>JAYKQN010000014.1:10880000-13395000 GCA_036785175.1 Eupleurogrammus muticus | reverse complement strand
AACCTGGCTTACGGGATCCTGCCCCCGAAGGAAAGGCTGGAAGCCCAGAGGCTGATGGGATTCTTCTGGGATGCTCTCTCCCTGCAGAAGATGAAAATCAAAGACAACATCAGCCGCTGGATATATGACATCCAGCAGTACAGAATGGAGACGGGCGTGCCCGAGTTCATGATAAACAGGTACATGTTTGTGATTCTTTGGGCCTCTCAGGGCAACACAGGGCCGTCTTCATTTTGGCTGCTCCTCTTCCTCATGAAGCACCCCGAAGCCATGGCAGCTGTGAAGGAAGAGGTAGACAAAGTCGTGAAGGAATCCGGCCAGGAAGTCCGACGCGATGGCCCACTGATCGACCTGACGCGTGACATGCTGATGAAAACGCCAGTCTTAGACAGCGCCGTGGAGGAGACCCTCCGACTCACCGCCGCGCCGCTGCTCACGAGGGCCGTGCTCCAGGATGTCAACATCAAGATGGCAGATGGCCGGGAATACTTAATACGCAAGGGGGACAGAATGGCAGTCTTTCCCTACAGTGCTGTTCACATTGACCCCGAAATCCACCCTGACCCTCATTCCTTCAAATACGACCGCTTTTTGAATCCAGACGGGAGCAAGAAAACGGATTTTTACAAAGGGGGTAAGAAGGTAAAATACTTCAATATGCCGTGGGGCGCTGGGGTCTCCATGTGCCCCGGACGTTTCTTTGCCACGAATGAGCTGAAACAGTTTGTTTTCCTCATGTTGATCTACTATGATGTGGAGCTGAAGAATCCAGATGAGAAGATACCTGAAATTGACTTCAGGCGATGGGGCTTTGGGTCAATGCAGCCCAGCAGAGACGTTCAGTTCCTATACAGATGCAGATATTAAACCTGTTACCTGTTTTTTTTTCTGATTTTGATCATATAAATCACAATACTCTTTTAAGGAAAGTATTGCTCATGTCTTAATATCACTGCTGTTGTTAAATGCATAATATGGTTGTGTACTGAATATATTATTATATTTTTAAACACAAATATGTCAACCATTTTCTGAATGAATCTCATACAAAAATATACAGCTTCTATATGTTTTACTCTTATGTTAAGGTTCTGTTGCATAATTCCAATTATCTTATCCAGCCTGTAATAACATTGTAGTGTGGCAAAAGTCATATTCATTGTAATCATTGTGTTATGATGAGGATATTGAGATGGTAGTCAAAATTTAAAAAAAAGCTTGCAAGTATTTTTTGATTTTACGCTTACAGATTTGTGTTACATCTCAATATATAAAGTCATGCAAATATATTTCATTTGTTTATGTAACCTGAATGACTGGTTTTGTTGTTTTGACATTGATTTCAATGACAATGACGTGTGTCTGTTTTAAGCTTATCTTTCTCCTTTGTAATAAAGCTTTATTTGATCCAAAGATCATGTTTTATAGTGTTATTTTTTTAAAGGACAAATGTAGACCCTGAGCTTTATTGTTTTACAATGGTATTTCTTATTTTATATATATATATATATATATATATATACCTGTTTCACAAGCCACGAATAAGGTTAAGGAAATACAGATTTTCACACTTTGGACAACACGTACCCCGTAGCCCTCTCACATAGAGTTTGATGTGACGACTCTTGTTTAAGAATATTCTCAAGTGTTAAGTGTGTGTGGTGGTTCATTGATTTTCTAAAATAGGTGAATGTATTAACTTCAGAGCAGCTTTGACACAAGAATAGAGCACAGAGATTAGGCACAGGTAAGGTTGATGTCTTCATCTGTGATATAATCAAATGTAATTCTATTAATCAAATATTAATCAACCGTAATCAAAGGTCAAATCAGTAGGGGATAGAACAGATGTATTTAGTGTAGGGTTCTCAGACATTACCTGACTGCTAAATCTGTTTTTCTACCTTACTCTCAAATGTTCTCATGTTTACTTTATTCATTTTTAACACAATGCCACTACATGGAAAGTAAAGAAAAACACCACACGCACAACGATCGATTGCAAACTTTCACAATTCCCCATGAAAGTTGCCAGCTAGTCTGGCATCTGGGAACATGTTTGCACCATCTGGTTCCAATCTCTACTAAAGTTGCTGCTTTGATCTGTGCTGAAACGCTTACTGACAAACATTGCTGCAGATGGTGTGCACACACACTCACAAATATTTGGCACCAAAAAAGCTACCTACATGCACTTTTCTGAGCACTGAATAGAGTCACCATGTATGATGGTACTTAGAGTGCATCACATTCAAAATTCACACGAGAGGTTTTGTGACTGGAAATTTAAAAATAGTCTTTAATTGTATAAGTTATTGTTTCAT
This sequence comes from Eupleurogrammus muticus, assembly GCA_036785175.1. Classification (NCBI taxonomy): domain Eukaryota; kingdom Metazoa; phylum Chordata; class Actinopteri; order Scombriformes; family Trichiuridae; genus Eupleurogrammus; species Eupleurogrammus muticus. The sequence continues at coordinate 13,392,676 of JAYKQN010000014.1, read as the reverse complement.
CATCTTGTCAGACATAGCTTTGTGTCCTGACTGTGAATCAATCCTGAAAGATACACACTGACGCAGTCACGATATTTTTCTATGTAATGATGCAGTATTTTCAGAATTTTCTCTGCCTCAATGAACTTTCATTTGTAAGTTTCTTGGAAACAGATGTTAATAATTGTCAAGTCTGTAAATCATTCCATGGTATTGTTTGTTCTGCAAAAGGTTTAACCATTAAGGTGGCTTTTAAAGTTCAAGCGGTGCCTTTTAAGCCTTCCCACCCATCTGTACTCTCGTCATTCAGATGGTTTCCTTCCCCCCTCGCTCTGTCAAATACTGGATCAGATCCATTTATCTGTTGCTAGATTTTAATTCTATTAATCTATCTTTCCTGCTTATCCAGTTTCAGAGCTTTGCCTCTTTACTTTGGCTCTGTTTGTTGCCCATGTCCCTGGAGGTCATACCTCTGTTTATGGTTGGTTTAGGGATTCTGGATATTTTGCTTCAGTATTCAGAGGTTTCTGAAATAAAAAAAGCCTCCTATATTGTATCCTTTATGCTGCCTTTATGCTTTTCAATTCACCTTAACTTTTTACCTAATTTGATGTATTTTAATTTTCTATTAATTCTACTTACAATATCTCTTGTAGCCTTTTTTTTTTACATTGATTTTATTTATTTATTATATTTTTTCATATATCCCCAAATGTGTATAAAAGGTGACTGACTGATGACTGATTTTGCATTATGTAAAGCATTATATTTCCTTGTATAAGATTGTAGTGGGATAGTCTTCAATCTATATATAAAAGTTTATGCCTTCATAACCTATTTTTGTGGTGGAATATTCTTTAATTTATCTCTGAAACGACAGTTATAAGAAAACTTTAAGTATGGGGCATAATCTAAAACATCTTATGCTGTGGCTAAAGAAGAATGCAGTCAGTCATTTTCCACCCGCTTATTTCTCATTAGGAACATAGGGGTCTGCTGGAGCCAATCCCAGCACTTTACAAGCAGGAGGCAGGATACACCCCAGACAGGTCGCCAGCCTATTGTGGGCCACACACGCCATTCACACTCACACACTCCTAGCTACAGGTTATTTAGTCTCCATTTAGCCTAAGCATGTTTTGGACATGCGGTGGAAGGGAGCTGTGAGTTCATAGGGTGTTTTGTACTGTACTATATTGCCAAAAGTATTCACTACCCTATCCAAATCAAGTGTTCCAATCACCACTGCATATCACCACTGCCATCAGTGTGTGATGTTGGGTGTAGAGCGCTTTGAGTGGTTGACCAAAAAAAGCGCTATACAAATGCAGGCCATTTGTCATATTGAAGTCCTTAGACTAAAAATGGGATGTCAAAACAGGTGATGAAATACTTACGGCAATATAACGTGAATTTAATGTCACTTCCTCCAAATATTGAGAGATATTATGAAATGGACCTGTAGATATAAAGCTGAAATATTGTTCATCTCTGTTGTGAGTAGTGTTTTGGGAACAAGCTGTCTCTGAGACAGAGCTACAGACAAAGCTTGGTCACTGGGGAAGCAGATTAGGTTCTCCATCATGGAGCTGTTGGCAGGTTATCCCAGAGATGGGCACTCCTGGTCCTAGAGGGCCGGTGTGGGTAAACCAAGAAGTAACACACTTGATTCTACTAATTACTACTACTCTCAACCTTCATTGTTGAGAGAAGTGTTTTTCAGTGGCTGTACTTGGCCCCTTAGTTCCATTGAACCCCAGTTGTAGATAGTGGATTTCCATACTTTTGCCTAATTTCAATAGGCAAAGGATGATTTGTATACCTACTTATTCCTCATTAGGGTCACCAATCTAAGCACTTTACAGGCAAGAGGCAGGGATACACCCCAGCCCCAGCCTTTTATGGGCCACACACACCATTGACAATCACACACGCTACCTACAGGCTATTTAGTCTCCATTTAAGCATGTTTTTGGACATGCTTAGGTGTTGTACTGTACTATATTGCCAAAAGGATTTACCCCCCCATCCAAATCCTCAGTTTCAAGTGTTCCAATCACCTTCATGGTTCAACACATGCCGCCATTGGACTCTAGAGCAGTGAAGGACGGAGTTCTCTGGAGTTATATATCACACTTCTCCTTCTGGCAATCTGATCGATGGGTGTGCTTTGGCAGGTGCTAGGAGAAAACACTTGTTAGACTGCATTCTGCCAAGTTAAAGTTTTGATGGAGGGGAAATTATGGTGTGCGGGTGTTTTTCAGCAGCTGTACTTAGCCCCTTAGTTCCAGTGAAAGGAGTGTGAGTGCTGCAGCATACCAAGGCATACGGCATATTGAACCCCAGTTGTTGATACTGGATTTCTTTATTTTTGCCTAATTTTATAGGCAAAGACTCTGCTTTCATCCAGTGAGGTGGATGGTTGGTCATTTCTGACTTGGTTGATATGATTGTCAAGTGCTTGAAGCACTGCAGTCAGGGAGGATGAGGTAGAATGAGGGTTATGTCAGAATAAAGTACATAAATTATCCCTTATTTACTTTTTCTTTACCCATTTATCCTCTTTTATTGTTTGTACTACTTAACATGACCGTGTAAGTGTGTGTGTCCTGTTATGCATGAGTGAGTTGTGTTCCAGGAGGACGACAATACCGATTGAGAAGATGCGAAATACCACTCAACCAGGATGTAAAACTCCTCTGGGCCACACTCCCTTTGACCAACAAACTGACACCATGGTTCTTATCTCAAGGAGGAATGCCGTGAAAGAATAAAGTTATCACTCTGTTGTAAACCTTCTAATCTATTCACAAAAATAGATATCCTTATCCTCCTCAGTTCATTTCCGTAAAGAGACAACTCATCATCATTATCATCATTTGTAATTTGTATTTTTGTTATGCTCCACTTTGTAATTTGTGTGATGTGGAATCTCAACTTTGATTCATCACATCTTTGTCGTGAAGCAATAACTGCTGACTGTTGACCTCTCAAACCTCTTCATTACAAATATTGTAGTGATGAAATAGCCCTCTATTACTACCGACTCTTTGCTATTCATTGTAATTCTTGGACCTGAAATACTATGTTTTACTAAAAATATATATGAATAAATTATCAAGTATCTCTTGTAGAACCTCTTAATTTGAGAATTGACACTATTAGCCATATTTTAATACTAAAACATCTAATTAGAAAAAGAAATAATAAAGAGATGACAGGAAGTGGGAAGGTAATAAATGAATTAATAATCCACTCAAGTGCAACATGATCATAGCAATATATTTTAAAAGCTTTATAGTCTATGAACTTTACACTCGATGAAGGACATGAACTCAGGCACACTTTCAGCTTCATTAAGTTATGGATGGAAATCAATGGTAATATTGAATCCTGATGCAACAAATACATCTAGGCTGAGAACTTGACCTAAATCAGCATCTGCCTGAGCCTCAGATACACGCCATGTCATGACCATTATCTTTACAGCTTGTTGATGGCCATGAGTCATGTCCTGAAGGTAACAGCAATTAGGAAGCAATTTAAAGAGGCCATTACTAAATAAAAATACTAAATAAATGGGCAATAAATATGATAATATAGCCTTATTAAACAAACAAACCTCTGCATCTCGCTGAGAAAATGCCTCACACAGGCATTTGTTGGCCTTGAAAATAACCTTTAAAAATGGCAAAGATTCAGTGTCCAAAAAAAAAAATGCAGGTAATTATTATGTGTATAGGCATGGATAACATTGGTAGTTGTCTCACATATCATTAGGTGAGTGTACAGACTCCTAGAGAATAAAAAAGCTGAGTTTTGGAGTTACAGAGCTATATCACTATCACTGCCGCGTGATATAGCTTTCTGAGGGGAATGAATGGGGTTGTAGCAGAAGTCATCCCGCATTAAATAAACATTGGGTGGTCATGGCAATGGAGGAGGACAGGCCGGGGAACAATGGGCCCATTGGCAGGATGCTGGTCTCCTGAGTGTCCTGCCTGTACTTGGTGGTGAGGGGGTTTTGAAGAAAAATGACCCATTGTCTCTCTCATCCTGCTTGTGAGCCTGAGCAGTGAAACGATGCTTCTGGATGCCCGCCCAGGATGCTCCACCAGAAAAAGGCAGAATAACATACCGCTCCATTCACATGGGCAGGTAGGTACACTCTTTTATTATCCGTTCCCGCGGTGCCACTGAGGATTATTCTGGAGACTCTTTGTGTGGATTTACCTGCTGAATAAAAAGCTAATTATAAAAACCTATTTTTTTCATAATGGAGCTAACTATGAAGTCACACAGTCTCAGTGGTTTGTTTTTTAACCTGCAATATCAACTTTACATTGTTAAATATTTTAAATTAAAGCATATGATGTGTAGTTAAGAAAAATTGTGTCATTTAGATTCCATATGGGATTATATGTACTGTATGTGGTTGTAAGAAATGTTATTGGTTTATGTCATGCACATTGAAAATCAGGCAGCATGGTGCATGGTAAGATGAAAAGTGAGGGTACGAGTAGTTAAACAGGAACCTCAAAAACAAACTCTTGCACAATGAGACTGCAGCGTACCAGAGGAGCGATGTTTTTTTTTTTTTTTTATATGGCTTACATGTGGAATATTATTGTCGTTGGGATGTTTAAGTACGTGTTTGCGTATCTACTTTAAAATACTCTTAATTCAAGCATGATGCAGGCTCCACGTAGAAGATTCCGCTGGGATCATTGTGTGGTCTTTGGGACCTGACCCAAGGTTTTTTTTTCCATGCTTTTATCTCGCTGGAGGAATTTGTCGGTGTTGACTGGGTCATTGCTCCCGGAGTGTTATCGTCCCACCTGATCATCAGCGGACACAGGTCCAGGCCAGTCTCTGTCCAATGGCCTCGCTGTCTGGTGAGTGTCTGTGAAGGTCAGTGTTGGAAACACACCAAGTCCTTTGTACTGCCTTGTCACTACGTATAAAAAAAAGTTGCAATGTTTTACCCCACTACATTCATTTGAAAACTATTTCACAAGTTCCATTGCAGATTAAGATTTTAAATTTAAAACCAATGACCAAGTTATAGTTTGATGCATTGTTACATGGAAATGTTAAAAACCAAGTTATATATGAATTAGCTAAAATCAACTCTCTCATAATGGAACACTACACAGCATAAAAATGCTTAAACTACATATGAATATGTTCATTCTGTTGCTTTCTGGGTTCTTTGCCTTTTAGCAGTGTTTATTTTAATCAAGGTTGAAGCTTCCAAGTTTCTTTATTTGTCATTCAAAGCATATTGACACATGAAGAAGCAAAGGTCCCAGTCCAAAAAACATTACATTGGGGCTTAATCTGATTAAATAAAATAAATAGTAATAAAAGAAAAATCAGTAAAAGGACAACAACAGAACAGTATAGTATTTGTAACCAATGTGCCTATTAGTTCTTGATGTTGTATTGGTATAAAAACACTGGAAACCCTATGCAGAATGTTACTGAAGGAAGATGTGTAATGTTATGTGTTAAATGCCCTCTGTTGCCATCTAGTGGCTCACAGAGTCAACTGAAAAAATGATACTTTAAAGCAGACAAGCTGTAATTGAATTGACTATATCCTTAGTCATGTGAGCATCCGTCATATCATCCTTTTATGACCATGAAGCACAGAGCATTTCTGTGAATTATCACACAAATTATCACCTGCCTCAAAGTTAAGATGCCACTAAAAAAGCTTCTTTTTAAAGCCTTTAGATGTAAAACAAAACATATCACCTTCTGATGTATCAATCTTCAGCTTTAGGCGACATGCCTACTATTCAGCATTGACATTTACAATTTGAAACTAGACAGATTAAATTGTCCCGCTGCAGATTTAGCGACTATATTAGAAAATGCTCCTAAAGGTCATTCTGGAACACAATGAGAGTACAAACAACCTATTTTATTTCAGAGGACTTTGTAGTTTTCAGTTTTTGTCTGAGCTGTTTCATAAGTGCAGTGTATTCCAAATAGGGAGCGTATACGGCTGTTATCAGTATGGGGGGGGGGGGTCCTGCAGCGTCGCCACCAGTCGGGGGAGTTCACTGGAGAAGAGCAAGCGCATTAAGGCGTCTGGAAGGAGGAGCTGCTGTAAACATATCTCTGGTAGTCAAAATGACCCTCACTAGGTCTGCCGCTCCTCTGGGCCTGGCCCCACATCAGCCCATGACATGGCCAGTTAAGACAAGATTGTGTCAAAGATTAAGGCCCCACGGCTCTGCGAGCAAATCCCTTGTCGTGTTGTTTATTTGGATGGGTGCTTGTGTGTTGGAGTTTTACTGCCGTGATGAAAAAAAGGGTTTATCAGCTAGCGAGTGTAAAAATAACGATGGGGAATAAAACTGTTCTTCTAGTGTGGTTTTCCACTGAAATATTATTGGACTCTCAGTCTAATGTATGTGTCCGTTTTAGAAATTAACAAATGAACTAATCAATCAGCTCTTTTGTATATAGGGAATTCCTATGATCCAGGGTCTGTTAAGTTAATTCAAGTTAAAGTGTTCACACTTAAAAAAAAGAAAGAAAGAAAGAAAGAAAGAAATTGTCTTTTATTTCCAATATAAATATATAATATTTGACTAATATTTAGTCAAATATTTATTTTTAGTTCTTTCTTTTTTTGCAGTGAAAATCTAATGTGTGAGTGGAACATGCTGCATTGTTTGTATTTGACTATTAAACGTAATTTATTCATTCATCACTATTTAATCATCATGTCAAATGAAATAAGAAAACAATGGGTACAATTAGCAGGGGTTAAAGGTCTAATGTGACTTTACTCTGCTGTGAGTGTTACCCACAGACAGCATTACTACAGATGTACTCTGATCTGATCTGTGGAGGTTTTTTCAACTTTTAGGAGGAAAATCTAACCGTAAGTGTTAAAATAACATGTTAACAGCATGTTTGGATCATCTCAGGGCAGTAAAACGAACCTTTTTGCGAGAATTGCAGCAGGCTAATTTTTTCTTTTGCCATTAAAATGTTACTGAGATCCTTTGTTTCCTCTTTCCTGTGCTACAAGTAATGTTATTCACATCTGAGTTCTCCAAAGTCCAGATGTGAAGTATGGTGCCCAGATGAGGGCTAATGAGGGAATGTTCTCATAAACGAGTTTCGTCAAGCGACCATGTAATTGGCTGTTTATTAGTGGGACGTGGGAGAAATAAAAACCAAGTGCATTCACATTGGTTTCCATTGTTGTTTTTTTGCGCAGCGTAACGCGCTCTCACCCCGACTTGCTTTCGCTCATATGTGGGAGGCGCAAATGAGTGTGAGGGAAGTTTGTTGGCATCCACCTCAAGGCGTTTTCATCTCAGTCGCTTCAGTGGAGTCCGGCCTTAGTCAAACTGGCACGGGACGCACTCGGCCCGGGGGTAGGATAGGGCTTGGGCTGAGAAACTGGGAGAAAAAAAATGAGCAAATGGGATGGGACTGCCACCACTCTCAGGCTGCCTACGGGTTACCCCCCTCCCCCCCCCACCCCCCCAGACCCTGGTAAGAGCTGCCTAATGATAGCGGTTGGAAGGATGGCAGAGGAGCAGGCCGCCAAGTTGCGTGTGTTTTTGTTCTGGTGTCTTGTATCACTCTTTTCTCCAGAGGGGGGGGGGGGGCGACTAGAGTCACATGGCGGAGCGCGAACTGTTACATAAATGCGAAACCTCCACGCAGCCCCCAGTCCGCTCGCATCAACTTTGTTCAGTTAAAAACGCGCTGCGGATGAAACTCTTTGCGGTGACATTGGCGGCGGCCGAGGAGTTGGCGAGATCTTCCCTCCTTGATGCTCGGCTACGCTGCAAACCCTGACAGCCCCCGCTGACCTCTGGGAGGTGAAACTGTCTGGTGGTAAATAGATGAAAAAAAAAGGTCTGCTAAAACAATTCTGGGACCAATTTCCTGGATTACTTCCTTTTCAAATAAACATAATCGTCATATTTTAAAAAAAAATCTCAGTCAACTTACTTACATTTCACACTAAATATAACTTTAACCTAATGAATATTAAAAAAAAGGAAAGAGCAACACCAGCATGTCACATGATTGCCAGCCCTTGTATCTGGAGCAATGTCAAACATTGTCTTCCAGAGGAATCCTACTACACTGTTTTCCTGCCTCTGGCCAGTCCAATCAATATCTGACAACATGAACCACAATCTCCCAAAGCAAAGAGGAGCCTGACTTGTCTGAGGACACGGGGACAAAATATTTAAATCAGACGGTCGCCGGTTTTACTCTGTGGTTGTTGGAGAGCTTCTGTTTTTGGTTTCAGTGGTTCTGTTTTCCATTTCGAATGCTTCGATACGGTCTCTGAGACAGACTCGTTTATTATCGGAGAAAAAGGTCGATTCAGGGAGGGAACATTGTTCCAAAAAACACTTATAAATGATTTTTTTTTTTTTTTTTACTCCACACACACCCTGCACCTTAATGTATGTATGTATGTATACATGCTTTGCTTATGCATATTTTTTTCTTGCTATTTATTAGTATTTTTTTCCATTCTTATGTCCATAATGCATACTGTGTATGCGGATCAAACAAATTCTACGAATTTTGTACATAGTGTTGTGTATTTTTATTTTTTATTTTTCTATTTTTTATAGCTTCTATTTTCTTTAGCTTTTATTTTCTTTTTCTTTACTCTGTACGCTGCAGTAACAAGCAAATTTCCCCGTTGTGGGATCAATAAAGTCCTCTTATCTTATCTTATCTTATCTTATCTTATCTTATCTTATCTTATCTTATCTTATTTTTCAGTGTAAATCATTTAAGCCCATTTCTTCCCACATTTTCTGCATATAATAATATCTGTTGAGTCACTGCCAATCATGTTATCTATTCTTCCCTCATTTTGTACTTTGCTTTGCAGAAAATAGCATTTCAATGACTATTGCACAAACATACCATACAAAATTCTTCTTTTGCGTTATTCTATAGATTTCCTACTCACTGTAGCAGGCGTCTTCATCTGTGCATTTTAGATGACGGGGGATAATTTCAGAGGTAAGGAGACACATGGCAAACTTAAATAAGAACAACAACACGTGCCTGTCCGTCCCTCGGGGACGACACATGTCCAAACCCCGAACGCTCTGGCCGTTCTAGCAGCATCCCCCCGATCTCCTCCTTCCTGCCCGCTGCACCGGGGGTGCTCGCTACGCCACATCTCCTCCGTCAGAGGGCGAGGGAAGGCCCCGAGCCGCGGCCTCTGGAGGACGCGTCCTGCAGGCCCGGGTGGCTGCTCCACCTCCTCAGACAGAATTCTAATGGCAACCATCGCATACCGTTCTCGACGTTTCTTGCTGCTGTTGTCTTTGCTCTACGGCCACCCAAAAGCAGTCTGGCATTTTTAATGTAGTAAGGCAGTAAATGAGGAATTTTTCATCCTCATTTAAACGACGGAGTGAAAACCCTAACCTGATTGATGGCGGACTTAGCCGATGTGTTGAACGTTATTCTTCGCTTTATGGCCGTACACAGGTCATAATTGAGGGTTATTGAGGACCTCGCGGGTGTGACATTATAATAATAGGATCCCTGTGACAATGAGCAGATGCATTCCGTTAATGCAAGCCAGACACTGACCCGTTTATCTGCGCTCTAATGAAAGTAGCCGAGTTTAGATCCCTTCCCAAAACCTGACAGCAGTGTCTGGCACACGGAACAAAGACACAAAAGGAAATTCCTTTCCGATTTTAATCTCACGTAAATCACCTCCTCCGTTGTCTGTATTTTGTCATCGCCGTTTCAGACTGAAAAAAAAAAAATGTAACATTTGATAAAAAGGACAAAGGAGGGAGACGCTCCTATGCACATTGTGCCGCTATGTCGGGTAAAAGGGAAAAAAAAAGTCCTCAACGTGCCTGGGGTAACGCCATGTGCTTACTGCTGCTCTGAAGGCCGAGGTGAAAGCCCCCAGTGTAAACACAGAGTCGGAAAAGACGTGCAGTGGCAGCGCGTGGAGCGGCTTGTCCGCTCTACTGTTATCTGGCCATCTGCCTGGATGAGAGACTTAAATATTATGACACTTGATATGACTGAATGTACCTGCTGGATACATTCTAGCGGATCTGTACTGGGGCAAGGTGGCTTATGTCTCCGTGACACCCTGTCCTCAAAGTCCCCCCCTCCCTCACCCACACGCACACACGCACACACACACACACACACACACACACACCCTCAACCCAAAGTTGTTGTTTCTTTCATAACCGTCACCTGTTGTAAAAGCTGTTGTGTAATTAACAGATTATACTTATATACTAGTGGGTTAACCTGCATTTCAATGTGGATTAAGTGTCTGAATTAGTGTTTTGGTGAGAAAGAGATAGATGGGGTGTGTGTGTGTGGATATTTTAACGATCTCTAGCGTTTTCACGTGTGTGTGACGTGTGCCAGAGCTATACATCACCTTTTTTTTTCTCCTCCTGCTCAAATTGTATGTGCGGATTTATGGACATAGAGACAGTACAGAGTGATAGGAAGGGAGGGAGAGAGCATGAAAGAGAGAGAGAGAGAGAGAGAGAGAGAGAGAGAGAGAAAGAGAGAGAGAGACCCTCATCATCTGTTTACAAATGTTGCACATGAAGGTTGACTGTGTTGCAATTAACTATCTCTTTCAGCCGGGTGTTGGTTTGCAAGCCGCAGTGCGATTTCCTCCGGTCTGAACCCTTGGATGAGGGTCACTTGCCAGAGGAGGATTTTTTTTTTTTTTCTTGCCTCTCTGTTTTTTTATACTTCCTTCTTGGGCAGAAGGCTGGTGTAATAGAAACCAGACACGAGGCAGAATGTGAGGCATTCACACAGCGGCGAGACCTCACGTCTACACAGAGTGGGAAAACAGGAGAAACAGAAAGTCAAGTCTAATAAGTTCCAACGTGGTTTTGTCCATCCTGGCACGCTGGAAGTTGTCAGTAAGGCGGAGGAGAAATGCCAGGACGTTAGGATGGAAGTGGTATTCGGTGGATCAGGCTGTGCAGGGGATATCTAGAGAGGGCATTCAAGATGGGGAAATGCATGTGCAACTTTTCCAGGTGGGTTGTTTCAGTTATTGACTTTTCCCTGAAGAAAGCGTATAATAGTTTCTGTTCAAGTGCCTTGTCTTTGTAAATGCGTTTTATGTCACGTTGACATTTTGGACCATTTGTGAGCTCTGGTGTCTGATTGGACATCAGAGCTCACATACATCAACACGAGAACTCACATGCTGTTGTATTTTCATCCAACATTAGGTCCCATCATGTAAAATAGGCTTGCACGTATATTTATAATGACATTTTGAAAATGATGCTTAACCATTAAGTTTGTTTTTTACTTCACTTATAATGAAATTAGCCAACAAATTTGATAAAAAGTGACATTGAATGCATTATATATTTTACTACCTACAGTAAATAAAAATGAATTTATTTATTTATTTAACTTTTTAAATAGGATTTCATATCTGTCATTGACATTGAATATAATAAATCACTTTTTTTTATTAAATTGATATTTCATTAAAAAAAAATGTTAATGACTTGTAATGGACTTCTTTGGATGTCCTTTTAATGGATATGTATTCCACACAATATCATAAATGTCAGCTATAATTTAAAGCTCATTTCAGTTGGGAGTAGGCATTTTGCATGTTATACGAAAGTGTGATTGTTTAGTCAAATTTGATCTTATTTCACAGGCAGTAGTAAACCCCACATAGATTTGAAATCTCTTTTTGAGAAAGACCTGGTTAAAATAAAACCAATTAAAAAAATGCTATTAAACACTGCAGACTTTTAAAGGCCACTAAGTGTACAGCAGATCCACCTCAAGCTACAAAACTGATGCTACGATATGCAGCAGATTCATTCAAACTCCGGTGTAAATCCCAAATGAAAGCAGCCCTCCTGTCACGCCATCCTGGGGCGGACGTGAGTCACCCACCATAGGTGCCATCTGTCTCCGTGTGGCGGTCCCCCTCCCTAGTGTCAGCAGGGCTGGATCTGGAGGGGTCTGGAGTCCTCGTGGCGGAGCGACAAGCCTTCTCCTGTTTACTCAGATGGCGGGGGGGGGGGGGGGCACATGCATGTCAGGGAACACAGCGCTACAGTCATGAGATCAACACAAACTCTCCGCCTCATGAACGACAGGACAGAAGCGGCGCTCTCTCCTCGCCGCGGCATCGTTGACCTCACAGACTCCGCGGTGACTCTGGCAGTGAGAATATGCGACTGTGAGATTCCACAGCAGACCCCCCCCCCCCCCCACCCCCCCACCCTCTGTGTGTACTGTAGTTTGGCATCAAGAGGACAGTGTTTCTGAAGTGACACTACTCTTGAGTGGAGTACACTCTGGTACCAGAATGTTGATTCTTCCTACATTGAAGGCACTGTCTCATATGTTTCGTGTTGTCAATCTGTCATCCTCTTCCAGCGTTTTCTATTTGCAGCGTCTTTGGGGTCAAATTGTTGTTGCTTGTGGCTTTCTGTCTGACTTCCTATCTTTTAAATCAATGCTTGCCCTGATCTATTTCAAACCGTTTGAATGGAACATTGTAAGTGCTGCATGATGGTTGTGCTTGGCGATATGATGACTGAATGACATCATCCTACTGAACCATTGTCTCGCGTTTGGCCGTGAATTCTATTTTCTGCATCATTTTATGCATGCGACATGCCTTGGTTTATTTTTGAAAATCCGTAAAGCTGAACAACACAACACAGCTTCCCAGTTACCTGTGTGTGAGTAAATCGATCATTTATATAGAACTCAGGAATTACAGAATTTCCATCATCTGTTTTTAACTTTGTTTCCCTTTAAAAAAAAAAAAAAAAAGCATCTAAAGCTTCTTCGTAGGTCGACACACAGGATATCATGTGGCCTTGAGGTTCAAAACTCTGACCAAAGTAATTGCGTCTGGTTTGAGTGTGACCAATGACCTTTGTTGCTTGTCATCTGCCATTTCTCACTCTTATCATTTCCTGTCTGATACAACAGGAGGAAATACCAGGAGGTTTTATGACTATGATTTAGTTTGTTTTTATTAGACAACTATACCAAAAATACAGGCATTTAGGAGATGAGCAACATTTAAAATAAGCATCACATTTACACAGACATATACATTGTCATATAGTAAAACAATGTGTCAATTAATCAATTAGATGGCAACTATAAATTACCAACTATTTAGATATTCAGTTTGAGTCATTTTTAAGAACAAAATTTCCTAATTATCTTCCAGCTTCTCAAATCTGAGGTTTATCTGGTTTCTTTAGTCTTCTATATCTGATATGATCTTTTCGTTGTGGACTGTCGGTCTGAACGTACCGGTAAAAATATATTTTAGGTTGAATCTTCGGCTTTGGGAAACTTTATGAACTAAACAACTAATTGATTAATCATGCCAATTATCAACAGAATGATCCACAATCAGAAGACATGTCACTTGCAGCTCTAATATATCTTCATCAATTCTTTATCCTCTCTTCACAGATTCTAGTTGAAAAGCTTGGAAGAGAAACATGAGCTGGAGCTTTCTCACTCGTCTCCTGGAAGAGATCCACAACCACTCCACCTTCGTGGGGAAAGTGTGGCTGACCGTGCTCATCATCTTCCGCATTGTGCTCACGGCGGTCGGTGGCGAGTCCATCTACTCCGACGAGCAGACCAAGTTCACCTGCAACACCAAGCAGCCCGGCTGCGACAACGTGTGCTACGATGCCTTCGCTCCTCTCTCGCACGTCCGCTTCTGGGTCTTCCAGATCATCATGATCTCCACTCCCTCCATCATGTACCTGGGTTACGCCATCCACAAGATAGCCCGAACCTCAGAGGAGGAGCGCAGGAAGCACTACAGGCTCCTCAAAAAGCTTCCACCTCAGTCCAGATGGAGGGAAAGCCATCACCTGGAGGATGTCTTAGAAGGAGAGGAAGACGATGACGCTGAGCCGATGATTTATGAAGACAGACTGGAGGTGCAGGAAGTCAAAGAGCCGGTAAATAGCACAGGCAAAGACCCGCCGAGGCACGACGGCCGCCGGAGAATTGTGCAAGAAGGACTGATGCGACTCTACGTTCTTCAACTCATGTCACGAGCTATTTTTGAAATCGCCTTCCTTGCCGGACAGTATCTCCTCTATGGCTTTCGGGTGAGTCCTTCATACGTGTGCAACAGGGTCCCCTGCCCACATCGAGTGGACTGCTTCATCTCTAGGCCCACAGAAAAAACAATCTTCCTTCTCATTATGTATGTGGTGAGCTGTCTTTGTCTGGTGCTTAACGTGTGCGAGATGCTTCACTTGGGAATCGGCACTTTCCGGGACACCCTTCGCCTGAAACGCAACCGGAGCCGGCGGACGTCCTACGGCTTCCCGTTCTCCCGCAACATCCCGGCCTCCCCGCCAGGGTACAACCTCGTGATGAAGACGGAGAAACCCAGCAGGATCCCCAACAGCCTCATCACTCATGAACAGAACATGGCCAACGTGGCCCAGGAGCAACAGTGCACCAGCCCGGACGAGAACATCCCCTCCGACCTGGCCAGCCTGCACCGTCACCTGCGGGTCGCCCAGGAGCAGCTCGACATGGCCTTTCAAACGTATCAAACCAAAAACAACCAGCAGACCTCCAGAACCAGCAGTCCTGTATCTGGGGGCACAATGGCTGAGCAAAATCGAGTCAACACGGTGCAGGAGAAACAAGGAGCCAGGCCAAAGTCAGCCACAGAGAAGGCTCCAACCATTGTAAAAAATGGCAAAACCTCTGTCTGGATCTAGGGATAAATGTCCTTTGGTAGTCATTTAGGAAACAGTAAAAACTATTTCAGACTCCAAGCTGGAGGATGTGTGAGGTGCGACCTTGGACAATAACAACTGAGAAATTCAATCACACTCTTCGAAGATGTACAGTACACAGTGGGCCTAGTATTTTTTTTGGAAATAATACAAAACACACCTGAAAAAATGGTCAAATCCAGTATCATGAATCCTCTGTTACTGTAGTGTGTCATGTTGTGCTTCTCATGGCTTTTGGACATGGCTAACATATGCTTACTTAGTTTAACATCTACACTTTCTAACTGTAGAAATGAACATACAGCTTCAAGCTATTTATCTGAGCTATCCTTGACTGCTCGACTGGATTCATTTGAAGGAGTTTAGCTTTTGAAAGTGTGCGATTGTGCCCTCGATCCAAAATTTGATAAACACAGTGCAAAACACTGTATGACTGCACAATGACTCATTTTTTGGAGAGGGGTGATTGTTGATTGTTTTTGGAAAGATGCATGTTTAATATTTGGGGAGGTATTTTCGGATGTAATATGGATGTGTGTTGCTGGGAGCAGATTAAATGTGAAATATTTTGATAAAGATAATGAAACAGGGCTGTGTCTCTGGAAGCTCTACTGGTTAACATCTGCTCGTTGTGATGATCTTCAGTCGTTGCGTGCAAAGCCTTTATCTACTCTGTATTTTCCAAAACCTTGCAGTTTTACATTTTAAGGGGAAGAGGTAAGTGAATAGAAAATCTGATTATTTTCTAAACTAAATATTGATTTTCCTGCAACCTGAAGCAGATGATGCATGCTTTATAACTGGGAACATACCGTATACACATAGGCTACAGTAGAAATCCAATCCTTAGCTATTCAATTAGCTCTACATCTATGTTATGTTTAGGCATGTTAAGTCTTGAAGAAGACCATTTTAGTTTTTTTACTGTCAATAAAGCAATAAGTTTCTAAAACAGACTTCGGAATAATATTCAAACCTGCCTTCACTGTTGTCATACTTCAAAGTGCCTCAAACTTTTAAAGACTGTTGTAGTATTTTATTCATGAAGAAATAAACTGATGTGAAACCTCTTTGACTCGCATTATAATTATCTGCTTGTCTTCCTCATCACGCTGACAGCGATGGTGTTCCTTAGAAACTGCACAAATGAAAAGCTCTTAATAAAGTTCAACTCAAAGTTAGAAGGATGGGATTTTAAAGGTAGGTAGTGTTTTCTAGTGGTGAGGTTGCAGATTGCAACTGATCAATAAATCAACTATAGTGGCCACAAAACAGGAAAATGATGAAAAGCCCCTATAGAGCCAGTGTATGGTTTGTCCATTCAGGGCTACTGTAGAAACATGACATCGCATCATGGAGAGCTCCACCGCGGAGCCGTTGTTGTTGGAACAGCTTGTTATATGTAACAGCAAATCTCATGCAAGAATAATCACTATATTACAAATAAGTCATTAAACTGCTGGTACAAACCTGTTGAATAAATCATGAATTAAAACATTATGACCCATCATGATGCAGGTCTGACTGCAGTGGGATATTGGATGTGGATTTTATGGGTTTTTACTACTGTATATAATAAAAAGGACAGACAGAACAAAATTCAAATTCAAATAATATGTAGTTATAGTTTGTCAATTTGTGCAAATAAACAAAAAACAACATTTAATAGTTAAAGCTAAATTTTCTGCCTCAGTCTGAGTTACAGAAAACATTATTTGATTTGACTATTATGGACAGCTAAATATTTTTTTTCACATATTACAATCTTTTTTTCCCACAGGTGTATATATATACACCACAGGTGTATATATATATATATATATATATATATATATATATATATATATATATACAAGTGTTTTAGACTGTAGATTCCACGGTGCATGGTGGACTGCTCAAGACTGTGTGGTTTCTCTTATTAAACTCCAATCTGTTCTGCTAGATGCAGCTAAGCAGCTAAATCTCACACACTGGACATTCAATTTTTATGACATTATGCTGACTGAAATCAAAACAGTCATACTGACACGAACTAGATGGGCCAACACGTGTTATACGTGTCACTAAATAGAAGTCTTACATTGGGCCTTTCCAGGGAGCCAACATGCACAAAAGCAGCAGCAGCCTGGCTCTGTTTGTTCTGAATGGAACTGGACTTAATTAGTATAATTGCTAACACCTGTGTTTGGCTATTATTTCATGTCAATATGGCTGCCATATATAGTTCACAGTATACTAATGAGCCACAGACCCATGAGCGCACGTCACGTGGTCCCAATATTATTGAGCAATGCATTGTGGGACGTCAAAAATGGCGTCGGCTGCGACGTCCTAGGTTATGTATCTGTCCCGTGGGTGTATAATGAGCCGCTTAGGCGCTATCCTCTCGTAACAATGCTGAACGCGGGGATCTTGTGTGTCGCGAGGAGGGCCCTCGTGTCCGGCGGGAGTCTCGGGACATCCGCCGGTCGCCGTTTGTGCGTCACGTTCGTCTCCGGCGCTCGAGCCCCGAGCGCGAGGAGGAGGTTCAGCCAGGGGACCGACGTCCTCGGACAGTTTTCCTGCTATCGCCTGGATCACAGGACCGTGCTGAAGCTCCAGGGACCGGACACCGGCGCTTTTCTCCAGGGGATCATCACCAACGACGTGGAGCTGCTGCACGAGCCCGGGCACGCGCTCATGTACTCGCACATGCTGAATGTGCAGGGGAGGACGCTGTATGACATCATCTTGTACAGGTGCGAGTTCAGGTTGACCCTCGCTGGTCGACATGTTTGCGGGAAAAAAAAACCTGCGGGTGTGGCTGCAGACGCTGCTGTGTTTGCGTGATAAGGTCCCGCAGATAACAGGCGAGCTGTTGAAGGTTGAAGCTGTCACTTCTAGCTCAGCTGTCGTAAAGATCAAAACTGTGTAAACTGACCTTTATTCTTCTACAGACCACTATTATAAGCGCCTCCTCAGAAAAATAACGAAGTACATCTAAATGCAGTGAAGATGTTTGTACAAAAGGTCTTCGTTAGTTAATAATTATGTCTGCTTAAAAAACACCATTTATTTTTATATACACATGTATTACTTTATTATTACTCGTATTACTTTTTGTTCTATTTCCTACTTTATTTAGCTGTTATTGCATACATTTTATTATGTAGGGAATTGATTGATAGGACAATGCCAAAACTGCCATTTGGTGTAACTCAAAAAAATGGTACCAGATAGTTTTACTCATCTAAAAAAGTAAAAAAATATATATATTCTAGATAGAATAAGGTTTAAAATGTATCATTCTTTTTTGGTCACACCATTTGACATTTTATGTCACAAAACCATCTTTTATTTTGTGAAGCAAATCCAATTTGACTTTTAAATGACAAGAAACAAACATGAACATTAAATGTACATTTTGAGAGACCTGAATGCTTCTTTAATGCTTCCTTAAATTTTTTTTTTCTACTTTCTGATTCTGCCAACCATTGGTCACTGACCCTTATTTTTTTAATTGGAAAATTTCTGATAATTATGAGTCAAAGCTTTCTCATGAAGCTAATATTTTCATTGATTTGCAGTATTAGCTGTCCCTTTTAATAGCTCTAAATACGTTACTTGGAGCTATAAAAAGGAACAGCTAGTATAGTATAAACATACTCTTATTGATATCCTCTTTTAAATTAACTCTTCTTTTGTTATGTTGCAATCTGACATCCTCGATCCACAGGGAAAAGTTATATTTTAACAATGAGTCACAAAATAACTTATTTATGGTTTGTGTAATTTTGTTTATTGGATTTTACTCAATCTTCCTTTTTTTTGTTTTTTTGCCCCTTACAGGCTAAAAGAAGTAGAGGCAGGTTGTGGTGTTTTCCTGGAGTGTGACAGCGTAGTAAAAGACTCCCTCCTGAGACACTTGAAGATGTACAAGATCCGCAGAAAGGTTGACATAAACCTGTGTCCGGAGCTTTCTGTGTGGGCGGTGCTCCCCCGGCAAAACACTCCAGGTCAGCAGACCAGTAAACCGGAGCTGTCCTCCCCAGAAAAGGCTCTGGCATGGGAGACAGACCCTCGGACTCAGAAAATGGGCTGGAGACTGGTGTTGGACAGTAAAGTTGAACCTGTGGATATCATTGCATCGTGTCAGAAAGGCGACACAGACGAGTATCACAGACATCGCTATGAAATAGGTAAGACCTGTTGGTAGATTTCAGTATGTATTTGGAGATAATAGTGTAAGAAGTATGTTTTTACTCACAGGCTCTTTGAATTGTTTCTTTCGTTTGCTGTCATTGTTGTCTAGGGCTACCTGAGGGAGTGAAGGACCTTCCTCCTGGGGTGGCTTTACCACTGGAATCAAATCTTGTGTACATGCAGGGCATCAGCTTCAGCAAGGGCTGTTACATTGGCCAGGAGCTCACAGCCAGGACCCATCACACAGGGGTGATCCGGAAACGGCTGATGCCGGTACGCTTGTCAGCTCCTGTCCAGGACCTGGAGGAAGGAACCGCATTGCAAACACAGTCGGGCAAACCAGCCGGGAAGCACCGAGCAGGGGTTGGAGAGCTGGGCCTGAGCCTAATCCGCATCGCTCACGCCAAAGAAGAGTTGACACTCAAAGCTCCCGACGACACCACAGTGACACTTAAGGTCTCTGTGCCAGACTGGTGGCCTCAAGACTTGGAAAAATAACCGAAGAGGAGCGCCCTGAAATGTGAAGTGCATTACAACTGACAGACTCCTTCAAAACCCTGAAGAATCGTATGTTACAATGTCATTTCCAGAAAGCTGTGCTGCACTGATTTATATATTTTAGTATTTTAAAACACTTTTGCAATAAAGACCTGCTT
Source organism: Eupleurogrammus muticus (assembly GCA_036785175.1). NCBI lineage: Eukaryota > Metazoa > Chordata > Actinopteri > Scombriformes > Trichiuridae > Eupleurogrammus > Eupleurogrammus muticus. The sequence continues at coordinate 13,373,058 of JAYKQN010000014.1, read as the reverse complement.
TAGAGTGATTTTTGTCCCCAAATTTTGTTGTTTACCTTGTAATTATATTTAAGTAATGTACTGCAGCACTACACAAGAGGATATTTTGAATATGACAGTGTTAAAGAAATTTTTAATAAATAAGTAAGAACTCAATCAAGTTGTCTTTATTTTTTCAAGTTTATCTTTCAGTGCAAAAACACAAAAAACAGAAGCCACATTTGAGATTCCAGTACATCTCAAAAAAGGTGTAAAAATACCTTTATCCTTTTTTTATTATAATTATTTTGCACTATACAAATTGGCACTTTTATTCAAGCTACTTCCAGGTTACCACAATACACTGTTTTAGACACATTTAATGAGACCATTTTACTCCTGATAAAGGAGATGCTGCCCTCTTGTGGATTGTATGGTGTCCCGGATTTGCTGTAACATGGTTTCTGGCTGCAAAGTCAATGCCGAATGATCAAGCCGCTTAAAATCTTCGTTGCAGAGTAGGCATTCAAGGATGTGAGCCACTCTTTGCAAGTCAAAGGCAGCATGGTAAGGTCCGAGGGTAGTGAGAGTCTCTGAGAGATGCCGTGGGTAGTCTGACGAATCGCCGGAGGAGCACGCGTTCAGGAAAGCCATTCGGTTGTCAGCGATGATTTTCAGGAACGAGGCGAATTCTGCGTAATCAATGCCGGAACAGGCCTTCATGATGACCTTGAAAGTAATACACACAAGAATAATTTTATTGTATATTGCTATCTCCATATTGCAAATGATTATCGTAGCAATCAGACTTTTGGATAACATTGTAGATTGAACCTGATTATCCCCAATGTACCTGGCAGTGCTGATGCCATGAATCCATTGTGTTTCTCCACTCATTAATCTCTTTCTGGACAGATGACAGCTCATTCTGAAGGAACTGCCACATGATGTCTATGTTGCAACCGTTCAGCCAATTATGATTGATGGAGATGGTGTCCTCCTGTAAGTTAAAATGAATTGTGAGTTGACAGCCATAAAAGTCAAATATTAAAAAAAGGAGAATTCCCATGCCATTGTTTGATATGAGTATGTGTGTTCTGTGCAGTTCGTACCAGATTATAAACTTGATGATGCCAGCCACTGGGCACAAAAATGATTTCACCAGCCTCTTGAATAATCTCAAGAGGCTGACAGGCTTCTTCTGAGTGCGGAAAAAGGCCTCTGTCTCGAAGTTCAGCCGATGTCACGTCATACGTGAGGTTGCCGTGAGTGTCTCGTAAAAACTCCTCTTGGCCAGGGGGATAGAGGAGCCATTTCTTCCGGCCACAGATGTTCGCAGACCAACTGTAGGAGCGGAACACATCAGCGTGGAATGGTGTCCTAGAGACAGGAAACAGTGTTAGACTGCATAAATAAAAACAAATAGTTAGCAACAAACTTGAGTGTAACTTTTGTCATACCATGAGCCTTTGGGTCCCATGTACACGAACCGGTAGTCATCCACTTCAAGTGTATCCCAGTATTCGTTGAGCCAGTCAGAAGAAAAGAACACCGGCGTGATGTAAACATTATGTTCTGGAAAGTCCCTGCAGTATAAAAACAAAACATTAACCACAGCGTAATTCGAGGATAATGTTAAAAATATTGTGTGACAGAAATGGCAACTTCAATCTGTGATCATCTGACACCTTGACATGTGCCAGTCTTTAAGATAGAGACATCCTTTAGGTGATGAATGGCCATTCTGGATGTATTCCTTCCAGTAGTGTATGAATTCTTTGAAAGGCATAACTTGTTTAGGGTTTGCATTGTATTCCTTAGCATTGCAGTTTGCAACAGGAACAGGAGTCTCATCTGTGATTGAGAAAAAAAAATAAACAAGAGTCATTACAGCAGCTGTTAACACTGATACATAGTTATTATTAGTCTATTAGTCAGGGGCCTGTTTACCAAACTCTTGCAGAAGTTTCTGGAAATTAGGCTTCCCCTCCTCAGTCACCCACTGTTTTCTACACTTCCACTCCTCAGTAAACCTTCTTGAAAACATACACGGGTGATTGGGAAGCAAGTACTTTTTGAAGAATTTAGAATAGCTGAGTTCCTTGTCGATGTAGTCCACGAAATGCGAGGACCAGAACTGCTCGTAGGACTGCCTGGGGATTTTGACCAGGCTGCAGCAGTTACGGTACGCCTCTCTATCCATGGTGCCCAACAACACCTCGGCTAGCCACTTAGCTCCGATTAGCCGTCGGGGTTAGAAAAGCTCGCGGCTCGCCCGGCTCGACATCACACAGCGTTTGTCTGAACGCAGCAACCGTCACGAACACAACCGGTTTAAAATAAGCAACTGAACATAGCGCTGAACTGCTATTTTTGGTACTGTTTGGGGTTTGGACAACAGGTCGCTGCTGCTGTCTCCATTAAAGTGAAGGCAGGTTACGAGGACTGAACGACGACCATAATGTCGTTACGGCTTCTTCGTAGTCAGATATGAATCTTTACTTCAAATGCATTTAACGCTTATATCGCCGCTATCTCACATATTAACGGAATTATCGTTCTCGTCGACTACACGTATTTCTCCAAGGGTTTTTTTTCTGACAGCAGAGTTCCAGTCGGACAGTAAACACGTCCGTACCCGCGAGTGACGTCACTTCCGTGATAAACATCGCCCGCTGAGGAGTGTGGGGTAACGCCGTGCTAGCGGTGTCGACTGCTGTGGCTGCGTGGGACGTTCGTGTTCCAAGGTTAGAAACGTCAAAACATTTATAATGATGCGCTCGTAAAGCGGCCGGTTGGGTAGAAACGTCGCTTCTCCACAGCTGAAGCTGCCACAGTTGAACAGGCTGAGCTCGTCTGCTGTACCGGAGACTAAGTATGTTCACCGTCTTACGTTATTTTAAAACACCGTTGATTTAGTCAAAGTGTTCACCGGAGGTTACATGAAATTTGGGGAGGTAGAAATCAACCACATCCATATATTCCTCTCACGTCCAGTTCTGCAGCGGTAATGGAAGAAAATGTGCACCATTGGGCCGCAGCCACTGCGAGTGTAACATCACTGTGATTGTGTGTGTGTGTAGTGAAAGTGTTATTATGAATGTGCATACACGAGTCTGTCCTACAAGCATTGTTTCTGCTTCTTCGGGGAAGCCCAAATGAACTCAAAGTCAAAAAAGCTCAATCAATGTCATTAGTAAAGTGATAATAATCTTGTTTTATGAGTAGCACCACTTCAGCAAATATTAACAAATTTATGGCACCAGAACCACCATAAATGAGAACATGAAAGGTCATGATGAACAAATAGTATAAAATAGAGATTAGAAATTACGGGTTAGGAATCTATCAGTGGTTTGATGTGAAATATAAGTTAATACAAAAAATATATATATTCACAAAAAACTGTATACAAATATCCTGTAATTTAACCCCAAACTTTTCTAATTTTTTATTTCATTGTTTTTTTCAGTTTGTATTTAAATAATACATGTTTTAATGTATTTAAATGTCATAATTTGATATTATATGATGGTAATATTAATATAGTTTTTCTCTTTGATTTTCCTTCTAACTTTAGGTGGGTAACATGAGATGATTTGGGATGATGTGGCAGAAAAAAAATTCAATTATTGTAAGAAAAGTATAAAATGATACATGTCAATAGTTGTTTTTATTAATGTAATAAAGTATTTTTTAAAGGTATGTTGAGTATCAGGGCACATGGAAATAGGTGTGTATGGTATTATTGTTAATCTTCCATGTCCCTCTTGTAGGAGAATCAGTGTATCTCCTTCCAAAATGAGCCGGGACATCCCCATCCACAGCTGGCCCGGCTCATATTACATCAACAGTGAGAAGCGATGGGAAAGCGGCACATTGTCCCTTACGAGAACCACAGTGAACTTTGTCTCCAGTCAGAGTAAGGAGAGTCTCGCCAGCTTCCGCCTCTCCAGGATCATGGAGATCAAGATGGAGTCGTCCAGTTTCATCTTCAGCACCCTCACAGTGCTCGAGGAAGGCAACGTGAAACACTGGTTTGGCTCCCTGAAGCCCAACCGGGTGGTGGTTTTTAACGTATTGGAGCATTTTTGGAGGGAACGCCTACTCTCCCCTGGCTCGGAGGCCCAAGGGGCCGAGTGTCAGCCCTCCAAAGGCAGAAAGCTGATCAACCTGGTGGCGGGGGCTCAGAGGAGACTGGAGGACACCGGGATAGTCCTCAGCCACCAAGGAGAGCAGTTTGACAACATGATGCAAGGACTAGAGACGATTGACTCTGACCTGGGCATCGCTGATAAGTAAATTAAAACTGAAGCATGCAGTTTTTCCATTTAGAAAATAAAAAAAATCATTTCTGCTGACAAAAGACCCAACATAATTTCTCTTGTACAAATAGAATTTCATTCCAAAAAGAACAGTGTCAAATACATGCAGAATCTGATCTAGATTCGGCATGTCATCTTTAAAGACCATTGTAGGTCTCTCTCCATTCATTCTAAAAGGTCTTCCTGAAATACTGTTGTTAAGTCCACTCTTTCAAACATTCTGGAGTGTCTATACCTGGTGAAACCTATCTGTATTTGGTCAAGACAACTCACTATTAGCTCCAATTTGTGCCTTGAGATAGTCAAAAAAAAGTACGACATATGGCTCTCAAACTCAGACACAGGCTACAGGCCTTTCAACCACTTTTTGCCAATTTTACCCCTCACATGCTCAGCTTCCATTATTATTATATTATAAGATTTATGACATGAACAGACAATACACTACAATGTTATGCTATTGCAATGCAGAAACATGTCATACACTCACACAACTTCTTCCTGTCAATCTCTACTCTCTTGCAGACTTTTGTCAGAGCTGGAGTCTCCTTCCTGGTGGCCTTTTGGTAAACTCCCCTGGAAGGCTCAGCAGGAAGCCAAAGCCGAGGATGCGGCAAGAGCTGCAGCTGCCGCCACCTCTGCCTCCGGCAAAGGGTCCGGTAGAAACAAGGTGATCGCAAGCATCCCTGCTGTGGTGTCCAAAGGTGGAGACTCTGACTTAAAGCCCGGCTGTCTGCTGGTGCTGGTGTCCTCCCTGGAGGTGCGAGACACAAGCTGCCAACTGCTTCACCGCTTCGAGCGGAACGAAATTGACGAAATCAGGGTGCACAATCCGTACGAGATCACTGTCAGACAGCGGTTTATCGGGAAGCCGGATGTATGCTACCGATTTTTGTCCGCAAAGATGCCAGAGGCCATGGCAGTGTTGGAAATACAGTACAAAAAGAAGGTTGAGTTCACCGGCGAGTACACGGCTTTCAGGGCAACTCCGGCTTCATCTCCGTGTGACACAGAGAGGCCCATCGGGAATGAAGGTAAGGGAACATTTCACATGAATAAAACAAATGTTTGAAAATGACCACTAAGTGGCAGTAAAACGCCATGTTTCCCCTTCTGTGTTATTTTGTGTGCAGCCACGTGTAAAAACATTTCATCCACATGACTTTTGGACACAGTTTTGACAGACGTATTTTGATGAGTCACTTTGCCCTCGTTGCCCCGGTCGCTGTACTTTGAGTTTACCGTCTACCTTCCTCATAAACAACAACTCTGCACTTTTTCACCATCCCCACCCTTGGAGTCAGGTTTGCTGCAGAGGTGCCAAGAGACAGAGCTCCCACTGGAGCTCCCAGCAGGAGATCTGTCCCAGTTGCAGGTGCATGTCCTCCAGCCATGTGTCAGTCAGGCTGAGGCCCAAGAACTCAAACAGGTGAGGACCAGTTGGACAAGTTGGCCTGTGTGAATATGTGACTATAACTATTGTTTGGATTTTTCATGTTTTGTATATATAAGGCAGCCAGGTTTACCTCAAGTAACGGCAGCTGTTATAGTAAATAATCCTTTGGTTTTAGTAACATGTACTTTGATAGTTCCATTCCAAACCATAATTCATTACAGTGATTTTTTTATTTTTCATCCTGTAGGTTTTAAATGTTAGTTGGTGGGACCACAAACCAAAGTCCATCCTGGTTTTAAGAGAGGGAAAGAGACATGGTCAGTTATTTAGTCAGACGTCTTTCCATTCAGAACCTCACTACACTGAGAACTGTTACAGACATGGTCTGTGGTGGCGAGACCTACACAGTGACGCAAATTCAGAACCATTATTGAGAATTTTTTGTGTTTGTATGAACTCTATTACACATTGCTTAGAATATGATATTTAATAGAAAACCATATAACCTTATATAGTTTTTTTTTTTTTAGAAAAATCCACATCAAATACAGTGTTAAAGACAAATGACTGTATTACCAATCATATGTTTGTCAACACAAAGTGCTAATATCTGGTGGTGAGATTATAGGATAGGAGAAATTATGTAAACATCTCCATCTGAAAAAAACTCCTACTGCAATCTTGACCACATAACCTTTTTGATTGAATCTACATTCCAGCTATAGCACGGATAATAATATACATTGAGAGTTTAAAATTATCTAAGAGAAATGCACTGTATTGGCCAATATAATTTATGTTCACATGATTTTCACAACATTTCTATCCTTTTAAAGTTGTCTATAAAGACATTTAAGAGTTAAAAAAATAAATAAAATACAACGTCTGACATATACATTTCCATATCAAATTATTCCATTTATTTTCACTTATCAGACAATATATACAAAGACTTATAAACCTGTAAAAAACTGATATCAACCTATATATTGACTTGGACGATTTATTGATCAGACTCTAATTACAACTCTGTCATCTGTTAAAGATATCAGGCAATTTACACTTTGATATGCAACATATGGATACAACATTGTTGTCTACATGAAAGGCACAATGGTAAAAAAAAAAACTAGTTAGATTTACAAGACTATATTTTATTTAAAATTGCAGATTCTATCACAAAGAGGAATATTAGACACAACTTACCAATACAACAACCAATAAGTGAATGTATGACATTTATGGTGTCTGACTATTACTGGTAATTTGCTTGCGGCTGAATATGACCTAACCTCAGTGCAGTGTTCTCAGTCATGGCTTAGTTTCTCAAAAGTCCTAATTCATCATACATTATCTTGTTTACCCACTGCATCAATTAAATCTAAAAGGGGCAACACTTTCTGTCTAATTTCTATTTAATTAGACAAAAAGTGTTGCCTCTCTTCAGATAGAATTGATGCAGTCGGTAGACAAGAGGCAACACTTTCTGTCTAATTTGCTTTTAATTATTGTACACATTAAATCATAATTTTTCAATTACATTTTTGGGTCAGTGACGAGGCTTTTCTTGTCTTTTGCGACTCTAAATGGTATACAGCTGTCAAACTTGTTACCATGTTGTACCAAAATGCTACCAATTTTGTCTAAATGCTAAACTTCTCCGTAATGTAATTCATGTCATGATTAGAATCTGTGTTGAGGCAACTTGTAAGTAGTACAAACTATCTCAAATATGATGACTAAGCATATTTTTTCACAGTCCTGGATTTGCATCATAAATTCAGGAGACATCTATTTTTCCTAGTCCAAACCTAAATGTTTAATTCTGTTGGATTCTATATAACTTAACTTTTGTACAAGGAGCATCTAAAAATAATCGTATCCTGTGTTTTTGTATGACACAATAAAAACTCCAGTGGTTGTTAACTTTGAGCTGTGATTCAGTCACGTTCTCCTACTTAAATTAGAAAGTCACAGACCTGAGTGAGTTAATACAGTTGTTCCTTGGTGTGTATTGACATACTATCTGTTTTTTAAACTGCTGTCTAGAGCTGTTTCTGTGCTCAGTTGCAGTGTCCGCATATCCTGGCCAGTGAAAACTGACATAATGTGAGTGGGTGTGTGAGTGTGTGTGTGTGTGTGTGTGTGTGAGCGTGTGTGTGTGTGTGTGTGTGTGTGTAGCATAACATAATATTAGTTTAGAAACCATGGTGGTGGGGTCTGGAGTGAGTGTTTATTAGGTTTTGCTTGGCACATCCCAGTATATTTAAGTTGTTCCATCAACCATAACATACGCTGTTGTTGGACCATTGAGATGGAGTCACAGTGTTCCTTAAACCCACTGAAAGTAGAAAACAAACAGTATTGTATGATACCAATGAACCCAGAAGACAAGCCCAGACTTTTCTCTGAAAAATCTTCTCACGTTTCATAGACTTCACAAAATGAAATATTCATCATATCTACCACATGAGTAGCTGTTTATGGTTGGTGTTGAATCGTAATGCCGTCTTCTCATCTGTGGACATTTAGCAGCAGCTCATTGGTGTAGCCAAAGTGAGGAGGGGAAAAAAAAGCTCACTTAGTGCCATTCTATTGTACACCGCTTTCTTTATTCCAATAATATACTCGCTTTTTAACTCACTGACCCCATCTTCAGACCTCTTTACATATGGTCTACGTGTTCCACCCTGCATCCACTGCCCCCCCACTTTTTTGTCGGTTTTAAAAAAAATGAATCTCTTTTTATTTGTGTCCTGCTCCTCAGTTGTCCGTGTTCACTGGGGGCTGCTGTGTAATTGTTTAAACAAATGAGTATGTGTGTGTGTCTCATTGGATTGTGTGCCTGTGTGTGTGTTTCTGTGTGTTTGTGTGCAGATGCTGATGCAGCTGAAGAACCTGGCTCTGGAAGCGGAGACGGAGCTGGAACGGCAGGATGAAGTTCTGGACGTCCTGACCAGCTCCACGGACCGAGCCACAATGCACATAGAGAAACACACCTGCCGAATGAAGAGACTGCTGTAACTGAGACGCATGTGGTCGCCATATTCCTCCCGAGAAATGCACTGTAAGCTTTCTCCTTGTCCTTGGGAGATCAGTACGCCTTGAGAACATAAGAAGTACGGTACTAGGGACTTTTTTTTTTCCATTTACTCATTAATAGATTTTTGTTGCATTAGCTGGTATAAGCACATGATGTTGTGGTCAACTATTAGTGATTTCAGGGAAGTACAGTTTAACACCTCAACAATGTCTGTTTAACACTAAATATGTTAACATTTTTAAATTTGCACAGGAGTATCCTTAAAAGAATTGTGATTTTTTTTTTTAAGAGAGTATGTCTCTGTGTCTCTGACTGTGCTCTTATAAAGAGTGGTCTAGATCTGCTCTTTGAAAAATGCCATACATTTTGTTATGATTTGGTTTGATGTAAATGCCAAAATGCACATCTGTTATGTTTTTATGTGATCAATTATTACTTTTGTTTCATTTGAAAAAAATTAGCCCTAGCAACTATGGTGAGAATTGTTAACAATACATCCATGTTAGAGGCTATTGGCTGGACACAGGGCTTGTGTTTTCATATTTTGACAGTAATTACAGAATTTCAGATGTTTACGATATTCAATGCTTAAGTAAACAAACACTGTTTTCTACATTTTCCTTATTCTCGCTATTTTTTAATTTGTGATATTTAAACATCAGCTAGTTCCTAATAAGTACAAATGTGTGATCTAAAAATGAATGTAAAGAGAACTTCCCCCCACTGGATTCAGTGCACGGTAGCAGCGCTTATGGTTTGTCCTATTGTACACAGTTTGTGGGAATGGGAAGCCAGGGAGGGATCATGTCCTGGTCAGTGCACTAGTGACTCCTGTTGGTTGGTTGAGGCTCCTGATGAAGTTTTTGGGAATTAAATAACTCAACACAAATCATGCCCTTCTCATGAAGCTGGCAAATAAAAATGTGGACCGATAGGTGAGTTATTGAAGGAGACACACAGCAGTCTGAACTTAGTAATGATAATGACTGCAAAAAAATGACAAAATATACCCTATAGATCATTTAAAAAAGACAAAAACTAGTCTGTTTATTCTCTCTGCACACAGAGATTTAAAATAAACTGCATGTTGTGACAAGACATATTTTCCATTAAATGATATGAAGAGCGATGGATAGAATTACAGTAGTTTCTGATGCTTTATAACGTTTTCTGACCTATAGCTTGTCTTCCTCAAATGCTATGTGTCACTCATCCTCTCTAGACACAGTTCTTATTGCATGTTCTAATATTGCTGCTGTGTATTGCATCAAGTGGAAATGTCCCACCATTATCAGCATATAGAAGAAGAGAAAACACTCCCTTTCTCTGTTTTGAATTACTGATCACAAAATATTCCAGGTTAAAGTTCACATCTACTGTAAATGTCTTGCTAGAGATTGATATTATCCTAAATCTATTTTATCTGTAAAGGACTGACATATATTATTCTGTGATTTTATTGTGGTTTGTCATCAGTGTGAACTTGTAATTATCCATCAGTTAAATATTGATCTCACTGCTGTATAGGTGCTTTTTTTCGCTGAAAGGTCTTGATCTAGATACAATTGAATCTAGATACAATTTGAATAAGCTTTAAACATAAGGGAAAAAATATCCACCTCCATCTTATTCCTATAGCATGAACATCCAACGACATTATAAGTATTGGAATTAATTCTTTTGTCAGACAGTTTTGCTCAAGTCATCACTGTTGAAAGTCAGTGAAATGTGAAAACATTTAATTTGCAATAAACTAAAGGTTAAAAATCAATTCGATCGGCTGTAAGCAATATTTATTCAATGTGTAATGTGGTTATAAACCCACATAGTGTTATCACCTAACTGTACAGTTCCTCTCCGGTCTATGGAGTGTTTTAGTGTCTGTTAGCTCATTGTTTTGGTTTTACAGCACAGAACATAAGGTGAGTGACCATCTGGTGAACATAGTGGACTATTTGCAAGTGTTTTCCTCAGGAAGCGGAGACCAAATCAGAGAAAAAGGAGAGTGAATATTTTAATTACATTTGCCAGGTGGACATAAGCATGACTGTATTCGCCATATCAACTTTATAAGGTGTTGCAAGCATGTGCTTTGAGGTTGAAGTGTTGATATAAGCAGGTGCGAGCTGTTAGCTCTGGAAAATACAATTAGTCTTTTAACAGATTTAAAACCATTTAGTGATGGAATGCCTTGTAAATATTATTATAAGCAAGTAAAGGTTGTGAACAACCAATTGACTGGGATCAGCGGAACACTTGAGTGTAGTATCCTGGCAGAAAATGACCGTTAAAGCCAAAGAAAAAAACATCATTTAGTAACTGGAAAAAGCAAATTAGGTTTAGTTATTTGGAAGCTTTCTGAGTCAGTGAAAAGATTCTCCTGAGTTCTATCCAGGCTTCACTTAACTGGAAGTCAACAGGCAACGCCCCTCATAGTCGGCTCCCATGTGACAAATTGCAACAGAGAATATGAAAACACGTGCAAACTAGAAACGGATGTTAATTACTGCTTCAGTCACTGTGCCTGCTGTTGTGTGGAAGTGGCTCACTTTGTAGACTCTAGCTATAACATCCTGTTGGCACCGGGATCGTTGGCATCAGTTGACCACCCCACTTTCTCCAGAAGGAGGAGGAGGAGGGGACTACTTCATGTCAACAGTTCACCGCATTTGATTTGGCAAGGGGCTGGGCACTCAATTATGAATCAGGAAGAAGCCGTACCCAAAAAAAAGGGTTGTGAAAGCAGACCAGCAACCTCACTCAGCAGTCCAGTCCCAGTTAACATGAACTTATCACTCCTATTAAACACAGCCCACCATGAGAGATGTAGGATATTTGATGCACAGGCACATGGGATGCCTACTCTTTACTGCAATAAGGTAATCACCTGATTTACATCATTACATTATTTGTGTTTATCCTCTCATCCTAAATTTCTCTTGTATTGTCAATTTTTTCTAAGACGTATAAGCTCAAACAGTGATTTAATGCTGCAGCAGATTATATATACACTTTTAGAATGGTTTCAAGGCTTTTTCAACATTAATAATAAAGGTAGAGTAAGCAGGAGTGGTGGTTGTTGGGAAGCAAAGGAATAAACTGATGTGTTTTAATTGGGCCACAGTGTTTATGTTCTCTAGTTTTGAATCACTCCTCAAACCTCAACATTACTCCACAGAGCGATGCAAAAAGGTGCCTCGGCCGTGTGTGTGCATGCTCTACCTTCTCCCTGTGCTGACTTTTGCTTTGGCTTTGCAGCTGCACATAGACAGTGCACTGACACCTGACACCCTGCACTGTTATTGGCTGCGTGCACGCACACTTGCATGCATGCACGCACACAAACACACACACACACAAACACACACTCACTGCCCAAAGGTTGACTCCCATGATCGTCCCACCAAGACAATGAGAAAAGTAAAAAATACAGTCAGGCGGGGTCATCCCTGTGCCCCCTCTGCCCTATTAAATATTTATTTCAGTCAAACTCGATAAATAACCTCTACCCCTGGGGTGAGGTTAGGGTTAGGGGAATCGTCGATTTATACAGTTTCTTATGATGTCAGCTCACATTTCATAAGGGAATAAAAGGCCTAATTTAGATGAACGGAACATCGGCAAGCTCCCAAACACACCACCACACACACTTCTAGTGGGTCATAAGTGGTGAGTGACAGTTACTACTTTCGGAGGGTTTTTATAAATATTTTAAGGGAAATCCTGCACATTCCACCTTTAACTTTACTATAGAGAACAAATGGCCTGTGTTCTTTCTTCTCCTGTTGGCCTCTGGCTGAGAAGTGTGAGACAACCTGATATTAACCAGTTAGAGACAAACCTGCATTGCACTTTTATTAAATAATTTGTATTTTATGTTGCACTCTAAACTGTTTGCTAGTTAACCTGTCGGATGGTTAATGGTCGAAGTGTGTGTTTTTTGTAAGGTGATAGCTGAGTTAGCTTAGCAGAGTTAGCTTAGCTGAGCTAATCACCGGGGCCGTTACCGGAGTGACGTCAGACGCGTTTACTCACCTGCGTGGATCAGAACGGAGACTAGGAGCCGGTCCGGGTTTCTTCCACAGCACCGAGGACCGATTCCAGGAAGTTCGAGGATGTTTTTTTCCTGGCTGCTCGTCGAGGTCTGGCGGGACCAGGTACGTTAACTGTTCTGGTTCCTCACGAGCTCCAACGGTTCTGACGCTCAGCACGCGGCCGAACATTAACGCACACGAGCTTAAAAACAAAATGAATAGTAGCAGTGAGCTCTTCAGATTCTTAACTATGTTAAGTTATACGTAGAAATAGCTAATGAAATCACAAGATACTCAGAAAGTAAAAGTTCCCAATTGAAAATGTTAAAAAGTACTACAAAAGTATTACAAACAGAATGCACTTAAATTATACAAGTAAAAACAATTATTATACAGACTGTTATTAATAGTATAAGTAACTAAATTCAGATCCATGTTGATAATTTAAAACTTTATATATGAAATAAATAAATAAATAAATAAATGACACTATAAATTGCTATGCACTTTTTGGCATAGCAATATGTTTAAAAAAAAAACTCAAGAGAATACAAATAACAAATAAAATACAATCTTCATTTGTAAAAATAACAAAGCTGTCAAATGTAGAATCAAATGGAAATAATTAAGCCACATAGGCCCACCCTAAAGTGTACTTATGTGAATGTGGGTGTACATGTGTTAACTTACTGCTAAAACATGCACTAAATGTTAACAGATTAAAACAAAGACCAAGACTACCTTGGTCTTCCAGTGTTGTGTGCTTTTTTATTTTTTTATTTTTCATACTCTTTGTCTGTATTTAATGCCTGTATGAATGATGTATCCCCATATAAAAGTGGAAGCTTAAGTAGATTAGGCCAAATGACAATGTGTTGATCTGTTACATAGTCTTAATAAAATAATTGGGGACATGCAAATATAGGTATTGTAAGAAAAAGGCTACAATATATGTTGGAAGTGCACATGTCAATCTATTAATTACAATACTTTTGTTATGTTGGGTGCAGAACCGGGATCAGCTGCTTAAGAAAAAAGGCTCTATATCTATATATTAATCTATATATATATATATATATATATATATGCATGCAAGTGCTCTACACCTAGACCACAACAGTGTGCCATGATTCTTATCTTTTAATGAAGATAATGATGTTTTTAATATCCATCATAAACAATTCTAGCCCCCCAGTATATTTCCACAACAATATTTTGTTTTATTAAACTAGGGTTATTCCCATAGCCTCAGTCAGTTATTTTCTATACCTGCTTATTTCTCGTTAGGGTCATGGGGGGGTGCACACACACACACACACACACACACACACACCGTTTACTCTCACACCCATACCTTTGGGCAATTTATAATCTCCAATTAACCTCAGCATGTTTTTGGACTGTGGGAGGAAGACGTAGAACCTGGAGAGAACCTACACAGAAACACAGAAAGGCCCTTGCCTAAGGACTTGAAACGGTGGCCTTCTTGCTGTCAAGCAACTGCGCTCCCCACTACGTCACCATAAGTTAGTAAGGAGACATGTTTATTTATGAGATGATTTTGTTTCGTTTATTTCGTTATTTTGCCAAGTGTTGAAGATTAAAGGCGTTTTAATGCTTTATTGATTACAGCCTAAAGTGTTCCTCATATTGAGAGCCTATGGTTAAAGGGTTTCATGACATTATAAAAAGTCCTTCCAGCACGGTTGAATATGTTGATTAGAGTGATAAACAGTCAGATTTTGGAAGTCTCAAGCTCCAGAAGCACAACACATGGTTATGTGAATTCCAACCCTTAAAAAAGGTTAGTGAAATAGAGCGCACACTGGCGTGGTTTTGAAGCAGCCTCGCAATACAAGGAAGTGGTGGCGGTCTTGTCTGACCACAGATACATGAGATCCGGCTTTGCCTTCCTAACGGATGGTATGGAGACACAAGGGATTTTGCTGGCCTTGACTTCCAAGTCTGTTTACTTGATAGCTCTGCGGTGTGCGCCCTCATTCGAGGAGCGTGTCTCCATTGATGGCCAATCAATCAACTCCTGCTGGGAAAAAGGCAGCCTGAGTCTGGGCTCCGGGCCACGTGACTGCAATACAAATAGGCTGGAGTCGTCATTCTTGGGAATATGTTTTTCAGTTTCCTATTTGTCAAATTTAAGCACTTTGCTCCTACTCCATGTTTTATATAACACAGCAATCACTTCTTCTGATCTTTTTATTGCGTTTTCTGGTTACTCGTACATATGCTTACATAAGGCTTTTA
The DNA here is from genome assembly GCA_036785175.1 of Eupleurogrammus muticus. NCBI lineage: Eukaryota > Metazoa > Chordata > Actinopteri > Scombriformes > Trichiuridae > Eupleurogrammus > Eupleurogrammus muticus. Next base: position 13,358,040 of record JAYKQN010000014.1, on the reverse strand, counting down.
ACAGTCTATAACACTTCGCCTCAATTGTACATATAAATTAATATTGCTAATGTGTAGCCTGCTGTGTGTAGGCTTGAATATGATTGTTAAATATTACAGGAATGTAACTTCCTCTGCACTATTAGACCATGTCTGAGTCTAACGGCCTGATTTTTGACTCACGTCCTGGCCGGCCTCTTACTAGTGCAGGTGTTGCTTGGTTTCCTTTTGCTGAGGGAGTTTCTGGTTTCAGGAAATATGGCCTGTTGGTTAATGTTAGAACTGGGAGAAAACGTTCCTGGAAGGAAGGTGCTTGAGTCCAACCGGGGGGTGTATATGTAGTCTTCCAACAGAAAGTAGTGATATGACACTCAACGTCGTCATTTTATTAATATTTCAATGATCATTACTTTACATGCATGCATTTACCTGTGGATTGTAACATTGTGACTTTACTTCTTGTTGATATACTGTAAATTCTGTGCACACATTATTTTGATTCAGATCTTTCTTTGGCTTAGACAGACCATAAATGTACTCATAGCTGTTAATATGGTACTTTCCCAGGTGCTGAGCTGCTTGATGATATCATGTGCTCTTGCACTTATTGTTTTCCTTGGTCTTTGAGCAGCACTTTGGTTTTCTGTTTTTTTGTTTCGCAAAATTTTCTCATTTTCTGTACAACAGACTTCAGAGCCAGGCAGCCAAAGCAAACGTGGCTGTTTTTTTTGTTTTGTTTTTTATAGTAGTATCACTCTCATTCAACTCCAGGTGAAATCCCACATTTCTAGCATATGCAGACCATGTTACTTGCTATTTTATTGACTATGATATCATGTTAACATCTCTTAGAGACTTACTCCTTCAGATCTCTTGTCCTTTAGTGACACCCCACGGCCCCACCCACCAAAACACATCATTAACTGCCTAAACCCGATCGCCTTGCTGGCCATTAAGTAATAAAATATTCCACAGGAAACATACTTTTAACCAAATGTTAATGTAAATGTGTGCTATTTGAATTCAGTAGAGGGCACCAGTGAGTTGCTGATGATGAGATCCAATTCATTAACACCAAAAAAAGGCCATTGCATTTTGACCTTTGTACTTCCTGTGACATTCTGTTACTGTATATTATTTTTTGGTTTGAAGGGTCAGCTGTTATACTGTGCTCTCTACTGGGTGTATCCACACAATATATTATACAGTATGAATTCACACAATACTTAAGTGTTTATGTACAGTATATTTGAAGGTTTACATCTAAAACTTATATGTATAATATGTATCTATGTTTTTTATAATTTTTTTTCAATAATTCTCCTGCCTTTATTGGATACAGGGTCATAGAGTAGATTTGGCCATCGTCATTATCTAAGGCTATTCGCCTGCTCTACATTTTAGGCTTTGCATATGGAAATTAACAAAAATCACAGTAACGGTAACCAACAACAAACTTTTTTTTGCAGTTCTTACTTTTTTTATTTTGAGGAAACTTACTACGAATGCATCTCCCTTGTTTGCACGAGGAGGGAAATCGCACAGCGAGAGCACAACAGTGCATAGTTGCAACTTTGGCAAGTGTGGGGTGTCCTTTTTTTGTGATGACTGGATTATGTATTCATTAAAACCCCATCTATACAGCTCCCCAAACAGGTTGTCAGGCCAAGCGCCAGCTCACACCGCATCAGTACTTTTACAAGCAGGCCCCCCAGAAATGTTCAGTGAGTCTTGTTTTTAGTGGCTCTTACTGCAAATGGAAACACTTAGCTCCCACAATAAATTACCCACCCGACCAATGCCGCACCATGTAGACCCCCAGCTATTCACAGGCAGACTCCGGATTCATATTTTAAAATCAAATCCTCTTGGAATTTTTCACTTAGTGACTTTGAGTCACATAAACTGACAAGGCGACAGGGGAAAAAACATAATCACACTAAGGTTGTTGCACTAGCGTGCAGCCTGCAAAGCCAGCAGTTTGATCAAAGGGAAGGATGTGTCCCCCCTCCCCTCACCTCAGTGGGGTTGACACCGGGGTCATTTCAGGATAAAAATAGACTTTCTTGGTTACTCATTTTCTCTGGAAAGTAAATAGCCATTAGTGCAGCAGGCCAGTGATCTCAAGGACAACATTAGTGTTCAGTCTAAAATATTGTTTATACTGTAGCTGGATGATTAAAAAAGAGACAACGGTGTACAGCAACCCCTGCGGTTAAATGGAGCATCCCTGGCAACAACACAGTAATGATGGTGCTCCTGTGAACACAGTCCAGTGGGGTCAAGTTCAGACACTGTGAAAACACACTTAAAAGCACTTGACTTAAACTTCTTTACTGAACGTCGAGGTGTGTTAGGAAATAAGAACAGTGTCTAGGACCCTCACTTAGAGTGCCCGTGAAATAATCCTAATTATCATTCCAGCGCGCCTGTGTGTTTGACCACCTAGTGATGTAATTGCAGCTGACCAAATAGATTGTTGTTGAAGTATTGCCCTGCTGTTATAGCTACGTTGTGACAGCGTTGTGTGTTCACTGAGGGCCGGTGCAACCATAACAAACACAGCTGAATCTGGGGTTTACATTTCAGCAGGATGACGGCGCACGCAGCGTCTGGGTGGAACTTGGGAAAAAGGAGCCTGGGCCGACAGCCTTGTCTGGCACTCCGCCAGTATGGTAAGAACAGGCCTGACGGTGGGACCTATGAAGTCATTGTCCAGATGCACCAGTCTCGTAGTATGAATGAATGGACAGCATCGGTTATAGAATTACACAACTTAACGCGAGGCAACAGGTTTGTTTGACAAAGTAGGTAAAGTCATGCCATGACAATCGATCGGGCCTCTAATGAGGGGAAGGTGTGGACCATCAAGTTCAAGTCTGAATTATTATGACGTGCTCTTTTAAGAGCTTCCAAATGCGAGCCGCCAGCCGAATACCATGGAGTCTGAATTTTTCAGTCAATACAACCACAAATGGAAAGAAAAATTGTAACCATCTTTGGCCTAAGAATGGGTTTAATTTAGAAATAACGTGAAACTTCTGTAATACTCTCAGTCCTTAACATTCTTGTATGTTTTTACTTGAATGTCTGTTGAAAGATTTCACCACTTAGATTCTTTCACATCATCACAGAGTTTGGAGATCAAAACAAAACAAAGCAAAAATCCTGGTTAAATGTACCCAAAGGCATGCCCATAAGATCATTCTCTCATCTTTTCTCAGTCTCTATATCTTTTTTTTCTATCTCTATTCCCTTTTTTTCTTTTTTGTGGGGTTATTTCCATAACTTCTTGGAATTTTTGGACAACACCTATTTTGTGGAAACTCCTTCCGCAATCCCAAATGGTTTGTCCACGTAACCTCAGGGGAGCAGCCAGCAACTATGTAATTGGAGAAGATTGAGTACACAGAGAGACCATAGCCTGGTGAGCTATTGAGGAGCTGAAACAAAGATTACCAGATGTTTACCCGGCCCTGCCATATGTGAGGTGGTTACTGAACGTATGCGCAAATGTATGAGTAGCAGACAGAGTGTGAACCTTTGACCCAGTGTCCATTACAGGTACAGAAAAAAACGCCAATGCCAATTGTCTATGGAGCCAATGCAAAACAATGACGTGTTACCCTGTTTGGTTTTCCTCTAAAAGGAAATCTAGAGTTCCTCAGGATATCAGTCAAGAATCCCCTTTTTACTGATGGAAACCATGGAGCCATCAAAACACAGTTTGGTAATTCTGCTGCCTGGTTTCAATTAAAGCATTGAATATCAAAGACAATCACTCCCATTTTAATGTGCATTTTTTTATGTGTTCCCAGTTTATTTTGATGGAAAATTTGTGGGTGGAGCACTTGCTAATTGGTATGGAAAGCTTGCACCTGTGGTAGACCAATGTTTTGAGAGACAGAAACATTGAATACTTGTGTTCGTTCCTTCTGAGAAGGAGCCCACTTTTGTCCCAAAAACAATTCCTTACTGGATTTGATGTGTAGGATTGTCTGGAACAATACTGTTACCCAGCGGTTGTGTAGTTTTCCACATTTTGATTTTATAAAGCAGTGTAATTTTTCATTCATCACGAACTGTTTAACCTTACACTAACCATGAGATCTTTACATTCCATATGCATCATTTTGGTAGCAATCATTCTTGATTGGATTCTCTCACCATGTCAGAAGTCATATATTATGTTGTTTTTTTAAGCACTCAACTTTTTTAAAAATGTCTATTTTATGCCATGGCACCTATCATAAACTCTACTCACTGTAAACTATATCCAATGCACCAGTTGCTATAAGATGTATATTATTTCTACTCCCTGTTTGGATGTTGTACGGTTTATTTGGTAACTCTTGCTGCTGCATGCTAGCAGTCCGATCGGCATGATTTTCGTGAAGGAAATAATTGCGTTTGCACATTCTGGGCTGTTGCAGCCAACATTCAGACACTTGGTTCATCTATCATTCTTCATGTTGGCTGTGAGTCCACCTTGAGCAGGAAGCCAGGGTTCCTTGTCTGTGCTGCTGTGTCTTTGGACTATGACAATCCTTTCCGAGGCTCTGCTAAAATGATTAGGATCGCTACTTCTCACCAAGGTGAGTATTTTCTGCATATTCTGAGCATCTAACTTGCTGCAGATGTATCCCCTACCTCCATTCTTATTTTGGAACAAGGCCTTATATAAGCTATAGTGACAGAAGGAGCTGCTTTGGCGTTTTTTCTATTGTTCTTACGTTTTTTATGTGTGTGTGTGCTCATGTTGGAAAGCACCCATGCGTCCATCAGACTTTGAATGGAATTATTTGCAAAGTGATTGTCATGCCTAGACATAATTATCAAAACCAAATTATAAAAGCCAGTTACCCTTATACACGGCCAAGAAATCACTGTCATCCATGAGAAATCTAGAAGGGGGAGCAGGTTTCTGTAATCATCTCTCCTAATCACGGAATCCAGGTTTCCTTTTACATGACATTAAAGAAATACGCTTACTGGAGAAAGCGGACTGTAACCTTTTTGAGTTCATGTCCTGGCTCTGCTTTATCTGTTGTTATGCTTGGCAATATAGCATTGTTTTTTTTTTGTTTTTTTTTTACTTTGTTTTATTACAACAGATGCTCATGTGTCAAATGTTGTTTGTGTCTGCTGGTTAAGCCACTGCAAATGAACACCTGCATTTAATTAATTAAAAAATTAATTATAAAAAAAATCTCTATATATATTTTTACTGTCACTTCTCAATCTCTGCTGCACCGAGGCTGCAGTGTGGTTGCAGGGAGTGACAGCAAATATCAACTCCACACATAAACAACACTGGGATAAGTGTGCAGTGAGCGTAGTGGACTGCACATTTAAGAAGCATTACGTTTCCAAGAAGGGCTGCACATAAATTTTAGGGTCTTATGTTGGGGCCATCGCTGTATAGATTCATGAGTGTGTGCAGCATGTATGTGTGGGGTGGCTCTATCATGACTATCATGACATTCTTTCCATTCTGGGAGTCACCGTGTGTGTGTGTGCATGCGTCACTCTCCTCCTTTGTGGTTTTTCAGACTAGAGGGAGATCTATAAGGTACGGCCACATTCTGTCATTAGTGGTGAGCTTTAATCTCCAAATTAGAGGGGTAAATCATTAACCACTGTTTACATCTCCAAGCAGAAACAAGTATGATGAGTTTCCCTTTTATTAGACAGATGGCTAACATGTAGTTTACGTGGACACAGGCTGCTAAGTGGCTTATGACCAGAAAACCCCATCAGAAAACACAATGCCCAGGATTTATTATATTATTGCTATCATTTAAGGCATTTAATCAACTCTTGGATTATACACATCTGTTTAAACTGTATGTAAACGGCAGTTGTTATACAATATGAACCCAGTGCACCCATTGAGAATTTGTATGACCTCTTACATAATGAGTATTTTTATAATAAAATGGAAATCCATGATTCATACTGGGTTGAAGGTGGCGCAATTCCTGCTCTAACTCAATTTGAATGTAAGTGTGTCTACCCAATGCATAATAATTTTCGTTGTGACACTACAGTACATTTGTTAAAGTAGTGAATGCATAGAGTCATCACCATGAATTTGGAAAAGACAATGAGAATTTAAAGCTTGTTTGTTCACGTCATATTACAGAAGATATATTGTATTCTTTGCAGAGTGCTCTAATTCATTCTTCTGAAGCTCTAGTGAGCGAAAGACCAGAGTTTTTGTGGTTCACTTACTCGCTCACGCCCATTGTTGACAAGTTTCTTAACGTGATTTATAGTGGTCTAACATTTCACGATGTATTAGAGCTAGGATTTATTAGTTTGCTGCTCGCGCTTTGTTTTCCAGAGAGATGTGATGGACCTCTGAGAGGAAAAAAGAAGTGTAAATTTTGTGTTTGTTTGCTCAGTTGCAGAGTTAGGAGTCCGGGGTCCAGAAACCCTCAGAGCCCAGAGACACATCGCTCGGTGACGACATGAGAAAATCACGCTGAGGCAATACCAAAACCAACTACCTTATCGCAATTACATCATGTCTCTCCTGATGAGGGGGCCGACATAGATGTTGTAGATGTCACAGCATTGTGTAAGCAGCAAATTGGACGTGACCATCCTCAAGTAAATGACTTCCTCTGTTGTGGGCCGCGCATGATATCTGAACTGTTTTGGACTGCTTTACGATAATATTTCTCTTCATGGATATAGACCTCTATTAACCTCCTTGGATGATTGTTTTAGTTTCATATGCCCACTGTGCAGTATTATTACAATTTTTTCCAGGTGTCGAACACAGTTATTTAATCTCTTCATTTCGCTGCGACTTTTGTTATGGTTTTTATATATGCGCACACCTGGTCTTGATACCTTCTCCTTGAGGTCCCCGGAGAGGTAATAACCACTGTCGATTATGTGAATTCACAGGACACGTCTTGCATTTTTACAGATCATTGAAAAGAACCAGAGAAGCCGTAAATGAGCGTTCAACTATGACACCATGTCTGGTTTTATTATTCCCCTCATATGTCAGTTCACACATTACTCCCTCATAACAAGCGGATACTCTGCCCTCATTGTCTTGCACATCATTTAGAATAACTGCTATGCATAAGATTTTACTCCTTGAACAGATTTTCCTGCCTTGACTCCGAGCCAATGTCTTTTTTCCCTCCTCAATGATCAGGGGATTCACTTCTTTATGTGCTCTTATGACTTCCCCTTTAGGCTGGTTGGGTGATATCTTCTCTATGCTACACCCTTCAAAATTAAGCTACGTCTGGAAATAGTCCACTACAGTTGATCGTGCCGTAATTTGTAACTGACTAGTGGAGATGGTGACCTCCTGTGATTTGGGCTTACGTTGCAGCTTACAGGGCTGCCACGCCAGAGTGGGGGGGAGACATGGGTTTTACAGGCCCACCCGCAAGGAGAACTATTTCCTCTCCATAAATCAAAACGGACACACTCTGTCTGGGGGCTTTCAATAGAAACAGTGCATGTTCATTCTTTCATTTTTTTTTTAAGAGAAGCTTCTGAAATTAACTTCTTTTCTGCTGCAGTGGATTTGGCTCCATACATACAGACGTCAACCACACATACTTATTAGTAGAAAAGATGATACATTGAATGTTTTATTGAACCAGAGAAAAGAAAGGGATTCCTTGAAATTGCTTTTCCGCCAGACCAAACACTGCAGGGAAAAGAGTGGAATTAAATAGCTAGGAGTCAATTTAAAAAGTCATTATGTGTAAAGTTAAAGACTTTATCGCCTTATAAAGTTGATATTACAAATATGTCAGCAAATATGATGATTGATGGGCAGGTACAGACTGTTTTTAGCAGTTGTGGATGACACATTCAGATCCCCAAGAACACAATTAAAACAATATTATGACAATACTTAATACTTTTTAAATTCATAATCCATGTTAAATACAACAACTAAATATAATTTTAAGTACTAGAGTAAAAGTATGATTCACAGACAACTTGGTTGTGATTAATTTATCAAATACGTTTAACAGCTAACGTAAAAGCAGCATTTAAATGATTGTAGCCGGGGAAGGTGGAGCTAGTTTGAACTGCTTTATAAGGGTCACAAGATAAATCTGAGGGCTATTGAGATGATAGATTGGATAGGGAGGAAATAAAAAAGAGTTCTGGTTCATAAGTTTGGATTCATTTTTCAAAAGGTTTCTTTAATCTGTCCGGCTTACAGAAATATTGGAGAGTTTTACGTTTTTGGGCCTCAAACTCTTATTTATTTAAAATCATGTGAGGGAATATATAGAGGGGAAAGGTGTCTGGTGAAAAAAACGCTTACATCTGTAACATGTTAAGGAGATATTACTGCACATTCATTTTGTAAGACGCCTCAAGCCAAGACAATCTTTAACAATATAGTGTTACTTTTACATTATTTTTTTTATTATTATTTATGTCCTCATAATCTTTTGTGACATTTGTCTGGAAAAAAAGCTTGTAATTAAAGTTGTAAAATAATAAAAAAAAATATTAGAGTGACAGGTATAATATTTCACTAGAAATCAGAAGCATGAAACTATATAACTAATAAACTAGTGAATATTTACTAAAATATTTTAGTTGTATTTAAGTACAGGACTTGAGTAGATGTATTTAGAAACAAGTAAGGGAAATTATCTAAGACTTAATGAGAACAGTGTGTGAACCTAAATAGCAGATTTGGGGGCTATAAAATAATTAAGACATTAAAAGATGCTAAAATGGTCAGCTGGACTCAGTATAGTTAAATTACACATAAAATATTGATTAGAATAGCTATAGGATGTTCAATCATACTCCGAGATGATATGTGTGCATATAATATGTACAAGCATATAAGCAGTCTCTGTGGGTTTGTCTGGTCATTAATATTCCACTCCGCAAACTTTCCAACACAAGGTTTCCCTGTGCTTTGACATATCAAGATCCCTCCTTCCGTTGCAAAAGAACAATCACCGCAAATTTCCTTGTAATGAGATTCTCTGCTGGGACCAGTGGTTATGGAACACACATACAGACGAGTCATGACATGACTCACCCCACCGGACAACGTCTACAAATATGTGCCTGATGTCAATGACACGATGTCTCGATACTAAAAGCACTCACATCCCTGAGAAAATATCAGGCAGTAATTACACATTTCCTTTGAGATATGGAAATTATTAAAATGTGTTACGAACGTACTGGCAGTGATCTGTCCTTGAATTAGTGATTACAGAGTAATGAGGGAGGGAAAAAGGCGAATTCATTGCCACTCACAGTAACTGGCAGGTGTGAAATCAAACCCTCGCTCGTATTTGGCGGGTTGATGAGAAATTGTCAGTCGATGGCGGCCCGTATTTCCAATGTAAACCCACAGGAGGATGTCCTGGAACAATTCAGCCAAAGCGTCTGGCTGAGACTCAGCAGAGCTCCGTGCGTGGGTAATTGGTCAAGCAGCAGAGGAATGACCTTAAGTTTAGATTCAGGCAGTTAGGAGGCCTTGGAGGCAGCTTTGATCCCCAGGCTGTCCCTCACACAATTTTACTCTGAGACTCTGCTTTTACTTAGCCACCGGGGAAGTGCGCACAGACGTTATAGTGCCTTGTGCAATGAAGGTATGAGGCCTTAAATGATTTAGGTGCTGTAATAATTCCTTTATTAATGAATGCTGAGCACAGAGTATTCAACACTGGAATAGGAGAGAAATATCCATCAAAAAGGAAGGAAAACCTAGTCAGCCTAGTGAATAAAGCTCATATCAGAGTTGAACAAATGGCTTCCTCACCACAAGGCCCTTATATGCACGGCAGCCAACTCAATGCGAGGGGGGGAAAAACTGCATTCCACTTGGCCAAAAGCCTGATGGAAGAGCGACTCTTATTCGATTCGGTCAATATACAGCTCCAGCGGCGGCTGTAAGTGCAGGGAGCTCTCCATTGATCAGCAGTGGAACAGAATCCAGATGCAGCCAGCTGGGGCTGTTAGCGGGGGAAGCCGTGTTCCTCGCAGTGAGGTAATACTTCAGACATCTCCAGCAGGTTCTAATTATGCCAGAACAGCTTAGTGTCTGGCTGTGTTTGGCAAGAGGAATAGCCAACACAAGCCATTCAACTCTTCCCTGTGCGTAAGCCATAAAGGCCAAGGGGATGCCCTCACACCGCCCAACTTCGTCATCAGATGTGTGTGAAGTTCTCAGGAGTAAATGCTGCTTTATCCTGAATGATTCTTAAGTGCTTTTTCTGTGTATCAGATAGATTATCAAACGGGGAAGCTTCATTTTGTTTAAAAAAAAAAAAAAAAAAAGTCAGTATGGCCATTGGACTGAGTTATTATGACTCATTCAGTCCAGTGGCCATACTCAATTTTTTTGCTTTAAATTGTTTCATGAAGATAATTCTATTAGACCTTTTAACCTTTGACTGTACCGCAACACAAGGTGGTGCTACTGTATCTTCCTGCTGTGTTGCTATGCAGCGATGTGCCTGCAAAGCAGCCAAACACGCAAAAAGAGTAAGGGCCACAGTTTTAAGGTCAGGCCTGTTTTATGATTTCGGTAACCATACTGATTTCCTGTTAGAGTGGAATGATTAAGAGTGTACTCAGACACTGCCTGGGGAATAATGCATTCCCAGTAGTTTAGAGCGGCTACATCATTTTGCTCATAATTCATTCACTTATCTTTTATCCTTACCCACCACGAAGGTTTTTCTCGTAAATGGCATGGCGTGAAAAAAAAAAAGCTTCTTTTTTTTCACGATTAAGCTGATACTTTCTTCCCTGTGAGAAAATGAAAGGTTTGTCAACAACGCCCCGGTCTTAAAAAAAGATGGTAATAAGAGAAAAACTGCACTTTGCAGTGAAACCCTTGATTTGAGTGAGCTGTAAACTGTAAGTTGACAGTGATTAACATGAAAACATTTGCTACTATAGTAACCGATGAGCACACTGCGTTAAGAGATTCCTGTGCTATGGTGTAGGTGTACACATACCTGGCAATTATGTTTAATCAGTTTTAATTATTCTAACTCCGTAACTCTTACTCTGTAATTCAGTTTTATTAAAGATGTGTAGATTTGCCATTGTCAGGTTAAAACATTTGCTCTTCCAACTTTCACATCAGTTAGTGCCATGCTTTTGCAATCTTTGACTCATCACACACACACACACACACACACGCACACACACATAAACAGCATCTGCCCACAATACCTGCACGTGCAGATACTTGCTGCAACTCGGTGGTAGCTGCAAATGCAATCCTGCGTTCTTGATTATACACATGGCAAAGTGGCCAACTAACCTCAAATCTCATCATTACCAGTGCTACGGGGGAAGAGAGAAAGCCCTCCATAGTCCCACCACATAAATAGAGTGGTGACAGTTTAATGGCCTCCGGCCTCCAGGCTCAGAGCACCACGCCCTTGCCACTCCATTTAAAAGACCCTGCTCCCACCCCAGCACGTGACGTCAGGTGCTTGAAACCGCTCTGCAAAGATTTCTGGGATTGTTAATCCACACGGGCGTAAAATTCCCCTCTAAGTGATGACATTACTGTGCGTGACTGCAAATGGAAATTTCGCAGCTCTCCATCACTGTCAAGCCTCCTAATGCTAACATTTACTTCTCATTTATTTATGCTAATCAGTAACAACTGGATTTTCTCTCTCACCCTCTTTTATTTTTTTAAATGATTTGAAATTTAATAAGTCTAAATGATTAATAGCTGGAAGGACGCGTAAGATATTATCATGCTTCGGAATTGTTTCTCTCGGGACGGGAAGCTCATTCCAACGTAATATGCCTGCCTCTGTCCCCTACATCCACTCTGAATATTCATTAATTTTCCCGTCCAAGGCTTTTCCAAATAATATGACTACTTTTTCCTGTGCAACCATCCATATGGAGAATTCCAACCCACAGACTTTCTGTCTCTCTAAGCCCCATATTCTACAGCACGGGGACCTGGTTGAGACAACTGCTGAAAGTTTGCTGGAGGCTCCACAGTCTCTGTGGCCTGACAGACTTTTTGTGTGAGACACTCCAGATGGGATCCCACACTTTGAGCTGTCCTAATGAACTGGCAGTATCACCAGAACCACAAGTGAAAACCTCTGATGTGGCAGAGAGAGAGAAGGAACATCATTAATAAAGCTAATGATGCAGTTGGGTGCTCTAATGGGTGCCTGGAGTACACACTGAGGAGTCATTCAGGGGTGACAGCAGCGGCATATTAGCCGCTCCGATATAGGAACCGGATGCTTACTGCTGCGTGTTTTTGACCTTGAATGACCATAACAAACACATGTCAGCCAACTTCGCCAAAGATGAGTCAGTGATATGAACTTTCTGTCTGGATGGCCGAGTAACTGTTTTCAATCACTGATATGACAAGCGCCGGAAACACATTATGCAATATTGTTTGCCATTTGTGCAAATTAGGCGTTAGCTTGGCTCAGGGGGAACTTTGTTTGAAATGAGATAAGGATGGCTTCCGTCAGGAGGGTTCAGGATTACTGAACAACTGAATCACCTCTCAAGTTTAGATTCAGTTTCAGTTCCCCTGAAAAAACATTTTCACTTTTAAAAGGGTCACAACAAAGAAGGGATTACAGGCATTTTTATACATCTGGGCCTAGGGCCAATCAACTCAAAAGTCCTGTAGTTCAAGGCTAATCTCAAATTACCTATACTCAGCACACCTTAATTATATGATTCTTCTTTATTCCCAGATGCACCAATTAACCTGTTTTACAGTAGCTGTACTGGCATTTACTAGTAGGTAAACCCAGTATTCACAAATAAAACTAACTAAGATTCTGCTCCATTTTGTATAGCAGAGCCTTTCCAATAAGCTAAAATTCACATTAGCAGCACCCTGACGTTTTTTGGCCTTGTTGGAATGGAACCCAAATTAGTATAATTGATAACACCTGCCTGCATTTACCTACTATTTCATGTCAGTATGGCTAAAACAAAAATGAAATGTCAACTATAACATATCACGCGATCATTAGCCGCCCTTGAGGATTGGCATGGACTGTTTCATTCATGCTCTGCAGCCAATGGCTCATTCACGGGCCGTGTGGCTGCCAGCTGACTAGTAAAGTCCAATCATGTTCATTCAGGTGTGCAGCATGTCCATTAACACACTTCACACTGATACACCTATGCCAACATCCATGTTTTAGTAGTCTTAACTAAGATTTAATTTTCATGTGTGTTTTTATTATCATTTGTTGCTGCTTCCTTTAATTGTAAATGTCATTGTTTGACCCTTTCCTCTGATAGTAAGTTTTTATTTAGTTCTGATACTACAACACATGATTATATCTGTACATTTACATAAAAAGATCTATTTCTTAATTGTTCATCTGATGTAATCATCTGATTCACCTTCATAGCACTCTGTTTTGATTGGTACGTCTTTGATTTGAGAGATGCATAGAGCATGTCTACGCATTTTTAGCCTTGAGGCTGCAAGATAGAGCCCTCTGAGAAGGGAAATAGTGTGTTGATACGCCCAGAGGCAGTGGAAAAAAGGCCTGTGTGAACTGTCAGCACCAGATAGACACAGGAGCAGCTAATCTGCTCCCAGGCCACCATTCACTACCATGTGCCACTTGTACTCTCACTGACCGACTTCCTCCATGTGCACACACAGAAGGAGGTGGTGGACAGGGTCTGGGTGTACCCGCAGCTGGAAATCCTGAGCACAGATACACATGCAAGAGGAGGTTACCAAACATCAGATGCAAGTGAATTCTGGGAAACACACTTCCTGGCAAGGGACCCCCATTTGGAAGACGGAGACGCCTACAAGTCACAGTGACATTCGAACACAACTGCGTAGTCTAACTCTGTGCACTAGAGGAGGTGTTGGCATACGGCTTGTGCTTTAATTAATTTCCAAACAATGGAAAATGGATCATACCATGAGCCACTCCTGCCTGAATTAGGAGAGCAAATGCAAAGGAATTGTTTGCTCAGTGACTAAGATCTGGAAATGGATTGGAGATAGATAGTTATAGGGGAGACCAAACCCCATGATATCATATCCTTTACTGAAATTCACTTCATGGTTCATTACCGCTGAACAGTGCCTTGTCATTAGGCTGTTTGAATCCTTTGATTGCTGTTGAGTGATCAATAATAAATACATCTTGATTCAGACAAAGGAAAGTTGTCATGACACCAACATTATAATAACATGGGGAGTTATGTTTTGGGATAACATATCAATCCTTTACAGTGAAACAAAAGTCAACAAGCCTTAAAGTTTGATTTTGGGGGAAAAAAAAACAACAAAAAAAACCTCCACCTGCTACTGTATGTATGTGTTTCTGGCTCTTATCTAGACAAGTGTTGTCCAGGCTTCATGCTCGACCTTTTGCGGCTGACACAGTGACCTTATGGCTTCTCCAGGCCACGACGCGGTGCAGGAGCTGGTCTGCAGACAGATCAAAGTGGGAATCATGCCCCACCAACAGAGATAAATACACACTTCCTCTCTTCCCTTTCACACTGGTTTTTCCCACACTCCTCGAACCCCCGTGCTGTAGCAAGGCCAGCTCAGAGGAAATGACAGACCACATCAAGAGGCTTGCTATTGCTTTGACAGGAGGGCTCGCGCCAGCCTTTGGGAGGGAGGGAGAGAGAGAGAGAGTTTCTTTTGCATTCATCGGGGGGGTTGTGAGGTTTTTTTTTCCTTTTTGTGTTTTTGCGAATGTTGGCAGTAACAGCGGAGCACAAATATAAAATGGTTTCACACTCATTTCGAAATGTGCATGACCCGCGTTCAGCATATTCACACCAGATTCTGTCAGTAATCATATAGGCTACTGTATACACCTAAAATGTTATAATTTGCACTAATAAACATGCCATGTGGGCTCACCCATAGACTTTCCAAAGAATCTTTAACCTGTCAGTCAGTCTAAGCCATTTTAATTGGCAAAAAGAAGGTTGCAAGAGATATCACAATTAAAATGTGTATTATTTACTTCCTCATGATATATATTTTTAAACCAGCATTTACAAGAACTAACACGTTGTATCAGTGAGTTACACAAAAAGCATAAAATGTCTCCCTTTTATAGTAAATGTCACCTTATCTCTCTTTTGAAAGTCCTCCCATTTTTTTTGGATTGAAGAATAAAAGAGATATTCACTGCGGTTAACTGACAAGCTTTCTGGCATCACTGTGGGTTGCCTGGTTATCCTCAGAAATAAAATAGTTTGTATGATGCGTTATCTGACCACATCAGACCACATCAGAAGCAAAAGTGTTAGCTGTACCAAACGGCCACATTGGAAGGCTGTCGTGGAGAGCGGGGAAAACATTATAATCATTTAAATATGGGAGAGATTGTACACATTTTCAGAGAGCCTCTCTGAGTCCATTCATAGTATTGCAGTGGGTTGAAAACCCAGAGAAGCGCCGTAAACATTTGTGGAACTTATAGGGGGAAAAAGAAGCATTTAAGAGAGAAGTTTAATCCCTGCACACCTGGGTTGTTGGTTTTGTACAATTACAGAAATCTTCTGAACTTGTGCCTGGCCATGAAACAGGCATAACCCCATGATAAACCACAACTTGTTCTTTATTCACTTTTTGTGCGAATTTCAAACAAACAGCATGTGTTTGGGTAATTAGTGAGACATAGGGTCGTTGTAGGTATTTTCATGAACTTTGCACATTCCCTCACTAGCTCTCTCCCCTGTTTCCAGTCTTAGCTAACTGGCTGCTGGCTATAGCTCCGTTATTGTAGACTAGAGAGTTGTATCAATCTTCTCATCTAACTCTTGACGAGGCGGCTATTAAAACATGTCCCCAAGATGTTAATCTATTCCTTTAAGTATCAGTTACATTATGCATTTCTTTTGCAACCCAGACCAGGATATCTTTGGAGATGATCTAAAAATAATATCTTCCAAATGTGAATATAAGGTGAGCCTCTAATTAAATGACAAAGCAATATGTTTTTTGCAGTTGTGAAGTTAACTTGATGAGCATAATTAAGCAGAAACCATGTCGTCTACCTCACTAATATAGTACAGGAACAAGAAGGGATAGGTAAAAGCAGTAAACAGCATTTATAGAGGTAATCCATGGAAATCAATGCAAGGGTAGAGAAACAGAGTCTTAAACGTTCCACATATTGAATGGAAGCCCCGACGTGTCAGCTTAAAGTGTTTACACAGATTCTGTAATTATAATACTCTGTTACACAAAAAACAGTACTGCTGTATAAATGTATCTGTTGCAGATGTTTTTTTTTTCTTTTTTAAATGATTGATTATCTTGCCCTCAGTTGATTGATACTCTTCTCAGTGAGTGGCATATTACGGGCAAATCTGCCCCTCCTAAAGGCTTAGTTTTACTGCCTGTTAGGCTGCTGGCTGACCCTGGGTAAAGCATGTAGCACGCTGGAGTCCATTTAACTGGCATGTAAATCCTACTCATCCGATCTCATCTAAACCTTGCAGACTCAACAGATCTTGCTGGGAATGTCAGCAAACTGGCACTAAACAATAACCTCCTGGGAGATGAAACATCAGGTTTTCATCCTCCGAGTCAGTTTATTGCTGGCCCCCTCCCTAACTTTCTCAAACTGTCCCATCACTAACCACACTCCTGTAGACAAGCCTCTGTCCTTGATATCAGGGAACAGTAGCCCAGGGACAGGTTGTTTTTCTGGGTTTGGCCTTGATACTTACCTGTTTCTTCAATCTGTGTCAAGCAGAAAAAAAGGAAGAAAAAGGCCCCTCTCGTTTCGAACCAACTCCTGAAGTAAATCATCTGCACTTCTGGCCAATGATTCTCTTAACATGGTCCTTCTGAGACATGTACTTGTCATGGCAAAATATGGCAACTGCAAGGAAAAACCTCTTCTCAAGCAGTGAATTATGTTGGGCATTCCTTGCACAGCAGCTGTTTATGTTTTTTCGGGGAGATAAGCAAGGCCACCCAAAACAAAATTCTGTAATGTTGTATTATTCCGCTGCTTTACTACAAACAGGAGGAAAGGCCAGGTCCTCCTAATAGGGCTGTGCTGCTTTTCCAGGTCTCTGCTCCCATTTTATGCTTCTCCTCAGGAAGTCCACCCTTGCTCATAAGTTTCTCCACCTGTTTGGAAATATCTTTGACTCGTTCCTGGTCCCTGTGAAGGATCATAAGCAAGGCCCTTAATGAGCAAATAAAGTTTGGCACTGCTTTTTTTTGCGACCCAAAAACGGAGAGAATGAATCATTCTGCAGATTCATCTTTTCGCGACACCTAATATTGTTTGTGATTCATTCAGACATGTCGGACATGTCAGAAGGAACCTGTGGGAGAATGGGAGAAGTGAGCCTCGATGTGCCATAGCAGAGTCCAGCTCCATTAAACTGAACATTTCATATCCGCAAACACACAGAAAGTGCTCTGCCTGTGACCTTAACCAATTTAAGAGTGAATGTGTTCCACACTGACAATACTTCTAGTCCAATACACTCTTAATATATTTAGGCAGAGCTGTTTTTTAGTCTCCAGTGGCATTACCAAGTCAATACCCAAGCCAGTTGAGGCAAGTTTCACTCTTTGAATGTGTGTGTATATATAGTTGTAAGTCACCATGACCAGGTCTTTTTTTCCCCCAAAGTCTTTGAATGCTGACAATAAAAACATTGCATTTGAAATCTTTATTTAATATAAGAATGTATACATATTGAGCCTGAATCATTGCCTATGTCTAATAATTACATTTTCAACCTGTATAGCTATTTCAAAAGTTGAGACTTCCATGGTTTTACTCACTGGTATCAAATCAAGTCAATTGTTCAGGTTGTCAAACACATCCAAATCTGTTTCGAGTCCGAGTTTCTGTGACTTAACGTTGACAGGAGACTAAGTACAGCTCTGACAACACTTCATATTAACAATCAATATTCTCAAATTGCCCTCATTTATACGCGAGCAGATGTACACTCATGTTCTGTGGTTTTACCGAATTACAGATAAAAATAATTTGATTCCTGCACAGTGTAGGAAAAAAAATAAGGCTTTTCAAAAACCACTTCAGGCTGTACTTGTGCCAGCCAGGTTCAAGCCATAGGAGTAAAGCGGCTGCTTCAGCTAAGAGATGTGGAAGGATACCAGAAGTAAGTCTGGCCAATGAAAAACAGGTGGCTGGACAGAAGTAAATGAGTTGTAAGGACAAGTGTAAATTGCCGTTGGCAACAATTTTAAGGCCCTTTAATGCTGGGTGGGAAATGGCTGTGGAGTTATGGTATTTAAGATAGGACCATGGCTTTATTGATGCAATATGCAAGATAGGAGATCAGTACACATGGATAGTGACTGTTTGGCTTCTTCATCGCTCCCTCTGCTCACAGCCCAGTGACCTAATGGGCCTCACATCGTGTCACTGTTTATCGTCTAAGTGTAAGAAACCCCAACTTCGGCTACCTCTCCTTTTGACAGTCGGTGTCAAGGGAATGTCAGAGGGAGAAAAAGAAAAAAAAATGCAAGAGCTTTTTAGCAATCTGTTTGTTTATTTTCTTTGAGTTCCTTTGTGGCTCTTTTAAAGCCTTTGGCACATGATGATTCCGCCTGGCAGCCCCCCCTTCTCTCTACCGCACACCTTCCTTCTTGCCATCCGTAATTACCACACTGTTCGAGTTCTAGCCTGTCCAAAAGCCACTGCAGGTCTGATTTTTTTTGGCTTGGCTCCTCTCTGACATGCCTGGGAAGGGCAAGGAAAGGAAATGGGTGGACCAGCCGATCTTCGTTCCCCCAGAGCAGGCCTGGGAGAAGCCAGCCCAGTGTTTTTCGACTCGGCCGAGCTTGTAAGGGAGCGCAGCCCATCTGGTTCTAATAAATTCTCCATGCGGCTTCGCAACTGGAATTGCCTGACCTGTTTGGGGACGTGATCACTGATACAGTCATTTTTTTTGCAAAACAACAGGGAAGAGCTTTACAGCAGTTCTGAACGTCATCAGACCTGTGGTCCCCAAACATCTTTGTACTCTTGAAGAGAACAAAGCTCACACTAAGCAGACCTCCTGAAAATTCTGCAGGGCTAGGTGATGGATGTGTGGTGTGATGGTAACTATATTGTAGCTATGCATTCCTGCCAATGGTGGGCACTGTATCACCGTTTCTTGCCTCATGACTCTTAGTAATTTATCAAACACAGACGAAGGGGTCACGGTCGGATCAACATAATTTTTTATAATGAGCCTAAAGTGCTCGAAGAGCCAATTTGTTATTCCATTGCTATCACGCAAGTAGTAGGTCAAGGACATCTTATTGGCATCACATCTGGAAAATTGAAAAGAACAAAATTCTGAGTCCTGATCATGTGCTCAGAAAATGTGATTATGTGAATATTTTTTTTTGAGTTGCCTTCATTCCTGTATTTGTGTCATATTAAATTGTGAAAATGTAAAACACTCATTGAATGGTATCACATTTTCTTCCTTTACAACTCAACAGTAAATCTATTTTGCAGAGTTGAATGAATGGTAGTATGGGCACACCAAAACAACACGCTGTCTATAGCTGCCAGATCATTAGGTCATGCAGCACTATGTTGGTAATGTCTGCCTCCCAATCCCAGGCATATATTTATGACCTGTTGGCTGTGAGAGTCCTGCTGACTCGTGCATATGAGGTCAAAGCCATCAAAGTGACCTCACCATCAGAGACAACACAACATCTGTCCTCTTCTTTCACACCTTCAGTGGCTGGGTTTCCTCAGACCTCCCTGCCTCTCCCTGCACTCGGTTCCCTCTAATTAGAAACGGTTTGATTTACCACTCGGTAGATAAAATAACAGCGGTCGAGCCTATTAGGACTTAACTGGGGGAAAAATGTACAGCAGCATGTTTCACTGTCGAATGTAATGCATTTGAAATAACGCTCTACCTTTGCAATAGAATCAGTCTTCATCTGCCGTTCACGTGATATGAAAATAGAAGGAGCAGTTGTCTTCCCACATAAGCCTGTCCACTCTGTCCGCTGACATTTGACTGCCACAAGCTTGTGCGGAATGTGTCGGATCCAATGTTAGCGACTATTTTTCATTTGAAAGCATGACTACCGTATTAACAGTAGCAGCCTCTGTCCACATAGCCGGCTTGTCGAGATTGCAATGGCATCCTGAAAGCAAAGCATGTGATGCAAGTGTCAATCAGTTGTATATTAATAATATTAGCAACAATAATGATACAATATCCCTGTAATTAAAATGGGTAATAATAGGATTTGGGTGGGGGTTTTACGACGGGAGACCACACATGGGGTAAGCCTGTATTGTACATGCTTAATCTGATTAAAACTTTAAATGTGATTATGAAAAAAAAAAAAGAGTGACACAGACTTCACAGGAATGTTGACATCCACCAGGTTTGTTCTTACAGTCCCTCCAGAGAGGACAGGGCTATTAACTCATTCCCCACCATTGACGAGATATCCCGTCAACTGTTGTACTCTGTTACAGATCACCTGATGAAATAAGGTCCCCACAGGAAGTAGATAAAGCAGCGCTTGAGCTCTGCTAACTCTACATGCTTTATTTGAAGCATTATGACCTAGCCAGGAAAATGCCTATCGAAAGGCTCACAGCTTAACAAGCTCTGGCAACCACCAATGGACTCAAACTCCAACCAAGAAATGGGACACAGAAAAACAGAGAAAAACAATTCTTATACTGCAGTGAGTTAAAACTAATGCAGGAATCTATCTTCTTGAAAATGTCTTTGCAAGTGTTCTTTTTGTCTGAAGAGTGGATTTTTCGATATAACTGGCCTTTAAATATTGCAACAATTTATTAAGCTTCTTATTATTCTGGGAGAAAACAAATCCAAATCTACATAGCACTGTGTAAAAAAGTAAGTGTTAAAACCCAATTTAACTAGTTTATTAATTTCTCTAGCCACATCCAGGCCTTACTCAACCATACCTGTTCCACTCAAAAAGGATCTGCCTAACAAAGTAGATCAAAATAACCTTTGATTTACTTTCAGGAGTAAAATAGAACATAATTGAAATGTATTAGCCGGGAAAAGGTTATGAAGCCATTTCTAAAGCTTTGGAACTCCAGTGAACCACAGTAAGAGACTTTTTCCACAAATGGTGAAAACACGGAACAGTGGTGAACCGTCCAAGAAGGGGTTGGCCACCCGAAATGACCCCAAGAGCAGCGACAACTTATCCAAGAGGTCACAAAAGATCCTATAATAACATCCAAAGAACTGCAGGCTTCACTTGCTTCAGTTAAGGTCACTGGTTATGACTCCACTAAAAGAAAGAGACTCAGCTATATGGCTGCATGGCAGAGTTCCAAGATGGAAAACTTCTGACCGGAAAATATTTTGGTGATCCCAAAGACCTTTGGACGAATAATACTGTAGTCTGACAAGACAAAAGTTGAAAAACTTTGAAACGTATGTGTCCCATTACACCTAAGATAAAAAGTAACGCCACGAGTCAAATATGGTGGTGGTCTGGGGATGTTTTACTGCTTCAGGGCCTGGAAGACTTTTAGTGATAAATGGTACTATACCTTCTACTGTTTACCAAAAAGTCCTGAAGCAGAATGTCCAGCTATTGGTTCGTGACCTCAAGCTGAAACAAACTTGGATCCTGCAGAAGGGCAATGACCCAAAACACACCGGCAAGTCCACCTCTGAATGGCTGAAGAAAAATATAATCAAGACTAATCAGGAGTGGCTTGGTCAAAGTCCTGATATGAATCCTATTGAGATTCTGTGGCATGACCTTAAAAAGTTGGTTTATGCTCCAAAATCCCCCACTGTAGCCGAGGTACAACAATTCTGGCAAAGATAATAAAATACCTCCACAGAGCTGTCAGAGACTCACTCATCACAAGTTATCGCAAACACTTGAATAAAGTTGTTCCTGCTAAGGGCTCAACCAGTTAATAGGTTTACAGGGTAATCACTTTTTACACAGGGACACATAGGTTTGGATTCTTTTCTCCCTTAAAAAATAAAAAATGATGACCTGAATCATTTAATTATTACAAACATACAAAAAACAATAAGCCAGAAATAGGGCAAGCAGAACTGAATATTTGGGGGGGGGTTTCAAGATCAGTGAATTTGGTCCAAAACACTCATGAGGAAAGAAGAATTTACATCCCAATATAAGCTTACCAGAAACTTCCTGAGCTGAATGTATATTATATATTTTCACATCTGGTAATGGATTATTTGGGTTCAGTAAAACACGGAAAGTTGTAATGGGACTTTAACTTTGAGACAAGGAGTCCACCTATATGATTCATCTGTGTCTGATGAGGATGGGTCATTGTTATTGCTGCTTTTTTGCGGGTGAATCATACTGGGTTGGTTTGGTTATTACCTACACTAATTTATGTGACACAGGCCTGTCTGGCAACTTTTATCAATTGGTAAACATGAGGATTACATCACTTGAGGAAGTTAAAGCTATGCCGCTCCTTGTCAAACACCTCTGATCTACAGGGAATTGACTTCAGCTGATTTTCCTTTCTTTTTTCCCCTCTCTCCACACCAAAATGGTGCACCGTGACAGCTACAAGTCTATCACTGTGATAAATTCAAAACAGGCACCACCAGAACTTCCCTACACATTATCCATGCATTTTTCTGCGAAGCGTGAGACTGTGGTATTGGTCGCTCCGTGACTTTTAAAGGAGACACCCATCAGCACAACCTGACAGGCTGTGAAGAAAGCTTTTCATTCCCTCCCTCTTATCTGTTCATTATCCGTGCGCCGAATTCTTTCTTGTGGACCTTTTTCGTTCATTTTGTCCATTTGCACTATTGGCCTTTTCCAGCGTGTCTCAGGGGGAATTCATGCCTCCTTCCTTCCCTCTGTATCTCAGAACTCGTCTATAATAAATTGTCTTCGTATAGTAATAACAGAAACATCTGAGGGCCACATGGGATGGGACCTGGTTGCCGTTTAGACAAAGAAATTAAAAATAATTTACAGGATAGCACCATCTATTTTGGGGGGGCAGTTTCTCTCACTTCAGCGCACCGATATTTTTTTTCTTACCAGGAATGAAACCTTTATCTTGAGAAGGCAACATGCAAAGTGTAACACCTGGTATGTATCAGTAAATTGAAGGGAGGAAAGGGAAAGCCATATGTCCACCTTCAGTCTTCAAAGCAGCTAGAATGTGTATCTAAGTGCATTCGAAGATTGAAACAATCCAAAAAGGAAATTTATCACTGAGCTGAAATTTCTGAGCTCTTAAGGATTTAGTTTCATAAACATTGCATGCTGGATGTTTTTCAACTCTGACTGATGCCATTTGAGCTCAGGCCCCTGTAACTGTCTGTATAGTGTATTTGCCAAGGCCATCCATGTACATCTGTGATAGTTTAATAATTTAGTATTGCATATTGATCCTTTCTGACCTCACATACACCAACAGCTCAAGTATTTGTTTGACCCAACAGTTGACCTTTGTTTGAGGAGTATCATCCTTAAATTTTAGAAAATACGCTTGTTCTGGAAAGTCAAAAGACTGATACCATTCACCTACATCTAAATATAAGGATAGTTAGCTTAGCTAAGAAGTTAAGAGTTTAATGATTTAATTTATTATTTTGATTACAAGGAGGTTCTACATGCTGAATAAATACTCTTCCATGCTGCAAAAGCCTCGATCCTTAGAGAAATGCACACAACCTATATTCAGAAACTGCTTTAAAATGAGCTGTCAGGACTTCTGCTGTGACGTGAATAGCAACTGTACAGGCTCACCCTCAGTTCACATCCTTTCAAATCAGGCAATTAGCGCAGAGGCTCATTCATATTTAAGAAAACACATGCAAAGAAACCTGTTCTTGCTGAAGGTAGAAGCTTTAAAAAATGTATCAAATATATCTTGTTATGGGATATAAAATCCTCGAATAAAATGCAGGAAAAAATGCACAATGTTGGACCTTTAACATTCACTTCTTGGAGTCCTCTTCCCAATCTTTTTGCCAAGCTCAAACTTTCATCTAACTCTCTAAGCAAATAAGCATGTTTTCAAAACGTGGGACTATTTCTTTAACATTCATATCGTCCGTTATGAAATATAATCATGGCCTATTTCGGATAAAGTCTGGATTATAGCGACTTGGTCTGGACTCCCCATTAGTAAAGCGGGGCTCGAACATAAAACTTGATGTTGGCTATATCCAGTTTCCTACTCATAGTCCACCAACTGCGACATGATGTTGATAGGATTTTTAATGGTCTTCCTGTGTCTCATCGTCCGCCTCCATGAATCATGCCCAATGCAGTAGGCTCTGCGGACAGTGAGGTGTCATTTCATAATAAATAACATGTGCGCTGGTGGGGGGGCGGATGATAAGTGGATGGAGAGAATCATCATTTACTCTGCTGGGGAAAACAAATACATATGGTAGTTAGATAAACTTCAAACAGGGGACAGACATCCTGAGACCAGAGGGCTGCTTTGCATGTCTCCTCGGACCGGAGAGGAAAGAGAGATTTGGCTGTGTTTAGAAAGCAGAAGTCCCCCCTGATAAGATACTGTATATTTAAAAATGTCTAAACACAGATAAAAAAGTATTTGTTGTGTTTCGCTGATGTAGTTTAGGTGCATCTTTTCAAAATCGCTGTAGCAGTTCAAATATTTATCATGGTAAATTTACAGGCATTTTCAGCTTTTAAATAGTTGTATGTTTTCATTTTAAGCCTTCTGTTGAGTCTTTTATTATGTTGCATAAATTCAACAGAAAAGAAGCTCAAGAAACAATGACCAGAATAATCCATTTTTCTTTTTACTAAATATATATGACTAGGCCTGTATTTTATATTTTTACATACATATATTAGTATAAAGCATTCTTTAAGAACCCACATGCTCGGTAGATGTTTCTACTTTAATTCTGAATCATACTTATATTTAAAAAACATACCTTTTACAGTGTTTGAATGTTTTATCATATATGTATATTGTACTTGCATTTAGTTTACTTTCAAGTTGCAATATCAAATAGTACTTATTATTGAGTTTAGTTCCTCTTCAGTCTGTGAACAGTTAAATGATATGTAGCGTGCCACAATCAATTTAAGATAGGTGTAACATAAAACTTTTTAAAGACAATATATTTGTTGATCCAAAATGCATAGGAAGTTAGGAGTTATAAATTACAACTTTGTCTTTCACAGTGTTTTTCCTAATTTAGTCTTTCGAAATAGTTTTTGTTTCTGATCAACAGTACTGACCCACTCATAATAAGCAAATGCTAAGTGTAACACTTGCATTTAGATAATTTAGATTTATTGAATTTGAGTTAATTTTGCTTAACTTCTGCTTAAGTCGCCTGTGCAGCATTTACTTGGCCAGTGGCTATTCTAAGCCGGAGTAAGTGGAAAGTTTAAAAAATCCCCCTTATTTGACCTCACAAGTCGGACAAGCATGCATGCAGAGAAATAAACAAATAATTAATTGGTAAAACAAACAGAGAGCAGTTGACGGACAGGCCCTGCACACTACCTGTTCAGTTGTCTGCTCTGTGTTTTTGCTTTAGGTCATCTCCTACCTCCTGCTGCACCACCTTTCCTTAACTGGCTCGAGGTCCCACTTGGCCCTCCGCCCTCGAGGGGCCCGCACCCGACATGTGTGGTACCCGTCAAGCTTACACCAACAGATAGCATCACTGTGAGTGATGGTTTCCCATGTGTAACATTTGGCCCGCATATAATGGGAGAGCTTGACACTAAGAAAAGGGAGTTTCCCCAGTGTTTGCTCCGGCGGACTGTGTGTTTGTTTGGTACCTGCGCAGTCAAAACAAAATAGAAATAAATCTCCTGGTGATACTTAGGCTCCTTAACGATCCCCATACATGGTAACACGGTGGAAAACAGCGCATCACAGAACTTGGGAAACCCTCAGAGCCGCCATAGTAACATGATAAACATCAAGCCTGCCATTAGACAGAATAAACCAAATAAAGTGAGTCACTGATTCTCGTTTTTCATCCCCGTATCCATCCTACATCAGCAACACATACTCTAAAGAAAACACGTGGGCCAGAAAGCACTTGGGTGGGTTTGTGCTTCAGTTTCAGCCCTTGGCTTCGCTCTCATAGAAATTGGCGGGGAAAATGTGAGCGGAGGCCGGTCACGCCCAGTCAGCGTCAGGTGAGTCATTTTATGTGGCAGTTCAGGTTGCAGTCGGTCCAAACCGCCCGCGACTTTCTGCGGCCAGCGCAGGTCAAACGCTGGTTGGGAAGAGAAGGGGAAAAAACGGGGGTAGACCTAAATCAATCTCGTCCTTGACAGGTGTGTTTTTATGTTGTTGTTTTTTTTAGTTTACCTAAAACCCGCTGAACAGGGAGGCGAGGTCCTGGCGGCGCTGCCAGATGACTGCATCTGTCACTGTGAGGCTTTCAAGGCCTTTTCACCTTGATTCAGACATTTTCTGAAAATGTTATTTTGAGAAAAAGCTTGGCGAATCAAAATCCTGGGTCATTAGTCTTCTCATACAAGTACAGTTGGAGACAATGTACGATTGGTTTTGACTAGGGGGTGTAACGGTTAAACCATTTTGGTGCAGGACGTTGGGATTGGTGCAGTGGGGTGAATGGGTGAGCTCACAGATGACCATAAGAAGTGTCAGAACAGAATTGTTGTACCATCTGCTTGCAGTAAGCAATGCAACGGTCTTAGATGACCCCCGTCGAACTTGCTGAAACATGAATTGACCAGTCAATTTTTTAGAATAAAACACTATATACAGACTTAGGCCTGTTTACCCAAGGTAGAAGAACAAAAAAACATGTATATTTGAACAAATTTGAACAAAAGTAACATCGGACAGGTAAGGCCTTTTGTATGTTTGGTGTTCCCTTCACACATCAGTTGTTACATAGATTACCACAGGATCTGGCGGTTTTTGCCTCAGCTCATAGTGACATCGGCAGCGTGTCATTGGGTACATGTACATCCATATGTTTATGGGAAACAAAATGACACAAAGGAACAAGAGTACTCACACACTGCTTATTCTGGAATTTTGGCCACTATGTGTATCTGTACCACAGTATTTAAAATGTTGTCACATCTACAAGGAATTAAATGGAACAATGTGCGAGTACTCACACACTGCTTTATATCTTAGTTTTAGTTGAACGTGGTAGCATGCCACCATGTTATTATCAGTGTAAGTAAGTGTACTGTCCAATAAGTTTCCAGCCAAGTGTGAAAACCTCACTGTGTGAAATTCCCACAACTATTAGAATAGAAAATATGTAACGTCTCACAATGAGTAGTGGATCCAATTAGACAAGAATTTCCATGCAGATTATCAAGCGCCGCCGCTGGAAACCAGGTGACAACCATCAGAGAAGTAATGTGTAGGAGAAAGGCTGGGGGGAGGATTTCCATCCATGTGTTTTTTATTTCAAGAGAAATTTATAAAACTCTTTGTTTTAGGATCCAGAGCTTGACCCGCGCCGTGCCTCCCCTCTTCTCACCCTCTCCGATCTCGTTTAAGCCTTTAATCAAACGGACATCTGGATTGCATTGAGTGTTGCGGGGAGCGAGGCCTGATTGCCGCTAAGCAGACCACGCGATGATGTCACTTTTCATTAATGATGACGCTGCCCATAGCGGTGGAATCCATCTTCCTGTCTTTGAACGATGCTGAGGACAAGACAATGACAGCGGACACTTGACTGTCCAGCTGAGAAAACAAGTAGACGCTGGCGGATGCCTTAAAGAAGACTATCCCTAAATGACCATTGACAGCACATGGGATGAGAAGGAATTCCGAATAATTAAGTCATGTGACATATAACATCTGTATCACCTGGATTGATAGTCTGTCAGATGGGGAAGATAGTTCTATTAAAATTCAAGGAATTCTGATTCATTTTCACATCCTCATTTATATAATTTCAAGCTCTTGACAAAAGAGGAAGTCAACAACTATTGCAGTATTTGTACTAAAAAAGAAGATTTAAATGGTTCTGTTTGAAAACCAGTTATTGCACAATTTTTCAACAGTGAAGCGTTTCATACCCAAGAAACAAAGGGAATACAGTGAGATCCAATTCTTTTCTTGATTTTGGAGACACCTGTGGTGTTATTTTCCCAGATCCCCGTCACAACAGCATTGCCAATGCTTTGATGTGACTTTAGGCGATCAATCCAGAGCTGTTTTGTGGTGGAGCTTTCATACTACTTTTGAAACTAGCAAAAGGGGTGGGGGTGGGGGGAAAACCAGCACATACAGGTAAAGATGAGTGATGCGTAGAAAGAGAAGTCACCTTTCTTTTTGTGCAGACCAACCGGGCGACCTCGGGAAAGTTCATTCCTGACAACAAAACTCGTCTGAACTCTCCGAGCCTTTTCTCTGCACTCAAATTACATTTAGTTTTGACAGTCAGGGGTGGGCTCCGTTTTAGGCTATTGTGTCCATAAATTTAATCTGTTACTGTTAAGTCTACGCCCTTTTCCAAAGCCGTGTTATGACTGTGGAGGAGAGTCAATGCAGATTAGAAGCAAAATATCGACGGCAGGGGCAGAAGTGGGGCTTCCTCGTACACAGTCAGTGCAGACAGTGGTGGAGAGGACACTGAATAAACAAATCCATCATGGACAATGACCAGCACCCTGAACATCCCACAGTGGACAGACAGCTGAGCACCTTCTCCGAGAGGCTGCTGCAGCCCTGCTGTTGAAAGCACAGATACAGAAATCTTTCCTGTCGCATGCAATCACACTGTATAACAGCTGAAAAACTCTTACAGTCACTGCACACTTTTATCTTCATTTTATTATGTATAGTTGTTTTTCAGAGTCTATATGTTGTTATCGCCATTGTGTCTAATGCTGCTGCTGCTGCACTGAACTTCTGTAACTTCGAAATCAAACTTGTAAAATCAATTGATACCTTTCAGTATTGTTAAATGCAGGTAGAAAATGGGTTTCAGGTTTATAATATTTATATTTCAATATATACTCACACTGTCGTTTAAATGTTTGGGGTCACCCAGACAATTTTGTGTTCTCCATGAAATGTCACACTTTATAGTCAAGACATTGCCATGGTGAGAAAGAATGATTTTTATTTGAAATAATAATTTTCCCCTTCAAACTTTGCTTTAATCAAGGAATGCTCCATCTAAGCAGCTAAAGTGTTTTCAGCTGTGCTAACATAATTACACAAAGGTTTTCTAATCATCCAGCTTCTAATGCAATTAGCAAACACAATGTACCATGGGAAATGGGACTCTATACACCTATGGAGATATTGCAACCACACATTTGCAGCTACAACAGTCATTTACCACATTAACAATGTATAGTGTATTTCTGATCCATTAAAAATATGGACATTTCTCAGTGACCTTACTGAATGGTAGTTTACGTCTTCAGAGAGATTACACAAAGGAACAATTCTATTTGGATGGACTGGATGCCGTAATGTCCAGCTGAAATTTTTGTTTGAGTAATGAAAAGATGTCTGTCAGATAGGTAGAAAAGGCCCTAATGCATATCTCAGTTGTTACATTGGTGGACAGTTTGGCCGGCTGGTTGACAGCTCATTAGATGTTCTGGGCTCTGATTGGTCGTGGCATGCACAGACCTGCCAGAGGTTCTTTGGTCTGCCGGTTTATCTGGAGGACACAACTGACTGGTGTGATGTGGCGCAGCAGACCGCCTCCAGCAAGGACGCATCTGGAAGCACCTGACCGCTACCGCCGCGAGACGCAGCTGCTGTTGGCTTTGTCCTCTAGATCGTGATGGACTGCTCTTTGTTCTTTCCAAAGAAATGACACTTTGAGCTTTCCACTGTAGTGCTGCAGATGATTGGATAGATCTACTGCGGTTTTTAGGCGGCGCTTGCTTTTTGGCTTGTCCATGTTGAAGCAGGGAAAAAAAATGGCGGCCTGGTCAAAAAACATTATTACCAAAATCGATTGCCTAAATGTGTTTCTAAAAACACTTGAGAACAAGGTATTACAATAACTTAATCTTGATTCATCTAGGTTGAGTTGGGTTTATGCAAATGCAGATATGGCCAAAGGTTTTCCAAACAAACCTGCACATTGATCAGTCATCAATTGAAAGCAAAGTTTTTGACCTTATATAAACTATATAAACACTTCTCAGGCGACTAACATTAGCAACAGTGTCCTGGGTGCAACTCGTTACAGGAAAGTATGTATGATCTGAATCAGTTTTAAGCTGTTTTAATCTATATTCTTAAAGTTGAGTCATTAAAAACAATGTTAAGGGAAGATTAAAGTTACACAAGAATAATCAGCAGAATGTCCCAGATATGTCACCAAGGTCACTGTGAAATATTTGCAGCCCTTCACCTACAGTGGAATCTAGTTGTTTTAGGTATGGCAGGCAATATCTAGAAGGTCTATCCTCCACCTCGAGCCTTAGGGTTTATCATTTGAAAATCAACAATAGATTTCCCCATGACTTGAGTTCCATGATGTTGCTGGTTTTAACCCCTCTAGCAGGCCTAGATTCTATTTCCTGTCAATATGGCTGCCTATGAAATGGGAATATTTGCTACTCCATTCCTCTGCTTGACATAAATGATTTTCCTATATTGTCAAATGGTCAGGTTCAATTCCTATTCAAGGGTGGAATTCCGGGACTCGATCCCTGAACTACAAAAATGCTTCGTCTTCCACAAGCAAACAGCACGGCCAGGTTCAGGACACATAGCGTCATGGACTGGCTCGAGGAGGAAACGCACTCGAGTTCAAAGCAAGAGAAAACATGAAGGGGGCAAAAGGGGGGGGAATAAAAAGTGGAGCAGTCCAGCTTTAAAGGTCAGCAGCCCAGGTGATCTTCGTCTCACTAATGACTCGCCGCCACTCCGCAGGCTCACCTCCTGATGAAGGAAGGAACAAGCAGTAAAACAAATAGAACCAAAGGAAGGTGGATACTGTACGCCATCTACACCAATCATAAGTGTATAAGCATTCTCTTTTACTTTGCATTCAGCAAGCAAACACTACTTTTATATTTTTGTTAGCGTTCTCGTTAGTTCTGTTAGTGTTCTCTCTGTCTAGGTACAACACAAATAATATGCAGCCTTCATCATTCCAGAAACCACTTTTCAATCTTATATTCATAATGTTGGACTACTTTTAAAGTACAAAAGACATATCGCAATTGTTAATCAATTGTAAATAAGTGTTTACAGCTACCCAAGGAAATCAGTACTTTATAAATATCTCAGATTAGTAGCACATATCTACGGTAAGTATAACCATGTGTTGTATTGTATTACAGTTAGTCTGGGTAACTGTAGATGGTAATTGAAAACAGCAGGGAACTTTATGTTGGGTGTTTTTAATTTGACGTCAGCTGATGGTGACTAACAATGGAGTTACCTAATCTTCACGAAATTACATATTTCAGATGTTTCAGTGATAAAACACTTCTTGGGAAAAAATGTTGTTTGTGAAAAGAACGGAGAAAACCTTCAGCACAAATACATTGTTAAATATTCAACATGTTTTATGTGCGGTTTTAAGCAACAAGAGACATTTAAAGTTATTTAGAGTGTCTCACAGCGAGGCAAGATTCTGCATGATCAATGAGAGTGGGCGCATTATAGCGTCAACCAGAGGAGCTGAAGTCTCTATATTTGGACATCTTCAGTATTTTCAGACATTCCATTGCCCTCTGCTTTTGATAGTCATTATGTGCTGTTTTCACTCTAAATTATGTCTTGCTGTTTTGGTCTGTTTGTAGCAAGACTTGAAAGTTATGTAAATTGAATTCAAAAGGATAGTTTTATTTGAAAAATGTGAATCTGCAGCTGTGATGTCCCTTTTGTTATTCGGACATAAAACACTATGAAGACACAATATTCCAAATATTCTCTCACACTGAAAACAGTCATTTGTTCCAGACCTTTCATTCTTTTTTAATTTTCCATATGTTTGAAATTTCCTTTTTTTTTCTTTTTTTAAGGATGCCATTCATGTTCCGAACCAAGGTAATACTTTGAATGGCTGACATCTTTCTCACCCATTTGCATGTGACAATGAAGGTCTAGCCCTTCAAATGTTCATTCGATCGTGGTGAAAACTGACTGCGAATACCATGTTGGAGTTAACACTAATGAGGAAATAGTTTTTTAAGTGTTTTGCTGATTAAGCAGCTTATCCAAATGAGGAGTGGGACTTTTCAAAAGAGGAAGCAATTTATCTGTGCAAGGACAGCACTGCTGGTCTGGAGAGCCTCAGTGCGCAACTCTTATCACGAAAAACTCGACCAGATTCAGCACATAATGGCACTCATCTGATCTCGATGGGGCAGTGGACTGTCTTCTGTCAACTGCTGACCCTATCGGTTTTATGTATCCAGAGGATTTCACCATCCCATCCATGTGATGAATTGGACGATTACTATTTTGCAATATGCACGCACGGGCCTAAACCGTGAACACGACAAGCAGATACAAGTTGGAGAAGTTCCTTGGCTCGCCGTGGAGAAGTTGTCAATAATAGCGTGAAAGGTTTTCACCCCATGACTAACCTCATGACTCCAGATTCGGAATAATAAACCGCATGCCTGTTCTGTCCCCGAGTAACGGCATGCTGTGATCATACACAGGCTTTCTGTCAGTGCAGAAATCATTACCGCAACTGTGCTTCTAAAAAAGAAGAAAAAAAGATGAAAGACTGCATCTGGAGTGGCGAGGTGGCCTTTAGCAGTTCTGTTGCACCATTGCGTGCTATCTGCTCCATCTTCTAAAACCTCAAGGTGAAGAGGATGAACAAAAACACATGTGACCTGAGAGTGATTTCTATGAAGGGCCCCCGGGGTCAGCTGAAAGGGGGGGGAAAAAGATCCATGTGTAAACCTGTTTATAAACCAGGCTCTCAGATTCATAATCCGTGCCCTCATATCACGAATCCGTGCCCACGTTTGTGATTGTTTGCACAGTTTTGAATAGCAGAAGGCTTTATTACCCATGATCCTCAACCAGATTTCATGCCGCAGAACTGAGTCAGGTCATCTTCCATCTTTTGTTCCAGGATGGTTCTTTGAACCCGGGGGTCAGAAGCCTGCTTATCATTAACGCAACATGAATCT
Organism: Eupleurogrammus muticus; assembly: GCA_036785175.1. Lineage (NCBI taxonomy): Eukaryota > Metazoa > Chordata > Actinopteri > Scombriformes > Trichiuridae > Eupleurogrammus > Eupleurogrammus muticus. Next base: position 13,324,961 of record JAYKQN010000014.1, on the reverse strand, counting down.
TTCAAGCAATTCTGGTATGCAGCCAGAATATTTCAATACCTAATCCACTTGGATTTGTCATGTTAGATGTTACTAAAACCTACTAAATCAACTAGTCTGACTCCAGAAGGTTAGCGAACATTGAAGTCTTTCAATATACTAAAATACCCAACTTTATTTATAAAATGCTAGAAATGCATTGTGTAACTCAACTGCAACAAATCATGCTTACTTTACATTACAGCTAAGCTTTTACAGACTGTGTTGCCATGTTTTAGATTTTGAAATGACTTTTTCCCATCAACAGTCAGTTGTTGTTGTTGTTTTTTTTTTTTATTATTTGTTGCCCTGCTCTGCTGTACTTTCAAATCCATCTGCACTGAAACTGCACTATAGGGACTGTTGGAATGGTCCGACTTATCTGATGTGCCTGCTAATAGAGATCCTGCATTTACTTTGACATGGGGCTCCCCTATTTGGGTATCAGTATGGCAAATTGTTAAAACGTTTAAAACTTGCATGATTGAATAATTACAGTTCAGCCCAGTGTTACATCTGAACATTCTTTCCCCTTATTCTATAACTATGCAAAAACTGACCACACCTATACAGTGAATAAATGTTGGGGGGAAAAATGTAGCGAAGTTGTGGAAGTTTGGTGTAAATTATCCTGCCCTGAAAGGTACAACTAACAGGAGATTCAGGAAGCTGTCATGGCCCACTCAGACCGGATTTGCACATTGGCTGCCAGTGATTTAGGTCAATAAATCAAAATCTGCTGGCCTTTCCACATGCTAAACTAAAGACCAAAGGTGCTCTTTTGTCAGCCTGGCACACGAACTCTGGTACAATCTGCCTCCTCCAATAAATCTTTTGACTGAATAAAAAAAAAAAAAAATATGTCAAATAGTATGATTAACACAGGTGTTTCCAGAATTACAAGGTACAAGTGCTCCGGGATACATTTGCATACAACAAAAATACTTAAAACTGCTTTGCAATCAACTTTTTGAAAAATCTCCACCTGCAATTTCATCTATGACATCTGCAGTTATCCGTATCCATTCGTTGGCGCTAATGCACCTTTATGTTATGTTGACAACTATCGTAAAATGATCTGTGCTGCTGTTGTCACAGAGCAGATAACCAGAAGGTTAATATTCATGAAGTAGTTTGATGTCTTAATGTCATTAAGGTTAAAGCCATTATTTACACAGAACTAAACATAACTAGTTACACTACTAGTGTGATAATTATTAAACAAAGCTATCAAATTCCCCATAATATTACTAGTAAACAAAGTGTGCATTGAAAATAAACTCCCTTGATGCATACCCATACCATCTTATTCTAATTTAAACCAGTTATTGCTGCAGAAATAATAAAAGGAGATCAACACAAAAGGATAGACACGACAGCAGAGCATGAGCAGCAACCACAAGAACTAACCAATGCATTTTTTTGTTTGAGATGCTACATATGTATGTTTTCTGGAACTCCTGCAATACTGTCATGTTCCCTTGGGAGACATCCAAAGTTCAGGGGCTCACACACCCTTCAGTCCCTGTTGCTGTTATGGAAAAATCCAGCTCGACTCATACAAGGACCCCCCCTCCTATACTTAAATCTCTGTTAAAAACATCAGACCCATTGGCAGGGTGAGATGAGGTCAACAATGGACTTCACAGAGCACATGTGGACTTATTAATAAAGACACTTTCACCATAATTCTGGAACGATTGTGGGCAGCAATCAAGAATTCTTAAACAAAGAACAAACTCCTTTAACAGTCTAGTGAAGGCAGGGCGACTTGCTCATGAGTTCAAGCTGTGACCAGTACAGCAGGAATGGAGTTATACAGGAAATAACTGCAGGACGAGTACAGGGTCCATCAGTTTTTTGGCCTGATTGATTGTGTGACTTCACACAACTTCAACAAAGCCAAACTGGTGAAACTGAGGACAGCAGGACTGGCCAACATATTCTTCAGCATCACATACAGGCAGCCCCATGTTCCTCTAGAAACACTCTTTAGGTGAGCGTTAGTAACCAGATACAATGTCTTCATTGCCATAAAAATCAAACCCAAATAATAGACCTGATCGATAACTCTTGACAATGGATTACTGACATAACAGACATGGTCAATACTCTTCAGAGAGAGTCTGGATGAACATGAAGATGGGTATCTTGTGCATCTTCGAGGAAAGTCAGAGAAACCTTCACAATCATACTCTACTACCAACCCTTAGAGCCCAAGGACCTATTTAAAAGATTCCCTCAAACACCTCAGTGCTAAATTTGTTCATGAAGAGGTTGATGTGAAGGAAATCTAAGCCTTAGTGACACATCTGAACCCTTAGATTTTTTGAGACCTTGCCTGTATTGACAAAAACAACCTTCACTTTATACCCTCCTCTGATCAACAACATCAGAAGCATCAACAAGTGCTTGGATGAGTTCCCTGGAGAAGCTGATTCCCTCCTGGAAGAGAATCACAAGGACACAATGCCTGTGGAGGTTGTGAACTCAGTGACACCATATGGATTGCCTGAACATGAGATCAACCTAAAAGAAGGAGCTCCGCTCATGTTGCTCAAAACCTACCTACCTACCTGACCATGTTCTCAAAAATGGGACCAGGATTGTGTCAGTGATGCGGACAATGGACAAGTTGATTCAAGGAACAGACCAGGGTAAAAGGATTATCTTTGTTAGTCCCAGTTCCGAATCAGCCAGTGGTCGCTCATGGCCAGCTCTACACAGCCTTTTCTCAGGGAAAGCGAGCCAGTAACATCAAAGTATTCAGGAAAGGCACAAGACATGAATAACAGACATTGCCTATAAAAACCACTATAACTTCTTTTTATTCACATTGCACTGCATACAGACATTTCCAAAACATTTATATCAAATACCATATGACTGATGTTTATATTTGCATAAATCTAAATTTTCGGAAGATTACACACAGAAGAATGCCATGTCTTTCTGTCTCTCTTTCCCATTGCTTCCTGTCTGGCCGATGTTTAAAGCTCTGTATGAAGGCTTCTCCTGATGTTGCTTCCCAGCATTTTTTTTTCTTTTTTACAATTCAAAGTTCTGTTGTCTTACTGCACTGAACATGCAGCCAATGTAAGGAAAATAAGTAACGTCTCTCGGAAACCACACATCAAGACGTTAGCCTGTTCAGCTGCTACTTTATTCCTCACACTAACACAGGCTGTGTTACTGTGGGCTTGAGCTGTCTTTACTCCAATACGTGTTCACAGACTCAGGAAATCCCTCTCACCTAAGAGAATACATTCTGGGCCTAAGCTCATTTATTTAGAAATACATATAACAATAAAATGCTCATGTTGTTACACTATACAGGAAAAAGTAGATTAATCACAAGTTTGGTTTTACTTCTATTAACCCTTTTTTAAAACTGATATGTAGATTGACATCCAAGCTTTACATAAATTGTACCTTTTTCTTACCCGTATTTATGCAGCAAATGTATGTCTGTCTTTATTCTAATCTATGTCCATGTCTTATAGAATGAAATATGTATCTATTAAAACTATGGGACATTCCAACACACCCTCATTTGGCTTAATATCAAAAAATCTACTAAAGCTTTCAGTTTACTATAGGAATACGTACTTCCTGTGGGCTCTGTGCTAGTGTTATTAACACGTTATTACCTTCTCCATTCAGAGTCAGAAGCCGACCATCAAGTTAGACGCTGCGTTGATGTTCAAATTGCAGTAATTTTTAGTAGGTGTAAGTGGTGAATGACCACTATTTCCCTTAGTGTTTTATGTGCAGGATGCCTACATGTATTTTAAGTGTTGCAGTGTTATATATGCATTGTGTCATTCTTCTTTTTTACGATGGCATCGTGTGCAACTTTGTGGACTGCTGTTGTTAGCCAGCTAGTGATACTGGTTACCACAATGTATGTTTTAACCCTACACATACTATTTTCAAAGACCTGTGTCGGTGGATCATAAGACACAGTAGTACTAATGCTGTATCACAGTTTGATTTCACACAAAAAATTAAAAATCTACCAACAGTCATAAAATAACAGTATGAGAGTTTTGAGTTTAGGGACAACAGGTGCAAGTTCGTAGAAGCCAAGGTGTCATCCACAATCTTCTTGTCAGTACAATATTGACAAAAAGGATTAAGATAATTCTAGGATAATAAAACAGAAAAGCTCAAATAATTGACAACCAAGAGGCTATAAATGTTTGATAAAGTATTTAAGCCCCCTACAAGAAACTGTAATGGGTTGCGGAAAAAGGTGATTTGAGACTCCGTTGGCTGCTTTCATTACTTGCTTTCATCCAATGTATGTAATCGTGTTATCTCTGTGGAGCCCATCCCTTCCCAGCTGGTTGGCAAGAGTGAACTTGTAATTGTTGGATGAAAGGCATCCAATTAAGACAAAGACGTAGGTCCCGATCTTAACGTTTGTGTCTCGACAACGCTGGTGGTCACAGAGGCCCGCTGTACAGCATGCTCTCATGGTGTGGAAAGACTACATAACCCTTAGAGACACGACAATGGCTCAGTATTAATTCCTTTAGTCATGTAATAATGGCCTTTGCACAAAGACTTTCATATAGTGTTTTAATAGGGGAGCGGAGCTGACGTAAGGAGGGAGCAGTGTTCTGACTACTCAAAAGGGAGGGGGGACCTAAAGGTTTCCATTGTCTCAAATGAAGTTGGCAGTGAGAGGGGTCCACTTGGATTCCCCCTGCATGCTGTAATCTGTGAGTATTATATTGATAACCTGCGTTCAGCTTCAGCCGTGTGTTTGCCTGTGCTCTGCTGTAACACGAAATGATGCCATATGTACAGTAACAGACGCCAAATGGAATGAGATTGCAGCCAAGCCAGACAGTTAAGTGAATCACCAACTGTGTTCCATGTGAATTACATTTGCGTGACTTGTTGTTTATTGCCCACATTCAGCTTCGTGACTGTCTTCCATATTTGTGCCAAGTCTGAGGCCGCGTTCCTAAACCACTCCAGTTTGCTGGTCGAGTAAATGTCTTGTTTTCTTCCCCTGGATCCCGCTGATCCATTTCACATCCACTATATGTTCAAAGACGCATATTATATAAAATGATATGACTGCTTATGTCTTACCATAACAGACGTGGAGCCACTGTATCCTGTGTGAACCCCGGTTTACATAGGATACACACAAAGTCTCGCTTTCTTTCTTTTTGTACATTTTCTTTCAAATCCTTTAACACACATTGGCTTGGATTTGAGTAACTTTATTAAATTTAATTTCAGATGGCATCCAGTTAAACACTTCCTCTGTTTCTATTGAATACACCCAGTTTAAAAGCAGGAAAGCCTTATGATTGTGTTTGTGTAAATCACTTAAAACCCAAATGTCTCCACTAATATTTGAATATTTTGTAACATGGAGCCATGTACTGTAAGTAACGCCATGTAGGGCCAAGATTAGTAACGGAATAGAAGACATTTTTTATTTTATTATAAGTATTTCTGTAAATATAATTTGAACACTGAAAAAACAACAAACCACCAACAATCCGATCAAGCTTATATGCTGATATATTTTCATCAGGAGTCTTAAAAGCTTTTACGCCTCATTGTGGACTCCTTTTTTTTCATGAGCTCTGGAATTATAGGGAAATTACAGATGGGAAATGCGTAACCTCTTCCCAGGAAATGTCAATCAAGTGTGAAACTTGGATGGGTTGCGTATAAAAAGCGTACCCTACTGTTACACTTAAACTGCCTATTTATTAGCAGTCATAGGTTTGGACACGCTTGCTCATTCAAGGGAATGGATTTTAACCATTATCACGATCGTCCCCTAACCTTAACCACATGTTTAATATGGTTACCGTGACAACGAGAGTCCACTAACCTTGAAATCTTGTGGAAGTAGTAATTTTACGCCCAAACCATGATGCTCCTCTTAACCTAACCGTAGCATAGTTGATATCATAAAATGTCTTCATCTGTCAACATTGATTTGTGTGATGCTTCTGTGTGTTTCACTGACGGGATCAGTGACGTATTTTAGTCCTAATTTGGAGAACTTCTTGGTAAAATTACAGCTCAAACTAAAAACTCACAAATGTATAACATTGAAGTAACTAACAATATAAAGAAAGATACGTACATAATAGTATCACTGCGATTAAAAGCAGGTATTACCTCTTATAGATCATAAAGTTGATATATTTGTTGTTTTTTTTGTAATCTTTTAAATTAAAAGTGAAGAGAGTTTCTTCAGGGATCCCATACACAGGCCTCGTTTCTTTCTTGTGGTGTGTTGTGTTTGGCAGCGTGGGCCGAGCACATAAACGTGTTTGGCAGATCTCTGACTCATTCATGAGTGTTACAAGTTCGTTTTTGAAGAGGCAAACTCAGCTGGTTTACAATTTGTCAGGGGTGCCCCTGCCAATAGGTCAATTTTTAATTTTATGGTAATGCCAATCAAATTTAGAGGAGCGACGTCTGAACACTGCTGTGAACTTTAAAAAAAGGTCAGGGCCGGAGGAACGCCGTGCAGTAAAATTTAACGACATCTATATCTTCCCTGAGAGGATTGTGATCATTTCTTCACTCTCTGCTCTCAAGGGAGGAAGTCACGATTAACGCCAAAACTATCAACTTAATTATTAATGTTGCATTTTATTGTAGTTTACGTTTCTGCAGTAATAAACATAATCTGCAATCTTGAGTAAATATGTGTGATAGAGGTGATAAGATTTAAAAGGTTCACAAACACTATCCACCTTCTGACATGTGGATGCAGCTAATAGAAGTTTGTACTATCAGTGCTGTGCATATTAGTAGAGTATGCTTTGAAAACACACACATACAAGAATTCAACTTTCCTAAGTTTCAACTTTTTCTTATTAGTACATTTTTTTAAGACAACAGACACACGGGTGTTCTACAATATTGTCTCTAAATGCTGCTCTGAATATGAAATGGCATTTTTCAGAGTTCAGCCCCATGTACCTACTCCCTGGCAGTGTATGAACATGTGAGCAGGTGTGGATATTGGGGCGATCCCACTATTTCCACAAATTTTTCAAACTCTCTTTGAAAAGTAGACCCAAAGCTGCAGTATCAGTATAATTCATATTCCCTTTCCCCCAAAACGTGAGTGGAATTGAAATGTCAGTTCCACTCTATTGAAAAACATCAAGCTGAATTATTAGTTCCTCTTTAAAATCCAAAGTGCACGCAGTATAATGTCAGTTTGTGTGCGCGTGCGTCTTCGTAAATCAAGTCACAAATGTCTTATCTTTGCGTCTCCGAGTTGCCCGTCGTCAGGGCCACGTTTATCTGTCTCCATCTACTTGCAGCCTGAAAAAAAAAAAACAAGTGCGTAGTTACTGCGTCTGCCTGGGTGAAACATCGGCTTCGTGAGTGCGTTGGTGCCACTCCAAAAAGCTTCCCCCTTAACTATTGGAGCTGGGGGAACGCGGCGTGCGTGAGCAGACGGTTGTTAACAGCGCTGGCGTGTTTCAGACGACAGTGTCTGTAAGACTGGGAGGAGGTGTTCAGACAGCAACAATTACAGTCCCATCTGATGAGTGATCATCATTTCAGTGCCACTTTTATATACTTTCCCACAGCCTGTCCCCTGCCCGCTGGGGCCACTGATGCTATCTGCCGCTAAGTGTTTACCTCGAATGTTAAAAGAAAAAAGAAAAGAAGAAAATGAAATAACGAAGACCATGTGAAATGATCGAAATAAACAAATGGAGGAACGCGCCGAAGCTGTGTGATTTTCATCTGCAAAGCATCAGGTGGTTGTTTTTCAGTTTTCTCCGCGTTCACACGAGACGACAGATGCCACACAAGTCCATATTATCTCCAAACTGATACAAGTGGAGCTAATCTAAACAATGACCCACCCTGTGATTGAATATAATTACAGATGGCCTTCCCGACATCCCATAAAGAGTTTGCGTCATTTTTCAACTAAATCATAATAAAAATGAGAGGTTAAAAAGCGACTTTATCGTTCGTCCGTTTGATTGGAGTGAATGCGTGCGGCTGCGATGACCTAACCTCCCTTTTTTTAGGAACTACAATTTGGTCCGTCAACTTAGACTGACCGTGGTTTTAAGGTAAGGTCGGGTTCAGCTCAGATCAAGAGGTCACATCCTTCAGTATTTGTCAAGATGATATACTGCTGGCAGCATAATTGAAAGGCGGGAGGCTGTCGGGCTGGCGGCTCGAGCACTTTACAGAGTGTTGTTTTCTTTGGGCGCATGGTGAATCTTGGACTGCATATTTTTCTTTTTCCTGTATGGATTTCACATTTGCATGGAAAAATCTTTCTTGTGTGTTTGGATTTCCATTGTGTGGACAACATAAAGGGTTCTGGGATGGGATGTGGGGAAAAGGGAGTGTGCAGTTTGCCTAAGTGCATGTTTTGATGTCTGTTTGACAGCCTTGGTCAGTGGCTGATGTCAGTACATGCACAAAGTTAACGGCCGTCCTCTTTCCTACTGTTAAATTCACCGAGGGAAAACCAGTGAGAGGCTGCTACTGCAGATATCCCACAATACAAAAAATGTGGAACCCTTCCAGCATAAACAATGTTCAATCATTATGCTAAGCCTGGGGCACTTTAAACAACCAAAAAATTAAACATTTGTGGTTTCAGTGATGTAAAATTGCTTTAAAGCTTAAAATTGATCAAGAATTCCTGTTATGTGGACAGTAAACCTGCGTGCCCTTTAATTTGAAAATAAGGGCTGATTTTCGTATTTCAGTGGTTCCTTAAACACTATTTTGAAAGGAAGTATCTCAGTCATATGATTTGTCCTGACAAATTGTGGTCACAAACCAATTGGGCAGACAATCACTGTATAACTTTCATAGAAGGAATTCTTCAAACTGGAAACGGTTGCCTGCTTTTTTTTTTTCTCCTCAGCACTAATTATTTGTGGAAAGCTCAGACTTTCCCATGACTGCTCTCTCGAGTCCGAGCGCAGCAGACACGGAATCGAATGTGGATGTTGGCACCGCGTTTTTCGAATAAAATCAATAAATATGTTTTTTAAAACACGCACATCTGTCTTCCCTCTGTCGTCTCCGTGTCTCGGACAAGTAGACGCTCGGCCCCGTGGCTCCGGCCCAGCATGCACGACAAGTACCTGAGCACTTTGTCACCTCGTCAAGTCTGTGGTATGACCTTAGGTAAAGCCTTTGACAGACGCAGGGTGTTGTCTCCGGATTAAACTTCCTAAAGAATTGCCACACTCACATTCCCCATTCTTCTCTGGGTTCCCCTCTTTATTGCTTTTTCCTGCCTCTTTCCTTGCTGTACACACGTCCCGAGCACCAGGTCCTTCTAATAAGTGGCCATGTTTCCTCTGCAGGAGGAAATAATATATCCCCACTCGCTGTTTCAATAAACAAAATGTACTAATATCCCTCAACGGCTAATGAGAGAGAAAAGTGTGTTTGGCACACGCCTGTAACAATGATATGTCAGGTGCTGCTTTTCTGTTATTGAGACGGTTTGGCAAAGAGTGTTTCTTGGCACAAACCAAGGCAGTTATAATTTTGCTTGACACCTAGCAACTCAGCATGAGAGGGTTTTTTTTTTTTTTTTTTTTCTGGGTTATAATGGGAACTGACCTTGTGGTCATCCGTATGGAGTCATCGATGAAATATTGCAGCATGAGGTAAAGAAATGTCAGAGCTTGAACCAGACGCCGTCCGTCTGATTTGTCACTTTTTTTTTTTTTTTTGTTCGGAATTGTTAGCTAACTCTGATATGTGGAGGTACCCGCTGCCAGCTCTGTGGGCCTGAATTCAGGTAAAAGTCGCCCTCTTTGACAGCATCAAAAGTATGAGGCTGTTGGCATGAGGGATTGAAATACCTTTCACATCCCTGTGACTGATGTCACCTCCGCTGGCTAAATAAAGCCATCCTGGGTCTTGTTACAAATGCGAGTTATCTGAGCGATTAAACTCCACCGCTCACCTTACAGAAGCGAGGCGGACTCCGGTAGACAGTGGGATATTCAGCAGACTAACTTGTTGTGTGTGGGCCACATGCTGAATGCATGTTGAATATATTTTTAAGCCATTTAGTCACAATCCCCCTCCTATCAGGTGTCGGTCATCAGACAAATTCAAATTTATGTCTCCTCAGTTTTCTTTGTTGAGGTCAATGTGCAGAGTCAGCTACAGAGGATTAAGTGTCATCCTCAAGGACTCGGCAGCACCGTGGGTGTTTGCCAAAACCGGGAGCTTGAACCTGGCTTCTCCGGTTAAAGGACAGCTGCCTGCGAACCTCCAAACCGCAGCAGCAGGACTGGCAGCGGCCGCGTCCCCGCCAAACATGGGACGGAAAGACAATGGGAGAACATGACATGGGAACGTCTCCACTGGACTGTCTGTTTCTCCAACATGGGACACTGTGAGGCCCAGAGCAGTGAGGGGATCCCCGCTTCCAACCTTGGGAGCCTGTGCTTCAGTTTGAGGGGAACTGCCCCCTTCATCCTGTTTTTCCTTCCTGTCCTCTGGCTGACCACGGCCAGGGAACCCCACGCTTCTTGAAAGTGGAAAAATTACGGTCCTGTTGTCCTTTTGTCTGGAGGATGACTGACAGTCTCTCCAAAGCCATGAAGGCAAAAGGGATTTCCATGAGGGAAAGCAGACAGGGGAAGCTATGTTACAAGCCGGGAAGCAAATTGTTGAGACAAGGTCACTTAAATTCGTTTTTAGTGGTGCTGACTGCCTCAAAATATCTGTCAGGGGAAAAATAGAATCATTAGATAATCCGGTCTCGTTTTTTTTCTTTTCTTTTTTTCTTGGGAACGATGTTATGCACCTGTGCTTCTGAATTAAATTTCATCCGAAGGACTTGAATCAATAAGTGTAGTCTTTTCTTCTTCAGGAAAACCCATTTTTTTAACCTGCTGGCTGCTTCCCTGATGTCTCGGCAAGAACTCTGTGTCTTTTGCGCCTCTTTGCAGGCTTGACGCAATAAATCATGGGAGCGGGGTTAAGGGCTCACACATTTGTAAAGCACAGTTCTGAAGGGATTCATAGCCTTGCCCTTGGTTGTACGCATAAAAAGTGACAGGAGTATTTGTGTAAAAATTGGAAGACATCCTGAGAGGAGGAGTGCTGTTTTCTGACTTGCAGGTTTTTGTTCTTGGTGTTTTTTTTTGTCACTTATCTCACCTCTAATCTCTATTAGAATTTTTTTTTGCTTTTATTATTTTGAAACTCTTCCATTCCTCCAATCTCCTCATCTATTTGCGTTGGACTCGGCCGCAGCAACTCCGCTGCTGCCTTGTAGATATTAGCCAAATAAAAACACAGCTTTCATCGCACCAGGGGGTCAGGCCATAGGGGTGGACACAAACATCCCACCCCTCAAAAAACCTTACTCTCCCCTCCGCTTTCGCTTCCAAGACCTATACAAATCCCACACCAGGCAGCCTCCCACAGTCTGCGAACGCCAACAAGAGGGGAGGGCGAGAAGAGAGAGAAAGTAGCCTGACCCGTGGGGCTCTTTCTTTTGTTTAATTGAGGCTGGCATTCCTTCCCCCGGCCTGGGCCCGCTCTGTGCTACGAGGGTGCAGCTCCGCTGGCTTAGGTCACTGGTGGCACCTGTCTCCTCTCCAGCGCCAGGCCGGGGAGACTGCCCTGCGAGCCCTGATCCCCACGCTAATTATTTTCAAAGCAGCCAGGATTTATATCACACTCATGCAGGCGCCAGTGGCACCGCGGCTCCCCCAGGAAACGGCTTTTCTGGCTTTTCTCTCTCTCTCTCTCTCGCTTGGCATCGGGGGCCAGGCGGGCCGTGTCCAGCTTTGTGCCGGCTTCCATCAGACTTCTCAATGCTTGAGTGAGCTGTGGGCCTGACCTAATAGATTCTTCTTTTTTTCTTTCCTTTTTTGAACGACACACACTTCTATTACGGATATTTTTAAACTGTTTAATATTTTAAATGATAGATTTTTAAATATTTTAGGCTGCGTATTCTACCCTTCTTATCTGTCATCTGTCATATTTATATATATATTGTTTGCACTGGCACTGTTACACATGTGAATAACATGGACATGAAATAAAATCATTTAGAATTTGAACTTGTTGGGTAGAGATTGGTAGAGCAGGCACCCTCTGGCCAGCTCGCTGAATTTGAAAGGTTTCCCGAATGCGATTGCTTCAGTGCATGTACAAATGGTCTTAATATCGGTTCCTCAGCAACTCGACAGGCTTGTTCAGTAACAAAAATATTATGGATATGCGTGTGTTTGCCAGTTATAGGCTCGGACCGCCATGGGAGGAGCTCTACTGGAATACAGTATTTGCGGAATACATTGCAACACAAACCTGGTTGGAAAGTACAACGCAGACTGACGTCACGCACCCTTAATGTCACAGGCGCAGTTCCCGTCCAAATGTAATGTGGAATTCGACCAAATTTCCAGAAAACGTGCAAAACGAAAAACGAATCTACGATCCGTCCGCTGTGTAAATTTTTTGGACTTGGGTCATTGAGATAAACAGTTCAGAAAGTGCTGACCCATGCAGAGGAATAGATGCAACAAAATAATTAAAAAAGTGCAGAATCAAAAGAAAATTTGATGAAATACATTTGTTAGTTTCTTTTGCTCATTTGAGGGAGGTTCAGTCCACTCATCTCTCCTCACATTTGATGTTTTTGTTTTCAGATTTAATCACATTTTGCTTTTACTGAAATGTCGAAGCCATGTTTTGTTTTATTTTGTTGAATTTTCTGTTTAGCCATTCAAGTCATGATCTTTTTTTTAAGTATTCTGGCTTATTGTTGTACATATAAACACTCATAGTATAAAAAAAAACCTGGATACATCCTCATCCTACTTTTGAGAAACTATTGAGTATTCTGACAGAACCTGGTGTAATGTTGCACGTAAAAACCTCTTTTTACGATCGTTCTCTGCAATGTTTGCATTGACTCAGATAAATTGTTAGTCAGTGAAAGATATATTTAAGGCAGTGGACAGCTGGCAGTTTGTTTCACATATTATGACATAGATATACTTAAATAAATATAATATAAATAGAGAATTGACCTTGGACTGCTGGTTTACTTGCAAAAGCATTTGTCATGACAAAAAAGTGTTATAATAAAAAGTTAGCAGAAGAAGATAATACAAACTATGACTCTAGCGAAAGGATTTGTGATATATGCTCTAATTATTACACGGGTTTCCGAAATAAATCAAACCATAAATGTCCTCACAGGGTGGACTCATACACTGATACCTGTCGCTTTCATTAAAGCTGCTACAGTAGAAAAGGATCCATTTTCTTGGCAGGTGTCCAGATTCTTCCGGGGCTGACGCCATATCTAGGATGAAAAGCCTGCCTATTTCTTTTTTAAATAGGTGAAACCTTATGATTCAGCAGACCGTAAAACACACAGGAACTTGACCTGTGACCCCCTTCGCATACAGTAGCCCGTTCTCCGCTCCCTTTGTTTTGCTGAGAAGTCAATCTGGATCATTAATTTTACAGGTTCCCCCCGGGGGCTCTTTGCATTCCTTTGATGTTTCCTGATATGCTGCACTTAACATTCCACATGGACTTCTCGTCACTCTCGGGTCTGATGTGACTGACTAAGACGCTGTATCGCCATGCAACGCACACACTTATCTGGAGGCAGGGGAAGGTAAAGAAAAGGCATGTGCTCCTGGCTCCCTGCCATCCTACAGTAGACTGCTGAGATAACGTCTCTGTTCACCGATGATGCTCCGAGTTACGAGGCCGACGAGGTGGGTCAGTGACACCTACGGAATATAATGGACCGACTGACACAGGTTCAGCTCTGTGGTACAGTATTGTGACACTCCTAACTCTGCAGAATTGCTCCCTTGCAGGTCCAACATCATCTAAAGTGAGATTTTAATTGCTTTTTGATTATAAGGAAGGCCTAGGTGTTATAGAGGTCCCATCCCATGTTTAAAATCCATGGAAACTCTCCCTTAAAACGAGTGGTCAGGACTAATGCTAGATAAACAGTCTGCTCCGTACCCAGCTGTTAAAAATAGGGGCCAATAGGAGGGAAAGCACTTTTCTATAGCTCCAAAAATTGTATTGGTCCTTAAAAGCAAAAATATATTTTGTTAAATAAGCATGAAAAACCGAGTTAAATTAAAACGGTGCCGTCAATATTATGTTGACTGAAATAAATTGTGATAAACACCCAGCTCTTTCTCTCTAATCGTGTTTCTTTCCCCTCCACCCTCAGCCATTGTTATGAAATGTTTACACTTCCTGATCTGGCAGCTCCATAAAGCCATGTTTGTCTCTAATTGACCAACTGGCAGCGCCGCTGTTGCTCCTTATTGCCTACAGGTAAGGGGCCTTAAAGCCTTATTCACTCCGCATCCCCGAGGAATCCTAGAAAAAACAAACCACCATGTTTGACCTTTGCAGAGACTCTTGTAGCAACAGGCTCCTCTTACAACTCATATCAGCTTCCATTGAAGTGCAAACAAAGGCTCAGTAATAGTAACCAAATAGACAAGCCGAGCAGATGTCTGGAATCTGCGGGGGGATTTTATGAGCCGGCAGATCCAGGATACATTCATTACCACCAAATATAATAAATACAATCACGTACATGGGTCTATTAGCAGCACAGGCGTAACATTTGATCAATTAGAGCTTGAAGCCTGATATCGAAAGTCTCAATTTTCCGGCTTTGGTCGCATTGACACTGGACAGGATGGTACTGCCAGGGGAGAAGCCCATTACAACTGATTTTATAAATATTTAGGCTTATCCGCATTAAGCTGATTTGGGTACTTCACTCTGCTGGTCTGCCATGAACACTTGAGTCTAAATCTCCTTAATTTGTACTGTGCCACTCCGTGTGAGTTTCACATTCTCCCGAGATAATAAAAATGCCTGATTTTGCAGTTGCGTCATGGTGCGGTGCCGTTTTTTTTTTAAATATTTTATGCAGCGTTTATGGATGCTGCGAGGCGCTCCCGACTCGATGACAGCTTCTCCGAATCCGATCTGGTGTTTTTCAGAGGCTCTGAACACAAAGAAAGCTCCCGTCATCAGGCAGGGCAAGTCTGAGTAGATTCTGTGATAATTGATTCGGGAAGCAAAAAAGGCCCTAGAAATCCTGGCGGTTGTGTGTTATGAGTAAGTAAGTATCCAATACCGGGTTATTGTGGCGAGACAGCGGAGATGTTGTGGTCGAGGGCTCGGCTAAACTCTCTGGGTGAAGGGTAGTGATCCCTGCGGTCCACTGAAAGGACAATTACTGGAAGATTAAAAGAGGGCTTCAGGAGAAAACATGATGAGCATTTTAAAGAGCTGAAATGGAGATGTTTGTTTTTCCACCCAACACTTTCACGTGTCGGAGGTTGGACATTTTTGTGGGGCTCAGATCAAAACGGGGATGCAGACGGATAGACTGTGGTTTGTCTTTGATTGTGGTCTCAAGGTGCTGGCTCTGACCAGGCTGTAAAAAGTAATAATAAAGGGAATTTGATTATGTTATAAAATTAACCCAAATGGGTGTGTTTCATACCAAGGACTGGGAAATATGTAAGAGGGGAAAAAAAAACATAATTTATCTATTTCAAGACTGAGAGTCTAGAGTGGATGTGTGAGTGTGTAGGCTGACGTACACGTCAGAGCGTTGAGCCGAATGCTGGGGAGACGGGTCAACTGGACCCTTCCTAAATCCCTTCCCCCCTTGGTTACGGTTGCTAGATAGGTCAAGCTTCAACTCACAAGTCGTTCTCTGAATGCTTCGAGGACTTTTTTAATTTTTTTACCCAGGTTTCATTGACAAAATTGGGTGGGAACATTTGGTGAGATGGCAGAACCATTCCAGAGACTTCAGGGTGGAGCTTCGTATCGGGGTGGTGACATCAGGTGACATGTCCACGCTTTTACATTATGAAAGAGAAGGGAGAAACAAGTGAGAGCAACAAGGTTTTGTCTCTCTTGCATTTAGAAATCCTCACATTATTGGTTGGCATGGAGGCCTGGGGATCAGTGTAGTAAGTCACTCTATAGGAACTTGTACTAAGCTACTTTGGGGCAGCACATAGCCTTTTGACCCCTTCATTTTTTTAATTTTTAAAGCAATTTTCATTATTAAGGTGAGCATCTAAGAACAATCGATGACTGACATTAGTGATAATTCCTCTTTCTTATAAACGCAGTGGGCGCCACATTTCCTCACAGGAAAGGTCAATTTAAAAATAAGGACATATATGTCCAATGCTAAATCTGATCCAAATCTGTAATTTATTCAGTATTTAATGAGATCTGATTATTTTCTAGTTTCATTAGTCTAGTATAACAATAAACTAAGGAGCTTTGGATTCTGTCCGTTTGATAAATAATTAATTGTTTACATCTTTAGCTTTAGGAAACAGTGATTAACATTTTACACCAAAAAAAGTCCTTTGAAAACTTTGACAAAAAATGTCTGGTACAACTTTTAGGGCATTTGATCTTATCGTCTCTCTGTGCTATATCCATCAGAGGCAAAGCGTTGGACTCTCACACTGACATTTGCATCGCTATGGCCCCTAGCATGATTGTCATTACTTTGGACTGAAATGTCACATGTTTTTATTTCCTGCGAGCAGCCAAAATATTTACTGCGATACCCGTCAAAAGCCCCTCGATTTCTTTGCATCAAGTGCTGCGATTGGATGTGCAGGGAGCCCCTAGAATCTACTATCCTCTGCAACATTCTTAACACTGCCACTGAAGAGCCAATGACAAGCTGGTCACACAAGTATTATGTTTTATGTTTTCCCCATTGCTGTCTAATGTTTCACATTGAGGTTGGGACCATCAAGCAAACTACAGCTCACAAAAGAATGGGCCCATTGATTCCCGGAGGAATAATTTTAGCGGAGGGAGTATTTAGCACAGGCCCAGCTAGAGAGAGCTATTAGCTGCTTCTCCAGCTCTGTGATCCATGACTTGAGAGGCTCAGTGTGAGGAGAGAAAGAGGACCCTCGCCTGGCACCGCGTCCACCCTCATTTCACCCGGCAGCCAGTAGCTGCGGGCTGAAAATCACCTTCTTCTTCTTTTTTTAAAAATCTAAAGCCTAAATGCTATGTAACTGATTCCCATCAGCATCATTCTACAGCATTCTACATTTTTATCTCTTGATATGATGCACGCTCAAACAAACACATGTCTGTTGCATTGGAACACCAAGCTCACAGAGATATAACATAAACACTGTCAGCTTGCAGGAAACTACAGCGCATTGCTCCTGTGCATAAACAGGCCTCAGTCTCGTCAGGACCCTTCCGAGATTGGGCCTGAATTCCTCATTCTCAGGAGAAACCAAAGTGGTCCATCATTACCTCCTCCACACTCCCCCTTTTTTCCCATTTCAGCACCACACTGAGCTAAGATATCAGCTAACACATTATCCTCTTAGCCCTGGAGACTGATAGCCAGCGAGGGCCTCGGGCCAGAAGCAGCCATACGGGTCAGGGAATAAAAACAGGCGTCACAGCTACAGCAACAGTACATTTAACACAGATCAGATATTGCTCACTTAGTGATCTATCGATCAAAATGTGCCTTTATTTTCCCCCTGAGTTCCTCAAACCAGCACTGACAAATCTTGTCATTCATTTCTTTTTTTGATTCAGCGCTTGTTGTTGTACGTCTATAAATAAAGCAGCGAATATCTGATATAATCAGCAGCATAAATCATTTGTCACTGCAAATATCTGCGTTTAGCAATCGGCCTGCTGTAAATGGACGGAAATTATCCTCACCCTGCCTGGTGCAAGGCTACACTAAGGCCATTAGTATGAGATTGACGCCATTATCCCAATATCGCCGTATATCGAGTGACATTATCCTGTCTGTGTTGCCCACCATGACACAAAGTACATTTAATTGTATTTCTTGGCTCGGGCTGTTCTAATGTCAACAAAGAAAGCTAACCCACCGGGTTTTTAAGATTAAGTGGACAAAAGTCAGGAGGGTTTTATTCCAGCTTCCTTGCCAAGTCATTTTATATCACCTCAACAAGCTTCAGGAATTACATCAATAGCTGTCAGTGTAGAAGAAACAAAAGTCCACGATAGCGAGGAAACGCCAGATTTGCTTGTTTCAGTTGTCTTACAAGCAAATCTGGCGTTTCCCCAGCCGCCGTGTTTCTCATCACAGCTCCGAGGCATTTTATGTAATGGCTTGAGCCCTGAAAAAAAGTGACATGTCATGCCGCTGAAAACATTACAGCAGCCCCACACGCTGGCAGTATCCCAAGATGCACCTGCACTTTCAGTTCCTCAGCGAGCGTACGTCTCCCCGCTCGTCTAGACAACACCTGCTGCACGTTCATCTGGAATAGTCCCCGCCGCCGGATATCCCTGGTTAGGAGGACAACATCTGATTGCCACACCTTTCCCTCCGGCCCAGCAGGGGCACGCTCCTCGATGTGTGTCACCGAGCGCGTGTGTGTGTGGCGGGGAAGGTGGCAGATCCGCTTCGCATGAATTTGCCTTTTTGGCAGCGGTACGGTCAACTTGGATGAAATTGAACACCTCCATACCGCCCTGCTGGAAGGTTGCAGCGTTTTCTGGACGCGATCCACGGGCCCCGGGCCTTCGCCAGTTCCTCTCCCCGGCCGGCCACACCAGCTGACGTCATTATTCCTTAAAAAAAAAACAGAGCTGGTTGCGAGGTGAAAGTGATCACAGCTTTTGACCCGCTCTCTCACTTTTTAATGACCTCCAATTTTAAAAACGTCACTAAACACTGCGCCGCATCCGGTGTTTGCACATATTAGACGTCCAAATGTTCTGGGAAGTCAACTGGAACTTGTTGGGTACTTTAACATGGTGATGTAACGCTTTTTTTTCACTAAAATGTTATTTGATTTCTGTGTTTTTGATCCTTACGGCAATAAGGTTTTACACAAATATAATGTATTATATTACTGTTATATGCATACATGTCCTGTTTTTTTAAAGAACAAACCAAGACAGGAAGGCTCAGCAGGGCGCCTGCAGACATCTGTACATGCTTTATTACACATTGCAGACATTTAAGTCAAATATCACAGGTTCTTTTACAGGTTCTTTAACACACACCTGTTTTATAATGTATATGTATATGTATGTAATGTAATGTAAATGTATGTATGTATTTTCTGGCTGGACTAGCAGGTAATAGAACAGCAATGGCCTGCAGCATCAGCACAGCGTTTCTATAACTGGCAGATCTGCAGAGCTTAAAGTTAAGAGACTACCAGCAACCTCTCTGATAACTGGATTCATTTATTTAGGTCATTTATTTTTCTGAGATGTGATAAAACAATATTAGAATGTAACATATTACTAAAGTAATAGTAATAATAAATTAATTGCAGCCTGATATATGATGATAAAACCATCCACTACAGAGGCTGATCCAACTCTGGTTGCATCCTGATGGGTGACTAAGAATGTTTCTTGGACATTTGCAAACCCTATTGTCAGACAGGGAGTCGGTTGCTGAGAACATTTTATTTATAATATCCGCACATGACAACATCAGCGTGATCGGGGATGTTTCGCAGCATCCAAGAATTTCCAGGAAGGCGCGGTACCTTCCAACACAGGCCCATTCTCCGAGGGATACCGGCTGAAGAATTTGTTGTTCTCGGATGAGTTCCTTCTGCCATTTGCCTGGCGCTGCGAGGAGCGGGATGAACGGCAGCGACCCGAGGTCACGGTGATCCGAGACCGCAAGGTGCACTTGTCTACCCCGGTCGGCCGCGGCCAAGGAATGGAGCGCTCACTGACAGCTGCAGCGCCGTGTTGAGTAAAGTGAATGTAAGGAAACACAGGGAGACGGAGACAGTTGCTCAACCTGTCGACAGCTTCTCCATAATTCAATAAGTCAAGGTGGAGGACCATTCCTGCGAGGCTACAGCAGCTCCGTAAATAGCTGTCTAGCGTGATGATGAGTGTGTTTTTTTTCCATGGTAATCTCGCTTGTCTCTCTCAACAAGCCTGCTAACATAATTGAAAACACGAGCTTGAGAAAACACACGTATCACTGACACAAGGAATGTCTCTTTGTGCTGGACGGTTATGCTTTCGCCGTCCTGTTTTAACATGTTCCAAGAATTTTTTTTTTTTTTTTTTTTTGCATCTGTCTGCAGGTCAACGTGTTCGACAATGCGTCCCTTGTTCCGTTATCCTTAAATGAAATTATTTGTCATTGTTTTCACGCATGATGACAATTTGTCTGTTGACATTGTCAAGGAAATACTGTTCTGTCAGTGTGCTCTAAAAGAAAATATTATTTTTTTAGATTGCGAAGCTCGATCGTGGCATCATGCAATTTGTCTTTTCAATAAGTCACTTTAAATGTGTTTATTAACTGCCAAACAGGCCTGTGTTTTTTTTTTTTCTATGTCGGAATCTGGTCTCTTGTTTTACAATCTGAAAATATTTGCAAAGGCAAAACCAGAACATGTCGTGTAGACAGTTTCTTTAACTAACCTACCGCAGACTGTTGCTTTATTTTCCCTCTTCAGGTTTTCCCCTTTATGTTGAAGAAAATCACTATTTGAGCTTTCCCACCGTCTCCTCTCAATATATCCGCCCCACTCCAATTGTGACTTAAGTCTCTGTTGGACTCTGGCCAGTGCGTTAACTCCAGCTAAATCAATGGATTAACAATTAAGCCCAACCCCACCACTCACACACACACACACACACACACACACACACACACACACTAATGTTAAGGAGCTGACCTCGGCCAACAAATGACCAAATTCACACAAAATGGAACCCCACCCCCTCCTCCCCACCACCAACAATGGGCTCTTTCCTTTTCTTCTGTCCTTATAAGAGACTCCCATTGAAGCCGCCAGCCACGCTTGTTGAGATCCTGGCGACAGAACCTCAAGTAGCCCTCTGTTAAACGAAAAAACCGCCGATATCCTTTGGGCTCCAATTGAGTTGGCAAATGTTTGTCACAAAAAAAAAACACAGCGAGGGTGGGAATCCGGCTAAAGCAAACTATCTTGCATTTATAGACGGGATTATGGCTCCTTAGCTGGGATTCCCACACCGAATTTGACGCTAATGTTGTGGCGCTATAGAAGGGGTGAGTGGATGAATGAGCCGCCTTCCCGCATGACTTTGGCCTGTTGGTGTTACAGTGGCTTAATTTATGTGCAGCGGCACTGCCTTCAGTGAGCGACGCAGCGCTGGTTGTGACCCATGAGGTCAGCGTTACTCTTGAATCTGTGCCACAGCGTCTGGTACAGTCAACCAGGCCATGTGCAGCTGTGCAGGGCTCTGGACACACACACACACACACACACACACACATGCACACACACTATGCTGTCACACTGTTTGTCATTCCACATGTCAGTCATTCTGAGGTCTCCCAAGCCAACATGAACACCTTTTAGTAAGAGGATGCAGGAGGAAAAGTACCGCCACTTCCCGTGTTAGCATCACAGTTTCCCATATTTTAAAGCGTTCCCATGCTGCGTATATGGTCCAAGAGCTACCGCTCTTGACAGCGGGTACATGTATGAGCCGTCGCCATGGCTACGGTAATTGCTGCGCCAAAATCATACGCTTTGATAAATGTCCAAGGTGAAGGGATTTCAAAAATGCAACGTGTGACTTCCACCGAGTTCATACTTACACGTTAGGCTTAGCAGCTTAACGACGGAGGCCGCTTCTTTCCAAGTTTCCAAGAAAAGAACTATGTAATTTGGTAATAATTACAGTAATCATTTCCTTGAAAGGAAAGCTCCATGTATGAATTTCACATTTTTTAGCTGCCCGAGACTCAACACTTGATAGAAATGGACATATTTTAAGTGTAAAAATCCAATGGCATGTGCATTTTTTATGCTACTCGTCCATCCAGCATGTTAGCAATGCTGGTAGGTATCAACTCAAATGTTTTACTCAAGTAAAGGTATAAAAGTACTGGTTTTAAAACTACTTGTAGTTATGAAAGTAAAATTATTGTTAACTGTCAGTCAAAATATATGAGCTGTAATCATGTTTAATTGTTGTATTGTCCCTTTAAAAAGGTAATAGTGAGAGAGTGAGCGAAAATCTATGAAATGGATGGAATCAAGTTCAAAGTTTAATTCCCAATATATACGATGTATTCACATTTTAATTTATGGCTTGACAGTTGTTATAATTAACAAGATGATAAAGAGTTACAAGGTTTTATTTTCTCTATTTAAGGAATAGTGAGTACAGATGAAAATTTAAGGAATAGGAGTAAAAAAAAAAGTATAAATACCCAAAATTTCTACTCAAATAAGGGAACAAAGTATTTGTACTTATTTGACACCGCTGCTGGTGGGATTCCTGCTAAGACGAACAAGATGGACCAAGCCGGTGTTTACAGTGTACCAACATTTATCTCTCACACAAAGTGACAGGAAAGAATGAAAATGTGATGACTTTGACCGAAAACAGATGCAAAACAATAGTCCTCAGTTGAGTCATGGCAGCCTGGTGCTGGAACTGTTCCCGCTGTCATTCTCTCACTTTGTAACAAGCGAATGGAAGAATGAAAAACGCAGTAACTTTTCGGGCTATGCAAGCCTGATCCGATAATGTAAAACACATTCTTATTGACTTGAAAATTCAATGGCGAACGAGCTGCAACGATGCCATCATGCACTGACACCCAGGCTCTGGAGGAGGTGAATATCTGCGTTTGTCCCTTTATCACAGCGTATTAGGCATAAAAGGCACATTCGCAGTATCACGCCTTGCTGAGATTTAACATGGCTGCTCAGTGCACCCGCCATCCTTTTTTTTTTTTAATTTTATCCCCCCCCTCCCTTCTCATCTCGTTCTACATTCTCTGGGTCCGAGGCGCCGGGTCTAGCCTCGGTGCCATGTATCCTAATCACATAAGCGCACGGGCTAATCCGCAGGACAGCTGGGGAATCTTTACTGCACAATTGAAGCATGAGCTGGACAGCGGCGTCGCGGCCCATCTCTGTAGAGTAAAAAAAAATAAAAAACCCTCGCCTTCATCACACACACACACACACACAGCACTCCCCTTCCCACCAACACATACAAACACCGTCACCACAACTAACCCCACACACAGACACTAACCAACGGTCGTAGGTCAGCCCAGCTGCTGATAGAAACTTCCAGGTCCTCCCCGAGTCACAGTTGTGCAACTTTCCCTTATGTGCTTATATAACATCAACATTTTGGGAGAAAACAAAAACCCAAAATTTGTCCCAGTAGTTAATATTTCATACATCCCTGATGCACAAAACAGGTGGTGACCTGGTTGAAGGAAATTCTCTCCTTCACGATTCGTAAATGGCTAGTCTACGCTGACATTTAATGCTGTATAGTTATGGTATTGAATATCCATTCAGTGATCTCCAAAGTACTTACTGTCCAAGTAAATTGATGGACTGAGGAGTATAAGTCCATCCCGTGCATCGTACCGGTGATACATCAGGACACTCTCTGGGTCTAGGATATCTACCGTGATGAACTGTTTTCCTCCAAACAGTCTCTGTTAGAGCAGTTAGAGCATCCGTCTCCGCTGAGATTCTGATGAATAATGGAGTAATAGGAAGAATTTCCTCAAGAATAAAATGTTTCTAACCCTGCACCTCTCCTGGCAAGAGCTCCAATTCTCCCGGTGCAATTGGGAGCGCGGCGAGCGTGCCAGAAACCCAGGCGTCTACACAGATCTATGTTTACCCCATCCCCCTAGAAACCCTGCTATGGGGTCTCTGGGGCTTTCCCCTCCTCCCCGACCACGTTTGCCAATGAAAGAAACACATGCTCCACTATTATTTATAGAATAATTTGTTTGTTTGTTGGGGTAATGTCGACCCGGGTCCGTACTATACCAGAAGAGATTTTCCTTTTTTTTTTTTTTTTTTTTTTTTTTTTTTTTTTTGAAAAATGAGCTTTGTCATGTGACGCTGACGTTTTTATGATTGTGACCAAGTGTTGAAAAACCTCCCGAGCCGGTTGTCATTATTATCCATCGTCTACGAGCGCTTTCTGCCTAGTCATGGAAAAAAAAAAAAAAAAAAAAGAACACACACAGATGCAGGGATGTCCAATGTGGAGTGGTTCACATCCATTTTTTTATTTGTTTTTACAGCGCATAGCATCACATGACATATTCAAAATGTATTACGTTTGCTCTTCCCCGGTGTTTAATCATTTGAGCAGCCGCTGCTGATCTTATTATAAAGTTAATATTGCTGTTGCCTCAGAACTACATGAAATGAAATGTGTCTCTATGCCACTGACAGCGCTGTAAATCTTTTGGCTCCACATGACTGACAGCCTGCACACGCTGATCCTAACAATGTGATCCTTGTGTGCACGGTGGATTCTCCACCACCAGATGATACACTGGTGGTGAGACACTAAGTCATTTTCCTTAATGTGTTGCATTTTCTTCATTTGCTCCCGTTTTTTGAAACCGACGGCTGAGCTCACATGTTTTTCCAGGCGCGAGGGACAAGCAGGAGCTTTGACGGGTACTTAACAACAATCAAAAACAGTTCTAAACAGGGTGAGCGTCGGGGCCGGGCACAGGAAGGAGGCGAGGAAGGCACATACCCTTCAGAACCCTATCACACTTTCCAGAGAGGAACTTGCTTTTTCCCAAGGTGCAGAAAAAAAAAATCATAAATCTGCGAGTTCCACAGACCTGGGGCATGAGCTAAGGTGTTTTCATAACGCCCGGCACATATGTTTCACCAGATGAGTCTGTCTCCGAGCGGCTAACGCTTGCATTTCCAACCCTCGAAGTCTCACATTTTTGTCCAAACCATTGTCAAATTTAATTGTTTTTTCAACACTGAATTAAGTGAGGCGATGTAATGTCTGAGAGGGGAAAAAAAAAAAAAACACGTTCTTCTGTTCGCGTTTTTTCAAACTGGAAAGTTGAATTAGCAACCAATACAATCAAACACGTGCTCATAATTAAAAAAGACCACATAGGATGATTTTGCCGTGCCCTCCGGAGCGACCCGGGTACCGCCTTCCAGAGCCGACACAAATCGCTGCTAAGGAATAACGATGTTTTATGGCGCGACGGTTAACACCGTGGTCAAGCTCTGGTGAGGTTTAGGTACAAAAACACTTGGTTAGGGTTAGAGAAATATAAAAGTGATATGACGATGGCGGGTAAAGATACTACTTACTTTAATATTTCCCTTTTCATGGAAAGATTAAACATCATTACATTTGCATATTAAACATTTTCCACCAAGCCTAACCCTTCTTATTATGTAGAAGTTTGTTACATTATATATACATATACATACATACTTTAAAATATCCTCTGAGCTATGTAACTTTGGTCAAAGGTAACATTTTTTTATAATTTTGTTTTTCATGTTTATTCAACACACTATCAGTCTTAATTGTCCTGGCATGACCAGTAGCTTACAGTGGTTAATATTACCTAAATTTAAAAAAAAATTTCGTCATTGACATCACTGAATCACTTTTATTTCTATCACGTTTAGATGTTTCCAATTGTCCAGTTGCCACTTTAAACCAGGGTCCTACTAATATTAAAGCTTCATTCATGGTCTAAGTGCAAGTTTGTTTTCTTGACTTTACTGTCATATTAGTTATTACAG
This sequence comes from Eupleurogrammus muticus, assembly GCA_036785175.1. Lineage (NCBI taxonomy): Eukaryota > Metazoa > Chordata > Actinopteri > Scombriformes > Trichiuridae > Eupleurogrammus > Eupleurogrammus muticus. The sequence continues at coordinate 13,299,312 of JAYKQN010000014.1, read as the reverse complement.
TATTATCACAGTAAATGTGAAGTTACTGTACTTTAGCTCAGCATCCAGAATGAAAGACTCCTGAATCGGTCTCTAAATGTTTTGCTCGTCTAAAGACTGAAAACTTTCCGCCACATTTTGTTGCTGAAACTGGGTGGAAACATTTCGGGTGTGTTCCCACTTTTCAGTTTCGTCCGAACCCAAAACTACAGATGTGAAACCTCCCCCAGACCAAACAACCAGACGAAGGGAGGTGGCCTCAGCCCCGGATCGAATGGGACCCCGACTCTTCAGAGTTTTAAACCAATTACAGGAAGTTCCAGCAGGCTTTTTTTTTTTTTTTTTAAGAACCGGAAAATAGCAAATATGAGCCACGCGAGCACCTGGGGAGAGGAGGAGACGAAGATTCTAACTGATATATGGTCAGCTGGAAAGAACCTATAAAGACGTCTGACACTTCAGGTATTTTCAGAGAGGATATGAGAGGCCGGGAGAGCAACCTCCACCTGAAGATGCAGACATCGCAGCAGCACTTTACAAACAGGCACATTAGAAAGAGTGATGCATCATGCGATGAGAAGGATAAATGTCTTTTCTAGGAGGCGTGCAGGGAGGAGCACAGGGAGGTGGTAGCCTCCCTATCACTTCACCGCTATCAGTAAATTACTGCAGTCCACCATGAGGCTGCCTCACTGTTCCCTCTGTTTCCAGTCTTTCACTTTTCCTTTCTTTTGTTTTAATCTGATTTCGATCAGGCAGCATAAGAGCAGTTTCCAAATTGTCACACTACTCCAGTTGTTTTTCTATTTGTTCCCATCTCTGGATCGTTTAATGTCGTAAAACCCCGCATCCAGTTACATCTGGACAAATCCTCCGTAACATGGCATATATCCTGTCCTGCTGGAAGGTGGGGGAGGTGACACTGGAATAAAAGACCTCCGCCGCTTTTAGCAGTTCATAAAAGGAACCGTCTATTCACTGGTTGAGCCTGGCAGCCTCGGCCCTTTGAAGACCAGGAGGATGAGAGTGGGAATGGGAGGTAGCTCGTTGGATCTCTCTTTTTTTTTTCTTTTTTTTTATGGTGTGTGTGTGCTTTAGTTGCACCCACTTCCTTCATGGTAACAGCTGTCAAAACGTTTTCGGATTACAGCGCACCGCAGAGTTACAGCTCATATTAGAGCCTGGTACAGGGCAGGAAGCTCGCAGTAGTCTAGCGAGTGGGGTACATTAAAGCCTCTCAGGGACCCAGGGGAGGAACAGCTAACGCCGACGGGGTGCCGCTCCGCCGCCGCTAATTTAGCTTACACGTGTCGGGGATATCGCGGGCTTTCCCCCGCCGGTGTTTCAGGTATGAGAGCAGATACGGCGGCGTAATCGTGTTTTTTTGTTTTCACATGCGAACGCGACGGTCCCGTTCGCGGGCCCCGGGATCGCGGAGCCTTTACGGATTAGTCAAGCTCGTATGATATCGATATCTGCCAGGTTGTTGAGAGAGAAAACTCCCTGGGAAAAAAAAAAAAAAAAATGGCGCTCATCTGCCCAGGGAGTAGGGCCGCGACCCCAAAACAGACTAATGAGTGTTATAGTAACTTTGTTTGACACTGAGGTAGAGACGTCACTGCCATGGCCGTGTGTGGCATGTTATGACGGAGGCCTTGATAATCAGTTTACACTAAATCTGTATAGGATGTCATAGCAAAGTGAGGGCGATTCCGCATGAAACTGTGAAAATCCAGCGTGGCGCGTATCGGATTCCTGTAAACACTTCACCTCAACGATGACGTCTGCTTACAGAGCAGGAAGCCGCGTTTTTTTCTGCGAACTGCAGGGCCTCAGCCACGTTTTCCACGGCGGTTCGGGGACTTTCGGGGGTCAGTCCTTGTTTATCTGCTGCTGTAGCCAAGGGGAAAAAACCCCTGATGACGATGTTTTGGAGCTTTTTTTTTTTTTTTGCCTCTCTGTGAAACTGTCTGGGTTGTCGGCATAAAATCTGGAATGAAGAATCAAAGCAGTTTCAAATGGACACAACTTCTGAAGAAATAATTGTCTATGTCCCGCTCTAGGAGGCCTTGTATTATTATAGTTGTGCATTAGAGCTGCGATGATTAATCGATTAAGTTTCCAACTATTACATTAATCAGCAACTATTCTGATCATCAATTAATCAATTTGAGTCATTTTTTAGTCTTCTTTAAAGGTAAAGTGATGATCTGTGGGTTGTGGACAAAAAGAGAAACGTTGATCAACATTTTACATCCTTTTATGAACCAAACACACACACATTGTCACTATATCGTAAAATATTCTTAAAACTCAAACTCTCTACTTTTTTATATCGTCAAATTCTATATAATTTATAATCACCTGACTTCTGAGGTAATTATTTGTCTACCTTCTAGCGAGTGTCTTGCATGTACAGATCTACTTTGACCATAGATAAATAGAATTGGATGAGCAACCGGCCACAATCTGCACATCCTTGTATTAACACCACTGGCAGTAAATGTATTCCTTAATTTATTTCCTAATAAAAATGTGCTTTACTGTCCATTTGGGCAACTTAGAGCCGTGGATCACAGTCATTTGTGCAAACAGCATATCACTGCTGTTTGGCTAGCATTAAGCCTCCAGTGCTTTAAATCTATTAAAGCCTTGCTTCTTTTATGAAGAAAGTAGAGTTAATTTAAATATTTAAATATCAGTTGTTTCTATTGAACATCACTTAACCTTACTTACTTATCAAGTATTTCTTTAATTAATCATTAGGTTTGTATCAGAATAGTTTGGATATATTGTTTCAATGGGTCTAGAAGCTTGAACACTTCTTATTTCTGCTTTTTGACTATTCACATAATCACAAATAAAACGCTATAGTTTTAGTGTGATCTACTTATTAACAGGGCTCTATTTGCTATTGCACTGACAAAGTGTTAAAACACACTCAGGCTCCTTTAAACTGACTGAATGTCATCGAAGAATCAAACCAAACATGACATAATTTAAAAATTCATTTATTATTTCAGATTTTTTTCGCCTTTGTTATACAAAGATGTTAAATAACTTAAATACATTCTTACCAGTCATTTGTGATCTGTTTATACCTACAAGCTATACACATGAGGTAGAGGAAAATAATTTAGGGTTCCCATAAGACATGAATAAGTGAACATGGACAAAAAGCTTTGTTGGTGTAGTATCATCACAAAGGGCAATACATGGTTGGTGTGATTTTATCTTAGTTTTTACGAGCACAGCACAAATCCTAACAAAAAAGTACATGTACATGTGAAAGTGACACAATCCTCGACGTTAGCAGTTTATACCGTATCATATGGTGATAACAAACATTTCAAAGCCGTTTTTTTCACAAAATAGAAGATTATACAAAGAGATCGAATGCCATAAAATATATATATATATATGTGTGTGTGTGTGTATCGTTGCTGACTGTGGTCTTGTTTGAATACTTTCAAAAACGTCTTGTGGTCGTGTGCATGAATAAAAGCCAGTTCGCGGTGAGTTGAATCGAAATTTGTTAGGATTTGTTAGTGCTTAGGTAACGGCAAATGTTGAGAAATGAAGTGAATTATGTTTAAAGTATACGCTGCTTCTTGAAGCCTCCACCCCGAAAGGAACAAACACCCCCAAAAAAACAAAAAAAAAAAACAGAGTAAAAAATACAGGATATAAAATCAATTTAGACTTTTGACGTTATTTACACTAAACACATGCTCATAATATATTTAAAAATAATTTATCTTTTATTTTTTTTTTTCTACAAAATAGAATTTTGTACATGATCCACTGACGACTAAACAGTGCAGAGTTTTGGATTCGAGAATATGGACGAGTGTGACAACGTCTAAAGAAGAAAAACCCCACTGACTGCTGCATCATGCTCCTCTTTCACAGGAGCAATTTCAGGCCTATGTACAATCTATAAACAAACAAAAAAAAAAAAATGCACTTGGCGAGCATTTGGTATTCCTGTCATGCCTGTTTTTGAGTCCATTCAATAGTAGAGAAGCTCAGTGTTTTCGGGGCCGAGGAGTGTGTCCAGAGCGCACACACCAGAAGCTGTGGGGAGCAGGCATTTATGCTTCCAGTCGCAGCATAGCTATTATGGTTTCCATGTAGCGTGCAAAGTTCTATGTATATGTTTTGACCAGCCTTTATTTGGCATGCCTCTTCATATCAAAATGCTTGGAATTCATCTCCCCGGGACAAATAACCCGTGCGAGGCGCCCTTCCTGAAGCACGGCCTCGCTGTCGAGGAAGGCCGTTTCATTTCCAATATTCTGATAATCATCTTTCAAAAGACCAAACCGTCCATTAGAAAGGTAAAGGCCGCTCTCTCTCTTTTTTGTATGGATATCTGGCACGCTGCAGTATCTCTGATTACAATCTGTAACCGTCCTGTTACGGCAGCTGTTTCGCTGTATTCGGGGGTTGCACCGCCACCGATGTCTAACGTTCCTTATTGCTACCAAATTTCTGTTGCTTGTGAGCGTTACATGTGCCTCACTTTTGTCTAAAATACCACAGGAGAAGAAACCGTTTGCTATTTACAATTATTATTATTACTTTTTTTTTTCCTTTTCTAAAAGAGTCTGCACTGCGCTGTATCGATAAATACAGATCTTTAAATACTTTAAAGGGCTTCGGGGGGGCTTCAGTGCGTGGATGGCGCTATAATACAAAGCTGGGTCCCTCACTCAGTAGTTAATTCACACCCATCTAACACAAGGGATATAAGCTCCTATATCGTATGGTTTTCTAACATGTTCCCAGAGGCTACGTGCTGAGAATACGATGAATTCTTCGTCTGCATTGTTTGCGTGAAAAAGGTCCTCATGGTCTTAAAGTAGACGGCAGGTTTCAGGTTGTGCCAGGCAACAAGTACGGGAAAAAAAAAAAAAAAAATCAACTGATCCATTTACATTATAAAATCTCCACTGAATTGCGAGTGAAAGACAGCGGATTTGCCGAACATGACACAAATATTAGTCTTATAAAACATATATGTATATATATTAGCTATGAAGCTTGCGCAGTCGCCTTCGCTTGAGCGATTCTGCGGACACGTCGAGTTCAGAGTTCCGTCTCTCTCTTTTTTTTTTATTTTTTATTTTTTATTTTTTTATTTAAGGACTGACCTGCGCAGCCTCTGTACACGCTGCATGTCTACATGTCGGATATGGCTCAATCACATCGTGGCAGCGGAAAAGAGGAAAGAAAGGAGGGGATGCGAAATGGCAGGGGGCTACATTCCTCCAGTTCTCCACAGTTTGCTTTTAACAACTTCAAAAGTATTCAAGGTTAAACAAAAAAAAATCCTAAGAAGTAGATTTAAGCTCTGCAGAGCTCTACTTTTTTTTTTTTTAATGTTTTTATCATTATTATTTTTTTTTCTGAGTCACACACTTGCATGGTCAAGTGATCACCTGTTGAGATAACTCAGCTGCAAAAAACAAAAAAACAACTTGGATATTAAGTAGTTCTCTCTCTTTTATCCAAATAGCAATAGTGGTCTAAGTTATTCCCTGAACACTGGTTCGCTCAAGGCCGAGAATAGCCTAAACTGACTGGTTTAGTTATTTCTTTTCCTGTTGATGCATTGCCTAACAGCTTCATATTATATTATTACAAAAAAAAAAAAAAAAAAAAAGAATCAAGATTTTTGTCTGTCTCCCTGTGAAGGAGTAGTCCCAGAGGATCTATAAGTTATCCACAGCAAGACGACGGACACAAGCGTTGCTGCTTTCCAAAGGGCCTTGTCAAAAAAACTGGATTTATGAGGAGAAATGAGCGCGAGCACACAAACACGGAGACATTTGTGTGGTTAGTGGTTCGTTTTTTACATAGTACGATAAGTGGCTTGGTATAATATCATTGCAATATAACTTATTTACATACATATGCAAACACACGGTGTGTGCGAGTGTAAATATGTGCGTGTAGAGTAATTCTTACACCCTGTCTCTTTTTTTTTTTTTTTTGTTCATAGCAGTCTCTGAATATAGTTTTCATTGCCATAGAAGTCGTCATTTGAACTCCCCCTCCTCCCTCCTCCCCCCTGCGCTATTAACTAAATACACGCATACAAACACACACGGAACGAGTGGCACACACACACACACACACACACACCATTCTCCTTTGGGCAAGGCCCTTAAACCAGTCTGTTGGTGTTACTGTCCTCGTGTTGGATCCATCCACTTCTAACTGGATGCTAATCCAGGTCCTAGATGAACATTTTTTTTTTTTTTTTTAAGGGTAAAAGTAGAAGCTTCTCTCTTCAAGGCGTTGCCGTGACAAAAAAGCTTGAGACATTGACCCAGTTGTCAAGAGAAGGGTTTTTGTTTGTTTTTTGTTTTTTTCTAATTCTGCAAACCCACAGGACCTCTGAACCCAACCGACCCGCAGGGAATCCCTCAAAGTGCTCGTCACTGCTCCCTCGACCCGCCGCTCCGTTCTGCTCGGTTAGGGGACGCCGAAAAGCGACGGCTCCTCGCTCACCTTCCTGGGCAGTGGCGGTGCTGGAGGGGGGTCGACGGGGCGCTACCCTTTGCAGGTGTAGACCTCCTCCCGCTGCGTGCACTGCTTGCACTCCACGTAGCAGCACCAGCGCACCTGGCACTGGCAGGGCCGCGTCACCTCCCTGCTCTGCGTGTTGTGGCCCCGCCCGCAGCAGATGGCGTCGCAGTTCTTGTCCTTGTAGCACTTCCGCGCCGCCGTCCCCGACGAGTACTTGCTGGGCCGGCAGAAGCTGGGCGAGTCCTCGATGTGGAGCAGGTCCATAGTGCGGGGGATCTGGTCGTTGAGGCCCGGCGGCGGCGGTGCCTGCTGCTGCGGCGGCGGTGCCGCCGCCTGCTGCTGCTGCTGGCCCCGCCCCGTGGAGATCTCCCCCTCCCCCGTGGCCTCGTTGGTGGAGCTGCCGACCTTGACGGAGGTCTCGTAGCGCTGCTTCAGCTGCTTGCCGATCTCATGGAAGGGCAGGAGCTGCCGCCAGCACGTCTGCACGGTGCAGGAGCCCGACACGCCGTGGCACTTGCACGTGGTCTCCACCCCGGCCTTGATCACCTGGAAAAGTGTAATGAAAAGCCGACGTAATGCACCTGTGTTTTGTAAGCAGCGTTTCAAAGAGCCAAATTACCCAAACATGCGGGCGGTTAGACAACGAGGGCGGAGCTTTTTGGGAGGAACAGAAAGACGCAGTGAAAAGTTATTACACCTTTTGATATTATAATAGAGGGGGAAGACGCGAGGCCTCGCTTATTGCCTGTTAGCCGTCATCAAAGCGATTCCAGTGGGGACAATATAACATTTTGTCTACAGCTTCACATAAAAAGAGCAAGTGAATAATCGTCGGTAGGAGGATTGATTTTTGTTTTTGATAATGGGGGTTGACATTTTGATTAAACTCAATAACTGTTTTATGATAAGTGTGTGTGTGTGTGTGTGTGTGTGGGGGGGGGGGGCTCTATAAAAGATGATCTGTCCAGGGAGCCATGGGAAAGAGAGGAATTACTGTGATAGCAGGCACTATTCTCGTCCTTTTTTACTGGACGTGTGTCTTCCAAACCCAGAGATGATCAACCCAATGTTGCTAATTATGTCATAACGCAGACGGTAAATCGTGCAAACAATAGTGGAGAACGTCGTCTCTTCGTTAAGAAAGGCTGCTGAACTGCAAGTGAAGCAAAAAAAGATCGTCTGCTATGAAGAGCACTGCACTTTTTTTTTTTTTTTTTAAAGAAAAAGAAAAAGGTAGTCGACCTCTTTAACGGTCAGCCAAAGTTCACCGGAGAATCAACCGCGATGTCAGAAAGCTGATTGTGTGCACGCGCATGTGTGTGTGTGTGTGTGTGTGTGTGTGTGAAAATCGATGACAATAACACATTGCCTAAGACGGGGGCTTGGATAACATCTACAGCTCTTTTCTCAGACTGTGAAAGAGATCGGGGAACAGGAAGTGCATATTCATCACACCAGCAGGTCAAGAAAATTTGATAGGTCAGCTTTTTAAATGTCGGGGGGGATGCAGAGGCTAGCACATTCCAGTTGGGTCCTCTGTGTGGGAATTCATCCCGAACGTGGTACACCTCACTACATGTGCAAATCAAAAAAAAAGAGAAGAAGAAGAAGAAGAAAAAAAAAAGAGTAAAAACAATGTTGTAAATCTTTTATCACAAATAAAATCTCCTGAGAGACGGATTCTGGAGAGCCAAGCTGAAAAGGAAGAGCCTGCATTGGTCTTCTGGGAGAGTTTTGTGTCTGCTAACATTTGGGAAGTGTGCCTCTGCTATAATTCATCCCCAAACCAAAATGAGAATGGCTACAATATGAGAAAACCAGAATAAAAAGTAACAGATTCCAGATGCTTTGTTTGCTTTGGCTTGACAGATTAAGACCATTCCCTCGTTTTTATTTTACTATTAAAAAAAAAAAAAAAAAAAACCCTCTCAAGACAAAAAAGCTTATATTTGATCACCTCAATCAATGGCCAGAGCACAGATTGCAGTCATTGCCTATCTAATCTGAGAGGGAACAAAACTAATATTGACTAATGAGCACTTTCAAATTTACAGTAGCAATTACTCTAATCAGTTTGGGTTTGTCTTTGTCTCGTTTTAAGCAGACACTTGAACCTCTATGGTATTTTTTCAGATATCTTACCCTCATGGGACACTATACTCGCTGTATTATTTTATAAATGTCTAAAGCTGTGGTCGTATCAAATTCCTCTTTGCTGATTTACTGCATACAGTATTTTCACTGTGTTTTTCATCTTGGACAGAAGTCATGTATCAGCACTCTAATGTTTAAACTCCAGCGTTACAAAAGCAAAAAAGCCAAGATACGGTATAAGAGTATATATCCGGGATAAGGAGCACAATGAGGTGACACGTCACGCCGCTGTTTATCATCCGCATAATCGACCGGGGCTCAGACTGTATTGTATTATCACCGTTTTCCCACCATTTAGCTGATTCATTCGAGCAATCAGCCGACGTTTCTGTTTGAACACTGTCTGTGACTCCACGTGAACCCTGACCCACTTGAACCAGTCTCTTTATGACTGTGTCCTGGTTGGCTTCATTTGCAGTTTATCGCTTCACACTGATTTAATTTGGTTTCCAAAATAGGAAAAATTATTACTTTAATAGAAAAACAAAGTGACAGATATAAACTCATTAATAATAAATATAGGACCATAAAACGTTTGTGTAACTAACTTTTCTTTTGAACTCCCTGAAATCTTCTAAATTAATCGTCTGTCGTCCTTAATTTGGGAATTATTGGCTAATAAAATGCTGTTGATATAAAAGCTACAGACAAGGGATGAATGGAAAATGAAATGGGTGTGTGTGTGTGTGTGTGTGTGTGTGTGGGAGAACTCTATTAGAGTGCAGCGTCCATGTGAGTCAGATTGAAATCGATCTGTTTACACCTGATGCTGAGAGGTGATCTGTATCTGGATAATGACCCACATGTTGTTTAGGTCATCTTTTTCTTTTTTGCCATTATCACTATTTGTAGTTTTTTTTTTTCCTTTTGCTGAGCTTTTTTGAGCATGGGAAGAAGAGCCGGAGGTAGGCGACCTTTCCAACCTACGGGGCTGACACGCTTCACGCGGGTCACGCTGTGTGATTCGCATTTTCCAGATGTAGTTGCGGGCCTCCGCTCCAAACGCCGTCTGGCCCATCCGATCCCATCACTCAGATCGTAATGATGGTGTGTTTACACCTCGCACATGGTTTTCCTTAGCTGCATAACATATCCAGGATATATATATAGATCGCCTTTTAATGCGGGCTGTAAATGTGGTTATGATCATGTTCATTTTATTGTCTATTTTACTGTTTAGTTTTAGTTATGGATCCTGTGTCAATTTCCCATATTTATAATTTAGTCATTTTCTGTTAACTTGTATTATTTTTCGTTTAGTAACACAAAAAGTCCTGGCATTTTAGTTTAGTTTATTTAAAGAAAATCCAAATTATTTTTAGTTTAATTTGATTCAATTAAAATATGTAGTATACTAGACTAGACCAGTAGAGTAGAAACTTATAAAAGTATAGTAGCAAAGCAAGTTGATGCCATATTAATCTAAGTTAATCTAGTCAAACCAGTATATATCATTTTATCCTGAAATAACAAATGCTGCTGGTGTGATTTCTGTAGTAAGATGGATAACTCACTAAAGCCAAAGATCGCACTATATTCCTTTTTTTAAATATTGACCCATATGCAGCTATGACATCTGAAATGAGGAATAATACGTTGTTATCCTGACTTATCTTGCAGGAATAAATTGACAAGAAACAAGGGTTGACACATTAATTGGTTCTATGTGTAGACTGGCAGCATGTTGTAACCCTGTACCACATTCAGTGTCTTTTTGGATTGTAATTTAAAGACATTTTGTCTTCATGGTCAACAATAATGCTTGTTACTATCCTCATAGTCACTAGTTAAGGGCTTCGATTTTGTCTCGTCTTTATCTTAATTGTGTCATAAAACAAATATCATCTAGTCCCGTCTGATGAAATTAACCCTGCTCTCCATGTAACACAGCCAGTAAAAAGTTGGCAGGACGCAGACATAAAGTTACATAAACCTGCATAAATTCATTTTTTCTCCCCACTTGGCAACGGCAAAAGAAAAAAAAAGGCGCTATAAACACAACCTCATATTATCATTGTTATCAATAATACTTGACAAACATTTGCTTATTTACACAGTGCAGAGCAGGCAGTGAACGGAGGCTTTTGGCTGGAAGCCGCTGCTCTGCAGCTGCAACTGAGCTGGTGTTGCACTGAGGTTGCTGGTAGAGAGCAACGTTAGATGAGCTATATGTAGATGTTGACCCATTGGTAATATCAGAATGTTAGCCTTCAATCACAAGTTGATTTGTGCTTTGACCCTTCAAAGGTCCCATATGTTACACCACATTAGAGCGTTTAAACTCTAGAGGTAAAGGTCTAAAGTCTCTCATTAATATTAATGAGGCGGATTGGTTGTGAATGGTGAGGGGGGTGTATAGATGTGACATCACAACTTCACGGCTTGTTTTAAGGCACAGTTACTGCATAAAACCGCTGGGATGGTATTTTATACAACATCAATATATATCATCAGTAACCACAGAAAACATGTTATAATGTATGTAAACAGCATAATTAACTTTTTAAGAAGACAATGTTCAATTATTTCAGAAGTTTTAGTCTTCTATAATAGTAAATGGATGGTTCTTGGGTTATGGACTATTGGTCTGGACAACCAAAAAAAAAAAGTAAGGTTTAGGAACTAGTGATCAACATTTTATGCCATTTTATGAACCAAATAACTAATCAATTGCTTAAATAATTGATAGATTTATCAACTATCACAATAGTTTTGCAATCATTGAATCATTCAGTCAAGTTTAATATAAAGTGGTTACATTCACTTTTTTTCTCCTGGTTGTTATAAAAATAGATGATTAAAAAATGACCAATCCATTGATAAGAAATTTTATATCAATATATGTTCTACTATTATTGTATTAAAAGTCATTAAGTATGAAATGCCTCTAAAATATTTAAAATTATCATTATAGATGTTGATTAATTTCAACATAGGCTTTATATTTATATCATACCGTTTATATACCCTAACCTGGAGCTTCTTGTAATCAGAAACCTGTTAAAGTCTCCCTTTCTACGATAAACCATCATCATCATCATCATCATCTTGTGACACGTTCATGTTCCTACCTTCATGCCCACGTTCGTGTTGTGCATGTCCACGCGGGCGCGCAGGTCCTTGTTGGAGCGCTTGCCCAGGAAGTCTTTGACGAACTTGTTGGCGTATTTGAGGTTGTCGCCGCAGCCCCCCCACTGCCACGCCTTGCGGTTTTCCAGGTCCGGCGCCTCGTCGCACGTGCAGCGCTCCATCCGGCCCGCGCTGCACGCCTTGGCCATGGCGTGGGTCAGGCCCGCCGAGGAGATGGCGTACAGGAAGGCTGTCTCTTTGAATCCTGTAGCAGGAGCACGAGGACAGCAAGTTCAAACTGTTTAATTCTATTTTGATGAGGTAAAAACGATGGATAATTAAGTAGGCTTATTACTTTGTTATTATAATGTTATAACACTGTCATTTTTATTTTGGACTGTTCTTTCTAAACTAAGTTAAATTCTCTTATTACCGAAGCATTTGCAGTCCGAAATGTCGCATACAGACTATGTTAGATTCTCATCCCTGCACAGTAACATTAAATCCAGCTGTGACCTGGTTTTCACTCTAATGGGGACATTTACTGCATATGCTGCTCCCTAATAAAGGAAGAATGTTTGCAGAAATTGCCTGTTTTTTATGATTCTGGCTTAGGCTTTTGTGGGCAGTTTATTATATATATGTATTTTTTAAACACAAAACATCATGTTATGGAGCTCTTATTCATATGGTACTGCATTTAGAAGTGTGATGTCCAATACGTATGAATTCATTGTGAGCATTTGCATATTATTTGTGCAATTTTACACATTTTAATCTTTGTGATTAATGTGCAAAGAAAGACAGCCATATGGCTCGCCCAAGTTTTTTCTTTGGCGTTCCTCATCTTCCTCATACCTCTCTTCAGTATGTTGGCGCGGTGGCGCCCCTCCAAGGTGCAGTTCCACCGCTCGAAGCGGAACTGGTACTGGCATTCTAGGGCGCTCATGGTGATGGCCTCCCTCAGGGTCTCCGCCACGCCCGGGTCTCGTCTGCACATCCTGCGCTGCTTCTTTTCCAGTTTGAGCCGGTCGCACAGCTTGTAGTGGGCCCTGCCCATGTTCTCCTCTGGTAGAGAGTTCAGTGGCAGGATGGACAGCGGTTCATTACCTGTCAACCTGGAGAGAAACGGAGAGACGAGAAAGAAATCAAATAAAATCACATGCTCGGTTAGTGGGAGTGGACCCATCTAGATAAAAAAAAAACTGGTTCCAATAAAACGCAGGATGCTGACCTTCCTGGATAAACAGTGAGAGTTGCAAAGATATACTACATAAACAGCACAGGAAGCGCAGCCGGGGCATACAGCGCTCAGAAGGTTGGTTAATGTTCAAATGAATTCAGCTGTCCGGGTGGTTAATGTTCAGGGGAATTCAGCGTTAGATGGAGATTGGGATCAACCTCCAACGCAGGCGTGTCCGTGTGTGTCGAGCGAATTCTCCGCAGAGGTGGAAGAGTTCTTTCTCCCCCCCCCCATTCAATAGCGCAGTTTAAGATTACGCATTGTGTATTTTGACTAATAAAGCATCCAGCTGGTATTGGACACATATTTGAAAACAACGGCATGCAGCGAATGTGATACTCATGCCGCATGCGTGTGAAACAGTAGCTGGCGGATACTCGGTTTAATATTTATATCAGATCCTGAGGAGGGGGGGGGGGGGTGTCACTCTCAGCAGCATTGTATAGGTTTAAACATGATCACACAGCAGGATTTACACTCTCATTATAGAATCCCCGTACAAAATCCAGCATTCGGGACCTTAAAGCTGCAAACCATTTAAATATATAACAAGCAGAAGTCTCCGAGTTCTAAACACGGTATGGAGAACACGTGGTAGACTCGCACTCCTTTTCGCCAGTTTATTTAAGGGAAGCGTTTATAAAACACACAAGCCGGGGGGACCGCCGCATAGCTGGCAGAACCGGAGACCAGCGTTCTGAGGTCGTGACGGGGAAAGCTAAGCGTTACGTTCATAAACACACACACACACACACACACACACACACACACACAGGGGACACGACTGTCAAGGCTGTGACCATTTTGGTCACACCGGCTGACAAGATTGGCACCGTGGTTGTTCATTATGTGTAATTTCTGGCCTCCGTCGCACCCTTAAAGTGAAACTGTAGAATAAATGGATTTACAGAACTCACAAAAGCACACGTCGTCAGGCCAGCGGAGGCCCTCCGGGCGCCGATATGCGCGAGTTGACAGCTTGTTTAACGCTGCCTTAATCAGGTTTTTGCATCGGTTGTCGGCTGCGCTGTCACTTTAAGACGACACACACACACACACACACACGACACACAGCTTGGCACCAAATGTCCTTTACACTACATGACACTTAATAGAGGCTAAGCGGTGCCAGTTATTGAGAACATTTTGGTAATCTGAAATTAAACTGAATCTTAAATGACAAACTCGTTTAGATTTCCACAAGCAATTTGCTTGTTACTATCAATTTAGACAGATGATACACATTTAATGTGATAATTACATCATTTAATTGTCCTTCTTTCTTGAATTCAGAACTCAACATCCAGTCAAATGAATGAGAAACAAATGACAACTCTGTGAAGAGCAGACTTTAATTGAACCAAAGAGTGTAAACAGAATTAAATTATTCTTTACTGCTCTGCACTAGTTAACGTACAGTACCAAAACTGGATTTTTGATTCTGTCACTACTCATATGCCTCTAGCAGAGGGTCATGGGGGTTCTTTACCCAGAGATTTGTTTTATTAAGTTCAATAACTGCCTGAAATGTTTCCCCCCTCAAGTCCTCCGTTTCATACCAGTGGATTTAATAGTTCACATATGCTATATGATATTGTCTCAGCAATGCGCTCGCAGCCTGCCCGAGGATCCCAGCAAGTCAAATCCAACGGGGCGGTGGGGGGGGGGGCATCGGGATTCGCTTTCAGATCGGGTCAAATGGTTTCCTTTTTACAAAGCGTGTTTGCCTTTCCTTAACTCGTCTGACAGCTATGAATTTTTCAAATGGAAACCTGGCAAGCTGTGTCTTGACAAAGATTGCTCTCCCAACACACTTAGGAGAAGGGGGGAAAAAAAAAAAAAAAAAGTATGGTCTGAGGCGCACGGCGCGCTGGGGGCGCAACACAATGCACGAGTGCGACGTCTCCGCGAATAACTGGCGTTTTCCTCTTAATTGTTTCAAGCTTTGTTAAAAACGCGGCCCGCTAACAATGCCAAGGAAACATGTCTGAAGGGCCAAGGCAAACAAATCCAGTTGACCCGGCGTGTTACAAATGACTGACAAGCGTTCCACAACATTTCATGGCGGGGTAGCCGAGGATTGAATGATGGCGCCCCGCAGAGTACCTGCCTAATTCCATTTGCAACGCCACGCAAAGAAGGAAAATCGTGAAAAAAATTCTAAATACTCAAATCTGCACTGCGCTGCGGGGCTGTGAAATTCTGGATAATAACAACATATTGATTTGAATTTGAACAGTGTACAGATCAACAAAGAGATCCATGTGTGCGCACACATTCCTCAGTATGACGCGTATCGGCGTCAAATCCTCGTCCCGCTTAGAGTGGCGGCCCTCAACCGTCTGTAACGTCTGCCTGCCTGAGGCAGAACAGGCGGCCAAAGAAGACGCGACACAGATCTCGGCGCTACCGTCTCCTCACGCAAAAGGCAGATTTCTAGCGGGTTACAGAAGACGGCCCTGGGGCAGGACGCGTCGAGGGGGGAAGAAGAGACGCGAGAGCGGAGAAACACTTCACGTCTCCAGAGGAGAAATCACTGGCCGCTGCCGCCGCTCATGCATGTTTCCGCTCTGTGGACGGACCAGAAAACAAGTCAAATTGTATCACAGATGTACGCGGGCTCCTTTCCTGTGTGTTTGTTAAAAAACACTACGCTACGAGTGATCTGATGTCAATCATTACTCTTACGTTTCACATTTGCATAGAAATTAAAGATAATATTTCCGCTGGATTGCAACACCGTGACCCCTGCTGTCACAGGGAGAAAAGGTCACACATTCCAATATGGTGATCAGCAAATAAAAAAAAAATATATTAGTCTGCTGTTTGCTGGAGGAGAATGAACTCACTCAACTCACTTAGAGCAGAAGAGATTTGGAAAAGAGTCCCAAAAAAAAAAAAAAATCAGTGCAAATCTGAACTTAAAATCTTTGGTCAAACAGAAACCATCCCTGTGTGTTGTTCCCGTAACGATGACTACTGACAACTCGGTTCGAGCTCTTAAAAAGTGTAGCGTCACGTCTCTTATCGTGAAAAGGCAAACGTGTGAAGTGCAGGCACTAACACGTTATCTGCTCCCCGATGAAATTAGAAAGTAGGACCGCGTCGTCGTCTGTGCTTTCTCATCGCCGACCACTCGCCGTCGGTGTTTTTGTTTGAGGCGTTGGCACAGCAACACCAATTACACACGGAATATAACACCCACGTATAAAACTCATTATCCTACACGAGGTGGGATTCGTACCCGTGTTTGCTCAGCTTTGCTGCTTTTCCATGCGCACGCTTGCCTGTGCAGACGCCACGCAGACACCGCTGACCTTACCGAACGCCCCGGTTTGTTTAGTCCTTTCTCTCCGCATGTCAGCGCCTCCCATCGCCTGTGACATTTACCCCTGTATGCGTTTAGCCGGCGCGACGCGCTTTACGTTTTGGTTTCACGCCGCTGAGCCGATCCCCAGGAGGAGATCGCTGAACTCGGCCATCATCACCCCTCTCTGGCTCTACATTATAGTCGTGGAGGTGACCCTCTTGCTGGCGATTCTGGTCGTTCCTCATTGGATCGGTATGTAAATAGCAAAGAAAGAATAACTCAGATAGTGGAAAACATATGTATTTCGGTTTATAATAAATATACACACATATACGAAGTAAGTCGGGTACACACACACACATACGCGGCGTATAAGCGACAAACACATAACGCTTTGTGGCCGCTGCTGTTATTCCTACACTCGTATAAACAGGCAGCTCGCTCCATGTGGTGTGGATTAATCTCAGGAGGCCCAAACAGCAAACGGTACGACTGATTCGCATTATCCTTTTCAAATGTCGTTATTTGCTGTTATTGAAACAAATGGTTTTGTTTCCATTCATCGCTGAATCGTTGCATGCTTGATCGTTCGACAAAAAAACAGGGTTTTTCCCCCCCCCACTACTTTTTCTATGCGTTAAATGAACACGCCGTGCAGCAAAGTGTTGTGTTAATTTGCGGCCGCAGAGTCTGTTTATCGTCTCAAATCCCTCCAACCCGCAGGATGAACAGGTGCTGGCTGCGTTTGCGTGTGCGTGTGCGTGCATGTGCGCGTGCACACGGGCACTTACTACCTTAAGTCAACACCTGTAAGAGGCGGTCGTGGCTGAATGCGCCGAGGCAGACAGAAATAGCACAAAAGCCACAGTTTCTCCATCAGCCTGAACTTGCAGGTTGTGTGGTCTGGTGTCTCCTACATCCCAACCAACCCCCCCAAACCTCCTCCTCCTTTTTTCCCTCCTCTCCTAACTTACCCTTATTCCCAGCGGTCGATTACTCCAAACGAATGCCAATCATTCCACCCCAGCTGTTGACTCCAAACAAAAGCCTCCTCTAGACAAAACCAGCGTCTGCGAGACAATGACGGACGTGAACACGTGTCCTGGAACAGGACAAAGCACCGTGCTCACCTGAGACCAATCTGTGTATGTTTAAGAATGACAAATTGATTGTAAAATTCATTCAATTAAACATTAAGAGTTTCTGTAGGAAATTAAACTGGCCAGCGCAGATCTCCGTTTCTCTCTTTCACTTTTTCCTCCTGCCTCCGCAGCGTTTAAATGCTCCTTTTTTTTTTGAAGGGGGGGAGTGAGTGTTTTTCTCCGAAATGTTGGATGAACTTCAGACCACCCTGCCCAAGTCCCATCTGGTGTATCACGGCGCGGGCCGTGCCAGAGGTAGTAGGAATGTGAGTGTGTGTGGTGTTTTCCCTCTGGCCCGGTGCTCCACTACGGCTGACAACGCGCTCCGCGGCCTAAACGTCGAATAATTGTAGAAACCATGATTCAGTATCGAATGACTCTCCGCTACGGGGGGTGGGGAGTCTGAGAGAGGTTTAGTAAGAGAAGACATCCTGTCCTGAATTGCTTTTATAATAAATTCATTTTTAAATAATGATGATAAACTAAATAAAAAAAACACATTTACCAGCATAAAGACAACGCTCATTCCTCAAGTTTTAAAACCAGAAAATAGGGGAAAGAGTAAACGGTTATGTATGAGGCTAAGATAAGATTAGTCACTAGTTGAAAGCGCTGGGTGTTGTGACTACTCCTAACAAGCTGTGACTGACACAGTACAGTAACATGACAAAACCGACTTTGAAAACAAAGTGGTACTGGCCCTGGGACTTAGTAAGTCATTATTAGTTGAGTAATGAGCCTTGCTGCAGAGCGGGGAGAGCAACACGGCGTCCACAGGCACCGCTATTCAGCGTGTGAGGTGGGTAGGGGGGGTAGGGGGGGGGCTATCTCGTATGACTTAACAGGATATGACCCAACGTTATGTCATCCCCTGTCCCTTCTGGTCCCTCGCGATCCGCAGAGGCTGCGTCAGACTACTCCCACTGATTGACAGATCCGGTCCAGTTCCTGTACGTGTAACGGGAACAGGCCGAGTAACGAGCCGCAAAATTACCCCCCCCCCTTATATTTCATTTTAAAAAAAGGAAAAAAAAATCACTGCTCAGGCCTAATTCTTTTTTCTTTTGTAATCCACGGCTGTGCGAGCGAGCGCTGGTAGCTGAGCAGCAGGGGCTGCAGGACCCGGGTTTGGGAATGGGAGTGTGGGGCATGGTAAGAGGTTTAACTGCTATGTGAGAACTCGAGGCTTCTAAGGTCAGCGGCTCAGTTATAGTCACTGTGTGACTGGCACAGATTGGGCGCGCAGCGGTGTCCGCATGACTCCCCTGTTCTAGCCTACACCATGGCACAGAGCGGCCCTGTACCAGCGCACCGACGCACCAAACACGTTCAGGCACACACGCTGTACTCGGCTCTCGTCGATTTTTCCAACATGCTGACACAAGACCCGGGGAGCGCATTTTATTTGGTGAGAGAGAGACAGAGAGAGAGAGAGGGAGAGAGGGGGAGAAAAAAAAAAAAGAAAAAACAGCCGGACTATAAAACTCAACGTGCAATTCTGCAAAAGCGAATATTTTACACGGGAACTTTGTTAATTTATGTTGCGCAGGAAAAAAAAAAAAGAAAAAAAAAGTACTTCTGCGAATAAACCGAGCATGCAAAGTAAAACCGCAAAATCCAAAACAAAAACAGTAGCTGTTTTGAATCACTCATGCCCCAGTTCATGCAAGTGGCTGAGTTTATTTACGGTTATTTACTCTTACTACTGAAAGATTAGAGTTTTCTTCCTGCTCCTAATTAACTTTAAGAAAGAAACCTGCAGTGCACGTGGAAGTTTTTGTCAACCGCCGTAAATTAAAGTAAAAGTTCAACCATTTGTTGTCACGTTAACTTCCACGTTAAGTGTGGAAAGCAGGTTTGTGCACGACATTTGAAAGAGAAGTTTTGTCCATTCTCAAACTAATGTGTAGATTGTACAGATAAGCACACCTAATGAGTAAAGCCCCAGTCTATGCATAACACCCATTTGGCAAACACACACACACATTTAGGTTGAGTGCATGTCATGTCAGACCTCTATAGTATCATGTTTAAGCAAGATAACGTCATGTTCTGTAACAGTCTATCACCTTTTTTTGTGGTAATCCTCAGTGAAATTATAAATCCTTACAAAGATTTGCTGCTGCCTTCTGTATTTAAAGGCTTTTTCTTTTATTCTCAATAGTCAAGATTGGGTCAAGACATGGGAACGGCCCAGATATTCTGTAGGAAACCTTTGCTGAGGGTTCGTCAATCTGCTAATCTTGGCACGCGTCCTCTTCTATCCCCATAAACGGAGCAGTGAAACTCGCCCTGCGGTCAAGGATGGAAAACGCAGGACATAGCGGTCACACTAACTAGCATCATCTCATCAATGCCTCGCCACTAAAAGCGTAGTGAGTCCATATGAGTTTTCCTCTTTTTGCAAATTGCCCATGTCTCCAACCCCATCTGCAAAGATCATCATGTACAGTTTGACCCGACGAGAGTTTCCCCTTTAAAAACGGGAGTTTCCTCCTCGGAATGCTCGCTGCCGAAACGCCAAAATCAAAATCAAATCCACCTCAGCTGCGGTGTGGTCGGCGAGCTGATGACACCGGGAGTCTTTTTCGGATGAGAGTACGGCGAACACATTTAAACACCGCACCGTGTAATCTTCACAAGCGTGTTATTAAAGCGTACGAGCCCCTCAACCCGCCGCCGCAGACATCCCTGAAACCTCCAGAACGAAGGTGCGCAGCAACCTCTGCAGCTTTCTGGTGATTCACCCGACCCGTAAAACAAACGGCCGGATGCCGTGCATCGAGCAAGACGTGAGAAGGGGGGAGTTTTTTTCGCTCCGTAAGCTGAAGTTGAAAGACTCTGTACGTGTCACGCGGCAGGTTGACCACATCTGAGCGCACGCCGTGCCGTTTTCCTTTCTCAGAATTATTTTTACACGGTCGGCTCGCTCTCTACCTTCGCTGTTTTCACATTTCATTTCCCACTCTCCTACTGTTACACACACACACACACAAAAAGGTTACAAAGTGCTGATTGAGGACCATCCCATGCTCCCAGAAGGCCGTGCATGCACCACCTGATGGCGGGGCCATCGCAGGTGGAGGGGGGGTGGGGGGTGTCATGGAGCGGAGCGCGGCTTAGCTCAAATCCGGATGTATCAAACAGAAATATAAAGAAAACAAAGCTCTCTCTTTTGAAGGAGGCCAGCGCGGCCTGTTATCTAAGCCCCGAAGGTCTGCGTGACCTCACGGCGCCGCTCACCAGCGCTGAGCGAATCCTATCTCCTCGCCTCGCCGTAAACCGATACCCTGCGAGGTGTGGCCGTAGCCACAGGATATCCTCGGAAAGTTGGGAAATCCCTCTATCAACGGCGCTCCCCGCCCTGCTGCACGTCAGGGCTAATCAGTCCTTAAGGCACCCACACACACACCGCCCCCACCACCGCCACCCGGTAATGAGACGCCCGCCACCGCTGTCTGCCGGGCGAACGCCAGCCGGAGCCCCGCACTAACTCTGCTCCTAATGAGCGGTAATCACCCAGCAGCTCCCCACAAAAACCACCGCGGGGATACCGGCACGCACATGAGGGCAGACAGGCCGGAGGATGATGGGATAGGGGGTGGGAGACGGGGGAACCGAAGGAAAATGCTTACACGGGGGGGCTCTTAACAAAAACGACTTGTAACGAAACAAGGCTCCTCCGCTGTTTGGAGTCGAGCAAAAAAGAAACTTTTACAGCTGCGACGCTGAAAAATTAATCCTCCTCAGTAAATTTACACACATCCCATTTGTTGTGTGTAAATGTGTTGTCTTTGGCACGCTGCCTCCTTTAATGGAGGCCCCGAACACAATAATACCATGTGAGCGAACTGCTGATAGAGTGCTTAAGGATATCGCAGTAATCAAATACTAGTAATAGCCACCACTATATTTGCCTGTTCCGGACACTGGCTGTGGGCAGCTTTCCTGTATGTGTCGCACATGGACTAAATAAAAACAAACTCTTGAGTCAGTGTTAGGACTCGGCATTCGGCGCAGTTTACAAGACCACAGAATGACATGCCTTTTTAGCAAAGCTCAAATTTAAACTGACGGAGGCTCTCAGTAGTCCAGACGGGGTCAACTGAGCGAGAAAAGAAATCACTTCCTGCTCCCGAAGGTTCACGCGACATCCCGCCAAGGTGCCGCGGCTCGTCAAGCCTCCCCAGGTAGGGGGGCGGGGGGGCGACAAGCTTGCAGAGAAAGGTCCCCCTGAATTCGGAGATCCCGCTGATACCGGGTCCAGCAGAACCAGCACCTGCCACAACAGGCTGAGGGAGAGAAAATGAGCGCTCGCATTCTTGTGGCGAAGGATGACAATTTAAGCGGGTGCCTGACTACGCCAGGAATCCCACCCCACCCTCGGCAGCGCAGACTATGGGCAGGAGAGATTGTGTTTATGTTACACTTACGCTCCACCGCACTCTGGAAATTGGGTATGCAACATTGACCCTCTATTTTGAGTAAATCAGTACCCAGGAGGCCCACGGGATGCCTCGTGCTCATGGAATATTTATTTGAACAGGTCCGCGCTGCGTGTCCCGCAGGCAGAGCCGCAGCAGGCAGAGCCGCAGCAGGCCAGAGCCGGAGTGTCACCGGGTGTCGGGTTTCTGGGAAGTTGGCCTGGGGGTCTCAGTCACATTTCGTATCCGTGTCACCTGTGCAGGCGCTCTCAGCCTCACGCCCGTGTTCCTCCGCCCGCACGGCTAAATGGATTCCCTGACACTCGTCCGTATTCTTTTTCTCACCGTGCCGTGGAATAATAAGTCTGGCGTATGGAATATGGTGATACCACATGGTCCCACCCCCCTCCCACACACACACACACACACACACACACACACACACAGATCGAGTTGACAGAGGGAATTGAGAACAAGTGCTAACCAGAGTGAATGTGCGTTACTATTGGGACCACTAAGAGTTCCAGTCTGGCATGTCAGTGGCAGCCAAGGGCGACGTCGCAGCGGGGGCAGGAACAGAGACTCGGACGTTACGTTTGTCCTTCTAGCGACACTAGAGATGATGGCATTCCTCTTTTTTTATTTTAAACCGGGGAAGGTCTCAGATATTTCCACCCTACAGAGCTGGTACAGGTGTCACACAGCACGTTTGCATCACCCAGTTTCCAGAAACAGTTGCCAAGACTTTTGGTGAAAAACATGGTTCAAACTACAGGCAATCCATCTTATTTAATGTGATATCTACAAAAGTTTTGTTTGTTTTTTGTGTGTGTGTGTGTGTGTGCGTTTTTTTTACGATTTCAACGCCAAACCTTACTATATCTACTTCATGGTAAGCTTTGCATCCAGGATGAAGCTTAAAACCCGATGCGACGGGTCAGCAGGTCTAACGGGCCCTTAGGGGACACTTCCCGAGCTCACGACGGTTCCCAGATCACCTAACACTCCTGGATCCCTGCACAACACCCGTACCTGCCATAAATCTGACTCCGCTGGAAAGGCTTCGGGTGTCATCACTCAGCGGCCTGCAGACGTTTGTCTCTCCAAGAGGAGCGCCGAGCAATGCCGCTGTTTCAGTGGGAGACCAAACTTGATGATTTGAAAGATGTTGCACTGTCAAACTCAACGATTAGGTGCTTCTTTTTTTGTTGGCTTTTTTTTTGGGGATCCAAACTCTTCAGTTCTGTGGAAACATGGCTGCGCTCCCCCCCCACCACCACCACCACCTGAATGACACGCTGACCTCATCCATGACCTTCAACTGGAAATGTTCTTCTGCAACTCAGAGCCGAGAGAGTGCGAGTGAAGTTTAGTGCAGTGGAGGTCATAGTGGGCTACACCTTAAAAATCCAAGGCGTTCCCTGGGAAAGACTCACTTTGAAATATACACCCTTGTGCTCTTTTCTTTTTTCTTTCTTTCTTTCTTCTCCTTCTTAATAATAATAATAATAAACCTAATTGTGTGCATGAATCATGTTCATAAAACGCAAACTTTTTTTTTTTTTTAAATAATGGATTACTTTCCCAACACGTGTTCCAAAGTGTTTTTTAAAAAACCTGGTGGAGGCAGCAGCAGGCAGAGAGAGGAGGAGGAGAAAAAAAAAAAAGAAAAAAAAAACCTTTTGCCAGGAGTTGTGTGATGTTTATGCTGGATGGGGGAATTTTTCTGTGCAAGCTGAGCAGACGTTTCGGCCACCAGTTCAGTCAGTCAGATTGCTTTATTGTTACCAGCTGTTGAGTCTGAGGCGCACACACACACACACACACACACACACGCACGCACACTCACGCGCGCGCTCACCTTTCGCTCCGCGGCTGTTTTCAGAGTCGACTAAGGATATGATTTTACAAGTGTTTCAGCAAAATAATCACTCGACCGCTACCTGCCATTCAAACGTGCCGGTGGGGGGGGGGGTTTACAAGTGGGCGCTGGCTCAATTGTCAAGGAAAGAATATTCAGTGTGTGTGTGTGTGTGTAGGAAGGGGGGGGGGCTCCCAACATTACTCCTAAAGCCGTGCGTAAATCCTACCTAAACACCTACAGCTTCTGGCGTTTTAACAGCCTGGATCCTCCCTGACAGTGGCTTGTTGCAAAAAAGTTGCATCAAAAACAAATAAAAACAGACAACCTGCTGCTGCTGCTGCAGCCACCAGCTGAGAGGCCGCAGAAATGACAAAATGACAGATACATCCACATGCGCTTTTTTTAGTGCAAAGTTTCTGAAGCCTGTTTTTTTCATATAAAAGGTAAAAGTTGTGTTAGTTTAAAAAAGTGGGAGGTGGAATTGTTAGGAAGGAGGAGGGGGGGGGGGGGGACAAGTCGTTACCTGCTCCGTGCGGGAAGAACCAATCAGATCAATGAGCGGCAGCATCGTACGTGCGTAAAGTTCCCGGCCGGCGCTACTCACCCGAAATACGCCGCGGTCTGTCCAGGCAAGCACAGGAGAGCCACTATAACTGTGAACGATAACCATCCCAGGAGTAGGTGTCCATCCAGCATTTTGCTGCGGCTCCAGGGCAGATCATTTCGTTTCTCCTGAGTAGCTGTGTAAAATCCCTCGTTGGACGCTCGACACTTCTTATACAGAGAGGAGCTGCGCCGCGCTCCTCCCATCAGAGAGAGAGAGGAGGAGAGAGAGAGAGAGAGGGGGGGGGGTAGCAGCAGCACGGCAATGCATAGTGTCTGGGAGCCTGATTCACAATTCACTCTCGGGTTACATATGCAGATAAATCCCCCCCCCCCCCCTTACTCGTCTTAATTTATGATCGCAGCTCGTCCTCTGCCGCCGCTGTTTGCGCAGGCTGGGGTCAGACCCCGCGTGGCCTCCTGCTGAATGATACAATGTTTGTTTGCTTTTGCAGCCTGCGCTTGTCACACTCTATTTTCCAGAATGGAAAAAAAAAAAAACTCAGATTGGTTCAATGCAACACAAGCCTGCATATATGCAGCATATATCCAGACATACATTACTCAGGTGGAAGTGTAGGGTTATTGTAGAGTATAAATTCAACCTTATTTATATCAAAGAAAAGCATAAAAGTAGTGGTTTAAAAGCAACTCAAAGTATGAAACTAAATTAATTTTTATAAAAATATGTCAAAATATATGTTGGCAGATATTGCACTTTATGTGTTGCATCGCTGTATTTAAACAGGAAATAGTGAGCGAGTGACCTTAAATCTATTAAACATTCGAGAATAATATTTCTAGGCAAAAACAACATTTTTAAAGATTCAAATCACTTTTTTGGCAAGAGGAAAAACTGTGTTTTATAGTATGTGTCATTTTGTCCCTTTAAGGGTATTTTAACAGGGAGAAAGGGGGGGTTGGGTTGGTGAAAACCGAGGGCACGGAGCAGATCAAATAAAGCACTTTCTGGCAGAAACATCACTTTTGGCTCGACTGTTGTCATGAAAATAAGCCAGAATGAAAGATGAGTAATAAGGGTATTTTTTAAAATGTATTAAATAGAAAGTACAGATAATTGTCTGAAAATGTAAAAAGTAAAAGTAAAAGTAAAAGTTGGCATGACTCTGGTAAAGTATAGACACCTTAACTTTCTGCTTAAGGCAACATAATCAAGTA
Organism: Eupleurogrammus muticus; assembly: GCA_036785175.1. Lineage (NCBI taxonomy): Eukaryota > Metazoa > Chordata > Actinopteri > Scombriformes > Trichiuridae > Eupleurogrammus > Eupleurogrammus muticus. The sequence continues at coordinate 13,273,808 of JAYKQN010000014.1, read as the reverse complement.
TGAGTGCTGAATTATTGACACCTCTGTGTAGAAATGTAGTTTTTATTAGACATGTTTAAACTTCTGTGCATTGATGGAAAGTTACTATTACTCAAATATAATACTTATATTTCAGGGATGAGACGTCTCGTGGAAGAGAAACTCGATCTGAGGATCCTATAACCAAAGTACTTCAAAATCTGTGGTGGGAAAAGGATTCACATGCTTTACTTGAAATGAAAAAACATTCACTTACAAGCAAACGTTCTGCATGAGAAATCCTACTGATGGTAAAAATACACAAGTATTATCATCAAAATGTACTTAAAGTAGCGCAGCGAAACTACTGGTTCCGTCCTCTCTGACTGACATATTATTATATATGACATCAGCACGGAGGAGAGAAGGAAAAAACACATCGAGATACACAAATCTGTTTTCGCTTCTCAGACTTTTTTTTTTTTTCCTCTCTAATCTTTCATTCTTGGTGAAACGTAGCATCATTTCAACGTTTACTGAAATGAAACCACGCGTTGAATTGTGTCAAATCTGGAGGAGTAGAACAGTGCAAAGTTTCCCTCTGACATGTGGAGTTTAAGTATGAAGTAGCATCAAATAAAAATAGTCTAGTGAAGTACAAGTACCTCAAAATTGTATTTAAGGACATTACTGCTTAGATAAGCTCCACCATAATAATTGCCACATAAGCTGTTTCTATAGTTCTGTCGTTTTTCCTACATGGAGCATTTTCACATTGCAATATTAGAGCATATTTTCCCTGCTTTGCTGCTGTAAACGTGTATAGTCTCAGACTTTGCTTCCAGCTCATGGAATTAAAAATACTTCACCTCTGTGCCAAACATTGGCAAGTCAGTGTTGATTTAATCATTCAGAAAGACATCATATACTGCAGGAAGGCTCTGCGTTTAGCAGATTTTGGTTAAAGATTGCCTGCTTAAAGTTAAATATCAGTCCGCTCTGCCTTCACCAGACACAGTGATCGGTTCTCCCAAAAACGCACACACACACACACATACACACACATGGGCTAAGGTGAGTTCATCCGCAGTTCAGAATGAAGAAAATAAATTTGTAGGCAAATAATACTGCAGGTGATTTCGCAATCCGAAGACAAAACCCCTTAATCACTTTGTGAAATATCATATTGAGAACCATAAATCAATGGGCATACTATCAATCACTCTGGCAAGTAATCTGAACCAGTTGGCAGGCCCGCTCATGAAAAATATTTACTCTTCCTACGCATTTGATTGCTTAAGATTTGGAGATTAACAAAAGGTTTGGGAAATCGACACAGAAGACCTTCTCTAACATGCAAGCGGTATTATAATATACCCACGTGGATTTGAACGTTACCTGAATGTCAAATACCCACGCAAACCTAAGGGCTGAAACTTAATATTCTCTAACAGGGACGTATTTTTGTGATAAATACTAAAAGCACGACTACTTTCGGGCACGTTTTCCCTCTCACGACGGCAACATTCGCCGATTAATTCATGAGCATGACAGCTAAGAGGCTGTAACACGCATTTGTCAAATATATTGACCTCTTGATTTGTAAATAATATCCGCCGAGTGTTTGCCAGCTGAGAATGTCTTTACTCAGGGACAACCCTACTTAACTCCTGTGTAAACACCTTTCAGTGGCTCAGCTACCACCTGACATCTTTTGTGTCCGTGCACACACACACACACACACACACACACACACACACACCTTGATTTCTGGCACGGAAAGAGAGCAGTATCTGAACTTGGGAAGGGTCCAGGTTTTCTAAGATACACCTGGGAGAGTGCCGCTGCCAGCATTCAGAACGAAGGCTATTCATTCCCCCGTCTCCAACAATACCCAGCCCGTCCACAGCAGACAAGCGGCCACGGATGAGCCAGGAGCGGCTCCCGCGGGGGCCACTTCCTGCTTCATGTGTGTAAACGTTATAGCGTCGCCAATTAGAGATTACTATAGCATTTTAGGATCACTCCTGTCAATATACTTGACAGCTATTCACCTCTTTTTGCACCTCATCATAAAATTGTTTGAGTAAGTATCACAGCATTGTAGGAGGCGAGTTAAGTGGATTATATTGCAGAAAGTGTATATAAACACTTACATATAAATATACACTAAATTTCCAAATGTATTTGCTCACTTGCTTTGACTCGCTTATAAATTTAAGTCACATCCTATTCCAATCTTCAATATGATGTCGGTCCACCGTCGATCCAGAGAAATATACACAGCCCTCAGATCACCCAATCAGCAGAGAGGCTCGTTATCATTAATGAGAGAGAGACACACACTGTTTATATATATATATATATATATATATATATATATATATATATATATATATATATATATATATAGAGAGAGAGAGAGAGAGAGAGAGAGAGAGAGAGAGAGAGAGAGAGAGAGATATTAAAACTTGAACCTAATCCAAGGAAAAGTGCACAATATGGGACCTTTTAAATACCTTAAATAAGTTCCACACAAATCCATCCACAAAAGACACGTCTATCCATGAGGAATAGTATTAGTCAAAGCATTATCCAAAATAGCTTTTTTTGCATGAATTTCCACTTTCAACCCGTGCTCAAATATCATTTGGAGAACTCGTACAGGTGAGCACATGAAAGCACAGGAATGCATTTTTTTTTTTAAACATTAGAAGCTTGTCACTCATTTCTAGAGGGGATTCAAAAAGCCTATAGGCCCCCGGTAAGGGCCTTGCTTCTTAATAACACCTGGTTTTAAGGAGATCAGCAGGAAAGGTTTGTCAGTACATGACAAGAATGGTCACTAATCCTGAGCAATACCCACTGGTCCTGCATGTCTCTCGAGTGGGATAATTGATTCCCACACCCTTCTTACAACACACTCGCCCCCTCTCACTTCTCTTTTTCTCAGACCAGGCAACCGAGAAAGCAGAGCCTGTTTCGCTCTGGTGTTGAGGGAACGCGACCGCGAGGACAAAAGCGCTTCCTCAGCCCGGCTCCTGTGAGGGTTGAACCGAGGGCTGTCAGAAGTGTTGTAGGTGGTAGCAGAAATTTGTTTGGTAATAGACACTAATCTCTTTAAGGTTGTCTGGAGTGTCCCCCCCCCTCACACACACACACACACACACACACACACACACTCCCATCACTGCTGGATACACTACCCTGTCTCTGCATCTGTTTTCAACAGTTCACACCCATGAAACCTGCGCGTGCATAGAAATGAACATTTAAGATGTGAATATAACAGACTCATCTCGAAAACAGCCGTATCGCATGTCCATGAGAAAGTCACCCCCTTTAAAGTAACGCTGTAGCCTCGGCTCCAAGTGTGACCAGAATACTCAGTTCAGATTAGAGTGTTCGCCTGCAGTGTTACATTTCTTTGCAATTACAATGAGGCTCCTCTGGGCATTGAGGTTAGTCTCTGCACCGACTATTCAAATGAGATGGAATGTGCTGAAGGATGTTGATGGAGTAGGAGGTATTCCCTTGGAGAAAAAAAAGGGGGCAAAAAACAAAGCGGAGCATCTGCTACCTGTCCACAAAGATTAGACAGATGGAGAGATTCTGCAAAGGTGATTACAGTAATATAACGCATGACAGATTGCTACCTCGTGCAAAGGCCTATTGAGTTTATATATATTTTTAATTCAGTTTGAGTAAAGAGACATTCAGATTACATTCCTCCTCTGTCTCCTTAGTCTTATGTATTAGCCTTGGTCTGACCTTGTCTTGATATCACATCCCTGGAGAGGAATGTAAATCGTATCCGTCCAATCCCAACCCCGTTACCACCAAACTCCTCGTTCTCACCGCCCCTACTCCACTGCAGGGCCACATGATCTTTTCCATGTACCAGACATAATTTGTGGCTTAGGTTTGGAGGCTGACGGTGCGTCTGCGCCACTCTGCTGTTTCAGGCGTCGGGTGCACCATGTGCAGCAGTTCTCAGGATCCAGGAAAAGTCCGTCTGCAGGGGCTGGAGAGGTAGCTGGCTGTGTGTGTGTGTGTGTGTGTGTGTGTGTGTGTGTGTATGTGTTTAACCCAAGAGCACTGTCCAACCTCCTGCATTGGTTTGATTGCATAGCAGAGACCAACAAGTCGAAATTCAGGATAAGCCATTTAAGCCCAGAATTTTTTTTTTTTTTAAATTTGTACGCATAAAGTATAATTATATCAGTTGAGTCACTAACAATCATGTTATATTTCTACTTTTTCCCCCCATTTTGTACTTTGCTTTCAAAATACAATTTCAATACCTGGCAACTATAGTTGCTGCTTGCACAAATATACCTATAAACTGAAAAAATATTCATCCCCAGTACAATTATTTTGGTGGCTTATTCTAGAGACTTAAACGATTAAATAGAAGGAGGGGCAGGAAGTTGATATGGAAGTCATATGACAGAAAGCAAATCTTTTTTTGCATAAAACCTTTGTCTAAGTTGTCTACTATATTGAGCTTGAAAAAAAAAACTGTATACATAACATTTAGATTTAGATTTTTTTTTTTTTCTAATTTTGAGCAGAAAATGACAGCCATAGATTTAGGCCCCTATAGCTGTTTAAAGGGTCTTTTCATATCTCCTCACAATAAACCACAAAAAGACATCGTCACACAATTATCACTTAATGGCGTTTCCTGGCTTCACCTTGTGTGTCAGGAACACAAACAGCAGCAGTTTAAAGAGGCAGCGCCATACAATCGAGAACATCGTAGTGGAACTTAATCCCAGTGCTTCATTTACGGCATGTAACCTATGGTCCGTGCACATTTTCTAGTGAAGTGTTATGACACACTTGAGCCAAATTGTATGTGAGCATGCAGTGGCTTGTCCATTCTTGAAGGTGTTTAAGTAGGCACATCTAAGCTGCTGCTGCTGCTGTGTGGCTGTGGGAGTGTTGGCCAGTCAACAACTGGAGGTAGCATGGAATAGCTTGGTTGTTTTTGGTAAAGAGGCTCTATTTTGACATTTCATTGACAAATTTAGTGGTGGTTTTTAATTAAAATGTGCATGTTTTAATGGTCCAAAAGCACTTGGTTAGGCCTGTAGCAGCAATGCAGTCTGCCTTCTCATGCACTCACGCTAAAAAAAACCCATCCGCATCCACTCTGCTGTGATTGGCTGAGCTCTGTTAGAAACATCCCACCCCTCAGAGAGCAAAGGAAGTGAAGTCCAAACACTCAGGAAGGAGTGGGCAGCTCCTACATGGATCCAGGGCTAGTTTCTATTAAGTGACGGTCCTGTTGTGACATCACAACAGGAGCCATTTCTAAAAGGCTTGTGTTCAGCAACACTCCAGAGGAGGCCAGACCACAACAGCATGAGTGGGTGGTCTCATTTCACAGGCTGTGTGTTAGCAGGAAAACCAGACACCTAAACATTTACACACAAGCACTGAAAAAGTTTCTTTTTTTTCATAATAGGGCCCCTTTAAACGACCAAGTGTGTAAAATTTAATGGCAGCTAGAGAAATGGACTCAGCAGAACTAAAGGTGATATTCATAAGTATGTTTCCATGAGTGTATGGAAATAAGATTTGTTATGTCTTTGTTACCTTAGAATCAGCCCTCCATGTCTTCGAAGGAAGCAGATCTCTTCCACAGAAACCCACCATGTCCCTACAGCAACCCAGACTGGACAAAGCAACCACGGGTTCTCCTACAGCGCTTCGCTGCTCGATGCCACTAGATCCCACACACTGCTCCTTTAAGTTTGGTGCGATATCAGAGATATTATCTTTCCAAAGGCGTTTTAACTGGTCTAACATTTCCATGCCACTGGCAGCCCACTCAAGCATGAATTACATTTCCTTTCTTGCAAACATTGACATTAATATCTGACTTTAATCTCAAACCACACTCTACTAGGCCTTCAACTGCCAAAGTCGCAAAGATACCATCCACTCTTTGGTTTCCCCGGCAACCTGCGAAACAGCCTGCTCGAATGGTGTTTACAGAATCGCAGTTTTCTATTTGCCCTTGAACAAACGCGGCCATTCATCCAGGTTTGAGTTTGTTTCACTGGAGAAAGCATCTACAATGACACAACACAGTCTCAACAGTGGCCAGGAAAGTGCAGGTCGCCGCATACGTAGACAGACGATATGGCAGACGCGCCGTATAGTGAACGGGTCGCGCTGTCCACCAGCAGATGGTGTTGATGGGATGGTATGATCTGCTTTGCCTAGCGTTAATGAAACAAGACAGAGTCCAGCTGAGCAGCCCGTGCAGCCTCCCCTCGTGGCTGATTGTGACCTGGGATGACCCAGAAGGAAATGTCATTGCGAGAAAAAGACCAGAGAAGAGACAGAGATGTGGGGAAATGGAGCGTCCTGTCTGTGTGTCTCCTCCTAAGCATTTAATAGAAACATTGTATGCTAATATGCCATGCAGGGCTGTTCCTGTAATAAAGCCGCATTGTCTCTTATTGTTTTCTAGCCTCTCGAGCCTCATCCCAGCGCTCACACAATTATCTGAGTACCACTGAGGACAGACCTTGTTCAACCTCTTCATTCATGATAAAGGTGATAGATTTGAAGGGGCAATTTGACATTTTGGTAAATTATACCTATGTGCTTTCTTGACAATAGATTCCCAAAGAGTCTCTGTATACGTAAACTATAAAAAAATAAAGTGAGAAAGTGTGAAAAAACCCACAACAGTCCGTCTGAGGTATTTTTACAAATATTGTCATTTACAGATTTTTTCCTGTATTTGAAAAATACATGAACATGTCAATAAAATCACTAAATACATGTAATGTGTAATTATTCAAAATGTTTAGTTTTTTTCAAAGGCAAATTAAATTTTTTATTGAAATATAATTAAATATTAATGTAATATTAAACCTTATTTTTATTATAGCACTGTCTGTTTATTTTTATAGGAAACCTATTTAAAAGAATAAAGGTGTAAATACCTTTATTAAGCATAAAAAAGTCATTAAAGATGCAAAATAGCAAATGTTATAAACTTTATTTTAATTATGCAAAATTATTGTTTTTTTTAATGGTGGCTATTAAACAGTATTTCATTGGCTTTTTTTCCCTTTTCATTGTACCAACACCCTTTAAGCTCACCAATTAAGGTTCTATCTTATTTGTTTAATCCATACAAAAACCGAACAGCCTAAAAGCCACGACAAGTCTCCAGGAAGTCTGCGCCCAGCCAACAGCTCCATTACTTCACTTCCCTGTGATCACAGATGTCATTGTTACACTGTACGGAGAAACGGAAGAAATGGAAGCATCTATAAAACCCTGCACTCATTATTCACGTGTCCTGCAGATAGTCAGCCATCCATGGCTGGAGCTGCATATTTATCCTACCTCTGGCTGAAGGACGTGTTGTAGGTGTGTTCTGCGTGCAAAAGCAACACCTCGTAACCTCAGAGGCTCCCAAGGCCGTTTACGTTAAGATTGGACGTCGTCTCCCATGATTTTGTCTAATCAGAATCCCTTTTTACACCCTGTATTGCAACAAGGCGAGCTGTGGGGGGGGGAGATAGGGATGTCAACGCCTGTGGTAATGCCCATCCTGAAGATAAAGCCGGAGCAGAGGCAGGCCCTTTGCTTTGTTTCCCATGTCTGGTGACCAGCGGCGGGGAGCGTAAGGGAAAGTGATGAGTTGTTTCCAGGTGTGAGCGCGTAGGGTGTGTCGCGACTTTATCGAAGCGCAAATGAACTCCCCCCCCCCCCTCCTTCCCCCGCTGAGGTTTACTCAAACAGGGCAGGAAGAGTCGATTTAGAAGTGCTTTTACCATGAACGTCTGATTTTGTTTTTGATAAATGCAAACAACAAAATGCAGCAACACAGCAGAGGCTGCAAATTCTGTCCCCGACTCATGTTGTCACAGAGCCTGGACCTGCATTAGTTTAGTTCTTGTTCATGCTTGCTTTGGACTAAACACAAGAACAAGTATTATCTTAAGGCGGCTCCTGTCAAGATAATCAACCAGTTACTCTAAACTTCTCAAATATATATTTTTATGAGGCTTATTTCAATTATTAAAATATTGAAGTTGGATTAGTATTAATCCAAAGCATCATAAGAGTTTATTTGGTCAAATTATCAGCAATTATGGATCTTTACATTACCAGGTTTGTTGTTGCATTTTATTTTATTTTTTTGCCTTTGTATTTTTATTTATTTAATATCGTTTAATTTATAAAAATGATTTTACTTTAATAGACGTTGTGCTTCATTTAAATCATTTTCAATAGTCTCTATGGTACAAAGGTGCTATGCATAAAAAATAGCTTTACCTGAAAGTTGCACAGAAACAATCTATATATGAACTACATGTGTTTCCAATTGACATATTGTTCTTTTTTTTTCAGTCACAATAGACATTATATAATTCCACACTACAATACTGACATCTAGTGGTGCTGTCCCAATTGTACAGAGCACTGATCCTAAATACACACAAACCGCTCTGATCCAACGCCTTGTGTGTTTATTGCATCTTATTCACATACTTTAATGCACAGAATGAGCATTAAAAAGCTCAGGGAGGGGAATATGCATGGAAAACCCGGTGAAGTCATGAAAATGTGATTAGTTCAATATTTGTGTATAGCGTGGCTGTGGTGTGAGCGTGGCTGTGTTCTGTCAGCCCGGCCTGACTGAGAGCCACGATGCAGAGCAACGACAAGACCCACTTGTCGGACGTGAGCCGGTGCAAGCGGCATGTGGCGGGATGACATCATCATGGCAGTGAGGTCACCGTGGGCGCGCACAGAGGTGCCATGATGTCCTTCTGTTTGCTCAGTGGGGTGGGGGGGGGGGATCTGAATGGATGGAGTGCAGAGAGGGAGTTGCAGCACCAGGACAGCAGTTGATGGATTATTAAATTAACATTAGCCAGTTTATTACTGAATAGATTGGGGAGGGGAAAGTGTGATTACTGTGTGACTAATCAGTGAAAATGTGTTAATTCTCACGGTAGGAATGAGTTAAACATGTTTTACACACTTGTTAAGTACCTTGTTGAACTATTAGATTGTCAATAGCGGTTGCTCCACACATATATCCACTTCACTGGGCTGAACAGGCATCACATTTTTCTCATGCATTTAACACCCTGGCTGACTTGGCCAAGGTGCCAGCGCTGACAGCTACCGGGGAGAGAAAAATGCTCAGTTCATAACTGCTCTGAATTCTCACTTCATGCCTCTATATATATATTCCAGATTTCCCCCTCTGTCGCTGCCCAAAATCAACTTTCTCCTCTGTACAGCTTTCCTATAGTTTCCAGTAATTTGTCGCCCAATTATTACATTATTAGTCGTGGAGGTTGTTGTAATAACAGAGAGGTTGTTGTTAGTGTTGTGCTATAAAAGTAGAATATGTTATTATTTACAACTTATTATATTTGTCCATATTCATTTTCCTGTTACTATCAGAGTTATTAAAACTGCTCTTTTCGTCACTTGAATGTTTATTTTAATTTGAATAGAATAAACTTTACTATTAATTAAAATAAATTATTCACTCTTGTTAATGTGAACAGGGAGTGGCCTGGTCCTGTGTTTTAGAAGTAAAAGTAACAATACTACATGTAGACATAATAATAGCACAATGTACAAGTACTAATACTGAAGTGTAAACGTAGTAATGCTGCAATCTAAAAGTAATAATACTACATGTCAAAGTCATTATTCCACAATGTACTGAACACAAGAATTGTCAGCAAAATGTACTGAAAGTATCTAACAAGGCAGAGTAATCAGTTATTATTATTATGTCTAATAGGGATTATTATCACTGATGTTTAAAGCCGTATGAAGCATTTTCATGTGTCTACTGTGGATAATTGAACTTTAGCTACTTTTGTTCTCAGACATTGTTTTTCTGTGTATAATCGTCACTAAGTAACTAACTTACCTAAATCAGACACACAAGGACCTATTAAAAAGTGATATGTAATAATAATAATAATTAATAGTAATAATAACATGTTTGATGCTCTCTGCCTAACTTTCCCATTTATAGTGTTCCCTCTGTCATTCATGATTGTACAGTATAAATGTGTTTATTCAGCCAGTGAAATGTAGAAACTGCATTTTCCTTCTAGGATAAATAAAGAAAACTGCATCTACGACTACTACTAAAAATAATGATGGAACAGACTGTGGCATATTTCTTTTGTAGTATTGTCTTCTCTTGTAACATTATTGCCTTGTTTTGTTCCAAATTGTATTTACATATCTACTCTGTGTTAGTACATTGAGAGCAATAAAAAACTATTCCCTGTGTGCAAACTTGACTAAAGATTCTGATATAGATGCCAAAAGTGAGTCAAAATAAATAGGCTGATCTGTCGCTTTGACATGGAGGTTATTATCAGGTATAAAAACCTTGGTACCAGATGGTTTAATTCTCTTAAGAAGGTTATTTGTTATATTCCACCTAGTTTTATATACTAGGTAATTAAATGGGTTTTTTTTTCGGTTACACCATTTGTAATTTTGTGTCAAAAATGCACATATTCTGTGTGAGAAAAAAGCAAAAAGGAATATAGTTTCTGTGAGACTAGCAGTCCACATCAGCCTCCACCAGGTGTCACCAACATCTTTCTTGCACAAGTTGAAGATGCACCAAGTTTCTGCAGCTCAGGCAACTCATCAAACTTTAGCATATGATCACTTTTTTTGGGGTGGTGGGTGTAATTTAGAGAACAATGGCTGAATAAATAGTCTAATCTAACTCTGAACGACAAGTCAATGGAGCAGCTGACGAGTAAACAGGAAATGAAAAAGAAGGCCAAACAGCAGCCAAATAATGGCTGCACTTTTAGTGAAAGCAGACTCATAAAAAACATAAAAGTTAAAGTCTTATACATTACAGACTCATGTATCAGTGCATATCTCCAAGATGGGATGCTGCAGCAAGGGTAAGAATACTTAAAAGTTAGAGTCGAATAAAAAAATGAAAACCCAAATATTTATGATTAAATGATTAGATTTTATTTGATTTTAAGCCACAGACATATTAAAAAAAAACTCATTGTGAAAACTTGTCAGTTATTTATGTTAGGAATCTAAAATGAATCTCAGATCTGCTTCAGAGAGCCTTTTCTTTCTTTCCTTTTTTATTTAAAGACACACACCTACATTGTTGTGTAAATGCACTACTTTTTCCTGACTTTGGACAACTTTTCACTTCCTTCCTCTTATCTTTTTTTTTTTGTTTTAATCATTCCCTCCCTGCAGCAAACCAACTCCCTTCTAAATGTTTTATATAATTACCCAACAATTCTAAATAATCTCATTATCTCCAACTAACCCAACTAAAACACGAAATGAATCACTTACTGTTAAATTTAGCCTTTTTTTTTCTTGTTACCTCTTCGCAACCCTCTTAGTCACTGATGTTGCACAACTAGGAGGGATTTTTTTCTTTTTCTTTTTTGTTTTTTTTTTAATCTTCGGATAAGCATCAGTGCCTGTAAATGGAGAGAACGGTCCACCTCCTATTAGATCAGCCATCAACAGCCACTTGACATTGAGAAAGGGAAGCAGACAGTCTGCCATTTAAACTCAGTGGTGCGGCCAATTTGATCGGATATTTTCGTTGGAATCAGCAGCCTGGCAGCTTATCGTGCAGGCACTTTGTAGGCATTTTGCAGCAGTGCATGAGGTAATACCCATTGAAGGGGGGGAAAAACTCTTTTCCCTCCTTAATTAACGCTGCATAGGCTGTTTGTCATATTTTAGCTTCACCTCAGCGTGCGTCTAATTTCCCGAGCAATTAAAAGCATTAGAATGATCGCTTCAGATAATCCATCGGAATCGCATTAACTACAGATGCACGGACTTTTAATGTTGCAGCACGAATAAATAGATCGATTGTCAGTTCGTTAAGGATTAAAAAAAAAAAACATGTAAATTTTGTATTCAATCAGATCGTGTAGAGAGAGAAAGGGAAAGAGAGAGAGAGAGAATTGTAAACTTCTAATTTCATGGCAAACAGACACAAATAAAAGCCTCGGAGACGTTAATAATGGTCTCGAGCAATTCACACATATTTATTTCTGCATTTTAGAAGCTTCAAGCCAGGGAGTGAAATCCGGACAGGTTGTTATAGCTACGCAATCCACAGGGGTTCCGATGTCTATTTAAAAGCCCGCAGACCCTCCCTCCTGTGCTTTAAACTACATTATATATCACACACACTGCATGCTAATGCGGCCAATACTCAATGAGCACTAAAACACATCTTTAAAATTAGTTCATTCTGGTGTGTTGAGTTCAAACCGCCTTGACTGGGAGAACAGAGGGAACATATCATCAGAATTCCCCCTTTGGCAATACCTGCTGATTGGGTCCTAAAAAAAAAAAAAAAAAAAAAAAAAAGAAGAAGCAAGCAGCTTTTTAACTTTTAATATTTGGCTCCGGAGTTCTGCCACGAGCAGGGTGTAGGACGCGAAAGGTAGATTGGCTCTTCCTTTAAAAAAAAAAAAAGGAAAAGAAAAATTGCAGGATAGAAATAAACATCCATCACTGCTGATATTTCCCCCCTTCTGTTTTTTTTTTCTTCTTCTTCTTGTTGGGGCTCTTTTTTTCTCCAGTTTTTAAAACGTCGCTGCGCGTAAAGAGCGCGCATGTAGGCATTTCTGCTGGAGCTGTTTTTGCGAAACTTTTTAAGGATGATATACCTTGGATGTTTCCTGTTGCTCTGTGGGCTCACACATGCCATGGCAAGTTATCCCATCTGGTGGTAAGTTTTTTTTTTTTTTTTTTTTTTAATTTTCATTATATCCTCTTGACAAATGGCGACGCCGCCTGTTTTTTTTTTTAATCTGGATATTTTCCTAGCATTGATTTTTTTTTCTATTGTTTTCGTTTTAGCTGCAATTTTTTTCTTTGACAGAAGGAAATTGAAGGTAAAAAAAAAGTGGTTCATTATGTGAAGGGATGGTTCGATCAGCAGCAGATTCTGTTGATTCTGTCACGTGATTGATTTTTCTACCTGTTGCACAGCAGACCTGCACACAGCTCAAGTTATTTTGGTTTATTTTCACCTCTTCAGCATGTGCTGCTGCTGCTGCTGCTGCTGCTGCTGCTGAGAGCAGTTTTCACCATTCAAAGTGCAGCAGGTGCTTGCAAGTGTGTGTGTGTGTGTGTGTGTGTGTGTGCATGTGTGTGTGCCTTAATGCCAGGGATGCTTGAGCATACTGATAATGAATTCTGTATGATGTGTATTGATGATTCACATCATTTTGTCCCCTGAAATTGAACTCGACTAAAGCTTAAAGGCTTTTATATCACCTAACCTCTTAGATTTCTCAAAAGTTAAAAAAAAAAAAAGAAAGAAATATTACAAGACTGTGGCATTTAACATGACACGACTGGCGACTGGCATTATAATTCAGTGTTTAATCACACAAGAGGCAGCTGCAGCCACTGCAGCGCCTGCACTAATGAGATTGTAAATGTTACAGCAAGTGTAGCCAGATTTATTTGCTGAGCACTCTTCATATTTTGGGTAAAACGTGATGTCACATCCTGTTGGAGCTGTTTTTTGGTGCTTACATCAGCAGATGCACTCATCAGTAACCTGTACGTTTTTGACACTAAAGCAAACAAATGCAAAAGCAAAACAATGTCATTAAAAAAAAAAAAAAGGATTATTTTCTCTTTTTTTGTAAATTGTTCAATATTTACGTTTGGTTAAATATTGCATGTGCTCTTAATTTATTTTCCTTAATGGGTCCCCTGGTGGTAATACTGATGAGAAAGTAATTACACGCTCAGCTGGAAGGAAATCCTGATATAACAGTAGGCCCTCTGCACTGAGAGATTTTTTTTTTTGGCTTGGAGCTAGTTATGAATGACACAATGGAAGACAGGTTTCCATTCTGTCATGACAGAAACCCTGCAGCAACTCAAGTGGCAAGGCGAAACGGGTGGCGGGTAAACATAACGGTTAGCAGGTTTGCTGCATCATTCCCACCAGGACAAACTACCTTTGACTTGCAGAAGTAGCACATGAAGTCACCGTTGAAGTCTCGGCTCTTTGACGTCATACTTTTTTTTTTTTTTCATTCAAAGCCACTGATGTTTTTTTCCTCGTCTCACGGCAACTCATCCCAAATCAAATAACGCGGTTTCTTTTGAGCGTTGCTTCACATTGTCCCCGCGTTCGTGGAAAAAGACCTGTGATGTTCCTGCTGACAGCCGCTGCTTGAACTTGGCTTTAAGTGGCCGTCAGGGCTGCATCACGCTTCACCCTCCGCACCACGGTAGTCTCTGGGGATCTGCACTAAGACAGGTTCATGTCTGTCTCTTTCCCGACCTGCCATGACATAGCCTGGCTGCACCCGCCACCCCACCACCACCACCACCCCCTTCCCTAGTCCACCCCACCTTAGAAGATAAATACCTGGAGGTGAAAGCTTGCCGCACATTCCTTTTCCCAAACATATTCTCTTGATGTCAAAGTCGGCTCCAAGGCCCCAGGGCCCACGAGTAAAGTGGTAATTCTAAGGTACCCTGCTTGGGCTTGCTGAAATATGCATTAAACCTGCGCTGGATACACTTAGATGAGAGGGGGAAAGTCTGTACAGAGACAAAAAAAAATTGAACGCAATGCATGTTTTTGCTTAAGTATTTAATTTGTAACAGTTTTAACTAAGGCTTATAGTACAGTTTTAACTCTGGTTATAGGCACTCGTGGTTCGCGATAACCTAAGTGTTTGCCTCGCAATGTAAGTCGATCCTCTGCTATCTGGACCATCAGTTTCTTCAGGGAGCAGCCGGAGCAGAGCATACACTCCTCTGCAAGAATTGGAAAGAATGAAATCAAAAGTGCTCATAAAATTCCAGAAGTTGTGTTTAAAATATTTGTCGGAGTGGGGTATCCGACAGCACTGTTCTTAATGCGATAGCGTCTTATAAAAAAAAAATACATAAATCATCCCTGATGGAACATGCCCTGCCTCCTCTCTTGGGCCATTTCTTAACACAGGAAGAAGGTGGCCTGGATTACTCAGCCCCACCGAGACAGACACAGAGACTCGCAGGAGAGGGGCAAGCAAAAGCACAGTGACTCATGATGGTTCTATGTAAGGATATGACCTGGTGGAAATGCACGTAAACGACCCCTCACACGTGTAGTTGGATGAGTACTGGACCAAGATGCAGATACAGAAGTGATGACAGATACTTTTTTTTCTGCTACTGGGATACATTTGGTGCACAAACTCCAAACTCTCAAAGATGGATTTGCAGAAAATGCAATAGAAACTTCCAGAGGTGCTGCTTATTTTGTTTGTTACTCTGTAAAAAATATATGCAAGCTGCAGCACTTGTTTTCACTTTCCTTCAGTCCCAGTAAATAATTCACATAAAAAAAAGAAAACATGCAAAAAGTTGTTGAACATGCGTTTTCAAACCGAAAAGTCTGCATCGCTTCAGGATGTGGACTTAGGTTTCCACGCTTCAGGGTATCTGGGACTGACAAGGGGCCAGAGAAGGGTCAATTTGTAACGGGAGCGCCCATGTTTACTCCCTGACGTTGTAGACAAACCCAAGATGCAAATGTGATTTTCCCTTGAAACCCTTTTCAACTTGTCATTGCTCGCTTACTGGATGTCTCATTCATGATTAACTAAAGCAGTCTAGTCTGCGCAAATTAGGCAAGAAATCCTGTTAAAAAAAAAAGGCCCAGTGACACATAGCGCTACTATTCGCTCTGGGGGAAATAAAAGCACAGTTCACTTACTGGTTCAGCTGATGACTTAAACGCACTTTGACACCTGACAGACAACATTAAAATGTGATTGTGAAAATGAAAATTTGATCGTTGCCGTCTACATTTCAATGCGTAATTGAGGTATTCAAGGTCAACATATTTGACGCCATCGGAGGCTGTCAGCCAGGGGTCATTTCGCTCTTTTCTTTTCTTTAAAGAAAACAGCCCGAGGCCGGTGTCAGGAGTTTTTGGTAATCTTGTTGTGATCAGCGATTAGTCCTCGAACAACGGTGAATGGGTCAACAGATACTGAGTTAAACTGAGCGGCCAAACACCCACACACCTGCTCTGGCTCTGCCTTTTTCTGCTAAAAGTTACAGTAACTGTTATCAAGCCCCATATCACTCAAGGGAGGATCATCAGATTACTGCTGCCAGTGGCGTTCAATCTTTAATAGACAGTTGACGTGAAATGAAGACTTGTCTGGATTGCCAACAAGATACTTTGTAGCTACCTGCAGGGCATTTGCCAAAGATAATAGGAACTCTGCTATTAAACAATGCGGCTCCTTTGTGATGGTATCAGAGTCACAACATTGATTTTGATAGGTTTCACCTCGGAGGCTCAGGTCACCAGTTTATGTGTTTATAATGGTGTTCTTTTATGCAAATTACCTTAATGTTTGCAACATTTATATATTTTTTTAATATGCAGAATACAATCCTATTAATCACCTTCATATATATATATATATATATATATATATATATATATATATATATATATATATATATATATATATATATATATATATATATATATAAAATCAAGCAATAAGGCTTTCCTGTGACAGACAGATAGAGTCATAAACGGTCATAAACGGTCATTTAGGATTGTGCCATTGCAAAAGGTTCCTCGAAATTGTCTCAATTACATACTGCGCAATGATACAATAGATAACCCGTTTCTGTGATTACTAGTTACCAACAGTCTAATTGAGAGGACAGAGAAAATAAAGACAGAAAGACAGAGCGAAAGCAATAAAGCAGCGAGACAGGGAGATGTAGTCAGTGAACCAAGTTTGCACTTGTTGTATCCCAGAAAACCTCCCTCAAAGGAAGAAAAAGGGGGAGGGGGGTTGGGTTTCTGTGTTACACTTAATACACTCTCTGAAGTTTCAATGTAGGGTTTGCACTCTTATTAGCCTAAGCTGAAGGCCTGTTAAGTGTGCGGACAGTTAATAACAAGGTGTAGTTTTCCAAGTTGTCAGCTTAAGGTCTATGAAGACCTCTAGATGCATTGTGGACTTTCATCTTAGACAGAAACACTGCTTGTCTCTGTGGTAGCAGAGGCTGCAATTTCAATACACACAAAGGCCAGGTGTCTGCAGAGAGGGTAGTTGAAGGGATAAAGGATGCGCAACTAATGGTAGCATCTGATACAGCAAATAAACACAATCAAACATGCACAGACACTAAATTACACCGTGCACTGGGAGGGAAATCAGTCGCCCGCTTGAGCGGTTTTAAATCAATAGATAAAGACACAAACAACACAGGAGGATGAGATGTAAAAACCTTGACACCGTGACTTCCCCCGTTTCCCCACAGGTCACTAGCGGTGGGCCACCAGTACTCGTCGCTGGGCACTCAACCCATCCTCTGTGGCAGCATCCCAGGGCTGGTGCCCAAGCAGTTGCGTTTCTGCCGGAACTACGTGGAGATCATGCCCAGCGTGGCGGAAGGGGTGAAGATCGGCATCCAGGAGTGCCAGCACCAGTTCAGGGGCCGGCGCTGGAACTGCACCACAGTCAATGACAACCTGGCCATTTTTGGGCCAGTTTTAGATAAAGGTAATGCAAGACAAGCGGATCTGCACCTATAAGTGGAAAAATGTTCCTGTTTCAACTCCCCTAAAGTTCCTGTTGTTATTAATAGCTGTCATCACTCAGGTTGATCGTCTTATTTATTACAGACAAACATTTAACAGGTCAAAGGAACCTGGCTTGTCTGTGCATTCATATAGACAGAGGGGAAAAATGTACATTCCCAGCATTTCAAACATGAAAGCAACACATACACTCTGAAAGAAAACTCAGTGCTCAGGCCTAGATTTATTAGGTAAGACCCAGGTTAACAGTTTATCTTTAAAACAAGTAATTATTTAGTTACCATAGGTATCTATCTCTCTAATATGCACATCATTGTACATTGTTAGATAGTTCAATATATAACAAGGCCTCATATTGTGTCACATGTTTTATATGCAAAACCCAAGAAAGTATAATATTACCTTATGAAATGTAATAAAAAAAGTGGAAAGTGTCATTAAAAGCACTTTTAATGTACTATAGTACTTGAATTAGGCTACTAATAACTGATAGCTATGATGTATTATATCTGCTTCTTAATGCTCCTGCACAGCTTGTTGTATCCAATATTGTTGAAATGTATTCAAACCACCTGCAAAAGTGACTTATTTCCATGCTGGTACAAGGCTTCTTTTCCAAATCCACTATATGTCTTGTATTTGCATTAGAAAAGCTGTGCTACCACCCCACACGCACCATTAATTATGCTTATTCAAATCTTTGTTCAAATAGACTTCAGAAGCTCTGCACAGCCCTTTATGCATGAAATAATGTACACAATTAGGTGGAGTGGGCCCTGTCTTGTCGGAGTTTGTTTTAGGAGGGAATCCCCGTTTTATTGTTCTGCCATATGTTCCTCTGAAGTACCTTACACAAGAGTTTGAACCGTGTTTCGGAGTTTTCCTATACTCCTTTCTCCAGATTTCATTCTGAAAGGCGGGATTTCATTTCATTCTGTGATGATGTATTATGACCTGCCGACGTCTGTCATTTCTGGTCTAATCATGGGCTCAGACTGCAGAAATCCCCCAGTGTAATATACACAACTTGAAGAGAAACAAATCATTGATCAATCCGTATTTTCACTGGATTTTGAGTCAACTAGAATTGCAGACTGTATTCTAAACACATGCATATCATTAAAAACACAAAGGAAATAGCAGCCTCGGTTTAATCTTAATAGTTTCTAATAGTGAGAGAAAAGATATATAGCAGGCCTCAGAGGCTTAGTATATATATATATATATATATATATATATATATATATATATATATATATATATATATATATATATATATATATATATATATATATATATATATATATATATATATATATATTATAATATGGTGATTCAGGATCCTTTATTTGACTGAAAATAGCCTCAAAATTGAGATGGGAACTGAACATGTCACCTAATTTACAGAAGATTGATGTAAACTCAGGGGGTTGGAGGTTAGTTGGGGCAATTGCTTTTAATAAACTCTTGAGCCAGTTGATAGAGAAGGCTTGAGCTCAAGTAGGTGGCTAACGATAGGGGTTCACAACCCGAACCCTATTGTGGTGCAAAATGCCGCCGCGGCTCTCCCAGTGCCTCCCCTCCTGGGCCTAAATTGCAGGGGTACTGACTGGAAAGAAGAGGCAGCTTCTGGGTTTTAGTAAATCATTTTGATTGGATTAAGGTCACTGAGGCCCTTAATAATGTGAGAGGTCAAAGTGGCTGGATTAAGTGCCTTTGTCAGAGGCCAAGGAGAGTGACTCAGGGGCTCACAGTCCTTTGATAGGGCTTAGTAGGAGAGGGCTTCCATTTCATTGGATTTGATTGATGCTGGTGTTTGTCTGTGCAACCGGGCCATTGTCCTCACTGGTGTCTGTTTGTCTGCGATTCAGACTGTAGTGTGTCGGTTTCCTCCTGCCTTTTTTAAGGGGGTGGAGGGGGGTGAAGCTGAAAGGAAGAGTGTAGGCGCCTTTACAGGCCTCAGAGGCTTAGTTCCTGTCAGTTAGGTTCTTAATGTTCCTGTAGGCCTCACCTTTGCTGTGGGTGCTGGAAGTTTGTCTTACAGAGGTGGATTAATACTAAAAGAATTTTTTAAAAACATGCATCTTCATCGGGAATAAAAGTAACCTTTACAGATTCAGTTTTGTCGACCGTCTGTAGAACACATACGCACACAACCTCATGTACGTGTATCCAAAGATTAAAACAGTTAAGAAAACAATCCCTGCCTTCAAAATTACCACAATCTCCTTTTTTCCTTCTACGCGCCGGCCTGATCATCTCGTTGTGTTCCTCTCTCACTCCACACCCCGAATCGCGAGCCCTACCTCCAGGCGATGTCTGCGTCAGCACTCATTAATTTACATTAAGTAAAGTGTCAAAACATGCACTGCTGGAATCTGCCTGTGATGAAAGATAATAGAAAGCTGCGCAGGTGTTTTTAGTCCTGCAGAGCCGATCCCAGCGTAGTTTCGGCATTCTTGGTATTTACAGAACACCTACTGACTATATGGGTATAATCAAGCTCCAGTTTGTGAGTCATACGATAGAATTAATGAGGGCAAAAAGTGGACAGACAGTCATGATTTCACAGGTGTTAGCCACCCATACTGGTTCACTATCCTACCTCAAATTAAATGAAAATGTGGATTATAGGAAACCTCCTGTTACATAATATGTAAAACACGCAGAAGGGATTGCAAGGTTTCATTCAGTTGCAGCTCTGACTAAGATCCATTCATTGTAGGTACTTGTGCCCTGCCCAAATTCCGTACAGCAGGAAATCCGCCTAATAAATTAACCTAAATCACTCAGTCCCATCTAAAACTAACTTGGAAAAGGTCAGGGGATGTGGGTTATGACCTATGACCTGAGGATGAGAAAGTGTAACTATTTAGGATGAGCTAAGAGGTCTCTTCTTTTCAAGGGACATATGTCTCTCCATGCTGGGGGAGGGAAGCTAGCGCACCAGTATATCATTAACTCTGGGCAAGAAAGAAAGAAGGGGTGTGGTAAATGGAGTTGATGGGGGGACCTTAGCCCCGCTCCCCGCTGGGCACTGCTCGCAGCACAATATCTTCGCAACCATGAGATTAAGCAGGAGAAAAAGTGCTTTTCCCCATTCACACGCCCTTTAGATTGTTTTATTAAACCATTTGAATAGGGATTTCCCCGTCTGCCGACAAGCGGGGTCCAGCCAATGCATAGTTCTCTGTTGCTATGACTTAACTTGGTCCCCACTAATCACTGGCCAGGGCAAATTTCATATAAAATATCTGGGCCCATTGTGGGGCTAACACAGCGTGACAGTGGAAGCACAATAGGGGATTCAACCCCCCAGCAGGTTGTAGGGACCACTTGGGCTGCCAGGGTCTGGTGAAGTTTGGTGGAGAAGCATTGTCCCAAAAAAAGTGTCCTTAAATACCATAAATACATAAAAAAAGCTAGAAACCAAAGGAATTCATGCAGGAGATGGTGTTTCCAGGTGAAGTAAATGCTGTTGTAGGTATATTTGACCCCAGATGTTGACCCCATGTTGTATGAGAGCATCATATCAATAGTAGTTTGATGGAATTTGTAAAGGTTCACCACAGGACATATACTGTACCGAACTGGAGACTGGTTTACAATGCGGTATTGAGGTGGATATAGAGACTCACACTTTTCTCAGAAAGCATCTGTGTTCCGTATTGTGTTAAAATTCATTTTTGGCTTTCATGAACTAAAATCTTGCAGCTTAACGGTGAAAGTTTCTGCGCTATGAGTCAGTTTACAGCTTTGTGGACAGAATGCCATAATTGTGTGGAAAAGGATTATTTATAAGCTTGAACGCCAACAGCCTGTTGAATCACAACTGTTTTGATACAGCAAGTTTACTGTCACAAGAAATCCATAACCATATGCCTAAATCGTCTTTTATCCCAGGTTAGCTCCTCCTCTCAAACAATGAGACGCCAACACATTGGACAATGTCTCAAATGTAATGAAAACTTGGGACCAGATAGTTTAATGCTCTTAAAAAGGTTTAAAAAAAATATATGCTTTTAACTAGTTTCATATTCTAGGTAGTTTAAAAATGACAAATGTATCATTCTTTTTTGGTTACAAAAAAGGGTACATAAGGACTTTCAAATGACATGAAACCAATATGAATATATTATCTTTATCACAGAAGGTGTATCAGATCTACTCCTCTGCTCACTTTTATGTGAAGATAATCCTCTTTTCCTCTTCCATTTTCAGCCCTTCACCTCGCTATGCTCTGCAGTGTCATTTGCAATCCCCCTTAAGGCAACAGTTTTACAAAATGTTCCTCAGGGTTCTGTTTTGGGCCCACATTTCTTCTCACTTTTCATAAATAATCAGCGTTGTGGAATTCAATTAAATTCTATGCCTGGCGTTGAAAACATATTATAGAATTCCTTCAATGGAACAAATTGGCGGATTGCACAGACTTTGACAGTTTGAAATCATGGATGGTGATCGTAATTAATCACAGATGACAGGTACCTCATGCATTCTACAGCCTTCAGTTATTTTGATTGCAAAGAAGAATGCTTCATGATATTTTTTAGGTGGAGTAAGACGGACTCGAGTGAGAGAGTGTGAACGTTGGTAACCCGGCGCACATACAGTAGTAGTGTGAAGTGGGTGGTGGAGGATGACAGTAGACCTTTTCTCTTGCATCATTGTTTCTAATGCCCTTTAGTCCTCGAACTGGTTGGAACCTGCTGTAAGGGAGGAGCTCCTACTCCCTTTTAGCTTTATACCCTTCCCTGCTTTCTTCTCTTTCTTTCCCTCTGCCGTTCTTGTTCTTTAGACAGAAACATGCACATGCACTGCCTCTTTCTTGCTTGCACACACTGACTAAAATCGATTTGGATCGTCTGTTTAACTCTTTACTCTTTCGATCCCCATTTCTTGTTCCGACTTTCTTCCTCTTATTTTTTTCTTGTCTTTTATTGTGTGTATTTGCACACAAGTACATATATATTCAACCTTGCTAATTCCGTGTAAAGTGGAGAATAATAAAGCATAAACTCGACACTCGATTGAGTGTCACCTGAAATATCTGGTCACAGTCACATCTCTGTGTTGTGTCAATGTCTTGTCCCCGCGGTGTGAGACCATTTCCAAACCTTTCAAAAGCTTAATTGAGTCTCTTAATTATAGGCCTGTCAGAACCGTCTCTTCCTCTCATCTCTGGAAGATCCTGATCCCTCTGAGTCATCAGTTAGCTATGTCAGGCGGAGACAAAGGCCTCGCTGGCCTTATTCAGAGACAGGACGATTGATGTCTGGGCTGATTGAACCCACACACTCGTACAGCTCCCTGAATATGACCTAAACACATGCGGCTAACAATAGTAACAGTAACATTACAGAATGTAAAGTTAAACAATGTTTGCCAGTACAAGACTGAACACAGGTTAACCACATAAATGGTAGTGACCTTACATTCTTCAGCAATAACCCATCATTGTATGTTGCAACCTTTCTGTTTAATAGGGTCAAATCATTACTCATGTGACAACCAGTGATTGATGTTGTCTCTATGACTCACAGATATCTGTAATTCTCTTTTTCCAGCCACTCGAGAGTCGGCGTTCGTTCACGCCATCGCCTCGGCAGGGGTGGCGTTCGCAGTGACCCGCGCCTGCGCCGAGGGCTCGGCTACCATCTGCGGATGCGACACGCGCCATAAGGGCCCCCCGGGCGAGGGGTGGAAGTGGGGCGGCTGCAGCGAGGACGTGGAGTTCGGCAGCATGGTGTCGCGGGAGTTCGCTGACGCCAGGGAGAATCGACCTGACGCGCGCTCGGCCATGAACCGCCACAACAACGAGGCTGGAAGATTGGTGAGTTTTTCAAAATAAAAGCTTTCTGCGCTGACTTTTTCGTAACTACTTCCTGATGTTTGATTAAACCTTTTTTCTCCTCCCAACCTTTAGTCCCTCAATGACAACATGTTCCTGAAGTGTAAGTGCCATGGACTCTCGGGGAGCTGCGAGGTCAAGACGTGCTGGTGGTCGCAGCCTGATTTCCGGGTCATCGGTGACTACATGAAGGACAAGTATGACAGCGCGTCCGAGATGGTGGTGGAGAAACATAAAGAGTCCCGTGGCTGGGTGGAGACCCTGAGGCCCAAGTATAACTACTTCAAACCCCCGACAGAGCGCGACCTGGTTTACTACGAAAGCTCGCCCAATTTCTGCGACCCCAACCCCGAGACGGGCTCCTTCGGCACCCGCGACCGGGTCTGCAACCTGACGTCCCACGGCATCGACGGCTGCGACCTCCTCTGCTGCGGCAGAGGCCACAACACCCGGACTGAGAAGAGGAAGGAGAAGTGCCACTGCATCTTCCACTGGTGCTGCTACGTCAGCTGCCAGGAGTGTGTGAGAGTCTACGACGTGCACACCTGCAAATAAGCGGCGCCAGGGCTCTCGTCTTCTCTCACAAAAATGTTTCACGGAGCGGCAGGCATGAGGACAAATACGGGAACGCATCTACAAGCCACTAGACTCGTGGACTTGTCCGAACTGCGTCGGACACAACAGCCTCGTGTTTTTGTGCTATGATGCTAAAAACAAAAGAGCCAGACTCTGCCTTAAATCTACTGGAACGGTTGAGTAGACGCTGGCGTCGCCGCAGTGGTGACCAGGACAACAGGGCGATGACGAATGAGTTTTCATGTACTGACACTGGAAAGGAGAACTGTTGGCTAATCGACAAACACCATATTGGTGATTTTTTTTTTCTGTTTTCCAAGTAGTTCCTTTTGTTGAGAATAGTACAGCACTGCCAATGCTTTCAAGTCTATGGGGCAAGAAATGAAACCTTTTAATCATAACTTATTCCATCGCAAATTAGTTTTTTCCCACGAAAAAAAAAAAGTTTATGAGAAATTTACAGGATCAGACACTCGACAGCATGCATTCTCCTCCTCAACGTTATTAGTAGGTATGTGTATATCTGAAAACTAACATTATCATGGTGTGAATGAGTGTTTTATAGCGTTAATATGTTACTGATGTTTGGGTAAGAATGCACTTGCACCTGAGTGAATGTAGTTATTATGCTGTAATGTGTTTACATATTCTCAAAAAATCTTTAAGCTAACAAGTTAATGCTTTGAACAACTAATTTTATCCGAGAGTAGACATGAGCCACATCCTACCGAACATCCGCAAAACAAGAATTTACACAGTCTGCACATTTTCCTGAAACACCTGAAAACACTGGAAGCTTTTTTTTTTCTTTTTTGCAAAGAGTGACAACGCTTTGAAAAACACAGAGAGTTTTAACCAAAGACACGCAAGAGAAAACCTAATCCAAGTCTGCGGTGCTCAGAGAGCTGCGAAAGAATCTTAAAAGGTCAGCACTTGTTTCCCGTTGAGAAATATGAAGCATGTTCTCCTTGTTTTTTTGTTGTTTTTCTTTCATCAGTATTAGCAAATGCGCCATGTGACCAGGTGTGGGGGGAAAAAATCTGTTATTTATGAAAAAAAAAGGGATTTTCCTGCTATCTTTGTTTCTTTCACACACATAATATTACTCTTTTTTATTTGATAATGGACCAAGTAGAAGTAAATTCTGTATTCCCTGGGGATAACACACACACACACAAGACAAACAAACCGCAAACTAAGCTGTATCATATGAACTCTGTGTAATGCAGAATAATTTGCAGTTGTAGTCAAATATTGACCAAAACTTGTGCATGTGATGATTCTCAGCTGCGGCTTCTTGTTCCCCAAAAACTAAACAACAAGCAGCATCACTGAAACTATCAATACTTCCCTTACTTTAATGCTGCTAAGTAAAGATAATATGTGTCTGTGTGTCTTTGTTTGAGTCCTTACAAATGTGTCGTCATCGTATGTCTGTGTGATATGTATATTCTCTGCATGTATTGATTCTTTCTGTGAAAGAAATCTATTATATATAGTTTTGGAGGGAAAAAATGTGAAGTTTTGACTAATTCCTGCATACAGTAATTTCCATTTTAACCAAATAGGCCAAAATAGAGTTTGATATGTTATTTTAGTTTCCACGTAGTCATGCTGAACATCAGGGCAAATATAATTCATGTTGCTCTCCCTTAATTCAAGATGATGAGACACAACCAGTATTTATTTATTTGGAAAGAGAAAAACTACTGAAAGCTGTAAGATACTGTAAAGAAAAAAAAAAGTTGCTGATGAATTATTGTTTACAGACAATATAATGCTATGTCTCAGGCATGTATAGTTCTCCAATTTGAATTGAAATCACCCACCATCATTTACTCTTCATCATGACTGGGAATATTAATGAGCAGCCATAACCAGTTCTACATTTTCAAGTCATCTTTAGTAATACACAGCAACCATTATGAGTACAAGATCAAGGTTATCTTGCATTCATTACCGTACACTTTATATGTGATCAAATGCTCGTGTGGACAATTTGCTTATGTTCTAATTTTTTTTTTCTTTAAATCCAAAGTTTTGTACAGACTAGTTTGTTTGTTTTTGTTGCGTTTTTATGGATTTCTAAAATTTGATGTTTTTTATAATTATTTATTTTATGCTATGTACATATTAGTAAGTAAAAAGTATATATTTGCAGAAATCCATTTTTTTAAACAGTGTTGTGACTTGTAACACTGTAGCCTTTTTACCTCATCTCTGTTTTTTTCACTGACTGCACACAGGTATCGTTTGTCCTACCACCTGTCGTAGATTTCTTAATGTTAACTCTGTAACACCAAAATAAAACCACATAAACAACCAAACTGCTGTTCTCTTATCTATGACCGAACTTTTATGTGGAAGTTTATTGATTTGTGTGACGTTTGTGAATCGTGAATTTTAAAAAAACAGATGAAACAAAGGATGAATCACGAATCACTGAGAGGACCAGCCTCAACTTAAGACCAGTTCCAGTAAATGTAGATGTAAAAAAGTTGCTTCCATCTTATAGAATAAGAAAAATATTATTACGATGCACATGTTAGTGGGAAGTGATACTTACAGGTTTCAACTATGTAGAATAGCTGGCGATGTATTTTCACTGTTTTACTATCTTAACTATTCTATAAATCAGTCTATAAATGTTATATGAGAAAAAACCTTTTTAAAAACCTTTAAAATATAGTTAGGAATAAAAGTGCAGGTGCCGCTGAAGAGGAAATTTATAGCCCAGAGTTTGAGGAAAAACTTGCAGGTTAGCTAAAGTAAAATAAACATTTTAATCTTAAGTCACCTGCCATGCCTTGCCTTAAATTGGCATTTTTTGCATAACACAGAAAGACAATGTAAATGTATTTTGCAGCATCTATGCTGGTAAATGCTGAGACTGCTATCCATCTAAGGGTGTGAGAAATGGAGGATGAAAAAAATATCATATCATATATTGTTTTATTAAATAAACTAATTTAGCTGTGTTTCAAAGCCTATAATAATAATAATATTAATGATATGTTACTTTCTTCCTCCTTTGACTTTACATTGTTTTGTTGTTAAATGCCTAATATCAGCAAGCTCAAAAACATGGTGAAAACTGTCTGGAGACCAGTGGAGGAAAAAAAGACAAGAAGAGGAGGAAAAGACTGAGGTAATGTTACTTGATGGCAAGATGGTGTCAAGATATTATAGAAACTAATATATTTTAGAAACTAAAAAACTCAACAAATTTCCAATGTTTTCGAGGTATGAAAAAGTCACAGTGTAACAGTTCGTTACAAATGCGTATTTATCTGTATATATTTATCTTTTTTGAGGCACATACTATAGTATGAACTTTTTTGAGTGACATAAAACAATATGACCTTTTTTGAGCCACTTATTATTGTATGGCCTTTTTTAAGAAACTTACTATAGTATGACCTTTTTTAAGCGACACGGTTCCATATGATCTTTTTCAACCACATACTATAGTATGACCTTTTTTGAGGCACATATTAGAGTATGACCTTTTGGAGCCACTTACTATAGTATGTCCGTTGTTGAGCGAAATACTATATTATGACCTTTTTTGAGCCAGTTATTATAATATGACAATTTTTAAGCTACTTACTATAGAATGACATTTTTGAGCTACTTACTATACTATAAACTTTTTTGAGCGACATACTTTAGTATGACATTTTTGAGCGACATACTATAGTATGACCTTTTTTGAGCCACTTATTATCATATGGCCTTTTTTGAGCCACTTACTATAGTATGATCTTTTTTGAGCAGCTTCCTATAATATGACATTTTTTGAGCTTCATACTACAATATAACCTTTTTTGAGCCACATACTATAGTATGGCCTGTTTTGAGCCACATACTATAGTATGGCCTGTTTTGAGCCACATACTTTAGTATGACCTTTTTTAACGACATACTATAGTATGACCTTTTTTGAGCCACTTATTATCATATGGCGCTTTTTTGAGCAGCTTACTATAGTATGACCTTTTTTGAGCGACATACTTTAGTTTGACCTTTTTGAGCGACATACTATAATATGACCTTTTTTAAGTGACACAGTTCCATATGGTCTTTTTGAACCACATACTATAGTATGATCTTTTTTGAGCGACATACTTTAGTTTGACCTTTTTGAGCGACATACTATAATATGACCTTTTTTAAGTGACACAGTTCCATATGGTCTTTTTGAACCACATACTATAGTATGACCTTTTTTGAGCTACTTATTATCATATGGCCTTTTTTGAACCACTTACTATGGTATGACCTTTTTTGAGCCACTTATTATCATATGGCCTGTTTTGAGCCACTTACTATAGTATGACCTTTTTTGAGCGACATGCTATAGTATGACCTTTTTTGAGCCACTTACTATCCTATGATCTTTTTGAGCAGCTTCCTATATTATGACATTTTTTAAGCCAAATCCTATAATGTGACCTTTTTTGAGCGACATACTTTAGTATGACCTTTTTTGAGCGACATACCATAGTATGACCTTTTTGTAGCCACTTATTATCATATAGCCTTTTTGAGCCACTTACAATGGAATGGCCTGTTTTGAGCCACATATTATAGTATGAACTTTTTTGAGCGACATACGATATTATGACCTATTTTGAGCGACATACTATAGTATGACCTTTTTTGAGCCACTTATTATCATATGGCCTTTTTTGAGCTACTTATTATCATATGGCCTTTTTTGAGCCACTTACTATAGTATGACCTTTTTTGAGCCACTTATTATCATATGGCCTTTCTTGAGCCACTTACTATAGTATGACCTTTTTTGAGCGACATACTTTAGTATGACCTTTTTGAGCGACATACTATAGTATGACCTTTTTTGAGCCACTTATTATCATATGGCGCTTTTTTGAGCCACTTACTATAGTATGACCTTTTTTGAGCCACTTATTATCATATGGCCTTTTTTGAGCTACTTATTATTATATGGCCTTTTTTGAGCCACTTACTATAGTATGACCTTTTTTGAGCCACTTATTATCATATGGCCTTTCTTGAGCCACTTACTATAGTATGACCTTTTTTGAGTCACATACTATAGTATGACCTTTTTTGAGCGACATACTTTAGTATGACCTTTTTGAGCGACATACTTTAGTATGACCTTTTTGAGCGACATACTATAGTATGACCTTTTTTGAGCCACTTATTATCATATGGCGCTTTTTTGAGCGACATACTATAGTATGACCTTTTTTGAGCGACATACTATAGTATGACCTTTTTTGAGTCACATACTATAGTATGACCTTTTTGAGCGACATACTATAGTATGACCTTTTTTGAGCCACTTATTATCATATGGCCTTTTTTGAGCCACATACTATAGTATGACCTTTTTTGAGCCACTTATTATCATATGGCCTTTTTTGAACCACTTACTATGGTATGACCTTTTTTGAGCCACTTATTATCATATGGCCTGTTTTGAGCCACTTACTATAGTATGACCTTTTTTGAGCGACATGCTATAGTATGACCTTTTTTGAGCCACTTATTATCATATGGCCTTTTTTGAGCTCCTTATTATCATATGGCCTTTTTTGAGCCACTTACTATCATATGGCCTTTCTTGAGCCACTTACTATAGTATGGCCTGTTTTGAGCGACATACTATAATATGACCTATTTTGAGCAACATACTATAGTATGACCTTTTTTGAGCAACTTATTATCATATGGCCTTTTTTGAGCTACTTATTATTATATGGCCGTTTTTGAGCTACTTACTATAGTATGACCTTTTTTGAGCCACTTATTATCATATGGCCTTTCTTGAGCCACTTACTATAGTATGACCTTTTTTGAGTCACATACTATAGTATGACCTTTTTTGAGCGACATACTTTAGTATGACCTTTTTGAGCGACATACTTTAGTATGACCTTTTTGAGCGACATACTATAGTATGACCTTTTTTGAGCCACTTACTATCATATGGCGCTTTTTTGAGCGACATACTATAGTATGACCTTTTTTGAGTCACATACTATAGTATGACCTTTTTGAGCGACATACTATAGTATGACCTTTTTTGAGCCACTTATTATCATATGGCCTTTTTTGAGCCACATACTATAGTATGACCTTTTTTGAGCCACTTATTATCATATGGCCTTTTTTGAACCACTTACTATGGTATGACCTTTTTTGAGCCACTTATTATCATATGGCCTGTTTTGAGCCACTTACTATAGTATGACCTTTTTTGAGCGACATGCTATAGTATGACCTTTTTTGAGCCACTTATTATCATATGGCCTTTTTTGATCTCCTTATTATCATATGGCCTTTTTTGAGCCACTTACTATCATATGGCCTTTCTTGAGCCACTTACTATAGTATGGCCTGTTTTGAGCGACATACTATAATATGACCTATTTTGAGCAACATACTATAGTATGACCTTTTTTGAGCAACTTATTATCATATGGCCTTTTTTGAGCTACTTATTATCATATGGCCGTTTTTGAGCTACTTACTATAGTATGACCTTTTTTGAGCCACTTATTATCATATGGCCTTTCTTGAGCCACTTATTATCATATGGCCTTTCTTGAGCCACTTACTATAGTATGGCCTGTTTTGAGTCACATACTATAGTATGACCTTTTTTGAGCGACATACTTTAGTATGACCTTTTTTGAGTCACATACTATAGTATGACCTTTTTTGAGCCACTTATTATCATATGGCGCTTTTTTGAGCCACTTACTATAGTATGACCTTTTTTGAGTCACATACTATAGTATGACCTTTTTTGAGCGACATACTTTAGTATGACCTTTTTTGAGTCACATACTATAGTATGACCTTTTTTGAGCGACATACTTTAGTATGACCTTTTTGAGCGACATACTTTAGTATGACCTTTTTGAGCGACATACTTTAGTATGACCTTTTTGAGCGACATACTATAGTATGACCTTTTTTGAGCCACTTATTATCATATGGCGCTTTTTTGAGCGACATACTATAGTATGACCTTTTTTGAGTCACATACTATAGTATGACCTTTTTGAGCGACATACTATAGTATGACCTTTTTTGAGCCACTTATTATCATATGGCCTTTTTTGAGCCACATACTATAGTATGACCTTTTTTGAGCCACTTATTATCATATGGCCTTTTTTGAACCACTTACTATGGTATGACCTTTTTTGAGCCACTTATTATCATATGGCCTTTTTTGAGCTACTTATTATTATATGGCCGTTTTTGAGCTACTTACTATAGTATGACCTTTTTTGAGCCACTTATTATCATATGGCCTTTCTTGAGCCACTTACTATAGTATGACCTTTTTTGAGTCACATACTATAGTATGACCTTTTTTGAGCGACATACTTTAGTATGACCTTTTTGAGCGACATACTTTAGTATGACCTTTTTGAGCGACATACTATAGTATGACCTTTTTTGAGCCACTTACTATCATATGGCGCTTTTTTGAGCGACATACTATAGTATGACCTTTTTTGAGTCACATACTATAGTATGACCTTTTTGAGCGACATACTATAGTATGACCTTTTTTGAGCCACTTATTATCATATGGCCTTTTTTGAGCCACATACTATAGTATGACCTTTTTTGAGCCACTTATTATCATATGGCCTTTTTTGAACCACTTACTATGGTATGACCTTTTTTGAGCCACTTATTATCATATGGCCTGTTTTGAGCCACTTACTATAGTATGACCTTTTTTGAGCGACATGCTATAGTATGACCTTTTTTGAGCCACTTATTATCATATGGCCTTTTTTGATCTCCTTATTATCATATGGCCTTTTTTGAGCCACTTACTATCATATGGCCTTTCTTGAGCCACTTACTATAGTATGGCCTGTTTTGAGCGACATACTATAATATGACCTATTTTGAGCAACATACTATAGTATGACCTTTTTTGAGCAACTTATTATCATATGGCCTTTTTTGAGCTACTTATTATCATATGGCCGTTTTTGAGCTACTTACTATAGTATGACCTTTTTTGAGCCACTTATTATCATATGGCCTTTCTTGAGCCACTTATTATCATATGGCCTTTCTTGAGCCACTTACTATAGTATGGCCTGTTTTGAGTCACATACTATAGTATGACCTTTTTTGAGCGACATACTTTAGTATGACCTTTTTTGAGTCACATACTATAGTATGACCTTTTTTGAGCCACTTATTATCATATGGCGCTTTTTTGAGCCACTTACTATAGTATGACCTTTTTTGAGTCACATACTATAGTATGACCTTTTTTGAGCGACATACTTTAGTATGACCTTTTTTGAGTCACATACTATAGTATGACCTTTTTTGAGCGACATACTTTAGTATGACCTTTTTGAGCGACATACTTTAGTATGACCTTTTTGAGCGACATACTTTAGTATGACCTTTTTGAGCGACATACTATAGTATGACCTTTTTTGAGCCACTTATTATCATATGGCGCTTTTTTGAGCGACATACTATAGTATGACCTTTTTTGAGTCACATACTATAGTATGACCTTTTTGAGCGACATACTATAGTATGACCTTTTTTGAGCCACTTATTATCATATGGCCTTTTTTGAACCACTTACTATGGTATGACCTTTTTTGAGCCACTTATTATCATATGGCCTGTTTTGAGCCACTTACTATAGTATGACCTTTTTTGAGCGACATGCTATAGTATGACCTTTTTTGAGCCACTTATTATCATATGGCCTTTTTTGAGCTCCTTATTATCATATGGCCTTTTTTGAGCCACTTACTATCATATGGCCTTTCTTGAGCCACTTATTATCATATGGCCTTTCTTGAGCCACTTACTATAGTATGGCCTGTTTTGAGTCACATACTATAGTATGACCTTTTTTGAGCGACATACTTTAGTATGACCTTTTTTGAGTCACATACTATAGTATGACCTTTTTTGAGCCACTTATTATCATATGGCGCTTTTTTGAGCCACTTACTATAGTATGACCTTTTTTGAGTCACATACTATAGTATGACCTTTTTTGAGCGACATACTTTAGTATGACCTTTTTTGAGTCACATACTATAGTATGACCTTTTTTGAGCGACATACTTTAGTATGACCTTTTTGAGCGACATACTATAGTATGACCTTTTTTGAGCCACTTATTATCATATGGCGCTTTTTTGAGCAACATACTATAGTATGACCTTTTTTGAGCCACTTATTATCATATGGCGCTTTTTTGAGCCACTTACTATAGTATGACCTTTTTTGAGCGACATACTTTAGTTTGACCTTTTTGAGCGACATACTATAGTATGACCTTTTTCAAGTGACACAGTTCCATATGATCTTTTTGAACCACATACTATAGTATGATCTTTTTTGAGCGACATACTTTAGTTTGACCTTTTTGAGCGACATACTATAATATGACCTTTTTTAAGTGACACAGTTCCATATGATCTTTTTGAACCACATACTATAGTATGACCTTTTTTGAGCGACATACTTTAGTTTGACCTTTTTGAGCGACATACTATAATATGACCTTTTTTAAGTGACACAGTTCCATATGATCTTTTTGAACCACATACTATAGTATGACCTTTTTTGAGCTACTTATTATCATATGGCCTTTTTTGAACCACTTACTATGGTATGACCTTTTTTGAGCCACTTATTATCATATGGCCTGTTTTGAGCCACTTACTATAGTATGACCTTTTTTGAGCGACATGCTATAGTATGACCTTTTTTGAGCCACTTATTATCATATAGCCTTTTTGAGCCACTTACTATGGGAATGGCCTGTTTTGAGCCACATATTATAGTATGAACTTTTTTGAGCGACATACTATAGTATGACCTTTTTTGAGCCACATACTATAGTATGGCCTTTTTTGAGCAACTTATTATCATATGGCCTTTTTTGAGCGACATGCTATAGTATGACCTTTTTAAGCAACATACTTCAGTATGACCTTTTTTGAGCCACATATTATGGTATGACCTTTTTTGATCGACATACTATAGTATGGCCTGTTTTGAGCGACATACTATAGTATGACCTGTTTTGAGCCACTTATTATCATATGGCGCTTTTTTGAGCCACTTACTATAGTATGACCTTTTTTGAGCCACTTATTATCATATGGCGCTTTTTTGAGCCACTTAATATAGTATGACCTTTTTTGAGCGACATACTATAGTATGACCTTTTTTGAGCCACTTATTATCATATGGCCTTTTTTGAGCTACATATTATCATATGGCCTTTTTTGAGCCACTTACTATAGTATGACCTTTTTTGAGCCACTTATTATCATATGGCCTTTCTTGAGCCACTTACTATAGTATGGCCTGTTTTGAGCGACATACTATAGTATGAACTTTTTTGAGCCACTTATTATCATATGGCCTTTTTTGAGCTACTTATTATCATATGGCCGTTTTTGAGCCACTTACTATAGTATGACCTTTTTTGAGCCACTTATTATCATATGGCCTTTCTTGAGCCACTTACTATAGTATGGCCTGTTTTGAGTCACATACTATAGTATGACCTTTTTTGAGCGACATACTTTAGTATGACCTTTTTTGAGTCACATACTATAGTATGACCTTTTTTGAGCGACATACTATAGTATGACCTTTTTTAAGTGACACAGTTCCATATGATCTTTTTGAACCACATACTATAGTATGACCTTTTTTGAGCGACATACTTTAGTTTGACCTTTTTGAGCGACATACTATAATATGACCTTTTTTAAGTGACACAGTTCCATATGATCTTTTTGAACCACATACTATAGTATGACCTTTTTTGAGCTACTTATTATCATATGGCCTTTTTTGAACCACTTACTATGGTATGACCTTTTTTGAGCCACTTATTATCATATGGCCTGTTTTGAGCCACTTACTATAGTATGACCTTTTTTGAGCGACATACTTTAGTATGACCTTTTTTGAGCGACATACCATAGTATGACCTTTTTGTAGCCACTTATTATCATATAGCCTTTTTGAGCCACTTACTATGGAATGTCCTGTTTTGAGCCACATATTATAGTATGAACATTTTTGAGCCACTTATTATCATATGGCCTTTTTTGAGCTCCTTATTATCATATGGCGCTTTTTTGAGCCACTTACTATAGTATGACCTTTTTTGAGCGACATACTTTAGTTTGACCTTTTTGAGCGACATACTATAGTATGACCTTTTTTGAGCCGCTTATTATCATATGGCCTGTTTTGAGCCACTTACTATAGTATGACCTTTTTTGAGCAGCTTCCTATATTATGACATTTTTAAGCCAAATCCTATAATGTGACCTTTTTTGAGCGACATACTTTAGTATGACCTTTTTTGAGCGACATACTTTAGTATGACCTTTTTTGAGCGACATACCATAGTATGACCTTTTTGTAGCCACTTATTATCATATAGCCTTTTTGAGCCACTTACTATGGAATGGCCTGTTTTGAGCCACATATTATAGTATGAACTTTTTAAGCAACATACTTTAGTATGACCTTTTTTGAGCCACATACTATAGTATCACCTTTTTTGATCGACATACTATAGTATGGCCTGTTTTGAGCGACATACTATAATATGACCTATTTTGAGCGACATACTATAGTATGACCCTTTTTGAGCCACTTATTATCATATGGCCTTTCTTGAGCCACTTATTATAGCATGACCTTTTTTGAGCCACTTATTATCATATGGCCTTTTTTGAGCCACTTAATATAGTATGACTTTTTTTGAGCCACATACTATAGTATGACCCTTTTTGAGCCACTTATTATCATATGGCCTTTCTTGAGCCACTTACTATAGCATGACCTTTTTTGAGCCACTTATTATCATATGGCCTTTTTTGAGCCACTTAATATAGTATGACTTTTTTTGAGCCACATACTATAGTGTGACCTTTTTTTAGCCACATACTATAGTATGAACTTTTTTGAGCGACATACTATATATAGTATGACCTTTTTTCAGCCACTTATTATCATATAGCCTTTTTTGAGCCACTTACTATGGAATGGCCTGTTTTGAGCCACATATTATAGTATGAACTTTTTTGAGCAACATACCATAGTATGACCTTTTTGAGCCACATATGACCTTTTTTGAGCGACATACTTTAGTATGACCTTTTTGAGCGACATACTATAGTATGACCTTTTTTGAGCCACATACTATAGTATGACCTTTTTTGAGCCACATACTATAATATGGCCTTTTTTGAGCAAAAAATTATATAATATGACTTTTTTGGAGTGAAATACTATAGTAGGACCTTTTTTGAGTAACCTGATATGATATGACATTTTTGAGCCACTTCCTATGATATGACCATTTTTGAGCGACATACTATTATAGTGTGACCTTTTTTTGAGCCTTTTATTATCATAGGGCCTTTTTTGAGCCATTTACTATAGTATGACCTTTTTTGAGCGACATACTATAGTATGACCTGTTTTGAGCCACATACTATAGTATGTCATTTGTTGAGAGAAATACTATAATGTGACCTTTTTTGAGCGACATACTATAGTATGACCATTTTTGAGCTACTTACTATATTATGACCTTTTTTGAGCAAAAAATTATATAATATGACTTTTTTGGAGCAAAATACTATAGTAGTACATTTTTTGAGCCACATCCTATTAAATGACCTTTTTTGAGCGACATACTATAGTATGACCTTTTTTGAGCCACTTAATATACTATGACCTTTTTTGAGCAAAAAAATTATATAATATGACTTTTTTGGAGTGAAATAATATAGTAGGACCTTTTTTGAGTAAACTCCTATGATATGACCTTTTTTGAGCCACTTCCTATGATATGACATTTTTTGAGCCACATCCTATAATATGACCATTTTTGAGCTACATACTAGAATATACCTTTTTGAGCGACATAGTATACTATAGTATGGCCTGTTTTGAGCCACATACTGTAGTATGGCCATTTTTGAGCTACTTACTATACTATGACCTTTTTGAGCAAAAAAATATATAATATGACTTTTTTAGATTGAAATACTATAGTAGGGCGTTTTTTGAGCCACATCCTATAATAATACCATTTTTGAGTGACATACTATAGTATGACCTTTTTTGAGCGACATACTATAGTACGACCTTTTTTGAGCAAAAAATTATATAATATGACCTTTTTTGAGCTACATACTAGAGTATGACCTTTTTTGAACCACTTTTTTAAGTATGACCTTTGTTGAGCGAAATACTATAGTGTTACCTTTTTTGAGCGATATACTGTAGTATGACCTGTTTTGACCCACATACTATAGTATGACTTTTTTGAGCTACTTACTGTTTTATGACCATTTTTGAGCAAAAAATTATATAATATGACCTTTTTTGAGCTACATACTAGAATATACCTTTTTTGAGTGACATACTATAGTATGACCTTTTTTAAGCTACAAACTATAGTATGACTTTTTTGAGCAAAAAATTATATAATATGACTTTTTTGGAGTGAATTACTATAGTATGACCTTTTTTGAGCAACTTCCTATGATATGACATTTTTTGAGCCATATCCTATAATATGACCTTTTTTGACCCACTTACTATAGTATGACCTTTTTTGAGCAAAAAATATATAATATGACCTTTTTTGAGCGACATACTATAGTATGACCTTTTTTCAGCCACATCATAAAGTATAACCTTTTTTCAGCAACATATGACCTTTTTTGAACTACTTACTATAGTATAACGTTTTGAATCCACTCCGTCTTAAATTTTCTGCATCAACCTTCCCTTTCTTTTTTGTGAGCATTTTTTGTTTGAAACATGATATTATACGCCTAAAAAGCCATGTAACAATAATAATAATAATAATAATAATAATAATAAAACAAAACAATAAGCCACAACCACTCCTGTATATCATGTAAAATCAGTAAAACCTAAGCTAAATATCTGTATGGTGTTGAATATATAACTTATTGAAAAAATGAATTTTCTCTCAAATAACAGGCAGACCTCTCAGTGATAATGTCTACATGCAGGTAATATTACAGTCAGCACAGGCCATGTCATACAACATATAAGTAGCTGAGGGCCACTGAGATACCCACATGACTGTAGATGTCATTGGAACGCTATTTCTACCTACTTCACACTAACCTTTTTTTTTCTAATGCGCAAAATGGAAAATCTACTCACAGTCACCTACTTAGAAAAGAGGCGAGCTGTCAGTCATGAACACAAATAGATTAAGTCTATAATACCCAAACATGAGCCCTGGATTTGTCATTATAAGAAAGAAGCTGGACTAATAATTTGATTCCTTTGAGAGACTGCAGAAGCCAGCTGTGCTTTTTTTTCTGAGAAACAAAAATAACAGGAAAGGAAAAAAAGGAAAATCTTAGCGACGCGAGTTTGAAAATAGATGGAGCTTTTTTTGCTGAAGAGAAAGACCTGATCTCAAGATAGATTAGGGGTCCTGCGGTGAATAGAGCCCACCAGTGCTCTGGCTCAGCCGCTGGACCCCTGATAGTCTTTGAGCCCTGCAACAATGTCACCACCAGAGGCCAGGTCTCGCTGCTATCTAACCCCATTATCACACAGAAAGATTGATACACACCCCTCTGGAGTGGAAGCACCACAAAAAAGTGATACCCATCCGTTCTCATTCATGTGGATTCATTTGTCTGCCCACCCCCACATCAAGCTGTATCTTAAGCCATCCCTCAGAGGTTGTCCTATGAACAGAACTCATTACTTGGGGTGTACTTACTTTCGTAGACGTTCATAAAAACACATTTAAAACCTGCCTTCATGATGGGAAATGAATAAGGGCTCCTGTTGTGCATGAACCCCCGGCAGCCAGCCGGGTTCAGGTTTGGTTTAGGGATGTCGGGAGGCGTCGGCGGCTCATTCCACACCCTGACCTTTGACACCCTTCACACCATCCGAATGAGAGAAAACGAGTACAAAACATAAAACAGATCACAGGATGGACAGAAGCTCCGGCCCTTGCAGCAACACTGTCTTTTTTTTTTTAGGAAATGGGCCCTTCCCTTCAAGCCAGACCCACCTTGCTCGGCTTTGTCACCCAAGTGAGATGAACATTGTTAGCAGATAGTTGCAAGGGGAGGCTACACGTCGGGTGCAGTGGGAGAGATGGCGTCCTGACTGTGAGAACTTTGACGCGGCCAGACTGCAAGTGGCACCACCCAATAACCATATAAATGGGAGACAATGGGCCTAATTGCAATC
This sequence comes from Eupleurogrammus muticus, assembly GCA_036785175.1. Lineage (NCBI taxonomy): Eukaryota > Metazoa > Chordata > Actinopteri > Scombriformes > Trichiuridae > Eupleurogrammus > Eupleurogrammus muticus. The sequence continues at coordinate 13,234,473 of JAYKQN010000014.1, read as the reverse complement.
AGTCCTGTCCTTTTTTATTTCATGTCCTGTTTTTTTTTTTTTTTCAAGAGAAGGGGGACCCTGCGAGGTTCACTCTGACATTCACAAGAGGAAACCGCATGCATTTCAACAAAAGCTTGTTGTGAGGCAGATTGGAATGACGTATATACAGTGAGTGATGCAAAGAAGTTCCACTTTAGTTACTGCCGGCTTCTTTTGCATTATTCTCTAGAAGTCTCAACCTACATGCAAAGTGATGATTCTTGACACCTGATGTTTTTTTCTTGGTCCCGAAGCTCGAAATGCTACAAGATGATCTGAGCAGCTCCGTTGCTCAGCATTTCTGTGCCAAATGTGCTTTTTCAGCAAAGGCTGTAGCTTTAAAGAATGTGACTGTGTGCGGGTCAAACACACCAAAGGTGACGGGACAAAACTGAACTACAGAGGAGGAGTGCAGTGTGTGGGCATTTCATTATGTAAGTGACTTTGAAGCCGCCCTTTTGATGTCTACGCGTTCATCTGTCTGAAATTAGATCACTCCATTGGATTTAGAACCTAGAAACACAACACAGGAGGCCCATCTAGATCTGAAGGTTATTAGAAGTAAATGTGTTTTTCGATTGCACCTGCATGGCTTTGAAACGGAAACTGTAACGTGATTTTGTGCTGTGATTCTGAAATTCTAAATGTTCGGAGCGCATCCACTTCACAAGTTAAAATGTCCTTATTAATCCTCGTATTTATATGGCCTGCAAGTGACAATGTTTCTCACTTCAGTTTTCTGAGTAAATAGATCCTGAGCAGCACTCGCACCTTTATCCAACACTTCAGCCACTAAATTCTAATTAAAGATTCACCAACGTGTTGTTTGTCACACACTGCTCACTTTTTTTTTTCCTTTCTTTTTTTTGCCACTTTTGGATAAACATTACAAATCAGACGTTGAGAAAAATAATCCAGTTCTGGTCTCACGTCGGAGATGAACCTTTCCTCTCCTTACATTAACGGCCCGTGTCGAAGCGTCTTAACATCTGCAGCAATCATGGCAGTATATTTGATCTTTTTACGGCCAAGGAGGGGGGAACGTGCGAAGTATGTCACCTGCCCTGAATGAAGAATGATGGGTTATCTGCAAGATTTCTAAAGAGGACAGCCATCATCAGAAGAGATGTGACACCTGTAAAGCAGGCTTATCCCTTTTGAAGTGCCTGTTTGTATTGTCGAAGCGAACAAAGGAATTTTGCCACCTCTGTACTTACAAGAGAACATTAGTCATAGTGGGGAGATAACAAGGGGGGGAGGGTAATATGGGAGACATACTAATGCAGTCTGCGTGTGTGTGCGTGTGTGTGTGTGTGTGTGTGTTTGCACGTGCATTTGATTACCGCCACGCTCGCCGTGCAGCACATGGCGAGGGAGCCTCCCGTCAGGTATGTTGATGTAAGATGTGGTGGTGGTAGTGCTGCTGGTGGAGGTGGTCGGTTGCCAAGCAAGCCTGAGGGTTGACAAGGGGTCATCCACATCAATGTGGGCCGGGTTTCGTAGCGTGGAGGAGGAGGCAGACATGATCACTCATTAGTCACCTTTTCACCTCTCAAAGCGGTTCAGCAGGTAGCATGAGCGTCAAGCCTGCACTTTACCCAAAAGTGGTTTCATCCATTGACTCTGCTGTTGGGGATCAAGATTGAGCGCTCATGTTCAACCCATATAAGGCAGAAAAACTTGAAAATTAATCCTAAAATTCTTTTTTCTGTAAATACATATGTATCAATTGTCTGCTGGTATGATAAATAGATTCAAAACTGTTTTAGGGCCCTTTAGTCAAGATTTTGCATCATGGGCTCCTTTATATCTTAAGGTTCTATATTGTTCACTTTTCCTGGCTTTCATTTAAATCCTTGATAACCCTATCAAGAGAAAGTAGGAATATACAGTATCTTTACATCTGTCAAACGTCTGTCTAATCTTTATAGGAACAGAGGTTATTTTGTTTCTTTCTGACATCACAACTTCACAAACATCTGTTTTAATGGCACAGTTTCTGAAAATGGCCTGTTTGCATTTTGAAACAGTTTGCAGTACTTATACAACATCTACACTTTCCATGAAATCAAAAAGCAATCAAAATTTAAACAAATACTGATGCGCAGCCAAGACAACATCAGCTGAAAGTGTTAAATCCATTCTGTGTGATCCGGGCCATTAAAACGAAGTAAGCAATTACAATTTATTCATTATTGTATAGCTCAGGCAGAAAATCATATTCACACAGGCGTGCCACCAGCTCAAAACCAAAAGCGTCTAGAGAGGATCAAAGTGAAAACTCTAACAGAACTGGACATCATCTATCCCTTTGTAGTAGTAACAACAATAACACTTTTTTGTGATTTTGGAATTTTTCAGCTCTTTTCACTCATCCTACAAGTTCTTTATACAGCCAAACTGCTCCCATTTAGCCTTGTCCTTTTCTGTGTCTTGGGGAAACCTCTGTGGAGGTGAGGGTAAGAAAATAAGAATTGCAACTAACAGAACCTGCATGTAAATTTGTTTACACATAAGACAATAGAGGCTCACGTTTTATTATATTATTATTATTTATTATATATAATCTATACGGGAAGTATAGGTTTTGCCCAACCTATGCAGTGTATAGTAACTCAACTCTCAAGCAAAATCCCAGTAGATCTGTATAAGCAAGTGATGCATTAAGCATCAGTCTGTGTAAAATCTGTGTATTTACAGATTATTCTCAAATTGGTCAAGTTTGATTCCATTCCATTTTTCATAGATGAAAACATCGGCCTGGTGCTAGCCCGATTTTTTATTTCGCACTATCATGGACAGGTCCTGAGTGAGTGCGATTGGGTATATCAATTACAAGGTGACTAGCAGAGGAGAGGAGCGGGGTTATCATTAGCAGGGACTGGCGCTGGCCTCTGGTAGTTCCAGTAATTACCTCACAAAGGGTGGTGCTTGCCTTCCCACTGGTTTTCCCACACTGCACTGCAGGCTCAGAATTCCAATCGGCCCCAGACCTGCAATCTCCTCGGTTTTAGACAGCAAATTACTGACAAGTCCCATTCTTCACAGCACTGTAATTGCTTTTTAGTGCTGTTTTTATTGAGGCAACCCCAACCCCCTTGTCCTTCCCTCAATAAAGCTAAGTCAGGGAGGGGGCGAAGGGTTAATATAGATAACATTAGTCCCTAATTGGAAGGTCTTGGACAGCAGGAAAGTTTCCTATGCTTCATATTGTTTTGTTTGTTATCTATTTAACAATTTAATTTTTTAATTTTTTTTTTTTTAGGTTTTATTGATTTAGGAAGACGTGTCTGTTGTCTATTTTCTCTAAGTTAATTAGTTTCTCATTCTAAAGATATCTAAACCCTGCCATCATGCTCCTGTGTGTGTTTGCTCTGTAAGATATCATTAAGGCTCTTCACATGCCATACAAAGAGAGGCACTGAGCATCTTGGCTACTCTATGACTTAAATCGCTCCCTGTTGTCTTTCCCACCCCTGCGCATTACTTTCTCAATCTATTACTTTGTGGAAATCATTAGTCTCCATGTCAATACAAGCTCAGAGCAGAGAAAACATCTCATTATGGGACTTAAAGAGATCCGTAGCATTCTTGGCTCCATCAAGCTGTTCTTCCTTTCTTCAATATAGTTGCTTTCCTTTCACCAAGAGGACAAATTCTCAACGTTCCAATGCCGGACAACCAAACAGTTGCCATTTGAAATGAGAAAAAGAGAAAGAATGGAAAATGGCTGAGGGATTAGAGGATCTAAACAGGATAAAGGGATAGGAGATTCTTGGTGTGATCCAGTTTAGTTTGAAAGATGGAGGGTCTTAACAAGGATTTGAGACTTTAGAAATCATTGTGCCATTATTTCCATCCTGTGCAGTTTCAGCTAAATTGTTTGGCATACAAGCCCCTTGTTCTTCACATCCTCATGCAAGAGTGTACACACACAATATTTACAATTGCCATGGCATAATGTGCTTATCATCTATTTATTTTGATTTCTTTTCTGTTTTTTTTTTTCAAATAGTACTTTCCATGTCTCTGCACATGCACATTCAAAATTCATTTGAGATCTGTGAAAAGACATCTAGTGGAACTTGGAGATACATCTTTTAAAGCTTCCCCCCCCCAAAAAAAACTGTCACTCTCCAGAGGGTTTGTCAGCCTTTAAAAGAATCCCATGCAAAGAAAGCATGAGGAAAAAAATCAGTAGAGGAAGAGGAAAAATGCTAAGTTTATTCAACGAAAGTTTGGATGTTGAAAAGCGATCTGCTCTTCTCCTGTTGTCTGTCTGAGCACCGAACGTGACTGCATCCAGGCTTTATTGGTGGCGCAGCAAATCACCCCCAGGGCTGCAACCTGCAATTGACTCGAGTAGCAAACCTAATTCATCTGTGCCCTCATGTGTCCATCTCCCTGTCAGTCTGAGCAGGTTGACACCTCTGACCCTGTCAAGGGTGTCAAATAGCTTGTCAGAGGCCTTCAATAAAGTGCAATGACAAGCCCTCCAATGCATTACCACACGAGTGCCAGCCAGAAATGAGAGGCTGTAGCCTTTTCCAGCCTCAAGGCAGACAGGTGCGCCGACGAGCAACACACACACACACACACACACACACACACACACACACACACACACACACACACACACACACACACACACACACACACACATGCACAAAGAAGCCCTTTGTGACCAGGAATCACTGATTACACTGCTTATATGTGAACTGTGTATTTTAGCATTTTAAGAGTAAACAAACACCATGAAATTAAGAAGGAGTTGTCATTGAAAATCTAATTCAAGTATTTTTGTCTGTGATGCCTGTGCTTGCAATGTTCACCCCCCCCCCATAAAAAAAAAAGAAATCATTATCCAATTAGTTAAGGGTTATCTTGGAGATGCTTACATAACTGGAAGAGATCAGTTGTCTGTAGTAGCAAAAACAAACGCCCCACCCAGACCACCTTGGGTGCATGTTAGGCCTGTCGCCATGAGGCCTCTCTGAAGGGCCAAAAGGGCCACCACTTACAATCAACCTGTCAACGTCACAGATACCTGAATAGTGGAGGAATAAGGATAGACTGTGTTACAAATCGTTTCGGCTTCAACATGACAAGCGACGGATCCCCAATGCCAAAATCTGGACATTTTATCTGGTTTTGATGCCACAGGTTTTGGCTGATGCTGGTTGTCCTCAAGGCCCTGCTTCGACATGCTGTGCATTCCAACCAATTATCTACCCCAAGGTGCAACAGGTTCACACTTTAATCTTTGATGCCTCCTCCAATGGGATATAGCTGGATTTAAAACAGGGAACAGGGGTGGGACAGCCCTTAAAAACCTGTATACATAGCAAACATGAATCAACTTCAAACCAACCCACTGAGGGAAACAAAAAAGTCTTTCAAAGAAATACCTTTATCCTCACTATTGTTTCATCTTGCAATGGCTCGTCATAGACTATATGGATGCTTGAAGCAGGTTTCAAAGAGAGCAGCAGCTGTAGCCTCAGACATTACACCAGTCAAAGTGTCCTTCAGTTCATAGAAGGTTCATTTAAAGGGTGTTGAGCATTTGGAGAAGTGGACCATGGAAACCTCACGTCCAACCAAGTCATCCTTTACCAGGAAATCCAGTTCCCTGGCATGGACGTTGTGTCCTATGTGTACCCTTACCCTTACCATGCCAGTATACCCACATCCTGCAAGCCACGGGGGGCCTATGGTGAGAGAGGTGGGGGGCTTCCGCCAGGGGCCCCGGTGTCCTTTATGAGGAAGTGCATCCCTGAAGAGCTTGTCTCAACCATAGTCACGGATGCCCCAGGACATCTCCCATCGACCGCAATGGCTCCCACATATACTCTGCCAGCTGTGATTGAAGGAGGGAAAGAGTCACGTGGCAAATACAAAACAATATTTTAGTTGCATCCTATATGTGGTAGTACAACTGCTCACCTCAGAATCCAAGATGTTAGAGATTATTGAGGCCTTACATTAGGGTAAAACTGGGTATTGCAGAAGTACATTTTCGTCAGATGAGTTGATGAAAAAACATGGAGGTGTGGCTTATTCAGAACTTTTTACCATTATTTTCTTATTTGTCAGTCCCATGATTGTTTCACCGCTTCACTTACAGTAAACTAGATCACCTCATAACTTTTGTTGTCAGAGTATGTGGGAACAACCTTCATGCGGTAATGACTCAATATGGAATCAAACATTTCTGTATGTATCCGGGGGTGGAGAGCAAAATGTTATGTAAATCCCCTTAACGACCTTTTCAGACTGCCAACAATCACCATACAAAGGTGATTGGCAGCCGACACTGGCGCACATTTATCCTTTGCCCCCGGCCTGTCCCTCTCTATAGCGCCCCCTACTGTGCGAGGCGTGGGGTAGGGTGCCCAGTGGCACTTGTTGCCAATGGATGGAGCCAGCATGGATCCTCTCATGGCAACAACGTGGGTCGCCGTAATAATGTTCGGTTTGTTTCCTGGTTCACACCTCCTTTTGGGATTTTGCCCGACCTATAATCCAGTACATGAGACGCAGAGGGAGGCGTTCCATGCCTGTCCGTCCAAGTTCCAACACGGTTTCGCCCCAAACCGGCTTCTTTGTACAACTCACACAGCAGTCTATAGGTTGCCCAGGGCCCATTTCATAAAAGTCCATCCACTGCCATGATTATTACCATTACTGAAAACCCCCTCACCATATGCACCCGAATACAGAATACATTTTTTTTAACACAATGTGAAGGCTCGTTGCAAAAACTTTTTCTTCTGTGTACACATAACACTTTCTCTGTCCGTCACACACAGACACTAGATCAGCATTCCCAAGCGCCTTACTGAGAGTTTTTATCTTTGCTAGGCCTCATCACAGAGGGGAGTAAGGCCCCTACTGAGATCCTTACCCACTTCCTACTGCGAAGCCTCTGTGGCCTCTTGGCAGCTCTCCATTCACAAACCACAGCAGAGCCTTATCCTTTGCCTTCAGCCATACATTTACTGTGAATTCTGCATGGTTGACTCAGCAGCTCGGATAACGCCTCTTGGATGATGATGTAGTCTTTGTAAAATACACAGAAATGTACCAAAAGCATATTTTCCCACTGAGGGGGGATTACTTTGACAATCTCCAGCAGGAGCCTCAGCTTCTGGGTCTGTGGCCCCAAGGGTACGGATAGGTGTTCTGCAGACAAGTTTGACACAAATAAAGAAGAGATTAACAAAAAAATGTTAAAAAGATATTCATAAAAGAGAGAGCGTGGGTGCGTGCACATATCTGGGTGCGCACGTTTGTGCCCGTGCGGAGGAACGTTTTTTAAGAGTGTACACTCGGAATTTGTTTGTGTGTTTGTGTGTGTGTTTTGAGGCGGGGGCGATATACACCCCCCCCAACTGTCCTATTTGTACCCTCTGTCCACACGTCACAACTGTCAGTATCTGGTGAGATATGAAGCTGAAAAGAAGGAAGGAAACCTTTTGAATGGATATTATTCCTGTGCTTGCCTGTCGGGCAATGGAAAGGTGGAATTAGCTCTACCTCTTCTCTACCTTCAGCTAACTACATGGTATGTTGTAAATGTATATTATGATATTAGCATCCATTAAACTAAATGAGGGGCAGGCTGTTATTCACAAGGATTGAAATTTTGATGTCTATCTATCCAATGAGCATCATTTTCTGTCTCGTATAACAACGAAGACAATTTGTTTGTAAAGGTTCATAGTTAGTATCTCTCGTACAATATTCCAGCAAAGGCAAAGGGACTCCAGATATGTGAAGTGGCTAAAAAGTGCAGCAGAAGATACAATTAATATGATTTTGACAGGTTTCTCCACACCTGTTTGCTCTGATCTGTGTTTTCAACTCAGCTCAACACCTGCACCTGTGCTCTCACTCTGGGCAAAAGAAAGAATGGGGGTTTGGGCTTTTGTATCCCCCACCAAGCTTTTATGCAGTATCAGCTAATGAACAATGAGAAAGATTTTACTTATTGTATTAAACTGTCCCTCGAAAGATCATAGTTTGGGGCTAACAAAACTGTAAACTTGAAGCTCTGGTTCTCTGCTGATTTTATAGCGTTATTTCTGTGTGATTGAGGTTTAGGTGGTGAAGTAGTGGTGGAACCTAAAAGGAAAGTCATGCACATGAAAGTTAAATTGCTTAACGCTGCCAGTGTGTCACTTTAAATTAAAATTAAAATAAAATAAAATGATTTATTTGAAGGATTTACTGTAAAATGATTTAATGTTGCACAAATTGTTTGACTGTCGTCACTGTTAGATTATAATGTGTGTCATTCATCAGATCTACAGTATGTGAGATAAATGCATTGCTTTGTTATGAAAACTTGGGGTTCTAAACTTGTCAGTGCTGCACAACTGGAAAACCTTTATTTTTACTAAACTCTACTCACCGCAATTAAAAAGGAAAAAAGACACAACTGCAATACTAGCAAAATACATTTCGTTTTGTTTTTTTTATCACTTTGAGTTGGTTGAGTTAAAACGATACTAATGTCCATGTACCAATTTCAATGAAATCAGTTCAAGACATTCACCAAGATGAGCAGGTGTCAATATTTGTGTTTTTGCAGAGATTAGTTCATAAAGTATCTGTATGTTTAACTAAAAATTTGTGACATAAGCTTTGTTGATGCTTGTGTGCTTTAATGGTCATTTGCTTCACTGATCTAAACAATATCTGAGAGAGACAAAGTCAGAGACAGAGAGACGGAACATAGAATTTGTATTAGTTTGTTTTATAGTGGCTGAGAATATTGATCTATTTAATTGCAATATTAATTGTCAATCAGCTATACTTGCCTATTTGAAATTTGATAATACCAACAAATTACATTTCTGAAATTTTCTGAGGAAGAAGTGGGAATCAACAAGAATCTTAACAATTTCCATTCAGTAAACCTCCCACACAAAAGACAGCAGATCCTGTGAAAATATGCCAGTCTCTCTCGGTCATTTACCGAGCAAAACCACAAATTATGTTTCGCAGGGTGAGACGGTGTTATGACCCTTCACTGTGTGGTCCATCCCCAGCTATTGACACTTCTCCCCTCCCGCTGTTCTTTCTTGCCCTTCTCCCCTCCTGCTGCCCCCTCTGCTGGGGGTAGCAGGCATAGTTGACCCTGGTTAAAATTCAACTGGCCTGACAATCATGTGCTTGGACTTTTTTTTTCTCAATGACCTGCTCAGGGATCAAAAGGAAGTGGAAGTTGCAAAGTTGGGAAACAAATGACTCAATAGGTTTATCATGACTGTACAGTAGCAGTTGTAACCTTTAGCTGCTCATGTAAAAGTCTCCATCTTTATAAGCATCATCTAAAACAGGGGTACTCAACTAGATATTGAAAAGGTCCATTCACCATATGTCTAATGTTTCTGTGGTCCGAAACAGTCGCAGTATAACAGTCTGTTACACTGCTCCCTGCTGGCAGCACAAATGCGTATTTATCCCTATTTATTACTATAGTATGACCTTTTTAGAGCGAAATACTATACTATGACCTTTTTTGAGCAACATACTATATTATGACCTTTTGACCAACATAAGATAGCAGTAGAAACTGAAAGGGTCCACTTACCAAATGTCCAGTGTAACAGTGCGTTACACTGGACTGCTCAAGGTCTTGCTTGTAGAAGAAGAATAAAAACCTATTTTTGCTTAGCTTTAGGCATAGTGATTAATAATCGGTGACATGATTAATCAATTTCACTGACAAAAATGAGGCTGGATTTTTACAAGTCTCTTACAATATGTCAGAGACTACGTGCCTAATGCAGATTTTGATGCCTCGAGATAGTCTTTGGATAGTCTTGAAATTGGAATACACTGTTTTTTTATTTTATTTTTTAAATAAATGTATTCATCTCACAGTGTAAATCCCCACATACCATATGTCTGAGTCATAATCTTTTTTTTTCATTTTGTTTCATGTGATAAAATTCATTTAATGACATGCTCATCTTCCATTGTAGATACAAATGATTTTTAGATAATTGTCGGTTTTACTGCAATTTTAAGTTACAGGTGCAACTATTTTCACTATTTGAATACATGTGCACCTGGACACGAGAGGGATAACACCCCACTCATGCAAAGGGTCAAAGGGGGTGGTTGGGTCAGAGAGAAATACAGGAAGAACAACATTCTTCCTGAAAGGATGTATGTTGTAGAGATTTTGAACCTTGCCAAAGATTTGTGTGGAATAAATTATGAACGAAATAGACAAAATGCTGAGGCCAGACAGGAACATTTATATTTGACTTTAATGTATGTTTTGTCCCTTATTTGCCTCAAAATTATTATTATTTTGTCTTATCTATGAATGTTTCTATGTTGTCGACATGAACACTTACTCAACTTTTTAAAATCTCTAAGATAGAGGATGAACAATAAATATAAAACAATGAGAGAGAAATACAAAGGGACACAGTTCTTTAGATTTTTATATATCTTGACCTAAGTAGTGATAAGATTAGATTTCCTTGTGCACTTTGTTTTGCTTTTCTGTGCTTTTGCTAATAAATTTATTCATGGATTTAGTTTGATGGATGAGTTTAAGTGTTTTGCAGGACAAATCCATTGTTCTACATATTCTGACTTAATGTGGTGATTGTATGGCACATTGTTACGGTATATACGAATAGGAAACAATGTTAGGCTATAATAAAATAATATATATATAATCTCTATGATACAAAGTATAGTTGGATGAAATCACTATAAGCACAAGTCAGTTCTACCAACATATGAGATAGTAAAACTATACATCTTCATACTATTTTAGAACATGTAAAGTGAAGTTTTTTTTCATTTGCATAGCCTAAAATCCGAAATGGTGTTTGGATGGCAGTTTGAATAAAAGCAGCACAACATCCCTTGTCATTAGAGACTCATATCTTACAAGGGAAACACTCCCTAAAAAAACTTTAACAGGGGGAAAAAAGAGGAAGAAACCCCAGGTAGAGTAAGGAGGAGGGATCCGACTTCCAAGAGGGACAGGCATGCAATAAAGTATTCAATTGGTGTTGTTAATAATAATAATAGTAATTATTATTATTAATAATAAGCCAAATGCTGTATAATTGCATCAGTTAAAAATAAGGCAAATAATTATGGAGAGATTAAAGTAAAATATAAATTAATTCCTATTTTATTCTGCAAATAGATTTTTTTCTATTTTTTTAATCATTAGTATTATTTATATGCGTATTGATTTACTTTCAGGACACATCTTTTGTATGTTTGAATACAGTAACATGAACAGATTCTGATTTCGAGTTCAACTATAAACTGCAGTTGCAGTTCCCCTCTCGGCCGCAGGGGGCAGCACTTCCTGGTCTGATGATCGCGGAAGTGCTGCGGAGCGGAACCTCTGACGTGTCAAACCGTCGCCATTTTCCTGAGGAAGGAAGGAAACGCCTAGAAGAGGGAAGGAAACATATCAGCACTGTACGTGTGTAAGAGAGACTTTACGTGACGCATATTTGGCGTTGTATTTGCTTAGGCGTAATAGTACAAGAAAACGACGCGCCTGTGAGCAAAAGTCGAGTTTGTGGCAGCAAGGACGCGGACAGACAGGCGAGCCGCTGCTAACAGCTAGCAGCTAACTTCACCGATTAGCTGACTTATCTTAATCGATTTATCCGACTTTCTCCAGGTATTTCCTCACTGTCTGATCGTTTCATTATTAGAGATGCTCTGATACCGGGAAAATATGCTCTGTTAATAATGTATGGTGATAAAATCACGACGAACGACGACGTTTATTGCTATTTAGCAAGCTAGCATTTGTTTACGTGTATTTTTTTTTATCTCAACACCATGACAAACTAACTAAACATCTACGTAAATGTTCTACTTTGTCATTCTTAGTTCGCAAATAACTTGTATTTTAACATCTAGTTGGAGGCGTGTGGCCGCTGAGAACAGAACTTCCTGCTCCGTTCTACAGATTAGCTGTTAGCGTTAGCTCCGTGTGTGACGTCAGCAATCTTTAGCTTTTAATTGAGTCAATCACGCACTTTGCTCACGCAAAGAAATCATCGAAAGTATTTAGTTTTTGTCACTTTTCCTGTCGGTTGTCTCTTTAAACGTGTTTTTGCGTTGTCGCAGATTTTAAGTTCCGTAGCGATACCGATGTTTAAATGGTGTTTAATCGACTTTACAAAAGATTATCTGAGCTTTACGACCTGTTTAACATCCAAAACTCAGACTCGAGTAAAGTGGCGCTTCACTAGTTTAGCTGTTATGTTATTTTGTGTTAAAATAAGTAAATGGTTAGAATTATTTAAAAAAAAACAAAACTTACTAAGTTTGGTTCATATTATACTTGAAATAATCTGTGTTTAAAAAGCTGAACATGCAACCTAAAAGTGTCTTTAAGTAAGTTAATAGAAAAAATATAATTTGAGAATCTGGAACTATATATTTTTGGCATTTTCTCTTTAAATAGACCAACTTTTTTGGCTTATCAAAATTACACCCAATTAATGGGCTTTTAACTCCCAAATCATGTTATTAGCCACATGCTTCTTCCGTTGTACTTCCTGGTTTTAAACAATCGTTTGTCTCTTGTCTCCTCAGGTTGTTTTTTTTTTTTTTTGAAACACCAAAGTAGTTTCCCATTACCAGCCGCCATGGGGAACATGTTTGCAGGGCTCTTCAAAATGTTCGGAAAGAAGGAGATGAGGATTCTCATGGTGGGTCTGGATGCTGCTGGCAAGACGACTATTTTGTACAAGCTCAAACTCGGAGAGATTGTGACCACCATTCCCACCATCGGTAGGCCAGAGACCTGGGATCTATTCAACGGCCACTGTGTTTTCACACTGCAACCTTTTTTTAACTGTCTCTTTTATAGGCAGTGACATTAAAGCCTTGAAATGTGACACTTTCTTTTTCTACTCTCAGGTTTTAACGTGGAGACTGTAGAGTACAAGAACATCAGTTTCACAGTATGGGATGTCGGCGGTCAGGACAAAATTAGGCCACTGTGGCGTCATTACTTCCAGAACACACAGGGTATGTTTTGTTGTGCTTTAACAACATAACACATCAATAACATTATGGCCTTAATTTTCACTTTATTTACACAGCATTGTGCACACTAATTTATTCTGTTTGCTTTCCAGGTCTCATCTTTGTTGTGGACAGCAACGACAGAGAGAGATGTACCGAGGCCCGTGAGGAGCTGATGAGGATGTTGGCAGAGGACGAGCTGCGTAACGCTGTGCTATTAGTGTTTGCAAACAAACAAGTGAGTCATAAGAACACAAGTAGATGTAATCACAACCGGTTCCCCGCAAGTTTTTCATGTTTCTACCAAGTTGACATGTTGTAGTCACTCACTGCTTCATATTCCATTACAAATGACAATAAATGCTTTCTGTTTGTATCCATAGGATTTGCCAAACGCTATGAACGCAGCAGAACTCACAGACAAGATGAACCTTCATTCCCTACGTGACAGACACTGGTACATCCAGGCCACTTGTGCCACCACCGGGGACGGTCTCTATGAAGGACTGGATTGGTTGTCTAATCAGCTCAAGAACCATTAATTAGTCATATGCTAGGCCGCAACTAATTTACTCCACCCAACTTTTGTCCTTGCTCTCTCCTCTTTAAAGGTGTTGCAAAACTGAGCTACCTTGTTCAAAAGAAAAAAAAAACATAAAAAAAGTACTGGAAGTTGCCCTCATGTCAGCTGTCATTACCACAAATATACAGGCCAGTGGTGGGGATGATCTATTCTTGTAAAGCTGTCTTTTTTTTCTTGTTTTATTTTATGTATACTGTAAATACATTTGGTAATGGGGCAGCTTATTTTACTTTTTTCTACCGTGGTTGTTTCACTTTCTGGCTGTTGGGCAGCCTTGTGTGTGTATTGGAATAAGAAAAGGGAGGCATGGAATAAAAATGTACCAGCAAATGTTTGACCCCCACCCCCCAGGACCTTATTGCAGACTGATGGCTCTGTCATCTGGTTATGCGTACTGTAGGGAGAGATCCATAAGGGTCTGTTGACTTACAAAAACTGAATTCTATATTGATGCACTACCTACAGAGTAGTGGCGAGTAGTCTTCTCCCCCCCCACCCCAACTAAATTTCCTTTTTTCGAATACACTGGCATTGTCTATTTGTACCCTGTACTGACATCACTCTGTCCAAGTCAAGAACTTCCGTGAACACTTTACCAGCCTTTGTTATACAGTATGTGCGCTTGAATTTTAGAAATGCTGTAATGAGCTCGCATCTACCTGCTTTATTGTCATTTGATGGGCAGGTTTTTGAGTCAGCAGTGGGGTTTTTTTGTATTCCTAAAAGTCTCAGGTTGATCATCTTCTGCCGATGTACTTGTCAGATAAACTGCATGATGTGATCTGTTGGTCTTTAAGGGCATGCGAAAATGGACTGGCTGTTTACATCATTAGGTTGCACAAGAACTATTACTGCGCTGACTGCTTATTTCAGCAGCCCTATACTGTAACTTGTATGTACTGTGTGAGGAAATAGTAACAAAAGGAGTTGCACACTACAAATGTCCCTCATGTCCTAACTCAAAGGCCGTAGTAAATCATGCCTTTTTCCATTGAAGAGTTATTACAATGTAGGAAATGGCGTTCGATGGCAATACAATATCCGTTTCAGCTAAGTGTTCAGCTTCGTGCTCTTATTTCTTCCTTTTGCTGCACATTGTCCTTGGCATAAACAGGAAGCCATAGATATGCCTTCTTATCCAAGACACATGTTGCCTCTTGTTTATTTTCAAGCTTCTTTTCTAAAAGGTGTGGGTGTTACTTTACGGTTTTGATTATGTCTTGGGGGTGCATTACTCTTTTCTTGTTTTGATTTATAACTGCTTAAATGTTTGAAAATCTATGTTAATCTCTTAAGGTTGTTTTTATGTAAAGCTTTTGTTTTGTGAGGATAAAGCACTGTAATTAAAGTGACTGGATACAAATGTTTCTGCAATTGATTTTCATTGTCTTCACTATGCAATAAAATTACTAAACGTTAAGTCCATTTCTGTGTAAAATTTACAGGGCTGCAACTGCAGATCATTTTCGTTATTGATTAACCCTTACAGACAGTAAAAAAAAAACTCAGCTTGTTAAGGACTCATTAAGTCTATGTGGGGTCTGAGGGAATTACTTTTTATGGTTACTTTTATTAGTTTCTTTAACCTCCATCCCACCAAAACTGTTACAATTCAGTCAGTTGGTAAATTAACTCTTTAGAGGCCTGTTTCTATGATGTGACACATTCATAGAAAAAAAACACTAAAATGGAAATATTTTCAATAAAGTGTTTTTAGGGATTTTTGTTATGACTAACTAGAGCTGAGGTCAGGCAAATTAGTTGTTCCCTCATGACATCTGAGGGAATAATTATAATGGTATAATTTCAGATTTTTTGGGTATATTTCTGAACATTATCTCAACCAAAACTGTCACGATTATTGAAACTGATGAATTAATCCTAGAAACAAATACAATAACATCATTCAGACAAATAGGCACTCAATACAACACTATAGGGTAATCTGTTATTTGTAATTTTATCTTTGTTTTTTGGACTGTAAAATATGTGTTCCCCAAAGTCCAAGAAGTACACAATCCAAAATTATTCAGATTACTTTTGTTGAGTAAAAAAAAATTGAAAAATACTTATATAATATATAATATAATACTTATATAATGAAAGCTTTCCTGCTAAAATGTATGCACAGCTACATTACCTTTATAATATGGCTGAGACAAAAATGTATTTCCATCATTTATGCAAAATGTTCCTATTTTATAAAGGTTAGAAGTAGTATAATGATGGACCCGAGAAGTGGTGTCATAGCAACCTGTCTGGCCCATTACCCCCTGACCTAGGAAGAACTGTGATGTCCCAAGGTGTTAGAAACCACCCAATGTTGGGGTTAAAGCGGTAATGTGGACAGCACACCCTGTTTCACATTGTGTAGTGGCAATCTAGGACAGCATTCTTGCAGAATGATTAGGCTGCTATGGTTAATGCAGCCAAGCCTATAAAACATGGTAGGAGAGTATGGTGGTGCTGGGAGGGGAGGGAGTGGAGTCTTGGGTCCCTCATAGGGTGGCTTTGTCTGGACTCCTCTCCTGCTGCTCCATCAGCTTGGTTTGTGTGTGGCGGTCTAACGGGACTCGGCCATATAAAAAGGACCCGCCTGGTTTTTTGCACTCTTCTTTATGAATGCTTTGCTCTTTTTAGTGCACCCCCCAGGTGCCAGCCAGCAGAATACCCCTTTCAGACCAATTCAAGGCAAACGCAAACACTACACTCTATTATGACCAGTGGAGAGCATTCCAATGGTGTTGCAACAGTCATGGAGCTGAACCTAGAACGGTGAGGGATTAAGAAACGCTGGTGTGACTGAGAAAAAGAAAAAAAAAGAAAAGGGACCTTAGCTGCTGAGTAGCGTGAGTGGCGCAGTAGGATAGCGATGATATGCAAGGAATAAAATGCTCTAAAGGAGCATCTTGGAGGATTTTCACCAACACTGAGAGAAATGTATGTGCTGGATTATTAAGTCCTATATTTAAATAAATATCTTCCTACAGCACTGATGTTCTGTGCAATAAATATTATTGTTGTAGTCAGTAGTCATGCACAGCTGCCAGAGAATACATATAATACCAAAAACTTCTTTTCAAAACTATCTTTAATGTACTTTTTATTTTGCAAAATAGTGTATTTTAGTTAATGAAATGAATGGTAAAATTAACACCTTATCACAATACAGAAAATTTTATATTAATGGTTTAATCACATAGTGGTGTCCAAAAAAATCCAAAATTACAAGGACAACAATTCAAGATGTGTGGCTAAAGCCTGTCGGTTAGACGCCGTCGACCTGTATCCGTCCTTAGTTCATTTGGCAAAACTAGAGTAATTGAGGTCTTCAGGGCCAGTTGAGCTGCTGTTGAGCGCTCTGTCCGCATAATGCGTCTCTAAATGAGGGGGTGGGGAGGACATTAGTCGTCCGAGTCTGTGTCGTGGCGCCGCCTGCGGCTTTGTGTGGCACCACCAGGGGCCGTCTTGTGGCTGGCAGGGTTACGGGAGACGGGAGACCCCCCGTCAGAGGAGTCTGTGTCGTGCCGCTGCTGTCGGTGATGGGGGTGGGAGGGCTGTCGCTCCGCCTTTGCTCCCCCCCTTGAATGGCTGTCATGGGGTCTGGCTCCACTCTGACTATGGTATGATGGATTATGATGATGGTGGTCTTTTCTATGCCTAAAGCATTAAAAAAAAAAAAAAAGGAAACAAACAATCAATGACTGGCTGGGATTGGGTAAAGCTGTTGTGGGGCTGGGGAGGAAGTAGCTGCCTGATGAGCTTATTTATAGTGACTGAATGGCAGCTGGAAACGAATATAAGTGTGGTCACACAAGTTCAGCAAAGCTAATAGTTTATTCCTCTGTCAAAAATGACCAAAGCTCCTTAAAGAGCATTACTTTATCCGACATATACACACACCTGATTTACAGAATATGTAAAAGTCCTGAAGTACATGCTCCCAAAATTTAGGTTTGAAGTCACTGTGTGTATGACAGTGCCTCACTGCCCTCTAGTGCTGACTTTTCATAGCAAATCTGTTGTCTGCCTCGAGGTGACAGCTAATGGAGAAATGAACAAACCTCTTCCTGTTGTCATCGGATTCAGAAGACGAGTCTCTCCTTTGCCTCTTCTTCTTCTTCTCTTTTTTCTTCTTCTCCTTTTTGCTCTTCTTTTCTTTCTTTTTCTTTTTGATCTCATGCCTACACAAGGTAAAAACAATGGAGTGTAGATATTCAGCGGTACAGTCAAAATAGGAAATTAGGTATAAGAAGAGTTGCAGCGTTTAATATCCAATTATCACATTAATCAACCACTATTTTGATAATTAAGTTCATTTTAAGATGAAAAGGAAAAGATCATTTCTTGGTTTCTTTAGTGTTCTCTAACAGTAAACTGATGATCTTTGGGTCGTAGACTATTGGTCTGGACAAGAAAAAGGGTAAAGACATTTTAGGTTGCATCTACAGCTCTGGGAAACAGTGATTGTCATTTTACACCATTTATGATCCGAAGAGTTAATTGATTATATCATTTGTGTTTAGAAAATTATATAAGTTGTTTGTGTTTAGCAGATTATCATACAGATGGTTAGTAATATAACAAATACTGACCGTGGTTCCATCTCCTCCTTTTCTACACTCTCCGATGTCTTTATTGTGGAAGTTTCTGGGAGAGACGCTACCTTATGGTGCTGTAAAGAAGATTTTTAAAATTATTTTTTCATCAAATAGCACAAGCCTTCACAGCACCTGTTTTGTCAGTCAAATGCATAGGAAAACTGAGTGAGTGCTATATAGCTCATGTCATTCAAGAAGAAATAGGAGAATAATAGTCAATATAATCTCACATGAGAGACAAAGAAATGTATGAGCATGTATGACCGGTGAAAGTCCCTCATGCAACTTAATAGTCCACACACTAGAATGATCAACATTAACAGCTAATGTATGAGGTTAACTGTCATTGGTCATTTTTTATTGGTAATAGATAAAATAAACATCCCAACAACATTTTTTATTTAGGTGCGTACATTAAAGTAACATCTTGTAAATCCTGCAAAATAATTACTCATCCCAGTGTGTGGAATTAACAAACCTGGATCAGTGTACTTTGAAAGAGCAGCAGGGAAAAGAAAAACTTACTGTAAAAACTGGCAAGCCCAATTTAGCGGCCTCCTTTTCCTTTTGGGAGAGCACCATTTTCCGTGACCCGACGCTTTAAATAGAAACACACACACACACTTGAAAACACTTAATCACGCTGTACTGAGATAAGCAGCTCTCTCGCCACCACTCAATGTCAAGGGAGACATATTTAATGACTTTTAATAGAATGAAATTGGGCTGATTTAGGACAGAGAGGGATGCTGACTATATTAATCTAAGCTTTCCTCTAAACCGTAATAATCTTATGCACATTAAAGTACGAGTTTGATGAATTTAAACAATCAATTCTGACATGGCACATCTTTGAAATGAAGAACATCTTCAAACTATATACAAAATCAGTTACCAGTGTGAAATCCTTTTGTTATAGTGTAGGTGAATATGGCTTAACGAGTTAATATTAAAATGTTATGACATTCATTTTGTTTTGTGATTATTACCATGTATTTTTAATCTAAAAACATAAAAAGGCCTCTCAATATTCTAAAAACACATGTTTCTACATCAATCTCATAAGGTCAAAACTAAATGAATCACCTAGAACTTCCCAAGCCAGAGATGCGATCCACGTCTCTCTCCTCTCCATCAGCTTCTTCCCTCCTACAAACATCAGCCAGGTCCTGGTATGACAATGAGAGGAAAATTCATTCAATTCCTCTTTAAAGATGCAAACATCTTTTTAAAGTTTTACAAACTATTGAGTGAATAAAATTGAAAAAGTGAAATACCTCTTTTGTCAGGCCAGTTGGTTGCCTCTTTATGTTCTTGTGTCCTCTAAATAGAGAAAGAAAAACATGAATCAATTGGCCTTTAACTTGCGAATATCATCAAAACATTTTTTTTTGTAGAAACGATACATACAGGGCAGCCATTAATGCCTCATGTTCTGCTGCCTTGACGGCAGCAAGCTCCTCTTGTTTGGTCAAGCGCTCACCGCTTTTTTTGTCTTTCGCGTACCATGACAGATCTTTGCCTTTTTGCCATCGTCCTACTGGTGCCATCAAAGAGTTCCCTGGAACCAACATGGAGAGAAAGATTCAATGGAGGATTGATGAGATGAGATGAATCCTGTACCGTGGTGGGACTTGAATGTCGATGTTCCCATCCCACAGGTTTAACCTCTTTTTAATCGATTGAAGTAATGTTATAATGCGATTCCTTCAGGTTGCAGACTGTTGGTCAGAACAAAACTTGTCAATAGATGACATCACCTTGAGCTTTAGGAAACAAAAGTGTGTGAGCTACTACTTTTCTGCAGTCTATAATTCATTCATTAAATTAACCAGCATTATAAAATGTCAGGCGATAACCTGAATTTGTGCTTTTAAAACTGCTAAACCACACTGAACAGACTCCTGGAACTAGTGTTACCTAGAATTTATTATTACACCCTATGAATCTACTACATAGAGAAATCAAACTTTTACCCTCACAGAGATGCGATAGGCTCGACCTAAAACTTATGTTTTTTGCAGATCAGCAGCTTGCTTGTGTATTGTAAAATGTACTTTTATGAATGAAGTTCAAACATTAAGTAAACAATAAATGTATCCCTTAAATGTATGAACATTTTTAGGATGAAGTAACTACATTATTACTCATCAGGTAAATGATTCATAAACTAAGTAATCAAAAGGACCAAAAGGTTTGTTCACTTATCTTATGTGTTCAGTGTGTCATTCTAATGAGTTGCTTAATCTAACTGAATTTTGTGCATGTTTTCATTTCGTCGCTTCAGTTGTTCCAAAGATTTACTCGGTGGTGATAGTATACTGTTTTTTGGAACATGCATAGTCCTCTGTTTTTGTTTACTTTCCCTTATTTGAAGAAAATCTATTGGATACCATCAGCTAGCTGCTGATTTGTTTGCGCTCTAGGTATTCGAACACATTTGAAGTCAATGAGAACTTTAAATTTGCTGCCATTAGTTTCTCAAGAGAGTATTTGTTGTTGGTTCTTTCTTGAATTTGTGTGGCACATGCTGATAGAAATAACAGACTAATTGGGGGCAGGGGACAACAAAACCTGGAAATAAACAAGTCAAAAATCAATTTCCCCCACAGCCCCCGATGATATCACCAAAGAATTTCACCTGCCAGCAGAAGCTTTAAAAATCAATTTCTGTTAGTGACTGGATGTGTTTCAACAACAAGCTTTAAACTGCACGTTAATGTCTAAATGCTATCTCTACTAGAGTTCCTGAGCCCAAATTGCGTAATTAAACATTGCTCAAAAAATGGCCCATTATGTGTTGACCCCTTTATGTCACAGCTGCCCTTTTACGTAGCTTTTGTTTGGCATGCTGACATGTTGGCTGGTGTGTGTGTGTGTGGCTGCGGAGAGGCGGAGTGTGTCTGCTCACAGAGGCAGCAATAACAGCACCGATCACCGCATACATCAGGATACTGCGTGATGAGGGACGCTACGACAAAAGGTACGGGGTGACGGCAACCGGTGGTGATACATCACGGTGTGATTTTTATCTATTTTCTCAACTGGATTCAAGTTATCGGAGCAGCACCGTTATCCGCTGGTTAGCTGCCACTCTCCCGAACTCACCGAGATAGTTCTCTCTGTGTTTATCCACCTTCACGTCGTCCCAGTTGAACTGGTCCTGGCCTCCTCGGTTCCCTCCGGATCTCGATGAACCGAACATGTTTGCTTGATTCGTTGTTCTTTCCCCTTCTTTTTAAAAGGACGTGGTGTAACCACAGCTAACCACGTTTAGCACACGAACTGCGCGATTGATCCGGGCCTTCGCCACGCACTCATCCGGGGAGTTTCCCGGTAGGTTGTTATCCGCGCAACGTGTTTCTTTGTGGCGACATACGTGTTTGACCGCGGCTACTAACGCAGGCGAGTTGATCCTTGAAAGTCGAAAGGTGGCGTTTTTATCGAGCTAGGCTAACGTTATGCTTACTAGCTAGCTAGCTAGCTACCGTCGCTATGCAGTTAACAAAACAAAGCTTAAGTCAAGAATAAAAACCTCTCTTCGTGCGGAAATGGTTGTTCCCATTAAGAGAGAAGTGGTAGCTGTCAGCCTCTTACGATAACTGGTTAAAAAAATATTTGTTTCTGCCGCTAATACTATTCAGCCAATGTTATTAAAACTCCACGTTTCTGTGTTTTGTCGCGCGCATTCACGACGCTCTTGAACGTGCTTCTTTCTGCCCCGACGTGATGACGTAACGAGTATAAATAACCGTAATGGCTGGCGCAGCAGGGGCAGAGCAGATGAGGGAGACGATCCTCCGGAGAAGGCGCCTTATTGTCGGATTCAAGTAACCTCAGATGTTCTTGAGAAGAGTTTCCAGGCTTTTTTCAGGTAACGTCATGGAGGAGGATGTGTGTCTGGTCTTTGACGACGTGTTTGTTGTTCTCTGTCGCTCTACGGGGCAGGGAGATGGGAGTCAGACGGCTTGTGCTGCAGGAATAGAAGATGATCCTTGTGTGAGAGAATGTTTGGGGTTAGCTGATGTAACCTGCGTTTTAAGCACCACTGTGCTCTTTCGACCCATTTTTGGCCTTTAAAATGTCAGAAAAAGGTGTATTATCTTACACACTGTTCCCAGGAAGCGCATAACGCAACCTAACATGCTGTAATTTTTTGTGTCCTGAGCAAAAATCCATAACAAGAGCTGTAACAATGTCAACTAATCGATTAGTTGTTAACTTTTACAATAATCTTAACTGTTTAGATAAGTAATTAACTGATTGGAAGCTTTTTTTTTTAGAAGCAAAAAGTCACATTTTTTGATTCCAGCTTAAAATCAGCCTATTTTTCTTAAATTTACTACATAAGATTGATGATCTTTGGGTTGTCATCATTTTATGAACCAAAAACAAATCCATTATTAATTTCAATAATAAATAGATAATAATCCGTTATTAAAATAGTCATTAGTTGCAGGTCATTTATTTGGCATATATTTGGCAATTTAAAAGTGAATAAATAAGACAAATGTTAATAATCCATTTTTTTTTTTGCAAATCAACTATTTATTGTACCAGAAGTGTTACAATCCTTTACAAATTTTCCCAGCCTTTTATTGATAGAGAACTTGTTGCTTTTTATTGCTCCTACGTTTGAGACAAAGTGCAGTTTGCAATCGCTGAGCTCCAGATACTCGTGACACTCTGTAATAATAATAATAAAACAATGAATGGACATTGACATTTTAGAATGTTCTGTATGCTATATTTAGAGTTCAAGGGATCACAGGATAAAAGACTGGATGCAATGAAAACTGGTTGAACTTGTGTCCACATCTTCCCCAAATCACCTCCATGTCAGGGGGACACGATCTAACAAAAAATACCTAGGCACTCTATATTGTATGTTGTACTTTGTAGGATTATGACAAAAGCTGTAAGCTGATTTGAAATTAAGCTATGTTTTCAATTCGTGATTGTCCATTAAAAGACAGGGAATGGTGATGTTATTAATGGTGAATTATAATTCCACCCATTTTTAATAAATAATATCTTAAAATATTCAGAAATTTTAAGATATTATAATTTCATATAGGATTGTCATATAGGACAACAACAAGGTCTAAGTATCACATTTAAAAGGCTGGGACCATTATGTTTTAAGCATGTTCTTGCTTGATAAGTAAATATATATTTTTAGGAACATAGTTGGTTGATTACTTTAGTCATTCACTCACTATTTCAGCTTTTGGCTGAAATACCTAACAGGACTACTGAGACTTTACAGATTTCACGTGATCCACTTTGGGCAAATACCAGTCACACGATGTTCAGTGCACATGGTTTACAGCGATACGTGGTGCAGCTTCCAATTAGTGTCAGCACATGCTGTTAAACTCACGCCGCTCATTTCCTGTCACATGGCTCTAAACAAATTTTAAAGGATTGGTTCTTGTGTGGGTCGTAGGAAACTGCAGGTTTCAGAAGCTTCATCAATGAGATATGCAACTATTGAACACCTACCAGACTACTGGGACCTAATGCAATTCACGTGATTCACTTTTGGAAAATAGCAGTCACACAGTGTTCAGCTGCAGCTTCCAATTAGTGTTAGTCTGTGCTGTTAAACTCATGTCTCTCATTTGCTGGCATTCAGCTTCAGGAGACTTATATATTTATTATTTCATTTCAGTGTTCGCAGTCAGTCAATAGGCATGCTGATAAGGCTTTTTAAAAATTAGTCTTGCGTCTAAACTATTGATGAGCTATTCTTGTATAAGTTAAGATTAAATGCTATTTAAAGCTGAAATAGCAGATCAACATAATATATCTGCAACGTGCATTGAGAAACTGCAGAACACCCTCTAAATTGACTAGTTTGAGCTCACTGAACAAATACTGCTTTACTTTGTTTTAGATCATTCAGAAATTATATATTTGCGATTTTCAGACAGTTTGAAGATGCATTTCTTACATTTTTGCTAACTTTACTGATGTGTTTTTAGATTCAAAAAATAATTGAAGAGATAATCAATTAATGGAATAAAAAAAATACATGTTGAAGCTGATGCAAATTTAAAAAATCCAACTCTGGATAACTAACTAAGTAAGCGGTTCAGGCTTGGAAGTGATACTCATACAAGAATACAACAGGGAACCAAAGGTTGAGGCCTCTTCATTGACCTCTAGGGAAAAAGAGGCACTTCTGCACCTTTAATTAGCTACGTTGCTGTTTACGGGCAGCGTTCAAGAGGCGGCCAAAAATGACTCTTGTCATGTGCACCTGCAAACACAAGCTTGCTGTATCTGGTCAGCTTGGGGAGAGAAGAAGCCTCATGATGCTGTGATTTATATATTCATCAGTACAATATACTCCTGTTTTCATTTTAAAATTTTGTTTATAAATATTATCTTTTTTTTGTAATTTTGTGCATGTCAGAATTTCATGGATTCCCTAAATTTTCGGACTAATTGACAAACCATTTGATACCTGAACTTGATGTAAGTAATAGGCTGCAACAGTAAGCATGGTGGTTTATATTCGCTTAGCTGGTTTATAAACCCACTGAGTTCCTGTTAGACCGGTTCCACTGTTTACTGCATTCCTCAATGCATTAGTCTTTTTACTGGTGCATGATGGCCCTGCTGCCCTTCCTGTCACTATCTCTCTCTCTCTCTCTCTCTCTCTTTCCTACCTTGGCTCTTTGGTTGTTAAGGAAAGATCATAAGAAACTATCAAGCCGTACTTTCATTTAGTAGCTTCCCTTAAAGACCTTTGGTGGTCAGGCAGAAGTTGCACAGTGGATCACAGGATAGAAAAGGTAAGATCTGGAAGGAAAAATGTACCTTTTTTTTTGCAAATATTCACAAGCTTTCACTAATTGAATGTCTGCATAATTCATAGGAAGTTGTAATTTATATTGATGTGAGAACAGAAAAAAATCGGATCTGTTCTTCCCTGCTACTACAAGCTGAGTAAGACTCTCCAGTTAATGAGTAATTGCTCCTCAGGGACGTTTTCCAGCTGATTGCTCTCGTGGGGCATGTTTTGGTGTCATCGCTCATGTTGCTGGTGACAACCGATTAATAATCTTTTTTTTCCGCCAGATTGAGGCTGGTCTGGACATGTAAACCGGCTTCTAATGCTGTTGAATTCTCATCTTTTTGAAGACCTATGTTGGGTCTCCGGCTGATTTTTTTATTTTATTTTCTTTTTGGTGACTCACGCTGTGAGAATCCGGCCTCGCCCACTTGTTCCCTGTACTGAACTCTCCTCTGCTGGGCTCTTCTCTTTCAGCTATGGCTGGACCCAGGCCTGTGGTGATCAGTGGCCCATCCGGGGCCGGGAAGAGCACTCTGCTGAAGAAACTCATGAAGGAATATGACAGCGTGTTCGGCTTTAGTGTCTCCCGTAAGTGTTGCCAATCTGCGGTGTTATTGACAAATGACCAATTTAAGAAATATTATTTCTTAAGCCTATTAAATCTGTAGGTAAACAGTGTTTTATGGTGTTTTTTTTTAATATAATTAAAGTAAAGCTATATTTTTTTTTTTATTCTGGGGCTCTGCTAGAATTTCTTTGTATGGTTTGAAGTTTAAAAAAATCTAGAATCTTTTTTTTTGAACAGCAATAGGGGAAATTGACTAACCTTTTCAGCTTGACTTCATATTGAGTACGGTCTACATAAGCCTGGGCAAAAAAACAATATCAATAAATCATCAACATACACACCATCAATAGAAAAATAGTTCTAGTTTGTAATTTTTTAAAAATATAATCCAGTATATATTTTAAGAAATGCCTTATCATATGTGCAGATACAACACGGAACCCTCGACCTGGAGAGGAGAACGGGAAAGGTACAGCATGTTCCTCCTCTTTGGTCACCGGTGATTTATACTTAATTTAATTTCAAGTCAACAGTTGTGCATCTCTTGCGCTACATTTCAGATTACCATTACGTGACACGGGAAGTGATGCAGGCGAGCATCGACAAAGGCGAGTTCATCGAGAATGCGGAGTTTTCGGGGAACATGTACGGGACAAGTAAAGCGGCCGTGCAAGACGTCCAGGCCAAGAACCTCATCTGTATACTGGATATCGACATGCAGGGCGTGAAGAACATCAAGAGCACCGACCTTTGCCCTATCTACATCTCCATCCAGCCACCGTCCATGGCAGTCCTGGTGAGGAAACTCTTTTGAATTGATAAACAGTTTTCTTTGTATCACAATGACCTGTACTATAAGTTGCTCTGTGGTTGTTTCTGAATACGTTGGACTCTTTTTTCTGTTTTTGTACTGTTTCAGGAAAAGCGTTTAAGAGACAGAAAAACAGAGTCGGAGGAAAGCCTCCAGAAGCGTTTACATGCAGCTAAGGTGGACATGGAGTTTAGTGAGTGCTTCTATTTGTTCGCAGAGTTTCCAAACCACATACATGCTCAAAACACGACTGAGCATAATTGTATCTCCTTCTAGGTAAAGAACCTGGTGTATTTGACGTCCTAATCATCAATGAAAATTTGGAGGATGCTTACGGGAAGTTAAAAGATTCTCTTCTTGAGGCAAGTTGCAGAACACAGAACATTACATAAGATATAATTACGTTAATAACGGAATGTTAATGCATCAGTTATTCTTCACCAACAAAGCTGTTTCTCTCAAACATAAAAATAAAATTTTGGGGTGGTAATTAAATCTCACTGACATTACAGCATAAAAACATCCATCTTATCTTGTATCCATCACCTATTTTAATTACAGGCAATTTTTCTTGTTTTATTTCTTGAACGTTGCCACGCTTGCATGTACTTGGATCATGCTGAAATTTGCGTTCTGTCTCTAGGAAATTAATAAAGTCAAGAAAATCAGCATGTCTTCGTAGGGGACGAGCATCGCAGCACCCACCCAGCCACTCCTCACAAAGCCGCGGACCTCCATTCCAGTCGCGAACATTCCCTTCAAATGGTGGTCTGTGAAGACAATTTCAGCGGATATATAGATACAGTACGTAGGTTTACATGGTGTTTAGATGTCGTTCTTACCAAATGATAATATACTGTAATGTGGAACATTTTTTTTTTAAACTGACCGGGGAGCGCCTCCCACATTTTTATTTTTCATTTGTATGAAGGAAGAAAAAAAAGAGACTCCAATGATGCTTACTTGATATGTGACCGGCTTGTACTGCTTGCAGCCTCTTCCCCTCATCACCTTACGCAAAGAGTAGCATAATTTATTCCAACACGTGGGTCAGCTGGTTTGTCAAAAGTTATAAATAAGCACATGTCTGCATTCCTAAGTTAGCAGCAGTGAGTTATGCTACTCTTACCACTCTTATGTGCAACCAGTTATATACTGTGTCAACGGTGAAATTGAGTTTCAGAGTCAATCTGAAATATTTGGTGGAGGACTAAAGTGAGAGTTTGACGTCGAGATCAAGCCCCCGCACATGTTGTTCAGGTGGGCCGAACACAGGCTGTTTACTGATGAGCTGTACGTGCAAGTCAACTGTACTGTTTGAAACAAAATTATTCCAGTGCTCTTTGTGTTTTACAGACTTGTTTGCTGGAAAATAATAAATACTGTTGTGCTTGAGTAGGATTTGATCCCATAAAAGTATAGGTAATGTCACTTAAAACAAAAAAAAGAAATCTATTTTTTTGTGTTTTGACTGATTGTTTTACGGTTGTAAATTTGTAAAACTTTTATACTATGTGATAGTATTATTTTGCAGCTTCACCTCTTCATTAAAATGGCATTCAGTGGACTGTTTGGATTCCTAAAATAAGAAGAGCTTTTTTTTTTTTTTTTTTTTTTAATCTTTGAAGGTTTGTTGCTTACAATCAAGCACACGATGAATCTCCTTTTTACTGGAAAAAACTTGAGAAAACAATTGAGAATTTCTGTAGCTTGTAGAAGTGTTTCTTTATTCTTGTAATGTAATAATGTAAATATTACATTCACTGAGATGCGCACAGTCCCCTGGTTTGCCATTTAACATTTAATCAGCTGTTTTAATATGTTATTTGTGGATGTCATTAATTTCTTATATCAAGTAAACATCAAATATTACGACTGACTGTATGTTTCCTGTAAAAACTTAATAAATGGTATAATACTCCAAGACAAACTGCATAGTGAAAATAAGAATCATTCAAGATAGTGACAATTGCATTATATTTATTTAATTCAAATTTAACACTTTTGGAAGACAAACATGTCTTTCACGAACTACACATGTACAAGCGATACAATCTATTAGTGCTGTTAACCTGACATACATAACATGATCCTTGTAACTGACTTCAAATCTTTAAACAACACACAGATAATTAAGGACTCTATCATTCTGGACACGTACATTGCATAATGAAAGGTAGTAAATTTTGCACTTGGCACAAACATTTCCTCATAATCAAATAGGACATGACAGATCGTATTACTTCGCATAAACATAACTGCTTTGGAAAGGCAAATACATGCAGTCACTCATCTAACTATATATCACTTACACTGAAATATCCCTGTGATGTCCTGTTAGGTCACAGGTCGTTACACAGTTAGTCATTACCGCAGTAACAGACAATATGTCAATTTCACAATTAATGCTGGAAACCTCTGTTTCAAACTTATAAATTATGTGATTGTGTCAGTCAAAAATGTCACGTTTGTAGAAGCCGCTCACCTTCGAAATCGTTCACAAAGGTGTTGAACTTATTTTTGAGTTGACAGGTCAACAATAACCGAAGGCCTGTTATAAGTTGACATAAGTGTTGTATGTTTAGCTTACAGAAATACAAAGGGGTAGATGTGAACTTGTTAAGATTCACAACTCCAATTTTTGCTGATCCAGGAATTGGTGGCGCTGCAAAAGTTAAAATGGCAGCAGTCCTTACAAGTAACAAAAGTAAAACCCCCCAAATATATATATCTAAATATATAGCTATGGTTTATGTATGAAGCATCACTAGGTGCCTGGATTCATGATTTGGTGAAACTAACTGAAACACATGTAAAGTCAGAGCCTTCAAACATCCATCAGTCAGATGTCAAGCCTTAGTTCCCTCGCTCCTGTCCACTTGCATGATGGGATTGTGGGACTGGAGCCTGCTTACAGTGACATCTTTTATACTTTTCCTCTCTTGTGTAGAGAGTCTTCTTTCATCTACAGAATCGCCCACACACTCTAAAAACACCATCTGACTCTAACCACTTCATGAGAAAAAGACTCGACGAGCCTGTTTTCTGATGGGTAGCCTCCAAATGGAATGGTCTGTCAAATGCAGTAAATAAACCTCAGGTTAGGATATGTCCTAGTCATCATGTTAGTAAAAATGTCACCCACTTAAGACTAAGAGGATTTGTGGTATCAAATTAAAATTTCCTCCACCCCGCTTAGTTTGGTGCTACTGGTTCTGATAAGGCTTGTCACTGATCTGCAGAGTGACTGGATTTCCCACCGACGTGTAGCCGTAGGTCTGAGTGGACACTTTGGTTTTGAAGCTCTGCTGCCCGCCCTCGACTCTCTGCACCTCGGAGCAGTACGAGGGCTTCACCTCCAGGTTTGCGTGGCTCACTTGGATGGGGACGTGCCTCTCCGTCCTGGACCGGCTGCCGCTCCCTTGCGGGAAGGCGGATGAGAACAGGTTGCTGGGCAGGTGCTCCCTGAAGCGGCTGAAGAAGCCGCCCCTCTGCCTCGGCGCCGCCACGGGCCGCCCCACGTTGAGGAGCACCGGCTGCCCCACCGTGGACCCGCCGATCTCCCGCTGGAGCACGGAGATCTCGCAGGGCTTTTCGGCGGGGGCCTTCTGAGCACCGCAGGAGCCGTAGGTCTCCCCTTCTTCCGGGACATAATCCTCCAAGTCTTCGAGGGTCAGAACGTGGTCTCCGCGTGTCAGGGCCGTCGACTCCTTCTTTCCGTAAAGGTCACAGTCGTTGTCCTCATCGTCCGGTTCGAAGACGACGGTCTGCGCGTCATCGAGCTCGTCGCTGTCCTCTCCAGCTGCGTTGAGGACGGTCGAGAGCTCGTGCGGGCCTCCGACGATTCCAGAGGCGGAACCGGAGGGGGCGCCGCCCTCCTCGTCCTCCCAGGAGAGCGGCTGGCCGCCCACGTCTCCCTGCAGCTGGGCCTGCGCCTGCTCCACCAGCTTGTTGTTGGAGTTGTTGGCGTTGGGGTTCTCTGGTGGAGACCTTCTGGGTCTGGTGGGTGTGGTTCCGCGATCGGACACAGCCGGCGAGACCCCTCTCCTCCTGGTCAACCTGGGAGATTTATTGACCTTGTACTCTATGACCTCCTCTACCTCAACCCACCTGGGCTTGGTCTCCACCACCCTGGCCTCGCTGCTCGCAGGCTCAGTCACATACAGGGTGGGGATAGTCTTCCTGGGGGTGGGCATTCTCCTCATCCTGCCTGCGAGGGGCTCTGGGGTGGAGGACTCTGAGCGGTGGGCTCCAGCAAGAGTCAAGCCAGGGGACTTGTGCCTCCTCATACGCGGGTTCTTCACCACAGTGGTTATAGTCTCCTCACTGGAATTAAGAAAGACTTTCTGTACAAATGAACCTGCATGCATCTTTTTTCACTCCGATTATGGAAGCAAGGTAGGGGGCTGCATTCTCCAAACCATGCAACTAGAGCTGCAACAATGAGTTGATTGAACTATTACGGCATAACTATGTCAACTATTACATTTTGACATTCCATTAGAGTCACGTTTAAAAAGAAAATGTTTTTGGTTTTTGGTTGGACATTTTAGGTTGATTTTTTTGTTTTTGGGAAACTCATCATTTTATACCATTTATGAACCAAGCAACTAACCAATTAATTGTTTCAATAATTAATAGACTATAAAATAGTCTATTGATTGCGTGTGTAAGTTGTAAAATGATGAGCTTGAACTCTTCAAATATCAACGCTGTGTGACAAGCTGCAATAATACAGTAGCTGGTTTAAGTGGACCGCACTCTGGTGAAAACAGCCCTTCCTTTCATCATCTTAGTGATAGAATCCGTTGCACTCAGGCTTTAAATACTGCATGCATGGGGCCAATGACGGAAGCACACACACACACACACACACACACACGCTAAATTTCCTCTTCAGCAAACCGCACACACAACACGGCCAACATAAAGCTGTCTGTGTGTCTGAATCACATCTGAGAAAACGTCTTTCCACATATCCTATAACATTTCATACTTCAATACTGAGGACATGCAATGTGGTAATGAATTGTTTAAAGCGGGGGTTTAGTTTGAAAAGAGAAAGATCGTAGGCCTTGTCTCAGGCAAAGTTTGGGAGAAGGACCCATCTCACCCACTCTTAGATTACTCAGTTTCATTCATTCAGATTATTATTTGATCCAATACACACAGAAAATGAGCTATAAAAGACTTAATATCTGTTTGACATTACTACACAAAAAAGGCAACAAACATGCTTCATGCACAACCTTTGTTCACACTTACATGATGATAGTTTTCTTTGGTATTTTAGTCTCCTGCTCCGTAACTATGGAAAAGGTGGTGTAATTGACAAAGAAGGTAAATAAATCACATCTCCAGTCCATTTTGTGTCTCAGATCTTCAAAATTCTAAGAGTAATAGGCATTATTAAAACAGATACAGAAAGAGTCTGTCCTGTGAGCAATAAGTGTTCCTACCTTCAATCTTGATGGCCTGCTCGCCAGTGCGAGCCACAGCGGAGGGTAGAACTAAATCAGCAGCACACTTCGCACTCCCCAGATGGTTGGACAGCTTGCAACAAGAAGGAAAATAATTTTAGACTCTATATGATGATGGACTGCCGCTAATTGATATCAGCTCACACAACCATGAGACCAAATTAAAGTGATTCGTTTGAAAAAAAACAAAAACATGAATCAAATTAATTTATACAACAGTATAATTAGTTCTGCAATCCAAGAAGGATGTTACTGTAGACCAACCTCACACTCGTAGTGTCCCAGGTCTCTCTCTGTTAGGTTTTTTATTATCAGGACTAGAACTCCGCTACGGACCTCACTGTAGGTCTGATACTTCTGCTGGTCAGTCACCAGCCGGCCGTCTTTGAACCACCTGGATCAGACACAGGTACCCAGGGCAGAGGTTAACACATAATTATAATGTGAAACGTTAGAACATGTGGGGGGTGAAGTGTGAATACCTGATCTTGGGGCTGGGGGCGCACTGTATGACGCAGGTGAACTGAGCATCCTCACCAGCAACAAAGATAGCGGTCCTCATTTTATTCACAAAACGAGGAGGCACTACAAGAAATATGCAATTTAATAGACTTTAATGAAGAACAGAAGTAGCACAGGTCTTTTTTTGCCCATTGGATAACTAATTCAGATTCTAATCTGCAGCTAAACTTACAAAGAAGTCTTTTCTGTAAGTTTAACTGCAGAATGACCCATCTCCTTGGGGTCACTCTCATACTGGATGCCACTCACCCTGAACAGTGACCTTGCCGAGGGTGCTGGCGTTGCCAGCTGGGCTCGTGGCGAAGCACATGTACTGGCCGGAATCATCGGCTGTCATGTTATCCAGGATCAGCGTGCAGGAACCGTCGGGGTCCTCAATGATGATGTGATGGGGGTCTGCCTCCACTGCACGTCCATCTACAACCAACAAGGAAACACACGTTTTGTCCTCAGACGCTGCTTGCATACAGATTTCAATCTGTCACTCAGTCATGCAGGGTTACTCTTCCACTAATAGCTAGACTAGACATGATGAAAACAACGTACCCTTGTACCATGTGACCGTGGGTTTGGGTACTCCGGTGGCTTTGCAGGCCAGTTTAACAGTCTGTCCCAGCTCTGCTGTGCAGTTTGCCAGAATTTCCTCAAAGTCAGGGGGACCTGTTAAAGCCAATTAACCATAAACATATGGATATAGACAAAAGCAGAATAGAAATGTAGAAACAGATCAGATTTGTGTGTCCCGCTCACTCCAAGCGGGCATGCTGTATCGCTGCTGTAGTTCCCGGAATTCTCTCAGCCACGAGTTCTTGATGGTAACGGTTCGGGCCTGCAAGGTGTATTTCCTAACCGAGTCCTCGCGCTCATGCCAGATCTCAAAGGCACGTTCATCGCCCTCCACTGTCTCGTTCACATCGATGTTATTCAGCTGCAATGGAATGAATTATGCAAAATATCATTCAAGCTTTGCACCAATAAAATAAAAGCAGGTGTGGCTATAATAAAGTCCTCACCTTCATCATGTTCTTAAACACATAAGCTTGTGTATCAGTGTTGCTGTCTCTCTTGGGTTTGCAGATTATACAGTAGTTCTTAAAGAGGAAAACGTGGCGATGGTGACCTCTAGAGGACGTCCGAATTCCAGGAGCTCCCTCCCATACTTGAAAAGGTCCCTGGTGTTAAAAAAAAAAAAAAAAAAAATCATATGCACACGATTGAACATTAAGACGATCGTGTCCCCAATCATTGCATTATTGACTCAGTGACTATATCCTACCTGTCTAATTGGCTCTCCCAGTACTTCCAGGGTGGCAGGATAGTTCTCGATCATGGAGACGTGGTGGGTGTTCTCGGAGCGCTGAGGAAGCGCAGACACCATGGCGTACGCTTCTTCCAGGAGGCAGCAGTTCTGACCGTTTCTCGCCTTGTTTCGAATGAGCTCCTGATGGTGTTGAAAGTAGAAATTTCAATTAAACCAGAGTGATACAAGTGAAAAAGCAATTGACTTAACACAAATAATTTAAACTATATACAATATATATATAGCAGGTTGGCAGGATTTAAGGAAATATTGTAGGACAGAGATTTTGTGGCATATATGATGCTTTTTGTGGATATCAATTTAAAGCTGAAAATGATCTCTGTTGGAATTTTTTTGTATTTTATGTTATATAAAACATGTGTTTTACCCTTTTAAATCTCAGTTAATCAGGTAATCATCAATAAAAAAAAAATTGTTTATAAACATCTAATTGGTGTAGAGAGGTGATTATAACAAGACCACTGCATGTTCTGTGCTGCAGCTGTCACCTTGAGGAAGGCCTTGTACTTCTGAATCCGCTCCAGTGGCTGCTGGATGTAGGCGTTGATGCTGCGTACCGGCGGACCTGCAGGGTCTGCGCTGGCTTGCTCTTTGTCACTGTACTCCTGCAATGATAGAAAAGTAATGAGATATGACACATTCCAGGATCCACGGTGCAGCATTAATGGCCCAGTGAAGAGCTGCGTTACCTTGAAGAAGCTGTGGACAATCTTGTCACTGATGGCAGACTCGGCCTGACCTTGACCCACGAGATACTGGACATACTTCTCAAAGCCCTCCTTGTTCTTCAGGAAGCACATGGCTACATCGTCATCTGTTTCACAGTCGTTCAACTTTGCAAAGAAGGCCCTGCAAACAAAAATGAAGAGAAAAATTCATTAAATAGCTAAATAAATCTGACTGTATGTCTTAATTAGCAAAGAGAATGCTACATTGTTCTTAGGATGGATAATAAAGATGCAAACTTTTGTTTTGTTTCTGTTCTAAAATAGCCAATTGCAAAGACTAGAGGTGAGCTCACTTGCTGTGGAAGTCCTTGATGTCGTCAATGTTCCTGAATATGACTTCCTTCTGGCTGCTGACATCAGGCGGGGCCTCGGGGCTGGTTGAATGCTTCAGGTGATGAGAGGTGAAGAAGTTCACCTCTTTGATAAACTCAGATTCAGTGTTGATCAAGTCGTGAATATGTTGGCTGGAGAAAACCATAGAATAGAAGGTAGGCAGCTGGTTAAGGTTAATTTCTTAGGGAGAGTAAAGAAGCAAGAGCTTTACTTACAATAATTTCCTCTTGTATTCTCCCTCAGACACCTCCTCTACATTTGCCTCTGGAAGCTCAGCCGCATCAGCAGTGAGCTGGAGGGATACACAATTTAATCATCAGGAATTAATGCTGGTGAACAAGAGTTTAGAGGTTACATTTGGTAGCTCAGCGGCTGAAGCCTTAAGACATACTTTTATCTTCTTGTCCAGGTAGGCGGGTGAGACGAATCCTTGGCGAGATGGTGTAGTTTTGTTGGGTTTGGTCCGGACTAACCACTTGAGTGGATGAGCTGAGTCTAATACTTCAACATACTGCCCCACCTTCAGGGAGATGGATTCTTTGCTTGCGATGGTTGGGTTGTAGTCAGCCGTCGCCACATAGATGTCAAACATCTGTAAAGAATAAATAATTCATCAATGACAGTACACATTTACTGTATATGCAACACAATACATACATTCAAATATGCTATAATTTGGTTATTGTCAATGCCACATTGATTAACTAATGTTAATGAGTTTAATGTCAGTAAAGTAAATGGTTATGATTACAAAATGAACTGTAAAATATACACATACTGTAATAAGACAGTAGTAACAATGAGAAATGATGCTAGAAGTATGGTTTTTGCGTGGCAATTTAATCTAATATCTTTCAACTTTTAATTATTGCTCTCCTTCAAAGATCTGACTCTTTTGTAGTCTGTAGTCTGATATCCCCCGAACTACAGCTTCAACTCATGAGATATTCTCAGAAAAAAAACAATACTGCACAGGCGTCTCTATTTCTTCTGTTCACTCTGTATTGACAGATCTTTGACAG
Organism: Eupleurogrammus muticus; assembly: GCA_036785175.1. NCBI lineage: Eukaryota > Metazoa > Chordata > Actinopteri > Scombriformes > Trichiuridae > Eupleurogrammus > Eupleurogrammus muticus. Next base: position 13,198,637 of record JAYKQN010000014.1, on the reverse strand, counting down.
TTAATAGTATGTGAACCCTGTTTAAGAATGTTAATTCATATGACAGATGCAAACATGCAGTATCTCACCTCTCCTCTGGCGTCGCCCTCATCCGACTCAGAGGAGGAGTCAGCGATGAGCGAGGGAGGACGCGAGCGGCCGTGATGAGGTGATGCAGAGGGAGTTTTAGTCTCGTCGTCGCTGTCGACGCCCGGCACGCGTAATGAAGCTGGAGCAGAGATCGGATCAGAACAGGTCAGTAGAGAGAAGCAGGACAGCAAGTACAAGTCTGATAATCCAGTGATCTTTTAAATGTGTTGGGCTGATTTTCTCAAAATTAAGTGTAATAGTTGTTTTGGGTTGAATGCGGCAGCAATTATTAGTACCAGATCCATTTGGTTTTCAGGAGCTTAGCTGAGGCAGGATGAGTCCACAGGAAGTCACATTTCAAGCAATAAATGCCTAGCATTTATTGGTGCTTATTTCACCAAAAAGGCAAATATTGCTAATATATAGCTTCAGATTTGTTTTCAGATCAAAGACTGCAGCTTTAAAGTGTAAATCCACATTAATCATTTAAATCTAAATGCTTTACAGTGATTTTATTAGTAAAAACATGCACTAAAAATAAAAAAAATACTGGTGATCAGAGCGCGTAAACGTATAGTTATTGTGAAGCTGATGCACTTGGGATACATACTGTTAGCTTTGGGCCAAGATTTCATCCACTGGAGCACTTCGTGATTCTGTGAGCAGTCTGAATAACAAATTAATGATTGGATCAGCACTTAGTAGGTTGGGCTGGTAAACCGATGGCTGTAAAAGTGACAAAGGATGATGTCTCTACGAAGCAACGAGGGGATGTAAGTCATACGCATTAGGCCTGGGCTGATATTCCAAATTTATTTGACATTGTCCAGCCCAAATATTAAGATATGTGATATTATCAAGGGAGGGAACTATAGTTTTCTGGGAGTTTGTTCCGGACATGGAATATAAAAAAACTGAATGCTGCATTTCCCTAAACACCAGGGTGCATATCTAGAGTAAGTAAAGCAGTGAACTGAAGCTGGAGCTCACAGCAGGGCAGTCTCTGCAAAAGTGTTAAAAAAACTATTATTAATAAGAAATAAGGATTAATTAATAAATTGTAAAAACAAAAGCACAAAAGATATTTTGATATTATGGGAAAAAAATCAAATATCCTGGAAATGAAGCATATGCCGGAAATATGTAGTATATTGAAAATCAGCCCAAGTCTAATACACATCAACGAAGCAAAACATGCCAGGAAACAGAACTCCATCTCCACTGAGATGTGAATTCTAATTCAAGAATTGAAGTGTTACAGCATTCAGATTAAACAACACAATTCTTGAATTATCTGAGTAAACTCAATGAATTCAACCGAACATTTTACTGGGATGTAACAAAACACTCAGCAGCACTATATCCAACACAACAGTATTGAATTGATTATACGTGTTTAAGCATCTTTAGAATTAGCAAATAGCAAAGCCATTCGTGGCAGCTTGCATGTTTCATATGCAGTGTTCATGAGAAATATAAAGAAAGGAATTTTCTGCATATTTTAGCAAAGAGATAGGCAACCATTGAAAATATCATGTGATGGTATTTACAACTTTGTGTTGTTACCTCTTTAGTCTAAGATAGATGTCTTAAATACTCATTTCAGATACTAAAAGTTAAACAAGTTATCATTACCTTGAGGTGGATTGGTTTGTGGAATATAGAGTATGCCCTATTTTTAGTGATATACCCATTTCCTATTACAATTTCTACTACATTATTAAATACTATAATATTTTAATTTATACAAAAATAAGTCTATAACACAAACCTACCTTGAGTGATCTTTGCCGATACCATTTCAGTGATCTGGGAAGTGAGTTTCATGAGGAATTCCTCTGAGCCTACTTCACCTAGGTAGGGCATTTTACCCTCTGATGAAAAAAGGGAAAAGAATACCATACGTATTGTAGTATTTACAGGATTACTATAGAAACAGTATCATGCTTGTATTAGACAGTATATAAATGTTGCACCTTTTCCTTTTTTAGCTTCGTCCTCTGGAGGACTAACTGTAATCCCAAGAACCCTGAGGATAATTAAATTATGCAATTATTTTTCATATATTTCAATGAATTTACAATACACATTATATACACATATTTTTATTTGTTTTGTCATTTCACATCTGCAACAAAAACTCACCCTGTGGCTTTGGTCTCTTTCTTTGGTTGTGGAGCTGAGGATTTAGATAAAACACCAAATATCATTTAATCACCTTATAGAAAGGATGAACATTTTTCCATTAAATATTTTCAGCCAAAACTTCTATGACATATTCATGCACTAATATCTGGCCAACATCATTATCAGCACTCATTCATATGCATAAAGCAGAGAGCCTGGATTATTTTGTTTTCCTCACTTTCATCCACCACGAGGTGGGCATTGCAGATGGACTGTCCCGCCTTATTTGTGGCGATACAGGTGTATGCGCCAGTGTACTCTGTGCCCACATCCATCAAGATGAGGCTGTGCTGACGTCCGGAGCTTGCTATTTTGTACCCCTTGGTGTCAGGCTTGATCCACAGGACATCTTCCATTGATTCCTCCTTCAGCCAGGAGACCATCGGAGTGGGAGACCCTAAAAGTGAAAGATGAAAATTGAGTACTATGAATTTGTAATGTGCCATTTTTTTGTATGGACCACAAATAAATTGTTTGCAATTGTACAGACAAACAATAAAGTGAACACACCTTCTACTTTGACAGACAAAGTAATGCTGGCTCCCTGTTTCACCTTCCTATTGCTGAACTTTTCAATGAAGCGTGGTGGTATCAAGGACTCCTTGGGGTCTGTAAAATTTCCGTACAGTGTAACACTAGTGTAATATAGTGTAATAATAATGTAGCTAATGTAGCTTTAAAAGAACATGCACATATTGCAGATCTGCAGGATAAATGTCAAATTACCTTTTTTTGCTTGTGGAATAGTCTCCCCTGGATCTGTTAAAAAGTACAGTTAGCATTATAACTGCACTGTTTAAGAGTATCGAAGTATGCACTAAAGTATGCTATGTGCTGTTATTGAGGAATACATACTGAGGACAATCAGTTGGGCAGAGGAGTAAGCAGAACCGGCTGCATTGCTGATGTAAGCAGAGTATTCCCCCATATCTTCTTTCTTCACCTCCAGGATCTCCACGCTATGGACATCCCGCTGTGACAGCAACAGAATCCTTTCTGAGGCCCGCAGAGGATGACCATCTTTGAACCAATATATTCTGGGTTTAGGGAAGCCTGGAGGACAGAGAACATTTCAAAAACGCCATCCTTTCATGTACATTGACTAGATTACCACAATTCAGTTCCACTGTTATTGAGCCAAACCGAATATTTAAAGCGATTGATGAACATACCTTTTACTCTGAATTGCATCTTAGCAATAGGTGAACCTGGACAGACATGAACATCACGAAGCTCCGCCACAACTTGAGGTAACTGATCATCTTCAGTCACAGACTCAAAGGTCTCAGTTTCTCTGCTCAAGGACAGTGCATGTTCAAGTACTCAACATTTACACAGATTATATGGTACCTTCATTAACATGTCCTCTTAAAAACATCTTTTCACTGAATTTACCTGGACATGTAGCCCTTGGCACTGACATAGGAAGATGTCTCAGTGGCATCGGCGGCAGTGTCATAATCTGAGCTGCAAGACACTGTGGGAAAGGGTTGGCGTGCTGCATTATACAATGATCAGTGAAATCAAGAAGACACAATGTGTACTGATAGTATGACCAATGTTGGTTGTGAACTCACAATCCAACAACATTGCAAGATAGAGCTGCTTTGACCACTTTAACTTTAAAAGAGACTAGTCTGGGATTTTTCTGTTTCGGGTTATCTGGAATAAGGTTTAGGTAGTAAGAAAATGGTTATCCAGATGTTCTGTTCACCAACACTGTTATATAACATCAATCAGCTTTGTTCAATCCATTCAATTGGTGGTGGATTTATTCTTTACTTTTTGCCATCACAGGCATGACAGGGAACAATTAAGTACAAATATTTGAAATAAATAGGTGTGTGATACACTGAATGTTAACTCACTGTCAACCCGAAGTTCAGCCTTAGTGGCTGCGATGCCACTGCTATTTTCAGCTGAGCAGCGATAGACGCCCATGTCAGTGGGCAGCACAGTGGTGATAATTAGCTGGTGGCAGCCCTCCTGGTCTTCATTGATCATATAATGGTCATTCTCCTCCAGCAATTTGCCATCCTTATACCAGCGAACAGTGGGAGGGGGCTTGCCAATTACTACACAGTCAAAGCTAACTGGGTATCCATCTGGAACATCCTGGCTTTGCAACTCGGTCAAGAAGACTGGGGCAGCTAGGTAAAAAAAGTTGGAAAATCCAAATTCTATAATATCGCCGGGTATGTAGGGATTTAGCAATAATCACAATAGTAAGCATGCAAAATAAGCAGAGGACACAAAGTCATTTATTGATAATTCAGAAAACTCCCCTAAGATATATCTTACCAGGGGCTCCGGTCATGAATGCAGGGGCAGGTCTATCTTGCGTAGGGGTCTGTGTGCCGTCTTGAGAGTAGCCCATCTTTTTAATTCTGAGCTCTACATTGAGAGGCCCTGCCTCCATGATGGCCGTGTCCACAGGAACCCCATGGATTGTGAACATCTGCTGGAACCTCTTGGATGCGACCTCCGCCTCTGCTCGTGAATTGAAGCGGATGTAAATGTAATTTTCGTCCTCGCGGTACGAGTGAGGGTCTGGCGGACGCAAGTCTCCTTCATCTGCGCTGACAAACGGCTCTTCCTCCACATCTGGTGGGAGACGCGTGCGCAACAAGCGGCGGAGGCGTCTGCTCGCCTGCCTCAGTGACTCGTCCATCTCGCTGCCTGATGAGCTCTCTGGCTCGCTGTCGGCGCTGTAGCCCACCGTCAGCGGCCGTTGCCCGGACGATTCTCTGGCCATTCCCACTGTGACCTTACCGCTGTGGGAGGTGACTCCAAACTTGTTGGTGACCTCGCACGTGTACACTCCGGTATCCCGTGTGGTGATGGCTGTAATGACCAATGAGCAGGTGCCATCATTGTAGATATCGATATGATGGTGTTTGCCATCCTTCAGGACTTCTCCGTCCTTCAACCAGCGCACTTTATCAGGTTTTCCTTCGGCCACACATTCCAGATGTATGGTGCCACCTGGTTCTTTGGTCTGGTCTTTGAATATGTCTTTGAAGACAGGACGCATGTCCTTGCGGGCCTTGTATCCCTTAAAGGCAGCTTGAATCTTAATGGCAGCATCCGTGAGATCAGACTCATCCTCTTTACTGATTTCCATGATGTTGGTTTCCTCTGTAGACACCTGCTTGATGTCGGTGTGCTGAATTACGGTTGTTTTCACTTCAGTCTGCTGCACTGTTCTCTGCTCGGCCATCTGGAAATGAGCAAAGAACCTATCGGCGGTCATAGCTTCTGACTCGTTTGGTGTTGCTGTGACAGCGGTCTTGCTGCTGGACTCTGTCTTCTTCTGAGTAACAATGACCTGTTCCTTCTCTATCGATTTAGTTTCAGCTTTTTTTGATACAGTCTGCTCCTTCTGTTGTGATTTCTTCTTGCTATCGTCCTCAGGCTGTTCGGTGATGGAGTCCAAAGTTGGCTCTCGACTCATTCGCCGTTTCTTAGCTGATGCCTCCCACAATTCATGGACATCACATTCTTCTGCAGCTTCTGGGGGAAGACTGGGCTGCCCCAGTTTCTCAGACTCAACCTGTGTCCCTTCAGTATCTATAACCACAACAGATTGTGACTTTAACAAATCTCTTACAAAAGTTAGACCGTAAAAACCTTACTGGCACGACTGGCATTACTAAATGCAGAAAATGCTTGGTACACCAAACTGTTTTGTCAGTGTCTTACCTGGGCCAACAGGTGGCTGCATTGGTGCTTCTGTATAACAATAAAAAATTCACATATAATATAGCAGTGTAGAAACCTTAAAAAAATTCCACTGCTATTCTTGGATCACTGTATCAAATTATGAAAGTCTTCTATAGACAACACAATAGAAGATTGATTATCAATCTGATGTAAATGATGTACTATAAAATAAAACAGTAACAAGTACAATCTCTGGCAATGTCTGTCTGGACAAGGGTATCCATCTCATGTCACTAAAACTAATTCAAACAGCAGCTAATATTCAGGGAAATTTAAGCAAATACTCCATTGATAGGTGAGAACATTATTAGCATTTCATGAACTAAACCACACATCCACTCACCAAGCTGCACAGTCTGAGGCAGCTCAACAGGTTCTCCAACCCCAGCTCTGTTGATGGCTGCCACCCTGAATCTGTAGCTACTGCCCGGGAGGAGATTTTCGACCACAAACTCTGTGTTGCACACAGGTTCAGAAAGGCAGGGCAGCCAGAGGGAACTGTCTATCAGCCGCATCTCCACCCTGTAGCCAAGAATGGAACTCCCTCCATCATGGAGTGGAGTGAACCAAGAGAGGGTGACAGACTCTTTAGTCTTGCTGAGGACCTCTGGGTCCTCTGGAGGATCAGGTACAGCTGTGGGGGGAAATAAGTCAGTAGATGGTCTTATGAATAATCATTAACAACTACACATTTGACATATTCAAAGATCATATACAAGTAATACAGGGATACAAGAGTATTACTGAGCAAATGTATTTTTTATTTCATTGGGCCTGCAAAACCTCTGTATAATATATATATAACTGAAAATGAAACTTCTTACAGTTTCCTCATGGTATGTCAAACACTTACTGATAATGGTGAGCTTGGCCAAAGAGAGAGCATCTCTAGCTGCGAATGTAATTTCCTGCTGGGGCATTAGAGGCGCCTGTCTCAGGACGAGACGATAAGAGCAGCCATCAGCCCTCATAGACCAGTGTTCACTGGGCTTGAGCTCAACTCCGTTAGTGTACCAGGCTACTTCTTCTGAAGGGACAGGCTCAGTCAACTGAACATAGAACTCAACCTTCTCTCCCACTGCAGCCACCTTGTCCTCCAGACCCTTTATAACATCCAGCTGCCAGCCTTATCAGAGAAAACCCACACAATTAGATGTAAAAGGTCATCATTCGAAGTTAATCACATGCCTTAAGATACAAGCCAAATATTCCTATAAGTACAATTTCTTGTGTTACTTTGAGTGACTCACCTTTGACAGAGAGTTGGGCAGATGTGGATGCTGTACCAGCTTTGAAGGTCACCGTGCAGCTGTCTTTAACACGCAACTCTTTGAGCAGGAGCAGGTGGCGACGACCACTCTCAAATGTCACAATCTCCACATTATGTGATTCCTTCACTGGTTTCCCATCGAGGAGCCATTGGCATTCTTTGCTCTCAGGACGAGAGAGGGCACACTCAAACAATGCTTCACCTCCATCAAAGGTTTCCATATTCTCCAGGCCCTGAACTATGTCAATGGGTTTGGCTGCAGATCAGAATAGGAAATGAATGGAGAAAAAAAGAGAGCACAATCAACAATAAACTTTTAAGAAGACTTGTGATTTGTTAACAGAGGGCAGGAACTCTGTGATGATAAGCGACTGATTAGTTAATAGGGCTCCAGAATTGTCAAGAGGGAACAGAGGAGACTCCATAAAAGTTGGTGCTCTTTCTATGTGGAGGGAAGCTCACCTTCCACATATAGTGAAGCGACCACACAGGTCCCCTCTGCCTCACAGGAGTATGTGCCCCTGTCCTCAGTGGACACTCGGCTAAAGTACAAGCGAGCCACAGTCCAGTCCTGCTCCACTACCACCCTTCGACCATCAGGCTGCAATGGTTGCCCGCCTTTCTTCCACTGAGCCTTGACTGGCCTTGAGAACTGGCAGATGAACTCAGCCGGTTGGTTTTCGACCACCCGAAGGTCCTCCATGTCACTCACCACTTCAACTATGGGATCTGAAGTTGGGGTCAGGGGTCATAATGTCAGGGCTTGGCCATAAGACATAAGGATATTTGCAGGACATGCCGAATGACATACGGGCTTTCTAACCCCCCAGAACACCTTGAGATATTCATATGCAAGTGATGCTTCTATGTTTTGTGGATTGTACATGTGGTATGTTCCAATTGGTAGACATCCACTGTGTTGAATGTAATATTTAGTAGGAGGTCACAAAGCCCAACTGTCAAGATTCAATGGGAATGGGGACTGTCAGTACTTATCAATGCTACCTTCCTGAACTGTTCTGCACTTGTGCACTTATCCTTACTCCTCACCCTAACCCTAACCACTTACAGTACACATGTGCAGAACGGATCAGGCAGTGGCACAGACAGAACTTAAAAACTCACAGGGAAGGTGTCGGGGGGTTAGAGATTTTCGTGCTTGCAGGTTAGGGGCAGGGCAGGTATGTGAAATGGCAAAATGGAGATCAGAGTAAAAGTGAGTAGTGGAAAGCGACCGGCCAGAGTGGATGGGTGGAGCAGCACTTTACTTACAAAACTCTTCTGTTGTTACATGTGGGTTCACTTACTCCCTATAATAGAACTCATTACCAACAGAACCGGGCCTACTGCACAATGTTCACTGAATCTGATCCAATTAATTATCTCTTGCACATTTATAATATCAAGAGATGCATACAGTTATGGCTGCACATTTAACCATGTAATAATCACGATCATGCTTTGATCCGTGAGTAAAACTGGATCAAGTGCCACGTGACAGTTTAGAATACCTGGTCGGACACTATGAATCAAGTTATCTTGGATCACAAATGTAAGTGACAATATGTTTCCAGCATAGTGTCACTTCCTTTTCTGAATAACTGTTCTTAAAATTCCTTTGGTTAAAGCTCAGGAGTAATGACAGACCATCTTACAAGGATTAAAATGGAGATGGTGGTTTATACAAACCAATGGACAATAGATCAAACACAAGCAGCAAATCAGCCACCAGGACTAGACACCATAAAGACTGACCTGGAAAAACATCTAATGGGGATGATAAGGACATCAGATACCATTAAACACAAGACACAATTGACAACATTTTTGTTGTGGTTGCTAATGTTAGCACAGAGTTGTTAGCTACCAAGAGTAGCCATTTAGAGATACAATACATGAATTCTTTTGTCTGACCCTTGCAGATCAAAATAGTAACAGCAATGTTAATTAACAGATTTCACATCACACATTATAACTAAGGCAGTCTTTACTACAAAAAATAGGCTGCTTTCAAGAGTTAGATATATAAACTTTGGTCCCAAAGTTTAATGAATGTGATCTTATTAGAAACATAATCGTGATTATCATTTTATTATTTCAGCAGCCCAACATACAGCTAGGAGGGATTCAACCATTCCAAAATTGATTTGTCAGATTTTTTTTTAATTTAAAATAAGTAATTTAAAAAAATGTGGTTAAAATTAATAGCTGGTATATTGTAAGTCACTGGTCTAATTGACCTGTTTTAGTCACTCAAAACACTTGTTACTGTGGTGCTGCACCCAGTTGTGTGTTTTAATCATATTATCATTATTATTATTAATAAAATGAAAAACAATATTTTGCATGCATGGTGAAGCACTTAGATGTCAATATATCCAGTGTTAATCATCAACTTCAAACATTGTATGGAACCCTGCAGAAAAAAACAATTCATAATATTTGTATTCATTCTTCAACGACCATTGCTACCGAAATTATTTTGGTTAATGTTGATCTTTGAATATAAAACAAAGAAACTTTGGTTAATTTTAGTCTCTTTTGTCTATCTTTAATTTACAATCTTGTCAACATAAATAATTACAATTCTGCAGGGTCTTTAAAGAATGCACTTTAGATTCTCTGCTTTGTCAGTCTCCAGCGGTCATGATACCTTTGACTAGGAGTTTGGCTGTAGATGTTAAAGCACCAGCTTTGAATGTGACAGTGCCAGAATCATCTGTAGCCAGGTTCTTTAAGGTGAGTGTATGGATGTGGTTCTGGTTCAGCTCTATCTCACTTAAGGGGCTGTTGTCCAGCAACGTGCCATCCAACCACCACTGCACCTTGCCATGTGCCCTGCCAGTGAGCTGGCAGGAGAAGGTTGCCCATTCACCAACAAAGACGTCAATGTTCTTAAGACCAGACACAATGAAGACTTCTTTCACTGTTGAGTGAAAACACAACACTGAGCCTCTAACCTACTTATCAGTAGTATGTCAATATAAATGACAGAGCAAAATGACATGAAACCACAGACATTAAATGGCACCATGAAACATCACACTTTGAAACACAAAGAGGAAGTCCTGTCCTTAAAGCAAGACTACTTTTTTACAGCAACACATTTCCAAATAACCCAAAAGTTTCCATTGTTTTTGTGGAATTATCTTATTCATTACAAATCTTCTTTTTTGTCAAACTGAAACTCATTGGCTTTGAGTTCAACTGAGGACAGATGCAACAGTATTAAAGTCGCTACCTTGCACTGCCAAAGAAGCTGTAGTGAGCTGGTTTCCTGCATCACAGGTGTAGTAGCCACTGTCTTCTCTCTCCAGGTGCCGTACGTGGAGCTCTTGAATGCACCCTTGCTTCCTCATCTCATACTTCTTACCGGGCTGGAGGACCATGCCTCCTTTCCTCCACTCAACATGAGCACCTGGCTTAGACAGCTCACAGCAAAGGGTAACATCGTCACCCTCTATCGCATCCAAGTTCTCGAGCTCTTTCTGGAAGATCAGTGGTGTACCTGGTGAGAGTTTAAAATGGCATCAGATGTTGAGATGGAAGGTTTGGTATCCGATTGTTGAGATGAATGACGATAGTGAAATACAGCCTGGGTGTGTGAAAGGTGGAGAAAATTTCAGTTGTTCACTTCAATCCTATCTTGGTCCTCGATCTCGAACCTGATCAACAGGAAAGAGATTAGTTTTAGCCGTGGCATCATTCTTTACCTTCAACAGTCAAGGTGACGTGACACTGGGCATCTCCGGTGTCGCAGGTGTATGTTCCTGAGTCCTCTGGAACCAGGTTGTAGATCCGAAGCTGGTGGGATGCTCCATTGTTCTTCAGGTCATACTTGAGACCTGCTTTGATGGCTGTGTTGTTTCTCATCCAGGTGACAGTGGCATTGGCGTCAGAGATGGTGCAGGCCAGAGTGGCAGTTTCACCTTCTAACACCACAGTGTCATGTGGCTTCTCTAGTATTAGCACTGCAAATATGGCAAACCCAAAACTACATTTAATATCGTTAGCATTTCCATTCCCTTCACAGCCTTGACATTCACAATTTCAAAGCCATATACGGTACGTACAACTTGGATACATACACATATTGATGCATCACAGGCTTTTCAGATCTATGTGGTCTCTTCAAATTTGTAAAACAACACTTTTAAAACAACAAATTTCTATGATAATCTACAAAATAAATACAATTAATAGAAAGTAGTTGTAAAAGTTAGAAGAAAGCAGGTTTCCAATTGGCAATGCTTGGTCATCAATGGGGATAGATGTGAGCACCCAAAAGAAAAACCCCCTAGTGACCATGTCATCTCCCTTCCATCTCCCTACCTTTGGGTTTCTCCTCCACTTGCAGGCACGCCACGCTCTTCTCTTCTCCCACTACAAAGGCAACATCTCCCGATTCGTCTGGAGTGACCATCTTCAAGGACAGACGATGCACTCTCCCGTGGGTGCTCATTTGATTCAGATCATTGCTCTGAAGGAGATTGTCTTTGAGCCACCATTGCCCGTTTATCACACCCGAGTGAGACAGCTCAACTTCAAAGATGGCATCCTGACCCGTAGTCGTGGTAATATCGCAGAGTTCTCGGATGATGCGCACACGTTCTGAGAGTGAATGGGATGATTGGAGTTCAGGGATTAGATCACTGCAATGCTTCCACAAGGCCTCAGAAGGAGGATATATCCATCAACAATAATTATTGTTAGTACATGCCTAAAGAAATGTTCTCACTCTTAGGAACTTAACACATCTTGCAAAAACTATAGAATGAAAAAAGAGTTTTAAAACGTAATTGTAATTGAATGCTAACTATGAAATCAACGGGGACCACTCTGAAATTTGAGAATAGAGAATATAGTCCAGTATTTGAGAATGGGATGGATATATGTACAATATAGTTTTGGAAGCATTGAGACGGGATGAGATGACGGTGGACTGGTTTACCTTTCACAGTCACAGTAGCAGTGCTTTTCTTGTCGCCTGTATCACAGGTATATTCTCCGCTATCCTTTCCATTCAGCTTGTGTATGACCAGGGTGTGAGTGCTAGCTCTCTGCTCCACTGTGTACTTCTCCCCATGAGTGAGTGTACTCGAGCCTTTCCGCCAGGTCACCTTGCAATCAGGGCTGGATGTCTCACAGGACAGGGTGGCTTGGTCACCCTCCGTGGCCTGTTGACTTTCCATCTCCTTCTTGAACACTACAGGTGCAGCTGCCGGGAAACCATTGTTATTTACAATGAATTATTTAAGATTTCAGCCCAGTTTTCACAAAAGACACTGTTTACTTCCACCAATTCCAGATCAGCAGAAAGCATAGAACACAAAATAAAAAGATGAAAGAATCAAATCAGAGAAACTAAAATCAAAAGAATCAAATAAATTGAGTGATATGCTCTAGACAACCTATGAACTCTGACAAAGTCACTGAAAAGTGAATTAGATTTGGTCAGTTTAATTGTGGCACATTAAAATAAACAACCATGAAAAAACAAATAAATATACAATAAAATAAAAAGTTATTGGAACAACAGTAAAAATAAGAAAAAAAATAAAAAACAATATAGAATAAAAAATAAAAACTTGAAAAGAATGTGGGTTGTTAAAATCCAATAAAAGGAGGAATGAGCATGCTTGTTATATAAACATGAGGGGATTTGCTGTAATGTGGAAATGAAGAAAAAGCTTCCAAGTTATAGAGATGCTCTCTATGAGTAGAAGGAAGTTGTCCAACAAGGAGGGTGACGAAGGGTCAAGAGCAGCACAATAGACTTAACCGTCGAAGCAAAGTGGCAAGTTTTATATATGTAAAATACTATGTGGCTACTCGAAGTATTTCCCTTACCTCTGACTGTGAGAGAGGCAGTGGATGTGTGGTTACCCACAGAGAACGTGACCACGCCCGAGTCAGCCGTGGTGACGCCGCGCAGCGTCAGGCTGTGCGCCCGGCCCTCGCTCTCGATACAATTCATTTCATTATTCTGTAGCGGGACGTCCTGGAGTTTCCACTGGGCCAGAGGCGCCTCTTCATGAGAAACCAAACACTCAAAGCGGACGTCTTCACCTTCGGATACGACACAGCTCTCCAAGAATTTCAGTATTGTAACCTCGACCTCTGTTCGACAAAGTAATGCAGCACCGTGAGTACTTATTTCATGGGCGAAGGTGAATGGGGTTAAGTTCAAGCCCGTGCAGATTGTGATCAAAGTGTGACAGAGATGGTTGTAAATGCCGAGTGAAGAAAAAGAGCATGGTGTGTTAATGTTGTAAAGGCAGACCAGGGAAAGAAGCAAATGATGAGATGAGATGAAGAAAAGAAAAGTGAAACACTGAACTGCAAAAATAAGAAGATGTCGATGCACTTCATGCGTAAGGGATGTGTTTGGGGAATGAGGCTGTCCAAGTGACACACATGAAAACTCCATATGGTGCAGGGTGAGGAGGGAAGTAAACAATAAAAAAAGGTCTTGAAGATGAGATCCTACCCTGCACAGTAAGGACAGCTGAAGTCGTCTGGCTGGACGTATCGCATGAATATTCCCCTGAGTCAGCTCCTTTAAGCTTATAGATGACAAGCTCGACTACTGTCCCTTCCTGCTTTAGGTGATACTTGCTGCTGGAGGCCAGCACCCTGTCACCGCACCTCCAGGTCACGCTGGCCCCCGGCTTGGTGGTTTCACAGTGAAGAGTGGCGCTCTCCCCCGCCTGTCTGTCCAGGTCCTGCAGCTGGGTTTTGAAAAGGACCGGCTGGGCTGCAGTGGGGAGGGAGGGAATCAGTGAAATGTGAAAAAAAAATTGGTGGAGCTGAGAAAGCATGCCTGAATCTCTGGTCTAAAGTTAAATCACAAATTGTATTAGTGATCGCAATCAATGATTCTAATGCTAGATTATTAAAGATCCTAAAGATTCTTAAGCATAACCAAAAGAGAGGCCTCTTCTGGGTTTCTTTCTGTTCCATCAGTGATTAAGCTGAAGTCCAAGGGGGCTTCCAATTAAAGAAGTCCTTAATCCACGTCCTTTTAGTCAAGCACGTTTTTAGTCGATTCATTTGCAACCAAAGTATCTCCAAACCAAAAAACACAAAGATTGTGTCAAGCGTACCCTTCACGGCCAGTTGAGCAGTGCTCTGACGGTCGCCGGTGTCACACGTGTAACATCCGGCGTCCTCTACGTCTATGTCATGGATGACTAGCCTGTTGAGGTGTCCCGTCTGTATAATTTCATACTTGGCACACGGGCAAAGACCGAGTTGTCCTTTCCTCCACTCCAGAGCAACACCGGGTTTAGAGAGCTCACAGCACAGAGTGACACTGGCCCCTTCATCGGCCGTTTGGCTCTGCAGCTCTTTTGTGAAAATAACTGGGAGAGCTGAAGAATGAAAAGAAATAACCAGACGTTTGGGGGGTTTAATATCCACGTATAGTACAGGGCTGTGAATATAGAGGAAGAAATGGGTGAAATGGGATGGAATGGAAAAAGACAGCATGAGATGATGAGTCTCCATCCTACCATTCACTGTAAGAGAGGCCGAGCTTATCGCGTCCTCAGAAGAGCACGAGTAGCTTCCTGTGTCTTCAGGCCTCAAATCAAAGATCTGTAATTCATGACTACATCCCGTTTGTTTCATCCAGTACTTTTCTCCACAACTCAGGACCTGTGTTCCCTTCTTCCACACGGCGGGAAGTCCAGGCTTAGAAAGCTCACAGTGAAGAGTGACACTACTTCCCTCTTGAGCCTCTCGGCTCTCCAAGTCTCGAAGGAACGTGGCTGGAAGAGCTGCAGATTTGATATATAACATAAGGAGCTCGTATTTATTGTTGTATCCAAAAGGGGCTTCAGATTAGTATGCAGATATGTATTTGAGTGCATGAGATTTTTTACTAACAAAACTATACCAAAAAGATAATGAGAGAAATGGATGAAAATTACACAATCACACACACACAATGATGTCAATCAAACACAGGATTCAATAATTACCACCGGAGGACAAAAACACACCAGAATGCAGTAGGTGAATAAATATGCAGCTTCTCAGCTACAATGACTTAACAATGTGCAAAAAAACACATTGAGAACAAAATAAAACAAAAATGAAGGTAATACACATCGAACTTTGTAGACAGCGTAATTTTCCATCCCTGCTGGGTTAATACATTTTATTAGACTTTTAATATCTACTGAACATAGAACAGGACTAGTCCAGCAATTATGAAGGCATTCAGGATGAACTAAGTGACAAAAGAAGTTACTGAACTGATAAATTACATTAAAAACGCCAACAGTAATGACATCAACACTAAGTGACTGATTGATTTCAACTAAATGCAAGTTCCTCAAAACGCAATTTCGAACTCATCAACCAACAACAACAAATGTGCCACACTGACGGCAAAACCCTGGAGACAAAGAGATACCAAAACCCAATGATGATAACAATAGCACATACCTTCTGCTCTGTGTTTGGATTTCTTCTTCTCCGACTCAACTTTGGAGGTTATTTTTGGAGCAGGTGTCACCTCTGCTGCAATTCCAGGTACTTGTAGACATATATAACGTAGATTTTAATTAGACTAACGTCAACTGGAACGCTTCGCTATCACACAATGCGACGTGCCATACCCATTTTATAGTCACAAAACAGTACATTTGACAGTAATTTGAATGAAACTGGCATTTGCAGAAGCTCTTCTTTTCATTTGTATCTATATCTACATGCAGTGCAACACCGAAAAAGCGATATCTTGAAAAAAAAAAAAACAGATCGAGCCATAACCAAGAGCGTGTTCTCCAGCAAAGTCAATAGTAGCGTGGCGGCACATGACAGACAACACTTCCACATGGATGGTGCATTATGCATCATACATTATACTATAGCGACGGACCCAAAGAATTCAGATTCATACCTTCCACCATATTTCTTCAGACTGTATCAACTGGGTCACAACATGTGTGTTAGGAACCAAGAATATTGTGACTGACGTGACTACTGCTGACAAGATGTCTGCTTATAAATTCAGTCTTTCAATGATCTTACTACCACAAAATCAGCAAGAACAAACATTTAACAAACTGCAGTGCATGGACAGTTCAAAAACATCCTGTACTGTAGCAGCCAAGGCCAGACAACAAATAATTCCATATCACGTATAATTCAATAATATAGCATCTCCTCCGTTATTGATTTTATGACAGTCTGTTAAACTAATCATAGAAACAAGTGCAAACAAACTACAGCCAAACATATAACACACAGCGTGATAGACAATAAAAGGACAACTTCAGCTCCACATAAACACCTGCATTGTGCAGCCAGTGAAGATGTGATGACACAGGAAGCTAATTCACAACTAAAATCCTTCCATACCCTCTGGCTCTTTGGTCCGCTGCTGCTTCTGTGCATCTTGTTTGGCAGGTGCAGAAACAGTCTTCTCAACTGGGATAAAAAACAACGTTAGGCCCTGCAATCTCACAGTTATAAGTTCTCTCTCTTAACCTGGAAACAAGAGCTAACAAGAGCCAGTATAGCCGACATGATCACAAATACCCCAGCACAGACACCTTAATGTCATCTGTTACACTACAATAATTATACATGCTGACATCACACTACAGTTATGCAACATGTGTGAAAACACACAGCCTAATGGGGCTAATATCAAAAACCAGACCCTCTTTTCTGTCACAGCACAACTCCTCCAACGTGCTGTAAATTATGCAACAAACAACAGAACTGGAGCGAAATATCACCAGAACAACTGCAAAACAAATATGCCACAGAAAAAAAAGCAGCAGCACAAAGCTAACAAAAGCAATCCTGCACAGATTTATGTTCTCTATTCTCATTTAGCATAAAGTGTATTTTTTTAAAGCCTGAAATTACAATGGAATAAAGAAGTAGCAGCCATGCTGACAGCGCTGACAGATGTTTCACAAACCCGGTGTGTCTCATTACCTTCACCTCTGACATCCCGTGCCTGAGTCTCCTGTTTCAGCTGCTGTGGAGGAGCCTGTCCAGTGGTCTGCAGAGTCACTGCTAGAAATTGAACATTGCACCCTCAGCGTGAAATCATCTCACTATGCGTAAAACATAAATCTTACAAGCAACAACTCTCGAAAGGAAACATAACGTATCGCCATGCTGTCAAGGAAGATCCCAAGCTGCAACACAGAGTAACCAGGTGACCACTGATGTCCATAAACACCACAAAGGACCAACAAACAATGACAAGGATCGCAACATTTAGTCAATTAAAAAAAAATATTTTCCTTGTGTAAAAGTTAGGCCAATGTAATTACATTTTAAGGAGTTCTTAAAGCAACAATGCTCAGTGTACGACAAATAATGTCCCAACAAGCTGTTGTCTGATAATACATGCAAGCAGCCAGAAAAAAAATGGACTGGCAAAGTATTGAATAACTTTATCTTTTTTCCCTTATTCATTTCTACCATCGAACAAAGCAATTTCTGCAAGCAATGATCCATTACAAATGCACATGGGCTAAATAATCAAGCAGCACAAATAATATCTGAAGAATTACCTTCTATTGTTTCACTTATTTCCTGCCTCTGGTGCTTTTCTTTAACAGCTACGGAAGGAGCAAAGGTGCAAAATTGACATTAGAAGTATAAAGGCAGCATACAGTGACTAATCAAAGATGGACACCTTAGCATAGCCTGCACATAAACATGCCATAAATACAGGATCGTCTGTTCTCTAAAACTTTGTAATAAATACATAAAGTACAGTGAGTCCTGCCACACTTAAGTACATGAAACACACGTTGACTCCAACAGACCACTGGTATCCAGTTCAAACACAATGTCACAATTGTTAAATATAAGGGTTTATATTTCTTTGGATTGAAAGTTGACTATGCTTTGAATTTATATTGAAAAATGTATAAAATGAATTCATTAAATATTAATTTGGTTCCTCTCAAAATCATTTTAACAACATAAACTAAAAAGAACGGGTAGCTAATCATAGTCGGAAATTGTGTGAATTAATTGTAATCAGTTTCATTTACTCATTATTTGAATATTTAAAATGAAATGCAAAAATACAGCTATATGAGCTTGATTTAAACAGATACCTGTGTGCAGCATGTCTCATTATTCCAAAAAAATCCATATGGTGGCCTGAAACTATACATCAGGAATTCAAATTCTGCATCATATGTATCATTGATTATCTGACTACTAGATAATCTATATGAAAAAAGGAATGAATATTCTAATCTTTGTACTGAGCAGCCAAGCACAATTCAACTCACTGCAATTCAATAAGCCTTGGTGTTGTTTGAAACGTATTGTATTTATACTGAATAAAACACCGACGAAACAGACAGAGGCCATCCCATTGTCAGACAGAAGCATCATTCAACGCAAAAGTCGCAAAAAACGCAAAAGAAGCCACAACAACCCAGCACAGTTCCTCAAACGAAATGCTCGCAATTAAAAATGGAACTGGAGTGAAACATAGCATCAAAAACTGGAAAACAAATTTGCCCACAGAAAGAAGAGAACAAGTAGCAAAAGCAAACACCATCTTATTTTACATTTGAACCACTTTTTTAGCATCAAGTGTTTTTTTTTTTTAAATACCAACTGGACAATCAGCCATGCTCGCAGCACCGACAGATGTTTAAAAGTGTGATGCGAGCCAAGCAGACAAACCCGGTGCGTCTCATTACCTTCACCTCCAACTCTGACATCACATGTTTGAGTTTCCTGTTTCAGTTGCTGCGTAGTCAGTCCAGCGGTTTTCCGGGTCACTGCTATGAATTATACAAAACATTGGACCCTCAGCGTGAAAATTGCCTCACTATGTGTAAAACACAAATCTTGCAAGCAACAAAACCGGAAGGAGAAGTGTGAGGAAGACGACGTATCATCATGCTGACAAGTAAGCTGCACAACAGAGTAACCAGGAAACCATGGAAGTCCACAAATGTTGAAAACAAAGAATATGATCAGTTTATAGTCCCACAAAAAAAGAACCAACAAATGATTACACAGATCACGACATTGAAAAACCACATTCACTTGTGCAAAATTCTTATATCATCATCAAATACTCATATTGCAATACCACATTGAGGGAAAAAGAACCATGTAACAGCAGTCACAGAAACCGTAAAACAAAAAGGTAAACTAGAAAGAAAGACTTGCTCCAGATGCAAAACGAATGCCAGTTATCAAGACAGAGAGCACACGAAGCTGAGGTCAAGCTAAAACATGGCGTCCTCCCCTCATACCTTCCACTGTTTCATTGGTCTCCTGCCTTTTTGGTGCAGGTTCAGCAGCAGAAGGAGAAGCTGATGGCGTCACGGCTGAGAGGAAAAAGATTAAATACGGGATGTTGTAACATATTTGATGGCCTGACAAAATGGCCCCCAACTTGCGTATGAAATCAGGAATTCAGCAAGCACCATAAAATGCTGTGGATGAGCACAACATGACATGAAAAAAGATCCAAGAGTCCTGGCTCATTAAACAGTGTATATACCACTACATATAGTAAAAAAATAGAATTCAAACTCTGTAGCACACAACGGAGAAGACAACCATGCAGATAGATACAACCCATTAATCCATCACAGGAAAATGATGTTAGACACACACACACACACACACATGAATGAACAACCAGAAAAAAATAACAGAAAACAATGAGAGAGCAATGCAAATTTGAAAGACAAGTGCTTCAGTTTCAATACGATTTTGGTGTAATACACATACAACTCTATGAAAAATGTAACATCAATCTTTCAAGAGAAAAATATGTGATCATAGAGTGACAAAAAATGGTGAAACATCCTAATATAGAGGTTCAAACCACAAATCCTCCTACCCTTGATCTTGAGGGTGGCTGAGGTCTTCTGGTCTCCACACACACAGCTGTAGTCTCCACTGTCTTCTGGCACCACCTTCACAATCCGGAGCTCATTCACGCAGGCTTCCTGCTTCATCTGGTACTTTTCTCCAAACTTCAGCACTTGTTTTCCCTTCTTCCACTCCACAGGGACTCCGGGTTTAGAGCTCGTACAGCGCAGTGTAACACTAGCTCCTTCCTCAGCCTCCTGGCCTTCCAACTTCTGTTTGAATGTCACTGGTTGGGCTGAGTATTTATGAATTGGTTAGCTCCCCTCGGCATGCATCGAAATATTTATATACATATTTATTTAGAAAGCGCCAAAACACAGAATACAAAAACACTTACAAGTTTCCATTTGTGATGACATGCAGACAAACACAAACATACCTTAATTCTTTATATGCACAAAGCTGTTCTTTTCAGTAAAAAAAAAAAAAAAGTTTTAAGGACCAATTCTTTAAAAATCCTCTTCCTACCCTTGATGCTGAGGCTGGCTGTGGTATTCTGGCCTCCACACATGCAGCTGTAGTCCCCGCTGTCTTCCGGCACGGCGTTGTTGATCAGAAGTTCGTTCACGGAGGCGTTCTGCTTCATCTGGTACTTCTCTCCGGACTTCAGCACCTGCATTCCCTTCTTCCACTCCACGGGGAGTCCGGGTTTGGAGATCTCACATCGCAGGGTGACGCTGGCTCCTTCCACAGCGTCCTGCCTCTGCAGCTTCTGTTTGAACGTCACTGGTTGGGCTGAGCATTATTAGTTAGTTAGTACCCAGTGGACAAACTCAGTTTACAATTACAGCACTATACAATTGCAACTACGGCCACAAAACCACTCTAGACATTAAAAGCACACACAAAAAACAGTGGGAAGTAACAGGGCAGACATGATTAGAAGAGTGCACTCAGCGGGATGTAGATATCCAGGAGGTGTGTCTGGAGGCATGTGGGTGGGGAACAGGAAGTGCAATTGAAGCAGATGTTCATCACCTGTGGTCCATACTGCTTAAGAAGACTCAGTAGTCACTGGCGATATAAAATGGGTTTTCCAAAAATGATGAAAAACCGAATCCACAAGAGGTTTTTAAGCATACAGTTATAAATATGCACAACGAATAATAGGCTGAAGGGTCCAGCAGTAGGTGAGATTAGCTGCAGACACATGACACAGATACACACAGACACACAATCAAACACCCAATGACATGCTGACTCCAAAACAATGTCTAAATACACACATGTGCAGATCTATACTATCCCCACGGATTAATGCTTTAATAATCCTCTTCCTACCCTTGATGCTGAGGCTGGCTGTGGTATTCTGGCCTCCACACATGCAGCTGTAGTCTCCGCTGTCTTCCGGCACGGCGTTGTTGATCAGAAGTTCGTTCACGGAGGCGTTCTGCTTCATCTGGTACTTCTCTCCGGACTTCAGCACCTGCGTTCCCTTCTTCCACTCCACGGGGAGTCCGGGTTTGGAGATCTCACATCGCAGGGTGACGCTGGCTCCTTCCACAGCGTCCTGCCTCTGCAGCTTCTGTTTGAACGTCACTGGTTGGGCTGAGCATTATTAGTTAGTTAGTACCCAGTGGACAAACCAGTACAAAACAACAGAGGAAAATAATAGCAGGACAAAATCATTTCGCTCCATTTACAATCCTAATACAGCACAATACAAAGAATCTAGACATTGAAAACACAAAAAACTAAACACTGGGAGGTTACAGGGCAGACATTACTAGACATAACACTCAGTAGGATGCAGATCTCCAGGAGGTGTGTGTGGGGAACAGGAAGTGCAGTTGTAATTCACTCGTGGATCATACCACTAAGTGGAGTGAGGCAGAATCACCACAACTATAAGAGATTCTTCATCACACAGTCATAAATATACAGAAAACGTATTAAACTGATGGGTCCAGTAGTATCTGTGATTATCTACAGACAGATAATACACACAGACATACAACCAAACACATCATGCTGATTCCAAAACAAACATGTGTACATAAACGTATGGAAAAAAAATTATATGGATAAAACCAATCCATGATAGCATGCAGGTTCTAAAACGAACATGTCTAAATACACATGTAAGAATATATTTTCCATTGGATCAATTCTTTAAAAATCTGCCTCATACCCTTGATGCTGAGGCTGGCTGTGGTATTCTGGTCTCCACACACACAGCTGTAGTCTCCGCTGTCTTCCGGCACCACACTGTTGATCAGAAGTTCGTTCACACCGGCCTCTTGCTTCATCTGGTACTTTTCCCCAGAGCCCAGTACATGTGTTCCTTTCTTCCACTGGACAGGGATTCCAGGTTTAGAGAGCTGACATCGCAGAGTAACACTAGCTCCTTCTTCAGCCTCTTGGCTCTCCAGCGTTTGTTTGAAGGTCACCAGTTGTTCTGGGCATTTATGAGTTGGTTAGCAGTCAGTTGCATTCCATTAGATAAAACAAAAAAGGTACATGAAATAAACACTGCAATCCATAAAAACATAACGACTCCAAACAAACTTGACTTTAAACAGCCGATCTATATCATTTTGAGGTTCTGTGGAAAATGGCCTCCTACCCTTGATCATAAGACTGGCTGAGGTCTTCTGGTCTCCACACACACAGCTGTATTCGCCACTGTCTTCTGGCACCACTTTACAGATCTGGACTTCATTCACACAGGCGTCCTGCTTCATCTGGTACTTTTCCCCAGACTTCAGGACTTGTGTTCCCTTCTTCCACTCCACGGGAACTCCGGGTTTAGAGATCTCGCAGCGAAGAATAATGTCGGCTCCTTCCTCAGCCTCCCGGCTCTCTAAGTTCTGTATGAAGGTCGGTGGTAATGCTGCACAACCAAGTTTGCATAGCTTGTCAAAATCAGGTGAAAATGTCCGGTTTCAAACAAAAAAAATAGGAAGGCAACAAAAGTTGACTTCTTTTTGGAGGTACAACATAATATTGAACTTGTATTATACACTACTGTGTTGTACTGTAAAATTGGACATTTTTACATAAAAGTAATAAAAGGATAGGTATCCTCCGTTGACACATTTTTTTAATAATCTTCCTACTCCTACTATTCTAATCCTACTCTTTCTACAAGAATAAAAAGTACAGTAAAAAATGTACAATGAATCCATACCATTGACTTTAATAGTTGCAGATGTCTTCTGGTCCCCACACGCACAAGAATACTCTCCACTATCTTCAACCTTTAAACTCTTGATCTGAAGCTCACAAAATGTCTCCTTCTGCTTCATCTCATACTTTTCTCCAGTTTTGAGAATTTCAGAGCCTTTCTTCCACTGAACCTCAGCTGCAGGTTTAGACAACTCACAGCAAAGTTTCACAGTCTCCCCTTCTGTTCTATCTTGGTTCTTGAGCATCTCTTTAAAAGTGGCGGGCAGGGCTAAAATAAAATGAACAATAACTTGATTATGTTAAATGGGTTGTTGCATTTCATTGGGTGTGATGGGAGGATGGAAAATTAGGACGGATGAAGATGATGGATGATTTGACGTGCTCCGGGTGACTGATTATTATTCTGCTGAACCCAAAAATGATTCCAACAGGTGGCGGCAGTTGTTTTTGTTGATAGTTGAGCTGCAACAGTGCAGTTATTCCATACAGATCATACGTCTCATTACTGTACTACAAAATAAAATCATCAACACAGGAAACGTCCATTCAGGAAATGCGCCATCCCTTGCATAACAACAGTTCACTGAAACATTTGCACATGCTGATGAGTGTTTTTCCAATTTTTGGATCTGCAAACAATCTCTCAGTTACATGAATCCCAAGACAAAGACAATAAAAAGGCTGAACACTGTAGGTACTGTGGGTCTATAAAGGACTGAGGGCAATGTTAGTTACCTTTGACAACAAGGGATGCATACATATACTTTCTGGTTTCCAGCAATGATAGAGATAACCCCTGAATCTCTTTTAAAGTAAGAGAGTAGAAAACCCCAGCAAGAACCCAGATATCATTGAGGGTGCTTGACTGCAGTGGGGTGTGATCTAAACACCACTTAAAATGAGGCAGATCAGTAGGCACAGAAACAGCAATCAAATGTAGATTATCCTACAAAGCAATTTACATTCTTTAGTGTTTCCAGTATCACCACTGACAGGCCATTAAAGTAAGTAAAACCACATCATACTATGAGATAATTCAGCATCTCACTCATCACGCAGGATACAACAATTCAACACAGTACAAATTTAGTTGTTGTTCATGGTTCTTTGCTTAGTAACATGATAAAAGTTGAGAATTGCTAAAGGTTTCATATTCAACCATGTCTTTGTACACTCAAAAATTCAAAATATCATGCACACATAAACCGCATACTGTACATACTTATGCTCTTACCTTTGACTGTCACCTTTGCCATACTCTTGGCAGTGCCCACGTCACAAGTGTAGATATCTGTATCCTCTTCCTCCAGGTGTTTGATGGTCAGAATTA
The DNA here is from genome assembly GCA_036785175.1 of Eupleurogrammus muticus. Classification (NCBI taxonomy): domain Eukaryota; kingdom Metazoa; phylum Chordata; class Actinopteri; order Scombriformes; family Trichiuridae; genus Eupleurogrammus; species Eupleurogrammus muticus. Next base: position 13,174,035 of record JAYKQN010000014.1, on the reverse strand, counting down.
GGACCCTCTCCTTCTGGGACATCTCATATTGACCTCCAGCCTTGAGTTCTGTGTGACCTTTAAGCCATATCGCTGAGGATGGGGTTTGTGCAGTCTCACACTGCAAGGTGACAGAGCTCTTCTCGTCTGCTTGGATATCCTTCAGTGCTTTAGTGAAGGTATGGATTGGCTCTGTGAAAATAAATTTAAGGCATCATAAGAAAGTGAAATGTTATTAATTGTGCTTTCACACCACCAGCATGTGTTGCCCACCAAATGGTTAATTCCAACCACAGGCACTTAGAGGTGGCCTTGGTCCGCTTGACTCCGCACCAAATGCCGATATAACGATTATATAGCTGTGACTCATTTTGGATATGGATATTTTACCAAAAATGGCCAATACAGATGATTTAAAACACAAAGACAATAGAAGGTAGCAATGTGAAAACCTGTCACTCATTTTTACTAGAAGATATAGATAACATTGATTAAACATCAATCCGACCAATTATGGTTTGTTAGCAGGTGTGAAAGCAGACCATGCTAAGTCTATATGCTAATCTGTAAAATCTTATTGCCTGGTATGGACCAAACTAGTGATGTGAAACTGCCCTTAGATATATGGATATTGTTTTCTTTTTTTACAATATACCCAAACTAAGTTATTTCTGTCTCACCCTTGACCTCCAGCTTGGCCTTGGTGGTTGCACCTCCAACCACTTCACAACTGTACTCTCCAGAGTCTTGAGCAGAGACATTATGGATGATCAACTTCACGAACTTATCCTCTTTGCTGATATCATATTTCTGGCTCTTCTTGATGGCCCTGCCTTCCTTGGCCCACTTTACTGTGGAACTAGCTTGTGTCACTTCACAGATAAACATGGCTTCTTCCCCTCGAACAGCACTAATGTTCTTTAGTCCCTTTGACACAGATGATGCTTTTCCTGCAACAAAGGACGATAACAGTTTGACTTTTGCCACTATTTACAATAATTATTTAAAAGACAATCCATTAATTACTTTGTAAGATAACTTACCTTCAACTGTTAATGTTGTTTTAGAGCTCAGGTCTTTAATGTTGAAGACCACCTCTCCAGCATCAGCAGGGGTAACGTCCTGAATGGTCAGCATGTACTTGCGTCCCTTACTGGAGACCTTGAAGCGGCCTCCATTTGTAATGGTTTGGCCATTAAGAGTCCAGGAGCACTCATCTGTGCTCTCACGAGATAAGATGCACTCAAAGCTACATGCCTCCCCTTCATACACCTCAGCTGACTTCAGCCATTTGGTGATACCAATGCCAATTTCTAGGGCAGAGAGGAGAGGTGGATTATAACCAGCTGCTTTATATTTCAGATAACAGTCCACACAGCATATGTGCTGTTGTAAAAAAAACCCACCTCTTACAGTGACCTTTGACTTAGAAACCTCAGTTCCAAGATCACAGGTGTATTCTCCGGCATCTTCTTTGGTGACATCCTTGATGATCAATCCCAAGGACTTGCCTGTGTGAAGGTGCTCATACTTTGGTCCAGCCTTCAACACTTTACCTTCTTTCTTCCATATGGGAGAAACCCTGGGTTTGGAGGCCTCGCATGTCAGAGTAATCATGCCTTTCTCCTCCCCGACAACATCATCTAAAGACTTGAGGAACACAGCACGCTTCTCTGGAGGGTAATCAAGAAAGAAAAGAATTAGTGAAGGATTATTATGTTTTTAACAGTTTGGTCACTCATTTTCTATACTCGCTTATTTCTCACTAGCACAATACTGATGAGAGGCAGGGATACACCCCAGACAGGTCACCAGTCTATCATGGGGCACACACACCACTCAACACATGGGGAAATTAGAGTCTCCAATCAACCTACGCATGTTTTCGGATTGTGGGAGAAAACCAATGCAAACTCAACAAAGAAAGGTCCCTGTTCAAAGACTTGAACCTGTGACCTTCTTGCTGTGAGGCAACAGCACTACCGGTGCTTTACCATGTCGGCCAACATTTAGGTCATTACCCAAATTTTACAAAAAATATATTACATAAAATTATTTTCATGTAAAAATCTGATTATGGTGTGTAAATATTATGCCCACATGTCAAGTAAATGAGAAACTTTTGTGTCCTTGTGAATTCTTACCTTTAACTTTCAGTGTGACAGACTCTTTCACTTTGCCGACTTTAAAGGTGATGGTTCCCCCATCCTGAGGTGCCAAGTTCTTAAGGGAGAGCTTGTGGACTTTTCCCTCATGGATGATGGTGTTGACTTCATTGGTGAAGAGCAACTTGTCATTCAGAAGCCATTGTACCTCTTCATCTGCATAGTTAATCTCACATGTAAACATTGCATCGCTGTCTTCATCAACCTCTGTGTCGGCCAAGTGCTTGGTGATCTTTACTTCACGCACTACATAAAAGGAACAAGACATGGTCTTAGTTTGAAGGCCATTGTAGTCACTCTGTGACAAACACGTTATGTAATGGCTGTATTTCAAGGTGCACACTGTACCTTCAACAGACAGGTTGCCTTTGGTCTCAGCTGGTCCAGACTGACAGCGGTACTCGCCACTGTCTTCCTCTGTCAACTTTTGAATGGTCAATTGAGCCCTCGTACCATCTTGCTTCATGTTATACTTGTCTGATGCTTTCAAAGGTACCTGTCCTTTGAACCAATGAACCTCTTTGACCGAGGCAGAAAATTTGCAGGAGAGGATGGCTGAGCTTCTCTCCTTCCCCTTCACATTTTTCATGGGCTCTGCAACCTCGAGCGGACGCTCTAATTGTTAGGAACAGCAGGTAATTGGAGTCAAATTAATGATGCTGGATATGGACACTAACAGCAATATATGGTTATGAGATTAGCCACTTTTACCTTTGACTGTGAGCTGGGCTAGAGACTTGCTCTTCCCAGCTGTAAACTGCACAGGTCCCGTCATCGACGCTTTAGTCTTTTTGAAAGTGAGACGGTGCATCGTGCCCTCTTTCTCCATCTCAACATCGGTGTTCTCCTGCACAGCAACACCATTCAGAGTCCAAATAGGAGGTTTCACCAGCTCCATGCTGATTTCAACTTCGAAGACAGCTGCAAAGGGTTCTGTCACTTCTACTGCACTAAGCTCCCGCACAATGTTTATGGACTGCTCTGTAAAACAAGCATGGTTTGGTTACAGGTCAGTAACATGATATTTAAAACATATTAGTAACAAGTAATATTAATTTATAGCAAAGGACCATACTGGTGTTTTTGCCTTTGTGTAATAAAAGTAAAGCTTCGTTTCAGGTGGTTGTAAAAGTTGTTTTTTTACAATTTGCTTTAAACAAATTGAATTTACAGATTATACAGTCAGTGGTCTAAAATTTGTATACCCACCAATGTGGTCCTTTAGCAAAACCTAGATTTCATAAGAATAACTTAAATATGATTACTTCATAACTAGACACACCCCATTAATGGAGATGTTATCTGTATCAACAACAAAAAGGGATATAACTTCTAACACTACCGTAATCTGAATATCTATATTCAAGTTTGACACATGATTTAATGGAGGAAACAAACATATAACAATACATTATATAACTTCTATAAACATTACTGTACATGCACTGCACATCACACGGTAATTATCAATGTGAGTCTTCCATGATTATTTTTTTGTCCTATTTAAACACATGAACTTTTCATACAGTGACATGTCATGTCTCCTGTGGCTTGTTCTTAGGAACTCACTGTAATAACTTTGATTTAAGCGAAATTCAGAAAAAATTGGATTAACTGAAAACACCTGTGTGTATGTGTATTATATAGCTTTGTTAATTCCTTTCTAGCATTAAAAAGTTAATTTCACATTTTTATGTTAATTGTTTATACTACATCAGGTTTGACACAACATGTTTGAGAAATGCATCAGTGTTATGTTCACATTTGTCCATAGTTTAATACTTGTACTCTACAGATACCTCATTGATTAGTAATCTGATGGCTTGTTTTGTGTAACTACCTTGAGTATGTACATGTATTTACGTATTCATACATTTGATAAACCTGACAATAATTCCACAATCAACTGTCATTTCCCATCGTGTTACCTTCCACAAGCAGTTTACAGGATGTTTTCTCATCAGTGGCGTCACACGTATACGTGTCTTCGTCCCCAGCGTCCACATCATTGATGGTGAGTTTTCGGTACACGTCTTCACTTTTGATCTCGTACTTCTTGCTGGGTTTGATCTCCGTTTTGTTCTTGTACCACTTCACCTTTGCGCTGGCACGTGACACTTGGCATTCAAGATGGCCACGATGCTTATACATCGCTATCTTATCCCTGAGTTTCTTCACAAACTTGACAGGCAGCTCTACAGCAATAACAACACCAAATCAATGAACACTATCATGTGTCTCACAGAGGAACAATAAAGGAAACCAATGCTGAGGCCTTACTGAAGCCTTTACCGAAGTGCATTATAGGACAAGCAACTTCCATAATCAACAGCCAAAGCAAATGGGGCTAAAATAGCACATTGGCACAGTTTCACAGACATTTTTGTATGAGAATATACAAATAGCAAGAACCTTGACACAAATAGATAAATAGAAATTACTCTGTGCCAATGTATGCCAGTTGCTGTTTGATTGCAAGCAGCCAGACGATGACCTCATACTCTGAGAAGACTTGGAGTCATTAACTATCTAAAAGCAATGAAGTAATGTCTTTCAATTCAGAAGGAAAGCTATGACAGTCCCTGAAGAGTAATCCTTAACCTTTTTCCCTTTTGCCATCAGGTCTCAATGAGGCATAACAATGTGGAAGCAAGTTGCAACTGGATTTTCAACTGAATGAATTGTGCATGGCTTAACACTGTCTACATGTGGCATATTAGGCTATTTTTAGAACAAAAGTATAGATAATCTGTCATAATCGAACAATCTGTTTAAGTAGTGATCGTATAAATCTTAAATGAAAACACTTTTATGTGATTAAGCAACTTTATGACAGATGTTGTCAGAAAGAATAGACTTAATGAATCCATTTGCAACACCACTTAAACATTGTCACATGTTAGTAAACTGTTACATGCAAGAATATACAATGCTCTTAAGTAACATCAACATTGAGTTAGATATTTTTACCTTTTACTTTGAGTTTTGCACTTGAAGATGCCTTGTCAGCTGCAAACCTAATCTCACCCATATCTTCTATGGTAACAGCCTTGAACAGCAGCACATAGGTTCTGCCTGTGTTAAGGAGAAATCAGGTTTACCAGAGCAAAATGTCAGTATCATTTATCATAAGTGATCATTAATTATGCAGATGATTCCTTTGACTTTGCATGAATGTACAGGTAGTTTAATCACTCTATTTCTATTTTGAGATTTTACCTTCTTGTCTCATCTTGATATTTTCACTGACTTTGACTTTGGAATTTCCTTTATACCACTGGCAGTCGACTTCATCATGTGAAATTTCACAGGTAAATGAAGCGCTCTCCTTCTCCATCACCTCCACATCCACCAGCTTCTTAACAATCTTAATATCTCTGGCTGCAATAGAAAAGTATTTTTAAAAGACTCTTTTGTTATGTGTCGACAAATGATAGTAGACAGTTAGTGCTGACTGAAAATGATGAAAATTGTAATCGTAGTAAACCCCCTGATGTTGATGTAACCTGATGCGACATGATCAATAATTACCATGAACAGTGAGCTTTGCAGATGTGTTATCATCAGTGGTGTGACAGATGTAAGTGCCTGCATCTTCAGGGGTGCATTTGTTCAGGACCAAAGTGCGCTTTCGGCCTGAGGAATGGATGCCAATGTTTTTCCCTGGTTTCAGTTCCACATCAGCCTGTGAATAAACCATTTTTTTTTTCAAATTACCTATTGTCTTCTTTGCTATAACATACTTTGGTCACTGGGGTCAGAAATTATAGTTTCTCACCTTGAACCATTTGACATTTGCATTTGTTTTGGACACTTCACATTCGAAGGTAACCTTCTCCTTCTCAGGAACACTGATATCCATCATGGGAGTGGAGATCATATCAGGAGGTTCTGCAGGATCAACACAGTTTGATTCAAAAGTGACAGTGCAGGCTTACGACCAATTACCTGACTAAATGACAAACAGGAAGCGGCATCTTACCTGTAACAATCAGTTTGCCAGAAGAATGCACGCCATCTGCTGTGAAGGCAAAAGTCCCTGCGTCCTCTCTCTTCAGATTGGACACTGTGAGGGTATGCTTCTTTCCCAGAGTGGCAATCTGCAGGTTGGGCCCTGACTTAATCTTGGCCCCATCCCGGGTCCAGGAGCCTTCAACATTAGCTTGGCTGAGTTCCACCTCCAGAGTTACTGTCTGCGTCTCCTGTGCCTTGGTTTCTGCTAGGCCCTTTATTACCAAGATTTTCTTTGCTGAATGGACAGGAAATTGAGTGACAAGGTAACTCCAAATTAATAACAAAACATACATTTCTGGATAACAACATCCTGATTTTAAGTTTTTCAAAGGCTGTATTTGATCTTACTCTCCACACTGAGCTTGGCCTGGGTCTTATCATCAAGAGTTTCACAGGAGTAGAAGCCACGGTCGGCATACGTCACACTCCTGAAGACGAGAGCCTGCTTGGCTCCATCCACCCGGATCTCCATGTTTCCTCCAGGCTGCAGCACCACGCTGTTCTTCATCCACTTGACCTCATTCGATGGCTTACTGAGCTCCACCTCCAGCTTCACTTCACTCTGCTCCTCCGCTGTCAGGTTCGCCAGCTTCTTCTTAAACGTCACAGGCTCATCTTTTAGAGACATGAAGAATGTTGAGAACAACACTGTTACAATATTTGTTCATAAAAACAGAGATTGTCACAATAATTAAATATTCTTACGTTGCACTTGCAGGGTAGCTTTGCAGCTTTTGCCCTCTGCATCGACACTAATCTCTCCAGCATCTTTTTGAGTCACAGACATGATGGTGACTGAGTGGCTGTTGCCGCCATGCTCGATCTTATACTTAGGCCCAGCCGTGATGGGTATGTTGTTGTGGAACCACTTAACATTGGCGTCCGCAGGGGTGACAGCAATCTTGAAAATGGCTTCTTTTCCCTCCATTGCAGCCACATTGTTCAGTTTGGCAGTGAGTCTCACTAATCTGGGGGCTGAAAGGAACAAATCACATCAAATGAAGTAGATTGATATGAAATCAATAAGAAATTAAATGCAAGTTTTAACTCTGTATATCAGTAACAGTTAGTTACCTTTGGAGGAGACTTTTGCAGAGGTCTTGTCATTTCTACACTCACAGCTGTATTGTCCTTCATCTTCCTTAGTCATGCCAGTCACAGTGAGGAACCTTCTCTTTCCATCTGCCTTTACACTGTACCTGCCACCAGTTTTAATCTCAGAACCATCGCGGTACCAGACAACATCTCCTGAGGCTTGGTTTAATTCACACATCAAGCTGAGTGTTCCTTCCAATTCCACCGTAACAGGTTTCAAAGGGACAACAAACTTCAAACCTTCATCTGCAATAAAAAATATGAGAGTTAACACACAAAACAAAATGTGACAATTTGCAGAGGTTTATGAAGTAACTCTCACAATGATATATGCGGCTCTAGAAAAACTGACTCACCTTTAACCTGGACCTTGAACTCAAGTTTGTCGTCAGCTGTTTGACAAGAGTATGTTCCAGTGTCTTTGGAATCGGTGGATTTTACTATCAGGGTACGAGAGAGGCCATCTTTCTTCATTTCATACTTGCTGCTCTCCTTGAGCGCCACACCATCTCTAAACCACTTCACACTCGCACTGTCATTGGTCAGCAGAGTTGTCAAAACAATGTTTTCACTTGTCTGAACGATACAGGTGTCCTTGACAGACGTCTTCTGGAACTTGGCAGCTGTATCTGTAGAGAAGCAAGAACATTTTTCTGTGCTTTGTGCAGAGAGGTTGTAATGTTAGAAAAACATGTATTTATGTCTTTAATATAACTTACCTGCTATCTGCATCTTAAATACCAGCTTCTCTGATCCGGCCTCACATGTGTATTCTCCAGCATCAGTTCTCTCTATTCTTTCTATCACCAGCTCTCGATTCCTCCCCTTTGTCTCCATGTGGACAGCTTTGCTGGAGGTCAACAGCTTGCCATCCTTGTACCACTTTACCTCGATCTTGGGGTCAGACACCTCACAGCTCAGAGTGGCTTTTTTGGAGATCATAGCCTTCACCTCCTTCTGTACTGACTCCTTGTTAGAGAAGCTGGCCACAGCAGCTTCTGTAGTGCAAATAAAAAAAAGCCAAGATATCAGCTAATCAGGAAACAATACAACAAAATAGACAGTAGGCATAGATTTAACACACTGTATACTGCTAAAGAACAAATACATATAATTAATTAATTTTATGCATGATGCTGCTGTAAAGATACTGTATTTATAATTCATATTTACATAGGCCTATCCTGCCTACCTGTCACGTGTATCTTAAAGGCCAGTTTCTCAGTCCCAGCCTCACAGATGTATTCTCCAGCATCCTTCTTCTCCACACTGTCAATCACCAGCTGGCGACTCTTTCCCTTTGACTCTGTATGTGTTGTCTTGCTGGAAGTCAGCAGCTTGCCACCCTTGTACCACTTCACCTCTGTTTTGGAGTCAGCCACCTCACAGCTCAAAGTGGCTTTCTGCAAGAGAGTGACTTTCACATCGCTCTGAATTGTTTCCTTGTTGGAGAAGGCTGACTTGGGCTGAACCTCTGCAGAGATAATAATGGAGAATCAGATTTAGCCTGGATGTCTGGGAAAGTAGAAGAGAGGCATAGTGGCAGTACAATTACCTATACACAACTGGAAAGAACAATAAAACATAGAGCCATGAACTATATTAAGGCATGTCCTAGGCAGCGATATTAGTATCCTAGTGGCCTAAGGGTAAATCCAGTAAGGGTTTAGCCAGTATCTCCTTCCCTGTCAGCAGGAGGGAAAAAGCCAGTATCCAGGTGAATATGAATCCCATTGATTCTTTTAGCCTCATCCCTGCAGTGCTTGATGCAAATGCCCTTTCTACATGTTAGGGTACCTCATTTAGCAAAATAAACCAATCTTTGCAGGGCCTTGTAGTCCTGCGCAGTGCTTTTTCCGTACCATGAATTGATTTTCCTTGTCAGGAAGCCTTCGATGGTGCAGGAGTAGAAATTCTGAAATTCCTTAGTATTTGAAAGGATACCCAGAATTTTCCTCGTGTCAGTGATGAAACAGCCTCTGCCTTGCCTTCATCACCATTGAGTCAGTACGTCAGTCCCCATGTCAGGCCCTCTGTGATGTGGACAGCACTGAGGATCAAACAGGGGCGTAGTTCCTGCTCCTTATTCTTGCTGATGTTGAAGTGGGCTTTTGACCCAACATCAGGTCCTCTAGTTCCTTTACTTAGGGCTTTTCATTATCATCTATGATCAGTGATGCCACTAACGCGCTACTTAGTAACGCGTTACTGTAGTCGGACTATTTTTTTTCAGTAACGAGTAGTCTAACGCAGTTCTATTTCCAAACCAGTAGTCAGATTTAAGTTACTTATTTACCACACTGTGCGTTACTATTTTTACGTTTCGAGGCGACATAGGTTAGGCTACTATTCATTCATTCATTCATTTATTTTGGCGACCTACGTTATGTGACACGTTATAAGGTTACGCCATATCCGCCCCGCTACGAGTCAAATGTAAACAATGGAGGGAGAGAGGTTCGCCTTTTGCAGTTGGAAGTACAGGCATTATTTCGATTTTATTTCAGCTAAGGATGGCAATATAAAGGTTCGTTGTACACTCTGTGCTGGCGACAAAGTGTTGTCTGCCTTCAAGAATACAACATCAAATCTAAAGAAACATCTAGAGACACAGCATGGTACAACCACGTTAACAGAGCAGGTCCCGCCCGGTGCGAAAAAAACAAATGCAGGAGGTCCAACACCCTGCAAACAAAGGAAGTTGGACTTAAGTTCAAAACCACTGAGTGGGGCAGAGTTAACCAGGTTGGTTGGGCAGTATGTGGTTGAAGAAATGCTGCCCGTGAACACCGTTGACTCGCCCTCGTTTCGTGCCATTATATCCAAGATCCCTACCAGCAACGCCACTGAGCTGCCTCACAGAACATCTTTTTCTAGTTACCTGGAAAAGCAATATGCAACGATGGAGACAAATCTGAAGGCCGCACTGAATGAGGTCGACTTTGTGTCAACAACAGCGGATATTTGGACAGCTAACAATAAAAGCTACATGGGAGTAACACTCCACTGGATTAGCAGAGCCACATTAGAGCGCAATAAGGTTGCATTAGCATGTAGGAGAATTCGTGGTCGACACATATGACGTTATTGGTGCAGAAATTGAAAACATCCACTCTTCATATGGAATACTCAACAAAGTAGTTGCAACCGTGACTGATAATGGCTCTAACTCCGTAACGTTAAATAAAGTCAGGACTATTTTATTTTTATGAAAAGAAATATTTATGGAATGGAATGTCTATTTTATTTTTAAAAGTTTATAAGTTTATAAGTTTTTATTTTCATTAAAGTCAAGAAAGACTGTCTTTATTTTTTTTCTAAAAAAACATGTAGGCCTATTTCTTTCAGGAAATAGTTTTCAAATGTCAGTGTCATTTTTGATGTTCCGGCTAAAATGCATGTCAATAAAGTGAGTATTGGCAAAACTGGTAGTCATTTTTATGTTATGGAGGTGGGGGATCAGCCGCTGCTGAAAGTAACTAATAAAGTAACTTGTAATCTAATTTAGTTACTTTTAAAAGTCAGTAGTCAGTAACTTAACTAAGTTACTTATTAAAGAAGTAGTCAGTAGTCAGTAGTCAGATTACTGTTTCAGTGTAACTATGGCAACACTGTCTATGATCAGGCCCACGATGTGCTGGAGTCAAAAGGTGCTACATTGTATGTACAGGGAGTACAGCAGGGGGTCAAAACACAGCCGTTTCGATCAGCCACAAGGGAACTATCACGTTGAACACTGAGCGCTGGCTTCAATTCCTATCAGATCCTATCATCACATTTTATATACCAGTGAGTTTGGTCAGTGAGGACGTTGGGCTGCATGCTCTATATTCATATATATACACACATATATATGATGATAATGGTAGTGGTAGGAAATGCCAGGCAATCTCCATTCTCCATGGAAATGACTGTTGGCAATGGCAATCGTAGATTATATTATTAGATTATACAGCTGCTGCAGGTGACTAGCCAAGGCAGAGTTACAGCTGCATGCCTGCATTGTGGTTCTCCCATATATCTCAATACACATATATATCAATATTGGTCTAAGTGTATTTCATTGACAGCAGGGAGAGGGGGGTGGTAGGAGGTAGAAATGCCAGTTTGGAGCCAGGGTGGGAACATTACACATTGCTCCTTTAAACAAACTGCATTATCCTCACCTTCCAAATGTAAATTAAAGGCTAGTTTATCAGTCCCAGCCTCACAGATGTATTCTCCAGCATCCTTTCCCTTTGACTCTGTACGCATCGTCTTACTGGACATCAGTAGCTTGCCATCCTTGTACCAATTCACCTCTGTCTTGACATCAGACACTTTCCAGCTCAGTGTGGCTTTCTGGGCGACCGTGCTTGCTACCTCCTGGACTGATTCGTTTTTGGAGGAGACTGACTTGCTTTCAGTCTCTAGAGAAATAGTTGAGAATGTCATAGCATGGACTAGGCTACTAGACCTTTGCAACTAAACTTGTATGCGGATGATGAACCGTTTCCCTGCACAGTGACCTGAGGTGAAACTCCTGTTACGTGACTCAAACATCTGAAAAAAAAAAAAAATCTTTCCCCTACCTGCCACATAGAGTTTGAAGACCAGCTTCTCAGTCCCAGCCTCACAAGTGTATTCTCCAGCATCCTTCTTCTCCACACTGTCAATCACCAGCTGGCGACTCTTGCCTTTCGACTCTGTGTGTATTGTCTTGCTGGTGGTGAGCAGCTTCCCATCCTTGTACCACTTCACCTCTGTCTTGCTGTCAGCTACATCACAGCTGAGAGTGGCTTTCTGGGAGAGACTGGCTTTCACTTCCCTCTGGACTGATTCCTTGTTGAAGAATGAAGACTGGGTCTCTGTGGCTAAAGTAAATTTTAAAAAAATGTTACAGTGCAATAATACTAATCAACTGTCTAACAGCTTAGTGCATATGCATGGCTCAGACATTGACAGTACTTGCTGTGCATATGATTGAAAAACACTTAATTGTACCTGATACAAATAGCTTGAAAACAAGCTTATCTCCTCCAGCTTCACAGGTATACTCGCCCTCATCATTCTTCTCCACCTTTTCTATCACCAGCTGGCGAGTATTGCCCTTGGCTTCGGAGTATATCGTCTTACTGGATATCAACAGCTTGCCGTCTTTATACCATTTCACCTCTGTCTTGCTGTCAGACACATCACAACTAAGAGTGGCTTTTTTAGAGAGAGTTGCTTTCACCTCCCGATGGACTGACTCCTTGTTGGAGAAGACTTGAGTTTCTGAGAGAAAAAGAATGTTGTCCTATAATTCAGCCTGTATTTGGAAAGGCAAAACAACAAATAGGTCCTATTGTTAGAAATGCACCATCCAGTCTTACCTTTTATCTTGACCTGGAATGTGACTTTATCTGCTGCTGTCTCACAGGCGTAATGTCCTTCGTCACTCTTCTTGGCACTCTTGATAATGAGTTTCCTTTGAGTCCCTTTGGAGATCATGGTAGTTCTTTGGTCCTCAGTGATCTCCACTTGATCTTTTCTCCACAATACAGTTGCACTGGCAGGAGAAACCTCACAGCTCAGCTCAAGATCCCCTTTAAGGGACGTTGCCAGTCCCATGGTACCTCTGGCCTTGTTCAGAAACTTAGCAGGTTCATCTTAGAAAGGAAGAGATGGTTAAAATCTTAACTATTTATTAAGTCATTCAGTATTTTTAATATTATGAATGCATGAAATGTTAACGTATCGGAAATCAGAGCAGCTCATGTGCATTTATAAACAGGCCAAGTAAAACCGCGAAGCTGTGCTGTCAATGAATTTAAAGATTGTACCTTTAAGAGCGAGTTTGATGGACATTTTGTCATCAGCTAAAACACACTCATAGATGCCCACATCTTCTTCTGTAACGTTGTGTATCATCAGGATCCTCTTGCGGTCAGTGGTCATGTATTCATACTTTTTGCCCACTTTTACCTCCCGACCATTTTTCATCCAGACAACCTGAAGAAACAAACCATACCGGTAGGTTTTTCACCCCTGAATACTTCTAAACTTTAAAGGTACATTGAAATAACATGTGAGAAAAAGCAATGCTGCAAATGATGCATGTTTCCATCACAAACCTTTGCATCATAGTCTGACACCTCCGCAGTCAGCTGAGCAGAGGCTTGAACGCTACAGGTCACCACCTCCAGCTGATCTGACTTGTTGGTGAACCTAACACAAGGGACTGAACAAATGTGCATGTCAGACAAGAAGGCAGAACAGGATTCTCAACAAATAAAAATATAAAAATACTAGTCATACCCTTCACGTTTAGGATGCAAGTACTCTCTGAGCCACCGCCCACAAACTTGACCTCAGCTTTATTCATTTCTATGGTAACGTCCCGTATGAGCAGGGTGTGTACGTTCTTGGACCTGGTGATGAGGTAGTCGGAGCCGCTGCGCAGGAGGCGGCCACCTAGGGACCAGAAGCCAGAGCAGACTGCTGACAGCTCCACAGAGATAGACAACTCCTCGCCAATAAACCCAGTGCTCTCAATCAGGCCTTTCCTGATTTCTGCCGTGGGTTCTGAAGGAAAAAGAGAATTAACAGATGAGAGGAAGACCTAAATCAGCTCTGTGTAGTCGATATAGTGGTGTACAACAACAGCAACTAGCCATGACATTATACCCAGGTAGAAGCTTCCAGGAACTTCCAGGTAAGGACTCTGGCCAAAGTCGTTGGTAGCAGAGATACGGAATTGGTAGCTGGCCTCCTCTGTGAAGTTGCTGACAGTGATCTCTGTTTTGAGAATCGTTTCTCCAGGATTGCACCGCTGCCACGTCTTAGTGCCGACCTTCCTCCTCTCCACGACGTAGCCTTTGATGGGCACGGGGCGGTTGCTGTCAGGAGGAGACCACTGGAGGGTGAGGGATGAGTCAGTCTTGTTCTGCACCACAGCATCAACTGGGGAATCGGGAGGATGCTTTCTTGCAGCTAGAGAACAAAGAAAAAAGATCATGCTATTAAACTGGTCTGATGAGAGATTCCAATAAAATGTGTTATGTTTTACTTAGTCGTCCATTTTTCTCTCAGTTATGTTAACATTTTGTCATGTTAACAGCTTAATTACTAAACTATAAAGTTGCCATAGTTCTACAACAAAGCCACAAACAGATCAAATCAGATCAGATGTACATGTTCATCCACATGTGCTTACTCACAGTTGGATCAAAGAAATGCAAAATTTTAATTAAAATGCTTTTGTTGAAAAAAATCCATTTTAAAACCAGCCATGTCCTGTTTTTAAAATGGATTTGTTTATACCTATGCTGCAAAACACTATGTTTTATGATATTCCTTCATTATTTGACCCATGGCAGCACTATAATTGTTTTGGCAGGTGAAAGAATATCCAAAATGTAAATTAAAACTATCCAAGTTTTTTGAGAACCAAAGTACTAATGTCCAGACTTCTTTTACATTTTATATACAATATATTGCTTTAAAGCAATGCTATATAGGTAGATCTAGGACATTTATATTATATTGTAATGCATACAATAGGTTATTATATTTGGGTATTTGGTTCGATAACACTATAATACAAATAATACAAGACAAGTAAAATAATCACAAAAATATTGTTATATTGTTAAATATCATACAGTTATCTGTCATTTAATACACAAACTATCTTGACCCTAACCCTCATACAGTACATATGGTTTTGTAAGCCAAAACCAGGGATAACATTTCCATACCAGTGACAGAGAAATGAGTGGACGTCTTGCAGTCTCCAGCCACGAAGGCCACCTCTCCTGAGTCGTTGGCCTGGCACTCCCTGATGGTGAGAGTGTATTGTCTGAGCATGCACGCAATGGAAATACGGGAATCTTCCTTCAGCTTCTCGCCATTGCGCGTCCAGTAGGCGTCAGGGCAGGGATGCTCCAGCTCCACGCAAAAGATGACAGTGTCACTGACAGGAACGATCGTCCTGCGAGGAAGCTTCTTAGTAATGTTTCCTGGGATAATACATTAAGAAACACATAAGACAAAAATGCCTTGGCTTCTTGTATTTAGGAGATATAATATAACAATGACGTTTCAATCATACCCAGGACGGTGAGCTCCGCCACCGTGCGACTGCCCTCCTTCATCTCGCAGATATAAACGCCGTCGTCGTTGGTATTGACGTGGTGGATGGTGAGGCGCCGCAGGGTGCCCTCTTCCTCAATGCGATACTTGGTGTTTTGCTCCAGATGCGTTTCCTCCATGAACCAGTTGGCCTGGCTGGCGACGAGAGGCACCTCACACATCAGCGTGGCGGACGATTTCTCTTGAACCTCCACATCTTGCAGCTTCCTTTTGAATGGCACCTTAGGCTCTGATATAATGAAGAATATACAATATTATTAATTAATTACCTATGGTTGTGATTTTAGGGTAGAGCCAAATAATTTGTTTAAATCACCTAACAGATATTCATTTGAGAATTGGCAATTTGGAACATGCAATTATCTCCTTCATGACAAAAATTTTGCTCAGAGAAACAGGAAAAATATTGTAATTTACTAAAAAAAAATTTATTAAAGCAGTATTGTAGTTAAATTATTATTATTATCACTATTTGGTAATTTAGAGCAGATAATTCATAATGTCTACAGTTTATTGCAATAAATAATTAACAGGCAAAAGGCAAAAACACAGTGTGCTCAGGGATGGAAAATATGAATTGTCACCTAAAATTGTATCTATGTCATTTTTTTTAACCAAAAGGTCAGAATATGCTCACAACAACAACTACCCGTTTAAACAGAAGTCCCAGATACCGTCTTGTATGTTTCCCCAACTTGTGTGATCTTGGTTTTTTTAACTTTCCTTGCACCATACATGAGGGTAACTATTTCAAACCATATCTATATCTGTATTCTGGCTCCCAGCCAACAGGCAAACAGTGGGTACTTCAGGAATCAGGTGGTGAAACATGTGGAACTCTCCTTTGAGTTATGGGAGCTGGGTTCAGTAAATCATTCAGGGTATCCACAAAACTAAACTTTTACATTGAAGTGTTTAGAATATTTCCTATACGGTACCTTCCAAACACATTTGCACTAAGAGAACACAACAATACACTAGAAAATAAAAGTATGTGAGATATATAATGGCATCTTAAAAGATTCCTAGATTGCAAATTACTCAACAGCTTTGACCACACAGAACACCATCATTACATATTTACTTTGTTCACTAGTATTTCAAAATAAGGGTTTTCCTAGATTAAACACAGTTGTATGGCTGAATATTTTACTGTTCCACACATACATCGATCTGATATTAAAATGTTAATTTACTGTTTTTTGGAAATATAGTTTTGTCTGATTTGTTGGAAATCTTTTATGCACATTGTATTTATATAGATATAGATATATCAGAAGGCCTGAAGCAATATGTTGTATGTTTTGCTTCTCTTCTATTTACTGTATTTTTCTTTTTACTCAGTAGTCAGTTGTATTGTAGATACTATATTTAGTTGCTTGACAACACAGCAAAAACCAAGATGCAAAGCTTCTGCTTAAATCCAATTTATTACATAGTGACGCCTTAACTATCAAAGCTGATCAACCACTGACATGCCCCGCTCTACTAGTTTCATCCTCTCACCATTTTCTGCTCGAGGGAAGTCACACCAGCAGTGGTGCCAATGTGTTCCTGTAAGTGACCATCTTAGCAACTGTGAACAAGTCATCACTAGCAGAAAATAGATGCAACGCTACACCCGCCGGCAGAGATTAGAATCCTTGTTGTGAACATTTCCACACACCTTTTGAGCGGTTTTAAAGAAGCTTCACTTCCAACACTGCACTTTCCACATGTGAGTTTATCCTGCTAGCACATTGTGCATCACATCCTTATTGTGACATGTTCCTTTATTATAATAAACTGTGGATTATTTTAAGCCTGTCTCACATACACTGGTCTGTTGCTTAAATAGTCATTGGAGCACTAAATATGTATTAATCCTCTGCTGAAAATAGTTCCTAACCAATGCACTATTTATTCCTATTGAGTAACGTTTGCTAAATAACAGTGACCAGCTGTTAGAGGAAATTACTAGGCCTTTTTTATATATATAAATGACATACACTGTGTATTTGTAAGCCCCTTTCTACCTGATTTGCACTTTATGTCAGTTGTACAGGGAGTTTGGCCTCTTTCCATCAACATGTGGTAACGTACTTGAACTCTGGTGAACTTTAAAAACTATTGGATCTGCCGTAACCATTTGCTTAGGTTTGGTCCTGATGTACGTCAGGCTGCCGGAACAGCCCGGGAAAAAATGTAATTATAACTGCTTTAATATCTGGATATTCTTCAAATGACAAATATCCCACATTAAACTGAATTGCTTCACTTGCATCTGACTGTAACTACAACTCAAACCAGCTCAGCCACGCCCTCTGGTCCCTGATTGGACAAGTAAATATTTGAAATGAGAAAACCTGCCGGAAACCCAGACAAAATACTGAAGAAAATTTTTAAAAAAAGGATAAAAGATCCTACAAGGGTGAAGACGAAATTTAATGTCAGTCTTATTTTGAAACTCTCCCTGTGTACTTTAGGAAAATGTTGATTGTCTAGTCTCAGTGTTTTAAATGTTATACCTGCTGACAAATGATGCATTTAATTAATTAACATGTGCCTGGTGAAAGTTGCCAAAAGTGGTTTTGCAGTAAAAGCGACTATCACTGCATGCAGCATCTATCTATTTTTTACCTTTGACAGTCACCAACACAGCGCTGTAGGTCTGTCCCGCCAGATTGGTGGCATTGCACGTGTAGAGCCCATTGTCCGTCTGCTTGCAGTAGAGGATCTTGAGGATGAAGTTCTCGGCTTGGTCCTCATAAATGACGTGCCGACGGCCCTCGCTGATGTTGGAGCCGTCCTTCCTCCAAATAATGTGGGGTTTGGGGTGACCCGTCACGAAGCAGCTGAGCTTGGCGTGTTTGCCCTCAGTCACAGTGCAGGTGCGGGTGAACACGCCTTTGGGCAGCTTCGCCAGCGCGGACGCCCTCAGCTCGGGATCCAGACCCAGCGTGCTCAAGCCGTCTGTGATTTTGGTGGAGGAAGACCCCGAGGAGCCGCCGCCTTCGGTGCGATAAACGGAGATGTCCTTCTTCATTTCTTCCTTACGCTTCTGGAGGTGAGAGAGGAGGGAGGTGCTCTTGTCCGAGGTCAGCTGGCGGGAATCCTCCACAACGAGGGCGGCGGCGGCGTGTGCGCGGCCCACGCTGTTCTGGGCCCTGCAGGTGAAGGTGCCGCTGTCCAGGTTGCGCACGCCCTGGATCTTCAAGGTGCTGCTGTCGCTGTTCGAGACGATCTTGATGCGGTTGCTCTCCCCCAGGTAGCGGCCGTCCTTCTCCCAGTCGAAGTTGGGCTCGGGGTGAGCCGCGACGCGGCAGTGGAAGACCACGTCGCCCCCCAAGCCCACGCGCGTGGAGGTAGGTTTGACCATGAAAACGGGAGCTCGCTGAGCCATCTCTGCGGGCAGCGCCACTTTGAGGGTCACGGCGGCGTAGGCCTCCCCGACGGTGTTCTTGGCCCGGCACATGTACTGGCCGCTGTCTTCCAGCATCAGGTCGTAGATGGTCAGGCGGTACACGTCGCCATCCTCCACGGCCTTGAAGCGGCCCCCGGACGTCAGCTTCAGCTTGTCCTTCTCCCAGGTGATGGCCGGCGTGGGGCTGCCCACGATGGTGCAGCTCAGCGTGGCGTCCTTGCCGGCGCACACAGCGCACGCCTTAGGGCGGGTGAGGAACCTGGGGACTCCTCCAAACAGGTTAGGATCCATTGTTTGTTCCTGCAGTCAAAGAGAACACAGGGTTCATACAAACGACTCATGGCTTTCCCATGTTTTTGAAGGAAAAAACTCATGACTTTACATTCTCTGGAATGGTTTTTGACATGAATGTTTGTTCTTATATTTCATGAGTAAACTTCAAAAATTTCAATCGCTGTTCCCCAAAGCAACATTGGAAAATGGTGATTTGTTCCAACCAACAGTCCACAAGAGATAAGATAAGAGAGATATGATAAGATAAGACTTTGTTGATCCCACAATGGGGAAAATTGCTTGTTACTGTAGCGTACAGAGTAAAGAAAAATAAAATAAAAGCTAAAGTAAACAAAAGCTATAAAAATAAAAGCAAGAAAAAAGTGTGCACAAGCAAAGCATAAATACATACATACATGCATACATACCTATATACATACGCATATTTACATATTTGCATATATATACGCACATACACAGCTAATGCATACTTAAGGTGCAGGGTGTGTGTGTGTGTGGAGAAAGCAGAAGAGAAATTAACTCTATATTTTTTATTATACAATTTTTGACTTTTCCAAAACATTTTTCTTTATATTCCAAAAAATGTCCCCTGGCTAAAAAACTGCAATTTTTTTAATTCCACAATTCATCATGACCATAGTAACCCTGTGAAGACTTAAAAAAATAATGTGCTGAACATTAAACAGGAATAATAATCAGAGATGTGATGATAACTAGAATAAAATCAATCTGCAATTAATTGGAAAGAAAAAAGTTACAAAGCTTTAATCTTCTAAGATCTTTCAGTCTTGTGGTCTATTGTTTGGGAGAAGACAATAGACAATTTTACTTTGGGCTTCTTTTTAATCTTCTGACATTTCATGAACTAAATAACTGCTCACTTGATTGAGAAAGTAACCCTCCCAGGCCTGTAATAGATAGATAAAGTTTGTCAAGCATTTTACATTCAACTACTTCCACAGCAGAACTAAGACACTGTTAGCTGTACCACAACGACTGGAGGATGTGGCTGTTCTGTGTGTGTACTCTATCAATATGTTATGCTATGAAAATAGACATAAACGGGACGGTTAAGATCGGCATATTTATAGCTGGCACTTACAGTAACTTAAGCGTCTGTGAACACACACACACACACACACACACACACACACACACCCATCATGCCCTGAGCAGCCACACTCAAGACTTTTAACTATACGCCATGCAGCCCATTCAGGACAGTTTAATAGGACAATATGGAATAAATCCCCCTGTAACAAGGTCAAATAGAGCAGATATGTGCCTTTCAAACACTGACATTTGCCAGCTTTGTCACCTCTCTGCCGCTTGAACTGCCCGTCCCAAAAATAACCTCAGCTGTCAGACCCCGTCTCTGTCCATTGCCATTTGTAGAAGCGAAATTGACATCAGCTGTTTGATAAAGCTCTCAATTCACAAACAAACTACGCCTCTCCTCGCTTTAAGTCAATAAAAACATCTTTAAAAATGTATGTTGGAATACTGGCAAAATAAATTGTGGCTTGTAAAACTGCAAGAGGTTGAAACTAGTCAATGTTGTGGTTGTTTAACTGTTACGGTGTGAGGGTGTTTGTTAAATTTCCATCAGAATGAAGCTGAAACACTGCTGTAAAGTTAGTATTCATGTAGCATTTCAAGCCGTTATTACTGGTTCACCTTGAGTCTTCAGCCACTCAGGTGAGGCAGGCGCTGAATCATGTGGCCTAAGAACGTCAATTGGCTCTTGGAGATTTCCGGATGTTTAAAAATCCCACCAAAAAGATGTCTTCTTTGTGCTCAAATATCCTCGAAATGGTTGTAAATTCAGAGTGGTTGAACATCCCCCAGTCTCCTGCAGTGGGCGGTTGACTAGACTTATTTTGTCTTTCTTCTCCAGCACCTCATGATGCCACCACATAACTGACGTGCCTATTTCGGAGCAGCCTCCTTTCCAAAATAGACTTGTCATTAAGCGAGTGGAGATAGGAGATAGCCTGGCGGGCGCTGGGACAGGGGAGAGGAGGGACAGCAGGCCGGCCTCTGCTGTGCAGGCTGCAGACCCGGGGTCAGAAACAGCTCCTAATGCTGGGGTGGAGGTGCAAGCTTCAGGAGCCACGCGTATGCCAGACAACGTGATTGACGGGTGGCAAACATTAGACGAATAATCTATTAGCGGACAATTATTAAGTTATTGGCAACTATTTTTATTTGATTGTTTTTTTTTCTCTAATTACACTGTACAAATATGTTCTATGCTTATTTTAATTGTACTTAAACTGTGCAATATGAACTTCACTATACTTTTAAAAATGTATATTTAAAAGTTAAATGTCTTTAAGTTGTGTTTTAATATTCGATTTTGGGTTTAAATTTTTATTTGAGACATGGAAGAAAAAGAAAAAAAAAAAACAGGCAGACAGAGTTTTTCTTTAATGAAAAATGAAAGTAATAATTATTGGCAACAATGACTTGGCACAGAAGAAATTAGAAAAACTCAATAATCAATTAATATTTCTGAAAAAGAATAGAAAGAAGTGCAAACTCCTTAAATTCTTTAAACTCTCCATCAGTTAATAACTGATAACTAATTTAAATATATTCATATTATTCACATTATCACAATTTTTTACAATAATAGAAATGTAATATTTGTCTATTCATCTCAAATATTTGTAACATTTTATTTTTTTAAACAAATCTAATTTCTTTGCTCATTAAAAAGTCTGCTACACTACGTAGAATGGATCATTGCCATCACCTTCACCTACCTACTGTCAAATGGATACAGAGCTGTGAAAATGCTCCATTACAAGTGATACATTTTATAATCCTGCATGGAGGTCTAATGGATAAGATGCTAATTTATACGCTTGTATTATAGGCAAATTGAAAGCGGAAAATTGATATGAGGAATGTTATTAGGAATAAGCCCGTGGGTGTTATGTTTTAACTGGAGTAATCCCCCCCCCCAGGCGCCTGAAACTCTCAAGTTCCCAGGAGAAAATCCACTTCTTGGACACGGCCCAGAGTCCTCCACAATAGCTGTCAGTGATTGGCTAAGCCCGGCCACAGGCCTGTGACACAATGTAGCCTGTCCCACAACCACAAGTTGGACAGCTGCTGTATTCAGCTGGTCGGGCCCACAATTTAGGGATGACTTCATGCTGCAAAGGCTGGAAACACAGTAATATTTTAAACGCATCTCCCATGACGTCTTCACCACGATGGAAGCGCTTAGTCCTTACTAAGCATGACACGGCAAACCTCAAAGTGTGCGGCGTTCTCGTTCAATTTGTCATTTCACATTTGGACATGATTATATTTCTTAAATCTATAATCCCAAATTTTCTTTTCATATCAAAAACCCGGAGTGGGCTCCCCCCTCCCTATTCTTTGGCTCTCCACGGTATTTTCTTCCAGTGTGGGCTTTCCCCCCCACAGCCAGTGACTGACAGCAGCAGGTCGCCTGCTCCCTGATTTAAACTCTCCCGAAACCCTAGCAGCCGATAAGCTACTGTTGCTGCCCCCCCCCTACTTTATCCTGTTCGGGGCTACTGTGTTTGGTTCCTACGTTTCCGGAGCTAGAGAGAATAAAAAGGAATATTACGATCATTCGTTTATATCCCAACTTCCATCAAACCCTTTCAGGTCAGATATGTTTATTATAAGGGGGGAAAAAAGTATTATTACATTTAAACTTAAATTGTTACTTATTTTTTTTTCAAAGTCCATTCAGTAAAAGGTGGCAGGGATGGTGTCTCCATGACCTCGCCCCAAACTCTGAGCCAGTAGTCACCCCTTGGACATGTTGAACTAAATATCCCAGGAGAAGACATATTTCCTTGCGTCGAGTCAGTTTACGCAGAACGGACACTCCAGTATCTGATCTTCATAATCTCCCACCTGACCCCCCAGACATTTCAAGACTAAGGTCGCGGCGGTATCGGGTTCGGCCGAAACACATAGGTGTTACCTCAAAAGACCGTTTCATAGCTGATGACAAGCGAGAAGTCCGTCAGAACAGATGACCCGAGAACGGACAGCAGATGGCGTCTATGTCCTTCAAAGTCTAGAAAGGACTAATGACAGCCATTTGGGACAAAAACATTTACAAGGATGAGGTGTTTATTACAAATCAGGGCATCATTTGCAGTAAAACCAGAGTCTGCAGCAGATTTAACATCAGAAAAGGAAAAAAAATTAAAACCTAAAATGTTCAACTAATCTACAATATGACCTTTTCTTCATAGTCTTTACAATGAGGCAATAACAAAGGGTAAGCCATTCGTAATGCATATGAGACAAAGGTAACCACGGATACCTTAAATTGCACAGTGCAAAGCATAAAATACAGATGCTTTCCACTTGCATGCAGCAGTGTGAATAAATCCTGAGTGGGTCTGTTACACATCACTGAATGAATGTTTCCTGAAGATTTTAATCTGCATGTTTGTCTACACGGACACTGAACACCCACACTGTAATCCTGACACCTACAATATGTTTGTAAATGACGGGGACTTTTACAATAGTTTTTTTCGAAGTCTGTTATGTCCAGGTCGGTGGTTCCCAAATCCTGTGTTGGTAGGAGAATTTGCAAGATAAATTTCAGGGATTCTTGTTTCATTTCGCTTTGAAGATCTCTAGTTGAAGTGTCCCAACCATCACACACAACCAGAGAGGAAAGGATTGAAGTAGACTTATTTGAAGTGTCAAGTGTCCTGGTCCAGGTTATGTGCTGGACTGTATTTTAGTGTCCTCTGCTGTATTTAGGGTTATTTTATATATTAGTTATATATTAGTTAGTTGGTTATATTAGTTAGCTTGCACATACAATTAGTATGATCATACTGTAAGTGTAGGATCTTTAACTTCTGGATGTCACAAGGTTATAGTGCTACATGAAAAGATGAGAAGGATCTCAGCAAACTTGAATATCTATATATGGCAAATCTCATAACTATCCAGTAGTTCTCAAGATATATTATAAAATGTAAGCTAAATAAAAGATAGAGGGGAGGAAAAAAAATGCAAACTAACCACCAGTGATTAAAAACTGACAGAAAATTAAAATATATTTTTTATTTCAAATAAACATCACATAATCAACCACACGTGAAATGATTAAATACACTCAAAATAAGATTTATTTGCCTCGCTACGCACTCACAGAAAACAACACTTGTATTGTAAAGCTGTGCCGAAAAGAAGTTGTTTTGGCATGTTTAATTTTTCAGCTAGTGTTTCTTAATTTACAGGACAAAATGAAAACAGACAAACCTATGTAACAACAAAAAAACATGTCTTAAAACATACTTAACAATTCAGGATGAAAACTTAGCACCTTGTTCCAGTCACCGTGATACTTGGACTGGCATATAGTGGATATGAAACCATGGTAAGATGAGAGGGTCGGCCATGATAACGCTGCCAGTAACAAGGCGTACTGTTCTCCTGCCTCTACGGGAATTTGAGGAGAGTGCAAGTTTAGATACCATGATAAAAAGAAGTGCACTGTCAGAAGCAGCGCACTGACACGAGAGCTCAAAATCGGACTTGCATCTCATCTTACGAGCCACATCCACATGTTTGTTTCATACTTGATGCTATACACAATGACTTGCAAAAAAAAAAATACTGTACATAATATGTGCTGCTAAACCTGTGAAAGTAAACCCAACGGTTCATATAAGATGGCTTCTACAAAGAACAAATACTAATCCTTAATACTAAGGCACTGCTTAAAATAAAATGACAAAGGTAACAGTGAGGTGTGAATGTGGAGACTGAAAAGAAATCAACTCTGCGCACAAAGCTGAGCTCCAGTGTCTCTACAACGTAAAACTCACGGCATTTGTAAGTTGAACCACAAACGACCAGTGACCACAACACCCATGTAAGCATATTTAACAGTGTGAAGCAAACATGTCCTCCCCTACAGGGTGAGTATTTACTGACCATAGGTAAGAACAACCTCATATGATTGGCTACAGTGGTTCCACATGGTCTGCTGTGGGCAAAGACGATACAATACGTGCTGATGCTTTTTTACAGACAATGAGACGATGATGGAGAGTGACTTGGTGTCCCTTTGAGACCTGCCCTTTCTAAACAAAAAAAAAATGTAACTGCACACATCGCATACTTTTTTTTGTTTTTAGAACAGTTCGTTTTCTGTCAGTGCAAAAAAAATCTGAGTTCAGGTTAGCATAATCAAGCAGGTGTCAAGTTGCAGTCCCTCCACATGCACACTAACAAAGAGAAGTGGAAGTTATAAAAACACATGAGAGGGCAAACGCATATCTGTGAGTCCTGAAGTGAGAGCTATTTTACGATCGACTCGTGTGTGCAGAAGGAAATAAAACAGATGCGTCGAGCGGTACTTTGTGCTCCGCATCAACAAGCAGATATAGTCCCAGTTTGTTTAATGTGTGAACCACATTTAATATCATGCAGCTGGGCATGGTATTTTTGCATTAATAAAACCATCATACAAAAAACATTTTTTTAAACTACTTTTTTAAATTTTGGGAGGGGAACATGCCATTTCTTTTATTAACAAGAATATAAACTTTTGTGACAAAACAATGTAAATAAAGGTTTGTTTTTGTTTTTTTTAATAAATAATACAAATATATCAATTAAATATCTGAGGGGGAAAGGTAATAAATAAGCCTAAAGCTAATGATGCTGCCTCATGCTCTTACTTTAAAAGTATAAAGCCAACACTGCGAGAATCTGTCAAAGAAAAAAAAGAAAAAAGACTATCTTCAAGCCCAAAGCTGCAAATGCAACTGTGCACACTCTGAAGTCAGCTCTTATGATGAACTTCTATGTTTATGTGAGGCTTTCGGGGGGAAAAAGGATGAAAAATTAATGCGCACCACCAAGATTTGTAAAAGAAATATCATGCTGCGGGTGGTACCCTGTTTTGTTCCAAAGTACAAAAAAGAAAGAAAAAAAAGATTTCTCTCGATCATTCTGGAATATCTTTGCCTAAATCAAAACATTTGATAGGTATGGAGAAGGAGAAAAAAAAAAAAAAAAAAAAAAGGATTTCATTCACACCTGCCACCAAAATCAACGCAGATAAAATATGCATCAGAGTAAATAAACTGCAGAGGTACTAATTTTGATATTAGGTTTTCTTCATGGTCACTGAGGTAATACGGCAAACTAGGATTTAAATACAGAATTGTTAAGGCATAAAATTAACTTTGTGTTGATCTTTATATGATTAAAATGCATGTTGTATCTGCATTGAGGTTTGATGCCAAGTGCATTGTAATGCATGATTTCAGTCCTGTTTTTTAAAGGATTGGCAAAGGTCTTGGTACAACAGCTGTAGAAATATTAATACTGAAAAAAATCTTTATTTAGAACCACTAAACATAGACCACAGCATCAAAGCATGTGCCTGTCTAGTGTATCAAGCCCAATAGGGCTTTTTTTCCAGGTACACATAGTGTTTTAGTACAGCTACTGTACAGTCAGCTCCTTTTCATGTCAATACTTGGTATATTTTTCAAGGATTAGATCTGGTAGTAAAAACATGGAGGTTTCAAGGATGAGTAAGACGCAAAAGTGTATTTACAAATCACAAGGGCTAAACAACACAAGTTGAAATATTGAGTTGATTTTTTTTCCAGATGATCCGAATTTGTTCAGGCAGCTTTGATGCATCTTACAGTCTTATTGCACAATTAAGACTGTAGAACTGGGTTATGTACAAATACTTGAATTGTGCACACAGAGGTGCAGCAGGTGTCACAAAGAGACTTTTGCGTTCCACAATAAAATTATCCACACTCACCATCACACAGTGATCCTATGAACACAGTACATCGTGTCTCTGTCACTTTATACACGGCTTTTCTATAGACAAAGACTTGTGATGAGACGGACGGAAGACATATGGTTTCCCTGATGCCATAGTCTGCCTGGTGTGACAGGATGAGGCGTGGAGGTGCGGAGACAGTGGTTATTCAATGAGCCCATCACACAACAAACAATGAATGGTGTTTGTTTGTTTGTTTTAAAGCTCCATGCTAAATTCTCCATGAAGATCATCTAAGGCCACAATGTTCATTGAAGAAATTAAAATGTAAACTCTTTATAAAAAAAAAAAAAAAAAAGAAGAAGAAGAAGAAGAAGAAGAAGAGAGAGAAGAGAGATTATCATGGCGATGTATCCTTTTGTAGGATAAAAGGCCATTTGTTGTTAGGTTCAACAAAACAAGTAAAAGTCACAGAATATAGAACCACAAAGCAAAGATCATAGTGTCATCTTACAGAGTTTAAAAGAGCATATACCTGATGACAAAAGGCACTTCAACAACTACTCCCTGTGCCCTGTTTTAGAGTAGATCCACTGTTAATCTCCTGGTCTGCTTCATCCTCCTCCTCCTCCTCTTGCCAGCCGCCAAGCTGTACAGAGGTCGGCATGGAACTCGTGGAACCAAGGCCACTATGTGCCTGGGCACCTATTACGGGTGAGAGTACACACTAGTTAATACAACGAGTTTATACAATATCCCATATTTCATTTTATTCAGCAGACCAAATGCTCAGCGACTGATGCCTGTCACTGATGCGTTATTAATATGTTTACACATCAATACCTTCAAAGATCTGTGAATAGTAAGTATGCAGCATGCCTGTAAGGTGTTCCTTTATCACAGCCACTAAGCTCCATTTATTTTACTAAAGCTGGAAAATCAGCTTCCAGAGACTTAAAGACTTCTAATAATTCACAGTTAATTCTGGACTAACTGTTACCACAAGGACTGTGGAGTTCACCATAAATTATTATTACCTGAATAAAAGCAGACATGAATGCTTCTAAAGTCTAATCGGATGTTATTCAATGTAATTATCTTTGAGGTTATGTTGAATTTGCAGTAGAACATTAAATGTTTTAAAAGTGCCTCACAGGTTGGCTAGTAGCCATAAACATTTCGTACAACATTGCAACCTCAATATGTCATTTTATGTGCTACCTCAAGCCTTTGTATATTATTTACTATTAAGTTAGACAGTTGTGCAGAATATATTTGTAGATCATGAACATGTTGGAATGGACTGTGCAATAAGTGGAAACAGGTGCTTCACTATGATTAACTCTTCCACATTCCACATTTGATTCATTGGTAATATAAATAGAAATAACAGTGGGCTAAAGAGTCATTTAACCTTTACAAACTGTGAAACAACACTAAAATATGAAAGTTCTTTTAGAATCAATATTTATTTTACCGGTGCCAGTGTGTAGATCTCTCAGTGGCACGGGGTTCTGCCACTGGCCTGGATGTCTTTGCGGGTGGGAGCTCTGTTGGTGGAGCTAGAGAGACGAGTGGATGTCAATATACACACTCCCCCATCAAAATCTATGTTTGGAGTATCAAATATTTGTCCCAAGGCTATCGTTTGTAAATCACCTCATGCATATAGATGGCGTGGAGGCTCATCTCGGCTGAGGCAAAATCAGACTGCAGTGCATTGCTCCGAATGTGAGACTCACTGTTCGACATACTGAAAAAAAAAGGAAAGACATGTTATCCAAAGCTGTGCTGTCACCATCTTTGCATGTACTCATCAGTTAATGAGTTAATTATTGTTCTGCCATATGTAAATAAGGCAAACAGAAAACGTGGCGCCTGATGAGCACCTATCCATGACGGTACGATCGCTGCGGTACATGGTGCTCTCGGGGTGGACGGAGGAGGGCAGGAGGCCGTGCGAGCGGCCGCGGCCGGTGTACGCGAGCTGTGAGCTGGACAGAGACGCCAGGACGCTGGCAGCAGCGGAAGCAGCGCTGCTTGGCGGGATGAAGCGGTGGTCTCGCCCCTGTAGTCCAGATGCTGTTAGAATGGGGTAGGCCAGGACACTGGCCAACAGATTATCAGGCTGGAAAAAAAACAAACGCACACATCAGAGCCCGTGCACAGTACTATGTGCAATACGGAAATATGTGGACAAAACATTGTTGGAATTCATCAAATAATGGAATATTATATAATAGTATATTTATTAATATAGTATATAGTAATAATAGTATATTATTACATCAGTTTAAATCTGTATAAATACAACATGGGTTAACATACAACATTTAGAGCATATAACCCTATACCTCAGGGTTTCTTACCCCAGTGCCAGACTCATTGGACTGCAGCGAGGTGCAGAGAGGAGCCTCAGAGAGCAGCAGCTGGGTGGAGGGGCCGCCCTGTGCATCATGATGCACTTTCTCCTTGAGATGGCTGATGAACACGGAGCTTTCCTGTGGCGGCTGCCAGTGGGGGTTCTTAATAGTGAAATGCATGAGGGACAACTCGGTCTTGCCGTTCTCAGCCTGTTGGTAAATGGAGGCCTCGGTCTGGCCCTCGGACATCCACTGCAGGATCAAAACAGCATCACAGCACTAAATTAAACATCCTCAGAGACTCTCCTCAGCTTTATGAAAGCCAATGAGCACCTTGGCTTGAATTTTGTATAAGGAAAAACAGTCCTTACCGTTGGGTTTCCATGGCGCCGGATATCCATCTGTGCAAAGGAACAGATGTCTCCAACTCCGACAACCTCCACAGTGAAGCTCCTGAAGAAGTCAATGATCTCTAGAGACTTGTTCCTCAGCAGGAAGATGAGAATGAAGGGTGTGACGATTGGACTGAGCAACTCCTCCAAGATAAACACCTGATTTTCACAAAGGCAATCATTATATTTTTCAGATTCTAATGTAGATTGAGGTTTAAAAAAACATACCTAATATACAATACCATTAACATATATTATTGAGGGCAACCACATCAATAAATCCAAGCTTGAGCATCAATCAGGTGTTACAATAAAAACATCATCAATCATTCAATCGCAAACTAAAGCTCATCCGTGCCCCTGTATTCACTAAAGGTTCTGCCTAGCCTCACCGCTTTGTACTGAAACAGCTGTGCCACCTCATCACGGGTCTCGCTCTTGTTAGCATTGCCCCTCCAGTGGTCCGGCATGTAGTGAATGTGTGCCAGCATGCACTGCAGCAGCTGTTCTGGACACCACACCATATGCTCATCTGGGATGAAGGACCTGGTTTAGGACAAATTCCGGAATATGGCAGATTTTACTGAAGAGTACTCGTGCACTTGTGAGATAAGTCGATCAAAAAAAAAAAAAAAAAGTACAGTAAGGCTTGATTTCTTGATTGAAAGCATGCGACTGACTGGGGAAAAATAAACCCCCTAAAGTATAAGTGAAGGGTTGTGAAACTCAATGTTAAAAAAGTGGTGCATTAAGAATACAAATGTTTTGGAATTTTTTTTTTTTTTAAATCAATACAGTATTGGCTTCAAAATCAGCGTAATGTCACAAAGTGTACAGAAGTTGCAGGGAAGCTCATAATAGATAAATATTGGGCTGATATGAGTTTTTGGTCCCTTATTTACTAGTTTATTGGAAAAAATCCTTAAAAAAACCCAACATGTCTTCCCATACACATTAAGAAAACTATGTACAAAATGACTGCTCCCATTTATTTAACAAAAAATCCCTCAATGAATATCAAGACATGAATGGTATTAGTAACAATAAAAGAAAAAGGAGAACTATCATGCTACTATAAACCCACCTGGTGACAGTGATAACCACTCCCAGCACAGTGATAAGAGTCAGAATGTGCTGTACTGTCAGAACGTCCTCGTCGTAGACGGTCAGCGCGATGAGCACGGCCAGCACGGAGCCGGAGAAGAAGGCAACGTTTTTCGCAAACACAGTGAGCAGCGGAGACGTAAAGGAGTTCATGTACTTGGACGTGGGTTTGTAACCGCGGCCTAGCCGTCCGTGCAGCTCGTGGTTCAGCTCGTTGAAGTGCCGCAGGTACAGGCGACCGTACAGGGACCAGCGTCGGGCACCCAGGCTCCCGGGCTCCCTGCGGATCACTTCGGTGTAGCTGAAGAACGCGTACAGCACCTGCCACACCAGGATGAAGGGACACAGCAGCAAGTTGGCCAAACCCAGGAGCAGGATCATCCTACTCAGCTGCTGGGCGAGCTCCAGGCGGTTCCCGATGCGCTTGTACTTGGGGTGCAGGTTCCACTTATTCTGAAATAGGGAGCCAGGCCCCCAGAACAGTATGAGCTCAAAGTTGTACTTGAGGCCTTGGGTGAGGAACACCACGTTGCCCAGCAGGGGGAGCTGCAGCTGCACTGGGAGCAGGGATTTGTTTATCATGGCCACCATGTAGTTCTTGAATCGCAGTATGCGGTGATAGATATCAAGTTCTGTCAGCTCTTTCTTGTGTATGCACATTTGCTGCTCCCGCTGCAGGCTGATGAGTCGGTCCTGCACTTCCTGCCATGTGAAGTTGCATAGTTCATCCTGGGACAAGGAGGCAAAGGACAGTGATTAAACTGTCAAGCACAGGGGCAGGGTGCAACACCACAAATCAAATGAGTGAAGAAATCATTTTTAGCATGGCAATTGTCTTGAACAGAAGGCATCTTTCACAAATCTGAGTTGACCTATTGCTGTGGAACATTCTGATAAAAAGAGTTCCATTTACCATTCTGATCTTCAGCGCTTTGATGTAGAACTGCCTGATCTCCCAGTAGCTCAGAACATTGCAAAAGACTTTAATGAGCCGATAGACCCAGAAGATGGCTGCCATGATGAGGAGGAATATGATCCAGCTGTTTTCTTGGATCCTGAGTCAAACACAAAGTGAATGAAGACTTAGCACATACACAAAAAAGCCTCTGCCGACAAGGTGATAGAAACAGGAGCCTATGTGGGAATTTCACATCCACAATTACTATAAAATAACAAAATATCTGAAGTGGACATTTATCAGCAAAAATGTGACACCCCCTGCTGCTGTTATTACATTGATATGGATTCAGTCTGTAACTGAAATTAGGATTAACACATGAGAACTGTTGCTCTTAGTGTACCGGTATGTAAACAGACACTGAACTCCTGTTTACATGTTATGGGTTAGGTAGCCTGCTTTTTTTTCGTTCTATAATTATGGAAGCTTCCGAGTATCCCAGGTCACAACTTGGAACACAGTCATTTATACTTAAAGACACACTCTTCTACCAATATGAGACAATTTGTTGGATACTTTCAGATTTAAAAAATAAACAAGTATCTGGCTTTGAAAGGGAAATCAGAGAGGGGGTATGAAGAGGACAGTGAGGATCTAAACAGAGGGACATGCTGTTCCCAAATCAGAATGCCAAGTAGTTTTACGTCATTGGCTTTGATATAAATCAACACAGAGCCAAAGTCAGAATCAGGAACAAATTGATGAGGGATCTATGAGACTAACTGGAGAAAATAAGCAGAAGTTAGCCTACATTGTGGGAAAAAAAATGATGACAACACTGGGTTGGGGGGAGGGGGTGGGGTTGGTGTCATATGTTTGGTGACTTGTGAGTATCTCAGCTTACTCTGTTCCAGTCTGGCCCAACGCACAAATACCTTATTCCTTGTAAACATCAGTTGCAGATATGTTGCAACTTGAAGCTACTGATGTCAACTTGAAACAAACAGCACAACTACATGTGAACAAGCCAAAAAGTTTCATTAGTTAACACACTGTTCCTTTTTTGTAGAGCTGTTCTAAAATCTAAAATCCAACCTTTAATGCTCTCTGACGTTAAGAGTTTTTCTTTCCAACAAGAATAACTATAAGTTAGCAAATGCTTAAAATAAATTTCTTGAAACAACTAGTAAAATATAACAATAAGATCTAAGAGTAAAATCAAGAAAAAATACACAGTGGAGTAGCATTTAATTCTGTGCTTCTTTAAAAAAAAAAAAAAAAAAACCTTAAAGAGTCACTGTGTAGCATTAGAAATACGAGTTCCACATGGTGCAGCGAAATAAGCTATTGCTCCATACTCCATGACTGTATCTAACAATCTCAAACCATGACATTATCCTATAAGAGGTTTGAAAGTCTGATTACAACTGTATTATGGCAGAATAATCAAATCCCTCTAAAGGCCCATCTCTAGGACTCTAATAATATCCCAGACCAAGTCTGCTTCAGAACAACATATCTAATCAATGTGGCTGAAGTGGGCAGGCCTGCTGCCCATAATAAAAATAAAAAATAAAAAAATACAACCGCACATAAGCTCTCTATACTTCTATATTAAACACAGTTACCTCTGAGTGCACTGCGGGCTGGGAAGGATGGCATCTGGAAGAGTGACCTTATTCCTGTCCAAAGGATTGTGGCCCGGCCCGGTATGATTGACAGCTCGATTGGCAAACAGGACATCGTACTCCACGCAGTTGACAAGGAACGTTGTAAATGTGACGACAAACAAAAACTGACTATTAGGGCGAGAAGAAAGAAAAAGAAAAAAAAGGGAGATTTCAACCACAAATAAAATCATAGCCGCAGATATGGCTATTCAGCTAAGTCACTGTATTTAATTATAACCAAACCAATCTTTATATATGCAGATATATAAATATTATCTTAGTTAAGATTTTTAGCATCAGCTAATTGAAAACTAGATTTCATTCAAGTGTCTGTT
Organism: Eupleurogrammus muticus; assembly: GCA_036785175.1. NCBI lineage: Eukaryota > Metazoa > Chordata > Actinopteri > Scombriformes > Trichiuridae > Eupleurogrammus > Eupleurogrammus muticus. The sequence goes on along the minus strand of JAYKQN010000014.1, from coordinate 13,140,431 downwards.
ATATATTATGTGCACTAGAGAGCATTGACAGGTTATTTATTCATCTGTAACATGTATGTGTCTAAATGTGTCACATTCACAATAACTGAATGAATCTCAAGGCTAAAATTCTCTAATATCAATATCAGTGTCTACTTCAAACATCCAGTATCTGACAGAGTGGCCATGCTGACATGGGCTTAATGTTGTATTACTGTTAAGATTGGTTTACTCCACTTAAATTACTAAATATGTTCACAAGATGAGGTTTGTTTTTCGTGGCGGGCGCATTATGGCGATAGCTTTTGTCTAGCTAATAGTTGAAGGGTCCCATGTTAATGAGAACACTTTGGTCAGAATTAGGCAAATAGAGCAGGACCTAATAATAGGGATGTGTCACTGGCACGGCAGCAGAAAAAAAATTTATCTCAGGCCACAGGAAATGAAAATAAACAATATACTGCACTGACACATTGGCCTGTGTCAGTGCAGTGTATCGAAAGACTAAGCCACATCAGTAGAAATGCTAAAAAACAGTAAAACAGAGTATGGAGAATATCTTTGTATTCAGTTTAGTAACCTCAGTTTACGGAAACTATTTCACAAGAGATTCAAGTAGGTCTGTTGTTGAAATCATCTGGCAGGGCTTGGTCATGCTGAAGGCTAAGGCACACGTAGCTGTCATGAAAATATGAAGAATTACCAAGTTGCATAAGATGCAACTTACTCCAAGTCTGATTGAAAACGAGCATCATGTTCCAATTGCAAACTCAACTCCACCCTAAGGTTTTATTTAAAAAAAAAAAATCAATTATATAATTGTAACACTTACACAAGTTCAAAGAACTCTGACAACATCATACAAGCAAATCCATTCTTTTGATGGAAGTGGTAGATGTGGACAGGCCGATTAAGGAAAACAAAACAGCAATTTCATTACTTATACCATAAAACATTGTCTTAAACCTGGGTAAGAAAACACAAAAGGTCTTTAACACTACAGAAAGTTCCACTTAGAAAATTGACCACTTTTAGTAATGCTATAAAAATGATGTAGTAGTTCTGTAATAACTTTGACTCAATTCTATTTCTGACTACTGAAAGTCTGTGTCAACATGACATGGTGCCAGCCATATGACAGGCCACTGTCAGAGACCTGTTATTAAACATCCCTGTGATTTAAAAGGATATTCTTGTGAAGAAGTTATCCAGGTTCTTGATGTGATGCCATGAGTCTGCAACAGAAATGTGGAGGAGAGCATGAGAAAGCACACAAAAGAATTTTCAGGTATTAAAGAACAGAATTACAATGTGCGTCTTAAAACACGAGGCAGGTGCACATATAAACACTGAAAAACTGATGCTCTCTACTTCAAATCATTCCTCCTGTTCACAGTGGCTATTAATGTAAAAGTTCATGTTAAGTTTATGATACTTCAGCAGTCTAAATTTGTTATATGCCATATTTACAGTGTTTCAGCATTAGACATTGTTGCTGTGGGAGACATTTACAGAAAAAAAAGCTGCTTTTCATTAAACAGACAGACACGTTGAAAGATATCTACTTGTTTTCAAATAGTTTGGGCACTTTTAAACCCTCAATTTAGCTACAGCTACATTTATAAACAACGACTGTAAATGATGGTCTCAATCACTTTCATTATTAAGCATATCATGGAGAGATTTATCAGGAGGAATGACTATGGAAAGAAAAAAACTATTTCAATGTTGAGTTGGGCACATGACTGTTGCTTTAAAAAAAGACTTGAACAAGTGTAAACCTGTCGTTTAATCTGGTACAATTCCATCATAGGCACAGTGGTCGAAATATTAGGACCAATCACACTTAATTTAACTTAATGACATCTTTACCTTTCAGGCCTTCGGGCACATGCACCAGTAAATCCTCCTCCCCTGGTGGCGAGTCCTCCTCAAAGTCCTCAATTCTCTGATACTCCTGGTAAGCTTCAAGGTTGGCCATTGTGCTTCACATTCTCACTCCCCTACGACTGCAGCTACTTGAAGTAAACACCGTATGAACACGAACGCGAGACTCTTGACCTCAGCTACATCCTCTATTGTAGCCACAGCACCTCAGATGTGGGTTCCAGCAGCAGCTAGCACTAGCCTGCTAACCTATGGTGCGATGGTGTAACCCTACACTACTTTGTCTACCATGGTAACGCGCTATAAAAACACGAACGCAGTTGAAGACCGAGGAGAAGAATATTCCGTGGGTAATTAATTAATACTACACACCTGCATGCACGATAACTATCCACCTATGCCAGCTGTCTGCTGGCTTGCTAGCGTGTGAATGATTCAGCCACTCGTGTAGTCAGGGTGACACGGTTCGTTCTGTTCCGTCCATCTGCTGATCTTGAGCTCCTTTGCGTCTTTGCTCTGAGGTCCAAATCTGGACCAGAGCTCGTTAAACAAGAACGAATATGTCGTAATGCCGCGGCGGCGACGTTCCTCAGCTCGGAGGTAGTTCCACAAATACGCTCCACCGTGTGAGTCCACTGTTTTTGTCTTTCACAAACAAATGTCAACAAAACGTCATTGACGTCACTTCACGTTGAGCCGTACCGTCACATCCGGGATACGTTGTATGTTGTAGATGTTTTTTGTTTGTTTGTTTTTCCTTCCGATAAAAGGCAACTATCTAGAGTTTTGTGTTGAAAGATGTCACATAAATCACGTAAAAGCTTTAAAATTGTGGTTTGCTGTCAGATAAGGTCGCACACCGCGGCCTGGAACGGTTGTTGAAAACCAACATAGATATATACACGTAGATGTGTTATCCGGGCTTGTGAGGTGCGCCTCTTCCGCCGCCATATTGCTCCGGGGTTCTGACCCATATATTTCACGTTTGCGAACTTGATTACAAGCAAATTTCAGGAATAGCTAATAAATATCTAAGATGTGTAGCAAATCAAACGTCGTTAAAACGGAATTTAAGTTATGCAAGTTATTATGATTTTATTGTGGCTGGATCTCCTGCCTACATAGACAAATGCGTTAAGAGGTGCGGCTTTCCCCGACACAAGATGTCGGCCGTGCTGACACATCGTTCCAATGAACATCAACAGAAACGAAAGCAGCATCTACATGGCTATGTCTATGGAAAATACAGACGAGTTCTAGAAATGCACTCTGGGTTAGTGTCACTATGGCAGCCTGCAGGTTTCCTATGGATTACTTAAGAGCTTAGACAATTATTTAAAGCTAAATATCATTCAATAAATAGGATAAATCATGTTTCAGCTACTTTGGTGCAGAGCGAACATTACTGCACCTGTCCGGTCACTGTCGTTGTACACGAGAGGCAATAAAGCCGATTTCTGGAAACTTTCACGGTAGGTAAAGTGACCCAGGCACTTAATTTAGCTTATGACTGCCGACCTGTAAAACATGTGGTTTGTTGATTAACGCTGATAAGCTTTGCCCACTTTATTGATCTAGGCAGGATTATAGGAACAGAACGTTTTGACAGAGCTGTTAGTGTTGTAGATGTGTAAATACAGTAGAATCCTAATCCAGATCAGATCTGACAGTAAATCAATTACTTGATCAGTTGAGTGACATTAAATATAGCAACAACAATGCACATGCTTAAATGAATGGAATGTGTGATTTCAATATATCCCACTTTATTAATCTCAAAGTGAGATAGGTAAAAGAAAGAAATGCAATTAAATTGGGACATAAACTGTTCTATTTGTAAATGTAAATTTAGATATTCAATTAGTTTTCAAGCAAAACATTTGCTTGCTCCAGCTTGTTATATTCAAGGATTTTCTAACTGCAGCCCTTATCCAAGTCAATTAAAAGTGTGTAACCTTAAAACCTGCCTGGCCGGACTTCCGGTGGCGCGAGAGTCGAGATGCCAGCTTAAACTCTGAGCTCCATTGTCAGCTAAGTTTTTAGCACTCAATTCGATATAAATAATCGATTTGTTTTGAAATTCACTCACAAGAATGAGTGCGGACAAACCAAGGAAAGCAAAGACGGCGACCAAACAGCGAGAAACTGAGGATAAGGTGGGATACGCCGAGAAACACGGAGGAGCATATGGTGGCGAAAGCCTGGACACAATCCGAGAAGTGGTGAGTGCAGCTGTGGCAAAAGGAATGGAAACCCTAAGGAACGAGCTCAAAAAGGACCTCCAAGAATTCAGCAAGTGTTTCAGAGAAGATATAAAAAAACAAATGGACGAATTCACTTCCGAAATACATAGAAAACTAGACGATGTGGAAAACAAAATGGAAAATGTTAGCGAACGGATAGGAGAAGTTGAACATAGCATGGCGGACGCAGAGCGATGGGACATTGCTGTTAAGAACACGCTAACCCAGTTGATAACAAATCAGCAATCATTGCGTGATAAAGTGACTGAAATGGAGGGGCACGCGAGAAGGAACAACATAAGAATTTTTGGAATACCTGAAGGTGCGGAGGGTGCTTCTGCAAAAACATTTGTGGTCGACTTGATCAAGACACAACTCAGTGAGGACATTGAACCTGACTGGAGCAGCGACTTGGGGATAGAGCGCGCTCACCGCGCGCAGACGGCACGACCACGCTCTACCACGCATGCCCTCCCCACGACTGATACTCCACCACCATCACGCTCAATAGTGGTTCGTTTCCTTCAATTTACCGTCAAAGAAAAAATCCTCCTGGCAGCTTGGAAAAAAGGTCTTGTTCACAATAACAAACGAGTGTTTTTTGACCATGATTACGCCGAGGCTGTACAAAAAAAGAGGAAGGAATATGCTCCTATTAAGAAAGCACTGAAGGAACAGGGGATACGATTTCAGACTCCCATGACCAAAATGCGAGTTCATCTGCCAACCGGCTCGATCACATACTACAATGCGGACGAAGCAGCAGATGATCTGAACAAACGTGGGCTCAACGTAGGCAAGTTTGTGCGCAAGGAAAATGCGGAGGTATTCACGGAGGAAACACTGGCTAAGCTGCTACCCTGGGAGGTGGTAAAGTCTCGTTCCGGAGGGGAAGAATTCCAGCGGCAGGTGAGAAAGAGATTACAGGAATATCGCAGAAAGGACACTGACGCCTCGGAGGATGGGAACCACTCGCCTGAATAGCCGCCGTCTTTTTTTTTTTTTTTTTTTTTGGATTATATTGGAAAAGCTGATACTAATGCATCACCGACAGACTGCCACAAAACTTTTTTTGTTTAGCGTCAGCTTACCGAGGGACCCCACCTAGTGGCAGTTCCCTCCCTCTTTCTAAAGGTGAAGAGTCACCTTTCCTGTTGGAAGCTCTGTTCGTTTGCCTATATGTTAGTTCAGGCCCATTTGTTTCCTTTTATTTTTCTTTCTCTTTTTTGAGGTCGAGTAATGTACAATCACAGGATAACAATAGCAATATGAATGCATTATCAATATTATAAGGTACTGTCATGGAACGTAAATGGGCTAAAAAATCCTATAAAACGCAGCAAGCTGATAGCCAAGGTCAAAAGGGACAGGATAAATATTGTGTTTTGGCAGGAAACCCATATGTCTGCAGATGAACATGAAAAATTTAAGAAGCTGGGATTTAGAAATGCATTTTATTCATCATACAAAAATGGCAGGAAAAGGGGCGTAGGAATATTAATTTCAAACTCTACTCCCTTTGAATTTGTCTCTGAAATAAAGGATAAAGAAGGTAGGTTTGTCCTTATCAAGTGCAGAATAGATCAACAAGAAGTGACTTTATTCAATATCTACGCCCCACCAGGGAGCGGGATATCATTTTATAAAAAAGTGTTTGATTTAATTGCAACAGAGACGTATGGAACGCTAATTTGTGCCGGTGACTTCAATGTACTCCTCAACCCTTCTTTAGACACCACAAATAGAAACAGGAAAAGGAATCCCACTGAAAAACTCATTAATAAGGCTGTGAGAGAACTGGGATTAATGGATGTGTGGAGAGCAATACATAGCTCACAACCTGGGTACACCTTTTACTCTGGGAGACATGCAACTCACTCAAGATTAGACTATGTGTTTATGTATAAAAAGGACCTGCATAGAATCAAAGAATGTAAAATAGGCCAGAGAATGTTCTCTGACCATGCAGGAATACATATGGCGATGCATCTAGAAGGCAAAAGGCGCAAAACACTCTGGAGGCTAAACTCTGGTATGTTAAATGATGCCAGTTTTATGTCAATGTTGAAAATGGAGCTAAATTTATATCTTCAGGAAAATGATAATGGGACTGTAAACCCTAGCATGTTATGGGACGCGTTTAAAGCTGTTTTGAGAGGCAAAATCATAGCGTGGTCAGCCTCATCAAAAAAGATAAAAAGACTGCAATTATTAGAGTTGGAAGGAAAACTAAAGAACCTTGAGCAAATCCATATTACTAATAGAGACCATGACATAATTAAACAAATAAGACTTATTAAGCAGGACATAGACAAAATACTTAGCGAGGAGGTGGAGAAAAAACTTAGATTTATGAAACAAAGACATTATGAGGCTGGCCCCAAGGCATCAAAGTTACTAGCTTGGAGATTAAAAAAGCAACAGGCTGAGAATACAATCCATAAGATAAAAGACCCGGTAACAAATAGCATTGTTAAAAATCTAGATGACATACAAAAAGCTTTTGAGAAATATTATACATTACTTTATTCTAACAAAGATCAGACAGATACCCAGACAATAACCAAATTTCTAAATTCTTTAGACCTCCCAAATATTGGGACACAAATCAATGAAAAATTAACTCAACCAATAACAAGGGAGGAGATCAGCGAGGCCATTTCAAGTCTGAATAATAATAAGTCGCCTGGTGTGGACGGATTTCCCCCAGAATGGTATAAAACCATGCGAGAAAATTTGGTACCCCTCCTTGACAAATGCTTTAACTATATACTAGAGGATGGATCTCCCCCTCCATCTTGGAGAGAGGCATTTATATCTGTCATTCCTAAGGAAGGGAAGGACAGGATGGATTGCAAAGGGTATAGACCAATCAGTGTGTTAAATGCAGACTACAAGCTCTATGCAACAATCCTAACAAAGAGAATGGAAATGGCAATGCATGATTTAATAGATGAGGATCAAACTGGATTCATCAGAAATAGACAAGCACAAGATAACATTAGGAGGTCCCTTCATATTATTGAAAATATTAATAAAACACAATCAGGGGCCATTATTTTAAGTTTAGATGCAGAAATGGCCTTCGACTCAGTAGGGTGGAATTTTCTTTACTTAGTAATGAAAAGAGTTGGCTTTGGGAATAAATTTATCAGTTGCATTCAAACACTTTATTCTTCCCCAATAGCTAGAGTTAAGGTAAATGGCAGTCTTTCAGATCCTATTGGTTTGGAACGAGGTTGTAGACAGGGCTGCCCTGCCAGCCCTAGTCTATTCAACCTGTTCATTGAACCTTTGGCCCAGGCCATAAGACAGGAGGCTAAACTAACGGGTATCTACATTGGAGGGGAGGAATACAAAGTAAGCCTTTATGCCGATGATGTGCTTGTTACATTGTCAAACCCAGCCACTGGCTTACCTATTTTAATGGACATGCTGGAAACATATGGGAAATACTCAGGTTATGTTCTTAACCTTAATAAAACTCAGGTTATGACATTTAATTTCACTCCCACACAGGAACTTAAAACAAAATATGATTTCAACTGGCATTCTACCCAAATTAAATACTTAGGAGTATATTTGACTAAAGATTTGTCTCAGTTATTTCAATCCAATTATAACTATGTCAGTAAAAAAATATACGAGGATCTGAATAGATGGTGTCTCCTCCCACTTGACTTTGGCAATAGAATTAGATCAGTGAAAATGAATATTATGCCCAGATTACTTTATCTTTTCTTGTCACTTCCTATAGAAATTCCCATAAAACAATTCAGAGAATGGAATAGGCACATCTCATTATTCATATGGAATAATAAGAAGCCAAGGGTGAGATTTTCTACACTCCAGCTGCCAAGGGAACAGGGGGGCATGGCACTCCCATCCTTAAAGGACTATTATATATCTGCTCAGTTAAGGCCACTTATTTGTTTATGCAATCCATCTTATACAGCGAAGTGGAAAGACATAGAGACATCCTTAACAGATGCCCCACTACAATCATTAATAGGAGGTACTGACAGGGATAACGCAAGACGACAGATAGAGAGTGACTGGGTGAACTTATCACTAAAGATATGGTCAGAAATTATCCAACGCTATCAACTCCAGAGGGAGGTAAAATTACTCAGTTGGCCGGCCTACAACCCTGATTACAAACCATCTCTATATGACTTCAGATATAAACAATGGGTTTCTTATCATGGTATCACATCTCTTTGTACAATGGTTAAAGATGGAACACTTTATAGTTTTGAACATCTATGTAAGGTCAATGGTTTGAGGACACAGGATTTTTATAGGTATTTACAAATCTCTGATTACTTCAGAAAAGAAGTTAAGGACCCTGAACAGAAAGAAGTGTCTAAGGTTGTTCAGTTGTTTGTTGATGCGTACCACTGTAGAAGCAGTAAAGGACTGATAAGCAAATTGTACGGTGCGGTTACATCTCTTAAAAAGGACTCGACAGAATACGTGAAACAACGCTGGGAGAAAGAACTGGACACTGTTATAACAAAGGACATGTGGACGAACGCCTGGAAAACTCAGTGGACTACTACCAACTCTCTGGGTTGGAGAGACTTCTGCTGGAAGAATCTGATTCGCTTTTTTATAACTCCAAAGCAAAAAGGCAAACAAACAGGCACTCAGCTGGGATGCTGGAGAGACTGTGGTGAAAACATGGTGGACCATGCCCATATTTTTTGGTTGTGCCCCCCCATCCAGACTTACTGGAGGGAGGTAGCAGAAGTTATTGATAAGATTCTGGGTTTTAGTGTGGATGTAACATTTCTTTGTCTTTATCTAGGTAACTTCCCTGAGGAGTTAGACAAAGATGACAAGTATCTCCTACAAATTCTGCTAGCAGCAGGGAAGAAGGCAATAACTAAATATTGGCTCCAGAAAGAAACCCCCTGTGTAGGCACATTTATTGGTATTGTCAAACATTTACACCTTCTTGAGCAGATTACTTATACCCTACGTCTTCAAAAAGAAATAGGTGAGCGAAGGTGGGGTAAATGGTTCATTTACATAAATGACAGAACCAACAACATAGACTAACTATGTAGGTAGCAACATTGATGTGCATTTACTTCCTGACCTCAACAACGTTTTCTTTTATTGATGTTTTTTTTGTTTGTTTGTTTCTTTTTCCTTGCCCCCTTTCTTCTTAAATGTGTGCATTGTGACAAAATATCATAAATAAAAAGTTACAAAAAAAAAACCTGCCTGGCCATAGTGTTCTTAGAGGTTCTACCACCAGAGCCTTTGTTACATTACATTTATGACACTTGTTATGACACACAATGTTATTGTATTTCCTAGTGTATTTTTCTTATTTTTCCTATCCAGGTTATATACATGTCCGAGATCAAATGCAGGACAACCTGGTAAAGCAGTCAGTCGCACATGGAGCCGTACTCAGAAAGCCGTGCGCCAATCCACCATCCAGACATCTAAACCACCGGCAGGAGCTCTGAAATTTATCCTGGGACCTGCGTTTCTAACCGTTACCGGACGTCTGTTTTGCCATGTAGCTTACTGCGAGGCAGATGTGAATAACAACAACCCACGAGAGGTCGAAGCCAAAAGTCATGTGCCTGAGTTCAAATGGCACATCCTGTGGGAATTCGTCAAACCTCAGCTGTTGGCCCTCATTGGTGCTGTGGTGGTAAGCCTGAAACGGTGGAACAAAACGCAACATACAGTATGTTAAAAATTTGGAGAGACTAAATGTATCATTTTTTTTTCAGCTTGCTTTTGGTGCAGCTCTCTTGAATATTCAAATCCCCTTGATGCTTGGGGATCTGGTGAATGTTGTGGCATGCTACCTGAGGGAACATACTGGAGATTATTTCCACGAGATAAGGGGTCCCGCGCTGAAATTGCTTGGACTTTATGGTATCCAAGTAAGTCCAGAAATATTCTAAGCAGTAGCATGACTTTATTAGTCCATGATGGGATAGTTATTCTGGCAAAGATCTTCTAATCATTTTAATTGTTGTGAAGATGTACTCTGACACATTTTTTGGCAATGTCGTTAATGCAGTCTAATGCCTTTATTATACTGTATTATGAACATTGCCTGTCAGAACACACATTTTTCCTTTCAATAATAATGCTCTTTCAGTGAATGCCTACAGATTTTCTAAGAGCTGTGACGCTCATTAGCTTTCTGAAGGCTCTGCTCCACTTCCTGTCATTCTGACAAAATGTGCCAACATAAATGTCAACCGCTGTTTTACTGGAAAATGACCTTGTTGCTCTGGTCATTAAGCACCTTCTTTGTGCAGGGCCTGCTGACCACTGGCTACATCATCCTGCTGTCAGAAGTCGGAGAAAGAGTGGCAGCTGACATGAGGAAGACCCTTTTTGCATCCTTACTCAGGTACATTTTCCTCAGGGAAAAACATTGCCTTAGGGAAAAACATGCACTATGTAAAAACACTGTGTTAAATGTCTATCACTGTGTCCACAACCCACAGATCAGCAGCAGCTTACTACTATCGAAGACTAAAGAAACTGGAGAATAATCCGCTTTGAGTAGCTAGAACCAGAGAATTTAAACATTGTTCTTCCTAAACTTGCTTCAAATGGATTAATCAGTTATCAAAATAGCTGATGACCATTCTAATAGTTGGCATCTAATCAAATAATTGTTGCATCTCTACTATGTAGTGCACAAGGCTGTTATGTTCTTGTTAATGCTCCACTGTTTAGCTTGTGAAAGAACCAGGTCTGCAGTCAATAATATTTATATTTTTACTATGTTTTGTCCCAGACAAGATGTCGCTTTCTTCGATGCCAATAAAACGGGGCAGCTGGTGAACCGCTTGACTGCTGATATTCAGGAGTTCAAGTCGGCCTTTAAACTGGTCATCTCTCAGGTATATACACATGCATGTTTTCTAAGTTGTAGTTTACCATTTAATAATGCTTGTATTATTGAGGGTTACGTGCTGATTTTTAATCCTTCTATTCCCTTTCTTGCTTTTTTTTTCATTTTTACAGGGTCTGCGTAGTATTACACAGACAGTTGGATGTTTTGTGTCTCTATACGTCATCTCCCCCAAGCTTACAGGTTTGACAGTGGTTGTTCTTCCCTGTCTAGTGGGGGCAGGGGCTTTTCTTGGCTCATTCCTTCGCAAACTCTCCCGTTTGGCTCAAGAACAGGTGAGAATAAATATCTAGCTGTACTAAGGCTGAGCAACATATATATATAGATATCAAATATAGTGTTTTGGCGTAAATGAGATCTTTTCCTTGTTTAAAGGCTGCATTACAACAGCAGTGATCTGCTTAACTTAACACACTGTTCTGACTGGTAAACCACAGGCTTGAAAACTGGATTAGTAGTTAAAAAAACACATCCATAGGAAAGAAGGGGAACAAAAATAATGTTATCTGTTTATATGATTTACAAAATATATAAACCTTAGACTAGAATAACTGGATTGGCAGGGCTGCAAGATACTTTTACAAAAAACAAGGTAAGCAAAACAATATCATCTGTTTATATACAATTTACAATATATGTTATACATATAAAACAATTCATATTCATCTTTATCATTTTACTGGTCTAGTCAGTACATACTTAGTCATTATAATAATTTTACTGATTTGATTTTGTCTATAGCGTCCAGCCATAAGTAAAAGGATTGATAGCTATCTGAAATTCAACTTCTTCCTCACTAAGAACATTTAAGATCCGTTTTCTTTACTATTTACCTAAGGTTCACAATGTCCCCTCACAACTTTGATCAGTCCCTATTAGCCATTAGAAGCAGAAAGGAGATCTTGCTGTCAGTTTAGGGAACAGATGTTTGAAGTGCTTGTGTAACACAAAGTTCCTCATTTTCAATACCTGCACTTACAGCAGAACAGTACAAACTTGTTTTGCTAAATACAGAGTTTCATATGCTGTTAGATTTATTTGGTGTTTATTTTAAGGTGGCAAAAGCGACAGGAGTGGCAGACGAGGCACTGGGAAACGTGCGGACAGTGAAAGCGTTTGCCATGGAGGAGCGGGAACTACAGTGAGTAGGAGAACATTTGATTTACTCATAGGCATTCTACTTTTAGAAGACACCTACTGTCATGTCAGATGCGTTCAATAACATAGTTTAATTTCTAAAACCCTTTTGTCCCCAGGTTATATGCATATGAAGTTGACAAATCATGTGAAATGAATGAAAATCTCGGTGCAGGAATAGCGATATTCCAAGGACTATCAAACATTGCCTTAAACTGTGAGTGTATTTGACTTTTCTTTTTTTAGCATAACTTCCAGAAAGTTTTAACCATAGACTGGTCGGCATGGTAAACCTTTTTTTCCACGTTGTGTGACATCGATACAGGCATTGTTCTGGGAACTATTTTTGCCGGAGGGACTTTAATTTCAAGCAATGAAATGTCTCCTGGAGACCTCATGTCTTTCTTGGTCGCTTCCCAGACAGTCCAGAGGTAAAAGACACAATTTCTCATCTCAGTTAGTAATGTTTACTCCATATCACCACAGATAAAAATAGATCTTAGGGGTATAACAAATGCATATTCTTTATGCTCAGGTCTTTGGCCAGTATCTCCATTCTTTTCGGACAAGTGAGTTGATAATGCATGAGGTAATATTTTGTGTTTGTTGTCGGCATTTCGGTTTATTCTCAGTCCGAAATATTTTTCACAGATGGTGAGAGGAATAAGCTCCGGGGCTCGGGTTTTTGAGTACCTGTCTTTGCAGCCTACTATCCCCCTCGCCGGAGGAGGACGCATCCCGTACCACTCTCTGGCAGGAAGGGTTGATTTTATGAACATTTCTTTCAGGTCAGAATCTTATCCCAATTCAGAATAAAAGCTCAACATTTAAGACATTTAAGAAGTTTATATGACATTTAATGTCAATGTAAGTTATAAGCTCAACTTTTTTAAGGTTTTAAGAGAGGTCTGATATTTTATGACAGGTTGCTTTGTCTTCGTTTTTGCCAAGTTGTCTTAATAAAGACATGTTAAATAAAGTCAACTTTACATCAAAAGTGAAATAATTTACCAAATGACCCTTAACAATTGTCATAAGCATTCATTAATGTTCATGACAGGGGTCACATTATGATTATGACAGTGTTATAAACCCCTATTGAAGTTAATCAAGTGTTTCCATATGGTCGCTTGTCATCAACATATATATCTATATGTATCTCAAAGAATATTTGTGATTATTTCTCTTTTGGTATATTTATAGCTACCCGACAAGACCCAGCCATCAGATCTTGAATAAGTTAAACTTAACGCTGCCACCTTGCAAAACTGTTGCCATCGTCGGAGAATCTGGAGGAGGTATTTTCTCTAATGTTTTCGATTGTAAACCTGTGACATTAAAACAAGGCAACCATAAGCTACAAACCACTCACCTCTATATGTTTGCAGGAAAGTCCACGGTAGCAGCCTTGTTGCAGCGTTTCTACGACCCGACCACTGGCGTGATCATGCTGGACGGACTCGACATCCGGACGCTCGATCTGTCCTGGCTCAGAGGACAAGTTATTGGATTTATCAATCAGGTAGAGATCGTTCATCATTAATGCATTTCTTCAAAAATAGGAATATGAATAATTAATCAATTTAATAAAACTCTTAACTATCCCATTTTGTAGCCGTTCAATTTTATCTTTCCTGCTCTTTACAGGAGCCAGTTTTGTTTGGATCATCAATCATCGAGAACATCCGCTTCGGGAAGCCTCAAGCCACCGATGCTGAGGTCATTAACGCAGCCAAGCAGGCCAACGCTCACCACTTCATTACAGCTTTCCCAGACGGATATAACACAGTGGTTGGTATGTACTCTCACCACTACTAATACTAAGTAAATAATTGAATACTAAGCTCCGTATATATCAAACTCAGGCGAGCGAGGTGTGACGTTATCAGGCGGCCAGAAACAACGCATCGCCATCGCCCGCGCCTTAATCAAGAACCCCAGCATCCTGGTGCTCGACGAGGCCACCAGCGCACTGGACGCCGAATCGGAGCGCGTGGTGCAGGAGGCGCTGGACAAGGCCACGAGGGGTCGCACCGTACTCATCATCGCCCACCGGCTGAGCACCATTCAAGGCGCTGACCTCATCTGTGTTATGAGCAACGGCCGCATTGTGGAGGTGAGGCAGCAAGCGTATTCAAAAAAAGCCGAGGCGGCTTATCTCCTGTTTAATATCTTGGTTAATTTATTAGTCCACCTTGTAAGTTCAGAATGGCCCTGAGAATTGGCTTTGTTCAGTGTTCAGTAATGCATGCAGGTATATTGAATGCCTCCATATCAATGCAGTGACTGTGTAATGTGGGTTTTAATTATAACGGGTTCCTCTTTTTTAAAGGCTGGGACTCACCTGGAACTGCTGAGCAAAGGGGGACTTTATTCTGAGCTGATCCGCCGCCAAAGATCTGAGGAGAAGAAATGAACAGCTTGTTTTGTGTAGATCAACAATGAGTAATAGGAGTAATTTTTAAATGCATAGAGAAGGCATGTGTGGACAGATGAGGTATATAAAACAGGTGCTGTAAATTTACAAGATTGCTAATTTTATAACCGATTGTCGAATGCACGTCTAAGTGGACCAACTGGATGAGCCTGTGGACAAACTACACTACTGTACTGTCTTTAACTGAAAGGGGAACTTCCCAAAATATTTTGTTCTGTATAGAATGATAAGTTAATTTATGATAGAAATAAAATACATGTTTTGTTTTGATGATTGGATTTGATTTCATCTTAACCCCTGTGCTTCATTTTTAAAAACCCTTCAACAACATATTAATATAATGTTCCATTCAAAATACCAGTTCTGGGAATAACTATAAAAGATTGATTTATTTTCGGTATTGTAACCCTTGAAATGCCTACTTTTGTTTGTTATTTTAAAAAAATAAGATAAAGCTAGGGAGACATTTTGAATTATTAGACATATGTCAACATGAATTTTGATGGATTATTTTTTTTTTTGCAATGTCAAATTTAAACAAAATACATCCTCTTTGCACCTTAAGGACCTGAGAGGTTCCTGTCAAAAATGTCCATTACATTTTATATATTAATATTATTTTCTACTTCCAGAGAGTTTAATGATTCACCCAACATCAGTCTTGATCACTGAACTAGAATATAACAAGAAATGTATCTTATATATATGGGCAGTAACCTGCAGCCCAGATAAATAATAGCTCTTCATAGTCTTTTTAGCTGCACACATACACAGACACAAATCACATGAATGTCTCCATACACACAGACACAACACCTCGACATCCATATCAACATAAACACACCAATTCAGTTGAATAAATGACCTCTAATGGCCTTCAGAACTCAATGATGAATAAAATGCCCCTGGCCAAGCCTTCTTCGGGGCAAACAGTTATGTTATCTTTACATATGGGTTATGGCTCAAGTTTAAGGATATGGTAATCATAATTAAAGGAGTGGTTCACTATTTTTAACGTCTTAAAACAAGTCAGGTCCCATAAATGAACAGTAAAGTATGTGTTTTTGCCACAACCATTCCACATGTTCATATCAACATAATGCACTTACAATACAAGTAATGGGGTCTGAATCCACAAGCCTACTTCTGTGCAAAGATGTATTTAAAAATGGATCTGAAGGAAATGAAGCGTCTGTCATCCGAATGAGGCTAATCAAGTACATATATTTCAACATGATTCAATTTAGTGACAAAATCCCTCTTTTTGTTAATATTCATCTGCTAAAGCTCAACAAGGAAACACTGTCAGGGCAAACACAAAGATGCTAAACGGATTATAAATGTACCATATATTATATACCTGATAAGACTAGGTGATAGTCAATTATTGAATTGAGTATTGAACAATAATCAACTAGTCGTTTGGTTCATGAAATGGTATAAAATGTCAATCACTTTTTTGGCCAGACCGTCAGACCGCCAAACAGTCTAAAGATTATCAGTTCACTATTATAGAAGACTGAGGAAGAGCAGAAAATAATCATTTGGACATTTTCTTCTTAAAATATAAAATCAAAAATAGTTGGTTGAAGTAATAGTTTGCAACTAATTGATCGATCAACCAATGCAGCTCTATCTAGTGATGCCTCAGGTTCATTTATATCATCTCACTATTCATATCACAATTTTAAGGAGGGAATTTCTGATACGGCATGGAGATCCTCCACCAGACTCAACAAGTCGAAACAGACAAAAGGATCACATTTAGTTATTAAAACCATATTCATTTCACAAAAAAATCCACAACTATACTATAACTTGATTAATAGCACATTTGTAACAAGGAATGCAGCTCAAAATATATTAAAATGATTAAATAAACAAAATGAATATAAAACAATAATAAAATAATCACATAATTAATGTAATGTACTTCAGGTGTGTCAGTGTTACCACTACATGCCACTCATGGTGGCATTTGTTAAAAGAATAAACCTGCTCTTTAATTTGTAGTTATTCTCAGTAATTTTGCTGCTTTTAACAACTGTAGTGTATCTGGAAAATGGTTTCAACTGTGCTACAAATTAAAACTTTATTCCCACCTTCAGAGAGAATGTTGCAGTTCAGCTAGCATCATAAAAGTCAACGTTACTCTCCTAAATATGGGGAACTGGCTCCTTATATTTCGCCCCTACATGTAAGACACGTACTAAACAACCAATTATTAAGAAAAAACAGTTCTTACCTGAAAGCCATGGTTGCTATTCGAGGCACCGGTGTATTTCTTTTGTCAACACTGCATTTTTTCCTTTAAATAAAAAAGGGTGTTTTATCTCGCTTGTGCATCAATTTCCCTGAAGACGCTGCTTCTGAAGTGTGATACCGCGTCTCTCCTGCTGCACAGTGAACCAGAGGTGGGGGCGCTGTGGAGCAGCTGAAACTCCCAATTCGACAGCCGAAGCAGAATTTCATTAAGGAATCGGTGCGCACGCGAGATGAAACACCTGTCTTTTATTGGAAAATACGAAATATTCAAGAAAGCGGACAACCCGGTGCCTCAGATAAAAAGCGTGACTTTGGGTCATTACGACTTAATTTATAATTGGTACATGTTTGAAAATACAGGCGCCAAAATGTAAGACGCCCGTGCTTCATAATGGGTGTGTGGTCGACACTCTCTAGAATACATAACCCGGAGCGTCTCATTTGAAGCTACTCGTGTAGCAGTGTTTATTATTATTATTATTATTATTATTATTATTATTATTGTTGTAAAATTAACCACAATACAGTTAATATCTGGTATGAATTCAATTGTCATAGAAACCGTTTTAAAACAGCAATTATTTATTTTAGAATATATGTATTAAAATAAAAAAATTAAAAAATCCTGTGGACTGCATCATAAGAAAACCCACTTCAGCAGTTATTGTAAAAGTGTTTCACTATATTTTCTATACACAGTCAGTAGCCATATATATTTTATTTGCCCTCCTCCTGCAGTTCGTCCTGCAGCCTCTAGGTGAGGAGGAGCCGCACAGCGACCAGCAGCAGCAGCAAGTGCAGCTAGCGCCGAGCTAACGTCAGCTATCATAACATTAACCCCATCAAGGGGCTTTGCTCAGCCGTTGTTTTGCTAGCGAGGTCGAGGCTGGCGCCGCTGGTCAACCATGCAGAAATATGAAAAGCTCGAAAAAATCGGGGAGGGTAAGTTCAACGCGCTTTTTTGGTAAAGTTGACAAGAGCGTTAGCGTTAACCTGATTTACAAACCTAGCATTTAGTTGCGAGGGGCTAGCCACCGTTAGCTAGCAACTTAAGTCCCCGTGTCAGCGGTAATAAAGCCGCCGTTAACCCAGGCAGTCCGGGTGTGAGTTCGGGTGTGTGCCCAAGTCAGTGTGTGGGTGAGGATCTGTGCGAAGTGAGAATGCATCAGCCTGCCAGGTTTGACGATCAGACCTGAGCTGCTAGCATTAAGCTAATGATAGGACTTGGATGTGCCATTCATCAGTGACTCCGAGCTAGCTGTGGGGGTTTTAAACTCTCCTTTTTTTCCTCAGGTACGTACGGGACAGTTTTCAAGGCGAAAAACAGGGAAACGCACGAAATCGTGGCTCTGAAACGGGTCAGGCTGGACGACGACGATGAGGTGTGTTTCTGTGGTGAGACTGGGATGATTTGTGTTAGTTTTGCTGTGTGTGCAGCCCAGTGCTGATCACTGTGTGTTCCAGGGAGTGCCAAGTTCTGCTCTGAGAGAAATCTGTCTGCTGAAGGAGCTCAAGCATAAAAACATTGTCAGGTTGGTAGGAAAGACATTTCATTTAAACCCTGATTGTTGTCTATACCTTTTTGTTTTAATGTTTCCTATATTACTCTATTGTATTTTATTCATCTTATTGTATGAGATCATTTATTGTGATGCATTTTGTGAATGAATGGTGCATAAATAACCTTTACATCCTTATTTATAACCACTGTGTCCTCTACAGACTACACGATGTTCTGCACAGTGACAAGAAGTTAACCCTGGTTTTTGAATATTGTGACCAGGTGAGATCAAGATGAATGAAAAACAAAGTTAACAAACTATTTTAGTTATAGTCTTTATTTTTCTCCAATAATTTTCTTGTTCCAGCTTCTGACGTATTATTATTTTTAGTCTTCTATGGCTGATATTTCTATTTTGACATTTTACAGACCAAGCGGCTAATTAGAGTTGTTCATTAACAACATCACATCCTACAAATGTAATGCAAATCTGCATTTTTTATTGTAGTAATAACTATCCCAAAATGTAATACCTAATTTTACACAGCTATTACATTTGCCAGAAGATGTGAATAATGTAATAATAAAAGGGTATAATTTACTTAGGGAATCAAAATCTGCAGTTTAAACACATCTTAATGTCTTCAACAACCACAGATTCTTGTTCTTTAGTTCCCTACCTCCTTAGACAGATCAAGTGTATTATTATTATATATATACAATAGTTATTACAGTTGTGGGAAATTACATCATACATTTGTGGGATTATTTCATTAAAAGCTGCAACGTTGTGCTACATTTTATTTTATTATGTTTGTCATATTTTATGTTGGCTTGTCTAATAATGGGTGAGAACAGCCCTAGAATGTTTTTTTTAATGTGCACCTCCTGCAGCTAATGTGAGCATCTTATTAACTGCAGGATTTGAAGAAGTATTTTGACAGCTGCAATGGGGATTTAGATCCTGAAACTGTGAAGGTAAGACCTAAACTTCATGAATAATGCACAAGGAGAGTATAGCGTGACATCTTGTATGCCTATACTTCAAAGCCTTTCGAAAATGTGAATTTACAGATTAAATGCCGGTCCATCCTTATGCTTGTTTTTTTGCAGTCATTCATGTACCAGCTGTTGAAAGGCCTCGCTTTCTGTCACAGTCGCAACGTTCTTCACAGAGATCTGAAGCCGCAGAATCTCCTCATCAACAGAGTGAGTGTTTGGGTGCATTTGGACTTTGACAGGAAGGCTGGTAAATATTCATAACTGAGCAAATCATTTGTCAGTTTACGATGTCCGTAATGTTGAAACTAAGCGGATGGCGTTCTCACCATTTCCATTTAGTTTATGAGACTGTGTTAAAATCAGTTTGATTCGGTAAATTCTGCGTCTGTCTACAGAACGGAGAACTGAAGCTGGCTGACTTCGGGTTGGCCCGAGCCTTCGGCATCCCTGTGAGGTGTTACTCTGCAGAGGTGGGTTGTGCATCATTAACACAGAAGGTGCTCATGTGTAGAATTGGTTTTCGGTACATTCAGTTTCTAAATTGATTAATTAAGTCTTTGATTTAGTGTATGAACGTGAGAAATTTAAATCTTATTTTTAAGCAGTAATGTTTGGGGATTTAAAGCGATAACGATTAATTGATTAGTTCTCAATTATTACAATATTTGCCAACTATCTTGATAACCAATTTATAGATTTTAGTAAATTTTAGGAGGAAGACGTCCAATTTTTTAGGTTCCAGCTTCTCAACTCTCGTTATTTACTGGTTTCTTTAGTCTTCTGTAAAAGTAAACCAATGATCTTTGGGTTGTGGACTGTTGGTCTTAAAAAAAAAAAAAAAAGATTGTGGGTTGCATCTTCAGCTTTGAGATCAACATTTTATCCTGTTTTATGAACCAAAAAACTAATCAATTCATTGTTGTATTGTTTGTTTATTGATATATTAATTGATTATTATTTTAGTTGTAGGGCACGCTATGGTGGTGTAGAGGTAGACCACTTGCCACATGGAGCTTTGCTCTTAAAAAGCTAAACCCAGTTTGGCCCTATGCTGCATGTCCCCCCGTTACTTCCTGTCTGACTACTGTATAATAAAGGTTTCTATGCCACAAAAAATATTTGTTAGTTGCAGCCAAGGTCCCAAATATGGTTCTCTGAAAGGTTTAATTTTATTGACTAAGGAATTATATTCTGCCTTCCTATTAAGGCTGAATTATATATAATTTATATATAACACAAAATCCATATCTCCATATGAAAGTGATATCAGAATATGGTTCAGAAACCTCTAAACCATCCAACTGCAATAACGTGGGTAAATACGCTGCCTCCTCTACAATCCCAAATGGATTTAGGCTGTTTAAAAAGCACTTTCCTTCAGAAAGATAAATGACAGGCAAGTCTCAGATAGAACCAGTCTCATAGGAGGGCACTCGACCCCGGGTGACACCACTGATCTGAAAATGTAATAAACGGCAAACCTAGAGGGAAAATGTATTTCGAAGCACTGAGAATGCTTTCGAAACAAGTTGCTGAGTGAGGTCATTTTGAAAGGTCTCAGGATGTTTTACCAAGATAGTCTCGGTACTCTTTCACCAAGAGGAGATAAATGATTCTATGGCGGTACGTCATGCTGTGTGTATACAGCGTGTAGCAGTTAGTGCTTGCTGCAAAAAATGTACATTAGAAGTTATTACGGTGTAAATCTGCAACAATGAATCCATTAGATTCAAACTATTACATTAATCACCAGTTATTCTAATACACATTTATTAATTTGAGTCATTTTAAAGAAAAACATGTCCCAATTCTCTGGTTCCAGATTCTCAAATCTGAAGGTTTTCTGGTTTCTTTAGTCTTCTACAATAGTACCATAGATGGACGACAACAGCTTTGAAAAACAATGACTAACATTTTACGATGTTTCGTAAACCAAATAACTAATCAATCACATCAGCAACCAGTAGATGAATCAACTATCAAAATAGTAATTAGTTGCAGCCTCATTATCATGGTGGTGGCACATTTTGTGCAATATATCAGAATTATTGTGCAGCAATTGACATTCAGTGTCAATGCTTTTGAGTTGTTTTTTTAGCAATAATTGAATATTTATTCAGGCACAAATTTTAACTAAGATTTATATAAAACAAAACTCCAGAAATCAGAAGTTTCCAAATGACTTTTGAAATTCTACTCAACAACACTGTTTACCAGATGAATAAACTTAACTTTTACTTTTTTGGGACTTTTGTTATCCATTAACATACTGTACAAGCTTTTTGCACATAACCTCATGACACTTTCAAATTACTGAGTAGCTGAAAGCACATTTGCTTTTCCAGTGGGAGGATCCGCAGATGTTACTTAGTTTTTCTCTGTAAAATGGACTGAGTGAAAGTTAGTAGAGACGGCATATGGTCAGAATTTACATCTGCACTGTACTGAACCTGCTCATTTTTTTTTTTTGCATTAATTTAATACTTAGTTGTGTTTTCTTCTTTTTACTGTTAATGCTGCGCTTCACCAGACATATTTTCATGTTATCTGGAAACTTGTCTGTAAATCACTTGACACCCGACTGAGCAGCGGTTTGCTTGAGTGTCAAGATGTTGTAATGAAAACCAGATGGCTGATGTTGATCCACTATTCCATATCAGCGGCGATGCTGAGAACAGAGATTATGCAGAGAGCGCGTTAGCACCAGTTTAACCGTGATAATTGGTTCATTCCTTGACACTGGGCTCTGTGATCCGTGTGCAGGTGGTGACGCTGTGGTACCGGCCGCCAGATGTGCTCTTTGGTGCTAAACTTTACTCTACCTCTATTGACATGTGGTCTGCTGGATGCATATTCGCAGGTTTGTTTTTTCCCTTATCAGCGAAGAAGTGATATCCTGTTGCAAAAATACTCCAAAATTGCATGACTTTTGCTTTAAATCCTATTCAGAGCTGGCTAATGCTGGAAGACCGTTATTCCCCGGGAACGATGTGGACGACCAGTTGAAAAGAATCTTCAGATATCTTTTTTTTTTTTTGGACATCATTTGTACTTTTCAGTGTTTTTTCTACTCTTTGATTAATGATTTATGAAAGTTGTGAAGAATAAAAGTAATATTTTTTCCTTAACTACTTGGTACATTGTTGGGTACACCGACTGAAGAACAGTGGCAGACAATGACCAAACTCCCAGATTACAAGGTGAATTATTGATTTTATTTATTTTTTTAAAGCCTAGAGTGTGTAGAGCATGGGTCACCAATCCTGGTCCAGAATGGCCGTTGTGGCTGCAGGTTTTTGTTCAACCAGGCAGTAACACACCTAATTCTACACATCAACCACTAGAGCCTTCGTTAAGGAGCTTCATTAGTAGAATCAGGTATTAATGGTTGGTTGGAACAAAAACCTGCAGCCACACGGGCCCTTCTGGACCAGGATTGGTGACCCCTGGTGTAGAGTATACACACATTTACACGTACAATCTTCTTTCTTCTCTGCAGCCATACCCCATGTATCCAGCCACCACCTCCCTGGTGAATGTGGTCCCTAAACTCAGTAGCACAGGACGGGATCTACTACAGGTGCGTTTGACATCAATCTAGCCTACCTTTAAATTATTTTTCCCCTGGAAGCTGCATCTACAACATGTGCATTCTCTATATATTCAGATATAAATGTTTCCACATCTGTTTCTTTTCATCATGCTTAGAACCATATTTTTTCTTATTAATTATATGTTTAATCGACTGTGACTGTCTGTCTCCTTGTGACAAAGACAGATTTTTCCCAAGAGAGAAAGATTTTTATCTTACATAACCATTTGGCCAAATAAAACCAATTACTGCTAACACACAAAGGCATAAAGTGGTTGTTCTTACACTAACCAGGTCTCCTATTGTCTCACCCAGAACCTGTTGAAATGTAACCCTGTCCAGAGGATCTCTGCAGAAGAGGCCTTGCAGCACCCGTACTTCGCTGACTTCTGTCCACCCTAAACGCTTGTTTGCATCTCGCTGCACATCAGCTGCCAGAATCAATCATCCTTCACTCTGTTGGCTCATTAGGACCAGTCCCCCCCAACCAGTCAGGTCCCTCAGCGACTGACAACACTCCCCTGCAATTCATTCTGTCGTGCCTCTGTGCGGAACAAAGTCCTGGTGGCTCTGCAAGGTTTTAGTTTTTTTTTTTTTTTTAAGTTTCAAGCCTCTTTTAATTTGGTACATAAAAAGCCTCCCAGGTAATTAACACTAGCCTGGGAGGCTGCACTATGTGTTTCGTTGAATACGTTTTTATACTTGAGGAAATGTTTGTCTACAAGAAGCCCCCTTTGCTCCAAAAAGAAACTAAATCCACATGCGCTGTATTCTTGTCTAATGAGTAAGACAGGCCCGTTGAATCTGTGATGATTTGGTCTGTTTATTTTAATTTGAAACATTCTATTCCTATAGGCATATGTTTTGAAAAGCTGATAATAATATAAGTCTTTATTTTAGTGGAGACTGCTCGCTGACGCCGACACAGATTTTTCTTTTTTAACATTAGCAGAAAGCATTAGCTATTTTACAGACCATAAATGATCATATGAGTGCACACAGAGACCCTCTCTAACATAGCTTTAACATTTCTGTTTGGCAACTCAATTGGCTGTCTCCCGCTGAGCTAATATCCGCTGGTGTAGCTCCATCAGTCAGGCTTTGGTGGGGACCACAGATTCCCTGAGGAAGGTAGTGGCAGGAAGTCGCTATTTAAAAATAAGTTATAATAAATTCAGTTTTAGACGATGCAGTGACTGATTTGTTTAAAATTTCTTAAGGCTGAAGTCCATGTGTTCCTCCCTTTTTAAAAATTGTGTTTGTTTTTTTTTGTAACAGTTTATTCCTGAAACATTTCCGGAGTTTTCATGGATAGAATTATGCGGTTTTGTGCTAGTTACAGGAAAAAGATGTGAATTTGCTTGAAGGAATTACCCCCATTAAATCCAATGAAATAATTAGCAATTAATTTATTATCGAAAACCATATATCCATAAATTGTAGATTTTTTTTTAATGTATGGAAATTTATCACATTTGTACTCTCTTGGTTGCAGTAATTATTAATCAGAATTGTTCAATCTTTTATCTTCCTTATAATTTTACTAAAGGACATAGTTCTTTTCATGGAAACCTGGGAAATTATAGCAATAACCATGTAGCCGGTGTTTCTGTGTCTTAAGACCACAACAGACTAAAAACCGGCATTTTTGAGATTTTACATCACTTTTTGTCCAACTACCTATCACGAGATTGTATAATAGCATGGAAGCTAACTTATAATTTTCTTGTTCTCAGGCTTTTCCCCCATTCTGTATTTGTCTTTGTGCACTTTGTAACTGAGTTTTAGTTTTCAATATTATTAACTATGTTGAACACTGACAGCCTGGATTATAACCGGTTATCAACAAATGGGCCAATACAGATATATATGTAATAACTAGTGGACCATTAGTGACACGTTGCTTTTTTTTTTTTTTTTCCATTATACTCTCGTCTTAGCTTTTATGAGATGTTTTTGTAATAGTTAAATTAGAAATGAAGAAAAAAAAAATCCAGATAATCCACTGATAATCTGTATTTTCATATGATTGTTTTGCACCATTGGCTGTTTCCATTTGGGTTACTTCTTCTTCTATTAACATGGTGAACAGCTTGCAGTGTTATTTTACTCCAGATTGTTACTTCCAGTGCTACGAATCCCATGAAAGCCGACATGAGTTGTGTTTGAAGTAGCTGTCTTAATAGGGAAAGGATTCATTGTCATTTTTGCTGATGTAAGACAAGATAATGGATGCATGTATTTATTAATGATGGAATGTTTGCTCATTTTTTAATGTTCTTTTTAAATGTAGCACAACTTCGTTTTTAGTTCTTAATTTATAATGAAAAAAACAACCACACAAATGCATTTGCCCTCAGTATTTCCTTATCTCATGACGACGACATTTCAGACAAACTCATGTAAAGTTACTTTATACAGCTTACATTTTTTTTATTTGAATGAGTGGATTTTACACTTTGCTAGTACATTTGCTTTTGTTGGTAGAACTTGGAACAAATATTGTGAGTGATTTTTTTTTCTGTATATATCAGCCAGTAAGACTCAGTGTTCAGTAAAGTGGACATAAAAACACATTTGCTTTTCTTTGAAAATAAGGAAGCCATCTCCTTATTATGATCTCTTTGGGAACAGATTTTTTACATTTGTTAAATTTTACTAAGTTATTAACAAAATAGATTTGCCATTTAGTAACTAGTTCTGGAGCTTCCCCCTGTACCAGATGGTCTTTTTTATGACTAGTCATTAAAGGAAGTAATTTAACTTCAAACAAAAGTGACAATTTGAATATAGTTGTAAATGGTAAATTAAAGTGTAACATTGATGCTAAAGTGAACCAAGAGTTTCTCCAGCTTTTTAACATCTACTGGAATAAGATGATCATACCAGTCCAAGTTTGACTAAAACTTTGAATTTATTAAATTGTGAGGTGTTTTATTGCCTAAGTGTTTAACTGTTAAAATGCAAATTCTTCATTTTATTACTGCCAAGTGATCGGAACTTTGTATAATTCTATAACGGATGAATTGGACATTTAGTTAAGCACTGTGCATTATTAAACTATCATTTCATTTTTATGTTCCACTACATTTCAGAGTTAAATATGTAAGAAATGAGACCTAATAAGATATAAATTCCATGATTGTAACATCCAAGTGTGATTTCATTGGAATCTCCAGAGCAGCTACTAAATGGACTTTTGTCTGTTTCCAAGCTCAAGAGTGAACTTCTAAGTTTGGAATCGCGGCCTATGTCGGACTTTAAAATTCTTACCCTGTGTACATCAAAGGCACCTTTTTACTCAACCAAGTGTCATTTTTAGCTGAATTGGCACAGTTGCCTGGTCTGAAAAGCTCATGGCTAAGCTTAAGACGGAGTACGTCACACATAGTTAAGTGTGTATTAACTATTTAATGTACAGTTCAGAGTTAAAATCACATTATCTACAATAAAATGCACATAGACCATGTAGAGCCAAGATGAAGCAAGTGCAGTTCCCCACATGTGTGTGTTTATGTGTGTGTTTGTGTGTATGTGTGCGCATGGGAAATCTTGATGTCACCTGTAAGAACCAGTCTTAAAGGCACATTGTTTTTGTTGCACTTCAAACCACATTATTTTCACTTAACGTTAAAATTGTTCAAAAGATATTGCAGTTTTTTTTCCCACTATTGCACAAGACTTCAAGTCTGGTTTGAGAAGGAATTTTACTTTCTAATGATTGGAGTCGCTGTGCCACAGGATGCGGAGGACGGCATTTGGATTCATCTGGCTCCCAAATACAGTTTGGACATTACAAAGTGAGTAGCATGGCTAATATTACATTAAGAGACCAAAGATAATAGGGGTACATAATCGTCATGCAAGCAAGAAAATGGTTGGTTTGCCACAAATTATTAGCTGTAGGAATAAAATAGATCAAATCTAGGCATTGGGTGACATAAATGTATAGATTACTGTTACCTCCTTGGCCTTAGCCATGTGTTAAACATCAATTCAGGACGATTTTAGTTGAGCATAAACAGTTCAGATCCAATCTGCAGTTTGACTGGTAGTAAGGCAAGGGGGCGGGGGGAGAGGTAAAGACCTCGGACAGTTTTACAAATCCTACATCCACAGTTTGCGGTAATTTTTAAGTCATTTTTAACGTCTAGTTAACCCGGACATGACACACACACGCAAAAGTCTTCATGGCAACGTAGCATTGTTGTGTAACATGAATTGGCATTTGTTGTCTCTTAATGTGTTTATAGTGGCGATGATTAATATACAAATTGTCATATCATACATCTATTTTGATATTAGCAGCTTTCACATTTACGTCTATTCTCTAGCTGTTGAATATGCCATGAAATTGAACAAATGGGATTCCCAAATCAAATATAGATTTTTCTTTTTTAAAATGTCAATTTGCAACAGTGGTTTCTGATTCAGTGCATTTATTGCTCACGACACAACAACACTGATTTCACCTTTTTGTGTCCTAAGAAAGGTTTTGTTTTTTTTTCTCATATGGATAAAGTCTCTCCACGAGGTGGTCTCTCGCTCCTCTTGGAGTACACACACTTATTCCTGATAATGCTGGAGCAGCGAGCACACACACACACACACCCTGCGTAACAGTGTGTGTACTTCAAGCTAGAGCCATTAAAGGTAGTCACAACCATAGACGTCCCGGTCATTGGCTTTCAAGTGATGGCTGATCTCCAAGGGTTTGTGCTTCACATCATCAACAGTCATCTAATACACAGACAACAGAGTAATAAAGCTACAGTGTTATGAACACCACTCACTTGATTGGCATTATACTTCAAAGTTTCACAATTAAAAGAAAAGAAAAGAAAGGAAAATGCAGACTCTCGCGTATTAATAGTGAGGATATGCAAGTCTGCAAATCCATTGGTGTAGTGTCAAGGTTTTAAATAACATAACATAGCGAACATTAACAAGAGAGGAAATAGACTGACACAAGATAAGAAGGAAAGTTTTGTACGTGAGTAAGATGGGTAAATATATAGTTTATTATATTGGTCATTTATACATCACAAACTGTTTGTGACTTATTACATGTTCTGGAATAATAATAATAATAATAATAATAGGATACAATGGTGAAATTGTACAATGCATTTCTGTTATAAATCAACTGAACTGAATAGGGGCTGAGGTGCATGGTGTTTGATGTTTTGAGGCAACTCCTGTATCTAATAAAAGACTATTCAATTGTCTGTCATGTTACAATCACCAGAAACGCAAAGACACTTATGGTCCACCCAGATAGAAAGTCCAAATTCCTTCTGGAGCAGGAATAAATGGAGAAACACTTTTATATCGATATTTATATTTGACAAATGTCTCACATGAGCAGAATAGAATTTCTTCATGGCATTTCATCACAGGTATTTACAAATTTCTGTCGAGTTTAGGAATGTCACCGACCCTTCACACTGTCCTTTATGTTCAATAGAGAATAGATTACTATCACAGGGGGTTGTGCTAATGAACACCTTTAAGACACTGTTATAAAGAAACTTAGCTGAGATCTTTTAAGAAAGGCAAAGGATTGGTTCAGATTATTTACCAGAATTAAGGGCCAACTTTTTCAGCAAGCTGAATGCGAGTGTGGTTTTGTTGTGTGTGCGTGACAGCAGAGCAACCCTATCCCAAAAAAAAGGGAAACATTAAAGAAAATTGAAATGTCAGCTATATAAAGATATAAAGGTACAATCAACAACCTTTTTTTTTTTTTTTTAAACCCTTACTGTGTGTAAAAAGTGCCTAAAGTTAACAAAAACATCCGATTTGGCCATTTCTGTCGACCCGGGATCGAAATGAAACACTTGCATATGTACAAATAATCAAGTTCCTCTTCGATTTGTCAAATTGAATAAGCACAGTCGTCTAAGTAGTGAGACATTTCAAAGCATCATAGTAGCAAAAGGCAACGACGAAGCAGCTCTTTTGACCAACAATCAGCTCATCAAAGTCGAGCGAACTTCAGAAAGGCTCTCCTGTTCTAACCGGTGACAGGTATAAGGTCACTCTAAACAGCATTGGTAGGATGCTGGTACACTGATAGGAAACTGCAATGCTACACATACCAACCCACGTGTTCATTTTTTAGTGTTTGTTTTTTTTGTTTGTTTTTTTGATCGATGTACAGCAAAAACTAGCACAACAGTACTACGTAACACAGTTCAGAATCCCTTTTTTTTGCCGGGGTGGGGACACATTGATCTTTACTGATTGACTGACCCGATAAAAAGAATAAAATCCACAAAATGAAACATGAATAAATTAACACTGATGCCTTCACATGGCAGTTAAACCTGAGTTCTGTTTTGGAAGTGGTCTTTTTTTTTTCTCTTCTTCTTCATCTGATGATAGTATTCTATTTCTATTCAGGCTTAGATAAACTCTACTATGTGTTTCTTTTTTTTTTTTCCTTTTTTATGAGCATACACTCAAACCTTTTTCTGTTAAATACATAAATTATTTCACAGTTTGCTGTCAAGTCCCCGGATGCCCCGCCCCTCCCCGTCTTTTATGTTGTCAACAAGCAAACTCCTCAAAGTTGCCTAGAGTCGGGTGACGAGGTAACATGTTCGGCGTGAATCCGAGACTGTCCGAGTGACTCCGGAGGGTGTCACAGGTGCTCTGCAAAACAGAGGGGAGGGAAGGAGGGGAGACGAGTTCAACCGGATTAAGGGAGGGGCGATGGAGGGAATGACGGTGATGAGAGAAGGTTGTGAGCCACAGGTAAAATGAAGGTGACCGGGATGATTGTGGAAGGGACGCGGGAAGGGGGGGGGGATTAATATATAAGGAGGGGAAATTGTGCAAAGAAGAAAATAAAATGATCATTGAAAGCCACAAATATTGTCAAGGACGATGAATGACAGAAACATATGTGGACAACGATGAGATAAAGGATACAAACAGATTTGGGGGTTGCAAGATTAACCACGTTTCACAGGAAGTGAGGAGAGAGTTTAAAGAAAAATTGGGAGGGGGGGGACATGAATGAAAGGAGGAGAGAGGAGAAAGAAAACAGCACATTTTTAGTCCTGTTTTTTTTTTTTTTCTTTAACACTAGCATGGCAAAATCTTATAATTACGGAAGTTGAAACATCCACATTATTTGTCTGTGGTTCCCTGAATGTGCAAAAGTGTTCACCAATAGATTAACTGCAGATCGTGCGGATAACAACCATTGTTAGTCGCGTTGGTGAAAATGGCCATTTGAAGCAGACAAAAGAACCATTTATACGTTTGCGCAAGCTCGCTGCATGCAGACCTGCGATAACATCACAAAGTAATGCATCTAGTGATGTTATCTGGCGTGAGCCTCAAATGCATTGCCTCTAAGTGGGCCTCTGAGCCGCAGGGAAACAAATATATCTCCGGTGGTTCCACTTTGTGTACAACAATTCAATAAACGTGTAATATGTTTTCACGCGAGAAGTGCATTTTATCCTATGGGAAGGAAAGCGTTATTATTCAGTCAAAAGGAGCCGGTTTTGTAAAGCGCCGCGAGTCGAGTGTATGTGCACTCGGAGAATCCAACCAACTCGTGTCTTCTGTGAAGCAGATGATATACAGAAACACAACAAGCTACACTGCCCTGAATCGGAGGTAGATTTAATATCTACCGCTGCACACTGAAAATTAACCCTCCTGGTTGCTGGTCTACCACAGCCAACCAAGTCATTTGTAGCCACTGAGGAAATGATGTATGAGATGGTCTTAAGTATGTATGACAGAGAGGGACAGCATGGGAGGGAGCATCTATTATCGATGGGGTGTGCTACCTGGGGGCATGATTAGGCGTGACACCAGGGCTGGTTGGGTTCTCTGGAAACTCCTGGAATAGACATGATGAAAAGAAAGATGGTTGAGGGTGACTGAAAAATTTAAAAAAAATAATAATAAAAAAAATAAATAAATAAAACACAATGCAAATGTTATTAGTTAATATATTTGAGGAAATGCTGCTTGTTGTGTTTTCCCCTCAGTGATATCATCTAAGAACCAAAGGTAGTTGAAGGATACGGTTTTACAAAAAAGGAGGAAAAGTGTGGATCATTGAGGAGAAAAACAGTCAAGTTTGAAACTGAAATGAACTAAATAATTACTTCACAGTTGGGTCGTTTGGGTGGAGGTGTGACAATGGACTACTTGAAGGAAAAAGAAGGAACGGGAGATGGTTTATCGTAAGCAGGTGAATATAATGACATGAATGGAGATAATACAATAAATATCACACTATGCAAGTCCCTAGGAAAAGCCTAACACCAAAACCAGCCCAGTAAAGAAAAGCTACTGTTTGAATTCATGAAAATTTGATCCTGACAAAATCGGATTAAAAAACCTCCTTCCTAAAAATACCTTTGTTTCCCCTTCTATTAAAGAGAATTAACGACTTCTTCCTTATCTTTTGCATCACCTGCCGACCTAAATTGTGAACCTGAGGCATCTGTGCATGCAAGGACACCATCCTCATGCAGGGACAATCCCATGACTTTAGAAGAAGAAAAACCGCATGCTGTTTTATTGCTATTGATGATAAAGTCTTGGGCTTGTTTGACACATCAGAGAGAAACAGAACTTGCATTTCCAACTTTGCTGCCAAGAAGTCTGGATGCAAACTGGTAGATGGAGGATACTCAGAAACTGAAGGAAATGCCTGCACTCAACAACAATCTGTTGAAATGTCTTTGATTAAAATTACACCAGAAAAGAGGAAATGTACTGGCTGTGTTAGTTATTTCACTGATAGACGACTTGTAGCTGTTCATTAGACTTGAGAGAAAGAATTGGATTAGGTAGTTATTATTCATTTTTATTTTAAATTTATTATTTGATCCTTTACAATTAATTAACTAAATTTATTAGCAGCAGTCTAAAATAATGATAATATAAATGAAATTTTAGGGTTAGCAATGAGATCAAATTGTATGTGGCCCATGAACTAAGTTGATTTTGACATCCCTGATCTAGATTTCGCATCTCTAAGATTTATAAAGCAGAGTTTGTAAGTGTTTATAAAAACTAAAAAGTAGAAGTAGACGCAAGCAATTTCCCTGTGGCACTCCTCAAGATACTTTTCTCTTTTCAGTGTTTTGCCAGAGAGAAAATGTTCAAGGCAGACACCATTTAATGCTTAGTAAGAAAAATAACACAATCTGTGATAGAAATTGTGCCCCAAAGTGTAGCTGCAGCATCCTTGATTCATTTCCTGTCCTGGAGTGGTCTCAGTTCACCATTGATCAGTCATTACTGCACTGATGCACTAGTGAAAGAGTGCTGCCATTTGATAGGTCTGATTTTACAATTTGTCTGAAAATAATCAGGTTTTTACGTGTAAAAATGCTTCTACAATTAGAGCCTGTGGAGGTAAAGGCTTGAGTCAGCAGTATGTGCTGAACATTTTTCTGATTGCTGATATTAAGAAAGCGCCATAAATAATTCTTATCTGCTCTGTATAAAGCTTTCATAACTGCATGCTGAGGAACTGGAGGAGCCTCTGGACATAGTCTGTTAAACCGAGGCTCAACACAATTCTGTGATGTAATGCAGAACAGAAATGGCTCACATAACTGTAGGTTTCACCTTGAAGGTTTTATGCGTTTACTGCTGAATGCTGCGAAGAAACAAGTTGATCATGAAATGTTCATGATGTCCCCAGACCTCTTAATCTCATTCTGCTTTCTTCTCTCATATAGAGACATTATGGATTTCCTCTAAATCATACTGCAAAAAAATAAAGCAGTAAAAGAAAATACAAGCTTTTCCAGCTCTATATGAACTGTAATACCGCCATAACTGGGACATCCAGAAGCAACTTCATGGTTTGTGTGCGGGATAATCTAACACAATCTGAGCACATGATTAAAAGTCATGATTAAAAGGTCAGACAATTCACTTCTACGTATCCATGTACTGGGTTAAAGAGGCAAAAACACTTGATAAATCCCAAAAAGCTTGAAAATACAAATATTTGTCTGCATTCTGCATTCCGTCTGTAAGCTGCTGTATATTTTTGACCTAATGGAAAATAAACCATGCTTCTTCTCTAAAATATTCACTCTATTTGTAATATAAGATGCACTGTTTATCTATTCATGCTGTGCAGCAAAAACTCTTTTTTGTATTTTTAATGATTAGTCTATGCTTTTTACAAATATCCATCATCATGGGAAAATGAACCTTATGATATCAGTTGTGGTGCTGTTCAATAAAAGCATTTCAACTTCAAGCAGACATCTTTGTTGTCAGAGATACACATCCATTTCATTCAAACAAAAGCATTCTGAGAGATGAAAAAATTACCAGATTGTCGCTCTGACAACGCTGTGGCCGTTTCTTGCGTATGAAGTAACCCAAAACCTTATCCTTAAACACCTAAATGCAGAAAAAACACCAGATACAGATTATACACAGATTAAACACATCAGAGTCAGTGAACTGAAAGAAGAGGGAACCACTGAAGCATGTTTCCCCAATCTGTCAAACAACTTTTACATTTCAGTTTTTCTCAGTAACTTCAGTATGTTTCTCACTATCACTATTAACATTTGCAATTATTTTATCCTCCACATGTAGTCATGTGTGCAATATAATAGTTTCTTTTCCTACAAATAAACCTGAAAGCTTTTAGACATGCCTACAACTTAGTTTGATAATAATATCATTTGCTTACGTCATGTCAGCAAATAAAAAAAAATTATGATATTTTTAAATGATGAAAAGTCATTTTCTAGAAAACTTTGACTCATTACATACAGATTGAAAGCAAATGCTATATATTTTCTGGAAATGAAAATGAACTGAAAATGTTTCCTAGATTGAACATTTCCTCTCCGGTTAATCTGAAGCAGGAGTCTGTGGATGTGAATTCATAATTTACAGTATTGTGTATAGTGCATCTCAGTGCCAACATGTTCTGTAATATTAATAGTCACGTATAGCTCTACCCATATTTGTTCATATTTGTTGCAAATACGATTGTAGTTTTTCTTTTGCACAATGCTGTGGACAAATTAAAATTACAAAGAGCAAATGCAGTAAAAATGTGAAACTCAAGTTACCTCACTAAATACAGTAATGTGTAACTTACCTGTAGTTTTTAAATATTTATATAAACAGTAAAAATAACATGGCAAAGCCATTTGTTGCTCTTATATGGTGTCAGGACTTGACTTGATGACTTTCATTGACAGCAATACTTGCACTTGAGCAATGAATCATCCATTTTGTGCAAGTGACTCACTTTTGCAGGTTATCAACTCAATTTTTTTTGCAATAACTGGTTTTCAGAATTGCATTAACTGTTGTGCAAATGGAAATAGTGATAGTGAGAAATGCACCAAAGTGACTAAGAAAAAAAAATGTAATTATTGCTTTTATATACTGGTACTATAAGATCACAATAAAAGGATATTGGCAATTGGAATGTCTTGAACAGTCACTTTACCTCATATAGGTAGTCAAATATTTCCAGTATTGTTAAAACACTGGCTCCAATAAACAGCCCCATCTGACCGCCAATGTCACCTAGGAGAAGCAGATTAACAGATACAGGTTCATCAACAGTGCGGCTGCCCCTCTCAAGAGCATCTGATTATGAAAATGTGCTCAGCCCGCTTCAAGTTCAAAGAGGAAACCTCAAAAGCGCTGGGCGTGACGACACAAGTCTAATGCGCGTCGGCGTGCTGACACCAAGGTCGGCCCTCATTGTTGTTTTTTTTTCCCTCTGTCACAATGAACAACTGCAAGGATCTTACCGAGAAGCCCCGCAATCTCATAGGCCTTCTTCTGCTCAATCTTCTCGTAATTCAAAGCTTCAAAGAAGATGTCCAAGACCAATATATTCTCTCTGGAGGGCAGACAAGAACACACCAACATTTTATTCCTGCTGATATACGCATAATGATGAATGACTTCTCCCATTTCTGGGGTGAGCGTTGTCATCATTCTTACATTGAAGGTGAACGATGGAGACCCAGGTCATGTTATGCCACAAAACTACATCCATCCATCAAAGGGAAAAGAAAACAGACCAGTATCTGAACAACTGCCTGCAGCTAAATAATACTTACCCAATATATTGCTCAGTTTTGTTGAATTTCTTAGCCAGATATTTAGCAGAAGCCTTACTGGGGATCTTAACCATGGACAGCTCTTTGCCATAGCGAGTCATGTTGCAGGGGGTCTCACAGACACAGTAATCGTTGTCTTTCTCTACCAAAAAGTCTGTGGGATGATCAGAGTCATTTATAAATACCGTGATCACTGCAAGCATTCAAACAGATCTGCACTCTCAGTTTTCGGCTAAAAATATCTCCGCACACGACAGGAAACTACAAATGCTGCCATCGTTCACTTTCCATGAAAGCAAATAAGTTGGAGCTATAATGCAGAGCAGAGGAAAGGAAAAATTATCTGTTTGGGATTGATATCAGTGAAGCAGAAAATCTCACTAATAGAAGTTTTAAACAACAACAACTACTTTATTACTGTAATAGTTATAGTATGATAATATGAAATAGTTGCTGCTAAACATAAAGTCTGACATATAATGCAAAACCTAAAGGGCTCACCTAAAGCTGGATCAGCGCAATCTTTGTACTGCTCTGGTGTGCAAACTGTTGAAGTCCCTGTTAGAAATAAAATAAATGTGAAGGTGATTACATGACATATAACCCAATACTGTGGTATGTACATTTTTTCTGTTGTCAGTAATAAGATTTTTCATTGGTGTAACTTCATACCCGGCATGTGGACCATCCTGCAGTTGCAATTCTCCAGCAGGTAGCGAGTTTCACAGTCTATGCGGCAGGCGGTGATGCTGTATGTGGAGAAGTATTCAGAGTCTATGGGAGTAGACTTGCAATCTCCCCAAGGCGGAGGGAGGTACTGAAGCTGAAAGAGCAAACGGCACATTTTTTTCCCCCCCTCATCGGTATTTCAGCATACAGGATTACAACAAATAACATTAATCAAGCCCAGTACAGCAGAAGTACAAAAATAGGACAAGAAACAAGCCAGCAAAAAGCAAACTCAAAGGCTTTAAACATGATAGAATAGAACTGAATAAATGAACAAACAAAATACAGAAGCGTTTAAATGAAAATGAGCACGAACATAAATATTAGCACAGAAATGTGCAGTCACAGACCGAATCATTGCTCATGTGTAACAGCAAGCAGACACCATGCAGATCTTTACTGATGCAGGTCTGGTCCTGGGGAGGAAGCAGAGTACCATGGGAATAGAAACTGGCGTAACAGAAATCTATAGGATACGTAGTTTCAGACAGGACACCACAACCAATGGACACTTTTTTTTTTTTTTTAACAAAACAAACCCAGAGGACAGACTTAGAACAGTGAACAGTTTTTGAAATGAATGATTCCATGAACTCACATCATACATCCTTTTTTTTTTGGTGAATACTTTAAGAAGATAAATCCTAATGAATGCACTGCTCCCAAGAAACTTTCAAAGGTGGCTCATTAACTATTTAGATTTTTCAGTATAAGCTCAAAATAAAGTTTGGTACCAAACTACCTTGACTGCATGGCTATATAAATTTGATGATAGAGTAAAGACGTGATATATATATTCAGTTTAGAGGCCTATTATGGGTAAAACTCTCAAAAGATTAAGTGCAGGGTCATTACATTTATGATTAGCCCAGGGAATTCTAGATGACTCCACTAATGAGGAATATTTAATGGCTGAATTTTAAGGTTTTGGTCCACATTAAACAGTAGACCCATGGTGCTCGTCTTACAGCTGCAGCAATGCGCTTGTGTTTGTGTGACCCGTTTAACAATTCAAGAAAAAAGATAATTTGATGCACCAAACAACATTTAACAAACAAGATTTTCAGCACCTTTTAATAGTCTCATCTACTACAAATCATGGTAATAATGCCCTACTATTAATTTTCATGACAAATATAAACCAATTATATATGAAGGTCACAGATGCTTGGGTGTTCAAGTGTATAGCAACTAACTCCAGTGGAAGCTAGCCAACAGTCAATGCCAAGGCCTGAAACAATCTTCACAAAGAAATCACACGGATATTGTCACATTCAGGTCGACCCATCTCCATCCGCTCCGAGGCCGAACCACTGATACTCGGATGATCATTTAGTCGATAGACGGCAACAAAAATGGAGCACAGCTCCAGAAAGAGGTGGCCTTCAACTGGCAAACGCGATATAGCCCTTAACTGAATTCCATTCGCAAGCCCACCGACTCTCGTAACCGCAGTTACACTTGGTATAAAACCCAGAGTGCAATAAAGTGTACCCTTTCCAACTGATATCTGACTACTCGCAGCAATAAAACCTAATGAATCACAATTCCGGGTCTTTTCCAAATGACATTAAGGAGCAACCCAGTGGACCAATGCGATGACACATAGTGAAAAAACACAACAAAAAACACCACAAATGTTAACAGAACTTTACATGGCCGTGAAAGGTAAAGCCAGACAACAGATGATGGAAGATACAGACTCAGATGAGTGGCTAAAGCTGTAATGAAACACATTAGCTGCTCTTTACCGACTATCTAAGAAATAAAAAGCACAAGGACGACTTCAGATGTTGTTGCATTGTGGGGGGGGGGGGGGGGCAGATGAATTCATTCCTCAGAGGGGTCACCAGCAGATGAACGTGTAGAAGTTGACAATGGAGATGTAGCTATTCAGTGGTGGAAAGTAACTGTAGTACAGTTATCCAAGTGCTGTACACAAGTACAATTTTCAGGTGCTTATATTTTTAGTATTTTTCCTGCTGCTCCTTAATACTTTCACTCCACAGCTTACATAATACTTTCAAAATAAAACATATTGTTCAAGATGAAACTATTTAATTTATACTTCTTACAGAAAACATGTTTCAGAGGTCTATAAGCTATTAACAGCTCAAATAGTGATTTTTCCCTCCAAACTTCTCACATGGTTTCATTTAAAAAAATGATCCAATATTTCACTAAAACTAAAAGATGTCCAAGCTAAAAAATGTCTTTTCCCCTCCATTGTTGTCATATATAATCATACTGTACATCAGTCAGAGGGATAAAACCACTATTTTTACTTTAAGACTTTAAGTACATTTCGCAGGTATGCATGTACTTTCTTCTATTTGTAATACTTCTACTGAGTACAGGAATCTGAGCACTTCTTCCACCACTGTAGCTATCCAGCATTCCCATATTTTGTGGCATGCAGCAGGCCCAGACAAACATACGCTACCCTCTGTTCTTGGGTGGAAACAAACGTTTGGAAGCCAGGGGCGACCCCGAATCCCAGCTCATGGAGAAAAGGTGGCTCTGACTGAGCGTGAAGCTGTACCTTTATGCCGGCTTCATACGACGTCTCATCTAGGGAACACAGCCCACATCGTTATCCCAAAAAATCAAAAATTAAAAGTAAAAATAGCAACGGCAAAGGCAAGGAATAGAAAGTGATCGTCCCTTCCGGAGCAGTAAGACAACAGGTCTTAGGTGAAGGCTCTGCTGGATCGCCGTCAGCAAATTCTTTTACGTATACAGTTCAGATTCAACCATCACATTACTCACTGCCAAAATCTGGCGGCGCGGTCTCCATATCTCCAAGGGATCACAAGTCAAAGACTCCTATTAAAAAAATAATTCCTCCTGACAGAAGCATTACAAATGAAAAGCCTCGAAATCAAAAGTGCTTCATCCAACTGTCTATTATTTCTCCGCGGGCTGTGACACTGTTCTCACTGGAGGCCGACTGAAATTAATCCCGGCCAGATATTAACGACAGTCTAATTAATTCAGCCCATCTTTTAGGTCGTAAACACGTCTTTTAGCTGTCACCAATGTGGGCACCCGAGTCGGTTATAAATGACAATCTATGCAATTTCCCCCTTGTACTGTAGAGGAAAACTTCCTAATGCTGATTTATAGGCCAAATTCACTCCTCAGAAATGGTTGAATAACGATACACTTGGAACACTTTACAACATTCAAAGAGTAAAAGAAAGACATAAAAACATGAGACTTTACTTTCAAAAATGCTTCCACAAATAAATAAATGAAATTTTCCATCTTTGTGGTGTCCAAGTGTCTGTTTCAATGAACCCCTGCTTCATTCATCCCATGCTATTCTGCTGAAATATGGGTGGAAGACTGTATTCCAATGTTTATTTCATGCTTGTGAACTGACCAAGACCATTAACTTCAGGAGCAAAATCATTTTAAGCTAAGCTCAATTAATTGTTAGAGCTATTTAATTAAGTAATAATTATAGTGATTTATTGCACATCTTGAGAATCCATCACTTCAAAACACCATGAGGCGAGTTAATGAGTCTGTAGCACAATGCAGAAATAACTCAAAGATCTCAAAGGTAATCATTGTAAAACCCTAAAATTCTTTGCAGCACAACACAGTCAGAGGGTTTTGCCCTTTGTCGAAGCTTGTATTTCTATTCTGTCAGTTTGGAAAAGCAAAGACTTTACATTTATGTTTTGCTTCTATGCTACTCCTGTGTAGATAAAAGGGGACACAGTTTAAATTTGTTGTCCTGGCAACATCAGAAAACATCTTTATGGTTGCATTAGATTTGGATAGGAAATCCATGTGCGCTTAATGTAATGACCTTGCACACAGACTTGCCGATCAATTCGGGCTTAACTATAGTTATTACTTTTCATCCTTTGCTGGCGGTATTGAAGGAATAGCTGGTTGGGGCCCTTATATTCTGCTTTCCAGAAAATAATGTGCTAAAACACTCAATTCACAGTGTCCCCGGATCATAAAGCATTTTAAAAGTACGTCCCTAGAATAACCGCGGGCCCTCTGCTCAGTCTTATTTAATGATGCATACTGTAAGTGTTTGTGAAATTGGGAAATAGGTGCACCAAGCCTTCTTTATGAGTTCAAATTCCCAGCAAAATCATGATGATTTTACCATTTTATACCCTCACGATAGTAAGTCTTATTTATAATGAGTATTTAAGCAGTCTGCATAAACACTGCTGTTAATGCACTATTATAGCAAACATTTATAGAAATAGATGACTCACGATGTTCATTAATATGTTAACTCCTCCTTTGAATGAGCCACAAGAGACTATTTTAAGAGCATTCAAATAGCGGTTATCAAGTTAAAAGTAGTGAAGAATCAATATGAAAAGTAAAACAAACACTCTGAGCTGCCAGATAGCTTTTCATGCTGTGTGGTTTGGGCTTGTTTCGGCTCTGATAAGCACAGGCTGCTTGTAGTGCCTGCATGCAATCATTACTTGACTGTGCTCTATCAATATTCATTGGCTGCTACAATTCCTCAGCTTCATTTACTGTACCCGGAACCTCTGGACGGTTATATAACAGCTTTACATATTCCCACACAAGGTAAATCAAAGGACTGATTTTGCTCCGGGCTCTGTGACACAGATGTAATGGCCGCTGGCACCACGTGTGTGTGTGTGTGTGGGGGGGCGGTTGACAAACGGTACAGAATGAAGCAAAGGCAAAAAAAGGACCAAAAAAAAAATTAAAACAAAGGTTGCAGTTGGACGGGGAGGAGACCGAACGTTAGGTACCAGTTGCTGCTGACATGACACAAAAGTTTGAAAACCGGGCGCCACACCAAATCCCAGTTGGTCAATAAAGGGCGGCTCGTCCTGGCTGTGGATCTGAACCTTGATGCCTGCTTCGTAGGACGTTTCATCTGTGGATACAGCACGCCACAAAATGTAACAACAGGCACGGGTGCCTATAGGAACCCGTTTTTTTTGTTGTTTTATTTGGGCTCTTTGTCAACGTCAGTGATGCTGTGTGCTCCTAAACCCCATCCTAGGATCTAACATCAGATAAACACTTTTACTGTATTCTACCATGCTAGACCAATAAACAGATTTATATCCAGTGATTTATCACTTGTTGTCTACTTTACAAATGCACTGTCCAATGGTGTTGTTGCCTATCATAAAAATAGAAACATGTCACTGAATGTAATTTATTAGACCGGATGGCAGTGGTTAAAGTAGATTTATAAAGATGGTATTGTATTAAACATGGCTGAATATTACTTCTGCATAGTAAAGATAAAAATTTGACAGTAAAGTGAAGGATAAGTATAATCTCTTTTTTTTAATATCTCTATAAAAGTCTTCTATATTTAAAAAAAAAAAAAATGGACGGCTAAGGTACGCTAAATGTCAGGACGCTGCTAAAAGCTGCTCTGACCTGTCTCTCCCCAAACTGGCAGATATTCATCCTGCTGAATGTCCAGCATGATCTCCAAGCCGTTCCCCGTGCCGCCTTTCAGCGTGGTCAACAGCGGGTTGCCATCCAGTCCCGAATTGAAGGTGTAGCACTTCCCATAGCGCGTGTAGATCTGTAAGAGGGGGGAGAAAAAGAGCAAAGACAAGAACAGGTGAGTAAGGGACATAAAGAGATGGAGCGGAGCAGGAAAACATGAACTCGAGAGGAAGGCTGTGAAGAGAAAGTTGGAGGAGCACGGAAGCCGACCTATGGATCGAAGGCGGCACGGATGATTGATTGATTTAGTAAATGAAAAGTCAAAGCCTTTCCGCAGCGCTGTGGTAAATAGAGTGCCAGTAGGAGATGTATTACATGTCAGCCCATATTGTGCAAGACAGGTAATCATTGCAGAGGTTTGGAGATTATCAGAGAAAGCAGGGCTAGCTTTAAACAGACGCCTGAGACTGATTCGAGGAATTAATGAGCATTTCTTAGCAGTAACAGCAGCTATCAATCTTCACCCAATTTCACTCCAGATTTCCCCCGAGTCATTGGGAGTGAATGTACTATATTGCCATCATTAAGTAAGAAACATCTAAGGTGGATGCTCTCTGGACACACAGACAAACTTAAAATTGGTTTTGAAAGACACATTTGTGTGTCATTGAGTTACTTCTTTAGAGACAGACCCAGTGAAGTTCAACAGGGTTTGATGCTCAGTCTCTATGGTAGGCTTCCTCCCACAAATACATTTCTGGCTTAATAAATCCACTTGGCTTTATTTTCCAGCTTTGGTACTATATATGCAAATGTATGCATTACTTGTGTTCTCAGCAAACAGCTGTTGTACATATTTAAATGAGGGGAGTGGGGGTAAATCATATTGAACTGGAAAATGATTTCATTAAATTGTGGAAGCTAAGAAAGGTCATAAGAATTAGCATTTGCATAAGAAAAAAATAACCACACATTTTTGTGTGTTGTATCCTGCATATTATTATCCACAGAATTGGGGAGTTTTTTTTTTTAAATCTGTTTGTTTCTCCTCTTTCAAAATTTAAGGGTCCAATATAAAAAAAAAAAGCAACTCAGTTTTGGGATCATGTCTTAAAGTCAGGTTGCTTAAATGGAATCAATGAAAATCTGAATCTTGTGAAATTCAAGATGAAAAATTCTAAACGTGAACATCAAGGTGATGCAGCAAACAAGAAGTGGCTGACACACCCAGACACTTGTATCATCCAGCCCAAGGTTGAGGTTTAAAAATTAAACACACTGACTGATATTCTGTAATGTAGTGCTCATGTGATCCTTTGCAGACAGTAAAATGGTCTTAGACTGTAGCGACCTGACAAAGTGGCTGGTGAGATGATGTTTTTGGTGTTAGGTCAACAATCTGGTCAAACAACATATCGCAACGGGGGGAAAAAAAAAAAGAACTCCCGTCTATTCCATCAATTTTCATCAATATCCTATGTGGTGGGGTTGTGGAAAAAGGGCTGCTGACAAAAAAGGAACTCAACCAGCCTGTCAGAGCTGATCTCAAGAGATCACAGCCAGTGTTCCGTGTCCGGAGTCAGACAGACGTACAGCTCAGACAGATGAAGCAAAGCTTTGCTTCTCCCTGCAAGCTATATAATGAGCTGTGCAAAGTGACTAGACCGCATCTTACTGGTAACTGTGGTAAAAGATTGATTCAGATGAAAAGGAAGCTTCTTTCAGGCTTTAAAACATATTGTGAATGTCACAATTACAGAATTTGGAAAACTGGATGCTAGGATCTGCATCTGCAAAAGGTGATAATTTAAATATATTTAAAGGTCCTTTAATTGTTTTAATGGTTTAAATGGTTTTAACTGTTTAGTGATTATAAGGAAGGTCTTTAAAGTGCGTTTTTAAGAGGCCATGCTATAAAACATGCCACCAGTGATTTCTTGAAGTTCAGATGTCACAATTATAGCCATCTTCCACCCTCCATTCACAGCCATTGATGTTAGCCAATTAGAGGAGAGCCTCATAAATATTAATGAGACTTACACAAAACA
Source organism: Eupleurogrammus muticus (assembly GCA_036785175.1). NCBI lineage: Eukaryota > Metazoa > Chordata > Actinopteri > Scombriformes > Trichiuridae > Eupleurogrammus > Eupleurogrammus muticus. Next base: position 13,097,182 of record JAYKQN010000014.1, on the reverse strand, counting down.
ACCTGCTCTGTCCAGAACTCCAGAAAAATGACAGAGAGGAAATGTAGAGCTCCAGCTACATCTGTATATCAAGATAATTTTACTCAATTGTAAAACTAAATATAATTGTACTACACAAATGTATATTGTTAGTGATATCACAACCCAGGGGGGAAAAGTGTGTAGTAGAGGACCTTTTAAATGAAAATATTTAAATGAAAAAAGAAAAAAAAAAAAAACATCCTCTCAGGTTTCAAATAACCTCACAATTGTAGAAATACATTAGACACAGTGCAGGCACGCACACTTCTCACTGCAGAGTTGCCCCTGTTCGGTCTTTTGAACATTTTCGCAGCTGCTGGTTTTGCCTTGAAATTGATTTGATAGAAATATTACCATCAGAAATTCCACCACTACGGTTTGCAACTGTCAGCCCATTTTCTTCATGCAGGGTTTAGCAGAGAATAGGGTATAATATAGACTTCTGTATCATCTACAGGGAGACCAAGAACCCATTTGTTAAACATGACCATATACTGTACATGTCCTCCAGGTGTTTAATTAAAGAGGCTAAAATTTGAATGTGAACTGCTTCAATGTCTGAATTATTAATGCTTTAATATATGTCCTTTTATATTGTGGTCCCACTCCCAGGTTATGAAGCAAACAGACATAAGAGCATCTGCCTGGGTGTGTATAACTATGATGAATGCCTACTACAAATGAAAGCAGCAATGCATTTATTTTCTTGAGTGACTTCATCAAGACATTAATTTGAATTAAGTAAAGCTGTGATGTTTGAGAGGCAGAAACAGTCGCAGACTTGTCTTTTTCCAGCTTTCAGCATCAACACCTTTATAGACACTAAATAATACCTGCTGGAGGGAGCACAAATGCTCACATGAATTTTTAATACGCCCAGTAATCGACATTCATATCCACACCTTGACAAACACATAGTCTTTTCTGTACATACAGTGCTGAAGTTTCTGTAGGTGCAGCTTTCGCCACGAAACCTGCACTCCAGCAACATGTCGTCCAGCTGGTGGCCCAGCCGAGCCATCATCTCCGTGGTGTTGACGTGGTAGTCAGGGGGCGGGGTGTAGTGGTCGAAGTCCAGCAGGCTCAGGAGCCCCTGCTTGTGGCTGTCCTTCAGTATGGCCAGGCTCCGCTCCATCACCGTGTGGTTGGGGTACATGAGGTCCATCCAGTAGCCGCTGTGGTACAGGTCGTCCCTGGTCAGGCTGGACACGCGGAAGACGTTTTGGTTGCAGAAAGTCACCGCCGGGAAGGACATGTTGTGCGCCCACACCATTTGGATCTTGGTGACGGCGGGGTAGGAGATCAGGTAGAGGATCCGGTTCCCGGACCAGGTGATGAGCAGACCCAAACAGACGAGGAAGGCCACGAGCCAGCTGACCCGCTGTGGTTTGGACTTGCCCGGGAAGAAGGCGAATTTCAAACCATGGATCTTGGTCTTCATTATGAAATCCACTGTGATCCGTTTCCATGACTGTCTGAGCGTGCCGGGCTCTGCGTGTTGGAGCGTGGCCCCTGGGGCATCACTTTGTTTGTGTGGCCCCAGGGTGCTCGATTCAGATTTGACCATAATTGCTTGTGTCCAGGCAACACCTCTTTAACAAATTACCGTTCTGTAATAGCCCACCTTAGACCTCCCCCAATTTACACATAATGGGCTCCTCCACAACCATCTCCAGGTCTATGTATCACAGATTGCAGGTAGCAGTGACAGGAGTCCTGATGCACAGCTGTCCCACTGTTCAAGCCTGAAAATTCTTTGCCATCAGGATATACAGAAAAGAACTCCGCTCCTTGGGGAAGGTAAAATTGATTTGCATAATGATTCCTTTATGAGAAAAACAGCTGAATCGCTCCATTAACAATAACCATCAAGCGTAACCATCACCAGTCCTTCATCAACAGATAAATGGACGTGATAATTGCAGATGTAAGCGACGGCTTTACTCCCAGAGGCAATCACTTTGAAAATCCGGAGAGGCTTACCCCTGTTGCTCAGATCCTCCACTCCTCCATCTCCCTCTCCCAGTGCCAGACAATACTTGCAGATTTCGATGGTTTCTCTTTTGTGCCGTAGCTGCCCAGAGCCCAACTCCTCCCTTTCCCACAGATTGAAGAGATGCTTTTTAGTCTGTTGACTTGCAGCCCGCAGAAAGGAATATAAAGCGTGTTGCCCCCCCCTACACACTCTCTACAGTCGAATGGAAAACGAGGTGGAGCCACTGGATGAAATTGTTTTCCTCCGGTGATAAAGTAGACCTCCAATAGTATGGAGAGGCGGGAGGAACGTATCAATGAAAGGAGGGAAAAAAATGTGATAAGCGGAATTCTCCTACAAAACTGTGAGGTCTGGAATTTGCTCTTGGATCAACATATCTATGTAGTTGATATCTGACGCGACACATCTGCAACAGCGAAATCCCCCTTCAGAATGTAGAATATCCTTCCCAGTACATTTCCTTCCTTTCTGCCAGTTTCAAATATAATTCCTCAAATGCAGTGTAATAAGGGCTGACATCCTGCAGTATGCAGATGTAACACTGGCTGACATTAAAGCTTTATTTGGTCTGTTTATGTGTTTTGGTTGCCAGAAAACTAAGCACCACACTGAGATGATTTCTTCCATCATGTTAATTTGGAATTTTTTAATTGACTGAGCATTGGCTCAATAAACTGACCACTGTATTATTGTATCTATTAGCAGGAGACTTTAGATGGAAATTGTGTAGAATAATTGGATTCTTGTTTAAATAAAACAGAAAAGGGCAGAAATGATTCACGGGCATCATGGGAGTCACGTTCACTGACAGTAGTAATGCAGAAATGTCAAGAGATGCCAATCGCTGATTGGTTAATTCTTAGTCCATCTGCCTGTGTGTTGTACTGTCCCCTATCTCATCAAAATATCTTCTTTGAAGTGAAAGTGGGCTCGTAATAAATAGAAAAAATTATCTGTATCAGCCTCTGTAGGTTGCTCATGAAAAGCAAGGAAAAACATGGTGGGGCTGCATTCTATTCTTTTTATCACGGTGTATTTTATATCCTGTATGTATTATTACACAACACCATAAAAATATTATACTATCCTGTATGAATATACACATTTTTGTCCCTGTTTCTCACATTACTTACTGAACTGCAGCTTTTAAAATATCTTTTTATATATAATGCCACTGCTAAATTTATTCCTGTATATCATATATATTACATTGTACCACTCCACTTGGTTACCTTGCTGAGTAATAAGAGGAACTCCACTCTGTTGGGAGTCAGGAGGACGTAATAGGCACAATTAATGTATTTAGCTTCTTACGTCAATCTGTTGTACCCTTTTATACCCATGCATTACTATTTTCTGGCTGTATATAATTAGATTTTATTGAATGATTATTTTATCTATGGGTAGTGGACTCCATTTTTAAATGTGTGTGCCTTTACTTACTCTGCAATAAGAAACAGACAATGTACAATTTCTACAAAAAAGACAGAACAACACCTTATATTCTGCCAGGGTCAATACAACATTATTCATATTTCTACATAAGAAATATCAGATGGTCATGACATAGACTTTTACTGATTATGAACTGGGAGTCATCTGACTCTACCAGCAGTTTTGCTATTGAACTACAACTTAGTTTATTGAAAAGATAATTTGAAAACATTTCAGTTTATCTCCTTCCAATGTAATTATAGCCAAAGTAATAAGTTTATACCAGAAGGGCAACGCAATTCAGCATTGCAATGTATGCGCTGTGCTTAAAAATTGCAGTAATAACATTATTGCACATTAATAGCAGTAATGAATGTCTGAATACTGAAAAATAAAGGGCTGTGGTAATAGTTATTTTCCCTGTGTGTGCCTTCAAAACAACTAAATGAATTCCCTGACTCCAGCTCTCTCAACAGCTACAGCATGACGCCTTCTTTTCCTAACCATGCAGACACATTCCTGGCATTTCCTCCTTTTTAGTTTTACCTTCAAACCATTATATATTTACACATAGAAATAACTGGATTAAACTATGGAATTAAAAGCTCTGTTCATGTATCTACAGCAACTGCCGCTGTTTCAAAGCCCATTAACAAATCAAAGAGAAGAAAATTGCTAAAGCTGGATGAGTGGCAGGTGAGTAAATAACTCCAACAATAACACCTTACCAGAGTTAGAGGTGAGCTCCTGCTTTCTACACTTATCGACCAGCTTCATTGATTTCTTCTATTCTTAGTTTCATTAGTAACGTGTCAATAAGTATGGGGCATACTAAACTGGTGAGTTAATTGCTTGAGCTCATTAGCTCCACATGAGCTGGTCGGCGGCCCGAGGCAGACGGCTCTCTGGGCCTTGGAATCGTCCCTCGTCAGCAGTTTGAACCGTCATTTCATAATTTCCAGCTCGGCCGATGCATGAATCATCATTACTCTCGTTCGCATGGGCTCTCGATCCATGGACCTCAATTAAACCCTTTTACCATTTGGTGCACTGAAGCAGCGCACTTTCGTTTTCAAGTGGCTGAAGTGACACCACTAATTACGTTCATTGCTTGTGTTTCACTTTGAACTTTTGACTTGAACCTATACAACATGTGGAGACCCGTTCGTGTGACTGGCCATGTTGGCTGTTTATATGCAAGTCTTATCTCTACTAATTTATACTGCATGTTCTCAGGTCTCTGTTGAGAAACACAGCTCTAACTTGATTACATAAAGGTCATTATTAAAGCTGAAAGGATTGGTTGATCAATCAATAAGCACTTTGACAGAAAAAAGCTTTTTTTTCCATTATTGATTAAAGTCATTATTCAAGCTGAAACACCAAACATCCGCTAGATTCAGCTTTTCAATTATTAGGATTCCCTGCTTTATTAGGCTTCAACTAGCTTGAATCAATTTTATTGACTGTGACTTGGGGGTAATAGAAGCTCATACGGTGAATTTATGCATAAACAGCCTATTTATCCAGCCAACACACAAAGAGCATTATTTTTGCAATTCAGATAGCTTTACTATTTTAGTCTTGAGCTCTAGAGGGGAGATATCTCTATAGCTGCAAACTGCTACATTATAATCACCAGCGAGTTCAAAACTTCATGCATACTGTCACAGCTGGAAATTACTTCAGTGAGAATGGTAGACTGAACCAAAAAAAAAAGTCATTGACTATAAAAGTATATTAAAGCAAAAGATGTTAAACTTATTCCATACATATGAGAGGAACAAGCAACTCCTTTCATTAGTGATCAAAAAGTGTAAAAAAAATGATTATCGCAGCTTTAAGCATTAGAACTGTTTAAATGATGTACTGACACAAAACTTGTCTCCATCAGAGCCCGAGTTTATTTTCTATCTGTTCTATGATACACTCTGCAATCACATTTCTGCATTACAATGCAAACTTTTTTTTTCCAAACACAGCTTTACACCAATGTGATAATAAAAAAAATAAGTTAATTAGTGAAATCTTTCCACAAAATCATTCATTTATTTAAAATGCCCCGCCCAAAAATATTAATGCACTCAAGGAAAAAGGTAATGATTTTTCTTCTCTATAAAAATCACTATCCTCCTTATTGAAATCCCATCTCTGCCAAGCACATTTCCATTGTTATCTTCCAACACATTTAATCTTCGTCTCAGTAGAGGTTCATGGTGCAATAAAGTGCATCGAGTTGAAATGATCAGCTGATTCATATTTGATGAGAAAGAATGTAGATCATTTTGAAAGATTTATTTTTCAGTTATTGCCCAGCTTCAAAACTGGCTCAGCGGCCTCTGAGACTGTCGAGGGTTGACACTAACCATCTCCTTTTATGTCAAAACCGAGCTGAACCCCAGAGGTCTCATTAGAGGAGGAGCAGAGTTTTTACTGAGTAGAGGGAAGAGCTCCTTCAAGGGCCAGTGAGAATGTTCAACAGCAAATGAGACTGGTAGCAATTAGATGCACATCAGAAACACACAGCCAGAGACAGAGTGTCAAGCAGAAAACTAATCAGTACAATTTTCAATAATAAACTAATGGCTTAGTCTATTGCTAAAAACAAACATTTTAGCATTTTGTGTGATTGATATATATATATATACACACACACACACACACATATATACATACACACAAACACACACACACACACACACACACACACACAAAGTAAGTGCAGACTGAACAGACAAATACATGGATCTAGGTCTGCATTTACTTTACTATTGATTGAGGAATTTCTGGTGACCTCTAGTGGTGAGGTTGCAGACTGCAACCAACTGATCAACATCAATTAGAGTGGTTGTTAAACTTGATAAACTGACAGAAAGTGCAAAGGTCTTCTCTGGAGCTACCATTTGGTTTGACCGTCCTGGGCTAGTGTAGAAAAATGGCACGCAACATGGCCGGCTCTGTAGAAGGAGACCCGCTCTTCATGTAGATAGAAACGGCTTATTCCAAGGCAATTCAAAATACTAAAATTTGCATTCTGATTTAGTTTTATGCAAATTAATACCCATTTATGAGTATTATATTCCATTTCTGCCAAGGCTGTCCTATTAGACAATCTTAGACCTTAATCTGGACCTTTCATCTGCACACTATTTTTATCAATTAATAAATTATTTGTCTCGTCTATAACAGGGCAAAATATGATGAAGGACATCATCACTTCATTAAAATCATTTGCTTTTTTTATCTGTGTTAAACTGAAACATCTTCAGTTTACCACCATTTATCATAATGACGACAAGCAGAAAATCTGCAAATCTGTAAAATGAAATGAGAGAAATGTTTGAAAAAATAATTGAAATATTTTTAAATATATATTATGGCAGTTGACTAATGGATTCATTTATTAACTATTTCAGCTACACAATGAAAGTTGAAAATACTGTGCAATACTGTGACTGCAATGATGAGATATATCTATGTAGTGAATTATATGAAATTGCATGAACTGAACAAATGAGAACAAAGCTGACATATTGATCTACATTCCATGTCTGATTTTAGCCTTGAAAAAATAGATAGAATCTGTACATTTCTAAACATATTTTGCTGAATATCAAAAAAAAAAAAACATTGCACATATATTATGCCAGAGTTTCTCAAGCGTAGGGTGAGGATTCCTCATGGAGTTACTTGATATGCAGCATGTCACACTCAGATTCACATGACAACTTCACAACTCGACACCGTGAGTATTTTTCAAGGCTAAACTCAGGACCGGGAACACGGGGAAAAATCCTGTGTGATACTGCAACTTGAGATGACCACACAGATACAAATGTGGAAGAGACAGGCAGCCGCAGCAAATACATTTGCAATCAAGGCCGTCACTCAGGTGGACGGGCAGCTTCTTTAGCAGAGGGAGACATCTTGTGGCTGGCGACTAAATGAAACTAACCTCTTGCTGCCCTAAAAAGCAACACAGCCACTCTGTATGCAGCACAAGTGCTGGAATACCAGGAAAGCAGGAATGGATTTTTAGTTAAGGGTGGCTGATGTTGTGAAATACCTCATATAATATTAATTAAGGGTAAGAGATATTGGCTTTTACACTTTAATTAACACTGAATTAAATACATGAGAAACACAAAAGCGGTTCTGGATGAGAGTGCACTCCCTGCACAATTTATCGGTCATAAGCATTACTAAGCAAGATAATTCTAACCTTGTTTTTTCTAAAAGTATTGTATTCTTAAACTGCTGCAGCATTTTTATTGAAAAGAAGGCAAGATTTATATTAATTTTTTTGACACAACCCCTGGCAGATGGGGAGGAAGGCAGAGGCAGTCTGCAACAATAAAAAAAGATGCTCTTGGCTACACCTGTGGATGTGTTTCCTTGTCCTGTTCTAGGCAAAATCCAAAATAAAAAAAGAAATAAGCGTGCTGTCACTCAAGCTTTCGTTCTGTAGCCCGCAGTCACACTGATAAACTCACTCCTCAAATTTCCTACCCAGTACTTTTCATTTGCAAGGGTAATCTCTCTCTCGCTTTTTTTCTACTCAACATGTTTGCTCAGCTGCAAGCATTTGGTATCCCCTCCCGAGTTCAATTTGCCCTAAAATTAAGCAAAGTAAGCACTTGCTAACAGCCAAAAGGTTCCAAAGAGTAATAGCTTTCGACTAGGAGTTTTCTGTGTCAGGTGAACATATTTTAAATTCAAATTATGTACATAAAAAAAATTCCATGAGGTTTGCACTGGCTATCTCACTTTCCTAAATTCAAATACATGTCACATAATCTAAATATAAACAGTTTCTAACACTCCATTACATAACCACGTAAAACCATATATGCAAAACAACAAAAAATGAGCATTTCTAAACTCTTCACGTGATGCGTCATGTCTACTTTCCTGTATACATAGGATGTGATGCTGAGCGGATTCTCAGTTTACCTGAAAGAAGATAGCGATACAATGTAAGACAATGCTTTTTTTCACTAATAGAGCAGGTTATAGATCCCAGAAGCCATTAGTAGAAACAAAAGCTAAATATGAGCATCAGGTAATTCAAGACCAAAAGGAAATGAGATATGAGACCACTAGTCACTTTTGACTCACTAGTTTCAAGTAAAGATAGAAACCTGAACATTAACAGGTGTAGCGCATGCTTTTGTATGGAAGCTAATCAACATAAGCTTCTGGCAACTAAAGGGCGATATGACACATTATGTGTGTCCAAGTCATTCCAGGATTTATGACCTCAACTAGTGTCATCTCCTATCTCCTTTAAAAACAGGTTGAGCTTTCACTTGCACACTGCTGCTTAGATGAAGGATTCAGCATGTTAAAGAGACCTGCATCGCGACCATTCAGGGATATTTGGTGCAGATTGCCAGAAAATAGGTTTATTCAAATTCATTGATTTAAGAGACTGTACATTATTTAGAATGAAGGGTCACTAAATGATTTTGCAGTGCCTTAAAAATAAATTGTGGTTCTTCCTACAGTGCTTCCGTTTTAATAATAAGCAACATCCAAATAACCAATAACCAATTAGTCTTCTTGATTTGGCCTAAACATATTCTCTCTGATGATCACCAACCATTAGTGGGCACACAGTCATAGCAGGTAAGAATTCTCTGAAAGTTCAACCATGGTAAGAAGCCACTTTATGTGTGTGAAATGATGCAACAGACCTAGTCCCTTTAAACCATTTCTGAAGCCACCTTTTCATTTTCAACCATTTTTTTCAGATTCAGATTCCCATGTCTTCAGAAGAGCCTTACTGTCAATTTCACACTTCTAGGACCCGTGCATCAATCTCTCAATGCCTGTATCCATTTTTCCCCTCTTTCTCCAAGAGAAATTCTCTCATCATCATTTTGAATATTATATATAAATGGCTCAAGACCGCCTTGGGCCTGGGTCTGGGGCCTTTCTGTGTGGAGTTTGCATGTTCTCCCCGTGTCTGCGTGGGTTTTCACCGGGTACTCCGGTTTCCTCCCACAATACAAAACATGCTCAGGTTAATTGGTAAACTCTAAATTGCCCATAGGTGTGAGTGTGAGAGTGAATGGTGTGTGAATGGTGTGTGTGCCCCACGATTGGCTGGCGACCATCTGGGGTGTATCCCTGCCTCTCGCCTTAACGCGCTGGGATAGGCTCCAGCAGACCCCTGCGACCCCGAAAGGGAATAAGCGGGATAGACAATGGATGGATGGATGGATGGATATATAAATGGCTAAACCTATTAGTAATCAGTTTTTTATTTTGTAAAAAAAAAAAAAAAGTGAATTTTAGAAACCGATGCTCAAGCCATATTTCTTGTGAATATTACAGAGGCTGCTTTCAGGAAGAGGCATGGGCACATTTACCAGCCTCTTTACATTACTGCATTCATCAAATCAAGGTCATGTTTAACATAAGTTCTGCTGCAGTAACAGCCATGATTTGGCACCGCCACCATTTTAGTGCCTTAGAAATAGGGCCAAGGAACCTCTGGTATCATCTGCTCCTTGTTGTGCAAGTCAGCAGAAAAGCATCCCCCCGCAACATCCCCCACTATGAATTCCGTCACTAATTCCCTTTAGCACCATTGATCTGACAGCCAATACTGCATTTACAGTAACCATGCCCCCCACACTGGCCTTTACTGACAATGAGTAATGAAACAAACATATTAGGTATTTGCTATCTGGCCTGTCATCTATGTTCACTGCCTCAGATTTGTTTATTCCATTGTCTGCACTGTGGCGCTTTATTTTATCTCTCCCTCCTTCTTTTTCCTCCACGCTCCAGGCGGCACAGTAATTTCTGTGCTCCTTCACACACCTCCTTCCTTCATCTCTAATGCTTCCAGTTGTGCATCGCAGCGCTGGCTTGGCTCCAGAGCCGGCTGAATCACAATGATGCTGTCAGTCCTGAGCCCAGTCCCAGTCCTCCCACCTCAATCTAAGCACAGCAGAGCCTCTATTTCCCTATTTCTCCCCTCCTTCTCTTTTGTTTCTGCTTTGTCTTAGCTCTCTGCTTCAACTCTATTTCCTGCTTCATTTCTCCATCTCTCACGAGTAAGCTACTACTCTTCTGTCTTGTTTCCTATCTCCCCCAATGCCTAGTTTCTGCTGCTGTCTACAGCCAGACTCATTGTTTCTGAAGAGGTCTGACACTCAATTCCTGTAACCTCTGCTTCCTGTCTCTTTTGTTTGACTTCCAAAACAAGCTTCAGCCTCTAGACCTTACTGCAATGGATCAGTAAAGCACCCATTCTTTTTCTGAATCACGAGACCCTGAATATCATCATCACCACTCTGGGCTTCTTCTATGGTTTCAACATAACCATCTAATGTAGACAAGCTGATAACCCATTACAGGAAGTTCAGTCACAACACATGGGATCAATGATAAAAGAATAAATGTGTTGAATCGACACTGTGCAGTGGCACAGGATCTTTATAATGCTGAGCTGGTCATCAATTGAAATGATATTACATGAACCTCAGCATGCATGCTGCATATACACAATTGTAGATCATTTATTTAGTCAGTGCCAGTCTTGCAGGTTTAATCCAGCGCAGTGAGCCTGGGTATGTTAGGATGCTTGTGCTTTTGAGTATTAATGAGGCAATCAATCACACACCAGTGCACCGACAGCATGTATGGAAACAAGATGGGGCATGAGATTCATTTCCATAATGAAATGAAGCCTTAACTAAGGCAATCATTTAACCGATCAGTTGTGTTGTGATTTTGAAACGTTTCCGTTTACAGGATTTCATGTGACTTAAAAGAAAATGGTAGGTAGGTGTTACAGGTGAAGTCCTGCAGGGGCACAAACACCCTTCCACGTCATCTCAACAAAACATTCAAGGCAATGTTCCTCTATATATTCATAGCGCTGAGGAGAAAACATCCAGCATCTGCCATCTGCCATCCGCCATCCTTTCAATATCTGAGACCCGTTCTCCTCCAGTGAATAACAGCATCCTCCCCCAAAATATATTTCATTACTTTACTCAGGGGGAATAATTGCACTTGGGAGCCCTGATATTTCCTCTCCGAGGTTTCTCAATACCACTGCACCCATACCCAGCTCATTAGTAGAAACAGATGTTTTTTCTGTCACTCTAGTGATGAAGTTTCTTCACCCGCTGTTTCCTTGTATGGCAAAAATGCACATTCAGATATGACGCACACACACATAAAAACTTTCATTATGGACAATAACAATAATGTAATAACAAATTGATAATTCTGAGACATAGTAAAGGTAGTTAGTATTTATGAGTGCAACACTAAACAGAAAAATGTAGCAGCATAGGCTTTCCAATGATTTTATGCATAGAGTTGCTCAGATTTGTCTAGAGCCAGAGAACTAATTATCAGATGTTGTCTAGACCTTGTGTGAGTCATGTTGTGGTGATGGTGCTGAAGTATATAATGGATAATCTCTATTCCATCACATCTCATCTCCTGTGAGAGGGGCCTGCATCAGAGCCTCCCACGGTAAGATCAGCAGGCCGAGGAGGAGGAATTCAGTGAGCTCCATGAATCTTTAATTAGTCCCCTCTATACTTAGTCCCTCGGAGCATCTCCAGTTTCTGACATTTAGCTGAAATTTAGCCTTTGTGCATGTGGATGTGAAAAGCCAAGGTCACCTGACCACAGCAATATCCTTACACATACTATTTTGTTTTTGGAGCAACAATTCAACAACATTGCAACATTTTCATGTCTGAGTCTGATGAAGTGTTCATGCCTTTCTTAAGTCAGGTTAGATGTAGGTGCAGAAGCCAAACCTCATTCCTCATTGTACACCATTTCCTCTTACACAAAATAATAGTACTGCTGCTGTAGAACTACCAAGTAATTAGTATAAATCATTTGCCTCAGGTTCACTGTTGCTGATTCTCAAAGAAATTGTGCAGCATGACCATCTTGTGCTAAGCTTTCATCACTCAAATCAATGGCCTATTTCATCGAAATACAATCCTTCCCCTGTCTCTGCAGCAAGATGATTAAGTTCCATATTCTGCTGACATGATTTTCTCTTTGGTAAAGGGCAGAAAACTGGAGCAAAATTCAGGATCAAGTAAAATAAATGCTTTGTTTGCATGACATTATGCATTTTTGATTTTGCGAGTAAAGGAAAATCATTTGCTATCATTTGTACTGTGTAGGTGATCATTCTACTGAGCCATTCACAAGGAAAAAACAATAATGTATTCAAAACTCTACTGGTCTTAAAAACAGCATATGCTTGTTTCATAATGCATGACGCATTACGTCAGCAGATATGTGTCGAACCATATGGCACCTTAATAGCTGACATCTTTTTGAGGACACGTTTCAGAAAGCAACTCTTTTTTCCTCCTTTAAGAAACAATAAGAATGACTATTTATAGTCACAAAATGAAGAATTGGACACATCGATATTGGCATCACCATTAAAGTCTAGGAAATATCTTGTTTCTTCTGTGTGTCAGCTCGTGAGGAAATATAGCATTGCTTCATTAGTATTCTTCAAAATGGTTTTCTGTCATAGATGCCCAAATTAGCCGTTTCTTCCTTGAGCTACTTAATCTTCCAAAAACATGCCAATTATTTATTTTTTAAAACATGGTAAACAATTAGGAAATAATGGAATAAATTAAACAAAAATAACCACTCTTCCCCTAATCATATGTGGATGTACAAGTCTCATCATGACAATGCTCATTTTCAAAGGCGAACCAGTCTCTTTCAGCAGATCTCTGCAACAATGTCTCCTGGTGTTCTCCTTGGACTCATTCTTATTTCACCATGGGCGGAACGGGGCATTCAAATTGTAGCATTATGACAACTATTAATTATCTCACAGTTGGACAATTGCTGCCAGAGGTATGTATAGATGTTCAAATCTCAGCTTTTCTATTGAATGTACAAATTAAGATTTGTCTATTTCAGACTTTCCAATGAATGTTGAGTCTTAATATCTTTAAGATATTCTGGAATATTTAGGATATATGAAGGTGGTATGTTTTTTCCTAAGGACACACAATTGGAGGAAGTTATACTTACTGTAGTAAAGTTTTCTGCACCACAGTCTTTGCCTCTGTATTTACAGTCAAGCAACATTTCATCTATGTTGTGGCTAGTCCGCTGCACAAACTCCAGCATGTTGAAGGTCTTGCTGGGGAAAAACTTGCTGTTGTCTGTGGGCTGCCCTAATGCAGCCATGAAGTCATCAAAGTCCCCTTGCTCAACACCCAGGAGCCCGGCCATCCAGAAGATGTCATTCCTCAAGATTTGGGACTTCCGAAAACTGTTGTAGTTGCAGAGGGTGATGGCTGGGAAGTACATGACTGGACTGTCCATCTCATCCAAGATGGTGACATGGGGGTACTGGTAGTACTCAATCACACGGTCGGCCACTTGGTAGAGAAAGATGGAGAGGGAGCTGCTGAACGCGGCGGCCCAAAGCAGCCGTCGCACGGTCACTCCACCAGGTAGGAAGATGTGGCTCAGGCCATGGAGGGTACAGTTGGCCCCGAACACGGTGATGTCTGAAGGCGGGCGTGGTGCTTCCTCCTCGGCTGCTCCCATTTTCTCCACAGAGTTTGAGTGGATAGGGTCTTGCTGCTGTGGTGGCCCACGGAACACGGGTGCTAACGTGGCGGTTCACCCAAACCAAATGTACAACGGAGGCAGACAAGACAGGGTCTAGTTTCCCCTTCTACCCGAGGGAGAGGAAGGGGTTGGCTATCCAGAGCTGGGAAGTAGCGATGGACCGTTATATCAGCCAATCCTCGTCGAGATTTTAGAGGGCACATTGGATTTAAGAGATCCAGTTTCGTTTGGAAAGTAAGAGCAGATCCCACAGCAGGTAGTGATGGCTCAGAGAATTACACCAGAAAAATAAAAAATATTTTCCAGCAACCTCTACTGCACCCAGATAATTTTCTCTTTCGTTTATCAAGAGAAGGTTTGTGGACAAACTATAGTCTGCTGTGGTGCAATACAAGCATCAGTACAAGTTGACAAAGAATACCATATCGTTTTCCAACTTATTGCATCTCGAAAGACCTTATTGTTCATTATTATAAGATTATGTGCTATTTAGATTAGATTAGATTAGATTAGATAGCTCCTTTATTGTCCCACAGTGGGGAAATTTACAGTGCTACAGCAGCAGTTAGAAAAGCAGTTAGTTGAAAAGCAGTTAGAAAAGTTACAAAAATGTTTTTTTTTTTTTTTAAATTTAAAAGGAAAAAAAGAAAATTAAAAAATAAATTAAAAAACAATATACAGATATATACAGATATATACAGGTGTATATAAATATGAATTATAAATGTATTGCACTTGTCCATTTTTCTGTTGGGGGGGGGGGGTTACTGAGAGCTGTACTTGTTGTACAGTCTGACAGCTGTAGGAAGGAAGGACTTCCGATATCGCTCCCTCAGACACTTTGGATGGATAAGTCTGTTGCTGAGGGAGCTCGTCAGTCCAGACAGTGTGTCCTGCATGGGGTGGAGGTGGTTTTCCATCATTGATGATATCTTCCTTATCATCCTTTCCTCTCCCACCACCTCCACTGGGTCAAGGGAGCACCCCAGGACAGAGCTGGCCTTCCTGATAATCTTGTTATCATTATTGTTATGTTGTTGTTGTTGTTTAACTGCTGAAAATCCCTATGACCCCTTTTAAAGCCCACTGGAGACATCAAAAATGTGTGGCCACCGGGATAGAAACAAGTCTTTCCTGATTTCCTGAATAGTTGACATTTTGCAGATACAAAATGTCAGCAATTCCCAATTAGCATCACATTTAGGTAGAGCCGCACGTACAAAGCTCGAGCTGCCATGTATAACCACAATATTCTACTGTTAGCCACTGAGGAGCTATACTAGGGGGAATGGTTTGGTGCTTTCCTTAATGAAACCTTAATGGACACTGTTGTGAAAGGCCGGAGTATTACTCATGGCTCCCATTAAGCTTACTGCAGCTGGTGACAGGATTCAACCTGGCACCTTTCTATAGTTACACACATTTTTAATCTTTAGGCTACCATTATCCCTCCTGAAGTTTCTTGTACTAATTAAATATAAAACAATTAATAGCTTTAAAGAGGAGTCAAAGCAAGTATGCATCTACTACCTATAATTACCTATTTTAATCCCTTAAAAAGGACTGGGGGGAAAAATGATGTTTTAGTCAATACCGCCATAGCTGATCCCTTAAGTTTGCAGCACACATCATCTTGCATCCTGCTGCAGCATCCCTATCATGTGCTTTGTAACAGCATTAATTATTAATGCACTCTCCTGCATACATTTCAACGCATTGATGGAGGTGTGTATTTCGCAGAATGCAGGCCTTGGGGTTATTTCAGTCCATCCTAATAGGCATCTGTCTTGAATAAAGCAAATCCAGCTCAGAGCAGAATTTATTTAAGATGTATGTCAAGATCATTGTCATCGTCACAAAATGACTGATGGAAGCCATCACAGCACATTTCAGGAACTGATGTTCGGCCTCACCTTTAATTAGCTGACAGCAATGCTTACAATACACATGGTTAATCTATCTTTGCCTTGGCTTCCTTGTCCTTCTTACTCTTTTCATTTTCCTCTATCCTCCACTTTATTCAATTCTATGCAAACCTCTCTCAGCTTTATTTATTCACTTACTGTCTGGGTCTCCCAGAGACTCAGGTATTCCTAATCCTAAATTTGTTGCCTGTGTATTTTATGGATTACTGATTTTCCATGAGCTACACTGCTCTGCACTTATTGTACACACATATTGTATCCTGTTTTTTTCTTTTTTTTTACTAAATTGCCAAGTCTACATAGAGAATACAATTCAGAGTTGTGTGCACTGCATTGCATCTCAAAATTGGGAGCATTCTTTTTTGGATTTTTCATCACCTTGAGGGCAATGCAACAAGCTGTAAAGACAAAGCTGACACGTTATTAGTTTACAGAGTTGATGTAGTGTATATGCAGCACAGTTGCCTATTTACACAGCCTGCAGACATCAACCTAGATTAGCATTTATTTGGAGTTATGTGTCTGTCCAGCTGCAATATTCGCTCATCTTTTAGCTCTGTTCTGGTCTCCACCAACTCATGAGGGAAATATCTGGCTATTTCGCTGTCAAGTGCTCGACTGTGTTCACCAGCTACTCTGTAACTTTCTCTCTCTGTTGTTTCGTGCTGGGCAGGTTGTGCAAAAATTATTTATGAGTTGTTGTTTTTTTTGCAGCAAGGCAGAGTCAAGTTAAGTTGTGGGTACTGAAAGTCCCAAAAATTAGGTAAATTTCTAGAAATGCATCACGAGATTGACATCTGTCATTTTACTTTTATGGTTGTTTGGTGTGTTAATATAAAAGTATTGATTATTGCAATTTTAACAGACACAGCTTTGCAAATGGTGTCATTATTTTGTTGTATTGTTGTTTGACAGGCTTTTTAAATTTAATTACTTAGGAAAAAAGTATACAATTTTAGATTCTCCCCTATTACAATGATTAGGGTAGCAACCAGGGCAGCACTTAAAAAGAATAAATGTAAAATGAATGTAATGGTTTAGTTGCATACGTGTCAGTGTCTCCTGCACATTGACCATTGTGTGGTGCTGCAACGCACAATTAACCTGAAGCACCACAAACTGAATCTGCCTTGTAATGACATTCTCAGTGGATCTACGAAAGCAGATATGACATGTTCCGATATCTTTATTGGCAGTTTGTATTGACATTTGTACCACAGCAGCAGTCCCACATACAAAACACATTATAAAAAGGGCTGAACCCAAAGATACACAAGACATTAGATCATTAAATATATACGAGACAGACAGCAAGCCCCAAGTTATAGTTTCCCCTGTGCTTTGGATCAAATAATGAAAGAACAATTTTCTTTGGGTGACATTATATGTCATTAAAATATAATGTTATTGTTTTTGAGACGTCTAGACTGCTGAACTAATACGAACACACAGAACAGAAAACATACAGTAACCTCCTTCACAGAGCTTGTCAGCTGAGCATTCTGGCACAGCTGGGGAAAAAAAATTAAAAATCCTAACAACAAATAAGTCAGTGACAAACCGTGTTTAGACAACATCAGGCAAGCGAGTTAGTGTTCGTAGATTCATTCTAAAGCTCTTCACTATGCTCCTAATAAATTCAGCAGCATTGTCCTATAAGTACCATTTCTGCTGTTCTGTCATCTCTGGATAAAATGGAGTAATCTTTCTCCAACTACAGCAAGGAGGGAAGTGGTCAAAGCATATTTCTATAATTAATCGATGCACTCTGAGCGAAGTGCAAGCCACTATTCAATCAGAAGACTGTGGAGTTTTTCCAAACGCTTTTGAGTGAGATGTACCGGTGTAATGTCCTGCCAAAAGAAATCACCAATGAGTAAATCACGGCTTCCCTGTGTCCTAAAAACACTTCCTTTCACTCTACAGTGGAAAGTAGTGGCTGCTCAGCATTCACATGATTGAAGATTACGGAGACCTTTAGAGACAGAGAAGTGCTTTTTCTCAGTCACTTTGTATGCGGAGGGAGAATGTCGGTGTGTAGGCTACAGGATCTGACTGAGAACATATGTGTCGCTACAAGAATGCTTTTTATGATGCTCAAAGGTCTTTTAAATACAAAGTTACTCCTCATATTCAGATTAAACTCCTCCTGTTTGTTCCACTCAAAATTTACAAGGTGGTTAAAAATGTTCTTGACTATTTTAGTCAAAATCTGCCCAGCCCAAGTTTGAGAACACTTTTATAGGAACCATTCAGAGCAACATTCCCTTTTATACTTCAGAAAAAGTAATTGCTATGGACCGTCTGTTTATTTATTTTCTCTCTTTGAATGTTAATTTCTTGTCCTTTGGAAAGCACTTTAAGCTGCTTTTCTGTAGGAAAGCTACTGTGAAAATAAAGTTTATCATGTTCTTTTCTGTGTTAAATGGATTACAACAAATGGTTCACCCCTCCACTGCAAGGCCACAGAAACTAAATGTCTAGCACAAGGACAGTTCAAGTACATGTAGCAGAGGCTTTGGTTTTTCCCCAAAATTAAAACACAGACAAGCTGCCAAGTTTGAAAGTGCTGAGCTGACATAATAATCTAATGACACATTTCACATTAAGAATCCTTACTGAGCTAATGATGAGCAAGTATGTAAATAAACTCATTGAAATGCAAGGATGAAACAGGATGCTAGAAATCAGTTGTCTGCATTGAGAAGAATTTTAAACACCAGAGGATTCTCAGCCACACAAAGGTGACACATGCTAAACACAGTGGGATTAATTCACTTTTGAGGTCTTTAACATGTCTTGCTATACCAAATTGAGCAAACTTTTACTGCTGAGAAAGACTCTTGAGATATGATTTAAAGCAGAGCTGCAAGAGTCATTTTCATTATTGATAACATGTTCTGGTCCGTTCTTGACTAATCAGTTATGTAATTCAAGTTCTGATCTTAAAAAATTAAATATAAATTCTAGTCCCCCCTAAAAATCCCCAAACCAACAAAATTGCCTTAAAAAAATCTAAAGATATTAAGTTGACTGTCATAGAAAGCTAAGAAAAGCAACAATAAAGCGATTGAGTCACTAATTGTTTCCGCTCTGGTTGAAAGCTCCAGAAATGCTTGTTAATTGACCTTCGGTTAACATTTCTTTTCATCAAAGTAAATCATTGTCATCATTGTAATTAATTGCCTCGGGACACATAAATTGCCATTTGTCCCAAAATATAAATTTATATGCAAACTACTTCAGCAAATAAACAAAACACTTAATGGTTGAAGACAAAAGATTTCTTTAAACCCAACGAACCAGTTGTCAGTTTTGATGAAAGTGATTCTTGGTATCACAACACTGTAACTTACACCATTAATCACTCACATTACTGTTTGACAAACTGACATTTACATATCTTCATTACTTGCTGAGCACAATAAAAAAAGCTACGTCCATTTAAAAAAATCACCGATCAGCCTTTTTCCGGTTGAGCCAACAGGATGACTTGAGGACACTTTATTACTATCTTCTATCCATCCACTTTCACTTCATTAAAAGCAGGATTCTAAATGGCAATAATCTGTCTTGGACCTAAGAGATTGCAAACTGCAGCTGGTTTCTCTTGCAGCAAGTCAGAAATGGGCAAACGAGTAATAAAAAATGTGATATTTTGCCGACAACCCAAATACACAACGATCCTTCATAAACTGAGCCTCACAACAGCAAAGCCGTAGTTTTGACCTACACTGTAGATTTGTGATTTAAACCGCAGGTAGTGTGGTCTGGCTTTTAATGTCTTTGTGGTCCTTAATGACAGTAACTCTTGTTTGATTCGATACCTTTTTCCATGCCGACAGTTATTCCTCAGGCACAAGCAGAGAACTTCATTCGGCTGCCAAAGTAATCACACTGAGTATAAAAGGCAGAAAAACCCCACTATGGGTACTTCAAAGGACCTTTCAAAAATTAATTTCTGTCCGTCTAAGACAGCAATTAGCTGTAAGTACAGAGCAGTTAAGGGGAATAAAATGGGACTTTTGCCTCATCCATTTAAGGAGCGCATTCTGGAAACATCTTATCTTAAATGACATTCACATATCATTTATATCCCAGCTCTCTGTAGAGACCTTCAATCTTCAAAGTGACTTCATAGGAAGAAAAAAAAAAAAAAACTTATAGAAATTATTTCACAGGTTTGTCTCGGATTATAGGATGTTGGCGAATTCAGTTTGGATTTGTCAAAGTCAAATATTATCATCTGCTAAAAAAAAGAAAAAAAAGTAGGGGCCATTTGGCTCAAGGCACTAATCTTGTGAAGTCATTAGGAGACGGACCTTTAAGGCTGAAAAATGGCGGTGTACGATTAACCCTGTTCATTTTCTAAGGAATAACTTTAATGCTCTGATGTGAGAATGGAGGTTAAAAGAAACGTCCTCCTTAAAATTGAATTGCTGCCTACTGTTACTGGTACTTTGGAAGATCTTTGACTTGCGTTAATGAACACTTTCCTCCAGGGCTATACAGAGAATAAAGGCTATATTGAGCAAGTGATATTTGCTGACTAAGTGGAATTTGTATTATAGGGTTTTGCAGGAGCTTTTTTATTCCCAAATCAATGCCGTTTCCATGGTATTTGTAACACTGAACCAAAGTGTGTGTGCACAGAAAATTAAGATGTCAAAGATCAGTGATATAACACTGCTTCTGTAAGAAAAGTTTCAGTCAGCGCGACTTCATAAACTCACAAACAAGAATCGGGAGAATCTTGTTTCTGAGATTGTAACAACATTGTGTTTGCGGTAATGTTCTTCAATCTCATTACCCAAGGTCACGGAAGCAGCAACTCTCACAATGTGACAACAGTCTAGTGGTGTGTTATATTATGTCCAGCCGATAAGTACAATTTACTGCCCTGTAAACTAGAATGTCCAGTGAAAACTAAAGCTGCCCTCTCTTTGGGCAGGCTGACCTCTCCTCCCAGCTGTTCTCATGAGACCCAGCTGAAGTAAACAATCTTACAGCGAGGCCTCAGCTCTGACTCGAGCAAAGGCTGGTTCAGAACCAGATTACTTATCCAGAATTAATTAGGCTCACAACGTGTCAATAAATTAATTTGGTCAGGTCATCGATGTCTCCTGGTATTTCTGAAATGCCAGGGTGCTTTATTTCCATCATGAAAAAGAAACTCAAAGCTTGGCTGAATAATGGCCACCACGGTTGTCAGCTGCCACTTGCTTTGCAATAAGGCAGCTTTACCGGGAAAGGACAACAGATGTACAAATATAAACTACACTTTAAAAGTTTAATTTTGAAATAAAAGCTTAATGTTGAAAGAAAAGTTTTCTCATTGAAGATAACATTAAGGTAATCAGAGACACACTCTATACATTGTTAATGTGGTAAGTTACTATACAAATTTCAAATAAAAATCATTATTCCCTCACCTTGTCAATGTCTTTCCTATATTTTCTATTCATTTCAACTTCTCTGATATGGTAAATAAAGCTGTGACCTTTCACAGAAAACACAAATTGTCAGGATGACCGCAAACTTTCAAATGGTAGTGTAAAAGTGACTTGTAAAGAAGACTGTAAAGATTAATGGGTTAGTATATTTAAAATAAAAAAACAAGCATAAAATGTAAAATCCTACATTTGGATTAAATCTAATGAAAATATGTGGATCTTCACCAACTAAATGTTCACCAGCTACTCCTTAATGTGTGCACTGCTGCTATCAAATCGACTCCAGCTGGATACGCTGTGGATGACAGCATTGAAGGAACCCAAACAGCCAAGTTACAGGCTGTAACACCAAAACAATGAACTGAAGGAAGATAAAACCCTCCGTAGAGCTGGGGGATAATTACGTGTGGTTTGCTACCCCTGTCATATTTTATGTGGTCATTTGTTCCATTGTTAATATAAAATTATTGATTTGCAAAGGTTTAAAGACCGACCGTTTATGACATAACTTTCTCCAGATAAAGTGCTGTAATTTAGAAAACAGTTTGAATTAAATTCCAATATGTCACCCACAGTGGCTGAAGGAATTTCGAGCTGAATTCAAGTTGAATTTTGACGCTTTTCAGTGGAACAAGAAATGTAGAGGGACCTGAAAGGGGCCATATTGTGGAAAAAAAAACATTTATGTAAATATCTATCTATATAATATATTTGTGTAAATATCAAGGTCTCTGGTGTGACAACTAACACACAAACTGTGAAATATGACCACCCATTCATTCTGTTGAAAATGAGTGGGTGAATCCTGGTGATCTTAGAGAAAATGGCTCCTGTTGTGATGTCACAACAGGAGTGGAACTCAATAAAAACCATTTCGACTTGTACTTGACTTCTGTTTCACTGATCAACCTCTGACAGCACTAGACCAATCACAACAAGAAGGGGGTTTCAAGTGGGTGGGACTGGGGTTCAGAGTTTAGGAAGGCAGTATTGCTTCTACAGATCTATCTCAGTGTTTTTGGACCATGTGTTCATTTTTAAAATTGGATCATGAAAATTAAAAACATCAAACTTCGAAAATGGGGAAACAGTGCCCCTTTAAGTAAGAATGACACTAAAGGCTCATTTCAGGAGTATTTATGTCCATCTACTGTATCTAAAATCTACAGAGAGAGGGATACTCTTCTCACAGTAATCCTTTTAGACAAAATGAAATGTTTTAGAGGATTGCTGAAATTACTAAACAGATCAGCGTGTTTAAGCGGCTCTATAGCTAAATGCTTGCCCTGACTAAGTCAACTAACTGGATTAATAATGACAGTCAAAAGGAGCCCCTGGACAGTTATTGTCAATAAAGAATTACTCCCTCATCCCATTAATGCCTGGGTGTAAAGTTTGAATTGAGAACACAAGCTTGCTTTCGACTCACTCCCACGGCCATTAATTATAGCGGCTATAAATTGCTTTCTGACCAATTAATAGACTACTGGAGGGAGCGTGATCGTTTTGATAGCTGTCGGAAAATGGAAAAAGAAACGTAGGAAAACGGAATAGCTGCTGAGGATGTGACAGCCCTGTAGTGTTGCCTGGGCCTTTCTGCCATCTTCTCCCTCAGGGAGATTGGCATGGAAGTCCATGAGTGGGCTGGCTGACACCTGTGCTGCTTGGCTCCTCAGCTTTAAGCTGGTGTAGGCAGGCAGTCCCTTGCTGCCTCCCCTGCTATTGGGTTTGTTGTTTGGGTGCCTTTAAAATAAACAGCAGGACGTGACTAAATTTCCCTTCGGTTAAATAAAGACTCAAAGACTAGACACACAAAGGTCCAAGTTAGAAAACATTGGCTTCAGAGAGTCCTAATTTACCAGACACATTCGGGCAATTACTACAGTAAATAATACAAGAATAAATAGAAGACACAAGAATTAGAAGTTTTATATGCATACAAGAAGCTTGGAGAAGCTTATTACTGCAATCACAAAAATCACCAATTGAAAACTGTATCATCAGGATTCTGCTGTGGTATTACATCAAAAAACAACCTAAACACTCCTTTTAGATATGACCAGTTTAAAGAATTACAATTGTTGTATGAATTCTGCCTTTAATGTCAGACATCGATTTTTTTTTAAATTCATGACACACATTTTATTCTTTCCCAATCCTTAATGGTTGCCTAAACATTACCATAAAACACAAGGATTTAGTTGTCTTCAACAGCTATTGTAAGAAAAACAAATGAAAGTCCAATCAACATGTGTGTTTTCACCTTTGCAGAATACTGATACAATAACCGTTCTTACTATTTTGATTTAAAGAGAGTAATCACTATTTTTTTTACTATGCATTTCCTGTTAGTAGGAAATTATCTTATATATTATTGCATGAACCAGGAAACCTATGTCTTATTCTAAATTCTTTACCCTGCCTTTGCTGCAAATTCAGTAATTATCCAATTGCTTAGAATGAGAATAAACACGGATGTGCTTGAATATAAATCCAATACTCAGACACATTAGTTGTGTGAATCTGATCTTAAATATGCTCCAGCTTTAGCGACTTTCAAATTTAAATATTTTGTTACTGTAACTTTCTATCTTTGTTTTTTCTTCCTTTATTGTATTGCAATTAAATAGAGAAGAAAATGAACTAAAACTAGAGCAAAAATGGTATTCCTTTATCATTTTTTTAAATTTGGTTCTATATAAATAAACTTGATCATTCATACACTGCGCACATCCTTAGACAATCCGGTTGTTTAATAAACTTTGAAAATGTCATGTGGTGGTCTCTGAACAGGCTGAGACACGAACATGCTGTGTGACCACCACACTGAAACCAATTACCTTCTTTCTGTATATCTGACAAGCAACTTTGGACAGAATAAATGAGCAGATAAGTCAGCTGGGGAATCAATAGCTTTAAAGTCTGTAGTTTGACTGATTGCAAGGATCTTTGCTAGTTACATCCGGTTGTTTGGCGCTGGCATCTAACTGTCATTGGGCTGCAGGCTTGAGTTAATAAGGCTAATCTTTGGCCTGTAATAGCTGTGTGTAAAGCATGAGGAATTCAATTAAACTGGCCAAGTAAACATTCAATCAGCTACAACCTGTGACACTAATCCACAGGAACACCCAGCTGAGCTGCACTTCCCATATTCCCCTGGGATTAACTAAATCAGTCTCTGATGGTGAACCAAGCAGAACAGAAGGAGCAACTTGGAGGCTTACACGTATGAACCATTTCTATCTATATATATATATATATATATTGTTGAAATCCACATCATCAATACAATAAGAAAATAGTTCAATATATTATCGATAGATTCATTTTATTCCCGAGGTTTGCATAGAAGTGCTGCTAATGAACAATCAATACTTGAGCCAGTCCACAACAGACATTGACGCAGCTAAAAATGATTTTTATACAAAATAATAACTTTCTCCATCAAGATAAGTGCACAAAAGTTTTCTAATCATCCATTAGCTTCAAATGCAATTATCAAACACAATGTACCTATACTGGAGTGATGGTTGCTAGAAATGGGCCTCTATACACCTATGTAGATATTAAATTAAAAAACAGCACTTGCAGCTAGAGTAGTTATTTACTACATTATCAATGTATAGAGTGTAATTCTGATAGTTTGATGCTATCTTAGGCAATATCAGACACATTTTTCATTGATAGGCTTTGTTTTTTCTTTTGATATTGCCCAGCCCTAAACTTAATGAAACAATAGTTTCTGAAACATGCTTTAGAGGTACAATAAACAAACCACACAGGTAAGAGACATTTTTTCTGGAGAAATGCGCAACTGTGTCTGACCTCTCATCCCTGTACTATGGCTCAGTTATTAACTCCACAGCCTTTTTTCATTCTTTCTGCTCTCTTGGCAGAGTGAGCACAACCTGTCTATGATGCTACATAAACTGTAAACTATGGAGGTCCAACTTGCAGCAGTGTAAGTCCCTGTGTCTAGAAAAACAAAAAAATAACATTTTGGAATTTTTTTTTTCCCCTTTTGGAGTGAAGCTTATTGTACATATGTTTTTTGGTCTGGGTCCTTTAGCTGACAGAAGTGAGAAGCTTACATTATCCTTTTCTGCTGCTCCTAACAAGCTCTCCGGGTGCCTCCCAGCTATCTGCTACGCATCTCACCGCTCATCCAACAAGCTCTCACCATCATAGTCCCACCCCTTGGGTGGCACAGCCTCCTAGTATTCATCCCTAAATCTCCAACAGAGCGACTTAACATTCAAATAGCTGCATTGCTATGTATGTACTGACAGATCATTGACCTATGATTCTAAATACTTTACATGTGCATTGAAAAGCATTTGAGCTCCCATGGCTCTCATTTCTTACATTCTATTAAGCAATTTCTTTGGTTATGCCAGACAAATGAAATATCGCTCAGGACATTCAGAGTATAAAAAAAAAAAAAAGAAAAAAAGATATGATTTGGTGCTCTGCTACAATTAATAGAGCCTGGCAGCAGGTGGCAATGTTTATTTAGCCAGGGATACAGAATGGTGGGAAAGAGCTATTTTGTGATTGTAAAGACAAATGGCACTATGGGTTCACTTGAATGAATCACTAATCAATATATTGCTTTAATTGCCTTCAGAAATTACATTTTGCTCCAATGTAGCGTGGAATATAACTTCTACTTTTTATTGCACAATGGACTAAACTCAGATACAGATGTGTATTAATTTGGAGGCTTAGAGGCAGAGTGACACCCACCAAACACAGCTGTATTACAAACAGAAACTGTATAACTTATGAATTAACTTAGATCCAGAAACAAGAGACTAATGAGGTGATGAATACTGTGCTGTTCAATCCTAATAGGGATATACTCACTCACACACACACACCTGCAGAAAGAAACATATTCCATCATAGAGCAATTGCTGAGCCACAAATCATCCTGTTAGCGTAGACAAACAAGCTATTTATCTATCCTAGTCCAGATCTGCTCCTGTCAGCAGAGGCAAGCCGCCAGATTAGGTCTCGATGGAGTCTTGTGAAGTCTGTGTTCTGTAAAATTTGATTTTTTCATTCTCGTGGGTGTCACAATCAGTCGCTTTCATTTCAAAACGACTCAGGCCACCAAATTCAAACTAAATATATTGAATATTGAATACACAGCTAAACATTAATAAATGATGGCTATCATTCATTTTGAGGGTGTGTGTGTGATTTTTTTTTTCCTATGAGGCATTTAAGGAACTGAATTATCTAAATGTGAGGCAAACGTTATCTTCTCCATGTGCGTCTATAATTTGTCACACTAGTGGCTGCAGAATGTCGCTTATACATTTGTGACGCCTGAGAATTTAAGTTTAATTTAAACTCATGTTTGGAGATCACAGTGGGCCTGGGTGCCTGTGAAAGGCGTCTGTACATGGCAGTCGACGAGGACATGCCTTTCCACCTGTTACTATCAAGCCTCCATGACCAATACCATATAGAATGGTAAACAAGTCCATCTGCCCGTGATAAATGCTCTTAGGGCAAATCTGGGGATGACAGAAAAGCCGGTGCCACTGTATGCACTGTTTGTCCCTATGGAGCAAAGTCTGTAATTTAGGGACTGTAATTTTCTCCGACACTGTGATCTGAACTGTGAAACAAGCGAAAGAGCGGAGCAGAAGGGGGTTTTGCTGGGTTGACAAGGTACGCTATCTGCATCACTTCAAATCTAGATCAATTTACTGCTGTAATCGGGGTGGTTAGGAGACAATTTTGCACATAATTATTGGAGCCTGCACAGTAAATAGACTCCTTTGTACACAAAACAGATGCCCAATCAGTCAGAACTTCTAAAATGCCTGTTCATTTTTGGTGATCAACTGGTTTTCAGGTCTTTTGTCTCCCCGTGCTGATTATGCATTTTGTTTGCAGGGTGTGAGAAGGAAACGCAGGATTAGGGCTATTTCAATACATCCTGGTCCAATGATGGGCACTTTCTGAGTGATAGCTTTGGTTTCAGGGCTGCAGCTTTTTAATTTGTGAAGGATCATTAGCTGAAGAAAGCTCCTGCTTGTAGCCTTTGGGGGGGGGGATGCGCCACAAGAGGCACCTCTTCATCCATCCAGTTGCTCTCCCAGCTGGTAAGAGGAGGGCATTATTCAGGCATTATAATGCAACGTAAAACATCACTTTAGATTTGTAAGCTGTGGATGGTGGTTCTTGGCATTAAAAACTACATTTTCTGTATGAGATACTTGGCTTTGGAAATATGCAGAAATACAGAGTGAGCTTGAATCGAGCACTATATATCCTGGACTTGTCATCCAATCCCCCTCCTACACATGCAGTTATGTGTGTGGGCATGGCGTGTCAGGCTGGGGTCTCACTTACTGCCGCAGTCACTATGTAAAGTAGATTCAGATATGCAAACAGTGTACACAGCAGATTCAGATTTGCCCATGGGATAAAAATAGATGTTTGCAACTTGTCTACCATCTACAGCTAAAATCGTTGTTAGATTTATTTCCTGCTAAAGGATTAATTCACAATAGCACCCTTCCCACTGGATACCACGCTAATGGTAATGATAATGTTCAGTATGTTTTCTGTGATTTTGAGATTTGCCCTGTCTACTTTGGTCATAAACACACTCTCTGACACAAATACTGTAATTGTCAGAGTTTTCACACCCAAAGGTGCTGATTTCTGTGGTTAAGTAAGGGTTAAATAAGCATTTTCCTCATGCCTCCTCTGTTTGGAGGAATAAACACTCTGCGGCTGATGTGTTTATCCCCAAGCTCACTAATATGGTGGTGTTTTTTTTTATACCCCCCCCCCCAAATCAATAGAAAGGAACCAATACAAACAAAGTGCCTGAGGCAATACACTCATTGTATTGAACGTGTCTCCATCTTGATTGATAATCATAATATACAAAACATTTTCCTGCATTCTTAGTTGCATTCACATTCTGTTTAAATGTTCCTTAACACATTTAAACAGAATAAATTCAAAGGGCAAAATCATTTCAAGAGTTTAATATATATATATATACAGTATATATATATATATATATATATATATATATATATATATATATATATATATATATATATATATATATATATATATATATATATATATATACACACAGACACACACACACACACCTCCAACATTACTGTGAGCATTTCTCTAGCAAATAAAGGCAAGATTAGGTTATGCTGCTCTCTGTTTTTATGCAAATCAGGCGCATGTTCTGACCAAATTGTGAGAAATATTTGTGCTTGAATGAACTCTTCCAGTGATTATCGTGAAGCGTTTCTTGTTATTAATCGTGAGGGAGGTGTGCATCCGTGTCATGTAGTTTTGCCATCCAGCCATCAGTGCAAAGCCTCAGTTATAAAACCCAGTGTGCTATTTATAGAAACATGTCGATGGGCAGGTTGGTGATTTAAAGCAGCATCGTGCGTGGACCCTTGGAGAAGATTTACTAGGGCTGTTTTTTAAAGGATTTTCACAGGGGGATGGAGGGGAAGGGGGGTGCTGTGTCAGTCAAATTAGATGTAAATTGAAAATATGATGGTAAGGAATACATGCACTTAAGTGAAAGGCTGTATGGATGAATGATAATCTTTAATGTAGTCTGGCCCCTATAGCCACCTTTACCAGCATAAGGAGGTTACTGTACATCTGTCAAAAAAATGAAGCTTTAGAGAAAAGATGCCTAAGTGGCTTTGGCAGAAGCCTGTTATTTTAAATGAGGTAGCCCTGATCCCCCCTAGAGAACGTTCTATTGTTCTTCGGTGCACAAACCGATCGAAGGTCGTTAATGAAAGCACATGACACATCTGTTGCTGGTGGAACAGTCAACTGAAGCGCTGCCTTGTGATACATGATATGTTCACACATGCAACACTGCGGCGAACTGAAAAGCTGCTGTAGATATAAACAATTAACAATTTAAAGTGTTTTCAGGAATTATGCTGTCTATGACCCAATAATTCCTACAACAGAATAAATTAGATATTCATGAGGTAGAATGTTCCCCCTTGCCGATAACACTTCCATTGTTAAGTGATTATGCAAAATTCATGATTCATTAAATTGATACCACAATTTTTACATCGTCACCTCTCACCTTTTCATCTCAGTAAGTTAGCACATTTAAGATGTTATCTTTCATTTCTCTGGGAATCTATAAAATGAGCAACCAATCTAGTCTTCATTATCTTAATTCCGGTAATGATCAGTATGCCCTCCTGAAAAGGGATGTATAATGTTAGCTGGTAACCAATCACAGTTATATTATATAGCATATTTGCATGACTCCAAAAGTAGAAATGTTAAAAGACCAACAATTTTGTCAGCAACTTAAGAGTTTTTAAATTAAACCTTCAATATGTGAATTAAAACATGGGTTCAATTGTCTGCAAATTACTTACTATGTTAAATGTTGGGTTGAATTGTGGACTTTGGTTATTCTGAATGTTTTCTACTATTTTAAACATTTTTTTTTTACAATTTTACAGAAATTATTAATTTTGATTTATGATAATATTTGTTAACTATGGGATGCAATGCTATATGTTTGCTTTTTATGTCAAATTTTAAGCCCAATTTCACAATACACTTTTTTCTTACCGTCTTCAAACAAAAAGGATTTTAGTCATGGAGGTCTGGATCGTAAATCTTCGATAAGCAAGATGAGGGAACTTGAGTAACAGCACCAGACTACCTTGGGAAAACTGATTAATAATGTGAGGCTCATATGAAATTCAGTGTTTTTGCATTTAATCACTGGCTCTATTTGTTTTAGTAAGAGAAGAGAACCTCTGCAGATAAAAA
This sequence comes from Eupleurogrammus muticus, assembly GCA_036785175.1. Lineage (NCBI taxonomy): Eukaryota > Metazoa > Chordata > Actinopteri > Scombriformes > Trichiuridae > Eupleurogrammus > Eupleurogrammus muticus. The sequence continues at coordinate 13,066,922 of JAYKQN010000014.1, read as the reverse complement.
GAAAAAAAAAAACGCATCAGTATCTTAAATTATTAAAGACTGAATTTAAGGTAATGATAGTAGCATTTCCCATAATCCCATGCTGGAGCCATGCTTTGTTGCTGCTCAGCGAGAGCCCACTAGTGACCATTGCCAACAATATCACTGAGGAACTTGCAGACAAGACAGTAGATTCTGCAGTGTTTGAAAAGGGGAAAAAATTATATGAAGCTAAGTTGCAATTCATGGACCATACACATTTTTTACATCCAGGTAAATACAGGTGCATCCAAGAGTTCAGAGAATCAAATGGGAGTTACAGACATTGTACCAGATATATCATCAAATTATGGGAAAGGACTAATCAAGAAACTTCATTTTACACGAGAACTACTGGTAATATTGTTAGCAGCTCAGTGGATGTAGGAAACAACACCATTAAGAGCAATAATTTGTTCAGTCGCAATTTAAGCACAAGCCATTTTAAAACATAATCATTCAGATACTAGACCAGATATTTTAATAGAGATAGAATTCACCTGATTATAGAATTCAGATGATGGGTCCTGCAGTAACACTTTTATGTTCCAGTGAGTTCCAGTACACATTGGTATTAAAAGGAAACTGATATAATTATTAGAATTAGTAAATCAGAAGTTGAGGGCACTATTAAACAAAGACTAAAGCAATGGTGGCAAAAGCAGGGTAGGAAGAGGCATCGCTTTTAGAAAGTGCACAGGAAAGCGGGAGAGATGAGGAGTGCTGGAGGGAAACAGGAGGAATGAAACAATCACCAAGACTTAGATTTGGACGTATAAACTACATTTTTCGTAATAGGCAAACATGTTTCAGGTGATGGAAGAAACAGTGGAGCATGTCAGGGGACACTGTCAGAGGTGTGAGATGGAGAGAGGGCACGAGGTTCAAAGCCTCAGAGAAATAAAAATTTCATGTAACATAATAGATTTTATACAGAAATGTATTGCTGCCACCCAAGAAAAAAAAAGATCCGTGTCACAAGTTTCTTGTTGTAACAAGATGATTTTCATGTTTTAACTTTATAGTTTCATATTATTACATACAAATGTATAATGTTTTAATAAGATACTTGTTTTAACAATATGCTATTTATCACCCTATGACATAACATATTGATGCATTGAGGAATATGGCACATTTATACTATTATAACATGATGCTATCTTCTTAAAACATGAAAAACATCTTTTTATGATATTAAACTTTTCACATTATACCATGATACTGGCAGAAATTCTCGAATTAAAAAAAAAAAATTCAAAAACTAAATGGTAGCATTTCATGTTTCAGTATATTAACACAGTGAATTTAAGTGAGAAGGTATTACTTTTTATCTTTTTTTGATTATTATTAGCATTATACTAGCATTAAATATCCTGATTCATTTCAACAACCACCAATGAGCCTCAAAAGAAGAAGGAACCCCTAGAGGCCGTAAATAACACATTGTGGGTTTAAATATCCAACACACGGGGTCTCTCCATGAACGTCTGTTCACTAAACTTCATAACTCCCACCTCTACAACGTTCCTTGTCAGCATAGTTAACACTGTACTGTGCTAAATCACTGTAGATGTGCAAGTAATCTGCACCAACATCTATCAATCACAAAACCAAAGAGTCACTGCAGAGTTAACCACAGTTTTTGCTTAATGTACATTCATTCCACGACATGCGTTTCCCTCCTTTCCATATAGAGCGCTCCCATTAATGGCCCGGCTGAACTTTGCCCGGAGAAACGCCACGGTGCACAGCTGAGCACTCACTTTTTATCTGATTTAAAATGGAGGGAACACTGACTCATTTGATGTGCCCAAAAATAAATAAATAAATAATACACCACTGTTACTGACAAAATAACACAAGGAATTTGAGTTTGCAAATTAAAAACCGGTATCCCTCGGGTTTCTAAATACTTAATTAAGGGCCTAAAACTACAACATGTTACATATGTATTTACAGCTCCATGAATTTTCAATGATTGCCACAGTTGGAATGTAATTCTTAGGATAAATTATTTTAAAAAGTTGACTTTGAGTAGGATTTACTATGAAATAATATATATATAAATGTGATTTTGGGCATTTGATTCACTAAGACAGAAGTTGATTATACAGCAAGATCCTGACTGTCCTGGTGCTGCCCTGTAGACACATTTACCTCAGAGGTGCAGTTCAGATGTTGAATTTCTATGAGGTCATAACAGTCAGAAAAAGAATGATAACACAGTGCTATTTATAAAGTATTTGGGAGGTGGGGGGTACAGTTCATCTAAAAATGATTTTCATGCACCTTTTAATATCTCATGAATAAATATGCAAGGAAATTAACATGTTCGTGGGGAATTGAGATTAAGTGATATGGCTATAGACAAAAATATGTATGACACATTATGACAGATGGGGTGATAGAGATGATACAGCAGCTCAGAGCATGTAGAGGTAGATGAACACAAACGCACACTTATATGTCTTAACACAAGATAAATGAATTCACAGCCTTTAGAGATTTCACTGTTCAGGGAAGTCGCAGTTAAATTTAAGTTTGATGAACACAAGCCTAAACTCCTTACTCCCTTTAGAGCAAAACAATTCATTTACATTTCTTTTATTGAATGCAGTATATTGCTGGGTGCAATATACTGCAGGTTACTTATATTTTGTTGTTCCTTTATTGAGCCATTTACCTCTCTCGCGTAGTTTGATTGCTCATGTGGTTTTGTTATTTCTAAATCTGCAGTTACACATAAAACCTGTAATATTTCTGAAAAATTATTAAAAGCTGTTGTATGCACAGTGTTGTATAAGTGTTGCCAGGGATGGATACACAGTCTGTTTATAAATTAGCGTTGTGTTCACGTATTTCAATTTTCTAAATTTGTATTCATCACTAAAGCTTCTTCTTAAAAACATTGATCTATGGTTGCTTTTGTTTTTTTTTCGATTACGTAACTATGCTGTTACATATCCATTTAAATCTAAAAGCCTGTGTACCTGGGAGTATTTGCACCTCTGAAAGGATTCTCCCTTTTCTCTGGTGGATATTTTTTCTGATGATGATTAGAAATAGTAATGCCATTAGTAATTAAGGCATTACTTTTTCTTTAACGGGGTAATTTAACCAATCACTTTTTCTTTTGGTATAACAGCATTACTGTTATTACACATTACTGGCTGCCACCAAGATAAAAAGGTTCAGGTTGAGTCAGAGGGGTCTATAGCAGCAACTTACCGGAGAAAGTAAGTCGCTTTAGCCAGTTTAGCTGCTACTTTATTCCTCACAATACCATTAGCTACTGTGGCCATAGCCAACAGCAATACAACAAACTTCGTAAGAAAAGTTCACCAGTGCTGCATCTTTGCTTTATCACTCACTGCAGCGTCTTACTCCAAGATGCGTTCACAGACCCTCAGGAAATCCCAGCACATTTCTTTCTCTTTGCCATTTGCCCGCTTCTGCTCAGTCTACTTGTTTTTGTGTTTCTCTAAAGTTAGTCAACAGTCAATGTGAACAAAAATATCCAAAGCAAGCGATAAAGGATTTGTTTAATAAACACCCTTAGAAACCCACTTAGATGCAAATGCACCAGATATGGAGATTCAATTTTATGTAAATCAGCAAGAATCAGTTGATAATCTGTAATACATTTAACTTAGGAGGAATATATCAAATTGGGCCATTATCCGTGCTGTGATAAAAAAATCTTTTTTTCCCCTTTTCTTTTTTGCCATCACTGAAACCATCCTTGAGCTTTCAATTAATAATGAGCCCCAGGGCAGCTCCTGTATCTCAGTACAACTGCAAGGATTTGGCCTGTGCATATCTAACAAACACACACAACATTAGATACAGGCATATATATATATATATATATATATATATTCATATTCAGGAAACACTATGGGGGGCATAGCTGTTATTTAAACCTCATTACAGTCATTACTTCAGCATCACCAGAGAAATTGTTTTTTTGAGCCTTTCCTAATTATGAGGCTGGTCTCGTCATGTCTTGCAGACACTCCGCATTCATGATTGAAGGTTTAAGCAAAGAATGGAAGCATATTTTCTGATACAACCTAATATGGTGCATCCATTTGTTCCCTTGTATTAAGGAAGAGCAGTGGTTTAATCAGGTCTGGTGTAATTAAATGTTGAAATTTAACATTTAGAGCCATTCCGAGGACATATTCCATTTGTAATACTTTTGGCTAGAACACAATAAGGAGGGGTTTGACGTGTGTCTACAGAAAAGCAAAAGTTCTGCTTCAGTGGAGCAGAAATTTTAAGCCAGGAAGTTATTTTGCCTTTAATCTTTGCTGCAGACATGTAAATTTCTGGAATTTCCTACTGTGCCACACTCTCTAATATAAATACAAAGCTTTAAATAAATTATTTTATGCACACTGACAACTTAATACAAATACATGTTGTAGTGGCAGTTTGTCCTCAACTAAATAAGAGAAAATAAAACAAATTTAATATCATCAACCACTGAGGAACCACATTCCTATGGAGGAGATCTTACACAGGAAAAAGAAGTCTATTCCAGGCATGTCTAATGTTTGAGGACATTTATTTTACCATTTCAGCAAGAAGCCGAACAAAGAACAATGGTGTCTGTAATCTCTGTTGTCCTGGTAAAAAAAAAATAGACCATTCACAGTAGCTGCCTACCCACATGATGATACAGCCAGTTTGCCCAAGCTGAACAGTACCTTCAAAACATGAGCTTTAACAAATACTCTAATTAACTAAAACTGGGATACTATCTTAAAGACATATTCTTTAAAAGAATACAGCATAAATAAAGAATTGTTTGGTTGATGGCTCCAACATTCTGGCCTTTTATTGTGAGAAGTATAAACCAGAACTACTAGTTACTTTTGTAAGGGAGAGATTCTGTCTACCCTGTACCCTATCTGTGCTACATAGATTTCTCTGTCTTCATCTGGATATCTGTCTGGAAGAGAAACAGACAGAAGAAAGAGACTAGAGAATAAGAAAGACTAAATGTCGATGATCTTACACCGTGGCATTCAGTATCAAACCTTTGGAGTCAGGCTTGGTGTTTAGAATTCAGGTGAGTGGCCTCCAGGTCATTGGGGTTATCAGAGAACACTGTGATGGGTTTGTTGTGTATTATTGCCTCTACCTCACAAACAGGGTCTGCAGGCCTTCATCGTCCAATACCTGCCATCCAAGACAAGAGGAGAGCACGCTTCTCACTGAGCAAATCAGATGCTCTTAAATGCCACCTTGAAGCCACGCTGTTGTGTTAAAGCTCCACTTAATGCCCTTTTTAAAATCAAGACAGCCTGGAATTTTGACATTATAAGCAACAATGACTCACTTTAACTCAATTCGCTCCAATGAAATCTATCATTGTCAGACCTAAAACGTGAGACACAAACTTCTTAAATTAAATATACACACAGCATTAATGCAAGAGGCTGTATCATGCTACTCTGCCATGAAAAGGCTTCTTCCTCTTTCAACCTCCGTTGAGCCAAAAGTAATCAACTCCCAAATCGGTGAATAGAGCCTTCTCTGGTGTGACCCTCTCCTCAGATAAGTCTGCTATCTTCTGCTCCTCATGTTTTCCTCTGAAATGTCTCCCGATCGTGGTTTTATACCAGCATGTCCCAAATGTTGAGGGATAGGATGTAAAATAAAGTGGGAAACATGCAGGTTTTTTGAAAGAGAATGTTTGGTTTCTGACTGTAGAGTTGAGGGAAATCAGTTCATCCCACTTCAGGTTTTGCAGAGCTCCTGCAACAATAACTTGGCTGATATAATGAAGGGGTTACAAATCCTAAAAAACTGTACCACAGACAAAATACCTCTCCTGTTCTGTGGATATTCCTGTATTGAAGCCTTGAAGAACAACTTGTCAGATTCAACACACCAGTGCAGTTCCAGTTCTCTTTCCATAGTAAGCTGGTCCATTTCCAATTCTATTTTTTTCCAATCCCCTGTTGCGCCGATGTCACCTGAGATGGATACCAATACAGAATGGCTGTTTGTCACCCATTTTTGGAGGCAGAATCCACCTTTGTCACAGAGCACAGTTGTGTTCTTTACAACTTGAATGGCGTCTCCCTGTGAGGCTACGAATGTCAGCCAGTCGTCCACATACAGGTTATGGTTGACTGTGCTTCTCTTCAGGGTGGAAAATCTGATGCATTGTCCTCTGCAGTCCTCTCCCCATAACAGGGGCCAGTTAAGAATTTGAGCAGAAGCAATTTTGTGTTCATTGCCAAAATGTTCAGCAAGAAAGGACTTAGCTCTTGGGTATCTCTGACCAGAGGGTAAAGGATGACAACTGTTTACAAGGTCTCTTGGCTGACCCCATGTGTATTGCTCCAAGAATGTCAAGCAGACAGTTATTAGCCCTTTTTACATAGACATCCCGCCATAGAAGACTTCCAACTGTTCTGCCTTTGCCACAATCTGTGCTTTTCACACTAAACTAACTAAATTAAAGTAGGCTTTTTCAATACCATGCCCGTATTCCAGAATCAGAGGCGTGACTTTGACGCGGCAACGTCAGTTTAGTGTTGTATAGTCTACCATTTGTGTCAGCCAAATCAGCATCAATCTTTTTCATTTGTTAGGGTTATGAAACCCTTGATACTGAACCTGTCGACCTTAATCCATGGGCAAGTAAATACCACCTGTAGCACTTAGAGCTGTCAACATTAGCTAATAAAAGTAGAAGACCAGAGAGCCAGACTAAGCGAGTAAACCAACAAGCTGAACAGTCACTAAATGGCTCTAGAACAACATACAAGTTGGGTTTTCAGAGGATTCCGAAATGCTTATACTAAATGCTCTGATGGTTTGGAGAAGTTAAACCACTTCTGAGGTAAATACACTGTGTCAGTGACAACAGTTAAGACACAATATGCAGTGACACTGAGAAGTTCACACTCAGTTGGTGGTTGCAGAGCTTCACGGACTTGCAACGCAGCTGTGTGTGTGTGTGTGTGTGTGTGTGTGTGTGTGCACTGCGTGTTGAAGACAGAAAAGACAAGATTCACTTCCTATATGTAAAGCATCATGAACCACGTGTCCCTTGTGCTTGGGCATTACTTATTGGTCTGATGTCAACTTGTGTTACTGCAGTTGCAGCCTGGGCAAATAATTGTTTGTATCCACGATTTCTCAAACAAAATAATTAGCATTTGCACCAAGATGCTACCAGAATTTTTGAGAACTGTTTATTTAAAAATGTATGACTTCATTCAGTCAGATCCCTTTGAACCATCCTATAAATTGATTTCCAGCTTATAATGGTTTGCATTGGATGCAGCCGGTTGAGTTCTCAAAGCCAGTTGCACCGCTGTCTTGCTTAAATCCTACTTTTTGGCTTCCAATAAACGTTTCCTTTTTAATGCAGCTATGCAGTCCATAAGTGCTGCCTTATAAGCTTCTGCTTTTATTCTTTTCACTCTTGGCTTTGGATCCCTAACCCTTTTAAATCCCATTTAATTTGGCAGTACTCAGAAAATACAGGAAAACATAATCTTTTCCATAGGTGCACCTCCATATCCATAGAGATTTTTGAGTTACGAATCTCTCTACTTGCACATCATTCAAAATCCAACAAACTTTTGAAACTCCCGATATTCATACAGTTAAACAATGACACAAACACCCCTTTAGTTAATCCGGTTAACAATATACTCTCCGGAGTAAATAATTTCACATTCTGATGCTGTTGGCTAGTTTTAAACAATGTCCCTAGACCTCTGGCTCTCAAAGTGCTGTCATATCTGGAATGGTGATAATCCAAAAATCCTCTTTCACATGTGAGCAATCCAAGCTTCCACAAAGTCAATCCCCAAGAATGTCCATTGAAGTTTTTTTGTTTTTTTTTTGTTTTAAATGTTTAATTAACGGTGCTTTTCTCACATAAAACAAATTCAGACTAAAGTTCCACAGAGGCAGGAGGAACAAATCTTATTCAAATAAAGAACAATGCCGTCTCCAGCCTTTCTTGCCCTTGATTAAAAAAAAAAAAAAAATTGGGAAACACGCGCACAAATGTAAAATAGCATATACTTTTGAATACAAACGGTAAAACAATTCACAATCACAAAAGATAAACACATAATGGAGCTTTAGTTTACCCATAGAAAGCAATCAGTCTTTAGTATGTGATGCACAGCAGTTAAATGATGATGAAGAATCGCTAAAGCATCACACCGTGTGAATTTTCTGGACTGATGAGCGCTGCATCATATGCTGTCTATGAGGAAGGTCTCTAAAGCTGCTGATCAGGTGTTTGAGTTGAATTATGCCGAGGGAAAAAATATCAGTGAGGAGGAGGATGACTCAATGCACCTTCCAGGATAATGAAGCTGATGCACAAACACAGGTCTGCATAGGCAAATGAAGATGATGGTGTGATTTATGCAGGACTATAAATTGGGATTTTTTTTTTTTTTACACTGTGCCATCATAGATTGACTGCATTTTTTTTTTTTTATATAAGCACACAAATTATCTCTCTCACTCTACAGTTAGACATTCAGCCTTGACACTCCATCTTCAATCTTGCACTGCTAATCATGAATAAATAGAATGGACAGAATTTGATTGTCCTTTACCATTAACATGTTGAGGACGGACTTTTGCTATGAGCTTCTTATTAGAGCCACACTGATATTATATTTTTGAGACCAATGTTCTTACAGTAGAATACAGGAAAAAATGAAAAAAATCACTAAAAATGTGTTTTCTAAATATTTGTACTATTGCACAGTATCACTTAACTCTGTTTTTATTTTTATTCAACTCACCATTCTTCTAGCTGAAATGATGCTTTAAAATATATAGATTTATCTTTTTACTGCTGGGTCCATAACAATACATTTTACTCTGTGTACAGTGAAATACAGAGATTTACCTGGCAGTGAGAGGCTTATGTGAACTTGTTTGCCAAGGGCTTTAATGTAATGGATGTAAAAGCTACACACTACAGCTTTAAGACTGATTCTGGTTGATATTATTTTTTCTAGCATAACAGATCTTTCCCCAAACGTATCATTGTCTAAAAAAGTGGCTAGGAGAGAACAATGGAATACCTGACAAGAAGAAATCTTAGATTCGAACTTTGAAACCCAAGTGCGACTTTTCAAACCTTTACCCTTAAACTAAACCTTTTGAAATAAAAACTAATCAGACCAGATCGATCATATTCCATCTAAAACAGGATGAACCCTGGGCTATAATACAATTTTTTGTTCCCTTCGGATGGAGCCATCTCATACAGAGATTAAATGGTGAATGCCATGGCAAGCAACAAAAAGAATGTTCAATGTCACGCAGATGTGCAGCTCTATACAGAATGTGTACTGAAGGATGGCCTGACACTACCAGTGATGATTTTCTCATGTTCTGGTTATATTTTCTGCTTAGAACGGATCTCTAGGTCGTGACATGGCATGAATCTCAATTACAAGCAAACTCAAGCAGAGTCCTCAAGGCTTCAGGCTCATGTAACACCAACAAAACCAGATCACAAAAAATATTAGTCTTTTTTTTTTTTCAAGAAAAATGCTCACAATATTGACATAAGTGTTACAGTGAGGTTCCACAGAGCTTAAGGCAATTTTTTTAAGCATTGCCTGTGTATCAGGTTGGAGTCGCAATTTTATAGTATTACTGTGAAGAAATAAATGCTTAATTTTGTTTAAAATACAGCCATGCTTTAGGTTACAAACATGAACTCTTCAGCTAATAAGGAGAGTTTTCTTCCATTAAACAACTATTAGTGCTGCGACACATTGATTGATAGAGGCGTATGTTATGGCCAGTTTCTTTTTCATATGATGGAGGTATCTACTATCTATAGACCAACAATAGTATGGCAATAAATGAGCCATCTCTATGGACAGTGGCGTACAGCAGGTATGTCTATTTCTCATAGCACAACAGCAATCTGTAGTGGCTCCATGGAGACTGTGCAGCTGGTCTGCACTAATAAAGCTGGTCTGATGTTCATTGTTGTCAAACAGCAATTACTACACTCCACGGGCTGAGTTCTGTATAAAATCTAAACCTAGTATCGAATGTGTGTGAAAGTTAGAAATAACAAAAACTCAAAAAGGTTTTTATCAAATCCTGTTAGCTCAGAAGACAGAAAGTGCATTTTTTTTACCCCCTAGCTACAACCTGAAATTGAAAAGAACAGTATTAGATATGATATACTGATGTAATATACATCTATCACTTTGAAACCTTATATTTAACCCTTATTTTTCAATTCATGCTGCCAGTCCCTCTTCAGGCTGGGAGGGTATAGGTTTTTTCTTACCACCGTGAACAACTGGACTGGATCCAAATGGGAAACTTGTTACTTTTTAGGAACTCATGTCTAAACTTGCATCAATTTGCCAAATCCAGTACAGTAATCACACTGGCAACAATGACCCTGGACGTCTTGATTCTTTGCACACTCTCACTTCAACTTCCTAAACATGAATCTATATTCTTGCAGAATAATCGTAGGTGGAAAACTGCTCAGTACATCGCGCCATTTCCCTAAAGTCAAGCCACTAAAACAACACCCTCAAGTCATAATGATGAGGAAAAAATGTGATTGGGAAACAACTGCGAAGCAAGAGTGAGAGTGAAGAACACAGGCCAGCTGCTCACCAGATCAGCTTCTGCAGGGGCATCTCACTCCATCACAGCCGCATCAGTGAACACATCACATAGATGGAGAGAGGCTGCATCAATCAAACACCATGCCACGGGGAAGTCAAGCTTTTAGGCCCTGGGGGAAAACTTTGGAGGCAATGTCAAAATGTAACAAAATATCATTGAATGAGCCTTGGGTTACAGCACATTTTTAGTGTAGAAATGGAAAAAAATAACTAGAGACTCCCTGCTGATACAGATGGGTGCTCTTCCACCCCATGCTTAATCCATGCTTAAACAACAACATTCTAAAAAGGAGAAAATCCTAATATCCAGAGAGGGAGAGACTCAAAAGAGAGAAAGGGAGGACTGTACAATAAATTCCTGGTTTATTTCCAGTAGGCTTCAATGCATTGAGCCAATATGCTTTGTGTTGATCAATGGTAGAAACAAATGGCTGATGAAAAAATCCTGCTAAACAGATGGCTTGTTCTTTCGGCACTGGGGATGCCAAGCTGGGGGCAGATGATGTGAAAAGACATGGTATCTTAAGATTTTACTCAAGTGAGTCAAATAAGGCTGAAACAACATAGCTACACCTGTAGTTTTTTTCCAGTATCTCTCTAGCCGATGCAGTGGAAATCCAATATGGAACAACGCTGTGCCACAGAATGGGATTGTGTAGGCTACTTGAGTTAAGTTGTTAAGGATACTTGAGGCCTAAACACTTCACTTGTAAAAGTCCAGAAGAAATGTGATTATTTTCCAGAGCACCATGGTAAAACGCATTTGGAGGAGGAAGCAGCTCAGCAGTGATTTTGCATGCACAGATTTTAGGGGAAAAAAAGACAACGAGTAGAGGGTTTCACGCCAGTTGTGCAGGTTGGAAACATGAGATGTGGGCTACGTGTTGGAAGTTTAATCATAAGGCCAAAAATATGAAGCCCCATGAAACCAGCAGACTATTCTGTGCTTTTTCTGATGTGTGTACCGCTGCAGAGCACATCATCACTCTCAGCAGCTGCCATGGCTCTTTTTTTCCAGTGGTGTCTCATGGAACCACAGCATTTAGGATTTTATACTGATACAATCAAACATGTTTGAAATCCTTAAAATGTCTGATGGGGCCCAAAAAGTAGGTCAGACTGCAACTCATTATTAAAATAGGAGCTTTTGTAGGACCAATTTGTCCCAAACAATAGTCCACAACCCAAAGATATTCAGTTTAATATCATAGAAGAATAAAGAAAGCAGAAAAAATTCACTCTTGCAGTAATGGGTCCTATCCCCATACCCTTCTAGTTAATATTTAGCATCGACCATTTTATTCACTTGTATACAAATTATATATTCTTAACACTTAAAAAGAGGGCCTTTTTCTCTCAAAGAAATACCCCAGAATTCCTGAACTTGGACGTCACTGGATGTGTTAACTGAGAAGAGATGGTGATGCCGCCAGTTATATAAATAACATTACATAGACCAGGGGTCACCAACCTGGGTCCTGGAGGGCTACTGTAGGTGCAGGTTTTTGTTTCAACCAGGCAGTAATACACCTGATTCAACTAATCAACCACTAGAGCCCTTACTAAGGAGCTTTATTAGTAGAATCAGGTGTTTTGCCCTCCAGGACCAGGGTTGGTGACCCTTGATATAGACAAATGATAGTCTTGCTGGCTCAAATGATATAAAACCAATGTAAGTACTAAGTTCTCCAATCACCTCGATTTTCACTGACTGTCCTTCTGAGAAGTTCTCTGGCCTCCTTGCAGACACGCTGACAGAGCATGAAACAGCTCCGAAACCTTTCAGGCGTACATACACACACACACACACACACACACAAATCTGCTCACTTTCAGAAGCAGTCAAGTAGGAGGTTTAAAGTACTGGGCAAAGCGACTTTTTATTAGTGTGTCGTTTAAGCTTCATCACAAATTATACATGGGTGACAGGACAAAGAATAATACGCCAGATGCTACATATTGAGTGAAAAGGTAGTCCGATGGGACCCATCACAGCACCAGTGATTTACCAAATCAACACGTATTGTGTTTTTTGTCAGGTGTGCATCTTAATAAGCTATATAAAAGATTTAAATACAAAGCTTTGCCATTCAAACAGAATGCAGGCATATGTAGGAGTATAATGTCCCCAGGCAGAGATTTTGCAGAAGGCAGTTGGATAATAGATGCAATTCACCAAAATAATCTGTTATTATGCTACTGTTCGAGATGAAAATCCTCATTCTTCTCACAGGATGCAGACAGAATACAGTCTAAACAGGTCAAGGTTCATACTATTTAACTCTGTTTAAATGCAACGACAAATATCAAGGGAGTTCTAGCGTACCCTGCTTACCATCTGCCATTCATGCACATGCACACACAAGCGCGTGCACGTAAACCCCAACGCATCCTCACGAAATAATTAAAGGTGATAATGACAGCACAGTTCTGGATGCTGAGTGACTTTGCGCTTTAATTTTGCTAAAACCAGCTGAGCTTCCTTTCAACTCCCAGAGAGAAGAAAGGGAAGGTTCAAAACACTCTCTGATGCAGACTTAAAAGACAGTTTGGATTTTAATATAAAGGCAAGGGACACGGTGTTCATGGTGCTATTTGACGTGTGCACGTTTGTGCACGATATGATTTATATGCGCCGTGCATATGTGTGTAGGAGGCTGCTTGCGTATTCGGTGTGTCTCTGTGTGTACAAACGACAAGTGGGCGGATAAGTGCATGCATGGGAATGTGTTTCGCGAGTGTCAGTGTGAGTCTGTGTGTACACACAAACATTTATTTGCTCTTCCAGGACTCATCATGAATGTACATCTGCTGGATTTGACCTTTCAGCATTGTCCAAAGCTCCAAACAGGCAAAAATACCACGAAAACTGAAAGAGATCAATTCTCTCAGCCCCTCCCTCCTCCCCTGTGCTCCCCCTGGATTTACTATTTAGCCCTTTTCTCTCCAGCCTAATACAGAATTCATTGACCTCTTGCCCTGTGAAACTTCTCTGCTGAAAACTTTACTCTATAATCCAAAAGCATAATGAAGTTGAGTGATAATTAATTAATGCTGCCCTTCCTGTGTTAATAATAGGCCTCTGCCGAGTAGATAGTACTTCTATCTGTATGAAGAGGCAATGCATCAGTGCTTGTGATTGTGTCTACAAACACAGTCGGTGCCTGTCTAGCAGACAGCGTGACTGATGTAAATAAACCACAAGAAGAGTTCTGCAGCCCCCCTCCCACCTCCCCTCCACGCTCTCTGCACAAACACCCGAACAACATCAAGCCATCAGGTTCAAACCGTTTTTTGGATGGTGAATGATGAAGAATACTCTTGATGATCTGTTTGTAGGTTTAGCTGAATTACAATGATTTTTTTTTAGGAACATGAGGTTTTTGTAAGTGTGGATTTACACCAAGGCAAAGAGGTGTCTGGCTGATTGTTGTAATTGCTGTAATTGTTTGATTTTGTTTTACCTGTGCAGAATGGTGTTAGGATTGTGTCTGTGTGTGTGTGATGCTTGTTTCCATACTAATGAGTCGTTCCCAAACTCACATCTTTTTAGCAGTTTAAATAGATTTGGTGTAGTAGTCATTGACAGATCTTTATCCAATTGGAAAACAACCAGGGCAATCAGAGCTTGATGAATTAGGCCATGAAGCAATGACGCTCTTTGAAGTGAAACTGTGATTTTCAGTCCTTGGTTCAATTCTTGTTAAGCAGCCACTAAACATTTTGATTTTGTTGTCCATCTGAATACAACAAATAGAGGGATTCTTCTCTTTACTGCCTTGAGGTCACCATTTTGTTTTCCTAATTCACAAGTGTGGAGCTCATCCCTGTCCATAGAGCCCCAGGTGTACTATGTAAATAAGAGCATGCATATCTGATTTTGGCATGCCAGTCTGCAGCTTTCTGCATCAATATTGAAGGTTGAATAAACCCTAAGAATGAGAATGTTATCCTCCTGTGCCAGACCTAGAAAAATAGCCACATAAATGTCCACAATAATGTCAGCAAGCTGTGACGATGCAAGCTATAAATGTTTTTGTAAATTGGCGTCCAGAGATAACTCTTAAATTAGCATATTTATTCAATTAACATGTCCTCCACCACAGCATTTGCATCAGACATCATTATGATGGATCCATTGGTCTCAAAACATGTACCGCTATTGATAACAAATTGGGAAGTCGAAAACAAACAAACTGAAAACAGCTTGCATGAACAACGTGCAACTAAATAATAAAAACAAAATGGCAATTCAGTCTACTAATCAGGCACCATTCACCTCAGACGTTAATGCTATTAACAGTTTACCATTTACTTTTTTCCCTTCACCCATTTATTATATGAAAGTTATGTTCTTCTATTGTATGTACTTTCTAATTCGAGACGGTCCTGGCAGCACAAGATCTGGAGGTTAGTCAATGACTAAAGTCTTCATTTTCATTGGTTTGTTAGATGCAGATAAAAATAATAACCCTCAAACTCTTTTTCGGGAGGTGGGAGCTGTAACAAGACTAGGCCATTACTTTGCTTTTCCAACACATCTACAATCATTTCTGCTTCATTCCATTACATTTTCATCACATTATGTTGTTTTTATTCTGTATTGTAGCACAGTAATAACAATGTTACTTGTATGTGGTAACATTCTTTCTCTACACAGGACCTTAAACAACAATTTATGATGCCTCGCAACAACTAGAGTAACAGCTTGACCTTACGATTACTTGTCGATGAGTAAAATGGTAAGGGGGGCAGCCCTACAAATAAATAAACCGCTCTCACAATGCAAGGCTCCACTGTAATGTAAAATTTATTTATTACACCATGGTGTTTTCCAAGCAATGCTGCTCTTCATCAGATTGAATTTACAATGTACGATGCCTTTTCTCATCTTAATGGGTCATAAGATGGTATAATGTTCAAGCTCCACTGTTCGGAGTGATGCGTGTACAGTGCTTGACTCTAGAAGACTGTTTTCATGGTCATCTGATTGTTGTAGTCATAGAAAGTTTCTCTGGCTAATTGAAAATCCCATTTTAAGCAACAAGGCCTATAAGCATGATTATTGATGTCACAAATATTTTGGAAGCCAAATATGGTCCCAGTATTTAAGATTGATGCGTAAAATTGAAGCCTCCAGTGCTTATACACTGAAAATAGTCTTTACAGAGAAGTAAGAGACATGAAAACATATTTATAATAAATATATTTGCAGATTCACTGTTTCTGCATATTTATTAGGGAATGTGGAATATTGTATTGTATGTGTTTTAAGATAACTGAATTTTTTTGTATAAGGATTTCAGCTATGGTAAAAACACATTATTTGTTCCAAGGAGAGTGGTTTTCTATGTCTTAATACATGTCTGGAGGGGATCATAAAATTTCATTACAGCAAGACAACAAAAAACATACAACACAACTGCTGCATTTCTACGGTCTGCTAAGCTGCAGCTGATGAATTCACTGTAACATCTTGAATCAAATGTCCTCTCAGCAGTTTTGTCAGACAGCGCTGTCATGAACAGAGGAATGGTGAGAAGGTACAAGTGGCAACCAAATTGGCTGCAACAGGAGACTCTTTCTGATGTGTTCCCAACCACCAGCAGCGAATAAATACAGTTCTATCAGATAGAGTGATCTGAGGAGAGACTTCTTTTAAAACACATGGCATGTTGGAAGGCATGCCTGTGAATCTATTGTTGTCCTTTCATCGCTAAAAAAAAAAAAAAATGTTTTGTTTAAGTGTCATATGATCTTACTTGGATCCAGCTTAGAAGTGAATCTATTTTAGATATGTTCAAAAATGTCCCTGAATAAAAAAAGACATTTGTAATGGCAAGAGAGCTCCTGTAATTCAGAGAAGTAGATAAGTAGACATCAGAACATTTTATGTTTTATTTGGTATTATGGGAAAATCTGAGATTGTATGATTACAATCCGATTCAATTATTCAATATATTATATTAGAGCTAGGTGTATTAGAGGTAGGTGATCAATAAAAAATGTTTATATTGATCAATACCAATAATTACTGATGTAATAATTGGAGGCATTTTAGGTTTGATATGTAATCTATGTATGTATTTATAGCTAGAATGTCTACATAGAGCCTCTGTATTTGAGCAAAAATATTGAATCTTAGCATATAACCGCAACCCACATGCTCACATGACCCATGTCCCTCATAACCTACACTGGCTCCCAATGAAACACCAGATAGACTTCAAACTGTGAAACTGGGCTTCTCACCACATACAAAGCCCTGAACAACCTTGCCCCCCCACCTCCATGCCCTCCTCTGTCACCACATGCCCACCCCTCACATCATGTCTGCTGACACCAAGCAGGTGAAAATCCCAAGGACCAAGCTCCAGACCTGGGGTGATGGGACCTTTTCTGGTGCTGCACCTTCCCTCCGGAACATTCTCCCCATCCACATCAGTCAATCCACCACCAACCCTCTGTCAAACAGGCCCTCAAGACTCACCCCTTCAAACCTGTTAAACTGCTAAACTTCATTCTACCAAATACTTTGTTTCAAATGATTAAAGTGATTTTAAGTGACTGCACAGCAGCTTTGGATGGCAAGAAAAGTCTTATACAAATAAAATGTTTATTTATAATGTTTAGTTATCTATTTTAAATAATGATCAGGAGAAAAGCGTTTGCCTGTAAATTACTGGCTAGGTGACTCAATTATTGATCAATTATGACGGGATATATGATGTTTATGAGTCAACGAGGTCACAGCATTGTTATTTATTTATTTATGCAAACCTGAAATTATCAATATTACATTGAACTATTTTGTGTTAATGATGTGGATATTGCCATGTATTGATATTGTTTTATTGCCCGGGTCAGATTTTTATACTACAGTGGTCTATCACTTGAGTAAACACAAAACATTTATTCATTCACCTTACAAATACACATGAACACTCCGTAGTCCATGTCTCAATCTCTTTGTTCCCTCTTCCCCACACACTGTTTTTGGTCAAACTAATCTGAACATCTCCCCTGCAGATAACTTTGCTGCAATTAGTATTTGTGTGCCAATTATCAGCTTTGTTGTAGTTTTCCACTCCATGTACATGCTAAGAAGCAACTTCCAGGAGGACAGAGAGCATCTGTACATTAGTCTGTCTCTGCCTGTCCGTCTGTCCCTCTCTGGCTCTCTCCTAGTATTTCTCTTCCTCCATCTATCTACATCAAAGCTTTGACAGCTGTTGTGAGCAGTCCCACCACTGCGTGATCATGCATTACAACTCATCTTCTGTTTCAGTAAAGAAAAAAAAAAAAGGGTTACAACTTTGAGCTCGTAGAATTATTGTCTTGCAGCAATTAGCTGAGCGCCCTGCCGGGGCTAACTGCCTTACAAGTATTAATTCCACACTTAAAGAACTGCTGACAAAATATTTAGCCACATGAAAAACATTACCTAATCTATGGCTGCGGTTGGGAACATGTCCGCTTTAACAGCTAAAAGACTGAGCTGAAACCCTTAGTGAGGGAAACGGGTGATTTCCACAACAGGATCCAATCTATAATCATTTAAAAACAAAATGTTTAGACCTCAAGGGTAATATGCATTCATCTCCAGTCTGCACACAAAATACTTTAAGCAAGCATAAAGCAAACAACTCATCATCTACCTACAAAAAGGTGAACTGGTCAATTGGGGTTTTCTGTCAACAAGCCGGCCGGGAAGAAATCCCAAAAATAAAAAAAATAAAAAGCTTCAGAAGATACTCAGATGTGTCAAAAACAAAAGACATGATCATCAATTTCAGAAAGTCACCACCAACCCACTGCCAGCCGTTGTAAGAGGTGCTGACATTGACCTAGCAGATAGCTACAAATATTTATTATTGAAACCAAGTTGATACCGCCTTTATAAAGGTCCAGAGAAAACTTTTTATTTTCCTAATATAATAAGTCTCGTATAGAGAAGTCTCGCTGAATCTGTTTTGTATTAGTGGCTGCTTTGGAAATATAAAATTTGAAAAAAAAAAAAAAAAAAAAAAAAAAAAAAAAAAGACTTGAGAAACTTGTTAAAATGGACCCCAGGATTTCTGAGGGTCAGGCCGATCTTTTGGTAGTATATAACAGGGAGGTCTGTGGGGGGCTGATCCTATATCGGGCTGCCTGGACTGTTCACTCCAGAGGGAGTTTAAACCATTGCCCTCCAGCTGTCATTTCAGGGCACCACATCCCTAGTCTTATTGTTTTACTCATTTTATATATGGAGAATAGCACCCTAATTGCATTCTTTTTGCACTGAATTTCTATTTCCCTGCTCTTGTTCTATGATTTATTATGTTGATGTTTTTTGTATATAATTTACAAAGCAGGAGAGATAACATAAGGGAAAAAAGTGCAATTTCAACTATGCAATGTCTCAGTTACATATACAGTCAATCTTTGAATGCAGTTCAATTCAAAACATTTACTGATGAACAATGAACAATATTGTTTTTTTAAGAAGCAGGTAAAGATATTGTGTGCCTTACAAACTGTTTCCAAAGTGAAACTGTAAATATTTTGTCCCTTGAGCTCTAAAGGATGCTCTTCGGCTTTGAATTCCTCTGAAGAAATAGGAACTGGTCCATTTCTTGTCACACTTCGTACCGTCACCCAGTGGGTTGACTATATGTATTGCTATACAATATCAAGATATGATGACTGTACCCCTAAGGGGTTTGGAAGTGATTCCATATCCTTCAAAGTATCACACCTGCAGCTTCAGCCTGAGGGCTGTAACAACAGCAATCAACAACACACGGGGACACAGGGACACACACACACACACAGTCAGGTTTCATGGCTTTAACATGCAATTGACTCGATAGTGTGTGAATATTGGTCACACAGTTACACGTTCTATTGATAAAAAGGCTTATGGGGAATTAAATCCCTTCGCTCATCCAACATCAGCCGAGGCAGCTACAGCGTGTCCGTTTGCATGCCATGGAACTCTGCAACATTCACAGGGATATATATATATATATATATATATATATATATATATATATATATATATATATATATATATATATATATATATATATATATATATATATATATATATATATATATACACACACACACACACACACACACACACACACACACACACACACACACACACACACACACACACACACACACACACACACACACACACACACACACACACACACACACACACACACACACACACACACACACACACACACACTGTTTTAACCCCTCCTATTGTTTTCTCACCCTGCCTGGTGGGTGGTTGGGCTTTTAAGGGAAAACAGAAAAAACATTACACAACACTAATATAAATCTACTTTTTATTCCCTGTTTTTAGCTGATTTTATGTTTCTAGTACTTTTATTCTTTTCTAGAAAAACCTTTTTTTCCCTATAATTAGTAAGTTTCACTTAATTTAGGTGGAACGCTCGTTTCCATATGTGCTTTATGAATGAAAGAATTATTATATATTTGACAACAAAACTGGCAAGAGAATTTTCATGCTCATAGTTTCTTAACCCAAAAATTAATTAAATTAGCTGCCAATTACTACATCTCCAATTATTTTGATAATTTGATAATCAATTTTAATCATTTTTAATAAAAAAAATGTCCAAATTCTCCCATTCCAGCTTCTCAAATGCCACTTCAGTCTTCTATAATAGTAAATATATGATCCTTGGACTGGGAATCTGAACAAAAAAAAACAAAAAACAGATCAACAGTTTACACCTATTATATAAACAATTAATTAATTATTTAATTTAAAAGAATTAAACAAAAATGCTTACAAGTTTACACATAAGTTTATGGCGTTATCCTGTGAAGTGGAGGGCGGGGTTCGGCAGCAAACACTACTTAGCATTAGTAGCAACAAGAGCACAGCATATGGCAAGCCATTTTAACATTTTAAAAAGGTCAGTCTGGGTATCTGCTGCAGAATAATTCAGTTTTGCCTAGTCAAAAAGAAACATTTGAGATTTCCACAAATATATTCTTCCTTTCCACAAATGTCATTTTAGATATCCACGACAATTTCCTCTGACAATTTTGCCATTCATGCGTAATGATAATGATATATATATTTTTTTTTATTAGTTATGTACAATTTAATTTGAAATGCTGAAACGTAAATTACAGATATCTGTTACTGAATTGTGAATAGTAGTAATTCCAGTTTGGGATCTCTACAATTCTGATTAGTCATAAGACTACAGATTTCTTGAATTACAGTTTTGATTGGGTAAATAATACCTCTATATACCTTTTTAAACTAGTTTAAATTACGTTACAGATATCTTTAATGAAAGATGCAACTATTCAAAACACAAGTCAGAAAAACGTTGATATCAACAATGTCATGTTATGTTCTGGAGGTTGATATTTAGCCTCTAAATGTTAAAACAGCATGTCATAATGGCATGCCCTGCACAACACCTGCCGCTGTGTAGCATTTAATTTTTTTTCAGACCAAAGTCGTTTCACACCAGCGACATGCTGTTCCTCTCAGAGACCAAAGTCTCAGCTGTGTTTGTTTCTGACTGTTCTGTCGTGCCGGAGGCCACTGCTCACCAGATTAAGGGGCACCATGAGAGCATGATGCAGCCAAGCTCTCCAGGCTTTTGCTCACGTCACGTGATCAGGTAATCACGTATGTTGTGATTACAAAAATCGCAATATCATCGCAAATGCAAATAATCGTTCGGCCGTAAAGGATACATCTTTATGTCATTAAAACCCTGCGCAACTGTATAGGAAAGATATTGAAGCTCACAAGGCTCTATAACCATATCTGAGACTAGCACAAGCAAGCACCAAACAACCGACAGGCAATAAGGGTCTTTCCTCCACATTAACATCCTTACATATGGCAATCTATGGATACATTTGGTATCGTTTACCAGGGTTTAGGTCCTTGAAGTGACCATCTGAAGAGGCTGCTGGGATTTCCAGAGCCTGCCTAGGCTGGGGTTGCTATGGTAATTAATTGGCTCATTTTGAGGTGCACTACCTCTTCTCTACAAACTGAAAATGATGATCAAGAACAAAAGAAAGTATGTAAGGTATAAAAACCCATTTATCTCAATATTCCTATATAAGTATAAGCTTTAATTTTTTTAAAGGGAAGGATATACAGAATACAACAAAAAAAAGACCACATCAGTCTTATACCCTTTTTGTATGTAACCTTTCTCTTGGTTGTTAAATGGATGATTTAAGCTTCCCATTAATTCATGATGAGATTGAAAGTCACCAAAACACACCACGGTAGACTAAAAAAGCCAAGAAAAGGTTGTTATATAGAGGCAGGTGTGGAGCCTAACAAACCGTCCTTTCTGTCAGCAGCCATCTCTCACCATCTGTCTGAACTGTGCGGGGCTGAAGGATCCTTCCTGAAATCAAAACAACAAAAAAAGCCTCCTGATACGGTCAGGTCACTGACTGAAAGTGTGTGTCAGTGCTCCGTAAACAGAGTAAATCCTCAGGTCAGGCTGACAGAACAGATGCAACCATTACTGCATCTGGGTGTGTCACGACCTCACATAAATGTCTCCACTGCACCACAGCCAGGAGGGAGTGTGTACAGAAGACATGAACTGCAGCAGCGGTCTTAGATTCCTAATAACTCATGCGACGGCTCATGTGCAACACGTACACACAAACAAAACGTACAGCAGTGCAGCAACAGCTACTGAACTGTTCCCAATCTGAAGTCATAAAGCTCAGTTCCACGCCTGCTCTTTTATCCTGTTTTACCATCCACCATATTTTAATTCTGTACCTTATTCCATTTACAGAGGCCAAGGTAATTACATGCATGCTAGCAGGAGGATTGCAGGGAGCGAAAAAAAAGAAGCTCCGATTGGCTCTGTGCACTGTGCCTGTTTGTGCTTCAGCATGGAACAAAGCAGCTGCCTTGTCACTTGCTCATTCATGTTACTCTCTTGTCTGACAATGTTCTGGGACAATGACTCCACGCAGATTCAATGAGGTGCTCTGTGATTATCTAAACAATATGGGACTGTGTGCTCTATGGTTGGTTGTTGATTATTAAATACATGGCAAAAGGTTTGAGGGCATAGCGGCTTCAGCTGGCTATTGGCTTGTGTTCGCACATAGGGGTAAAAAGTAGATCTATTATTATTAGTTCCTTAGAAAGGGATAAAGGAGGAAAAAAGCCCACACCCTGTGTTAAAACAGTGATTATTTCTTGTGATCTCACCAGGAACAAGACTTTTATTTGGTGCATTTCATTTTAAATGCAAGGTTTATATTAGTCTTTCTTGCTTTGATCCAGACAGATACAGATGAGGCTGACTGGACAACTGATCAACTGATCACAGTCCGTCTGGGATGGATTGTGTGTGTGCTGTGCTCCCCTAACAAGTAGCAGAGCTCCCTGGGCCGGGCCAGCCCCAGTGGCACACAGCCATGAGAAATTAGCTGAGTGTGCCCCACATTTTTCTGCCTTGACATGAATCTGCAGATCCACTTCCCTAAACATAACACCCAGTCTGGGCTGGGAGGAGGAGAAGTGTGCTATGACTCATCATCCCTTTTTGTAGGGCAGAGCAAAAAGTATGGAGTGTAGCATGTCCATACAGCTGCCCCCTATATCTGCCTGAGAGCTATCCTACAACTAATATTTTTGCCAAACCCGGTTTTAAATATACACGATAAAAGATGGAGACTGTTCATAATGCTTTATGACCTTTTCTGTACATGGTGAATTTTGTTTAAAAAAAAAAAAAGAAGGAAAAAAAGTAGTTGTTCACACTTTCAAAATTTATGCTGATGATTCACAGGAGAGCTTCATGCTGATCCAAGCCATAGAGGTCCTCAAACTGGGAGTGAATAAAAACAACCCGATGCACAGGAGCTAAGATTTCTATTTCCTCCCCCCTCAGCATTCGGTCAGCGTTAGGCCAACACCTTTCATGTTGGTGTTTATTATGACATGACTTAGTGACTGTGGAAATGGCAAATTTAATTACAATATTTAATAACAGTTTTAGTTGATGAGTAATTTGAAATTCATTAACTTCAGTTACAACAGGTTTGATTGCTAATTTCTATTTAAATGAGATTCTCTGTGAATAAATTAATAATACTGAATCACCAGCAACAGTTGGCAGGACATGAGGTTTTGGTGCAGCCCCTGACAGCAGCCTCGTCACCTCTAAGCATACGGCTAATGTGCTGTGTTCTCATTAATCAGAGCATGCTTTTAACATGCCGTCGATGAAGGCTTCCTGCGTTGGGCAATGACTGTTTGATTTAGGCAAATGTTATCGCTGTTTAAATATCACATAAAATCTGTATGCACCATTCACACGACCCTAAAAAGAGGAGAAAATTGTAGGCGGAGCAGGTTGGTGTAGGGAATTTACTTGCAACGCCTAGATGCTTGACGTTTTCTGGATCAATGTGATAAAACATGAGGGTTCTGAATGTCAGAGTTTACATCTTCAAGATTGAAGACTTAAATTTGTCACTGACAACTGCTCTTAGGGAAAATTCCATTTAAAAAGGTCAGCTTCAACCTTCCTCATATTGAATAACTAAATCTCTTGGTCCCTAAATGTCTGGGTCCCTGTGTGGGAAGCAGAACACCAGTCAATTGAATAAAATGCCCTTTTCTTCTTTAATAAAACCACATTCTGGAAACCATGGTCATAAATGCCCTCTTTGATGCAGAAATTCGTTAACTTTGAATCTTCAATTTTATAAACATGGGAGACGTTTTGATTTAAAGAGCCGTCTTGTCAATAAGTGCAATGTGCTACATCAATGGCTACCTTAAATGGCCAAAGCAATTTTGTGATGGTGATATTAAAACACCACGTTTAATTATCTGTTCATTCAATCCTGTAATTCCATCACACGCAAACAAAGAAGATTAGTTAAACACTTGGCACTGAGATGCACTTATTCACACAAGTTGTTGCCAGGGTCCTTGCTGAGGTCTGATGGTGGACTACAGCTTCATAAGGACACCTGGCTGCCTTATGGATGGGTCCCTGGCTGGGACTAGACATACAACAGAAGAGCAGGTGGCTGTGCAGTAGGAGGCTCTTGGCAGGAGGCGCTTTTCTGAGACCGGGGGGAGGAGAACGTTATCCTGCTGGCTGAGGGAGCCGTTTCTCACCCCGATACAAGCCGAGAACCCTTCTGCCAGAACAAGCCTGTGGCGTGTGGGACCTTAACCAAGTCTGGAAGGGAGAAGCTGAACTTAAAATGAAGAAGTTCAGTAATGTTTAGAATTTACAACTCCAAATAGGTTTTTAATTTGTTGTCATTTTTCTTGATATCTCAGTTTTTTTTTATTTTATTTTTTTTTATGAAAATGTACTGTATACTCCTTTGCAAGTACATTTGTGACAGTTAGTTTGGAGTGGGTAAAACACCACAGCAGTGATAGCTTAGCATCAATGGTTATGCAGCAACTGACTGGCCTTCCCTCAGCTTTCTTTTTGCAGGCAACAGTGGAACAGTGGCTAATGCTGTTGCCAAAAGCAAACAAAAGCAAAATGCTTTCCAAAATCAACAATAATTCTTGACATAGATAGATAGATAGATCAATATATGGAAACAACATTTTTATTGATATGCTTTATTTTTTTTTTTTTTTTAAATATCAACGAGTCCTACTTCAATGTCACAATGTACATATTTGGTTTATGGTTTGTATGTAGATGTAGCTCATTCTTAGACAGTGAAGACAGGATTCTTAGTTTCAGGTGATGGGAACAATGAAAATATAATTAGGAATATTATATTCCATTTCTGCCAATAGATACCCTGACAGCTTACACTATCCATTGTGTATCAAGTATAGAGTCAGAAATAATATTTTCTATTATCATTTTAAATTGTACGCTCAACATGGGCCGTCACTTTGAGATAACATGGCTTTTTCCACATTGTCTGTTTTGCAGATGAGAAAAAGGCCTGATAAATGAGATGAGGGTCATTGGGTGACGTAGGTGAAAGACAAGTTTTGACTGAGATCCTCTGAGCTCGAGCAATGATATTCTGCAACAAGACCAAATGGGGATGATCGTAAACTTGCAAAAGTTAGCATAGCACCTGGTCAGATGCTGAGTCAACCAGAATAATCTCTGATAATAGGCATTAATAAAACAAGAACAAAGGTCTCAAATAAGACACATATCAATGAGAAACACTACCTGGCAATCTGCATCTGCCTGCAATTCTTTTTTTTTCCCCACCTTCAATACTTTCCATTCTAACCACACCCACCGAAACTTATTTCTCTCCTATTTCAAAGCCAGAGATTTTGCATTTCCTTTGAAAATTTATTAAGCAGACAGAAGTGTGTCCAAACCAAAGAGAAGCTTTCTTAACCCTTCCATGTATGGTGTGCCCTGAAAATCTTGCAACTGCAGTTGCCAAACTTCACGTTAATCTTGTTGCATAGTCTATTCCTGTGATTCAACTAATATTTGTTATGGTCGTTTTAATTATAAAAGTGTAAGATAAGGAGAAATGATCTAATCTAAGATGAAATAAACCATTGTGGGAGTGTCATCAGGACAGCTTGCTTGAAAATAACAATTAGTGTGTCAACAGCTATGGCTGTGTAGTTACAGAATGCTACAGCCTTTTTGTGATAACACATACTGACATATAGAAAATAAACTCACTGTGAAATATCACTTTCCAGCAGCTTCCAATCAGTTGTGCCAACTGAGGACAATTATCAAACCCATAATGAGTTCATTAAGATAATGAAAGAGCCGAGGCTGATTTTCTATTCTGCATCTTAAACCCTTGTATTAGCTTCTCCACCAGCAATTTAGATTAGCAAACTTAAACACAGTCTCAAGAAATGAAGATAAGACATTGGTGCTGCAGAACACACAGAGGTTACAAAACACTTGCATCCAAAGTGACTGCTATAGAAATTCAGAAGTAACGTGGAAGAAGTCACAGATGAACACAGCTCAGTCTGTATGTATTTGGAAGGCGACGCATTATGTTGCGTTGGCTCTGTACTCCACAATGAACTGGAATTCAAACAATGACTGAGGTTTAAGTGCATATATTTCCCTTTAAATGACCTGCACGCCTGTGCCTTGTGTTTTTAATTACTGTGCCTGATTAGACTTCTCATCAAGGTAAACTTAGGATGAGCAATTCTTTGAAAATATGTGATGTCACAAAACTCAATTAGACAATTTGATTTTTTAAACTGATTTCAGGTGATTAAAGGTTGAATAAATCAAGTGATTAAATTATATATTGACTAATCGTTGCATCTCCAAGCTGAACATGTTACCAGTGATACCTTCTCTACTGCTACAGGCATTATGTGTTTACCAGTTTTGAACAACAGTGTTGCTAAAAGCATGGTTTAAAAAAAAAAAAAAAAAAAAAAAAAAAAGAGCAGTAACCATTCACTGATCATTCATACACGGCACTTCCTATAAATCCGTGATGGTGGTCGTTACTCATCCTCGGTTTGAAGCATTTGAATGAGGTTGCCGCTCCTGTCATTAGCCTCTGTGAAATGAGCACCACCTCTCAGAGGGAAGTTTGAAACAGCACTCAGCAACACACAAGATAATAAAGCATGGACGAGGCTATCTGCTGCTAATTTATATGCAGGCAGAGAGTGATCTGCCTGGGGCGTGTAAGGCCTGACTAAGCAGAGTGAGTGAGACATTGACTTGTCTGCACAGTCTTCCCACGACCCACTGAAGAAAATTGCATCTCCTTCGGCTCTGGGTGGTATCGAGGCTCTGGAAAATCGGCTTAACGTGATCTCGACCGGACCCCTCCGTCACCGTGCAGCATCGGCTTGTAGAGTTAAAAATGAAGGAATTTCTGAAAGCATGTTGACAATCCGGGCATTACCGGGAGCTTACATCTAGGTAGCGTGTAGCCTAAAAACAGCCTTTGGGGATAACTAGTTCAGCTACCAAGCAGCAGTTTCTTAGTAACAATTACTGTGTTAAGTGTGAAGTGTCTTCGAAAAGGAATGTTCCCCTGTGGCTGGCATTCATAGAGACTCCTTTACTCCCGTTTTCCTTCAGACTTTATCAGCATATATGAGTGAGAGGGAGAAGATGAAGATGCAACAAAGGAGGGATGAAGCAGACCTGAAGGGAGGGAAAGAGGTTCCCTTGGCCTTTTTGGGTACATAAATTATTTGACTGTTTATCAAGATATATATATATAAATGACTATATACCAAGGCAAACAATAATGACTGAACAGTCTAAATGTTAAATCAATTTGAGCAATGCAAGCTGTATATGCAATAGTGTATAACTTTTGTGAAATTTTAAATACAAACTTTAATTTTAATTATGTTCCAGTGTTACAACTGCGTTTAACAACAACAGATACATAACCACGATTTTCGTTACCATTCAACCCTCCGTCCTGCGCGGATCATGCAGCCAACGTAGTGAGGTAGGTTTCCCAGTTTAGCTGCTACTTTATTCCTCACACTAACACTGGCTACTGTGACTGCAGCCAAAGCCAAAACAACAAACTTCATAAGAAAAGTTCACATGCTGGCATCTTTTCTTATTTCAGAGGAGAAACACTCACACTAGCGGTAGCATCTTAAATATAAACTACAAGTATAAAATATGCTGGAACTCCAAGATGTGTTCACATATCCTCAGAAATCCCAACACTCCCGTTTTATGGATGAAAGGAGGTATAGATGGGTGGGTAGATAAGTTGTAGAACAAGTTGTCAAAATGTGAAAACAAAAAAGACGAAGAATTTCACCATTTACTCGACATACTGTGCTTAGCAGAGCAGTGTGTAGGACATGCAAAAGTCGCAGACATCCACAAATCCACTAATGCTGCAAAAAAATAAATCATTTTATTTTGTACAATTAATCCAATATGGAGTAGACTTATCTTATTCCATTAGCAGACAATTTATCTTATTTCAAGTTTTAATCTTGATTGTAGGCAATTTAATCTGTTTCTTAAGAACATGAGCTCACATTGACCCAATTTAAGAGAGATGAGCATTTTATTACCGAATACAACACATTTTCACGTGTTAAGATTTTATTTTTTTGCAGTGTAAGAACATAAATGCATGCTACAGATAGTAGAAAGTATCTAATCTAAAAGTTGTTCAGTTTGTCAGCAGACAACATACAAGAAATTGACAATTTATGGTCAAAACATACAAGCTGTGGATTGAGGTGTATTGGGGAAAAAATGTGAATCAGCAGAATCAGCAGCAGCACAGGTTTACTAATCCACAGAGGCAGCAGCGGGAGATGGGGAGACGAAATGTACCGCAGAATAAAGACACTTTGAGATAAGCACAGTTACAGAAAATGCAAACCAGATGAGTCACCACTCCTCCTCACACCTATCAGAACAACACGTTTCAGGTAAGGTCATTACAATTACAGATAAGAATATCGTGCCAGAATGCCTGAACACGGTGCTGTGCAAACTGTGATTGTGTTTCACCATCTATTGCAGGTTTGCAGTTCTGTAAATGTCCTCCCTGTAGCCCTTCAAGCTGGCTTATAAGGAGCTTTGGCCCTCAATTATTGTGCTGTTGAAACTACTGCAAATCTAACAATTGGCAAGGTGTTGACACAGTTACAGACTGTGTGATTCACTGCGTTTTCTTGATATTAGCAGGCGACTGCAAGCTGTGAGAACCCATCCACAACACCTGCAGTGCATTTCCGTGTATGCTCCGAAACAGCAGTGCTCAGTTACAACTGCTTCCCATTTTAAAAAAAAACAACAAAAAAACAGGTGGCACGCAGGCTTTCAAATAATAGCCATTAATAGGAGACAGCCATTGTAATTTACAATTATTTCTGTCTCTGAACTCAATTCGATTTGCATTTGGATATGACAGCAGTTGATTTAACGCCTAAACAGCACAAAAACAAGCGATCGCATACAAAGCTGGAGGCTTTACATTCCAAAAAAATGTGATACTGGTAAGAATCATATCCCCAGTGAAACCATTATTTTATATCCTCCAGTTTCAGGGCCATAATGAGAGTCAGGGGAGAGCATAGTGTAACAAGCTTCGCCCTCTAAACACAAAGAAACACAGAAAAAAATAAATTGGAACTTGTTACAGATGTCAGATTACAGCTCAACCATCATACATATATTATATAAAACTTCATACAGCAACAGTCTGTCACTACACTACTGGTTTTAAGAAGTTTAAAGCCTACCGCCACTACATACATTCCCCATTTAGCTTAATTCCAGTTTTAAACCAACTTCAGAATGGAAAGCAGCATATAAATTGCTATAAAATGGGCTGCTTAGAAATGCATTTCATTCTTTAGAATCCCATTGTTTGAATTGGAATTATCCTTTAAGATGACCTTCAGATTTATGATGTTTAAATACCAAGGCCAGGACAAATACAGCTACATTAATTAGAACCATTCTTTGGTTCTTATTATAGAATAATAATGAATAAATTATTTTCTTAAAAATCTCCTGGAAAAAAAGGAAATTCAGTGTGCGCACATTTACATATTGATTCTGTTGGTAAGAAGTGCTGCATTCAGTATGCCATAATGTTCACTGATCCAATATATTGATCAGCAGGGAAATGAGATGTCATTTTGTTGTCAACATAGTCACATGCCAGTGAGCCTGCGCAGCATAAGACATAGCATAGAGCAAGTGGAGGGAGAGGAAAACAAGGGATATAGGATTAAACTTTGTATTGCATCATGCATGTTAACCACAGGAAGACTGCTGCTGCATCTTAATAGTTGGTTAGATGAGTCGGGTAATTGTGCCGAACGTAGAGTAATGCAATTCGTGGTAACAGCATAGGAGCATGCCTCACAGACGACTGCCATGGCAACAGACTGGCCGAAGGTAACAATGGCTAGATTTCATTTTCAGTTCACACTGAAATGAGAGAAGAGATTCTTCATGGACCTATATGCATGTGTATATATATATATATATATATATATATATATATATAGCTTCAATCTTTATAAGAAGCTAATGGTTTTAAGAAATTGAGGTTATCATCTCTGTTTATTTATCAGTAAATACTTAAAATCCAGTCTTTAATTCTATTAACGGTTTAAATTTCAGGCAAAAAAATCTGAAGAGTTTCATGCACTGATGCAGATATGATTATCTGATAAATCCACCGTTTAATTGGTAGGGAATAAGACCTTCGCTAAACCTAGTAAAAGGGAGACAAAAATAATTACAAGCCAATGAGTGTCCAAGGGCCAGATAACGTCCTCGCTTGTCAACGACATGCCTTAGGCTGCAAGCCTTTGAAACCTCAGAGTTACTAGGATGAAGGGAGATTAAAAAAAGATGGCAGGACAAGTGATGAGATAATACATTTCATAAAGATGCTGCTGAAAGCTGAATCGCTAGTTCCAGAGCACAACGCCATATATGACATTTGCATGTGTTGCTTGGCAACCCTTTTGACAGACAAGAGAGTTGATATTTAATGATTTGGTCAAATGTTAGAAACATTGCATTGAATGCCAACAATTTGAAATCTTTATAGAGGATCATGCATGCAAACTATAGTATGGTTGGAACAGACATAATTTCTCCCTGTAGGTTCAACTAAAGTGTTGCTGATTAGGATTCCAGAAAAAATATGGTTCAAATATGGTTGTGGGCAAGCAAACAATTCACTATCAAATCATGGTAAATCTTTCTTTTATTGCAATA
The DNA here is from genome assembly GCA_036785175.1 of Eupleurogrammus muticus. NCBI lineage: Eukaryota > Metazoa > Chordata > Actinopteri > Scombriformes > Trichiuridae > Eupleurogrammus > Eupleurogrammus muticus. The sequence goes on along the minus strand of JAYKQN010000014.1, from coordinate 13,035,493 downwards.
TTAATCCATTCAAATGCAAATTTTTTTTAAAGTTTATATGCGTATAGTTCTATCAGCATCAGAGTCACTAAAAGTTCATCTTGTACTTAGTTTGAAGAAAACAGCATTTTAATGACTGGCAGACTTAGAATCTGCTTGTATAAATATGCCCATAACAAAAAAAGGTAATTTCTTCCATGTACAAAATTCTTTTTGGGGTTATTCTAAAGTTTAGAATGACTAAATAAATATACAGGTCAGGGTTGAAAATCATAACCGTTTAAATGAAATTACTTCTTTTGGGAGGAAGTCAAAATCATCATATGACCTTAAACACTTGGAACCTTTTTTTTCTACCCTCATGTCATTGAACAAAATGTACAAGTAACATTTTATTTCATATTATGAGTAGAAAGTGACAGTCCAAACATAGAATCATCTAATATGGGTATAATTCATAATACATTGTGTTAGAAGAGCCACTTTCTCTGGGTAAATAAGTTCAAAATAAATACAAGTGGACCATTCATTTAAAGTCTCTCCATGCATCAGTGCATACAAAAATAAAATAGCTTAGAGGGTTAAGCATGGAGCGTGAAAAATGCCCAGTTGACTGTTACTCTCATGGTAGAGGTGTGACCTGACTGGCCATGGCCTGCAGGCGTTCACATAATCTAACAGCTTTGTGCATGTTCTGCAGAATGTTCTGCAACTATAACCACATATAAAAGTACTGAGTCTGTTGAAAGGTTACACATGTCTATTTTTCTTGCCATGGCACTGTAAATATTGGATTTTTTGGAAAAAAAAAATGTTTTTGAGGGCCATTGACCTATCATCCATTACTGAACATACTGCAACTGACATTTTAATAAAGCAGCACAATATGCAACACGAGCTGCAGGAATGAGACTAGAGTCACATAAAACACGGATATTCTGGATTTAGGAATAACCACAAATTAAAAGGATTTTAAACATAATCGTACTGTCCATGATCGTTATAGGACAAATGGAAGGGGCAAATCATGATGGAGCATGTTATATAATGTACCAAACACAAACTTAAGTGGGTTTAATGAAGAGAAAGTGTAAAGCTCAGGGGCATACTGATCTCCGCAAGATTTATTTCATTATCAGTAATTCAAGTCCACAAGCCATCTCATATCAAAGCAAAAGCAGAGCAGGCAAACGACTAAACTTTTTTAGTTATGTAGATAAAATGTGGTAAAAGTCTTTCTTCAGAATTGTATTATTCCTACAAGGCTTGTGCAGGGGGAAACATTTTGTTCCTCATAAACAAACTGAAGCAGAGCTGGTCATGTCTCAAAAATAAGCTTGCATAATACAGGACATGTTGACAATTTGGCCTTCATACAAGTTATCTAGTCTTGATTTAAGATAAACAAGCCACCGCAGTACATGAATGTAAATGAGTTAAGTACGGCGGCCCTGTTTATGATCATGCACTGCAGGTCGCAATCAAGGTAATGACAGGTGAAATGATTTCTATAACAGTTCTGTCTGTATGATTAGTGGTTCAATAAGCTAAAAGGTAAAGGACTAAAGAAGTCACCTGTTTTCAAGCTCTGGGCAAAATATGGTGGGAATTAATAAACGTCCTGATTCTGAACATGTAGGAGGCTGAATCGATTTACTCAGAGACATATTCATTTGTGCTTCCTCATTGTGTTGCTGTACTTTAATGGAAAAAGGCACTCATGCAAAGCGAAGGTGCAAAAATACTCATTGTGTCCCAGCAACACCAAAAATATAGAACTGCTTGTTCTTTTAGAAGCAGCATCATGTCTCGTTGATCTGTTTTCAATACTGATGACTCATGAACATGAACTAAACTCAATTAACCTTTGCCCACATTATGAATGCATAGTTTTGCAAATTTTTGTATCCAGTGATATAATTTAACTTGTGGTTAGACTGATCTCAGGCAAACTGCGATATTTTCTTTCCATCTGAAAATATAATGTGTGTTACTACAATTCTGCAGTAACACACAAATTTCCCCGTTGTGGGATCAATAAAGTTTTTTTTTTTATCTTATCTTAATGGAGGAAATGGACCAACAGATACAGTAACGTTTAGTTTCAAACTGTGTTCTAGCAGTATGATCTCCCTTATGGGGAGCTTTGATATAGACCAAACCCATTTTACTTTTGTATTTCTGGTGCATCTTGGTTATTTTCAGCGTTAAAAATAGGGATATGATTAAAATCATATGGAGATATCATAAGATGGCAAACTCAAATAAAACAAGTTAATGAAGTGTAGTAAACTCATTAATCACATCAGACAAAATGGAAAGCTGAAGCATCTAAAATTCTTGTATGTTTTTTTTTTGTTTTTAATTATGATTCAGAATCAATGATTTCTTTACTTTATGCCTGACATTATGTTTGTCCAAGAGGAGGCTAAGAAAGGATCATTTGACTTCTTACCTTATTTACACAACTTAGAGGTTTTATTTCATATTTCTAATCATTTTAGGGCACATGGATTAAACAATATTGACAAGGTATTATCAATGTGGGAGTCTGAGTCTGGAGAATCTTTGCTAGCGAAATACATTCTGCTTCAACAGATTTAAGGTAATTCAGAACAAAATTAAGCAACACAGAACTCCTCATTTTCTCAATAACAATTCTAATTAATAACACTCTTAGATCCATGCTATTCTCAATATGTAAGGATAAAACGGGCACTTACTGTATTTTCTGGAAGTGTTAGACCATTAGAAATGTTGGGTTACCTGGAAAAAGCATTTTTGATGCAGGATTGCAGTGAAATCAAGACTATTTCTGTTTATTCTTTGCTTTAAAAATTATTACTTTTGGCTAGAAAATGTATTATATTTAAATTGGATTAGGGATAAGCCACAAACAGTTATTGGGAAATATTCAACATTCTGCCTATGGACTGAGTGCCAGATCATATTCAGTGAAGATGTTTTCACAAAAATTCAGAAACACAGGCGGCCTTGAATTCCAACACATCTTGTAGCTCCTTTTGAATAAGGATTCTGTGGTTTGCCTTTAAAGAGTGCACTGAACACCGATTTCTCCTGCTATGTTAAAGTTGATTTTATTTTTTAAAAATTAGTTGAAAAGATGATCAAGAGTGAGAGCTCTATACAATACATGCATGATAAGAGCACATCCTCACAATATATCTCCCTCATCAATGCCTGTATGAACACAGAGTCAGAATTTGATTTTCTTATGTGTCTTCAAATAGAAATCAAAGAAAAAAAAATGTATTGACACAATAGCCAATTAATCAATCTCCCCTGTGCCACACAGCACCACAGGACTTCGGCTTTTTATAAATGTTTTGAATGTTTTAGTAACATTTTTATAGTGAGGCTGTGGCTATTATCATCATAGCAGGGATAATTAGGGAAATATTAACTCTGGCTATATCACGCACCTCTTTGACTAGCAAGCGAGGAAAAGTAACACCTGTCGCAGCAATGTGACACGGGGCAATTATTTATATTATACCAATCTATATCATTATTCATCCACTTTAACTTTTGACAATTATAGGACAGTATGAGTCTCTATAGGAATCGTTTATACATGAGGTATTACAGGAAACTTGGTTACAGACTACAATAAATTCGATCTAAATATTATATGCTGATGACAAATACAAGCAGTGAAATGAGACAATCTCTGGCAGAGATCAGGCTCAGTGGAGATGAATTTCTCCCTGCCGGGAAGGTGGCTATGAGAAGCCAACTTGGGCTGAGGAAATCTGAAGTTAATTTAGACAGTTTGAGGCTTCCCAAGATGACATTGAAAGTCAGTAAAACATCATACGATACGTCATATGAGAAAAATGTATGAGTCAGCAATGAGGTTAAGTATCTTGCTACTGTTAAACAAACCATCACACAGATTGTTAGTCTCCAGTAAGTGTTGAAAATAAGGTTTTAAGTTTGGGATAGATAGAGCTTTAGCTATTGCCTTGTTATTCCATTTTTGTTGTTTTAGGTGCTTTTCCACTAGGTTTATATCAATAATTATGAGAAAAAATTCAAACAACTTCACTCATTGCACTTCAATTTCTTCTGCACAGCGTATCTGCAACGGTCACATGTTACTTTCTGTCAGTCACAAGTCCCGAGATTTATTTACCTGCAGTGAATGTCAGAGGGTTACTTCACTCAAACTAAGCTACCTGAATGTTGCTGAACACCAGAGCAACTTCGTCAAAATAATGGTGTTTCTTTCAGTCACAGCATGTCTCAAACTTTTTTTCCCCATGTCATGGTGCATTTATTTTTAGATATGGTTTGATATCACTTGAGAATGAAACAATGGCAGAGAATCATACATGAAAGTGCTCTTCACCTTTTTAGACATTCTAGATTTTATATTTCCATATTTTACACAATATCAAATAATGTTTATATTTGTTTTTCTTCCTGCATCCTTGTCATGCCCTGTAAATGATGGAGTGATAAAGACCCCCGATGTAATAGGTAATATTTTCTGAATTAATGCTGTTGAATGTAAGGTGATGTAGCACTCTACCATAAATAAAGGTTTAATCTATGTATAAGATGGCATTAATATTTACATTTTATTATTTTAAAAGATATTTCTTTGAAGTTTTACAGGAGTATGTTACTTTAGGTATTGTGTACTCATATTAAAAAAACAGAGAATAATGTAAATCTCTTAAACCACTATCAGCATAAGTGCAAGGAAGATATTTGGTTTTATTATAAAATATTTCCTAAAATGGTCACAAATTTCTCATTTAAAAAAGCACTGTATTTTCTGTTTGTTACAGTTTTCTTATTTTCCTCGTACACCCTCCTTGTTACGTTTTTCTCTGCCTCCTAAATTTGCCTCTTGGAAAAACTTGTGAAAAATAACATAGTAGAGAATCTCATTTTTTTCTTCCCTGACAATGCGGCTTCCATTCACCATGTTCACATATCAACGAGTGTTGCCGAGCAGCTGGTAGTACAGCGCTGAAACATGAATTCTTCTTTTCCCCCCACTCTAACTGATCAGTTTAATGATGCAGATTTAAATACTATTTGTTCCCGCTTGCCACATTCTGACGATAGCTTTGTTCCACAAATTCAACCCACATACCCACTTGACAAAAGTAAGTTCACACAGTGGCTTCAGGGGCAGTTTGTGTTTGCTGTTGTACTGCTACAAATTATATTTCATGCTCTGAGTGCATATTTCTGTATGTTTACACATACCTCTATGTGTCAATGCCAGCTATAATGTTCCTGACAGCTGGCATGCATCTGTGTGCTGTATTTGCATGCGGTATATACACATGATAAGAGGCTATGTAAACAAAGGTTTGAGCATCTGCTTTGATTTAGACCCTGACTCGTGGTGGTTTTTTAGATAGAAAAACTAATATTTATGGGCGCAAAAGTTCAGATAACAAAAACACACACATAGTGGGAAAGGCATATGTGTAATAAATAAATGCATAATTTACTTTTAATTTAAATACTGAATTTGTCAGTTTATTCTGCAGGTTGGCCCACGATAATGAATCAAATTACGTTATTATTTTAATAAAATCACATGAGCCACAGTATTTGTTAAAGTATAATTGTGTGTTAAAATAGTATTTTATTTAAATATTGCTATGCTGCAGAGATGGGCTACACATCATATTAATCAAATAGATCCCCCCTCCAAAAAAAAAAAAAAAAAAAAAAAAGACATACACTTAGTGCTTAGAAACTAGCGGGGGGATATAGTGGAGCCTTCAGCTAAGCAAGACCTCCAGGGAAACTTACCCAAGTTCTATGTTTTGCCTGTATCTAATCGTTTCGAATAGGAGACATAAATCTTTGTAGGAGGTGAAAACTAATTTCCCTCCTTGGATAATGAATATTATCCATCTATTTATCTTTGTCATGTGGCCAGAAAAGCAAGTCCAGATGCATGCTAGTAGGCATCGTCTCTGCTGGGTGTGTCAACAATTTGCTAAAATATTTTCCATCACAAATTTATAAGACAATAATAGATATCGCCCATATGCCCATGTTGTGAATACATTTTGCTCAGCTTTTCCCGAGTAAAAGGAGGTTGTTTAAATCATAGCTCAAGCCCATGTATGCACAGTCCATGAAAAGTCCATGAGAAGGGCTGGTTCATTTTCAGAAACTAATACATTTGTTTTTTTCTTTTTTGTTTAAAAAAAAAAAAAAAAAAAAAGGGACAAAATGTGTGATTTTGCAGGTCAGTCATTCTACTTATTAATAACAGATTCTGCATCACCATCTGCTCAATTGTGAGATTTCACTCTGCCAACTCAGCTGCCGCAGAGTGTAAACAAAATCACCTCCTTAACAAACAATGAAATTATTGTTATTGCATTATGTAGTCCATTTGTGCATATCAGCCATACTGTACACCACTGCTGATATACAGTACCTGTTGGCCGATATTATTAGGGTCTCCAGAATATATGGGCTTGGCTCCTGCATCATTCAGATTGAAGAGGGAGTTGAGCCTTTAACTGATCAAGACCTGGGTGTAAAACTACACACTCCTTAGCCACGATACACATTGCATCAGCCAGCCTCACCTCCACTGCCATGTTTCAGCCTCTTGGCACCTGCTGTCATCTACATGACAAGATGAAAGACAACTCACATCTTAAACACTGAGCTTCAGCAAAACGTGATAATGAATACTGATTTTATACACTGTGAGAAATGGACAGAAATGTAGCCCTGAGGGATTTGTCATGACCTGTCAAGACTTAAGAATGGGTCGCCACATCCACGCTATCAGATTATGATAATCAACCTCTTGTTCTCTTGCTGCGCTCTATTATTGACTGAGGCCGCATTTACATACAGTGTTAGTCATAGGCTACTCATGTGGTCTTTCGGAGACATGCAAGTCAATAAATACATATCAATAAAGGTTATTTCTTTGACACTGCCATTTCATCTTAAATACCAACTTTATAAATCTAAACCTGCTACATGAACATCTATAGTTCACAGCATCTGAAATTGTATTACTGCTGATATGGTGACAAAGGGTCAAAATTATAATCAAGATAATCCTACTATGATTTTTAGTTAAGGTTTAAGGATTAACATTATAACAGATGAGGAGCAACTTTTGCTCAGAAGATTTCAACACTAGATTATTTCCAACTGTATTTTTTTTTCTTCTTCACATAACCAAAGACTTTGTACTAATTATTTTTTATAATTCTGAAGACTAAGTTCACCATGAAAGGAATTTAAGTATAAGAATTTGTCGAGGTCAAAGAATATATCTATATAAAGATGAAGATATTCTTAAAAAGACAGCAACTGCACTGTAAATTCGAAAATCTGCTTGACCCATTTGGACCTAATAGTTCACTAATGGTTTTGATAGATTTCATGGTGATTTTGAACTTCATTTAGTAATGATGTTTTGATGTTTGAGCCATGCCATCAAAAATTCCTTTTTATGATCCAGGTGGTAGCTAGCCAGCTAATGTGGCTTTGCAACTGGAAACTCACCACTCAGATGAACATGGAGCCTGAAACCACATGTTCCATCCTAGTATATACCACAAGGAAAGTGTATTTCAATATCGCGGAACCACAAGTTCGCAACATAAAGAGCATGTATACCATGTTCATCTCTGTCCACACACATTTTCACATATCCACTTGGCATGTGTGCAATCTGCATTATACAGAACACCTATAGGTAGTGGTATATAAGCAGTCCATAGCATAACTAAAGATTATCCCAGTTGAAAGTAAATATAATTTATTATTAAAAGAAAATAACTTACAGATAGATGTTTAATTGTGTCCTGTATGCTATATGACTAACCCATGTGCCTGGCAGATCTGGAATTGTGAGATGTAGAACACAGGCTTGAAAACATTGCAGTCAAAAGATTTTTTTTTCTGCTCTAATCCCTCAATGCCCTATAAAATAATTAACAGGGATTAAAGTAGTTACTGCCACTGGAAACACAAATTGCCATTCTCCTTTTGCCCATCCATCGATTACAATGCAAAAACATCCTAAATGCTTTGTTTTCCAACTGCATCATAACCAAGACGTAATGGAATTCTTCCTTCATTTATTCAAGGTCAAAGCTCATCACTCCCACAGTCCTTTGCATTGTAAATCTTCTTCTCAACATGTCTGGGGGGGAATTTGAATAATTGGAAATTTATTGTTGTAGTCATCTAAATATCACTATACTGCCTGCGAATAGTGATTCTGCATTTTGAAAAGAAAATAACAAACCCATATTAGAAGATAAACCCAAGAAAACACAACTTTGTGTATTAGGAACATGTCTTGATTTGGTTTTTTTTTTCTCCTTAAGATTTCGAAAGAAAAATGGTAGCTGGGATGTTGTTTTCCCTTCACTGAAGCAGGCTATGAACTCTGTCACTCTATTAGTGAGCAAGTCTCAGTGTTTACAGGTATTTTTTTTTTTTTAAGATTATTATCACATACAGGTCCAAACACTGAGCTAGATGGGTATGCTATACTGGCATTCATCCAGATCGAAAAACCCATTTCTGCCCTCTGAGAGCTTAATGCAGCATGGTGTGGCACTACTTAAACCACTCCATCAGAACAACACACCGCAATTATGGATGGATGACAACAAGACCGTTCAAACCTGATGACACTTCAGAGCTGGGTGGAGGGTCACAGTCTGCTGGACCACCAGATCTATTTGATGAAAAAAGTCAACTTTCGGCAACTATTTCTGTAGTCTCAGTTGAGGCTGCAAGAATTTTCATTCAAGCAAAAGGACAATAATTAGCCTCTCATGAATGGACGCGTTCCCAATTCATTATATTTGTGACACAAATTGAAAAGAAATAAGATTGAAAGGTACTATTAAATTAGTGTTTTATCTTATCCTAACAGCAGAGAAGAGCTCTGATCACTCTGAAGATTGTAGAGTCAGTCACTTAAAAACTGGCCATCTGTGGGGATTTCTTTCAGGGTTGATTAAAGAAACAATGTAGATAAGAAATTGCATTTTTGAGAGTGGTTCTAGACTCAATTGAGAGATAAGCAAGTTAGGTGTTACTCCATCAAACCTGCACTTTATGAAATGAGATATAGGACAGAAACACTGAGCAAAGAGTTGTGTGGAGTTGGAACTCAAATGGAAATAAATAACATTGCAGTGTTGCTTGTTCCAAGACTGATCTTAATTCTTTTGGCCAATGTACAGTAATTGTGTTTTAATAAATTAGTGGGAAATCCAGGCAAAAAGGGGAAGAGCTTTGCCTACTGCTTTTTTTCTTCTGCATTTTATCCCAAAAAAATGGGCTTCTAGCAATGAATAAAACAGTCTGATTACACCTAATCGTGTACTGCAGGAGTGGAGAACAGGTTGCAAGACAGGAGAAACGTTAGGAGTATAACACACACAAATGTGAAATAAATTCTAGTTAATATCAGTCATTCTGGCTATTTTGCATAATGCTCTTTTGACTGTGGCAATAACCATATAGACCAACATGGTTTACAGTGTAAGTTACAACAAAGCTGTAATTGAGAGCTATTGCCTCATGTCAGCTGGATCCAAGTTTCTTCTATCTACTATCAATTTCTACTATCAATACATGAAACAACTCTGGATTTATGTTCATTTTATGGTGTCGGTTTTAGATTTGTTTTTAATTTAATACTCTTTCATTACAACTTGTATAGATGTGTATTTTAAATGAATGAGATTTCAAAACTAAAATAAAACATTCATAGTTCAGTGAACTTCATTCATATAAGTTTGAACAGTCAGTCAAAGCAGGAAAGAAAACCATAGAATAAGACTACTATCTATAACCTCACTCAGAATAACTTCTAATCATAGAGGTTGTTGGCTTTGGGTATTGAGTCATAAACAACAAAATGATTGCTTCATTGTCTACTGAGCAATAACTAAAATTTAACAGAACTTTTAGAGGAGCACAGATTCTAATATACCAGGGGCAGACATAATAACAGACAGCACAGTGATCCCAACCTCATAACAAAGCAATTATCTATTTGGAGCCTTCATATGAAGAATATGATTAAGATTTACTGAAACAAGGGCACCTCATAGAAATAAAGCAATTTAAAACTACAGTTTTACCTCCAAAACAGCATCTAACAAAAATTGTTTCCCTCTTTCTAAGAGACAAGGTGTCTTCGGGATCAAACAGGGATTCAGTGATGGCAAAAAAAGAAATTTGCAGCATTTCACCTCAGGACCTCACCCTTTTCACAAGTAATATCCACTCTTTACTCTTCTCCCACCACAGGCATCAACTAGTACAACTACAACAGTTGTGTTGAGAAGGCTACTTTTGAAATATGTCCCCAAAACTGATACTATAACATTATAAAAACACAATACCTAATCACAGTTATTTCAACAGCTGCATTTCTAAAGCCTAACAACATTTTAAGCAATTCAGACATTACAACCGCAATATTGTTGCAAATGCAATAAAAAAAACAAGCCGTTTTCTTTCCTGAGCAAATTAACTTAGACTGACTTTTCAAAGCAAAGGACAGATTGTTGGAGCTGGCAGGAAATAGAAAAGATGGTCTACAGTGTGAAATTACAGTATTTGAAGTGAAAAGATGAACGCATGGAAGCATGAATACTTACTGTAGAGAAGTTCACTGCATAGCAATCCGCTCCTCGAAAGGTGCACTGCAGTAGCATGTCATCGATATCATGACCTGTGCGGTTATAGAAATCAGTCATGTTGAACAGTTTGGGCTTGAAGTTCTGGAAGTTTGCCTTATCCTTCAGAGCGGCCAGAACCTCGGGCTCAGCCAAGTGTGGGTTGGCTATTTGGTAGTTATTATTGAGAAGGGCCAAGAGCTCCCCCACATGATAGAGGTCATTTCTGGTGATTTTGGAAAAGCGGAACTCATTGAGATTACAAAAGGTGACAGCTGGGAAGGTGAGATTAGTCGCTGCCACCTCATCCAGCTTAGTTACGTGAGGGTACTCCAGGTAGTATGACACCCGATCCATGCAAACCAGCATCAATAAGCCTAGCGAACCAAGGAAAGAAAGAGTCCATAGGAATCGACGGAATGTCATATGTCCATAGGAGAATATGTGACTCATGCCATGTAGGGTGGATATATTAGCAAAAGCTTGCAGGTTGGAGGGCCTGGTGCTTTCAATGCTTTCCTCTGAGCTTCCCTTCATGGCTGTAGAGTGTCACTCAACACAGTTTCCACAGGAACTTCAGGTTAGAGACTTTGCTTAGCAACAGCAATAGCAGAATCCAACAGCAGTGTTTGTTTGGAACACTGCTTCTTTATTCCTAAGTCGTGAAGGTCTCAGTAAATAGCTACCATCAAATGGTTGTCAGTCTCTACAATACTTTTCTTTTCATCATAATTCACCTTCCAGTGGTTGTCTGCTGCTCCTGTAGTCCCAGATCCCCCTTTCCTTCAGCCTGTTATTTTACTATCTCCAAAGCTGTGTCTCTCACTCCCTGCTCAGCTGTCCTTTGTAGCGGCACCAAACACAATGACAGCTCCAGAAACACCCACTTCCACGAAAACGCAATGCCTCCTGATTCCTGAGTTATGTGAAAAGGGACAAGAATACAAGGGACAAGGAGCGAGAGAAGAACAGAGACTATCGCAGATGTAAGGACAGAGGCAAGAGATGGGGGGGGGGACTGCAATGAAAAGGGCTAGCGTTTGGAGAGAGGTGCTAAGCCTCAGCAGTCAATGGGACCCTTCCTCCTCCAATCGGAGAGAATGCCTCTACATCGCTGTGATAATGGGATGCAATGGTTTTGTGAATGGAGGTAATAAAGAGAGAAATGGCTCACTGGTCCCTCGCTGCCACCTTCCTTTTTCTCTCGTGGCTCTTTGCGCTTCTCTTTTCTTCCAGGAATGAAAATGAGGGGGTCAGAGACCTTCGACCAGCCCACCACTGTGCTTGACAACCGGCGTTCACAGCTTCCACGGGTTCCACTTCCTTATTTGCACAGATCCTTAGTTAATAGAGAAGACCACCTCTTGATGCTTTATGGTTACCCCCCACCAGTATAACCACTAAAGCCGCTTCGAGACCTCCAGCTTTGGTCCTGTTAACATACAGATTTATATTCTGCCGTGTGGAGCCTTTCACTCTCTTTTTCGCATCCTCTCTCTTCCACCACTTCCCCCTTTCTTGCGCTCTCTCTCTTGCTCGGTCGCTCGCTCTCTCTCTCCCTCTTTAGTAGTCAGGATCCATCCCACTGCTGAATGGCTGCTTTGCCTGTGTGTCTGTGCTCACAGGGGAAGTCTCTCAATCTGGACAACACCTTCACTGTGTTATTATTCTCTAATCTGCTCTTACAGCCTCTGCATCCAACACATTTGGTCACATTAAAGAAAGCCACAGGTTGCCTGTTAAAGCATTGACATACATACTTAACTGGAGCTAAATAGAGAACCAGAAATTTCCATGTTAACCTCTGTATTGCAAATAAGTAATACAAGAATACAGGATGAAAAATACACCTGGCTATTTCCTGGATCCTTCACCTTCATGGATTGTTTTTTTGTTGTTTGTTGGGGTGGGGGGGCTATTTAGTTTAACAATGAGCTAATCCCAAAGCATTATACAGTCTGCCTATAGCCGTCCTGGATATAATTGTGATGAGTAACATGTAGTAATCACCAACTCTATTACTGGAGTTGGTGATTTTATTGGGGTTAAAAGTTCACTACACCATTCTGAGAAACCTTTTTCATTTCGCCTAGGACCAAACAAGATTATCACTCATTGGCTACCCAAGGAAGCCTTATTATCATAACAATAGGTGAACTGCCAAGGATGTGACCGCAGTCCTTGAGGATTAAATCAATATTCTGTCCTGGTAACCAAGCACCGAGACCATGGCAACCATTAACCACAACACTATAAAGGTATGCAATTCAGATAAAATGAACATTTTATCTGTAAACTTCTGAGAATTACATTGTTACAGTTGAGTTGCAATTTTAAAAAAATGCTCACTGTGAAGAATTCAACATACTGACTGAAGTAATAGACTATTGTGGTGTCAAACCGACCTTTCATGGTATTTTTACCTGACAGAGAAGGGTAAAACTTGTGATAGGTCGACCAAAAACAATGTTTGAGGTAAGGCTGTGGAACACTTAATTTTCCACATCATCACAATGTGTGCACACAAATGTGCAATGTCTAATAGGCAAATTAACACATGTAATCGCACCATACACTCAAAGAAATATTTTCTGCCTGCAACAAAAGGAAAACCCACTCATCTCTTATGTCAGGGATACTTGAGTGACTGAGCTGCAGGCGCTGCAGTTGACAGCATAACTGGCAAGTCAGAGGCAAAACAGTAATGGCGACTGCCGAAGCAGTTACTGTTAAATGTTAATGTTAGTAGGGTAATCAGCCATAATTGCAGTTATTATCCATGAATAAACTCAACAACAACAAGTTAACAAGAACAGTATCCGCTAGCAGAATGTCTCATAGGAAAACATGTTTGTCTAGGTAACAAGTCCTGCCTTCTGAAAGCTTTTGCAATAAAGGGAAAACCAGACTGATAGGTAAAACAGAAATTAACAGAAATGTGAAGTAATGGGAGGAGGAAGGGTTTAACCAGGCTGGAGGTTATGTGCAAGGACTTGTTTACTCAAAGCAAATTCCACAGAAAGACAATGGAGAACGACCATCTGATGTGGAAGCATGTTTGGATCAGTTTTGGATGCACAGCATAGTGTCAACAAAGACCAGCATGGAGCCAACCACAGTGGTGTGTGCCAGCCTCAGAACTACACTACATGGTTGTTGCACCATACCAGGAAAAAAAAATCTAGAATCTAATTGCACAGCATTAAAATTTAAGAAAGGGTGGTCATGCCCAAAACAACTGTCTTTTCTTGTATTTTTTCATATTTCAGAATATGTCACATTAGAAAAAAAATGCCCCACCCAATATCACTGAGCCCTAGTTGCAATTTTAAAATTACAAGACACTTACAATTTTTTGTTTCTTCAGCCCAAAGTAGATCATGACACGTTTCTTGCCTAATTACAAACATTGAAATGTAATTGACTTAAGATGTATGTTTACTTTAACATGTATAATATTTTACTGCACTCCGTTGTCATAATTATTAATGCACCCAAAACAGTGATGACTGGAGGTCTCAAAAACTGAGGTCACAAATAAAGAGTCTGAAGATATCTGAAGACATACAAAAACTCAATGTAGTTGACAAACAATAGCATACTAAAAATCATTCATATATAATAAAAAAAAGCAGTAGTAAATATAGTAGCTGTGATAAATAAATTTAATTACAATGCAACATGCAAAAACTTACATAATAATAATCAGTAATAAAGTGTAGTGATTGTTGTTCTTTTTGTTGCATAAATCTGCATCTGAGTTTAAATTTGCATATTCAGTAACAAAGGCTGAATTTATTTACACATTTACATTTGTATAAATGTTTTACTTTGTTAAAAAATAAATAATCAAACCTAAATACCAAATTCATACCAGCCGGATTGCCTGTTGCAGATTGCAGGATGAAAGTGGTGGACTTAACAGTAAATGTCTTTCAAGCAGATAGTAGAATGAACAGCATAATGCAGTGAATATTAATAAGGAGAGGCAATATTTGAGGCACTGCTGAGCACTGCACTCTTCTTTTGGGCCTTTGAAGTTTACTTTTAAATATCAACTGATATTCTGAAACATTTCAGCTTTGAAACACCTCTGGCTCATAGACCGTTTGTTCCTTTTTTTTGTTTTTCCATACCAACAAAAGTCATGACTATACACAGTAGGTATGTACAATAGTTTAAATATCCTTGTAACATCTCATTTGACATGTAAAAAAAAAACCTACCTAAAGTAAAATAAAAAGACTTATCTTTAGATATTATACAAAAAAGTGAGTTTCATTTGCTAAAACACAATTCACAGGAATGTTCGATATGTAAGCCTTCATAATACAGCACGGAACATAAATGGTGGTTGTGATAATATAAACTATTTTAATTTGCAAGACCACAGTTTTTTCAGGTACGTCTCTAAAGAACAACAGTCAGGGGTCCATATGAACACTGAGGGAGGTTTTCCTCACTGTAATCAGTCTTCCTGTTCATCCTGGCTATTCAGCTCTCTGTGCTTCCTTGTTCAGTGTTTCCCAGCTGTGGTTGAATTAGGATTTAACAAAAAGGGACTTGGTCACTAGAAAGACTATAATAATAATAATAATAATAATAATAATGAAAATGTACAGTTATCTACTTGATTTGACTAATTTGGATGACTGAATCTTTATATTTGTTTCAGATGAACTTATAAATACACTTTTGCACAGAATAAAGACTGGATTTTGTAACCCAGTCACAACTACCCAACCCCATTTAAATGTCCATACAGGCACCATACTATTATTTTATGATAGACTTGAAAAATTGTGAACTCATCCTTTACATCTGAATTGTTTTTTTCATATCTAGTGATAATGCAAATAATGTTTAGTTTGACCACAAATGCTAACTGAGCTCAGAATCCTGATAATTGAAGGAATGAAATGTGTAATTGTTATCAGTTTCATTCAGGATGGCAGATTCACACACACTGTGATTCATATACTGACCTGCTGTGCTTTATCTGCTCTCAACAAAGAAGTGTTGCAGTAGCACTCGTAGAGTACTGTACTCTAAACGGAATTCAACTTGTCCTAACAAATAAACATCTCAATTCGTTGTATGTTGCCACTGCGCCATTTTAATCTAAAAGCTGTTGGGTATTAAGTAATGTGTTGAGTTACAGTTCAGCAAAAATTCCTCTGACAAGTAAAACCCTGATAAATTGTAAGATGTAAAGCTAAAAACAATTACAGTAAATCATTATTAGTGATGGCCAAGTTATGCAAATTTGGAAAATACCTAAAAGGAGAGTGTTAGGAACTAAAGCAGTAAACCAGCATGATTATAAAGGAGGAGCAGCAGAGATGCAACACTGCGATGAACAAAGTATTGCCAAAATAACAACACCTTTACATTAGTATTTAGGACAGCAATGATCATCTAAACATTTTTCCTGACTGCAGGTTTGTTTACAGAAACACAAACTGGTATATTTGCATACAAGACTGATTTCTCAAGTAGAGAAATCGCTGTAGGTGTCAAGCTGTGTTCTATTAAGCTGCAAACCTTAACGAAAAAAAAAAAAAAGATAAAAACACTCTCTATAGCCTTCGGCTATATGTTGGTATGAAAGGCTGTGTTAAACCGAAGCGGCCAACATTATTCTTTTTTTTGTGACTGTGAGCGTCAGGCAGACACAGAGGTAGTAGATGTGAACACACACACACACACACACACACACACACACACACACACACACACACACACACACACACACACACACACACACACACACACACACACACACACACACACACACACACACACACACACACACACACACACACACACACACACACACACACACACTTTTTCCATCTTGTCTTCACAGATGAAACAACCAAACTGCATAAATCTGCCAGACGACAGAGAAAAAGATGGCCTTCACAATACAACCAATGGCTGCTATTCAAAATGTGTAGCAGGTCCTGCAAATGACATTGCATAAATGCTGTCTGAGATAAAGGCCTATTCACATGTAATCTTCTGCTCAATATCTGCTGGCGGGATGTTGAGAACAAAACTGTGTGACCGGGGGTAGTCTAAGACCCTGGCTATCACAATGGGAATGTACTATGAGGCAATCCAGCATTAATTACAAATGTCTCAATGTCATTGATCAATAAAAATGTACCCATTTCTTACAGAAAATTGATGATGTTTAAGTGAATCTCAGAGTAAATTTGGAGAATAGGAGACAGTAACAGTAATTTACGTCACTTAAACTAAATATATATAAAAAGCTTTATTCTTAGATCACTGCTGAAGGGTTGTTTGTGTTTCATGAGCACCTTTCTAAAACTAGGTGTACGCAAACAGAGGGAAATTAAGTAATTAGTTCAGTGACATTTAAAATATAAAAGGTTTCAATGATAAGGCTGTTACTGAAAAGCCCCACTGATTAAAGCTTTCAGGTGTCTCCCTTACATCTGCTGTCAATACACTTCATGTTTTACAACCTTAACAGCCTGTTTTAGAGTGTGATGTTGCAGTAACCTTCTCACATTCTATATCTAGCAATCACATAATGATTAAATATCTGGATGCAGCTCGAAACATGTGTGGAACCTCACCATGCCTACCCCTGCTATGAGAATGATAGAAATAAATGGGCATGATAAAGTGGTTTACCATTCAGGGAGATCTGTATGTATGATAAAACCTATAATTTGTGTTCAATTCCGTCCAGCGCCATTGAGTTCATCCATCAAACAGATAAAATGTCTGCGATAGAGCAGCTAGAGCCTACAGAACATGAACACACACACACACACACACACACAAACACAAATACACACACACACACACACACACACACACACACGATAAATCTTTGAAGTGTATTAATGGCTTTTAGTTTTACTGTTATGTCTGTGGTACTTTGTGTATGTGTGGTAAAAGCCGGGCACGTTTTGAAAAATCAATGGTTCTCGTTGGGCTTAAAATATGATATGATTAAGTGACTGGAACAATTTAAACATTTTATTCAATATGAGAGAGGAAATAGAAATGACAACACGCTGCTACTAAACAAACAAATGGCCACATCAGACAGCACATCATCACCCAACGGAGCTGAAATACATTCTTTAAGAGCACCTCAGGACAGCAGAAGAATCCACTAGGGGGCCTCGAAGAAAAACTAAATACAAGCTCAAGCCTACTCCAAATTAGCACAACTGTGCACTTATTAGTGCAAAATGGTTGTTTGTGTGTGTGTGTTTATATAAGTGTTGTATGTTCATGTGCATATTTCATACAAGTTAAACGTATGTTGAAACCAACCACTAGTATAATGCCTTGATGTATTGCATGTTTATAGATTGTGACCCAATACATGAATCTACCTGAAAGGAGCTCGCATGTATTTTCTTGGAAATGCTATGATATTCAAATATACCTCTAGGTTTAAAATATTTTGGGGTATTACAGTGGAAACTATATATAATACAAGTCTCCTCGAAAGGTTTGATGTCGATCAAAAACTGGTACAAGTGTGCCACCCAGTGGAAGTGAGCAGTATGTGCAAATGTGTCGTGTCTCTTTTAGGAAAATTCATTTATCATATTTCTGCGTATAAGTATACTCATTGAAGAATTCAATGAAGTTTGTTTAAAGGAAAAAAAGTCTAAACGAGTCTTACCTGTTAAACGTTTTCCCTGATATATCTTTTTTGGTCTGTTTTCGTCAAGTTGTGTAACTCATTGTACGTTCACTGCGCTGACTTCGTTCCTGTATTGTATATGTTTCAGGAGAATAAAAACACAAAAAAACACACTTTAAAAATTAATAACGTTAAACACGTTCTCGTTACTAATAACAATTAAATGACGCACTAGAAAATCCGCTCCAAGGTGAACCTTAAACAGGTGAGCTAAATTAGCCGCTAATTAACGCACGCTACATAGACAGCGGCGCGTGCGCAGTAAAAAACCGGGATAATCATTCCTTAAATTACTTGTTATAGGGGTTTTTCAGACGAGTCGTAATATAGTGTAAGAAAATGACTAATGATATATCCAAAAAGAAGGGGAAGAATTCCGCTGAGAAAAAAGGGAAGAGAAAAGCCAAAAGAAAGGAGACGTACGCAATGTACATCTATAAAGTTTTGAAACAGGTGGGTGAAGGAGGGGGAAGCTAATTAGCATTTGTTTGACGCATGAACAAATTTCTTAAACAGCCCCCCCTTTTTTGTTGCTTTTTTTTATTTCTTTTTTAACTTTATTTGTTCAAAGGTTCATCCGGACACCGGTATCTCCAGCAGGGCCATGAGCATCATGAACTCGTTCGTCAACGACCTGTTCGAGAGAATCGCCACGGAGGCGTCCCGCCTGGCCCAGTACAACAAGCGCTCCACCATCACCAGCCGGGAGGTGCAGACCGCCGTCAGGCTGCTGCTGCCCGGGGAGCTGGCCAAGCACGCCGTGTCCGAGGGCACCAAGGCCGTCACCAAGTACACCAGCTCCAAGTGAAGGGGCAGTCACGCACGAGGATTCTAATCCCGTGCCTCGGTGGCTAGTTTGGTTTTCAATAAATCGCACAATGCTCAATACTCTCACTTGTAGTGTACTATTGGTGGTGGGGGATAACGCAGGAACACATTAACCACTAGATGGTGTAATTGCACATCTGTCACATGCACGTTGATTCATAGGGTGTCAGCCTCGCTAATAAATAGGCCTATAAACCCGAGCACATGAATGTCATGTTAACACAAATCGCGCTTTGCACAGATATTTAATGCGGGGTCACGTGTAATTTATGGTTTTCACGGCGGAGATCCCGTAGCTTCCTTTAATGCATTAATATACATATAACTATTATTTATGGATTACAGAGACAAAGGTATTGTCTGACAGGTAACCTGTTGTTTCCAATATGTTAAAAGGCAGGTTTGAATTGTGCACATTTGACACTTGCCTTGCATTTAGTTGAATATGACTGCAAATAAAATGTAAAACTAGTACTTTTTTAATTTTTTTTTTTTTTTTTGCTTTGATTGTTTCCAGAATAAAGAACAGCTATAACCATATGCTTTTGTCATAGTCATCTTTTCCCCTATAAATTTTCACTTATTTTTACATTTTCATTTCAAGCCCTGAGACCCTGTGTTTTAACCAAACTTGCATTTCTCCAAGACAAAAAAAATGGTGTTATAAAATTTTTTTTAAACAAATGCACCAGATTGTGTCAGTCCTGTAGTAGCTGATCTCAACACCCTGATCTGCACATTCATAATATTCTACTGAATATTAAGTACAGACATCCAAAGTAGACCAGAAATGTAAAAAATAATAGAATCTTGGTAAGCATTTCCACTTGTATTAAGCTGGGGAAAAAATAGTTTGATGTCAGATCCAGTTTGTTTTGAATCCCCATGCCTGCTCTGCATGTGTACCCTATCAGACCATTATCAGTTCCTAGAGAAGGCAGCACCTGTTCTTCTACTGCCAAGACACAAATAACTGCACAGGTGTGGAATCAAGCAGGTGGCGTCGATGCTGAAAGGCTGTTGATAACAAACTGGAGGAGCTTGATCAAGGCGTAGCAGTCAGTCAGGTAATCTCTTGTTGATTTGTCTCCTCTATGGGCCCCTCTGCAATGATTCACAACCCGAGTATATAATTATGATTATTGAAAATTTGGCTTTGAAGCGGGAAGTGATGACAACCATAACTAACCTTGAATTTTAAACTTAATGCTAATTGATATTAGGGCTGATGTTATGTTATCAGTTTACGACTGGTATTTAACTTAGTGGTCCTTTTCATTTATTTGATTATTTTGACTTTGACCACAAGACTCTCAAAACTCCACACATAGCCATTTAGAGTCTTAAATGTTAGCGGTAAAATAATTTAGGTGCTACTTTTTGTTTCATGCACCGATCAAAAAAGAACAATACTTTCCTTTGTTTGTGATCTCAATATTGTGTATTATTTAAATTAAAAAAGTGTCTTTTATCTGTAATTTTATTACAATAAAAGAGAAATTAAGAGGCATGCCATTAGGAAAAAAGATAACCATCTTTTTTCTTGAGGTAAACACCTTTTTGTATGATAAGTTAGTAAAACACAGGGGGTAAATGAAAGAAGCCTGTAACTCATTTTAGTTTTGATGCTAGTTGACAATGACATTGACAGGGATAATGTTCAAGCTAACATAGGCTGTTTTTCCCATGGATGCATTATAAGGCCTCACAAAACGTCCATGTTTTTCCTGAAAGATGGCGTAATGCTATCTAGTTGCGTTATACATTATCAAACTGGAACACTCTAGTGCAATAAAAAAAAAAAGTTTACCCTTACTTGTTTCAAAATGTAGTCAGCTTTTCCATGCTAAAGGGACAGAAAGTGCTGTTTGTTAACAAAAATGGTAACCGGAATTCTCAGAAATACTATTAATGCCATGTGGTAAATAAGGGATAAATACTGCAAAGCACTTCACATGGTGTTAAATATAATGCAATTGAATGTGTGAATAAAAGATCTGCCACTAATACTGCTACTACAAAGCTTATACAATTATAGATTTTGTGCTGGACTGAATTTGACATTATTCAAAGTTATTTCTAATATTATGTCCATCACATTACCATACATGAAGGGGGGCAAAATATTGCATTCCAGTATACCACCAACAACAATTATTAGACCTCAATAGGATACTAAAACATCAAATAGAATTATCACATTTCTGATAAAGTCAACAAAATCATGTTTTATAAAAATATCTGTTCCCAGTAATTTGCAATAAAGCTGCAAGTTTAGAAGCTAGTTCAAAAGTCTTTGTCCATACATTTGTATTTCCTTATCACCCCAAATTAAATATAATGCAGTATCTCTGTAACCTGGCCAACATTGGAAAAGTGTCAAAGGATGACAGAAGCACATATCCTTGTCTAATACTCTTTTATATATTTTTTTCCTATGCATGTGATGCCTTCATCTGAACCCTGACAAAACCTTTAATTGTTTAGCTTAACCAAATGACATATTTACGAACTGAGAGGAAATAATGCAACATCATATATTTGTTATGCATTCCAATCAAGTTTTTAAAAGACGCCACTTTCAACTGAATAGTACTTGATTACAGGATAATGACACTAGCAGTTGCTCCAGTCCAATCTGCATAAAATGAAGGAGCTGCTGAAGGTCTCTCTAATTAGGATGTTGTTTACATCAGGCTTTACATACACCTATTAGGCTATCCTTATCAGCCTCCTACAAAGCCAGGCTCTCTGTGATAATGCAGTTGGATGTGACTCCCACCGCTGATTGTTATTGTTGAAATACCCATTTAGCATTTTTTTCCCCCCAAGTATTCTTGTAATGATATGAAATCTACAGATGTTATTATGAGGTGATATAGTCCTTGATGGCAGTGACTTTGTTCATGATTATCATGGCCATTTAGGTTTTTGTATCTTGCACCCTTTCCCCATATCCCCTCTCATGCCCATGCCTAGTGGTAGTCATCGCTGTCTCCTTTAGGCGGACTGCTAGGAACACATTATGGATGGGTGCATTAGTGAGCGATGCAGAGCCCGGGCTGGCTTGCCTTGTTTTCGTGTGAGAGTGCATCATTAGAAAATGTTCCACTTGGCAGGGAAGCGCGTATTAACTGCAACCGCAATGAAATGAGGTTGTGATAGATGGTTAAAGTTATACAGGACTATTAGGTTGAAATATGAACCTCTCAATTGTCGTGATGAAACAGGGGGCTATTTGCGTGGTGATCAGTGCATTGAGAGACAATTGGAATCTGCAAAAGCCCAATACAATACATTATAGGTAGTGGGCTCAGTTTTGAAAGAGTATAGAAAAAGTAATCATGCTACCACAGAATAGTTTGGCGCTACTGTTCAATTCAAGGCTCTATAAATTCATTTAGGTCCACCACCAACATCTCAAGCATCGTGATGAGACCTGGGGGGGATTTGCAAACAGGGCGCCTTGTCTAAGCCCCATTGTGGACTCTGATGAGCCATGGATGTAGAAGAAAAACCAGCACTTATCGGCTATCGAAGGCACTTTTATGGCATCGGAAGATTTGGAACAGACTGTGCGTCTATCACAATGTGTCCGCATGGATCACATAGCCAATATGTCGTGAGGAAAATTAAGATGTGCCTAGATGCAAATCAGAAACAGTAGATAAATATATAAATGCGCCAACTAACTTCCCTGTAGATAATGTCATCAGCCAATTAAGCACACTCATTATCTCTTGTCATGTTACCATGGTGACCTCCCAGTTATTCTATCAGCATGAGACCTTATTTCTCCCTAGATGTGAGCTGAAATTTGTAAATGGTGTATTGATTGCTCTCTTGCCATTGCAGATTTTCCAATATGACTGATAACAGTCTCTCTTTAAATACATCATTAGAATAAGAAACACCTGATGGATAATTGCGTGCTCTGATGTAAAGGCTACAACTTCAACTTTCTTTCTGTGTTACTGACTTTGTCTTAAGCTATGAGACCCAATTGCAAACCCATTAGCATTTAATATTACTGTAATTACTGTGTACATTTCATTATGTTCTCAGTATATTAAATGACTGCTCAGTGTGGAGGGAGGGCTATAGTTTAATCTTTTTCTGTATTACTGTGTGCCACAGCACTCCAAACAGCATTAAGAGGCACATAATCAGAGGGAACTAATTGCCTATGATTGCATAAATGAAGTGGCTCTCCTTCATCAGGGCTGTTGCTGATGTCCAGCCTCTTAACGCCTTGGGAGAGGAAGGCAGTTGACCACAATGCTTAAAACCTCAGAAACCGCTACTGGTGGGTAATGTGAAGAAACCAGCGATTTAATATGTCCACGGGGGGGCTGCGAGGGCAGGGAATGTTACCACCACTGATGTTTTTTTTTTGTTGTCATCAGAGTTGCCTCCGCTTCACAGAGAGGAAAAAAAGGGAAAAAAAAGACACGAATGCCCACCATTTGAGAAATGAATTTATCGAAGTCGCTGTCTTTTTCCCCATTAGTAAGTGTTTAGTTCAGCGTTTTAAATAATTGCGTTACCAGGAATGATATTTAAAATACATTTGGGAGTCAATGAGGCGGGAAAGTGCCTACATGTTTTGCTGATGACACCCGGGCCATTTGGAAGACATCAAAGTAGAGAGGAGGTAGCCCAGATGCATATTATAAACTCATTATGTATATCATTTAAAAGGATGTACTACAGCCGCAAAAACAATATTCCTAGTCTCTCTCTGGTAATGTGTGTTTTCAAAGTTGAAACTCTTACTCGCCTTCAGTTTAATGTGGCATCTATTACCAAACTGTAACATAAAACAAATGACCTTGATTTCCATACCAGAACAATCGTTAAGGTATAGATGAGATGCAGCTATGCTTCTGTGTCTTCAAATGAGAAGGAAGGTAAAGCCTTCCCCACAAATAGAGTGTACATCTCCACCTGTGGTGCAAACCTCATAGCCACGGAGCTTATAGCCGCCCTGATGGGCTCTGACACAAAGGTGGATAAATACTGTAGATATTAAGATATGTGTACTTTTATTAGTCATGGATAGTAATATTAGAGCAACATGATCAGTCTCCTCAAAACTATGATACTTCTGTCATAATAATAACCCATCCACAGTGTCTAGAGGGTACATTCTGTTGTATGATATCCTTTTTGCAACTGAGTATAATCTCTACCGCTGGAAAATGATGGTCCATCCGTCAAAAGAGATGTTTGTCAGATGCCTAGCGAGTAGGCTTAAAAGGCTTAATTATGTGCCGTCCCCTCCGCTATCAGAACGCTACACGTGGGGCAGAGTGACACAGCGGTTGCCAGCCATTCACCCTAATGTTCTAATGCAGGGAGCCGTGTGGATACATAAAATCCATTAGGGCTCATGAAAGAAGGAACAAAAAAATAAAAAAAATAAAAAAACACGGAGCAGAAAGAGACATTTTGCAAACACATACTGTAGACCGAGAGGTTTGTTTGTGCTTTGTCTGAGGAGAAAAAAAACGGCTAAAGCAAAAGTTTGACCTTACAAGTCAATTTTATTTGTAAAGCCCAAAATCACAAATCACAGATTTGCCTCAACAGGCTGTACAGTTTGTACAATAGCAAACACAAAGAAAAGACTACTAAATAAATGATGAGGAAAAGGAAACTGAGGAGGGATTCCTTCTACAGGAAGGACAGGCTGCAATAGGTGTTCTGTGTACAAAATGTTCGTTAGAACAGGAAAGGATTTGCAGATTACAACATTAAATAGTATAAAAGAAATGTATAGATCCATGTTGTAATTTGTCCAAATGCTTATCTCAGTATGTCACTTTTGTTATGGTGACAGTAAAAAAAACTGCTGGGAATTCTAAAGGCTTAAAATCCAAAGACGTATCGATTTAGAGAAATTAAAAGTTTACATTTGTTATAAACACAACTAGAACTAACAGCATCTATATAATCTTTCAAAGCAAGTGAACTTCCTGTATGCTGCTCATTAAAGTTCCGCTTTAATACGAGACTATGGAATCCGAGGTGAGAAACAGCACGTGCCGTCGTCTGGAAGGCAGGAGTTCGTTCGACTGGCAGCCCTGACAGAAAAGACTTCACGGCCACGAGTTTGCCGGAGGCAAACAGGAGAGGCTCGAGTGGCTGCATGTGAGACATAAAAATAGCATTACTTGTCACGCTGCAGGGAGGGTCTCATACCGAATATCAAAACAACTCTGTGAACCAACCCTGTGAACAGCCGGCAGGCACATAGTGGACATTAGCAAGAAGGAAGGGAAACAACAGAGACAATCTCCTTCACTTCATCATACACATTTTACACTCCCACTTTTCTCTGTGAGAGGTGAGCCATCCGGCATGTCGCGAGACAGCTTCGTCTTCACACCCATGGCCTTGCGCTCACTCGAGTTTGATAAGGAAATGCTGGAGCGACACGAGTACAAGACACAGCTGGCCTCCCATCACTTCAACAGCTACATGGTGAAGAGGGAGGTCCAGCTGAGGTCCAGCGCCGCCCGGCCGCCAGCTGTCTGCAAAGACCTGGTGGTCCAGAACGCCGTGTATACGGGAGACCTGGAGGCGATGCAGCGCCTCTTCCCCAAAGGATCCACAGCGAACCTCATCATCGAGCCACAGGGAGGGGAAATGCGCTGGGTCGCCAGAGGGGAAGGTAAGAGACAGCATCTGTCTTCATTAGGAATTAATTTAGGAATTCATGTGATTTGGCGCAGCACAGCCAGTGGCTTCATTGTGTTTCCTGGAGAGGAGCACAGCACAATCTTAAATTAAAAAAAAAAAAAAAAAGCCTCCTAATTTGGTGGCAATGGCTGACGCTGACAGTGAAAAGAAATAATGCAAATCACCGCTTTAAAATGATTATGAACTACAAGCAATATGTAACTCCTGCACCTCGCCATGAGGCAGCATTTAAAGACACAGCAATGCATTATTTAAAGAAACGGTGCATGAGGTAATATTTATAGAAACCCAGCTCATCTGTGGCCTTTAATCTAAAGACAAAATGAGTCATTTGCTTTCTATTTTAGGAAAGAATAACATATCAAATGCAAAGGCTTATTGAGTCATTTAAATATGCTGGATACTTAAATTTCTCAATCTGATTGGATACATACTAAACAATATTTTTAATTTAAGCAAAAATTAGGTGAATACATTGCCTAATGATTGTGAATCATTGAGTTGATTACCTACAACACACTAATCATTGGCTCCCTTCCACACTGGCGAGGTGCACTGGGTCAAATGCAATATCACATGACACCAGCTTGAAATAGCCTCTCCGCACAAACAACCTGCATTACATGCTTATTCTCTTCAGGAGAAACCACACTGCTAAAACTTCGTTTATTTTTGTATTTTGTTTTCTTAATTTACAATATGGCTTATGTAGCACCAAAGATAAAATGGCACAAGCCAAAGGCCTACCGCAACGACGTGATCGCCACTGCGAAGGCCACGGGCTGCGTCCTGCAGTTTTGGAACTCGCTGCTCGTGGGCGATGAGCTGACCGTGATCAGCATCGTGGACGATGATGAATATTTTTACCTCGTCGATGCCATTTTTGACACCAGCAACATAGACGAGTGGAAGAACTTTAGATTTCGCTACAGAGACTTAAGTAGGTCTCACCAGTGCTTTCGATTTATTTTCCTTTCGTGGCCTCACATGTGTCAGTATATGCATTGATTGACAGAAATTGTACTCTTGTATTACAGTATTTATGTCTGATATTGAAGTCATTACTCTTCCCCCGCCGGCAGGACTATGGTCGCTGACTTATGAGCAGGAGCTGACCACGCCGCTCCACATCACGGCCGGCCGGGGATTCACGGACTGCCTGAGGATCCTGCTGCAGCGCGGGGCCGAGGTGGACCTGGCGCCCGGGGGCACCACGGCCCTGCACGAGTCCTGTGAGAACTGCCAGCCGGAGTGCACCAAGCTGCTGCTGATCCACGGTGCCAACCCCAACGCCGTGGCAGAGGAGGGTCAGATGCCTTTGCATTTGTGCACAAGCCCCGAATCCCTTGAGTGAGTAAAGCCTAGATGCATGATAGCGCTTTATCCAAATCTGTTGCTGTTGGAATCTGTGTTGTTTTTTTGTTTTTTTTTCAAAACAAGGCTGTGAAATCCCGCCTGCAGGTGTGCCAAGTACCTCCTCGAGTATGGCGCGGCAATCAACGGCCCCACCGCGGATGAGAACGACACCCCCCTGCACGTGGCAGCCAGGAACGGCCTCCCGACGCTCACCGAGCTCTACCTGCGCTACGGGGCCGCTCTGAACAAGCGGAACGACGAGGGCCTCACGCCACTGAACGCCGCCTGCGCCCAGCCCCAGGAGGAGAAGGACCTTGAGCGGTACTTCAAGGTGTGCAAGATGCTGGTGGCGGCGGGGGCCGACATCCACGTGGTGGACCAGGACAACCACAGCCCCCTGCACATGGCCTGCAAGAACGTGAACGCGGACGTGGTGGACATGCTGCTGGCTCACGGGGCCTACGTTAACGACATGGACTACGGCGGCGAGGCCCCCATGCACAACATCCTCAAGGTGGTGTGCTACAAGATCTCCCATCATCCCGAGAGGGTGGTCCGCGCTCTGCTCAACTACGGGTCTATTCGGGTGTGGCCCGGGGCGTTGCCAATGGTAGGAAAACATGCCATCGAAAGCTGAATTTTTCTTTTCAAAATTGTGCACATAAGTATTTCATATGGGCTGATGCATAGTCATATATCGTATTTATAATAAACCCATTTACTCATCAAGCTCCCTCATCTAGCATAATTAGCAGGCAACACCTTTGAGTAAGAGTCTCGAAACACTAAACTGTTCCTTGCAAAAAAAAAAATTAAGACTTCACATTCAAATCATTCTCGTTTCATGACACAACATGAAGTGTTGCACTCTCTGCGGGAAACAGACTACAACTATCAGTGAACCCACGTGCACCAGACAAAATGCCTGGTTCCTAATTAGGCAAGTGTTAATAGGAGATTAATTAGTACTAATTGCATAATTTCCAGTTAAACCCCTGGAGGGAAGACCAATCTGTTCATTTCACAAGTGTTTAATTACTTCATTTCTTCAGTTCTGTGAAGTCACAAGCTCACTCAGGAACTTCAGGTGATGATTGCATGAATCCTGTTCCGCTCAGGTTCTGAAGCACTGCTCCGGGTCGCCACGCACTATCGAGGTGCTGCTCAACGCCTACAGCCACCTCAAAGTCACCGACACCTGGGTGGAGTCTGTGCCGCCAGAATCGTTGGAGGCAAGTTCAAATATTATTACCAGCATTTCTCTAGATTTATGGTGAATTCAGATCCAAGCACAGCTCAGAGATTATGAAAAGCTCCAGTAGGAACAATGCTGATTCATTTTCATTGAGCTTCATAGCTACAGTATTTAATATTTGGCAGAATTTAACCTTTAGCAGCATTATGCACAATAGAGAATTACAAATTTAGTTGGTTTATCAATTACTTGCCAACTATTACATTGAAAAAAAAACTATTTTAATAATTGATTAATTGATTTGAGTCACTTTGTTAAAGAAAAACTCAAATTCTGGTTCCAGCTTTTCAAATCTTATTATTTTCTTGTTTCTTGAGTCTATTCTATAATAGTAAACAACCATTTGGGTTGTTGACTGTTGATCTGGATGGGAAAAAAAAGACATTTAAGTGGGAAACTTTACCTTTGGGAAACAGGGACTGACATTTATATATATATATATATATATATATATATATATATATATATATATATATATATATATATATATATATATATATATATATATATATATATATATATATATAATCATAAAGGGCTAATATCTAACAAAATGAAAAGTATTATATTGTTTATTTAATTGGCCATTATACAGGTGGATTCACTGTCAATTAAAAGCCTATTATCAGTGAAGCAAGCTTAAATGAATCTGCTTTTTCTTCCAGGAGCACAAGGAGTTCTACGAATCAGTCTTCGCCTTGGCACAGACTCCTCGCTCCCTGCAGCACTTGGCACGCTTCAGACTCCGGAGTTTCCTGGAGGGTCGTGTACACAAGGTGGTCCCAGAGCTGGATCTGCCCAGCTTCATCAAGAACTACCTGCTGCTCGAATACAGAGGCTATGTCCACTGAAAGCACTTTATACGCAGTGTTAGCAAGTCCTGGCGAGGCCCCAGTGCTGCTGCATGGGAGGAATGGAAGGGTGTGTGCAAATAATGTAAATGTAACACACTAGACAGGTGGATGTGCTTCTCAGGTGGAAAAAAATGTTGTCTTGTCACTTTTATTCCAGATCAATCTTTCAGCACATGTTTAATTTTCACCACAAGAGGGAGCTATAGACCAGAGTTGATGAGTAGTGGCACTATGTTTTTATATTTTATTTATGATTTTTTTTTACTTCTAGATTTGAAAGTAAAAGAAAATCTGTTGCTTTGTATTTGTATACATATTCATTTTTACACTATGATGTGAATGTGCATAGTTTTACATTAAGACGTGATATTTGCATAAATAATAATTAAAACCGATATGATTGTAAGACTTTTTTTTTATCCACAATAGGGCTAATAGCAAATTAAATATATCACTCTGACCTTTATAGAGATGCTTTTTATTTATTTCATTTTATCTCTTCTCTCGTGTTGCCAGATAAGTATTTATTATATGATTTCAGTGTGATGCGCCTTTTTTATTTCTTAAAAGTATTCCTGAGAACACATTGAAAAAAATATCAAGCAGCACTTACATTTTAAATTGTAAGTTGAACTTTACAAAAAAACAGATGCAACTATTATAAGATGAAGACACATTATAATTTATTATTTTATCATAAGAGAACAACTGATTTGAAATCAACGTTTGATTTTGGAAGTGTCCTGCGAATAAAAAAACAATGTGTTATGTGGCATGAAGATATTACAAGCTGCAGGTCTTAAATTCTACATATAAAAACGTCTCATCAATTCATTTAAACGTTGCCATAAAGAGTGTATAACAAGCAAGAACAAATGGATGCAACATATGTGGCTGGAGGAGCAGAATTCCTCACACACACTTATACAAATAATAAAATAATACTCAAATAACAGGAGAAGAGCTGCGTGCATGGTGTGGATGGATCACACACAGAGGTGCTCGCTGAAGTCACCTGCAATTATGGGATAGGAGGCCGGGCCTGGCCCTGCAGCTCATCAGCCGCTGCTGCTGTGTTTATGTCCTCATGCAATCAGACCAGCGGCCCCAGGACTCAATGGGGCTAATCACCATCAGCTCTGTTGCCGTTTAAAAGGTGAAATGATCTGCGATTAAACGGAAAATAAAGAGAAAAGTGATCCCCCCCCCCACCCCCACATCTCTCTCTCTCCTTTTTTCCATTCCAGGGACGAATTCCCAAAGTGCAAAAAAAAAAATCTCTAGGGATGAATTTTGAAAGTTTTATAAATTTGACTTTGGCCACTATGTTTGACCCCACACACACACACACACCTTTTTTTTTTAAATCTGGATCTAATTCCACACAGAATATCTCTCTCCTGGGAACAATTGCCGCACCACTTCTTTATTTTCTTCTTCTTCTTTTTTTTGTTTTATGGAGCCATGCGCATTGTTTTTAGCCGCGGAGAAACATCTGCCTCTCCGCCCCTTTCCGCGACTTGTGATGCCCTCACACACAGACACACACACACACACACACACACACACACCGTTGTTTTTACGCCGTCCCCCTTGAAATCCGGGGAGTAATTACTTATCATCAATCAAAATTAATAATAGCTGATTGGGTTGGTGTGGTCAACGATTATAGAAGGGGAAGGGCTGGAACAGGCTTCTCACACCCGGTTTGGGAGTCAATGGTTGAACCTGGCAAAAAAAAAAGTGGGGGGGGGGGGTTGGCCAGAGAGAGAGAGGAGAGAGAGAGAGAGGGATGGAGGGAGGGGGGGGCGTCTATTTGGTGTCCACTGGGAAACTACCGCCTCTCAAGACGGCCAAAAAGTCAGAGGCTGAATAAGGAAATGAAGCGTAATTTGAGGAAGATGGATGAGCCCCCAGGGAAACACCCCCTTTTCATTCCTCTTGTATTGCAGATGATAAACCAAAGCTCTCTCTCTCTCTCTCTCTCTCTCTCTCTCTCTCTCTCTCTGGGGCGGAGGGAGGAGTTGCGGAGGAGAGGAGGAGGAGGAGGAGGCAGATAGATAGAGAGAGCGTGTGTTTATGTCTCAGTGTGTGACAAATAAGAGAGAGAGAGAGAGGGAGGGAGAGGGGGAGGGGGGAGAGAGAGAGAGGGAAAAAAGGTAACGGTGGGACACACAACACACAACAAAAAGCGGCGCGTAGAGAGAAAGAGGGAAAAGAGAGAGAGAGAGGGAGACGCAGATCCGGAGACGCGCTGCTCACGCACATCCAGGGATGACAACACGGAGGATCTACTTTCACTTCACTGTTCTGTCTTTGCGCTGAAAGTTTGTTTTTTTTGCAGCAGCAGCTCGCCAAGGAGGGGAAAAAACTGGTTTCAAGTTTCGAACGAAACTTGAGAAAAGATTTGTGTGTGTGTGTGTGCGTCTGCAAAGATGCAGCGACCAGGCGGCCAGGGGACGGCGTTTTCTATCGACTCCCTGATCGGGACCCCCCAGCCCAGGCCGGGACACCTGCTGTACACGGGCTACCCCATGTTCATGCCCTACCGGCCGCTGGTCATCCCGCAGGCGCTGTCCCACGCGCCGCTCTCCTCCGGTATCCCTCCGCTGGCGCCGCTGGCGTCTTTCGCCGGCCGCCTCACCAACACGTTCTGCGCCAGCCTAGGACAAGGCGTGCCGTCCATGGTGGCCCTCACGACCACCATGCCCAGTTTCTCGGACCCGCCGGACAGTTTCTACCCGCCGCCGGAGCTGCCGCGGCCGCGGTTGAACGCGGCGGACGCCGGCGCGCGGCGGCAGGAGAGCCCGCACTCAGAGGAGCTGCACGGCCGCGAGAAGAGCTCCGACCTGCTCAACTTCTCGGAAACTTTTCAAACAATATCAGGCACGTATCACAACTTATTTATGTCGCCTTTTCTTTTTTTTTTATGATCAAATCCAAAATCTTGTTTACGCGGGGCGGTGAGGGGGAGGGGTGTGTGCGTAAAAGGTGCCAACTGTGCGTAAAGTCGGTTCAAGCGGAGATTTTCTGGATTAATCACTGACGTCTCTTCCCAAATGATTAAGTAAAACCACCTTTTATCTGCTCAGTTGTTTTATCTTTCTGTGAGAGTGACAGAAAATATTAATGACACTCTTTCTTTGGCCCATATGTGGGCTCTGCAGCCTGGTGGAAGTTAGGAAACGAGAATCTGAAACGTTCTAATTTTTACAAGGAAAAATATAAATACATATAAGTGTCTATAGGATTGGAAATAATTATATGATTAAAATGTTTGATTTTTTTGGTGTACCGTGGTGTGTTTTTGTACTGTAGAAACTTACAGGAAATAAAACAGCTGGTGTTGCTTATAATTTAAAGACATTGAGATGTATGTTGGTTTTAATTGCGTAAAATTATGACTTACTTTTTAATACATGGCCTTTTGTTTAAAAGAAAAAAAAGGAAACAGTGGAACATTACAGGGTGGTTTTGTCATGTTTTATGTTTAATGATTTGATTTTTTTTTTCTTTTTGTTTCAGGTGAGACCAAATTGTACAGCTCGGACGACGAGAAGCTGGACCTCAAATCCGCGGACACGGCGCTCAGCGACCGGGACGACAGCTCTGCGGACAGCGAGAACGAGAGCTTCTCGGACGGCAACAACTGCGGCTCCGCGGCCCAGAAGGGCAAAGCCAAGGGCGGCTCGCAGGACGCGCTGGCGGCCGCAGGCTCGGCGGGGAAGAGCCGCCGCAGACGGACGGCGTTCACCAGCGAGCAGCTGCTGGAGCTGGAGAAGGAGTTCCACTGTAAAAAGTACCTGTCGCTCACCGAGCGCTCGCAGATCGCGCACGCGCTCAAGCTGAGCGAGGTGCAGGTGAAGATCTGGTTCCAGAACCGCAGGGCCAAGTGGAAACGGATCAAGGCCGGGAACGTCAACAACCGGTCCGGGGAGCCGGTGAGGAACCCCAAAATAGTGGTGCCCATCCCGGTGCACGTCAACAGGTTCGCCGTGAGGAGCCAGCACCAACAGATAGAGCAGGGCAGCAGGCCGTGAACCGGGGAAGCCCGAACAAACAAGAATAGGAGAGAAAAATGAATATTAACTATTGACTCTGATGTTCCACTGGTTTGTTGAACGCATGAAGCACAAACACGAGGATCCGCTTGGAGAGGAAGGAGAGGACGGATCATTATTCGGCTGTCATTTTTATTTATTGGGTTTTCTGTGAATATGTAAATATAAATGGGGTAAAACAAAAAAAAACACACGGTATAAATGGGCACTATGAGATGAGATTTTTTTAAGTATTTATATTGTAGGGCCAAGATGTTCTGTTGGTTACGCGCATGTCCTTGTTTTTTTTTGTTTTTTTTTTTGTTTCGTACAATTCGTTTGACCACATTTTATTTTTTTGCATGTAACTTAAAGGAGGTTTTTACACTTTCCGTTTGTTTGTTTGTTTGTTTGTTTGGCTGACTGTAGGAACCAACTTTTACAGCTATTTGTGGAGAAATTAAAAAAAAAACAAAAAAAAAGATGTGAAGGAAATAATGACCAAACAAGGGACAATTGTAAAGTATATTGACCTAATAAATCGCTTTATACGAAAAGTTGAAACCCAGGTTTGGAATCTGTATTATTTAAAATGAGAAAACTGAATCAGCGTGTTTAAACATGGAGAGATTAGGAAGTAAAAAACATTTATCATCATATAGAGATGTTTTTTCAATCATAAAAAAAAAGATTGGGATTTTTTTTTATCATTAGGTTTAAAAAAAACGTGAATGTGTAGATTTAAAAGTCCAATATTTACACTGATGGAAGATCACATCTTCATTCAAACATTTTGTTATAAATTATTTTTTTTTTTCCATGAAGCTCAGGACCTGGAAGGTAAAAGGGTCGTGTGTGTGTGTGTGTGTGTGTTTTAAACAGCAGCAGTGATTGATTTCTCTTGAGGAGGCCATGTTTGTCTCAAGTGGGCTGATGGATCCTCATCACATGAGCTCATTCAACACACTGTGATGGAGCTCTCCACAGTTAGCACTGCCTCATCCAAAGGTGCTAAATTATAATCATATTACATACAAATCTGGATGTGAAAATCTAATTAATTACATCAAGACTTAAATATGTATGTGGATTTTTTAAAAGAATTATTTACATATATATAATTAGACCTTTCAAAATAAAAGCTTAATTTAGGCTGCTTGATAGAAACGATGAGATTATCATTGGGTGAAAATATTGACACCTGTAAATAATTTTGAACATGTGATACTACACAAAAAAATGAGTATTTCCATTTTTAGAAAGATGAATGGATCTGGTGGACAAAAAAAGAAAAGGTTTTCACAGTTGCAGAGGCGGTAATTATGATGCCATTTTTTGTGCAGTTTTTTAGTAGTCTTTATATTCCACAAGGATGACTGAAGGCTACTGTGTGTGTGTGTGTGTGTGTGTGTGTGTGTGTCTTGGCGTGTGCCATTATAGAGCGGCATTATTAAAATTGTGTTTAACTAAAATAATATCTGGTCCACATGACTATCCAATTACAGGAAAGAAGGGGCGAAAAAATGGCCTGATGATTTATGCAAACCTTACACACTTTCTCTGAACTGCTTCCAGAAAAAGACTCTTTTTTTTTTTTTTTTTTTGGAAAGTGATTGGTTTTCCCTCTCTTTTCCAAAATAGAGCCAAGGCCTGAAGCCATGTTTAAGCTACTCGCAGCAGCACCTGTTGAAGGATGGTGATGGGTGCGGGAATCTTCTAATTATTTATCAGTATTAATATTTGATAAAAACATTTTCATGAAATTAACCAGCTCTCCCTGTTGAAACAGCAGTGTTCAGTTGAAAAACTGGTCTGAATGTTCCTGCTGTGTCCATATATATATATATATATATATATATGGACACAGCAGGAAAGCTGAAGTCAGACTACATTATTATCCTACATTCCTTTTCCCTGGAGCCTCTGGCCGAAGCAGCACAACAACACACCGACAAACTATTTTCTCTCGGCGTGACCCCCAGAGCACATAAACAGTCACATTTCATGACCTGGGCGCCCCCATGAGTAGTAAAGTTTTATTCCACTGTCCACCTCATACATCAAGACTGTGACACTTGGATGGGGATTGGAGGGAGTGATGATCCCGCGGAAAGGAGCAGTGGAAGTTTTATTATGGGCCAAAGAGCTGACTAATATTAGACGGTCAATTCCGCGACATCGTGCCAGGGTGCAACGCGGCTATTCTGGTCCCGGTGAGCCGCGGCGCTGGAGGTGACGACGAGGGAGCCGGGCCGCTCTCTTCGTGACGGTTGTTATTATCGAGATGCTGCGAGCGGGACTTGCCCTTCCAGTGAGTACCTCAGCCAGAGTGACCAGAGGGGGGGAAACATATTAATTGTGAAATTAACTGGCAAAAAGGGATACTTTATATATGGCAATAAATCATTATTTGTTATTTTCTTTTTAGAAATGACTAAATTAAAAGAGGTGTTAATGCTTTGCAGCCTTAATAATCCCCTCTCCCATTAAAGCGTCATCTTAAGTGAACGTCTCAGCATGTGCATCGTTGTCCTCCATTCTGCCACTTGAATCCCAAATTGAAATATCAGTGGTCCTCTCCTGTAAAGACATTAAAACCGTCTCCAGGTTTCTTACCTGGCGAGAGGAGGTAAGGGGGGGGCCCTCATTACTTGCCGGTTTGGCGCCGGCGCCGACTGGAGGCCTGAACTTCTTGGGAGGGTCCGGGGCGTCCGCGGCTACAGTGATGTATGGGCAGATGCATCAAATCGCACAAGATAAACAAGCGATGAGTTTCATCAGGGCCATCATAGCTTTAATTTGGCTGCCTAATGAGTCAGATCTAGTGGCGGAGATAAGAGTTGTCAGAGGCCCGGCTCTAATGAATTTCTTGCCACTTGTAATCAAGGTTGCCTGTCTGAGGGGGGATGATTAATGGAACCCTGGAGGATTCCCTCGGCCCTCAGCCTTCATTACAGCTAATGCATTCTCAGGCAAATTAACAGAGAAATGCAGGCAAAAGCCAACGGGGAAGAAGGGGAGAGAGAGAGAGAGAGAGAGAGAGAGAGAGAGGAGAGCAGGGGAAGGGGAGAGTGACAGGAACAGAGCGTTTATGTAAGACAAAGGGGAGAGAGATGGGCACGGTGGGCATGAAACAGGCAGGTTGGCAGCGGGGCAGGAAGGAGGGACACCCTGAAATCTGCTGATTAGCGAGAGGTTCAAGGATATGGAAATGAGCGAGATGTCGGCGGGGGGGGGTTTCAGGGCAGTAAGAGAGGGCAAGGTACAACATGGATGTTACTGGCCAGACATGATGGAGCTGAAATTGATAAATTGGACATTTTAGGTCTGGGGGGGATTCAGACGGTCAGATGGAGGGAGCAGAGTGGATATAATTACTGGTTAAAGAGGTTAAAAGGGTGAAAGGGGGGGGGGGGGGGGGAGGATGGAGGAGGAGGGTGGGAACCAACAGGAACCTCAAGACGCGTTGAGACAAAACTTCTGCCCAACGCCGCCCGGACGCAGTGACACGCCGTAGACGTGGCCCGCGGCCAAGCCAAGCCGCTCCCCTCCATGTTATGGAAATATGGATTTAATGTTTGCAAATATGGTTCTCGTCAGGCCTTTGTGTACCCATCCATCAGCCGCAGACCCACCTCTGCAATCTTGGAGGCAATTTGTCTGAGAAGAGGTGGGCGGCAGAGAGCCCTCCTCGCTGTTTAGTGGGGCCCTGATGGAATATCAAAACACACGCACCACGGCGCGAGCGGACGCCGCCGCCGCAAACCACCACCACGGAGGAGGAGGAGGAGGAGGAGGAGGAGGAAGTGGCCGGGCTTGTGCTCAGGTGTGAGGCGTGCTAATGAATTACAGCAGCGACCCCGCCCCTGGTGATAGCACTCAGGAGTTCATTTGCATCAATTTACGTTAGTGTACTTTGCATGTTGACATTTACAGCCTCTGATCTCTGATTCTGTACATTTAAATGACACCTTAAAAAAAAAATTGATCTGCAGACGGAGGCCAAATTATAGACACAGTAGGTTCAGAGAAGCTGGTCATATTTGCAACAAGCCGCTCACGTCGCAAAGCGTTGATGTTCCTACTGCATTCGTAGGAATTCTAAGCCTTTCCAGAAGTCCTGAATAGTTCCTCTCTGAACGCTTTCAGTGCTCGTCTGTGGCTTCATCAGGTGCAGCAACTCTTCAACACGACGATTACACCTCGGCCCATCGGCTGGATCAGAGGTGATACTTAGAGGGAAACACACCACCTTAACATCTGGGTGCAGACCAAAAGGAAGCGTGGGTTGTTAAGGCGGATGTGGCACGTGGTTCAAAATACGAATTTGCACATGCAATACGGCATAATACGAACATTTACGGATCCGATAAATTCACAACATTACATAGATTCAGTGCTAATTTGTATCTACGAATTTTCATGAATCTGATGTTCATATCTTGGGTAACTCTTGGGTAAGTACATGCAAACATGTAAAAAGTCAGAATAAGTCATCCAGACTAAAATCAAGGCATTTGGCTGCTCCTCCAGCCTGATCAGATCTGTGCAGGCACTTTAGTTCCAAGCCAAGCTTTGACATGGAAAGTTGAAGAGAAAAACTCAAACTAGAAAAAGCCAATTCTTGCTAAGTAAAGCATTTGAAAGGTAAGATATGCAAATATTTGTAAGATTGACCATCATGCCAGTTTAACTCTGGATTGCTAACCTGCTAATTTGTCCGTCTTTTGGATCAGGCAGTAACGGCGTGAAACTATCAAGCTAAAAAGCGTGTATATATATATATATATATCGCCACCTGTTGTAGTGGAGGTGACAATGACTCAATAAATCAATAAATCGATTTACCTTCCACACAAACTGTGCATGTAATCATAAGGATAATGACAAACCTATAGTGAATGATCATGCAGATATAAGGTAACATATTATATTAACATATTTCCTCTCCATTTGGGGTGACATGGTGAGCTGTGCGTAGCCGTGCTGACTCACAGTGAGGACAAGTTCAAGGTCTTGGGCTGGGAATCTTTCTATGTGGAGTTTGCCTGTTCTCCCTGAGTCTATGTAGGTTCTCTCCAGCTGAGGTCGATCGGAGACCGTAAACTGCCTGTAATTGTGAGTGAATGGTGTGTGTGCACCACAGGAAACTGGTGATGTGTCTGCCTCTCACCTGTAGACTCGGATTGGCTCCAGCAGACCCCTGTGACCCTAGTGAGGATTAAACAGGCCAAACAGCCCAACACTATGTTAAACATGACCAGAGTAAGATTTGCAAGATTGTTCATGTGAGTCCATGTTTGGGTCTTTTGACTTGTTATCAAAAAGGTGAAAACTAA
The DNA here is from genome assembly GCA_036785175.1 of Eupleurogrammus muticus. Classification (NCBI taxonomy): domain Eukaryota; kingdom Metazoa; phylum Chordata; class Actinopteri; order Scombriformes; family Trichiuridae; genus Eupleurogrammus; species Eupleurogrammus muticus. Next base: position 12,996,753 of record JAYKQN010000014.1, on the reverse strand, counting down.
CACCACAATAGAATCATGTAGACAGGGACAATGACAGTACTCATAGAATAAATCAAACTATAACCAGAGTCAATATACTGTCTGGTGTTTGTCTCAGGTTAGAGTTGGCAGACGAGTAAAACAGAGATTTATTTGTCTCAAGGGCATGCACGATTCTAGACGAATGTTCTTGTCACTCGGTGTATTTAACGGATGTGTGAATAAGCCACTGTTGGTTTATGGCCTGGCCATATCAAATTTAGAGCATTTCATGTTAGGGACCTTATTTCTGCAGCCCTGTTATTTCAGAATATTACATGATTGTGGCTAAATAGGCAACAATCAATGTATAATTTAGCATTTTCACTGTAGCACAATGGTGCTTTTTGCTATATGCATACTGCAATGCTGACACTGAATTTTACCATTTGCAAATTAGCACTACAGACAAAGTACAGCCATGGCAGATGGGAATATCATTATTTGGTCTTTTAACCAAAGTGTTTTTTGAGAAATTAAAAAAGTTGACCTGATACTTGAGCTAGAGAAAAAGTCAGGAGCTCATAAAAGTAATTACAATTAATCCCGAGGACATAAATGTCAACCCGGTTCATTAAAATTTGATTTGGCGCATTGGAGGAGGCTACGTGACGGCGGTTTCCTTTAAGGCACCCTGCTCAATCCAAACCAGAAGAAATCTCCCATGGATAAATAGGCTCTAAGTCTTTTACTCGTGGAGAAGATAATTGAGAAAATATGTTTTCTGGGGCCTTTGAGCGTGACCCGGTGCATTGTGGCGCCGTGTCCAGCCAAGCGCCGAGGGAGGAAGAGGCAAAACTAAAGAGGAACCAGGTGATAAAGCGCAAACAATGCCAGCCAACAGAGAGAGGAAGGGGATGAAGATATGCTGAGACAAGATTAGCAGGAAATAAGAAGTGGATTAGTGAGGGCTTGACTCCTCTCAACACTGAGACCTTTCACTTTTCCCCACAGTGTTGTGCTGCCTGACACTAAGCCCGGCTCTTTATCTTAATCCTCTTTCAGCGGCTGCCGGGGGTCCCGCGAGCAGGAAGTGGAGAGGTTGCTTCACTCACCTCGAGTCAGGCCTGGTTAAGTTGTCCTGAGCACATTAACAGGACCGAGCCTGCTCCGAATCTGCCTCAGTTTCTCCAAGTAGTTTGATGAAGGAACATGCAGGAAACAAAGGGGAAAAACAATAAAGTGGTACGTTGCTGAAGTGAGAGGGAGTCTCACCTCGTCACGTGAGGCTTTTCAGGAGATGAACAACCAACAACACACGCACACAAGACCAAGTGTGTCGATTTCCCTGAATCCAGGGAAGGCTACATTGTTTTATTTGAGTGTTTATTAATAGGTCAACAGTCAGCCAAGCATCCAAGCATACAACAAGTTACTCTTTAGCTTTTGCTTTGTTTCACGTTCTGAACGTAAAAAGAATTACAATAGGAAAATGAACTCGAACAAAAAAACGAAACGGGAAAAAAAAGATATTTACATACTGCATTATAAATATGTCAAATGTACATCATTATACACAAGTACCGAAGATGGCCGGTTCATGTCGGGACCACAACACAGGTACCTTCAAAAATATCCCTAAGGAGAAACCAACAAACAAAAAAAAGCAACATATCAAAATATGGTTCGTGGGTCAAGAGGACCGTTGACCTAAAACCGGTTCAAATCCCTCTAGGAGGAGCTTGTCTTCAGATAAAAGCATTAAAGCTAATATGTACACTTCATGTTGGGGCAGAACAGGCAGGTTTCTAATGGGCTTCTCAGCATCTACAGTATGTAAATAAGGGTTCAGGTAATCACTGTACACATTTAGCTCCCTTCAGTAATCCCCTCACAGCCTGAAATGTACTCATTGAAATAAGTTTATCAAGTAATTAGAAAAAGGGTCAGTACCACTGTACAGGACAAGTGTCATGTGATATGGTTGTGTGGTCATTTTTGGGGACCTCTTTAAGGTTTGACATATGGGAAATGCAGTAATTCACTTTTTTTTTTGCTGAGAGTTAAATGAGAAAATGGATACGACTCATGTAAAGTACAAAGCCACAGTCAGAATGTGGTAAAATCAGAGGCAGAGTTTATGCTTGATAAGCATTAGCACAGTATGTGTGTGTGTGATGGTGTCTAAAGGTTCAGAGATGCAGAAAGTAGACTCGCCCTCACCCCCTGCTGCTAGTCTTTATGCTAAGCTAACGGCTAGCTGGCTCCAGCATCCTCCTGAACACACACACACACACACACACACACGTCACAGTGAGTTGTAGAAACCATCACATCCAACTCTCAGACACAAAGTGAATATGCACATTTCCTGAAACATCAAATTCCTTTAAGGATGTAGCTATGCCCTTGATTCGCAAACACACCCCTCCCCTCAAAAATACACACACACACACACTCGCTCACACTCTGACCACATGTTCATTACCTGCAGGCTCTAAAAAAAAAAAAAAAAACACTGTAAAAGGTCATTTACATAAGGTACCAGGTTAATCTTTTGCTCTGTAAACGCACATCCTGTCATTGTAAACCCATAAAACAAAGACAGTTTAAAACCTTAAAAATGGCAGTCGGATAAAATGGAAAATACACTATGGTCGTTTGTGGCAGCTCCGCCGTCGATTCCCGTCTCGTCCAGGTCTGACTACTGGCTGATCGCGTCTTAAGCTGCTCCACAGGAATACTGTACATTTGTATTAATGTAAAGAGCGTCAAAGTAATTACACTTCCTTCTAGAAACCTTCTCGCTCCCTTAATTTCTAAGCGTTAGTCTCGTCCTGAACGCGTTTTGTTACGTCCCTGCATTCAGGCCGACAGCTTCTCAGGACAGGGGAAAGGGTACACACGTTCAAGGAAAGAGGGAAAGGGTTTTTTTTTTCCTTTTTGTCAAATTAACTCTAAAAGTCAGAATGGGTTCAAACTGTTCATATAAAGAATAAGGTGAAGGAACAAGAACTACTTTTTACAGCAGTCTGTACATTAAAACACAGTTATGTTCCCAAATGACCACTGCAGGGGTTTGTCTTCTCTCCATCGTTTAAGTACAGAAAATGCCCAGTCGCTCTGTGCTGCCAATGGTCACAGATGGGAAGCACACACTTAGTCCTCAATATGTACTAATGGGTGCACACACACACACACACACACACACACACACAGTACCTTATATGTATTTCACAGCAACAATAGAGGAGATGCTCTGAAGAGTACCAATTTTACAGCCTTTGGCTCAGGAGGTGAATAGATATTCCAGTCCGCATATAGTGGGAAATTGTGTGAATCTATGTCAAACAATTATCAACACAATCTAGTCAGTTGGAAAATTACTCCAACAAAGACATCATAATGGTACAATTTCACTGTTCCAATCAGGCCGTGGGATTTGAATGAATTCTGATTGAAGAGGCACGCTTACAAAGCCATGAGGCTCAATGGTGATAAAACATTATGCCCCTTAATTCCTTTATAGTCACGGACACTTTTGCTGGAGGATCACGATAAGGGTGGCAAGGAATTGACTCACTTTCACCTGATAGGATTCCTGCAATCAACTCCTTTATGATGATCTGAACTCATTTTCCTGTGAATTAAGTATCTAAATCACTTGGACTCTTCAATTATAATTGCTTTGCCTTTGTATATGAATAGTATGTCAAGATTTGATAGCTGTGTTGAAGGCCTGCGCCATTACTAAACAGCCGCTGCCATCATGGAAGATTTTCTTTCTTTCCCCCCATCACGGTTTCGCCACTATTCCTCACAGTTTCATGTTATTACGCTCAGGCTTTGGAATTTGAAGGAAGTTTCTCGCTCGCACTCATTATAAAATCAGCACACGCTGCAGAAGGGGAAGACATAAAAGGAAATGTTCAAGCATTAAGGAAATGCTTTTCGTAGAGTAGGTATGAATGCAAAAGTAAGTCATTTGTTTGGTTGACGCTTAAAAAATAAAACAAAATAAAAAAAAAGCTTAAAGCTGATCCTCATGATCATCTCAGACCAAGATTGAATGAATTCAACAAAACAAAACAGATAAAAAATAACAATATAAAATAAACAATGTACAATGTCCGAAACCCCCCAACACCCGATTCTTTCAGCGCAGTGGAATATCAGGAATGAGTCCGTGGCTCCTGGTGCGTCTCCGTAGATTCTGGCTTACACAGTGTGGACAGAGGAGGAAACACTGGGCAGAGCTCTCCGCCTCCTACATGATGCTGATGCTGCGGTTCAGCTCACACTGGGCGTTGTTGTTGTTGATGTTGGGGTTGCGGCGGCTCATGTTGGGCGTGGGGATGGAGGTCAGGCTGCCGGCGTCGTTGGGGCAGCCGTGCTGCAGCAGGATGTCGGCGCACTCCTGGCTGCCGGCCCGCCGCGCGTAGGACAGCGGCGTCTGGCCGCGGGCGTCGCGGCTCTTCACGTCCACGCCGTACTGCGGGAAGAAGCAAGATTAGATACCAGATTTTACATACTCAAGGATTCATATTTCAGAGAATTTTCAAGGAATTAGGCATTTTAGATTCCTTTTGAATACTAGCAACCCGAAAAAAAAAAATCGACTAATCATCCGTGTCGTCACCCTCTATGATAAATAGCATTAGTATTGTGGTTAGGCCTCAGTAATTAAACAGTAAATCAGTAAATATCATCAATACCCACATTTCCAATACAGTAAAAAACAGTTCAATATAGCATCAATAGTTTCACTCAAGGTTTGTGTAAAAAAAAAAAAAAAAAAACTAATGCTGCTCCATCCTTGGCCCATAAACGTCCTCTAATAATGATGAAGCAATGATAGAATCATAACAATTAGTGATTTAACAGACAAATGTCAAATCAAGTTTAACCTGATCATAAGCAGTGGGGGGTCTATTGTTACAATACTACGGTTCAGGTGTTGGTTTCTATGTACAGAAACAGACACGCATTCATTATCGTCCCAAAGTTGTTTCACATTCACAATCGAATCCAGCTTGAAAGCCAATGAGGACACACTATGAAGTTCTACCACCTTTGGGTTGATGGACAGCTGTGCGACCCAATACAAATTTTCAATCAAGAGACCTTTGAAATCTGATAACCAATAGCCAGGGCTTTAGAATGACATGTGACATGTGGGAACTGTGTTACTCACAACTTTGGTATACCAAAGCAAATAAGACTTCAAAAGGAGGTGCTAGATGGATGTTGTATCTGTATCTCATTACATCTCATTTATGTATCAAAAATAGGTGATTAAGCATAAAATGACCCCCATATAATTATTGGAAAATCATCACTAATTATCTATAAAAACATTTTATCTAAGGACTTCAGATTACCAGAAAAAAACAGTATAGTGTTGTTGCTCTTTTGGGCAAGTGGAAATATTTTAACACATTTTCTCCTTTTCATAAAACGTTGAGTTTTTAGGGTAAACCTATGAAACCTGAATGATTTCTACCCCATACTTGGTCTTGGCCTGGTGTTGTTCGAAGAGACAAACAGGTGCTATGCCTGACACTACCAGCCCGGCGGAGCCCACTCACCCAGATGAGCAGCTGCGTGATGACCACGTTGGCCATGGCGCAGGAGAGGTGCAGTGCCGTGCGGCCGTCCCCGTCCCCGTAGGTCTCGTTAACCTCCTCCTTGGTGCCGTGGGCCAGCAGCACCACCACCAACCTCAGGTCGTCCTCCACCACCGCCCGCAGCAGCTGCTGCCCCAGGGGCACGTCGGACTGGGGCAGCCCCACTACGAACAGCTTCTGCTCGTACTTGGCCCGGATCCAGCGCTCCTTCTCCTCCCTGGAGAGGAGGAAATGACAGGGATGCTACAGGTCAGGCCGGGTGGAACACGGTGAACATGCTGCCAGCAATTTAGCACCCGAGCTAAAGAACTTCCAGCGCGTAGCTCATTATTCAGAGGCGGTGATTTAAAGGGAAAACACGTAGACGACCAAGAATGCAGACACACAAGGAAAATATTGCAGTAATTGGCTTTTCCGCTGGTGTAAAGTGACATTTCTAAATTATTATTAGGGCACGGTAAAGCCAATACAGACACTGCTATCATAGCAGGAAATAATACAGTGAGATAAGCTGGAGAGATGAGGAAATGCCAAAGGGTGTGATGCTTTGGCCAGTTGTCCACGTTCTAGCGATTACAGCGGACAGCAAAGACGGTTAGAGCCTGCCCGGCTTTCTAAAGGTTACACATCTTCAACAGCATGTCTGCCGCGGACAATACAGGAAGGAGGGGGGACTTTTTTTTTTTTTTTTTTTTATCAGCGCTGTCGGCTGTCAGTCTGAACCGGTGGATCCCCCCACAAAAGAGGCAGTGTGTCTCAGAGCCACGGGCTCCCTTGGGGTGGCCGGGCCCTGAGTCAGATCGATGGGGCTGAATGGCAGCCAGAGAGGGAGTGGGACGCGGGGTTCCTTCACTCTGGCCCCGCGGCAGAGAATAGAGTCTGAGGGAAGGCTCCGGCCTCTATCGCCACCACAGAATTCTATCTATTGCTGTCCATCTTGACCCCCCCCCCCTTCACCCGCCTTACACTCCTCTCCCCATTTCTTTCTCTGCCCACATACAAACTGTCCAAATAAAAAAAGAAAAAAATCAATATCAATATGTGAATGACTGAGCATGCCCAGTGTGGCACTAACCCCGTGACCCTGTCAGCCGGTGTGATAAGGGGAGCAGAAAGCGCCTGTTGTTTGGATTTGTGGCTGAGTGACAGAGAGGAGAAGGTTTGCACGGATAAGTTGAAGCGACGCCGGGCCGGAGTGACAAGGCCCTCGTGGGAATCGCTATCATCGCGCCGCGTCTCAGCGGCGTTCAAGCTGTCCAGTTCACTTCTGTTCTATTGCATCATAATCACAGCAAAAAACTAATCACACAGGTTAATCCGGCAGTTGAGCTAATTTAATCAAATCAGTCTTTAAGATTATTTAATACATCTATTTAAAAAAAGATTGGGAGAGGTTTTGAGAGAGATAGCTCTTCCTCCCTAATGTACTTGAAAAGTTAAAGTCCACTTGAAATTAAAGATGGCTTTTTAATTCTTTAGAGCACACCACTGATCACATTTACTTAACTATATTAAAAATCAACTACTAACTATATCAAAAAGAAAAAAAAAAATGTTTCTTTTGTATTTTTATAACAAAATCCAATCACAATTTCTGTGTAAATAAAAATAAAAAAAAAGATTTCCCAGAGCAATTTCACAAATACTATCCACCAGTCAATCAAAGCAAGTGTTTCTCCACAGTTCCTCTGCCTCAGTCTCTTCTCTCCCTCATCCTTCACATTCTAGGATACGCCCACTTTTCAACGGTCCAATAAAACTCCTCCCAACATTTTTTCATGCCTGAATATAGTGGTAATGGTAGAAATACAGTATGTGAGGACAGGGGTAGATACACTGGAAATGCTGATTCAGGTGGATTTTTAATCAGATTTGTGATAATCACACATTTGAAACCTCACATACATAATTCTATATTCTTCTTATCACCAACAAATCCCATGATTTGCTAATTAAAATTGGGAATTATTATCACATGTGGATTAATACAGATTTTAACTTAAACTAAGGTGGCCATGTTGCTCATAATGACCTATGGCAATGAACTGCTCATTCATGTGTTTTAACTATAATAGATATAATGCATAATCACACTTTAAATACACAGGATCAATCCATTCAGACAGACTTTCAATGCCAGGCTCTTCATGCCATGCAACATCTTTTTCTAGAAACAATGACCTTGATCTAGAAATATTATTGGCGTGGAGGCAGGTTTGGGTGGACTAATCCTTTAAGTATCACTCCCACAAAAATAGCTTATATTCAGCAACATTTTTTTTATCAGTAGTACCAGATCAACATGACCTCCTCTTCTATTATGACCTCAGCAGCTCAGTGTCAGGCCTGCCAACTCACCACAGACATAGGCCATTTTCAGCCTCATATGTCAGCTGCCAGCCTCACTCCACAGAGCAGTTCGTCTTTGCACAGGGGAGCCTGGCACCGGCTCTACTCCAGTTAAGGATGTGATGGAAGAGGGGCGAGCCTTTATCAGCGAACAAGCACAGATTGATTAACTACAACAAAAATCACCAGAAGCTCGTAAAGTGACCCACCTTAGAATAGTCCCCGGAGCTGTTGCGTCTATAACCATATGGTTGCATTTTTGTTGGAAAATGTGGAGAAGAATGTGCTTTACCCCGCTAGACCATAAGCAGGTCTTTTCTTAAAGATGAGGGCATTGTGTGACCAACAATACAGCCCTAATGGCAGGCAATTGGAGTGGCTCTGAGTTTTATGGTGTAAGACCTCCATCAATCCCCACTCAGTCATTATGTGTGGACAAGCCTGTTAGCAAATCAATTGGCCTTAGAACCAGTGGACTGCTCAGAACAGGAAGGGGCCGTCCTGCCCTCCCCTCTTATTTCCGGTGGACTCTTTGAAAACAAGCCCCCCCCCTCCCCGTCAAAGAGGATAAAGTACGTCTGAAAACTCTATAACCTACTGGACATAGTGAAAATCTATGACCCTTGTGCAGTTTTAACTAAAACCTACGCACTGGTTAGAAACAATCAGTGAGAGAGCTGTCGTCCAAAGTTTATTTCAACCAGACCATGAATGAAATGCTGATTCTGTAGAGCCCAGTGAATTAATATGGGCTAAATGAGGCAGAAAGTTAGCACCAAGATGTGAAACAAAAAGGCTGGGGAGAGCCATTAAGAGGACGTCAACATCTCAGAAAAGGAGCCCTGAGGACACTTTGTTAGCCTTCGCTTCAAAATCGGACCTGCAGGAAAAGGCCTTCGAAGCAGCCGATGCAGGGCTCCAAATTCAACTACACTAAAAAAAAGAAAAGGTAAAAACCACAGAAAGGCATACAGGCTGTGTTTTTTTTTCTTAATATTAGATAGCTCCTTAGCCGCTGCCACTTGAAAGATAGAGTGTGAAAGGAAGTGAAATGGTAATCCCGCCTCAGCCTTTTGTTGGAAATAGAAAAAACAATCCAAACCGAGGTAGGGTTTAGACAGTCGGGGGGGAAACTGAGACCCTTGAAAAGGACACTTCCTCACCGCAGGAGGAAGAAAAATAAAATCAGCAGATTTAGCATGTCAAAGCACCGGGACAGAGTAGGAGGGGAGGCAGAGAGGTAAAAGAGAGTGAATTTTCTCAGCATGGGGGGATATTTAGGAAATTGAACTGGTGGTTACTCTTATACACAGTACACGCGCACACACCCACACACACACACACACACACACACACACACACACAAACACACAGACACATGCAACAACAGACACTGATTTCCCATTCCAGCCTTGAGCACATACTTGTTCAAAATTTCTCTGTTGCTCAGGGGACAGAGGGGAGCTCAAAGTTCCCAATAAAAATGCCTCTGTCTGTTTCAACTAAAAAACAAGAGGTGTTTGCTTCGCCACAAGCTTCCTCTGTCTATCTCACAGCTCATGATCACTGTTTTAACTTCTTGATTTGATTGAAATTCCAAGCAAACATCAAAAAGTGGAAGTGGAAGCTCTGTCCAGAGCTGGTGTCTCCTTTTCATTTGTGAATGCAGAGTCCACCTAGATAAAGGCAGAAAGCCTCAGAGAAAAGCCCCTTTTAGAATTCTATCACAGCCCCGTCCCTTCAGCTCTATGTTGAGCAATGGATCCTGACCCTGACTTAATTAAGTGGCAAATGGCGGAATGATTCTCCTAAACACAGCCCACGGAGTCAAGAACACATGACTGAATTCAAATAAAGAGGGACAAACAAGGATAATTAGTCAAGCCTGAAAGACAAAGGCGAAGTGTGAATTTATAGGAAGGAGACGGAGGGGGCGGAGCCAGCGGCTGAGTCGCCGCAGAATGACCAATCTGACTGGCTGCAATAAAGGTGCTGTGGTCCATAGGAAGCAGGGAGGATGTCCGTCCCACCACTCGCCCATCTCTCAAACACACACCGAGTCCTCCTAAACAATCAGGGCTCCTCTGGCTCCACCTCCTCTGCCCCGCGCCTCCAAATTCACTGTGTACACATCAAATAGAAGCAGTGAAGGGGAGAAATGGGGATGGTGGTGGAGGATCGGGGGGGTAAGGTTCTTGGAGTTTGACCAGCCTGAACAGACCTCGCAGTGGGGGTAGGCAACTTGTAAAGGACCCTGATTCCCATGCAGTCAGCGGCTTCACTTACACACACACACACACACACACACACACACACTGAGGGGAGGAGGGAAGAGACGGGGCAACGAGGAAGAGGGACGGCAGCAGAAAAGACAGAGAGAAGGGGGCTGGAGAGGGGAAAACAACAGCGTTTGGTTTGGGAGGGAGAGAAAAAAAAAAGAGCACACAACCGGGAAAGAAAGCTGGGCCCCAAAGCATCAAAGGTTGCTAAGGGCGAGAAATGAGGGAACAACGCAGTAAACGCCACGGCCAAGAGTGCTAAATAAGGCCCCCTATGGTCCAGTGGGTACAGTGTGGACATGCTCCCTTTTCTGAGAAGAACAGTAGCGACAGAATTAAGACAAATATTTTCCCTAGTGGGAAAGATTTTGCTGCTTCCAGAGTGGCGTCTGAACAGATGTAACGGACGGAATTCAAAAGCTGGAGCTCTATAGAGGAGGCCAATGCGAGAGCATCTGGTGCCGTGGGGCAGGCGGAGGGATGAGTTGAATATATTGTGACATTAATGAGGTTGTCAGACTCCTCATGATGGAGTGGCTGTGTTTTTGTGCCAGCAAAGACTAACACCCTTAAATGCTCATGCTGTTAACCCCCGCTGAACCCCCTGCCTCACACACAAAGCTGAGGGGACGAAGAACACATGCCCCCGTTATGTACGCAGCCTGCTTCACGTATACATACACATTTAAAAAAAAAAGAGAAAAAAAAATTCCACTTAAAAAGGGCAGCCTTCTTTCAGGGTCACTGGGCAGGAACTTTTTTTTTTTTTTTTGGAATGATTTTGAAATGCTAACAATATCGAGACTAAATCGTGCGGTTAAGTTGCCCTAACGAGCGAGCCCTTCTCTTTTATGTCTACCTGGCTCTGATACCCGGTGGCATGTAGGCAATTAGTGACTGTGGTACCACTTCTCCCACACAGGGCTAATTACTGACCTGTGGGTTTCATTTAAACAGTGAGAGAGAGGGAGAGACGAAAGGGGAAGATCCAGTCACTCATTTGTCTTAATTAATTACTCTTCCTCCACCAGGGCTCCTGGCAAGGCCGGTTATTCTAAAAGCTCTTCTGAGACTCGGCGTTCCGGTGCTTCTAACCTGTGAGTAGCCCCCCGGACGCTTTGCTCAGCGATTAGGAAGGACTGAATGCAGCGGCCTCCGTCTGCCGCGGACCGACCTGGAGTCTAGCAGCTACCGGCGCAGAAGGGGTTAAGACAGGACAGCGGCGGGGCTCTGGTTTGGAGAGGTTAGCGGTTTGATTCATTTTTATTACCGCGCAGCCCCTGCAGGCGGCAGGAGTGGCAAATTATTTCTGAAACAAAGTGGAGGGCTCTCATCAGAGCTATTACCTGCCCGTGGCCGAGGGCGGCTCGGAGCCTACAGAGGGTGACAGTGAGAGGCCGGCGTCAGTGAGGGATAGCCGTCCACATCCGTCCACGCTCCGGGACATCTCCCCCAAATGAGAACTGCTGGGTGTGTGTGTGTGTGTGTGTGTGTGCCAGTAAGGGATAAGGGTATCGTCGGACCCCCTCTCCCATCCTACAGTATCAGTCAAAATAGTGTGTGGTGTTTTCTATCACGAACATGCCAAGCAATTAGAGTTGACGTGCAAAACACAACGACTCCCAGGTGTTAATTAAAAGAAAAACTCCCCTGCAAGTTGCTGACTGCCGAGATAAGCTGAAACGCGGGGCACCTACGGATTTATTACTGCGGATTTTAACCGTAGCCTGGCCGGTTCTGACTCCTGCCGTCATCTACGAGGTGCAAAAAATTCTGACATCAAAGCACATATGCATGGAGATAAACATGCTTCCCATCATGATGCCTATAAGGATTCAGGATACACATCTGCGAATGACAAATCTATATATTGTGTTCCTTCGAATCCGGAAATATCATAAACTAAACCAATCTTGTGGATGAACGCTTTTAAGTTAAATCTCTAAAAATGCAAAAGGGTTGAAACTAGTCTTGCAGGAGACATTCAATCAGACACTGAGTTGATATTCAGGTAGTTACTGAATCGTTTAGATTGGGTGTCACTAATGTTTAGCGGGAGTCGCCAGCCATATACTGCCCGCCGAGGTGCCATCACAAAGCTGCTACTTGTCACCCATGTGACACAATTAAAATCCTCTCATATGTGCACCCTTTTCTGTGAGGGTAACACACACAGAAAAGTCAGGAGAGGATTAATGGTGTAGCAAAAAAAAAGAAAGGAAGAAAAGAACTACATCCCATTAAGTTGGTTATAATTCATCATTCATGATCAAGCAAAATAGTTTGATACCAGGGATTGTTCTTCTATCAGCAAAAAAAGTCATCAGCATCTCAATAACCAGTGGCCATGTATGATATTTACAACTGCTGTTTTTTTGTCAGAAGATTGGTTTAAGCTGCATCTGAGATTTATTGTTCGACAGAGAAATCTAATGGAGATGCTGCTTCAGGGATAAGATCGGATTTTTTTTTTTTTTTTTTTAGACAATGAAGAACCTTCTTTCCTGAGGCGACACAGGACTGACAGTGGTAGGGTGAGGAATCAACATCAATAATCTTTCATCAAGGCTACGGTGGAGCGCTGTAGCACGTATACCGCTCACTAAATAACTGTAGGCCATCATTCAGCCCTGAACTGGAACTGTTCTTTTGCAGAACTGAAAAAAAGAGTCAAATTTGTTGAAGATTAAAAGATAGGCACGGGGGAAAAACACGGTCTAAGCAGATCTTTCCAAAAGCTCAGAATCACTTACAATGCTTGAACTTTCCCAAACCATATGCTGCTTATTTATTGTAGTCCTGCGAGTTGTAAACTATAAAATGTGCTCCCAGAAAAAAAGATATTGTCATAGCTGCCTTCTTTATATCATCTAAATGACTCTCACCAGAGCCATGCATTAGTGTGACTGATTTAACAGATTTGGAACATCAAACCCACCCTCTCTGAAAGATGTGGGTAAAAAATCCACAAAAACAATTCACTGAATATGAATTAAGGTCATTATTAATCACTGACAAATGCTGTTATAAAAGAAGTTCTTAGCCACATAAAAGAAAACATTTTATATTTTAGCACAATATTAGTTTGCATAAATGTCCAGGTGTGGCTTTATGTTATTTAATTCTTCATTTTCATAATGCTTCTGTTTTAGTTGTACATCCCAGCTGGTGCAGGCATTACCTTAAAGAGCTTTAAAACCAGACTTGTTCTTAAGGGATCGAAAACAAGAAGCTGTTTTCTCATGTCATCATTGCTATATACAAGATTTTGAGATATCCTGCAAACAACTAATCTAACAGGTACAGGACTTACTTCTACAGGCCATATATGCCAGTATAACTTTTCTTAGTTCTCATGCTCATTTTGATCAGATTTTGTCCTTGGTTCTCCATCAAACAAGAGTTTTGCTTTTAGATATTTTATTACAGAAAGTAGATGAAACCAATGACTATTCTGTCATTTTCTTACTATGAATGGAATAATAGTAAAATAAAGGAGACTGAGCCCCAGTAGAAGCCCCTTAAGGATCCCCAAGGGTTCCTGGATGCCACTTTGAGAACCACACTGCTATTTCACAGTGACATTTCTAAATGTATCATCTAATAATTAAAGTACTGGTAGATTATTGCTTTTAAAATACACAATTTAACCTATAGGATGTCATTAAAATGCCATTTTATTAGCAGGCATCAACATTTTGATTGTGTTTTTATTAGTGTAATGTCTTGTACAAATAGCGCCTGTAGTAGTGGTAGTAGTAGTAAAAATGCTGCTTCCCCACTTTCCCACACTCTAATGTTATAGAATAGTCTAATGCCACCAGGGGACTCCTCACAGACAGGCTTAGCTGTGACAGACAGAGTGATGACCTGGGCCTGTGTGATGGATATGTGACAGGGCAGCTCGAGGCCTGGGGGCCTGGCTCTTGGGGTGGGGTTTAGCCATAATGGTGTGCTTAATTACCTGCACAGCCACGGAGCAGGTCATTAGTCAGACTGGGACGCTAGGTCCCACCTGTCACCAAGAGATAAACAATCCTCCTACAAGATCTGGGTACCTCTGAGGAAAGCCAACGGATAGTCACAGAGTAAGTTAAGGCAGGGCGGGAAAGTATAATTTATGAGATTGGTATTTAAAAGGGGAAGCTACTAGTTAGGGTTTAAATTATTTGCTTCATACTGCATTTATTTAGTAAAGTGAGTTATAAAAAAACTGGAGACGGATCTGTACTGATCAGCGTTTGCTGAAGCCCTGCAGGGACAAAGGGCTTGGTTTCAGATGTGGTTTAGATTAGAAGATTTTTTCTGGATTAGCACTTACATGTCAAGTGACAAACTTGATGGATTTGGATCTAGTCAGAGCATTTATCATGTAGGTGCGAAATGATGTCACACACAGCACTCCTTCCATGAATTATAGTTTTCAAGTTGAGTCAGTGGAGGGACAACAGACGCTGTTGGAGCAACTATTAAATATGAGATCTGAAACTTGAGGGAGAAGAAGCGACACGGGTGACCACAAAGTACAGATTCAGATAAAACTGAAGGATTGTGATCAGTGTGTACGAGGTGGACATGAAATATTGTGTTTTTGGCTCCGCAGCTCGACATTTATGGACCCCTGGTGTTTCCTATGGAGCATTCTTGTGGTATGAACTGCCTCTGCTGAAATGTGTGTGGCTAATAGATAGCTAATGGAGAGAAGATTCTCGTTCTATAATCTCTGTTTGCTTCATTAAGCAGCAGCCCCCCCCCCAGTGGTAGAGGGATTCTAACCTGGTGCTGTCGCTGCCTGGTTTGGTGTACCCCTCCAAGGCTCCCTCCCACACACTGTTGGCCATGGTGTTACCGATGGCCGTCATCACCATGCTGAGCTCCACCGGCCAGTCGTCCAGGTCTAGGGAGCGGACGCGGGACAGGTGGGTGCCCAGGTTCCTGTGGATCCCCGAGCACTCGATGCACATCAGGGCGCCCAGGTTTAAACTGGCCCAGTCTGGGTCTGCGGGGGTAGGGGATAAAAACATGTCAAGATGACGGAGATAGAAAATGGAAGATGAGCAGCTTAATTAGTTAATCCGAGCATCAGATTTCCTGTTTTTGGGGAACATCGTCAGGAACAAAAAAGATGAGGGTTGGAATCCATTCAAACTTGTCAAGAAAGGGCCTTAAGATGAAAGTTCTACAGTATAATCACACAACTGGTCCTGGACTACAATGACAAATAAATATTGAGTCTGTTTTCTCTGTGAGAAGGATGCAGACATGGCAACATGGACAAACACTATAAACATTGCAAGCTAGATGATTATTTATAGTATTTTGCAAATCAACGTACTTCCAAGTTTTTTTTTTTTTAAAGAATAAGTCAAATTAAATTGACTGGAAATTAAGAATGATGTGATCTACATTTCTGAATGGATCAAAAGAGAAATGGTCTGGTTTGTAACTAGACATTGTGAATATATTTAAAACAAAAACAGAAAAGCTGTGATTTCTTACTATACAAAACCTTTATCAACCAAATGAGATGTCCTGTGGGGGGTTCTACTCACTGGGTGCATCACAGTCCACACAGAAGCTGTTCCCCCTCACGTTCCGTATGGACTGAATGGCCATCGCATCACTTTGGCTGCCTAACCGAGACTGTAAAGGAATTAGAGAGAGGATAAGTCAATGGAAACTAATCATTGCAAGAGTAGGAGAATTCAAACAATTAT
Organism: Eupleurogrammus muticus; assembly: GCA_036785175.1. Lineage (NCBI taxonomy): Eukaryota > Metazoa > Chordata > Actinopteri > Scombriformes > Trichiuridae > Eupleurogrammus > Eupleurogrammus muticus. Next base: position 12,980,823 of record JAYKQN010000014.1, on the reverse strand, counting down.
AGCCAGACCTCAAATCATGGACAACCGGTGAACAGAGGGAAGGAAGAGGTTTTTTTTTTTTGGATTCTTAGGAAAAGACTGAGGCAGAGAGAATATGAATATGAAAATGAGGATGTGTCTCCCCGGTGTGCTGACACAAGCCGTGTTCTGTCTCTGATGTCTGTCAGTTCTAATAAGAGATCCCCCACACTGCAGTGCACCTGGCTGACAACCTCCCACATGTGACAGCTTGAAGTGGGTGAGGAGGGGCGAGGGCGCAATAAAAGGTTCGAGAGAAGGGGGGGGGGGGGGGAGGAGGAATGTAAATGAAGCCGGCAGAGGATGGGAGGTGATGACGTTGCTGCTGCAGCAATCAGATGGTAATCACTGATCCTGTCCAGTTCTGATATCTCTTGACCCGCTGTACCTTGTTCTTTATGCTCTCGCAAGACTGCAGGCTGGCGAAGATTTGGCTCTCGATGGACTGGACCCACAGCTCCCGCTCCTCGAACGTGGACGCTTCAAAGTTCCACGTCTGGCCCGTCAGCGACACAATGACGAATTCGAAGGAATCCTCTTGCTCTGAAAACAAACAGATAGCCAGATAAATGAGCGCTTGATGAAGAGGAAGAGGAAGAGAAGGATGTTCTCCTGCTGTGCCTCACATCCGTATGGCAGAGAATCAGCAACCTGTCACCGCATTATAGCGGCACGCGTTAGCTGGAGCAACATGCATGTCGATCGCAATCTGACTCTGCAAGTCAGCGGCACAGCTCAGTGATGGAGGTCCATTCATACACCAACGCACACTGCAATGATCTGTTAAACTCAGCACATCCAAGGACTTTTTGGTACCACTGCTGTTCACCGGCACTCTCAGACTACATACATGCTGCTTGCTTTTTAAATTAAAAATGATCTCCTGTCCACACAAGACTTGTCAGGATTAAATTTGTCCATATGTCCGTACTAAAACCTTTGAAAACTCATTTGGTGTAACCATTCATGTAGGCTGGACATGTGCGTCATAAAGATAATACAGTAACATAGAGTGGAACCAGGAGTGTCCATCAGGAGAGGAGGCCTTTCTGCAAAGGGCTTTTGCTGCCTACAGTCCAACCCAGAATTTCCAAACCTAAAATAGTTTCAACAGCAATTTAATTGGTTATAATCTATTTGCTGAGCTCAGAAAAGCATGGTACAGACTCTAGGTGTAGGAAAGGATTTGCCTTTTTATACAAACATAAAATGGTGGATTCATTGATTTGAGTCGTGTCCAAATTCTCTATAATAGTAAACTAGTGACCTTTGAGTTGTTGCCTGTTGGTCTTGACAAAAAAAAGGTGTATTTTCAGCTTTAAGAAACAGTGACATTTTACACCATTTTGTGAACAAGTAACTAATTTATAGATTAATCAATTATCAAAATAGCTGTTAGTTGCAGCTTTACTCCATAGAATCAACAAGTGTGAACAGGGCCACAGCCCCTTTTGGGGAGCAGGATAAAGAACAGCCTTCACAGGAGAAACATGCAGAAAAGCTCTTGTGTAGCACCTTGTAAAACTAACTTGAACAGTACTCTTTAAGCACAGATCTCTGCAAGCATATTGTGACTCCCTCCCAACATTGTTGTCCTACGCATAGTTAAAGTCTTAGTGTCCCTGGTGTAGTGTGCAAAGAAAACAAGATATGCAGATGGACAATATCAGCACCAGGAGCCCCGGACAATGGCACCAGTTTGAACATCCATTTACTGCAATGTTGCCAAACAATCAAAAATCTATGTTAATCTAGAAACCAGGATTTTCTTTATCATCACAAAACTTTAATCATCTGTTTATGGCACCATTCCCAACATTTGCTGAAAATATGACAAAAATCCATTTTTGAGGTATTTTAGTAAGAGAAAAACAGTCCAACGTAACATAACATAACGCAGAGGTCATAAAAACACAAATCCAGACGATTGATCAATCAACCTTTATTTATTAAGGTGCCATGAATGCTCAGATTGACGAAGAGTAGCACAGGTTTGGGTAACAGTAATTGAATCCATGAGGAATTTTTTTTAATCATAAGTTTAGTGTCTTGCCTGCTTTGCTGAATGAACAAGCTTCGAGATTTTCTCAGGTAGTCAATCAACCTTTTTCACGGCAGCCATATTGACATGAAATAGTAAACACAGGTGCTGCCAATTATCCTGACGGAGGTTCTGTTCCATTCATCCCAGTCAAACAGAGTCAGGTGCTGCTATTGTGCATGTTGCCTCACTGGAACGCCTCTGCCGCATTAAGTGGGACTGAACATTAATTAGTATCGGTAGCTGTGTGAAAAATGTCTCATTCTCATCACTGGTTAGAACACGTTGTGTTGACGGTGTGTTCACTTCGCCTCTGCCTGATTTGGTTAGATTCCATGCAACTATGTGATGTTTCATCAGAGTTTTTCTAATGATGCCTGAGTGTGATTTCTGTGTTGGCATCAATGGGGCGATTTCTGCCAAAAAACATAAAAAACACATATATGGCTTATTTTCAGTCAGACAATAAAGGTGCTTATAATTATAAATATTTTTCATTGGTTGTATATTTGAAACCAAATTATTATCTTATTTAGGCAGAACTACTTTTTAAGTAAATGCATTTTTAACAAACTTACCCTAGTTTTTTGCATTTTAAAATCTTGTGTTTGAGGCGAGTGGACAACGTATAGGGTGTCTCTTTTCTTTGTTTTAAACTAAATCCTCTTTGTTAGTATATCAAGACTATTTATGGATTAAATTGTATTCCCCTGTAGTCCTCTTAAGTGTCTTAGCCCTTTTTTTGGTTTATGTTGAAAAAGGCTTTGTTTGTATGTTACTGTATTATTATACAGTATTGGAGCATCTGAAAATAAGACACTAATGAGTTCAAGAATATTTTGTAATACTCTAACCTTTGCTGCTACCACCAAAGTATTGATATAAAATTTGTTTTTTTAAATGCATTGCAGATTTTCAATTTCGCTACAAACTCCTTACAGATCGTGAACAGGCAACGCGATCTTACGCTCGCTCCCCACGTGTAACGTGAGATTTATGAAAATGTCACCTGTCCTCCTCCAACAAGTAGTCTGACGCGACATATGCTGTAACACATGCCGTACTGCCTCCGCTGTTCGGGAAGCGATTCATTAGCGGCGTACTGTACAATGCGACTCGTGTAACATCTCTGGTCTGTGCACATGCTTGAGCTCATAGCCAGATGATTTGTAATTACCTAATTATGTCTATGCAAATAGTCATCTCATTTGCATAAACCATGTTTGGAGGCAAGTAGACACAAGGGGGATGCGTTTTTTTTCTTCTCCTGTGTAGCTATATATACACTATTTCCTGGAAATAGTCTTTTTTAGTCTGACATCATTTACCATTAATCATTAAAAAAGTTTTGCTCATTGCATAATGAATTCAGACATCTATTATAATCTGTTGTGACTTGTGATGTGGAAGTTCAATGTTAAATTATCCCTGTATGAGTTAGAAAATTATGGCAATCTCATATTGATAAAATAATGATTTGATCCTCTAATCAAAAGGAATTACTACAGCTTATAAATTATTTATAATCAGTTCACCCTCCTCGGTGTGAGACTTAAAGGCTGCGCAGTGACAGTGCTGTTAAATGACAGATGTCTGACAGACACTACTAATGCAGCAGTCCCTGTGCTGTGGGGAAGAGCCATCTCTTCAGGGGGAAAGCAATAATCCAATTAGCTCGACACCGGCTTCAATTATCTGATTTAGTTTGTGGAATCGACTACAGGTCACAGAGAATCAATATCAGACTTGAGAGCCTCTTTATTTGGATACACAGTGGGAAAAAATCTTTATATGGGACATTTTAAACCACTGGTGGTGCAGAAAACAATAATAAAAATATAAATATAAATACATATATATGTTGATTTGGTGAAATCAAATGCTCACTTTCATTTAAAGAATTACAATACAACAGAAATATTTCTTTTTCCTTGCCCAATATACCTTCAGGTACAATAACTAATGCATGTGATTATAATCTTTTGGTTCCCAGACTCAAATCTTGTTCTACTCGTGTTTTCCTCTTTTTAAAAAAATAAAAAAAAACCCTGAACAAAGCTAATTATTCTGTTGGCTGCCCAGGCAATAAATTGGAGGCATTAAAACACGTTCATTATGGAGATTAAAAAAGCAACGGATGGCTGAGTTCTTAAACTGATGAGTATACAAGGGAAAACAAATCCAGTTCTCCATGCGTAGTAATGCACGCGCGGGACTCACCGGCACCACTAAGCAGACACAGGACCGTGTTCTGCAGCGAAGCTGATGCGTAGTGGCAAAGGTATTGTCATTACATGCGGCTCCGCCACACCGATATTACTTTTTAATGTAGTCCACAGTGTGGCAATTCCACCCCATAAGCCAAAGTCATTCTGCTCCGTGTAAGCATGATGCCGAGGTCAAAGTGTTGCTTTCTGAGTCGGTAAATCTGAGCGCTTTACTGCTGTCTCACAGGCACCTGTAAAAAGGGCTCATAAGCGTCCCGTTATTACTCAGTGCTCGCGTTTAGCACGCGGCTAGCAGAGGAACAATCACCTTGTCACATTAACGTGAGCATTAACCTCCTGACCACATCTACGGGCCGGTGATCAACAAGTTCTTGCCAATTAGAAATAAATTAACACAGCTCTGCCGGTGGGTGGACACAACGGTTGGAGCAGACTGTGAGGAACGAGCCAAATATGATTTGCCTTAATTAATTTGCCGTAATAAAATAGTAAATTAAGAGCGTAATGGCCACCAAGCTGCACAAAGTTGAAGGAGCGGATACAGGTTTGTCGCCATCCACGCATGCACACAACACAACATTAAACGTTTCGCATTAATAAATCATTTGGAAAATGGATGGAAAAAAGATTGACTTTAAGTGTGTTTTTTCCCTACTATATCTTAGTTCTTGTCCAGTAGATGTTTGAGCTGGAAACAAAACAGGAAGTGAAAGAAACGCAGGGTGACCCGAGGACAGCGATCCCTCCTGTCGTCCGTGTGTGTGCAGCAGATGCACCGTTGAGGACCTGTGGTCCAGATTAGCACCTCGGGGGGTTTTGGCGATGAGCCCAGCTGTGGCGTCTACGCGGCGAGGCAGCAACACGCCGCCTATTCTGTCTAAGCCTCTCGAAGACCACTCACGGACCCTCAGAAAGGACTTAGCAAAACAGTTTTTAGCCTTGAGGACTGCCCTCTTTTTTCTCTCTCCTTTTTATCCATTTGTGTGAACACTTGGCTGAAACGACGCCGAGGGTGCAGAGGGACGCGGGGTGAGCTATTGTTTTTTGGGCGTGCGGGACGTTGTTGTGTTGTGTGGCGTCGTGCGCATGCATCAGGCAGTCACTTAAAGAAGTGCTCGCCGTTCCCGTGAATTAACGAGCAGTTGGGAAGAACAGGCCAAGGCGATGCCATCTGTAAATGTCACAGGCACTGCTTGCTCATTTTACACATCATTAAAGCCAATATTCCTAACCTGTATCAGAGCAATCAGGAGCAGGCCATTACTGCGACAGGGGCCCCGGGGGAACCACGACCAAACTCAGAAAGAAGAGAGCAGGCAGGCAGGGAGGGAGGGAGAGATAGAGCACACTCTTTATCTTTACAGGCACACACACACTCCTGCACACTTTTACACACATACAGACACACACACACCTACCAACAATAAACAAACACAAAGTAAAAAGGAATCAGCACCAGCACCTCCACCCTAATAGCTAGTGCATTTAACAACAGAGGCGAATGAAAACAGGGCCAATTATACATGTATCTGTGGGCAGTGTGTAGAGAGCCCAAATGAGAATCTTGTTATTCCTTTCCCTCCATACTGTGGCGCTCAGAAAGCTAAGCCATTACAAGAGTGGAGGCTCCAGGGACAGCTTTCGGAAATGAGAGCGAGTCGGGGAGTGACAAAAAGTATTGAGATAAACACCCACCATTAGCACAGGCAGTTAAACCTCCATTTCCTAATCCTCAGCTGGACTCCAGAGGATATTAACCCTTACTTTACTAAAGGTGCAGGACAATAGGATGCTGGATTAAGTTGGCACTAAAAAAAACACAGGTTTTTTTAATTGACAATCTGCGCTTGTCGCTTTGTAGTCTGAATGAAAACGATTCCTTGTTCCAACCAGCGTCTTTCCATGTTTGTGTTTTTTGTTTCATTATCCAAACCTGGAGAACATCTGCAGTGTAGGGCAGATGCATCCTTTATTTTGCATAAATGCAGAGTAGAGATGAAGAAAAAGTGCTAATATAACCATAGAGGTATTTGTTGGCTTGTTAGTTTGCACATTCTGTACATTACGCAGACAAGAAATTAGTACTGGGAAATGTGATTTTAAATAAACTAATCTAATAAATGTGCAGTTACCTGTTCCTTTGCCATAGATTCCATAGAAGGCAGAATAACTTGTTCCACAGACTTATCTAATAGTCAATGATCTTTTTCAAACAGCTTACTTCTTCTTTAACCTTGAGAGAGAACGTTTATTCGGTTTTAGCTTGGTTCAACCTTTGTGTATTTTCATATACGTGTGTGTGTGTGTGTGTGTGTGTGTACATACACATTTAAGGACGTGCAGAGCACCAAGTTGCGGCAGATTATTCTTTTTAGTCTTTTTTTGACAAGTTGCACACAGAAGAAAACGTGAATATACTAAAAGTAAATAGACTTTTATAGTATTTTATTTTGTCCTGGAGCTGCCATTAAAGTTTTATGGTCATATTCCTCTACCAGTGTATGTTATTGTCAATGTTTTCTTCCTATTTAGCAAATTAGTTTAGATTTCCACTTAATCACCTCTGATTTCATAGGGCAGATTACATATTACTGCACAACGTGAGATAACAAGCTAACAGCAGCACCCTCCTTGAAGGTTTTTATTAGAAATAGGGCTGCAATTACAATTATTTTGATAGTTGATAATTATATTGATTATTGAAACTATGAATCGACTAGTTTGATTCACAAAATAGTGTTAATCGTGGTTTATCAAAAGACTAAAGAAACAGAAAATAATCCGATTTGAACAGCTGGGACCTGAGAATTTTGGCATTTTCTTCTTAATGATGACTTAAACTAATTAATCCATTACCAGAATAATTGCCATTTAATGTTAATATTTGGTAATCGACTGATCATTGCAGCTCTAATTATAATTAATAAAAATGTATCCCCGTCCTAACTCCATTAAGCTGTAAGGATGCGGCAAATAATCTTATATACAACTACTTTATGATTCATATCTGAGATGAAACCTTCATTTAACATCAAGCTATTTGATATAGTCTATAGTGCTAAAAAATCTTGCCTCAGAGTAAAGTATGGTTTGATACGATGTATGTCAATAAATGTGTGATATAGCTGTAAATTAATGCCTTAATAGCTTCTTGTCATTTAAAGTATTCAAGCACTAAGTCCTTTTTTCTCTCCCTGATTTCTGTGACCATCGTGAGAGTAAATGTCCTCATCCATAAACCTGCAGCAAAGCTTCAGGAAGGTGCCCTCTCAGCCCAATTTCTCTCCAATCCCGCACCTCCCTTCCTGCCCCCATTGGACAATCTAAAACCCCCCCAAAAACAATGAGTATTTGATACACTTTCTTTAAAAGAGAAATACATTAATGATGCTCCCTGACAGTCTGCATTAATCAGAGGGGGCTCCCCCTGAACACAACTCTTTATCGGCCATCGATTTTCCAGTGGGTTTATGGCGAGCGACACACCGAGAGAGCTCGTCGCTGGGCGGCTGCTGTGAAACACATTACGGGGCTGTCAGTTGTCTCGCCATGCATCCTGCATCATTCTTTAAGCACATGAGAAGTTCATTACACCACACGGCTCTGACAGTGCATAGGATATTAGGGACTGTGGCCATTGTGGATATCCTTGGTGGAGACGTAGCACATGGCAAAGACGGCTATTTTCCCCAAACACACCTTTAAACGGATTTGAAATAAATGCGATTTTAAATAGGGTTCTCAGGTTCCAAGCTTAACTTCGCAAGGAGGGGATCGATTTGTAGGTTTGCTGCAAAGATAAATATAATACTCATTAATCATAGTAATTAACATGAGGTTGTAAAATATATCTACAAAAAAAATTCCCCATTTTGACACCCACACAGAGGAATCCTGTTAAGTATTGTAGGACGGTGCAGCAACAGTTTCTCCAGACTTGTACATCCTACACGTCCCATGTTGACCGAAATGATTCCTCACCTTAAGATGCTTGCGCTGTTTTGATTTATGATGCTTCACAACTACTAAAATTCAATTTCAGCCTGCATTGCACGCTTCTGATTGCCCTGTAAATGAGATAAACTGATAGCAATTTATTCAAAGATCCCACCTCTCCTCGCCTCTCCTTTCTCTCTCTCCCTCCTCCTCCTCTTGTTTCAAACAGGAGACACAACTCACATCCTAGACTTGGGTGAATCCAATATTTAAACAATACGTCTGTATTCCAGGGCATTCAGCAGAACAGACAAGCTGATGCTAATAGAAAATAAAAAAAAGAACAATGAGAAAAAGATAGGAAACAATGCGTATTTGAAGACATGAGAAACATTCGGTATCTGCACCTTCCAGTCTGATTAGTGTTGACTTCCTCCTTAGGAAGAGTATTCCGACTTCAATTATGCCAACGTGTGGAGGACATTTATCAATGAGAATCTGATCATATTTGATAATGCCAGCCGGCCGTCAATCAAGCCTTCAATGCCGTTAGAATTCTGCCAGGAGAGACCCATTAAGAGCTAAGTAGTGTAAAATAAAATTGAAATAATGTCAAGGTGCCTTAATAGATAGAAAATATGCTGCTATCTGCTTCCTTCGCAACATTTATAGAAACTGTCAAAAAAAAAGCAAACTCTGGAAAATGATCAGAACTGACAAGAACTCTGACCACTACTGATGCTGATCTAACCACTTACTCCGACAATAGAAGCAGCACCACTTATCTCCCAGATGCTGATGATGTTCCCTCTCAACTATGTGGTCAACAGACCCATTCAGACTTTAAAGAGAAGCTGTCAGAGACCATGATAAAAAAGTATAATGATTATAAATGCCGAGCCCCATTTAGGAGGCGTCAATGCCATTGTTGTTGTTATCCAGCGTATCAATCTTGTTGATTGATCATCCCACTCGGGTGACATCAGTTTTATGGCCTCTGAAATGCGTCTCAGTGTTTTCACAATGCCATCCAATTAGGGCACTCCATTCATCATTGGGCTGGAGAATCATTATTAATTGGGTGGAGAGCCGGCTGACACTCCCCTGCTGAGCAGGGCCGTGCTTTCTGGAGATCGGGCTATTCATACGGCCACTAAAAGAAATGGGGGGCTGTGAGGGTGCAGCTTGCACGGGGGCCACATGGACACTAAACTACACACCTTTATGTATTTTACAATGGGTTATCATGTTATTTTAACTAACAGCAAGTCAAGAAATGTTACGTAGGCAGAAGTACAAAGCTGAAACAATCGTTGCACGGTTGAGCCTTTAGTATCTTTAATTAAAAGGTTAATTAATCAACATGTAGAAAAAAGGAAAAGTGCCTCTAAAGTTCTACATGAATGTGTTTTCCCAGTTGTTCTACTTTGTCTGGTGAAGACAATTCCCTTCTACCGCCCCATGTTACTAACGCCTTAGTACTTCATTGATACCAACTTCATTGATAAACAGCACAAGGAGTCACTAACTGAATGGCCTTTCTGCAACTAACGCAATTATGTATTTGTATTTAAAATGTGTTTATAATGTTATGTTAAGAACCTGCTGTGAAACAGTTTAGAGAGGCTAATCTGGTGTCTTATATTGATTTTGCTTAAATAAACTTAACTGCCTAACTGGCTTTCCATTAGCAATAATTGCTAATAAAGTTGGGTGCACAATACATTTTACAGTAGCTTGCATGTTTTATAGCACTGTGCCAAGCATAGAAAGAAATAAAAAGTCTTTTTCTTGACAGATTTGTGTGAAAGTTTTCATAAGTTCTGACCATTTCAAAACTGTAGCAGAAATGACGTGTTGTACCTTCGTTGCCTGCAGATAAACCATCTGGCTTTGTGATGCCTGTGCTCTTTTTCCGTCTGTGTTTCTTGCGGTTGGCGTGTGGTGAGGGAGGCGGCTCCAGTTTAGGACTCGTGGCGCTGCCCATGCTGGAAGTCGCCGGGTCGCTCATCCCATTGGCTGAAAAAACACAAAAAGCAGTCATTATTTTTAAGGCCAGACAAATGGTTTGGACTTTTCAATGAATGCATGTGTGTTTTATGCAGATGTTGAATGGTTTAGCCGCAGAGGTAATATGATGCAAGCCGACTTATGAACTCCGGCAGTTAAGCTCTTTAAATCCCCAAAATACTGATCTAGCAGTGGCCCATGTATAAAAAATAGGTTATACACAAAATTGTTGAATTTTCCCTTGAAAACAATGCATAGTTTAAAAAAAACAACATCCTGGATTTAAGTTTTTAACTACTTCTATTTAAAATTGCATTTAGCTAAATCTTTTTATCTAATCAAAAATGAATCATATTCGTCAAATGTCTTGTATTCAGTACAATTAGTCCAGTATTAAAAAGAATATTTTTATTCCATTAGCAGATTTAGAGTTTTTTCCCCTGATTTGGGTCAATTTGGACTGCACTCTAAAATAATTAAACTAAAATTAAAAAAAAAAAATATATATCCCAATTGAATAAGATAATTCTACTCAATTTTCACCTGATTAAGATTTTTTGCAGTGTACTCAGGGGAGAACAATACGAGTTACTGACACTAAGTTCAAGTCTGGAGTCTTGTAATTATTATTATCACTAATATACAAACTGAATAAAAATGTGTATAAACGCACGAGAGAAGAGTGAGGATCATGTGTCTAATTTAACAGTTAATGTAGCAGTATGTTGACTCATATGTAGATCACTGATTTGTCCACCAGTAACTCAAAAAATTCAATCTTTGTGTTAAATGAGAAAACATTAAAGAGGTGGATATGAAAATCGTGAAATACTCCTTTAAAGAATAACTATACAGGCTTTTTTTTTCTTTTACATTTTTTCTCAATTCATATCCAACTCAAAATGTGAGGGAAATCATTTAGCATGAAATATCAATGTATAAATTGCTGTGCTCATGAATAATGAATCACATTACTGAAAGATGCATGCAAAGCAAAGGCTGACTAGTCACAACCTCTGAAATCGGACGATAACATTAAAGAGTTGGAGGTGGCGTTGCTGTGCTCCAGAAGTGAGCGTGTTGCTGTGGCCTCAGACGGAGTGAAGGACAGGTATGAGGCCATCAGTGAACAAATGGTTACCTACGTTGGCCGCCGGCAAAGCTCTCTATATGACTGTCTGAGAGTGACAGGGGGCTAAGGGCTGGCTTTGTTTCTTGTAAGTGATTTTATAAATGTGATATTAACCTGTGCTACCGTTGGGCAAAGGGATGGAAAGGGATGGGACGGCAGGAGGGGGGGCTGTCAGCATGCCATCCTTCTGATTTCCTGACATTTGACACCACTTTCCCTTCTTTCCCCCTCCGGATGCCATTATGAATCTGGGAGCGGGGGGCCGAGGGGCCTGGGGGGGGGGCAGGGGAGCGGGGAGGGAGGGGCCCGGTAGATGGGCCCCATATTGCTCTCCTCTTACCACCCTGTGTGGTGCTGGCAGCCTCCTCCATTGTCTCCCATCAAAAGCTCATTGTAGTGTGGCAAACTCCATTCATTTTCCCCCCTCCCCGCGCACCGTCCCAGCCCCAGGGGTGGAGTGCAGGAGGACAAGGGGGCTCAGGGATTATTGCTGTTGTCGTTGCCAGTTGCACATGCTATAATGTGCGGCACTGTGCCATTAGCCAGTGTACAACATTAGGCCTAATTCGGTCATTACCTTTAGGGAGATGGGGCTGTCTTGGAGGAGTAAGATGGGCTCAGCAGGGGATTGAAGATGCTAACATTGGGGTGGGGGGAGTGGGGGGATAGTGTGGCTCAGAGGGCCCGAGGATGCATTGTTTTGAGCATGTGCAAAATTCATAGGAGACAACACCTGAGACACACATTGTTAGATCTGTTTCAATGAGATGTACACAAACATAAATGTCAATCAACAAATTCATTCAAACAATCATTCATTTGATGAAGTGCAAATCCTTAAATAACAAACGTGGCACTTGAGAAAAATTATTTATTACATGGCCTGGCATTAATAAACATAACACTGGCGCTTGTGCTGAACAGACTTGGTGCATTAAGCTCTCTGGTGTTTTGAATGGCAGCGCGCAGCCACACATGTAGCAGCTCCTGGTCGAGGCGTCTGTTTCAATTTCCCTGCTCTCCTGCAACAGCCCCCCTGAGACGAGTCATTAGCTGGCTCAGACAGCTGGGGGCACGGGGGTCCTCCATGTGTCCCCCCTCCCCACACACCAACCCCCACCCTCCTCCCACTTCCTCCCTCCCTATCCATCGCGGCGTCTGTCCCGCCAGCACAGCTCCGTATGGCGGCTGTGGAAGACTCGAGCTCCAAAAGCTGCCCCTGATGTGACAGCCAGCATTTGTTTAATGTCGCTTGAGGTTAAAGGGGAGGGCTGTCCCTCAGGGGCCCCCAAACCGTGTCATAAACACCTCTAATTATCAATTTCTGGCCCCTAATGTTCTGGAAAATGACCCTGGCCCCACTCATCCTGCACCTGAAACATATACAAAGGAGTGCTACAACTCCCTTTCTATTTCTATCAGCTGGTAAGAAACGGATAAAACTACAGCACACGCCAGTGAACAACAATATCAAAGCGGAGGCCTAATGGATTGAAATAATGAACGGTGTCCTGCCTCAAAGTGGGTCTCAGTTCTAAACTATTCATGACTGAGAGATTATGTTTCTGAAGAATTGTGAAGTTTGAACTGGACTGAACTGCGAGCGAGAGAAATCCACCGCGGCGTTATTAGCTATAGTCATCGGTGTGTGTGAGGGCCATCAGGACCAAGCTGGGTAATGAAGCACACTACGGATCAGGAGTCTCTTTCCCACTCAGCCGAGATCACCTGGGCAGTGGAATAGGTATCAGCCTAACCTGTGATTACAGTGTATTACGCTCCCACCGCAGAGATGACAGTTTAAACATGCTTCAGGATGAAGCTGGTGGGTGAGACAAAGAGGGGGCCGCTAACAGCTTCCTGGCTTTACCAACGCCACACTGGGAATGAATGAGAATGATAAAAGGGTGAGAGAGCGAGGGTGGGTGGGGGGGTGAAGAGAGGGAGGGGGGTAATTTCATTGTTATTCAAGAGGCTCCGGGTGAGGAGCACTATGATTCCGCCAGGCCCCTTGACATGGCAGCCCTGCCTGTCCTCAATCAAAGCCAACGGCTGCAATTAATGGCAAAAATTAGAAACAATCACCGCCTCCCCCTTATTATCCTCAATTAGAGCGCGCTAATCAAGGCCTGATCACGCTCCGCTGCTCTCTCCAAACTAAATGTCAAACTTCATTATGGCCCGGCGTAGAAATCAAACGCCCCACATGCTATCACCTTCGCATCAGGAGGCCAAGGTATAAAACACAGTGCTGCGGGGAAAAGGCTATCTATGCATTAACTACCTGTCCTCATATGCAAATATGCATTGAAGGAGGGAAAAAAAAGGGCACAAAGAAAATAAGCATAGTGATGCAAACTTTATACAGAGGGCAAGAGGTGGACAACATTGATCCCAATTAGGGCCGCAACCGATGACCATTTCAATTATGGATTAATCAGCTTGTTTATTTTCTCCCCATAAACAGTCAGAAATAATAAAAGAGTGATTGCCCCCCTGGACCATTAATTTAAATTTAAACTATTTTAACTTTCAACAATGGCAACCCTTTTTTAAAATTGTGGACAAATTTTCTCTTGATCAAATTATCTATTAACTGACTAATTTCTCTTCTTCCAACTTTGTCTTTTACTGGAACAAAATTATCTAATTTTCCAATAATTTCCATTCTAATGTTTAGAAAATCTCCCGCTGGGACCGAATTGCTGGACGACTACTAGGGTAATTTCAGTCGGTTTCATTATTTTTCGGGCCATGGGAACCATGAGCCATGATGTCTCAATAGAGCAATATTGAGTAAATTATTGAATTATTGCCCAAAGATCTGCAGCAATCTTGCGACTTTGTGAATGAATTATTCCCGGCGCTTTGACTTAAGTCATGGTCATCAGCGACCTGATCACATCTCAGGAGATGACAGTTTGAGCCTCTTGCTTTTAATTCAAGCTCAAAGATTGAGGTGTACCAAGGAGGGCAGGATCTAAACAAGCATCCGCATTAAGGATGAATGTCTTTATGAATGCAAGCAATAGAAAAATTGAGCTGGGATTTAATCAAAAATCTGCGCTCAATATTCAAGAGACGTTACTACCTCTACTTCTGCCTTTGCTCAATAGGTTTACAAATGAGGACATTCTTTAAATAATATGGAAATGGTTAGCTGGCTAAGATGCATTCATTCTCCGGTGAATCATCAATCTGCTGTTTTTGCATCTCAGAATCACATTTTATGTTAACCTGCAACCTTCACCAAGGATAATGGAGTGATTGGGCTTGGTTCAAGTCAATTCGAATGGCAAAACATGAGCAGCCGCCACTGTGGAACACCCTCTATTGATTATTGAAGGCACGTGTTTCAAGCTCCAGCTTATGTTTTCTGATAGTCCCGTCACACTAAACATATTCTCCTGCTTATTCCAGACGCTCAAATCCTAAGGAGCCATACAATCAAGGATTGTGAAGAAAGTTTGGGAACTACAAAGTAGTACCTTTGTGTGTACAACACGAGCTCCTTAAACTGTCTGACTACTCACTGATTATAGCGACTCCCGTGAGCAGCATATCTATCATTCCACACTACTATTATTTTCAGCTCATTTGCCTCATTCAAGCTCATTTGTTGGTTACCTTAGGAGTAGCATGAAATTAATTGAAGAAAATAGAATAATCAAGCAAATTGTGGATCTGACTTAGTTGAAGAGTGGATGCTGGTTAATGAGCTATGTTGATATTGAAGACTTTTCAGTTTACCAAACACAGAAATGGGATATTCAGGACCCTTTTATTTCCATATGTTTGGTATTTCCTATTTGTCGTCTGCAAACCAGCCTGTCTTCACAAATATCCAGTATAAAGCCTTTTTTTTTTCTTTTTCTTTCTCATACACATTGTAATACAGATGCAAACATGCTCTGTGGAAAACTCACATACAAACGGCTACACTAAAAAAAAAAAAAAAAAAGATTCAGACATACACAACACACATTGCCGCTCATTTATTTGAGGACCCCACGAATCTAAGTAATTCTGCTTTGGGCGTGCTGCTGATGGGAGACGGGGGTAGGGGGTGATGGAAAGTGCCCGCGTCCAGGCAGAATTGATCGTTTGGCAGCTCAAAATGAGAGACAGGGCTTGTCTGCGGAACCACGAGGGCCGCGCGGTCGGACTCCAGCAGCGCTCGTAAAAGTGCGCTCTTTAAACTGCCGGGGCCCCTGGGAGCCCATGGGGAAGGGAAGGGGAGGGTGGGGGGAGCCGCCGCCACCGCGCTAATGAGAACTACCAGAGTGCAAACATGCATGGAAATGACTGTTATTCTGTTGATGTGCATTTAAGTGCTTTTTTACTGCCAACCACAAAGAGAGGGAAATAACTGGTGATGAATGGTACCCCCGAAAAGCATTCATTTTCCTCTTCGGAAGAGAAGAGGGAGGGGGGGGACGAGTGAGATGGAAGGTAAAGACAAGACAGGATGGGGTGGGGGGTGGGTATGGAGGGGGGGTAGACATGCATGGTGAATATATTATTCTACTTCACTCAAGTACAGTGACAAAGCGCGATGTGACACGGAGGCGGTAAGTGGAGACGCATCGGTGGCAGGAAGTTAACCTTCACTGTTCCTCTCCTGTGAACACGCTCCCTCGCTGCTTCTATCAAAGAGCAGCAGCCAAAAAAAGGTCACGGCGATCACAGCCTTGATCACCTCATTAGGAAAATGAGCCTTGTTCCACCTGTCTCCTAAAGGAAGCGGGGAGACGGCTCCGCCAATCCACCACGCTTCTAGATCAGATTCCTCCAGTTTGTTTTTGTTGTTTTGTTATTTTTTTTTGTCACTGTGGTAAATACGTGTGAATTTCCTCGTTGAACTCGTGGGAGGAGTGAGAAGCTGAAATGACAGTGTAGCAGGTGGAGGGTCTTACGGGCGCCGCTGCTCGTACTGGTGTTGATGGCTTCATTCCATTGGTCGGCGCTCGACACGGAGAAGGAGCGCTGGTGCATGCCGTCTTTACTGCCGCCGAACGCCGAGCTGCCCGTCTGGAGGGACGTGCTGCTGTTGGAGTGGGGAGCGCCTGCGAAATGAAAGGAAACATAAGAACAGGATTTTTTTCCTAAAACAATGGCAGGTTTCTTTTCTATAAACAACACAAAAACCTATGGAAAAAATACGATAATGCTTGTAATTGAGTTTTTTTTGGTAGAACTGAAATGCTGCTGCCACTTTATTTGTGCACATTTCTGTGTCAAACAACCCCCCCCACTCACACACACGCACACACACACACAGAACCCTTCTCCCTCCGCCTCTGCCTCTAATTAGCCCTTAATTAACAAGATACACTCTGAACGCTAATTATCTCGCCTCATCCCTCTGACTGCCACATCGATCTCCACTGGCGTCAGCAGGCGTTCTCTCCCTTACTTCCAATCAGGCGAGCCGCAGACGCCTGGCTCTCTTTACTAATTCATGGGCTAGGCTGCGCCATGTGGGGTCCTCCCCTCCTGTTCTCCAACATATCCTAACTACCCCGAAACCTCATCGATTCACCTCCAGTCATGTGAAGGGGGGGTGGAACGGTGCGACTGCTGCGGAAAATGTTGGAAATGCTCCAAACTTGTGCAATTTGACCCTATTTATCCTTATTAAAATAAAGTTGCATGAATGAAATCTGTTTAAAATAAGTAAAAAAATAAGGTGTTTGAATCACAATTAACTGCAACAGAAGTTAATTTTTCCCCAAACAATACCCATTTGACAGACCGCACAGCTATTTAATCAGGTAAATCAATACTTCTTTGACACTGAACGGTTATAAAAAAATGTGTTTTGTAAAACAAGCTATATCTCTGATTTTTCCTCATTAATGCTTACCCATCTCACAGGTATCACACATCAGGGCCTTTTATTCAATAATTACAAGAGAATATCAGTTTCTGATTGAGGTGACAATAACAGAAAATATAGCGTGTGGGTCGCGTGTAAAGTAAACTAAGCGGCACGGGTGCTTGTTAGGATAATATGTCCTACTCATTATCTAGAGTAATAAGTGTATCAAATTCACATAATCATGTCTAATTAGTATCAGTAATTATCTTGTTGGGCCCAGGAATATTAATCTTCAAGTCCCAGAGGGGAGGGAGTCGGATCGCAGCGAGAATGGGAGAGAGAGCGAGGGAATCACGCTGAGGAGCGCCGACTAAATTAGCATGCTGAAATCAGAGCGGAGGAGGAGGAGGGGTACTGAAAAGAAAACGTGAAACTTTGTTTTTGAAAAGTGACGGATGAATTGATACATTTTAGAAAAAGGCCTCTGATTGCTTATATCATTACTGAGTTAAAAAAAATGGCTTATTTATAAGGATGATTTTTTTTTTATATAAAACACAAGAGCATCAGAAAAAACACTGATGTTACACAGACATACAGTTATTCACCTCATTGTTAGGGGTTATTATTTAATTTCTACTATTAAAGTAACAGATTTCTCTTATTACCAGCGTGTGAAGTTTGACTCTCTCCTCAAAAAAAGAGACTAAAAAAAAAAAAAAAACCTCCAAAAAACTTGCAGATAACTACAAGGCATCTTCGATTGATATTTAAAATTCAACAATCAAGTCTAATTGTCAAATTGGATGCTAATGATTAATGAATTATACATGGCTGTAACCATTAGTCCCCAGAGACCACTCCTGCATAAAGGGGAGGATAATGTAATTACAGTGGAGAAATAATCAGCTTGTGGCACTAAAAGAGCCGCGTACGAGCAGCTCCAGCCAGGTCCACGGCTCCAGTGGAGGTGGCGGCACGGACACGAGCAAACCTCACAACTGCACAGCCCAGAGCCAAAAAGAGCCCGTTTCGGTCTGAATGGCGCCCAACTGCATAGCCACAAGGGCCAAATACGTCACGTGTTAATTACATTTTTACACAATAAATGCTAAGTACAACAAATTTACAAATAAGAAGTATCAATTAAACAATTAACTTAATAGTGAATATAGATTAGGTCAGTGACAATCATCATGAAATCACAAAGCAGACCTCCCTGTATATTAATAATTAATTAATTAACCCTAACCCTTCTGACATTGAGTCAGATACAAAGTAAAATAGTACAGTTATTTAATTAAATATTTTCTGGTTCATAATACTTGTGTACTTTAACTTGGGTATAGTTTTGAATTCTGGGAATTGTGGAATATTTTTTTATACTCTTTACTTTAACCTCTACTAAATTCACTTTTCTTTCCTTTACAATATTTATCAAAATGAACACCAACCTAAATATACAAAACACCATTAAGACTCATCATGTGCAAGAGACAACAAAAGCCATATAGTGTGTTCTGGAGTCTATCCAGGGCTGGGGTGTTAAGTAGAGGCGATGGATTAGCGGGAAGCAGCGCTGCCGTGCCTCTCATTTCTCTTTAGGCCGGGCCGTCAGTGGGCTGATGAGCCGTAACGAGGCCTGACCCCTCCGTGGAGTTGTTGCCATTATGTACAAGTAGTGGGATAATGAAGCATTCATGCTAATGTGGGCCGGGCAGCACATCATCTGCTGGCTGTGTAATCCACCATCATCCCGACCAACGCCCAGACACCCCCCCACCCCCCACCCCCCACTACTGCTGCCGTCAGGCCCTACACAAGTCTTACTCGGACATTTTATGATGTAATTTCACACACTGTATGCAACAGAATATATTTACATTAACTCTTAAATACATCAAAAACCCCCTTTTCTTATTTCAATTTTTAGTTATCTTGCTGACTTTTTGTATATAGGCTTTATTGTGTTGTTTCACATCAACTCAAGATCCTTAAACACTTCTTAAAATGTGAATGTGAATTCCTCAGAAATGAAGCTAGATAATGTAAACAAATAAAAAGAACTAAAGAAATGAAATCCAAATGGTACTCTAAACTGTTACTGATTCCCAAACAGGGTTATTTGCAGCAAAGAGAAATTATAAAATAATAGATTGTGAGACATTTTTGTGTCTTGGATGAAATTAGACAATAATATGATAAGTGTAAGGCTGATCTATGGTATATTACATGTCACAATAACCAATACATTTTACAGGAATAATTGGCTGAAACACAATTTGCTGTGATTGCAGCACATTAAACCACTTAGCATGTGAGAAGAGTCAAATAATAAAAAGGAGAAAAAAACGGTAAAATAAGAGGATGACATTTCCTCATGTGAATGAAAAAATTGTAGAATGACATACTTTTTTTTACGGTTATTAACAGTGCTTTGTTAAAGTTCAAAAGAAGGAATCTGGGACATGATAAGAGGTGTTGATGAAGCTGGACTTGAGCTCATCCAATAAAGAAAAGAAAAATGAAAGGTTGGGAGTTGCTAATCCAGCTTCTGTAAGAAATACTGCTGATCTGTAAGCATGTGGCTTCTGGTTCCACGATTGCAGGAGATTAAAGCTGCCGAGAGGAAAGCAAATGAAACACTTTCCCGAGATCTCCACCTCTTCCACAAGCATCCGTCTCCCCCTACACGATTGATTAAAAGTGACTGGGCCCATTAATACTTTGATACAATGTATCTGTCGCCGGTGACACGGCGGGATGCGTGTTAACAGGGAGGATCATATTTAAAATGGTTCCGCTCGGCACCCAGCGAAGGAATTAAAGCCGGCCCGCTTGATAAAACCCGTGGGCGCATGCGTCCTCTCATTTGCTCTCTGTCTTCTCAACCTCTCCTCTTCATCTTCCCATCTCCCCCTTCCACTCAGCCCCTCCTTCTATCCGTCGCTATCCCTCTTCTCTCAGTGATTATAAAGGTCTTTAGATCTAAGGAATGAATGAATTACCAAAGGCAAAGACAAGGCTTGTGATTTGGACGCTGTGAATGAAAAATTACCCCTTTGTTCCCTTCATCAATTGCATGTCTAATGAAATCAAAATCCCGATCGCATAATCAGAAGAGGGTCCTCCACCCGGAGAGGGACCTGATGTGATTTGTAACCTTTCTTTTCCTAAATGGAGATTAAGGCAAATCTCCCTCATATTGTTCCCTGGTGTGCTAATGGACGGCAACTGATAATCTTTGGGAAGATTTGTCAATCATTCCATCGATCAATTGATTAATCGTCTTAATTCATCACAGAGCGGTTGTGTGTTTACCAAGAAACAGAACACCAGGAGCAAACAGGAATTGCTGTGTTTGGGGGGAAAAAAAAGAAAAGAAAGGAGGATTGTAACTGAAACCAGTTTTTCCCGAAACCTTGTCTGGCCTGTTTTTCCGGGGCCCTTTGTCTGTCCTGATGACTCCCCTCAACGCCGCGTGCAAGGTTAACAGTTAGCAGGATGCAACAACCTCGATCCGGATGTCCTCTGCTCTGTAAACTCCTACATCTTCTCTGCTTTTGACTGATGAACCCGTTGAGTGGTGGCAGCACCTTGGCCAGGTTTAACGCTAACCTGCCTGGACAGTGCCAGCGGTCCCCGCTGACCCGCCTTGGCACCGTACCCGCTCTCAGCCACTCGGCTTTTAAGCCTGAGCGATGGAAAACCTGTGCCCATTTCACAGCCGATGAAGGACCCCACCTCCCTCCAGGGATCACTTTGCTAATTAGTATTAATTACTCTTAATCCTAACCCCTGAATCCAATCACTGGCTTCCCCTCTCTCCGCCTGCCAGACTCTGTGCAGCCTCCGGTGGCGCAGCTCGCTGGGAGAGGTCCTCTATTTTTAAACTCCAAAAAGGTGGAAAAGCCCCGGCGTGACGCTCAGGACCGAACTGTTTTGTGTTGTTGTGACCCCGGCCACCATAGAGGAGGAACAATAACTAGGTCAGTGTCATCATAGTGGCACAATAGGCCAGTATAAACCGATCGTCATTTAAGAAAAACGGGCATTTGTTTAAAAAATATTTTTAATTCCCCATTTAGCAATTTTGAGAATTAATCGATTTTCTCTTAGATGCTCATTAAGTCATCCTTGTGTACACTATGAGGCAGCTAATTTGCATGAAGGAAACATTTGGAAAGTAGGTAATTAACCTGTTGGGGCCCATTTTTGTGATTAATCACAAACTGAGGACGCAGAAGATGAGTACAGTAATAAAAGGCTCATTGTGTAACCATTAAATATTGTACCTGCGATTCCTCATTTAGGTAGTGGAAGAAATAATTGGGAGACACGTCTTCCCTACCATGTCCGTCATTTAATACTAGTAAGTGTACAAAATCATTACGTGCTATTCATGTGAATACCACAACTATTGACTTGTAATTGTAAGTACAAAGACTACAAAAGCTGATTTTCTTGATTCATGGTTTGATATACAAGATAAAAATTGAAAAATGCCTCCAAAAATTTCTGAAAAGTCCCATATCATAGAAAATGAGATTTTAATTGTTTTTGTGCCGTTATATAAATATGATCATGTGTACAAAAACTCTCAATCCACAATGAAATGCACACAGCCTGTACTAAGAAAATGTGCCTTAGAACGAGCTGTCAGCATTTCTGCGAAATTGTGATGTCACAACTAAATGGCTACCGACCACCCTCCATTCAAAACCATTCTAATAAACAACCTGTTCTTTCTATAGAGCTCCAGAGAAAAGCTTGAGACATAAAACTACATTGAGATGTTTTTTTCGTTTGGGTTTTGGTATCAAAACAACAAATATGACCTTCAAATTGTCCAACAAACACAGCACTATCATTCTATATTTATATAATATAAATGATATTTATATAATATAAATGAACTCGATATTATATTTGAAAGGCTGGGAAAATTTAATGTATGAAAATCAACTATCCAAGTCATTATTTCAGATTATTTTTTATGCATCTTGAATATTATAACTTTAAAATAACCACAGCTGCATCCATGAAGCTCTCTTTTACTCCTTACTGAGGCAGCTGATTGTACCTGTGTTTCCTATGCCCAGCTGCAGGGTGCTGCGGTCCTTGGTGAGCCCGTTGGTTTTGGGGCTCGCCGTGGGGGCGACGGTGACCACCGCCCTGGGCGGCCGCTTCCCCGGAACCTTAACCGTTGTCCTCAGCAAGTCGATCTCCTTCCCGTGCACATTCTGCATGTAGTCCTGTGGATAGGAGCGGACAAGACGACAATGAGTGGTTCGCACGCTACACAAGTAACAAATATTTCCCTTTAATTCAGGATAATCAAGAAGTTATGTAGAGGTAAAAAAATCTAATTGAACACTCACTTTCCTCTCTCATTAGACACAACCCATTTTACATCTTAAATTAAGGGTTTGTGATATTTGGAAAGAAAGGATTGTAGAACCATTACATGTCACCTGTACCCACGTTGTCTATCCAAATAGCAACTGTTAATGAATGCAGTCTCATTCTCTTTCAATTTGGCCAATTGGATTCGGTTTAAAGCGACTGCCACCCCCAAAAACGTGGGAAGCCGAGGTGAAAATCATTGGGCTCAGCAAAAAAAAGGGCCAGATAGGAATGAGCTCGGCCTTTGCTGTCCCCCCACCAGCTCCCCTGCTTTATTACCATGTCATAAAGCACTCATTTCTTTCCCAAGCCTCCTCGCTAATTACCCAGTGAGCGCTCTCATTTCATTTTATTGCAGGAATTAACAGCCAGATCGAAGCGTGCAAAGCTATTAAGATGTGTGATTAAGCCACATTCAATTAGTTTCTACAAACAATTTAATTGAT
Source organism: Eupleurogrammus muticus (assembly GCA_036785175.1). Taxonomy (NCBI): domain Eukaryota; kingdom Metazoa; phylum Chordata; class Actinopteri; order Scombriformes; family Trichiuridae; genus Eupleurogrammus; species Eupleurogrammus muticus. The sequence goes on along the minus strand of JAYKQN010000014.1, from coordinate 12,957,785 downwards.
GTAGCAGATAGAATTAACAGAAGGTGATTGTGTGGATGGCTTGGCTGACTGGGAAATTAAAGGTTCCCCTCTCCCACTCTCAGTCTGCCTCCCTCCCCGTTTCTTCTCCCCGCTCTCCTTTTTTCAATCTCCCTTCCTCTCGCCTTCCTCACTCTGTCTCTGCTCCGCTGCTCAAAATGAGCCGGAGCTGTTACCGCGCTAATGTAACTGTCTCCCTTACTTCACCTCCCTCCGTAAGTCAACAGATTCATAGATTCATAGATTGCCCCGATGACCTGTAATAGCTGTAATGATCAAGAGATAGCCTGCTCAGTCAATTACATTCATCACCGTAGCACAGCACTGCTCTGCTAATAACTGCTTGTAAATTAAAGCGCTAACACACTGTCAGTGCGGCGAGGCCACACACAAGGTTCACGTCTCTAACTGTTGGGCTAGCGTTTCGAAAGTTGGAGCTGTCTCATTAGACACAAGTCGCTAATATCTTTTCATTTTCACCTCGCCAAATCAACGTCCCATACACAGGGAACGGGGAGGGGGGGGGAGCGAGCGTGATGGAGGGGAGTCGGGATGGGATTTGGGAGAACGCTTGTGAGCGAGGCGCCGAGGCTCCCGAGCTGTCTGCTGCCAGCCAGCCGAGTGTTTAAGAGGTATTAGCGGCCCAGCGGGATTCTGACAAAGATGAATGTGGGAGGCTGGTCAGGCTCTGCTGCCATGCGGCGAGAACCATTATAAATACAAGCCAGCGTGGAGTCGGGGTGCGGCGGGCACGCAGCAGCACGGCCATGTCTCCATTAGCTGGCGCTCGGAATGGCCGCTACGGGGGTGGGGGGCGGAGAGAGGGAAGGGGGCAAAGATGACCACTAGGACACCCTCTTTCTTGACACTAAAGCTGACGGGATTGCTTTAAACTGCTTTTATACACAACCTATATGCAATGCTGTATAATATGCTGTAATCCACTTTGATGCAGCGGTGCCGGTAAATGTAATCGTATGAGGAAGAGCCGTGCTCAGCGGTTGACAAAGCCCTGCATTAAAAAAAAGAAGAAAAAAAATCCGGCAGCCCCCTCCCACCCAAGTACAAACAGTAGTGTAACAAACACATAAAGTCGATAAAAAAAGGGAAAAAGAAATAGGGAAGAGAGGGAAGAGGGGAGGGGGTGGAGTGAGACTTACATGTAAACTGGGGTGGTAAGTGAGGACACCATTATCACACAGTGTGACATATTTCTTTTTCCACTCCTTGTTGAGGGATTTGCCACTTCGCTTCAGAAGGATTCCCTGTAAGAGACAGAGGCATCACGGTGAGCATATGCTCCTCTCTGCTGATGATATGAGCCATTTATAGACGTTAAACACCAAAACGCAGCATTATTATTGTTATTACACATTCATTATGGTAGTTGCATCCAGCATTTTCTTTGCGGCAAGTCACAGAGCAAACAAACATTTAAGTGACAATTATGAAAACAGTATGGAAGTGATTATATTAAATATATAGAGAAATAAAACAACAACAATAATTCACAACCAAATCCCCTTAAGGAGTGTTCTTCTTTATTGGAATGTGTTGGCTTAGGTTTAATCACATGTTAGTTTTTGTATGGTGACCATTTGAACCTCTGGCACAAGAGAGGCCATTGAGAAAGAGAGACAATCCATTTAAACCAGACCTCCTCCCCGCATTCATACACATAACACGCTGAACTCTGGAAGACCTCTCAAATCCAGGGATTAGGGAGTGTGATCTCCCCTCTTCAAAGCACACTCGGCTCTTATTCTATTCTACTTTATCTTCTAGGGGAACTTTTTAGGGCCTCAGATGGTTTCCTTATCTGCTGAGTAAATCCACTGGTAAACAATGCAGTTCCTCTGCTGGAGGTGACCAAACGCTGCTGAGTGCAAGGGGCCAGGGGGCTCTCTGGGGTTAAACAGTGAGGAGTGGCCTGCTTAATTAGGGGATTAAGACAGGGAGGTGGGGGCAATGTTTGTGCTTTTACAGCCTGGTCCTGTGTGTGTGTGAGCTAAAAGGAGGGGAGGGGGGAAGTTAAAGGGTTAGTGTTTTCCTAGCCAGGCCCATCCTTGCAGGCTTTAATCCTGATTAACACATCAGGAAGAGTTGACCCTTGGTGACCTGGGCACCAGGCTGTTTGCCGACAATCATCCTAATCCGAACCCCGAACCATCTAAAGGGGGGGACACAAACTCCTGGCTGCATGCTGGGACTCCAAAAGCTTTTCTATATATCGTCCTGTTTATAGCTTCATATTGATTATAACTTCAGGGATCTTCAAAGATCATCTCCAGGTGTTTACAAATACTTTGCTTTGAAGAATTATGTGTTTATTACGATTCTCCGACAAAAGAAAAAAGAAAAGTTGAAAATTAAGTGGAATACCCAAGTTGTGAGCCACTTTTGAGTTCCACACACACACACACACATATATATATATATATATATATATATATATATATATATATATATATATATATATACACACACATACACACACCAATTCCCTCAATTACCTTTAAGCAACACAATTATATGTAAATTATACTTATCCATGTTCCAGAAAGTCTAGTTTGTATTGATGATTTTTCATGAACAAAAAAAAATGGTGTCCCTCAATCTATAGTTGCTGACTGCCCACACTCTTCTCAATTTAGCCAATAAAACAACTGTAAAACACTTTCAAATGGCTCCCTAATCATACAAAGTAAATGATCCAGTCACAGGGCCTCTGGCGACTTTATAATAATATGTTTTACAAGCAAATATGTTGCTCATCTCGCGGTCTTACTGGAGCATTCATAAATCTATACGTGCAATCAGCGCTATGAAGCAGATCAATAAAGATACTAAAGACGATAATGTGAAAATCTTTACTCATGCAGACTGATTTTTTTTCCCCCAGTTGTTTTACATGAACAGCTGCCAGTTATGGTTGTGATGTATCATTCATAAACCACATGGCTTTCAGTAATTAGAACCTTGACAAATGATTTAAGACAATTTACTGTCATTGTTCCGTTTGGATTGAGCAATGTGGTTTAAAAAATTGTTTGACAATGGAACGCATCAAAAGATGAGGAGCAGTGTCCGGTGACACGCACACACGCGCACACACACACACAGAAACGAGTGTGTTTAGGTCTGTGCGCCATAAGGAAACAGGCCGACTGTCAGACGTGCTTCTCTGTGTCCACACAATTGTCATATCTCCCACAGAGAAGATAGTGTCGCTGCTTTCTTTTGTCAAGACTACCGGGAGAAAAGCTGCATCCTGCCACTGTGGCTGACTGATAGGCCGGGCCTTTTGTGACAGGCCGGGGATGAGGGGAAATAAAGTGTGTGTGCGTGTCGTGTCGGGAGCCAGGACTCACTGCTCTACAGGAGCGAGGGCATTGTTGTCCTCACTCAGTATTTTTTATAGATGGGAAGAGAGGGGGCAGAGCTGGGGGGGTTGTGGTAATTAAGCTCACATTGATACTTTGATCTCCTTGATTGTGCATTTGACTGGCCTGGAGATCAGCCAGTCACACCACTGCCCCCCTTCCACCCACCCAAATAAAATCCTTTGCAGAGAAGAAGGGGAGAGGTCTTATCTCGTCAGAAGTTGCCATGATACTCAGGGACATTGCCCCAGGATTTTAAAGTGAAGCTCTGTATTGGGCAAGAATGGTCAGAGAGAGGGGGGGGGCTTTCTGATCTGTAAACCTTCTTCTTATCTGGAAGCATTTTTTTTAAAGTGAATTACACTAATCTACATGAAAAGCAACAGCTTACTGAGATCAAATGGTTTGCGGAGTGGCCCCCATGAAGTTTTGAGTTACTTGAATTACTTCTTTTTCAAAGGTAGTTTTAGGCATTTGTCGCGATGCTGTGCGCAAATGTTATGTTAATAAGCATCATTCATGAAATGCTAGTTGCAGCTACCACTGGCACAGAGGAGCACTGATAGATGCTGTCAGCTGATAAACTGTAGTTTCCTCCAAATTGTTATTTTCTGATTGAATGAGAGAGCTTGGAAGTGTCACCCTGCCATTATTTCAGCTGGACCAAAGCCTCTGCAATTTCCTTCGAAAAAGGGAATGAGAACGCCTGGCTTAATACCCCCCCCACACACGACACACACACACACCACAAAAAAAGGAAATAATCTTCCACTATTTGCAGGTAAGGATGCTGACCCATTTTCAAAAGCACTTATATAATCATGAGTGATTAGTAATCAATGTGTCAATTACTTCTCCTACGGCTGCAGCCGGGTCGTTGGAAATGATCCTTTCTCAGATGTGTAATTCAGTGCTCATTTTACACATCTGATCCTTTGAAGCATAATGTAGGAATACGCAAAATAATAAGACACTAACTAAATAAAAAAGACAATCCTATTAAAAATCTTTGACATGGGATGAAAATAATAAATATTTTAGCATAACTGAGTTGGTAGTATTTCATGTATTACTGTGATAGATTATGTAGCGCTGTAAAGACAATTATATCTAGTGGGATATCTAATCAATGTTTCAGCAAATCAGTGCTGTCAGAGTTGATTATATGGATACCCATTAGTAGGTATGGTTCTTTCTAAATAAATAATGCACGCACACATTTATGAGCAATAAGTACTAATAAATAAATACAATTCCCATTAGACTTACGTTGAAAGCAACAAAAGAATATCCATTAATAAACAACTAGAACTTCTCACAAAAAATGGACTGACAAATTTTCAAATAGATGAAACTTAATTTAGGTTCAAACTGTTTGCTTGTGCTGCTGATTAAATTAATTACAAAAAATATACGATCAAAACAGTATTACATTAAACAAAAAATACACAATTGTTTTAATTGGTTTCACATACATTACCAGTGGAAACAAAACCTGCTATTTTTTTTTGTTATTTGACAACTATGTTACCTACAAAAAACAGAGGGCATTTTTGCAAATACTGTTCTGATGCTATGTTTAAACCCCCCAGCCTTCTGTCTGGATCTCATCTGCTGTCGCTGCCGTTGAGGTTTTCTTTATTGGTTGTGTTACACCACCATCTAGTGGTTAATGTAACACAGCGTATAATACGAGACAGTGGTATGGAGGATCATACTCACCCAGGAGAACTATGGGAAGTGTAGGGAGAAGATTAGGAAAGCAGCTCACCTGTTTGATAGGTATGGCTCTTCCACTGCCTATGCTGTCTGTTTTACTGTCAACGCTCTTTGCTTGTTCACTGGCTTTCCGTGACTGCAAGAAAACAAGAAAGTCAGTCAGCAACTGTGGTGACACACCGACGAAGAATCAGAGTGGAAGTCGTGGGGTGCAAGGTTAGCCTGTGTGTGTGTGTGTTGGGGCATGTGTGTGTGCGTGCGTGTGAGGGGGGGAGAGAGAGAGAGAGAGAGAGAGAGAGAGACTGGAAGTGAGAGATGAGGGGGGGCAGTGAGGGGTTTGTGTTGGAGCACTTTGCAGTATTTGTGGAGAAACTCGACGTTGCAAAATAAAAGTCTCAAAAAGAAGCTTGAAATAAACAGACAAGCAGACCAGCGAAACAAACAGCAGTAACACCGACGTGCAAGTTAAAAATTAAAATTAAAAAAAAAAATTAAAAAAGAGACCAAACCAAGACCACACTAGACACATCTCAACACAGAGGAGACCAAGGACGACCACACATTGAGTCATGACTCAGCCCTGAAACCCTTTGGAGGGGGGATCCTTTCCTCTGTTAGAGACCCAGTGTGGGTCCTTAGTGGGCCTGCAGACCAACTGCTGCTACACACAGTGTAGCAACAGCTGTGCCTTACTAGGTTTGTGTAGCGCGATACACAAGTTAAAAACTCAAAACAGGTTAAAGGAGAGAAAAAAAGGAGGGGGAAAACATGGTTATTTTAGAGCAGGGTTCAGTACAAGTAGCTCCCTCCAACCTTTGACCTGCAAAACCTAGGGGGACATGAAGTCATTCAGCACACATGTTAAACAATTCAAGTTCCAAAAAAAAAACAAAGTTCAGATACAGACATTTCAAGTTTCCGGTCATGTCTGTGGAAGGTAAAAAAGGTTAAACAGTGAATATACAATCTCACATGAAAGCATTTGAGAAATCACCTTAAAATGAGCTTCCCACCCCAACACAAATAAAGAGATGAGGTACAGGCAGGGACAGACATGAGTATGTATGGTCTCACTCAGAACATGAGAAATGTCCAGTCACCAATGGAGAGAGGTAGAGTCCAAGTTCAAGTAAACCAACTCTGCTTTATATGTTTTCAAACATTTTATTTTTTTTAATGATGACTTGTTTAGCTTCTATACAGACACCATACAAAGCAAGTCACAAATTCACTTCAAAATATTCAACAGATTGAGCCAAACATTGCAGTTCCCACAAAATATAGGATGGACAATAAAGGCATTATTTCATATATTCCTTATATGTATGTACTTTGTATAGAGTACCATTGTAAATAAAATACAATACAAGATATACAGCAGTCTATATTTTCGTCAATCCGATCAATGATAGAAAAAGCGATTATGTAAAAGTTCATAATCTCTGTACCAAACCTAAACTGAGAATGAAAAATGAAAATAAATAAGTGGATAAAAAAACAAAAAAAAAAAAAAATAAAAAAAAACAATTGAATGTGCAAAAATAAATAAAAAGAAAAGAAATGTTAAGTTTAACTACATTCATACAAGTCGGTTAAACCCAGTTTCATTTGTTGGTAACTTTCATTATAATATCTCTCTTTAACACCCTGACACACTACCCAGATTTTTTTATGAAGGCCTTCATAAAATTACCCACAGTTACTCTAATCTGAAATACCTCTGAAATAGTACATATATATATGTTTATACCACATTTTCAGTTCCATTCAAGACTTTAATACTCCCTGGAAAATAGGAAGGAATCAAATCAAAATCGGACCAAATGAACGATGTAGGAAAATCGAAAAAGGAAGGAAAAAAAACAAAAAACAACTTGGCACCTCTAGTCCTTGAGTCCTCATTTATGGCAAAAGGCAGTGTGATGTCATATGAGGAAAGGTTATGTCCTTTGGGCTGGATAACAGTTCCAAGAGTGACTTGACTGTACAGTGTGTTTTTTTTGTATGGGGATGCCTGAATGAGGGGCTGGGGGGGTGGACGGGGCATTTCCAGAAGAGTCCCTACAGTCTGTCTCACTTTGTGATATCTGACAGTCTAGCACCGAGTGTGACACACTCAGATGGACTCAAGTTTTTTTTGTTTTGCGTTAGACACAAAGTCCTACGGTTCCCATATGGCTGCAAGTTCTATGCGTTACCCTGAAATGCGATAAAAGCACCAAGGGTAAAGCAGCAACGAGCTGAAAAAAAAGTCCTCAATCAATAATCTCTTCTCTATCAGGACTTGGCAAAGCAGGGGGACTCTTTTTTTTTTTTTTTTTAAACGACCATGCTCTTCTAATTCAGAAGGAGTTGGAAAGCCCTTTTTGTTGAAGAAAGGTTGGAAGCAGAAGCACAAATCTGCAAATATTGAAAAACAGTGTCAAATGGTTATTTATTTTTTTGTTTTGTCTGTTTTTTTGTTTCATACGTGGAGATCCAGTAACAAGTCAAGGGACTTAAAAAATATGAAATGGGAAACACTGAATGGTCGACACTGATACATGGAATTGGATGAACATGAATGAGTGGGACGATTTTTGTTGGTTTTTTAATTATAAAAAATGCTGTAATATTGATCTAAATTCATCAACAGTGTGCTTTTCAACATAAAAAGGGACAGACAGCCTGAAGACGTCAGGGAACCACACACAGGTTACAAAACAGACCATTTATAGTTATTGACCATGGAAGCACTAGGAAAGGATAACGTGTGCTGTGCTGACACCTAGTGGCCGACAACAGGTATGGCAGAAACTGACTTGAAATGGTTGCGGTTGGTGGAGTTGATTTGTGAGCACAGTGAAAAGACAGAGTGATAAGATCTGTAGTAAAGCTTTGAGTTTTAGTCACTTACTTAAAAACAAACGAAAAGAATTGATAACCTACTGCATTATCAAGAGGGACGCACATCTTCTCTCACTACTCCCCAGGGAGCTTTTTTTTGTAAGAGAAATTACATTTTCTTGGATTATAGTCACATTAAATTTAGGCCAAAGAAATCACTTGATTCTTATTCTCAGCAACATTCGACAATGTTAAACTGCACAGTGCACTGGATGTTTCCTTCAAGAGTCCCAATGCCAGTGCCATGAATGTGACTACACTTCTATATTTTTGTATCTCAAATGGATGAGATTCGTTTCTTCCAGCAATTTTCTCTTGTATTTCTACTATCCAAACAAAATATGTACTATGTGATGTTTAAAGTGAGTCTGATATTGATCTTTTGAAGTCTGTCAAAGCTTATCTTCTGATGACATTAAGGCATAATATCTTTCGTTGACTATGTCTCCCAAAAATCAACATAGTGTGAACTACTTACAACAGTATGGCTATGAAAAAAAGGAATGGCAGCCTGCTTTCAATCCATGATGAGCAGGACCTTGTACTTTTCTTTTCTTTTTTTTTTAAATACAGATATCAATTAAGATTTGAAACGGACAGAGCTAGGAACGGGTTGTTGTTTTTCATCATGGTTAAAAAAAAGAAAAAAAAATGTTGGCACTGTACGTCTTCCTCTCCTTAAGCCCATCGTACTCTTCAAGTGTCACTGAAGAAATGTCGCCCCATGTTAACCTTCCGTCCAATCCTCCTCCTCCGCTTCCTCCTCCTCCTCCTTTACTCCCTCGCCCTCCCTCCTCTCCCACCCCTCCACTCGGCTGCTCCTCAGAAGGTCATGAGCTGAAACTCCCGCTCGGCCTGCCACTCCGGCACCCACACCGGGTAGGTGGCGTGCTTCGGTATCTCCATGACGCGGACGGGGAGAGGCTCATTTCTCTGGTGGACATGGTTAGTCACTACCTAGCAGGGGGGAAGGGAGACAACAAGGGGAGCTAGCACACAACCTGAACTGCTCGGACGCCACAGGGCTGCGGCTCCCACAGCAGCTGGGGGTGACAGGGTGGAGGCGATAGGAGGAGTAGAGGAAGGGGAAGGGAGTGGATAGGGAAGGTTAGAGAGGGAGTTAGTTAGAGAGAAAGGAGAGGGGGTGAGCGGGAAAGAGAGGGGCGGCAGCTGGAGACAGGGGGCATCATTGGGAGGAAGGAGAGAGGAAATACAGGTGGGCAGAGGAGGGATGTTTCAGAGGTGGGGAAGGGAAGAAAGAGGAACGAGTAATCTCCTGTAGCCTGACTTGTAAAGCTCAAAAAAAGTTCTGGAGCAGAAAAAAAACATGAAAGATTGAAGATGCAAGTTTGGAAGTCTTCATTCAGACATTCTGGTGAAAATGCATCATTGTTTTTTGTTTGTTTTTTTTCCCACAAAGCTCCAAGCTCTCTGTAGAATTATTCCAATTTGAGCAGGGGAACTTGTTTTTTGGCAGGATGTCTGCCTGGACCTCCCTGAGCTTCAAGAGAAGAGAGGGTCTGGCTACACGAGATTAGGAGACAGGCTTTGGCAGCAAAGAGAGAGAGAGAGAGAGAGAGACAGAGAGAGAGAGAGGGAGAGGGGGAAAAGAAGGTGCAGGCTGGGTAGAAGAAGAGGGCAGAGGCTACAAGTAAAAAAAAGACAAGCTTTAGGACAGCTAAGGAAATTAGAGTGGTTAGTGCAACACATATTTCTACTGGTTAGCGCAAAAGGGCAAATACGACAGAGGAGTGGGGGGTAAACTGCAGGCAGACAGGGGTTGGGTTGGGGAATCTTGGCTGTCAAGATCAAAATTTGGGCCGAGCAGTAGTTAAGTGGCGGGTGAGGGTCGAGACGATATCTTAGCGAGCGTGTTTGGTGACTCGGAGCAAGGTTTTATAAAGTCGATCTAGCGGAGATATGAGGGGCGTTGGGAGGTCAAAGGTCGAGGCGTAGATCGTTATGGGTGGGATGGAAATCCATGTGCACTAACTACATCCATATTTTTAAAAAAGGACATGAAAAGATTTAACTTTTTCCCTCACAGTTTTTATCTCTGATATTTTGCTCCCATAAAAGGTTTTATTCTAAGCATCTTTTTGGGGGCGGGGGGGGGGGGGGGATTTCATGTGATTTCTGTTTTAGTCTTTTTCACCTTTTTGCCCGTTGAACCATGTGAACAAGATGCTTCCTTTGCCTGCAGTGAAGGCAGGAGAGGAGGCTTTCTGATGCCTTTCTTTTCCTTTTCTGTTTTTTTTTTTTTTTTTTTTTTTTTAATTTTCCGAGCTAGCCGTCTCCCTCTGGTGGACAAAGTGAGCTTTGGTAACATGCCTTCTAGTAGTGTGAGTGGGTGTTGCTCTGCATCAGCTGTCGCATACTTACTGTGAAAATGTTGGAGCGGCGCTTGGACTGCTTGCGGATGGGAGTGGGCGTGTTGGAGGCGGCGATGGTCTCAATGCGCATCTCCCGCTGACTTATGCTGGGGGTGGAGGGAACGGAGGAGGAGTAGTCACTGAACGCACCCCCGCCGTTGGCCGCCTGGGAGGCAACGGGGATGGAGAGGAACCGGATGGGATCAGAAGGGAGGGAGGGAGGGAGAGAGGGAGAGAGAGGCAGAAAGCAGTCAGAAAGAAGGGGGGATAAAAAAGATTTATAAAACATCTTTATGTGGACAAAGTCATTAATTAACCTGCACTGAAAATTTGAGGAATTATTGCATAAATGGAGTGTGTTGATATCAGAAGCTTCTATACATATTTCTCTTACTTAGACTCACACAAGCCTACCTGGTTAATGTGAACAGAAGGGATGGAAGCAGCAGGGACTGATGAGTGGCTGGGAGAGTTAGGGAGAGATTTGCATGGGCCAATAGACAGCTGCTGCTTTTTCCTCATGGCCACAACCTTCTGGGCAACTGGAGAGCAGAATGGCAAAGAGAAATTAACAGATTGCTTGTTTCTCCTTTCAAATTCATCCTCATATCAGTAACCGCCAGCAAAAAAAAAAAATATATATATATATATATATATATGGGGGAGTAGGAGGGGGATGCTGTAGATTAAAGCCACATTGAAACCAGAACTGCAGATGTGCGTCTGTAGCTTAGAGGTTAGTCACTCCGCTTCCTAACCACTTTGTGGCTGAAGGTGGGCAGCTTGTAAAACCTCAAAGCGAGAATAAAAGTAGTTCCAGTTCAAGTAAAGCTGCAAGGATTATTTGATTAAAGAAATGATGCTAAATTCTCTCATTCCATCATCAGAAATGTTACCATTTCCTGGTTTCTTTACGTTTATGTGATAATAAACTAAATATTTTGGACTTGTGGACATCTGAAGTTGCACCATAAGCTTTGAGGAAACTGTGATTGAGGTTTTTTAAGTATTTTGATATATTATAGATCAAAACTGTTTGAATAAACCAAAAAACAATCAATTGATTAATCTATAATTGTTAGTTGCAGCTTCACTAAACAGTGAACGGCAAAAAATCGATTTATTCAAATAAAAAAATCTTTAAAAATTCGAATTGTTTTTACTCAATATGTAATATCAGTCAAACCATACAACATAAAACAGAGGAGTCTCAACAATTGAAAACTCTATTGAAAATTACACGCCCCAGCTCATTCTTTTCCAAAAATGGTGTTTGTGCAAATTAACTCTTCATTTGAGTTTTCTGATAAATGACACTGTCATAACCACAGAGAGCAAATCAAGCTTCATTTTCTCTCTGTGGTTACGACAAAGAGAGGAGAGAGAGCTGATTCTAGTCAGAGAAGCAGATGAACACATTATCTAAACCACCTCAGGCCACATGTTTCTCAGGCAGGTATCAAGCAACATACTGCAAAGTGGACTATAAATGCCTCCAGGAGGGAAACAAACGTAAAAACAAGCTCCCTCCAATACCAAGGAAAGTAATCATGCAAATGATCCAGCCAATTTGTTCCTTGTTTTTTCTCTCATTCTTGTCATTCTCTGAGCTCCACAGAGTGATGTTGCTCAAACGAGAGAAGTGACGACACCTGAACAAACGGATTCGCCGCGCTCCACGTCTAATTCATGGGTGCAGCGGGAGGGAGGGGACGTTCACGCTTTGCGAGAGGCAACGGGGAGATGATCTGAAGTTACAGTGACAGCTGGGACCAGAGAGGCCGACCGGCTGCTGCAGCATGGCAAATGTAGGAGGGAAGAGAGTGATACGGAGCGACTTCTCCCAGACAGCCCACACTCCATCATCTCTTTTAATTATTTCAAATTGGGCTTCAGGAAGCAATTAAGGCAGGGAGGGAAGACAACGTGCCCGTGCATCAGCAGTCAGGGAAATGCGCGTTTTGTGAAATGGTGACAGGCTTTCAAAGGACCTGCAAGCCTTACAGGATAATGTGCTGGAGTTGAAGCCACCCAAGTTTCCGAATGACAGTTTCATATCATTAATTATGGATTCAGGGGAAAAACTCAGAGTTTCCCAGTAGTTCATGCTTTTAGGAGATATTCTGAATGCATTTCCATCATATATATATACTGTATAACAAAATTCGAATTAGTTTTCATCTTAGAGCTCCACACTTGTATGTAATCTTGATTTTATGATTCTTAATACCTAATTTTAAACAGAATATCTACTGTATTATCACTTAAAGAGAGTTGTGAATTGAAATGTCTGATGTTTTGGAATTTTTTCAACTGGTCCAGCATTCGTTTCAAAAACAGTGTAAATGCAATGTCAAGTTTTTTAAATTTAACTTATTATTTTTAATTACCCATTTGTGTCTTGATTTGTGTGTTGCTTTTTCTGTATGTTTTATGTTTTTTTTTTTACATGTTCAGCACTTTGGTCAAAAATTAATTGATTGATTGCTCAAATTGCAGAAGAGACAGCATTCTTCTTAAGAGACATTCAGATTAACCTACACCTCAGATCTTCAGAAATTCACACGTTTTGTAATTTTTTGATATCGGTCCAGTAATGGCTACATCACAGCATAACTGATGTAGTATTACAGACAGAGCAGCGGCAGAGAGCATTGCTTGGTTACACTGTGTGAAGCATTAATATGCATACAGAAGTTGCAGAGAAGATCTCAGAAGAACCATTGGGCTGATGTCTGAGTTTGTCGTCTTAAGTTTACTAGTTCATTGCAGAAAATCCTTAAAATAGGTTTTACCAGTTCTGTATTTCTAAAACCTTACACTTAGCATGGCAGGAAGAGTAATTCATCCTGCAATCCTGATTATTGAATGTTTAATAATTCATGACAAAGTAACGCAGGGAAGTTGAGATGAAGAATAATGGAATATTTTAGCATCCTAAAATTTGGGGGTAAGTTGCAGCGCATCTGTCTGACTGGTATTTTGACGCCTGTCTCACCGTCCTGGAAGACTCTCTCCACATTCAGGCCGTAGGTGGAGCAGGTCTCATAGTATGTACAGCGCTTTAGGTCATTTGATAACTTTCTGGCCCGGGAGTCGTCGATCACTCTGGGGTTGGCAGCGCTGATGGCATCTAGGGAATTAGAGCAAAAAAAAAAAGTTAGTCATACACTCAACCTGAAGGCTTCTGATATTCTACATACAGTGTTTCATTCAAGAAAAAATCTTATAAAAGCTGGACAATGTAAAATATATTTTAGAAAATAGTATTTAAATAATTATTAATGAACTAAAGTGAATTTGTTAGGGGTTATTTACATATTTGCTGTGTTTGTGAGTATTTACGGCACTAGGCCGGAGAATGTGCAACCACATCCACTGGAATGAAAGAAGTGTTCAGGTCATTGGTCGTCTTTTCATTGGATTTGTTCACAATAAGGGAATCAGCTGTTAACCAGACAGTATTTCCTGTGGAAACAGTGTTTACTTGAACTCTGAGAGAAAGCAATTTCTTGAAAAAACTTTAAACCCGATGTAGGGCAAACACCTTGTGTTCCAACGAGGACCATTGGGACCTCAGCTGTGTTCCTATAGCTGGATAGGCGGAGGAAGTAATTGTAGACTGTCTGGAAGCTGATCTCATCCTCCAGGCTAAAGACGAAAACCACCGCGTCCACCCAGGCAGCAAACTGAGGACGAAGCAGAGGAGAAGACAGCGCCATTACACAACATTCTGAGTTTTATCTGCTTCATCTTCTGTTCAAAATGCATTTTGGATTTCATTTATTTATTGTTAAAGCTGTGGTGACTTCAGATTTAACATCCCTGCCAAGCTGTATGTTTTAAAGTCTTGTTGCTAATATTTTGAATTAGATTCAAGCTCATACATGAGAGGAATTTGAGAAGTAGATATTTTGATGGAACAAGTAAAATCCCCATTCATTAATCCTGTATATATTCATAATGTGTTTATTTCCATAAAAAGGAGGGAAGAAATTTGTAGGTGTATGTATTTATTCACAAATTTTTACTGGTCCGACCCACTCAAGATCAAATTGCGCTGTATGTGGCCCGTGAACTAGACTGAATTTGACTCCCCTGCCTTAAAGAAACAGGAGCTGAAACAGCCTGTGGCGTCATAAAGGCCAGTGTGTGGTAATAGGAACTGTAAGAGTATGTGGATTCAATTTTTTTTGTGAGGGGGGAAAAAAACATAAAAGTATTTTTTAGTTTTTCAAGTATGAAGAAATTGTTTTTGCTCTTATAATCTGTCAAGGAGAAACATGCTCTTATTGAGGTGCAGTCAGATATTCACTAATTATTTCATTCAAGTGTTGCAGGTTGTGTTTTAACTGCAGTTTCTCTAAACAGACAGAAGGGGGCAGTGTAGCAACAAATATAGCATGTAGAACATCTTGCGGGATGGCAGTGGAAGATTTAACATCACAACTGAAGTCATATCAGTTTTCTCTCTGTTATTCCCACCGCTGTCGTCGCCCAGGCATCTTTACATTCACTGCGTCATCCACCATCTGCGTCTTTACAATCACACAGCACTGCTTTGGGCCGAGGAAATCAATACTAATCACCACCCATACTTGGAGAGAGGCTCAGCAGAACCTAGAGTGGTGCTAATAAGGACAATCAAGAGATATTTCCCCATTCAGCTTTCGCGTCTCACCCGGAACCTTCATAAGGAATTAATGACAAATCAAGCCTCCGAGCCACAACTCTGCTCAGCCTCCTGCGAGTGGGAACATAATGGAGGCCTTTAATAATGCCACTAATTATACAGGCAGCTGACAACTGGATTTCTGTTTCCCAGTCTCACGGAGCGGAACGCAGAGGTTTTTCCAGGCCAGGTATCAGTAGCTGCTAATAAAACTGCACGGTGGAATCGCACCGCATTGGTAAATTATATAGTCTGTGACCAAAAACATCAATCCCTGTGACTGACAAGCGAGCCGCAACACACTCTTGGTGTTGGCGTTTGATTGAAACTGCTGATTAAATCTGAATCCTGTCGAATACCTCATGAAATCTGTTCAGGTTTAGTTTTCAACACCTTAGAAAAGAAAAAAGAGTTACACATAACTTCATATTAAATAACTTCAGATATAGAATTATTTCATATTATAGTACACATTTACTTATTTATCTATGCTGATAAAAAATAAGAGACAAGATAAAAGAATCAATAAACAATCCATTATGAGACTAAAAAAACAGATATTTAGTAAGTTATTTTTTTTACTCAATATAATTAATACAATTTTAAGATACTTGTACTTTTATTATTATTTTATTTATTTATCACTTATGCTACTTTATAAAATGTTCAAACCCCTTCTTAACGGCTATATATCCAAGTTAATTTTAGTCTACATTTTATACATGAAACATGGGATCATCATTATATATTTATTTATTATTTTCATCAATTAAATCATGATATTGAATTGTAAATGCATTAACAATTATAATAATAATATATCATTTTAAATAAAGCCTGAAACGACCCTTCCAGCATACTAGATATTTTAAGTATACATTTCTTTTACTTTTTCGATTTTTTTTTCTAACTACATCTTCTAACCACCATGAGTTGCTTCATCAATGCCAAACATATGAAGATCATTTTTCTTGTTAGACTTGACTGTTTGGCTGCTGATGCATCCAAACACACAAAACACCCTATAAAGCATATTTAAGTCCAGCCTGGTCCACAACAGCCGCTAGAAGAGTGAAACATGTCTTTAAGTATGACTGAGGATACGAGTCTGATGGCTGCCCTGTCATTACTTGAGGCTGGATTAAGGAATTAAGGAAGCACTTCCTGAATATACACCCTGTATGAGAGCCCGAAACAATATCATCCCAACATCAATAGCTCGTTGTCTCATGGAGACTTGGTGAAGCCCATTTTTGGATATAACAGTGGCTCTATTATTCTTGATATCTCATACACTATCAGGAGGTGCTGTATTATTCCCCTTGACCCCAAACTGATTTTGGCTGGGCTCTGCTCATTGATCTGTCACTCTGCTTTAAGTGCTTTTCAGCAGGGCAACCACAGTGTGCTCTCACAATGCTGCAAACAGCCCAGTGGTGAATTAATGACCCGTCTCTAAACAGTTCCTGTCTGCAGGCCAGTTTGAAAGGTTAGGAGACATTTAGAGAAAAGGGATATTTTGAAGATCAATGGTCTCACCTGTAATTCTGGTGGCCCTCCTTCATCTCTGATCAGGAGGAGGTAGCTCTGTCCATCCACAACTATTTCTTTCTTGAACCGTCCACCTGTGAAAGAGAAGTTTGTTTTTTTTCCAAGAGTTTATTCCAAGGTTATTCCCACCCGAGAAAAAAGCATGATCAGTATGTGTCACTGCTGGTACAAGATGATATTGGATTTTTTTTTTTCTTCCAGGATATAATTACAAACCACCTGCGGTTTCTAAGTTACCGCAGACTTATTTTCATACTCATTAAGCATATGAAAGCACTGTGTGTGCACCAGATAAACCAAATAGAATATGAAAACGCAGCTTGACATGGTTCATGAAGTTTGGAGAGATGTGTAGAAGTTTAAGTGTGCAGCTTCTTAATTTAGATTTTTAGGGCTGATTGTATTGCTGCGAGAGTCGGAAACCAGGTCTGTCTGGAGCCAATTATGTGGGCGAGAAATTGTCATTTAGCATGTCTAATGCACAGCTGCTAAGGGAACCGTTTTAGTGGCACTGTCACTGGTCTGAGTGGTGAAAAGGCCTGAGTTCGCCTTCACAAACATTACGAGGCTGCATACTTCACTGCAGCAGCTGCAGTGTATTCAAAGAGCCATGACAACACTTTCCAATGAAACAATTAGGCAATAAGTAATGAAGCAAAAATGATAGACAGGAGGAAAAGAAGGGTCTGAAGTGGAGTGTCTTGTCCACAGGACATTAACAAGGAGCTAAAACTAAAATCTCCCCCACAACCTAACTGCAGCCGTGAGTTCCTCTCCCCTTTTCCTAATTTCTTCTAATAAAAATGCATGGTCCTCGCCGCTAGCAAAGCTGGCTGCAGATCAAGAGGAGCCCGATGGGAGAAGCACACAGTAAATTAGATTCAGCATTATCATTTTAATGGTTTGTGATCCTGTAGAGATTAAAAAAAAAAAACGAAAAAAAACGAAAGAAAGAAAGAAAAACATCCAAAGTAGGAAGTGGCAGGGCTAGAGATGTCCCTGGAAGTGGAAAAATATGCTGAAAGCAATTTAGCAATTTAGACCAAAAAATTAATAAAGCTCAATCTTATGGGAAAAAGTGTCTAAAGAATGTATTAATAATCTATACAACTTATGCTACAGAGATCATGCTGCTCAACCAGCTTATTAAAAGCTATAGATCTCACATCAGTATTGGCGAAAGAACAGTCAGGGCCTGTCATTTATTATCAGGACAGTATTCCTGTCTCAGCAAGAAATATATATCCACTTGAGCCACACTTCCACCCTGTTAAGTCATTTTAGCCCTCTTGGCAAATAGGGGATTCTCCAGTCTTTTGCATAGGCTCTCAAGCCCTGCTGGATACTGGTTGTGCAACGGAGACTCATGTACCACTAGCCATCTTTTTCTTCTCCCCTTCCTCTCTCTCCTTCTTGAAGTCACAGAGCTTTAGAGATTCAGACACTAGGACACAGAAACGACGTTTCTGTGTGTCTCAGAATCCTGTTTAAAAGGGGGAGGGGGGGGGGGGGGGTGAAGAGGATCTCATTACAGAATGAGATCAGACTACAGAGTTTGAATGGAGCCCGGCTTGCACCTTCGTATGCCAAAACAGATTAACGGAAAGAGTCTCTCTCTGAAAGCGAGTAGCCTCTCCGCAATGAAAGCACGCGGCTCGGCTGAAAACATGGATGGAATTTGCAGTGAAGCTTTGGGTTACATAATCATCCAGGATACGGATGTCTTTATTTAGAGCTGAGCCAATACAATGCATCCAAAGAAACACAGCCTGTGCCGTGAACACATGAAGCCGTTCCTACTCTGTGCAATTTTCACTCAAGCGTGATGATAAAAGCAATCAGGATTTATTTGAATTTGTTGCTTGACTGTGCATGAGAAAAAGAAAATAAATAAAAAATAAAAAGCCTCCAACAACCTTGCAGACAAGTTGGTGGGCACGGTCAACACGCAGTAAGCATACTCCGCTTACACAGAGGCTTAGACCTTGACACAGAGCCACAATCCAACAGAGCTCCATCCGGTGTTGCTATGGCAACACACCCCAGTACTTCTTTTTTTTCTTTTCCTTTTCCAGATATCATAGGCACAGCCACCGCTGAACCTTCTTTTGCTGGGCATTCTGCAATGTAAATACTTTTTCCCTGACGTGGACCAGCGCCACAGTGCAGGAGACAAAGAGTCCAGCATGTCACGCCGTGTCAGGGCAACCCGCACGAATGTCACGAGACGCATGCAGTGTCTAAGTAGACATGTTTCCTTGATTACAGCAACAACGCCTGTTTGTCCCCCCCCAACTCCAACCATTGATTTCTCAAGGACTAATTAAACTCTAAGGATTCTTTTCCCTATAGTGCAGCAAAATGCCAGAAACTAATTATGTGCCTCATGCCTCATCCGTGCTATAATTACACAAAAATGAAACACTGCAACCCTCGCAAAAGTTCATCAGTTAACTCCAGGTTTGCCGCCGCCTTCGTGGATTTTCCGCAAGGAAGGGGCATTCTCATTATGATCTTTGTTGCGATATTTCGGGGAAAATCTGGTTTTCGGAACCATGCAAGGCAAACGGAACAGCCTTTCATGGAGATAGGACTATGACTGCTATAAAAATAAGTAAATAACAAAAAAAAAACTTTAATTCACCATAATTGGGAAGGCGAGACAACATTTTTAACAATGAGTAATCTTCACAGCGTTAATTTACTGGAAATGTCACACTTCATTATCATTATCTCGCCCATTTTGGCAGAGAACTAAATAGGGAATTTTTAAACTTCAATGATCCAATTATCAATCTTGGCATCTGGAAGACTGAAACAATTGTAGCCACAATATACTAATACAAACTAATTAGAAAAAAAAAACCTCCCATGGGGAAAATCAGCACCACACTTTATGTAAATATCCTGATGCCCCCGTCCTTATAAAGAGATCCTTTTTGCACGGGGAAACAATCAGAGCCAGCATGCTTCACTTTCTTCTTCTGACTAACACAAGAAAACCGATTCACCACACAGCAGGTTCATTTTTTATTTGACTCATCAAACACTTTTGAAATGCAACAGATTGTCGCAGAGCGTTCTGCGTGTACGAGGTGCGTGCGCCCCTCTGCAGCAGTGGATTTCATAGGACAGGAGTTGTGAGGTGAATTAGGAGCATGACATTAAACAAGTAAACATGCCGCAGGCTCCTGAACCTTCCGTGTCTGAGCATCTTTCATGTTTATAATCACCTCCTGATTCACGCCTCTGACAGCAGGCCCGCCGTGCTCTTACCTTCAGGAGACTCCTCTTGCACATATGTGCCCGTCAAGTACCGGTGGACCAAGGCCGACTTCCCGCTGGACAGATTTCCCACAATGCCCTGCGTAAAGCAGAAAAGCAGAATATGTTTGGTCATTTTGTGAATAAGCAGAACATTGACAGGAATAAAACCACAAGTGTTTGTTTACTTGAAAAAGGACCACAATGATGGTTTAAAAAAGGGAATAATCCTTAAGATTTAAATTGTAGTGATTTTCTAGATTTGAGCCAATTATCCACAAATTCTGTTTACTTTGCTGCCAAAAAACAGCTAAAGTATATCATCTGGAACATAAATGGGCACCACAGAATTACAATCACAATAGGTCCTGAGAGGCTGTAAGATGAATCGTTTGTAATTTGTTATATATTATATTTCAGTCAATAATCGTTATCCCTAACCTACGTTTCCATGGAGATTAGCCATCTCTGGCCTTGTGCACTAGCATGTGCTTTATCAGCCATGATAAATACGGTTAACTCATATGGAAATAGTAGAGTATGCAAGAGTTTATTTATTTATTTTACAGTTTTCTCAGTCCTACTACAAAACCAACAGCAGTAATACTACTGCTTTGCTTACTCTGCATTTACCCTGGTGTGTGATTTAACCTCTTTTGGATATGGCCCAAGCTTCTCTGAACACACCACTAAGAAAGTCTTGCATCAACATATATGAAAGAGTCCAACAACAAAACAGTGAAAGGCAGCAGTGTTTTTGAAGTATTTTGGAAGGACTCCAACACACATGGTTTAGTTTCTTTTTCAACTGTAAAATATCTTGGTTACAATTATTTTACAGTCACTTTATACGACTGTGGAGACTTAACTACCAACAATTGTCCAATTTACTAATGCTTAAATATCTACAAATAGATTCTTATTTCGTACTGGGAAAAGAAACCAACAGCTGCTGGGAAGGTTGAAAAATAAAACGAATAACTTATGGTAAGCTCAGAAAGCGGCGGGCAGCAATGGAAATTACACTGGATTTGTATGAAAGCCACAGTTTGGCTCTCTTATGCAGGCTGTGTGGGGTTGAACCATTATGAAGAAAAATCAAAAGTTAGCATGCATTGCTTCGGTTGCAGATATGCTGCTTCCTCTCCCCAGCGTCTAGACCAGACCCAACTACTGTAACAGCGCCTTCGGGGTGATGTATGACGGAGGGTGGCCCGATGATGCCAGCATGTCTGGGGAGAACAAAGGCTGCAGCATGCCTCATCTCCTCCTCCTCCTCCTCCTCCTCTGCCCACCATCGCCCTTCTTCAGATCATTAGGGGGTGTTAAAGTCAGGTATGGTTCTAATTATAGGGGAGTTGTGGACGCAAGAGGAAAGATCTGTTTCAGGCCTTTTCCCAGCCTACCTTCTCTGTAATTGAAGTATTTATATACCAGAAGGTACCCCAGCAGAATAAACTATGAATAAACGTTTTTCCCCAAGTTAACAAAAGTTGTAGGCTGTGTGCGGTGAAAGCGAATGAGTCAACAAAAAAAAAAAAAAAAAAGAATGTACCACAGGAACAGTGTTCCCTGCTGTTTTAACTGTCGGCTTTGTGACCTGCTGGTATATAGCCTTCATGAAAGCAAGATGCCGTGTCAGAGCTATTCCAGTACAGAACCTAACCCCCCACCCAACCACCAAGTTTAAAGATGTTTAGATCTGATCCCTGCATTCAAGAGTGTGGATGCAATGATCAAAAGACAGCAAATGGAAATACCACGGTTCTATGGCTGTCACGACATATCGGATGTTTTAGGAGGTTTTCTTACGCTTTTGTAATTTTCTCCTCAACCCATTTCCTACATTTTGCTCTTGCAGAGTGAAAGAGTTATCATATTAAAGATCTTCTAAAGGCATGTGACCAGCTTTTTTTCCACCCTCTGAGAGCAGCAACTCTTTAAAAGGTTTTAAAAGAAGCCTTGGCTTTGTGAACTCCCTTTCAATTACCCCCCCCTTTTTTCCCCCTTTTCCATTGAAGTTCTTTTAGTTCGAAAGGTGCCGCAATAATGAATTCACCTAACGCGGAAATATTACATCAACCGGCAGAACGGCGTTTTTTTTTTTGAGGCGGCTAGTCTTTATGGGTAGGGAGGCATTAAATCATGTGAGGATGCGAGTTGTGCATTTGGCAGTGGCTGTGTGCACTTCACTGGCGGGTGGGATCAGGCCCAGGATGTGTCACTAGTCTAGCCCAGAACTGTCACTCATCTCACGTCCTGCTGCAAGCTACCCTGCATCTCCATGCCAACGCATCTCATTAAAAATCACCCACTACTTTGCCAGGGGAGAGTCCAGCCAATTTCTCGACTGTTCGTTCTCATGTAAAATGCAAAAACCTAGCGCTACATGAACAGAACATGCTTTTCCTACTGACATTTAAAGCCACTGGTAAGATGAAACCTCAGAGGGAGAGAGTCGACAGAGAGGACTGCGAGGGATTTACACACACAAAAAAAAAAAAAGTTACTCACCACTTTCAGCTCTGGCACAGACCGACTCAATGTCCATTCCTGGCTGTTCACGAAAGAGTCTGGGGGACAAAAAGAGATAAAAACAAAAATATTGAGCCAAATGGCACTGAAAGGTAAATCATCTGTGTATGTCCCATTTGACCCCGGCTCCACAGCTCATGTGGCAATGTTTTCCAACTGTATTTTTCCATGTGTTCATGGACAAGTAACTTTACAGCTGTGAAAGTAAAAATGACGAACGGTCCAACTGTCATAAAGATATGACGAAGTCTATTTGTAGACAAGTCAGGTATTCTGTACATTTTGACTTTAGGAAGGCATCCCATATACTACAGCTACTTCTTCCCACTAACACACCCAGCAAACTGCAATCCTTATGTTGATAATGTTCAGTGTTTTTCTCCTCATCTCTTATTGCCCGAACACAAAACTTTTGTGTTTACCTGTAGGATGTGTTATACTTTTATGGAGATAAGTATATATTTGCAAATGTACCATACATTTTCAAACTGGTGAATGTTTATTCGTTGTATACCTAGACAAGCAATTATTTTTGTCCGTTTTATTTCTAAAATTAATTTTGTTTTTTTCCAAAAAAGTAAAATAAAAACACTATATGGCGATATCTAAATTCAATAGAAAATAAAGCAACAAACTTTTTTTTTTTTTTTTATAAAAGTAACCTAAATATCTTTGGGTTTTGGGACACTGTTTAAACAAAACAAGCATTTTGAATGAGTCATCTTGGGCTTTCTTGGGCTATGAAAATATGATGGGCTTTTTTTTCTACTACTTTATTATTAAAACAATTCCTCAAAAAGTAATGAGAAAATGTATCATCTAGAAGGTCAGTTTTTATCTAATGTGCATATGTACAGCACAACGTGTGACTGTATTTCCAAAACTATTAAGATCCTGGCTGGCTGAATCTCCAGGGCTCTGTGGAGTTCTGCACAATGGCTCATTCAACTCGTACCGTACCATTCCATTGGCCACTAATAGCCACTAAAACAATGGTGCAAATTTCTTAAGTGGTATCCTCCCCAAAATCTAATGGGTTCATCCTTGGCCAATTCTAGATCCTACCACCACTTAAAATGGCCCAGTTTCCAAAATCCTGTTCAAGGCAATGAAAACAGTACTGGCTCATGAAGGTAACAATCCCTAAAACACATTCAAAAACAAAAACAGAATAATTTCATCATGTCCAGTTTCTTTGGTTTGTGCAATACCTGAAGGGAATTAGTCAAATTCCACTTAAAGACACAGCCATCATCAGGCTTGATTCAACTTGTTTAGTGCTCCGGTAAAGCCTGGCGAGTTTTGACTAGGTAGGATAATCACACTTTGGGAAAAAGGAGCGGAATGGGAACCAACACTAGGGAGGAACAATACAAACTCTCAGAGCTAAAGAGCAAATGACATAAGCTGTGTCAGTTTCCCACAGAGATGGAGTACAAAACTATGTCATAACAACTATTAGGGCCTAGACTTCTTGTCTCCAGGCAACAAGGTGTGTAATACCAGGTGAAACCCACTACTACTCCCTCACCATGTCTAAAGCGTGATGATTAAATTCACTTAGAGGGAGCCTGTTTGTTTGGTTTCCCCCTGTGCTTGGGGCGATGCTAATATGAATGGAATGACAGGAGAAACACTGATGTAATCTGTCCTCACGATAAGACTCATTTATCTGGTACGGCTGAACACACCTGTTCCAACCCCCTGCTATTGAAGTAAAAAAAAGGTAAACCGTTTCCTTATTTCTGACCATCCTTTACAATGAGCGCCATGCTGCTCCAATTGTCTCCCATTGTTGTAGGAGGAGGAGAGTGCATCCCCGACAGAGAGATCTTTCACCATCGCTCTGTGTGGCGTGGAGTAGGTTTAAACAGCACGCCTCATGTTAAGCCCTCTCAGTGTGGGATTGACATGTCAGAACATGAATGAAGACAGCCATTTGATTCAGTCCCCCCCCCCAAAGTGAAGGTCACAGCTCCCTTGAATCACTATCAGATAAGATTATTCTTGGATTTCCTGTTATTTTTGTACAGACCTATTATTTCCAAATTAATTCTCTGTACTTTATGATTACCATTACATCATTTTTTTTTATTTATATTGGCTTTTTTTCTAGCTGAAGGGCAGGTTGATAAGAGCAAAACTAGTAATTCCAGTGTTTAAACACTTAATGCCACACCTACTGCCACAATATGAACACAGAATCACTTATTTAGGTAATTTCAAGAATGAACAGAAACAAGCAGCCGGATGCAGAGATTTTTTTTTTTTTTTTTAAATCACATTTTCCCCCCATCCACATGATCACATATACCAACAAAAGCCGAAGCAGAGATAACCATGTTGTGAAATTGTTGACAGGCGCTGCATCTCCGGAACAGCACATCCCTTTATTAGTGAC
Organism: Eupleurogrammus muticus; assembly: GCA_036785175.1. Lineage (NCBI taxonomy): Eukaryota > Metazoa > Chordata > Actinopteri > Scombriformes > Trichiuridae > Eupleurogrammus > Eupleurogrammus muticus. The sequence continues at coordinate 12,932,984 of JAYKQN010000014.1, read as the reverse complement.
CATCATAACACCACTTACACTTTCATGGGCATAAAAGAGAGGCAGGGGAAGTGAGAACAGGACCAAACACCAATTAAAATCTTTTTTAGAAAATTATCTGATGGGTTTCCTCTCACAAATGCACACCCACAACAGAACTTAACATAAAAAAGTTGCCATCCTTAGAGCAGATACAGTACAACTTTGGTCCCCTGCACAAGAAAAAGAAGCTTAATTGAATGCATGTGCTCCGTGTTACGTCACTCTTTAAGTATGAGCATCCCCAAATCAGTGTGTCCCAGAATGCCTATGGAAACAGAAAGCCTGGGCATTTGTAATGCTCTGAGAGGACACCAGTGTCTTTGTCTCTGAGGGGGAAAACTGTGTTGCCAGCTTGTTTGTCAGTTTTTTCACTTCACTGCTCATGTCTACTCCGATAAAAATGACCAGTCTGAGGGTACTGAAGCACAATCAAACCCCCGCACCACCACTTATTCCGATTCACGGGAACAGAAAACGCAATGTGAGCAGAAACCTTGCGCATATAAGTTGTTTCGAGTGTTGCATGCGGGCATTTCTATGTGCAGTGAATGTGCAGTGGTTTTTGGAATGAGAGAGCACAACCTTGAGGTCTGAATTTCCACTATAGTTCTGACTGTGTTTCCAACCAGGCTTTACCCACTGTCATAAATTACAGAGTGAGAATTTAGCTAGCAATTAGTATTTCTACTTCCTTCGTTTGCCAACCTCATGGCCAACCCACATTTCCCGTTTGGACTACGTCTTGAGAAAGTGGTCCTTTAGCGTACTCCTTTTGTGTGCTGCTTGTCAACCCAGTCAAAGCTCTTATCTGTGTTCCTGGTGAGCACCCAAACACAAAGCTGTTATTAAAAAGACGGGCTGTGACAACAACAATCAGTAGAGAACAAGGTAAAAGATCTTTATGCAATTCCGGTCTAATGCAGTCAGGATGGCCTGTCCCACTTAAAGCTCTTAAAACCCTGTGTTGTCTCCAGACATGCATTGATCACTTCGCCCAAAAATAAATTGGAAATTGCGGTTCAAACCGAATTCTTCTTTATGAAATTAACAAGAGGTCTTGCAGTACAGTAGCCAGGTCGAATGGCTTAATTTGTAGAACAGGGAAAAAAAACAGCATCACCTTTTAGCTTGTCCATCATGCTAATCTGAAACTGTGCATCCGAGGAAATGGATGAAAACAATGAAAAACTGTACAAAAAATGTAAACAGTTTGACCTCTTAGTGTTTGTTGTTGTTTAGAACAGTGCTTACCTACTGATCCATAATCCTGATGAATAAATATACAGTACCCTAGAGGACATTTTCCAGTGGTAGACATTGACATATTTCCTTCTGCTCATGCCCAGATTGCGTCACTGAATTATTTTTTAATACATCAATGTCTCCCCCTTTCTCCTGCAGGAGGTAAGCGGGCACGTTTTAGCGTCACTTTTATCTTGGAATTTAATGTGGAGAGTTTGGCTCAGCCAACTGTGCTGGAATAAATGAAAGAAGCAAATGTATCTTTTGAAATTAATTTTCACTCTTTGAACATTTTTTGAAATGGACAGGCTGATTTCAACAGCAAGGTAGAGAGTTTATACAAGAAATCCTGTTGGCAGGGGTTCATTGGAATGTGATATCAAAGGAGACATGGTGACAGATGGAATTCCATCTTCATGAATACACGTAATGTTGAATCCGAGATAAAGGAGGATGGATCACACATTGTTTTTTGTTTTTAAATTATTAATAGGAATGGAAATGGAAAGATAAGGCGACTTGGGTAAAAAAAAACGCATCAGTGAGCACTTTTCTGTCAGCTCCAGGTGACACCGCGTACAAAGGCTTAAAACACATTATACTTACATTATCATTTCCAGTATTTCCACCTTCACTAGATAAATGCACTGTGGGCCACCTTATGCCTCATGACCAACCCAAAAGTCCCCTAGAGAGCCCCCATCCCAACACACGGTTCACTGATCACTCATGCATCCACAGGCACAACAGAGTGTCTTTGTTCATCCACAGGTGGGGGTGGGGACAAAGTGTGCACACCTCAAACCCCTCTCGCTGTTACCTCCCTTCCCCCAAACCTCGCTGACAAACAAGATTTTTAGGTTATCATCAGGAAACACTTGAACTGACGAGAGTGTGTGTGTGCATATGCATGTGTGGGTTTACTTGCAGGAAGGCTGGGCTTCAACTTTCTGGATTTAATTTAAGAGCAAAGACCTAGGCAGGTAGCAACAGGCATTGTGTCCCGCCCAGGGCATTGAGCACTCAACTTTACACAGGCTGATCGGCACACCTACATTCCTAATGCCTGACTGACTTGACTGGAGTGGAAAAAATGGACAGAAAACACTTGACACTCCACGACAAAGTAAAACGTATCCTTGGTAACATGCAAGAATACAAACAGACCCACAATCAACAAGGGTGACCTCCGAACTTATTACAAGCTTTATGTCAGCATGACAATGAAATTTCTCCTTTTCTGGTCCAAAGTCATCTTTAATGAGGATGAATACTGAATATGTGCAACCAGACATTAGTAGAAGTCATTGAGCTGTCACGGATGACTAATTAGGTCTTTGTATGGAGGTGTGAAATTGGAGCTTGATGCACAAAATGTAGCAAATCACAGCTATTAATTCTCCCCGATGCTCTTCCAGGCAACTGGACAAACACACTGCACTGTCAGAGTTAACCTTTAAACACAGTGCTTAAGTCGTCTTCTCTTCTCCCCATCATTATAGCATGTAAGCCCTCTTAATTTAGCCCTGCTAGGCTGCCAAATGCATCCCCATTACAGCCACTAACTACTTTAATGCTACAGCTTTAAGCCGAGTCTTTGTGATGCCAACAGACAGCATTATCAAGACTCCCAGGTCCTGTGTCTGGGTAATAGAGACAGAACTGGGACAAAGTTATACAAAAATGTGTACCACTGTAAAACAAGCCATTATGATGTTCTATCACTGCTGGTTTGATTTCACTGTGCTTACACTACCTACTCATTTACTCAACTTCAAAAATCTTATGTAAGGCTAAGTAATCACTGTGTAAGTACAAAAAAAAAAACAGGCAGTTCACACATGAAAAACACTGCAGAAGTAAATTGCCCGAAATAGAAATTCCACAAGGACTCTCTGGGAACAGACATTTTTGAATGCCATCCAAACTCACAATTCCCCATGTGTTTTTCATTTGCCTGTCCTAAGAAAAAAAAAAATCCACTTCCGTCTTTCCCTTGAGCTGTAACTTTTTGTGCAGTGAATGAGGGGCTGTAAATGAAAAGCTGAGCTCAGAAATCACTTTGGGCAATCGTGGAGGTCTTACCTTGACCTTTATTGGACTCAGTGCCTGCCAGAGTCTCTATGGCGACTGGCTGTGACTTATTATTCCCGTCCAGGGGAAAGTGGTCAGTGTCTTTGCTCTCGGACTGCTGAGATTCACATTTGCCACTGCTTGGCTGGTCTTTCCTCCTGAAACGGTTGGCTATGAGCTGCCATAAGCTTGGTTCTTCTTGAACTGGTTTAGAGAGTTTTGTTGGACATAAGGGTACCTCCATTACCTTGACCTTCCCCATGCTATGGTACTGAATGTACTGCATGCCTCCGTCCTCTAGCTGCTCACTAGAAGTTGGAAGCGTTCTTCCAGTGAGGTACGAGAAGGGCCGTGGAGCCATTGTGGTCTCCTCAGCAATACTTTTAGTTCGAGAGCAGTCCTTTGATTCTCCCTCATTCCCTAATGTCACTTTGTCCCGCGGACGAGTCCTCCTGATGCGTAGACTGAGGCTTCGTCTCAATGAGCCCAGTGTAGTTTTTGGAGTGTCCGATTTGCCACATTTAGGAGAAGATGTATTATCTTCCCCCTCCTTGTTCTTATCTTGGGGTCCTTTACCAAACAGCCGCCAACGGAAACCCCCTTTGAGAAAACCTCCTCCATCATTGCTTTGATGTTTGCAACTCCTCTGGCTGTCGATTTCATCGTCAGAGCCCCTCTTCCTTAGCTCCAGTACTGTCATACTAACAGGCCTGGGCTTCCAGCTTTTCTGGCAGACCCTGTGGGTCACCTCTGCAGGACCTGAAGGCCGCTGCGCCACGACAGGATTGAGGCCATCCACAGCCCTCAACTCAGCCTTCCTGCTCCTATATTGATGGCTGCTTTCTAAACCGCCCTCCTGTCTTGAAGAGTGCTGGGTCTGGGTCTCTGTCTGGACCAGGTTGGGGCCCGCCAGCATGCACACACTCCTGGGCCTCCGGAGCCGTTCAGGTTGAGAATCTTTCCGTTGCTTGACAGGGTCGCCATACATGCTCACCGTTCTCCTGCTGAACGAGACTTCATCCTGACGCGGCCTTCGTAACAGGGCCCGGGGCAGAGAACTATGTCCTGCAGCGCTGCCATGATGCCCAAAGAAAAGCCCTCTGGTGTTGACGTTGATGGAGCGTAATGTTGAGCTGCAAATGTGTTGCTCCTGAACATCTGTCTGAGCAGCCAACTCTGCCACGTCTCTGTGCTGCTGTGATGGATTACCCAATTTCTTGGAGGGTTGTTTCAGAAACCTGTCTGTCTTCATTTTTTCATCCACGTCCTCCAACTCCTCCTCATTCTCCTCCACCACCACCTCCTCTCTATGCCTCGAAACTCTGCTTGAGCAGGTCAGGGAGGGCCACCTGTCAAGCTCCTGCTGTGCCCTCCTCAGCCTCGGGCTTTTCTCCATTGGCACTACGCTAATTATTTCTCCTCCTAGCTGGCAATTGTCCACCAGGGTGTGGGTTACGCGGCCCATTCCTAGCTCTGACTCCCCTGCATCTCCCTGTGTTTCTTTCAGAATTACAGAGATGTGGTAAACAGTTTTCCCGAGCTGCTGTTGGCCAAGTGCTGCACTCCGTGGGGTCACATCCACTGTCCCGCTGCTGAGGAATAACATGGCAATTCACCAAAACAAGTTCACACACACATCCCAATTCAGAAAGATACATAGCAGAAGCCAACGCTCACATTCCGCCCGGGAGTTGTTGATATTCTGCTCATAAAGTCCTTTATTTGAAGACTGAATTCCTACGCCAGGAATAATCCTTCACCTCTGACATGGCAAAAAAACTTCAAACAAGTTAGCGTAAAGCCTCGCTGCCACCTGCAACCTCTGGCTCCTTTCCTCAGCGGACTCATGCAGGCATTTCCCCCACACTTTGTTTTACCTGTCTTGCACTGTCAGATGGATAAAAAAAGACAAATATCCAGGTTTCAAATGTAATGGCTGCAGAAGTTGCAACTTATAAAAAACATCCTTCCTCTATGGCAAGTTGTGAACTGTGAGCAATCCTTGTTAGCGGTGCAGACAAACCCCTTAATCTCTGAGCTCTTGCCATGCAGAGCATGGGGGAGTGTGTGTCTGTTTGAACTTTCAGCTGCCTTCCAACCCCCGGGACACATGGAAAACGAGGAGTGGATCCCATGGGCATTAAACACGCCCTCCTGATTTCCCTAGAGCTGCAAGCTGCTCCCAGAAACAAACAAGATATAAGTGAACATAACATTGAGAGGGGAGGACTGAGCTGATCACACACAGTAAATAGACAATGACAGACATGAGTGGACACTTTGATTTTCCCATATTAAATAGAGAATAGTCTAACAAAATTTGTGTCCTTTGGTCCTTTAACTACAAACCTTCATTTAAAAGGATCTAGCAGTGTATGTGCTGTACAGATATTTGTCAAATATCTTACATAGTAAAAGGCTGCCTTCCTCTCACTACATGACCACCAACACTATTGCAAACATAACCTGTGTTAGTAACATGGGAGTATCCACACGACTACAGACCACGCTTCCAGTGGCTCCCAGTACAGAGCCCACACACTGTGGGAGAGCTTAAGCCTAATTCCATGATTGGCTGACAACTATTTATGGTGAGGGAAATTGTATTCCCTTCGAAAAGCACTGGTAGGTACTTTAGCAGAAAATGGTACACTGGCCATTATGGAAAATGGCATTTTCTGCATCTCGACATAATTACACATTCACTGCTGAGGTTATCTTCATTGAGAAAATTTGAACATTGAGCGGCTGAGGAAAAAATCCTGATGTGAACTCTGTTAACAAGCAGAGCCTTTTTACATTTCCGCTTATTCATTGCTGTGGTGCTTTAACAGGCATTAGTGGATTTGAAATGGAGCCCATCACACCTAAGTCTACGTACTTCAAAGAGCAACGTCTGAATCCAGCCAGATTTAGCTGCTCATCTCTGCAGCTCTCCAGTTACTGTGTGGTTAGGGCTGGAACACTGCCCCTTTGTGGTCAAAAAGAGAAAAATGCCGTAGCAAACAGAAAGCAGGGGAAGACTCCCTGAGGGTACAATTAGTTTAATTTAATTAACATTTTCCATTATCAATTGCCAGAATAATCTTTTTATGACACAAGATCAAAACAACCCACAATTGGGAATTATATTAAGAAGCTTTAAGTGCAAAGTTTCATTTGTTACATATAAAACCTGCTGCAGGTGCCTGATAAGAATTTAGCATTGGCGTTTGATTAGACAGCTTTTTGGCAGAGTAAAAACTACAGAGATATGGCAACAGATGCTTCTCAGAGCGCATCACTGTGGGAAATCCAAAACAACCACGACTGCATCAAAAGAAAATCCAGTATGACCATACAGCTACAGGTAGCAGCCCAAGCACAGCAGTATTGTGCCATAAGACGATCCTCAGAAACAGTTGATCTACAGATTTTTGTTTTTCACAAAGCAACAGTTTTGAGGGTGAAAATATGCTCTGAGAATGACTAATAGCCGACTAAATCAAGTACTTTTTATACCATCATATAGGAGGTGTTTCTTGACACGTTTTTCTTTGTGTTGCTATCAGTAGGCTGTAGTGTGAGAAGGAAACAATTGAAAACCTTTAAAGTATTACACCAGGAAGCACATAGTTTTCCTTTTCACACATACTTTAACAACACACACATGTACACATGACAGGGAAGTTGTAGAGAGTAGTCAATAATACCAATAAAATGTCCAGATCCTTTGAGAGTGAAGCTCAAGTATAACTTGCGCTGGTCTTTACCTGTTTCCAAGAAGCAGGGATTTGGAATAAAAGGACGCTCATTGTCAATCAGACATTCTTTTTCACTCCATTGGATTTGGTGGTGTCGATTTCGCCTTCGACTCCCGAAGCACAGCAACATAGTCCACTATAACCTCACAAGGGACTACTCCTAATGACTCACAATACAAACGTTGGAAAAAAAGTCAGGCCAAGTTGTTGTTCATCTTTTGATTTCGTCCTCTTTTGCTGCTACCAGGCATTGCTGTGTCATTTTCCCTGCAGTCCAGTACTCAGCTCCAGCATGAGTTGTGTCCTGCAAGGCACCAAAAGAAAAAACCTCAAACAACGTTTTGGTCTGTTGCATCATACTGCGGCCATGACTTCATTCTGACCTGGTAATGTGGTTACCAGCACAAACCGGACAGTCTGAGAAATTGACCCAGACTGTCATGGTTCACTACAAGGGGTCATTTCCTCCCAGTAATTCGTAACGCAGGTGTTGTGATGTGCCATGCTGGCAGTGTCCCACATAAAGAAACACTGACAGGATTAAAGATAATCCACTGTTCTCCTGTCTTTGTTGTGGTTTGATCCAGAGGCAACATGCGTTGGGTGAAATCCTGGGATTTCAGCAGGTAACAGAGCTCCCCTTGTGTCGTGCTCCTGTCTTCTCCTCTTGTCCCACAGCTAAATGTTTCTTCCTCTTGTAACTGTATCTTGATGGCAGTTGGGAGGGATTCCCAGCAAAACTGGATTAGCATGTTGTGAAGTTCCTGATTTCCCCTCCTCCTCTCTATCAGTGTGTGTGTGTGTGTACATCTGCCTGACTGTGAGCAGATATCACACTGTGTGTGTGTTGGCACATCTATCTCATCTTTGTGCGTCACTGTGACAAACGTGCATACCAATGATATTTTGCCAACATGGCTGTAACCCAACAATGTTCTTTTCCCTACATTCAAAATGCTCAACATTGGAACATTTTTCTTGGCCTTTTAAAAAAAAAATAAAATAAAATAAAACACAAACTAAGATACATTTTTTGTAAACATCTCTTTCAATATTTTTTTTCTTCCTCCAGAGGGGGGCAGTCACATCACAAAGGAAAACTGCATACTGATTTTAAGATGACACTTTAATAATAAAAAAATGCTTTCTATAGTAAAACGTGTTGTGGAGAGTTGGAGGTCTGGAATCAAACACTGGGACATCTGCATGTGCCATAGACTCGTATTATCATCGATTACCTTCCAGGCTTTGAATATCTTTTAGCAGGAGCCGCAGTGAAGCTGTGAACAGACAAAGACATGCCAGACGGGCAGTGCTGGTGTGTTTATGTGAGGACACAGACACTAGCTGGTGTTTATCTGACAGATTGCATGATGCATGAAAAAGCCACATGAGTACGCATACTAACCCTCCGTCAGTATTAGACCACGATCCAGCATGAGAAAGGAAGCTATTCGCATATGTAGCCCACATGCTTTTTGTGAAGACAGTTTCCTTCCTCTGACAATCAGGTAACCACTTGTAGACAAAAGCTGCTGACTGACGGAGCCTTTTTTCTGCACAAAAAGGCAAAGCGCTTGGTGTCATCTTTATTATTTGTAAGTGTTTATTGAGACCTTTGCATGACAAATCAGTGTCAAAGCTTGTGTCAGTGACTCACAAATCGCAACGAGGAAAGAAATCCTCATTATAAATCCCTATTAGGCATTTATCTCATGCTTTAAATATAACCTGTGCGCATTTAAACGAATGCATTGCGGAGGGGGCCTGCATGGAGGGATATTATTCAGAGCTGTCAGAAAGAGTCCTTGATTGGAAAGACATCTGACCTCACTGGTCACTCAGAAAACATGATTAGCGTTATCACACACACATTCTGTATGAGCTCGGAATCGCCAAACAACCCCGTGCCAACGATTTCCCGGAGGCTTCACTCACATTAATGACACTTGATGCCATCCTTTGCATTATTTATCTAAGCTGGTTGCTAGCACAACGCTGTAGCTGCTGCTTCTTTTTGGGCAAAGGAGAGGGGAAAAAAATGGTTGTTCAAGCAAATATAGGAAATGTAAGTCTCCCGGAGCATTCCTGGATATAAGATGCAATATCTAACAATAAATTATAAAATAGAAAAAAAGGTTGAATTGATTGCATTTTAACTATCCTCACTGTTCCCTGATAACTGCAATTCTGTTAAAATAATCTAGTGAAAGGTCATTTAGGCTGATATGTATTGTAGTTTATGAATCCATAAATATTTCTGCTCCAACACCATTAGAATATAAATATTCTAATAATTGTTTATCACATACTCAAATATCTTATTTCTTCGGCCTCTCAAACTGATTTTTTTTCAGATTTCTTCTCTAATAGTAAACTGGTGATCTTTGGGTTGTGGAATGACAAAAAATATATATATATTTTAGGTTGAATCTTCAGCTTTTGTAAAAATGGTTGACATTTTAAACCATTTTATGAACCAGCCAGCTATTAAAATAATCATTAGTTGCAGCCCTACTGTAATGCAAATTATGGTCCACACCACCCAACTTATTTTACCACTTTCAGATGTTACAAACTTGAACTCAATGTCTAGCATTATACACAGCAGGTACAATAATAGGATATTCAATACTGCACATATCTACAAACCATGCAATATTACTGAAACACAGAGCAGAAGTAGTTTTCAGTCATGTCAGGGCATGTCAATGAATTTGAATACAAAAAGTAGTGAATTAAATATGCAAATTATTTATATTCTAATGAAGTTTCATAACACTTCTTAACACTTCATTATAAGTGTCCGGAGTCTTGAGGGAGTTTCTCCAGGTCCAGAATTTTCTGTGACTACTCCACTCTCTGTGGCACAAGTCACACTCTCTCCCAAGAAATATACACATAGAAAATTCAGAAAAATATATTCTGTAGATAAAGAAATAAAAATAACAAATGGAAGCTTGTTACAGCTGGAAATGGAAATGGTGTTTTTCCTGCCACCCAAATTAATGTTCACCAGTATTTATTGCCACCTCTCTGAGAATTGCTCACAGATGCAATGTAAACAAACAGTTTGTGATTCTAATCTGTGCATCTGTGCATGCACGAAACTCATGTACCGGCACACAGTAATACACACGCTGGGAAAGTACGCAAACATGTGCTTTTGATCCACCCACCACACACACACATCCAGGTGATTACACAGAGCTGGTGATTACAAAATGACCTGACCCCCCCCCCCCCCCCCAAAAAAAAACAACAACAACCCACAAATCCCCCTTCGCTGAGCTAATAGGTTAGGAGAATCATACACAAAGACAGAAGGGCTTCAGACAGCAAGGGAAGTTTATGATAATTATGCTTGCAGTAGTGGTATTGAGCGTGGGTGTTGAGCTTTTTAAAATTCAGCTGCACTAGCAACGAGCATACGTCACCATTGCTCCACTGCAGAGAAAATGATGAGGACGTCTGTGGGAGGCTGAGAGAGAGAGGAAAAAAAAATTCCAGACGCTTCTTTCTCTAAAATTCAGGTTTTGTGAGAGAGCTTGTGCTTTTGTACAATGTGTGTATGTGCATGTGTGTGTTTGTGTGGGTGTGTGAGAGAGAGAGAATGTATAATATTGAATGGAGGAGAGACAGTGACAATGTTTTAGTATCTGTTGCATAACCAAAGCTGTGTACTGTAAAGCAGCATGAAACCCTCCTTATTAATAGGTTTGACAACCAAGATGCTCACAGTTATGTTTTCCTTTGCCAAAAAAAATAACACTACTATGGATCAGTATTTGCAGGGGTCAGTATTAGAACAGCTGTGGTCTTTGATTTCTTCCTTTTTTGATTTTTGATTCTGAAAACCGTCCCAACCACTCTGACAGACAAAATGTTACAACTGTATGTTGGTTTATGTTGGCTGGAGAAATCTCTGTATAGTAAAACTAAATGCTGGGGAGGGAAGCAGGAAGACACATACAGGAATGACCAGTGAGGGAATGTAGGAGGAAGCTGTGGAGAGGTGCAGGGTTTTTTTGCTTTTTGTAAAGGCAGGTTTGTGTAGGCCGGTGGCTCCCAGTACTACTCCTCCTCTGCACGTTAGTTTGCAAACCCTCGCCCGCTTCTGATCTCATATTTTCCAACTTGCGTTCACACTTACTTTTATGCAACGGCGTTGATGTGGTGCTGCATTCTGTGATGTTTCAGATAACGTGGGAGTAGTAGCAATATCAGTATTATTTATGGCATTTTCACAGAGCATAATAAGGCAATGGTGAGTAAATTAATACACCAGTTGATTGACATAAAGCTAACTACTCAGCAACTACTTTTTATAATAATAATAATTATTATTCATACTATTATTATTGCTAATATTTATTTAGGCTGGATCTGGAAAAACTTATTCATGCATTTATGTTTAATAAACTGAAGTATTGCATTTGCATATTTATGAGCAGAGCTGCAACAATTAGTCGATTAACTAGTTGCCAAATATTAATAGTTATCTTTTTTGATAATAGTTTAAGTGATTTGAGTCATTTTTAAGACATTTTGACATCTGACACCATTGTACAAACCAAACACCTATTCAATTAATTGATTTAATCGATAGACGAATAAACTATAGAAAGTAGATCTTATTTGCATTAATATTTGCTATTTTTATTTAATTGACTTTAAAAACATGTCCAAATTCTCTGGTTCCAGCTTCTTATATCTAAATGTTTTCTGTTTTTTTTGTTCTACTATAGAAGTAAACTGATGAACTGATAAGTTAAACAGAATAAATAAACAGACTATCCACTTTTAGCAACCAATTGTCAATTTACACCACTCTATGAATCAATCAACACATTGATTAATAGTTTCAATCATCTGTAAGCTAATTGGCTATAATAGTCCATAGATAATACATAGTAATATTCTAATAATAGTCTAATGAATGGAATAGTGTTGACTGGAATTAAAGCTACCATTCATTAACTCATTTGAATTATTTTTTTTCCCCAAGACAAGCATACCAAATATTAGATGGTTTTACTTACTCAAATTCGTCTTTTCTTTGTTTTAAATGATGGTTAACTGTTTCACTGTTTTATAATGGTTATTAGGGCCGCAAGTATTTTGGTAACTCAATTATTCGACTAATTGTTGTAGTGCTAGTTATTTTTTTTATTTAGTCAATAGATAAAGAATATCTACAACGTCAAAGATCATCTACAGGCAGCTTGGATGATGCCTGATGTGTCTGATTTGATCCATAATAACAGCTTCATTTGCTTCTTTTAACTGAGGAAGGTCAATCAAGCTCATTTGAGTGGAAGAGCTTTGAATATAAAAAGAAACTATTTGCAGCTCCACACACTTCATCTTCTTCATCTCGCTAAATTGCTCACCGATATTTGCAGCCTTTAAGCAATTACGCTGCCTGGATCATCATCTATCATTGTTTTAGCAGCAACACATCTTCTGCCACGCACCATCTGGCTTTCCGCTGCATTCATGTATCTCGCCACCATCCCGCTGTAACAAGCTCACCAGTTGTTCACATAAATCTGCCAGTCACAACATCAGTCAACCACAAACCGACACCCGATTGGAGAGACGTTTTAAACCATTAAGTTAGAGATTTTACTTCATCAGCATGTATTAATAATGATCTGACTAGGCCGCTTTATCGTTATAGTTCTTTATTGCAGTTTAGGTGCAAAACTGCAAATCTATTGTTGTTTCCCTCCTATAGAAACAACAGGAAAATCGACACTATATTCACTATATTGTCTAATTCCGCTCAGGCTTTTGATTCCTTTGATCCGTCCTTCCTCGCTGTTCCAGAAAGAGGGCCAAGAATAGCGACACATTTGGGCACCGGCTCCCATGTCATTTCCCACGCCTTTTGTCTCTGTTCCTGTGCCGCCTTTGCACGCTGAGACAATAAGCTGGGAGCTTCGTTATGAAGCTGACAACACCATTTTACAAAGGAGTCAGGAGGAATACCATCATTCCTTCCTGTGTGCCCCCTCCTCCTCCACAGCTAATAACATGCAGACCTAGGAAGCAGCTGCTGACTGAGCTATGAATATTTATTTTTTTCCTATAGGACACAGTTCATGAACCTGTATGCAAAACAAAAACTCAGTTTTGGGTTCAGTGTTGCTCTCTGCTACACGGTGGAGTTTGGTTACTGAAACAATTATGCAATCGACAAAGAAAGCTTCGAGGATAGTGACGCATCATTGATTCTGTCTTCAATGTGGGATTAATTGTTGTCACATTAAGTAGCATATCTGTGACCGATGAAAATCTCAAATCCTCAGCCTGTGAAGGAGCTCTGGGAGATTCTGCTGAACAGGTGTCTTACACAGCACTTACTAACATGGGGACCGTGATAACATGGTTAATAAATAATTAGCCGGATTCAGAAGGTGCAACTCGCATGAAGGAGAAGGTACTGACGGAAAACATATCAAAATCCCTCCATAGATTAAATGTTTTCTTATAATGTCTCAGGACCAAAAAAAACACACAGGATGACAGACACAGATTGTCCACGGGCCCGAAATCACCCCGAGGCTTCAAGAGTGGAGCTTTAGCGTGAAATTGAAAAACTTTGAAGTCCTTTCTAGTGAAAGCTGTGAACCTCTTTCAGATGTATTCTGGGTAAGGACACGTCCTCAGGCTTAGTTCCAGCTCAGTGGGCGTCTACAGTGGCTGAATGACACAGACGCCGAGGCCGGAGAGGCCATCATCTGTATCCTAATTGGCCAACGCTCTATGACATCTCTATTTGTCCAAGTCAGTACGAGGCGGCTACGCTACATGCTCCCTGTGACATTTTTTAGGCGCCCTTAACATAATGACACATCAGCGTGTCTCTGCCAAGGTACATTGGAGGAGGAAACATTAATCATCCTAATTCCTACGGTCCAGCGCTGTGTAGGCTTGAGCGAGTTGAGATAAACCAGAAAACCCAAATGTGATTAAGGGCATTGAGACGTGAGTGATGGTGCCCAACTACGTAATTTGCCTTTGAGAAAAAAGGCCTGCTGAAGGATTCTTTTCTTTTTCAAAGTGCCAACCAAGGGTAAACGTGACAGTGGGGAGATGTACTAAGTGGGATGCTGAGAGAAAAACACAAAAATGGACGCAAAACAGTTAAAAACATACCGACAATCCAAGAAAACATGTGAAGCTCAAATGAGTCGTTTTTGTCCTCTTTAAACTGCTGAAAAAAAATCTGAAATTTTACACAGACAATTTGCTATCAACTAGGGTTGTGACTAACTATTAACCATCTATTTTGAATGTCTATTGTTGAAAAATTCAAAACTCAAATTGAATGATTATCTGAATATTTGATGATAATGTAATCTAAAACAAATTGATTAATCATTGCAGCTCTACTACCAACAACTCCTTCATAAATCACATATCTTCACTAAAACTTTCAAAGAAACACCAGACCAACTCTGCCTGTTCAACATCCAGCCTGCAGATGGAATTACTCTAAAATGGAAAGGGTCTGTTTGTCTCTATGATGTATGCACTTCTGTTTGCCAATTTTTTTCCTTTTACAAAACATTCATCCAGCCTCACACTCGGCCAGTGTATTGCTGAGAACTGGAGGAAGCGCGGTGTTGAGTGTGAAGTTGTGCGGTTCTCAAGCTGCGATACCGGAGGCGAGGGAACGGACGGGCACAGCGCTGCCTCTTCCGAATGCTGACAGGCCAGTCTTTATTAGAGAAGGAGGAGTTCTTCCCTTTTGGGAAGTGTCAGAATCTGGTCCAATTTAATGGAGGCTCATATCTGCTATACCAAAGAGATTAATTTAATAACTTGTGGTGCCCTGCAGAGAGAGAGTGTCCAAGCAGGGCGGCTAACGTACAAGTACAGCGAAGACCTTGAAGCAAACATCGATGGGAATGACACAGCCTTCATCTTCATGCTTTCAAAGATTAAATGTCATATTTCTGTGCAAAAACTCTTCTGATTGTAGGCTTAGTCTACTTTGATTTCAGAAACTGAGAAATATGCCTACAATTCTAGCATCTGAAACAATTCATCTTCAGCAAAGATGTTTATATATTTTATTTAGCAGAGACCTCTGTATGGACTGAATGGCAAGTATACTGTATGCTGAACATGTGCAGACTACAATATTATTCAACATTAATGCATCATTGAGATTTGAAGTGTAATATAATATCCTGCAGCTAAATCCACGCCAGGTTTTCGGCAATTGATTTTCCCCCTTGCCACTGATGCGGATTATGTTTGTATAGAATATATAAGTGTATCCTTACTTCCAGTATCTTATCTTGAGTAATACAAGGCAAAAAAGCACTGTAATGAGCTGAGGTTGTTCTATGGGCTGCTTCTTAGCAGCAGAAGTGACACCAAAAACATGATCTCCTGGTTTCTCCTCCTCCTGCTTCTCTTCATCCTAAACTTGATCCTACCCGCCCACGGACCTGAAGCACCGCCACCATCAGCGGTATTCCTGAGAGAAGGGAGACCTGTTCATTAACTAGACCCTCATCGGTAACTTCAAAAGTAAATAAATAATAAAAAGGCAAAGCTGCACTGGCTTCATCTGCACCTACACCTTTTGGGAAGATGTCATTCTATTTTGCGATCCTCCCGTTACGCACTCTCGCGTGATGTATAACCGCTGACAATCCCGAGATTAATGAAATTCAGGGGAAGCCTCCCCGCCCCGCGCCACCTGATCTACAGTACTAGGAAAAAGATGCTATTTTTACTCCAGCATCTCCATAGGTGCTTTAGTTTCTGAGGTCACATGGCTGCCCACCCCCTCGGAGAAGCACACTGCTGCAGTGCACTATTTTTGGGCTCCTGGCAAGAAGAGACAGGTGTGAGCGCTTGTGGAGGGAGGAACCTGCTGAAAGGTGTGATGACAGAGAGATACCGCATGGTGCTACAATTATAAATAAATAAATAAAAAATAACAGGGATCCTAACCTCCTTTTGTGTTACGCAGGAAGTTTCCGTGTAAACAGTTGAGTCAAGGTCACCGTTTAGAAGAGCAAAAAAAAAAAAAAAGGTAAAGGATAGAGCAGCTGCTTCTGAATTGTCTGTATGAGTCTGAAGCAGCTCCTGCTGCATGCCGATGAGATCAGCACAGCGGCAGTGGCGCTTTCTTAGTGACAGCTGCAGGACGGCCGGCATTATGTCGACATCAGTATTTCTCTTCCTCTGAACCCAGGTCCAGACTATTCTCTGAAACACTGGGCTGCGATGACCAGGAGGGCTGATAAAGAGCTGCACAAATGGCAAAAGAAAAGGCCAGATCAGTTACTGAGCTGACATCTTTTTTTGTGGAAAACTGATATCAAAAACCATTTCTGCAATTTCACTGAACAAGGAAGGTATCTCCGTATCTCAGCCCAGTGTCGCCTGAATGTCAACTTAGGCCCGGAACACAAGAAGTGTGTGTTAAGTCAGGCAGAAAACCAAATTTGATGCGCAGGCTGGCTGCTTTAAGCATTAATCTGTCCCTTTTGCATGTAAAGAAACGCCAACACACCAGCAAGTTCCAGAACAGAGCATTTATGTGTAAAGATGCAAAGGCCTAAAACAACTTGTCTATTAATGATGAACCCCTGTTCAAGCTGCAGTCAAAATTAAAAAAAGCAATATTTTGGGAAATGATGTAACAGGAAACGCGCATAATGAAAACTGAATGGGCTCCACCAAAGGAAGGAAAAAAAAAAAAAAAAAAAAAAAGTTTTCCCAAGGACTGTAACAAACAAAGTCAGTGTCCTTTGATGTTCCTTTGTGTTGAGATGCAGTAAGAGACACTGTGGACTATCTAATGCACCAGGTACTATTACTGAGGATCAAACACGAATAAAGTCCCTGAAAGCTAATAACATTGCTTAAGAAGATATTGAAAACAAGCTGAACTCTTTTTTTATATAATTATGCTGCAAGTAAAAGGAGTAGAATGATGACTGACGATTTACCATTTGGCAAGTTCCTGATCAGTCTACAGCATATATCGCTATATGTGTTCAGGTGACATTGTCATTTTAATCTTGTATTGACTTGAGTGGTAATCACTTGACTAATGTGGACTGGAAGACAAAGCCTGTCACAATGAGTGATTGCTTTAAGGATTATTGACTTTGCCTCATATTACAAGCAGGAAAAAGGTGATCAGATAGAATTAAAATTGACTTCTAACACACTGTTTAAAAATGTGTTTTAAGGTCTCAAGTCACTCCTTAATGTAGACAATGGAGACTGGGAGACTAAATCCTGGCAGGATAAGTGTGTGCTGTGGGTGGCGACATCAGAAATATGTAGGAGAAACAAGTGACTGTGTACGGCATCAATCTGGATGGTAATTTCCTGCTGTTGGAAAAGCCAAATTAACCTCCTGTGCAAGGCGGTAAATGTTTGCTTGTGAAATACTTGACAGATAAGCAGCCGCTCTTGGGATTCAGCTTGATTTGAGCATGACTTTCACTTTCTCGGCACTAAGTAGACTTTGAGAGCGCACTGCACACACCCGGAAAGCCCTGACACATGCACATTTGGTATGAAACAAACACTGTGAGGATGCAAACAGCTCTGATCCTGTGGGGCATTGACCGTGAATGCACCCTCTTGACTACTCTAATGTCTGTTTCTAATAATATGTGGGAGAAGGATCGGCTAATTATCCTCTTCACATGTAAATAGCTGCTCGGTTCTCTGTTGGTGTCTTTATATATCCAACCAGTCCAACAATGACTCATGCTGCAATAAAAAAAAAATCAAAAATTAAATCACAATATGTCACCAGACGCCTTTGTGCATGTTAGCTTTATGAAATCAGAAATTTCGGCTGAACATAAGCCATTCAGAACTTGTTTCTACGGCTTATTAACAGAAGGAACTGCTCACATATTTCAAAGCTGATGTGGTTAATGTAAAAACAAACCGAGGTCCAATGTGAGTTTAGATTTGGTTCCATCGGCCGCTGTTTTAAATTGATTTGTTCGCGTTTATCTGTGTCATCAAACAGGCAGCTAGAGGCAAAGTCACACCAAAACCATTTTGATTCACAGAACGGCTTCACAATCTTTCAAATCCATCTTGAAAAAAAAAACAGTCAGGTGCCCATATCAACATTGATTTTGTTTGTTGCTGATCATTATTTCTGTTCTGTCAAACACATCCCCTTCAAATGCCCTCTACAATGTGGGCAAATGTTGAGGCTTCAACTGTCTGAATCAGTCAAACATAGTTAAAATATTCTGTAGTTGGTAGGTTTTATTGTGTGTCATGTGACAATGGCACTAAAAGGTCAGTAATGCTGATTTGACTTCTATAGATAGCTGAAGCCATGTTTTTAGCTTTAAATAACCTTTTAAATACATTTCGTTTCCAGGATCAATGATTACAGCAAGAAAAAAAAGTGTTGGTGTGTATTTGGGATGCCAACTGTTTTTTTTTTGTTTTTTTTTTCAGGACAGGCTTGAATAATCGTTAACCTACCCTTTAGGTTACTTCACTTCAGAGGAAAACTCAGGGTTCTCCCTGTAAGCGAAGGCCATCCTTAATTGAAAGCCACAAAATAAAGGAGAAACATCATCCACCAAGTGATAAGGACACAAAAGGATGCTGACAAGACTTTCTCAGATACTCCAGATCGACAGATAACCAAAACATGATAGCGTTGGCGTGTAGCTCCTAGCGGGGAGGACAGCTGCGGCGAGTAAACAAAGCGCTAATCTGACTTTAGCCAACAACTGAGAACTGCCTTGACACAATAAATGGAGGCAATTCGCCTAAATCCCAACATAAGCTCTACCCACGTAACTACGCAGAGCGATGGGCACGACACGAGGCAGCAGCCTCTATTCCTGCATCCCGCGTCACACTGCTCTGCTGTCGTCTCTCTACCTACTGCTGTCCCTCGGCCAGCAGGAAAACGCATAAGCAAAGTTGCACGTCAGAGGTCAAGAAAGAAACAAAAAAAAATAAAAAATACATCATCTCCTTCTGTGTGTGCAGTGGCGGAGCATCACCACAGGGGGTCACTGTTGCTGTACGCAAAAGAAAAATGAAAAATATATTTAACCTGACAAACAGCAAAATAATTTGCAGCAATATACCTCTTGTCACTTGCAGCTGAAAAGAAATAATAAATAAAAAATAAAAAAACATCTTTGAGATGAACTGTGATTTTAGTTTTTGCCAAAAAACAAACCAACAATTCAGTATAAAAAAAGCTTCACCGCTTGATACCGCTTGTTCATTTTCATTAAAAATCCAGTCAAAATTTGCTAAACATGATGTTTTTTAGGTTTTATAAGCAGATATTTAATATTACTATATAGGAAACCATGCAGGAACATAGTCTGCCGGCTTGTGCTCACTGTGTTGATTCCATCAGCAGCATTGAGAGGTTGGAAGACAGAGATTACATAAGAAGCTCATCAGTGGGGTAGTGGCCCACGCACTCCGCATCCTCAGCGGAATCTCACCGTTGATCGGGCCTCTCGCCTCAAAAGTATGAACAAAATGGCTGAGGTGACTTGCCAAAAGGGAAAGACAGCAGAGATGCTGCATATATATAGGAATGATTAGCCTTCAAGGACAAAATCCTTAATGCAAACGAACCAGGCAGTTATACGACGCAGGGAGACATTTGACGTATTCACACATGGCGTCACATCCTATAGAAGTGCAATGCTAATTAGGATTTTCCTGCAAAACAATTATCAAAGAACATACTTGCAGACATGCTTGTTGTTTCCCGCTCCCCGGCTTGTGTAGTTAAAAGGTTCCGAACGGACGGCGGAGCGTGGTCAGTGCGGCGGGGTCGAGCGCGCTAATGTAAAAACCACAGTATCCTCAACCTTTAATGAGAGGCCTTTTTTTTCTTTACAGCAGATTTCATAGTACTGAGTGCACTTACCACCTCTTGGTGTGTGAGTGTACGCTTAAAAAAAAAAATGAAATGTGATAATGATTTTATGTGTAAATGCCACAGCATGCTGAAACAGTTTAAAGAGACCCCATTATTACATTTTCATGGTCTTTTTATAAACATTATCCTGCTTTTATGGTCCAAAAGAATCTAGTTAGATCTGTAGCAGCAATAGACTCTGCCTTCTTTCACATTCACTCTGAAAAAACACAATTTCCACAAAAGACCCCCTCTGTTATCAGAAATCTCACCCCCCAGAGATCTGGAGTCTGTAAAAAAAAAGCCAGAAATCAAGTACAACTCTGGAATGAGGTAGCAGCTACTGTGTGTGGATTCAGGGACGGGTACTATTAACTTCCATTCCTCTTGTGACATTACAATTGTAAATTTGTAAATGGCTTGTGTTCAGCCGGGTTTCAGCAACACTCCAGAGAAGGCTAGACAATAGAATGAGCAGAATGAGTTGTCTTATTCCACAGTTTTGTGTGAGAGAAGGAACAACAAAGACCTAAATATCACACACAAATCAGGGGTGCCTTGAATTGATTGAAGTGATGATCACAAACCGGTGTTTGCAGGGGCAGCGCAAAACCAGTGGTTGTGTGCGTGTGCTGGACCCGCCCCTGTCAGAGCACCAGCCCCCGTGCAGCAGGTACTGTGTGCCAGAAACCGCCTGCCTCCACTCTCACCGGCCCACAAACCCCTGTTGACTCCACGCCCACTTGCCCATCCACGGCGCATGCAACCGGTTGCCTAGGCAACCTCAAAGCCTTTGCGCCTGTTTAAGTGTCAAGACAAATCCCTTTTTTTAACATTTTACTTGCAACAAGAGTTCCGTTTTTTCCCCCCATTCATTCACCCTTTCATTCATGAATTTATATCCACATCTACTCGTCTCTTTCTGTGAACAGACCTGATGCTCAAAATTTTCACTCTGCAGTTCCCAGATAAAACTCAAGTCTTGTGCTTTTCATCAGTCTTACAGATGACATTACACTAATAAAACTGACAGTCTTCTATCCACACAAAGTAGGCCATGAGCTCGGAGAAAAAAAAATGATTGAGATAGTCTTCAAATAGCTCTGAGGATTCCAATTACTGTGTGCGGTTTCCACCAAAGCTGCATTGAGATGCGTCTGTGCACAAAGTCAAGATCAAAATCAATTATTAAACAGAAACAACTAAGTAAGCATGATATCAGTAAATGGGATCATTCCAGTTATGTAACAAGAGCAGCGTTCTTTTTTTCTTCTCTTTTTGGAGCCTGTGTCATCCTGCAACTTTCCTGTTAAGCAGCAGTAATTAATAAAACTAATAACTAAGATCAAAATGTTCATAGGTAGCAGATATACTTCTCATAATGAATTTAGTGTCATTCATTGTAACCAATTCTAAAATTGAATTGAGATAAATATTTGGACCATTTTAACCCCACTCTGCAGTGATTTTTTTGCACCGTAGCCCATCACTTGTCGAGTTGTGTCATCTTCAACTCCACAGTCAGGATGAATGCTGCACGGCCACCCAACTAAAACAACATGTCCTATCTCTATCAGAAACTAACATGGGTTAGGAAATTGGGGAGAAAAATTTAGGGGGAAAAATGAAAAAACTGACAGAAAGAGAATCACAAGTTGCGTTCAGCTCGATCCAGCTGCTGCTGCATTCATCAATGCCAACGGGTGACACAAGCAGGAAAACTCACTATGAAGCTCGTGCACACACGTGTGCGCGGCTGGAGGCCAACACTGTGCTCATCAGTGTCACCGCTGCGGGGGCTTTGCTGCACAAATCATAGCGGGGGGCGCAGGCGGTGGAAGGAAAAGGATGCTTACATAAAGGCGACTATAGAAGCACAAAAGGCCAAATAAGATGCACGCGTCCCCGGGGATGAAAATAATATACAACATGAGGCATGAACGATCATTTCTGAAAAGATGATCAATCTTATCATAGGTATGCACAATGCAAGACTTTAAAAAAAAAAAAAAAAAAAAAAAAAAAAAAATCACAATTATCTTGTTTTTTTCCTACAACAGCAACAAACAAACACAGCCAACAACAAAATGGTGGTGCTGTAAAAAAAATAAATAAATAAAAACACACACTCAAAAAACAGCACATCTACGGCCTTAAAGGCAAACAAACACCTTTACCATGAATGCCTCAGTGTTTCCATGGATGTTTCTCGTGTTTCTTTATTCTGCATTTCTAGTCTAAATTCAACAGAGCACTGTTGTCATGCTCTGCACAGCCGCCCACGTTCACCCTCGCAGAGTGTGAGTGAGGCAGGGAGGAGAGGGAGGAAGAGAGGGAGGGAGGTTGAGGAGCAAACCTCGCTTTCACAGCGAGGGACCAGCGATACATTATGGGAGGACAAACCATATTGCTCCATGCTGTTTTTCTTACTAAACCACTACATGACCAAACAATGTGTGCACATATGTACAAACCTGAGGCGGCACGCCAGGCTGCGATGGCTGAATACAGCCAAACGGAAAGTGTACGTGCACCCGAAATGTGTACTCTGATGTTTATGGTTTTACACATAACGGAAACACGTTCACCAGCTTGATTCATAAAAAGACTCCTTTAAAATTAGGAGACAATTGGGAGGAGTCAGATGCTGTTTATCCCTCAGGAAAGTAACATTTTTTAATGGTGGAATCATTCCAACAAGCAGGAGCCGTACTTAGAAATGCTGCCGTTAATTCGAATTCAGATCCTGAGCATTGCAGCGTAATTGTACTTTCACAATTAAGCAGCAGGAGAAAACAAAAACATGTTTCACAAACAACAGTGCACTGCAACAAATGAAGTCTTATCATCAGGGACGCATATCTTGTCTTTAGTCCAATATTAAACAGAATCTTTGTATTTCTTTGGCAGAATATTTGACTCATTTCAAGCTTTTTTTAAATAAGAAGTTAATTAAAAAGCCTAAAAAATGACAGAGACAACATTAAGATAAAAAGTCAATCTATTCCTTTAAGAAAAGACTAAGTTGACCAAAATGAACCAAAAAACCTTTAAACATTATAGTGTTATTGTTTTATCTAGTTATTTCACTTCAATCTCATAATTAATTATATATTTTTAGTGTTATCTGGTATTTTTATTGTTTAAATATTAAGTATTTTAGTTATTTTTATTTTAAATTGGGAAGATTTCCTTAAATACTCCCATTTTGTTTTGTTTTTTACTTACCCAGCTCTAATGTTTTTTTTTTTTTTTTTATCTATCTACTTATTTCTGTATTACAGTGGGAAAAAATACAAGAAAAACAGAAATGTATTGATTTTGTTCTATTTAGTCTGGCTTCATTACCTCTACTAAGGAGGTTATTTTTAGCGGATGTTTGTTTGTCAGATACAGATTCTAACCCTTGGCCAGATTTTCGGCAATTGTTGGGGAAGGTACAGTGAACAAATGATTAATGTTTGGTAATTATCCAGAAGAAATTCTGGTTACTGGATTACTTATTATGGTTTGGTAACATTGCAGTGAATGGACCTTCAAACAGATGCCATCGTTCGGTGGTCATATTTTAAATAAAATGATCTGCCAATGAAATAAGACAATTAAAGATAATGCTACTCAAAACTGGACAAATTCAACTAAATACGAGATGACTTTGCTTGTTGAGATTTCCTTTTTTGTAGTGTGTTTCATCCTCAAACTTTTGCCATTTGAGACTTACGTTAAAACAGCGTGATGCTAGGCGATAGCACAACGATTTTGGAGGCTTGTTACATAAATAATGCACCAGACTGGAAATGTTATCAGTGTTACTATGCAGGCTCCCTTATGACTATGACCCATATTACTGAGGGGAGAATAAATCAGAAGCAGTTCATCAGTGAGGACGAGCTCCTCTCCTGGGATGAGAATCACGGCTCATATCGAAGGCCACTTGTTTGTGAATACACAGACAAACATTTAGTTCCCCTACCACCAAACGTTCCTATTATAACTTCCTGTTCTCATCCTCTCTCCCTGCAGACCACAGAGCCGACAGGATATGAAAGGTGAAAACAAAGCAGCCCTTTGTTTTTTTTTTTGTAGCCAGGCATGACTGGTGGCCGTGAAGACAAAGAAAGATTCGGAAAAGGAGATAATCAGATATTTTGGCACCAGGCGATCCACCAAAAAATGATTCCTCCGTGCAGCCTGAACTCCATCTGGCCTACCAACCGCACGGTCGGAGACAAAATGTTCCTTATTGTTGCTCACTATAAGCATAAAACCTGGGTAACCATGGAGAGGGGATTACTTCACTCTCCATCTCTCCTCACATCGCACCAATTAGCCAAACTGTATTGAATCGAGTGACGAGAGGGTCAAAGCTGACAGTATCTGATGCACTCTCCATTATCCGCAGCCAGAATAGCACGTGTATGTGCGCGCGTGTTGAGAGATACAAAGTATGAAACAAGGGCATCTTCGGGCTCGTTATTTTTTTTTTTTTTGCAGCCAGGTGTTGGGTAGCTAGCATTCTCATTACTATATAGAAATAGAAAAATACAGCACTGTGCATATCAGCACTCGCTAGTAGGATTAAATTTTTTAGGAAGAGAGCGGCCACTTCTACCTTGAATGTGACCTTAGCTGCTATCACTAAAGAAGAAGGGCTTTTTATACAACTAAACAAACCCTGCAAAGATATACACAAAAATAACTATTCCAGAACTATATTGATGGATCTGGCGTGCAGCTTGATTGCAATATGCCATAATCTCTCACTCCAGCCTGTGACTGTTCCCTCATCAGGGGGATTTGCTCAGATGGGCATGTTTTGGGTGTCAGATGAGCTAGATGTTGTCTTGTTGAGCGGCAGGGGGGCCCTTACGTCAGCGCTGCCGGCAAACGTCCAGCTCCGCGGAGCAAGGGACGGGGGACAGACGAGCGTGAACTGTAAAAAGGCCTTTTCCTTTCCAGGATTTTCCTCTCAAAGCCCTGGCGACGCTCCCAAGGCCCGTGAGTCTAAATCCGCAGCCAGGCCAGTCTCTGGCATCCTCTCCAGATGGTGGTGAACAGAGGGGTGAGCGTGAAGATTAGGAAGAGAGAGATGACTGGTTCCTGACTACACATCCGGTGGATGGAGCCCATTCTCCTCCTCCCGTCATATGCCAGGCGAGGCCACGGCGGCCGGATGCCCCCCTGTGTTTGCAATTGGGCGAGGTGTTAAGCTGTTTATTAGTGATCAGAACACGGAGCTGGAGCAGGGTTGTAACGTAGACCAGAGCAGGGGCGGATCTATGATGAGAGGGTTTCACATGTCAACTTATGGAGAAAAGCATCAGATTTTTAGTATATATATATATATATATATATATATATATATATATATATATATATATATATATATACCCAAAAAGGACCTTTGACTTATTTTTGGACCTTTATTTTGTTTGAAATGCAATGCACAAAAAGGAAAAGATATCAGCATATATTGACTCCCCCCCCCCTTTTGTCTGTATTATATAATACAAATTAGACCTGGCTAAATTTATATTTTAAAATATTACATTTCAGCCAAGCAGTGCATGTCTTTGACTTCCACTTCTTCAAGATTCTTAAAAAGAAAACGTACAATAAAAAAATATTTTCAAAAATTAAATTTTATGAGTGCTGGGGTTCACATTTAAAAAACAATTGGGCTGGAAACATAAAGTAATCAAATAACAGAACTAAGTAGAAAAAACGGTAATATATGCACAGACCATGCCATGACTTGAATTAATTCTCCGGTGTATTCTTCAAATGTTGAATGAGAAATGTAAAACTTCCATAAAACAAATCTTGTAGAATCATAATTAAAATTAAAGTCAATCAGAGTGACAAATTAACAGCAAAATAGAATGCATATCATTTCTTTCCCTCTGCGACATTAAAGTAAAAAACATTTTTAACTTGAAATATTGGGAAACTGATGTAAAAATTAACTTGTATTTTGAGAGAAAAGGAAGAGTAGGACAAAACCTGCAGATGCAAACTGAGTAGAGTAATGAATGAATAAATAAAAAGAAGGAGAGAGAGGGAGAGAGAGATTGTCACAGCAGATTTCACACTGCAAGACTGGCAAAGCGAATCACCTGGCCCAAATATGCTAAATTCAAACTAGCGTGGAAAACGTTGCGTCAGCTTCTATTTTCTCAAAAAAAATAAAAATTTTGGGAGCCTTTCAAGAGATGCACCCGCCAAAATTCTGCTATGTGATGCTGAAAGAATGCTCGAAAAACAGTGGGAAACAACGAATCAGAGACTTCCCCCTTTGTTCGGAAAAGTTGATGAGACAAGGAAAAAGTGGCAGTCTTGCAAAGAGGATTGTGTGTCTACAAATTATGGGCTCAGTAAGAAATGTAAAGTGGTGCCATGACATACATACAGGAACACACACACACACACACACACACACACACACACACACACACACACACACACACACACACACACACACACACACACACACACACACACACACACACACACACACACACACACACACACACACACACACACACACACACACACACACACACACACACAAAGAAACTCTAGGAGTCTTCCAAAGTGTCTTATAAAGACATTACCATTGCCCTGAAAAAGAGACTAATGTGACGGACAAAGATGAAGAAGATAAGCGCCACTCTGAACAACTCAGGAAAAAAGGTTGCTGCATTGTTGTGACTGTTCAGGCTCTTCTATGACTTCCTGCTTCAAGTGTGAGCCTCCAGATCTAATGCATCTGTAATTCAACAGGAGGAGCCATGATGCGTCTCCACGGGGCAGCGGGGGATGAATCTCTGTTGTGTTCGGTGCGTGCGCCCTCGGTTCTTTGTCACATCTTTTAGATTTTTACAGCAATTTCAGAAACCGGACCGGAAAGCAAAGGAAAAAAAGAAAAAGAAAAAAGACAGAAGTTGCCCGATCACAAAAGCCTCGCTTTGCCAGGCGCTGCCGTCGAGCCTCAGGAAGGGTGTTTCATCACAATAATACATACAGTATCTGATATTACGAAATGCATCCAAAAAAAAAAAAAAAGAAAAATCACCTAAAAGCATACTTATCCGTCCTCTCTTTTGATCTGACACAGCGTTGTATTATGGGTGCACATTTAAGTAAATAAAACCATTTTTCGCAAAATGCTGCTTGAAGAATGAAAACAGAACTATACGTATAAGGTGATTATAGGCAATGAGATGTGGAGCTGTAAGCATGTTTCTCCCAAAGCTGGAATCAAAATGAGCAAAGCTACACATATATGTGCCCTGGCACGGCTGAATAATGATCTTTACTAAATCATTACCACACTTTGGGCTCATTATCATAAAAAATAAAAACACTGCAGTTGAAATTCTGTTCCTGTAAAGCTACACATGGACTTGACTATCAATCAAGCAACATTAAGCTTTAAAAAAAAAAATAATATAATAAATAATTAAAAAATAAATACATTTTTTACAAAGTTTCCTGCCACTCTAGGAGTGCATCGTTCACAAGTTAAATCAAAAACTGAAATATCTCAGCACCTGTAGAATGGATTGACATTCAATTTCATGCTGAGAGTGTCCAAACAGGATGAGTTCTATTTTGGCCAATACTTTTTTTTTCCATCAAATACTTGTGATGAAACTGTAGCCTCAGCTGTACTTTGGGTTTAGTTCCAATTCAAAAATGTTAGGATTCTGCTGAACCAGGAGAGTAAACTTGGTCAAAATTGTACTTGATACTATGGCTGCAATTATTGAAATGATTAACTGATTAATGAACTGTGTTTGGTTTGGCCAATAAAGAAGACTAAAGAAAAGAAAAAAGAAAAAAAAAAGAAATCTGATTTAGGAACCTGGAATCAGAGAATTTAAACACATCCCTTACATCAAAGGGATGGAATTTTACACTCAAAATACAATGTGTATTGTAACTAATGGAGTGTTCCTGCCCATATGTCCGATGAAGGTCAGATCAAAATTTTGTGATTTAATAAATATTTCAGCAGTATAGGTGTGTGAGATGAAATCTCAAAATCAGATGTTAAGTATAATAAAGTTGCAAAATCTCCGCTTACGTTGTGATTTATTTCAATAAAGACATGAAGGATCTGATTAAAACCCACTCAATTCAGTAAAAGACTACCCATTATTAAATGATAATGATCATCTCTCAAAAATCTGCTGCTATGCATCTACCGGAGCATTCATGATACATGTGCACTATTCAATTAGATTTTTTTTTTTTTACACCCCAGTAGAAAAAGTTTCTTTTTTATTACACAAACACATTCAGATGTTTCTGTGGTCACCTAGCGCCACTTTGGTGACTGCCAATATGTTGAAAGCAAGTCATTAAGGGAAGCAAACAGAAAATCACCATCAAAAAAACAAACAAGAGCTTCGGAGGAACAAAAAAAACCCTGAGGTGCAACCATGGGGAGATTTATCCATCTGTGAAACTGAAATCTGCATGGCCGTAGGTGTCGTATCTGACCAACACGTCATGTGAAACACTCGGGTCAGTGCAAATGCTGAATGCTAAATTGTGAACAGAGTTGCGGTGAATGATGTGTTTATTCGGTAAATTAAATCGTGAATCAGTTTTCAAAAATTGCTAAATCAATCAAACTGTGTATACAACAACCAGCTGCTGGTATAAATCATTGCAATAAAACTGAAAGCTGGACAAAAAACATTCATTAAATCTAAATATATTAACCATGAAAAAAATGTAAGAAAAACTAAAGATGAATACAAATTTGAAGGGTGTTGTATATTACTTATACTAAACATCTCTGAGTGGACTTTGTACTGGTGAAAACAGTCATTAGGTTTGACAGATGACAGATTACTCATAAATAAACCCGAATTATGACTTTCACTCCATTTCTGACGTGCAGCAGGTTCCTTTTTTCAAATGCAAAGCGACTCCTTGTCATGCCTCAGCATCGCGTGACAACCTGTGATCAGTTCAACCGCATCCTCCCAGCCGCTGACCTGCAGTACTGAGGTTCTGCTTCTGACGCTCTGCTGCCAACAATGCTGTGCTATAGAGATAAATCGATTGTGTTGTCAAGCAGGAGAGTGGAGGGAAATTGATGTATTTTTTTTTAAAGGCTGGCAATGAGAGGTATTCTGCAGCTCTTGTGCTCTGCGGTTTTGGGAGTTTTGTTCCGCCACTGCCACCTGCGGCGACACCTTTTCACGCCATCAAATCACCACAGAGGCCCTGAGCTTGAGCGTACCTGCCGTATGGAAGGAGAGCGTCTTCCATTGCAGCAAAGGCCAAAACGTGGACAATGATTACACGGCTCGCTTAGCAAGCGAAGAAGACCAGGCAGATTGGGCAAATCCAATGCATTACAAGTGACAGGGAAGTAGGCCAGCTGAGGGGACGCCGTCTAAATCTGGGATCCCATCAAGAGTATTTCACAGATCATGTCCAAAATAAGAGTGATGGCGATCCATCCAGTACAGGGGGATACAACTGGAGGAAGGGCTCCAGACTAGCCTTTTTTACTAATTCATTTGTTGCAATGTACATTTTTACCATCTCATATATTTCATTTAACATTAACTTAACAGGTTAATTTTTTAAATTACTGTCCATATAGGCAACATTGAATTGTAAATGATTATCTACCAGTCTGGTAATGCATCTATTCTAATACTTTGCCTTTCCTGCTATTGTCCCAAAGGATCTGTGGTTTTATAAATAAAACTTTTGTTTTTCCATGATGACAATCTATCATGACAGCCTTCGCCAAATGACTTCTGAACTGTTGCCCCCGGATGATGTAGGCGTTTGACGTACGATGCATTGTGTTTTATTTTGAAAGTCTGAGCCGGTGCTCTCAGTGAATTTCTCATCGATTTTAAAGGAGGCTATTTGCTCTAACCCTAACCCGTTCCGCAGTGGTTCCGCTCCCACTGGAAATTACCAGCAAACTCACCCTGAGCCCAAATGAAGCGTATATGGTAGCTCACGCATTTTCATAAGGACACAAGTACAGAAATCTTTGGAGCACAGCCAATCAGCCTATCTCTGATTGGATTAGACCACATTATATTGTGATGATGTGGAGAGCGGGCCGCAGCAGTGCTACTAAAAAATTTGGTAATATGTAGCTGTGCATCTACAAGTAGCACGCAGTCGAGGAAAATTAACGTCAGAACTCAGAAAGTGAACCTTTTAATACATAAAGCAAATATTTTTGGCACTTGTAACAGTGCATGCTCCTTATTGAGTGTCGTGACCCTCGGGGGTACTTGCGATCACACACAGACGGTCGTGACAAGCGGTTAACACAATTTAACAGCTGGCTGTTAGAGGTAGTGTAGGTGCGAGGGCATAATGTCAAGGCCTTGTTTGCACAGAGTAGGAGGGAAGAGAAACTCTGTTTGGCCCAGCATGGCAGGTTAGTTAACCCTGCGCTGGCGTGGCATGGAACTAGCAAAGCATGGTGTAATTGGAACTCCTGACGTCTTATCAATATGAAAGTGTCTGTTTATGAGTCTTACCTGCAGAGTCGCATTGAGGTTAGGAATTCATCAAGATAGGCCGATGGCAGCGTGGGTATAAAGGAGAAGAAAGAACAAGAAAAAAAGAATCAATGAGTAGTTCAATAAATGTTAAATTGAAAATAAATTAGCTCAGCAGTGAGTTACTCAATAAGACACTGTATTCCATTAAGAATCAATTTTATCTCCCTTTTGCCTACATGTGCATCTTAATCCAGCAAATGCACAACCCCTGAGGTTATTTACTGACCCGTGCCACCCGACCTCATTATTCACAAGGATTTATGACCACATCCATGCACTGTGGCTCACTATAGATTTCAGTCTAAACAATCATGTCATAACAATGTTTAAAATATCTGTGGATAGATCGGATATTGTGCCAAATATACAGTTACTTGTGAGTTCTTTTAAAAAATATCCACTTTCATTTCAGGTTTATTATCGTTTTTCACATTTTTATTCTGTTTTGTGGGCTTCTTTTTATTCTCATTTTGTCACAATTCATGAATAATTGTAGACTGTCCCTGTGAATCTTTGTTATTACAGTAATAATCCATCTGTTTGGTTGGCAAATGATGTTTTCTTTATTGACAGTCTGTTGATATATACTTGTGACACTGCAATCTGTCATAGGTAACTCAATAAAGGAGGTCAATAGTGTATTTCAATTACACATCAATAATTCATGGACTCATTAGTAAAGATAGCCCACGCGTATGAAAGATATTGCATGCATATAGAGTTTCACATTTTGTAATGTTTCGCAGATAAGTATGTCCCATGTCAAAACTTACTGATAGAATGTGTTTTATTGCAGCAAAAGCATTATGAGTGAATTTTGAAACACATCAATGCATAGAGAAACAATACTTGTCCGTGTCTGCCTGAAGCTTTTGACAAAACCTATCAGATACTGACCTGTGACATTGCAAAAATAACTGAATCAGAGATGTTCTTTATTGAATTTTAAATAATCGTTGCATAATACTTTGTCAGGCTCTTCGATTTCCAGTCCACAAAAAAACTGCTGACAGCCAAATGCTTAACTGAATTAACTCATTCTCTTCTTCCTCTATTTGATCCGACATAGAAAAGCCAGATGAAAAAAACTGCCATTCAGAACAGACATTATGTCACTGCCCTGTGTTTATAGTAATTGTCCGTCTGTCCAGAGTCATCCAGGTCTGACAGACTAAATATTACACGCAGTGCAACCTTTATTTAAACAGTTGCACCAGCTCTTGTGCGACTTTACTGCATGAATTTGCAAAATGTGATCAATATCGGGTAAGCTTTTTTACATTTTATAAGCTTCTGTACACAGAGTATTTGAAATCTCCTCAATGAAAGCCTTAATAAGCAAGGGATGTAGCAAAAATGTTGGTTGGAGTGGATGTTATTTTATCCAGATGGACAAAAAAGGTCAAATCTATCAAGGATGATCAAGTAAGGCTCTGTAGGAACAACCAAACATTCTAAACTGCTTCCATTTTGAGGGACAATGAATGTGTGCAAAGGTTCTTGGTTCCACTGTATGTCCAGTAACTCACAACAGTCAGAAATCACTCCATGTTTGGCTTTGCACGGTTGCTATCCCTGTCCTTAAAGGCAGTGCAGGCTGAGGTGTTGCATTGCTCAGTAAGGGTCATATGCAACCAGAAGAATTTTCAATGAGTCATGAGCATACCAGCTATCTCAGACAGTGCATCATTTAATAGCTCTCTCACTTCTTCCAGCAGTTGTTTAGATGCAAATTCTGAGACACCATGAACAACAGCAGAAAAAAAACATGTACAAGGTAATCTTGGGAGTTTAGCATAAGAGGATTCCTTGCAATGCATAAAAAAACCTAGAAACTTTGTGACAGGAGACCCTCTGATTTCTGATTTCATTAATGGGCTTTAATACCTATAGATTAGCAATGATTAGTTGATTAATTTTCAACTACTACATTAATTGCTACTATTTTGATAATCATTTACTTGATTTGATCATCAATTGATCATTTTCAAGAAGGAAAAGCTGATGTGTAGAAAGTAGCACTGCAACAATTAATTGCTTATTTGCCAATGATTACACCAATCTCCAACTATTTTGATAATTTACTAATTGATACAAGTCATTTTTAAGAAGAAAATATCCAAATTCTTTAGTTCCAGCTTCTCAAATTATTTTTTCTGGCTTTGTTTAATCTTTTATGATAGTAAAATGATTGCCAAATGTTATTGTGGAGAAAAAAAGACTTAATAGATTAATAATTTTAGTGATTGATAGTTTAATTGACTATGAATATATTTGTTCATTGCAGCCTTACCCTATAGATATTTAGGGGAAAAGGTAGAACCAAATGCTTAGTGTAGTATTCAGTGTAATATAGTATTTGGGGTCTCCCTGACACGATTGAATGTTCTTTTAAAACACGATAAACAGCCTTGAAAAAATGTTTAAAAAGAAAAAGCGAATGTATAAATCAATGTTTACGAGTGACCAGAAGGTTAAAACTATTCTTATATGTGATCGCACAAAGGGCACCGCTGTAAACAAACCACAAGATGGTTTAGAGAACAGCAGTGTGCTGAATTATCCAATCTAACCAGTAGCACAGCTCAGACGACTGGAGGCTAACCCACCCCCAGGGCACTCTATCTGATGAGATCCGATCCCATCTTTGCCAGAAATAAAGATGTCCAGCCATGAACCAGCTGCAAACAAAAGGACTAGGAGCCAGCAGCGAGTGCGTTACGGCGGCAATTATCTGCACCAGGGCTGTAGACACAGTCAAGAGGAAGAAAGGGTGGCCATGGCATAGATTGATTCTGTCAGACAAGTAGTGTTAAGAGGCTTCCTCGACAGCAGACTTGCCCCCCACAACCCCAATTCCCTCTGTCGCCACATGAAACCGCTCCAATACTTTCAGCACCCCCCCATCCCCCCTCACCCATAAACCGAAAATCCCATTACATTCATCTCCTCGGGGTATTGCTCTCAACAGACACCCCATCCAGGTCAGGGGACAGATGTGTGTGGGGAAATTCACACGTCCAAAGAATAACACACACAGACACACACACACACACACACACAGCTACCTACTTGTGTTACATAACACATGCCACTGCCTACCCATCCACTGCACTGTGCTTAGCCGCCGACTGAGATGCATCACCAGAGCTCTTACATTAGAAAAACAACACCTAACAATTTCTTTCTCGATTTCCACTGACCGAAAAACTTATTTCAGACATGAGGACAGGTCCTTAGGGAGGCTGACGCTAGGGGCCGACACTAAATGACCTGCGTGTCCCTACTGACAGCACAAACTGGAGTTTCAGTCAGATGGCCCCCATGAGGGTGAGGGTTTTTATTTTTCATGCCTAAGTTCTCGTTCACCAGCGCATTAAAAACTAGGTCTCCCTTTACCAAAAGCCGTGTTGGCATGAAGAAACCACAGGATGATTTGTTTTATAGCGTAAACAGACAAAATGTAGCTTTGAATTAGCTAGGGCCTTCGCTGCTGGCCAATTCTTTTCAGGCCAAAGAAGGATTTCATGCCAGATTCTAGCACAACGAATGATAGGCTACTTTTTTCAGGCTGAGGGGTCTCTTGAAGCCAAATAAGTGAAAGGTCATGATTTAGTAGTGTGAATATCTTCACAAAGGCCGTACACAAACATTACAAATGTCAGTTATCTCAACCTTTATACATAGTGTTAGTGCAAGAATAGCAACTGAACAAACAATACAGAGCCCTGGAGGTCTACAACACAGTGCCACAGAGAAACCGATATGCTGAGGAGGGCTGCTTGCTAAATGGATACAAACGTCTCACTATGCCTTAATACAGCAGCAGGACGCAGCATCTCTAGACACCAGTTGGTCTAATTTCACAACAGAATGGGCACAAGAGCACAGCAGGCCCTGAAATGCACTATGTGGCAACACGAGTGTCATAATTCTTGCTTTTTAACTGTACAGTATTTTATTCGAGGCTAGTAGTTAGTTCCGGTGCACGAGCACACAATTCGAGAGCGGGCACGTCTTCTGAGAGCGGTGTCAGGATGCTGAACGGTGCACTTTTCATTCCACACTCAACGATGGGAAACCTCATCATCTGAGAAACCCGGTTGCCATCAAGAAACTGTACTGACATTGCCCTGAGGAAGACTCTCAATGGCTTTTATCAAAACGGGCACTCACAGAATACACGTTCACTCAGAGGACAAGGCTGTCAGTCAGTTTATAGGTGCTGTCTCGGATTTTTAATATGGACTGAACAGTGCTCGTCCAAAACCGTAGTATTTCTGGTCACCTTATTTTTTCCACATCTCCTTAGCAACGCGGCGCCTAAGTGACAGGCTATTAAATATATGACATTTGTGGATGAACAAATCTGCTTTACATTTTATTCATGTTTGGTTTCTGATGTTTGGTGCTGGCCTCCTTTGTCATGGCATTCTGCTGCCTGTTATTTTGGTTGAACCCTGAGATAAATGTGATGTTTTTCTGCCAGAGGCTCAATTTTTTCTTTAAACAGCCTAGCACTCTTTAAGATTCATGCATATGCACACAAAATACTGCTGCACTAAAGTCATTAAGCCCTCTCGTGCACTTCTGAAACATAAACACAGAGATATTTGCCTCTAGAACAGTTAGAAAATGAAGGCTTACCATGCAATAATAAACTTCATGGTTCTAATGCACTAACCTTGGCATTTTTGCTCACCACAAGCCTTTTAATTGCTTGAAAAGTAGAGAAAATTGTTTTCATACATTAAGTGTTCCGCAGTTTTAAGATGGAATCTCATTAATAATGGAGTTATTGTCAGCATCTGGTAGAATTTTCACTAACAATATGGTACATTCAAACCTAAATGTTGAAACTATGGTTTAAAAAAAATTAAATTAAAAAAAATTAAAAATCACAGAAGGCAAAAGGTGCAAATTCAGACATTAGGAAAAAAAAAAAGAGTAGACTACAGTCAGTCACAGAAAGTCCAGCTTTGGAGCTGCACTAATGGGGGCCATTCTGAAAACCCCTCAGATGTTGCATCCAAATTTCAATGGGATGGTGATTGTAATCCTAGAGGGGCTGTAGTACATGCAGTTCACATGCCCCACCACATGACATGAGTCCTGGGTCACGGCCAGAGGGGATTCAGCAGTGGAGCAACTTTAGGTTATTCCAGTCAAGGGAAAGCAGGAAACAGGGGCATAAACATTAAATGTTGGGGGGTGGTTCACATTGCACTTCCTCTCTAATGACGCTGGGTGAATCAAACATCTCTCATGCTCAGAATTATGTTACGATTCACAAAATAAGATATAACACGATTCGTCTCAACTTATGAGTAATTTCATCTCATTGAAACCAACTGATGAACCATTGTGAAGGACAAACTCATCCATTTTCTGCAAAATCAGCAGCAAAATAAACAGACAAACCTGCACCTGGCACGTTGCCCTGAGTGAAACCTTTGAAGGCGGTCGACACAAGGCCAGAGGACGTGCCGAAACACCGTCAAAACAGTGACATCCACGAAAGGAATGTGGGACCCGGGTGATAACACTCAGCTGGCACTTGTTAAACAAGCTGCACTGACAAGAGGGCTAACCTCAGGAAAAAAAAAAAACAGCACTGACAACACTAACACTTAAACTATTTTCATTTGAAATGAAAAATTAACCAGAGACAAAGCAACATAATTCGTACAGTAAGGATATTCTATTTACAGCCAAGTGTTACAGCAAATGTGACACTGCTGCACACGAGCCTTAACTACTGCATCAATCATGCAGCACATAATTTTACCCTTGGGGGAGGCTAAAGCGAGAGGAAAAGTGTTGCAGAATGGATTTTATCCTCCCTAAAACAAGATTATTTGACAAGTTTTAGAAAGATGAGGCCTCCGTGTGGCGTTTTTTTTTTTACGCTGAGGCTCTGGGTTGTAGTAATACTGCCAGATTAGACACAACAAAGCCCCTCAACCCTTTGCTCAAACAGGATCCGTTCAAACAACACAGTGATTTACATGAATAACTCCACCAGTCATTTCCAGGCTTAAGAAAATAAGCAAACTCATTGCGTGTGCCTGAAGACTGACTGACTGGTGCAGAAAAAAAAAGGAAAAAAGAAGGGTGACATGTCTCCAAGCCATTAGGGAACTACTTTGAATTTCCACTTTCCTGCATCCTTTAAATAGTCTGCATGTTCTCAATTACAAGGCGCTCGGAAACTGGGGGTAAGTGACTTCTATTGCCAAGATGTACTTTAACATAATGTATGCTGCGATACTCTACAGTATTATTGCCATACATAAACAACCCCTCTTTGCTTCTATGGGTAGGTACTGTAAATGTGCTCCCTAAGGGCCAGAATAATATTTTTCTCCAGAGAAAAAGGACTACAGGGTTCTTCTCCTTAAGAACAAGTAACGCTTAACAGATCTGCATTGCTATTCTAAATGGTGCAACATAAAAAAAGGTTCTGTAGCCCAGGTTGAATGTTTGCCACGATTCTCCATTCATCCCCAATTAAAGGAGATCTGAATCTTCCCACAGTTAAGTTTCCGGAGATAAACCGGTCTCAGATAACTAGTTCTATTCTGAGGATACTTCATTCTTCCCCATGATCCTCTATCCATCCCCAACCTGGACGAGGCCCGACTCTTCCCACAGTTAGTCACGGGACTGCTGGCAGGCTAAGGGGACTTGGAGGCATATGCGCCTTTCCATCTGTTGCTCACTCACTGCTTCCCAAACCCCTTCCTCTGTCAGCAGCCATCTGCTTCCAGCCTCATACCCCACTGGCAGGAAACATGAGCACCTCCATCAGAGGATATAGGCGATGCACATTTTGAAAGAAGGAAAACTGAATGAGCCATCTCAGCTTTAAAGCAAAACAAGATGCTAAATAGGAAATGTCACAACACAATGAAATTATGTTGGGATGTGAGTAATTATCATTTCCATTATTGGTTTAACCAAGAATCTTCTGGATTTGTATCCTATTACTATTACCAAAGGTGTTGTCTTCAAATTCTTCCATTTAACTATGCAACTTCTACATACAGAAATGTATACAAAAGTGTGAACATCAATGTAGCAGAACCAGAGATAATTTATTACTTACGGCTATTATGAGCTCAAGCAGACCAGAGTAAGGGGCTTCGTAGTTCTGGTAACCTCACTTCAAGAGCTGCAACAATTAGTCGATCAGTTATTTGCCAACAATTCCATTAAATCAACACATGTTTTGATAGCTGATTAATTAATGCAAGTCATTTTTAAGAAAAAAAAAAGTCCAAAATCTTTTGGATCTAGATTGTCAAATATCATTATTTTTAGGCTTCAAACTTCAGACTGTGGGTCTGGACAAAAAAAACAACACATTTTAGGTTGAAACTTTTGGCTTTAGGAAACATTTTATGAACCATACTAATCAATTAAATTTAACACAGCATGCTGTCTTATCACTATATCCTAGGTCATGTCACATAGCTTGAAATTGAAGTAGACAAGTCACATCCTTAAACTCACTAATATATTTTCAGCCTAGAAAAAGATCAACTATATTACATAACCATTATGTCCCTTGAAACTCTAATTTTTCAATCTCCTCTTCAGTTACATCTAATGAGGCTGCTTAATGCTGAACAACCACAGATTCATGCATGGCTGGGACGAACATTTATTGCCATTATTTTCTCACACTTTAGTGAAAACCCTTTAAAATGACGTGAGCTTAGAAATTCAATTGCTCTTCCCTTTAATAAAAAGTTCCATCAGAACTACTCCACGCTACCCATAACCATTGTCTGTATATGAAAGAGAAAACAAAACAGAAAAAGCAACCCCTCACTTTCTGCTTGTAAGAGATTAGAACGAGTATACTCTAAACTTCCCTTTTTTTAAAGAAAAAAAAAACCTGACCGGCTCGTTCCCCGCCCCTCCACATCCAGAACACAAGAAGAAAAAAAATTAGCTGTCCATCAATGGGAGAGAGAGAGCCTTTGTTCGATGACACAATGGAAGACATTCTGCTGTGGAGCATAGCGTCACATTCAATAGGGCGATGCTATGGTGCTGCAGCAGAGAGGGGACAGCGGGGCCCATGTCCTAGAAGTGGCCCTTTGACCCCCGCACCACGTCCCAGACCCTCTCTGTTTACAGCTCGCCAGCCTGGCTCATTGCCGCTGACCTGTGGTCAAGAGTCGGGCGTGGTGTCGGGGCACGCTCTGGCGGGGGCGTGATGAGCAACTGGGGCGGCAGAATGGAGAAAACCGTACGGGCTCGTCACATAACAGGGAGCCTTTTGAGAGCAAGTCGCGCGCAAACCCTGTTATCCGTCAGCGGGAAAAGTCTGTTACTACTACACTCCCCAGAATAAACCTGTGACGTAAACTCGAAGTGAAGTGTTTTTTCAACACAGCCTCTGAGGATTTATCGTGGCTGGGGCTTGACACTTGCCATGCACGGTGACACGGAGGTGCTGCGGAGGATCTGAACAGCGTCTCCAGCTGAATGGGAAATCAAAAAGAAAGCTTACAAGCACATCAATCCCCCGCCCGGGCGAGTGACATGGGAGCTTCATGTGCATTTCAGGTGTTCAGATTAATCCGTGTTACATGACATCAACGGGCCCACATGAAAGGTTGACAGCGGTGCTGTGGACCTCTGAGACGCAGCAGGAGCTTTCAACAGTTCCTGCATCAAGTTCTTCTCAAACACAGAGCAAAACCAAAGCAAAACAGAGAATTTTTGTAATTTGGTTCTCTTGAGTTTTAGAAATACTAATTTACTGGTACAGCTGCAAAATTCACGTGTTGAATCACAAATTGAGTATTCCTGAAGTCCAATAGCCTCAAGCACATTCATGGCCTTGACTGCTTCTGTGTTTCTTGTCTCAAACGCCATTCAAAAAAATGGTACTGTTATTATTACAATAGTATTATTATTATTTACTTTTACAATTGATGTCAAGAAAGACACTTTATGAAGTACGCCTATTAACTTTTGCTGCCAGTATTTGAGAAAGAAAAAGGCTAATGTCACTTTAAATATGGAGCTTAGCTTAGCATAAAGACAGCAAAACTGTACAACAGGTAATTAAAAAAAAAAAAAAGTAAACATTATTAACAGCAATCCAGGCTACGTTAGTCATTTATCCCCATTAAGGTTAAGCTAGGCTAATAGCCTCCTGGCTTTTTATTGTTTATATAATCTCATCTAATCAGACCCTCTATAAAACATGCATATAACAGCATTTACTTAAATGTCCAGCTATCCAGTAAAGTCACTATATAGAGGAACCCCTTGTGGGTGTAAAGCAAAACTGACAAAACGTAGTTTTGGGATATCACTGAAGTAGACTGATTTTTTTTTTTTTTTTTTACAGCAAGCTAGGCTAACGTTAGATATTTACCCCTGCTCCCAGTCTTTAAGTTAAGCTAGGCTAATTGCCTTTTGGCTTTATTAATGTTCATATAATTTCATCTAGTCTAATTGACACAAAACTTGCATAACTGTTAGCTCACCTGGTAGAGCTTGTCACCAAGGTTCCAATTCAGCCCTTTGTCATTATTTTAATCATAAATAATAATAAAAAAAAAAAGAAGTGAATAGAAAATGGAGAAATCTTTTTTCCCCCTAAAGCAGCTATATTGAACTAGCAGGGTGAACACAGGTGTTACCAATGATGCTAATTAAGGTTCCTCTCCATTCAGATCAAACACAGGCCAGGTGCTGCCTCTACGAACTAAACGGAACAGAACCTTCATTATAGTCTTTTTTTCCCCCCACATACAAATGTGCTGACTCGGTTGGACTCCCAGCATGCCACGGCAGGGGTTTGTGTTCCCCGCTTGTGACTGAGCGTACCTCGGAACATCAGGGCCGGTGGTGGAAAGAAATGCAAATTGGCGCGGTACGGCTTGGCTTGACACGGCAAGAAGTACTGATGGAAAAGGTCCACTAGTGTCATTGGTAAAAAAAAATATGTTTTATGTAATTTCAACATGGCCGCTGTGGAAAAAGGTCTGTTCAATTAAAACCAAATGGCACACAGAGAGCGAGAGTATTCCCAGTGAGTTCTATAATTGATACTTTAAGTCTACTGGCTAAAGGTTATTTTAAATGTCTGGCATGTAACACTGGTGTAAATGTAATGTTACATTTTGACTGTCAGACATATTTGGTCACTTTATCGGTTCTCCCTGTGCATGCACACAGCACATATTATGTTGTTGGTGGCAAACATTCACTTAATGCTCACAAAAAGCAAGAAATCAAAGGTGATTTGTAGGAATGTTTCTGAGTTAGTGCTGCAACTAGTGAAATAATCTAATGAAATTGAGTGCTATACTGTTGATTATTGAAATGATTAATCAATTAGGTATTGTTCAGAAATGTTCTTTAACATTAAGTGGTTATTTTATCAGCATTCAGCAATGTATCCCATGAGTCTTTGCTGTTAAACACTGACAGAACCTTAATAGGAACTATAATTGTTAAATGCTACCGAAACTATCCAATGACACTGCTGAGTAGGGTTGCAGCTAATGAAACAGAAAAAAAATCAGATTTGAGGAGGTGAAAACCAGAGAAATTGGACATGTATGTTCTTCCTTAAAAATGCCCCAAATTTTATTATCAAACTGGCCTCAGAATAATGTAATACTTGGCTAATTGATAAATTAATTAATGCTTGTACCCTGAATGCACTGCCACACACTCTCCAGCCTGTCAAACCATACACACACACACACACATCGCACCAAACACATCCTTGTCTTATCTCCCAAGTCAATGTTGTTGCAGTCATGTTATTTCATCAAGAAGAACAAGAATGCCTCTGAATCAAAGGGAAATACTGACAATTAGTGTCCATTTCTGAAGAAACCAATCTCCGCTCAGCTGTCCACCAAGCGATCCGTTACATAAAGGAAAAAAAAATGTTCCAGGCTTCACAGAAGTATTTATGGGAGGCTTTATTTAGGCACAATATCCACAACTAGTAAATACTTATTGAGCAGCTCTGTAAACACCAGCATTCCACATTAACAGGAATTTACATTGACACACCGTGCAAAAGACGCAGCTGGTGGTATCGACGGACACTTCTATCTCTATAACAGTATCTAATCCATATTCACAGATACGGTTTTGAAATATAATGAGCACATTGTGAGGATTTCATATGCCAGAAGTAGCAGCGGCGTGTTCCTGACACAGATGGCCCCCAGTGACAACTGGAAACCCAGTTCATCAAATCAAATTCCAACCCCCTGAACTGCATGCACGCGCGCGCACACACACACACACACACACACACACACACACACACACACACACACACACACACACACACACACACACACACACACACACACACACACACACACTTCAAACTCAATACACTCTGTAGACCCAGCCTGTATCATGTTTAATGAATGATTATTAAACATGACCATATTCACCACTATGATTATTTAAACGCGCAGTATTATATTTTGTGTATTTTGCTAAAACATGACCCCATGTGGTCAATGCAATGTCATAATTAAGAGATTTATAATCTCACTTCAGCAGCAATGGAAAAGATGCAATATCATCATGCTCTGTTTGTGATAAGCAGATGAGCGCTCTGCTCCTGCTCTCCTTGGCAAATGACTACAAGAGAGACACAGTGTGTACCGGGGAGCTGCTTCGCTGCCACAGAATGCCAACAGAGAGCTCTGAGGTTTCGGCCTGTGTGCTTTTTTGTATCTCTTGGTGTTGTCCCTACTGCTATTTGAGCGCACAACATCCCATTGTGCAGAATTATTAGCCCTTTCTTGAAATCCAAAGCACCCCTCTCGAGTACCAGTGGATTTAGGCGACTGCCGTGGCCCTGACACCATGCTGTCAGTTGCGGCCTGAGCTTTTGCAGCTTTAAGAAAAACTGTTATTGCTCAAGGCTGAAGATAACGTTACAACATTATAATGCTTGGCTCAAGGATATCGCCAAAACACACATAGTTCAGTGGTCTGAAATTATAACCTGCTCCAGAGAAAGTACAATGCCACCTCAAGGTTTAAATCCCAGGAAAGAGCCAAACCTTTTAAGAAACAACACCCACAATTCCTGCCCATCCCTGTATGTGTGTACAGGTGCTTTTTGTGCTTCACACACCTGCGTACATCCACAAAAACTGTTTCACTATCTACACACCAACTCAAAAACTGCAGAATGTTACACAAGTTTCATAAGAAAAAATTAGGGTACTGTAGCAATCAAAACTCCCTTTGCAAAAAAGAACCAAGCTATTCCCAGGACATAGTCCTGTTAATGGAACACTCCCCCACAATGAAATGAATCTCTAAAAATAAACTGGAAATCACATTACAGATACTGCCTCAGCAGCTGTCTTATCTCAGTGATCTGGATTTTACTCTCCTCACCAACCTGTACACATGCACACGATTTATATTCCTTCTATTCAGCTCGCTCAACAAACTCACCCACCAGCTCCGGTTCGAGGTTCAAGGTGCAAACGGCAACATCACTATGTGAAAACATACCTCCTGATCTAGTTTTGCATTAGCAAAACCCATTTACAGGTGATTTTTCCTAAAAACAACTCAACATATCTGCTAGTCCAAACAATAATGTAGCAAGGGCATGGTATTGCGTCTTGCCAGTTTGGAATTCATTAGCATAGCTATCTGAATTCAAGTCCCGGTAGTAAAAATATCTTTAACTATGTAGAGACCTTTAACTATGTAGAGTGTTATTCCTAATAATTATGCCTACTTGTGAAGGACAAAAAAGCATTTCATGTCC
Source organism: Eupleurogrammus muticus (assembly GCA_036785175.1). Taxonomy (NCBI): domain Eukaryota; kingdom Metazoa; phylum Chordata; class Actinopteri; order Scombriformes; family Trichiuridae; genus Eupleurogrammus; species Eupleurogrammus muticus. Next base: position 12,889,628 of record JAYKQN010000014.1, on the reverse strand, counting down.
AGCCCTGCAAAGTACATATATTGTGCTTAAACCACAACACTCACTGGTGTAAAGGTTTTTTTTTGGTCATTTCCTCCTTTCCTCCCCATGACAACGTGCGATTCTGATGCACAATGTTTTATCTGTGTTCAGCTCTGCTGTGGCGCAATCCTCTACTAGATTTGCATTTCTTGGCTGATAGCTGAACACTTCACTGCAACAAACTTCCAGGTTCTCTGCTGCGTCATCAATGTTAGATCACAGAGAGGCTTCAAGATGTCCACTAGCAAGGAAACACGTCAGTTTAATTGATGTGATGAGGATCACTGGAGTATCAAGAAATATGGCTGTTAAAAAAGCACACAGGAATACTAACTCATCACTAATACTTCCATGTAGTTGTACAGATTATGTAATATATTCTTTGTTCACCTTTAAAAATTATTCTCTTCTGTTATACTATGGGTCAATAATTGAATTGAAATTGGGGTTGAGTCTGTCTTTGAATTTCCTTATTATTTGTAACAAGTCAGTCTCAGTTTTAATTAACTAGAGGATGTTATTCATCACTGGTCACAGTTACAAACCGCACATTGCTGCTGCAACAATTAGTCAATCAGGCCATTAGTTGCCAACTATTTCATCTATTGCCAAATATTTTGATAATAGATTACCGCTTCGAGTCACTTTTTAAGATAACAGGTCTAAATTCTCTGGTTCCACCCTTTCAACCCTCATTATTCTCTTGTTTAATCTTCTATAATAGTAAAATGATCTTTGAGTTGGGGGCTCCTGGTCTGGACAAATGAGATATTTTAGGTTGAATTTTTTAACTTTGGGAAACAATGATCGACATTTTACACAATTTTACAAAACAAAAAAACGAATTGTTTCAATAATCGATAGATTATTGAATATTATAATAGTCATTAGTTGCAGCCCTGCTGTATATATACTATATAGTGTACCGTACACATGAAGAAGAATCTTAGATCTAGACCCATTCCCAATTCAGGCCCAATGCTGTACCAGGGAATTATACCTTTCAGTTTAGCTTGATTGATAAAAGCAGAGGTTTGCCACACCAGTGACCCTGCCGCCCTAATTCTGAGGAAGTCATTTTAGCATTAACACGATCCGGGTCACATGTCATTGACTTTAGGTCACTTTACAAATCCTCTTGGATTAGCGGCAAAAGCTTCAAGACTTTAAGATTTGAAGAGCTCCAGCAGTCCTGTATTCACTGACGTCATTTAACAAAAGAAAAAAGCCACTTATCTAACATGTTATTTACAATTGTAATATGAATTGACTGACAGAAAGCAACGATGTCCTGAATATCAATCAGCTCAAAAAGGGATTAGGTGAAACAAAATGCAAAAAAAACAGTACATACACCAAACCAGCATGGTATTTTATTGTTGAATGAAGGCCTTATTAATCAATAAAATATGAGAGAAACCTTTGGAAAGCTTGGAATTCATTTTGTAAGCACTGTAATTTCTATTCACTCTTTTCTTCAGCGTTTCCAGCTAAATGCGTGAGCCACTGGTTCCTTAGCAACAGACTCTGCAATGATGCAAGATTGAAGAGGAACAGATCTGCAGTTCCACGGTGCAGGTGAAGGCAGCAACGTCTCCTGTTGCAGAGCTTCACAGCTGCTTGAAGTTACATTAAGGGGATCTGCATCTCATACAAATACGCGTCAAAGCTAAATAGAATGTTCCTGTGAGGGAGGGACACACACATACACACACATTGAAACCTGCTTTTTGGCAGATTTGCCTTTATACAGGGTCTAGAAATATCAATGCAATTATCCACACATTTTAAAGCAGAGTACACCTTTTAATTTGTTACCATTGCATTAAATAGATGCACTTCTTACTGTTTAGTAGCCAATATGATATCATATTTAGCCTAGAACATCAATAATAACCACCAGCGTTGTCATGCAGTGCTTCAGAATGAGAAATCAAGGAGGAGCCCAAACGGACAAACATGCAATGCAGCAAAATGTTGTTCATTTGCCACTCTGCTCCTTGCCATGCTCAATTTGCCTACATCAATCTATTTATGTGCTCAGATTTTATCCTTAAAGCATTGATTTTGAACCCAATTATCTGGCAGTCTTGGAAAAAGCTTTCTAACTGAACCTTGACACACCAGCATGAGGGGATGCATCTTAATATAGTCAAAAACATCCTGAAGTTGTTGGTTTTTTTTCCCATTTTTGTGATTAAGTGTTTTTGGTTTAGAGCGATTTGTGAATGAACCTGAGAGATAACCTTTTATGTTTTTTAGAAAGACTACATCTGAGAGACAACTCATAAAACGGCTGCAGTGTTTGTCCTGTCAAGATACGAAATAAAGCCATGCCTTCATTGAGGAAATTATGTAACAATGGTAAAACCTTCAGAGATAAAAACAGAAACGCTGCTGGTGTCAGGCCTACCAGTTGATGCTTTATTTTCACACACACACAAAACAAAACAAAAAAACGTTCCTTCTGAACTGATCATAAACGGGCTGATCCCACCTCACGCTGCTTTTTTTCTAAAAACCATTAGAGTAATGCTGTGGGATGTAAATCCAGGTAAATATCAAAATAAATTAAAAAAGGAATAACCTAATGTGCAAAATGCGTCACTGTCTGCTGTGTCTTTGACAAATAACCTGCTACATTCCCATGCTGATCAATGCTGCCTGCATATACTGATTTTCTCCAGGTCTGCACATATTCGTGGGTATTTCTCTTAATAATCTACATAAAAGCAAATACTCCATGACTATTTATTTTCCTTAAAGATGCAAAGAGTTTGGTGGTTATTTCATCAGCAATTAACAACATATCCCAGGAGTCTTTGCTGTTGACACACTGACGGAACTTTCAAAAAGTACCAGGGGGCTGCAACTAATGGCTATTTTGATAGTTGATTAATCTATTGATTATTAGAATGAACAAACGATTAGTTGTTTGGTTGATAAAATACTGTAAAATTTCTATCAGTGTTGCCCAAAGCTAAAGATTCATCCTAAAATAGCTTTTTTGGGCCAGGCCAAGAGTCCACAACCCAAAGATTATCAGTTTACTATAATGAGATTTGCGAAGCTGGACCCTAAGGATTTGGACATTTTCTTGAAAATGACTCCAATGATTATCATATTAGTTGGAGATTGATGTAATAGTTGGCAACTAACTGAATTAATTGTTGTACTACTTGCTACACATCATCATTTTCGTTTTGGAAATGACAAACAGTTGGTGAACCAATCGTCACAGGTCTTTACCGGTGAATCTCTTAATTTACACACTATCAATCCAAAACATTAAACAATTGTATGTGTTGGTACATTTTAGGACAAACCCAACTGCAAACAGACTTGATTCAACTTGATCATAAGTAAGCAAACGTATATAATTCTACCAAAGTTAGGAAATCGTGGTGCAGAATGTACCTGTGATTTGAGCTGCAGCGAATAATCGATTATTGACAACTCTTACAGTAATGGCCCACTATTTTGATAGATCAATGGTCATTTTTAGGTTTTAGGAAGAAAATATCAACACTCTCTGGTTTCAGCTTCTCAAATCTGATTATTTTCTTATTTATTTAGTCTTCTATAATAGTAAACTGATGATCTTTGGGTTGTGGACTGCGATGAACATTTTACACCATTTTATGAAGCAAATAAACAATCCATTAACCATTTCAATGATCAAGAGAAATCCTCATTAGTCACAGCCCCACCTATGACATCTGATTTTGAGAGCCAGTAGAGTCACGACGGTGTGACACAGACAGTGATCGGATACATGGATGGAGGAGAATCACCTCCACCCAGAACACGCTCTGACAGATGCATCGCATCAGGTTGAATCCGGCAAACTCGTGCAGCCTTCCACAACGCGAGGGAGTTCACGGTTCACATGTCCACTGTAACGCTGGACCCGATTCCCCCGGTGTGACCACGTCCACCATGCCATTTCTAACAGCAGCACATCATCAGCCCCTCTCTCCTGCTTCCTGTGCAACAGCGCTCTCTCCCTCTCTCCCTATGTGCCTCTGCATTGTTCAGGCCAATCATTCATTTCATGTAACACGTGATTTCACATTTTGGCAGCAGTGCATCACTGACATGGGTTCAAATTAAAGAGTTAAAAAAAAAACACACCAGGAAGGAGGGCAGTGGATAACATATCAGTGCATGTGTTGATAAAATAGCAAATCTCATTGCAATAAACACTGCAGTGTATGGGGGGGGGGGGGCAATTCTGCTACTTGAACAAGGACTATAAGGTCGGATACGCCCCCTCCCCCCTTAAAAAAAAGGAAAACTCAAAGTGTGACTGTTGACAGTGTTAGTGTGCATAAAAGAAGACCCCCCACCCCATAAACACACACACACACACAGCCCTAAATGAATGAGGAGCACCAAATGAGTGAAAACACAGTATGACACCCCCCCCCCTCACAACAACACCACTCACCTTCAATGGAGATTACATGCTCCCGGATCTGGTTCTGCAGGGCCAGGTCGTCGATGCGCTCGATCAGGTCGTAGATGGCGTAAATGTTGGGGTGGACGGACTCGAACCGGTGGATCTCCGCCCTGATGGCCGCCGAGTTAGACAAAACAAACTGCGAGCCCGCCGGCCCGGGCTGGGCAGCCTGGCCCGAAACAGTCCCCGAACCGAACTGCCCGGCCCCCGAGCTCGCGGACGATCCGGATCCGAACTGGGACGGGATGGACTGGGGGACCGGGACGGGGACGGGCGCCGGGACCGTTCCCGGAGTGGGCATGGCCGGCTGAGCCTGCTGCGAGATACCGGACACTGGGACGCTCGACTGAAAATTCATCTTTTATTTGATTTGTTTTTTTTTACTTCCCGGTTGGAGCTACTAACTCTTCTTCTCCTCCTTCTTCTTCTTCTTCTTTTTTTTGGCACAGCGGCAAACACAGATTATGCGGACTAGAATTTGCGATGCGAACAAAAGAAGTCCGCGCGAATTGGTGCCGTGGAAAACGCTCCGCGCAGCAGAAGAAGCATCAATAGTTGGTCGCCGATTGCAACAAAACGCGGCTCTCGTTCATATTATCAAAACTTGACTGTGATTCATTTTCCGTTATTGTGTCCAGGGCCCTCTCTCTTTTTTTTTTTGGTTGCTGCTGCTGCTGTGGCTTACAAAACCCGCAATGCTGCCTACCACTTGGACACTCCTTTATAGGCTACACCGCTGCTTTTCCCCCTCTCTGGTCAAACCCCCGATGTTCCTTTAGCTGCTCTGCTTGGAGGACACAATGGGCTCGGGCTTGGGCACCGGTCGCCGTCGGTCCGCTGCCTTCAATGCGTTGTTTCTGCGCTGAAAATGAAATTGCGTTTAGTCCTCTTTTGGTCCAAGTGGTCCCTGCCCAGCGCCCTCCTCCTCCTCCGCATGCTGAAACGTCACCCATCACGTAATTGTACTTGAGATGGGGGAGGGTGTGATTGGGTTTGGTGGAGGGGGAGAGAGCGAAAAAACACACACACACACGCACATACAACGTGCACATCATTATAATAACCTACCTGACAGTTATGCAACCGAACAAAAAAAAAACACATTCGCTTACTGCGAAGATACGAGCGTGAGATGCCGCAATTACACTGGGAGTAGTTGAGAAGTGTTATTATTTCATATATGTATATATATCTCACATATTGGCCCACACAGATACAATACCACGCGCACGCAGGTTGCAATATGGGTATTTAAACGACTTTCTTTTCACCATTGTCATCGTTACATATGTTTATCGTCTTTTTTCTTGTTGTGCTGATGAAAGAAATCACTACCAAACATTCCTCAAGGTATCTGTGTATCTTTGTTCTCATATACCACCTTGGTTTGTAGGTTACTTATTCTATCCAAATGTACAATTTTACTCCCAACAAGTTGAATTCTTTAGATTCATTTAGAATTAAGCAAAGTAAGATGTGAAAATGCACTGCAATCTCTTTGGATTTGCTAATTTATATTTCTACCTATATATTTGTCCTGGTTTAAGTCAAAACCTGACCCTAAACCTGACAAACATTAGAACATGGACCCCCTATTTGATAAGATTTTATCCTGGGGTATGTTTCATTACACAGGGTGTTCAAATCCATCACTGATCTGGGGACCCCATCACGGATCCCTGAGGGGTCCCTCAGGAACCCCAATTTAACAGAGTTGCTCTAGAACACATTATAAAGTTAAGAGCATGAATGTGTCATAATCTAAAATAAGCCAGAAAGAGGTTTATTTTGTTAGGCGTTCAGTGATCCCGTATCTCGTGGATATACACGTGCACACTTTTAAAAAAAGATCAGTGCAGATAAGTAGAATTCCACAAAATGAAGGTATATAGAGCACATTACACGTCTGCCAGCTTTCTTGTTTTGCACAAATAGGCGACATGGTTTGGTTATTAGGCCGACATCCTCCGCATCAGGAATCCTTTCCCGAGTGTCACTACATATCTAGAAAGGCCTTACATTAAGGATTCTCATAAGAGGTGGTGTGATACTCATCATAGTTTCCCCCCTGAACAAGCAGCCACAGAGCCACCTGCTGGTTTGAATGCACACTAACAACAACAGCTGTTCAAGATGACTCTGACTCAGACAGCCAACCACTGTTGCTGCAGCAGTGTGCTGCTGCACACAAATGATCAAACACTGGTCTCAGAAAAACAAACACGGACGGTAATTGTACCACGTGAATCGTGTATTAGCATATCTCATGCTTCAAACTTGACTTGGCTCATCCGGATGTTTCTGTCATAAATTCAGGATTATTTAAAACAGACACAAAAACAATTGCAAATGTAATAAATGAGTTATTTAAAGGGTATTGTTTTAAAAAAGCATGTGTGTAAGGTTTTGTTTTGAGTTAGAAGATCACATGACTAAGAATTGCTACCATAATGGTATTAAAGAACAACACTTTTTCAATTTTTTTAAAAATATATTTAGGTTTCCAGTGTTCCTGCTAACACACAAACTGTGAAAGAAAATCACCCGCTCATTCCGTTGTGGTCTGGCCTCCTCTGCAGCGTCACTGAAACCTGGCTGTACACAAGCCGTTTAGAAATGGCCCCCGTTGTGATGTCACAGCAGGAGTGGAAGTTAATAATATCTGCCCCTGGATGCATGTAGCTGCCCCCTCCTTCCGGAGCGCTTGTACTTGACTCCTTTTTCTCTGACTGACCCCAGTTCTCTGAGGGACGGGACATTTCCTACAGTGCTAGGCCAATCAGAAGAGAATGGGTGTTTTCAATAATGACGGCGAGTGAGAAGGCAGACTGATTTGCTTAACACACCAGTCAGATGCCTTTATGAACACTGAAAGAGATTTTCCCTGCTGTAGTCATTTGTCCATTTCATGCTGGCTATTAAAATTTCCTATCAATTTTAGTGGGCCAAAATCCACAGGGTGTCCACAGTCGTTTTTATTCCGAAGCTTATATGAGGCTTCAACAGTCTGAGTCAGTCATATCCAGTGGAAATCTGACACATTTATAGTCTTTTTAGCATAAAATTGCCCGTTGAGCTGGTATAATAACAAAAAGAGTGACTTTGGCTCTAAAAAGATCGTAACTTCGAACAGTATCTAATTGATTTGGATGGCTTCAGATAAACTTTTAAATACATTTTGCACAGAAGTGGGTGTAAATTTCACACATTCTAACTGTATTATAAATGAAAAAATCATAATGGCAAAAATATGACAATATTACATTTTAATGATCATCTATTGAGTATTGTTTTAAAATAGATTTAAAAATAGTGAATGTATCCTTTAAGGTAAAATGACTTGACTTTTTGTTACAGGAAAGCTTTATCTGTGACATAATTTAACAATTCGAAACAGTTCATGCCCTAGTTATAGAAAATAGAAAATAGAAGCATCAGTTACTAGACTTTTACAAAGTCTTATAACCATCTTAGGAGATGGTGCAGGAGTATTTTTATTTCCTATGTTTATCTGAATGTGTTCACTGAATTCATCAAACCTCCAGTGCCAGCAGAGATGATAATAAAACGCATTGAACTGCTGCATCACGATATTGAACTTCCCATTCTACAGCAGCATCTGTGCCTAAGCAATCACACATTCAGAAGACAGAACAAGCTGCTGCTTATTGTTTATGATTTTCAGACTGAAAGATGTTTTTTCTTCCCAGTAAACAATGTTCTTTGTAACCATTTCACATAGATTGTACTTCATAGTGGGGGAGACCTAGTTATTGCAAGTTTGAAGTTCGCAGAATATGAGTTTCGGGAAACCTATAAATCCTCAAAGTTTAAATGTACTTCTGTTCATGCAACAATGAATCACTTCTGCAACATGGCACACATGCTGTGTGTGATATCCTCAGCCTTCTGCCACCATCTGTTGACCAAATGTGGAACTTCCCCCTTTCAAAGATATTACTACAGCATGCTCATCCTGTTGCAGTCCATTTTAGTGTAAGCAACATTCACGCCAACATTGACTGTTCAAGCTGGCTGTAAGGATTTAGTCTCCTTCCAGTTCATTTCATAACAATGTTACATTTATTACTTATTTGCATAATGACGCCTACCCCTCTTGTAAGTGAGCTTTTCGTATAAACAGGATGCCCTAGAGAGCCATAAGTTAAATTTGATACATCTTCAAATAACTTTGCAATGACTGTTCATCTGAAGCTTGTCAGCTTTACACAGGGTTCCAAGCTCTGTGCAATTATATAAATTATGCAGATAATTCTCTGGCTCATTGAGTTTTAGGCATGATAATGTTGGCACTGTTATTATAGCCCATCTTTTCATCGGGACATCTTGTGCCATGTGTGACACAAGAGTTTCCTCTAGGGTTGTAACATACACTCTGTAGTATGCTTATGTAACAAGTAATATTGATTTCTCAACACATTATATATTTGAATATGTAGGTTTTCAGTCTAAAAGACAGGTTTCTGACCACATGACAGCAGTGAGACTGCTCCCATTAAGATCTTCAATGACATCCACCCACATATGGACAGTCTTAGTATTAGCGGATCTCAGCGCAGCATTTGACATGGTTGACCACAACATATTACTAGATGGAACACTGTGCAGTACTACACTGATTTAAATCTTCCTTAAGGAATAGATACTGCTTTGTGTTCATACAGTAGACTATATACTGTATCTGAGCAGACAAAAATGACCATAGTTCCCCAAGACTTCATTCTGGGGCCCCTTCTATCAAACCTCTTTATGCACCCTCTCAGGTATATTAACATGTAAAACAACAAAATATTTTACCATATCTATTTTAAATGCTTTGACCAAATCATCAACTGAATGTGGTATTAGTACCTTTAATTATATAAAGTGTAAATGAATCGTTTTCAGCACTCAACATCAATCTGTAATGTTATCACAAGAAAAAAAATATGTCAAGGGTTAAAGGACTCATGTCTCAGTGGGATTTGGAAAAACCTATCCATGCATTTGTCTTAAGTAGACTTGACTAGTAAAACATGTCTCTCTAAAAAGCTGATTAGACACCTATAGCTGATTCAAAACACTGCTTGAGACATCACTAAGACCGAGAAAGTGGTTCACAGATATTTACAGTGGCGTCCTGTCTGTCAAGGCATTCACATTAAATGCTACTTTTGCTTTATTAAGCACTGAATTGTTTAGGGCTGAAATACATTCAAGATTATTCCTTTTATAATGTGTTTCTTCCGGACCGTGTCTTAATGCGTTTATTGTTTTATGTAAACCAATATGAATGGCCTGAAACTGTTGAAATGTCTTATTCAAATAAACTTGCCATGCATGCCTTAAAAGCAAATTTACTAATATTAATAGGCCTCTTTATTTCATTGCCATGATCCTGTTTTGTTTATGAAAATGTGCAAATAGACATTATAGTTAACAATATTAAAAAGAGAGAGGTGATTCTATATGAAATTATGTTTAACAACTTTCATCCTTATTTTATTTAAATAAGTTAAAAAAAAAAAAGTAATAATAAGCTAAGTTGAACAGAACTAGCCCCAGAAAGTTAAGCGTTTCATCTCACAGCTGAGTAGTCAGGCTTCTCACTCCAAATGATCTGTGCCCCGGGACACTAGAGGTTGCCATGAATACCAGAGCAGTGGAGTTTCATTTACACCCAGAGAAAGAAATATGGGTGAGCAATATTTATGAAACTTGTTTGAATTATTGATTCCCATTTTCACTTCGCAGAAGATGAGGGCCAAATATTCATGCGGCATTTTACACATCTTAATGAGTTCTTGGGGCCAAAACTTTCATGAGAATCTTCACAGTGGGCTCACTATAAAACCATTTCACATGGAGGATATCTTGCTCTTGAACTCTTGATCGCATTGCTCAGACGTAGCCAGTCTCATATCATTGCGTATTCATCCATCAACCACAGATGACCTAGTGGAAAGGCCTTCTGGCACTGCAACATACAGTACACACTGAATGAAATAGAGTCGCATAGCTCTTGATTAGATCATATGGCCCTATTTGTACTGCATGGTTGCAGCAAAGGAATCAAAGTCTTTTACATTTGGCCAAATGCAGGGAAGGTTTTGCATACATTTAGTTTTATATTGAATCTTTTCATCAAATCGTTTTTGTGTGTGTTTGTCTTATTAGGTTAACTAGTACTCCTATGACTAAGGAAATGTATAGTAAAGCTTTACTATGTCATTGTGAGACTTGATTGCAGTCCTGTAACCACTTTCAAGCCAGTTAAATTCCATGAGGTCAATGAGAGGCTGACCTGATTCATCTCTCTTGATCCTGAAGACCCTATAGATTTGAATGGAACAGTTTGGACCTGCTTTGACCTATTAGATGCCTCAGCTGTCTGAGGTACATGCTTCTCTATTCAGCTGTTAGACCATATTTGGTCACGGCTGTATCCCTTTGTCCCTCCAGCTGCCTAAGTGAGTTTGTTCACTGTCTTTTCTGTAGCCCAGTGGACAAGGATTCAGCTAGAGAGATCAGTGGCTCCAGTTAAACTGAGCAGGCTCATTCTGTGAAATACATACCAGTGTGTATGAGTCAAAGCACTATATGACCACTGCCTGAATGCTTGCTAAAGTAGCATATAGACTCCCTTCTGGGTGCATGGATGGACCCAAATAACATTTTAACTATGTCCAAATAGGACATCCAGAAGGTAAAGAGGCTGCCATTTAATGCCTCCCTGTCAAAAGGTATCTGTGCTTTGAGGCAAAACCTGAAAATAGAATTGAATTGACCTGCCAGTCAAGCAGAGTGAGCTTCCAGTGCAAAAACATGTTGCAATCATCAGTGATTTGATCTGCCAAAACGTTCCTAAAATACACTGAATGATTTTGGAGCCAAACAAGAAGGATTAAAAATCATCAGTCAGCTTCACAGTAACATTAAAAACCACAAGCCAAGCCAGAGATCTTGGTGTAGTCATGGACTCAAACCTGAATTTCTATAGCCACATTAGGACAATTACAACATCAGCCGACTATCAATAATTAAAGGACTCATGTCTCAGCAGTATTTAGGGGAAAAAACTTGCATGCATTTATCTTCAGCAGACTCTATGCTGTAATGGTGTCTTTGCAAGTCTCTGAAAAGTTGATCAGACAGCTTCAGCTGATTCAGAACACCGCTGCTGGAGTCCCCACTAAGACCAGGAAAGTGTGTCACTTTAATACAGTTCTCAGATGTGTTTGTATTGGCTTCCTGTCTGTCAAAAAAAATAATAAGTAAATGTGTTTACCCTGCTATTTTTGTTGAATTGTAACACAGTTATTGATGATTTTATGAAGAGACTTAAACATGGCATACAAACATACCCATTATCCCACAAAAGTATTGTTTTCGTAACATTTTATGATATATCTTGTATAACAAAGTTGTTTAAATGAGGCATTAAAATTATACAGAAATAATGAATGAACAGGTTTATTATTGGGCAAGCATAGTCTTGTATGATAAAATTACTGAAAAAAGATCTTTTTGCCAGAATAAACTTGCCTGAAGTAATAAATGTTAATGTAAGAAATGAAGAAAGGAAAAAAGTAAACACCCTTTGTTATTATTAAAGTCTTTGGGAGAAATGGATTATGTGATATAGTGACCTCTAGAGGAGGTTTATCTTTTTTTTTTTTTTTTTTAAAAAGCAACCTTCCTTATTAAATAATCAGCTCAGCTAAATTATATTTGTTTAAATACAAAAAACAAAAACAGAAACAAGGACCTGGGTTATGTTGTGTAATCCACAGATATGCCTTTCTTACTACCAGTAGAAATACAGTGTGATCACTCTCTTGATGTTATTATTTTACAATTTTCAATAAACAAACTCTATATATCTTTATACATATATTTCAATCAAATTTGTCATAATGCATATTACAATACAATACATTCAGACAGCTAATTAATAGAAAAGACTTACAGAGATGATATTTAAGAATTTAAAATCAAGATGCAGACCATATTCCAGGAGTAAAATGAAATAAATGACAGCAACTAAAGCCAGTTGGTAAGAATCAAGTCAAGAAAATACTAATGGTTTTAAAAATATTGATTGTTGTTTGATTACCTACTGTATAAGAAATTGAAAACCTGTTAAGGGAGCTTTGTTATTCAACTGCATTAAACAGATTGCATTTCTTTGCCTTTTATGTCTAGCCTATTGAAAATTCTGTCAATATAATAATAAATATATGTGTAAAAATATGAAATATATCCATGGGCATTTATCGATCTTTGAAACTCCAACCAGTAAACTATCTCCTCTCTGCAGCAGAGGAGAATCATCCACACACTGCAGCCTTACATTAACCACACCCCTTCTCATGTTGCAGCAAAACACTGGACCACTCGGCAGCATATAGTTTCTGTTAATTTCCCAGAATACACCTTGAAAAATACAGTGACGACAAACACACTGGTGGGAAATTCAACACTATTGTGAGATTCGACACTTTTGAATTCAGTCAAAAGGATTACGGCATTTGAATTCATGATACAAATGTAATGATCCCAAAGGCAGGACCAAATGTACGAATAAAAATTAACACAATTTATTGGCTAAAGACTAACATTGAAAGATAAATAAATGTGATTAAATACAGATTATCTCCTAATTTTGACTGATGAAGGGATCATAGATTTCATAGTATATATAAAAAATATATATACATCGTGGTTAAGCAACCTACAGTAATATTACAGCTCTCAAACAACAGTAAAAAACTGCATGCATTTCACATTTGGATCATAAAGGGAAAAATAAAGGAAACCCCTTTTAGGATTTTTTGGACTACATCTATAACCATATTCACTTTGTATTTTCACATATGCCGAATAAATTAAAATTCAATTAAAATGTGATAGATAAGCGAGAACTAGGGTGTACGAATATGAAATGCACAAGTTAAGATAGCGACAGTGAAGTGTATTCGCCTTGTTTCAGATTCCTAGTGAGCGGATCGTTCTGAACCGCGCACCAGCAGATGACAACAACAAAACAGAGCGAGCACTGAGAGGGTGTTAGCGGGGTTAGCTACCCGAGATAAACAACTGCTGGTACACTTCGCTGGTTGCACCATCCCGAGTGGATGTTGCCAAAATCGCTGTTTATTTTACAGATGCGTGCGGATAACATGTGCAACTAAACATGTCCGTCAGTTATTCTAGTCTAATTTAGTCCAGCTAACGGTAGCTAGGTGGCTTGCTAAGCTATCTCTATGTATGCCAAGCTGAAACAGGTTAGCTAGCTAGCTTGTTAGCTAGCCAACTCGCCTAGGCGAGGTGGAAACCAGGAGCAAGGAGATGCGAGCATATGAGGTAAGACCAACGAAACCGTTTGTCTGATTAGCTCATTGCGGGAGCACATCCTTGTAGCAATATACATGTAAACGGGCGTTGTTAGATAATGTGGCCAGTACTATTATGTTTGTCAAATTAATCGACGTTAGAAATGGCTCTCTAACATTAGCGCTAGCCTGACATCTGTGTTAGCTAACAGCCAGTTAGCGGCGTCAGCGGGTTATTATTGACTAGCAGCTGCTGGTAGCCTCTTCTCTGGCACTGAAACCATGACTAACCGGAGGCCTCGAGGTTAATAGGAACGGTTAAATGTTATCATGAAACGGCAAACAAACACTTATATTCGGATAACCCTGAATGATAGCAGACCCACAGACGTCCAAGCCGTTGTTAATGACAATTAACGTAACTTAGCTGACTAACATTCACACTGGCTGACAGCAACGTTGCCGGTAATGTGTTTTGTGCTGTATTGTTGTTAGCATCAAGTCTGTTTTGTGATAAAATTGTACTTGGTGTCTCATCAGTGCAGCCTTCTCTCATGATACACGAAAGTAGTGAGAACTCTCTTCTTTTGAAAGATTCTTACAGAAAACAAATGTATTAGAAGGGTTACCTCTTGCATGACATACACCTGAATCTAGACAGAAAACAGCGACTATTGATTCTGCTAACTTATTAGGGTAACTAATGATATTGCTAATATTAATAATAATAGTAAAACACACACATGCAGCTCAAAGTTCTTCACAATAAACAAGTAAACAAATACATAAAGAATAATTAAGAGCCCTTTAAGATGGGAAGGTAAATATATATTATAACACACAAATAACATAAAACAGAATAGGTACAACAAAATGGTAATGCATACAACTACGTTCTCTCTGAATTATCACATCAAAAATACAATGTTAGTCAGATTGGTCTTTACTACATATAGAAGTAGTCTAAAACCTACTCTGTTTGCATATTTTCCCTTAACACCTGTATGGTGATGAGAATCTTTTCTAAAGCTTCCTGATTCTGCAACAGTTTCTTGCTTCAAACCTGCTTTGTTGACACTTGTCTCCAAACAACCCGTTTGGTAAAGATAATGTATTATTCAGGAGAAAAGAAAGGGCCTTACAAATTAGGCTGAATGGGTATAATAAGTTAGCCTTCTTTGAAAATCAATGACAAAAATCATTATGTTAATATGACATAATTGGAAACAGTCTGATCAAAAGGAAATAACCATACTTAGAATTATTGAGGATGGATCATAGTTGCCGTAAGTGAACACCTTATACACAAGAGTTATCAATGAACTGGCACTATGGCTTTGTATTGTGAGTAAATGACATCAACTCTCACCAGAACTCATTCAAGAAAAACACAATGAAAGGTAGAAGCTCAGATTATCAGATATCAGCTATGTTGTTTGTTTGTGGTTCTTTTTTGCAGGGTGGCCTTGAATGACTAAATGAGCAAGACAGCCAAGTGCGAAGAACTCTGGGAGATTAAACATGAAGTTGTATGTGTTCCAGGTCAACAATGGCAGCACATTGACATTTGACACTGATCTCGCTGTTCAAACGTAAGAAACTGGCATCATGTCAAATCTGGTCGAAGTAGTGGTCAGTACATCTTGGCTATTTTTATCTAAATATTTTTCTTTCTTTGTCTCAGTGTACTGGAGCTTAAACATGCCATCCAAGCCAAATATAAGGTTGCAATTCAACATCAAGTCCTTGTTGTCAATGGAGGGGAATGTATGGCTGCAGAGAGACGAGTCTGCAGCTACAGTGCTGGCACTGTAAGTTATTGCACTTTTTTAGGGCATTTACAAACCTGTTTGCTCTAGTCCATACCAGTAGATGAGCTGCTAAACTTGTTGCTTTTCCCGATTGGTTCAGTTTCGTTTTTCCCTTAAAAAAATCCAAGCAGACTAAAATACAGTTGTACTTGCCTTGTTGTTGGGTCAGATCAAGGTTGGATCATGTTACCACCACAAATTGTTTTAGTCCACACCCAACTATGATTGCTGTGGGCATATCTGCCAAACCCTTAGCACCAAAGGGGAAAACAAACCTGACTCAGACATTAAACCAGACTAAACAACACAGTTTTGAAAACACCTTATTTTGTCTTGAATGAAAGCAGGCTTTATATTTTATGCTTCCATCGTTGATCTCCTATTGTCAAACTTTAGGAAACCAACCCCATATTCCTGTTCAACAAAGAGATGATCTTGTGTGACCGGGATCCAACGATCCCCAAAACCACCTTCTCAATCGAGAGTGAGATTCAGGTTAAGGTGGAGGAGTCACTACTGATGCCAGCTGTCTTTCACACCGTTGCCTCACGAACACAACTCGCTCTGGTAATGTAACCAGGATTTAGCAATTTGTTAGGAATGTTTTCTTGTTATTATGCATTATTTATTTGAATGTAACCTGAAGTCATTTTAAACAATGTGTACATTATTGCTGAGGCTGATATTGGTGTTTATGTATAAATCACTGATTAACTATGAAATGCCCCTCGGTCGTCCTGACCTGACTGATTATTTTTTTTGTGCATTGCCAGGAAATGTTTGAAGTTGCCAAGAAACTTTGCACTTTCTGTGAACGTTTGGTTCATGATGAACACCTCCAACACCAAGGCTGGGCTGCTATTATGGCCAATCTGGACGATTGCACTCTGTCTTATCAGAAATTGCTCATGAAATTTGACACTTCATACTCCAATTATCAACAGGACTTGGAAGATATTAAGTTGAAACTTACAAAGTAAGTGTTACCACCTTGAAACCTATTTTGGTAACAATTTTTGAATTGAAGTTATAAAGTGTTGTATTTTTCTTACAAGGCATTTGCTAACATATGCTGATGTTATATGTTTTCTATACTATTTTAAGTAACATAAATAAATATTAGTTGAGTTAAATAATTTTTAACGTGTGATATATTTCTGAAAAAGAAGATGTTAAGTTGTTGTACTGTAACTTTTCCTGTTCCTGCAGGTTGGGGACAGCAGTTTCTGTGATGGCCAGGATACCTCTGCTGGAATGTTTGACAAGACATAGTTACAGAGAAAGCATGGAGAAGTCCAGCTCAACCCCAGAAAAGGATTCCGACGAGACAGAAGAAGAAAAATCCACTGACTCTGTGCTCTGTGCTACTGACGCAAAGCGGCCCTCCAAATTATCAACATCCTTCTCTGCTTCGGGTAAAACCACATGTGAGCCGACTGGTGACCAGGAAACTAATGAAATGACTGACAGCGGCGGGCTGAGAGCCGCCCTACTGGATGAAGATGATGACACTCCAGAGCTTGCCAACCCGTCCTTCTTCAATGTCACACTATTAGACTGGATCAATGTGCAAGATAGACCCAATGACGTGGAATCAGTTGTGAGGAAATGTTTTGATTCCATCACTAGGGTGAGTCACCGTTTTTGTGAATAGGCTCGTTTGTTAAAAGGCTCATTTCTAAATATGTAATCATAAATTGTGGTGGGGAAAATCATGGAAAGTCTGAAATGTTGTCTTACAGCTCGACCCACGGATCATTCAACCTTTCCTGGCAGATTGTCGTGACACAATTGCCAAGCTAGATAATCAAAACATGAAAGCCATCAAAGGGCTTGAGGACAGGTTGTACGCTCTAGACCAAATGATTGCGAGCTGTAAGAAGTTGGTGAATGAACAAAAAGAACTTGCTCAGGTACGTGAAATAAAAACATTAATAATAGTCTTTTTTGCTTTTTCTAAAACAATTTTCCACATCTTCTGTTTATCAGGATTATTGCTTACATGTGCCTCTTACAGGGATTTTTGGCCAATCAAAAGCGGGCTGAAAACCTGAAGGATACATCTGTTTTGCCTGACCTGTGTCTTAGTCACACCAACCAGCTGATGATCATGCTGAACAACCACAGGAAGCTGCTAGACATCAAAAAGAAGTGCACCACTGCCAAACAAGAACTTGCAAACAATCTTCAAGTCCGACTCAAGTAAAACTGAAAACCACATCTTCCATAATATTTAATGCCCGTCATAGTCTTTCTGGAAACCACTACTTTTTGTACATACTGGTAGTGATTTCCGCTTGTTCTGTGGAATTTACTATCTTTAAAAAAATGATAAAGTCAAGAGAAAAGTTGGTAACTTTTGTCTGTGGTTATAACTTTTGCATTAGATGGTGCTGCTATGTGATGCTTCATGCGGACCAGGATGGAGAAAAGCTCCAGGCTCTGCTCAGGCTCCTGACGGAGCTAATTGAAAGAGTGAGGGTGGTGGATGCTCTCAGTACCGTTCCCCAGATGTACTGCTTGGCGGTGGTGGAAGTCGTCAGGAGAAAAATGTTTATGCGCCACTATCGGGAGGTCAGTGCCAAATGTTATTACTGGACAATAATTATAGGTTCAAACACGGTGATACAAACAGGCGGGGTCTCTTGCCTCACTGAATCTGTGGCTTTTTGGTGTGTTTTAGCAATAAACAATAATTTACATATTTAGCTGTAATTGGGCTGTTGTTGTCTTACTTCTCAGAGAACATTGAGGAAATACCTGCTCTCTTTTACCTTGTGATATATTTAAATGTTCCCACGCTGTAAGTGTGGGACAAAAAATGTATTAATTTTATTCATTCATTCATATATATATATATATATATATATATATATATATATATGTTTTTTCTTGAACTGCATTTTAAAACTATGTCCTGCCAGAATGAATAATGAGATCAACAAGCCATTGATTATACAGTTTTGTACCCGAATGTGACTAAATTTCCATCTTTTGACATTTGAGCACGTAATTAACAGCAGCTCAGAGACGCTCAAGGCCATGCAAACAAACCAAAATGTCACCATATCCTGAGAGAGTGATATGAAATTTGTTTTTTTTTTGTAAAATCTTCACTGTTGATCTTTTTAGTGGGCCTATGCACTTGTGAAAGATGGTAAACAACTATATGAGGCGGAGAAGTTCAAAAGGGAAACCTTTGGAAAACTCTTCAGTAGGTGTCTTTTGAAAACTTTCAGCAGACTACATCAGAGTTGTCACTGATTATTGCAGTGTTCCCTGTGAAATCTGAGCCTTAAGACCTGTTAAATTTCTCTTTTTCAGGAAAGTCATTCCTCAGAAATCGATTGTTTAGAGGACTCGATTCATGGCCTCCAACATCATTTTGTGTAAGTATAGAATTAGGTCCATTGTCACTTTCTGAAATCATGTTCATGTTCATGCTCATACTCATACTCACTGTTGTTCACAGACACGGAAGCCCAGAAGGTTTGACGATGAACTTCCAGACATTTCACTTGAGGACCTGCAGTACTTGAAATCTTGTTGTCCTTCAGAAGTGCAGCCTTTCCTTATGTAAGTATATAACAACTGTGAATATTGAAATAGTTTAAGTTATAACCTTGGTGCTTATTTAACATTACCAGCAGTGATGATCACAGCGATCATAAAAGAATGAGATTATGTCAAAAGTAATCCAGTACTTGTGGACTGTTTAACCCGGATATTTTTTTTTTTTTTTCTTGTCTACTTTGAAACTAGTACTACGTCTACACTCTTAAAACCACATGTAGATGCAAACATAACAAATGCAACATGCAAACATTTCACATTTTAAATTGTACTCTTGGTGTTTTTCTAGGGTTCCTACAATGTGTGACTTTGAGTCCTTGAGTCACCATGTAGCAAAGCTTCAACAGCTTGTTGAAGCTGCACAGAGTGTGGATGAGATGTCTCGAACGATAACCGACCTGCTCAGTGAACAAAGGGTAATGTTGCCTTCATGCATTGAAAAAGTTGTTTTGGATTTAATTTTTTTTTTAATTTTTTTTTTTTTAGCTAACTCATCTGTTGAAATGGATGTTAGTGGAAGTTCAGGGTGATTACTTGATTAGTTGATTAGTTCCCAACTATTAAGTTGATTGACAAATTCCGATTATTCGATTTGAGTCATTTAAAGTAAAAAAAAATCTCCAAATTCTTTGGTTTCAGTTTCTCAAATATGATTTTTTTTCTGGTTTCTTTACTCTTCTAAAAAAGTAAACTGATGATCTTTGGATTTGTGCTGTTGGTCTTGACAAATAAAAGACATTTTAGGTTGAATCTTGTCTTTGGGGAAACAGTGATCAACATTTTACTCCATTTATTGAACCAAATAACTAATCTATAAATCATTACCATAATCAATAATTAATTGATTTGATCACAATATTAATTATTTGCAACCCTAATTGTAATGTTGGTTTGAAAACATTTAACTTTTCAATATAACTTTTGATTGACTATATCCCTTTGTTCTTTATGACTTTCCTGACTAAATTAACATCTGATATAAAAGACCTATTGTATATCCTCTCAACTGGTCTTCATGTGTTGTGTCTTTCAAGGTGTCCTCTAGTCAGAGCGCGCGGAGATCCACTCCGTTGACCCCACAGTCCACAGAAAGCATACCTGGGTCCACCACACCTATGTCCTCCAAAACCCCCTCCTCCCTCAACCTCCAAGGACCCAGTTGCCAGCCACTACATGTTCCTGTCCCAGCTCCTTTAGAGGACTTATCTCCGGATAGCATTGATGCACAAACATTTGACTTTGAAACCATTGGCCATCCGAACATGGATCCAGTCCTACAACAGGGCTCCCTTGACCTGGATTCTCTAGTAGAGAGCCCTGAATCAGACTTCATGTCTGCCGTCAACGAATTTGTGATTGAAGAGAACTTGACCTCTCCGAACCCTATCAGTGACCCCTGTAGTCCTGAAATGATGGTGGAGTCACTTTATTCTTCCGTGATCAATGCTATTGACAACAAACGTATGCATGACACCACAGTGCTCGAGAGGGAGAACTCGCAGATCACTGTTCTAAAACAAGTTGCTGACAAATACCGATCTGTTGCAGAGGAGTCCCATTCCAACTTGAAAAGCGTAAAGGACGATCTGTATCACTTACGAGGTCAGGTATTAAAAGAACAACATGACTTTGGATTTGTTCTGAGGAGTTTGACAACAGAAGTGCGCAACATTGTGGAAAACATCTGTCAGACGCAGGAACTGGAGCTGAAGGAGCAGCATCAAAGTGAGCTGTTCTCTGTACGGCAGGAGCTTGAGAAACAAGTCCACACGTTGATGGAAGAAAACCAAGTAAACCAGAATATTGTCAGAGACGTGCAACGTGCCATGCTGGAGCTGGAAGGACTTATGGAGCGCAAAGAGAAAGAACTTACTCAGCTTGAAAGTGAGAAAGAGCGGTGGCTTGAGAAGGAGAGTAGCCAGACGGAAGGGATCAAAAACCTTGAGCAGAAGATCAGCGATCAAGCCCAAGAGCTCAAAACTCTCACGGCCTCGAGAGATTCGTTGACCAGCCAGCTTGAGAACCTACATTTTGAGATTGAACGTGGCCAGCAGAAGATCCGGCAGGAGCTGGAGCTCGTGGAGCAGTCACACCTGAAGGAGCTGGAAGACAGACTGAAGCAGGAACACGAGGCAGAATTGGAGAGCCTTACCAGACGTAACCAGGAGGCTCTGGGACATCTGGCTACTGAAAATAGGGCCAAGTTAAGCGAGACCGTTGATCACCACGCCACTGCTCTCGGAGAGAAGGACAACCACATCAAGGACATAGAGGCTCGTATCACCGAGCTTGAAGAAATCCGCTGCAAACTAGAGGTGGAGCTAGCCCTCAAAGAGTCTGAGACTGAAGAGGTGAGGCACTTATTTGAGGATGCCAAGATGCAGCAGACTGAGGCTATAAAGTCTGAGGTAGAGGCTGAGACTAAAGCCCTCAGAGAAGAGCTGGCAGACATCAGAAAGCAGCTTCAGCTGAAAAACGAGGAGTATGAGGTGGACCTAGCAGAGCTGAGGAGTCTCATGAGGATTGAGAAGGACCACTGCATCTCCGAGCTGGTGGACAGACACGAGGAGGAGACGGTGTCGTTGCGCAGCGAGCTCGCCTCCCTGCAGCAGCGAGCCCAGGACTCTGACAGGACCCATGCCGAGCAGTTACAGAAACTCACACAGGAGTCAGACCAGCAAGCATCTGCGCTAAAAGGAGAACATGAGAAGCAATTGAGGAGTTTCCAGGAACTGGAGCAAGAGTTAAGGACTGTTATCAGTAATTTGCAGTCTGAGCTCTCTAAAAAAGCAGAGCAGGACAGACAAGCGATTGAGAAAGAAGAGGCCTCTAAGGTCGCATCACCAGATGCCTTTAAAGAGTTGGAGCAGAAAAAGGAGATGGAAAAAAGACTTTTAGACCAAATTAGACAACTCGAGAATGAGCTTCATGACAGACAATCCTCAAAAAGGTAAATATTTGCTCACGAGAAAAAACACACCACACAGAATTGCTGTTGTATTTACATTATTTTTGTGTTTTTCAAGTTATTAAAACAAAATTTACATTTCTTACATTCAAATTGCACAATGAAATCCAAGAATAAATATGTATTTAGTTTGATGTATTGAATGAACTAATTACCTGTTCATCTGTCTATCCTTGTATGTCCAGAATATATAAATCCTTTGTTGTAACTTATTTTACATGGCCAGTTTATTTGTAAAACACATTTCAGCAACAAGGCAATTCAGAGTGCTTTACATAAAACATAGAAACACATGGAGACAAAGTGTAAAAGCAAACTAAGAAATATAAGGCAATATTAAGACATTTAAAAAAAATCACAAACAAAAAAATTAAATAAGATATATAAATAAATAATAAAAAATTAATAAAACCGGATAGTAAAATGTCCAGATTTCATTTATTTATTTGTTTAATAAATTGAATTTAATATAAGGCTTTAAAGTTTTCACCCTTGGCTTAAAACTGAGAGTTGCAGCAGACCTGCAGTTTTCTGAAGATCATGAATGTATTTTGTCTGTTAACTATTCATGCTTACCGTATTATTTTAAAGTCAGTTCTTAGACAGGCAGGAAGCCAGTGTAGAGACCTGAGAAGTATATGTAGTAGTATGGAGTATTTTTTTTCTTTATTTAATTGAAGAAAGCTCATCCAACACATTTACTCTGTGCTTGAATGGTCCTATAGTCCCTTGTTTATGTGGTTATGTAAATTTGTGGTCCACATCATCATTGTGGCATTCCATACATGTTGTTTTTATAATGGCAGCTAGTGGGCGCATGTAGATGTTGAACAAACCTCAGAATGAAGTGCTGAAAAATTCCACAGGTCATTTTTGTCCACTTAGATGTGTAATTACCTATAAACACAAAGTAGTTTTTGTCATTGAAATAGAATTGAAACCAGTTTAACCCTGTGTGAGGAAGTCCCACACAGTTTTCCAGTCAATTTCATATGTTGTGGTTAACTATGTCAAACGTAAATATTTATTCATCAGTGACGTTGTTCTTGAAGAGTAACTGGATTTTTGCAGTTTTCAGGGTCCGGGGTAAGAAAAATGACACGTGACCTACAGTTTGTAGCAGCAGCAGGAGGATTTCAGATGTTGTATAATGTGGAAGTGGTGGGCGTGGAAGAGGAACCCTGAATGAATGTTTCACTGGTGTTTTCAGTAATGTTCGCTTAGTTGAGTAGCTCTGTTTAAATATTGTGCGCATAGAGATCAGTTTAAAAAAATATATATCTTCAGAACAGCGATTTGACCAATGTTCAAAAGAAGCAAAATTTCCCTGATATATTCTCTTTCATTACAAGTGATTAAATAAATTGAAACTCCACCTCTACTTTCTATGCACTCTACCTCCGCTGATAAAAGTTGTGAGGGCTTGACTTGATAACATCTACACGCTTATCTCAGTCGAAGCAAATTTCAGTAAAACACATTGGGTTAAGGTTGTATCTGATGATAAAATTCATTAAAATAGTTTGTCCTACAAAAGACCTGATGTGATGTTCCCCTTTTTTTTGGTGACAGGCAGTAGTTGATGAGAAATAATGCTGAAATTCATACATTTCTTCATTGTACCTTTCAGCGATTCCGGGTTGTCGCTGCACGCTGACGACCGTGCAGAGGCGACGGCGCCTCTGTCCCTGGACTCGGCGCTACAGGAGCGGCTGCAGCAGGAGAGGGCCTCCCTGCAGAATCAGATGGAGCTCCTGGAGCAGAGGAAGAATGAGGAGATACAGAATCTCAAGACATCACTAATTGCAGAGCAGCAGGTTTGTGTTTTCTTCCTTGTAGGAATAAGTATTGGCAGTAACCTTTATTATAGTTTCAGACTGCCTGAAACTTTATCCGCAAATCATATCCAACTGCACTGTTCGCATCACATGAAACTATTGACTACGTTAATTATATATAACTACCAAAGAATTTCGAACAATATGGAATATCTGAGCAACCCAGTGCTTTAAAAGCATTTCTAACTGTATATACACAGTTCCCTGAAAAGTATCTGGCCCCCTTGAAAGCTTTATCTTGCCACAATTCATTTTGTTCTGCTAGGTGGTAGTAGTGTGATTTCCTGAGGGTCTGTGAACACATCTTGGAGACTCTGCAGCAAGCGTGTAGCGAATGATTCTTTTCTGAAAAAAACACTTGTTTGTTGTATTGTCGATCACCTGTTGACTACTAGGTTTTTTTTTCTTTTCATTATTATTATTTGTTTCTTCAGACTAATTTCAACACTGTTCTGACCCGAGAGAAGGTGAAGAAGGAGCAGATCATCAATGACCTCCGAGAGAAGTTGCGGAATGTTACCCAACAGCAGGAGAAGGACAAAGGTTGGTGAGACAGATTGGGGCGGAGGATTTTGATGTTGTCTGTCTTATTTTAGTAATAGAAGAACTTGTTGACACAAATTACACTTTTGAACTTGTGATTTTATACATCCTGTTTATGTTTAGATAGAAGTATTTCTCCTAACAGGAGAATGTTTCATTTTCACAGCCATACCATAATGTTATATTATAGTTTGCCAGGATGTGCCTGTTTGTCACTTTTCCTTTTTGTCTTTTGGGCTGTTTTGCAGCTCTGATAGAGACCCTCTCTGAGGACAGGGCTAGTGTCATGCAGGAGAAGAAACACTTGGAAGAAGAGCTTAACCGCCTGCGCAGCACGGCTCTAGTCTCCTCTGCCTACTTCACTCCGAACTCCTCAGCTCAGGAGGTCCCAGAAGCCGGAGCTGCCGCAGCTTCCAGGGCTCTGGTTGTCATCGGCGCCTGTTCTCCTGAACCCCTGGCTGAAACCGACAGATTGGCCTCCGTGGCAGCCATTAGAGATGAAGAACATGTGGACTCAGCAGTGGAAGCCAGCATGGTGACAGTCCAGTAAGCATCTACTCTCCAATAAACATGTGTTTATTGGAGAGTGTGTTAATTATCTCAGTTAATTTTGCATAAAATTCCACCTAAAACAGATTGTCTACATATGATTTAAATCCTTTCCTACTTATTTATCTATCTTGATGTACATGCACAAGAAAAACAGAAATGGAAAAATCTGTATAAGGTAGAAGGACATCGCCATATGCACTTAAATTGCACTCATATCCTTCGACATTTGGCCTGTCAGTGTGTTTCTTCCAATTCTGCACGTCATGTTTTAACCAAGGTCGGTAAATCAGAAGTGCCTGTTGAGTAATATGTCACATTGCAGTCTGAAAAGACTTTTCTTTTTAGGTCAGAGTGGTTTGACAGTGCACCAAAAAGGACAGTACAAGTATACTCTGCATGTCTTGTGTAATCAAAGGTGAACACCACTGAATCATAGTCGTATTCTCAGCACAGTGTAGCTGTCCTAAAAAAGAGCGTAAAGCCAGTCTCTCAACTGTCCATCTGCCCAAAAGGGAAAACCAATTTTGAAAAGGATTGTTTGCGACATATTTGAATTCATCAGAGGTAAAAAAAAAAAAAAAAAAAAAAAAAATATTTTCTGCTTCTGCTCATTTCACCAGATTTGGGGAAACTTGGAAATAAAACAGACAGCACTGGGTTTTTTTTAGGCATGTTTCAATGCACTTTTTTTTCTTTTGTTTGTTTATCAATCACATTCACAAGATAAGTTGTCCCAAGGACATTGTATAACACTATTTGTCATTCATATAGACCTTTTTCACAGCAGCATGAAGTTGTAGGAAAGCACAGGTGTTACTATGAAGGTTCTGTCCTATTTAGGTAAAGCCTTCATTAATGTGATCAGTAACACCTGGGGATACCTGTCTGTACGAAAGGTCTATGTAAATTTATAACAAGTAAGGAAATGTAGATGAGAAACAACAAGAGAAACAAACCTTAAGATTGGTGCATTTATGCCGTGTACATTTTGTCATGATGGCATGATATTGACGCCAGTTAGTGACGGACATTGCGGCATTGTGTGGAATAGCCAAAAGTGGATAGACATTTAACATTCATTACTATTGAGATTGAGAAGTATTCAGTCATTACACAATTCAGAATTACAGATTTTCTTAATATTTGATTCATTTTTCAGCTTCTACAGTGCATAATACATACAGTTCTGTTGGACGTTTCTGAGTGTTCTTCTTTCTCTGCAGCGATAATATCTTGATGTCAGAAGAGAAACAGCGGATACTCTTACTTGAGAGGGTAAATAACACATAATGTAACTGTCGTGTTGCTCTCAAAGCTGTGATATTTTGTTTGTCTCTATCTGTTTAATCAATCTAATATATGTTTCAGACCTTACACATGAAGGAAGAAGAAAACAAGCGCCTCAGTCAAAGACTGGTCAGTTAATTATCGTCACTATGGGCTATGTTACGTCTGTGCCACTTGGTGGCAGTAGCATCAAAGAGTAGAATCCTGACCCAGGAGGCCAAAGAGCTCAGTGAAGAAAAATATATTATAGATTGCTATTCGAATGTGCAAACTGATTTTTTTTTGTGAAATCGCATGCTTGAAAAGACAAACAATCTGTTTAAGTGATAAAATATTTTTGTTTTTAAAATGTGTATATATATATATATATATATAAATGTATATATATTTGAATCTTCCTTGATATTACATCTTTCATAAGTAGGCAACTGAAATTAGATTTTAATATCAATTTGTTAGTAGGGTAAAAGTCCTAATTCACAAGCTTGTTCCTAGCAAATTCTCAATTAGACAAATGTTGAGTCCTTCAGGAAGTCATCATTTGCCAGTGTTGGTAACTCCTCTCTATATCATGTGTAACATTGCCCTAATCCTTTTCTCTGTAGATGTCTCAAAGCATGTCGTCCGTGTCGTCACGGCATTCAGACAAAATCGCCATCAGAGAGTAAGTGAATAAATGATAACGCAGGGCTCTCACATGTCTCTCTAATGTATTTTTTTTTTAAGCAGTTTT
Source organism: Eupleurogrammus muticus (assembly GCA_036785175.1). Lineage (NCBI taxonomy): Eukaryota > Metazoa > Chordata > Actinopteri > Scombriformes > Trichiuridae > Eupleurogrammus > Eupleurogrammus muticus. The sequence goes on along the minus strand of JAYKQN010000014.1, from coordinate 12,862,505 downwards.
TAGCTGATACTCTGATTATCATGCAATGTGGTATAATTATTCATATTATTATATAATTACCAGTAATGTGCTGTCTTTTTTTTTTTTTTTAGCAGTTTATAGAATCCAGCAACCTCATCCTTTTGTTTCCACATCTGTGTTTTTATGTTTCAGTTTCCAGGTAGGCGATTTGGTTCTCATCATCCTGGATGAAAGGCATGACAACTATGTGCTGTTCACAGTCGGTCCCACCCTCTACTTCCTCCACTCAGAGTCACTCACTGCACTGGACCTCAAACCAGGTCAGCTTCATTTGTACCTTTTGTGACCATGGGTATAGCTGTAGTGTTAGCGTTTATTCTGTAATGCACTTACAGGATAATGAGGTATCGGTGATTGTTGTTCACGGTGATGTTCACACATGGACCTGTTTTCATTGTGAACACTGCTCTAAAGAAGGTCTCGCGATTAACAGCTTGGTATTTATTTTATTAAAAGAAACTTGCCTGGATCCACATGTGCTGTTAAAATATATTTTTTCTCATTTTAATTCATGATCAAGGACTGACCGAATGTCAAAAAATGCATTTCACACAGGCATTTAATAATGATTAACTATGTAATTGTGGGCTCTGTTTAACAAGTTTTTTTTTATTTTGTTTTCAGCATCAGGGACATCAAGACGCCCATGGGTACTAGGAAAGGTGATGGAGAAAGAGTATTGCCAGGCAAAAAAGGTATGGACTTAATTAAGAGTTGTACAATTGTTCTAGCTAATGTTTTAATGGATATTTAAGAACTAATATAGCTGAATTAAATAAATGTAGCTAAATTGAATGTGCTCATGGAAGACTACGTTACATTTTTCACATTAGGGTGAAATTTAGTTTTTAATGGGTGGATTTGAACTGTGTCAGTGATGCTATTACATTCATGGATTTATTCAGTTTGAATCTTCTTTCTGTTTTACAAAGCTGTCTCTTATTTTGTTTTTTTTTGTTTCCCTTTCACCAGGCCCAGAACAGGTTCAAGGTTCCTTTAGGAACCAAGTTCTACAGAGTGAAAGCTGTTCCATGGAACAGAAAAGTATAATAGCCAAGTAATGAGCTAAAATGTATATTTATATTGCTTAATTTTTGAACAGAAACTTCACAACATAATTCATAACTTGAAAAATTGAAAATACTTAATAATGGAAAGATCGCCATCATGCAATTTTGAATTTTAGTTTAAAAATCCCACCTGCTATCACATTTTTTTTTCTTTTAAACCCAGATTGTTATTGTGGACCAAATGCTATTAACCTTATTAGGGCATCGCCCTATACACTGTGGCATTCTGCCATTTGACCTGCGTGTAAATTTGAACAAAATTTGGATGTTAAATATTAGTTCTCATTATCAGCATTTGTCCTTTTGTGGAAAATACTGTCATTATCAACATAATCAAATAAAAAAAATATACATTTATTATAAATGTTTATGGAGGAATGTTCACGGCATGCATATTGATATATTTTCTTTGATTTACTTATCCAGATAAATGTTGTAGTTGGAAATGTAGTTAATGCTGTTTGTTACTCACAAAGCAGTATGACACTGTCAATACTGACATGTACATTATGGCTGACTGACAGAAACAGTCGTCTTTGCAATCCTTGAAATGCACTTTCAAAAACAATGCTTTTGTTGATTTGAAAAGGGAAGTAATTGAGCTGTCAGAACTAAGTAAATATATCAGCACAAACTTCTCACTATCATAGAATATTGATATGTAGAAAGGAATACTTGTGACTGTGTTTCATTATTGGAAGACATTGTACATTACCCATCAAATCACACATGTAACAATAAATGACTGTATTGTAAAAGATAGAGTTTTGAAACAATAAAGGATTGATCCCAAACGTATTCTGCTGGTTTTTTTTTTGTTGTTGATCATAGATAATTGTACACCACTGGGTATTTGTTGTTGATAAGAAATATAAATTACTCCCCCTTATGAATTTCATAGGGAGCGTTAGGTTTTCCCCGATCATGGATTAAAAATAGATTTCTGTTTAAAAACAAAAAACAAAATATAAATGAGTCGTATACTAAATAGCTATTTAATGATTTTAATATTTTCTGGGGGATTCAGGAGTCAACGTGGGATAGCACAGTATAGTGTATTCATTTGATTTAGCATTCTTGCTTTTGTGGAAACATTAATGTTGGCACGGTGCTGCAGGAAACAGACTTCAAAAAGGCTTCAAATCGGGGCCCAAGAACGATGCGGCCCTCATGGAGAAGGAAGCCCACCAACATCACTTTCCCAGTTCACAGCGGGGAGCATAGCAGCTCTCTGCCGAGCACTCTCTACCATGTGGGTCTAGGGGTGTTTTAACAATGTTTAGCTCTATTTTCTCCATTTAGCATAAGCCTGTTGTCACATTTGGATGGCTCCTTCATAAATTGATGGTGTGATTCCTACAATTTCGGGACAGGCCTGAATGACAAAATATGCAACACAACATTCGATACCGAGGTGGCTGGCAAGCACCAACCATGTGCACTGGACAGGCTCTTAGTGTAAATGTTTACAACCCCCCACTGAGCTCAGTGCTGCTGGGAGTCACTCTCATCAGGCTGAATGGGATTTAACATTGCCATGTGTAGTCTCTTGCTAGTTCCACCATTAAAACTGCCTTTGACTTGATGTTAGACTTCTTTTTCTTAACACTTGACTACTTCTCTCCAGTGCTGTAGCATGAATGTGGCTGTTGTTAAGCAGCATAGCAATTTACAGAGCGGTCTGGATCTTTGTTTCTTTCTATTTTTGTAATATTTATTTCACATGAACTTATCAGTATTTAATTCTACATTAAAAAAACAGCAACAATAATACTGTCAGAATAAAAAAAATGTAATTATATAGCACGATTCAGATTTTGAGATTGCAACATGGTTCACGAGGAAATGAGTAACAATAGTAAGCCATAACATTTTAAATCAGCTCATGTATAGAAATAAAAATGTTACATATGTATTTATATAAATTGTGTATAAACACAGACATGTCGTACCCAGATTAAATAATGAAATAAAAAAATAAATCATCATCAATCAATACATGTGTTTTATAGGGGATTTAATTCTAATCCTACCAGTACCAGCATACCTCAGAGGTAAACTTTCGTCACAGGTGCTTTATTCTATCATTCCAATTTTACCTGACTTTGTCAATCAATTTATACCTAATGATATCATTTTTATTGTTTTCTGTTTTTGTTTCAGCAGTAGTTGATTCTGACCACCTATGCAGTTTTCATAGAGAAAACTATTTACTACCTTAATGTTTGCCATGGGCTCTAATTTAGAGTGTTCCTACCAGGGAAGGTAGGAACACTCTGTCAGTCATTTTGAAGGAGACATAATATATAATTATGGAATATTGAACATTTGTTTAAAAATGATTTGTCCCTTGCAATTCTCATGCAGTCAGGTAAGGATTGTAAGACTTCATATTTCTTTATAATAAATGTTTACAACTTTATATCAATGTCAAGTTACCGTCAGTTGAACCTTTGGAATAAACAAATTCTAAGGAAAATCCCCCCGTAATGATAAACAAACTGCTATACTGACCTTCTAAACAATATGTCATATCTTTTTTATGTCCAAAAGCAGAAATTCATCACGAATACACTCCAGTAATTGCAATAAGGACAGGTATGTTAATGCAGCTTTAAATGGCATCAGCTGAAATTCAAAGACACATTATAATAGCTTTTCTTTGCATGTCAACATATGCTGGAGGCACTAAATTAAGGTTTAGATGAGTAAATGTGAAATATCAAAATAATGTCAGAGATGATCCATAAAGAATGTCATTCAGTCTCAGATCTTGCCCTTTGTTACTCATATCTTCTGGATTTGAAGATAATGCATAAGTTGTATTTGATTTTCCAATATGTTTGACACTATACTAGATAGATGGAGCTGCAAATAAACAAGCATTATTTGGAGAGCAAATATATGCATGAACTTCAAATGATGGATAAATGAAAATAAATAGGAAAGCCTTAACACAACATTTATATTTGCGAAATCTAAATGGAACGAGTGTGTTGAAGAAGAGCCAAGAGGCATTAAGGCTGAAACTGCAAACCAAGGAGTAAATCGACTTAATGCCATCACATTTCCACCCTATTCACGCATAAGAAAAGGGTTAGAGAAAGAGATTAGGTTATATATCTGCTGTCAGGGACTGAAGTACAGAACTTCACCTAAACAGAATGATGATCAAACAGACATGCTTTAACAGACATGCTTCATAATCTCATCCGTTATTGTCCCCTCTCTGCCTCCACTACAGGTTCAGTGGGAAATCTTAGACAGTGGCAGATTAAATGTGTGATGAAATGTCTGAGAAATATGTGAGAATGTGCAATATAGGGATGGTTGATTTTCTACCCACTTGACGAACATAATCACTATTAGTAACACATATCCACATAAATATGATAATTCAAAATTTAAACACATTTATTGGGTTCATATTGGAAATCATCACCATCTGATGGCATAGTTTTATGGATAATTACCGCCATAGAGATAATGCAGCATGTGAAAGGAGAGCTTTGAGGCTTCTCTACTCACTGGGAGGAAAGTGCGTAGGTTTAGTTGTGCATCGGAGCTGTACCCAAAAGGCAAATACGTGGAAAGTTTGGTGACAAGCATCCAGGAGTGTGGTTAACAAGATTGCATCTGGTGAGCTGAAAGTGTAGGATATAGCTTAACTACGTGTTTAAAGGGCAAATTATTTTCACATTAAGTTCAATGCCACCAGTAATCCTTCCAAATATAGATAGAACTATTTCATTTTCAGTAGAAAATAATTATTCAAATACCCTATAGTGCAAATCCCATTAATTTAGTGCATGACACAGTTTTTGATTTCCCACCACATAACAAAATGGAAAAGAATCCAGTAAACATTAAAATCTGTTGTCTTATTTTGGTAATCTGGCTGCTTACTGACAAGTAAATAATCAATACAAATAGTTCTGAAGTGTCTGAAAATAGACAGGCGATTTAAACTGTAACTAACAGCCATGCATTTGCAGCTGCAGTGCAGTGTTGAGGAAATGACACCAGCTTTGATGGGTTGTATAGCTTTTGAGATGAGCCTCTTTATACCGCTTGCAGTTCCATTATGGCTTTGTTCGAAAGCTTGTTTACCTGCTGATAACATACACTGGTGGATTCAGGAGCACCGATCCAAAATCTGCTGCCAAAGTCACTCAAGTCTCATTGTACCGCAGGAAGGGAAGAATGAAATGTTTATGCGGAGGGGAATGCAAATGCTAAATGTGAAATCAAACTATGGGACCAATAAGGGATCAGAATAACTTTGCCAGGTTTTATTTTTAGCCCGGTTGCAATGCTAGCTTTGTGGAACACTCTACAGTTTAGCCTCTGTGCATCTGTGCGCTTAGGTTTGTTCAGAGGAGAAATGCTGTTCCAATTTTACAAAAAAATGTTAAAACTGTAGGTTATTATTTTTTTCAGATGAGATGAGGGGAACATAATTTGTTTCAATCAAGCGACATATTACTTTAATTCAACTAAATACCTGGTTCAAGATTAATAATAATAAGAATAATAATAATAATCAATTTAAAAAAAAATTATGTGGTGGTGTTTGTCTGTGATAATACTTAACATCAAATAGCCAGAAGATCAAAAAACTGTTCATCAAGTCCCTCCGTCGTACAACCACTTGGATATTTTGGGATTTCGCTGTTGGAAAAAGCTATGGTCTCAGGTCAAAGGAATAGCCCCTTGGTTTGCATATTAAAGCGGATTTGCTAGACCTCTGTTAGCCATGCATCCCCATGCAGGCAGGTCTCCAGGGGGCCAGCAGGGCCCCACAGACGGGCAACTAGGGGGCCAGGTGACCCTGTCTCCGAGGTTAGCAGGAAACACTAAAGAGGGATGGGCAGGGAGCTGAGGAGCCACTGAGTGCGAGTGTGCAAGGCTGGTGATGGCAGCTGTCAATGGCTTGGAAGGAGAAGCAGACAGATTGTGCGTTCTGTTGGTGCAGCCAGTTCGCCACCTGGCAGGCTTTTCCTTGTTAGAACTTCTTGCTGTTTCTGTTCTCATCAGAGAAATGTTTTTCCTCTTATCCTCTGTGTTCAGGGGGAGAGTTAAATTTGTCAAAATGTTTAAAGATGTTTAGGGAAAGGCAATTGTTAAAAGTACAAGTCTGCGCATTGTACGGAAATGCTGCCGCTACCGTTTGGATGAAGTCAAACAGCAATTTAAAAAAAATATATATATATACATATATACAAAAAACGTAACCATTGCTTTGGCTGACAAACTACTTCTTTAAAATAATGGAATTTACTACAAACAGGAGTTAAGAATGCAGAAGGTTGCCTTGTGGGTGGTAGGAGTGTTGACCTTTGGCTACATTATTTAGCAGTATTCTTTGAGAATGAGGGTATAAGGGGGAAAGGATTTTCTTATGAAAAAAAAAATAATCTGTAACTTTTAAATCCCATCACAGCCGTAAATGCCGCTCCATGTTGTTCAGTTGTTGAGGAAAAAATGCAAACGTAAACCATGAACAGCTTAAAAGTGCATTTAAAAATCAAATTTGGCAGTCAGTCCTTGTTCCAACAGGATTAAAAAAAAAAAAAGTCTTTCATTTGATATAAATATATGCAAAGAGAGTGGTGTGGTGATCTGGGTGCCAGAGGTGGCGCTTTACTCTGGATATTCTGGCTTGGGCCTGTAAGGGACATAAATTAACATGAATTAACACATGCATGCAATAAGAAAATAATTAATTCAAGTTATCAGTCACCTCTTCCATTCCAGGAATCTGATTGACAAGATAAAGTAATGTGCAAACTGCTTTTCAAAGCTAACAGCCTGGAGCACCCCTCCTATTAGTTAGTCATTCCCTCAGTATCACACCCGGAATCTGTCATTTCACAATTTTCTCCTATAATGCATATGTGCCGCTCTCACCACTCCACTACAGCAACTGCCATCTAACAAGTTGACACGGAGAATGATACAATTCACGTCCAGTATTCAGTTCCATATACAGCAAGCATCTGAGGCAGACGGGTCAAGAATATGGTACATTCTGTTCTCTCTCAAAATTTGCTTTTCCAGGACTCTAGAGAAGCTAGATAACGCTCCCCATGATATCCTCCAAGCACCTAATATGAGTCTTTAGGTTTTAGAACACTCATTGGGATTTTTTTTTATGATTATTTTTTTTGGCATGTTTTCCTTTGCTGGATACAGGATTATGAAGTGGCAGACAGTAAATAAGAGAAGGGTACAGCGTGCAACACAAGTCCCCGTCTGGAATTAAACCTGAGACATTGCAGCTATATGTTACGTGCAGTAACCAGGTAGCTCTATAAATACTTCATATCAGTGAAAACATATATTATCTCCTTTCTGTAGATTAATACCCGTCTGCTCTAAATCAATCTTGTTGTGATTATTGATAGTCATGAATAAAGTCTGTATTTAACCTTTATTAAGAAAAACATGGGCAAAATGGAAATGTATAGTTAGCACATATTCACATAGGCTACATAAAAAAATCAATTGAAAAACATACTATATAAAATAACAGGAACCCACTGTCTGTATTTAATAACGATTTGATGAAAAAATATATATACTAAGACAGAATTTGAACAAATGGGACAAACCGTGTAAAGTTTGGTCTCTACCTAATGTATTATATTTATTATCTTTATCTTTGAATGGTTTTGAATGTTTCTTTGTTAGCTAGCTTAGCCTGGTTAGGGCTAATCTAGCAAACCACCTATTTGTTTTATCTTAGAGACTTGATATATTTTGAGTTAGTTTTAATTTATTTTAGTTTGGTTTTGTGTTTATCAGACCTTATTTAACCATTTGTATGGTTTAGTTACAGCGACTCATGAGTTGAAAAAGCTAAATTCTAGTTAAGCTAGAAGACAGCGGCTACTTAAAGACATTAGCTAGATTGTAAAATGAATAGCTAGCAACAAATTGTCAGTAGGCTAGCACAATAATAAATTAAATAAGCTTTATTTGCATTAATGGAAATGATACATTTTTTTCAATTTTCATCTCAGTTTAAATATTTTTTGTGTGTTTGATGTGACCTCTAGTCTAGTGACTTGAGAATATTTTACTATTATCATGTTAAATCGAGTTAATTCTAGCCTAAATTTAATCCAATATTTGTTTTATATGAAAGATTTTACTTATAGTTCAGTTTTGTGCACCTGAGTCTTTTCCTTATTTACAGCAGTTCATGAGTTGATAAAGGTAAGTTCTGTTTAAAATAAGATAGAAGATAGCTACTAAAGACGTTATCTAACTTGTGAAATTAGGACTTAGCAAGAATTCTTCTTTAATTTTGTGTATTATTGAATTTAGTACTAGAATATAATTTAATACTGAATTATTTCTAATGCAAAATGTAAAATGTATTATTTTAATTTGAAAAGGTTTGTATGACCTCCATTGCAGTGACTAATTTTGCTTGTTGAATTTTGTTTTTCTACGTTTCATCGTGTTGAGGATATTTTATTAAATCATGTTGCAGAAAGAATTAACATATTCATGTAGTAGCTGCCTAAAGGTGATGAATGAAAAACAAGTTAAGTCTAAGATAAGCCCAGTGATTTTTTTTATTCAAAAGACTTGCATTCTTTGTTTTATAGTTTAGTTTTGTGCAAGTTTTTTTTTATTTGTCAGACCTTATTTAACCAATTTGGTTTGGTTTAGTGGTTTTAACAGTTTAAAAGCAATTGATAAAAATAGGTTTGAGTTATAATAAGCTGCTAAAGCCATTGGCTAATTTAGCATAGTGTTGAATTTAAATCATCTTTATCTGCATTAATGTAGCTACATTATTTCCAATGCAAAATTTCTATTTTTGTTAAAAAAAAAAAGTTAAGTGTGTTTTGTGTGAGCTCCAGTCTAGTGACTAATTTTGCTTGTTGAATTGTGTTGTTTGCCATGTTTCATCTTGTTGAGGATAATTTACCATTAATATTAATATAATTAGTGTTGACAAAAGAATTGATTCACCAACGTCTTAATGTTGTGTGACTTAAAAAGAGACGAAGAAAAAGAAAGTTAAATCAAAGAAAAAAAAACCTAGAAGAATCAAAATGGTCCAAATTAGGTTGAAAGAAGAAAGAAGAAAAAAAATGTCCAGAGGAAGATAGTTTGCACAAAGGTAGGTCTGTTGGCTGCGAGTGCGGTGTCAGCCGGTCCCAGTCCCTGCGGCCCTCACCGTGCGCTGTCCTAGTCTGACGGGAAACTGACCGCAGCTCAGGACATGGCCTCGTTTGTTCACGGTCCCCCCTCTCTGAAAAGAGTTATGCTGTCTGTTTTGAATGGACAGCGTTTTTCTTTGTGTGCTCGATCAAAACAGAGGGCAAAGTTAGTCAGCAAGTTGCATAGCTTCTGCATTCTGATTCTTCAAGCCTCTTTTGTATGAAGTTTAGCACAATGTTTTACTCTGTGTTTGACCTGAATGGCATGCTGGAGGTAGGAACATTTTCACCAACTACAAAATAGAAATTGTTAGAATGTAGTTTTGTAATAATATATTACTTATTCGTGTTTTTTTTCTTCTTTTTTATTTAACTGTAACACTAAACAACTAAAATGATGGGGGGGTTAAAAACTCAGCTATAATACATAAAATGACAGAGTGCAGTGTTGCTGAAATATTTATATGCTTTTATCTGATCTATTTCCTAACCACAAGGTATTTGCCTGTGAATCCCTGGCACTTTTGATATTACCTGAAGGCAAATGGTATATAGATTTATACAAGTTATTTACAACAACAGCCAAGCCATTCCTCTGGAAACTAGGCTGCAGATCAAAGGATTGTTTTGATCTCTACTTAGCATATTTGTTTAACCTAGCCAGTGATTCTGAAAAGTGCACAAGCTTTTCAGTGATATGCAGAGCACCCTTTATCCGTCTTTTTCTTCTGTTAGCTCTGGATTTAAGTACTTTCTGTATTTAGGAGACAACTGGATTTGCCAGCTTTTGAAATTTAGTTGCCCACTGCTAGCAGTCTTGGCACTCAGAAATAGATAACTAGGTATGTTCCACTGCTAATCCTGATCGGCCTTGTAATAGTATTTGCGGACTGTACAGCACTCAATTAGGGCATAATGTGCTATTTTTATTTCCTTTAAGTTGGATTAAATGTGAAAACATGTTTGTCTGTTCTTTTTTTTCAGTTTCCATCTACTGTTTACTGTGTGGGCACTTTGCAAAGTATTGTTTTATACTGTTTCAATCGCTATCGCTCTCTCCACACAGGATTGCAAAATGTCAGGAGAAAAACAATGTCCAAGCGTTCTCTAAAAAAGATGCCAGGGCAATCAGGAAATTTTCTGGAATGCTTAAGAGAATGCATATGCACACAATGCCCTAATTCTCCCTTACTTTGGGTTTGGGAAAGATGAGCCCAGGTTTATTGAGAGCCAAAAAAGGGGGCAGATGGCTCACAAGAGGGATAAACCTGGGAAGTCATGCTGTAAATGTGTTTTACAGAAAACAATGAAAGGAGCGGACAAAGCGATTGTGGCAAAGTCCTTTGGAAAATGGAAAAGCAGCTCTCTAAGGTCCAGGACCATGGAGAAGCCGGATGAGCCGTCCGAGGAGAGTAAGGAGGAGAAACTATCCAACTGCACCTGTGAAGCCCCCCAGCTCGGCAAGAAACCAGTTGGTAAAAGTACCCTATTTTCTTATTTACTGTCCATTCAGACCGCTGTGTGTCTCTTAGCTTATTTTTTTTTCTTGTGGCAATTTTAATTATTACTGTGGTGACTTGTTTTTTTTTTCTTTCTTTCTTTTTTTTTTCATTTGACTCTGTGGCCTGCCATATCCGGTGAACAAACAAACCACATTGTTGGGCAAGAGAATTCCTTTTGAGGGAAAGTGTGTCTCCGATGATACGGTGTTGCCAGAAAAAGACAAAGCAAAAAATAGCAAACACAAAAACAGTCACAGGTGCATGGGAAAAAGAGAGAACCGAGTGAATGGTCATTGCAGTCCCCAGGAGGTCTTTCAGTGTTAGCCAGTGCGGTGGGTGGACTTCTGACAAGGACGTTGGTTTGCAGCCAGGTGGAGTGTGTAACTGAGAATGCTCCTGTTTATTCTTTTCACATGCTAATGTGGCTCCTATGTGACTTTAAATGCGGCAAAACTTTTTCTTGGAAGTTTCATATTTTCGTTGTTTAAAATGCCTGCTTGTATCACAGCCGAGGGCCGATTCAAAGGATTCACTCCTTTTTTTTCTATAAGTTTGGGACGGTGCCAGGGACAGAGATATATTGACCGTGATGTGCATGAGGACACATTTTTACCGGTGGAATATATTCAGTGCAGAATTTTTTGTCTTTTGAATTTTTTAACAAGACAGTAAAATAAATGAAATAGTCTACAATATGACCATGGCACACGCTGTTTACAATTAAAATAAATGAATAATGTCACCACATACAAGCCAGAGGAGCCAGCTTTCATGGATCAGTGACAGAAAATGTACCATTTTTGAATCAGGAGATTGACTAACTTTATTTGCAGCTCTCTATTTTCAATATATTTACCTTTTTCCCTCCAAAATACTGAAAATACAGATTTTAGGGTTTAGAAAGTGAAATTAGGACGAAATGAGGGCCTAGTTCAGAGCAAATGCACCCCTATGTGGACAAAATAAGAACAGTGGGGTATTTGGATGCAACAAACAGGCCGTGCAGTCCTTATCACACCATGGTTCCTCTTTGCCGCTATGTTATGTAACTTGTTTGTAAAATATGTTATCAATATTTCTGTAAACATAGCCTTAAATATATCCTAAGTTTCATTATGGTTCAGGAGCCTGCCTGATGTCTAATTCAGAAGCACAAAAGAGCGATATGGCCTCGCACTATGGGTCTATCCATACCTTGTAGTGTACAATCTGTAAATAGCTTCAAAGGCTTCGCATCTGCCATCTGCACTTCTAGGAACTCTTCTGCATAACCATTAAAACAAGCAGTCTCAGAGGACATCATTCGTATTTCAGCCTCAACCCTGAATTACTGTGTGTTCATTATAATTATAAGGGAGGAGTGTTGCCAGGCTAGCCTGCAGAATGCCAGGTGCGCACTTCCATAATCTACCATTTTATACAACTCGGAGCATTAACAGTATCTACATGCTATTCAGCCATTAGTTCAGTTTGGCTTTCACGCTCAAAACTCGCATGAGCCGTTCCAAACGTTGTGCATGTTGCAACAGACATACAGGAAGAAAGTGCAATACTTTGTAGTGTTCCATTTTCCTAAGCCTGCTTAGGTTATGTGACTGAGCCATGCCGCTGTGTGAAATTTTATCCCGATACTGGCACTGTATCCTTGTGAGGGAGTCTTGTAAAATAGGTTTACTTAGCGCCTTTGCTGGCATTTTCCGAAGATAGCAAATGCACAAACACTGTCCATGATCGGATTAACTGTTCAACAAAATGATGTAACTCTTTGTCTTTCTTGTGTGGCATAGGTTTTCTCTGCTCGCTGTAAGTTTAGTGGTCAACTGCAGGAGGATGGCGACACTTGAAATTCAGTCACATCATTATAATGCACATGACAGCTGCAGTAGATGACAGCCTTGGATAATCGTCCCTGTCGCATACGTGTGACATGTGACTGCCCAAAGTGAATTCTTCATCCAAGAAAAATCCCTAGATTTTCCGGATACCGCCTCAAACTGCACACGCACAATTCTTATTTGTGAGGCATTTCATTTTAAACTTTGCTTGATGTTTCTCCCCGTGTTGAGGCACAGGATTCAAATTACATGTGATAAGTGTGAACAATTTTTTAAGCATCCATATGCAGTATGAAGTACGCTATGCCAAGTACACAGGGATCATGAATTTGCACCTGAGGACATAGAGCTATATATCCAGAGTCACAAGGTGTGTCAAGACAAAATGTTAATTACACAATTTATGACAGCAATCAGTTGAAATATCTCTATGGATCTTGCTTATTTACATTTTAATTACTACTATTACTTATTCTTATTTTTTGGATGTGACCATAGCAAGCCCAATTCCTCCCCTACACTAGAAAGAAGCAAAATGACTGTTTTCCACTGGAGGTTTAGATGCTTGTTTATCACTTTTAAATACCATCATCTTTGCTGAAATCCCCTCTCAAAAGAACCTTTCACTTGCTGGAATAAATTCAAATTAAAATTTAAATCCCTCTTTGCATTTCTTCAGCCTTTTTTAAAATAGCTGCCTCCTTTTAGAAAGCTGTTTATGTAGTGATCTGCTCATAATCCAGTTTGTTTCTCAACAGCGAAAAACACAGAAATCGTATTATCACTATCTTGGAGAGATGATGCGAGAAATCAGGAAGTATAAATGTCTGCATCTGTGAAGTTTTTAAAGTTATGAAGCCGAAGAATGTAGCAAAAGGCTTTTCAAACAGACATAAATGTAAAGTACATTGTGCTGCGATGAGTCAAAAACGTTTAACGACCTTTTGCAGAGCTAATATAGAGATTCATAGTTCAACAAATATACATTTATTTAAATGTTTTTCAGACATGTAGACTGTATTTCTCATATAATGTAGAGAGATGGCTCATCAGAAATGTTGATGTGTGTGACATATAGCTATTGATGTGAGAATATGGAAGATTAACTCCTGGCGCCGTAGCTGACAAGTCATGCAGATCTCTGTAAACAGCTCTTTCTAATCTTAGGAGGTGCTTACCTTCCAATACACTGAGAGAAACAATATCTAATCAGAAATGTAACAAAACAGAAACAGCAGACATTTACATGCGATGCCTTTTGATAACAATCCATTTCAGATGTAAAATGATGCAGAAGAGGCTATAGGGAAATTTAATTTGCTCAAGCTAGATTGGATTTATTGTTTGGAAACAAATTATAATTGTGTCTCCAGAAAGTTAACCAAGATCTAAACAAAAGGAAATCAATGACCCACCCCCGTTAATCACTCAAAGCCAGCTACTTGTGCACAAGAAACTTACTTCATAATCAGTTTCTTTGTTTTGTTGAAAGGGCATTTGCATTTTAGTTCATGTCAGTAAGCTTACTGTATCTGGCGCAATCAAAATTCGCAAGCCATCCACATTAATGGAGTTTTTCCCCCCTTTCATTCAAGTGCATATCTCTGAATACTCAAGATGATTTTAGCTTATTATGCAAACTGCTCCACAAATATTTTAGACATGGAAAAAAAATTACCATTGAGTGGCAGACTTAACTTTTTTGATGCGTCTCATACTTCCAGTGTCATAGTAACAGGCGTGTGTGTGTGTGTGTGTGTGTGTGTGTGTGTGTGTGTGTGTGGGGGGGGGGGGGGGGGGGGGGGGGGGGACTAATAGAACCTTCCCCTTTCCCCTTGATGTCCAAAGTGCCCTTTAGTCAATGCTATTTTTTAGTTAACAGGAGACATCACTGTCTTCCAGAGGCTGCAGCCATTTCACTTCTAAAGCCAGAGGATACAGATACAGATACGAGGTACAGATACTAGTATCACACGGATGAAACTAGGTAACCTGAGGCATCCATTAGTAGCAAATATGTAGTGATACACTGAAAAAAATGTTTTTTTTTATCAAAGGAAATCTCTCTCTCTATATATATATATATATATATATATACTATTCTATATATATCGTATTCAGTGCAATTGATCCAATATTGAGTAAAATAATCTTGAAATATCCTTTTTTATTGTCAGATAAATGATTTTTTTTTAATAAATTAAAATAAACATTGGGATAAAAAAGGTCAACAGTTATTTTAGGAACAGTTATTTTTTATATTATTTTAGGAAAACAATACTAAATTGACCAAAATCAAGAAAAAAAACTTAATAAGATACAACGTAATAAGATATTTCATGATAATTCCACTCAATATTGCACTAATTATAACAAAACAAAAATATTTTCTATTGTTAAGATATTACTTGTTTGTAGTGTAGCTTGCGAGATGATGGTATGGACATTTACTGTTGATTGTTATTATTTATAGTGCATATAAGAAATGATTGCCTTCTGAGTGGTTTTGAAATTCAGCTACATTTTAAAAGCCAGGGTTTTGTTATTGCTCATTGCTTTGAATCGATCCATACACTTTGGCTTCTTAGTGGGATGGCTTTATATTTGAGAGATAAAACTAATAGGCGTGGAATTCTTCAGAATCTAAAAGCAGAAAAAAATGAAAAAATTCAGATTCAAAGCTACTTAATCTACATTATTGTGTCATCAGTAGTTTACTTAGTGACATGGATGGTTTTAATTGTGTATCTCTCATTGTTTTTATACCCCCCCCCCCCATTTCATCATGTAAAGGACAATGCTGCAGTATGATATGGTTTTGTTGTAAGATTCCATGCTAGATTCTGTTTGAATATTGTTTGCTATAATTCAACAAGTCACGCTGTAAATTATGTTGGTGTAATGGTGGTTTAAAATGCCCCTTTTTAACTTTGAGCACCTGCCTCGGTAAAGGTCTCTGCAAGCTCTGCATAGTAAAACATTTTTATGGCTATATCCTCTAACTCATTTTCTCTTTTAGACCAAACAACCAACGAGCGCCGGACACAATATCTGCTTCTTAAGATTTCGCAATCGGGCACCCACGGGACTTCCGAGACCAGACAGAAGTGCCTCCCGTTAGTTCTGTCTAGACATACTATTACGGCCACCAAGGTCATTATCAAAGCGTGCATTATACACACCTGTTACCATTGTATAGATGCTCCTTTTTGGCGGAACATCCAAGCCCTTATCTGGCCATTTATAGGCGTGTCTGCCTTACTGCTTATTGTCTGCCCGCCTGAGTAGAAAAAGATGGGCAGAGACCCCCAGAGACGCTGGGAAACTGCACCTAACCCCTCAATGACACAAAACAATGAATCCATGGCCTATGACCTACAAAAGCCACGCATCGACTGACCAGTCAGGCATTGATTTTTCAGATGTAAGCAATCAGGTGCTCACACATGAGTAAATGTAGAGAACAAGACACGATCACCAGTGACTGATAAAGTGAACAAATTAAACCAGGACTTCATGTAGGTAATAATTAAAATTGGCCATTTGAGTAACACATGATTAAATGTAATTCAGGAATTAATCTGTGCTAACAATGTACAATTGTCATTTTTATGCAAAAAAATGTTTTGCAAAAAAATGTTTTATCACATATCACTTGCTATAAATTGGATCTTTGCCAGTTGGTCATATTATTAAATTATTTTGACTCTCTGAATGCATTTACCCCAAAGGTAGAGGATTCAGTTAGTTTGAACAACAAACTCATATATAGCCAGTGCTTTATTTCCAAAGGCGCCAGTTCAAGGCAAAGATAGAAAACATTCTATATTTGTCCATAAAACATTTTAAACGTTATTGAAGTGTCTTCAAAGGACACTGAATAAACATATTGTAAGGTTGCCCACGGTCACACATGAAGCGGCCCAAAGGGAATTGCTGGGAAGTAATCTAATCATTTCTTTTAACTGAGACACAGTGACATGCAGTGTAGATAATGATCCCCATGAAAAATGTACTGTATTTTCAAAAGAATATTCCCTGTCTGCTGACATTAACATAAAGATAGTTCTACATCCTGGAGCCATATCAACAACATGTACTTACGTTTGGTTCGTCACATTTGCATATGCAAATAATACAAAAAAAAATCAAATTCAGTCCTTTTATGTGACTTTCTGTGACGAACAAGCGGCATCAAGTGGTTGAACAATGAGGGTTCAGTACCACCAAGGAGATGCATTTGTGTCATTTTAGACCAAGCTTAAAGCATTATAGCTGAAATTAACCACAGTTTAATATAGATTTTTACACATCCATCATATTCAATGGCACAGTGTGAATATGCATTGTTGTTTGGGTGCACGGGCTGCCATGTGAAATTAGTCGCGTTGCTTTGTTGAAATTACCGGGGTGCACGTTGAGTGATGGGGTCTGTTAAAGTTCTACCGCTGACATTTTGATCCTGCCAGTGCATTAGAAGAATTCAGTTAAACATATTTGTGTAGGTTTCACTGGAGAAAGGTATAGTGCTCAAAACAACAGGGTGCTGTGACACTTCACTTTGCTTACATAATTTGCAGCAGAATGCAAAAAGCTTTTAGACACAGATGTGACCCATTGTAATACCTTTCTAAATGCAATCAAACACTTTCTACAAATATGAGCAGGACTTTTTAAATGTGAACCCTTGTTTGACATGTAATTTTGTCCAACCCACTCCTCTTTCATTTCTCCATCAGCCCTCGCTAGTTATGCCCACATTTTCAGTTGATGAAATAGCTTGACAAAACACTAGTTTATGTTTTTTTTTTTTTTTTTTGCTGGCTTTGAATGAGCTTGTGTGTTTTTCTTTTTTTAGAGATCTGAACAGATGTTAGGGTCAAAAGAAAATGTTACATTTTGTAATGGCGGTGTTGTGCAGTCCTCAATATGTCGCTCTCGCAATTTGTCAAGATTGCTTCACATGAGTTGATATCCTTTTTTTTTTT
The DNA here is from genome assembly GCA_036785175.1 of Eupleurogrammus muticus. Taxonomy (NCBI): domain Eukaryota; kingdom Metazoa; phylum Chordata; class Actinopteri; order Scombriformes; family Trichiuridae; genus Eupleurogrammus; species Eupleurogrammus muticus. The sequence goes on along the minus strand of JAYKQN010000014.1, from coordinate 12,844,909 downwards.
GTGAATTTTCGTCTTGGAGCAATAATGACATCTAGTTCGGGGACATGAAATAATCCCCCCTTAGAACCAAGCTTGATGTGTCCTCACAGATAGATTGTTTGCATCAGCAACAAAAGACCATGTTATTTGATAAGATGCTTAGATAGATGATTCTTTACTTTCATATGTTTATGTGATTATCAGCCACCAATGGTGAAAAGAGGAAAAACAGAGCAGGTCTGCCCTTTTTGTATGTCTCTTTCACAGTGTACCATGAATTGGCTCTTGAAGACAGTTAGAAATTAGACTTTCAAATGAGGCATTAAACAAGGTGATGATCAACTGCCAAACCTTAAGTAATGATATTCTCCATCCTCAAGTCCCCAGCCTTGCATAACCAAATGCACAAATCACAGAAAAAAAGAGGAAAAAAAAAACATTATTATTCCATATTGTGCTCACACATCAGTCCCCGGGGACTGGAGGGGGGGGGACATCACGGAAAGATAAGCATGTTTGGGTGGCCCCTACCATCAGCTGGGGAAGGGTTACGCTTGGATCTTGAAGGGGGGGGACCCTCATGGGTATCACTTATTTTAAATCCTGAGCCACACCATCTCATCCTCACCCCCCCCCCCTCTTTTGCCCCTCTCGCCCCAGGCTCCACCCAGAAGTGTGGTTGCCTTTGTCATTGTAATCTGGCCCTGTTTGCTAAACGCTTCCACTGTTTACTCTCTGCTATGGGGGCTTGTATGAACAGGAGTCAGCAGGACGCAGGGTGACATCACTTTGGCTGGGGGGTGTTTGAAAAGCTGCATTTGTGATTTCTCGGGGCCCCTTTTCTTCTTTTTATTCCTCCCTGTCTCTCTATCCAGGCCTGTCGAACGCATGAGCTAACTCAGGAGGCTAACGTGGCCTACAGGGAGGAATTACACCTAATTACTTGAATAACTGCTAGGCGGCAGCTTTCCGTAGTCACCGAAAATAATTTCCAGTTCTCTGCCTTTTACTGATAGCTTAGACATCTTGTGACAGAAAAAAAATAAAACAACAAAAAAAAATGTCGGACAAAGCTTTTACATGCAGATGGTCTGGGAGAAATGAAACAGACTGACAGGTACAAACATTAAAAGGGGGGAAATCAAATTAACAGACAAGGATTTCATATCATCTATTTTTGTTGTTGCCGTAGCGATAAAGTCGCAGACATTGAAACTGGTCTGTTGAGCCATTGTTATCATCCCTGGCCATCTGCTGCTGAGGAGTGACATTCCCTCTCATTTGCATGATGAGTGATGTATGAGGAGGTTGGGAGGGCATATGCCCCGGTCTCATGACAAAGCAAGTGAAAGTTAAAAAAAAAAAAAGTAAAAATGCATAGAATAAAGATCGATAGAGGAACAGGGCTGGATTTAAGGGTTAAAAAAAAAGAAGAGGGAATAAATCACCTGTGAGTGTGTGTGTGTGTGTGTGTGTGTGTGTGTGTGTGCGCACACGTGTGTGTTTTCATGCGTGAACGTTGCATCTCCGCTAAGCGCACACAAATCTGTGGTGTCTGTGCGAGCGTGCACGCGCATGAGTAGAGGCTGGCACGCGCATCTGCCTTCTTGTGTGCCTGTTTGTGTGTTTTTTTGCGGATGTGGGAGTAGAGCAAGGAGGGGGGTTGGTGGCTGTTGATGTGCAAATGTGCATCATGTTGAAGGGCTGTGAATGGGGAGGTGTGACGTAAAAAGGGACCCGAACGCAGGTGCTTATCTCGAGGCTGTCAAAGGCACAGTATGTCATATTCCTGGGGACTACCTTTCAAAGCCACAGCACCAGCTCAGCTATCAAGAGACTGGGAGAAAATCAAACTTTTTGGATCACAGCACTAGGTTGGTGTCAAAGTTCTTTTTTATTTAATATACTGTCAGTTTGGTGAGCATTTATCATCACTGATACTCTGTATCGCATATGTGAACGACAAGGCTTTTAGCTCATGCTGTTAACATGCTGTCATCTGAAAATCCAAAACAGGAGCTGAAATATGAAGTGTTAAGAAAACTTGTCTAGATTTTACACTTAGATTTATTTAACCACTAAATTTGTGTGGATATGCCACGGTTATGTTAAATAGAATTATGTTGCAGATTGTTTTGAACTGTGTTTTTTTTTGTTCCTTTTTAGAAAAATATTGCACTGGTGATGAACATTGTTTGCCTGTTATGAATCGGTGTTAAAATCTTAAAACCTTTGCTGGAAAGAGAGCGCAGCTTCAGTCCAGGTTTCAGACAGTTTGAGAGGAGATTAAATGGCTCAAACTGTTTTTTGAGAGGCATGACCTATTTTTGATCATCCAGATAGCATAAGATACTGCCTACTTAGATTAAATTCACAGCATTTGTGTTTGCAGTATAAGCTTGTCTTAGAAGAACACATGTTCGTATTGTGTGCAGAGACAAAGCATAGTAAGGTTGCCTGTGGCTTTGACAGTGACAGCTGTACATACAAGACCACTGAGCCTAATGCACTTAAACATTGACTCCGTGTTCCAATAACATATTTGAACAGCCAGTCAAGTATTTTATTGCATCCTGTTCTGGCTTTTCTGTAATTTGCATTGTAAGTCCAGTAAAGTTTGAAAACTATATGCTAATGTTGAATGTAGTGTGTGACAGTAAAAAATGTCTACAAATCAGCCTTTGTGTTGCCTTCGGTTTGCGAGTCTTAAATTTCTAGGGTCAAGACATTACAGTCTGTTTTGAATCCCTCTAATTATTTGCATCGCAACTGTGGCAAAGTTGAAAAACTATATGCAAATGCTGCATGTAGTATGATAGCAACAGAGTCTCCAAGTGAACTTTTGTGTTAGGCTATATGTGGGCAAGTCGTAGCTTTCAACAAATTCTGAGGGGCCAGAGCACTCGACAGTCTCCAGAGCAACTATTGATTTAGGAGGACGGATGCTGGTTAGAAAAGTTCATCATTTACTAGTAACTTGCGGCACACTAATGGCTCAGAATCTACAAACTTGAGTCGATCACGATTAGTCACATGTAAAATTGTTTTTTTTTTCCCACCAAATCAGAACAGGCTTAGGTTAGTGGTTGAACTTTTTATTTATTCCTGCTGATATTAGCACAATTTTGTTCTTTTTCTTGTTGACTGAATGAACTTAAAAAGCAAATAATCCAGGGTTAGGGTCTAAAATATTTCTGCAAACTGATATTACAAGTTATATTACGCCCTTCATATCAACTGGCAGCCTCTCGGAGACATTACACTGTAAATGAGGCATTCAATTTTTTTTTTTAAATTGGAAGATTTAAATGAAACACTTCACTGGTGAAATAAAATTAAATGCTGGTTGTAATTCTGCCTGTTAACCACACAGAACATTAGATAACACATCTACATATGTAACAGTGTCAAATCTCAATAGGCCATTAACAAGTTTTGGCAAGTTATGCAGAGATTATAACATATTAAGGCAGGAGACATTAATGAGGTTATAAAGTTACACCTCTACACATTGTTTAATCAGAAAGCAGCACAGGCAATGGCAGGGCTGCATGGTAAAACAGTGATAAGTAAGAGGCATTATTCCTCTCTGTCCCCCCCACCCTCCTCTTCGAGGCACAGAGATGTTAGTTGCTACACAACACATTAATGTAACCCCCCTGTTCGCCTCCAGGAACTGTCCATGGTACCTGCTATCAGGCAGTGGGTTCACAAACTTACTCACAGAGTTTTAAATACACTCCCAAAACATCTGATCTGGAAAATCGAAAAAATAAAAAATAAATATATTTTACATCTTGCTGAGCAACGCACATAAAGTTATTCATAATTGTGGATCTTCTGATTTCTAATAGCTTGGTTTAATTCCAAATCAAATATAGATGAATACACACCAAAAAAAAAAAAAACGCATTCATGTCAATCTAGTACACATTTACCTGTTTTCCCCCTAAACTTCAGTTAGTTAATCCAGGGAAATGAATTATGTGGATTTAATTCAACAAGGTCTCGGAAATGATCCATCTGCTGTTGAGCAGCTGGTGAAAGGATAAATGTAATTAATTACTTAACTTTTGAACAGTATTCCAGAAAAACAGTGCTGCTTGTGTGTCCTACTGGAAAAATAAATGTGAAATCAACAGTGTGAACAATTCCTTTTCAAATGTATTATTTTCTTCTGTTTTTTATTCGAAATAGTCCTTCCATTCAGTTCTAAATTTGTCTGGGGTAAATCTAAAATCCATATAGAGTCAGGGATATGTTCCAGTAGCTATATATCACTTAAAAAAATATTAGTATTAGCACATACAGTTTAGCCTACAAAAAAATTAAATGTTTTAAAATAATTGTATAGAATTCTAGATAGTAGTAATCCTCATTAAAGTAAATATAGGCTTAAATGTGGTTTTAAGTTGTTTTGTTTCTTCCATTATGAGTGGACTGAGTCTAATGAAATAATTTGAATCTAGATTAAAAAATGTTCTCATAGATTTTCTAAAAAAAAAAAAATCCTACTATTTTGTTCAATATAATTTTCCCTAGCTTTGTACTACAATACAGCAAAAGAAAAAAAAAACATCAACAAGGTTGAATTAGGTAGGATTGTGCTAGAAAAGATGATAAAACATGACAGAAAAAACCCTTTATTGAATAGTTATATTTGCTTGACAGGGCAAGACTATGAAATGTTCCCAATTAATATTACATGGGATTTTTTTCCGCCTTTCTTTTTTCTAAATATATTTCAGAATTTACCTTGATTGTAATGTACCTCATTGGCTCCGGTTTTGTTTGTTGGCTTAACTATAAAGGATCTGCTTATACCCTTGTGGGTTGGGAAGAATTAGGATTTATGAATTTATTTCCTCTGTTGTATTGTTTAAACAGCTTTGGTTTAGTTTTGATCCCTTCCTCTTGCCTTTGAGGCTGTTCCACGGTGTCAGCTGTTGACTGATAGTAAGAGAACTGCCTCACAGTGTGAATGAAAGAAAACTAGCGGTTGGTAAACACTGATAAGGGATAAATAGAAAGTGGTCAGGCAGAGATAGTTCTGTGGGAGCCCAGATTGTGTGCGGTCTGTTAAAATGAGATTCTGAGCCTGTCCTTTTTATTCTTCCTCCCCTCCCCTCCCCTCCCCTGTGCGGCGTTTGTCTGGAAAATCTCCAGTGACCCGGCTCGGCAGTCCCAGGCTGCAGTATTCTCTTTTTCTATTTGTTTTGTTTTCTAACAAGGGTCAAGTTGGCCAATAGACATGTCCCTGATGCTTATAGACAGCTGTCATGACTTCAAGTACTTACAATAGTTACATTTTACATGGATTCATGGTTCTGCACCAGCAAGCAAAGCAGCAAGAGATTTGTTTAGAAAAATCTATGCAGGATTTTTGACTCAACCAGTTGTTGTTGTTTTTTTAATCCAGATTCATTTTAATTAATTTAATGGCAGAATCAGTCTTGTATCAAGCTCCATCCATAGTTCCATCAATTCTCACATTACCCATATGTATCATAACCAAGTCAAGGGTACATGTTTATACGATCATGTTATATCAATTACAGTCACATAATTACACATTTATACTCTCCTCACCACCTGACCCTGAGGAATATAAATCCAATTTTTCAATTAAAAACACTCTAAATGACTGTTTTATTCAATTACTTTTAGGACCAGTCTGTTCTTTCCAGTAATCATTGATTTTTTTTTCCTTCGGAGAATCTATCTTTTTTATGTGATTAAAAAGACCTTCAGAGGTCTTTACCTTGAGGATCACCATGAGGTGTATTTACACAGAAAATAATTCAGCCCATTGTAGCCCAGCAGCTAATGAGATTGGTTGTTAAGTGAATGACACAAAGGCTACAAAAAAAGGAAAAAGCTTAGCGTTTCGGGTGAATATCACAGTGTCCACAGTGCACACACACACACACGCCAAACACACTCTCAGCAGCGAGACTCTGGACTACCCTGTACCCCACCTCGATATCCTTCTGCTCCGTCTCCTCCCCGATGTCACTATGAGATGCAAAACAAAGGCTAAAAGGGGCATGGTAAGTCGAGCTGGCGATTCTGCCCTGTCGGACATGTTAACATGAGTGCGTTTTAGATGAGGGAGACAAGTGATTCTGTTTGTCTGTTTAAGGATGTGCTGTGCTGTGAGCCTCAGGCTTAGAAAAGTAGATTCTAAGAAAGGGTCAATGACGATGATGCTTTTTTTTTTACTCTTTTTTTACTTCTTTTTTTTACATTCTTAATTTTTTTCAATTGCTTCTCAATTGCTAAAACTTTTTTTTTCTCTAAGACACTTTCTTGCCTTGTACTGGAACTTCATGTTAGTGTGTGCAAAGCTAAGACTTGTATTTCATTCACAAGAAGATGTACTTTTATGTGTAATTGTTATAACAGTGCAGGTTACTCAAAGATATAATTTATTTATTGTTGATCCTTGAAAAGCTTGGCGGGGTTTATCTGAAAAGCACTGAGATGATGACAGATAAAAGCACTGGCTCTTGTTGAACACCCGGATTGTATCGATTACTGAACTGTATATAACTCAAAGGTGAAAAAGATGCTGTTTCGACACAAAGCTGCATATTTTGAAGACTGTGCAGTTGTCTTGCACATTTCCCCCGACTCTCCTTTTTGATCTCTGAATGGTAGCATTAGTATTGCTGTAATACTATAATTTAAGTGCATTAGCTTATCATGCTCTACTGTCAGACAGGAAAGTGGGTTAAAGTCCATCGTGTATATTAAACCCTGGACTTAAGTCAAATTTACATTTTGTTAAAGATTACTCCTTTTATTGATGCATATAATCATATTCATGGACCATCTGCTGATTTGGCAAGCGTGGATCAAACTCACAAAACAGCCTTGCTAACCTTTTAAGTACAAAATAGTCTGGCTTAACTCTGCTAGCTCAGAAGCATGCGCATGTGTGCGTGTGTGCGAGTGTGAGAGATTGTATGGATATTGGATAATACTTAATTTAGATCCTCCAGGCTGCTCATGCCATATTTTATTTTATCATGATCGCTTTGGTAGCGGACCAGGGCTTGTGTTTGAACAACTGAGCAAATAATGTTTTGTCTGACAATAAGCAAGGCAAAATCTTGGTATATGGAATCTGATTAAACTCTTGACCACAGCATACAAGCTCTGAGTTTATATCCGTCACCATGGTTACGCAGGTCACAGTGCAGCATTGCACACTTCCACCTGGTTGTGCACAGGGGGCCGACCTCACGGGCCTCACCTCTCGAGCGTAATAAAACACCGCTAAACACTTTTTTTTTCTTGTTATTTGGGCAATTTAATTCCAAACTATTTCCCAGTGTGCGTTTCACAGAAATAGGAATTCACCATTGGGCATCCTTGCTGCATGAAATACTTATGTTCGACTCATTCCAAACAAAGCTTACGCAGATTGAGAATTCATATGCCAGAGGTAAATCCGAGTTAACACGGATTTATACTGGCATGAGTTAAAGGACTAGAGTTTGTAATCCAGGTGGCCAAGGGATTTACCATACAGTGGCAAAAATCACTTAAAACTCCCCCAACATCCTGAACCACTGAGCTCAGTAGGCAGACAGATTGTTCAGAATTGATGACAGCACAACTATATCAGAGCTGGACTGTGTTTGTGTGTGTGCATGTATGTCTACCCGCATGTTTGTGTGCATGTTACATATGCCTGTGTTTGTGCGTGTGTGGACATAATGTGAATATGTTTGCTTCCTATATATACTCAATTAGTACCAAAGGGGCTGTTTAGAATAAGACCTTGACAGATTGGTATTATTTCCCTTTAACGGTTAGGGGAGGTGTATTGGGAATACTGCCCTCAATCTGCATAAATATCAATGGCATAAATAAAAAAGAAAGCAACCTCCTTTCAAATGGTTGATTAATTAAGTGATCAAACCTGCTCTAATATTCAAATAATTATTTTAACAATATGTAGTTCACCCCATCACAATATAAAAAAATATATAACAAAGGTAGATATCTGCGTGGATGAAAAGGTACGTCTGTGTGCCCGTGTGCACATGTGCACATGTGTGTGGAGGACAGAGGAGCAGAGATAGAGTGGAGTTGTTTAATGACAGGAACAGCTGACTCATTTAGAGAGAGCAGTGAAAGGTAATTAACCCTGGGAAAACTACAGCTGCCATGCGAGCTGTTCACTTCAGCGCAATCTGATTAGGAATCACTGCTCGAGTCCCTGACTCCTTTCAGACACTGTGTGTTCGAGGTAAACTTTTCCCTTTGCCCCCCCGGAGGAGCCCCCCGGAGCATTGGAGACCTGCCTTTTGTGACTGGGGGTGGGGGGGGATTAGCTGGAACAGTTACTACGTTTCTCCAAAATTGCGGACCACCTGGTAGTATTCATGCAACCTCCTCCATGAAAGGGCCTCCTTGGGCAGGAACAATGAGCAGGATTACTCCGCTCATTGTTACACCAGGGCTGGAACTTCTTTTTTTTCCCCAAACACCTGTCGACCAAATTAGACAGGTCTGAAAAAGCCGCACTCACGGCAAAATTCAAAGATTCTAGCTAACATGCAAGCGGTTCTGGCAGACTGGAGGTGTGCCAGCAGACGAATTGTCCGCGGCTTCATTTACTATGCTATTGATGCATAGTGCAGGAAGATACAGATTTTTTTTGTCTCGATATTTTTTTGGTGTCCCTAATTGGATTGAAATCCACTAATAAAATAGCATATCATCTCGGTCCCTTTCATACGATGAAGGAACTAAGAGCACCAGAAATTTGGTCAAAAACAGAAATTAGCCCTTTGATGTCAGAAGAAACAATCTGGACTTGGTGCCTCTGTGTGGTCCGGCTCCAGATGAACTCAATTTAGAGGGAAGGCTCTGGGATGACTTTGGAAGGCGATTACAAGATCCACAAATCACCTCGGCAAAGGTGTCACCATCTGACTCTTTTATGAGACTCTTGCTAACTCCGTCCAATAACAAGTTTCCCCTGTAGTTATGCCATCACAACAAATCATTGAAGCGATAGTGGCTAGCCAGGCTCCTAATTGTCTGTTAAGAATTCTGTGAGCCGTGTTCTTTTATTGAAGTATCTCTGTCTTGGAGAAGTGATAAGATGCCAATACGCTCCTCTATAAAAGTACTCTTTGGCAAAAGGCACAAACACTTTGCTTGGCCGTCAGGGTAGCTGTGAGGCTGTTATATCTGAAATCGCAGTTGACTTCAAGATTTTTGACTGTGTCTGCATGAATCCAGAACCTTCCTCAGACGGAAGGAATGCTCAGAAATTGCTGGCAGGATCATTTTCGTGCAGACAGAGTGTGTTTTCCTTTTATTCGAAAGGTCATTTACATCTTTTTCTTCCACTTTGGTCTCGCTTTAAAATTAAAAGTAACCTTTATATTTAAAGCATTCATTGAGGGAAAATGTATTAAAAAAATTGTGTGTTGTCTAACACCCCTGGACTCAACGGAATTTTCCAGTGCTGTTGTTGATTGGGTTCATATAACCAATAATTAAACATTGTAGAAAAAAACTCAATATTGTAGGCCAAGCCTTAGACATAAATTACACATTATGGAGCTTTCTCCCCCCCACGTCCTAAAATATATCTGCGGCTATTATTCTAATGTCCAGCTGGTATTTAGGCACAGGCCGTCTGATGGCTCCCTGGCCACCTCACAAAGAAAACAAAAAAAATAAATAAAAGTTGTTTATCTAAATACTCTCTAAACAGAAGTTGATTTTAATCTCTCGGCAGAGCTTAATTTACCCACCACGGAACAATTTGCATGTCAATGACGAATCGCATAAAAAAAAAAAAAAGGTAATGCCTGCTTTCTGCATATGATTTTTACCTGCTTCCCACAGAATAGGTGTGAGCTCTCTGTGAGCAGGTATATATTTTCCTGCCAGCTCACCTTTTAGACTTCAGCCGATTCTCTGCTCATTGCCCAAGCATTCTATAGGGTAAATATAAATAGAGATCGACTCTATAGCCTCAGACATTCATTACAAGGGAATATGAAAGCAAAAGGTGCTATCTCTTGCAGTTTGTTCTTTACCATACATAAACAGGAAACACTTAGCATGTAAAATTAATGTGAAAATTATTCCCGGGATAAACTATAAACACAGAAGTTACCCCGCACATTTACCCTTTTTTTTCCTCCTTCCCCTAGATCAGAGTGTAATTGCCAGTAATCAGGTCTGTTTGCTGCTGATAAAACCACTCTGAATGCGAGGAACCCTCTTTGTGTGATGACTCAATTATGCCAGAAGTGGCTCATCAAACCTGGCCCATCAGCTGCTTTAATAAATAAGGAGGAAAACTTGCTGCAGGCGCATTATAATTCCATTCATTCCATAATTAAATCCATTCCAGTTTTAACCCTTCACTCAGTGTGCTTCTGGAAGAGGAAACAAAAACAAGGAGAGAAGGGGGGGGCGCATGTGTGTGTGTGTGTGTGTGTGTGTGTGTGTTGGGGGGGGGGGTAACACACCAGACAGTGACCTTGCACAGAGCACCCATCCGTTCCCTATAATTCAAAATGATACTGTTGAAGAAAGGTTAAGAGAAAGAGGCTTGCGGAGAAAAGGGATGTGAATCAGTTAAGACGCGGCTCCTGTTTTTTATGTATGCATTGTTTCCGCACACAGCTTTAGACAGTAATTATGTTAAAAGAGTAATCTAATCATAACAGTTGGTTGGCTGGTTGGTTTGAGTGCGCGGCACTGACATTTGAAATCTTATTTTGTGTAATCTCGTTTGCCTCTATCATCTCGCCTGTACCCCCACTATCTAAAGGAAATGTAAATAACGTAATTAATTTTATGGTCTCCAGAATCTTACTTTGCTACTCTGGCCTGCTTTATTAGTTTCAAGATGAGGTATCAGCCCCAGTACCACTGAGATTTTTTTTTTTTTTACTCCATCACAATAATGTCTGTGTTAATTACATGAGAGCATCCCAAGTGCAAGATAAGCTGGGAACAAGGGGACACAAAGACTCAAGGTCAGTGATGAATATCCACAGCAGCTGCATGGTATTAATAAGGCATTATATTAAAATAACAATAATATAATCACTTATGGAGAAATACAAGAGTGTGGTTAGAGTACCGTCAGGAAGGTATTTTACTGATATTTCCTCTCCACCATCTAAGCTTGGATCCAGCCTTGTGATAATGGTGTGAGGCAATGGTTATTCATGATTGTTGGACTGGGAAGGGTCTCTCTTTCTCCCCCTAGTCGCAGCCCATTCTCTCCTCTGTGGTGGGAATGCTAGCAGATGGGGTTAGGGGGGAAATGGGTTGGGCTCAAGGACAGCTAGCAGCCAGATTAACACATAGAAAATCTCAGAGACCCTCAGCATCAGGCTGCCTCCTTTTCCCCCCTGAGAAATTCACCCTAGACGCAGGGAAACTGTCCTCTGAGAAGCTTTATTTCTGTTGGACTCGGGTGTGTGTGTGTGTGTGTGTGTAAGGAGGAGGGGAGGCAGGGTGGGGTGCATAAATATGATTCAGCAGATGACGAACCAGCTCAAATAGTAGTGAGTCTTTTTCATATGCTAATGAACCTGAGTGAATACCCCTCCCCCCATCCATTCCCCCCCCCCAGTTTTTTTTTTCCTGTGGAAACGCTCTCTGAGCTATAATTAAGAAGATGTTGTTTTTGGTTTTTTCAAAGCTAACAGAAATAAATAATTCCATAATAAGATCTGTGAAATGAAGAGGCTTAATGTACTCATTGTGTTCATCCTTGTTTTCCCTCTTGGATGTTTTGTATTAATTAGAAGCAGGCAATTTGATCTCTGTCAAGCAATCAATTTGCATCGTGTTCCTTATTCCATGTGAGGCATTAATATGCTCTTTTCACCTTTTTTTCTGACTGCATGCTCACATCCACGTTTAGATGATAAAATACTAATAACAAACCATGGTTAAATATGTATGGTTGGGTTTTCATAAGAAAAAATGAGTTGTGCAATATTAGCCACATCACATCCGTTTATCATTATATAAACCTGTGTCTGTGATGTGTTTTGTTTTCCTTGTTATAGACAATGAATTAGATGATCACCTCCTGAGAAATAAGAAGTGTGGAAGCATCATTCGGGGTGGACAGTGCGGATCTGGCATCTTACCCTACAGAGCGCTCGCAATACAACAATCAAAGGTAAACGTCATGGCACAGAGGTTAAACTCCACACACAAAGTGAAAAGTTACTTTTGTTAAGGCCATAAAAAAGTCTCTGGGGATAAATGATTGTGTAACAGTGTTTTGGATAAGTAGCATGCTAAGTGGTGGAGTGTCATCGCTCCTTTGACCACGGCGATCACAAACTGTGATTAGTTTTGCTCGCACAGAGCTGTGGGAGGCTGGCAGACAACACACTCTTTAAAAGGTGTTGCTGAGTCTGCTTTCCTGAAGGGATCGTTCACATTTTAGTTGTCAGGTTACCTCAGCTGGATTCAAACTTGATACGTCTTTCTTTGGAAGATTTAGAGAGATTTTCACTTTGTGAAAGGATGTGATGAACATCAATGGTTAGCTAGAAAATCGGAATCACATTAAGTGGAAGATTCAGGGCCGTGTGCTGTGACAAATACTCAGTAGTGATGTAAAGTCAAACAAGACCTATAGTAAAATGCACAGAAAAATGGCAGCATTATTAGAAATTAACCTAAATATTATATAGGAGAAGAAGCCAAGATAGCTGAGGAAACAACAAAAATATATATATTATATTTCACTGTTGCTTACATAAGGTCATTGTTAAATAAAAAATATATAATCTACAATACATACAAGATAGTCAATTAAAAAATATCAAGAGAATCATCATACTATAATAATGAAATGTTAAATATATAAAGTTCTCAACCAGACTGCATAGAGAATGTCCAATAAAAACTGCCATTTGAACGTGTCTGTTTGCTTGGCTTTTGTAAACACTCGACATCACCTGATTTTCCATGTTGTTATCGTGCCAAGAGTACCTGTTAGTCCATCGCCGATACCTACCGAGGCGTTCCACATTGTCTCGTTACCAGCCACTCTTTGTTTTGGGTATTAAATGTAGCCTGTGCTTCGATGAAAAATCACTGCCACCGGGAGATTAAGTCACTATTATGAAAGAAATGTGACATGTGATGCTGTTTAAGAGCTTGTCTGACTCAAACTTATATAATGTGTAAAACTGGACATGCAGCTCATTGTGAAAAAAAAAAAAAAAACATTGTGTCTGTCTAATTTGCTCTTATTGGCTGGACAAGCATATACAGATTTACAGCTATTACACATTTTGTTTGGGTGATGCTGATTTGTGTAGCATTTTTTTTTTTAATTATTAAACTATATCATTGTTATTTTTGCAAAAATAATATCCTTATTTTAACCAGAGAAACCTACATTAGTATAACCATTAAATGACACCAAAAAATATTTCTAAAATTATTTTTGTTTCATCGAAAATGTTGAGTACAGAGGAAAACACACACACACTGATAATAAACATGTGTGAGTCAGTGATGATATTTAGGTACACTGATAACATCATTTGAACTTTGATTAATGTCTATGTTACAATCTCGGGTTGCAGGATGTAAGAGCAACATTTTGGCTTCAGAATAACACATTTATACAAAATGTTGAAGCATATCTGTGTGGAAAAGTGTTACAAACTAATGAGGTACATTCATTTTTACAGAATGTAATCTATAGTGTTTGGGAGTTGTTTGTCTCAATAGGCTGTAGTAATCAAAAGTAATGAACCTATTATGAGCAGGACCTCTGAGGGCCCAGCGTGGCATTAAGAGTGTGGCACATAAAAGGTTTATTAAAGGAAATTAAGGTCCATCACTGCCACACCTGCTCCCCTATTATAAATGTATGACAGGTCAGTGCCTTCAATCACAACAGCAAACGAGAGAGAGGAGTCATGTTTCCCATTACCAGGGAAAAGTAACAGCATATCCTATGACTCACAGATTTCACTGGCCTGTGACCACTATACACCACCATCAGCCTGGAATAATTATGTTTAATAGGTTTTATTTGGGACCCACAAGCAACAGCCAGCGAGAGAGGATGGATTTTAGTAACTATTTTTGTCTAAACACACACAGCGAAGTGCTTTCTGTACTTTAATGTCACTATTTAGTGTCATTACATTTTACTCACCTTTGAAACTTTATTTTTGTCTCCTCCTAACATCATACTTTATCTGTTTGCATATTACTGTGTTTTCACTGGTTATTTGTGATGTTGTGGTGCTATTTACTCCAAGCTTTTTGAACAAAACATTGGCTTATTTAGTAGTAAGGCTTTTTTTTCCTCATTTCATGTAAAAGAAATATAATAAATTCATATATTCATTTATTCTAATTATATACATTGAATGTTTTTTTTTCTATTTTACAGATGGATTCTGACAGTGAAGACCAAACCCTGAAAACATGTAACAGCAGCTCAGGTGAGTATATGTAGCTTTCAGGTTTTGTTTGCACATGCGCATGCACATACGCATGCACACACATTCCACTTATCGCCATGGGTTAGGGGTATCAGTTCAACAGTCCAACTTTATAACTGTCAATTTTATGTATTATCTTACCGGTCTGAAGAGCACTGCACTGCCATTTCATTATTCAGAGGGGAATAACTTCATTAAATCGGAACACTGGCTCAAATTAGTTAAGGAGTGTGTATATATTGTGTGATTGAAAACCTCTAGACTGGATATGTCATTATGCAAGTGTTCAGGGCCTCTGAGGCCTGCCTGCTCACACTGAAGCTATTACTACATCTAGGGAAATTCATGAAAAGTGTTATTATTGGTTGTGCTTCATAGGAGTAGGGGTAGAACTTGTGAATGAGATTCACGCAGGCCTCCGGGAAAATTGATTTACCCTTTTAGATCATGTTGTCAGCGCTGTCAAAGGATGAGCTACAGTTGCACTCGCAGAGAATAAGCAGACTGAATGAAAAGCTTTTCAGATCAATGAAGAGACCACTTCTCCATCCTTACGCTGATTATACCCGATGGTGTTATAAAACAGAACCAAATCAATGGTAAAAGGCTGTTTTAAGCCCCAGGTGGTATCACGCCCCCACACCCTAAAACGTTATCTGCAAAACAAATGTTTACGGAACATTGTAAAAGTTCATAAGCAATTGTCCAAAAGAAACCAGTCGCCTTGGAACCTTTGATGAAGAATATGTCGACAGATGCTGTGCGACTGCAGTGCAAATGGGAACAGGACTTTTTATCTGTTCTTTTTTGGCCTTTTATTTCACAGGGCTGGCCGACTGCATCACTGAGACTCACAGGTAGATACATATTAACATCTATTTCATCTTCTAATAGGAAATATTTTCCTTTTATATGGAAAATGTGGTTTATTTCAAAGTGGTTTTAACTTTATAACCTAAAAAAAAATGTCTTTTTTTTTTTTATTGACTGTTCAAACTGTGAGCCCGAACAACTGCAGAGGCCTCTGCTGACCCCGCTGAGCTCCTTTTTTTTGTACGTTCTTCTCCTCTCTCCAGCCCATATGGGTCCATGGCTAGGAAGAGAAGTGCACAGGAAGGGGTGCAGGGCGCCCCCGTTAACAAGAGAAAGTCCCTGCTGATGAAGCCTCGCCACTACAGCCCCAGTGAGGCATGTGAAGAGGAGAGCGAGGACCTGGCACTGCCACAGGACAAAGAAGAGCTGAGGAACATTGACACTCCAGCAGGTAAACAGATGTCCTGTTGTTTTGTCTGTTTTGATGAACAATTGACGCTGAATTTTAAAATCCCATCTGTTGCATTCATATTTCCCTCCCTCTGTCATCAGCCAGCAGCCACAGTCATTGTGCAGTGGAAGTGAAAGACTACACTGCTGGGTCCACATTAGTTGTGTCTCACGTCCACAAATTGAAGTTTTGACAGCTGATCTGCCATGATATTTTTGGCGTAGCGTCACCCTCCTTTGATGAGGCCAGATTTCAGACCCCTCATCTGTCCTTCTTCAATAGCCAGTCCAAACCCATTGAATCCATAGAATGAAAAAAATGAATGGGGGAGTGCACCAGTTCACTTTGATTTGAATTAAACTTCTCCCATTCTTTCAAATAGATGTTTGTATTGAAGTTGCCAGTTGTTAAAAACAAAGGAGTTGTCAGTGATTTTTATAGGGGGGAGGGAGGCAAAGATCGGCTGACGCTCCACTGTTTGATTTATTATTGTTTTTACAAAGCGTTTACTCAACTACAAAAATCGTACAGCACAGCAGTAGAAAATTGTTTATTTTCACATATGCTACTGCCCTTTTTCAGGAGCAAAAATGTTTTCTTTTTTCCTAATGAATTAGATTTTGTGCATTTTGGCAACAATGCTCGTGGTGTACATGTGCATTCTCGTCCACTATAATCTGCACTGATTTGGTATATTTTTAACGATGTAACTAAGCAACAAACGTAATTGTCCCTTTCAAAAGCTTTTGTTAGGCCCTCTAACAGAGTCTAATACATAATTAGGCATAATGTCTACAGCTCATTATAGTACACATGTGTGTAGTTAAATGGACCAGGAGAGTAGCTCACTGAATTGTGTGGATTCATTGTAAATGGAATTTATTTGTTTCCTGGGTTCATATTACATTACAATTATCTAAGTAATTCACTGTGCACCATCAGTTTCCCTTTGGTGTTGTGTATTCTGGATACTTCATTTTATCATCCAACTATTGACTATCGACTATTTTCCCTTATCTCAACCTCATATTTAGTAGACATTCACTTTGAAACAAAACAAAATATTGGCAGAATAAAAATCGCCTGAAGGACTACAAATGAACAGGGATATTGATATGCATTTTCGGAACATATTTTTCTGTCATTGTCAGATTGAGGGGCTATTTTCTGTCAGAAAAAAAAAATTGGAAAAGAAGAGTGTAAGATTTTTTGCATTGGGAAGCAGGTCGTATCTGCATTTTAACAAAAAGGGAGAGAAATAAGCCTCTCGTTTGGTTGAGCCACACTGTGTTCAACTGCAGCCAACTGCAGTCCTGCTGCAGAGTGCTGGTAATGGCTATTCTGGAGTACAAACTGTTCACCTGTTCCAACACACAAACCACCAGAGGGATCCAAGTTTTTTTCCTCCATCTCTTCTCTTTCCCTTTTTTTTAACATTTAATTATTTATTTATTTGTTTACTGCATTTCTATATGCGTTTGTGTGTGTGTGTGCGTTCTCGTTTGACTGTATGCGGCTCTGTCGGGCCTGCGATTCCATCTGGATGAAAATCAAAACTCTTGTTGCCTGCTTCATGAATGTAAATACGCATAACTGGCTTAAATTTTTCAGGGTTTCTCTTTAAACATCCCTTTTTTTCCAAACACTTTCACAGCAAGGAACGGTATAGAAAACTAGACATGTCAAACTCACATATATTTACAAAAACAATTTGCCTATTTATGTGTCTGCTTATTTTATTTCATGGATTTTAAAGCTCTTTTGGTGAGAATATATATTTTTATTCGGCAGCCGTTAATGAGTGGTAGCTGTCTGATAATACCTCGATCTGTATCATCCTCAGCAGCGTGATCTGATTCTCACAATCCAGGTCTATTTTCTTTCTTTTCAGTTTGGTCTGTGATGTCTAGCCACTTAAGAGGATAGAAACCTACAGTGCAGTATATTGAAAGTAAAAGAAAATCCTTACAGGCTAAAGTGCCCTAATAGAGCACAAGTTTGAATGGTTTGGGAGGATCAAGAGAGATTTTCTTGAATCAATCCAGATGATAGTGTTTTATTCTTATTACTGAGCATAACTTGATATAATCAGTGGTGTTAATCAAGTGTTGTTTCAGATGCATTTTGAGGGATAACCTATCTCTCTTTGTCTGTTCCACTGATCAGGATTTCTCCCAAAAGACAGATGACCAAGGGCCAGTGGAAATAAATTATTATGATCACTCAAAATAAGCCACAGGAATTTTTTTATAATATAGTGCAAAATTTAAGAGGAAAGCACATATATTCATGTATGTTGTACCGGATATTGTTGGGTCAATATCATACCTTTAAGGATTTTTTTCCTAAATTAAAAGCCCAAAATTTAATTAACAGAAGTATATTTTCAAAATATATGACATGATAATATATTTTTGGAAAACTCAAATTTTCTAAAACTTCCTCTTAAATATTTTATCAAGCTTTTTTGGGATAATTATTGGTTTATTATATTTTAGAAAAATAATACAAATAATAATAATATTGAAATAATAAGTGATATGATTATATAGGACATTGATGAGCAAGACCCATACAAATAATTACTTAGAAAGCTTGTGGAGAATAAAATTGTTATTTGTTCAGTCAGATTTACTGATAATACCTCTGGCATTTTTTATTTACTAAGCTGTTTTACAACCATGCTCATAATCATGTTTCACATATTCGACAAAAGAAACTGCAAGCGAATTAAAAAGGGAATATTCAAATCAAAATTAATTAAATTACTTGTATTTCGCAGCTATTTTGGGTCATGTTCATGAAGTATTAGCCAGTCATTTCTGTCAGCACTGTTGGTGCTGTGTTTTTTTTTTTTTTTTGAGAAAAATGATTGTCGATTGGCTTCTCCTAAAACAAGTTCTGCCACACAGACACAGACAGCAGCTCACAGAGATTTCTCTCTTCATCGCCGTGTTTTTGATTTTCTCCATCTGTGTTTTCAGGAATCCTCTTCACTTTTTTTGTTCTCATCCCTAGAAACAATAATTATGTGTTTTTAAAAAAATGTTTTTGCACAAATGATAACATGCTGCTGCTTAGCTTGCACTTAAAAAATACACATAAGTAACTGTCCAGTGTACCGCAAAATCCCTCCATAATCTTGTCCCAAATCTATGATGTTGTCCAATTGGTGACACAAAGGAAGAAGAAAACAATTCCTAATCTTTGAGTTTCTTGTTCCTTATATATGTTCCAATAAGGAAGGTCACATATGTTATCTCAAATATACTTGAGTAATTGCTTTGAAATCTTGCAACCTTACGATTATCATTTCTATTGCACCATGTTTTCTTAAAATCCTTGAACTGGTTATGACAACATGTTTTTCAAAAGACATTACTTATAGAAAAGTAACTAAACATCTCAAACCTTAAATGGATTTGCATGAGATTACCAAATACATAACAATTCCTATCCTCTGTGTGACCGAGGATTCATCAAAGCACATTTGGTCTGTTAAGTCTTGGAACCACATAAAATAGAAATTATTTTTTTGTCATTTAAGACGGAAACCTAAATGCAATCAACGGATTGGCCAAAAGAAACAGCTGCTGTGACGAGGTGGCGAGGTCAAACGATTCCCTCGGGTGGTCTGAAGCCACCTCTGACGGCTCTCCGCAGTGCGAGGTCGACACCCCTGAGCCTCTGATGGATGACGACGAAGAGGAGCTCCTCAACAATGAAGAAGAAGACCAAAGCCAAGACAGGATGAGCGGCACGCCATCGCCACAGAGTCCGTACGGACACATGAGGGAAGCTGAGTGGGAGCCTCTGTCTCTGTCCGCCAGGGTGAACGGCTCCGACTGCAGCCCCTCCGGAGTCTCCGAAGACCTCCTGGGCAGGAACGGCCACGTGAAAGAAGAGCCTCACGCCGACCTCGGCGGCCCGATGGGTAGAGGCAGCATTTTTCAGGCCGAAGCGCTGAGATACAGGCCGCTCCCCGCGGAGGAAGACAGCGATTCAGAGATGGAGCGACCGCCCCGGCTGGAGGGCTGGGCGCTGGGCCTCCACGAGAGAGGCCTCGAGATGAGCCAAGGCAGAGTGAACTTCAGCCTGCTGGAGCAGGCCATAGCTCTGCAGACAGAGCAAAGACAGGTCCTACATCACGCCTACAGGGAGATGGACCGGTTCCTCATGGAGCAGATGACCAATGAGAGAAGGCACCACAGAATGATGGACATGGACAGCAGACTCAGCTTTCACACAGGAAAAGGTGAGAATAAACAAGAAAACGCCTCCAAAGTTCATCTAAAGATAAACAGAAAAAGTAAATTATTGGTTTTCACTCTAAGCGTAAATCAGACAAACTGCAATGTGAGTGATTGCATGCTCAAAAACAATTACAAGGAATAAAAGACGTAGGCTCAGGGTGGGGTAATCACAGGACAGAAATCCTCTTAAGTACCAAAAATTTGGCAACAAGCAAAGTAATAAAATAAACAGACTAAAATTGAGAAGAAAAAAAATTATGATGGAATGGCTCCTACTCTGAATATTGGATTTTGATAGGAATCAACTGGATATTTAACCATGACCATAAGTCTTAAATCCTCCTAAAGTACCTCTCATGTTTCCCTCTGATTCTTCAAATGACTGCAGCTAAATGTGTAATCCTCGATGTAATCTTTCGATGGATGGGCATTAAGAAGTGAATGCTCTATGTTGAACTGCAGCCTTAACTAAAATGACGGATTAATAGTAATACTAACAAAAAAAAAGTGTCTGCCTGTGCATGAAAATTTCAATCTGTTGACCTATACATGTACAATAAGTGTCTACAGGACAATATAAGTGGATTAAATGTAAATTTAACTTTCCACCTAATATATCTTACTAGAATCTAGTCACTGTATATGCACAGATAGAACAGTATATCAAGGCAGCTCTGCTGCTTGTATTAATTCAGCCTAACATCTTGTTTCACTATGTCTACAGATTCTCCACGGACAGATAAGAAGGATATAAAATGTCCAACTCCTGGCTGCGATGGCACTGGCCATGTGACCGGCTTGTATCCACATCACAGGAGTTTGTCTGGATGTCCTCATAAAGTCAGAGTTCCTCCAGAGAGTAAGTAATGGCTGAATCCTATGTGTAAACACAGTTTTAGGATAATTTATAATCAACCACAATAATTGGAATCCGGCCCAAAGAGAAGAAAGACTCGCTTATACATTTAGTTCAATTCAAAGATGTGCATGAAACTTTTCAAATACATTTAAAGGATTTTCTTTTTCTCTCTCTGTTTCTTTCTCTGTTTCTCTCTTGTAATGTGTAGTAATGTGTGAATATTGAATTCTTTTTTTTCTTAAACTCATATTGGCGATTGTTAAGTCATTTCAATATAACTCAACAAACATTCGACATTAAACGGAAATGTTACAAAAGGAACAGAAAAAGTAATTAACTTTTTCAAAAAACCGCGTGCTCTTAGACTGGAGGCAGTATTTGCAAATCAAAGGGCTAGCTAACGCGGTATTCAAAAATAAATAGACAACTCCAACAAACTAATTGGCGAACATGTACAGAAAAGGAAGTTTCTAAGGACACGGCGCGGACCTTTAAACGGCACGCTTGTTTTGAAGAATATAATCAGCTGTCTTGTTACGCTCCTCTTTGCACTAAGCTATTTACATTTCAGCCACATTACAGCATTCCCCACAATGAGAAAATCCTTTTGCTTTTTTCTCCTGTCTCTGTCTCTGTAGGATCTTTTCTCTATAGGCTCTAGCCGACCAGTAACATAATTCATCATTTAATGCATGAAAATATTTGTTTCATTTGCAAACTACTGAGTATAAATACATATATGTATTTACCATCTTATAATCTGTCTGCTTGATTATGTCTTGGATGTTTCTCTTTTTTAAGCTTATCTCCTCTTTCTGTTTCCACAGTCCTGGCCATGCATGAGAACGTCCTCAAGTGCCCTACACCTGGGTGCACAGGAAGAGGCCATGTCAACAGCAACCGTAGCACCCACCGGAGGTATACGCGTCGGTAGAAAGCCATTAGAATCTGCTCCCTGTTCATAGATGAGTTACAGTATTAAGCTAATGTGTTTGATTTCCTCTCCACGCAGTCTCTCAGGCTGCCCTATTGCTGCCGCAGTGAAAGTCTCCAAACCTCAGGACGAGAGCCTGAAATGCAGACAAACACCCGATCGCTCACCCAGGTATAACGCCGGACAACATTAGGGATTTCCTCCGCTATCAATGCGATTGCATGCGTGGAAAAACAATTGCAACACACATTCCAGAAATCACATGCAGTTCTGTACTGGGCTACAGTTCTAAAAAGCGTAATTGAGGTTATGCAAAAAAGTGATAAACACATCATTGTTGAGGAGAGTGTGGGATATTTTTTATTCACTGATCCCAACAGAACGCACCAAATCTATTTCGAGCTTTCCACGCAGACATAAGCAACGGTTGCTGGTCCTGTGAGTTCCTCTCTATTTGAGATGATAAAAGAGCAGAACTCTTTGTTCCCTGTGGATATATCATGGGCAGGATGCCCAACTCCTACTATATTAATTAGTCTGGCAACCTGGCTGTGGATCTACAATACACATCAGATCCCAGACTATGTGTACAAAAGCACTGGCATTCCTGAGTGCTTCTAAAACAATGTCTATATTTAACTCCTTTATATGAACTTGGTGGACGTGTTATTTCACAAGTTGCACAGCAAAATAAAGTATTTTTTCTTTCTCCTCACAGAGCCATTGGCTTGATAAAGAAGTTTGAGATGAACCAGCTGAACTACAGGCTCTCTCACCCAGTAGCAGCCTTGCAAACGAGCCTCACAAAAGACATGGACAAGTATAGCAGGATCCGCTTTGATTACGCCAGCTTTGATGCACAGGTCTTTGGGAAACAGCCGCTGATGGGGTCCAACCAGGACCAGGAAATCTCGCATTTCCCTGATTGTAAGTTCATTGGAAATTCACTCGAAAAAAATATTTGATTGCAAGCTAATCTTTTGTAGAAGGTGAATCAATTTGTCAAATTTATTATTTTTTTAAGAATTCAACCTATTAATCCACAACATACATCAATGTGTCAGAATTTTTAAACAGCTTTTTTTTGCATTTATATTTTTGTATCAATGGATGTCCTGAAAACAGACAAAAATACCTCAATGAATTAATAACATAATTAACTCACAACTTGTTTCCTGTGAATCATAAAGGTTGCTGAGACACCTGGTGTCCCAGTAACTAAATTATTCACTAATTATTTGTCTTTTAGCACCTCAGCAGTATCCTGGCTTCCTTGGTGCTCCAGGTGGCCGCTTGCCCACCTCCGGTCAACACAGCCCACCGAGTCAATTCAAAAAGGAAGACAGCCTCCAGGCTGCCGCGGCGACCGCCGCCATCCTTAACCTCTCCACCCGCTACCGGAAGAACATGGAGGCTGTCGCTGGCCGGCCCTTGGCAACCTCCACAAAGGTAATCAAATTAGACCACTTGGAAAGGTATTTAATGTGGTCATTTTAAAGGAACTCTGATTTGTGTATAAAAAGGGAAGACATCAAAAGACTGAATTTGGCAAAGGGAGCTTGGCGGTCTGGTGGCAGAAAAACAAGGTTTCCACTCCATAAAGCTTTAATGTACACAAATGGAAATTTGTGTAATCACATCAAAAGAAGTAATATAATCAGCTTTCTTTCCCAATTACAACTTCTTCCCTTTTTCATTTATTTTTTTTTTCATACATGTGGTATTGTATTTTGTTTCGACATCAGCTGGCACGTAAAAACCCTGAACTGTCGTCTGAAACCGCATCTTGCCTGCCGCAGATGGCAGAGGATATTTTGCTTAGTTATTGATCCAGCATAGGCTGTGTGTCTACACCAGATAGTCCTTAAAAAGCATTTTCATGGATTTAGACAACCAGTAATCAGGGTTAACATCTGAAAAGTTTAATTCACACAAAACCCAGAGTCTTCTCAGAAGTGTTTGCGGATCCAAAACCTTGTTCTGCTGTTATTATCTCCAAACGTGGTCCTGGGTTACATATGTGCACACTGTACTGTAGATGATTCAGGTTTCCACACCTACACAACACAGATCCTGGTCCCCCAGCTTGTTGAGCTGAGAATGTGGCCCTGTAACAGGTACCAGCCCACTGAATGAATAAAACAGTGTTAGCAAGTTAATCATCTGTTCTCATTTACAGCTTAGTTGTCTTGAGACGTATGAAATAAAGAACAGATTTCAAGCCTGCAAAAAGGGGGCCATATTTAGAGTGTTATACTGTATGTCGTTGGATGCTTGAACTTATCTGCATATGTATGTTACATTTTGAAATATTACACGCACAAACACACACACACAAAAAATCGGTCCTTTAAAGCGTGAATATAAGCTGATTTGTCTTATTTAACAACATGAGATGCTGAAATGACATTATTAACTAATCAATAATATAAAAAGAAAGCATTAAGTCTTCAGTTTTATTTTTTTAGTTGAGGCTAAAAAAAATCTAAATGAATCACTAAAAGTCTTGTACATGCCTTAGTTTAACACTGGTGTTATTTTGATTAGGTACACACATCATCAAGCGGCTGGATAATTAAAGTGGACAGCCACATCCAATGTTCATGAAAATTATCCCCTTTAATTAATTTGAAAGGCTTCCCTCGGTTACGGAAAAAAAAATAATAATGATGTATAGGGTTTAATAAAACATATGCGATGAATAATTGGTTTCATTTATGGGAAAGGATTTCAGCATTTAATGAGGTAAAACTTTTAATACCATAAAACAGCCATAAGTCATCACGCTATTGCGTTTCAGCGCAAAAAACGACAAACACATCTGTCAGCGGAGAAACTTATGCCACATTAAGCTTTTTAATTTTTGCTATAATAATGATGACCTAAAACCACCAACCCCCCCCCCTCCAAGCCAAACCCCCACCCCTTCCCAGCTGCCATCTTGGTTGTGTGTCCTAGAAAACAGATGACACAGCTGTCACTGGAAAACTACACACCAGTGATTATTTTTTTGTGTTCAGCAGAATTAACGCAGGCTTAGTTTGGTACTTTGTCTAGTGTGAGACAACCACTGTATGTATTATTTAAATACATTGTTTGCTTTGCCGTGAATTTCCAGTCGTTTTTCATGTTTACAGAAAAATGTTGCCTGAGTTTACCATATCACTGCTGTCACAATAATGGAGCGTGGAGCTGCTCTATTTATATTCCCTTCAGTGTAATTAGACATTGTGTTTTTTAGTGTCCTTTGACAGAGTTTATTCATTTGTTTTCATGTGTAACCACTGAATGCAATGATATTTATTTGCTGTGCACCTCCACAACATGTTGTCGCACATATTCATTAATTACACCATTGTGAGGATCAGATTTTTTTTTGCTTTTTTTAGGACATGCTCATAGAAGTGGATGAAAATGGCACCCTGGACTTGAGCATGAAGAAAAGCAAAGAGAACGTGAAGGCCCAGACGAAAACGCCATCGGACGATCTGATGTCTCCTCCCGAGTCGACCGTGGCCAAAGGAGGAAGTGTCCTCATCAGCCCCGCCTTCTACCGCCCGCTGTGTGAACGGGAGAGCTGGGAGAGCCCTATCCCTGTGAACTTCAGCAAAGCACATGTTTTACAGGACCAGGAGGTAAAAATACAACGTGTAACTTTTGCAATAACAGTGAGAGTCAAACATATCCAACAAAGGAAAAAGAGAAGTAAAAGGATCAAAAACAAAACAGAGATTAAGTGTCATTTTTGTAAGTTGGTCTAAGGCAGAAAATTTTAATATTCTATTTCAGTTCACTGTTTAATCATGTTTATTAACATTTGTGCTACCACTAAACACAACATAATAAATTATATTATATTTATTTATGCATGTATGTAGCCTAAAAGTAGTCTGATTTAGTAAAAAAAAAAAAAACACACACACACACACAAACACACACACACACACACACCTTGAAAATGTTTTTCAGTGTAAAAACGACAGCAGCCATTCTGACCTTTTTCTAAGATTACAGCCAGACCAGTAAATCTTTCAAATGCATCAGATGTTTTAACATGAATACAGACCAGTGTTAATCTGGTCTCACAACACATTAAAGGATTTCTTTTCTTTTTATTTCTCAGGTGGAATTAATTTGTAGTTGATATCAAGAGTTGTCACATTTGACCTGCTTTTACGCAACATCTGGTCATTACGGAATCTTGTCTGTAAGGGAAAAAAAAGAAAAACCCTACGTCACTATACATCATAAAGTCTATGTGGATTATGTGTGACTTTAAATGGATGTATGGTTTACTACACTATAAGTATCCTAAAGCATAATCTCCTCCTGCCTTGCACTCTGACCCTTAAGAGTATTGTACAGGGTTTCTCATTAATTATAGACTTTTAGGTCATTGCATATTGTGGATCAAGCTTGATATTTTGGATTTTTTTTTCACTTCACAGCCGGAGGATTTTGATCAGGTCTCCTTGGAAGACCAGCACTACCAAGGAGACGCTGGCATGATGAGCTCCAAAGCCAAGCTGCTATTACGAGACTCAAAGAAGGAGCTTTTGAGGTACGATGTGCAGGACGCTGCTTTAAAGGGGGGGGGGGGGGGGGGGGGGCATCTCAAGGCATTTTCATTCAGTCAACTGTGCATAATGTGAGCCTCCGTTTTGAAAAATGTTGTTTGACAGATGGTCAGTATTAATAATAATGAGTGTAATTCCAGGCCTTAACTTTGTTTAAATAGGACAGTATGATGTAAGTGAGTCAAATCATGCTGAAACTGTCCCTTTTTTCTATCCCATTTCTGGAAGATATATCACAAATCATTGTAACTGGTATGTCTGCAGGTTCATGTGGAGAAGAAATGTATCTAAAGTGAGTTTCCTCCCTGTATGTCCTGTACAAAGCTTACAACTCTTGACTCTTGTAGTTAGAGTGCATGCTCTGCTGGGTCTCCTCTTGAGAATCGCATCAAAATAAAAGTAGGATCCTCTAGTATTCCAACAGCACAAGAATCCCCTCAGAATTCATCAGTGACATCCAGAGACATTAATCAAATCAAAGTTATGCTAGAAATTAAATTTCTACTAAATTTCCCGCTGTACTAACTCTTTTTTTGTCTCTTTTAATGCCCGTGAAAAGGTTCTCAGTGTAAGAGAAAGATTCAGTTTAGAGCTTGGCAAGTCTGTGGGAAGTAGAGTAATCTGTGTATTAAATGCTTTGTGTTCTCCCGCAGCTGTCCGACCCCAGGCTGTGACGGCAGCGGCCATGTGACGGGGAATTATGCATCACATCGGAGGTACTGTAATTAATTACACTCTCATTAGCACCAGCTAGCAGATATACAGACAAGGGAAAACAGTGCTGATTGCTTAATTACGTTGGTTATGATACTTGAAAACTTGTCATATGGCTAATAGTTAGATTTCATATCATTTGTTTTTTTAATGTTATTGTGGTAAAACAATTCCACATACTCTGTGTCAGGAGGCCTTTTATTTTTTTTACATTCAATGTGTTTAAAAAAACAACCTCATCACAAAGACGATGTAGAATTGTGTTACCAAATAATCTTTGTATAAATATGCATTGAGACATTGTATTAAGATTATTTAATTCAGCTGTGATCAAAGAGTGCATTAAAATGACTGTTAGCTCTTTATCCTCTCTAGTGTGTCTGGATGTCCCCTGGCTGACAAAACACTCAAATCACTGATGGCAGCCAACTCTCAGGAACTAAAGTATGTGTTTGGAAAACTGCTATTGTTGTTAGAGGATTTTCTTCCACATAAAACTATGTAGGCAGCTTGTTGTTTTTGCCTTCTCCTGTCTACTCTATTACATTGTACTATGTGCTGAACATGAGAGTATTTGTGGGAATTTGTGGCACTTTTCTGCATCCTTGCATGAATCCACTGCTCGCAGTCTCTCTTTTTTTGCTGTAAAAAGCACCTGGTCCCTGTGTCTCTCACCCTGCAGGTGCCCAACACCTGGTTGTGATGGATCTGGACACGTGACTGGGAACTATGCTTCGCACAGAAGGTAGCGGAGGAAAAAAAAAAAAAAAAGACATCCATCGCAAACTGATTTCTCAGATGCATGACATTCAGACAGATGGTGAAAGTCTCACTTTATGCTGCAAACATGCTGCACTTTTTGATTTATAGTTTGCATTGATTCATTTAACTAACTTTGCATTTATTTAATGCTTTATAATTTAAATCAGTGCAGTTTAGGCTTAACATTACAGAAACAGAATATGCTGCTACATACTATTGCAGAGTAAAACTTTTATAATAATTAAATGCTACATTTATAATTTACACACTTCATAGTAGCATGTGTCAATTCAGATTTTATTTTAACTGTTGGATAGTATTTGTTGATTCATTCATTGTTAAACCACAGCTGTTTCTAAACATTTATAGCTTGTCAGGATGTCCACGTGCCAGAAAGGGAGGTTTGAAGCTCACACCAAACAAGGATGAAAAAGATGAGCAAGAGCTTAAGTAAGAGATTTTTTTTTTTAATCACCATTCTGTTTGTTTTTTGTTCGTTAAAAAACATAAAACGAAATAATGTGAAAATGTATCACGCTTTTGTGCCCGGGGAAGCACTATACCTGGAGGCCATTAAGTTAAACAAAGAAGTCATACTTATCTTGTCCTAACATTAGTTAATCATTTTCTAAGGATTAGCAGTGTGTTTTTGTGGGATTTTTTTTTTCCGGGGGGTTTTGTGTTCGTTCCTATTTTTTCCGAGTGGAATATCTGGCTTATCACTCTTCACTGAGTGCTTTCTTCATAATTATAGTATATTAAGAAAATGTTGATTTGCCCTCTCTGATGGCATTGCACTCATTTGCAGCTTAATCATCACACAATGTTGTCTCTGGAAGTATTATTGGAAAAATAATAATGTAATTGATTTGCTGTTTAAATCCAAAGTCAGATATATGAGCCCTTGTTTACTTATACATCTGGACAGAGATTTTTTTTTCTTTTTAATTACTAATGCAAGGGCATGAGCTTAGGAATTAGACTGGAATATACCTCATACACATTAAGAGAGAAAGGGAGAGGAAGGGGGAGGGTAGCAAATGTCCCTAGATTATTGTAAATAGTGGGCCATATGGCATGCCTCCATTGTCCTGGTGCCTTGCATCAAGCTTCCTACCTGTGGTAGATGTAAGTAATGGAACTGCTGTTTTGTCCTCTAAGTGCTGCCGTGCTTTCGAGCAACAAAATGCTGAAACAGGCTTTTTGCAGCAGCAGCACTCCACAGTAGGTGTGCCATTTGTATCATCTCAGGCGACCTTTCACCTTTATCAATAAGGGAAAGGGTGAGCCACCTCGAAATTACATTCTTTCGCTTGAGGGGATACGTGACAATTATCTGTAATTCATGTCACTCCATTACTGACCTGCAGAAAACAGGCCTGGAAATGCAACTGATAAACTCTTAATGATATTCAGCTTATGTTTGCAAGCACAAATATCAGTCACTGAAAAAAAAAAATGTACAGTACGTGTTGAACACAGTGTTCGTTCCAACACAACTTCTAGTGGATTAGTAACTTATAGTTAATGCGATTATATGAGTCCCTTTCTAGTTTTCCTGACTTGATTTTTAATCAGCATTTGGCTGGATTAATCAGCTAAATGGTTGACAAATCTTCCGGTCTAGTTATTGAAAAGAGAGATTTTTTTTAATGATCTCAGCTAACGATTTGGTTTCAGTATTTAAAAAAAATATATTCTTTCCAGTTTAATGCTCCATCGTTTCTGGTTTGAGCTGTCGGGTGTCTTTCAAATATAAAAATGCAGCTTTACAACGTGCATGACTGTTTGTTTCCCTGGTAGGTGTCCAGTATTTGGATGTGATGGACAGGGCCATATATCAGGAAAATACACATCCCACCGCAGCGCAGGCAGTTGTCCACTCGCTGCCAGAAGACAGAAGGAGTCGTCCATCAATGGGCTGCCCTTTGCCTGGAAGGCCAATAAACAGGAACTGCCCCATTGTCCCTTGCCTGGCTGCAACGGCCTTGGACATGCCAATAATGTGTTTGCCACTCACAGAAGGTGAGGTCGCCTGTCCTCCATTTTATCTCTGAACAATGCTGCTGGTGGACATGTTGCATCCTTTAACAATGGCGCCTTTCGGGCTCATTTGCAATATCTATCGAGACTTAAGTTTGTCAGTTTTGTGATATATTCCCGCCTAAACTTGTCATTTATAACCCGGTGAACTAGCTTGTCGGGTTGCCCTCTGAACGCACAGAGTATCAAGAAAAAGCACTCAGACGACGAGATGATGACCATCAAACTGAAAGCCAGCAGCGGTAAGCTACTCTGATATATACTGTGTGGTGGTAAAACTACTTTTTGTTTTTGGGCAGCATAATCCAGGTCCACTGATTTGGGCATATATGGCCACGGTCTTCAATATAAATACGATAAATCTGATTATCTTCTTTAAACACAGGTGTTGAAAACAAAGAGGACATTCAACACTTGGATCATGAAATAAATGAACTGAATGCCTCCAACATGAAAATAGAAGCAGATATGATGCAACTCCAAACCCAGGTAAGTATTTACTCTGATACACAGGCGCTCATTTTAGCTCATTTTCAAATGTATTCCAGCACCAATGAAATTTTAGAGATTACTATTTTTTTTACTCAGCGTCCTTTTTTAACAAGCTAGAGAACTTTCAAAAACATGCAGTACTTTGTTGAAACGTAACACTCATGTGTTTTATATTTTGTGCTTTGCCTTTTAAAATATACATAAGTATTTCCATTTTATTATAAATTATTATTATAAATGTGGGAATTAGCTGAAATATAATGCATGCACAGTGACATATTACCTGCCAGGCCAGTCTGGTCTGGTGTCTTGGTCCTCAGTGCCCCTAAACCTCTGATCCTATACTCACCCTGCTCTTACAAGTTCGTTTTGACAATCTTTGACTGCTCAATTTTAACTACTTTTTCTACATTTTTTACCCGAAAGCAGATCTCGTCTATGGAATGTAACCTGAAGACAATTGAAGAGGAAAACAAGATGATCGAACAGCACAACGACAGCCTTCTGAAGGAGCTCGCTCGCCTTAGCCAAGCCCTCATTAACAGTCTAACAGACATTCAGCTGCCTCAAATGGTACAGTAAGACTTAGCATAACCTGTCCTGGAAGTAATCTTAATGTTCTTTTAAATTGTCATTCTTGCTCTGCTGCTTTCACTAATAGTCAAACATGTTTTTGTTGCAGGGGCCCATCAGTGAGCATAATTTTGAAGCCTATGTGAACACATTAACTGATATGTACAACAACTCGGAGCATGAATACTCTCCAGAGTGCAAGGCCCTCTTGGATAATATCAAACAAGCTATTAAGGGCATCCATGTTTAAGTTGAGAAACCAAAAGGTGTCTTGACTTGGAGTAATGGCACTAGATAGCTCTATTTTATTGAAGAGTGCTGGCTTGGCTGCATGTATAAGACATGGCTTTTGGAAATATGTTTGGCATTTCCAGGTAAATACACTGCACTGAGAAAATTACCAGCCAGATTTGTAATGCTTTTACTGTTTCTGCATTCACTTGATATGTTTATCCTGGTGAGATTTTTACCCCTCTTGCACTTAATTATTTTGTATGGTTTGCTTGATTTAAATCTGTATGTGTTCAAGTCATTCTTATATTACCGCTATTTATTATTATATTTGTTCATCAGTGTATTTATTTCCTCGATTTTTATTTATTTATGGAATTGTAAATGATAAATATTTGAAAAAAAAATCCGTTGACTTTCTGCACATTGTAAATTACATAGAAGCACATTCCAATTTCGTGGCATACTTTTGCCATCTAGTGTTGAAAAACGTTTATTATTAGACCATAAGTTGGAGGTCCCCTCAAAGTAAAAATCTACCAAAACCTACTAAGCATTATTATTTCTGAGCATTGCATTTACTTTCTATTTGTTATTGGAAACTGAATGTATGGTAAGAGAACGTGAACACTTAGATCAAAAAAAAAAATGCAATGCGACTGTACCTTTTTTTTTCCTCTTAACCAATAACAGCTGAATGCAACCAGGAGGTGACACTGAGCAAACATGCAATGCATCATTCAGTGAACTGAATGTCATGATCTGCTTTGTATAGCGTGCCACAAGTAAGTGTGACAAAAATCAAAAATACACTTTGTCCAGATGTCTTTCTTTTTTTTTCTTTTTTTTTTTAAATATAGATATTAAACTGCCTTCTGTGCACACACTTTGGAGTGTGCATATAGTATGTGCCTAAATGTATATGAATCCATAAAAAATATATGAGTACTATGTTTTGTGGTAGGACAGTATTATGTGGCTGGTGTCTAATTTATTATACAGTAATTATTTTCATAGGAGGAAATGTTCCTGATGATTCTTTAAAATACCGTTGTCTCAGTAGCTGTAATCTCAAAGTGAGGTTTTGAAATATCATGACTGAGACTGAAAAGTCTGGTGTTTATTTTTAACTTTTTGCTAGCATGGAGAGGTAAAAAAAATAAAATAAAATAAAGGAAGGAAGGAGACATCGACTCCCGTTTATCTTAAACTGCTTACAAGCCTTAACATTTCAACCAGTCTTACAGTTGGAATATTGTTGTATAGCTTGGAGCAGATCTGAATAGAGGCTATGTCAAATGTGAGTGGACTACCACTACAACTGGGATTTCAGTTTCAATCATTACATTAGAAAAGAAATAAAAACAGAAAAGAAGAAATAAATGAAATGACACATAGACAAATGATAGATGTTGGCTAATCAGTTGTTTGTTTGCATCAATTGCACTTTTGTATTTCAATTATTTTGTATTGTTACTTCACCACACTGCCCTTGACTTCAACAAAAAGGGGGAAATGGGACAATGTAGTCATATCACCGTATTATATACATGTCTCAGTTTTACACAAGGTTAATAAAAATAAAAAAAAACAGACTAACAGTAATTCATTTTGAGCAATACATTTTTCATTTCTGCAAAGAGAAGTCAAAGACATGTAGCCTAGGACATTTCGAAGAAAAAAATGTAACAGCAAAAAAGCCAAATTACAGAAAAAAGTATGACCCTATTTTATCCAAATACTCAAATATGTTTTAAAGAATTTTAATCTTTTAAAAATTGAATCACATTCTTTAAATTTAACAATCCTTTATTTATAATTTCTTATATTTAATTCCTACACCACACATTGTTTGCTCAGGAAGTTTTGTGAATAATATTTATTTTTCCCTGTTAGTATTTGATGTTTTGTAATGTGAAATGCTTTTTTGTGGAACGATATTAGTATGATATGAAAATGTATTGTATCTTCTTTTCTTTTACATTAAAATGTAATGCTTTTTTTCAGTTTCGGTAGTTTGTAAATTGAAACTTCCTATTACTTTTACTATTTCATAATAAACAGATATGCGCTGTGTTGTACAGTTTGTGTATGGTAGAAATAAACTTTTCAAATGGTTGCTTGTGGTTTATCAAAGCTTTTCCTTCTGCTGTCAATCACGGTGAACACAGGTTCCTCCTGAAGTCAAAGGTATCAACTTTCCTTATGCATTAGCACCACCTAGTGGTGGAAAACAGGCACTGCATTTTAAACAGGGAGTGGTCGGGGACTGGAGATGCTACACACTTACAGCTGTTTGGGGCCAACATCTAAATATGAGGCCTTCCTGGTGAAATAGGCATTTAAGACTCTGACCATGTCCATTCAACATTCTACTTTCAAGTTTTGCTAGTGATCCATCCACCTTTGGCTCTCACCTTTTTGAAAAGCAAACATTCACCCTATAATATTTGAAATAAAATCTAAATATGCATATGCATCTTGGGTGGATGCAGTTTAACAGGTACCCTATGATTCAAATGTATTATTAATACTCAGAGAGGACACTTGGTCATGATGCACAGCAACAAGCGAACAGACAAGTCCGACAGGTCACTGCAGACAACAAATGAAATATTGAAGATTCTCAGAGTATCACGCAGAAGGCTGCCTGGCTACAAATGAACAAACAATGTATTTAATATGATCAATCAATTCATTTATGTTGAATTAGCTAAGCAGAAATATAGTTCTACACACGTGAAAACATCAGACCTGAGTCTTTCTGTGGAGCATTTCGGCATCTTTATTTGATCACTCAACATGTTTTTTGAAAAGGCTAAACACATGGGGTTGACCTTAAAACCGGAGAGTGTTTCGACGTCTCTCCTCTCTCATCTCTCCTGACTCAGTCTTTTTCTCATCATGTGGATGATTAGCGTTCAACATATGAAGCTGCTGCTTGACACATGATGCCACCACAAACATATTTCCTGTCACATAGGGCTGCACCTTCCTGTAATATGTTGTTGTGTGTTTATGAGAGCTGATAGGTGGTGGGGTAAGTACATACATATCTATCTATCTATATATACACACATCGTATATTTGATGTTGCTTAATGGACACATATCTGACCTGGACTCACCCTGCTGAAGTACTGAATATCTGTTTACACGAACCTAATATGAAAACAGGTTCTATATGGTTTGTTGGAAGCAAAATACAAGAAATTTGAGGCAAATTAAGGCATTATGTGCTTTAAATGCTTGTAGAGTTGCTATTTTTATATTTGACTAAGACTAGAATAAAAAAAATAGTTATGATTAATAATCTAAGTAAACTTAATATTTCCCAAACCTACTGTTTTCTCAGCTGTGCAGGGAGGGAGTGAATTTAAACATAATTACAATTACAGTTATATAGATATATGAACATAATTTAAAAATAAAATTAAAACTTTTTTTTTAGACATTTCTTAGATAGTATGCAAATGTGCTTTTTACCTCTGACCTCAGCATTTCTAAAATCCTGACTGCAGCCTTGGTTTCACTTATCAATACGTTGCCAATTATGACGCTAGCAACACGCTCTGCTTGAAGTGCAGATGCTGACGTCCTTCGACACATTAGTTAAGTCTGTTATGGTTGTGAGTCACATGATTAAAGACACTATAATCATCCAGGTCACCTCCATAACGATGACCTGGATGCATATGCACGCATGCATGAGAGACATGAATGAACCCAAATTAAAACAATCTGTCTCTTTGTGCTTGCTGCGCTCTTTAATGGTTTGTGGTTGTGCATGTCTCGGCTCGATACTGCGGCGTTATGCAATCAGACCGCAAAATGAGGAAGTGAACAAGCTCTTCAACCTGCAGAAGAACAACAGCTCAGGTTGCAACCAGGGCTCACATATTTTGCATAAAATTAAATCACCACATTCGGCTATATATATGAATTTCTGATACTAAGTATGCCAACCAGATTCTATTACACTCTGAAACTACTTTGACTGTAGGAACTAACTACCCTGACCCCAACCTTAACCCTGACTCTTTGTTTTCTGTATGAAATGCTATTTTACTTCAATTAATGTGGTGTGAAAGTGGAAAACTATGTCAACTATTAACAATAATCTAACAACAAAAAGCCTGTTTAGTGAAAGTTGACGTGCCCGGACCTGTGTGCTGACTACGACTGCTTCTTTATTAAACCTGTTGATCATCCATTCCTGTACTCCCAGAACTCCCCGGAAACCAATCTGCAGGCTAAATTTAGGCCTTTCCATCGGTGAACTCTGTGAGGTTACAAGGTGGGGTGAAGAGTTTTCCAGGATCGTTCCAGTTTTGTATCCACCGCTTAAAAGGTGAAAGGAGCTTTTCACTATGAGAGCCAGAAGCTGTTTCTTTCTGCACGTTTAAGTATTAAATACCTTGCACAAAGACAAGTTGAAAAGTCATTTTCTAATAGTTTGTTGCTCAGTTTCCAATACAAAGCTTTTTGTAAACAGATATCATTTCTCTTTTGTGGAATATCTTTATTAAACTTAAAAAACACTGGTTTCACCTTCCCAAATGTGATTATTTTTTTCCTCTGTTTAATAACAATTTTTCTCTAGGAATTGGTCGTAAGCTTTTGTCATTTTTATCTAGATTAATTAGTTTACTGGTAAAAATAATTCACAGATAATTAATCTAAACTCAAAAACCTACTGAAAAAGTGATATAATTATGGACACAAAAAGTCAGTAATATTGAGTTATTGTAACAAAACTCTAAAGTTTTTTTTTTTAAAGCAATGGCTGTAATTTGAGGTTATGTAATGATACCTTTACCACATTAAAGCTGCAGTTGCATTTTGCATCTTTGAACAGTGGTGGAAAGTAATCAAGTACAAATTTGAAGTACTTGAGTATTTCACATTTACACTGCTATATACTGCCACTCCACTGCATGCCAAAGGAAAATAATCTACCTACTACTTCTCCATTTATCTGATAGCACTCTAGAACAAAGATTTGAATATATTACATAAAATAAATACACTTCAATACTATGTTAACGATACCCTATTAAATTTCCTCAGGTTTCAAACTGTCTCCACTGAGAAATAAAAACAAATTAAATGCTATTACATCTATTTATTGACTAAAAGTATGTAGTATAATATATAACAGCAACAATCTGCATGATGAGGAATAATGTTACATTGAGTAATTTCTGCTGACACTTCTGTACTTCAAAAAAAATGTTGATGATAAATGAATGAATGATAAATTCATTTAATAAATCTTTACAAATTACAAAAAAAAAGTCAATACAGAACAATTAAGGATCAGATCAGGTTGTACAACAGGGCAGACGTGTAAACTACACATAGATTGACAGAGCAATATAATGTGTTCTAGTCCAGTAAGTGAAGTTAATACTGAAGATAATAATAATAATAATAATAGGTATTGGTATGTCTCTTTATCAATTAGGTCACACACGTCACTGGATTTCTCAACTTCCAAAAAGAGTAAAAAAGGAACTCCAGATATGTGTTTACCATAAATCAAGGCTTTCCAGGTATAGGGGCTCTGACATTGTGGCCTGCCAGGCTTGTAAACTTGGTTTATTCATAGATTTCCAGGAACTGGCTATAACCTATTTAGCTTGTAGCAAACAATACCTTGTCATGTTCTTATTTCCTTGTTTAATGCACATCCCTACTTCCACCTGTACGTGTTTCCCCCATAAGGAGGACTTCTCACGCGGGTCTTTTGCGTTTAACGGTATTTTTCGCCGTGTTCGCCTGAGTTATGAAACAGAAGCTGGATGTGAGCAACAGTGCTTCCCTCTGTCGACGGCGCTTTCTACGAACACGTGACCTGTGTTTACATCCTCTCCTCAGCTGTTTTCCTCCACTCGGACTCGGGCTTCGCCGCTTTTCTACTTCAGCCTTCGCCCCCCTCGTCCGGCGGCGGGACGGCGAGTTAGTTTCACGCGGCTGAACCCGAGCGTCCTCTCCGGGGGGACGAGCACCGCTGGAGCGTCGCGCGGCTCCGTGTCGGCCAGCTACGAAGCGGCGAGTTAATGCGACACACGGCGCCGTGAGTAGGTTTTCTCTTTAAAGCACATTTAGTTTCTGGCTAACTCTTCTTTTTGTCTGTGAGTTGTGCGCGGTGTGAGTGAAATGTCTTTTATTATTCGACAGCAGCCGCAGTGTGTGAGAGTGTGTCAGTGTGTGAAAGTGTGTGTGTGTGTGTGCGCGTGCAGCGGGATAAACAGCGAGCTTACCTAACCCGCTTTGTCTGTGCTGATGATGGCGCACTCAGGCCCTTCAAGCTAGCGCTAGCCAGGTCCACCCGCACACAGATGGCGTTGTTCCGACACTAGCTGGGGGTGGTGGAGGTGAGGGGGGAAACTTAGAACACTTGCACGCGAGACAGCGCGTTAAAAGCCCACGCTCGTCGCTCGTCGTTGCGGCTAGCGTTTGCGCAATTCGCCGTTTTTGCCCGCGAGCGCTTCTTGTTTAATTGTGCGCAGAGAGCCGCTCTGGGACTTTAGTGTCACGTTGTAACTTCGCCAACAGGCGGAAGAGACGCCGCTGCTGAACTGTCACCAGCAATGGTTTTTAACGGAGGTCCCGTCGCTTCTTCTGTAACGGGCCGCGTTGTCGTTAGAAGCTAAAGATTGGGGTTAATCGCACTGCAGAGAGGAACGAGCAGCGGCTGCGTGTTTCCTTTTTGTGGTTAAGTGGGAACAAAAAGCTGGATGAATGCATAAACACACACACACGGAGGGGAAACAGCGCGTTTGTTGTTGTCAGCGTGTGCGGTGATGAATGCTCGATTCGACTCGTGTTGGCGTGGATTCCCGCACAGATGCGGGCTGTTTCTGCGGGTAGGGAACAACAGCCCGCCATTAACAACGCTTCACAAACATTTTTTTTCTCCGTGAAAACGCTGCTGTTGTTGTTTTGCTCAGTCGTCACCGATCGTCACACACGGTGCGAAGGCAGCGTCGGCGTCCGCTGATTGGCTGGAGGCGGCCGCCGTCTGTGTGGCAACTGCAGCACGTGACCGGGCGGGCGCGCTGATTGGCTCCGGCAGGTGTCAGTTGTGGGTATTGTAGGAACATCTGTGAAGACCACCGACTACAAACACAGAGGATGTACACAGCTCTTTGTTTCTGTTGTTGCTCCTAAAGCACAACCAAACAACACATGTTGACCAAAGTGGTAAATTAAACAAATCAGACAAGAAACTGTCATGTGGTCTTACCCTTAAAACTCAGTAACAGATGGTTTAATGTTTATAAAAAGGTTTTTTAAAAAGTTTAAAACAAATGCTATCAACTATTTTTTTATTCTAGGTGGATTAAATACACTGAACCCTAAAACTGTATTCTCTCATCTTGCCAACCATGATTTGACCAGATAATTTATTTAGTATGTTTAAATTAAGTCAGTCAGTTAAGTTAAAGGTCCTATATCTAGAGAGCAATCTTTTGTGTGTGTGTGTGTGTGTGTGTGTGTGTGTGTGTGTGTGTGTGTGTGTGTGTGTGTGTGTGTGTGTGTGTGTGTGTGTGTGTGTGTGTGTGTGTGTGTGTGTGTGTGTGATATTTTAAAGTGCTGTAGAGCGAGAATAAAATTGTACCTGTAGTAGTAGTCCCTACCATGTTTCGAAACTTGATATTCAGACACTGTCTTTAAAACCATTTGTCAAGACTTCTCTGCTGAACTTGTGATGTCATAACTATACAGTTACCAGCCACCTCTCTTCAGTCATTGAAAACAGCCGGTAAGAGGAGACGCTCATTAATTTTAATGAGACAGACACAAAACTACCTGTTCTTTCTAGCGCAGCAGAGAGAAGCTTGAGACGTAAAACTATAGAGATGATTTTTGGCACTTAAAACCACAGATAGGTTTTATTATGAATATGAAACTCAAAACGTGTAAAATGAATGACCTTTTAAGCAACACAAAATTATCAAATTCGTGTGACTGGTGAGGTCAAAAAAATAAAAATCAAACAAACTATATAGAACCACAGAAGGAAACCACATTATAACTAATCTATGTAGTATCTTCTGATAAGGTCTATTAGTGGAGTAAAGTTTAACAAAACATCTCAAAATAACAAAAAATGTCCTAAGCTCAGGGTGAACTAGTCAAAAACCTTAAAATCTTAAAAAGTAGTTGACAAGTATTTTGCCAATCACAAACTGTGACACAATTTTGAAAAAAAAGTGGAAGCAGATGAAAGCCATATATTTAGCTAGTTACTTATTTGTCTTGATTAATTTATTGCTAATATAAAAATGCTCAGTTTTTTAAAATATGTTTTTCCAGTTGTTGTGGAAATATGGATATTAAAACCTCTGTATTTTAAGTGCTTTAAGGATTTCTCATCAATACTTGAGTTTTAAGTTAATTATTCACAAAGCATGAGTGGAGGCCCCAGAACAGCTACTAAATGTGCCATGAGAGTTTTTTCTTTTAGTCAACTGATGTTTCTGAGGACAAGCATGAACTCAAAGTCAGAGATGTTAGAAGCCCATTGAGTAGCACACAAACAGTAAATTGATTTTAGCTGCACTGGAGGGCAGCACAAGAGTAATGTGTACTCTCCAGATGTTCAGACTGAACGCAAAGCACACAATGTCTATAATGACTAGACAGGACACAGTTAGGGACATGGCTTGTCAAGTTTGTTTTTCATAGTATTTCTTCTCACCTCAAAACTGCTTTGACCTTCTTTATAGCAAAAAACAACAGCAACAAACATTTTGCACAAATAAAGAGAGATGAAAATGCATGTTGCATGCAGTCTGAACACAATACAAGTCACCACTACTGGAGCAAAAATTATATTTAAAGGTTTCGCCTGAGGGTGGAGCCAAAGGTAAAGCTACGTTTTACCTAAATCCAAACGAAAAGGTTTATCCTCTGGCGAGCCTGGTCCTTCCTCACTATGTTGTCTCATTGCTGATGCTAGAGGAAAGATCATTTTATGGGATTCTGTGAGTCACGTGTTGAGGTGGCAATTAAAGGGTCATATCCAATATATTGTAATCACATTCAACTTTATTTCTTGTATAAGGATTATTCTTCAATACATGACACTGCGTTTTGCAACACAGTCAGATATACATCAATATATTAGTATGAGTGGTAAGGAAAAACACAATTTTAAACCACAAATGGCTAAATACATTGTTCTGTTTTAGTTTGTTAAAAATAAATATTTCTAGAGAACTTTCGATAATTAACCTGCATCACTATGTGACGGAGTAAGAAGGGGCCTTTTTAACACACACTACAAAAAAATTCTGTCATTCAAATGTTTTTTCCCTCCTCAAACAGTTATATTGTTCCTCATGTTTAGTCATATTACCTATTTAGCATGATATTAGTGTGAATTAATATTGTGTCAGATGACTATTTGCGATTGTTGCCACTAAGTGGCAATAATCTAAATGTCAGAAGGTGAAATAAATTAAAAGGCAGCGAGCACGACTTTGTCAGTAAATTTGACGACTGTCTGCTCTTCAGAATGTGTAATGAGATATTATGTGTGGAAAGTTTGTCGCTAGAGTTGAGGTTCAGAACCTCATTAAAATCTAGATGAATCCTGAACATGTCTTTAAGTTTAATCTTTTTTTTTTTTTTTTTTTTTTTTCTTCAAAAATCCAGATTTTGAGTTGTATCAAGAAAAATTGGAAATTTCAGCTTAATAGTGTCAGGAGAAAGTTCAATGTATGACCAAATCGTCATGATTAATATTCTGTTTTTCATGAATATCCACAGCAGAATTGGAATTTTATTAGACCTGGGTCTTTAGTTTTTACGGTTGTGATTATTTCTGGTCATGAAATAAAGTGTTGGATGTGTGAAAAACAGGGCTGCAACTAACAACCATTTGATGGTTCAATAATCTATCAATTATTGAACCAATTTATTGATTAGGTGTTCAGATTATAAAATGGTAAAGACTTGAAGTTGAAGTCAATTTAATGTCTTGTGTAAGCTTTTTTAAGTAAAAGTACTAGTTTAAAAACTACCTAAAATATAAAATAAAAGCAATCCAAGGGGTTAGGGTTAGTGGCAGAATGTGACATGACTTGTGTCACGTGCAGGATGGTGTAGGTTTATACCAGGACTGCGACTAACTGACGGATTTGGCAGGAGATTAATTATTGAAAAGATGAATTAATTCATCGTTTGGTTCATAAAATGTTGATCAGTTTCATAAAGCTGAAGATGAAATCTAAAATGCCTTTTTTGTCCCAGATAATCAGATATGAGAAGCTGGAACCAGAGAATTTAGACATTTTTTTTCCTTTTAAAAATGATTTAAATGGAAAATAGTTGGCGATTAATTTTATAGTTGTCAACGAATCAAATATTTGATTATTCATTGCAGTTATAGTGGAAAATAGAACCTGCTACTACCTGGCACTAGATCAGACAATTGTCAAATTTATTAGGATTAATAAACATGATCAGTGTGGCTAACAAAAAATATTTATTTTCTGTAATTCCTCACTAGTAATATTTATAATAGAATCTGTCTTGAAGCCTCCACTGACTGTGGAGAGCAACAGATCCTCTGTAGTTGTGTATACACACTGGTGTGTATGACTTTAATAACATATTCCTTTCAGGTACCTTTTTGTATCAAGGCATAAAATTTGCCTTTGTAAAAATGCACGCACATACCGGTCATGTGCTGTAATAAATTTGACATCACAGAGAAAATTTCTTTAATTTACATCCCACACAGCTACATCTCATTGATTAAACCTTCTGAAGTCCTTAATCTATTCTCTCCTTCAGTGTGAACGTTACATAGTCACATGGTTTATGGTGCAGTGAATAGAAAGGTAAATCCATTGGCAGTATTTGTTGGTATGAAAAAAAAAAAAGGAAATTATTCATTAAAAATCTATTCTCAGTAGCTATTGTAAATTGAAAGACATGTCAGTTATTACAAATGCTGCATCCACAGTTTTTTTCTGTGCATGTAGCAAAATGGAGATGGTGTGAAAATGATAAGGCATTTGCTTACAAATGCATGTTTGGAATTTTCTAATAATCTGATAAAATTATGGTAACTAACAGAAATATCAGTTTACTAATGCTGTCTATAAGATGCCAAAAGTCCATGAATCCATGCATTTTTCTACCCTTTTATAAATCACAATTACCTTAAAATATGTGCCTGCCGATGAACCTCATCCCCCTGCACCCCCTACACTCCCACAATTAACGGTCAATACAAAAGACCTGATGAATATTGATGTACACGCTGTTGCCGTGGAGAACGGCAGCAGGAACAGATAAAGTTTCTCATATTCGTCTGCTGACTTAATCTCAATTTTTTGCCCCTGTCCTTTTAGTGTATTTATGCAGTTTCTGGGGCTGAGCAGAAATAATCAAAAATACTTGACACATCCGAGTCTTCCCTCTGGATTTGAAGCCGCTAGTCAAACCTGGTAGGTTTCCGTCAAACCTCTTTGCATCTTTCCGCTGACTTTGTGTGCTTCGTTTTTCGGTCTGAAAACGGTCTGACAGGCTGACGACTGCAGCGGCCGGTAATGCAACGGACGAAACAATTCCAGAAATTAAAGTCGGCAGACAGGGAGGCCAAGAAGTGCTTCGCAGCACGCTTTCAGAGTATGGAATACTGAGGGACAGGAACCCTGGAGCTCACTGCTTTCTGTTTATTAGGCATCTAGTGCAGGAGGGCCATGGGAGCCAGAACCAGCCCACTAAAGGGTTTATTCTGACTAAAATGGACTGGTTCCTATTTCTTTACAGAGATGTGAACTCATCTTTTCAGGGCTCTGGGGATAAAATATTTACACTTTTGATTTGGAAATGGATTTAACGGCAGGAGATAATGTAACCTTCTGCTGGGGGGAAAAAAACATTGAGTGAATACTTTGAATTGAAATGCAACAGTAGGCTGACTGAATATGGAATAGCTGCGGCATCAGATTGTGAAAATTACACTTCCTTTTACTTATGTCAT
This sequence comes from Eupleurogrammus muticus, assembly GCA_036785175.1. Taxonomy (NCBI): domain Eukaryota; kingdom Metazoa; phylum Chordata; class Actinopteri; order Scombriformes; family Trichiuridae; genus Eupleurogrammus; species Eupleurogrammus muticus. The sequence goes on along the minus strand of JAYKQN010000014.1, from coordinate 12,801,736 downwards.
CTCTCCTGTTTTGTAAATGGAATGTTAATAAACGTGTATTTCTTTACATAAAAAGGAGGGGAGGAATCTGTAGGTGTTGTCATTTATATGTTAATTTTCACTGGTCTGGTGCACTTGAGATCAAATTGTGCTGGATGTGGCCATCGCCCTGTTCTGCAATTTATTAAAAGCCATTTACGTCATTCATCTTGGATTTGTACAGCAGGTGATTTCATCAGTTAGTTAATGTGGGTAGGGTGAAAAGGGATCAGTGTTAGGGTTAATTACGGGTAAAGGCAAACTAGACTTTCCAGAATCCTGCCAGCTGCCGCATCCTGGCACCATCCTGGCACCATCCTGCTGGTCCACAGCTGAACATGAGTGTTCAGAGACCCCTCTCCTCTGCGCTCTGGGGCTTGAGAATGCGATGCTATTAATATTTCATTAATAGTTCAATCATACATCACGGATGTAATTTAAAATATGATTTGAGTTGGCTTTTATCTTTTTTAAAGTTGAAAGGCGCTTATGGAATAGTTATGGCTCACTGAAAGCACAATAAAGTGGATCTATAACAATTGATATTAAGCTAAATTAAATGTGTGAGAGGAATCTTTATACAATCTGGCTGCTGTTCACTGCCTTAATGTCTGTCGCCAGTTTCCATCTGTCCCAAAAATGTTTCTGTACTGAATGTGGAATTCAATCATTCAAGTTTATTTTCATGAATTCCAACTTTACACTGGAAATTACGAGTATGTTTCAAGCCCTGTATTGTACTTTTTTTTTTTTTTTTTTTTTTTTTTTTTTTTTAAGCAGTGGTTACAAACGAGGCCTCTTCCCTTATGTTAGAGTAGTATATTTGAGATTTTGTCTAATCAGCAAACGTGTCCAGGTCATGGCAACCAATCATGACCTGAGTTGGCTTTGACCCTGTGTGTTTACCAGTGGACTAAAATTACCTAGAGCCATTTCTTTCCTAGCTTTGAATGTACCTCCTTTTTTTCTTGTTTTCTTTTTTTTTGATTAGTGTTGAAGGAATGGGTAAGCAACAACCTTCCTGTGGGTGATCATCAGTAAGACCATGCTGCAGTGCCCACAAGCAATTTGCTTGTAGAATACGTCACTTGACCCATTTTCCTGGATTTTCTTTCAACTGCAGGCGACTAATAAATACTTTACAGAGAGAAAAACTTCCATTAAGAAAACACTGCTGCGGCTGTACAATCAGCTGGTGAGCAAAATCAATGATTCTTTTTTTCCCCCCAGTGAGAAAGAGCCAATGGTAAATTACCTTACTAGAGTTCCGCTAAGTCACTTCTGTATTTAATCTTTATTAGCTGAGTCAGATGTGGAGATGCTGAGGAGGCTGAGAGGGGATTTGAGACACTCTCACGACCATATCTCTAGATATTCCATTTCCATCTGTGGCAGGCACTGTTTTTCTGTTTTTCCTTTTTTTATTGCTCTGATGCTGCATTTGATAGAAAATTGTAATGCAGTAAATACAGTAGCTTGAATGCTAATTTATAAACTCTCAGGCACCAGCAACAGTAGATTAAATCCTTCCAAAAACATGTAGCTCCAAACCTTTTTGTTCCTGTGACTTGTGACACCAAATCACAGGTCATGATTTCAGCATCTTTGTGAGTACTTCATCCAAATTTATTGATAACTTCTCAGGCTGTAATTATAAGTATCTTCACAGGTCAGAAAAGGAAGAAACAATCCTGTACTCAAGAACCAGAGACAAGAAAGAAAAATAAAACTGGAAAAAAAATCAATGTTATGTAACCGAATTTGTTTGCAATCCGAAGCCAACTTTGTGTCACTCTCCCTGCAGGCATCAATTTTGTGCTTCAATATAGCTGATTGGGTGTCCTCAGAGGAAGGCGACTTGAATAAAATTGAAACTTCCCCCTCTCACTGTCTTGTTTATTGCCGGAATATTTTGGCAATTTACAACTTTTCAGTCTGTCAGGCCCTCATCAGATATAACTGATATATAGTTTATCAGTTTATATTTTTTGTCAGGCATTAAAATTCATTGGACCCAACAACCAAAAAGATATAAATAGATTTTCCTGGAACATCACGATATAAATCAATATTGCAATATAAAATGTAATCTTGTGTGATACAGGATTTTATCCGTATTGCACATTACTCATGCTAGCTATCTGTGACATGCCCCATACCTGCTATGACATTAGGACACAGACGTATAAATCAGCCTCACATAACTGTGAATGCTGGTGATTGTACCTAAAACCATCATATGATCTGAAAAGTGTTATATATCAAGTATATTATAGTGAGTCACAATTGTAGCACATTATGAAAATAGTTAAGTCTCTTTAACCTGAACATGTTGATTGTGTGTGTTTTTCCTGCTGTAATATGTCAACAAGTCAGGGTAAATGTCCTGAATATGGCCACATAAAATATAAAAAAATGATTATAATTATGGAATGTGTGTGTGTATATGGTTAGAGGTATCAAAAATAATCACATTCATTACTCTGGTATTAATATAGATCAGGTATTTGACAGATAATATTCAACTAGGGTCTTAAATACTTATTTAGAACTTCAAGTATCAACTCAAGATGTTTAATTAAGTAAAAGTACTGGTTTTATAAATACTTAAAGTTTAAAAGTAATGTAGGGGAAAAACATGCTTCGTACAATGGTAGATAGATTGAAAAATTATACATAAAAATGTCAAACATTTGAGTTTTTATAACAATATTTAACACAAATGACAAATTAAAAACAAATTAAACTTAGAAACGTCAAGAAATAAAACTAGAAAAAGCCTAAATCATTTGGCAAAAGAATAAGAATTCTATGTAATATTGGAATAATTTTACCAAAAATGAGATACTCACACTTGTTTTGTTTTTTTGCAGCACAATTTGTATAGAATTTTAGGTAAGGCTTTATTTAAAATGTGCTATGTACAGATCTAGTAATTGTGTGAAAATGTGAGGTGTAGAAGTAAAAGCATGAAAAATAATATATATATATAAAGTAAAGATATACCATTACTCCACCATGTAATGTAACAAAGTATTTTTTAATTGTTACTTGACACCTGTGTCTATGGGATTCATTCCTGTGCATCAGGATAATGTGAAATGCAAACTGGATATAATAAAGCTTCCCACATGAGACTGCAAATAATATTTCCAAATTAAAATCCCCTTATTAGATAGTTCTAAACATGACAGTTTGATGAATAAAGTGTCTGTGATAAATATGCATGGATCCTTTTACAAATGCCTTGCAAAAACATTCATTGATTAAGTTTTCCTCCTGATGGGAATTAATTTATACAACAGAAGACTTAATTCATTCTTCAGTCTGTTTCTCTTAGCAGTTGTTAGCTTTTCATTTAAAAAGGCAATCCCCATTATGTGAGAGATGAATTTTAACTTTCATCAGCATCTGTGCTGTGATTTAACAGGATGCTGCCTTCCCGCACGTTGCCGTAACGTGTTTCATTTGTCCAGGTCTCCTGCTGCTGGACATGACCGCTGTCTGAACCCACGCTAACCCACGCTAGAGGAGTCGCAGCGGCAGGACCCTTCAGCTGACCGTCCACCTCCATGCCACACTGAGGAGACATCGCTCGCCCTCAGTACGACTTCTGCCCTCGTGTTTGCCTTCTCTGTTCGCCATGGGGGGAGCCGTGAGCGCCGGGGAGGACAACGACGACCTCATTGATAATCTGAAGGAGGCCCAGTACATTCGCACGGAAAAGGTTGAGCAGGCTTTTCGAGCAATAGACCGCGGCGATTATTACCTGGACGGCTACCGGGACAGTGCCTACAAAGACTTGGCGTGGAAGCACGGGAACATACACTTGTCGGCTCCATGTATATACTCCGAGGTGATGGAGGCGCTCAAACTGCAGCCAGGACTTTCTTTCCTCAATCTGGGCAGTGGAACCGGCTACTTGAGCACGATGGTTGGCCTCATCATAGGTAAGCATGGTGGAGCCTTTTTCTGAAAATCTGTGAAACCTCTGTAAACTAGTTGGGTATAAAAGTGTCAAAAGTATTTACAATCATTCCTTGGGAAAAAGGATAAATACTATTGTTTAAAAAGACTAGAAATGCAACTCAAGACTACTGTATAGTAAAGTATCAACTTCTTCTTGGCAACTAATCGTTACAGAAGTGGTTTATACTTCCCATCTACAGTCAATTCATTCTGAATTGCCTGATCTATCTGAATTCTGTTTTTCAGTTTTTTGTTTTTATTTCCATAGTGACAAGCTGAAATATAGTAATAAGGGTATTTTCAAAATGTAAAGATTAAATAAAAAGTTGCTGAAAAATATTTACTCTAGTAAAGTATAGATGCTTAAAACTTCTACTTCATTAAGGTATAACAGAGTATTAGACAGACTGCCATTCAGGAGAACTGTGTTTTATGTCTTGTTGTGTTTCAAGGGCCATTTGGTGTGAACCATGGAGTTGAGCTCCATAAGGACGTGGTTGAATATGCCAGAGAGAAACTGGATGACTTCATAAAGAATAGCGACAGCTTTGACAAGTAAGTAAAGTCTACGCAGCAAATGGAAACTACAGCGTCTTCAGTCTACAGAGGCTCTGATGTTCTAAGGGCCTATTTATGTCACACTGAAGCCTCTAACTTTTAAATACTAAAGCGTTTTACAGTGTGTAAACATCCAAGTTGTTATTGAGAAACTCACATTTTTCTAAAAGCTTTGATATGTCTCACTTGGAAGTGCCTGAAAACCCAACAAATACGGGTGCTATTAAGTGCATTTCTCTCTAATTCTACTCATTTTCATTTACATAATTCTGTCACAGCTTACAAATACAATAATGAGTCTCAAAGAAAGAAATGTGATAGAAGTGTTTTTTTCCCCCATGGTTGTTAAATCTTTTTCACCCATTCTGCATTCAATTTATTTTTTTACCTCCACAGGTTTGAGTTCTGTGAACCTGTTTTTGTGGTGGGGAATTGCCTTGAAATCTCAACAGACAGCCACCAATACGACCGCATTTATTGCGGCGCAGGAGTGCAGAAAGACCACGAAAATTACATGAAAGTGCTGCTGAAAATTGGAGGCATTTTGGTGATGCCTATAGAGGATCAGGTAAGTGCTGCAGGCCGTCAATACATTACAGTATCAACACATCAGGATTACCATTCAAAATATTAACACAGGAGGAAAGTCAAATCGCTTTGACCTACAAGATGCGTTAAGCAACTTTCACACGCATTGAGTTACAGATGCTGGGTTTGAGCGGCTGTATAGCAGTATAAATTGAGGTTTTATTTAAAATGGCATGTGTCGGACAGACTGTTGGACGTTATGAATATTTTTAGGAAGCCAGTGGAGAAAATGGTTGGCATTATTTAGTTCTGGTTTATTCTATAGCGACAGATAGAGTACATGTTTTAAGTAATTAAACAGAAAGGTTTAACAATTGAAAGAAAAAGGAGAGATGAACAGTTACAAACACTTTGCTACCTTACTTAAGTTTTTTCATGTTTTAACACAATTTTCTGTACTTTGTACTTGCATTGTATAAAATAACTTTGTTACTCCTCTGTTATTTCAGCTTGTCATTGTTACAAAAAACACAGAATCCAAATAGATAAATTGTGCCATCTGGATAGAGTGAATTTGTTTGTGCTTGGATTAGAAGTAGAAACCAGAGCTCGTAAAGCAATAATTGATTTGAGTCCCAAATTCTGTGGTCCAGCTTCTCAAATGTAATTCTTTTCTGGTTTCTTTAGTCTTTTATAATGGTGAACTGATGATCTTTTGGTTGTGGACTGTTAGCCTGGACAAAAACAAGACATTTTAGGTTTAATTTTTAGCTTTCCAAAACAGTGATCAACACTCTACACCATTTTATTAACCAATAAGGTGATCGATTAGTTGTTTTATTAATCAATAGATTAATTGACTGTCAATTAGTAGCAGTTGTTAGTTGCAGGCGTAGTATAAACATATACCATGAATGTCAACTATTGCACCTGCACACGACAGAATTCGTGTCACATTCCAGCTTCCAGCATGTTTTCCCCATGTAAGCAAAAAGCTAAAGGTAATATTTCAAACTTGTAAAGTTTAAAGCGTGATAAACCCTAGTATCTATGCTTCTACCCAAGTAATGAATGTGTACACATTTGACACCTCTGAAAGTTACATGCAACAGAAAACAAGACATGAAGGTTTGCTGTTTGCTGTGGTCAGCTTAATGAGTTCCAGGACTTTGCTTCTTTCACAAAAAAATATTGTCTGAGCAAAAGATACTTTGAATAGTAAATCATGCCATTTAAGGCACCTTGACTGCCTTTCCCAAATCTGCAAAGAAATACCGTAATAATGCTGCTTCTGTCATAACATCTACCTCCACACCTTTCTTAAGTTTCTGGAATTCTATTGGTCTAAGGTAGCGTACCCAAGTAAATACTTTAAAAAGTAGTCTGAAGTACTCATAAGGGTTATTACTACACTCCTCTCTTCTTGCTAGTTTTAGCCTTATTATCATTATGCTTTTCAAGTTCCCAGGTGTAATACAGTGTACATCTAGTAGCCTACATCTGCACATATGAGCAATATATGTTTTAATATTAGTTTCGGTGGAAATAGTTCTGTGTATATCATGATTGAAGTATCAGTATCTATTTAATTATTAAAATTGAATTTGATAAAAAGAAAATACTTAATTAAAATATAAATAGAAATAACATCTATATATATATGTATGTAGATATTATATATAACTTATAAAAGAGCTTTTCAGACTGTTTGGTTATACTGCAGTAGCCTGTAGCTCTACCCTGCTAATATACATATATATTTGACAGATATTAGTTTAAAAAGAAGTGAAAAATCTCACCCACCTTGATGTCCTCTCTGACAGCCGACTGCCTCGGGTGAAAATGAGGCTCTGCCTGGTATAACTTCATGCTCAATTCAGTTTCAACACTTCTCCTGAGGTGGTGGGAGTTTGGAAATTTGTGTCGAACTCTGTTCTCACCGTATTGTTAGCAGTGTATCTTTCATCGTTGGAAAGGTCATTCATTTTCCTTTGCAGCGAATTCTCAATCGCAGGGGTCATGTAATAATGAGACGAGCAGAACAGCTGAGGTGGGTGAAGCTCCAAGTGAAATGTTCCATATTTCCCTTCCGTTTTTAAAATCAGTTTATTCTCCACTTTATTGAGTTGTTTGCAGCACTGAATTGCAGCACTGATTGGTTCAAGGTTCAAGGTTTTTATTGTCGTTACAGCCATATACACAGTATATAGTGAGACGAGACAGCGTTCCACCGGGAGCAATTGGTGATAAAGAAAAAAGTGCCTAAATACACTGTACAGATTCAAACACACACGTGTCTATACACAAACATACCTGCATACACACTTTATCTTACATACACGCACACACACACACACTCACTCACGCCCTCATCCTCACCCACACATACATTATACATACATTATACATACATCCTCACCCACACACTCAATCATATATTACATGAGTTAAAACACAGTTGTAAACTGATTGAGCTCTATCAGTAGAGCAAACAAGACATATTGGTAATTTTCCACTTTATTTATTGAACAAACAGTCAGGAGGCTCAGTATTGTGTGGAAGAAGGTCAGCATCCCGGTCACATGTTGCTGTGGGATGGCGTTCCCTTTCTCAACCGGGATTGGCTGCAGGTCAGCCGATGTGGTTGCGTTGGTCACCGCTAGCAGGCGTAGCCCACCGAGCAGCCCAGTGTGGGTCGGGGTGCAGGCTGCTGGCAGGCCCTTCCGTTTTCTCTCTGCTCCCACGTTGTGGAGAGCCTGTGATAACCCCGGCTCTGCGGAGGCGAGCGTTGTCATCTTGAAGGATGGGGTAAGGGCTCTGAGCAGAGAGAAGGGAATGGCGGGCCAGACCTCAACACTGTCCTTTTTTTTTTTTTTTTTAAGGTTTAGATTATCAGATGATATCTAGTAGGAAAGGCTTCATCTTCTGCAATATAAGATTGATGGAAGTAATTATGGTGGCACTTGTTATATCAGAACTTCATTCCTGAACCTGTAGACAAGTGAGAAAATCAGTTCACCTGCCATTGATTTGATTAATCTTCAAAACCACTGACGGTCGGCGACACCTCACAATAGGCTTTAAGGTACTTTGTGGAGCTTCCAGGCAGCGGCTGAGGTTTGAGCCTGGGAAACGAGTCTTCCTCACTTTAGTGTTTGTCAGAAATCTTCTCAGGATGTTAAGGTACATCGTAACTGGGAAACGCAGCCCCCCCTCTTACAAGAGGCCAAAGATCCTGACAGATTTATGGTGAAGGATTTGGGGCTATTTAGGACCATTCACTGGAACAGGTGCTTAAGTGAAGCTAAGTTTGTGTTAGATTAGATGTTGTAACTCTGAACCTGAGTTCAGCGAGTACAACATACTTAAAGGAAATCACTGGGGGGTTATATGAAGGTACTTCATTGCATACTAAATATGAATCATATTAGCTTTATTCCTTAACAGCACGAAAACACTATACGCTCCCACCAGTTTCCTCTCATGTCCACGCTATTGTGAGAAAATGTACAAGGCACTTTTTTTTTTCTTTGTCATGTCTGTCCATCCGCCCACCGAATATATTTAAATTGCTTTTCAGAGTGGAGACACCTGAAATCTCACAGGATGAGAAAGAGATGATATGCTGTCTGAACCAGAAAATACAAAGACATGATGCAACATCCAGATGTATCCATGTATTTTTTTTAAATCCTACTAGTTAATATTAACACTCTTAATCAAATGACTAAAACATTTACATTTTTAATGTAAAATGTATACAACTCTACTGAGGCTATACTGGATAAAAGGGAAGGCCCTGCACTAAGATGACCAGTGTCATCGTGTTGAATGAGGTACACATTAGTAATGCTATAAACCTGGGATCTGGCCTCAAGGCCTCTGGCTGCTGCTGTATTAATGCACCTCTTTCTTATGTACCAGCTTAATGCCCCCAGACCCTTATTATTATCTCCCCCAACGAGGTGTACACGTCTTTATCACCATGCACGATGAGCGTGTAGCCTCGTGTGGTTTAATCGTGTTTTGCTAACTGTCATAGTGCGGCCGGGTAATTATTTGTTGTAGCGGAGCCAACCAGATATGTAATGTACCAAGCATAGAAAACTCCACACACCAGCAAATATTTTGACGATGCGTTCGATGGTGGCCGGTATAGACGGATTCTTAAAAAAAAATTATATATATAATTTTATATAGATTTAGATATAGATTTATATATAAAAAAAAAAAACTTTCCATGATAATCACATGTTTTTGGAAAGGAACTGTATATTGTGTAGTGCAGTGATTAACAGATGCTTTAATGCATTAAAATTGTGATCAATTAACTATTATTTTTTTTTTCTCCAAACAAACATGATAAATGTAATGGCTTCACCTAATAAAAGGTCTTGAGGCTTTCCATTGTGTTGTGTTTCATTGAATAATGAAGATCAATAATCAAACAGGATAATTGATAAGTTGTAAATCAATGAGTTTAACTGATTGTTGGGGTGATTTTTTAAAATTGTTTTTTTTTTTGCATCAACATAACAAATTACATATTTATTTAATAATATGCTAAATTTTGGAAGAGGAATGTCATTTTTCCCCATAATGGTTCCTGATTCTTTTAATTTGTTATTTTTTAAAATCAGGCATTTGTAGACAGAACCTTGGCATTTAGGAAATTGTGACAAGTGCTTTTCTGCTGTTTTTTATGTTAAGCTGAAGATTAATCAATAATAATAATAATAATATGTATTGCAATATAAATTGAATCCATATTTCTCATCCTTGTCTGCTGCATCCTTTTCATTTTTGAGGTTGCTGCCCAAATAACAACTTTGTCCTGGCGACATTTGTTGGATGGTGCTCTAATCCCTCTGTGTTCAAAAACTAAGCGAGTGATAAAACAACCTCCGCAGAAGAAACAGAGTTAATGTTTCATAGAGCCAATGATGACGCAGCATATATGCAAATGGAGGAGAGGAGTGTGTTATTTCTCCGGGGGGCAGCGTTTATGTTACACTGGTGCTTATACATCTGCCAGCTATAATAAACACCTGGAATTTAGAGCAAGACTGTTAAAAGTGTGTTTATTTAAGAAGCGGCTAATGTATTTATACAGAGATAATTATTACAATGAATACGCGGTATCCACAGAATCAACAGAGGTAAATTATCCTCACAATAATCCTCTTTATCCACTGGCTGTTTGAGGGAAAGGCCAGTTCAACTGCAGCAACAAAATGAACATTCCCCCAAGATGCAAGGTCAGCCATGACGGATATAAAACCCTCCTCGTCTTAAAGAGACGCCGCCGGCTCGGCCCTGGCCCCCGCGTTTTTACACAGCGATCCATATTTCATGTGCATCCAGTGTTAAGATTGTGGGTTTTGTCTCTTTATGCAGCTGACCCAGATAACCAGGACCGGCCAGTGCACTTGGGAAAGCAAAAACATCCTGGCGGTGTCCTTCGCCCCGTTGGCCCAGCAGAGCCGAGCCGACGGAGAGAAGCCCGACACCGTTCAGCTGCGTGAGTTCCTCCGGCCTCGGTTCCCAACAAAAGAAATACGTCTTCCCGTTTTATTCGCACGTAACTCATGTTGAAGTGTAAAGCAGCGGGCAGTATTTCAAGATAGACAGTATATTTAAAGTGAAGTGCTTCCTAGAGCAATATATTCCTTGACCTGCCCTGCAGCTGGTTCATAGTGCCAGCTACAGTATTTCCTTTCCTTGAAGCACCTTTGATGGCCTTTCTTGTTTATGCTGACCTAGTTGATGGATGATGCAGTTGTATGGATTATTCTGTTTTTTATTTTCCTGTGCGTGCGTGTGTGTGGAGCTTTGCCCTGAAGGACTGTGTCCTCTCTCCCTTGACCCCAGCCCCGGTGACGGTTCGGAGCCTCCAGGATCTGTCTCGCATCTACATCCGCCGCACGCTCCGGAGCCTGGCCGGCGAGGACAGTCAGGGGAAGGAGCCGGTGCAGCGGGTCCCCCAGAAGCGCAAGCGCAGGCGCTGCCGGCGGCGACGCATCAACACCTACGTTTTCGTAGGCAACCAGCTGATCCCCCAAATGGTGGAGAGCGAGGAGGAGGAGCGGCCCGAGGAGGAGCACAAGGAGGAGGAGGAGGAGGAGGAAAGGGACATTGGCGACATCGAGATCCTCAAGCAAGTCAACGTGTTGAGAGACCAAATTATGGCTTTGCCGCTGCCTGAGTCACTCAAAGCATATCTGCTGTACTACAGAGAGAAATGACTGATTCCCTCCTGCTGAAATGCTTTTCTTCTCCCTTTTGTTCAGTACAAATGTAGCATTATTTCCATTGAATCTTGATGGCAAAACTGTACTGGAAAAACAAACATCATAGATAATATTGGATAATAATGTTATGATTGTCATGATTTGTTAGTTTATGTTGATGTGTTTTTTTTTTCTTTTTGATTTGTATATCAAAAAAGAAGTGTAAAAAATATACTAAATGGATATAGTTTCAGAAACCTGTTTTGAGATTCAGATTTTATCACAATGTCAGGATGTCTGCAGAGGTTTGCAGATTAAAAATTGTATAAAAAAAAAACACAAAGTTCTTACTATATTTGTTAAAATATGATCATGCTGAGATGAGAAGTTTTATTGCACCTTTTTTAGAAGCTTTAATTCAATATCTGTCTGATGCCGAACGGAGCGAAAGACACTGAAAAAGCAAATAAGGCCACATCCACTTTAAAATTAGAGAGTAAGACATTCTTGCGCAATCATGAACGGGGGGTACTTATGTCATTACTCCTCTTGATATTTCATTTTTAGGTCAACGCATTTTGTACCTACCTATTACAGGAAATGACTCAGAGGCCAGATTGGTTCATACTATTTTCTACAGGGCACCTTCTCATGTAACTTTTTCTACAGGGTGCTTACATTCTTGTGTTTTTTCTTACTTTACATACGAGTAGCTGACATCCTTCTTGCTATGATAAGGTGTTGTAGGCCTCCCTGGAACGACCATTTATCAGACTAAACTTTTCTCCTCTCCACATTTCTCTTCTCCTGTCGGTGATGCAAATATAATAGTTGAATCAATCATATGATGAAACCGATAAAAGGTGTTTGGCGGTGGCTCTGACGTTCATCATAATCTTTTTTCCTTAAGAGGCAACCAATGAAGGAGAAATATAATGAGAACATGCATGAATATACTATAAATGTCTAGGGGTGTCCCTGACTTTGCTTTCACATCTTCTGATTGGTCACTGGGGGTGATGTCCCAAGCGATCATGTTTGGAAATGTAGTGTTGTGGAGGTGAAAAAAAGAAAAAGAAAAAGAGTATTTCAAGTATCTGAATCAATCAGATAGCCTTGAGACAAATTCTCAAATTCTGTATAATAATGCATTTTTTTTTTTTACTAACAGCAATGCAAGATCCCGATTGCTGAGGATTTTGAAGCCTTTTGTATCCCGGACTGTAGAAGTGTCCGACAAAGCACCTTATTCTCAAGTAAAAGCATAAATAAAAAAGGTGCCATTTTTTTGGCTTAATTTATAACCGAGCTTGTAATGTAAATCCTGTTCAAGTCCACTTCTGCCTGCAGAACCTCCCTGATAGTGATGGCTTTTAAGTGCCAACGTACCCCATCACATTAGGATTTCTGTGAGCTTGTTTTCTGGCACAGTAAATTTACCCAAACGATGGTATATTTCTACAAAACATTCCACGGTGAAAAAAAAAAAAAACTAAAAAGAAAAAACTTTAAAAAAAACAAGCAAATCACTGATCAATGTCACGGTTTTTTGTTCATGCTTTATTGTCACGGACTTGGGGAAATTTTTCTTCATCTTAATTTTGAATGCATAATTTAGTATTCCAAAAGCTGAGTTGAATGTTGTTGACATTAATTCTATTAAATATAAAAGTGATATATATGTGTTGTTATATGATTCTGCATACGGTTTAATTTGCATCTGGTTTGTTGTAGCGCCCTCTTTGCTGTACTGTAACTTCACACTGGGAACTACATCCAAACTCCACTGCTGTCTGTAAATTAGATAATAAGGTGTATTAGTGCTACAGGGTTTTTTTTTTCATTTTGTTCTGGTGTAATGAAAAATATATTGTTTGAAAATGGGGCTCATTATTCTACTAGTAGTTTTTGTGTGTGAAGAGGTAACATTTATTTTCTGTAAGGTCTTTTTTTTTTTTTTTTTTTATATTCTTCGGAAAGTTTCTGCAAGTAAGGAAATGATAGGATGAATAATTTCTCACCTTCTAATTACCAATAACAGCATAGTCCCGTTTGATTTGCATAGCAGCCATTACAATCCACACAGTTACCAGTTGCAGCCATGTGGCAACTTATGTACCATATCTAAAATTGTAATCGCGGATTAGGGAGCACATCAAGTATTGAAAGCAGGGGACCTACAGCCTCGACTCTCAGGTCACGCCTTGCACCAAAGTTAATGAGACTGCTGTGATTTCACTTGACGTGGATGAGAGTCGACTACAAAAAAAAACAAAAAACGGAGCCCGGCACAAACCAAGTCATAACCGATTCTGTGCTCTTCTATTAAGTTACATCGTTAGGAGCCGAAAAACAATTCTGTTGCTGTTTATCAGGCCTGGGTTGACTCCTCATCGTGTGTGCAGTTCATTTTTTTTTTTTTTTTTGGAAAAAACGTGTTGTTTCTCTGTAAATGTTTGGCACAAAAAATAAAGGTCACAATCACATAACGCCTCCTCTAGTCATTGTGTAACCGCTCCGACGCCATCACGGAGTCAAAAGAGTCATCGCGGCTCACAGATATGAACAGAGAAACAATTGTGAAAGTGGCGGTCTGGCTTTCTACTGATAGCTTGTGATAACCTCTTTGGCTCGCTGTTACTCTTTTACAGCAGTGTCAGGCTTGCCTCGAGTTTTTTGTTGAGTTAGTGACACTCGGTGTGATTTCATGTTTCCTGCAGTGTAAACAACAAGCTCTTGTATGCACAAAAAAAGAGTTCAAATTTATATACATGTATTTAAAGTTTAGCCAAATTCCCCTTATCTGTTTTTAGACTTTTTTTATATTTTAAGTATTGTAATTATCTAAAGAGGAAACTAAATTTGAGGTGTTACTTTGGCAGTTTCTCTCATATGTCTCTCCAATTTCTCTCCATAAACTTTTAGACGCGGTGAACTGACTTTTAGCCGGCGCTGCCAGTGTCTTTCACACATCACCAACAGGTCATGAAGCAGCTTCGAGGTTCAGCTGAAGCCCAAATTGAAATAAGCCTGAGGACATTTTTTTTATAAAGTTCCTTCCCCTCAGAACTGCCCTCCTGTTCACAATCCGCACCTCATGTGTGAAATTGTGACTGTAAATCTTTAGAAGAAGATTTAGTAGATATAGTGACATATATGACAAAGCGTACATGTTATAAATCTATTTACACTATAAAGTCCCCATTTTCTTTTTTCTCCTTCACTTATTTTGAAATTGTCAAAGTACAGAACTATATCTGCCAGTATTGAAACACAGACTAAGACAACTGTGATGACATTTTCTGTGGTTTTTTTTTAGTCTTTGTAAAGCTCCCTTCAGACCCACAGAGGACATTATACAACTGTTTGTACTTAAAATGGAACTTTACGCAGTATAATTAACTTCAAGTACACTTGTTTGTGCACATGACAAGACAAGACATAATAAAATTATAAGTACATAGATTTAAATCCATTTTTTCATTAATGATAATGCATTCCCACCATGTACTATATGTCAACTATATTACCTTATATCAGGGCTGCTCAATTCTGCTTCTCAAGATCCACCATCCTACATGTTTTGTGAACCTCCCTACTCCAACACACCTGATTCCAGTTATTCACAAGCCCTTGGCAAGCTCCAGCTACCTGAATCAGGTGTGTTGGAGGAGGGAGGTTCCTAAAACATGTAGGCTGGTAGATCTTCAGGAGCAGGATTGGGCAGCCCTGCCTTATATCACCAATTAATCCTCTTTATTCATCACATGAGTCGATGTGATGAGGCTGTGATCACATGATGTGGTTTGGCAGTGACCTCAGTCAGGGTCCTGAAGACAGAATGTCTTCCTAGACTCCTGTTGCTGGCCTGGTGGGTCTGGGACCTTCTTCCTGACCGCAGCAAGGAGAAAGGATCATTGATGATTCCAGCAGTTCCCACAGTAAAGGCCTTTAAGGCTGGGTACAGCAGCGCCTGTTGTGTGTTCAGCTGAATGAGCCACTCTTCACCTTGTGATCAGAGGATGATGATGATGATGATGATGATGAGAACCCTCTGATAAAGGAGGGCATCGGTGCTTCCTGAAGTCCACTATCAGCTCCTGCTGATGTTCAGAAGGTTACTGACCTGACACCAGTGGGTCAGGTCCTCTACTTCCTTCAGGTCGGCCTTTCCTTTGTGATCTGTGATCAGGTCCATCACAGACGTGTTGTCAGCAGAAGTGACGCCGGCGTTGGGTGCTGAAAAGCGGCGGCTGCGGCTGCGAAAAAACAAAAAAACTGGCCGCGAGCGAGCCATGTTATAAAAGGTCTTATTTATTAATTTATTACATAGCATATTTGTTAATAAAACATCTGCAAAAAATAAAATAAACCTCACTCTCTAGATCCTGTGTTATAAGGGAATGCGACAAAGTTACTCTTAAAGCACAAAAGCATCACTTTCCAACACGTCCTTGCATAGACTGCACCACCATCAGTTTAACAACAGCGCATAGTCCCCAGCACTTTATTGCCCCCATTTAATTTGCTTCCCTCTAGAGTTTATTTACCGATGGGCCTCTTTTATTTGGACTCTACTTCGTAACTGCAGTGAGAGGATGACTAATTGTGCTAATTGACCTGAAGTCTTTTAGAATGTTTCTTCGTCACTCTGCACTCGGGGGGGTGGGGAAGGGGGGGCGTCCCAAATCTCTGAAAGGCCATGATGCTACATACGGTATGTTGATGCTCCCCCCATGGCGCCGTTTTCTCACCGCCGATGATTTTTTTTTTCTTTAACCATATTTACAAGCTGAAGTCAGAAAAAAAAACGATAAAATATTTCCCAGAATACACCATAGCTGATTTTATTCTTCTAAATGGGTCGATAGAGTAGTAAAGGATGAGGAGAGCACGAGGTTATGGTCTATCTACCTACTGGTCTCTGGAGCACATTAAATTAACAAATGCTCTAATCCCTCAAGTAATAATCTCCCATAATTCATTATTCTTCAGAGTTCATTTGTATGTCAGTGTTTATTTACATACATTTATCAAGTTTTGGAGATTGACAGGGGGGAAAAAAACTCTATAAAACATCATGGACAGCATCTACTACTCTAATCGTGTTTATTGTGTGGTACTGGTCGGATTATATTTGAGTGGAAGGTGATTATCAAAGTGTCATATAATAAACTCTATGCTTTCATGCAGCCGTTCCATCCAGTAGTCCAGGGAAATTGTCGATTTTGACATTGTAGGTGGGTTTTACGTCCTATACAGAGGAAAATACATGACTTTACTCGGTGTATTTGCACACACGCTGGTCTAAAACATTCATTTCATCCACCAAGTGCTGCCAGGTTTACTAATGAGATTTAGTTGAATGTTGCATTGCAAGATCACGCTGTTTAACTTCTTCAGCCTGACTCTTATTTTGCTTCAGGAGAAAATAAATCTACCAATTCACCTACTGTATGTAAGGTAAGAGACATTTTTTTTTTTTACATGTCCGGTGTCCATAAAAATCCGCGCTGACGTTCAAGTGCTACCAGCAGATATGGGGAAAAAAAAGGCTAAGATGTGTCTGCTTCAGTAAAATGACATAGAAAAGCTGACTACCTTGGGAAAAGAACTACTTTTTCTCATCTGAGGATCAAGAGAAGCACAAATTCATTTAAAAACATTTTCAAATCACACAGTTTTGTGTCCATTTAATGTGTTTTTTTTTTTTTTTTTGCATTTAGGTCCAGAAATCACGCGCTTCTTCATCAAGATGTCAAGCGCTGCGCTCCTGAGAAGTTCCATCAGTTTGTAACAGCTGTCCTCCAATAGCGTCTTCCCATCCCCATTTTTCTTTACTTATATTTTTTTTAAGTACTCCTGTTTTCCGTTTTAGGCCACAGTCGAGTTAGTCAGAGGGGCTCTGGAGGAGGGGGGGCGCCTGTCAAGTGGCGTATTTCAGCTTAGGTGTCTGTGAATTACACGAGATACTGGAAAGAGAAGAAGTCCCCGTGGTGGTCGCGTTGCCCTGACTCTCCACAAACATCGGATCCAGGCAAGCGACTTTGGCAGCGAAAAAAGCGTGAATGCAGTGAAGCACGGCGAAGAGGTTGGAGAACTCCAGCTCCTGAAGGAGAGAGGGAACAACAGCAAAAAAAAAAAAATAAATCAATACGAAACTCGTACAAGGGGTAATTCGCTTTTTTTGACCTTGGTGATTTTAAATTCGTGCTGGATGAAGTGCAGCATTAAGCATCTCTCAAAGCTAATCACCTTTGCTTCAATGGATTTGGAGTCTTGATTTTGGAACAGAAACTTGATTTTGCTCTTCCCATCGTCGGACGACCCTTTCAGCTGAGAGAACTTGTATCTCCACAGCACCGCCTGCAAAAGCAGAAATCACAGGACATCACTCCGACTTTTTAACGTCTACGTGCTGAACTATAATTGGTGAACTCCTGCTTAAAGTAAATAAATATAAAAATATATATGTATTTCATGAATAATTCATGTCAAAATCACCATGGATCCAGTGAGAAATAGGGCACGTCAGTTGTGAGATATAAACTTGTTATTTTTTGCCAGTGGGAAATTATCAAGCCGTGGCAATTTCCACAGAAATAGCAGCGCTTCAGTGATTCAATTAGTGTTGAGCTGAATAAACAAAAGAAGCTGCAGTGAACCGGAAGATAATCAGTTTCCAGACAGCTGGCCACATAATTCACATGAATATGTATCTGGTCCTGTAAGGAGATACTGCCACTGTAATAATTAGGCTACTGTTATTCAGACCTGATTAGAGATGCGAGGGGAAACTCGTGCTTCTGACTTGTTTTCTTTCTCACCTTCTGCTCCAACATTCTGAGTATCGCTTCTTCAACTCCGACAAACTGGATCTGCTCAATAATAAAACTTGTGACCAGACCCTTCCCTGCTGAAACTCACCCTCTGTTCTGATTGGCCCAGCTCTGTTTGGAACGCCCCGCCCCCCTCAGAGAGCAGTTCCCTTCTACTCCTGTTATGACATCACAACAGGAGCCCTTTCTGAACGGCTTGGGTTCAGCAGACACCACAGAGGAGAATGTGTGGGTGGTCTTATTTCACAGCTTGTGTGTTAGCAGGAACACACCAGAGACCTAAATATTTACACACATGCACTGGAAAAGTGATTTTTTTCCTCATACTAATATGAGAGCTGCATCATGCCCTTCATGTTCATTTTGTTTCCTCATGAAGCGACAACGCTCTCATGAGACTCTATTTCAGTGGTTATCCATGTGGGAATGAAGCTCCCAGCCTGGGACAATTCCTGTATTAGGGATTTGTATGTATGTCGTTGTATGTGAGTGTCATATACATCAGGAAATGAATTTCAGCATGTGTTCTCGCTGCATTGGAACTACATCACATCAATCTGACATCAGATCACACTCTGGGATGACACTCGTGTTCCCTGTGCATTCACTGTTTGTTTCAGTGCTGTTACATGCAGGTCAATTTCATTTGTTTGACGCCAATTTTCTTAAAACAAGACCAAATTGAGAATGAGCTTAATTATCTGCCAATGGAGTAAGACAATTCTACAATTCAACATCAGACCATTTGTACAGTTTTTGGTCAATTTAGTCTCATTTTCTTAAAATAAGGTTATTTTTTTATCCTAATGTTGTCTTTTTATCTCATATTTAGGACCTTTTATCTAAGATCTTTGAGTTAAATCATCTGCAAATAGAATGAGATTATTCAAGACAGATCTACTAATTGTACTAATTTCAAGATATTACCCCTTGATAAGATTTTTATTTTTGCAGTGTTTATTGTTTTGTGTTTAAAAAAATACCTTCCAAAAGAATTAAATCTTAATAAGTGAAAATGTCTTGTATTTGGTGGAATATAGAATTCTCTCACTCCACTGGCAGATAATTAAGCTTTCATGTTTTTTCCCTGATGTAATTGTACCAAAAACAGATATTTTTTCCTAAGATATTTATCTATATCCATGTGCTAATAATATTATTTTACAGTGTAGAAGGCAGATGAGATGGTCACATTAAAATGTGTTTTAAAAGTATCTTATCAATGTTTCATTCATCTCAGATCGCGACACGTGTGTCGCTCTCCTGCGTGATGGCCGCTTTTAATAATGAATTTGATCGGTATTGACATCAATATTGATGATTCTGGCTGGTTTAAAGTTTGACATCAGATCAGAAACACATTTTGTGGTTTCAGCCTCTCCAGTAACACGACTTCTTTTTATTTATAGCACAGATAACTTTTATATTCACATTACAGTCTGTTTGTTTGTTTCTAGTGTTCACTCATTAATTCAGCAGCTGGCTGTAAAGTGTCAGGTGTCACGGCCTCATACACACACACACACACACACACACACACACACACGCACACAGACACACACACGCACACACACACACACACACACACACACACACACGCACACACACACACACACACACACACGCACACACACACACACACACACACACATACACACACACACACACACACACACACACACACACACACACGCACACAGACACACACACACACACACACACACACACACACATACACTTCTTCTTATATAAAGAAGGTTATGATGTTATGATAATGTCTCAATCAATTTAACTTACACTAACATAAATGACCAAACAATATCCAGGCTGTTTTAATCCTTTAACATATCAGTCGTATGTTTGAGACCAGACAAAACTTTAGCTCAGCTAAACTGAAAAATATGGTAATTTTCCTAAATTCTGTTCTTAAACTAGTACGCTTCTATATAACTTAGATTTTTCAAAAGTAAGATTACAGTACTGTACCTAAACACGCCCACTTCTCCATTCTTCTTCTGCATATTTTACAACATAAAAGCCTGAAATTCATGTTGTGCTCTTTATTTTTTCACTGCACCGGGGACATGGTGATAAACCATTAAGCAACATTACTGAAGAGCGTGCTCTTCAGTAATACACCGCTACAGTACACAGAAGTCTACCAGTAATACCTGAGCCAGCAATGTGCTGCCCATCGTGTTCTATCTGTTCTGCTTCTGACTGCCACTAATTCTAACATGAGTTTGTGTTATTTGCCAACAGAAACTTTTAATTACGCAGTAATCCCACTGCTCCTATTGTCTGGGTTTGCAGTTTACATATGGATTGTGCTTTGTGCATTTCTTCTCCATAAACAATATGCTGGCAACATTTACGGGTCCTTAGGGGGGGGGGGTGTTGTTGCTACCCATCGCAGGAACCGGGGCCAAATTCTTAGAGAACAATATGGCAGCGCTCGTGTCCTGCTCATCCACATAACGTGGAGGAAAGTCTGCGTGACTGGGAGTTGTGGTGGTGGTGGGGGTGGTGGTGGTGGGGGGCAAAGGCCAAAATACACTGCATGCAGAAGTGAGAGTTTGAGGCTGGTGGGGAAGCAGCCGTCAAAACAGAAAATGCACATGGTGCAGAATAAGTTAGCTGCCTGCAAAAAAAGCAAAAGGGGGAAGCTGAGGTGTCGCGAGTAGTTTCATCACATTGTGTGTGATGCAGCTGTTTGAGAAGGGAGTCCTGCGCTCACCTTTGAGGCAGCATCGAAGCACACGAACCCCATGCTGAAGTCAACTGTGAGCCCCATCAGGTGGCTCTCCATGATGCAGGCGTACGTTTTACACTATAGGAGAACGAGAGAAGAAGATGTTACTCATGGGAGCTAACCGAGGACACAAGCAGTCATAACCAATCTGAGCTGGAACCCGTACCTGAATCCTCTCCACCTCCAGGAACGTGGCCATCTGAAAAGCCTTCTCCCAGATCAGCAGCTCGCACTCCAGCTCCACGCTGAAGAACAGGTCCTCCCCGCTCTCCGTCTGCACGCTGAAGCAGTGCTTCCTCTTGTCCAGCAGGTCGTTATCCTGACACCGAGATGAGAGCAGGATGAGACCAGGAGGCGCTGGGCTGCAGCACTCACAGAAAAGTAATACACGCAGAAGCGGAACACGCTCGTGCAGCTGTTTCCAGCCCGGTGTAATCCCGACGGCACGGTGCTGCAGGTCAACTTATATCTGACTTGATATGTGGGATACGTGCATGCCACAATACATTTCAAGATAATGAATCGCGGAGAAACTCTCGCAATCAAATTCAAGGCGAGCCCGACTCTGCGGAGAATAATACAATCAAAAGATGGAGTATCTGAAGGATCGGAAGGATAATACATGCAAATAAAGGAGTGGGTTGTACGAGCGCCCCTCGGCTGGTGCTTTCTGCTTCATATTCCCTGTACATCCAGTGTAAAGTTCACTTTTTCTTTAATGCTCGGAGGAAGAGGCTGCGTTACCTTTAGGATCTTGCACATTATCTCGTACACAGTAAAGCTTTTCTCTGCTCTGGTCCAGTCCCACGTAGTCACCTGGAAACCACACATACATTTTGATTTTGACCCCTCGTACGTTGTGATTAATAATTGAAAGAGCGAGAGAAAGTAGGCAGGAGAACTCTCCCTAAAAGTACCACTGTAAATATTTTTAACTCTAAATTATTGATGGATTCAAAGCTGTCATGTTGCTGCTCGAGGGCAAATATCCCTCGCAGATACAAGTCTTCAATAATAAAGAAGCTTGTCGAGCTGTACGAGCGGCTTCCTCTATTTCACTCTCCACTCACATTAGCATATTCCATTTATATCAACACATGCAAGTTGGGCTGGCAATTAGAGTTATCTATCAATCTTCTCCCATCTCCAGTCCCATCGACAGCTTATCCCTCTTGTCATAATCACTTAAGTGGCTTGCAGAATGTAAACAGATTTAATGATCATCATCAATCAGGGAGAAGCTCGATGCAGCACCAACGATAATGAGTGGTTGTCTTCCTTTTCTTTTTCTGAGCAGGAAGAGCTTTTTCTGCCTCAACAGGACAGTAACGTCGGTAGAGATGATCACGTCGACTCCAGAGGTTTGATGGTTTTGGAGGAAGCCTTACAGGAGGAGCGGAAAACTTGAAGAGGGCGGAACCCCTCAACGCGAGGAACTTTGGTGAATACATTCGGTCCTGAACGGAGTCCTGCTCCTTCTCGTCCACCCAGCCCATGTAGATTATCTGCACGGTCCAGACACACGGAGAGTAAATGTAAAGATTAGTGGATGTGCTGCAAAAAAAAATTTCAGGTGAAAATGTTTTGTAGTTGGTACAGTTAGTCCAATATTGAGTATTGTATTCTTAAAAAAGACCAAATAGATCCAAATCAGGAAACAAATTGTAATGTGTTGTGATTTGAGGTGAATGAATCATTAATAAGCTGCTTGTAAAATACATTATGAATATCTCTGCACTGTAAAAGAATTAAATCTTATCTTATAGGTAAAAATATCTTGAAATATGTATTTGGTACAATTAGTCCAATGTCAGATAATCTAGTTTATTTTTTTCTGATTTTAGTCAATCTAACCTTTTTTTCTAAAACATGAACAAACATGCCAAAACCAGAAAAAAAATGAATATGAATAAAATTATCTGCCAAAGGAATCAGATAATTCGACCTAACTTTGGACCAAACTGGACATTTTCACTTGTTAAAATTACATTTTTCCTGTGTATTTTTTCCTCTTAAAACACAAAATAAGTCTAGAATATGAGATGAAAAGACAATTTAAGCTTTTTTTTTTTTTTAAATAAAATACTATATGACAAGAATGTGTCCAGTTAGTCCAATATTGAATAGAATTATCTCCTTCCTTTGACAGATAATTTCATTTCATTTCTTCATAAGATTAAATTTATTTAACCCAGATTTGGGTCAATTTGTGGTCTTGTTTTAAGAAAAGTAGACAAACATGTTCTTAACAAAATTAATAAATTAAATGTAATCAAGAAAAAAATAAATAACCTAAATATTCTGTCAATGGAAAAAAAAAGATAATTGAAAATAATTGTACTCAAAACTTAATTTGTTTGCAGAGGGAGAAAAAAAGCCGACAGCGTGATCGCTTGACACGTCAGACGGATTGTATTTAGTTTCTATGCAACTGATGCTTCTATCACTCACACACATGCTGAGTATAACTTCTGATACAGCGGATGTGCTGTGTAGGATGATACTAAGATGAAGCAGATTGGCAAAACATAAACGATTTAACTGATTCAATCAAGGAAAAAATGAAATTAGATAATTATCTATCCAAAAGATAATGGTTAATTCTACTCAATATTGGACTAAATTTGACCAAATGCAAGTTTTTTTCACTTGTTGAGACAACTTTTGCCATGTGAGTTTACAGACAAAACTAATTTTATAATAATGATTTTGTGATATTTCAGGTAAGAGTAAAGTAGAGACTTAAATAGTGATGGAACAGTTTTGATAAAGCATTGGCAGATCAATACCTGAAATGTATTATGAAATGTGCCAATACTTGAATTAATAAGTGTTCTTTGAGTACTGGCATGAGCATGACAACCAATACCAAAAAACTAGCTTCTTAAAGCTGCATTATTTGCTTCTCAGTCGCTGCTGTGTAGATCCGTGCACACAGTGTGTTCTTATAAGAATTCAAACAATAAATATTTGCTAGTTCCCATATAAAACTGCCATGTGTTTTAGTGTTTTATTTGGTTAATGT
Organism: Eupleurogrammus muticus; assembly: GCA_036785175.1. NCBI lineage: Eukaryota > Metazoa > Chordata > Actinopteri > Scombriformes > Trichiuridae > Eupleurogrammus > Eupleurogrammus muticus. Next base: position 12,777,817 of record JAYKQN010000014.1, on the reverse strand, counting down.
ATTGGCAATTAAAACGTCTCCAAATAGACACCCCTTCCTAAAAAAAGCCATTCAAAGATAAAAAGGTATCAGTGTTTTCACGTGAGATTTCTGGAGTAGTGTAGTGCGGCCCAATCAGGATTTAGTGGGATTTAAAATCTCCATCTGATAGCGGCTGTAGGGTTATTTGCTCATCTTATCAGCGCTGTCAATCAAAACCTGTTCAAACCAAACCTGCAGTTCAAGAGTATTACCTCCTGAATAAATAACACGGGTGACAGTTAATTTTAAGTCCTCTTGTTCATTATTTATAAGCGGTGCTGGGGGGGGGGGACGTGTTACTGTTCCTAAATTCAGTCACGTCTTGGTAACTAATCAAACAACCCCATATTGCATAGTGTTGCCAAATGGCGACAATTACTTTTGGCTCAGTATAATAAGAGGTAGTAGTATAAAATCCATGCTTTACTGTTTAGTGGTATAAAACAGGTCTTTAAATCTGAAGGACAAACAAATTGTCACACCACACGAGCACAAAATCATGTTTTTACTCTGCTTCTGCGGACTGATTACAAAAAAAAAACAACTTGTGAACCTCCATATAAATTCTGAAATGCATTCCGTGCCAAAAATAGTAAAGAGTTCGTATGCAAGAAATTTGCATGGAGTGGCTAAATGTCAGCGCTGCATTATGGGGTTATGGCATTATTTGTGTTACATAAATTGTTCAATTATCTGCATAACTGGTAATTTAAACTCATGCATGGTTGTGCAGCAGTCGTGACCTTGTGACTTTGGCTCCAGTTTGTCCTGAATGAGACAAAAGCAGCAGCGTGGTTCACAACTTTAAAGGGTGGAGATATGCACGTTGCTTCCAATTAGGACAAGAACGGGACGATAAAGTGAAACTTGTGTCCAGGCGGTAAATAACTTGGCCGCTGTGAACACACCAAATCACCTGCAACATGCTAAAACTAGAGCTGAAGTGGAGAGAGACGCTCAGGCTGTGCGTCTGATCTGATACGTACTCCTGATCCCAACCAGAGATTTCCAACAGCTAATAAAAGCAGAGATTAACAGGCTCATGGAGGAGTTGAGCCTGCTTCTACAGTGGAATCACGTCTCTCAGAAACGTGCTGGGTAAAATACAGATAATAGGGAACGGACGGCCTCCAACAGACCGGAAAATTTCGTGAGCTGTCTGGACCAACGTTATGCCGAGATGGAAACTGAGCAAAAAAAAAAAAAGAGCTCTGGAGCATGTGTCTGCTACTGCTGACATTTGGGCTTGACACAATAGAACCTTTTCGAGGAATGATTGCCCTGCACTGGATTAACCCGAGCGACTTCCCATCACTAGAAGACCTGAAATTGCCTGCAGAGGAATTAAACGACGACACACACACACACACACACATGCTGCTGAAATTGAACGGGCTCAATTCAAGTTATGGACAGTCACACCGAGTCCGGCGCAGTGTCACAGACCGCGGGGCGAATTTCAATTGAGGCGATTGAGACGTGTGAGCAAACCACGTTGGATCACAAGGAGGCCGGAGATCAAGATGTGACATTCACAGATGTTGGACAAGTGCTTTTTTTAACTTTTCCTCTCCCCCTACCCCCCCTGGCTTGAGACCTGCACCACACACACCTACACGCACACACACACACACCTACACACACTAAACCTAATTTGGGAGTAATGCTGTTGACAAATGGCTGAGGACGAGGGCAGAGTCCGGATCGGCGTTCCGGCCGTTTGGACTCCAGACAAATCTTTCCACCGTGGACCTCCGAGCCGGTCGAAGAAAATCCATCTTGTCCCGCAACAGCGGGGTCTCGAGCCACTGACATTCCACAGGACATATCTCGCTTTAAAAGTCGTCGCCGGATCGGGAACATCCATTCCTTAAGGAAAACTGCACGGTCATGAAACCAGTCACCGTGGCGACGGACGGGCAAGGTGAAGCAGAGCGAGTCGTCCGCTGACAGCAGCTCTGCCCACAGGTAGACCTGTAGTCTGCAAATCTGAAAGGCTAATTGCATGTTTTTTTATATATAAAAGCACAGATTTAGCTCAGAGCCGCTCCCTCAGTGACACGACACAAGTTAATTAATCTGTTAGAAGCGCTGACTCAGCTTCTCTGACACACGATCTGAGAGATTCTTCCCGGTGATGTACGACCGCTGCTTTATCAGAGACCCGGCCAGCATAGGAGCGGCGTTCGGGCCCCCGGAGCGTGCAGCGGCCCCCGTAGCGTGCAGCGGCTCGCGGTGTGTCCTGATGGGTCAAACGCTGGAGGCCGGGTCCCACGCGGGGATCCATGAAGTGTGATGAACACGTCGTAAGCTGCAGCGGAACGATACAGCTGCACTTTGCTGCGTGAGCGACTCAGGTTTGTTTGAGTGTGTTCGGCCCATAAAACGCAGTTCATAAACAGCCCTTTAGACATGTTCATTTCCCTTTTAACGTCTGTCACCACCCAACCGTGTTTGGAAGTAGAGCCCAGCAATGCAAAAAAAATATCCTTATATTAATTGATGTTGATGATTAATGATGATTTTTTTTCAATTTTATTATTTGGGCGACATTTTGTGCTTAATTACCTACTTATAATACATAAATGTAGGGATGGGTGATACAGCAGAACATAAATTGATATATAAATAATGATTACTGATTATTCTAAATACCTATTTTTAATAATGAATATGAGAATAAAAGGCTGAATGTAACTACTAACAACTTTATATTAAACTCGATGTGGCTGTTTTATTGAACGATTGCAGTATGATATTTATGCGCCCAGCAGGAAGTAGCGTTAGTTAGTTAGCGTTAGTTTCTTTTTTAACACAAACCATAAGTAAAAATATCAATACTATTTTATAGTATTGATATTGATCATGAGGATATTGCCAATATTTCTTGATATTGATTTCTTGCCCCGGCCTATGAGAGAGGCTATTAATATTTGTTAGGAGGCCAAGAGAGTAATAGTTGTTAAAGAATATGTTAATAATCACTTAGATCTGCTTATAAATACATTTTACTGTGTTTAAATAATAAAAAGGTATTTATTGATTCTGTTGGACTTACAAATGCTTTTACCAAAAGTTTTCCCAGAATACCTTAGGATATTTTTTTCCCCTTACTCCAACTTTGTTGCTTATCTAGTCATGAATATTTAAAGTTGCAGAAAGGCTTTAAGGTTTGTCCAGCAGATTAAATACCAACATAAAAAGTCTCAAACAAAAGCAGAATAGGAAAATAAAGCAGAGCAAAAGGTATAAAGTATTTAGAAGAGGAAAAAAGGAGGTTAGACCAGCGGGGAGAATGAAAAGCAACTGCTGCAAATGTTTGGAGAAAGTGATTTAAGGCATCAAGTGCATCCCGCCATCACCACTCATTAACGTCGCAAAGTAAAAATACAAAAAAAAAAAACCCTCATTAAAGTCACAGTGATTGCAACGCAAGTAAGTGGTGTTTGCTTTTCTGTTTGGAAGGCAAAACAAGCAAGTGAAAGATTCAGGACAAGCTGTCACGTCTCATGCTGTTTCATTCCTTAAATAAATTGTCAAGTGAATTCACATACTTTCATGAGGCAGAAAACCAGCAGCAGAATAAATAAGTAACAAACAAAAAAAAAAAAAAAAGCAACCCCTGCTCCGCATTAACTCGCTGTGTTTGGACTGAAAGACGACGCTGCAAACGATCTGACTGACGGCGCTGGAGTTGTTTTGTGATTAAAATCTCTCGGTGGATGGACTTAAATGATGCAAGCATCCTGCCCGTGTTGCAATAGCTGGTAAGAAACGCCTGTGTTCTTAATGACCGAATGACCGAGTTAGACAGGAACAGCAGCCCAGCGCAGGCCGCGGCCTACACAACTTTTCCTTCTCTCTTTTTTTAAAGCTGATGTGAACACAACGCGCTCTGACGAGTACCCACATGTGGCAAATAGAAATGAGGCAGCCAACCAGGCGTGGAAGCCAACGCTCCATGGCAACAAGCTCCATGGCAACGCGCTCCATGGCAACGCTGTTGTAATTTTTGCATACAAGCATAACCAGTGCTAGAGATGGATGGGAAAGAGAGGAAATGTTTGTAGTGAGAGAGAGAGAGAATAAGAGAGAAAGAGAGAGAGAGAGCTTCTTGCAGTAGATGCTCCTAAATGTAGTCAAATCAACTGGATGTTTGATCAGTGATTTAAAGAATTGGTGCATAACATTACCAGTGCTGCATCATCATCATCATCTATCTATAACACAATTTATAATAATGGATAATAATAATAATACATTTTACTCATTTAAGTTACAGAGTTAACGATATATATATATATATATATATTGCTCTCTCTCTCTCTCTCTCTCTCTCTCTCTCTATATATATATATATATATATATATATATATATATATATATATATATATATATATATATATATATATATATATGACAATTGTGTGGCTCAATAGATCCTGTCAAGTCTCCATCTATGAGTCAGGACTGTTTAAATTATTCAGAGGCTCCATTCACACATGCAAACATTCCCATGAACGTTCCAGGCTATTTTCCTGGAAGGGGAAATGTTTGAAATCAAACCAGAAGGCTTTTATCTAAGAAAGCTGCTCTGGCAATTTCCCAGCTCAGCGCCTGGTATCTTGACAGGGAATTTAGAGGGAAGGCTCCCGAACCAGAACCACGAGGGCCACTTTAGAGACGTGCATCTATGTGACATGTCGCATGTGTGATGTGCTCGACAGGACGTGACGTCTAGTATCACCATCACCATCATCCATGTGTGAACAGATGAGTGTTGAAATGATTAATGGTGCCTGGAAAGTGTTTCTGGACAGAACAATGTGTGTTTACTGTTGCTATGACGATGGAAGTTCCCTCCATTATTAAGAAAAATATATTTTATCCGTTTATCCTTGTCCCAGGATGAATTATTCATATACGTTTTGATATTTGTCAAATATATGTTAAGAAATATTAAAAAAAATATATATATTGTTTCCTTTTGTATAGTTTGAAACTCAAAAAATGTGTTTCACTGGGTCATAAAGTCATAAAGTATGCTCTGACTTTCACTTTACAGGGGTTTTAATCCACGTCACGTTTTAAGTCATCATTTTAATCCAAACTGTGATCTTTCCCTAACCCCAACAAAGAGTTATTTTTGTGCATAATCCTAATCAGACAGATGAAACGTTGGAAACAACTCACCTGCTGGTTAACTGGAAAATTTCGGTTTATCTTCTTCACCTGTCAAATTGAAAAACATGAAAAAGTCATTAAATTGTCAACACGCTGAAAACCCACAGCGCTGACGGAGTAAAGTAAGAGCTCCTTCATTCAGTCGCTGTATGCAAATCACAAAATGAGACAGACAAGAGTCATCTCCACAAGGACCTGAAGCTCTTCAATCAATTTCTAGAAATCCATTCTCTGCGCCGTAATAAAAACGGGGAAACTACTGCGAGCGCACTCAGGCCTTAAATTAAAACATTCTGCTCAGATCACAGGTGAGTCGCTCCTAATCCACACTAAACTGCCAATATAACTCTTTTCTCTTTTCTTTCTTTCGCAGCAGAACATCGACGTCACGTCCGTCCTATGGTGGCGAGAACCAGCCACAGCTGCTTCATTTGAGACGTTACTCAAGTTTGTGCCGAGAGACGGAGGGAGATTTTTTTTTTTTTTTTTTGGAGTGAGGGTTCCTTTGACAGCCGCGTAACCCGTGAGATGTGGGGAGCAGTGACAGCGGGTCTGTTCAGATCTGGGCTGTGAGCCGCTGTGACTGGTGACAGGTTCTGCAGGACTCGGCTCACACACACACACACACACACACACACACACACACACACCAGGAGGAGGTGTGAGGCCCAAGGCTTTTTACCTGGACAACAAACACGCCTGTAGGTACAGATCGGTGGGGAGGAGGAGGAGGGGCTGCCGTGTTTGTGTGGCGCATGTGTGTGGGAGTCAGGCTGCGTGTTTCCTGTCACATCTGTTCTTGTGCTCTCCACATAAAATAATACTATATGTTTGCAAAATAAAACTAAATACTAGTGTTTATGCATATTACATACAGATATTTGACTGTATTCTGAACATGTACAGCTGCAACGATTAACTAATGCATTAATCACCAACTATTTTAATAATCATTAATTGATTTGAGTCATTTTCTAAGAAGGAAATTTCTTTGGGAAACATCAAAGTAGTGCTATAAATGTTATATAGGCCTAATATGAATATTAGGTTTATATCATTCAGGATGATAAAGGTTCTGTTTTTACTTCTCATCTCTTGTATACGAGTAATGATGCAAATAAAAAAGAAATCACTCAATGTGGGTAAAGCTTATAACATATTACTGTTGCCGGGATACACATATCTATATATATTGTAAAGCAAAAAATTAAATAAAAAAAAGCCTGCTTTAAGTTTTAGGACACAATGTATATTATAAAAGAAACAGTGTCAAACTATTATAAAGAAACTTTTATTTTAGAGGTGATCTGAAACAAGAACATCACACAACCTGATGATCCCTCGTCCTTGAAACTAAATTTCCTTTAGTTGTGTTCTGTATTTTTTCAAGTTGAAATGCCAGAAAAACTTTGGAACTGGAAAACATTTTATTTAATATCTATACATTTTTGCTGCGTATTGCTACTAACATGAATATTCAGCATTTCCCTTTTGCATGCTTTAATGACCATAATGATGTCCCGTAGAAAATATGTTGACTTACATTAATATTCGCAGCAAATTGCTAGCTTTTAGTGCTTAAACAGTTGTTCCGCCTTTACCTTACACCTTAGTCATGCTGTTTTGAGAGGATTAATTCCACTTACAGCGCAGCTAACGGAGCAACAAATTGAGCTTCAAAGAGGCCAAATGAGTCGGCCGTCACGTCTGCGTTACAAATGTGTCCGTCGCGAAAACAACCGAATTATTTAACCCGCCGAGGTAAATTATCTCTAAAACAATCGCGGCATATTGTGTGTTGAACGGAGTGCACTAATAAGTAGGAGGAGTGATCACAACTCAGGGCTCACTGAAGGGTTGCAGACAAGCACTTAACAGAAAAAGCCGCTAAATGTCACTGAAGTACAGTCTTGGAAATTACACCAGAATTGGATCAACACCTCTGTAAGTCTTAGTGGAAAAGGTTCAGGCTGAGCTGAAAGAACAGGAAGAGAAAATCATCTTTTAGAGAAACACTCGTATCCAAGACACAGAGACACACGTACGAAGCTGCATGCCTGCAGAATGGAGTGATGAGTCATATTTATACGTAGATTGATTCACAGTCACATTTGGAAGCCAGAGACAGACTCCAGCCCATAATATCATGGCTCTGCTGGGGAGCCGCCCGCCGGGAGCCATCACGACCAATGGTGCACGCCCTGCCCAGCATAATGTCCCCATCCTGCATTAAATGGGGCTTCAAACGCATCGCTAAACAAATTCTGGAGTTGCTCGGCGAACACTTGGAAGACCTCCCCATCCAGCCGACCCGAGCGTCAGCCTAACCTTTATCGGACTTTCTGGAGCGCGGCGTGCAGAGTGGATTTCCCGCCTCCGTCGACGCCGCAAGAACCGGAGGCTTTTTTTTTTTCTCCTCGCTGATAAATGGTGTTTGACTACGAAACTGTTCAGTTCAGTTGCTTTGAAGCTATTTAAGTAGGACTCAAGCTGTTTTGCGAGCACCCCCTTTATGAAATGCTAGATATTATGATGTTTGTGGGAGTTTCTCTTGCTCCGTATTGCGAGGTTTAGGGTGCACTCATTCTCATGTTTTATTTCCTAAGGTCCATTTACTAGTATTTATACCGGCTTTCGTAAACAGAGGAAGATTTTATAGCTCCAACTCCCCAAATAGACATTAGTTTTACAGTTTGTTAAAGATCTTTGTGGGCCAGCATGATCAATTAATCAATAAACCCCCTTATTTATCCCTAAAGGGCTTTACGTTTTCCAGCAGTAAGAATAAAACCAGAAAATGCACGAACAGGACCATATTCATAAAAATCAATAAAGAGTGCAAACAACAGAATGCAGTCAAAGCCGTTTAAATTGTTCCTCATGACAAAAACACATAATCTTATGTTGGCATCCTCCTCTGTTTTATCACATGCATCGACAGAACTCCACGTATAGATTCAGTATGTAATTATTTCCAATATTGATCCGTGCAACTCAAAGGAGGAGCCGTTCCACATCGATAGAAGACGGCCAGCATGAACAGAATATTACATGTTGCTATTGTTATATATATGTAGTCAGAAATAAGCTCCTTGTTTGTGTGTTCATTTAGTTTTGAGGTTTTTTTTTTTCTATTTTCTTTAGTAGGACCTGTCATGTTGCTATTTCCTCACAGTGATTAATTACAGTGCCTCTATTTAAACATCCTGTATGTGCTCCTGTTCCTCTCAGATGCTGCTGGAGCTGAGAGTTATGTTGTTTTTTTAGCTATAAGAAGCATAAGCAGCTCTTTTTTTTTTTATTACTAGAAGCATATGTTGGCTTGTCTTCTGCACCGGAGGAAACCTGTTTACTGAGCTGTGCATCAAAATCCAGGACGTCAAACAGGAGCGACACAGAACAAAAAGAAGTCCAGGTGACAGCATCTCATCTGCTCTACTTACACCTTTTGGGATTTGTCAGGTTAAAAAAAAGAGAGAGAGAGAAGGATAAAACCGTTTAAGAATCATTATGTCGGCAGGAGACCTGTAAATCACACGTTCATTTTATCTTGGGTTGCGGCTCGCTCCCACTTCTTAAAAATGCCAAGGACGGAATGAAAAAATACACTTTTCAATTGTGGAGGCAGTTCTGGCAGTGACTCATCAGCGTGTATAAGTGCGTCGCCTCACTTTGTCCACTCCAATTAACCAGGCCTTCATTATTCCCCAGAGATTCAATCACTCACACACACACACACACACACACACACGTGTACGCTCAACACCAATGGACATATGATAATTACAAATCCCTGTTTTCTGCTCCATGCCATATTAATGTGTTGCTGCAAATGTCCAGGCAGCAGCAGCTTCACCAGAGACATTTTGCTACTTTAAATCTCTTGAGGAAAGCGCAGAGGTCGGGGAGGGGTGGGTGGGCGGGACACCTATGTCGTAATGTACCATCGTGAATGTGTCGTTTCTGCACGAGCCGGCATGCATGACGGAGTTTGTTAGCGGCGTTCGTGTGGGATCCTTCTGAGCGTCCTCAGCCGACCGGAAACCCAGAAAAGAAACACGCTTTCCCACATCGGCTCAGAAAATATGTTTATGATAAGAAAAAAAAGCAGCATTGTTATTTCCTCCTTTCTCTTGGTGTCATTACTATTATATGATGTATTATGATGAATTATAGATAATACAAGTGCATGGGTTTAAGCTGCGGGGAGGAAGCTTAGCACAGTGCCAACACTGTTACTGTGACCTTGGGCGCTCAGAAAATAAGCGAGTGTTATTTTTCCCGGTGTGAAAAGACATTAATATGTGTCTACTTAATGTGGTGACATTTGCAAAGGGACTTTTAGACAATCCATAAATTGCGCGTCCGCCCGGCTCGGCGTCCTGTTGGTTTTACACCGGGGGACTGGCAGAGGCAGCAGAGCTAACAAGTGCTGTTATTTCCTACTTACATTGTGCTTGGTGAGACTTGAAATGTTGCTTGCTAGCGCCTGAAGCCAGTCCAAGCAATCCTCAGCTGTGGGGAACAGGATGAGGCCGCTGCAGACGCCGTCCACGGCTATGACCTGGAAAGCGTTGTTCCTGAAACAAGCAGAAAACCAGGTTTTCAGATTTGTGCCTTTTTGTAGCCAGTTAACCACACACAACAAGACATTTGGGTGAATTTCAACATTCCAAGGTTATATTCATTCCAATTTATTCCAGTCGGAGATGAGCAGGAAACTGCACAGGCTGTAACTTTTTCTTGCAATCAGTATTTTCCCCAACTTTCCATTTTTCAGGGGTCAAAGTCATTTTTATCATATATTTCATATTTCATTTCCTACCAGCATGAAAAATAAACCCTAGGCAGACTCTTTCTTTCCTCTGGGACTCGTCTGAGATTTTAATGTTGCTTGCTGCTGAAAAACACTGCTTTTATTGAGCTGTGTTAGTAGAAAATGAAAGGTGTAGGGCAAAATATACGCAAGCGGGGATATCGCGAAAAGAATAATGTTGAAAAAAAAAAAAAAAAGTTGTTCGGATCTAAAATCCCGGATGTGTGAGCATCCTTGGAATTGCCGACACGTTTTTTTCAAAACAGAGCCTACTCACTGTTTCATGACCCAGATAATAACATGCTGTCAAACTAGTCTCACCAACATTTAGCAGCTGTTCTGAAGCTGCAACACATCGCACAGGATTCCTCAGCTGAGACGAGTTTGTTACTAAACTGTGCGACACAACTAACAGCTCGACAGAAGCTGATAAAAAATCGACGTCTCTCTGACAAGCGATTAATCGAATTGACTCATTTCCATGTGGGTGAGTGGAGGCGGGGTTTTTATTATATACATTATATTTATATGTATATTACCTTAGAGATTTAGCAATTTGACTCATATTTTAAGAAGAAAATGTCCAAATCTTCTGATTCTAGCTTCTCAAATCGGACTATTTTCTGGTTTCTTTAGTTTTCTATAATAGTAAACTGATGATCTTTGGTTTCTGCACTGTTGGTCTGGCCAAAAAAGGCATTTTAAACTGAATCTCCAGCTTTGGGAAATAGTTTGACACAATTTAATGAAACAAACACCTCATTGATTAATCTTTACAATAATCTTGAATAATCAACAATCAGAATTGTTAGTTGCAGCCTCAGTGTGGGATGATCTTCCTTCCAAATTGTAAAGTAAACTGAAACAAATGTCTTCAAAAGGCTGTTAAAGTTTTTTTCAGATAGGTCTGTTCAGTAGACGGATGCACATAACTCACGCAGGCAATTTTAAATATATTGGTTTTCACAGATGGGAGCGTCGGCCCACATTTGAAAAAACCTCAGAGCAACAACGAAAGATCCCAGCAGACGAACAGACGCCGCCGACCCTGCCAGACGGAGCCCCGCCGCCTCACCTGCAGACGTCGGAGCCCGGCATGTGCTGCGACAGGCGCGAGTGCAGCAGCGGGATGAGGCGCAGGTCCACCCATCTCTTCTCCCAGCGGAGCCCCGGCGACGTGGGCCAGGACGAGCAGGACAGCGTGTCCTGCACGGGCCGAGACACAGTTTGAGGGGATCTGGACACACATTATAAACAGCTGGCACGTCAGAGAGATGCTCTGGAGCTGCCGCAGCTGCTGCTGCGTGGACAGTAGGAAGGAAGCGTAATTCACCTTTCTCAAAAGATAAATAGAGCACCTTGGTTTGCAGGGAGCAGCGACGGTTGCCTGGCAGTGGAATCTGCTGCCTGGTTACAGAGATGCTACAGTAACAGAATGATGGAGGCCGTACCGTGTTGTTGGGATGGTAGTTCAAGTGCAAGCCGCTGTCACACAGGGGGGAGGAGGTCCCGCTACTCTGGTCGCTGGGAATACCTGCAGGAAGTGCAAACAGGGACACAAAAAGCGGAATAAATCCCCTCGGCAGAAATAAATCCATCTGTTTCAAAGTTTTTCACAACTGCAATGAATCACAGGCCTCGACAAAAAAAAAAAAAAAAAAAAAAAAGTGTTTCACTTTGTTCTCCCGAGGCTGTGCCAATTCGTATTCAGTTGACTGGCCTATATACGCGTGTGAAAGGATTTTATGAAAGCGTTGATGTCTGATGATGACAGGCTGAAGCTTTTCCAACGAGAGAGCAATCACTCGGCCACAATGAGCCGCGTCATCCGTCCTGTTTGCTCCGCACCATCTTTTGTGTGGACTGAGACGTGTCCTTATTTCATTTTTCCTTTCCTCCTCCTTCCGTATCAAAAGTAGCCTCTCTATTTAATGCATGTCAAGGAAAGCAAAGCTGCGGCTGAATTTTATGTCTTCGTTCAAAGTGGCTCCTCAGCTTTGAGTTTATTGTCACCAGGGCAACCGGGCCTAAAAAATAACATCGCTATAAATACTCTTACTAAATTATTTTGCACAGCAGTAATGGTGATTATATAATTTAGGACGTCTGTGTGTATGTGTGTGTGTGTGTGTGTGTGTGTGTGTGTGTGTGTGTGGCGACTCCTTACATGTACAGTCCTCACACAGGGGCAGTTTCAGAAAGGCGGGGGTCTTCTTCAGGAATGAGACAGTTAGAGTCACTTCTTCACCAGCGTTTCTCAAAACCTGGACCTGTGAGGTGAAAAGAAGGAGGGAGAATCTTTTTTTTTTTCTCTTCTCTCTCTCTCTCTCTCTGCAAGTTCCCTTGCAGGAGCTGCACACGATGTTTCTCCTGCTGATCGCATGCTGTGATGAGACATGGTGTGCCAGTGTCTTGCTAAGAATGGAAAGCCAAGATAACGGATTTACAGACTTGAAGTTGTGCTTCTTATACACATATTTCTTGTAGGCAAATTTTTTTTTTTTTTTTTTAAAACGGGGGATGAAACAGAAAAAAAAAAATTGCCTTTACATGTCAGAAAGAAGGGCGACACGGTGGTGCGGTGGGTAGCACTGTTGCCTCACAGCAAGAAGGTCGCAGGTTCAAGACCCGCCTTGGGCCTGGGTCTGGGGCCTTTCTGTGTGGAGTTTGCATGTTCTCCCCGTGTCTGCGTGGGTTTTCACCGGGTACTCCGGTTTCCTCCCACAATACAAAAAACATGCTCAGGTTAATTGGTAAACTCTAAAATTGCCCATAGGTGTGAGTGTGAGAGTGAATGGTGTGTGAATGGTGTGTGTGCCCCACGATTGGCTGGCGACCATCTGGGGTGTATCCCTGCCTCTCGCCTTAACGCGCTGGGATAGGCTCCAGCAGACCCCTGCGACCCCGAAAGGGAATAAGCGGGATAGACAATGGATGGATGGATGGATGGATGTCAGAAAGATAAAAATCACCAAGTGAGACGAGATAAGCCATTGAAAGAGCTGTTTGCAGTGTTGGGGAAATATGAGATATGAGAGGAGAGCTTACCACTTCCTCGTGGCGATAGCTTCTCACGTTTATTCCATTTATCTAGACACAACAGTAACAGGGTTAGCCTTAAATAATACTGCGGGGATCATATCACTGTAGCTCCATCTTCAAAATGATTAAATAGGAAAGCAGTGCAGCTACAGCATCTGTACTGAAAACTGAATACAAAAGAGTCACATCCACAGCGGCCGTGAAGGCAGAATATCTTTGTTTAGCTCATAAATGTTTCCTCTGAATCAGAGGAGAGAGATGAAATGACGAATGCAGTTATTCTGCAGAAAAACTAAAACGTGTATGTGACTTGTATAAGACCTGGCATGTGACATTTACCTAAGGATGCACCATTATTCAACCCAGGTTCAGGCACATATGGTGTATGAATTATTGAAGATATCGTATGTGTTATTTTTGCCGAGTGTGATGAGCTGAGCGATGGGTTTTGGCATTTTTTACCTGAAGGATGCCATCTCCAATGAAAAGCAGCCCGGAAAGTTCAGCTGGAAATTGAAGATCGCTTTAGTAGAAAAGACATATGACGAGTAAAATTGTGAAATAGAAAAAAAAACGGACCATATACCTTTTTGTTCTTTCGATATTTTCGATATCACAACTGGGATTTTATGCTCCGCTCCGCCCTGTGAGACAAATTGAAGCGGATTGAATTACAGAGGTATCACAACCCACAAAACCAGACAATGACACTCGAGAGACGCCGGAGAAATCCCCAGCTGACGCTGCTGTTGCACTTTGACGAGACAATAATCAATAACACTTGTTCTGACTTAATTTGAAGAAATTGGGAAGAGCAGCCTAATCGGTAAGGATCTAAATTACCTTGATGCTCAGGCCAAACCCGCCAATCGTCTGCCTCCTGATGGTCACTGTCCTCTCCTGAAAGACGTGCAGTTAGAGGAAGGAAAACAGGTCAACCAATGACAACAACTGAGCCACAGCACGTGTGTCGTGTAAAATAATCAAATCCTCTCTGTTTTCAAAGTAGATTTATAGATATTTTATGTAATTTTTAGGGTTTTATGTTTAAATCTAGACAGAGGTCAGGTGCGTAGGAGGCAAAAAGATGAACTGGAGGAAAGAAATAAAGAACCCACACTGTCGATCTCTAGCGAGGGAATAAATTTGACTAAACAAGGTTTCAGTTCTCAGACCTTCATCAGGTAGAAAAAAGAATGAAGAGAGAAAATGTACCAGAAAAGTTAAATCACATCAATACAAATAAATAGAAAAGTAGATGGAACATCAATAGACTAAGGTGGAGGCCAAACTACAAAATCCAGACTAATCTCATAGAAAAAATATATTTAGGGAGATGTTAGGAGTCTTTAACATTCAAAAAAGTGAGTATCCAAAAAAGCTATACATCATTTATATAAGAAACATTACTAGTAAAATAGTCATAGAAAATCTTAAATTACGTTAAGTAAAAAAACGTATAGAAAAGCATCAGTTCATCATTCAGAGAGACGTGATGGGTGATCTGCGTCTCCCTCCTCCCTGTCAATACCACCTGATGCAGGTCTGAGGTTTAATCACGTTCATTACTCTGCAGCGAGTGTGCAGGAGTTCTTTTCTTCCTTTCCTCCTTTTAGGATTCTATGTTTAAAATTGAAGCTAATTGACCATAAAATAAGATCATAAGATTACAAATAATATTGTGTTTTTATGACGATTTCTTTTAATGCAATTTTACATATAATTTTTTCTACATTTTTAACAACGCAATAAAACTATGTAATAACTGTTAATTAACATATAGTAGCAGTTAATAAGATTGACCTATAAAATTAGAAATAATCACCATAATATAATATAATCTTACTATTATAATAATTTAATATATTTCTTCCATTTTCAAATGTAATTTTACAGATATTTTCCTCAAACATTGCAGGTCATTAGGAATGTGTGGTTAAAGTAATTTTATATATATTTTTTGCAGGTAATAAGTAGTGAAATTTACCCTATGTTAAATAAATGTCAGTATAATCATCACTTAATTTGCTGTATGTATTTTGTGTATGCTTCATCCTTGCAGGTTTGTCTAAGGTTCCCTTTATTTAAAAGTAGCAGCATAACAGCTTACACTATATTTTCCCTAGTTAATACTAGATTTAGATGAGAAGGATGGTTTCCTCTGGCCTTCACATTTAAAGCTACACTACACTGACGGCCTCCAGGCTCCACTTCTATTAACACACTGATGTGATGGCGTTGACCGGCTCATCCAACTCTGCAGGCACATTTTCCAAAATGTGAACTCTGCTAGTAACAACCACTTTGGTCTTTTAGATGTGATTTTGCAAACGTTTTTTTCAGATTAAAATGTATCAATATCTGAAAATATATTTTTATAAAGTGTTTTTATGTGGATTTCTGCCATATTCATCACATAGTATATAATGTCCATCACTGGACTACAATAATATTTCTCATCATATCCATCCAAGAAAACTTGATACAGTATGTGTAGGAAAATTGTAGGAAATTATAAAAGGAAAGAATTCCTCCATATTGTTACTTTTACACACATTGATTATATATTGAATATCATCAATCAGAGACCTTTGGGGATCAGAAGCACAAAACGAATAATTCAGCAAAGACCAAAAAGTTTCAAGTCAAAGACAACATATCCAATTATTAATTAACAATTTTAAAAAGAGAACTTTTCTTCTCTGTAGAAAAATACATATTTTTAAAACTTCTTTTGATTCACCTGTTTCTACTGTATTCTGCATCATCTTAAGAATGTTTAATTGAATTGTAATTCTCCTAAGTGTTTGTGATTTGACTCTTGTCTTTTTATTGTTTATTGCAGTCGGACACAGTATTAAGAGGTTCTTGTTTCGTGTTGTAAATTTGAAGCTTATGACTGTAATGTTTCATTTGAAATACATTCATCGATCACCTAAGTTGGGGAAAAAAAAAACCTCTACTGGGGCTTTATGGCACGTTATGAAATGAATAGTGCCATTTTGGGAAAGGTCATTGACTTCAGTGAACATGTGAATGGGAACAAAACCTTATCAGACGGGATGACAAGCGTGACCTGAAGATGGCAATCTATGCCGCGATCCGGCAGGTGAAACTCCGTTTAATAGGAACATTCGGTTTGTCATTTATCTGACGGATTTGTCATTAACGCAGACATCCAGTATCAGAATATCTTTATGCTGTCACCTTGTGTAGTGCAGTGTGTCACAATTCAGGAAGTGTGAGACAAAAAGTTATATACTTACACTTGAATAAAAAGGCTCTCCCGACACACAGATGACATCTTGTTCTTGAATGGTCAGAATATCTTTTGCCAAGTGTAGTCGAATATTAAACGGCTCCTCATTACCTTCTTGCATCAAATAAATCCCAGTCTTTGTCTGTGAAGAGTCAGAGAGATACCATCATTCTTCATCCCTCCGTGACTAAATTACCTGGCAATGAAATGAAATGTCATCGAGAATATCGGGTGCAGGATGAACACGAACAAGTTTTTGGAGTCACTTACTTTTTTACTTCTTTTACTTCTTGACTTGTTAATGTTACTGTTAGAATGAATTACCTGCACTCTACGCATTAAAGACATATTAAAGGTCCCATATCATGTACGTTTTCTGGGTTTTATTTGAGGTTTTGATATTCTTAACAAGATAAAATTAAGGTTTTAAAGGGGCCCTGTTTAGCTATTCATCTGGTTCAACATTTAAATTTCCATTGTCCAAAAGTACCTAGTTAGACCTGGACCCTACGTAGACGGCTGTGATTGACCCAGCTCTGTCGGACATGTCCGTTCCCTTAGAGAACCAGAACCGATCAGTCAGAGACTCAGAAGTCAGGAGTGGTGTTTCCACTGTTCCACGGCAGGAACCTCCACCACAGGCCTACCTGCAACAACTCTTACAGGGGCCAATGGAGCACCTTCCCCTGAAGGCTCCCTCGCTCTCTCACTTTCTCTGTTCCTCAGCTCCTGTAGAACTGGGCCACTCCTGTTGTGACATCACAAAAGGCTTGCGTTGAGCAGCAGGTGGTCTTATTCCTCAGTGTGAGTGTTAGCAGGAAGAGCAAAAACCTCAACATTTACACATAAGCATTGAACAAGTTTTTTTTTTATAATAGGACCCCTGAAATCATACATTAAAGAGTATAATAATCAATAAGAATCATTTTTGAGTCTGGTTATTATCAAAGAGATTTTATACCATAATAGGTGACTCTATTTTTGTGAGATCACACATGGTTTGTGTATATAAACTGTGTGCATATTGATGCAGAGTGAACATTGTGAAACATGGTAAAGTCTTTATATAACATCTTATAATCAAAAGAAAAAATATATCTCTTTCTACAATATGGTACATTAAAGAGCTGTGGATTTATAGTTTTGTGTGCACTCAGTGCACTTTGTATACATCCACGTTTGTGAGAGTCTCATTTATTCCAAGTGTAGGGTGGATGATGACATGACAAATTAAGAACCTGTGAAATTAAGTGGCTGGAATCAAGCCTCGCCCTCGACATTTGAATTCGCCTGCATCACACGACCGTGTGTGTGTGTGTGTGTGTGTGTGTGTGTGTGTGTTTCCAGTGATCCATTTAAAACATGCTAATCCACATAAATTTGCATTCCGCTATCCTTTCCCCTCGCTGACTAATTGCGATGCCTGTCCTGTCCTTGACTTAAAAAGGTCCAAATAAAAGAAGCACCTTCACCTGACGAGACTGCTAATAGAAAAAAAAAAAGCGCCACCAATGTCAGCATCCTTGTCACCCGGGATGTGCCAGTCATCAGTTAACAAGACAGCGCCGGTGTGGCTGCTATTCTTAGAGAGAGTATCTCCACTGCAGGTCAAACTTAAATCAAAGTCAGTTTATGGAGCGTATTATATTCCGCCCATAATGAGCAATGTGAAGAAATGAGTCTCCCCCTGCAGCTCCAGCATGAGAAATGAAATTAGGGGAGCATTAATTCCCATTATTTGAGAGAAATGTGGGTGTGAGATTCATTAGCCGAGTAGAATGAGGGCAGTAGTGCCATAACTGTACATACAGTAGCTGGGTCAGACAGCCGGTCTCGCGTGGCTGGCCATTTTTTTGACCTATTGTAGCGCTTGAAATGTGCATAATTGGTCTTATCTCTGTTTTTTTTCATTTTATGTTTCACTGTTACTGCTCCTAATCCCGCTTTGTAATTATCCACATCATCATTCCTGATCAGATAACACGACACATGACTATTAACGTCGTCAAGTATGCAACAAGGACGCCACTTTCTAACCCCGCGCTCTACAATATGCATATATTGTGATGTGGAAGGGTTTTTTTCGGACGCGTCAGAGGCACTTTCCGTGATCACGCTCAATTCGCCGGCATGAGATGAATCCCACCAACCTCTTCATTTGAAGTCTTGAAATCCATGTGCTACTATGCAAGTGAGGGATACTGCAATGGAGGGGGAAAAAAAGAAAAAACAAAGATTGAGTTAGACTGCGGAGGCAAAGACATGAGCGACTCACTGCAGCAAAACTGTACAGCCCATTTGAACCAGGCTTGTTAGCAGCCTGCCTGTTTTCATTAGGGTCCTGCCTTTCTCATACAGAACTCAGACAATAGTGTGTGGGGGGGGAGAATGATTTCTCATTGAAATGTGACTCAACCGAACGGCTCAAAAGAAAATCCCCATTGAACGATCTGGGGAGGAAAACTGGAGGCCATTAAGCAGCAATGAATACCTCATTAGCCAAGATGAGAATCCAGGTATCCTCATAAATGTGCCAATATCCAGTACTCCCAGAAATTAACCGTGTTAACCATATTTCTGACACATTGTCAGAAAGAGAGCTTAAAAAAAACACTGTGGAGAAAAGCACCACTACCTGAAGTGCTTTATTTAACAGAAAAAGAGATGGAAAACAAGTGAAATCACCAATAAAAAACATACTTTTTTAAACCGTCGGGCCTCTCTGCACAGGCAGAGGCATGAGCATCCTCAAGAAATGTTGTGAGAGGGAGCAGCACGTACCTCATTTGCATAAACTAGTCCCACTCACTCAGTTTTAATCAGACATGACTGCTACTTGACACTACAAAACAAGTACAGGACAAAAAAAAAAGAAAGAAAAAACAGCTCACACTTGAATTATTGAACACGCGGCGTGGAGGGAGGCTTACCTCAATAGAAAGGCCCCCAGCGCTCTGTATGGTGAGATCCAGCCATCTAGAAAGTGAGTTGATCCCAGATCTGAGCCGTGGCGGAGGGGCCTCCCCGCGTCATGGCTGTGGCGGGGCAGAGAGCGCCGCTCACACCTCCTCCGGCTGGCTGGAGGTGCTGCGGAGGGGAGGGGGGTGGAGGGAGGGAAGGGGGGGGGGTTATTCCCGGGTGGTGCCGCTGCTTCTGCTGCTGAACAGCAGAATGAGGCTATCCTGGAGTGAGCCGGACGTGCTGCAGTAACTAAGGTGTCATCCTGGAAATCCACTCGAGGGTGAGTAGCTGTTCACGGCTGAAACGAACAAACAGGCAGAGATTGAATATTTAAAGAGGAGCGTAAAAAAGGAGAAGCTCAGGAAACAAGGCCAAATATTGTTGATGAGACACTTCTGACTGCTCCATCAGGAATATAAAATGCTGCATATATATATATATATATATATGTGATGCGGAATCAGAAGCAATTCACAGGTTCATTTCCTCAATGAGTACCTGGTACCTAAAAAAAAGGAAAAAGATTCAAACCCAGTGCGAGTCCCATTGCTGAGCCTGTCATGGAGAATGTCTCACTTGTGCAAACCTGTGGATTCACATGCGCAAACACTGAGATGCAATTAACTCATATTCTTCCATTTTCTTGGATTCTGTATGCGGAGCACAAATGACTGTTTATTAATTTCCAGTAGCGCCCTCATGAGAAATCCTCCTCATTAGCATGAGTTGTTGGCTCAGCGCCACCTGTTTGTTGCGCCGCCGTGTTTCCAACACGGTCGTTATTTTCCAGGATTTACAAAAACGTACAGTAACGCATTTCATGCATAAATCATTGGAGTTGTGATTATACAGAAAGAGTAGACCTTAATGAAACTTTCAAACGTATTTGTGTAAGCACTGAGGGGAGTCCCATCTGGAGCAAGAGCCATGAAACCGTGAGTGATTCAGAGAATCTTTAAAGAATCAAAGCCGAATAAAAAAGCTTTGACCTTCAGAAAACACCACAGAGATTGACTAAATTATTAATCCTTTGGTAAAGTCCATGCAAAAACCAGCCGTGTGCTCATCATCATCAATTTAACTTTTCTTCAGGCAACAAGCTTATTCCCTTAGGCTAATCAACTCTTGAATGTGCACTTTAAATTTAGATTACGCACTGGATTCCTCATTTATGTGACTGTATTGTAATGTGTTTAAATTAATTGAATCTTTAATTGTAACCTTTAAAACTTTAATTCACTTTAGTTTTTTTAATTTGAATGTTTTTGCTCTTTTGTTAAGTCTGAAATGTTTAATTTGTATGATGGTTTTATTATTTTGTTGCATTGGGCTGCATCAGGTCACCAAGGCGAGGTAACAGCTTTAACCCTAACAACATAGGAAACTAAATCAGTATATTTTAAGGGAGCTACTAGATATTCTAACGAAACAGCTTCAAGATGATTAAAATGTTCAGATTTGTATAATATGACGCTGAGATGTGTTTCTAATAAAGCCAGCCAGATTTCAAATGTACAAATATACTGCGAACTACTGTTACAAATACCTTTATAACCATCACTTCAGCCCATGATCATCAATTACAGCGACCATGCATTTAAATTTTTAAAGCCCATTTTCTCAAAATTACCTTTTTAACCTTTTGACCATTTGTACCAAATAAATTTTCTCAGACAATAAAAGTAGGCAAATTATGAGAACTTCATATAATGGTTAATAGCACTTATCCAGACTTTGAAGCCTTTTTAAAATACCTAGTATTTTAAATTTTAATGTGATTACTGAGCACAAATTATTTTCTACAATCTGCACATATATGGAGTTTTTATGTAATTCAATAAAATAAAATATTCAGTGGGATATTCAAATCGGTAATATTTGTTGAGTATTAGCCTCACACTCATACATATTTAAAAGTATTTATTTAGAAAACTTTGATAGTAAAAAGAATTGTATTTTTCCTATGTTCCCTTATATGTTATGTTTCATTCTGATCACAGCAAAGGAAAAGCTGTGCCTGGCCTTAAATAATTGATTAAGTCACTTACAAGGAAAAAAGGCTAAAACTGGTCAGATCCATCTTCTCAGATTTTTCTGGAACTAACAATCAATCAATTATTTTCTCTATTATGATGGTTTTTGTGTCAATATACCCGTGTGATATATTTATCAGACACGTTTTACTGGTGCTGGGAATTCAGTGTGAAACACAGGCAGAGCCTTTGTACAAACCAGATCTGTGAAACCGATAGAAGAGAAGCCCTAATTGGATCATTCCTGGACCTTATTTAAAAATGAATGTCTTCACGTGGCCGTCTGCTGCTCCCAGATGAGCACCGTGTCTTTGTGCGTGCCCTCCATCCTGTCCCTGTCAGCCGCCACCACTTCCCCTTGTTTCCGCCACAACTCCAAAGATTAAATAGGTGGAATCCTTTGTGTCTTTTAGGTTGAGTCAGCGTAACTATTTTTTTTTTACAACCACGCCATCAGATATTTTCATTCCCACCAATTTGCCAAGCAGTATTTTTTTTTTCTCTTCAAATAACGCTCTTGTCTTTGACACAATGGCAGGCAAACAGAGGGAGAGAGGAAGACAGAGGAGGCGAGTTATTGCCTGGATGATGTGCAGATTGTAACATGACATTTCCATCTCTTAAAGCTGAGGACAGCTGTGGCCGCGTGCAGGATGATGAATGGCCACTTCTGCACGCAGGTGGAGCAGCTGTCTGCGGCATGCTCCTGCAAATGTACTTTTACTACCTGAAATTCACTTGTTCCGTGACCTGGAACACGGCGAACGCCAGGCGAGTGCAGCTTTTAATTTGGCGAGGGACGACGCTGGATATTAGGTCACTCATAACATTACACTCACAGGGCCTCGCCGCATCCGCTGCTTCTCATTAAACCTCGCCAAACATCTGTGACGAGCTTCCAGCCTTCTGGTTGTTGAAATATCCACCTTTTCTTTAGGTTGTGTAACTTCTAAATGCAATCTCTGCTGGTTCCCTGGATAACGGCGATGCTTAGTCTGCAAAAAATCAATTTTGTTATCTTGTAAAACAAAATGCTTTAGATTTATTTTAAAATAATCACTTGTGACCAATTGAAGATCTCGCTGTGTATATTTGTGGAGGATGGGTAATTGCGAGATTTTTTTTTTTGAAAAACCAAACAGATGAATAAAACTGAATAACAGAGGTGTCAAAATTATTCCCATTCAGAACAGGAAGTTTAGGTTTCAAATCAAGCTTTTCACTTAAGGGTAAAACTACCACTTCAAGTATAAAAGTAAAAGTGATTCAAGGTGAAATAATGCCATTAAGGGCCATGTCACAGGGGTCTCTAGTCACTACCCCCTCTTCCTATAGGTCATAATGAATGTGTTAAAACCTAATATTGAAAAATTGGGGATGTACCTGTTTCAGCTAAAGTGACAATTTTAGCACAAAGCATAAATGATACATGATATGTGCAATACTGAGCATTAACATGTTTCATGCAGAATCAGCTCTAATCAAGTGATGTGTTGCATTGTCCCATTAATAGCATGTAAACAGGTGTTGAGTGAGCTAAAATCTCTTAAATATATCCAAGAATGAGAAGAAGGGATTTTTTTAGGCAGGAACAACGTTTAACTCCCAATCGCTTTCTGCCAGAAAATCACTTTTTGGCAGTTTGACAGTTGTCATGAAAACAAGCCAGAATGAAAGAGGAGTAATAAGGCTGTTTTAAATTAAGGAGTGGAAAGTACAGTTAATTCCAGTAAAGTATCAATATCTAAATTTCTAATTAACAAGGGTAACAAGTATTTGTACTTAACACCTCTGCTGCTTAAGGACCTTAATTCGTATCTTCGGTAACATTAGTGTCTACAGTCAATATGGCTGCTGTTAAAGAGATCTTGATTATCACCATTTTTTGCAGATACACTTTCTGTCCATTAATTGACTATTGCTCCAGCTCTGTGTGGTTTTAATTTAAAGAGTATGCCAGTGTTTAAACTTCCAGTGCATCCTTTTCACCTGACAAATAAACGAATATAAACTGAATTCTTGCTCCTGCTGCGGACAGAAACATCAAGAGTTGGAACACTCCTGATTCCACCAAGCATCACCCCGCATATCCAACGGCGCATATCCAACGGCGCATATCCAACGGCGCATATCCGACGGCGATCCTGTTTTTTGTGCACCACAGGTGCTTCTCCTCCCCGCGTCGGACGGGCGCTGGAGATTGATCATTCGGGATAGAAATAGAACGAGCGTCTCATCATTTTTTTCAATTCTTTTTTAGAACATTCGTCAAAAAGTAAGTCTTTCATTATCTGGTCGAGTCGATACCTGAGGCGGGCGGCGCGCTGCATGCCAGATGCTCATGAATGATAGGCAGAGGAGTAAATTAGTGATGGACACCTTTATAGACCGGGCTCATGACCTTACTGACTATGATGTATGTTTTCTGGCACCAGTGGACCACTAGATATCAGGTAGATGCCAACTTAAATCAGCGGGAATCATCTCACATACTGGTTCCGTGTTCTATCAGAG
This sequence comes from Eupleurogrammus muticus, assembly GCA_036785175.1. Classification (NCBI taxonomy): domain Eukaryota; kingdom Metazoa; phylum Chordata; class Actinopteri; order Scombriformes; family Trichiuridae; genus Eupleurogrammus; species Eupleurogrammus muticus. The sequence goes on along the minus strand of JAYKQN010000014.1, from coordinate 12,753,987 downwards.
GCCATCAAGCAGCAGGAATAGAAAACGAAGCTCATCCTGCAGCATCTTTTCTACTGTCAGGCTCCTTAATTGGATTGTAATCTTTTTTTTCCTGTCTTTTACATATTACGATGGTGCAACGCCTGTGGATAAATGGATTGGGCGAGTCAAGCATGTTATCTTACACGAGAGTCTTAATTAGCCTCTACAAATTAACACATAGGCTTTATCCTACAGTGAATAGCTGAATTATTTCATCCTAATTATGCTATATATGGCATGTGTGGATAGATCCTAAATATACATGAGGGCATTATAGTAGTTCAGCCAAAAGGGCAAATACGGCCATGCAAGGGAGCTCAACGGGTCCTGGAAAATGGCACCAATCTGTGCGTAGACTACATGAAAGGATTAAAAAAAAAAAAACTTCAGCATATTGCTGAAGGCTAGGCTACATGAAATGAAGTAACCGCAGTCGAGGGAGACGTCCGCTCAAATTATTTATGAATTCAAATTGCGTGACATGAAACAAATTACTATCTTAGGGATTACTTTGTGTGAAACAAACTTAAAAAGAAGTGCTTTCATATTGAAAATGACAGGACCAGTTAAAAATCGTATAGAGCTCCTGATTGTACTATTAAGCGAAATGGAAATGGAAAGATTCCTTAAATTTTCCAGGAAAATGACTAAAGGAAACATATTTGCCTGAAAATGTCTAATGAAATATGTTAGGCAGCAACTAAACACCATTCTCATTGTTTACCAACCTGTTGATTATATTTCGTATTAATTGGTTAGTCTACAAAATATGATAAAGGAAAAAATCCAAGAGCCCATCGCTGTAAAAACAAATCTGGCTGGTTCTATTAAGAAACTTAAACCATTAAATAAATGTTTCAAGTTTAATTAAACAGTTGTTACAGCTCATTATCGTGAGTCTACTTTAGCTCTGGATTGCTTGCTGTGTGTTGACATGATTGTGTAGCGTTGGTGTTCAAACACCCACTTAAATCGTGATTCCAAAACTCAAATAGAAGCAGTGAATATTTACATTTTATCGACGGTAATCAAGTCGGCTTTTACTTGTTGTTTCCTAACGCTTGTGGTGTAAAACAGAAACTATGATGGACATGCAGCTTGTTCTGCCTTTATAAGCAAAAAAAATATGGGTTAATAGCTGCTGGGGGCTATTCTACTATTTCACAGGTTGAATGTGTTGCAAATGCTGTGAGGAAACACAAAAAAGCAGTTTACACTGCACAAGATCCCATGAAGGCTGAGCTGCTGCTGAGGTTCTGCTGCCTAACGAAGAGCAGACTTCCACATTAATCAAATGTGACCTAAAATTGTCCACTGTGCTTCTCACAGGTTGTAAAAGCCTCCAGGAAGCACCGCCTCGGCAGCGACTATAGACCATCTTTATCCTGGTCACTTCTGTGTTGAGCAGCTGTACTTTGTAGTGTCATAAATGACTGGGTAATAATCCTAAGCCCTTGCCTTTTTTATTTTTTTTATTTTTTCAGTGCTCCGGTCTGCGTTGCAGGCTTGAACCTCGAAATCAGATGGGCCGCTCTATGAGGAGCATATAAATGAGAGTTGTGTCTTCCGTCTTTTCCCCCGCCATGAGACTTTGGAGTGCATTCGCTTCATTAGCCATCAGTCTCCACGAAGGCCAGACTAATAGTTTTCTTGTTGCATGACAGTGACTCTGTGGCCCAGGCGGACTACTAATGCTTTTTTTTCCCCTCCCTATACCCCCCCTCCCCTCCCCTTGCGAACTTGTGGGGGCAAATATTTACATTGCATTTCCTTTCCATTATGCCGCTCATACATCATGCTGTAATAAAAGTATACGGCATCTCCTCAATGGATTCAACATCTGGAGCAATTTGTACGGATGGGCGACCAAACGGTTGCTATAAAAGCCCCACAGAAACATCAGGTGTGATGCTTTTTTTTTCCTCCCTCTTTTCTCCCGCTCTCTCCCTTTCTGCCGCTGAGCTCTGGGGGCTGGGTTGTAATGAAGATGTCCAGCCTTTACAGTGACATACGGCTCTCCCAGCTGCCCTTTAGATAGAACAATCGCTGGAGGAAAATGTTAAAGGATCGTTTGGATTAAATACACACACCAAAAAAAAAGCTGCAGTTTGTATCTTTTTAACTCACTACTCCCGGATTTTGCCCCTGCAACGTTTGTCGAGTTTGCGTGGTGCATCATTAGCAGCGCAGCCCCCACCGCCCCATCCTCATCTTTCTATGGTCAAAATAGGTCACTGAATAAAGCCACATGGCATTAAAAAATGAAACACTGAAAGCGCAACCTTTGAATGCTGAGAGCAACCGTGCTACATATCCAGCGAGGAGGTGATGCTGGAGGAGCGTAACAGCCTCTCAGAATGTGTTAACATACATAATTGATGCCGGTGTTTACATTCACCGCTCCTAGTGAGGCCTCGGGACATCCGAGCCCATTTGTATATTTTAAGGCGTTTAAAGCTAGTTCGGATTGTTTTTTTTTCCCAATGACCCGGAGGGATGCAGAAAAGCTGTGGCGGCGGATTATTGATTACTTAAAAGTAGGGAAGATAAAGTGTTATAGGAGCAGACGCTGTTGCTGACCTCACGTCGCCGTCGGGTCAAACTTTTTGAGGCCAACGTTTCAGCGTCATCATCATCATCATAAGCCAGGGTCTGACTCCGAGGCTCTAGACAAGTTGCTCCTCTCCCACTCTCTCTCTCTCTCTCTCCCCCCACTGTAGACGACATATTGACCGGACCTGACTTGACACTGTTTTCGCTCAAGCCCGCTTTTTTATACACTTCTGTCACCTCGCCAAAACTGCCGTTTGATTTAGGGCACAAGCAGAAAAAAAATGCGGAGGGGAGGGAGCAGAGGGATGCGTAGGCTATATATGAAATTGTCAATGACATGTCAGGGTCTTTTCACCCCCACAAACACACACACACACACACACATTCAGCCCTCCATGGGAAGAGAGCCCCCCCGGTACATCAAAACGGATTTGTTCCTGACCTATGACCACCGATGGATCAGAACTCCTCCACGCACGGCGCGGAGCTTCCTGACGTCCGGGGCGTCCTGCTGAGGAAATTAAACCCAGAAATCATCGGGTGAGGTGAAGTCTGATTGCTTGGGCGATATCTCAGCGAGCTTCTCGCATGCAAGCTGCACAGGATTGCCTGTCACCTTCGCCGCCTCGTGAAATGAGGGGGAAAAAAACGCACCTTTGCCACACCAGTTCACAAAGGCAACATCAATATTGTGATACACAAGAGATTTCAAGAGCTTTATTTCGAGGCTAATAAGACACAACTGGACCAGCAGCAGCAGCAGCAGCAGCAGTGGTGAAACACTCCTCAGCTTTACCACAGATGGACTGGGCTGCCTTCATGCCTTTTATTCCCTAAAGAAGACGCTACATAAGGAAGATGAGGGCTGATGAGCAATTTGAGTGAGTAGTTCATAAGGAAAATGGGCTGTTTTTAAAAAAAAAAAAAAGAAAAGAAAAAAAAAAGAAAGTAGGCTATTGTCCGATTATTGGCTCACTGTGCAGGCAGAGTACTTTAACGTCGCTGATCAGCTCCGTGGATGTAAAAAGAGGGTTCTGCTGCTACCGCACTGGACGGAGAAACTGCGGTGTCTACCTGCACTGATCAGATGTAAAACAAGCCCCGCAAATCGCGCACACACACGCACACACACACACACACACATAGATGAAACGGTTGTTTCATGGCGAGGCCCGTCAGAAGTGAAGTGTACCACACCGGTGTGACTATTCAGAAGGATGCGACGCGTTATTAGCCGTCGGATCATTATAGGCGGACGGCGGTCGGTGCGCAGCAATAAGGTGAATTACACCCCCCCAAAAAAAGTAGATTGCAAACGGATTTGCGTTTCGTTTCATGCTTGTTTAGCATCACAATTAACTACCTACGTCCGTCATGCAGTGTACATGTAAAAGCGAGGAGGATGGGGGAAAAAAGGCTTACCTTATTATCTAGTAACAGGTGGTGATGTCTTATTTAAAAAACCCTTTGGAGTTCAATTCCCTTCGCTTGTTGTTGCTTATTTTTTAATTTATGCAAGTGCAACGGTCGCTAAAACATCTCTGCGAAATCACAATGTGTCCCTTGTGGCAGCATCGCCCACACTGCATCCTGGTCCACTATCACTGTAGCAATGTGCAGCCTCCCCCCCACCTTCCAAAAAAAAAAGAGAGAGGAAAAATGAGAAAAAAAAGAAAATCAGCCCGCACTCGCAACAGAAAAGGAGATCTGTCCATATTTCGGGTTTTCAGGGCTGCCTCTCCGTCGACATCTCCGGCAGGGTCCGGCTCCACAGCTCCGTGTCTGCCTCTGCCTCTCGCATCGAGCTGCCGAGATGACTGAAGCTGGAGATCACATGCGGCTGCTTTTAAAACGCGCCTCAATCCACTTATACATATTGTTGTTCGTTGGTTTGTTTCTTTCTGTTTCTGTTTTTCACCAGAAGACACCCGCACAATTCCGGATCCGTGAATATTAAATAAGCACTAGTTTTTTTTTCTTTTTTAAAAAATGTATTTTCTTTTTTTTCTCATGGCCAATTACGTGTCGCGTGCACTCCCAGTGCAGTGCGCGCGCGTGCGCTCCCTGATGAGCGTCTGCGCCAAAAGACAGAAAAATAGCGTATTTGATATTTCTTCTCTTCCTCCGGTGTTGGTAGCTATCAATGCAACTTTAAGACGATCATTTTTTTTGTTTCCGCAGACTCCCATGACTCAGTTCGCGAAGTGACATCCTTGGGACGCGCGCGCGCGGCGGACACGCGCGCGGACAGACAGTGTAGTATGTGGGGGAGCAGCTGCGCGGGCTGACCAGGTGCACCTCATTTTCGGGGCTGTCATCGTGGCCAGCTGAAGGCTCCCGCTGTTCCGTAACATGATGCAATTGGGCTCTTCTGACGTGTCGTGTTGCCTGCCAACCGGCACGTCACAGCCCGTCTAACCGGGGAGCACGTGGACGTTTCGGATTAAGGCTCTTATTTTGAAAGGCTTTGTTAATTAAAGGTCGAAACCTGCAGCAGCGAACCAATAGACCTGCTGCTTGTTCACGGGGCTGTGGAGGTGGACAATGTCACGGTGAAAACGCAGTGATTTCTGGGAGATAATGAATGAATGTGCTCAGTGACCTCATACTGGCTATAACAGCGAGCTCCATATGTGGTCTTTGAGGCTTGACTTTGAGCCTTGGCAAACCAAAGTGGATTTTCACTCCAATTATGCTCTGAGCCTTCAGGTATTGTTAGGCCTTTTACAAAACCTAAAATCAGAAGTTGGAGCTGAGAAAGGTGTCATGTGGAGTTTCTGTAAAAAAATTCTGAGTGAAAATATTGACTGTTTAATGTTTCTGCAAACCAAATTTAGGTTGAATGTTATATGATATATCCAAATCCACCATCAAGGTTCATAAAGACCTGGATGACAGAGTCTGGTGTGGATGAACTTGACTGGTCTGCTCAGAGTCCTGACCTCAACCACATAGAACACCTTTGGGATGAATTAGAGAGGAGACAGTGTGTGACCTCACAAATGTGCTTCTGGGAAAATGGTCAAAAATTCCCATGAATGGGATGTGACTTAAATTCATATGTGAGTCAAGGCAGGTGAGTGAAAACTATATGGAAATATAATGTTGTTCAGTTGTGGTCCTATCGGCATTTCTAGCCCATTTTGGTCCCTAAATTGAATCCCAGTACTCCTAAAATTTGAGACATTTGTTATTGTTTTTACTTATATTGGTTTAGCTTAGCAACAATGAGAAAGTCTATTCTGGTTCAGTGAATGGTAAATTATCCTTACACCTGAATCTCTAAAGCTCATTAATTAGGAGTGAGAAGTAAAAACAAGTTGTCTTGTCGACTTCTCTGTGAGAAACTTAATGAGGCCCTTACCCAACAACAACAAACCAGTGCTTTAAAGGAAAAATTCAGTCAGTCATATTCTATACCCACTTATTCCTCACTAGGGTCAACGGGGTCTGTTGGAATCATCCCAATCCCATTAGTCAGCCTCTATTTATATCCTCATACTTACTGGTTTTTACTGAAGGTGTCAGTATGTTTACATGCAAGGTATACATAAGGTAAGGTAATAGCTCGATCAGCCCATCTACTCTTACACTTCCGTTCCTCTTCCAGTCTCCATGCATGGGCAGTAAATTGATTTATTTATGAGGACGTGGCCTACGTTGCGGTAGGTGGTGATATACTCTCTTTAGCTCGCGCTTCTACCAGTTGACCTTGTTTGTGGAAAAGTGGAAAGTTAAGTAGATTTTTCATGTTTGACCAAATGAAGGTGTTGGACCGTTACAGAGTCTTAATAGAAAAAATTGTAAATTGGGTAAAATATGGACATATATTGAGATAAGGAGAGACATGCAAATACAGGTATAGTAAAAAAAAAAAGCTACAATTTATGCTGAAGTGAATTTCAATCTACATATCAGTTTTGAAATTGTGTTGATAGGCCACATAAAACAGACCTATAACAAATCTTGTAATTTGTACTTTTTCCTGTTTAGTGTACAGACAGACAGATAGCGCTGGGTCTGTGAACGTGTCCTAGTGAGACGACTCCTGCACACAGTGGCCTGTGTGAGCACGAGGAGAATTATTGCTGATGAACCAGCTAACATCGTAGCGTATGGTTTTCAAGAGACGGTACTTTCACTTTATTGGCTGCACAAACAGTGCAGGAAGAAATGGGATGGATAACGAAAAATGCTGCGAAGCAACATGAGGAGGATTTGTGATATGGAGCTTTATACTGTAACTAAAGTGCTGTTGCAGGATAGTGCTGTGCTATGTAATTCTATGGGATTTAAACTTTTTAAAGATTTCTCATAGTAAAGACACTTTTGTTGTACTGAAGCGAGATAGGAGGTGATGGGAGACATGCAGCAAGGGAGCACTTTAGCTGGGAATTGAACTTGGGTCGGCTTCTTAAGAGCAAGGCTCTAAATGGCACGAGCTCTACCCCTACAGCACCTATGGGATTTTAAGTTTTTAATTGTATCAATGATAATACTGATGTTTTGAATATCTAACAAAAGCCACAAATAATCATCTTGCCATACAAAAGCTATATCTGAAAGACAAGACACAGACAAGAAGGCAAAAGTCAGAGACAAACATAAAGTCAAATTCTGTTAATGTGTTTTACATTTTGTGCATTGCATTACAAATTAAAAGTCCAACAATTTGGCCTAAGTTCAATGATATTGGGGATTTAACTGCGATTCAATCAGATTGATGTTTGTCCCGTCTCATCAGGGATTTTACTGACAACCGGACATTTTCATGTTTGTTTGACCCATAATATCACGCATTGATCATTTTAATTAATCTTTTCTAACCCAAGTGTTTGTTTTTTTGTTCCCAAACACATCTTACCAACAACATTATCACACCATAAAACAATATTTGTGAATATAAAAATGTATAAATGTCAAAAGGAGCAATGTGGTTCTTGTCCTGGTTGTGGAACTGTGGACCATCTCTATACCTTTAGTGGTCCTGAAGGGTTCATGGGAGTTCACCCAACCAGGCTAAATGGTATTTGTGGACTTGAAGAACCGTGTCCCTCAGCGACTCCTGTAGGGGATAGGGGGTTCTGAACCTGCTAACATGGGCCCTGTAGGCCTGGTGCCAGAGCTTGGTGTTTGACTTGTGTCCAGTGGTGGTTGGACTCTGCCAGGGTGTCCTTTGGCATGGATTATGTTCATAACCTTTGTGGACAGTATTTCTAGGCACAGCGAGGCTGTTGAGGGGCATGCAGCTTTTTGCGGATGATCTGGTCCTGTTGGCCTTTATCAGGCCGTGACCTTCAGCTCTCTCGAGTGGTTCGCAGCTGAGTGTGAAGCGACTGAAATAAGGATCTGCAGTTCCAAGGCTGAAGGCCATGGTTTTCAGCCGGAAAAGGGTGGAGTGCAGCCTCCAGGTCAGTGTTGAGATCCTGCCTCAAGTGGCGGAGGTTAAATATCTCTGTGTCTTGTCAGTGAGGAAAGGATGCGGCGTGAGATTGACAGGAGGGTTGGTGCAGCATTCATCATGGTGAACAAGGAGCTGTGCTGAAAGGCGAAGCTCCTGATTTACGTTCCTACTCTCATCTTTGGTCACAAACATGGCCGAAATTATTTCTTTCGCTGGGTGGTTGGGTCCACCATAGAGATAGGGTGAGAAGCTCAGTCATCTATGAGGTAGATATAGTAGAAAGTCTGCATCCAGTGAGGAGCCTCCTGGACACCTCAGTCAGGTGTTCTAGACACGTCCCTCTGGGAGGCAGCCCTGGGGAAGGACACGATGGAGAGACTGTGTCTCTTACCTGACTTAGAAATACTTACTTAGAAAATAGTTCACCTGAAAGAGCTAGACAAGGTGGGCAGGCGGAGGATAGGCTGGCAACCTGACTTAAACATAAAGCATAAGAATATAAACATAAAGCGGAAGAAGACAAGACGAGAAATTGTCAACTTCTCCCTCTGACCCATGTTCCACTATAACAAGTCAAAAAACGAATTACAACAAACCTACCTGAGTTAACAATTATTAGATATACCAGTTGATGACAATGTATCATGTGATTTTTTGCACATATATGTGCTATCACCATGGAAAACAAATAAGACAGAATTTCTAATAAACAGTATTTCAAAATAGCTGTGACACTGGTGCGTGGAGCAGTGAGATTCACCCCAAATCTGTATTTAATTTAAGGGGGTAGTCCAAATTTCTGACTACAAATTAAAAAATTCTTACTTCTGAGTAAGTGGAATGCAGCCAAATTTAAAAAAATAATAAAAAATATGGATGATGCAAACAACAGATGGAAAAACCTTAGAGACAAAGACCACAGAATAGACCATAGTCCATTGGGTGTATGATGAGCTGAAATGCAGGGTAGAAAACTAAACCTTCATGTCAGGTGAAAGCCCTGGCTCATGACTTGCAGGAAGCATCTCTATATATGTTAACCTCAAGTTTTGGAAGCATGTATTGAGCTTTATAACAGTATAACAGAAAATCAATAAAAGCATTACACATCCACTTTAAAGCCCCTGAAAACACAATGACCAGTCAGCCTCTAACTACGAGCAAAAAAATTCTGAAAAACAGAATATTTGTTGTCAAATCACATGAGAAACTGTATTTGTGTTTTTGTCCGTGTTGTTGTTCTCAGTGTGTGACTCCAAACTCAACTGGCACAGAGCTGGTTTGTGTCAGTCAAGCTTGCTCCACTTAACAATACAGCATATGCCACTTGTGGAGATGTGAATCAATGGCGCTTCGCAGCGACTGAATGAAACACTATGTGTGACTAATGACCACATATTTCATATGGCTTGTTGTGGCTGAGGCCAAATAGAAAAGGTGTCTCTGCCAAACAGAACTGTGACATGCGCTGGGCAAAGTTTGCTCCTTACTCCTGGCCTGCAATCCTTCTGTTGATGTTTTTATTGTATATTATTGTCTTGACCCAAGACGTGTCAGTTCCATTATGCATAGCAATCATCACATGAAAATGTGTAGCACAAAGGAAAAAGGAGAAGTGGCGTCTGCATACTGTCATTCTATAAGGGGCCAAAATAAAGTGTAGCTATGTGCGTGTGATCCTAAGTCAAACACATGCATGTTGGAGAGCAGGGCCTCATATGTCAAGTTTGCTTAGGGCCTCGCACCCCCGCTGTGACAACCCTGCTGCCAACGCTTTACCACAAGATGCTAATCAAATGTGTGGAGATTCAACATCATACCTAAAAGTACCTCACATACTGTCTACACTCCTCGCTCGGCTCTCATTGCTATGTAATAAGCAGCACGCTGCCATGGACACACGGAGAGCAGGCGTCGGTTTGAAGTGGAGTTTTGACCTCTTTCCGATTTCGATGCTGTACATATAGATGCTTTAAATTTCACTTTTCACTTTTCTTTTTTTTTTACATTTTATTGCAATTTGATTTCCAATTTTATAAATAAAAAGAGCATCATATTTGGGGGTAACATATAAAGCCCCTAATACCTAAAAATGGACATTACACTTTAATTTTTTTGACTTTTAGTTTGAAATGCAATGAACACAATGTAAAACAAAATTTACAGATATTGACTTTTTCAATGTTTATCTCTGACTTTTTGATGCCTTTGACACTATACTAATAGTGTTTGTATTCAAAATAAGTAATATGTAAGAAATAAGTTATTGAAATCTATAAGCTGCTGTATTTTCATTGTTAGAATATTATGTTCCAACCAAGTAATGTATGTTTTTTGTGCCTATGGCAGGCCCTTAAACTTGGATAGAAATGCTTCCAGCGTGACCAGCAAATCAAGAGCGTTCATGTTTGAACTAAGCACAGTTATGTTGGTGTTAAAACTATCCTGCTCCGCGTACAATATAGGACCGAGGATACAAGGCTCGCTCTCTGGCAATTAATTCGAGGCTCATAAACCACTGCCTTTGCTTTTTAGAATCAGTGATATGATTTGAGTCGGCACACCATGGCTACACTCCCCCCTCATTACTGTCAGTAAAACAGCACCCGCATGCTGCGAATGCATAAAAACAGAACTGAAGCATGAAAAAATTGGAATTTTTTCTTTCTTTTGTTACCTTGCTGTGTGTGTGGCCTGCTTATTCTCTTAGACATGGTTTCGGTTGGTGAATGATGGTGAATATTGATATTGATATTGATTCATATATATATATATATATATATATATATATATATATATATATATATATATATATATATATATATATATATATATATATATATATATATATATATATATATATATATATATATATATAATAAATGAATCAATGTCATTCACCATTCACCACCAATATGTATATATATATATATATATATATATATATATATACCATATATATATATACTGTATATATATGGTGCACAAGGTTTCCAACTGGAACGCCACCATTCTTTACCTGCTGTTTAGAGTGCTGAATGTGTGTGACAGTAGCCTTGAGTTATTAAGCACGGATAATCTTTCCTTTCCCTTTATAAGCCAAGCGAGCACAAAGGGGAAACTATTCATGATCGGCAATTATGTTTTTTCTTCCCAGATAAGATAAGCAGTTCACAATTAACTTAAGACCTGCCCCAGACATAAGGGGCTTTTCATATCTGCTGACCTAGCCAATCAAACTGCTCCAGGAGCAGCTTTTCAATGCTGCCATGCTAAGTCTTGTCTTTGCCTTTCTTTCCCACCACCAACCCACACACCTGTTTTATTACTGAAGATGTTTAACTCACGCCTCTCTCAGAAGAGTGGAGTTGAACACAAGGGGGCGTAGGCTGCTAAGTTTGCCTCTGTCTTGTCCAGTTCAGCAGCAGTATGGGACAAATTTGATTATAGCATCATGTCTGACCTTGAAAGGGAACTACACTTAAATTTACATTTCAAGGAGGAATGCCTTATTGCATTAGCGGGGGAGGGGGAATGTGTGGCTTTCTCCACATACAACTGCATTAGCCAGGGGCCATCCTTTGGCAAAGCCATGGAATGACAATGTGGAAGGGAGCACTGCATGCTTACGGTGCGGTCTACTCGCTGGTTGGAAACGGTAGATTATGATGGATCCGGATCCGGGTGCACAGATATGAGAACATGTACACATGTTGATTATAAACCTTTCCATCTTCCTCCAACACAGTCATTACCGCCGCCATTAGGAGTGCAGCTGTTGAAGCGCAAGCATTTCTCCAATTCAAACACGCCAAACCCTCACAGGATAATCAAGTCCCCGGAGGTTTATAACACAACAATCATCAGTAACACGGCACACACACTCACCATGCAAGTGATTGCATTAGCAATGGCATTTGAATAATCCTATCTGTCTCACCCTGTAGCACATATTCTCTTTCTTAACACTTGACGCTCTCACATCTTGATCTTTCTGTGGTTGCAGGAATATATATATATATATATGTTTGTGTGTGTGTGTGTGTGTGTGTGTGTGTGTGTGAAGAACAAGCCGAGGGTGGTTATTTTATTTTTTTGTACTTGCTTTTCTTTTTAATTTTGGTGATTTGCGCTACTGCTATTGTCTTTGTAACCAGCTGTATGGTGCCATGTACACTTGCATCTTTGACACACACACATACAAGCAGCACTAAAGCACCTGTCTGGAGTGCATGGCACCAACCCAGCTTTTTTGGGGGGGTGGAGGGGGTGGAGGGTATGTATGAGCTGCAATAGGCTGCTAGTATATTTTTTAAAGCTCCGTGGTTAAAGGGAGATTTAATTGGCTTGGGCTCCCCCAGTATATGTAAATGCGGCGCTGGCTCCTCCCATGCACCTGATGGGGAGTATTTACAGCTCTTTACAGCTACCAGCCCTGCACTGTTTCCAAGAGCGCAGCGCACCATGACACTCCACTGGACTTAAGCAATAAGGATTTCCGTCTTCACACAAGTAAAAAAAAAGGAAGCAAAAAACAAAAAAAACTGAAGCTTTTATTTTGGAAAGAGGGGGAAAAAATCAAAAGTTCGCAAAAAAAAAGTTGTCCACTTTTTTGTGTTTTTTTTTTCCAAGATGCCACGCTCTTTTCTGGTCAAGAAACACATAAACTCCGCAAAGAAGCCAAATTATAGTGAGCTGGAGAGCCCGACAGGTAAGGATTTCTGTTTTCTCTTTTTCATCCTAAAGTAAAGGAGGTGTCTGAACTTTTATCGTTGACTTCTCAGTAAGTTGTGATCTTGAGCTGTAACTTTGACGCGTCCTCGCTGCGCAAGCTGCGCTCCGGAGCCGGACAGCCTCCCTGTCACTCTTTTACTCATTTCACTTTTTCCTCCCCCCCTCTTCCATTTCTCCAGTGTTCATCACGCCGCATTTCTACAAGGGCCTTCCCCTGCCTGTCATCTCCCAGCCGGAGATCCTGAGCCCCATCACGGTGTGGACCACCAGCAGCCTGCCGCTGTCCCCGCTGCCCAGTGACCTGTCCCCCATCTCCGGATACCCCTCGTCTCTCTCCGACACCTCCTCCAAAGACCACAGCGGCTCCGAGAGCCCCAGGAGCGACGAGGATGAGCAGATGCTGCCCAAGCTGACGGACCCTCACGGGGTGGAGGCTGAGAAATTCCAGTGCGGCTTGTGCAGCAAGTCCTACTCCACGTACTCTGGACTGCTCAAGCACAAGCAGCTGCACTGCGACGCGCAGACCAGGAAATCCTTCAGCTGTAAATACTGCGAGAAGGAGTACGTGAGCCTGGGGGCTCTCAAAATGCACATCAGGACTCACACTTTGCCGTGCGTTTGCAAAATATGCGGGAAGGCTTTCTCCAGACCGTGGCTGCTCCAGGGACACATCAGGACACACACCGGTGAGTGGATGGGCCTCGTGTGTGTGCGTGTGTGTGTGAGTGTGAGTGTGTGAAGATGCAAGTTGTGTTTGCAGTCACACACTGATTTGTATTCGACGTGGTAGCTGCACGTTTTAACAGCCCTAAACAGCTGCAGTGCTGTGGACTCTGTTATAGCAGTTTTGTAGTGAGGCTGAGCAAATATGATGTTCAACTTTCAGGATGTTATTACTTCTGCTGCTGCTGCAGGTTTACTTCTAAGAGAGAGAGAGAAAGAGAGGGGGGGGATATTTTTTCATAACTGTCATGTTACAATCAATCTGCAAACAGAATGGCACCCAGAAGAGTCTTGTCTTGTCTTTCCAACTATATATATATATATATATATATATATATATATATATATATATATATATATATATATATATATATATATATATATATATATAGGGCAGAACCACTTGGGACATCATCTTTGGATTGTCATATTGTCATGTTCATGTCTCTGTGCTATTGCTGACACTGTCTCCTTTCTCCTCCCCCCTCCTGGTTTCTTCACCTGACAGGAGAGAAGCCGTTCTCCTGCCCTCACTGCAACAGGGCGTTCGCGGACAGGTCCAACCTCAGGGCTCACCTACAGACCCATTCGGATGTGAAAAAATACCAGTGCAAGAACTGCTCCAAAACCTTCTCCAGAATGTCTCTTCTGCACAAGCATGAGGAATCTGGTTGTTGTGTAGCACACTGACTGAACTGGGGGGGATATACTCTTCCACCAACCAGAAACATTTTTTTTTCTCCTTACCAGGCCACAGGAACAACTGTCAGGGAATCGAGCGAATGGGGGAGAAGTTGATCCAAATATGCAGACTTTTTTTTCCTTTTTCTCTACAAATGGTCCCTATCGTTTTCAGAAGCGAGAAACTGCTCTTGTTAACATGATTCTCGTCTCAAGCAGTGTTTCTGTGATTGCAATCAATGTTGAGCTTTTTTTTTTTATTTTGTCATACCATGTACTCCACCTACCTGTGCTATTCATGCACTTTTTTGCATGTCTAGAATGTTTTTTATATGCCTTTCATAATGTTATCTCCAGTGTTTCTATATGTCTCTTAATGGCTGCGTGCTTATGGAGTCCTCCACTTCATATATATATATATATATATATATATATATATATATATATATATATATATATATATATATATATATATATATATATATATATATATATATATATATATATCTGTGAACCACAGAGATGATACTAAAAGGCGCATTATGAATGACAGTATAATATAATCAGTGGAATACTGAAGCCATTGTTACTTAGGGAACAAGTGCAAACTTAGTGTTAGGAAAGAAATAATTAAAAATTTTGCACAGTCTTTAGAAACAGTTTGCCAGCACTCAAATAGCAATACAGGTCTTTTTCCTCAAGTGCCTCAGCTTCACTTGGCAGTAAGATGTATTTCTCAACAACAGTTTGCTTTTATATTTTTATATATTGAATGTAAGCGTGACTGAGATGATTGTATATTGAACAGTGAAAACTGTGATGCTGAATGATTTTCATATTTTCATATTTTCATGACACTTTAAGAAAAAATAAAGTTTCATGACGTTTTTGTATAATTTTCTGAGCATCTTGCACGTGGCTTTTTGTTCCTCTATGTGAAGCCTTCACAGCTTCGACACTTTTTTTTTAAGTGTACGTGAAGCCTTGTTCAGCAGAACTCAGCAAGACTCATTGATTGTCACACGCTTCAAACAGAAAAACTCGTACCAAAAAAAAGAAAAGCAAATGATATTTAATCCGGCTTGCACCGTCTCATGTTAAGGAGATGTAAAAAAAAAAAAAAAACAAGGAGAGAGGTGACTCAGCTCTGAATCAGGCCTGAACCTGTTCCCTGTGAACCTGTCCAGACATCAAACAATCTTGAAATTTAACACATACTAGCTATATTGATCTGCACTCACATGTCATACCCTTTGAGGGCACATGACTCTGTCTTTACCGAGGTGTGTGTGTAAAGCTGAAGTGTGAGGGTGTAGCTCTTATAGAACGTCATTCTGAAACTTAGCCGACATCCAGCCAGCCGCATCCTATTTGATTGAAATAAAAATGTTGTAACAAGAGCACAGATATCTAGATTTTAATATGTGTTTGACAAAAAAAGCTCAACAGCCCCCTTGAATTCTGGGATGCTTGCCATCCAGGATGAAATAGACCCTCAGGCTACATTTGTTGTCTTTACCATATGTCTCCTTGCAGATAGAGATAGAGCACAAACACCGCAATGCCTTAAGTGATACAGAGTACAAAGTTGAACTTTTTCAAACAAAGTGTGTGTATCCCCCCCGTTTGCCCTAATGCCCGAAATCTCGCTGACCTGAAAGATACGATCTGACAAATAGACACTTGTTTTGCTTGCTCGCGAGGGGGGCCGAGCTCCTCTTTTTTCGGAGGTATGGATTCTCAACGCCATGAGTCATCGTCAAGCTATTCCGGCGTCTTGCCGCCGCTCTCTGGTTCAGACCAGGTGGCTCCGGGCTCCTCAGCCTCGCTGAAAAAAAAAGCAGGTGCAGGCTCACACACACACACACACACACACACACACAAACCGCAGGCACCAGATCCACTTCCGCTGCACAAACCCCAAGTGTGACCTAATGTGGAAACGTTCGCGGCTCCTGCTACGCAGATCGGTGGCCTCGTAAATGAAAGGTGCCACCGAGAGGGCGCTTAAACTGCACTGTTGTTGAGATAGCGAGGTTGTTTGTTTAATAGCTTTTGATCCACAGGCAACGCTTTATCGCGTTGGTGTCAGAGACACACAGCAAAATGATGAATGCATAATGCTAATTAGCTTCATAATCTTGCAAGATTTCCCTTTTACAACAACAATTAACCGCATGACTGATTTTCCCAGATAACAACAACGTGTTAAATGTTTTCCTTCCACCCCCCCCAACATGAATATTTGATTTAGCCCTTCAGATAATAGTGGGAGGAGAAGGGGAGGAGAAGGGGCAGGAGCTAATTTCTTTCAAAGCATATGTCTATTAGCGGATGTGTTAAAGAATGTAAGATCAAATATTTGTGATGTGGAGGCTTCTAATAGTCACACTGCCCATGGGTGTTTCCACTGATCGGCCCAGCGATGGAATACTGAGAAGATACAGTTTAATTTGATTAGTTAGTCTTCCCAAACTCTTATAATTTACATATTTGAGGCCCGAATTAAGTCATTTATCTTTTTCAGTGCAAATGCAACATGATTTCACAGCAGCCTCCTTTAGTTTAACTATCTATTCATTTCATTTGGCAGTGAAAGATTGTGAAGATTAGGTTAAATTTGATTTGTTCTATCCCGCAACTCAACCAAAAATGAACACATCTGAGGCCTGAATTGAGTCATTAATCATATCCCTTGCACATCAGAGCCGCAGCTAACAATTAACTTTCGCATTAAATGACATACATATATATTTTGTGTGTTTATTTTGCACCCAATTCATGTCCCCAAAGAAAGAGAATGGCTTGAAAACATTCTTAAATGATGAATTAGTTGCCAATAAATTTCTCCCTTCTCTCAGCTAATTGAATTATTCACTAACTGTTGCTGCTTTTGTGTAAATAACGTATGATTTAGCCACTGTGTCCTTTACCTTAGCTGTCTTTTCATTTAATTTAGCAACCTATTCTTTTATTCCTTTTGTTTCTTTGATGACAATGGACAGCAATTCATTTTATTGTGTACATTAAATCACATGTAATATAAATCACTCCTAATCACTCCTCTCTGTACATAGTGCAAATGCCAAGGGCCACATAAAAACCCAGAGCACCGGGGTTAGACGTAAAGCAGGGCAGACCTGCTGACTTTATGGTGAATCAGGGACTATGATTCCTTTATGGCCGTCAAGTGGAACAAATAAAGTTAAGGGCGTCCTCTGAGGTCTGATTGTCCTAGCTGAGGAGTGATCCCTGGCCCTCCTCCCTAACCCCCGCCGCATCAGAAAGGATATGATTTTGTATTCCCCTTCAGTCCCAGCGCCTGGAGGAATGTTTGTCTGTTTATTGAGCTCCCGCATCATGTTAAAAGACTATTCTCTTTCATTCCTGTTGTCTCCTCGAGTGACTGGGAATCTATTTAGAAAAGGTGCTGCTTTTCCGCTGGAGGTGCATATTCTCAAGATAATATTGTTTGCCTCTAATTGTTTGGCGTCCTTCGCATTGCCACTCTATTTGTTGATAAATTGGATTCATGCAGATGGAGCGAGCATAAATTAATCACCAGGGAAGATGAATTCTTTTGAAGATTGGCTGTGTGTTATAGTCTTATGTATTTATCTCATTAAGCAAAATGGCTAATGTAAAGGGGCAGTTGTTTAAAGCTTTGAAATAAATTGCATTAAGCACAGAATGAGGGGCCAGCCAGCTGTTTGATGTGAGCCGGGCTGCAGTCATGTACCGAGAAGATGATGACTGACCCTCCATGTAGGTCAGGAATGATTTTTGCTCGGTGTGTCATTATGAGCACTGAAGTGAATAGTCCGACAGAGACAGACGAGGCTGTGTTGTCTTAATCAATAGCTCAGTGGTCTTTTTTGTTTCTTTCTTGTTGGGCAGAGGTCAGCTGTCAGAGGATCCTGTGATCATATAAACTTGATTGTATTTCCTCCTTAATGTTCAACCCACTAAACCCCATGACCACCGCAGTAAAAGATCATCTCTGTAAACAGCGCGGCTCTTTGTATGTCCGGTCCGTCCTCTCCGGCCACAGATGACTTGATGGATTGACAGTCGTCCTTTTCATAAAGGTCTTCGCTCTAACAGTGATAATTGTTATCACAGTTTGAAGCATAGTGTTTTCTACACTGTTGTGAGGTTCATCTTTTCCTTTTGTTGTGTTTTCATGTTTTATAAATCTTATCACTGTTTAATTTTATCCTTGATAGGCTTTTTTCTCATAATCAAATGACAGGTTCAATTTTTCAAGTCTCTCTTAGTAGTCAGGTTCCCATATGGCCAATGAAACGGGTTTTGCTAGCATTCCTCTTGTGCATACAGCTCTTATTTGAGCAAAAATGTATTTAAAAGTGTTTGAATGAAGATAAATTAGGTTTTCTGAGTCAGGCATATCAAGTGGATATCTTAGATTTATCTTATTTCATGTTTCAATGTTCATTTGGGGACCCGATCATTGCAATAGGATGAATTTTAAAATTTGTAAGCCTGTTTTTCAGGCTTTCATGTTGTAGAAAATGAGATTTTAACTGTTTTTTTATTACATTAAAGAAGATCAAGGTATTATAGAAATACTGGCATGAATTCTGCCCTGACCTAAGCAGAACTCTGTTACAATATTAATTTTGACTTAAAATTGGCATTCAGGACTATGAATGATCACATCTATACAGTCACAGCCATTCAAATCAGCCAATCAGAGGAGAGGTTCATTAATATTAATGAGGCAGACATGAAACAACCTGCTCTTTCAAGTGTTCCAAAAGGAAGCTTGAGAGAGAAGATGAAAGGATCTTTGGTACCTAAAATCACAAATATATCTTGTTAGGGATATCAAAACCTCAAATAAAAAAAAACAGAAAAGTGTACCATATGGGACCTTTAAGTATTCAATACAATCTCAGAATATGCAAAAAATATGCATATAAAACTTGAAAAGGAGTGTAGCATATAACCTCAGATAACCTGCCAGTGGCAGATGTCAGTTCATTTGGGTTTTATCCTCTTCAACATGCAGCTCTCTTGAGTCCCTCTCCTCCAACATCCCATAGGCATATCAACCGTTTAGGCGAATAACGTTTGGACAAGGTGACGCTGGACGGCCATCAGACTTATCAAATTACACTCTGACAGGGACCTATGAATGGTTGTCAGTTTCCCAAAGTGGTGCAGGTAAGGCACGGTCTGATGTGAAGCCGCTGTCACACTAAGTAGGGGGAGCCTGCTTTTAATTTAAATAATGATGATGATATTCTTTGAAAGGTGGATGCAGCAAATTGCATTTTTAATCCTTTTAGACCCCAGAGCTGCCTTTGACACCGTTGATCATCCAATTTAAAATTTGAAAACCAGGAGATCTGTGTGGTAATACCTGCCCTGTGGTTGACTGAATCATCCTCTTCCACTCAGAAACTTCTATTTCACTGACGGAAACTCATCTTTCTCTCGAGCAAACACCATATGCGGAGTTCCTCAGGGCTCAATTCTTGGGACGAGTTCTTTCGTGGACCACATTGTTTTCCCCCATTGACATTTATTTGTAAACGCAATATCTAATTTTCTTGCAAGACCAATGACATGTAGCTGTGTTAGATCCTAACAAATCAAACTGCATCCTCAGGAAATGAATATATAGAAGTTATTAGCAATCCATAACTGGTTCCTCAATGGAGGCCAATGTATTTCTCAGTTGACATTTGAGGTTTGGTGAGAAATGTCTTAACGAATATCAGATCAATGATCTATGAAATTAGGAAAAGATCATTCAAGTTGAGTTGGAATCACTTGGCCTGTAAGTTAGTTAGTGCTACTTGTGCTAATCAACCAATGTTAATACACAGTGCTAAGAGCATTTAGCTCAACACACTTAGGCCTTATATAGCCTCACCAAGCTTGGCTGTCCACTAATAATATTTAGTTGAAAAGAAAGTTAGTCTAGACTTTTATTTGGTCAATAACTGAGATTGAAGGTTTTAGAAGTAATTTTTGGTTTTGGAAACTACAAACAAAAGAGCCATTTAGTAAATGTGCTTAGGTTTTCAAAATTACCAAATTATCTTCTTCAGCTGGTGGAGTTCATCAAGTTTTAATGCAAATGTTGCTCTTAATTTTAATTTTCTGATTAGTTAAAGGAATTCTTGTCTATCTTAGCTTAAATGTCCTATATCATAGAATGTGAGATTTTCAAATTCTCTTTTCATTATTAAAGGTCTAGTTGTTATATAAATACTAACCCATGTTTCATAAGATCAATCCACAGAGAAATGAAGCCCTGATTCTGAAACAATGCCTTAAAAATGAGCCATCAGGAATTACGATGTCACAACTATAAAGTCACCCCCCACCGCCCATTCACAACATCCAAATCACCCAATAAGAGGAGAAGCTCATTAACATTAATGAGACAAACCCAAAACACTCCTATTCTTCTCAGAGAAGCTGGAGAGAGGAGATGTAAAACTATACTGTGATGATTTTGGGTGCTCAAAGGCACAAATATATCTTTTCTAGGGACATCAAAACTTCAAGTAAAACCCAGGAAAAGTGTAAAATATGGGATGTTTAAAAAAATAAGTCGGAAAGATTCATTTAGTAGCTTTCTACCCCATCACATGACGCTCTTCAGCAGATGGAGTTTCATTTTAATGTGAAGTACTTTTAATTGGTCCTCCCATCTGGAAGCAAAACAATAAAAACCAAGGTTAGTGTACCATCTGTCCTACTTCGCTGCTATAAATAGATGTGGAGATATTGTTATTTTACATTTTTGAGATAGAGGACTGATTTGACTGGTATTTTCAGCAGTAGCGAAAAACATGATATATTAGTGTTTTCTCAATTTTGCGAGACAAAACTTGATAATTCAGAGGACGTTTTGGCAAACATCCGAAGTTACCTTCCAACTGTCAACACAAATGCATTTCAGAGAAATAAGAATGAATGAACCAATCTGCAAAACAATAGTGATAATTTGGTGTAAAAAAACTAGCATCAGAACCTCTAAACACACATCTTTGAGGTAAGTTTAATTCAGCTTCACCTCATCCCCACGCTGCAGCTTCAATTTTAGAGGAGGTCATGATATTTCACAATTAATCCTGATCTGTGCAACAAATGAACAGTGAGGTGGGTCTAAGTCAGTTGAATATTCACCAGCTGTTTGGGACCGATCACAACAGTGGCTGCATTCATTCACATCCAGATAAGCAGGAAAAGTTCCAAACAGAATGCACAGGACTCATCATCATGGAAATGGGATTAACGTTGTAATTGTACAGCTGCATCCCAAGTAATTTATTCAAATTAATAACCTTGCTGTGTTTACCTGTTGTGGGAACACAATGCATCTCAGTGCATTTTTTTCAATCCATGTTATAGACTGAGTACAGAAAATTACAGGGCATCTTTCTTCACGCTGCGGATGTAATATCTCCTACCTTTAACAGATTTTCCTCCCCCCATATCTAATCAAATCTATATTCACACATAAGGAGATGGATAAAAAAGAAGCAGATGAGTTGGAGAAGCTTTCAAAAGACAATAATGAGACAAAAGAGTTGCATATAAACACACAGGCAGTCTGCAGCCCAGTCACGGCATATTGTTTTGATCGCTGATTATCTCTGTGCACAGTGGTGCGTGTGAGAGTCTGAGTGTGAGATGATCCCTGAGAGGCCAGCAGACCGAGCCAGTGACCTAATTATGATGAATCAAGGCTGGGAAAAAGTGGTTTTACACTCCTCGGCAACAGCATGTACAGCCTCAACAAAACAACAAAATACAATAGCAAAAGCTCTCAGCACCAACGACGCTTGGTACACTTTGACTATGAACTATTCTGATTGAAATTAAAGCAAGAGGGACTGTCAGAGATTTTTAAAATTGCAACGACTGAGACGGAGAGAGACGTGTTTGTGGCCTTGTAAAAGCAACTGGATCAAAAATGTGTGAGCATGTCATAGGAATATGCGTATCCCTGTTGGGTCCCAGGTACCGACTTCAAAGAGCAGCTGTTCGGGGATACACACATTACCACATGACCTCTCTTAACTTATGGGTAAATAGTGAAACAGAATACTCTGAGGGCTTGAGACTGGCCCGCCCTGTAGGTTGGAATGGCATTGTACTTCTGAGTGGTGTAAGCGCATGAGCACATCACATGGAAAAGTCTGATTTGTTGCTTTTGAGGATTCCTTAGATGTTAGCTCCAAATGATATGAAATCATCAACAGACGCTTAAGTATCTGCTGAGTGACACTCTGCAAAGAGCCAGCAGCAGCGAGGGCTTCTCTGGAGGATGGTTCGGATTTTTTTTTTTTTTTTTCGCCTTCTGTCTAGTGGTTATCTGATCATCAGTGGAGGGAAAAGGTGAGTATGGAGTGCAAACAAAAGGTGCTTGAATAAACTAGCTCCCGGCCACATTATTCAGACTCTGGGTATTGTACTCTGCTGACAAGCCTCAACAGGACGAGAAGTTTTCAGAGGCGCTTCTCTGGGGATGGGAAGGACGGCTTCACTCGACAAGGATCTCAGTGGATTAAAACGCAAAGTAGTGTAGATCCTTATCCTTACTGCTGCATAACACAAAAACAATGTTGTATTACATATAATGTAAAAACCAGAAAAAAGGAACACCATTAAGAAGTTGTGCAATTCAAATAAATACTGTAAACACTACTCAAAATCGATTTTTTTTTTTTTTGAGACAATTTCTTTCTTGTTTGTCCATATGTTGTTCTATGGTGTATTTCGAGGCTGTGCATTGTGTTGTAACTGGATTATACACATCATCATCATATTGTACCTCTTGGAAACATTCCTCGGATATTCTGAGTTCATATTAAGGCGATAGCATCATGCAGCTGCTGCAGATTTGTCGGCTGCACATCCATGATACGAATCTCCCATTCCGCCGCATCCCGACGGTTCCCTATTGGAGACCATCTGAGTACAGAGAAGTCATTTTTATGTTCAGTACACCAGCTTGAGAATATTTTGAATTTTGTGGCATGGTTATGCTGCTGGAAGTAGCCATTAGAAGACGGGGGAGCAAAAGAGCGATGAAAACGATCAGCAGCAATATCCCCAGTAGATCAGCAGTTTATAAAAATCAAACAACCATCACACCACATTAGCATGATACTGCAATCACTTATCACCATGTATACAAGTCTAAATGCATTGAGTTGCATGTGAATTTATATATAAATATATATATAGTAACTTTTGGTCGTACTAACAGAAAAACGCTAAAGGGTGATAATAAAATGGTCTAATATCAATATTCGAAAGTTAGACGTGATAATCTTTAAATCTTTTCACATATGTCAACAGTTTGTAAACAGTACAACCAAAAACTGATTATTCCCTCTATGATTGGATCATCTGAATGGTTTCTCTATGTCGTGTAGAGTAAAAACTCAGCTATTCATGAGAAATGAAGAGAAGCCCCTTACAACATCCTCAAAAACTAGAGGGGGCACATTTACATAGAATTTGCTGATTTGCTGTGGATATTCAGAGACCTCAGATGATGATTCCATGTGTTTCTTGTGACCCCCTGACCGTCCGTCTTGCAGTTTCCATCAAGCCAGAATACCCATATGTACACTTAAATTAAAAACGGAATACTTTCCATGGAATCAACTCTTTTTTTTTTTGTTTTGGCTACTTTTTTCCTTTAACACAACTCTCAGTGACCGTCTAAAGTGTAGATTTACACTAAAGAGAGATATCCCCTTCAACATTTAGAATACATGCATTCTGTCCTAGCCTCATTAAAACATGGACTCTCATTTTGAAATATGATGTATTAAGACTCTATCAGGTCTTTTCCTTCCACGCTGGATCTCTTTTCTCTTTTTTTTATTTCCAATATTTAAATATAAATAAGAATCCTGAGCTTTCACAACCACTGAATCTAATGTGGCAAAAATAATTATTCCCACAGCGGCACAGTGTCTTCTCCTTCCCTCTGGCTATGACACCTGATGAGATAAAACTGTCCAGTCAATCCTGAGAAAACAAGTAAAGATGAGGGGCAAAACAACTTTTTTTTACTTTGCAGAAATATTTGTTTTTTTGTTTTTCTTCTGGGATTATAAATCATTTTTGACCTCTAAAGTTATCAATAACAAAGTTAAGATGTACATGATTTCTCAAAACCATCTCAAAACACAACTGTGTGTGATTTGTTCTGAATTCAGAAAGTTTTGAACATGAGCAGAAAACTTGCAGAAACACATATTAGCTATTATGGTCCAGGGGTTTGAAAATATATTAAACTGAAGCCATTTATTATTGAGTACCTGGCTCCCGCACATTTAAAGAAGTTACTAGCTCAAACTTTATTTAACAAAAGGAGACAGAGTAGTAAATTATATGTATGTTGACTCCGCAGGGATAATAGTAAATGAGAAAAGTTGATCTACAGGAGTATAAATATTTGGAAGCAACACAGAATGCCTGTGAGCCTTACTGCATTATGTTGAATTATATTTTGTAGTGAACCAAGTGCCTGAATTTTATGTCTTCCTTTACATACATAAAATATCTCGGCCATAAATTGATGCGGAAATGCCACAACTTAGTGCAAAGAAGAGTTTGATGCTCAAAAATATCTGTGATCTGTGATCACTGGAACAGAATATACAATCATTCGCAACTCTATCCAACAAAATCGTCCACAGCGAAGTGAAAATCCCCCCTGGTAGGAGGCTACTGGTTTCTATTTATGCTGAGCAGAACTTGTTATTAATATTTTCCTGTTTTTCAAGAGGAGTCGGAAATATTTCAGCACTCAAACATTTCAAACAGAACCCACCAGGCAGCAGAAGACTTGCATGGAGCAATATTTTGCAATTATGAGCCTTATAAACACTGCATCAATATTACAATCCCCCCTCCGAGAGACAGATTGTTTGCCTTTCCAAGCTAGTAGTCGCAGTCTTCCCGGCCATAAATATCGGCTGTCATTGGTGCATTCCTCTGCCTTCACCACAGCCTTTGAGTGTTCTCGGAGATTGCCTGGTCTGCACCAATGCTCTCATTCCAGTGGACTGATCACAGGAGATCTGATCCAGCTGTGTCACGGGCCGCCGACAAAACCGCAGCTGATAAGAGGCCGAGGAGACATAAGGGGATAAGGCGCAACTTTAAAGGCAGCGGGCGGCATCAGGATTGTGTCGGCAGATCATGCTAATGATGTTCAGGCTAACGCTAATTCAGTCCCCTCCGTGTGATTGGAGCAACAACACCGGAGACCTCTGGCCTGAGATCGCTGCGCTGGCGATAGCGTCAGTATGAGACATGCCACTGGGCGCAGGAATGGATATGAATCGGACACGTCATCATCCCACAACAGTGGTGTTAGTTGCCACAGACAGCTGGAATGTTCCACTGGGATGACAGAAGGTGTGTCTGATCATACAGCAACCCCCCCCCACCCCGACAAACTCATCCTCCATGGACCTCTCTCAACGCTGCTTTTCGCCCCTCCTCCCGCTCTAAAACCCCTAAACCAGTCGGTCGAGACAAATGGCGAGGAGTTGCCTGGAAGTGAAGATGCAGCAGGTGCTGTTCTGTCAAAAGACACTTCGCACCTCCTCTCTCTCGCACGCCGCCGCCATAATCGGCTCCCGCCGCCACCCCCGCCGGCCCCCCCGGCCACCCTCTCTCCGCGGGAGGGAGGGGGGGACGGGGGACTCTCCGGGGGTCTGCTTTGTTATCAGCGTGCTCCAGCTTTGAAGTGAGCCCCGGCCAGAATCTGGACTGTGTTTACTTGAAGGCATCTCCCTTGTTGTGTGTGTCAGCTCGAGGTAATTACCGCTCAGCGAGTAGCCCTGACCGTGATGACACGCCGGGGTAGGTGTGGAGAAGTGGGCAGAGCCCCGAGCACATCAGCGTCTGGAGCTGCTCTTACTCACTGGGATGTGGTGCAGACAAGGAGCTCCCCGGGGATGGTATACTGCTTGCACAGGCATAATTTGAGAAGCAAGGACCATGGCCAATAATGTCTTATAATTGTATTGTTATCATGAAGTGCAGGCCTGCTGTGCCTTTCCCTTATTGGGGTGTCACATCAAAGACTTGTTACGTAAAGCAATACATTTAAATGTCCAATTTTTTAGGGAGTAATTCATAGGGACTGTTTGTTTAAGTTGTTATTTTGCTATGTTAATTTATGGTAATGCTTTTTTTTTCTTTTTTTGTGGTTCAGGAGTTTGATTAAGAAGCACTGGCTGTTTTACATTTTATATCACTTTTGTTGAAGTTGAAGTTTGGGAGTGAGTTGCAACAATAGTTAAACGTTTGAGGGAAAACACTCACTCACTTTCTTGCCCCAAAGTTAGATCAATTCCATTTGCATGTATGGCCATTAATCTGAAGTCACAGCCAGGGAAACCATTAGTTTAGCTTAGCAACAATGAGAAATGCTGAGCTCTGCATAAAGGTAAATAATCCCCTCCACCTGAATCTCTAAAGCTCATTAATTAAGAATGAAAAGTAAAAACAAGTTGTCTCGTCGACTTTGCTGCAAGAAAGAGAATGAAGTTATCACTTAAAACAACAAACAATTACTTTAAAGGAAAAAATACCATACAAAATGATATATTTTTTTATTTTTAACAAATGCTGTGAGCCAATTGCGTTAATCAGCCTCTGATAATAACCTCATAGCCATTAGTTTCTGCTGAAGATCAATCAGTAGGTTTACATGCAAAGTTAGGTCCAGCTATGCTAATAAAAGGCTCCATTAGCCCGTCGACTTGGACTTCTGTCCTTCTTCAAGTCTGCATGTGCAGGAAGTAAATGGATTTATTGATGAAGTCATGTTCCTACACTACGACAGGTGGTGAAATACGCTCTTCAGCTAGCGCTGTCACCGGTTGACCTTTTGTCGACACAAAAATCAAAAGAGCAGTAAAGCTAACGGAGGTAGCAACCCAAAGGTAAACTGGCACGATGGACAATCTTGCTAACACCCGTATGTGCCACAATAATGACCAAGTTATCTGCTCCTTCTGGTTTGAGTTACTTTACGTTTTTCCTGCTGTTCAGCTTCCTCTCGCACATGCATAACCAGATTTCAATCACGTTTTTTCTGTGTGTTGATTTCAGATAAATTAACATGTTGGCATGTACTTTAAAAGCCTGATTTAGTCAGACTAACACAATCATTTGATTTTCCTAGGTGTCATGTGACCATGCTGTGTGAGTGTTGAGGTGGGATAAGAAATCTTGAGAAAAGTTGACAAAGGCATATAATTTCACTATTTTCATCTGTAGAGAAATACACATTTGGTGTGTGTGGGTGAGTATTTACAACAGCAGGGCATCAGTTCAGCTCCTTCATGCATTTTTGATTATTTTTGGACAACAAAGGAGTTGTGTGTGTCTATCAATGTTTGATTACACAGGCCTGTAAGAGCACTTCATTGTTGGATTTGATCTTCTGTTGACCGAAAGTACAGAAAAGCACCACATTTATCTTCCATTTCTTAATGTTTGTTTCAGATTCCCATCAATCATGGTCTCCATTTGCAAACTAACGCAGAATGACTTGGCAGTTTTGCATCGCAGATTACATTTCACTTTTAATTTTAATAGAGGGTTAAAAACAAGTCAAATCTATCAGCATCATTCCAAAAACACGAAAAATGGAGTGTTTGATAATGAGTTTTTTCCTCCATTCTGCCTACTCGGTGGTTAAACATGTTTTCAGAATATTGTTTTCAAAGAAGTACTTTATTGATCCTCGTGGGGAAAGTGATTTTCTAAATTTGAACACACTCTAAGAGCAGTGTGCAGCAGCAGCTTTTTCCAACAGGGTTAGAGGCACTGACAGCAGCATTAACATACATTTCTTACAAATACAAATCAACTGCAGCCTTCAGACTATTTGAACAAGAAAAAAAAAACAATCTCTGCCTGCATATCAGTCTGTCAGGTCTAAAATGTCAAAACACCGGTTCTGCCATAGATCACGTTGTGAAATCTTGTTTCTCAGGCTTCAAACATGCTGATGATGTCAGTGTTAGGCTAAAGTCAAAGGTCAGATTCCACATTATTCCGAAGCTGAGGACTCGTCGGGGGCCAGCCTCACAGATAACGTGCTTAGACTCTATAATCTGGAACTAAAACGACGCTGGAGATTTGCACATTGCAAAAGAGGATGTGTAAGCTCTCTGTCAGAGAGTAGCTCTACGGAAAATAAGTCTTGCATCATCTGTAATACCCTGCGAGGTGTATTTTATAGTGGAACGCATCATTTGAACACATGAGTAACACGTTAAGAAATTCCGTCCTCTTCGTGCCAAATGCCTTAGCAGCCTTTTTTTATTTTTATTTTGCAGAAGCAAAAAACCACAATGACGACATTTATTTGGTCACTCTCTTGTTTGACTGGCTACAGTGAATTCTTACTGTTATCCAGATTAATAGATGTTCTCACTTGTGAAAGAATAATTGCCCATCTGCTTTGAACAGCACAGCGAATTAAAACATGTAAATCAAATCTCTTTAATGAATAAAAGCTTTTGTTTATTTAAAAAAAAAAAAAAGAGAAGAAACGGCATTAATTCCCCCACTGACCAAGGTGATGAACCACATATGGCAGAGAGTTAATGTGACAGTGAAAGCTTTTTTTTTCAAAGCAAGTACACACAGATTAGGGAGGATCTACAAAGTCTATCACAATCTGATAAGACGTGTGTTGTTTTCATTGGTGAGTGTCTCTGCTTTTATCTCCTACAACTGCTGAGCTTCTCTTATCATGCGCAGCACAGTCTGGAATTCCAGCCTCTGATAATTGTCTCATGGTTACTCAAGCAAAGAGTTAAACTAGCCCGGACTGTAAAAAATGACATAAACAGTAATTTACCTGTAAATCTTGGGAATTAGAGCACATTTAGAATTGTTTGTTTTAACCAGATCCTCACCAAGAGGGTCAAAATGTTCTGTTTAGAATCATCTTACTGAGAATAAATAGGAAGAAGCTATGAGAGGAGTACACACACCTTATTCTTTAATGATTGCTTCTCACTAAATTCAAAGTTCGGCATTTTAAAATTAATTCGCATTTTGAAATTCGGTGACCACCTGTCGTGTGTGTGTCTGTGTGTGGTAAATAATGATGCTCCCAGCTGGCATCCTATTTATTTGCTCAGTATAAAAGGCTGGAACGTGAGGACGGGTTTTACAGTGTGTGCAGACAGAACATGAAGGGGGCGCGAGCTGAATTCTAGACATTGAGTGAAAGGTGTTATTACAAGCAACTTCAGACGTGTGTTTAGTTGGTTTATTTGGTAAAACTCGACTCTCGCCTTGTATTCAAATTACCAGTTTGATCATTTGGTCCACACCAGGCAATTAAACTTTTACTATGTGCCATATAGACTCCAGCATGAACCACTTTCACACCTGCAAACAAACTATAAACTTGGTCCTATTGACATTTCATCAATCTTTATCTTTAATCAAATAATTAGTATCTTCTTCCATGATGCACCGAATAGTTCGTCTGGACGTGAGTGCTCACCAGAGCAATAATGAGGAATAAGCAGCTGAAGAAAACGACTGATTGACTAAATAATTTGTTCATTTGTGTACTCTCATTATCACAAACAATTTTTAAACCTGAAGAAATTTGTCATTTAAATTCATCATATAGATATTTCATATCTAAACAAGGCACATAACATGGCTTCTTAATGTCCCTTCTACGCATGCAAGCATCTTCTGATTTTTACAGCACATTTTTAACATCTTCAACTGTTGTTAATCAGATTAAGGATTTTAGTCTACTCACGCTTTACTCTAAGTTAGTATTTTTTTACATTTATTTAAAGTTTAATCAACTTAAAGTATGAGACATAAGCTGAGTTAATGTTTGCAGCAGCCATAAAAACACAGATTGTATGAATCTGCTTTATTCAGCGTTTTTACTGGTTTTAATCACCAGAGACCTCTTGGCTCATGGTGAAAACCTCAATGAACACTTAAGGAAATTACCTGCAACGGAATGAGGACAACTCCCACGACTCCATCCTTTGTTACTGTTTGGATAGAAAGAAGCGGCAGACAGGCTCATATTGGCCGTTCAAAGATTTGAGGAGTCGAAACACAGCCGAGCTCTTTTTGTAAAACTCACAGATTTTAAAGTCAAAAGCATTTTTTTCTGAGCTCTATATGGCTTTCCCCATTTAAATTTTGACATTTTGCAAGAATCGCTGGATTTGGTCTGAATAACAGTTATTTACCAGAAAGAATTTCATTTTCATTGTAAGTTTTTTCATTTTATTTGATATCTTTTGGTATATCTCCTAAAAGTAGCGGCTGTGTACATCATAATTCTTCAATGTCATTGAAAGGGTAGAGAAACATGAAGTAAAGGTGAGTAACTGAGGTAATCCATAAAAACAGATAAACATCATTTTGGAAACGAATGTGCTCAGGCTTGTAGTTTTCACTGATTTAATTTCTATTTTGTTACGTCATATTTCCATTGGCAAAGACATCAAACTTTTATTTGACTGATATCACTGATAGAGTAAATAATAAATAAATTGATTTTTTTTTCAAGATTTCTAAAAGATGAAGTTGTCTGCTTTTGCAAATGAACTCTTCACTTTCTGTCAAGTTAAAGAATTCTAAGCATCAAGGTCTCACCACCAAAACCAACTTTTAGTTGTGTTTTTTTCATACAAAATTGCACCACCAAATTCCTACATATTTAAAGGTCCTGTAGAATAACGCGTTACAAACGTCGGGCTTTTCTGGAGATTTGTTGAATTGAGAAATAGACAAGGACAAGACGAGTCAAGAGACTAGAGAGAACAGAATGAACGGGCTCCTGCTGGGTTGTGGGATCATTCATAAACTGAGCTGAACACAAATAGACACAGAACACACTAAACACACATCAGCCAAAAATCTCAGCGCTTTATCTCTCAATGTCGGTCATTGAAGCAAAGCAAAACCTTAACTTGCTGTCATTATTTTCTAAAGCAATAAGCACAATCTGTAAAATCGATGCTATAAGAGCTGACAGGAACGGGTTTAATGAATTGTAATAATATGTATTGAGGCATGTCAAACATCTTCTTTTTTTATCTCCCACTGCAAAGTCATAACCCCTGGACACGTAGCCTGGAGGAGTACAACTCAAGGGTGAGGTAAAGCTGCTTGGATGCCAGGAGAAAGCCGAGGCAATGGTTGACCTTGTCCTTCTTTGCTGTTGGTCTGTGGGTTTGGGCCAGGGACAGGAACTCCCTGTACAGACACTGTGTCTGCGATTGCTGAAACGACTCCACAGTAGAACGCTTTGTTCACTGCCACCAAGGAAAACCTAGACAACAAAAACACACACATTCTGGAAAAATGAACACTTGAGAGGGGTCGTTTTCTCCCCAAAAACGTCTTGCTTGGGTTTCAGTGGTAAATAATATTCCCTTCAGGGGGAGGAGGAGGAGGAGGAGGGAGGGGGGAATCGTGCAGCTTTACGAAAATGCCTCGAGATAATGTGTACGAGACCTGTTGTTATCAAACCATTAATCTAGATTTACAAGTAGTGAGGGGTTATGATGAAAAAAGACTTTAGTTGTTTAAGTGTGTGTGTGTGTGTGTGTGTGTGTGTGTGTGTGTGTGTGTGTGTGTGTGTGTGTGTGTGTGTGTGTGTGTGTGTGTGTGTAAAATTAGTTTGGAGGTCTTGTAGTTATTTGTATCACTTAGAACAGGGTTGTAAAACATGTGGCCCGGGGACCAGAACCGGCCTGCTAAGGGTCTGGCTCACTGGGTAGAGTAAATAAAAAAAAAGACAAAAATATAAACCAGTTCCTGTTTCTGCACAGCAATGTGAGGCCGGTGAGCATTTTTCAGGTCTCTAGGGTTAAAATATTTACAGTTTTGCCTTGTAAATCGCTTGTAGGGCAGGAAATCACTGCACCTGCTGCTTCAAAAAGTAAATACTGCTCATCGAGTAAATGTTTTGAATTGTATAGGACTGAATATGGAATAACTGAGACATCATATTGTTGAAATTGCACTTTTTTTGTCTTCTCTCCTGTTTTGTAAATTGAGGATTAATTAATTGGGTAAATATTTGTAATGTATTCCTTCACATTTGTAGGTGTTATTTAAATGTTAATTTTTACTTGCCCACTTGAAATCAAATCCGCTGGATGTGGCGCATTCACTAAATTGAGTATGATGCCCCTGACTTAGAACAATCTTAAAAAATAAGAGAAAGCAGATAGATTCTGAGAGACGATTACACACTTGCATATAAATGTGATCAAACTGCGGAATTTCAGAGACTCTCGCTCCAGTCTATCTGAAGATGTTTCACATCCACTAATACCAATATTTAAAAAAGAAAATGCAAAAGCAACAGTTGGCCAGCTGCCAGCCGATTCTCAATACAGCTGACCAAATATCACTGGCAAATGGTGTCACTTCAATCACAGCGCCCCTAAAAACTGATAGGTTATCCAATTATGTGCGTTGATGCATTTCTGCGAAGCTGGAACATTGCTCGTGACCTTTTTTCTCGACAGAAATGAAAATTTTCTCCCCCTCGGGCTAAACAAAAAAGCTCACAGCGCTCCACTCCCTCTGAGTGAGTCATGCTGGGATAGTCAAAAGCCTACATGATGAATCTACAGACATCGCTCCTGGAGTGGGGCCGTTTACCGGGCTACTGCAGGCCTGTGGAGACAGACCAAACACCAAACAGGACGCCGCCCTCTCCTGCCGCGGCGTGACTCTTTCATTCTCCGCGTTGGAACGTCTCAGGGGGGTTTTACAGAGGTGTCGATCGGCGCTACAAAGTCCCCTTTTGCCGCGCTCTCTGCTCGGTGTCTCAGAGCAGGTTATCTCTCCCCGCAGCAAGCCGCCACGCGCCTATTGCACCTGATTGTCTCATCGGCACATTCCAGGTGAGAGGGCCCGACAAGCCGGGACAGAGCGCCCCAGACAGTGATACACTTGTTCAGCAGCCGCAGGTGTAGCTGCCCTCTTTCTTTTTTTTTTTTTTCTTCTTTCCCTTCCTCCTTCTCTCCCAGAGGTATTAGGCCTCACGGAGAAGCGAGAGTAATCTCAAGCAAGGCAAGGAGAAGGGAAAAAAAAATCAATGACAAATGACTTGGCTTATTTCACAGAGCAGTGTAAGGAAGAAAGAGCGGCCATTTGTGTGTGTGGTCATTTTAATGAAAAATTTATTTTAAATATACAATAAAGTAATAGACTAAATGGTGGAAACACCCTGCACAATACATTAGGGAAAGGAAGCTTTTAATATATGCATTAATTCAGCCGCAGTGGGTCAGTCAGGAAATTGCATGTAAGGGCAAGAGGTCGCCAGAAATGCACCTTATCATATGGTGAAATCAGCTAAAACCTTTAAATTCATCATATATGCTATGCTATCGAAACATTAGCAGAATAATTAACTGATTAGCACAAAACCAAACAAAGCATTCTAGCTTCATTATGAGTTAAAATGACCTGCGAGATTTTGACTCAACACGCCTCTCAAAACATAATAAGCTTGTCAGGTGCCTGGCATTTTGTCTTCCACCTGTACTTATGAGAATACACTTTTATCAGTTCCTCATTATGAATTTTATTCCACCCTCCGGAGCAGAATAATGCTTCCCTGCTCTGACATTAATAACTCCCCTCTAACCATGCAGACGCACACTACTACGTGCACCTTCGAAAGCGTCGCCCTGCACCATGTGGGTCTGTTTCTGCTGTCAGCCGTTCAGGGGAGGGAGGAAACAGGAACTGAAGCATTCTGATGATGTAATTGGCAGCAGATGTGGAGGAAGATGGAGATAAAGGAGAAGGAATTCAAAATAATATCTGTTTGGGCATGCACCGGGGGGGTATCATGAGCGCAGAGGGATCATGTTATGACTTTTGTCTCACTGATTCACTGCTGCTCAAGCGCTTTCGTTTCACAGCGGTTCTGAGCTATGGAAATATGACATTTTGGGCCGAATAAACAGCGGCGGCGATGCTGCGCAGAAACGCCGGCGAAGCCCTTCATAAAAGCTCAGCTATCCAACACCTGATCAGAGCTCACGCAGGGGCCCGCTACGGAAAACAAATTGGATATGCTAATACGCGAGATGCAATATGAGCCGGTTGTAAACAGTATTATCAGCGTCGTTCATTTTGTGAGACGACATCAGCATGGGAGGATTTCGAGCTCCGCAACAAAGCGGCCTAATGCCGTTGAACGCGCCGACTGTTCCCCCAGCTCTCGCGTGAAAGTCACGGCAAAGAAAGTGACCAAAGAAGGTCAAGGAGCCGCTTTTTTTTTCTTTTCTTTTTTTTTTTCCTGCCCTGCCTTGGTTGTGGTCTGACAATAAGGTGGTGAGAACAACAAGGCAGGGCTGAGTAAGAGGATGCGGGGGGTGAGGGGGGCGGGGGGACGCAGGCTGGGGCCTGCATCGGCATTAAGTTATGCCTTTTGTGAGGAGAAGCACTTGCCTGTGGCAGGTGCAGGTAGCAGACGTGACGCTTGGCCGAGGTGTTCCTACCGAGCAGCCTGCCGAGCTGTCGGGACAAGTCGGGAGGGCTCGGTTGCCACCCAGCTCTCTGGAAAAGCCAACCAGATCCCGGCGCACCATGACTTGCACTTCTGAAGACGGTGGATGGAGGAACTGGAAAATCCCAGGGCTCGAAGATAAAATTATAGGATTGGCGCGATGCTTGTCATGGAGGCTAATGTCGGGGATAATACACCATAACAGCAATTACAATGCTGGGGATTGTCTCTTTTATCTTCCACCCTAATAAAAGCATTCAAAACATTTTACAGACTTGGAAATAAGTCATATGTGCTCAGCAATTCTATTTAACTCTCTATTGTATAAACTCAACTTTTTTTTTTGTTTCAAAATAGACCAAATAAATATAATCCAGAGACATACTAACTTTTTTTGTGTTTTTTTAGCATTGGTTGCCTAATAACATGGTACCATAGAGGAAAATAATGAAAACATTGTGAAAATAGTTTCAATTGTAATAATATAGTAATGACATTTAAAATTGGAAAATTGAAAAATGCGTTAACTATAACAAACTCCAACATTGGAAGGATTTACAAAGTACAATACGACATTGTGTGCACCGACGTAACTGCTAACAATCTTACTACAACTAACATCGTAACGTCTGTCAAATTGATGGATCTGAAACCATAACTATATTATTCCACATGGTTGTGGAGCCCGAATCCATAAAGTTTACAATATGCTTTTTGGACAATGTCGGCCTATAACTAAACGCACAATGCTGACAACATGCCAGGCCATATTTGAGGAGAGAAATGTCGAGGATCCTCCCAGCAAAGAGCTCTATGAGAAAGAAAAGGCCTTTCATACTAATTTTAAACAAAATTAATAAGAAATTTAAACACGGATATTGGTTCTTTTATGGCCCCACTTCTTTTAATACATTTCATTATAACTGGTGATGTACGGTGTGTGTGGGAATAGGGATAAAACGGGCTTGGTGCCATATGGCAACCTGGTCCCATTGAGGACTGGACCAATCCTAAAGCCTGAGTTCAGAAGGGGACATAATAACCAGCGGCTCTTATGAAGCATCGCATAGGTGGAGTTTCATTTTCCACTCAAGCTCCTCAAAAATGTATCTGTGTTTCCTCTGAGATCTCAGATCTTTGATGTTTTTTTTTTAAGTCTGACTGTATTCAGCCTTCTGTCCGAGTGTTTGAGGAGGAAGCCTGTGTTTACGCCGCAGAGGCACCTGTAGCCGAACCAGCGCAGCGAATCACAGACAAATGGAAGCTTGCAAGTCGGGCCTTGTCAGGTGGGATTCCTGTCATCACAGTACAACAGTAATCATCCAACAATAGTCTGAGGTCTGGCTAAAAAAAAAAAAGAAATGGGAATGAAAAGGTTCAGTGTGAAAAACGCGTAACAGAATCCTCCCGATGGAGACGTGAATCGTGCGCGTGCTTACAAAACACTTTCTTGTCGTAGGTGTGGCTACAGGGATCATTTTTTTTAGGTTCAGGGATGCTTCCGCGCAAACGTAATTTTCTGACAGCGCCGCGGAGGAGGCGGAGGGAGCGTTTCCTGGGTTATGGTTATGGTGTTTAGACTTATCAAAATTCCACGTCAGGTTGTTTGCAGTCTGATCTGAGCTATGAAATCTAAGATTCAGAGCCTGTTTCAGCCTGCGTTGAAGGGGGGAAAAAAAGTGATGAGATGATATGAAAGATTTTCAGCCCTCATGCTGGTTCTGAAAAAAAAAAATCAAAGATCTCGTCAGTGCCCACCAACATGGCATCACAGGAATTTAGATATACCTCTTTAGAGCCGTGTAGCCTGGAGCATTTATCAGCAGGTACTCTTGATGAAGGCATGTTATATACTTCAATTTGTGTGTCATTCACAGAGAAAAAATTGGGATGATACGGATCTAAAATGCAAAGTTTAGCAGCAATTATCTCCTGCGGACACCTGAAGGCGTGAAGGTTCCATTTACAATGAGGGCAGAGTAAGCAAAAAAAAAAAAAAAAAGAAAAAGAACGCGTCCCCTCTTCTGTTTGCTTTGCCTGAATGAATGGCAGATCCACCAGCATGGCAGTGTCAGAATAGATTAGCGCCACGGTCCATCTCCCTGGCTTCACAAAATAAAAATCCTCTTAAAAGCAGGGGATGTCACTCAATCTCTGGAGACATGTGCTTGCACGGTGGATTCACTACTGGGAAATATACCTGTGCAAATAGAAGAAGTTTAAACTGAAAACGAGCTGCCAGAAAAGGCATTTGACCATTCTGCCCTTAGACAGGCATATGTATTCTATTAATATTTAGCATTTAGAAAAGAAAAGTCACAGAATAGACAATAGCCTAAAAATATTAGGTTGACTTATTATTCTATTAAGACATACAGGACAGGTTCAAGTAGCGCTTATCTTAAAAGGATCTTCATATTGCCCTCAGCTGTTATTTTATATTCATAGCTCGGGGCTGAGAGTAAAAGGAGGCTTTCCAAACCCATTCAAAGCATTCAGTCCATGTAGCTAAGAAAACAACAGGAAGTGCCTATGTGAAGAGCCCAAAGGCAGAGGTTAAGAGTTCATCGCTTGCAAAACCACTTCACTTCTCTCCTTACATGACAAGAGCTTTCATTTATTCAAACGACCTAATGAGTTGATGAATTCCCATGAATGGGGCTGATCGAACTCATGATTACAGAAAAAAAAAATATATATATATATAGTGGAGACAAAAAGATGCATCTTGAAATGAGTGCCAGTGTCTATGTGGAAGTCTGTAATATAAATAGAACACAAAATATATTGCACAGTTTCTTCATTTTGTCCTAAATGCATTTGCTTGATTATAAAATGAATTAAATCATTTTTTTTTGCCACAAGAGGCATGAAGGTGACATTTTCGGCTGTGGTTAAATGCTTGTAATTGAGTTTCATGGTCTGTTTTTTTGATGATGTGGTTTGGATCGTCATGGTGGCTTATTGGTCTAAGTCACAACCGCGTAACAAGAATATCCTTTTTATTTATCTTCTTACATTGCATGTCATTCCCTCAATCTCAACTGTTCTCGATCATAGGCAAAACACCTTAAAAATATATGTATGATGAGTATATGAATGATTTCACTGATGATGGTCTCCTGCTTTGGAACTATGTAAACCAGTGGATGGATTCAAATTAAAGAAAGACAGATCTGTATTGGATCAACATGATGTGCTTCAACAATAAATATAATAAACTAATATTTTGTTACTGGGTATTTTTAAAGGTGGACATGAATATCAAATTTAACAACAAATATACAATGAATACATGAATACACAATGATCCCCTTTTACTGGTTTCACACTGCTATGTCCTGTTTAAAGCTGAGAATTGACATGAGGTCATGCGGTCCGCTGGTTTTCTTGCCTCCTGATGATGATGCACGCAGAACAGAGATAATGCAGATCGCCCTGTGAGATATGGGAGGACGGTGACCTGTAAGGTGGATTACCTGTCCAGGAAGTCGACGCTGTGTATAGCCTGTCAGCTTAATGCCCACGGCAGCATTTAAAGTCTGTCAAGAGGAATCAAGCCGGCGCGCACATAAATTTACACTCTACACTCACACGTTATGTAGATGCACACATGAGGATTACGGGAGTCGGTTTAAATTCATTTGTCCACACTTGTACGTGCGTCTGCTGTGAAAAAAAAAAGGTTCGGTCAGGAGCTTATCACAGGAGCTGGGGAGAAGTGGATTTTTTTTTTTGCCCTGCTTCTGAGAGAGATCAGCTGTCATTTGAAGCGAGGATGTAGCCCTAATAGTCTACATTTTCAGCAGAGCACCGTGTATCTCCTCAAATTGATTGGAATTACTTTCTGTACCGCAATAAGGCTTCTCAACCCTCTCCTTTTCATCTTGCAGTCTCATTGATCACTGGAGTACAGGTGTGCTCATCATCCTAATGCAGCTTCTCTGTGTGTGTGTGTGTGTGTGTGTGTGTGTGTGTGTGTGTGTGTGTGTGTGTGTGTGTGTGTGTGTGTGTGTGCACCAGTGAGTCAGATTTGCTTGTGCTCTAACTGGGCTAAATCTCGCATGCCAAACCGCTTCGGTGTAATACCTCGCCGCATTTGTGCACACGTTGTATGTATGTGCGGGCAGGCATGTGTGTATAAACGTGTGTGTGTGTGTGTGTTGTGGTTCCAGTGGCATAATGATAGACTGACAGTGGGAGCGACAGCACCACCCCAAGCAAGCAAGAAAAGCCCTGCATTCCTGGGCTGCGAGCTGTGAATCTGAGCACAGATTGCAGGTTAAAACACGCAGCCGGGACCCACCACTGTTTTAGTAAATACTTTTAGAGCTGGTGTTTAGACATCATAGCTTTAGGACAAGGGTGGGATTGATTTCCCAAACAAGGATTATGTGTTGTGGTTGTCCGGTTTTATTGAATGGCGGAAATGGAAAATCACCTGCTAAGGAAAAGGCTTGTTCCCCAAGTGTTTACTGATGCTTCAAAGTAGTGGTTTGGACAGGATTTAACACACATAATATTATACTGTTCTCTCCTATTTATCATTAAAGTTTCCAATGGTGGGCGGTTTTACCTCCTCGGGGCGTCTAACGGTTAATCAAATAAAACAATATAAAAAGGTTAGGGGAACAATATGCTATTATTCTCCTGCTCACAAGTCAACAAACATATTTCACATATGATGAAGGGTTGCAGGCAGACGCTGCTTCATTTTCACCTGCCGAAAATGGTCGGGCGTGTTAGAGACGGGAAGCTGGATACTTTAATTGTATGGTAAATATGCAGCTTTAACCAGCCGCCAGTTAGCATAACTTAGCACAGGGAGATGCTGGGAGGATGAGTTCTTTACCTCTGGACCGAGTCTAGACCACGACCTCTAAACTAACCACTGGGAATTCATGAGAGTCTTAGCTATTTTCTCATCTAAGGAAATTAAGGGCAGCTATGCCTTTATAGGAAAATCTAAGGGTAACAATTGTGGTATATGACTTATATATGTTATTTTAATACATATAAGTTTATTTGAGAGATGCTGGTAGGATGATTTTTTTACCTTTAGAGTCAATACAACAATCTGTTTAATTCAATCAGATAAGCTAAACTAACCACTGGGCATATGTGATAGTCATGTCTAGTAAATAACTGCAACTATTCCTTTATATCAAAGTTAAGGGTAACAAGTGTGGTAATTGACACATTTGTAATAATAGTAGTACATAGAAATTTAATTGATAAGTGCTGTGAATTGAAATCTCGAGTTAGAAGTGACGTTTCACTTTGTAGCACACTGTAATAGGAAATTATGGATTTATTCTGTGGCTCATTCTGACTGCATAGATCTGCATAGATCCACCACCTGCCACTCAAATCTGAAAACACCTGCTTCCTCCACAGTGTCCAGCGCCAGCTGGCTCACTGGAGGAAAACCCAGAAATAGCCATAAAAAGAATACAAAACTCAGCCCAGACCCATGGATGATATCTTACCCGCATCTGAGCATCAAACATTTAATCCCATAAACGCTCATGAGAGTGTTTCATGGCTCCTGTATATCCTGCACTTTTCCAATATTTATCCCCTCGCCTTTAGCTATGCTCCTTTTTCCCCCCTGCTCTCATTCCAGCTGTCCAGGGGTGGCTTGAGCTATGAGAGGAACTTTTCCTGAACTCCCATCCAACATAATCAAAATGAAAATGTTCCCAATAATAATACCCACTCCCAGGATTTACTCAGTAACCTTTCCTCCCTGGTCCTTTCTTTAATTGAAACATTAATCACGCAGAACTGCTGGTGTGACTGCGCTGCTCAATATTCCCAGGCAATAAAGCGAAGGGCCGGCGATCAGTGTCTCTGAGATGGTGGAGTGATGATCATGTTTGGTGGGAACACACAGGAAGGAAGATCCACTCCACCTACAGGATTCCACCGGACATAACAGAGGGTATCAGCCGGATTAGCTCGGCCTGCGAGCATGCTCTGCTGGATTCTTTCAACTTGACTTGATAACAAGCGTCGCCCACTCGGCTCTTCTGGTCTTTCTTGTTCATCTCCGTCTCTGCCTCGATGCTTTTCTCATTGTAATTCACTACAGTTTTGCAACATTTATTCCTTCCCCAGGCTGCTCTGCTACATGCGATTCTGTCTGATCCCTGTGGTTCATTTGTCCACTTCTCACATCTTCCGTGGCGTGCATATAGAGTCAGATCAGATCTCTTTCTTCAAAATACTAATTATTATACACCATTTTCTCCAGCAGCACATTGCTGTGTTTTATTTGTGATGTATAAAGTATTACAGAACTAAAAATAGTCATATCTCACTGCAAAACACTCTTTTACAAGTAAAAAAAATCCTGCATCCTTTTAAATGATTGGTTTAGATTATTATTATAGATGCATCAACATGTAAGCATCATTTTTACTGGTCGAGGTGAAGATATTTTCAGATTCTTTATATGATCATATTAATGTTCATCTTAATAAAAGAAGCAAACAGTGTTATATTAATGTGTACAATGAAGAGTAGATAGAAGAGTACATTAGAAGTTTCTACACATAAAAATAAATTGCTATAAATAAATTGCAATCAGTTGCATTGTATACTGACTGATTATTTTGCAAAAAAAGACGTAAGTAAACAGAGTGTAATTAAATATAAATCTAGAAATAAAACTATAAGTATAATATATAGAAAATTGACAAGCCGAACACAGATACAAAATTTGATTGGTATTGTAAATTAATATTTGATTAAAAAATGTCATTATTATTATTATTATTCACACACCAGCATATAGGTACTTAATTTCTTGGGTAAATATACTTACTTACTAATTTAGAATAAGCTATGTAGATGCTAGAAAAACACATAATATTCTTTTTTCTCATAAGTAAAGGGCAACGTCCTGGCACATTGCTGCTTAACTGTCACACTGATGCGACTTATTGGGACACTTGTATACCATAGTTGTTATTTTATATTTATATATTATGTTCTATTATTTCCTCCTGTGTCATGTCAAAACTTCTGCTGTGGATAAAAATGGCCGCAGGCTGAATGATGCTTTACAAATAAAGGTTTAAGTCAAACTAATGATGGAAGTGGAGGCGTAAATCCTCACGTCCCGATCGGTTGTATCAGAGCCGCTGCAGCTCGTCCCGTCAGAGCGACGCAGACCGACTGACTGAAGGATTTCCAGGAGGCTGTCATATCAGACCTGCTTCAAACCTGAACCGACTCGACATGTTTGAGCAATTGCTGGAGTCCAAGGACTCGACAATCCCCTGTTAAAAAAAAATGGGATTTTGTTTAACAATTTCACCGAAACAAGAATGTAATGGTGCCAAGGTTAAACACCTTTGATCAGACTGGATAGAGAGAACTGCTGTGGGGAGGTGGTCCTCTTTAAATGAACTGAACTGATTACAGTAACTTTGTGCTGCGCCTGCTTTTATTGAAGCTAAATGAGAAGCAGTTTGAGGCTAATAAAATGAGTATTCACAAAGGGCCACTTAAAGCGAGTTAATCTCTAATAGTAGAGTCTGGGGGGCATAGATGTTTATCATTTCGCCCGTAGCAGAGTAAATAGCCTTCCCCGGCCTCCTGTTATGATTCAGAAACCTGCAGTGTGTGTAGGAGGCCAAGGTGGCGGCTGCACCTGATGAAATAAGGGCTTGTTGCCACCAGCTGGTGCAGAGCTGCAGTGCATGGTCACCTGCAGGGAACACCTGGAGCCAACAGACGTTGTTGGTGTTTCTTCATTCTAATGAGCAGGTTGTTGTCGCACGCACGCCGGTCAGCCGGAGCGGCGTCCTGACGAGCAAAGGTGAAATTAATGCGGAGGATTTCTCTTAATTCTGCAGAGGTTGTCCATAATAAGACAAAAGCCCGATTTTTTTTTCTTTTTTTTTTTAATCATGAGCAATCTTGCCACAGCCACGGCTGTGCTGCGTTTAGCGACGCTGTGTGATGCTGATGAGTACAGCAGCTCGCTGATGGCGTTCCACATGAAGCCTGGCAGACACACACACACACACTACTGCGTGTGACTGGAAAAATGTATGAATCTGTAGGATCTTGTGAGGCAGGATCGGTGCCACAGGCGATGAATCACATGGTCATACAGTGGCGATCATTATCCAAGGGTGTGAGAGTTTGTGTGTGTGTGTGTGTGTGTGTGCTGGGGGGGGAGCTGGATTAGTCAGGAGGGGCCGGGCTGGTTCAGCGGAAGCAAATTTCCAAAGATCAATGGTCAGTGAAACAATGGCACAGCCAGTGAATGTAACAAGTGGCTGCGATTCGAGCTCCAGTTTGTGCAGGACGTAGGAAACCAGGAAGGACACTGCCCTCGCTCTTCCTCTTCTACGTCAAAAATACACCAGCTCCAGGCACCACAAGCTGCCCCAGCATCAGGATCCTGTTTTCACTCTTTCTCTGTTCCACATTTGTGCCGGCCAAAAAGAAGAAGGGTCAACATGTAAGGCGGCGTGAGCTTTTCTGCCAGTCACGTGACAGACGGGGCTGCCACTGTCAAGGAAGCTATAATTTCCCCAAGCACTACTATGGGCTCTAATTTTAGAGACACATATGATCACTGGTGCTATGCTACTGATGTTACAAAGTGATAAAACTTAACTTGTAACTTGCATTCTTCGTGCAAATAGATGATTTCATTAACTCTACATGAGTTCCAGGGGTCATATGAAAACTGTCCCATTCATCAAACACTAGGAAAGAACTTTGCAGTGTCACGGCTCGATTGTACTTCCTGGACTTTGTGATGTCACGCAATCATCACACTATACCTACAATGAGTTTTGTACTTTAATTCGCAAATAGATCATGTTAAGGGGTATTAAAACTTATCCAACTAATGAAAGCCAGAAAAGTGCATAATAGGGCACCTTTAAGCTTAGTTTTTTTTTAATAGTCATACTTTACTTGAGTTTTTGTATTTCTATATACTTTAATTTTTATTTTACATTACATCCCCTGGAAAGCATCTTCATTACATTTAAAGGTAAAGAAGATACGACCTCTTAAAACAAAAAGGGTTATTGCACAAGGAAGTGACTGCAGTCCGGTAGTGATTCACTGAGCTATTATTACTAACTTCTGAATCTGTGTCACGTTATCAGTTATTCATAAGTCACTTGACATTATTGAAACTGCTTTTTTTTAAAAACTCAAGCTTTTCTCGCCCGACTCTCCGCGTCAAGTCATACACGGTTATGGATACAGCTCAATAGCCTTTCTGCTGATTTTAAAAAGTGATTTTTATGTAAATGGGGCGGTGTAAGGGTTTAGGACTGTACGTGCACACTCGGAGAAACCACAGGAGCACACATGGGGCGTGGGCCAACAACATAAGTAATGAAACAGAAATGGGGAGAGTACCATGTAATGTTGTATCTGCATTCAATCTCCATTTCCCTCCTGTTAAACTATAGCTGGTGAGCTGCACTCCTGCTAGCACAGGGGTTGGACTTCCAGCTGGAAATGTTCTATTGGGCTTTGGGCCCATTTCCTATAATCTTTGCTTATTAAAAGCAGCCCCTCCTGCTTTATTCACATGCTCTGTGCAACAGAATACTATAAATCCTTGTGAAAGAC
Organism: Eupleurogrammus muticus; assembly: GCA_036785175.1. Classification (NCBI taxonomy): domain Eukaryota; kingdom Metazoa; phylum Chordata; class Actinopteri; order Scombriformes; family Trichiuridae; genus Eupleurogrammus; species Eupleurogrammus muticus. The sequence goes on along the minus strand of JAYKQN010000014.1, from coordinate 12,709,687 downwards.
AGAATGTGCGAGAGAGAGAGAGAGAGTGGGGAGAGGAGGGGTAACGAGATGGGGAGAAAGAGAAATGGGCCGAGCAATCATTCACCATCATTATCATCATCTTGATTCATTATCTGCCTAATTATTGTCTCTCAAAAGAAAGAGAGGAAACAATACTTTAGGCTGCATATTGCAGAGACGGGATTGCTTGTTTTCTTTCAGACTTTTAGTTTGCTTTAATATGCAAAGATTACGCAGCAAATGAACGCTAATAAATTTGAAGCCACATAAATTAGTAATGAATGAGATGTTTGCGAACACTCCAGCACTCATTTGTCAATTAGGAGTCGCAGCGCTTCATGTCAACAATATTTGTACCGACGGAGGCCGAGGGGTCTGAGTGATGCAGACAATCAATCAATAACCTTGTGATCTAAAGTGACCTTCGGGTCACTCCCTGCTTTTTCACAAGGGAAACCCCTTTTTTGAAGCTTTTACACTAGTGGCACACAAGTGGTTTCATTAAAAAGAGATTTACAGCAACTATAAAAAGAATGTTTTAACATAGATCTCACGACAAAACACCGTCCAAACATTGTTATTTTTTCCCCTTTAATAGTTTTTTTTTTCAAAGCCCCCTTTTTTTTTAAACTAAATTTAGATTTTCACGTAGGCAGTTTTCGTGAGCGTGAGTCAACATGTGGACAGAGGTTATGGGATCCAGTTTCCTTAAATAAAAAAAGTGAGGCTAAAGTCACTCCATGAACAATGCGAGAAAAAAAAAGATCAATAAATAAATTGTGTTTGTTTGTGTGTGTGTGTGTGTGTGTGTGTGTGTGGGCGGGCGTGTTTTTTTTCTTCTGTCTGTCTGTGAACAGGAGAAGAAAAAAAAAAAGGTCATATAAATACCAAAATAGAGACTCCAGATGAAAAGATTACATGATCTTTGAAAGTGTAAGTGTGTGTTCTTGTTGCACGGGTTGATTTGTGTGTGCGTGCACATGTGTGTGTGTGTGTGTGTGTAATACTGAGTTTGCATTTTCTCTAACAAGGGTCTGGCGTCCCCGCAGCCGTCAGTGGGATCCACGCTGGGCCCTTTCGCAGTAATCAGCCAGACTGTCTTGCTCTAATTGTTTCCAGATTTGTGTGGGAGGTCAGAGCCCCGGAGTGCTGATCCTTGCCAAGTTTATAAACAGAGCAGTGTTTCCAGATGGCCACTGGCTCCAGACTGGCTAGCAGGTTGATTGGGACCAGAATAATAACAGGTGGAGAACAGACAATGAATTCCTTGACACTTTTTACCTCGCACACACACACACACACACAGGCGCAGACGCACCGACACTCTTTCAAACACACACACACACAGTAACACACTTTCAATATGGTGAGCAGGAGAGACTCCTGACGCCGTCTCTGTGGTTTGAGCTCAGTCACAACCAGATCTGAGAGGAATACAGGATGTAGAGCTCATTCTGAGCTCAACACACACTGTTTCAAGGTTGGTTTTGTTTTTACATGTGGGGGATAAAATAAAACAACAATTTAGAACAGTGCAGTGGAGAGGATTTATCCATTTTTAAGTTTAGTTTTGCGACCCATAAAATGAAGATTATTTTACAAGATATTTAAACAAAACAAAAATAGAAAAAAGACGGAGAAGACAGCGGCAGACCTGACGTCTCCGCTGCGCTGAGTGATATTTGACATTTTACAGTGTTTTTTTTTCTTTCCTTGACTTGGCTCGGTCCCAAGCTTTATGAAGCATCACCCCCCAAACGTAGTTTTTTTTTTTATTTTTGTGGTGGAACAATGTCAGCTGTGAATTGCAAAAGACGAGATTACAAAATATGAGGTTCCTGCAGGAAGCCAACTGCTTTCCGATGTTGTTTTTGGACGCCACGTCAGTTTTTGTGAAATCATTTTCGATCTCTAAAATCATCTAATTATTTTTTTTTTATTTTTTTTTTTTTGCATACATGCATGTATGCATGTATGTATTTCCGGCCATGTCCAAAAGCCAACATAAAGAATCCACAGGAAATATTAAGAGAATAAATGTGTCACATGTAATCTCGGTACAATTCAAATCTCCCCACTTTTGGAAGCGTCCATTTTTCGCGAACTTTGTCAAAGCTAAGCTGTTTTTTTCCGAGAAACGACTTCATACACACACATACACACACTCTCTCTCAAAGTGGAGATTTCAGCAACTCTGGTGAAGACATTCCCACCACAATCACATCATTAGCTCCAGCATGTCTCTTAATGCCTCTCTCAAGTTTTTTGTTTACAGAATCCAGTCCTTCCAAGGTCTTTGTGAGAGATCTGGGCTCTGGAGAAGTGGAGGGGAGTGTGTGTGTGTGTGTGTGTGTGTGGGGAGGGGGGGGTAGCCTTTCATCGGTTTTGCTCTGCTACACTTGTTTGGGCCAAGGTTGGCCCCTGTTTTTCAGTAAGCGTACTCCACTCCAGATGTGCGGCGGCTCCAGAGTGGCTGCCATGTACAGTAAATCGGCATCTGAGGGCTCGTCAATCTGTGGGGTAGAGCGCTGCGGTGTCGTCAGCCCCAGCCACTGGTATAAACGGAAATTTGTACTGCTGAGCTCCCATGAGGCCCTGGGGGAGGTGGTGTTGCAAAAAGAGGAGGGGCGGATGGGGAGCGAAAGGGGGCAGGGGAGGATATTTGGAAGTGAGAACTCCGAACTGAATGTGATGAGTAGCGAGGGACACCGAGGCTGTTAGCACGCACGCAAAAAAAAAAGTAAAAAAAAGATACGTCTGAATATCCTGGTCCGGAGGGATAATGAGCTTAGTTGGCCGGGCCGCCGGACGGCAGAATGAGCGGAGAGAGGATGACGTCGGCGAGCGAACAAATGATGACTTTTGCAGGGAAATTTATCTGCTGCTGAAAACGGAGACATGCGTGTGGAAGCAGGTCACAGTCGGGGTATTTCACCAAGCTTTAAATCAAACCGCCCGCTTCCAAAGTAGATAAAATTATAGCCGGAGGAAGGCGAGTTCATAAAGCGAGAAACAACCACCCGGTTCAACGGGCCTCCGGAGCGAAAACGGAAGCCGGCGGCGTTTGACAGAGCCGCTACCGGATACGGTGTTAGCTTCAGGGACCGGGGGCCCTCATCTTTAGAAACACGACATGTCCACGTCATGACCAGCACGCAAATATAGAACAGGTTATTATTAATAACACAACATGCCTCGGTTAATGTAAATACATGCAGCCTGAGTCATCGTGAAGCTGGAGCAGCGAGAGGACACAGAGCAGACTCTGGAGTGTCATCAGGGCAGACAGTGTTTCCCCCGCACATTCCTCCCTTTACATTTTCCCATGCTCGGAGCTTAGGGCCTGACTCAGCGCCATTATCACCGGGACCAAGTCATAGGAAAGCTGCTGATGACTTACAGAGTGAAGCTCTCGTGTCCAGACTAATGTTTATAGCTCCGTGCCACATGTGGTTTCCACCCCATGCTCGCCATTAAAGGTCAGCGCCATGTTCCTGTGACACTGAGCAGTCTGAAGCATGAGAAAGTTAAGATAATGATGGGGGGGATCAAGTGGGTGACCCATCACTTTTTGTTTGAACTGTCACCTGGTTAAAAGCTCTTATGATGAGATGTACATGTCTGTCAGTAACTGGGGTCAAGGCCTCAGTTTGAGGTTGTCCAAGACAAAAAGTGGAAATCAAAAACAATGAAAAAGGGCCACATATAAAGAAACTAGTCTATAACAATAGAAAGTCCTCAATTAAAGATTATACCTGAGTAAAAGCTCAGGGTTATTAGCATCAAAGATACTGTTCAATAGTGGAGTAGGAACCAGGAGAGATTCTAGGATCAGAGCAGCTAGGACCAGATAAATGTCAGTGTTTTGTGACATTTTAACACCATTTCATTTCCATATTTGTGAAATAAGAGCATCACATGGGGAAAGTCTGTGAATAAACCAATCAAATCCAATGGTGAGCCACAGCAAAAAAAAAAGAAAAATCGAAACTTCTGGCAGCTCTTCAACATGCACATAAACAGTCTGCATGTTTCTGGAGTAGACCAGCCTCCTATAGCGAGGCCCCAAAATACCAAAAAAAGGATCCATGGACTTATTTATGTTATTTATATAATAGACTTTTTTTTCTATAATGTAATGCAAAACACAAAATGCAAAATGTGAAATTCGTTTTTCAATGTTTGTGCCGTTCTCCTGTTTGTCTGTTTTATATAATACAAATACATTAACAAAAATGCACAGAAAAACAAGAAAAGTGCTTCAAATCTACCTGTTGCATTTTTGTTGTTAAAATATAACATTTCTACCAAGTAGAACTGTATGTTTTTGACACTTTTCTTGCTTCTTAAAAAAGTAATACTTTAAAAAATAAATGAATAAATAAAAAATTTAGGGATGCTGGGATTCAATTTAGGAAAGTTTTAGCACCCCAACAATGGCCTAGCTACGCATATGGTAGAAAGTATCATTTATATTGTATAGTGTTTATAGTTTCAACTTGAAATGTAGTAGACTGGAAGTATAACTACTCAAGTAAATTACAAGTACCACGCCATTGTTCTTATGTATAGTACAATATTAAATGTAGTTATTTACTTTTCACCACTGCAGTTCTTTCATTTTAACTAGTCTATCAATCAGAAAAACACAAGTGAAGCCAGATGAACTTTGATGGGCCGCAAAGTTTCCTGTTGTATACTCTACTGTCTGTTGAAGGCAGAAAAATACATTTAGAAATGTTGACCCTATCGACAGGGTCCACATGCTCCTCCCCTTATGATGTCACAAGACAACATATGTCCATTACATCTTTTTTTGCCAGCGCAACTCAGGCGTTCATCACACACGTCTGACGTGCCTCAAAATTGATACCTACCGTTCATTTAGACATGAAATTAACTTTATGGATCGTTACTGGAACGTTGTGTGTTTTGGGGAAACCCAGCGTCCATAAAAAATTAAGCAACCTGATTTCCTGTGGAGGAGAAGCCGTTTTTTTTTCTTTAAACCGTGTTACCAGTTTTTTATTTGGACTTTTGCATGTACACAGGAGACAGGAAAAGCAGGATGAAACGGAGCGATCGTTACATGTTGAGCTGCTTCGTCAAATCCTAAACACACACATCCAAAGCCTGACCACAAACCTGAAGGAAAACACTCGACCGACTTTATTTCTTAACAGTGTTTGTGTTGTTATCCTTCTGCAGGCGTGCCCACGCCGTGACCTTTTCCTTTCCGAAAAGACAGACCCACGGCACGACCCCTGTCCCTGGTTTCCTTTTGGGATCCCCCACACTCAACTTCGGGTCCCCCCCCCCTCCAGCCCAGTAACGAGGCAAGGCGTCAGAGGCCTGATTATTTGCACTGACCCGGGTCTGTCTCCTCGGGGCGGCTGCCTCGGCGAGCTCGCACTGGATCCCATTGACATGGCGAGAGGGAGAGAGAGAAGGGGGGAAGAAAACAGGCGCTGGCTCCAGTCAGTCGGCCCTCCTCGGCAGGTTGATGAATGTCCAGGACTTCACGATCTTTGCCACCCAAGCCAGCGGAGTCAGGCTACAATGAGTTACAGTCTCTAGGTTAGAAAACCCTCCTGCTCGCCACCGCCGCTAACCCCCCCGTGCCCCCCTCCTCCCCCAGAACCCGAGCTGGCCGGCCTCCCTCCCTCCGCAAACACTGGAGGTCTATCCTTGACTGCTCCGCGCCACCACCCTCGCCCCTTTCAACTCTCAGGCCCTGACTGGGCCGATTCTACCCGGCGACACACGCTCGCAGGTCCGGACCGCGGGCTGGCACAGGTCCCCCCCCCTCGGCATGCCGCTTACAGCAGGTTGCTGCAGCGTCGATGCATTTGAGAAACGTTAACTGTGTAAAAAAAAAAATAAACTAGAGTGGGGTTCGTTATGTTTTCCAGGCTAATAGAACGTTTCGTCTTCCTGAAGGCTGGACGCCGCCGCACGGCCCAACTTAACTAAATAATAAACGTGATAAATATTTTATCGTCTTTGTCTTTCCTGACTCCTTACCTCAGTGTCTATGGCGTCGGTGCACCCTGTAAACGCAAAACAGAGGTGAAAATGTGCGACGGGACGGCCGTAAAAACCAGAAGTGCAACGGCAGGAGGAAAACAACAGCATTGTTAAGACGGGCCCCCCGCTGCTGCGGCTAATTTTGCTCGTCATGGGCTGTTCATTGTCACAGCGAGCTGCAGGCGGGAATCAACCGACTGAGGAACTCTTGCTCGAGTGTTTTCCCCCGTCAGTGAATAACGGAGAATGGGCTGACGACAGCGGTTCTGCAGAGGGATGAATGTAATCACAGGCTCATACAGCCACCGTAACGTTTCATGACACTTATTGTCTCACGTGAATGTAAAATCTCATAACGCGATTGTCTCGGTAGACTGAGAGGTGACGGGTGCATTGGAAGCAACAAAAGAAAAAAGGGAGAAACAGCGAGAGGGATGATGAAACTATACAGAGCTGAAGACAAATATGCCATGCCATTAGAATTGCAATTATTCGTTATTACGGCAAAGCACACTCATTATGTTACCCTACAATTGAGACTGGCAACACTCGTGGTAATTTGATGACGCAAGTCGTGGTGCTTTTGGCTGCAGAGAGCGAGTCTGAGTGTTTCACGCCATTTTTCCAACTTTGGCCAGAAATACCGCCTAACCCCCTTAAACACATCACAGTTTTTTCCTCCTTCTGACTCCCAATAAACATTTATGTGATGTAAAAACACTGTTATAAGGTGTCATTATAATGATTCTATGAGTAAGTTATAATGTTCACAATTACAGCATTATTATAACACATAAACATATAACCTAATCAAGAGTATTCAGCAGTCTAATGTAGGGATAGGTGTAGGTATAGCGTGTAAATGTGACAATGCCAAAACCGTCATGTGTGTTTAAACCTAGATAGTTCAACAATTAAAAACTCATGCCATTAATTGGTTTTGTATTCTAGGTGGATTAAATATTTAAAACGTATCATTCTTTTTTGGTTTCACCATTTGACATTTTGTGTAAAAAACAAAAATCACACAAAATCATGATTGAAAAATAAAATCATACAAATGGACTTTTCAATCACAAGTAACCAACATGAACACAAAATGTACATTTTTAAAAACTCTATGAATGATTCTTTAAACTGTACTTTAAAACGTACAAACATTCGTAGATACATCCACTGGCTAACGTCTATAAATGCTGTCGCAGCGCTCCATACACACGTCTCCAACACATCTCAACCACTTCCTTCTTGCACGTCTCTGTGAGCATGTCAGTATGTCAGGTTTCGTACCCGTGGTTACTTTATATGTCAATCATGGCTGATAAAGCTGGTAGTAGCAAAAAGCATAAGTGATGATGGTGGCGGTGGTAAGAAATACCAGGCAATCTCCATGGAAACGAATGATTGCAAATGGCAATTATAGATTAAATTTAATATATACTGCTTTTAAACCATTTACTCTATGAACAGGCTCTCAGAACTTATATGTTCATAAGTTGAGGACTGTCAAAAAACAAATAACAACAACACTACTACCCTAGTAAACTTGGTACCAGATAGATATTAAAAAAAATACATGGTAATAATTTTTTGGAAAAAAAAAATCCAAATGGAGTTAAATGACATGAAACCGACATGAACAAATAATGTATATTTTGAGAGACCCAATGAATGCTTTTAAAACTGTATTTTAAAAATCTTTTGTCTTTCTCATCTTGCAAACCATGACTCGTCACTGACCCATATGAGTCTTATTTGATAGGTTGATCAGTGTAAACAGCATCTATACTAGTAACCCATCCTGAAATGAATAATGTTGGAAGTAACATTTCCTGGCCTTTATATTAAGCCTCAAGCAAAGCACAAATATCTCAAGAAGAAAGGTGTAGACCTTGAGAAATGTGTCATATAACACAGCAGAGCTACGACTATAGCAGACTATAGAATATCATATTGCAGAGTCAGAGGTTGAAGTGTTTTTGTTACTTGAGGCTCCAGAAAAGAGTCAAAGGAATTGTAATCAGCTGACACGGCCGCTGTCAAAGGATTCTTTGAATGGCTTTTCAAAGAAAACACTGTCCGCACACGGTTCATCCGTCTGTTCCCTTTAAACCGCATCTTACTTCCGCCCAGCGTCTCTCGCCCCCGCACCCACCCCCTGCTGCAAGAGACATTCCTCACAAGTTGGGTGAATGGCTGCCCTGTTGCAGGTCAGCCTCGGCGGCAGCAACAGGCGATTTACAGGGTCCCTGCTGTGTGGAGCTGTGACCTGGCCCCAGAGCAGTGCTCCCAGGTGACAAATAAAACACTAGGCCTCACAGGAGCGGGACCCCAGGCTCCACAATGCTAATTTAATACAATGTGTCTGATTGTAGCCTGTTTCAAAGTGGCTAGCAAGATCTTCTGCCAGCCATTCAGAGGATTACTGCTAATTGGGAAATAAACATGCGGAAAAATAGCCTGGGATGAGGTCGTTAATGTGGAACCCTCTTAATGGACACTTACAGCTTATTATTTTCGCTCTCGCAAAGCATTGTGTGATCAGAAAATAAAGGCTCCTTTATTCCCTCTTTCCACTGGATTTGGTGTTTTTTCCTCGACGTGCGCTGATTGTTTTTTTTTAGGCGCCACCAAAAGTCAGCGTCAAAGATTACGCTATGCAACGTGGCTGCTAATCATCATTTTATCTTTATCACAATTGTCTTGGCAATTTCATGTCAGGCATTGAGGCATAATTCATGCAAAAGCATATTTTAGTAATGATGATGGGCATTTGTAGATATGAACCAATCCCTACCGAATCCAGAAAACCAGACGGCCACAGCTTATCTGTGATGGCTTCCTTTGATATCTCTGTTGAAAGAACTCCACAAGAAGCAGACAGGAACTAAGAAACTGCCTTTTTAAAGCTGGAAGACGAAGTGAACATTTGCATCCATAGTGCTAACAACCCCTCTTGAACCACAATAGTTCATATTTCTGGGTAAAGAAGTTGTGTAAAACTTCTACTACTCTAGGTTTTCACTCTGAAACTCAGATCACACATACCATTCCCACAATATTCCCAGAACCTCTCGTCCAGGTTTTTATATGGGTAACTTTTATAAGAATGTCATGCAAATGTCTTTTTGCTCAAGGTAACATTCCCAAACATTCCATTAAACACAAGAAGTGATGTTTGTAAGAAGTCGTTTTTGGACGGTTCCCCTGAGGTTCCTGCTGCTAGTCATTTAGGTAACCCTCCCACAACGTTCTGTTGTGCAAATGTTTTTCTTGAACACAACCTTCCCAGAATGTACTGGGAACATAACAATCACGTTGGTTTTAAATCAGAATCCTAGATCATCCAGGAAATGTCAAGGGGTAACTTTCCCAGGAATGTTATGGAAACATCACCGTAACATTAGTTGTAGGGAAAAAAAATGCTGTTTTAACATCTAGGAATATTACGCATGAACGTTGAATGTTTCCAGAATAAAAAAACACGCATTCGCAGTATATATGTTGAACATAACATTCTCAGAATGGTCTGGGAATATACCAATCACATCGGTGGTAAATCAGAACGTTAAAGGGGAAACGTTTAAGTAACTTTCCTGGAATTAAACCAAACTATAACACTAGTGTTATATCAGAAAATATTTGCCATTTATCATCTTGGGAATGTTATGCATGAATATTGAACATTCCCAGAACCGAAAACAAACCAAGTTTTGCTACCTGGGAATTAAGATTTAATTTAAGCATGTTTCATCTGAAGGATTTCCCTTAGCTTGCTCTACAACTAACAACTATTTCAATAGATGAATAATCCATTGATTAGTAGTTTTTCGATCACTGTTTCCCAAAGAGTTCACAACCCAAAGATAATCAGTTCACTATCATAAAGGACTAAAGAAACCAGAAAATACTCAGATTTCAGAAGCTGGAATCAGAAGCTTGAACGCTACATCAGAGGTTTGTGGTGGATGATTTCCCAAATATCATCCACCTTTCGTCGTTTTAGGGAATAGTTTCTACATCGCTGCTTTTGTCTTTTTTCTTCCTGATAGAGTTTGGATGCGATAGCCTTGCTTTGCATTGGCTGGTAGAAGTGAGGAGAATTCACCTTTCAGTGCCTCCAACGTTCACTTTTTATGTGGTTTTAGGAAGAGGTATGCGGTGCAGCTACTTCTTGACAAACATCAGTTTAATACCTGCACTTCAGTGCAGTGCATCCAGCTAAAGTGTAGGTTGCCAGACTCTGAATTTAAAAAAAAAAAAGGAAAAAAGAAATGTGTCTGACCCAGAAGGGGTCTTGTCCTAAAAATAGCCGTCCCATAAGTAGAAACAAATATTTTAAAGCCGCCGTATTGGAGGCAATAGAAGCCGTCTTGTTTAAATGACAGCTATCTGTTGTGCCTTCAATTGCAAGTTTGTGACACCGAATCAAGGGCTTTAGGTGGTTGGTGTCATCAACAAGACAGATGGTGCAGCGAGAATCGCTCTGGAGCAGCTGCTGCATCACGTTGGTTCCAGCCTGGCACTACATGGTTTTCTATCTCAATTAATGGAGGAAGAAAACAAACATATCCTGCGAGCACATTGATATCAAGTGTTAGAACTGGCCTGTGACTGCATATGACATTAGAGCATATTCACGCTCAGTCATTCTGCACAAACGGACATCACGTTGTTGCTCTGCAACGGCTGCGAGTTTATTCCATGTTTTTGAAAGCGTTTTTGGCCCCCGAAATGATGAATGTCTTGTGTTACAAATCAGTCGTTGCATCAGCGGCTCAGATTATTCGGAGGTTCTCGGGGCTGAATGAATACACTGTTTAGTTTTACTTTTTAAGTGTGTCATAGGAAAGTCTGACAAAAGCATGAATGCAATAAGCTTCTGTAAGTAGTGGTATGAATATTATAATCTCTTATTTATATTCTAACGCAGGTCTGGTAAAACATTTTCACATTCCACACACCGAACTCTGTCGTCTCCTTTTTTTTTTCGCACTGCCGGACTTATACTTAGTGACTTTATTACATCGTCCTCATTTGTAAAAGTCATCATATTTACGGCTTCTCGGTTTTACTCAAAAGGTCACACAAAAGCTGGTTTTGCACGACTTTTTCGAGTCCACTGGACTAATCTTTGTGTCAGATCGATGCATTAGTGTGCTGCCGGAGGCTCCGAGGCCAAGAGTTGTGAGACAACTGCTAAACAGCAAAGAAAAAAAAATATCAAATTACTTTCACAATAACCATATATTTCCCTTTTGTTTGTCTAAAGGGGTTTAGTCAAATAAGGATGTGTTTAGATTTGATGGGACTGAATTGCATTGTGACACAACAGCAACATAACCATGACAAATAAATGCAACACATTGTTCAGAGATGGATCATTTGATTCCCACGCTGAACTGGAATGACCATCCTTTCAACAGTTTCCTAGGAAATACATTTCATGTATATATCCAACACGGCTTTTTTTTTTATAGAAGACATTTGGGCTTGTCGTGGTGGGGAAAGCACAGGTGTTACTAATAACAGGAACAAAGGCCTTGTTCCCAGTAATCCGCGGCGGCCACTGAGCCGACACGCACGACACCCTGAAACTGAAGTAGCGACATGTAATTCAGCCATGACTCATTTCATTATTTACAGCAGTGTGTCGCCCACCAGGACAAAATGTCTTCTGTGATGAGGCCTTCTCAAACAACAAATGCCACCTGAATCATTTTTTTGGTATTATTATTATAAGTTTAATAAATACCAAAGACCTCCTGCTATCACTGGACAGAATTCCTTTACTAAATGTAAAATGTAACTGAGCCGTCTCCATGACAACAGAGCAAAGTCCCTCTGCTAATAAAAAAAAAAAAAAAGATGAAAAATATGTATTAAGTAAACCTTGAGTTTGAGTCGAGAAGAAATAACTTCCAAAGTTGTTGTTATTATCCTGTAAATAGGTTTCTGCAGCAGGAAAATGGCTTCTATACAGAAAAAGACTAAATTTACAACACTTGTCCTTGAGAATTGTTAAAGCTATCACCTTCCTTTCCACTGCAAAGCTCAGCCGCCACAAAGTGAGTCCTCACTACTTCAGACACGTCTGAGAAGTGTATTTGTAAATCCTCTTTAGTCGGGAAGTGTCGTCTGTGTCCCATAACTGCCAGCTGACATTATACCTATAGCACTTAACTTTATTCATGAACGTGGGAGGTCATCGTTTAATTTTGTTCTTTTTTTGGGGTCACTAAGAAAAATGAATTGTGTACCCATGCTTTATATATTTCGCTGGATCGGTCAAAGAATGTGTATTATCTACAGGAAGGATGATGAATGAACTTTCCTATCTTTCTTCATTTCTTTCTTCCATTCTTTTTCCTTTCTACTGGATGTGGGTGGTTGTAAAACAGCCCTGAGCGAGCCTTCTCCTGGATCAAATGGGCAGGTTCTCAGCATGCTATCAGCACTGTTAACTCCGGCTGTAAACCAAACCTCCCAGGAGGTCAGAGGTCAAAATGTTTGTGCTTCAGAGAGACGCCCAAGGCTGAACATACCCGGGATCTAATATGAAGACTGACACAAACTTACTGCCTGCGTAGTGGTGACCTTCATATCCACCCCACTACACTGTAGGAACACGGCACAAAGGAGGTTCAGATGGATCAAGGAGATTATTATGATGCTGAGCAAATGTAGCTTTGTGAATAATATTGAATATATCGTGGAAAATAAATAAGCTTAGAACCAGTAGCATTGTATATGTACACAAGTAAATCTGTGAGTGATTTCCTTTTAAAAAGATGTAATTAGGCTCAGTGATGGGTAAGCTAATGCTAATGTTATTATAAGAGGTTTACACACTGTGGGAATAATGCTATGGTGTTTTAATGAGTTCCTTAAAAAATCTATTAAGGAAACAGTAATAGATAGTTGAATTATAATTATATGTTATTAATATAAAACATGGAAGGAATGTCAAAAACTTTGATACTTTGATTATTAAAACATTAAACATTCAATCATTGAATAGAGCTGAGTTTGTTTTTTTCATTTTACAGTGTTGTTTAAATGAGCAGCTTTTTGTTGCTAATCAAAATGCACATAATGTTACACAGGGATATAAAGTGGACCTGGTATATTTATTCACTTGAATTTGTAAATTATTGTCTGAGATAATGTATGTTAAAGAAAGCATAAAAACATGCATATAAAATCCTTTAGAGTATATACACTTAAGCAAGTAAAAACTGAAATGAAATACTAATTTTTAAGTGAAAAAATATTTTTTGTATTTGACAGGGGTATAAATAATTTTGTGTATATCCCTAAAAATAAAGTGTGTGTGCTGATAAGTAATGATATAAAGAACTTATATCACAACTTCAAGTAAGTAATAATAAAGTGTAAAATATCTACCTTATGGTTCCTCTTGTAGTCAACGCAATTGTGGGATATTTCCAGGCAGTCCAACAGCTGCTGGGATTTTTCACTTAAAGCCATGAATGTGAACCTCGTGGTGGCACCAATCATCAGGGGGGTCGGAAACCAGTAAGATTCACCCTCAAGAGAACAGGAATATCTGCACCCAATGGTGACCTTTCCTTTTACAGTCCCATAATTACTAAGTATTTAACCAGCAAATAAATGGTGATACATGGTATGAATATGGTAATTCTATGGGAACAAATGTGACTTCCTGTAAATCTCATGTTTTACTAAGTAATAATTTAGAACCAGCAAGGTACAAGTTTGTGTTTATTGTGTAGGTATAATAATATCCAATACCATTTTTTTTACCCAATACATTTCCTAGTGTTATCTACTAACTTACTATCAGTGGTAATTACCAATGATACTTGCCATATTTACTGGGTATATTTACCTATCCTGTTTATTAGGAGTGGCAATTATCCAACAATATATTATAATTACTATACATTCAGTGGGTATATACCTAGTATTTCAGTGTTATATTCTAGTCATTTACCTATATCATATGGTTATTTGGTAATTACCACTAGAAATTACCAAAATATTAAAATGCATAGTAATTGGACTGTAAAAAGGAAGGGTTACCCACCAAATGTTGTGCCAATCCATCCTGTAGATGCTACTTTGTCTAGAACATTAGCCAACCATCACAACATTGGAGCCACACATTAGCACAGGTACTATTACAAGGTTAAATTAATTTAAAAAAAATGTTAAAATAAATCTAAATGTCTTTCCTTTTCCTTTCAACACAATGAAAAGGTAGATTTTTATACGTCATAAAGAGTGACGATACATTATTCTGCTGAGCAGGAGGCCAGACAGAGGGGTGACATTGGATGAATGAACGTTACATCACATAATGTGAAAACACGTCCCATCTGTGAGGTGTTGGTTTAGATTAACCCTGTTCAGTCAAACCGGAGCAGCAGTTTTGCTTGTGAACTAAGATGAAAAGCAATTTCTTTGATTGGAATGAATAGTCAGCATTGAAAAGAATAACAAAGACTTAAAAGAGGTCAATTAAGTTTTACTGATATTATCTATAAACCTTCGACAGAGTAGTTTCGGTTCACAACTGGATGGTTTGTTGTCGTTGGCTCCGCAGCGACAATGGACAGAAATAGCAGAGTAAATACCAATGAGGCAGACATAAACACTACGCCTGAGTTGTTTTATGAATACCGAGAAAGCAATTTGGGACAGTAAAAGACAATAGAAAACTTATTATCCATTTTCATAAAATTTTAAAGGCTCCATTAAGTCAAACAGGAACTCCACCAGACAGTCATGTTGAGAGGAAAATGTTAATTTAAAGCACAATAGGTCTCGAATGAACACGATAAGGCAGATAGCCTCGTGAAAGAGCCTGAACACTGTGGTCGAAAAGGCTGCACTTTTCTATGCACAGCCTAATTGAAGGTTCAAATAAGTTATTTCTTTAAGGAAATGTTCAATAACATGTAGATAAGAGACTTATAGCACCCTTGCCTGCTTCCTTTTCTTGTTCTAAATTTGGCTTGCGTTTTGGCAGGGACCTCAATGCACTGCACTCCAGGGTGGTACAGATGATAAAGGGAGAGCGAGGGAGACAGAGCGGCAGAAGGGGGGAGAAGGACATATACAGGGGAGGAAGGCGGGGAAAAGTGGTCCGTTATCAGAAGCTGGGAGTTGCAGCCTTTACCTGAGACGTGCACCTGCTGGCTCAGTGTGTTCTCATGGAGGACAAAGTAAACCCCCCACAACGGTACATCTGGATACACTTGGAACACGGAGGCTAATTACCCGAGTATTAAAGTGTTCTTGCCGGGTATCACAGAGATTTGTCCATACGGTACTCTGTGGTGGCACGTAGCCTAGTTTTCTCACATTTGGAGGTCAATCAAACTGAGTATGACATCCTGCATCCTACATGTGCAATGACACAGAAACTGGGATGAGTAAATTTATAAATAAATGCATGAAAATGTTGAATTTAATAACTGGTAAAACAAATAATGACTAATTTATTATTAGTTTGCAACGGAAAAGAAACACGAATGATCGGCACCACTCGACACCATCTGTATTAAAATTCTCATAAACCTCACAAGTCAGTATTACTGTAAAAAAACAGTCAAATAAAAAATTACCATGGCCACAGACTATTGTTAGCACACTATGTTGTAGTTCAAACACATCATATTAAAAAAAATGTCAGTAACACTATAGCAGCATTTCCATACATACACATCAAACAATACTATGAAGGGTTAGGGTCAGAAATGGTATGAAATGAATATTACAAGAGCTTCTATCACTTTTTACAGCTGGGGCGGCCATCTTGGGATGTTATATCGGGCGTATTGAGGATCTCCAACTTTTCGAGTGAGAAATCCAACTTCAGGGGGCCAGATGAAATTACCCGCTCGGAACTCAGAAATCCTGAATTTCCATTGCAAATGGAATGCATTAACATGGACATAGTGCCGGTAGCTATTTAACTTAGCTGAGCATGAAGTCTTAAAACAGGAGGAAACAGCTCGTCTTCTAGCACCTCTGAGGCTCCCTGAAGCCTCATTCACATAATGCACTTTGGACAATGGCTTTCATTAACTGATATGTGCACAGAAATGTTTTTACTCATCATACAAAGTGAGTGCATCCAAAAAATTGCCTCGGATTCAGGACACGTATGCACCAGCCAGTTTTGTTCTTACCATGTACTTATGTCAGTGAATCAGAATCATTCTAAATTGACAGATGCGTGTCCTGCCATCAGCAATCAGCAAACTGCCACACCCACATTTCTCAACATGTGAAAATACGATTTTAGATGAGGTGTATCATGCTGAAAGCTGTAAAGTTATTGTAAGAGAGACGGTGGGAGGCCAGAAAAGACACTCAGGAGGTGGTAAATGTTATATCCCCTGACATATGGACTGTGGCTCAGGTGAAATAAAAATGCTTTGACAGTAACATTGATATAAAAATAAAATAATAGACCTGACCAGAAAGCAGGAAAGAGGAGGAGGACCTGGATCACTGCAGTTATTGGAAAAACAATTCTAAGCTAGATGAAAAAATGGGTAAAAGTGACCCAGAGGTCTTTTATTTATAAGATGAAAGCTATTTACAATTAGCAGTGCATGTAATAATTATGACCACAATGCAATAAGATGAGAATTTCCTTATTTTATTGAAATGGAAATGGGCATAGCGATAAAACAATAAAAAACAAAATGGTTTCACTTGACTCTGATGACTTTGTATGGTTGATGTTGTAATGTTAGTCTCTCCTTTGCACCTAAAACAAAAGCCATTAACTGTCTGGGTGCTTCAGTGACTCATTTTTCTCATATACTCCATTGTAAGCCGGGATTGTTTTCGTTTTGTAGTTGAACATTTTAATTATGACAATAATTGCCGAGGATCAAACGGCGCCAATTTCATGGTTATGTAATACAATTGCCTAATGAATTAATGGAAATTAATTGGAAATTAGCAGTTTTGAATAATGTTGTCTATTAAAACCCTTTTTTTTAATATGTTGAATGTGGTTTTAGCACACTGCATTTCATAAAAGGTGTGAGACAGCTGGATCTTCAACATACTGATGGATGTATGCTACCTTTGTTAGCACCGGTGGCTGTTTTTTCGTACATAAAAACAGTCATGTGATACAGGCGTGAAACACAATGACAGGTAAGATCCAATCATGACATGGACGTGCGTCATGACACGGTGTCTTTTTTTTTTCAAAGTCTCTGTTTGTGCGGTTCAGGCTGCAACGCAACCCTAGGTTTTCTCAAACGGACAAACAAGGGTCAGCAGGGTTTCAAATGGTCCCCATTTGTGGGGCTCAGGAACACCAGAGCAGTGCGGAGTCTAGATGTAAATGTAGCAAAAGGTGTGAGTTTGTACCTAAAAATGTGCATATGTTGCCTCAGTAGCATCCAAGAGCATAGATAACGCTTGACACTGCCCTCTGGACTGGACCAATGTGACAGATAATGTGATAAATCACCCTAGGGCCCTTCTGGTCTGGTTTTACTCATATTTACCAATGGTAGATTCACTCCTTCTCTGTCTTGAATGAATCCTCCTCACACACAGTTATTTGACCATAACATGAAGACACAACAGTGACACCGACGCACTGTTCAGTCATTTTAAAATACACAGTTTCAGTTTGTTTGTTTTGTTTGGACATAGACGATATTTCCCGCCCGACAGCAACAATATAATATGTTAATTAGCGAGCGTTGGGGATGCTGATAGCTGGGTTTTATTACCTCTGGCAGAGCGGAGCTAGCTGTCTCCCCCTGTTTTCAATCTTTATGCTTAGCTAAGCTAACAGGCTGCTGGCTCCAGCCACACACTTATTGCCCTGATATGAGAGTGATATTGATCTTCCATATTTGTCTAAATCTCAGCAGGAAAGCAAGCCAGGGTAGGTTCCAATAGCCATTGATTTAGGCAAATGTATCTCATAATCAACTTTACTCAAGAGGTAGCTGATCACTTTTACACATGTCTTAGTATCAAATCATTTTTCTGCAGGGACTTATTGCCCTCATCTCCTAGTGTGCAACTGAGCCCGAGATGAGAGCTATTGTAGGGAGCGTTAATACAAACCAGATGTTAAACTTGTGTCCTCAAAATGAATGGGTCTATTGGGAAACCAAGGCGAGTCTCGGGGGACATTCCACTGGAGGCTAAGCTGATTGGTTCATATTGAAACAACATGGCCAAGATAAACTGGGATTTCAAGAAAGGGGGTCTCTGGACGGTGGAGTCTAAAATAAATCGTTAGGGCTAAAGGAGGAGCTTAGCTCATCCTCTAAGGAAAACAGTGAGTTTTGCAAGTGACTGACACACATGATGACTGTGGCGCCAGGCAACCTCGGTCTACGGCCCAGTTGTGGGCTGCATGGGAAGTGGAGAGCATCAGGGGCCATGCTTCTTTTGTGCTGATGTCACAAAGCTGCAGGGTATTACTTTTTCCAAATTGTTGTATTTATTTTCCCCTCACGACTTGACTGCTTTTGGCAGGAGGAAAAGTGGAGCTGAAATGGTCTTATAAAGACAAAGATTACTCTACTTGATTATACATTCAAATGCTGCTCATTTGTTTTAATCTTGCATAAAGGCCTCAAAGATATCATGTGTGATTTAATAACAAGTGGGACTACATCTTGATCTATTTAGTTTTTGTCACAATTCAGTCATATTGAGTTCATGGGGATTGCAAAAATATGTTTCAATGCATTTTTAGTATTTTTATTTTTCTCTCACTGTTTATCTTTTAACACTTTTATATTCCAGATTGCTTTATTACTCTCAAGATGTATATATTTATTGACCACATATTTAGATTGTGCATGGTGCATTTTAGAAGCACATATTTAGTCAAAATATAAAGTGAAAGAGTAAAAGCATGTACATTGCAGCAATAGAATGTAAGCTAGTGCATAATGGAACACATGATATGAAATAAAGAGAGATAAATGATAATGAAAAAGTGTTTTTGTGATGTTGTGGGTCCTTTGTGACCCACAATAAATCCAAGGGGGACACAATTTCTTATATAAAATTATATTAAAGTTTCATTTCATGAGTTTCCCCAGAATTATGCTTTATAAAATATTGGACACTTCCACCACTTTGGGCCTCTGAACGTTCTTAAAATGAAACTCAGCTCAGAACTGCTCATAACTCAAATCCATTGTTATCATCACTTTACTTAAGGGAATCACAAGCAAAAAATGGTATGTAAAGTAGTTCTGATTTGATTTGTATTTTATTAGAATCTATTTCAGCCCAACTGGGCTTTTCTTCCATGAGTCCTCAAACATAAAAACATCACTCTAATAGATACAAACAGTGAAACCCACAATGAGCTTCATATGTTGCATGGAACACAAATAACATTAAAATATTACACAGCAATTGTCTTATAATAAATTATATCATCATTTAAAGCATATTTCTTTTGTCTCACATACATCAAATTAAGATTTTTTTATTTTTTTAATATTTGTAACATTTACCTTTATGGAGTTTATATCACCTTTGAAAAGCCTGACAAGATTCTCTATTAACAAGCTCTAATTTTGGCTTTGGCAAGACACAATTTCATTGAATCCATCAATCAATCAATCTTTATTTGCCACATACTTTATGATCACAATATAATCACAGTGGAAGAGTTTAACTAAGTAATGATTAGTAATAATATATGTCTATGTATAGCCTATGATTATTTCTCATTCCTGCTGTGCCTAATATTAATGTCCTTTAGACATGTTAGACATGTTATTATGTAGTCAAACTTGCGGTCCAGCTCGGTGCCTGTAGTTGTTCTTGTATTGATATCCATCTCCGACCAGTCTGTCATAAATACCTTTTAGTTATTGGTATGATGTACGTTATAATAAAGTCAAAGTCACTGGGGTGTCTTATGCACACAGTGGGACAATTCTAGCCATCTTATTCTCTGCCTTTTGGAGCCTTCCTATCTCACCGATAGTGGAATTATTCCAAATGGTTGAGCACTAACTGGCCTGTCAATTAGGCCTCGGGTTGACTGCTTCAATCCTTCAATACTTTCACAGGAAAATAAGCAGCTGTCCATCAAAGCATACATGCTGTGCGAGGGATCTATTTTGAAGTGACTACTATGTGGAGTCCATAAAAAATGATTACCTAAAAGCTTCATAACTGAAACTTGTTCAGTGTTTTTCCCCCTCAGAAAACAACTTTTTACTGGATCTGTTCAAGCACTGTTCATCATTTTGGTCTTCCTGGAATTCAGGACAAGTCTTTTTGCAACAGACCCAGTGATTAATATTTAGAAGGTCCATTTGGAAGAGAAGTGGACCAAGGCAGCCGCCTTGTGGTACACCAAACATTACAAGATGTGAAAAGGAAAGTGACCCTTTAAGGAACACAGAGTGCATTCTATCTGTTAGGTAAGAGTTTTATGCAGTTTCTTGGAAACCATAATATAAATGTTTTACTACATCAAATGAAGCACTAGAAGCCTAGAATCAATGAATGAAGCCCCATTTATATTATCCTTGTCCGTCTGACCCAGCCACTGCTCAGTCTTATCCACAAGAACTGTAGACGTTCACTTCTATATGCATGTTGATGAATACTAGGCAACTCATTGTTCTCCATATAATACCATATTTATTTACTTACTGTCGTTTCCAGCAGTTTACCAGCTGCAGGCAGAATGCAGGGTGACACCATCCACTGTCAAAGGTTGCTTATTATCTTTAGGATTGGGACTGGCGTGCCTCCAACTCTTTGTGACATGTCCCTTTTCAAGCGACCACTTAAACAGGAAGGTTAATGGAGTTGCTATTTTCTGAGCAGCAAATCAAAGTAGTTTATCTATAAAGTCAAAGCCATTTGATTTTCCACCAGTAAGTGCCTCCAACAATTGAGCCACCTCCTCCACAAACACTGCTGAGGGAACCGTAGAGCAGGTTCTACCCTACGTGATGTTATCACCAACAGACTGCACAGTGTTTTTTCATAGAACATGCTCTAAGCGGTCCTTATATAATCCACGTATTGTTTGAATCACTTTTACAATCTGAGTGCGTTCTTGCAAAATGAAGCCTTCTTTTTGCAATTTAAATAAAGTGCGTAATTACAGAGTTTTTATGGTTCTGCCTATCTGAATCCAATTTTGAATTTGATGCAACAACTTTTTCTTCCTTCTCCCTTGTTTTTTTCCATAAAAGCCTCGCTTAACTCTATCTATCCTAAGGGACTGAATGTGCTTTAATAGTCCTTTTCCTCACTGGAGCATATCGCTCCATCACCTCTGTTGAGAGTTGAGTAAAACATTCGGTGGCATGATCCAAATTAGCCTCGAGATGCAACGATTCCCAAGAAACCGCAGCTAAATCCTTCTGAAATTCATATTGGTTGACGTTTTTAAAATCTTCTCATGACAACAATATGCTGTGGTTTATGGTTATCGGCACAATGTTGTGATCTGTGCAACCCACAGGAATGGAATATTGCTCAGAACAATGCATTGGTAAACTGCTTTAAAAAAGCAACAAATTAATACATGTCTCAATTTTCTCATGGTTCACGGTGGAAAATCTCATTGCACTTGTAACCACTTGATTTAAGTTAGAGGTCTCAGGAAACCTTGACTATTGTATTATTTTGTATTCTTCCTACCATTCCAAATAGTATTGGCACATAATAGTAGTACCTCCATGTTTGCTTCTATTGCTTGATCAATGCTGTTACACAGAGTTTCTATATTGGACATGTTTGGAAATACTAATAATGTTTGGAACTACCTGACTTGCCAAAAACAAAGACATAAGTGTTCCTACCTTTTGTCATCATATATTATATTTATATATTTGTCCATCATTAATTGTGTCAGTTATGACTAAAATATGCACGCTATTTGACATCATTAAATCAAAAACCCCATGCATCTTATTAGGGAAATGCAATTATAAACATGTGCTGAAATGCAACCCTTTCCTCCGAACAAACAGACACAAATCTGTTCCAACGGGCATAAGAGGGTGTTTAATTTAACTTTATAAAATCAATATGTTTGTGGATTCTCATAAAAAAAAGTCCATCAGTATCAGCAGTGAGGAGATGATCTTTTGTGGCCACATGGTGCTAAGTTAACTGTGTGTCACAAACAATGTCGGTGCCTCTAAAGTGGAATTCCAGCTCCAGAGAGGGCCGTGACACAAAAACAAAAACGCTCAAGGTTACGTTAGTGGCATTGTCATAACTATCAGTCAGTCATGGATGTAATTGCTGGTGCCAGTGTCCTTCGGTGCTCCGCGATGTCAGGCTTTACAAAGAAAGATCTAAAAAGAGAAGCACGCTTTCCACACAATAGCTGGAAAGCAGGAGTGCGGCGGTGCTTTCCTCTGTCAGTGGGCTGGTCAGCTTGTTTTGTAAGCACTTCCATCCTGTGAAAGCCCCTGGTAGACCTCCACCTGCTAGCTCACTACTAGTCTGCTGCGAGTTCTCAGAGCGAAGGCGAGCCAGCCTCTCCCCCTCATTTCACTGGCGCCAGCGCTCAATGGGCCCTGCACTTTGATTATTTGTGTTAACAGTTAATTTAGCACCACAGACACATGTGCCAAAGCTGGCTTCACTTCCTCATGCATCACCAACAAATGTGACTTTTATGAGTTCCTTTTCACAGGGCCACCCCCCCAAACCCCCCCTCCTCTGCTAAATTCTCTCGCCTCCCGACTCACTCTCCAAAACCCTCTATGGACTCGAGTCTGACTCTCTCTTCCCCCCCTTACTCAACACGCGCATAACATAACACACACTCACTCCTCGCAGACACCATCTCCTCACCTCCCCTCCCCCCCACCGTCTCATTTTCCAACCTCCCGCCTCCACTCTTCTTATTGCGTCGGTTCGGCCTTAATCTCTTCCACATCTTGCCTGGGAGAGTTATTTCTGGCTCCTCTGTTCCCGATGTTTGCATTATCAGGAATACTTTTCATGTCAATTTATTCCTTGGTTATACACCACAAGAAAGTCGCTCTTTGGGAGATTCGAACGGCAGTTGAAAATAACGCTTATCCCACCACCCCCCCACTGTCCACACACACACACACACACACACAAAGACAGTCCTCTCAATGCTTTATGACGAATTTTTCCATTTGGATGCGAGCTTACAAAAATAACTACCAATGGGTAATCAAAGACATAGCTGCTTCATACTGTAAGCCCACTTTCAAACACATTACAGACCACAACAAAGAATGCATATCTTCGGTGCAGCCGATGATGAATGGCGCTATCAGCCAGACTTATGACCACCTATCTGAGTAAAGTGTTCCAGATATTAAAGTCGAACCTGAGACCATGACCTGCACTTTTTCAGTGTTAGGTGACATAGAGATATAATCTGCCTTTATGAAAACCTCAATACCAAGTGGAGCCACAGTCTGGTGGGTAGTGGGAAAAGGGAGCTCAGAGGACTTTGTCAATGCCTAGTTAGCTTCGACATTGATACTTACAGACTGGGAAAGAACAGTGCTGAGGGAGCACAAACTAGCCGCACACGGATGAGCTCATGCCAGGACTATGCAAGCAGAAGGCCACAGGAGCCATGGAAATATTTGGACATCTTTTTCGCTCCCCCGCTTGTCTGTAGCGCAAACCAGTGCATCATCTTTTGTGGTCGAGAGACACGTTTTCAAGTGGCCAGAGGCAGAACCTTAAAAGGTCGGTCTTGCATTTTTTTTCTTTTTTTTTTTTTTGTGTGACTGCATTTCAGCCACTCAGCAGGAGCAAATTGCGACCGCAGCCCAACGCCACAGATTCTTCTTCATTAATTCCCCGTCCGTGCCATGTATTCTATCGGTGGCCGGGCATCGATTCATGCGTCCAGGCCTCTGCAGCGGCCTGTTTTCAGTCAGACAGAAACGGTCACTGCGAGTATCCCCGAGCTGCGTTATATGTGGTGGAACCGCTTGTGGAAACATGAAAAACTCTTATGTAATTGCTTTGGCTTTAACATGAGCACACAGGGCCGTACTCTTTATGGTCAGGCAGCTCGCTGAGCACACAAAGGTGCCATAAATGTTTTATTTGGATAATATTTCAGCTCTTAAGAGGTGCAAGTTAACTTACAGCAGGTGAATGTCAACCTCCACCTATTTGACATTCAAAAGCATCATGTAAATAGTTTATTAAACACTGTTATAGTCATTGTAAGAGGATATAAGGAAATTCTTTCTATGGCATATTAACATATTTGTTAACAATTATAACTCTTCCATAACTGGCCTGTGTATACTAATCTTAACAAATGCTCTATAATATGTCATATGTATGAATTATTAATTACAAATTACAATCTGATCTGAAATTATTTTTGCTATAATAATGAAAACACTCTACTTTATGCTAGCTTACATTACCTTAGTTAGCTTAGATGCTAATAGATACACATATATAGAAACATGTTTATTTTTCACTCAACTTTCATCTTTACCTCTAATTATGTAAAATAATGATAGATGGATGTTTTACATTTAACATTACAATCCAATGTGAAATTATTTTTCTATAATAATGAATATAATAGAAAAAATAATTACCTTAGTTAGCTCAGATTCTAAAATATATAGATATATAGAAATATATATTTATTTTTCTCTCAAATTTAAGTTTACCTCCAATTATTTAAACTAAATAAATAAATAATAAAATATATGAAATATTAAAAAAAAGTTGCTACTTTAATGAAAAAAATCTACTTAGCTAGCAAAGATAAATGTTAGCTTGCTAAAAAGCTGTTTCCATACCTAAAACACATAGTTAGCTTAGAAGCTAATAACATATCTTATAATATTTTATATTAAATAAAAAATATAAACTATTAAGATTATATAAAATAACTATTAAAAAAATATTCAGAAAATAATTATGGTTTAGCTTATTTTTTAGATTATTTTGAGCTAAGTAATGAAGACGGAACATATTACGAACATTTTTGACCCATGGAGACTTTTAAATGCACTTTCAATTATTAGGATTAGGGGCCTGTTTTGTTTCTCGTCACTTACACTGGAGCTAAGTGCATTATGAAGGGATCTTCTAATGGTCCATATGAACCAGATCAGTTGTTCTCAAAGTGGGGTCAGGGGACCCTCAGGAGTCATGAGGGGATTCCAAGCAGTCCTGGCAGAAAGGGGAAATTTATTTTCAATAATTCCAGCCATAAATGAAATAATATATGACTATTGTGGTCATGGGTTTCATACACCTTCTGCAATAAAACATGTTAAAGTAGAAATCCTACCAGATCAGGGTCTGTGGTCAAATGTGTGTCAGTTCAGGGGTCAATGACGTGACAAAGTTAGAGGAATGATTATTACAACAAAAATATGAGATGAGATGAAATGAGAAATCTTTCGCAACAGATCAAGTGTTGTTTTAAAGAAGCGACCTGCTACTAGAGACATCAAACTTTTGTTTTCAAAGAAAACTGCTGATGATTTTTTTTTAATTATGGCAGCAAAGCAGAAAACAGATTCAATTAAGCAACTTTTCTGACAATTTTAACTTGTTCTTTTCTTGATGACTTTCTGAGTGCAAAACTAACCGAAAAGATGATTTATATTCATCAGCACGACTGGAATCAAAGGAGAACAAAGGACATTCATCTGAAAAGTAAACTTAAAAAACATCTATGCATTCTTGGCATCCACTTCTGATGCTCGCCTTTTTTTTTGCAAAACCATGCTCTGAAGCAAAAGTGAAGAAACAACACCTGTGAGGGAGCTATTGTCATTCCCTCCACATACAGAGGTGTGTGAGTGAATGACAAAGTGTGTCCTCTGGGGCGAGGCAGGGGCGGGGGCAGGTCACAGGGGAACGCTCCCAGAGACTCCGGGCCGGCCGGGCTTCTGCACACAGCTCCGGGATTCCCTCCTCTTCCTTCCCAGTATTGTCTCACATCCTGCGGGGCTCCGGGGCTCCTCTCCTCTCCCGCAGCCGCCGCTGCCACAATAGCGTCGACGGGCACCGGGCACGGAGAGGGGTGACCAGAGGGACACGAGCGGCGGGTCGGCCTGACAGGATGTGACACACTTCTCTCAACAATTAATGAGTACAAAAGGAATGTCTGACGCGACATGACAGCCTGGCGTGGCGCTCCGGGGCCTTAATGGCTCGCTGAGTGGCGTCTTCACACCCAGCGATCACGCAGGGAAATAAAGAAAAAACAGGGCTTGATGAAACAGACATGTTTTATATAACATTTCTGAGGCAAATATTGTACTTTCTACTACAATACATTTAGTTACTTACACGACTCATATATTACATACACAACACTCAAAAAGTTAAAAAAGCATACAGAGGATGTGTAGTATCCAATAAATGTATGTACTTGAAATATTGCATAAGTACTCATTATGCTGACTGTGTTGCTATGTATTGCTATTGTAGTATATTGTATTGTATTGTATATGTTATATAATGGTTAAGTTTATCAATGTGGGGCCAATTTATTTTAGATACATTGGGTAGTTTATTACAGAGTAATAGATAATAGAATTTAAAGTTTACAGGCCAAGTTTTATGTAAAATATTACAATTGTATAATATAAGTAACTAAAGCTGTCAAATACATGTAGTGCAGTGAAAATATAAAGTAACATGAGTACTCAAGTACCTTAGATTGTACTTAAGTAAATGTACTAAGTATTTGCCATTACAGCAGCCGTCATGTACTTCTAGTTTAAATGCTTTCGGTACATTTGGAGTATGTCTCTTGCTGGCTGTAGCTGTAAGGAGCATTAATGCAACTTCTTTGATAATAATCAACAATTTGAATGATAATCACAGTCATTTGTTGTCATATTTCTCGTCATATTTTGTCAGGTAGTAAGGCAACGTTTAAAGGCTGAAAAAAAAAACAGGGATACAAGCATTCAACAAACTTGTGTTAATATCCTCTTTCCATGGCCTTAGTAAATGAGCAGAAGAGCTGGATTTCTGCCTCCTCTGGCTTTTTCTGACTCCGAACAGCAGCTTTCTCAATATTAATTATAATATTACTGATGGCACCAGTGAAAGAGAGGGATTAGTGCTCATACTGCTGGATGAGAAGTCACTGCTTGGCTGGTATACATGTGGGATTTGACTTGACTTTCTTTAAACACAGCAAATGGGAAGCCAAAAATCTTTTTCATTTAAGAGCAATTAAGTGGATCCCAGAATCACTGGCTCCAGTAGGCTGCCGAGGTTTTCTTTTTTTTTTTTTTTTCCTGGTTTTATTACCCATTTCCTCTCCCTTGCGCCAGCAGAAGGAATGCTCACTTTTCTCTCACAAAGCCACATTTCCAACGCCAGAATCACACAGGGACCACCATGATTAAGTGCAAGCCAGTGCTTCCCTAAACATGTGAGACATTATGGACCCCCCCTCCTCCTCCAAACACTGGAGAAGTGTTGTGTTCCAACATTTATGTGAAGTAATTAAAAACATCCACCAGTAATTTAATAGTTCTCACCAAGTAGAGACATGAAGTCTACACAGTTTTTTCAGTCTGTATAAATAACCTGGAATGCAGTGAGTACACAGACAGACGATTTGGTCATATTTTCTTTTTTTTTTTTCTTCCTTCTCGTTGCAACATTT
This sequence comes from Eupleurogrammus muticus, assembly GCA_036785175.1. Taxonomy (NCBI): domain Eukaryota; kingdom Metazoa; phylum Chordata; class Actinopteri; order Scombriformes; family Trichiuridae; genus Eupleurogrammus; species Eupleurogrammus muticus. The sequence continues at coordinate 12,682,011 of JAYKQN010000014.1, read as the reverse complement.
TGTAAGAAGCCCTGTTCTGTGTCACTTTGACCCGGAATGAGGTTATGCACTTACAAGAAAACACGCTGACTTTTAAATTCATGTTCCACATGGCGTGATCCTGCACATCGCACGCTGACAGGCAGATGAAAATCGAGGATTTTTCCTATCGTCGGAGACTTGTCATTCCGAGAGTCTCGCCGTCTAACATCAGTGGGCATAAGAATGACCTGGGGGCGCTCGTCGTGGCGGCGTGTCCGAATGCGGACGGCGCTGTGAAGTGCATGTCAATAGCCCAGAGAGCCGGCGGTGCAACAGGACATGTGGTTTCAATCTTTCTCTTTTCTCACAGTGGAGAGAGAGGGGGAGAAAGAGAGAGGAGGCCGTTCATTTATCTCACTGTAAATACAGCACTTAAACACTCAACAGACACGCCGCTCGCCAGGCCCTCAAAAAAACATCCGTTTGAGTAATTAGCTTAAGCAAACAGTGCTTTTGTTATAGATTTTAATTCTCTTAATAATACATGAAAAACAACTCTAAAGTTATTGTTTAAGTCTGTGTATTGATCTAAAGCTAGGCTTAAGAAAAGCTACTGTATGTTGATACAGAAGCTGCAGGTCAACAAAAGCCTTGCACCCCAAAGACTCATTTGCCTCACAAAGCAAATGTGGCCAGTTTACTGTTTTTGCTGGGATTAGTCAGTCTGTGTTTTTGGTTTGAGGAAAGCACTGATTTAATCAATATATTTAAATCAGCGATTGATACCATCTGTGTAACGGGAAAAGTTCTGCAGAGTATTTTTAGCGTCTTTCAGCTCTTTGTTTTGGTTTTCGAGGTATGCTGCATCTTGTTTTTTCATGGGAACCGGCTCTGACCAGCCCGCTGCAGGCCGGACCGACGCCACCTGCCTCGCAACAAATGGCAAACAGACACGAGTTAGCCGCTAGCCTGTTAACATAGAGGAGCATTTAGCCACTAAAGAGACGGATATTTCCCCCGGGAGTCGGGCGAGAACAAAATTGAGCCACGGACTTAAAAGCAAAAGTGAATAATGGACTTAAATTCATCAGGTGGCCAGAAACATGACTTAAAGTGAACAATGAAGGGATATGGGAAGTGTTAATAGTCCCACGTTGGACATATTTCCTGGGTTTTATTTGAAGTTGACAAGATCTATTTGTGGTTTTAAAAACCAAAAAAAAATCATCTCCAATAGTTTTACGCTTCCTCTCTCAAGATTCTCACAAAAAGAACAGGTTGGTTTGTGTCTGCCTATTAATATTAGCCTCCCCTCTGATTGGCTGATTTAAATGCGGGGGTGGGTGGAAGGTGAATTTATGTGAAGTTGTGATGTCACAACTTCACATAAATCCTGATGGCAAGTTTTAAGGCACAGTTACTGATTTCAGGTTGCGTGCATACAGTATTTATATTATAACCTTCTTGTTATTGAAAAGCAATTAAAATTTCTCTTTTTTACCACATAAAATGTTGAAATAAAATCTCTTCACAGGAAAATATGTTTTCGAATGTATGAGATAAAAAGTTCAAAATATGTCATGTAAAACCAACATTAAGTTAAAAAAACTCAAACATTTTAACCCTATATTCAAAAAATAAGACTAAATTGACCAAAATTGCAGATAATATTGAAGTGAGCAAAACGATCTTCCAATGGAATTATTATATTGCAAGATAATTCTACTCAATATTTTATTCATTGTACCAAAAGCAAGATATTTTCACTTTAAGATTTTATTTTTTGCAGTGTAAGTTGCTTTCTGTCAGATGCATAAAAGAGCAAGTGTTAGCAAACGCAGCCGTGATAATATGTCAGCGATAATATGTCAGAACAAGTTCGTTGGGGATGTGAGAGGACATGTTCGGCCGATCCCAACAACTCAGGTGGTGACCGATAAAGTACAGAGCCCACGATGCAACTGGGTAGAGCAGCGTGTGATATTTAACACGGGAGCTTGTGACAAACTGCAAGATGATCTTTTTTCTAGCGTGAGAGGAACTCATGCCGGTACGACAAAAGCTGCTGATGCACTGACATCCAGTTACTGGCAGCAGAGTAGCTTGGAAAAGTAGCCGGCACAATTTTAAAGGGTTTAATTATTGCTTTCGGGTGAATGGGACGTGTAATTAAGACTAATTCATGTTTCAGATGTGATTTTATTGATTGAACTCTAGTGGCAAATGTGCCACGCCGCTCTACAGACATTTTGTGTTCTTTGGTAATATTGCAGGATGTCACCTTCGCTAACTGTGACATTTTTGCAGCACATAATTGAATGTCTTTCATCTCATGATGTCACATAAACTCAATTAAACTTAATCATACATCATATTGGTCTGCATTCCAGCTTATATTAGCGCTCCGCTCCGTCAAACTTGAAATATAACACGCGAGCAATGGCAACGACTTGGAGAATGGGAGCAAATGGAGTTTCTCAGGAAGAGAGAGAGACACATTCTCCCCCTCAGTGGCCGTAAAGAAGACAATGCTTTTTACAGTATCAACAGACACGATGTGACCTTTCGGCCCCTCGGGGCAAAAGGTGAGCGCTCTGGGAGCAAAGGCCTGGTTGCAGCAGTCTGCCCGGCAGACGAGACGTGTGTTCTCCTCGCCGCATTCCTTCCCTTCTTAGTTCACTGAACAGCTCTCTTTCTCTCCAGGCTTTCTGTCTTTAGTCCCCTCCCAAAACCAAAGCAATATAACTCTTTATTTTTATGCCCGTGTGGCACCTTATAAAGGAACCAAAATAGAACGAGCGCTACAAGTGTAATAAGCTCAGAGAGCTTCCAGCGCGGCTCCGGTTGGTGCTTTTGTGCAGGTGCCTGAGTTTGAATTTCAGATTACTCTGATGGGGCTGGAGGTTAAATAGTCAAGTACGGATTTCCTACTTCCATTCAAATGAGTTTCTCATATTAAAAAAAAAAAAAAGGTGTAGTCTTCGTGTGTAGAGTTTCAGAAAATCGACTCTGAAAATACATGTGGTGAATAAAGAAATAAGCTTGTGTAACCCGGGGCTGTGTCTTTTATATCTGGGATGACTGTGCTGAGTGCACTGGCTGCAACACAAGCTACTTCCTATTTCATATTCATGACTTCTTAGAGCAGAGGGTGAAATAAACACAACAAGCGAGGGGAGTATAACTGATGGAAGCTGGGCCCTTTATACCCAACTGTCACATCTAGGAAGTGGAAACCTTGTCTCGCACAGACCGAGGAAGAGCGAGGTCATCGCCCGCCCGCACGCACGCACACAAAATCGAAATAAATCCGATGGGTGGATGTGATGGCATCATGGCACAGGTGCTGCCTCGGCCGTCCTCCGCATCGCATCAACGTGCACAACCTCAATAGTCACAAAAGGACACATGAGGACACCGGTTCTGACTATTTGAGCCATATCCACGCTGCAGGGCTGTAGCTTCCAACCCCCACCACGTCACTTTTTCTAAAGAATGACAGCGTGCACAAAACGCAGCCTGGGAGCATCACAGTGGTGCTGCTGCCTTTTTTTATCCTCCAGACAAGTCATGTCCTCTAAGAAGCCCCCACATTCAATTTACACAGCTCCACCGAAGACATTACGTGGGTGCAGAGCGCCCTCTAGGGGACGGAGCCTCTAGTGGATTGACCCTATGGAAATGTAGCTTAGAAATATAAAGTAAAGGCCTTTCATATGCTAATTTCACAGGAAACTGTTAAGTCAGTTTTGATTTAATGACAAAAGTTTATCTCTGATAATTAATTTTTACAAGTATTAATGTTTCAAATATTTGTATAGAATATTTTCCTTTTTCCTCAGCAAGGATTTCTATAATATATTTTCTAATGTATTCATGTTTCTTTTTATTACTGGGTGTAAAAAAAAAAAAGAAAGAAAAAGAAAATTGCAATAATGAATTGCATTAAAATGTATTTGTTTTAAAATGCATATCTGTGAGCTAGTGATTCTTTAGGAATCCTACAGACCCCTCACCTCGTCTGGGACAGGTCTCCAAAACTAGACCAGGAGAAGCCCCAGTATTTCAGTATTTTATGCCAGACATATCTGGAACTAGCTCTTAAGTTCTTTAAAGTAAACAATGAACACTTTTTTTGCTACTGCCTTTTAGTGAGTGAAACTATTTATTACCTGCATTGGCAATGTGCCTTTTTAAATCTTGGAATTTACTTGTCCTTTTCTATTTTTACTTTAATCCAAAGATTGTCTCAGTAATTTAAATTGCCTGCCTACATTAATCTGTTTGTTTTTTGAGTAGCACATTATTGCTTTGAATTGAATTGTGCTTTATAAAGCTGTCTTGCCTTAGTAACTTTATTCTGTGCACTGGTTGATTTATTGATTGTGTCCATGTAAATTGTAAAGACAGTAACTCGTCTACATATTTAAACAGACAAGATGTCTTATCCTCATGCAAGTCTGGATTTTGAGCTGACATCACAGATACAGTGTGTGACCCCACCGCCCCCGAGTTTATAAAAAGCAGTTTCTGCAGGGGGTAATTTCTGATTCATCGCCAAATCAAAATGTTATTTTGTGGTCGACAGACGGGTGCTCATCCCAGCAACTACCCGGAGACAAGACAAGCTGCTCAGCGTCAGGCTCTCTGCACTCGGGGAGAAATATACAGCCTGGAGGTCACACAGGTCGCATGTAGAAGCCGCCAGTCCATCATTTTTAGATGACAGACACACACACACACAGAGCCTTGGCTGCTTTTAAGTCAGATATTTATCAAGAGTTGTTTGATTTTGCAATAGGGCAACAACTAAAATTCACTACCCATCATTAAGAGATTGAGATATAGATTTGCCTTCCAACACAGGCTGCTGCTTGAATAAAATAGTCTATTTGCATTCTAAAGCTTAATATCTTAAAATAAAATATGCTGAATTAACTCACAGAAGAACATTACACCATCTGCAGTGAACTTTATGAATATTCAAACATCTGAAAAGAAACAAAAGGTCACATTCTCTGAGGGGAAAAGTACCTTTGGCTGCTCACTTTCTTACTGAATATCTACTAACAAATACCAATCAGCTTCACCAACAAGAGCTGGTTCAAAGCATAAGGTTCAGATGGACTATCGCCAAGGAACAGGTTTGTTCATCTAATAACCTGAAATCGAGGACTGCAGCATATATATTAAACGGCATTTTGATGATGACATTCAACAGAGCACAGGAGACATCAAATATTTGCAGTGTGGTGTGACCCAGCAGCTTCATTAGTCGGGTTTCGATTAGAGTCCAACAGGGACACACAGCTTCCCAACATAATGCATGACTTGTGCCTCTGGGTGCCAACAGACCTGCCAGCTACGGCCCTCCTGTGGGAAACTGGCCAACTGCGGGTTCAGTTGAGAAATCAAATAAAACTAAAAAACGTAGAACATTAGTTTTTGTTTGTTTGTTTTTTTCGCAGACAGTGATTTTAATTTCAGAAAAAAATCACAAGTTCATACACCTGCCATTTTCACTGGAAGTTAAATGCAAGGGTTTCATAACAGAACAGGCTTCAACGTCTGTTACAGGTCAAAGAGCTGCAGAACAAAAACATAACGGTATTGTGTCAAATACAGATATATCTATATGTGTATATATATTTATAAAAAGAATCTTTCTCATCTTGTGACACTACTGTTAGACTACAGCCACAGTTCAATATGCATCAATCTGCATGATATTTCAATGAACCTGCTAAATTTGACTAACTGAAGGGAGAAAAAAATGTGGCTTCTCTTTGACTAGGTATTAGTTACAGAACATGCCTTCATACACACAACTTGCTCTTTACTTCAGTGAACAGTCTTTTCAACAGAAAACTATTTGGACTCTGGTACAGCCTCTGCGTGGCATCATGCTTCCCTCTGCAAGTCCACTCAAACTGGAACAGATCGAACATAAAAGTCATTGTCAAACAACTTTATTAAAGGCGAATAACTGTGGTCTTGTCGTTTTACTATCTACTCAGTGCTTAACTGCAGGGACATTTTTTTCATTTTTTGAATGAATGAGCTATGTAATAAGAAAGTCCAATCTTGCTCTTGTAGACGATTTCGTTGATGTGACCTCTTGATGATTTTACACAATATTTCTAAGAGAGTAAGGTTTAAGACAGAGGGTCAAAACAATCCATTACGATTAAGTGCTGTAGGCTTGTCCTTCTGGTGGTTGTGGAAGCTTCATATTTTCTTTGGACATCATTAGACGCCTTAACTCTTGAAGAACAATTTTAATGCTATAAGAATTCTGCCATTTTGCTAATATTGGTATGCTACGTGAATCCACCTGTGAGAGAAAAAACAGAAGACAAAAAAGAACACAGCAGATCAGTCATTGTGACAGCATGGCTGACAGTGAGTTATTGCACACGTCACATCTGTGGATCACAGAGCTACAATGCAAGACAATTTCTATACCGATAACGACACTCATACATAATCTTGACAAATTTGTGATGATACTTACCGACCCGTTGGAATTATTTATCCCATTCATGCTAATTTTTGTAACAAATCTAACAGTCGGGGACGTCTCTGGGTATCTAGGGCCACACTCCACTTTCAGACTGTATATCCTGTTCTCATAATTGGTCTGAAAAGCAAAGAAACAAAAGGGAATATGATTGATGAATATGTTTGTCAAGGTGTATGTTAATTGGCTGTATTGGAACGACAAGCTGCACGCTGCAATGAGTAAAATGCTGGAGCAGAATTTTTTTTTCCTCCTGCTTACTCTTGCTGGTCCAATGATCATGCCCGTCCACCGTGTGAGAGTCATGTCTTCGTCATCCTCGAGGCCCCAGCTGACAGTGCCATCACCTTCCCCCTTCTGGCCCTCTTCAAGCTCCTCCAACAAGCGGAAATTGCGTGGAACCTTAACTCCTAAAATGATCAACACAAAATATGAGATACACCGATTTCAAGCAAGAAATTAATGAAATATTAATTTCTGAATAAAGCCTGAACAGAAAAAAGGGATTCCCCCAAAATGAGAAGCTGCAATAAGCAGCTCTGTTCAATTACTGCAAATATGTGATTGATCAATCACCTACTGAACTGAATCACATGCATATCATTATCGATGGTGTTATCAGAGGCTGTGGCGTAACAGTTGGTCTGTCCCCTTTACTGCTATAAATACTATATAAACCTAGGACGGCTTATATACTACATTACAGCGAAGCAAAATGTCTTCTGACATTTGCAGGGGCTGATTTAAAGCTGAATGACAAGTCTATCAATCAATCAGTCAATAAATAGAAAAATCTGCATTTATTTGGATTTAACTTCAAGTAATTTTAAAGTAAAAAATAGTTCATCTTTCCTCTGTTCTTACTCTGATCCGATCTGATAATTTATTAAGTCACTTATAAATATTATAGTAGTACTATGCATTTATGTGTGTGTGCACACAGTCATTTATAAATAAGTTTATAATTCTTCATTATTGTTTTGGAGCAGATAGTCTTATTTAGGTTTGACATGTGTAGTTAGCTGATTACACCCAGAAGAACAGTACATTAGGATCCCCTAGCAGTCACCTACAACCACATCCATCAATACAGTCATGTTTGAGTATATTAATCAGCAAAAAAAGCAAACTGGATGGCAAATATTATAATTTAATGTATTTAGAAAACTCAGAAATTCACAGATTAAAAAAAAGATGAAAAAATATTCTCTGAGATTAGTCATTAATTTAAAAGAAAAAAACTTGACCATAACATCATATAATAGAGAAAATGTAACCAACTGGAATGTGGTGCTGGTTGGTTGCAACTTCGCAAAACTGCTAAGAAGCATTTTGCCTTTTCACAGACTTTATCTGGTTAGAGAACCGTATCATTAGATCAGATCAGCGTATACATCTGTACATCTAGGCCTAACCTGTGAAGGTTTTATTTCCCCCAGTGGTGGGGCTGAGTGAAGAGCGCTGAGGGAGGAGGGGGCAACCGAGGCGGTGGCGTCGCTCCTCCAGAGCTGCTGGCTGCTCGGTGTGGCTGGTATTGCAGGTGTTTTGTCGAGCTTCTCTGCCTCCAGCTCACACTGAAGCTGCTACTGCAGGCGGCCAGCAGAGCCAGCCGTCTGCCCCGCCACCTCCAGCGTCTCGCTCTTCACTCTCCTCACCCCGGCCCACAATCCTTCATACATTTTTTTTTTCATAGCAACTCAACAGAAGCTTCAAAGAATTTGGTACAGCCCTACCCAAAACACTAGCGCCAACCTCGAGCTGAAGGGTGCTCTCAGTTGTTTTGGCTTCATTTGATTACAATAATCGAGTCCCCAGCTTCTGATAGAAATTCGCTCTTATGGTGCATCAAAAAAGTTGGTACCGCTGTGGAACAAGTTTTCCTGGCGGACAGACAGTTGTTTGGCTGTCGAGATGAGAAGAACTGGCTCTGAAGCGGCTCCGGAATGCCCTCGGTTGAAAAAGGGGTAATTGCCACCACCTCAAGGTCGACTATTTTGAGCTTTTATTAGACTTGAATCTTTTTTTCCTGGAAATTGATGAATTTATAAATCACAGGGAATATTAAATGTGAGTTTTTCATGTAAATTTACCACTTTAATTTCAAAGAATATCCAACTTGTTTTTTTTGCCATGAAACAGAACCACAAGATCAATATCGTATTTTGCCACTTATTGAGCTCCAACTACACATTTGTTCATAAAAACAAATGTAGAAACAAATTCATGACTTCCATCGTAGAAATTATGCATCCAAATGAGTCAATGTAAAACACGTGCAAGACGGAATCAGTTTTATGGAGGAGATGACAGATGTATGCAAACACACAGCGTATAACACCTCCTCTTAAACCTGCTGCAGAAATGAATCTTTTTTGATGCCTTGTTCGCAAAGATACTTTCCAAAAAATCCTGTTGAACATTGACGCTCAATACAATCAGCATTCTTAGCAGCCATTTCGAAACAGTCATGAGATTTGAAGCTCATGGATCTATACTGCTGATGCTGAGACATAACGATTCAGGGTAAAACGCACTAATCCTATAACCCATGTCCTAACAGACGAGTTAGTAACATCATTCATAACTAGTCAAAGAAATCAGCTATTACCTACTGGATCGGTGTTTACAGAACACCGTTCAGACATTGCCATTGAACACAGCCGACGGCCACTCAACGCTCCGTAGATGAACCAGTTCTAGCTCTAGTTCTGCCATTGAAGTGTTCACATTACTTCCTGCAGTGCCACATCAGATGCAAGAATTTGACAATTAACAAATATTATTATAAATTAACCAACTATTACATGAATCACAAACTTTTTTTTAATGATTGTTTTGAGTCACTTTGAAGTAAAAACGTCCAAATTCTCTGACTCCTGCTTTTAAAGTAAGATTTTATGGTTTTCATTTGTCTTATATATATTTCTTATGTATATTTGATATTTTACACCATTTTATGAACAACTAATAGTTTAATTGTTCAATAATCAAAATGGAGCTCTAATGGCCACAAAGAACTATTCATTTTTAAGCAGCACGTGAGCTCACCCGTTATCTAAAAAATTTTCCTAAAATAAGTTCAAGATTTTCAGTCCTTTATCACCACTCAAACACTGATACAGTATATGCTTTAAAGTCCAACAGACCAAGGAGATCTTGTTTTGGAAATCTGACATGTGCAATAATATTATTCATTATTACAAAGTCTTTCTGATACTCTCAGATAAAGTGAATAGTTTATGCCTACGCTTACATTATAGTGAAACATTTTAATAAAATCAAAAACATCAAGATGTTGGCTAAATTTACATGTCTATATCTTAATAGAAAAAAAAAATCAGCGCTGCAGTGTGATACAGCCAATACTACAATCTTTACTAACCTTGAATGACTTTTGATATATTCTTCATTACTGCAACTGATCTCCCACTGTACATTAAAACCCACAGTAGTTGAGCTCTTAACTGTGTTCTTTAAGCAGCACTCTCACTAATCTCGGTTGTTTACGTGCTATTCTGATCTGGGAGTTCTGCTTTTCGTGTCTATTTATAGGTCAGCCCCACTTCAACGTCACCGTCCACCAGAGTCACATTTTATTTCTGAATGCATTTAAATTTAATGTGGTTTTGTATATTTTGTTGCCCCTTTTTCGTGTAAGAAAAAGGGGCAACAAAATATACAAAAATATGTTAAATTGTGCCCTACTACAACCTAATACATAATAAAAATAAAAGATAACCAAATTCAGATACTGAAATAATTGAAAATGATAGATGGTGTGTCTCTAAACAAATGTGATGTTTTCTACATGATAGTAAAATAGATATTTTGGGGTTTTGGACTATCCATCCATCCATCCATCCATTGTCTATCCCGCTTATTCCCTTTCGGGGTCGCAGGGGTCTGCTGGAGCCTATCCCAGCGCGTTAAGGCGAGAGGCAGGGGGATACACCCCAGATGGTCGCCAGCCAATCGTGGGGCACACACACCATTCACACACCATTCACTCACACCTATGGGCAATTTAGAGTTTACCAATTAACCTGAGCATGTTTTTTGTATTGTGGGAGGAAACCGGAGTACCCGGTGAAAACCCACGCAGACACGGGGAGAACATGCAAACTCCACACAGAAAGGCCCCAGACCCAGGCCCAAGGCGGGTCTTGAACCTGCGACCTTCTTGCTGTGAGGCAACAGTGCTACCCACCGCACCACCGTGTCGCCCGGTTTTGGACTATTTGGAGAGAATTAACAATTTGACTAAAACTTCAACGTTTTGTTACATTTATATATACAACTTTAATCAGAAAAATTATTAAAAGACAAAAGCAATAATGAAAAAGATTGCTTGTTGCAGCCCTTATACAGAAACATGTAGCTGGATTAGTTCTTTAGTTAACACAATAGGTTCACAGTGTGTCTGAAACCAACAGTGAGGTGTCCATATGAACACTAACGGAGGTTTTCCTGGCTGTAATCATTCTTCCTGTTCATACCAGCTATTGCTTTAAATCTGTTCTCAGTGTTCTTGATGGGGGCCAAATTCCACACTTTGTCCACAATTATTTTGCGCAAAGATGCATTAAAAGGTTTCCACGAATCTTAGGCCATCTAAGTAGACCATATCACGTGGATAGCTGCCATCTTTACAGTTCAGCATCAAGTTCCTTCTTTATGTTTCCTCACAGTGTTTCAGCTGTGGTGGAAAGAAAGTAACAAAAAGAACTTACTTTGGCAAGAAAAAAAGACTTCAAAACCTTCAGGCCAAATTTGCTTTCAATGTAAGTAATGTAAGACAGAATCCAGTCATTTTATGCAAGAATGCATCAAAGGGTGTTTCAGATAATTATATGAGGGTTTAACAGTCTGGGTTTGTCATATTAAGTGGATACCTGACAAATTTACACTCTTTACCATAAATATCTTCACGTTTTCCTGTAAGTATATTGAACCAAAAGAGGAAAATTTGCACTAAGAAGACCGTAGCCCTGAAAGAAGTTGACTTGATTTTGGAGAACTGAAGTTTCACATAAACTATAAATACAAGTCTTCACAGGCTTGTAGATTTGCCAATGATCGGTATGAACGAGAGGCCTGATTACAAAAACAAAACTTCAATGATCATTTTGGCACCAGAGTGTTAGTCTGGTTAAAACAAGCCTGATCATATTAGGTCACATTCACTCAAGGTACATTTTGTCTCTGTTACAAATGCTTTCAGAAGCAGAAGAGCTTGCCTTGACAAACTCTTTCAGCCAATCAGCAGCCGAGCTGACAAATCAATCTCACACATCCAGGTGACAGAACGGCGAAAAAATGTTTCCCCTGAGAAATCCTGCTCGTGCATACTCCACTTCTGCACTTAATGGCAGTGTTTCCTAATTACTTTTTTGCAAAGAGATGACAACAAATTTCCCCGATTGGCCCATTAAATTTTGACAATTTCTTGAAATCATGTTGAATGTCAGATCGTTGAGGACAGCAAGCAGAACTGTGAGCTCGCTGTTGGGTGGTTTTAATCGTGCTACCTGTTGGTTAAATGTTGGTTTAAGAGGTAATTTAAAAAATATAAGTAAAGCTGTACTTTAACATTTTGTGTAGGAAAGCATCCAGATAAATAACAGAGTAAAAAAATATGTTAGGATTGATGAATTATAAATACTGAATACTGTTTTTTTCCCCTAACCCCCTTGATAGGTATGATATGGTGCCATTACCACAAGCAGCTTATACACAAACATATAGCCTCATTCTTTTCATACAATATATTCGTAAAAATAATACGTAAATATGTGGGCTGGGCCAGACTAACCTGCTTTACTGGTAAAAGTTGTGTGTCATGGGTCAGCCTCATTAGTTATTCATCTATCTAAAAATCTAAAACAAGTTCTCCAGTAGATTTCAGAAGGACATCAGTGTGAGAGCCTCCACTCCTTGTCAAGGCATGTGAACTATGCACCAGTAACCTAAACCTTCGCTGGTTCGAACCAGGAGGAGCGCCAACTCGCCCCGGGGCAGTTTCGATTAGGATTATACTGATGTTACTTCCGAATTCTCCTTCTTTACAAACTATTTAGTATTTACGACTTGAGACATATATACAGCAATTAAGAAAAGGTGAGATTAGCATGGTTTGTTTTAAGAACCACGATATTTTACTGCGATTTTATAGACTTTATTTTTGCAAGTTTCGGAGCCGCGCTCTGCTTGCTGAGGCGAGCACGGGCTCCGGCTATTTGCTGAAACAAACGTGTTGACTACAATGTAAGCCTATGAATCAGATACATGTCTAATATACAATCCACAGTGTTCTATAGTGGTTCTTATATGTAGAGTCGTAGTTGAATCAGGTTGAACTCCACAATGGTGCCATAAAGCGGACTGCTATTGAGGACATGAGACACCTCGTCACAGTTCTGTTGCAATGTGTCGCAGGGAAGCTACGCAAAGCTCCACGTTGTATGCGTCGCTATTCAATCTTTTTTATTATTATTATTATTACCACCTTAGCGGATATTAATGCACATAAAAAGACGTGTGCCTGCATTACGGACACAAGTAGATTAGCGTTGTTCCGTAGACGTGAGCAGCTAAACGGGACGTAACGGGGCGGACAGTCGCTGCCGCGGTCAGAACAGTCACGTTAGCTACCAAGACAGCTAGCAGCAGTAAAACTGCAACATTCACGCCTCATTAAACTTTTATATCGTACATTTCCGTCTATACGAGTTTCTTCGTGGCACATCAAGTCCATATTAGCTGTACAGGCGCTCGTTTTGGGACACCTCGAGGTCTTTCAGCTCACCAGAGAAAGCTATTCACAACGCCTCGCTCAAGATTAGCTAACACCGCAGCTCCACGAAATAGATGGCTCCCGTCGGCGCCGTCTATTTCCCCGAGAAGCGGCTCTTTCGTCGAGAAAAAGCGCACTTCGGAGCGACTTTGTTGGAATTAGTAATGCGGTGAAACGGCCACGTTTGCCGCCCGTAAAGATGGCGCGGCCCTTTGGCTGTAGATGTGAGATTTGAAGGCACACAAACCTGAGGAGGCCGCCATGTTCTCCAGCCGTTTCCAGAAGCACACTGAGGCGTGACGTCACATCGGGTAAAAGCAAACCGTCAGCAGCGTCACGCCAGCAGCTCTGCGCATGCGCGGTGGAACGTGGTACGTTATAAAACTAATGTGCCTTAATTAAGACTCGTATATAAGAACAAAGGCGTCCCAAGATGTGTAGATATCAGCACATTTTATTTTAATTATTTTTTTTTACTTTATTTCACCTATTTAAATATATACATATATACCTTTTTGTGTTTAGTTTGATTTCCCTTTTGTAAAGATGTTCTTGATTTGTCATTTAAAAACTTTAATAAAATAAAAATACAAAATGTGATTTTGTCAATTATTTTGACCTTCAAACCAAACATTCACATTAAAGTGGAAGCCAAATATCAAAAACTATATTATGAAAACAATGTCAATTGCACATACATAAGTTTATGCCATGTCAAGATTTTAAAGTTTAGGCCTACCCAACTTCTAAATGTGCACATTTATAATTCAGAAGAAGATCCAAGATTAACCTTTTTTAAGAAACAGATTTCATAGTCTTAACCTTTCTGGTAATTATATTTCTATCTATATATTTAATATTGTAAACTTTTTTCCTATCACCAGGTTGAATATCAACAAATTGTCATGTCCATTTTTTTTTGTGATGCATGTTTTCTATTATTGGGTTATTGTCACTGATGCTTTAAAATATAATGGAGAGGGAAAAAAAAGGAATTGGTGTGATCTTATTTCAAAAGTTCTACTAAAATAATCACAACCCAGTCATCAGATTTGAGAAATATTCACATTTATGAGCCTTAATAAAATAAAGGAAACAAATAAGGGATATCGTTGGAGAATAATAGTCACCCTTACTACGGATAACCTTTGACATTTAATTCTGACCTTATCAGGAATTCCAGGTGTCCCTCACCAAGATACTAAGAAGGGTAGGTTCACAGTTTTTTAAATCTGTCTTAAAGTCAGGAGCCCACATGCACATTTTATTCAAACCAAAACTGATCGCAGACATATCGGGTTATGTCTGTGCTTTCGATACTTTTGGTATCATTGAATTGAAGATTTTTTTTTTATATCCGCCTGTGTTTTTCAGCCACTTCCATGTTGTACTGTGCATGTTCAAAATGTTCTTTCGCGCAGGTCTCAAGGTGTCTCCATGTCGTCCAAGATACTGTATTCATCAATCACGTCAGTGTGCAGAAGTTTTTTTTTTTTGTTTTTCAAACCATCGGACAAAAACATCCAGTTTAAAAAAAAAAAAAAAAGCTAGACTAGTGAAGTCAGGCCTTACTGAGGTGTTTAAAGATATAAATGACAGGCAACAATCATAAGAAGTCACCGACTAAAACTAAACATTTTTTTTCCATCTTTGTTGATATACAAATCAGGATTCAGTCTCTTGCTTCGACATTTTAAGAGAATAATACCTATAAACAGGAGCTTCTTGGTGTTAAAACTACAACAAATGTCCAAGCATTTCCAGTGAGCAATATTTTATTCTTCCATAGTAACAGGCAGTAAACACAAGCTACAACAATTCAAAAGTGGATTCTAAAGATACAAAATGAACATACTTTGTCTCTTTTTTTTTTTTTCACAAGAATACAGCAAGAGCTTTAAACAAATGGGATGCAAAGACTTTAAATTAACTATGTTAATTGCCAGTAAATTTGTGTTATGGTTTCTTCTTTTAACACTTTTCTTTTAAAGCCAAAAAAAAAAAAAAAAAAAAAAAAAATATCAGGGTCATGAATCATCTGGTTATGATGAATCACGTCTCAACACCCGGGACATCCAGAACACACACGGTGGGTTCATTACATGTTTTCCTTCTTCTTTTTAATTTTTTTTATTTATTTATATTTTTGTACAGTAGAAAAAGAGTGGTCGACAGGAGGACAGGATAAGAGTTAAAATTAAAGACTGTACATAATTGCAGGGTGTGGCTTAGGCGAGGAGACGAACCGTCTTTCCAGTGACCGTCAAGTAATCCTCGTCAGCCAGGGCCCGCAGAGCCTCGTCAAACAGCTCCTTCGTGATCGCCTGTTCGTGTAAAAAAAAAAAATGGAAAATGGACAAAATGGACAAGTGTTAAAAAAGTTGAAGTTTGGTGTAAATGTTATAAACTTCTACAGCTTTTGTCCTCTTCTTCGACTTCTCACTTTTACTATTAATGTTGTAATAAACTTGGGTTGAACTGCAATTCGTCTTTGACGTCAGATGAAGCCACAATTTCACTTCTGATGTCAAAAAGACAGAAGATTGTATTCCCTGCACATCTGTACAGTTCGAAAACTGCCGAGCTGAGATCCGATGGAGCGTTGCTGCGTCCTACATCACTGTCAGACAACAGGAATTAAAGAGCTCTGCCCTTTGCTCGTCAAAATCACGTCGTCACAGCTCGGAGGTTGTAATCCAGAGATCAAAAAAAAAATCAGGTTTCCTGCCGTGATTTTAATGTTTCGACAACAAAAAAAACAAAAAGGGCATAAATAAAATGAAATATATTTACAGTTTCGGACTGTCCTCTGAGGTCGTCGAGCAGCTGCTGGTATTTCATGGCGGGCGTTTTCCCTTTGGCCTGGATCAGTTTCTTCAGGGCCTGAGCAACTTCCTCCTTGCGTTTGCGGGCGGTGGCGCTCATACCTGCAAGCAGAAAACAACTTTTTCAGCTTCACCATTAAACACTTTGGGTCCAAAATTGAAAAAAACATCCAAAAATCATGATTTTCGTTTCCTAAAACATTATTCTAAACAGTTTGAGATTTTCTCATCTTGCCAACGTGATTTGTCACCGACCCAAATACTTAAAATCCATGAAAAGCAACTGAACATTTTGGCGGCCTTCCACGTACCCGTGGTGAGAATAGAGATGTCGACGAATCCCGTCCTGGGGTCGGTGGCCGACTGTTTGAGCGCCTCCCGGTGCAGCCGCTTGGCCTCCTCCACGTCGATGGTCTCCACCTTCTCGGAGAAGCGCACCTTGGCGTGAGCCTCGGCCAGGCGGATCAGGGCCTCCAGCTGCCTGGGGTAGGCGGACACCATCCCCCGGCCGCTGCCGATCTTCCTCATGTCCACGTACGCCTGAGGACCGACAAGCACGAGGTGAGCTCAGGACGGGCCGGAACCGTCCGCCGAGGTCAGACGGAGGAAATACCAACCTCGATCAGCGCCTGGCTGGCCTCCTCGCTCAGCCGGGGGTTGATGTAGGTGCGCGCGTAGGCGATGTAGTCCTTCAGCACGGCCATGTCCAGGAACTCCTCCTCCATCTGCTCCTCGCTCTGGTAGTACAGCGCCACCAGGTGGTGGGCCAGCCGCCGGTCGTACGCCTCGTCTTGGGGGTCCAGCATCAGGAAGATCAGGTCAAATCTGATGGGAGCATTTTCTTTTTTTTTATATTCATGACATCTCGGAAAAGCAGAACATTGTTCCTCCTGATTTTAACTAGTCCAGCCAGTTTTATTTGTATAGCTCAAAATCACAAAATCAAGGTTCTAAAATTTACGAGTCGTTTCCGTGAGCTTGTATTAACCTGGAGAGCAGTGTGTGAGGCAGCTGAATGTTCTCGATCGTGGTCTTCTTGGGGTTCCACTGAGACTCAATGGGGTTGGCGGCAGCCAGCACGGCGGTGCGGGCGTTCAGCTGGCAAATGATTCCGGCCTGCAACATGTCAAGATCCACATCATCAATACAATAAGAAAAAAGTTCACATTAATATACAATAGTTTCACTCAAGTTTAGTGCAAAAAAAGAATGTTGCTCCCTCCTCGGCTCAAACCGATTTCCTGTGATAATGGATCAAACAATGATACAAACAGCAAAGTTAAATATAAGGTGGCTACATTCTGAATTTTTTCCCCTGTTCTGTTAAAGATAATTGAAATGATCAATAATTATTGGTATTGACAAATATGACGTATCCTAGACTAAAATATGTTCTAGCAATATTGCCCACCCCCTACTAAGAATTAAATTCCACCCAAATACTTAAAAAGAGATTGATATTTTTTATAAGGTTGCTCAGCATATTTGTGTGATTCCCAGGGTTCCACATTACCCACAAAATTTCCAAATGTACATTTTCGCGTAGCATACTGAATGAATATAATGGTTTTCCCCATATTTGTCATTTCTTTTATGGGTAGGAAACAAAACTTGAATTTTGTTATTTAGTCACAAAGGTTTGTCGATAACTTGACGAGAAATGTCCTGGGAATCCTGGGTTCCAAATATTCCAGCTATCGAGATCTGTGCTGTAGAACCCACCTTGGCGATGGAGAGCGTCTGCTGCTCCATGACCTCGTGCAGCACGGAGCGCGTGTTGTCGCTCATCTTGTCAAACTCGTCGATGCAGCAGATGCCGTTGTCGCTGAGCACCAGGGCGCCGGTCTGCAGCACCAGCTGCCGGGTCTCCGGGTCCTTCATCACGTAGGCGGTGAGACCCACGGCGCTGGAGCCCTTCCCGGACGTGTACTGGCCGCGAGGCACCAGGTTGAACACGTACTGCAGCAGCTGCGACTTGCTGGTGCCGGGGTCGCCGCAGAGCAGGATGTTCACCTCGGCGCGGAAGTGGCCGCGGCCCGTCTTGCTGAAGTCCTTGCGGGTGCCGCCGAAAAGCTGCAGCAGGATGCCCTGGAACAAGAGGAGGAACTAACGATTCATCTGGAGTTACAGGATCAGGGCTGTGAGTTAGATCGCAACTGGTGTTTGAGTTATAGTACAGTGTACTTCTGTTAATTAAAAAGGTTGTAGAATAGTTTACTATATACACTAACTTTTAGTTTTACAACTTTAACTATGAAGTTTTACATTTTTGAAAGTTCATAAGAAAAAGTGACATGATTAAAAAAAAGTCAGAATTATGAGATGCACAGTGTAGATACAACAAAAAGAGGTAAGTCATAATTATAAGATTAAAATTCTAATATAATGACAAAGTCAATATATGAAGGAAAAAATGGCATATTTATAAGATTTAAAGTAAGAAAAGAGTATAAATACAAAGTTCATGAGGATCATAATTTCAAATCATCACCCTGCTGGTGTAATATAATAAAAAATTGAGGTTTAATGTCAACATTTTGAGATAAAGTCAATATGGAAAAAAGATAATATAGATGAGATTAAAAAGTGAAACTGTGAGATACAAATTGTGCATGAACATAATGGAAAATTATCAGCTTACTGGCGTAACCATGGAAACTTTTCATATTGAATTTTTAAAAAACCATAAACCACTTCTTGCTATGGAATCCCACCTCAGCCAGTACATCATACAAAAAAAAAAGAAGCCAACATTTCTGGTGCACTTAACTAAAGTGCTGGTATTTACATGCTGTAGTTACTTCTACACAAGTTGTGTAAAACATATTCTAAAATTAAACTTTGTTATCTCAATATCATGACGTTTACAGGAAGAAGTTAACTTTCAAACATTTAGAGATGCATGACTTGATTTGGATGCTGACCGTAGGTTTCCCCACCAACATGCGCACGCACACACACACACACACACACACACACACACACACACACACACACACACACACACACACACACACACACACACACACACACCTTCTTGATGTCCTCGTGTTCGTAGATACTCGGGGCCAGGGCGGAGGAGAGGCGCTCGTACACGTCGGGCTTGGCCGCCAGCTCCTTCAGGGTCTGCACGCGGTCCTCGGTGAAGAGCTTCTGCTCCGACTCGTCGTCCAGACCGTGCAGCCGCTTCTCGTCCGTCTTGCGGAAGTGGATGGCGTCTATGTGTGTTTTGTACACGGACTTCACGTTGCTCTGGCGAGGATTCACGCGCATGGGGACCGCTCTGTAGATCCCTGCAGGGACAGGATGAGGACGTAACTAACTTTTAAAGAGATGTATTTTTGAAGAATCAATTCTCAATAAGGCAAGATAAATGGAAACATTTGTTTTCCTGTTTTAAATCATTGTAATATTAACATTTTAGTTGATGTACAAGATAATTAGAGCTGACATAATTAGGCAGCAACATTTTTTTCCCCAAACAAAAATGACACTCATTAGGTCCAGCTTCTAAAACATGAAAGATTTCTGGTTTCATTTTTTTATGATAGGAAATCTTATTTGGCAAAACATGGCACCTGGGTCTCTGGAAAGTCACGTTTCTCACGATTTGCTGAAGTTTTACAGAACACAGAAAATAATAAATGATTATGAATTCAATAATTAGAATTACTCCGGGCAAAAGTGTGGAGACAACTATGGTTCAGGAAATCATAAGAATGTTCACAATTTTACTACATTCCACGGATTTAATCATAGCTGAATCTATGAAGTCTAATCATCAGAAAATTAATTTGCAAACATTCACATACAATACAGCTCAAAAGATGGGTCACTTCAACCTCACTACATGCCGACATTTTATAGACCAAACAATATTTATTTAAGGACAAAGTTCTCTCACCCGTGATGTTCACTCTGTCTCCTGGCTGCACTTTATCCACCAGGTCGTTGTGAGCGTAGATGACGGTGGTGTGAGGGGTCTGGCCGGCCGGCATGTCTTCAGGAGACTCCTGAACTTTGACCTGTTGCGACGAGAGATCGGTTGAAAATGGAGCGATCGCAGCGGAACGCGCTGGGAGGCCGCACGCCGTCAGCGGGCTGCCCCCCCCCCCGTTATCGACCCGTTGCAAAGACTCACCATCTGTTTATCTGAAAAGAGTGAGCGGTTGTGAATGAGCGCCAGGCTGTGGGTGGTGTTGCAGTGGCGACAAACAGCCGGCTCGGCGATGCGGCCGCGATCCACCTCCACGCGGGTGCTGAAGGCGCAGACCTGGCACTGGAAGAAAGCCTCCTGCATCTCGGGGATGAGCTGCGAGGTGCGGATCACCATGCCGCTGATGGTGATCAGCTGATCGATGTCTGTCGGGGGGGGGGGGGGGGGGGGGGGGGGGGGGGGGAGACATAAGGCACACAGAAGCGTTAGCCCGGCGCCAGCACCTCACATTTTAATCCAGACCAGGCAGTCGCAGCAAGTGTGATGTCACACTGCAAGGTATGTGGCGGCGTGGCCCCTCCCCCTGGATCTCACGAATGCACACACCTTCTGGGTTCAGGCTCCGCATGTTGCGGGTTTTCAGAGCGTTGTAGGGACGGACTTGGATCTGGAACTCCAGGACGGAGTCGGGGAAGCGCTCGAAGAAGAGCTCGTTCACGGCCATGTCGAACGTCGGGATGACTTCCTGCCAAACACATGAACCAAGCATCGCTGTCAAGACCAAGTGTCGCTGAAATTACAACCAAATCCTTACATCTGTTAGGGCAGGGGTGTCAAACATGTGGCCCCGGGACCAGAACAGGCCCCTTTAAAGGGTCCAATCTGGCCCCACTGGATGACTGTACAAAGAGTGACAAAATAAATTGACCCATTCCAATCATTCCAAGAGAGCATCTTTCAGGGTTTAAAGAATAAAATATTTGAAGGTCAAGGCAGGAGATAATTTCACCTGCTGCTTAAAAATCTCTTTTTTTCCAGTGAGAAAATGGTGAATTGAAATGCAACGGTACCAATGACAATTTGTTGAAATTTCTTTTTTATGTCATGTCTTCTGTTTAGTAAATTTAAGGATAATTGTCAAGTCATGTAAATATTCATAGTTTATTTCTTTAAATAAAAAGGAGAAGTTTGTAGGAGTTATATATGTGTTCACTTTTACTGGTCCTGGCCCATTTGAGATCAAATTGTACTGAATGTGGTCCAAGAACTAAACTGTGTTCAGCTCCTCTGCATTTAGGTGTGCTACTTCTATGTCTAGAAGCACCAAAACCGATCACACCGAATACGTCAGAATGTGATCACAGAATAAGGAGCCGGTACCTGTGGGTAACAGATGAGCTGCCGGTAAAGTTCTGCATCGAAGGACTGAATATGCAGGCAGTTCACGTTCAGCACGGGATCACCAACAACACTGATCTGTGGGACAAAAAATAGAAAGATTTTCTTTAATGTTAAGTCTTATTTTTTTCCAAACGGCAGAAAAAACTGATAAAAATGCTGCATATGAACTTAAGATGAATAAAATAAAAAAAAGCGATCGGAGATCTTTTCACACTCACCTCCTTTTAATGTTTCCAATAATATAATCTGTTGTATAGATATTCTTCTGCACTATGTTACCACTAATATTTCCCTTTATGCTACTGTTCGTCTTTGCACTATACTGCTATGCCTGTACAAGAAATTCAACACAATTTCCTATGTTGTACTGGCACAGACCAGAGTTAAAAGAAATCAAAACCTGGTTTCCCCCCAAAACAGCAGCAAAAAAGCTCCTACAGATGTAGACTAGAGTACCTCTTCCAGCTTCTGCAGGTATAAAGGTTCGTTCAGGTCCAGGCCGGCGTTCTCGTCCTCCGTGGAGTTGGGGTCAATGAATCTCTGCAGGAACCTCTGCAAGAAAAGGGAACATACATTTTTAATGATGATAATAGGCTCAACGCTAAAACTATGTGACCCAGTGATTCAGATTTAAGAGGCAGATTGTAACTGAAAAATTAATGGTATAAAAAAAAAAAAAAAACTTAAAACCATGTGGTTGCATCACATAAAAGAGAAGAGTAAATGAAACTAATTACACTACCATTCAAAAGTTTGGGGTCACCCAGACAATTTTGTGTTCTCCAGGAACAGTCACATTTTTATTTATCAAATTAGTTGCAAAATGAGTCTAATACTTAGAAATAACAAGTTTTTATAAATCCACCTTCAGACCTCGCTCTCGTCAAAGAATGCTCCATCTAACCACCTCAATTGTTTTCAGATGTGCTAACATGCAATAACATAATGTTATTATTGAAAAAACAATGTAAACAATTTAACAATAAGGACATTTCTATGTGACCCCAAACTTTTGAACAGTGGTGTAGGTGGTGGAAAAGCATTTCTATTACAATGTGTGTTAAGACAGTGTTTAAAGCAGAGACCATGTCGGCAGTCTGGAACTTTTCAGTTTCTATGGGAACGGCTGGAAAAAGCAGGTTTTGTTGTTTCGTACCTGAAACTTCTCCTTGCACGTCCCGACATTAACGTCAGTCCCCCAGATTACGAGCCTCTGGCCGGCGTTCTGCTCGCTCGCCGCTGCTGCTCCGTCGGTGCTTTGCTGCGGAGGGAAGACGGCGGGCGTTAGCGACTGTCGATTATTTGTCCAATTATGAGCAACACCGCCTGAGCGAATCCAGAAACATTCCACTGACCGGCTCAGAGTGAAGATCGACCTGGGGAGCCTTCCTGACCGAGCCCAGGTCAGGACGCTGTCTGGCGGGTGTGCCGCGCACGCCGCTCCGTGGCGTCCCCTCCACCCTGGAGCTGGGTGTCCCGTACATCAGGGGGGAGCTCATGTCCACTTCGTTGGGTTGAACTGTTAAACGGGCACACGCCACACGTGAGGAGATGGTAAACCTACTTTGGTTTTGTTTTTAAAAAAGGTTAAAATGACTTTTCTCTGGTACCTGAGGGCCGTGGGCTGGAGAACAGAGAGATGTCCTGCGGTGCCGCCGGACTGAGCATGTCCGTGCCTGGCGAGGTGGGCATGGGCATCAGATCCACGTTGGACGAGTCCTGATCTCTGCGCCGCTGGGAGGGAGGCGAGGTGGGGCCTTCGCTGCTGGCTAAAGTCACAAATGACACGAAGAGAAGTTAGTCACAGTTTGAGCTCCAAGTGCAAGTCAATTAGTGGACAAATGTCACGACATTTTAGGTTGCATCTTCTCTTTTAAGCCTGAGATAACTCAACATCGATTTTTACAAGTTGCCTGGTGGCAAATTATTGGTAATGTGAGCAAATTAGTGCAGATTGCATTTTTAAATAAATTTGTTGTAAAAGTAAAGTCAAATGACATTTCTGGGGCAAAAAATGTATTTTGACAGTGCTGGAAAAAGAAAAACAAACCAGTCTGTTATTCTTCGCTCTGTATTTTTGTGCATATTTTGCACAGAAAGTAATATTTATTTATTAAAGAAGTTTCCTTAATTTACGCTGGTAGTTTTTTTTTTTTGCACCGTTTCATGCACATGAACGGCTGAATGTTGATAAAAAGGTCTGTGTGCGATTTGGCACATGTGGCTTAAAGCAGAATTGTCTGTTTTCTTATTATTTCATGAAAAAAGAGAGAAATAAATTTTAGTCAATATCACTCAGCCCATAGTTTATGAACTAAAACAAATCAATTAATCATTTCAATAACCAATGGATATATCCAATTAAAAAGAACCACCTTCAGACACCTGGACATTGAGCAAAAATTTACGCCTCATAAGATAAAACCTTTACTTACGTGTGGGCGGGGGTGAGCCCCTTCCACGTTTGCGGCCACCAGGAGTAGATGTAGGGGAAGACATTGTCTATGGGATATCTACAAATGAAACAGATTAACAATTTTAAACTTGTCCTGTTCATTAAAAAAAAAAAAGAACACACGCACACATGCCTGGTGATTAGCTACAAATAGGCAACTGAACTTACAACTGAAAGTACAACAAAGCATGTTTGGTTGTGCTTGTTTTAATACAGGAAGTCAGTTTAATTAGGGTGACCAGATTTGGGTAGTTGAAAAAGGGGACACCTTTTTTGCATTAAATGCAATGCATTTGGAAAAGATCCCTTCTTTTGCAGTGTGTCTTTAACAGAGCGATGGTACAAAAAAGGTGTCCTCTTTTTCCAACTTCCCAAATCTGGTCACCCTGGTTTAATAGGCACAAGTGGAGTGTGTGCTACCATGCTGTCAAAATAGAAAAGACTGCTTGTATTGTTAGTTTTTTTTTTTCTTATCTTATTGTGAGTTCATATTTATGCTTCGTGAATACCCGCCACCATTTTCATTTCATCATATCAAGCAAACACAGCGAAATCTCACATATCTATCATATTAGTTTAATCTTCTTACTGGACCTAAAACGAAGAGTAGCCTTTGCAAGTACAGCTCCATAAAACTGCCTCCTCCATTGTGTTTTTCCACTGCCTATTCACTGTACTTTTAATTTTTTTACTGTATAGGACTATAATAAACGTTATAATATGATCATATTGACATTAAATTATATCTTTTTTTTTTTTACCTGCAGGTGACATTGTTTATTGTAAAGTGACAAAAAAAATAGATCCATCAATGCATCCATCAATCACGTACACATCACATTTTTTGCGACTTTCATTGGAAACTCTCACTGATAATTTCTGTGAGGTTTCCTCCATTTAACATGTGGCTTCACTGGAAACAATAAGCAGACATTTTCTGCACTGTCTGCCCTGACTTGTCCGTAAAAGTGAGCGTGCAAAAAAATTAACTCGCTCACGCGCCGTAAACATGTTTAACAACCGAGATGTTGGTTCACTGTTTGCTGATGAAAGGAATAATCACGAATAAATAACGTAAATACATCTATTCTTACCTCTTCTTGTATGTACGTCCGACTGGTGTAGATATGGCGCGAAACTGCGGGTGACGTTATTTTCGCGGGGAACTTTAGACCAATTGGAGACCAGGATTGTTCGCGTTTTTTCCGGCCGATACCATTCCTGCAGCTGTGGGGGCGGCTATGTTCAGTTTTACAACTTACGACGTTTAGTAAAAACAGCGGTGTTTCAGAATTAAGCAAAAACTTTAAATATAATTTTAAAATACGCGTTTTCTTCTAGGTTAAATTTAGTTTACGAACTACATCGCGCACGCGTCTCTTTACGTCAATTGATACCCTGTGCGAATTTGGTTTAGTTATGAGATTTTTTTTTTTACCTCCACCATTTCTTTATTGAAAAAAGTTCATAATACAAACAGTACAACACCAACATCGTATAGACACATAAACGAACTGTTAAAATGTTAAATAATATACTTAAACTACAATATAACAAATCAAATAAATAAAATTGCTGTGCTTTATCCACACACAATATATCACAATAGCAAAAATATATGTTATTGTACATGTTTATATATATAAACATGTATGTTACTTTTGCAGTCTACATATTTTTAATTATGTTCATAATGCTTTTATATGAATAAAATCAAGAACTGAAAACAACCTTTGGCATCATATCATAACATATTCATGGGTCATTGACAAATCATGATTAGCGAGATAAGAAAGTCAAAAGAAATTTAAAATACAATTTAAAGAAGCATTCATCAGGTCTCCTAAAATGTACATTAAGTATTCATGTTGTTTTTTGTAATTTAAAAGTACATTCGTATTAATATTAATATTACTATTTCACAAGAATCACAAAGTGTCAAATGGTGTAACCGATAAAAAATGATACATTGTGTCATCAAATGTATGATACATACATACATACATACATACATACATACATACATACATACATACATACATACATACATACATACATACATACATACATATATATGATATATGTTTTTAATTTTTTAAACCATTTTTAAATTATCTGGTAACAAGTTTTTAGGGTTACACCACATGATAGTTTAGGCATTGCCCCTTATAACATTTGTTATATATATTCACTGTCATTTTGTGAATGTAAAACTAAAAGTTGGCAGAATAACAGTAAGAGTAATAATGACCTTCAACCTCAGCATGGTTCTGGAGTGTTGGTGGAAGCCGGAAAATGCACGCAGACACAGGAAGAACATGCAAACTCCACACAGAAAGGTCCCAGCCCAAGGTTTGGACTTCACGATTTTCTTCTTGTGACTCCCAGCTCTAAATGCATTTGATAGACTATGTGACTTTATCTTGCAGGTACGCACATCGGCCACCACGGGGCGCCCTTTCCATACGAGAAAGGGTTGAAAGTTCCTGAGCCAAGGCCTGCAAAGGAGGAAAATTACTGCACACTTCCTAAAGGAGGGGGAAAAACCGGGGAGCATTTCCGAGAAGTGTCAGTGGGCTCCACATGAGTCATTTAGGAGGCTTTTTAAAGACAACACTGCTACAACTGTCAGGAAAAATGATGCATATCACCAAGGGAAGATTATCAATACCCTTTAAAATACCTTCTCTACCCTCAATAGTGTGGTGAAATAAAAAGGTGTATTTAAATAAATAATTGCCACAATTGAAGTAAATTCATTGTTTGTTTTAGTTTTACATTAAATTAATATGAATTTGTAATTGAATGAGTTTGTAACCAGTGAAAAGAGTGAATAACATGCACCTTGATTGTCATGTGTACATCTAAGCAGACACACATTAAATATGTATACACATATAAAGGAAAATAAAATAATGTGTATGTATGTGTATACATATACAGATATATATATAAAATGTATGACTTCTGTAAATACTCTACACATACCAAACTGCATGTGGATGTATCATATATTTATTCAAGCACTGTTAAAACTGCCTGTACCACAAGCTGATCTGTGTGTTGTTGATTGATTATTTTGATTTGTGTCTAGTTATGTAAACCACAAGTATAAATGCTAAATATACCAATCTTTGTATGTAGAAGCATACTTGACCAAGTTAAATCCTCTTAATTTCATTTTCCTAAACATTTGACATCCAAAGGTTAATTTTCATATATATACATTTGTGGAATTACTGTTCTCATTGAATTAAAATGTCTATAGAAGAGATTGGCAGAAGTCATCAATTATACTAATTTCTCCATGTTTTTCTTATCCTCATGGCAAATAGTTTTTAGGTTCAAGGCCTTGAGCTGTGACCTTTCTGTGTGAAGTTTGCTTAGATTATTTGGAGATTCTGATTTGCCCATAGGTGTGAGTATGTGAGCGAAAGGTGTGTGTGCCCCATATGCTGGGATAGGCTCCAGCAGACCCCTGTGACCCTAGTGAAGAACAAGCATGTATAACTAGGTATTTACCATATATTTATATGATATAAAAGCTATTTATAAATAAACCAGTGCATCAGCTACTCTGAAAGGTCACACATCCTTGTAATTCATATCAGTAAAGTAACTATCTTTCACTCAAGTACAGCACTTAAGTATAATTTTAGGTACTTGTACTTTACATGAGTAACTTCATGTGATGCTAAAGTATAAAAACAAACCAAACAGCAATAGAAATATGTAAACATAAATTTTGTGTGTATAAAATGTATTAGTGTAAGTTACTAACTTAAATGGAACAAAAACAAAAGCATGTATTTTGAGGAAAAGCTGGAATATTATACTATTATATATTTTCATTTTAGTATCTTTCTCTCTCTCTCTCTCTCTCTCTCTCTCTCTCTCTATATATATATATATATATATATATATATATATGTTGACCCACGTATGTGTTTATAACCCCCATCTAAGGGTTGTTGTAAATCTGAATATGGGATAATGTCAAAAATGTCATGTGGTGTAACCCTTAAAATGTAGTACCAGATAGTTTAACTTTTAGAAAGGTTTAGAAAACATTGGACTATAAATTAGTTCTATATTATAGGTGGATTAAATGTAACTTTCTTATTCGGTTAAGCCAATTGACAAAAAAAACAAAACTCAAATGGACACATAAGTATACTTTGGGCACTTTTTGACTTTCATTCTTGCCAACCATGATTTGGCACTGACCCACACATCTTTCACCACAGTATATAATAATACTGGTGATTATAAATAAGGAATGCCCGTCTAAGATTAATGGCAGTCTAAAAAAAATAAGAGGGGCAGTATGTGTCTGTTTTGGTGTTATTTATTATTTTTTACACTTTTATCACACAGTTTGTACTGTGCCACTTTTAGAAAAGACATTTATAGTCTGACAAATTAAACGTAATCACAAACACTCAGCCTACAGTATGTCAACAACTCTGAGCCATTCACACACTCGTAGTAAAAAAAAAAAAATAGTGGGTGTCATGAGGAGCAGGACACGCCCCTCCTCCCCCTCCGCCCGCTTTTAAACGGAACGGCACGTGACCCCGGCCCTGCCTTGACTGGCTGGCGAGAGGGAGTTGCGCGTGACGTCGACAGGCAGAACGATACAAAACACTCCGCGAAACTTAGAGGCGCCTCAGAGAAGTGAGGTGTGACGTTAAAGCGCAACTTAGTGTTGACAGCGCCCTGCAGTCAACACCCAGGGATAAACAACCGACTTTAACGACAACAACTACAAAAAAGAGAAGCGAAGCCTCTTGCAGGGTGTGTGTTTTTCGCTTTTTGTGCACGTTTGTGCGCCGCATTTAAACGAGGTTTAATTCCTTTAAAAAAACACGTGGACAAGTCGCCAGAGTTCATGTGTGACATATACAACCTGGACTCTCACTGCGTGTCTCCACCATGCAACATGAGCTGGGCGATGGAGCCTGCTAACTTCTACGAGAGCGCCAAGCTGAGCGGCCCGCTGCAGGGGGGCTGCAAGCCGGGCGGCAGGAGCGACGCGGCGGCGGCGGAG
This sequence comes from Eupleurogrammus muticus, assembly GCA_036785175.1. NCBI lineage: Eukaryota > Metazoa > Chordata > Actinopteri > Scombriformes > Trichiuridae > Eupleurogrammus > Eupleurogrammus muticus. The sequence goes on along the minus strand of JAYKQN010000014.1, from coordinate 12,653,069 downwards.
GACGGCACCATGGCGGAGCTGAGCACCGCCCCCGCCATGTACGACGACGAGAGCGCCATCGACTTCAGCCAGTACATCGAGTCGATGACAGCCGTGCCCAACCTGGAGCTGTGCAACGACGAGCTCTTCCTCGACCTGTTCAACACCGTGAAGCAGGAGAAGCTGGATTTCTACAACATGGCGCTGCCCGGCAACGCGCAGCAGCTGTCTGCCACTTACACCGCGGAGCGGAAGGCGGGCGGCGGGATGGACAAGGGGGCGTTCAACGCGCCGATAAAGCAGGAGTCCGACTGGAGTGACAGCGACATCTCCTCGTCCCTGCCGTCGCAGATCGAGACGTGCGCCCAGACGTCCGTGAGCCTCCCCACGGGGCAGCCGACGCCGCCCACCACCCCGGAGCCCGTGTCCGCCGTCAGCTCGGCCAAGTCCTCGCCGCGGAAGACCGGGAGGGAGAAGGGCAAGAAGGCGGTGGACAGGTACAGCTACGAGTACCGTCAGAGGCGGGAGAGGAATAACATTGCGGTGAGGAAAAGCAGGGACAAAGCCAAGATGCGCAACTTGGAGATGCAGCAGAAGATGATCGAACTGAGCGCGGAGAACGACCGGCTCCACAAAACTATCGAGCAGCTGACCAGAGAGCTCACCGGGCTGCGAGACTTCTTCAAGCAGCTGCCCAACTCCTCGTTCGCGGGCTCCGCGAGCGGGGAGAGCCGGTGACAAGATCCAACGCCTCCTCCGTCTGTAATGAACTGAGCTTTTTTATGAGCCATACCTCAAAGGAAAAATAAGACATTTCGTCTTACCATCTGTACCAGATGTATTTTAAGCTTACCATAATGGCACTGGAAAATATATGATGTTGCTGCCATATTTTTTGTGGGATTTTTTTTTCTCTCTGTATTAAATTATTTTACCACTGCATTTACATGATGTTATACCTGATATGGTACATGTTTTATAATTCCAAACTTTGTATAAGAGCCAGAGCATGATCTTTTATATAGTTTGTATGAAACCTCAAAACATTTGTTTATGGAATATATAATAAAAATCACTTAAAAAGTGCACAATTGTCTGGTCTGCAAGTACTCCTTTTTAAAATATATATAGGTTTGCACAAGCTCTACCTTGTGTTCTAACAAAGTGCAACAGGAAGTAGAAAATACAAGTCAGCAATAACAGAAGATTTATTGACACAGAAACAGCACCAGTCAGTATTTTTTTTTTAACACAACTCTGTGGTGGATGACGACTAAAAATACAAAAAAAGTGCTTACAGCCAAAAGTCACATCCCAGCTAATGCACCACGTGAGCTGCTTTGACAGACTGCATGCCACTGGTCTACCCTTGGGCTGTCAACTCCTGCTCCACAGACTCACATATCATTAACACAAACAAGACCTTGTCTCCTTGTTCAGCCTGTTCACTTCAAGCTGTCGAGGGGGGGGGGGGCACTGAACTGGCTCAGAGACCAAGGCCTAGTGTGCAGATCCTTGGAGCCATGCTGCAGCCTGAGGATTGATATCGTTCAGCGCCTCACAGGCAGATTTCTTCCAGGCCCATCCAGAGAGCTGGTTTCCTGGTGACGACACGGACGTAGGCTGTGAGGGGGCCCACCTCTTTTCCCAGGACATTCTCCACGTCGTAACCTGGGAACTGAAACAGGCAGCGAGTCAAAAAAAAAAAAAAAAGAAACTCCTCACACCTACACACCCTGACCACAAACAACCCTACAATTTATATAATTTCTTTATACTAGGCTGCCACTGCCCTTTTACACCTTTTTAATCATTCGCTCTACTATCCTGAAAGTATTTATCTTTCATCAATCTGTGCTGCTGCGCTTGCAAAAATTACTGGAAGGCCCTGACCTTTGCACTCCTCATTAGTCAACAGTGTTTCTTGACACTTTATTCTGCGGCCCTCTTCAGAAAGGGGGTGGGGGGTTGTGACTTTAATGTTTCCAAACGTTTCATTACACTGTATTTGCATGATTTTTAGTATCAGCACCAACCCTCTGAGGTTATATTTGAATGTATCCAGTGTAAAAAACAACATGCAAAGATAAAAATAATCGATACATGCGGGAGGCGGAGGCCCAGTGTTTTGGCAGCAAAAACCGTTGAACTGTATCGTTTGCCAGCATGACTCAGGCTTTGACATGAACAGAGGACTGTGGTTTTGGGGATATGATGATAGGAAATCAATGCGGCACGCAGTTCAATGAGAGGCAGGTACGCGGGAGTACCCAGACCTACCTCGTTGCCCTCCAAAGCTGCAACATTCAGGATGGACAGAATCGTCTTCTGCTGCAGCTGTCAGGAAGATAAGGGGGTGTTTCTTTAATTATGATGATAAATTAAAAACACGCAGCCAGCTGGCAGGCAGCAAGATTGACTCAGGGGTTAATATATCATAAGCTTGATAAGCATGCTGATAGCTTTATCAGTCTGCCTGAATTATTTTGCTGATTACAGTGTCACAGCAGGTTTTCCATTATAAAAAAAATACACCGTTCAATAGCAATATTCAGCTCACTATAACTGTGCAGAATATAGATTTTATTTGAATTTTTTTGGCCTAATTTTGTATACCTACAAGTGTCACAGCCGACTACAAGGAGCTTCAAGGATTTAATGTCCTATTCAATGACATGTTAACAGGATGGTTACCTGTCAGAAGTGTTTCATCAAGTCAGAGGAGAAGCTGTCTGATAACTGCACTAAATCAACTCAGTTGGGGGGACAAAAAATTGTCACTTCATAATTTTTCAGCAAAAATGTCAAAATGTCATTAGCGACAGCTTCTCAAAATGTGCAAATTTGCTTGTTTTATGATAGTAAACAGATTACTTCAAGGTCTTAAGAGTGTCAGTCAGACAAAATATGACACTGTAGATTCACCATCAGCATTTTATAGACTAAACTATTGCAAACTGCTAAAAACAAAATTGAAGTGATCTTACTGCTTCAATTTCCTGCATTTACAGTTACAAGGTAAAACATGATACTTTGTTAAAAAAAAAAAAAGTTACAGCATGCAAACTTGTTCTCACCTTAACCTTTATAGTGCAATTACTTAATGAAGAGGAACTCAGGAAGACTTCCATTTGAAACCTCGTGGCTGGCTTGTGCACCACCGACTTACAAGAACAACAGTGGAAGGTTTCACTATGAAAAATAAAATATAATTTATGCTTTGTTATGATGATTACCTTATTTCATTAGTATTTTTTTAAAGCAGTAATCTTCTAGACTTACGGTGTTTGAGCTAACATCTCTAAGCTGTCACTCCCACAGTGGTTGCAGGCCGGCCAGCAGTAAGCAGTGTTCACATCTACACCCACTATCATCCCTGCAGACAGAAACACAGCAGTTAAACTCAATACTCGCATGCACACACACAAAAAACATTTGGGGAAATATTCACGTACAATGTACTCATAGACATGTTTTTACTGTCTATTAACCATTTGTGCATTGATCATATTCATTTTATTCACATTTCTTAAGTTCCCACCAAAAGAAAAACAGTGAGAGGTTAACAAGAAGAAACACTGATAAATGATCTATGCATAGGTTTCTAAATGTGTGTGTATGTTTGTGACAAGAGTGTTAGAGATAAAACCATTACTTTCAGTATTATCTGAGTGATTGCTCTGATAAATATAGCAAAAACATACTCCCTGCATAAACACCATTTCACTGAACTGCTGCCCACAAACAAACAGAACCTTAAATAAGATACTGAATTTAACACTGATAAAACTTCCTCGTACATTCCGGTCTGAGCCTTTTTATTTTTTTCCCCACTGGCAATTTTTTAGAAGACACTATTCATGCATGCATGCAAGAGATGCTGTCTGTTTTATTTTTTTTTCAGCCACCTGACCAAACATGTATGGCCAGAGCTGCCAGAACCAAGAGGGTTCACAGTGCGATCTTTGCCCTCAACTGTGACACAGATGCAGATTATTATCTGATTAAGTTCAGAAAACCGCATTTACATTACTGGAAAAAGCAATAATAATATTTTAGTGTTGGTCTTAGCTGAAGCAAAAAAAAAGCTGATTTCTTTATATTTTAGAAATGCAAAAAGCCTTCAACTTTGAGCTTTGCCTGGTTTTTAGCAAACAGCTTTCAAATGTTAAAAAAAAAAACCTTCTCTGACAATGTGTGCAATGGATGTTTTGTGGGAATGATGGTATGTGCCTTCTAACTGTAAGTTATTTTCATAATATGCCACCCTCATCTGAAATTTAAAGCCTTGTGTGTGCCAGACATGTTAATTTCACTGAAAAATGACATGGGAATTGACAGAAATCCAGCAAAATGTCATGTGTTTTTATTATGTATTCCTGAAACAATGACAGCCTGAGGCCACTGACTAACAAACAGCAGAAAGCGATGCCTTACAGCCACATCAAGGCCTTCTGCGGGGCAGTTAACTTATATATGAAAAACAAGCGGTTTTCTTCCCACTGAGAAAAGAACACACTGGGGTAATGTTGTGGAGGAATCCGTTTCAGATGAAGTGAGCTACATGGAAAAACAAAGGATTCAGTGAGAGAAGGGGTGTGGGAGGGGGGGGGCGACCTGTGAGGGAGCAGAGGGAGTTGGGTGTGATCTCCAGACCCAGTGGATCCAGTCTCACAGGTCGGGGCAGGGGCTGCGCCTGGGGCTCAGTCGGCAGCTGAGCAAGCGAGTGGGACATAGCTGTGGACGTGAGACAGCCCCCGGGATCCAGGTCAGAGCGCAGCTCAACCACTGACTGCTCCGCACACAGGAAGACATCTAGATGGTGCAAAATGAAACACAGCATTACAAAGTGTGCAAAAGTGTGTCTATTGACCACACTAACCCACCAAACCAGTAAATAAGTTAGGATGTAGTTGTGGAAGCAGTATTCAAAGTTCTCGTTTTGCAGTCAAATGTTGTATCTATCATCATACGTGACATTAGAATATTAGTAATGACGACTGGTTGAACTGACGCTAGTTTTAACCGCAGTACTTATCTATCGTTGCATTTTTTTTGTTAAATAATTTGTGTTGTGTTGTTAAAAATATTCTAACATATTTTGCAGTGTATGTACTTTTACTTTTAACACTTTTGCTGATTATTTAAGTTCAGACACTTTCCACCACTTTTTTGGGGGCCCAGAAGGTGAACCAATAGATAAGACAATCACATTTTGCTGTGATTGTACAATTTACATGTGAGCAATTCAACTTGATTGACAGCGATTGAACGGCACGTCACCGTGTTCTCTGATGGCGTCTCTGAATGACATGCAACAGGCGGCGGGGGAGCGCAGAGCTTCGAGAACGGAGGAAGTGAGCACACAGGAAGTGTTCACGCACAGGGCCACGGTTCGCCTGCACGGCCTCTCGGGCGGCCGCGGCTCCTCCTCCTGAAGACTGGGGTCAGTCAGCACCAGCCAAACCTCACCTTGGCCTACATCACTGTTCTGGAGAAGAGAAGTCACTCAGAATTACTCAGAAACAAGAGCTGACCTAGAAAAAAAAAAGTGATGTAAAGGAAAACTTTCACAAGCAAAGCTTACAACGCACAATTTAGATATTTCCATTTTCTTTGTCACCTGGAAATATCTCTGAGGAGATAATTCATTCAACGAAGTGCAACAACATACACACAAGTGTATCTTTGTTTTACAGATGTGAACGGGTGGCAAAGTCCACTACTTTGTTCCGATCTGCTATCTCGTCTTGGTCAAAGTTTAAAGGTCTCGCCAATCAATGGTAACGAACGGCCAGGCCTCACGCAAATTGACACACACACACACACACACACACACACACACACACACACACACACACACACACACACACACACACACACACACACACACACACACACACACACACACACACACACACACACACACACACACACACACACACACACACACACACACACACACACACACACACACACACACACACACACAGCGATATGAACACTGGTCTCTACGTCAGAGCAGAATCTTATCAGTTTGTTGGTTTAGGCGATCTTTACAGGATGATTGAGGAGCTTCAGAAGACACACTGTTCGTTTTGTCCTGCCTTCTGAAGTAAAATTAAATCAATGTATATGGGGTATAAGGAAAAAGAAAAAAAAGGCAGAAGTACCTGTATTCTCTTGTATATGACCGTGGCAAAAAAACTGCAGCAATGAACTTTGAGTTTGCTCTGGTAAGAAAAGAAAAAAAAATTAGCGGTTAATTACATGAACGCCTGTAGACGATTTTAAAAAAAATTCTGTGTGTGGAAATTTCACCTGCAGTATGTCGCTTAAAGTTTGTTCTTTTGGTGGAAAATAGAGCGTGGACACAGTCAGATCCTCGGTGGGTTCAACTGAGCTCTCCTGACCTGACAGCAGGTAGCAGAAACTCGGGGCTGGACCTGGAGGATGCTTCTCCTGTTTAATAAAAACAAAAAAAAACAGGACACTTCTGAACACCTGCTACATTACAGAAAATGTACTGAATCCTAATTTTATAACAGTGGTTATAAAAAGTCTACAAAAAAACAAGCCCTTCTTCCTCCGCTGTTCTCTGCAAGCTTAAATGAAATTGTTTGGTATTTTAGAACATGCCCTAATTCAAAAGGAAGTTTATGACTTCCTGCAGTCCCCGTGTTGTTTTTTCTTCACAATTTTTTTTCATACAAATCACACAAACAAGATATAACGTTTTAAAAGCGAGCTGTATAGTTGCCAGAGGTAGACAGAGCGTTTATGTGGATACTACCTTAACATGCATTTCCGTTATTGTTCTTCACATCTAAATCTTGATAAGCAATGGAATAAGCATGATTCAAAGCAAAGTGTTAAACTATCGCTTTAATATTCTTTACATTTTTTTTCCTTTTAATTCGCTGAGCATTGTCCCAGTATTGACAGGAGGATCAACAGCACATTTTTTTACTGCAGAATACGGCAGGAAACAAAAAAAAACTGCACGAAAGTGTAAACAGAGTTTCCTACTCAAATGACTGTATTAATGTTTCTAACCCGGCAGAAATTATGAGTAACAGAATGGCTAGTCAAAAGAAAAACTTCTTTTAACTATCAATAAATGATAAACAAAATGACAAATCTTCCTTTGTTGCAGCTTGTCAATTGTCAACTGAATCTTTTTAGTTTCTGGAGTGTTTTAATAGGAAATAAGATATTTGATTTTTGCTGAATTTCTGCTGAAATAAATAGATTATATTAATTTATTGATTAGGAATGTAGACACCGAAAAGCAGAATAATGAAGCTGGAACCTATACATTTTTGTAATTTTTTCTTAAAAAAAAAACTAAACTCTCAAAAAAATGTTTCAGCTCTGACTTTAATGTCACCACCTTCATTTTAGGAAAACACATTCTTCACATTCAGACTTTACAGAGCCAAACTAAGGGCTTGATTGGTGTAGACTCACACAGGACGTGCTGGGTGTGTTTCCATGATGTTTAAGAGGCAGCACCGGGGGCCACAGACAGTCTATCAAGCTGAAAAGCCTGGTGCACCTGAGAATAAGAGAGAGAAAGAAGAAAAGAGACAAAAAGAACGAGAGAAGGAAAGAGAGGAAAAAAAAAGAGTAAAGAGAGGGGCGCAGGAGAGGGGGGAGAAGGAGAAACTGGGGAATGAGGGACTTGAGTGGGAGGATAGGGAGCTTTCACAGCCAGTTTCACTTCAACTGAAACACAAATCTGTTAAGACAGAGCGTGTTTTATCATCACCTAGAATTAAGAGAGAGCATGCTCGGGCTGGCAGAGCAGATACACACAAAAACTGCTTTTACAAGCAGGTTTTGAGATACTGAAGGGTGGGAAAACAGTTCACACCCCACGATAATCACGAAATCATTGTGGTGCAAAAACAACAAGGCTTAGAAAATCAACCAGAGCGTTTGTTTTTTTTGTTTTTTTTTTAACAGCAACATTTATAATGCGGGATCTGTGAAATTCTTTCACCACCATCTGAATCTTACTAATGACAGATTGAAATTCGTTCACACTCCATGTGTTTTCCTGACGTTTCACGTACGTCAGAGGAGCGAGGATCTAAACGAGGAGGGGGAAAAACATCAGGTAGCAACTGTGAAACAACACGTCGGCCTCTTGATTCATTGTCTGTCCATTAAAACACCGCTTTGGCCAGTCAATGTCACTTATTCATCCATGTGGGTGCTGTCATATCAGCCAGTGGTTAACAACCTGTTAGTCACGCAGTAATCACAGGGTTTCTTTGTGTGGAACTGGTTCTGCAGCCCATTCAAGTCCAGCGAGGCCTGCTGGAGGATGAGTAACACACCAACAGGACGCATTCAACTCACTAAGATTTGGATACTGAGCTACACTTGCTTTGCAAAAGTCTTAGAAGCACTTTTGTTTTATAGCTTTAAGAAAAGGAACCACTGTAATTTTGGATCTTGCCTATTGTTCCGTATTGTCTACTTTTCCTAGATTTTATTTGAATTAGAAGATTTATTTGTGGTTTTAATAACCAGAAGTCACCACAATATAGTTTTAGTTTTAGTCTCATCTCTTAAGCTTCTTTTGCAGCTCTAGAAAGAACAGGTGTGTCCCATCAACATGAATGAGCCTCTCCTCTGATTGGCCAAGTCAAAAGACATCCCATCTTCACGGAGGTGCTGGCTGCCCGTTTTATGGCACGGTTTCTGAATACGGCCTGCGTGCATTTTTCTGTGGATTGAGCATTTTGAAATATGGGACAGTATTTATATAACATTTAGATAAGGGTGGCAAATATGCAGCCTAGGGACCAGAACCAGCCCGCTTAAGGATCCAATACAGGCCCCAATGACAAATGTGTTTCAGTAAACATTTTTTTTTGCGTTAATAAGATGAAATATTTACAGCAGTGATTAGTGAATGGTTTGTAAAGCAGGAGATAAATTCACCTGCTGCTTAAAAAAACAATAATAAATAGTAATTATATTGTTGAAATTTCACTTTTTTCTGATGTCTTATGTTTTGTAAATTAAAGGTTCATTAACTGTCAAAATATTTATAACTTTTTTTTTTTAATTGACAAGTTATTACTGGCCCACTTGAGATTAAATTGTGCTGTATGAGCTGAGCCCCTGATCTAAAAGCAGGAACGAAAGCCTGCCCTGTTTCTCTCTAGGATCAGGGTTGCCTAGCCTTGCGTTAAAGAAATAGTTGGATGTTTTTAGAAGTACATTCATTCACTTTAGTTTGCCAAGAGTTAGATAAGAAGATTGATAGAAGTCTCATGTCCAAGTGAGGAATCAGTCTCCTCATCTAACTGGAGACTTGGATTGGACTACCAAGCATATTATCCTTGGTAAGCCCGGTCCTCGCTGCTTTCTAAGAAGCTGGCAAACAAAATAAATGCCTGATTTAACCAGACCAGCCCCCACGTGTTTTTCCACTCGAGCTAATAGGAACGGCCCATGTGCATGTGCTGAATATAGCCTGTCCATCACGGGCTTCGCCGCCAACATTATAGGCTTCGGTGGCATTGAAAATACCAAGGATGTAAACATACCCCCAGGCCGGGTCTCTAAATGTTCCCATGTCAGTTCTTCTAACTGCGTCTAATCTTGGATCCCGACTATGGAAACTCACAAGGGGACTGGAGAGCGGGCACCCCGGTATCACTTTACATGTAAACAAAGTGCCTCTGGTGGCAGAACAACATAATCGGGTTTACATGAGCTGCAAACATTAAATTCTCCCATTGTAAATGTGGGTTATAATGTTTAGGGAGAGTAAAACGACCATATAAATGAGAATAAACACAGTTTAGTTTGGAGGCTCGGTGGCCGTTTACTAGCGTTATATAGCTCTACTATAACAGGTATTTACGAAGGGCTCTTTTCCCAGGTTGCTAGGCAGTTAGATAAGATAAGTTCACATACAGAATAAGAACCTATTGTAACGAGAATACAGCAAACCAATCAGAGCTGGTCGCAGGTTGAAGTTTACACGGGTGGTTTTTACGAACTGAAATCCAGGTGAAAGGCTAACCGGGCTGGGGGGCGCTCACCTTTCTCGCGTGACCCGCTGCACCACTTTGACGCCTCTCAGCACACAGGCCTTGCCCTGCCAAATCCTGCAGTACCTGAGCAGGTCGTCCTCGCTGGACAAGAAGTGGAGCTGGACCACACTGAACATCCCGTAGCTATCCTGGACGAGCACACAAAGCCTGGAGGAGAACAAACACGGAGGAAAAAAAATTAGTATAATAATTATTCAACTTTATTAACTATATGTAGTTGCTCCTTATAAATAGTCATAGATATCTACATTATGCAAGAAATAGGGACAGAATTTTTTATTGAAAATTAATAAAATAAATGAGTAAAAACAAAAGCACACACTTCACGTAATACTCTATACTGCATATTCGTCATATTACAAAGCAGCTACAGTATTTCCCTTTCTCCAGATAGAAACATTATTTGAGTGGTTGGTTTCCTGCATTTTATTTAAACTATGTCTCTACCAGAGCAGCAGATTATATCCCTGATAATGTTTCAGGCTTTTTTTTTTTTAATTATTATTATTTTTTTTAAAGGCTCATTTTCCAGCAGGAATTTATCACTCTAACCAACCAAATGTTATGCAAAATTGATCAAGCAAAGAAAAAAGAGAGGTTGTTCTTAAGGACTGAGAGTTTAATGAGGCAATGTTTGGCAAACAAGGTATTTGTCAGTTTTTGTGACATTGACTTGTTGACTTGTTGACTTGTTTACTCTTTTAACCTTCAGGTCAACATGCCCTGAAAGTGAAAATCTACAGGGGGCGTTGACAGTAGATATTTTTGTCATTAGATCTCTTTTTTTTTGGTGGAGGGGGAGAGACATACACTACAGTTTGCCCCCCCCCATTGTTGTATCATTTATTTGTATTCAAAGAATGTGCATATTAAATATAAACAGACTAAAACAACAAGTACAGGCCATTATACAGTTATGTTTTTATGGCTATAAAAGAGCAGCGGAAAATAAATGGGCATAATTCAACAACCACTAAGCCCATTGACACACTAACAGTACTGGTGCAGCACTGACATTTGGAAGCACTAAAAGCTGGTGGCTGCCTCTGACAGGCTGCTGCTGACAGAAAAGACCTTTGGCCTACAAAGTTGTGAGGCAGTGAACTGCTGCGTTTTCCTGCGCTCTGCCGCTCTCCTCTCAGCAAGTGGAGATCTGGAGCGGCTGTAGGCTTCAGTATCTCAGTCAGTCAAGCCCAGACACGGCCCCGTACCAGCCCTGAGAGTAAACAGCAGAGTTCATATCCCCTGGTTAGACAAGAATCGGCTGGGAAAGGAGAGGAGGAGGAATAGGGATCCACAGAACAGGGAGGAGGACTGTCAGTGTGCCCGTCATGCATGTGCATGCATGCGCACATCCCTGACACTGGGAATGCGTCGGGACTGTTTTCAACCACCTGATTTGGAACTATAAATGGCTTCTGTTGGTTAACACGGGGTCTGTCTGTGTTTGTTTTGAGAGACCTGGAAATAGATGCCTAAATAACATTCTTGACATGACTTTGGTGGCTAGGCCAATGTCAAAAAAAACAAGATTATTCCCAGTTGTTTGCTTAATTCGCAATCCAAGAATCGGACCTATTCAACATCTTAGTGAAACAAAAAAGTATGCACTTAAATGAACTTTCATGCTTATGGACCTCTGTGCAGGAATCAATGCAAACGGATCCCAAACCTATTTTACAGGTGCAGTATTGATCACAGCACACAGCGATCACTTAGTGACACTGCAGACTGCAACTATACAACATAATTACTCCTGTTAGACTTGGCATGGGCCTGAAATAAGAAATATCAGCAAATCCTCACATTTTAGCAGCTGGCAACAGCAAATGTTCACTAAGCCTTAATTTCATATTGATGCAAACAAATAAAATTGATAGGTTTAGTGTTTCCTTGACGCCTCATTAACGCTACCGTTTTTTCTTGTTTGTTACCATATTCCTACATTTGTTGGTGTTTTTGTACTACTAAATCAGTCCCACAGTACAAACTACACAGGAATCCACTCATAACCTCTACAAGACAACTATATATATATATATATATATATATATATATATATATGTGTTTTTATTTTTAAAACTGACGACAACTATTATATATTATAACATATCATGTTAAAATGATGTTTGGATAGAGCTTGTGTAAAATATGAAATGTGATAAAACACTTGACAAAAACAAAAGAGTGGTGAAACAGTACCAGTTTGACATAAACAAGCTGGTAACACCTCCCTATTGAGTCCTCCTTTTAGACGTTCACGGCCCCACTTCCTCAAACGGTGACCCCTCACTTCTAAAAATCTCCTGCCATTGGATCGTTTCAGTCACAGTCCATTTTCAGGAATTTGTTATTGTGAGCAATCACAGAATTCTCAGCAGCCCAGGTTTTCTTCCAGGAAGTACGATCCACTGAGCCTGTGCAAACACACACACGCACGCACACACACAAACTCACACACACACACACACACACACACACACACACACACACACACACACACACACGGTCACACTGTGTGCGCATGCAAGTCCATGCACATGCACATTACTTGGCAACACACTAAGTAAGCGACCCACACATTGAGAATACAGCAGAGAGGCCTCATTGGTGGGGGGCGGACAGGCGGGATTCCTTCCTATGTGTTGTCCACCAATCAGTGCAGGCAGAGTGATAAACACGGTTGTAACAGGATCCTTGCAGCACATTGTGTTCCTTCCCCACCAAGAGAAAAAGAAAAAAAAAAAAAGAAAAAAAGAAACTAGCCTCTTCTCACTTCCTGCAAACAGTTAATCTTCTTGTTTATTCTATCCCTGAATTTACGGGAACTTAACATCTTCTTCAGGCATAAATATCATACTGGCCTCGCTCCCCTGTGTATGTTAACACAGGGGCTAAACAACAAAGGAATAAAATAAGCATGCTGACCAAGGGAGTGAGTCACGGAGACTGGGGACACAACATGAGAGGTACAAATTGTCCTTGTCTTTGTACAGAATGAGGCCAGTGGGCTGCAAAGTAAACTACCCTCCTATCCGCAGAGCAGACGTCCATCCTGGAAAAGTACTACAAGCAACACAATGCAGTAAAAGTGGACGTGCACCGTGACAAAAAAGCAAACCGGGGCTTTCTCTCGTGAGAAAAAGGTCACTTTGTACATTATAATGTATTTTATATTGTAAGAAGATTAACAAAAAACATGTAGAGAAGTGCTGCGAAATTAATGAAGTTTTAAGAGTCAAACTATGACTTTGGCAGGAGCCACCTAAATACTTGTGGATTCAAGTCCTCATGGTCACCTCGTAACCTTTGCCCCACCTCCGTCTGTTTGCCAACTCAAACTGTTGGATCTGGTGGAGTTATGCGGGAAAAGGAGGGCAAGGCAGGAGAGTTTCCGGTCAGAAGGTGGCGTTTGTTTACCAGACGCCGAGGCAGCATGGCAGGAGCAGGTGTCACGTTACAACCAGAGATCATTTAGCCACTTAAGAGCGTCAGCTGACCGGGGCTCTCCGCCCTTCACTACAGAATGCCCCCCCCCCCTTCTATTCCCATCCTGCTCAGAGAACCAAATATTTTTATTTTATTACTCAGCAAATTGACAAAAAATACAACATGCTCATGGTAGGGCCAGGCAACTAAAGGTCAGGCTCGCTGGCTCTGCTTCAAATAGCACATTCTCTGATTCATTAACTACAAGAGAGCTGGAGTGTGTCGTTTCAATAAAGCGTGAAGCTTTGAACGGCCCGCGCTGCAGGTTGATTACTGTTACATTTTTATAGACTCCATCAGACCTGAGATAAACCACAATGTTGACATTTTATCTAATTTTGTGAAGCAAAAATACCAAAGAAACAAATGAGATTTTTTTTTCTTGCTGGTTTGTTTGCGTTGCCTTGGTAGGGGTGTGTTTGCCCTGAATTTATGGAATGCTCTACTCTTATCGTGTCGATCTTTTGATTCCTATAAAGACTTTATGAAGCACCTGATAAGTTTTACAGGGCTTTTCGTTAATATGCCCCAACAAAAGCTGCATTTCATACATTCTTTCCTATACCAGTGTACATGTTTATAGAGTCATACGAAAGTGCCAAAGAAACATCTTTAGTCCTGTCTAGTTTTAGTCAAAAGTCTTTTTTTGATTTTTGAAAGAAGATTAATTCTTAATTAGCATTACTGTCAACGTGATCTAACCAAAACATCTTACTTTAGTCCCACTTATCTCACAAGGTTCAGGTCATTATTACGTGATGATGAAGTTTCACATGTTGAATGATTAGAAATGCTATGTTGTTAATGGAGGCTGGTCTGCCATTCACAGAAATACATTCATATTTTATTATGAACCAAGATCATTCAACAACTGAGACTCTTTAAGAACATAAAACTATGTAGATAAAAAAGGAAAGCAGAACAGAAAATAAAAATGTGTCCTATTCTTCTGGTCCTCTAACATAATATAAACTGATCCAGATGCATTTCAGATCAGCAAAATTAAGTTTATTCTAAGGCTATTTCAGGCAGTAATACTGAAATAATACAAGTTTTTGCCATGAAAAATATGAATATATTCCCTTTAGTCTCGCCGTTATTTTAACTTGTCAGCCCTGTCTCCTGTTTATTGTCGGTAGTAATTCTATTATTACTTTTTTTAATATAAATTGTTTGCAATTGTTTTATGCATTTGCCTTTTCATGTAAAGCACTTTGTGATTGTGCAACTTTAAAAGGATGCTACATAAACAAAACACTTACATCAGGGGTGCAACCTTCTGTATTATTGATAATCTGTCAGTTATGTCCATTAATCACTTGGTTTTAAAAAGGTCCCACATTGTTTTTTTTTGTACTTTTCCCTTTTTATGGGGCCTTTAAAGTTTTTCAGCAACTGCAAAATACTATTTTACGACTGTGAACAAATATTTGGATAGGTTTTTCTTTTTACACACACATACATAATTCCTTTTTTGCCAGATGACTCTGTTCTGGCCCAATTGTGTCACCAAACTGGCTTTATTAGTAGGTGAATCACAACTATGTGTACTTGAGCTTTAAGGTTTTGGAAAATGTTCAATTTCAATATGTCTATTGATTGGCCAAAAATGAAGTATCTTGAAAACTAATTAAAAGCGTTAGAGTCCATATCGGATATCTGACTGATAGATATAAATAAAAGAAACTCATTATTTTTTCAGTGAATATAAAGAAACTTTTTTGGCTTCACTATCTGATTAAGCAAACAAAGCTCAAACAAATTTGACCCCATTCCACATGACATATTTCTGAGAGGCCTGATACTGCTTACAACCATATAAAATATACTTGTGGTTTTTCTTGAGAGCATTATGGTCAATATTAAGGCTGTTGAAAACCTGTTCCACCCAGTGGAGTATAAATGGGCGCCAATTCAACTCTGGCTTGCTGGTGCATGAGATTCTGAAAACATCATGCTGTCTTTCCTGAGAAATTGGCCAGAATTGCTCACAGAGGGGCTGGATTCAATTAGAAATGTTTGTGTCCTTTGTCAAGCAATGCCATATGGCTAGAGACAGTGTGAGCACTCTGTGGGGCCTGCTGCGCTCCGAACAATAGCTCGACCACTGAGACTATCGAGGGGAAGCATGCGAGGCCTGAGACTGTCAAACCAGCATGCGATTTCTACAAAAGGAATAATTTATATTGTAATGCAGAAGGATACACTCAGATAAAAATGTGATTCATCTTCTCCAGGCCGCGTTTGGCACGAAGTGAAAAAACAAAAGATTTCACTGGAGACGCCAATCAGCCAGACCAAGGGTACCTGGTTTTGCCTTTCTCTGCAGGAAGAGGAGGAGCTGAGGAGGATCTGGGGGGAACTCTGCGTTTGAGGATGGAAACGTCAGGCACACGGATGGAGTAAACTCTCTGGATGACCACCAACACATCCTGCCCCACAGAGCCTGCTTGGCCCAGTCCCTCAATAGCTTCGAGGAGAGAAAGGCAGTTTCTTGACAGAACACCCGAGCCGCCAAAAGTGCAAAGACCATCACTGACAGCAACCTGAAGGGGGATAGAAATGGAAAAATTAACATTTTATGGTTCCAATAAAGTTTCTTCACATCGTAAACAAGTAGAGGATCCAAGGACAGGGGATGATGTATTACTATAGAGCTGCAAAGATAAGTTGAATAGTTGCCAACTGTTATTTGCATAGGGAATCAGGTTAAAATAGCAGTCACACACACAGCAGAACACTCAACAATATGACTTCAGTCATTACAGCTGTTTACAGGAAGGTAGATTCTATTTCTTTTTTTTATATTGTGTGTAAACATTATCAGAAAAGCTCCAGCTGTACATTCTTGTTTCAAACTTCATAATTTGTATTCATTTATTTTACATACTTTACACATAATATGCATGTAATATCACTGTTAAAAGTTATTGTAAACCTTTTAATTGTGTAATGTAATTCGAGGAGGGTGCGGTTGTGGGCACAATAATTTGTGAGAAGCTTTAACTTGATCGCTGACAGAAGCACTTGACAAATTAATTTGTCTAAAGTAAACAGAGATTCAGACTTAAGAAATCAAACATGAAAATCAACCCCTCTATGACATCCTGCGGTAGAATGAATGCACCTGCAAAACCACTGATGTGGTTTGGACGCTCTGCAGAGACTATTTACTGTTCTGTATTGTAACATGAACCTGGCGGACCCTGTGGCAGAAAGGATTATTCAGAGTTACACCTGTAAGCAACAAAACCTGAGTAGAGTCGAATGGCCGGTAGCCAAGCTACATTCTTCTATAGCCTTCACCACCTGTCAATTATCAACTGTCCAATTCTAGCTGTCAACAGAACACAATTCAAGAAGTTAACATCAAATAACTACATCTATTATTAACTAGTAGCTGTGGCCAAGCAATCTGATTGGTCAACATGAAGTTTAGAACGTCAGCAGCACAACAAAGCTGACTCATAACTGGAATGATAACAATTGCTTTTTTCCCTCTTATTATGATGTTTGGGGCTTTTAAATAAGTCTTTTATCAGCTGTGTTGGTGACGGAACTATAACATTAAAGAGGCTACATGCAGAGTTTGAGTTTGTAGTTGTAGAAGCTACATCTCTGGGGTAAAAAAAAAATGTAAGAACTTTGGCAATGGAAGGATTTTTTTTGTTTATTTGATTACCGGTAAGCTCGGGAAAGTCTGAGGCCACGTTCAAACATGATCAGCTCAGAGTTCTCTCATCTGGGACTATAAATGTCATTTCTGTTGCTACGTCATTACTATGGTTCGGATTTTTTGCTTTGGCGGGGAACTACGTTCCATTACACATAGGATTCGTGACTGATTGTGTTTCAGTGATTAGTCAGACCTCATGTATTTCCATGGAAACGGGAGCACACTCCGAAAAAACCTTTTAGTTTTAACAGCGAAATGTCGATCAAAGTGAATATATTTTGTTTATACATTTCATGTAGTACCCTCGAGGGTGCGTCATTTGAGCAAGGCAGCGATGTGTTCTGGATTGAGGCACTTTCACGCTCCAATGACGTCAAAGAACATCCTCGAGGGTAATATTGTTTAAATAAGTAAATATTAAGTAAGCATTCTTGCACATAGGAAATACTGATGTGGCACAGTTGAGTATGTATTGATAATGCAGGAGTGAATTTGTTAGTTTCTAAAAGACGTTATGACTTATTAAGCTTGATTTAATGGTTGTACGACCACAGTGGAAACCAAAGGCGTGGTTGTGAATGGCCAAAATCAAAAGTGAAAGGGGAAAGAGAAGGGGGGGTAGGGGAAATGCAATATGCTTTAAATACAGGAATAGTGCCACATATTTTCAGTGTTTCTCCTGGAAGTCAATCATAGTCTTGTGCTCAGTTGTTTCGGTTACAGAAATAATTTGAGATTTGCCGAAATTGAAATGTGAAGTGGGATCAGCACAGACAACACACACACACACACACACCTGTTTGGTATTGTTCTTTTCCGTGGTCCCGCAAGCCCCCAGCAGTCCGAATATTTGACACAGAGAGTATGGCCCACACCTCTCTGCTGGGAGTAGGCCTCTGGCAACGGACACGTCGGCTAGTTTGGAAGCCGAGCAGACTTTCTGGCTGAAGTGTGTGTTCAGAATAATATTACAGCTGAAACCTTCCATTGAAAGGCTTTGCCTGCAAAGAAACATCAGTTTTAGATTCAGAATGTAGCAGTTGATTCAGTGCCGTTATTGCATGCATACTTTTCGCCTCTACACTTTCTTATTACAAAGCGAAAACAAGTGAGTTTGGGCCTTCGCGATGACTTGCATTAACATTTAACATGTTCAAGGTGTTGGGCAGGATAAACTGTTTGTGTTGTGATTATACTGACATAGCACATCCAAGAATTCAGATTTTACATTGAACAGAACAGACTGTTGCACAAATGTAGGGGGGCTGACAGCTCGAGACTGTTTGAATGTCAAACTCAGATAAGGTACCATCCACCTCCGCTGTCTGTTTAACATGTACCACCCAGCACAAACCTCCGCCGAGGCAACGCAAACTACACAACGGATGCGTGCGTCCTCTTTTACAGTGGTGAAAGATGCATTTTCCAGGTAATTCAGCTTCTCAAAAAGGCTACGCCTCAGTACCGATGCACAGCCTGATTAAACACTTTCCAAACACATCATCATCTGTGGAAAAATGTTTCAAAGCCCGTCGCAATTCAAACATGCCGAGTGAGCCAATAAAGACCAAATCAGATGCATAAACTGCAAAAAAAAAAAAAAAAACTACAAAACTGTGTGACCTGAATTGCACTTATGCTATTCTCGAAGCTTAAATTTCACTTCTGTGCCTGTGCCAAAAGAGACGATGCTGAACTTATCAATGAGATCTCAGGATAATTGTTTCTGGTCAAGAGCTTTAGCTTCTCATCACAGGGGAATGACACACCTGAACGGTGCTGAGAACATGAACAACAGACAGATAATTACATGGCACGCTGTATGTGGCAAGCCTGAATTACGGCTTAATTTTTTCCACATGTGACACGGATAACGCTCCGATGGCTTCGCAGTGATTCAGAGCCAAGTTCGCTCTGTGACTGAAACTGCCTTTCATGTCGTGGCTCGTTTTGGATGTGTTACGATACTCTGCGTCGAACCACAGAAATCAAACAAACATGCACATGGAAATTAATATTTGACTAATATAGAAGAGAAACCGTGTGATTGAGAAATCAATGGATATACATTCAGTTTTCACTTTTGTGATTAAGCATTTGTGTAAAAAATATATACATACACACACACATATATGCCAAAAGAAAATTACAAATATATCTTGATAAGCATACAAAAACATCTAACTCTAGCGTAAGGTGTAGAACCTGAACATCCATCTCATGGATATAAACATTGTGTTCATCATTTTGTTCTAGATACAGTACAGTAATACTACTACCAACAAGTTTATACATTGACCATGGTGGTCAGATAAGTCAAATAAATCCTTAAATTGTCAATTGGTCATTCATGGGGAGAAATTCCTACAGCATGTGTTGTATAAGTGATAAAAGGTGCCTCATCCCATGAATAAATACTGACTGCTGGTCAATTAAGCAACTAAAAAGGCGTCTCATTATTATTAATGATCCTCTCATCTGACTGGCTCATTTGAAAAGCTGTGGATAGGGGGTCAGCCAGTGACTGTACAGTTGTGATGTCACACAACTTCAGAGATGTGCTGATGGATAGTTTTAAGGCACAGTTTCTGTATACAGGCTGTGTGCTTTTTTTCCTGCAGATTGAGCTTTTTGTATATATATATATATATATATATATATATATATATATATATATATATATATATATATATATATATATATATATATATATATATATATATATATATATATATATATATATATATATATATATATATATATATATATAATGCGTACATTTTATATTTAGGAACCTTTAAGTCCATTAAATCTAAAGTACTTGCACTCTAGTATTACTGTTTCATGTAAGTTGACTTGAGTAGGTCATAAGTTGAGGTGTAGTTTACATTTTGATACTCCAATGATAATAATGAACCACTGACAGGGTGGGTATGCATTAGGAGTACTTTTTTATCGTAGGTAATGCTTCTGTATGTACTTGTGATTGAAAGACAGGACTTTTTCTTAAACTAAAGTGTTTTTCTAGTGTGGGGTTACTTCTTTTACTTCAGTAAATTATTGACTACTTCTTTGTAAAGCGCTGCTGAAATGTGCCAAACACAACCGGGACTTCTCCTCCTGATGAGAAAGTGCTCCTGTTATGATTAAGCCCGAAGTTAAGGTTATCCGTCCAAACATCTGAGCCAAGATAGTGATCAGGGGGAGGTCATTCAAGACTGTTAGTAGAGCAGAACGTACTGTTCACGGCAACAGGTAGAAGTCAGCGTACAGGAAGTGTGACCCCGCTGTGAACAGGTGAGTGGGCAGCTGTCATTATCAGACAGGTAGCTGGGTTAAGGAGTGGCGTCGCTGCTGCCGTCACAGCCCGTAAGTGAATAATAACTGCAGGTATTTCCGCTCCGGCCTCAGCCCACTCACCGAGGCGTGGGCGGTGGGAGGAGCCAGCCCACTCGCTGCAGGAATCACGGGGGGGGAGTTAACTCCTCCAACGTCACGCCGGAAACCGATAGAAGGAATTTTACTAGACAGATGCTCTAAATTCTGGGTTTTTCCACTTGTGCCTGCGCTGGTGTTGTAGCAGTGAAATAAATGAAAAGCTCCTAAGAGAATATTAACCCTGTCATTTAATTTTCTTGTTCGTGACTGTTTTGTTGAGATTTAGGGACTTTTTTTTGCCCCCCTTATTGAGTTAAGATGCCGAGCGAATGGCGTGAAAGCTGACACAAATCAGACTGAAGAGAATTTCAAAAGATCCCTCATCAAGTGAAAAGTGATTCTTTGAAAGAGTAAATGGGTGTGTTTTGTTTGGGGCTCTGCTCTATCGTGTGAGTTCAGGAATAGTATACAACAGGGGGAGAGGGAGAGGGAGAGAGAGAGAGAGAGAGGGGTGCTAAAGCCAGAGAGATACTCTCAAACCGCCATGTGTTTTCAATCTCAGTCCTTTTTGGCTCCCTGCACGCTCCGCTCCCAAATGCTCCAGAAAATAATCCTACTGTGTTTTTTCCCCGGCTTGCTGGAAATGACCTAACTACTGCCAGGAAGAGGAATGCGAAGCATTCCCTGGAGCTGTTGACGTGACGTCAGAACGCCGAGGAGGCCCCTGCGCTTCCGCCAGCCTGGATATTCCAGAGCACACTCAACCCAAACTCCCAACAGCTGGAGTCAACTGCTGCCTCCCTCCAACTCCAAAACAATCCCAAAAACACCCCCCACACACACGCACACAGCTCCCCCCACGCCTGCCCCCCGCCCTGTATGTGAGAGACTGCTCTCATCTTCACATCTGGGCCTTTGTAAGAAAAAAAGTCCTTGATTAGAAAATTGCTTTTAAAACTTAAAAACAAGAATAATTCAATTGAATAAAAAAGATTCTGATTAGCCTATGAAGTTTCTATCTGTGCATGTGTCCATCCTCTACAGTGCAATACAGTATGCCTCCTCAGCATTCTTCTGTGAGATCCTGTTGCTCTTCGTCCTGAATGTAGTGAGTCAATGTTGTATTGTGTAACTGTCTTTTTTGTGTGTGTGGTTTCTGTTCGCCTGCCAAGAGATGAATAAGTTCAAAACATCCAAAACAAGGAAATGAAAGAAAAGGTTTTACTGACCAATACACTTTGCATGTTTCACACAGAATTGCACTCTGTTTTGCTGTTTTATTATGCAAAGAACTACGCAATGTGTTGAACTCTCTGAAGTGAAATTATCTTTCCTACCCAATTTCTCAATGTTAAATTTGTCTGCAGTTATGGCTGCAACTACCTATTTTGAATAGTCACTCAATCTACGATTAATTGATTAGATGTTTGATTCAAAAATTTGTATAAAACGTTGATTGTTGTTTCCCAAAGCTAAAGCATAAAATGTATTTTTTGTCCAGACCAACAGTCCAAAATCCAAAGATCATCAGATCATCATCAATATAAAAGCTAAACAAACCAGAAATTTGAGATTGAGAAGCTAGGACCAGAGAATATAGACATTTTTGAATAGTTGGCGATAAATGTGATAATTGGCACAGGATTGATTAATCGACTAATTGTTGCAGCTCTGCCTGCAGCAGATACTGAAATGTTGTGCTTTGCATCGCTATCTCTCCAAATTCGTCTGCATGCGCATACATAGCATTGTGGGAAACAGCTTATGCTGCAAACCTCCTCTCACCATGGCGGGTATATGTGGATGATGTCTCCATGTGCAGGACTCAGCTGGGCTGCGGTCGCTCTGTTGAACAACACCAGTGTGCGTGTGCTCTCCTCGGAGACGGGGTGGCTGCGTTGGTGGGCCTCTCCGGGGGGCCGGCGGCACTCGCAGTGCACCAGTTGCATGGTGCACTCCTCCTGAACCTCCAGCACCTCCAGCGCCAGCACTCCAGGCCTGTCCACTGGAGAGCGGAGCAACAACAACACAGATGTTCTGAGTGTGCGTCCGTTGCAGCGTGCACGCCTTTGTGTGTGTACACAGTGTACTCACGGACTCGTGTTCTGTGGGACTCATTATGCGTTACGAGAGCAATTCACTTTTAGCATCAGAACAATTTGCACTGCATAAGTTTAAAGCTGTTACTTAGTCAGGCTGAGGGGGATATGAAATGCTGCAACTCCCACCGGGCGAATGTGCAAATGTGTTTGGAATTTCACCACGGCGCTGACTGGGCGTTTGGCCGGAACAATAAAGTCGACAGAGACAATTAAGACGAGCAAATCAAGATAACGCTTTGTAGCCATAAAGTGCACAGAGATAGGAGATCGCATTATTTTATGTGGAAAGTGAATTGTGTTGAATTGTATAAAATTGCAGTGTAAGAGCTCACAGTCAATGCATCTCTGTGTCTGTTAGCAATCCCTGGAAGTGGCCCTAGGGGGTATTTTAATATGATAAGAGCAAATCTTATCAAAAGAGATAAGTGTAGCGCTATTACAATTTAACATGCATTTGTCCAAACATGAATGTTAAGTGCTTTATCTGTGCTCTGTGCATGTAAATCCCAGATTACAAAATCTTCAGAATAACAGGCCTCAGGCAGCAGGCCAAGAGTAAACTATAGAGTCCTCCTCTGGACCTATGATACAATAAGTCACAGGGAAGCGTTATGTCAGGAAAGGCTCCTACACGTGCTTGTTCGGGTACGCTTGCATCACACACCAAAATTAATACAACAAAAATAAACAGATGTCCTATAACAGCATGAGATTTGTCGAAAACCAGTGTTGTTATTGTTGAGCATGCAGGCCGAATGAAAATGAACAAACTCATCTTGTCCTAAAAGAGCTAAATACACTCTAAATCACATGTTTAACTAAATAAGCAACAATACACTTTTAGAATTTTAAAATAAAAGTCATGTCAATATAAACGCTACACACTTGATTTCGCTGTTCAACTGTAAACCATACGCTGACCACAAAACTGACCACAAGCAAAGTTTGATCAGGTGGGCGTTTTTCTTTTTCCACGATCAACCGTCACCTTTAAGGCCAGATACCTGACAGCAGCATCAACAACTTAACATGAGTGGTTTGGTAGACCACGGAAAGGAAAAA
Source organism: Eupleurogrammus muticus (assembly GCA_036785175.1). Classification (NCBI taxonomy): domain Eukaryota; kingdom Metazoa; phylum Chordata; class Actinopteri; order Scombriformes; family Trichiuridae; genus Eupleurogrammus; species Eupleurogrammus muticus. Next base: position 12,629,304 of record JAYKQN010000014.1, on the reverse strand, counting down.
GAAAGAAAGAAAAAAAAATGGGTTAGCAGTTTCCTGTCACCTACATATAGAGTTCACAATTTAGAGCCAGTGATCAACCAACAGCCGTCACTTCCTTGGCGCGGCCTCTGCTACATACAATCACACACACTTAAAAAAAAAAAAAAAAAAAAAAACCCTGTCACACCCTTGTTGTCTTGAACAGTGATTCAGAGGTGAGTGTGTGACTACCCGGGTGTAATGTGAATGAGACTTTTTTTTTTGATCACCTGTTGTTCCTGCAGTGTCGGAGATGGACTGGTGTCTCCAGAAACTGATGGCAGACCTCTGTCTCCTCTGGAGTCGATTGAGCCGCTCTGCCAGACCTCCACTGCTCAACACACACACACACACACACACACACACACACACACACACACACACACACACACACACACACACACACACACACACACACACACACACACACACACACACACACACACACACACACACACACACACACACACACACACACACACACACACACACACACACACACACACACACACACACACACACACACACACACACACACACACACACACGTTATGTGATAAAGGCACATGCAAACTTGTTTATTTCAAAGAAGAAAAAAAAGAAACAAAAGATTTGCTGATTTTCTCAACAAGCTGCTAAAAATGACAGATAGCCATCTGTCAGATTTGGTACGGGGGGGGAGTTGACATTGACAATGACATTTAGCACCCACATTATAACACCAGGTGTCCCTTTCATCATCAGTTCTGTTGTGGAAATATTGCGCTAAAGTTTGACTGGCATCTGTCAGCATGCAATATGTCTTTGTTACTTTGTTTGTTCCTATTATGAAGCAATACACTCACATATACTGTACAACGTAAAGTAGGTATGCACTGATCAAATCTTACAGACACATATCTGAGTAATACTTTAGTCTTCTATGCATTACAGAGACTTTGGATCTGATTGACCACCATCTTCTTCTAGATTAACTTTATTCTGTTGTTCTGTAACATGATATTTTATTTTGGTTCGATTCCTATCTTGATAACAGAAAACAATGAGTTGTCAGACAAGGAAGTAAATCTGATACAATAGTACGACGCGCATCAAGGCTAAACTTGAGCTTTGATGCGTGACTTGCATTTAATAAATAACTGCTTATCAGAATACTCTTACACTTATGCTATGACATTGGTACCTTGGGATTTATGATTCAGAAACAGAAACGTATCTTGATGTTGTACCTCAGGCTGCATCCAAAAAGAATACTCCTCTCAACAGTATAATGATGAAGATTTGTTTATCGCTGTATGGATAACTTTTACTGGTCCCTCTCATCATAAGAAACCAACAACATTAGTAAGAGTTTATTTTTTAAATGTATGCATTTTAATCACACACTAAAGTTTATTGCACCTTTCTCCTCTTATTAAAAATTTGGACAATCTATATCTCTTTTTTTGTTTATAATCAATAGCTATGAAAGTATGTTTAAAACTAGAATATCTACCTATAAATAATATTTAATACATATCCTCTATCCACTTGTTCAACCCTATAATTGTGTTTTATGCATTTATTATCATTATCACTGTCATTAATATTGTTACATGACAATGACACAATCTGTGAATGAATGATCTTTGTTCATGCTATACTTGGAGCATATGATTATGTAAGATTTATTTGTCCCATGTCATCGCATGTAATGTCTCCACACAGTGAGGTACACAGATTTAAAAAGGGAATCCTAGTTAGCTGCAGTATTTGGAATATGTATCAGAGAGAAAAAGATAAATAGGTGCATCCCTTTTGTGAAAATTATACTAAGAGGAAAAAACATTTTTTTTAAAAACCCTTCAAACCTTTGAAACTTCCTTCTCTTCTTGGCGGAGTCTTCAGGAGTCTTGGACTGCCTGTCAAACTGTTTCTGAGGCGTCTGCAGCATGGCGTGAGCCGATCTGACCCAGTCACTGACTGACCTTTTGCTGCCCTCACCAGTTTGCAGGGGAAAGTTCTCAGAGGAGCCTGGCCTGCTCGAGGACAACGTGTCACCAACGTCCTCACCATCAGAAGCATAGCCGGAGATTTCTAGCTCTGCCACCTAGGGACAACATTTCAATTCTTCGTTAAGAGGAACAGTCATTCAGCCCCTTGTTAAAAAAGTTCTGTTATGAATGAGTTAGTGAAGCTAAAACAACAGTGCTCATCTAGAAGCCTTCAGTTAATTATTCATGATTGTATGAAATACAATCAAACGTAAACTGGGCGGATATGGTACGCCGTTCTACTGTCGGCGGGCAGATTAATTCACAAGATAAACAATCTTATTTGCCGTATCACTGCTTACTACACCTGGGGGAAATCGGTTCTCATGGAAAAATCCACGAGAAACCTGAGTTCCTGTCATGTGCAGACAAGACCAGCATACCAGGATCTGTCAGCCAACGTGCTCTCTTATTTGAATCAACTTGACCCTGCTAGGCGGCGTGCCAGCAGACGTCACACTCTAACCAGCTACAGAGAGAAAGGAACACTATGTTCCTGGCCCCGGCTCAAAAATGTTTTCACCCAGCACTGAAAGCATTGTAAGTACACAGCTCTCTGCAGCCTCATGCAAGTACCAAGTTTTCCTGAACAAACAGTAGTAAAAAAGATGTTTATAATCCTGCTCTGTTGACACAGCCCTGATCCGGCAAAGCCCTGATGTGGTTGGAGGGTTTTTTTTTTTTGACCCCGTGAGTGGCTGATGTTTTAGGGGCTTGGGCCGAGCAACGCGCTTCGTCTCGGAGGCAGCCGTCCTGTGCGGCCTTGAAATGCAAAGTCGCTTTCACAGCCCCGCCTACCCACATTCAGAGCTAATACATCACAAAAAAAAATCTGGCAAACATGCATCAAGTGAGTCAGCCATGCATTTATCTGAGTAATAAACTTTGTCTTGGATTTGGATCTTACCACCATATATCCTGTTAGATCCAGTTTGATTTCATATTGGCAGTGAGTGAGAAAGTTTTTTTGGGCATCATTTTAAAACTAGGTTGCCACTTGTTGCTGTTCAGTAATAAATGATACAAATAAACAGCTTCAACATGTAATAAATACCATTATTTATTACATTTGACCCAGAATAGTGAATAGAAAAAGAAGTACCACGTGCATGATTTTTAGCACGACCATATTTGAAGAACTACCGCAAGCCTCGAGTGGGGTGATCTTCCAATCTCATTTGACCCCAGAGAGCTGATAGCAGCGAATTAAACTGTCACAAGAGGAAGTAGCTGGGTCTGTGGGAGTGATGTTAATCTGCCTGTATGCTTCCTCTCAACGCACGCCTGCACTCTCACAGCTTCATCATCAGAAACCGGTTACCTAAATTCATCAGTGGAGGAGGCACAGTATTTTAGTCTGTCCTAATGATTCACTTCATCACAGATATGACAGGGAGGCTACAACCAGGGCTGTGACACAGACAAAAAATAAATATTAAAATCTCTCTGTATTGATATTGCAACATTATTGTAGGCATCCCTATTGATGCCGTCATAGAATATACGTGCACATTTTTTTTGGTTTGTTTTATTAATAGTCATCAGTATTGTGGACATCCAACAGTCTTTACTGCAGTGGTGGGTAACAACAAGTCATACACTATCTTTGCCATTTATACCACCATCTAATTTGTTAAGGACCTGATACCATATTAAACAAAGCAAGGTTTGACATTAACATGTTTATTTAAGTTATATAAAAGTGCCATAAGTATATATAATGAGGTGTTCAATAGTCCTGTGTGTAAAATGAGTATTAAATAAAACATCATCATGATGCATTCAAATGTAACATTCTTGAAAATTGTAGCTTTTGGCAAAAAACTTGAATAAATACAGTAGTTTGGATGGGAAGTTTGTTTTTTTTTTTTCCCAGATAACGTCACATCAGTGTACTAGTACAGAGTTAAATAGAGAGAACATGGTCAAGAAAATACTTTTTTCTTCATTAAAATGCATTTATGAACATTAGGAGGTATGCTAGCCTACAATCAGCTGTCTGTTTTTATATTCATGAATACCATTAATGTAATCTCTTCAGGCTTTGATAAGAGACAAATATCTGATGAATATCTTATGAAGTCTACATTAAATGTCACTTCACTACACAAGTAGGGAAGTACTGGTATTTACTGAATTTAACACTAGGAGATAAACCAGCTATCTTCAGCTGACCTGTATTTGCGTAACCTGGAACTGTCAGACTTTACCAGTAGAGAAAGATGACAAATTACTGCAAAGGATACATTATAAAACAAATGCATTTTCATTAAACAAAAATGATCTGCTGCTTAAGTCTTGTTGACTCTGGACTAGCACATTGATGTGTGATATGATCAGGTAAAAGAAAAAACAGCAATGCTGCTTTGCAATTGTAGGAATTTACATTTGACATGTCGCCGTTTCGTCTTCCACATTCATGAAAGGTTTAGTAGGAATGGTGAGTCATGTCTCATGAAACAGTCATGAAAGCTTTATGTGCAGTTAATGACAGCTGCTAAAGGTATGAATGTGTTATGAACTCACCTGTCAAGTAAAGTGTTACTAAAAAGGTTTTTATGAATAAGTTATTATTTTGCACTGACCTGCGCTATATACACATTAAAATTAGTAGTAACATGTAACTTTTAAGCAATTTGTTAACTTCAGTACAATAGTCAGATCTCGCTGAGCAATTTCATTCTTTAATCTGTGGTGCAGTGATTGAACACCGCGTGTTGTCCTGAACCTGAGCACAAAACCTCTACCACTCCTTGTACATTCACTCCGTGCCAGCAGTCCTGCCTTTAACAAACACTGCTCCTGAATGACTTCCGAGAAAAGAACAATCCAAGTCCCAGAGCACACAGGAGGGTCCACAGAAGATGGACTTTAATGATAATTATATTTGTTCAATGCAATATCAGGAAAACCATAACTTGTTACAGTGTTTTTGATTTTAGAAAATATAATTCCTAACCATGCTGATTTTTAGTTGATATATTTTTTAAGCAGAAAAATATTCATCACAGTATAATCAGCTTTGGATGAAGTGTCAGATTTCATACTTTCCCTCCACAATAAAAGCACTTTTCCACCATGGTCCTGTGCAACTTAACTTTTTTAGTTTTCAAACTGGGAAAAGTCGTGAGTGACACCTGATTGATTGGCCAGAGAGAATCACATTTTTAAATAGCCAAGCTGATGGTAATTTGCAAATTTACAATACATTTACAAGCCACATATTGAGAATCAAGATCATCCTCCCTTCCATAACCTCCATTGTTTCTTCAACCGTTTCCCAGCAGTTTTACACGGCGTCACAATGAAAACCAGCCAGACTGACAGGGGTTTTATATTCAGTAAAAAAAAACAAATCCAGAAAATTAACTAGTACAAAGTGAGTAGAGACGAGCTGAGTTGGTATCATGTAGTGCAAATATGGGTTAAGTCAGTGTTATATTGCTACCTCAGCTTTATTGCTACCACAACCTGAATCTAGAAAGTTCTCAGCATAATGCTGCTTTAAGTTGGTAGAACATGACCGCAATACTCCTCCTAGTGGTGTAATGGAAAAATCTATGATAAAAACAATTCAATCAAAATAACAACATTACCCAGATGAACAGTCAAACTGTTGTTTCTTGCTGTAAAGATTCCTACTTTTTATACTGATCCATACCTTTACAAAGCACCTATAATATACTGTAAGTGATAGGGGCCAAAATCCACAATCCTCCTCCTGTGCAAAAATGTATTTAATTTTTATTTTATTCTCTGAAGCTACAATTCAGCCTCAAATTAGGACATATCAAGTTAATCCACCACAGCTCAACGGGTAAATAATATCTAAGGAAACAGTTCAATGCTAAAGACTGTGTTTTACTGTGTTTTAAGACCAACTTGAAAATTTGTGAAACTGTTCATTACTGCAATAAAAGTCAAAGCTAACATCTATGTATAACTACAACTAACACTTTTAATTTAAGAACACTATTTGCCATACACTGGACTCTATTAACATCACAGAACTTGAGAAGACATACAGCACCATCTAGTGTCCATTTATATACATAACACATTTACTTGTGTTGTACTGCAGAATCAGAATTCTGCACTACTGCTGGTTATGGTACAGTTTGCCAGGAAGTATCAGTAAAATCATAATGCACTCACAGTTGTGGGCTTGACAGGTACATCTCCTGGCTCTCCATCAGAGGACTCACAGTCAGAGATTTGTTGCTCACTGTCCTTCCCAGCATCCTCCTCAGATTCATCCAGATCACTGTCTGTGTCTATGACTGGAATGTCATCTAAGTAAGAATGAGAGAAAGAAGAAACAAAGAAAAAAAAGACAGATCATTGTGTACACATTTGCAAAAAACAAGCAACTATCCATTTTATGGTGCTTTCCACTATGTCTCAAAGTCTTCATTAGAGCTCCAATTAGTCAAATAATAATCAATTAGTTGCCAACTATACATTAACCATTTCGATAACCAATTAATTTATTTGTATAAGTTTTAAGAAGACAATGGTCAAATTGTCTAGTTCCAGCTTCTCAAATCTAATTATTTTCTGGTTTCTTTTGTCTTCTTTATTGGTAAACTGGACTGGCCATTTTCCTCACCTAGATTTTGTTTTTGTCAACTATATTACACATTTTTGTTCTCCATTAAGTTAAGACCTCGTCAGCTCTTTTAGTTCTTCAGTTGTAATAACTCAAACACTCAATGCAGCCTATGTATAGCATGTTAATAAATAGAAATACATTTGAAACCAATTATTGACTTTAGTTTTCATTATTGTATTGAGTCACGGCATTTACTGTTTTAATGCTACAATGTAAGTTTGTATGTTGCTTTTAAAAGTTGTTGTGCTCTGACACTTGATTTGAAGAAACTGTAAAACCCTAGTATCAGCCAGAAAAATCACAGTTCAGCCTTTTCTGAAAACCATTCATCTCTACCAACCAGCACTGCTAAAGCTCACAAATTAGAATATTACACTCATATGGGAAGTGTTATAAAACTACTAAAGTGAGTCTTAAAAATAAAGGTCAGTTGTGGAACTGAACTGCATTTAGAACAAACTTTTTCCTGGCCCTGACTCAGAGTCACAACTGACTTAATTTACCTTTATCAGTGCCAAGCATGCACAGCGCTTTGGTGTAAGACTGAATGGGAGCTGTGGGTCTCCCTGGTCTCTGAGGTCCTCGTCGTCGTTGTTGTTGTTGTTGTTGTTTTGCCACGGGTCTGGACAGGTGCTGCTCCTGGGCCTCATCCTCAAAATATTCACTGTCACTGGAGCTCCATGTGATATGCACAGGGTCCTCATTATGGCAAACAGCACTGTTCTGCACTGGCCCAACACAACAGCACAGAAGTATATAAAAAGGGATGATATCATGTCATAATCAGGAAAGCTGTAATCTGAGAATGTGTTTTGTAAAAGCTTGTGTAACTTCGCCAGCTGTGGGAATAGACATGCCCCCGCACTAGCATAAGAACTTAGCTTTCGATCTTGGGCTTCCCCTGCTCTCTTTGTTTACAACATTATTATATTACTGTATAACATTATTATTTTAAAACCTTACGTAAAAGAAATATAGCATAGATGCACAACAATCTTTTCCATAGTTTTCTTCTACTAGTATTCTTTTATAGTACAATAATACTCGATCTAGAATAACTAATTGCAACAAACTTAACTACTTTAACAACTACTTAAATATACTTAGCAGATATATTTGAAACTCCCATACTGTTCTGTTCCCGGGTTTTATTTAGAGTTTTGATATACCCAACAAGATATCCTTTAGTTTCAAGTAACATGTCTTAAAGCTTAACATTTCCTCCCTCAAAATGCTCTCTAGAGTGCTATTATCAACAGGTCTTTTTTCGTGTGTCTCGTTAATTTTCTCTACTGATTGATAGATTTAAATGGCTGTGAATGCATAGTTGCAAAATCACAACTTAATGGAAGTCCTGATGCTTTATTTTGAGGTAGCGAATACAGTATGGCATGGTAATTATGTAAGTTTGTAACCTACACCTTCTTTACAATTAAAACACAATTCAAATGTCACTTTGTACAATATGACACCTAAAATGCTTGGAGTTCAATTACAAAACACAATTTGAGCTTATGATTTGCCACAGTGTACAGAGTCCCTATTATGATGGTAGATGATCATCAGTGTGTTGTGGGCGTTTCAATATATCTGACCAACATGTTACCTGAAGCAGGGGACTGTGCCAACTTTCTAATGTCAGACAGTTTCCTTCCTGATGACTTGAGGTTCTGCAAAACAAACAGAATAGAGATGAACAATGGTAGATTAACAGGGGACTAAAAGTGTGTATTGATGATGCTCTTCATCCACCTTTATCAGCGGAGAGTTCAGAAAACTGTCTCCACATTTCTGCCAGCTCCTGGCTGAGGACGCGGAAGACAGAGATGATGGCTCTCTCCTCACTTCTTTCACAACACTGCCGAGATCATCCGGAAAGAAAACACACTTGATGTCCTTGTTGCACCTTCTGCGCTGCGAACAGAAAGGCCAGAGAGGTGTGGGTTAAACTTTCTGAATGGTTCATAACGCCAGCTCGTCAGCCTTGATGCTGACAGATGATGACAGTCCAAAGAAAAGGGGTTTGGCGTACCGGCTACATTACAAACAGCTTTGTTAAGGGCCTGTGGTGACAGTAATCTACCTGTTACCCACAGCACGCGACCACGTAACACAGGCTGTGGGCGGGCAGAAGTGGAGAAGTCGGGTTGCCAAAGCTAACAGCCTGGCTAGCTAGGTTAGCAGGTTTCTTACCTTTGTAGAAGACATGAAGACAGAATAAAGTGAGTTTAGTCCACTGTTGTGTTCTAGTTTACACGTCCCCTCGCATGGCTCTTTTCAGTTAGTTTAGTTTTTTCAACTTATCATCGTGCAATTCGTGTTTACCGGCGTTTCCCACTTCATACGTTTGCACACCAAGCTAACTAACAACAGGAGAACCACTTGTCGCTCTGGCTCAGTCCGGCGGCTCATCTGATTGGCTAACCCTCATAGCCTTACCCTACCCGTAGCCAATCACACGTCTCATGCCTACAACTGACCAATCCAAACAACGAAGGCAACGAGCTCTAGCCAATCAGATCCCGAATAGGGCGGGTCATATCGTTAGTAATATTCAGCTGGGATAGAGGCGTGTTTCGTTATTCACCGAGAAGAACCTACATAAAGTATGTGAATGAAAGCACACCGTGTACAGAAAAAATCATAAAAGTGTATGGAAAAGACAAGATGATTTCGTATGTATTTAACTATTAATATAGGGTAATATATCAATAGATACTTTAAAAATTCAGAGATTTTCTTTTAAATTAATTTAAATCCACTGTTAACATGCGCCACATGATAATTTATGTCCCTGTACACGTGTGATTATAAAAAATGAGTAACAATTGTTTTCCTTCGGCCATCCTCTATAAAGAAATGTAATTCTTTAAAGAGGAGGTGCAGTGCCACATTTGACATTGCACATCATCATGACTGAAATCTGTCAAAGAATATTTGCTTAAAATTATATATTTTGTGCCATGTTTTTATGAGAAAGCAAATGATAATAAAGATGAGTCTTATGGAGTATGTTTATATGTTAGGTGTATTATTATGGACTACTTTCCTAAAATCATAGAAATACACTAGTAGTAACCACCAGAGGAGTTAATAAATTATGTTTTTTGCTGGGGTAGGTCATTATAAGTGAGCTTAGTTCATCAAATTGTCACTGAACACTGTAGGTCTGTAGACATTTTCTTACTAGCACTTAATAAATCTGCTGCATTTCTGCAGTGGTTGAAATCCTTTAAACTCAGATTAAAAATGCACTGATGCATTGATACAGATTATTATCTTCAATGTCTGAACTGAAATGCTGCTCACACATTTATGCATTAATATTAAGACCATAAATTGTAGGCTAACAATCTAACAGAGACAATTTTGCATAAGAAGTGCATTTTATTGATACATCTTTGTACTAGTGAATAATTGGATAGGATATTTTAAGCACTAATTTAAACAGTGTCTGCTTGTATGGAGCATTGTCTTCATGTTAATATATGATATTCTAAATTATCTCCTAATTAAATATTTTTATAACTTGGGTGGATAATCTCCTGTCTCTATTCTAAAAAGTTGTTTAAAAAATAGAAAAAAACACCATCTAAAAAAGGAATATTAATGATTTTTTACAACACAAGTCCCTATAGTTCCGTAAACTAGTTGCTGTTGTTGACTTGTCAATTTGGAGTGACATGACAACACTCCTGTGAACTCAAACATAATTTTATTACAGCAAATCCATCCCGAATCTCAACAACTTTCAAATAGCAAGTTAAACATACAAAAGCTCACTTAACATACTTGTTTTTTATTAAATATGTAAAAAGCAGGTCAAGTTATTCACAAATAAAATGCAAACATGCAACACGTTTTTGGGGAATGCATAATGAGTGGGACATGAAAAAAAAACATTTACCATTCATTAACTATTGACAGTACATGTTTACATTCCTTTTCATTTACACAATAATATATGACTAAAGCATTATGGTGCACTGCCCAGTTCAATATTAGTAAATGCAATATTAAGAAAGGGTATACAATGTACTTACTGGAATATAACATGGCAAATTACTCAGTGAACTGACTCGTCTCCCTAGGACCTGTGGTTCAAAAGGAATCTGAATAAACGCCTGAAATCTGAACAGACCACAAATTCCAGCTGAGGTTTCAAACATAAAAACGCTGCATCATAGTAAGACTAGTCCACAATAATGTATCTTCCTTCCCTACGTTTATGGCATACCAAGTGAACCGCTATCACCAAACCACCTTGTATGGTGTGAATAACATATTGTTGAGCACACTGATTATCTGAAATATAATTTGTGAGAATAGCCGTCAAACAGTCACAAGTTGGCATTTTACTACACTTTATTCACAATTCATCGACTGTATTGTCCCCCTTCAAGAGGATGCAATGCAAAATCTTGCACTATACCTAAGGCTTAATAATAAATATGGTGAGGGTCTATGGACAGATTGTCCAGTACAGAGTCAAATGTCAGTGCAACATATGGAAGGAGGTTAAATAAGAGCTACTACGAGCCCTTTCAGGGCTTTGCTTATTGCATTCTTGTGATTAATATTGTTGATATGCAAAATTAAAACAAAATAAAATAAAATAAACTGAAAAAAGGATAGAAGCTGGGAAGTTAACACTTGCACTGACAGGTTTAGGTTACCCGTCTAAACGTCAGCATTTCATCACATCTACTGTAGGATTTGAAATAGACTTTCCACCCACACAGTCCATGGAAACTTCTGCGATGGTCTGAGCTTGTCTGCAGGTGGAGGTCATGACCACAAACCTGCCACAGCAGTTCACCAAAAGTCACAAAAAACATCGAACAGTGAGCAGAGGGATACAAAAAAGAAGAAGAAAAAAAAAAACGTGATGGTGCTTCTACTCAGGAGGTCGCTTCATGGGCTCAGTCTTGGAGAGAACAAAAAATTAAACCATGAGGAAAAATTAAAATCCTTTTAACAGTTCTCACATATTAAAAAGAGGGGTGTAACTGCGGTGAGGGGATGATGGCAGTCAGTATTCATCCTGCTCCTCCTGCTGATCATCTGGTGCCTCATCGTGGGCTTCCTGGTCCACTTCCTGTCCGTCTCCCTCAGCCAGATCCTCCACCCTTTCCTTTAAAAAAAAATTAAAAATCAGGCACAGACGACTGAATATCAGTGCTACTGAAGTGAGCACGCTTTAAGGCAAACATGTGACGACACACAAAGCCTGAATTCTTATAACTTTCAACCGCACAATAACTTCCACATGATTTCACCACTTGGGCAAATAGCAATCACATGTTTTACTGGTGCGAACGGTTGCAACCCCCCCCCCCCAAACAACGTAATCAACAAGATAGCAGCGTGTAACTGTCCTGAATCCCGTTCAGATCAATTGAGGGTCAAGTCAACAGCAGTCTGACCTGGTCGTCTGAAGCGTAAAGGACCTCCATTAGCCGATCGACAAAGGGGGCATTCTCTTCACCCTGCTCCTGGCACAGCAGCTCCACCTCTCGCAGCTTGCTGAAGTAGTAGTCCCGCTCCTTCTCCACGCCTTCCAATGCCATCTTTAATGTGTTCACCTTAAAAAAAAAAACATTATTTAAAGGATTACCAGATAAAGAGATGAGCAGTCACACATCCAACCGGAGAATTAACAGAGGAAAAATATTACACATTGAAGGACTTGGATGAAGTGCAGCAGAGATATTATTTAAATGTAATGTTACTTAAACGCACAAATCACATCCCTTCAATAACAGAGGTCCAGAGTACTGCTGAAACTCTAAACTGTGTAATTGATTAGTCCATGGGTTGAGAGGTAATCTATTGATAAGTTTAGTCATGTGTATAGTACGAACAACATATATTGACTTGATCTGCTGTTTACAGCATCACAAATTCTCCTTTTTTTCCGTTTAACATCGCCATGAAATTAATACTTTGGGAGGGGGGATGCCCAGGTCAAATACTGTGTAGGCAAGCCACACAAGCTTCAAATTTTCATTTACGTTTTGTCCTTTGGCTTGGACCAACTAAATGAAGCTACAGCACGGCTCGACTGCATTTGCAGAAACAACTTCGATCTCAGAGTGGAAACAACTAGAAACACATGGACTGTGCAGAATTAAATATGCAGCTCTGCAGACTGAACCTCCTGACTGAGTTGTTTCCAGTTTAAAAGTCTTTAGCTCCATTATTTATTTATTTTCAACCACTAGTTGCATGGTGAATTGAAAATATACTAAAATGTCAAAAGGAAAACAAATATCCGCAAACAGATTTATGTAATTACACATAAAAAAAGGCCCATTAAATAAACACATTCGTTTTTAGTCACCATAAAGTCACCCTTCACTTGAAAAAATGTTTTTTCTTCTTGTTCCTTCAGATGGCTGTTTGACCTTCACTGTGCAGAATGATGTATGAACAGAGTATGACAATAAAAAATGTATCTGCTGGAAGTGAAAGGCTGCTCTGTGCTCACCGTAAATCTCAGAAACAGTATAAGTTTGGAGCCAGTGGTGCTCCAGTATAAAACTTGAAGTCTCTAGTGAACACACACTATGAATACAATGAAGTAGGAGACTTGATGTATCCAGCATTTAAACTTTTGAAAGGAAAAATATTTCCATATTCATTCATTCTGATTTTGTCAATGAGGGAGGAGAAGATGGAATTTCTGATGAGGCACAGTCCATAAGTTATTAGTCCTAAAACATGTGTAAAGAAGCTCTTGGTAGAGTTACTTTGGCAGAAATCCCAACTTATATCTTCGTGTACATATACGTACAGTATCAGAAATGTACATCTGGACACATTTTATCATTCTAATGCAAACCTGCTCAACCTCAAGAAGTCTTGCCACAAATTCTTGACCGGACGGAAGTCTGTGCTCTGACTGTCATTTTAAGCTGTAAACATTATTTTTCTGCAGCAATTAAAGTACAACAACAGCCACATAAAACACAAAATTGTCAAATAATTAGCAACAGCTGTCAGTTGTCTTTATCTTAGTCTGAACCAGCTGCACTGCAGATGATCTGATGCAACATAAGACAACAAATAAAAGGAAAGGTTCCTTTGCCCAGTGGATGAGAGGTTGCAGTCTGTATGCGGCATCAGTAAACTACAGAAAGAACAGTAATGTGTTTATAGATAGTTTAATCGTTCCCTAATTCAGTTGCATTCTTCAGAGTTTCCTCTGAAAACACACTGGCTCTGTGTTACTGCCAACAGAAGATGATCAGCCTGGGGTACGAGTGAACAGACGAGTAAGAAGTCGGAATGTGAGCAATGTGGAGAATACAGCTTGGTTGTTGTTTTTTTTTTTTAAGAGGACACTAAAACTCAGCGATGAGATGCCTCTCCTGCCTGACTAATGGAACAAGAGCTTTTCTTATGAGAAACGTACCTCCTCAGTAAGATGTGTGACCTGTGCTTCCAGTTCTTTCTCTCCTTTGGCAGGAGCTGGTGCTGCAGGGATCTTTTTGGCTGACGAGGGTCTGGATGTCGGTGTTGCGGCCTTGGGGGTAGTGGAGCTTGACCTTGATGCTCCTACAGCGGATGACAGGTTTATTACTCAGAGATGGAGGAGTGATGGAAGTCATTTATTCATTTATTCTTGATTGGTGGCCTGAAGCAGCATGTGCCCGATTTTGGAAATTACTAAAATAAAAATAATATATTAAAAATAACTCAAAAATTGTTTCAAGTAAACTATCATTAAACTAATCAGTAATACACACTATACAATTTTTAATGTGGTAAATGACTAATGAATATAGAGGCCCATTTCTCCAGTGTTCTTATGGTACATTGTGTTTTCTAATTGCCTTAGAAGCTAATGGATGATTAGTGATGTTTTATTATTAAGATCAACATCAGTATTATTTCTGTTACGTATGCCGTTTCCTTCACGCGGCTTACCTGCGGTTGGGGAGCTGGCTGCATGGTGAGACTTCTTTGGCAGGTTGAAGATCTGCTCGCCGGGGTCAGGCGGGGGAATAGCATCCTGACCCTGTCTGGCTGCCACTGGGTCGTAATCCTTCCCATCGTAATTGGCGTCAAAGAACTTCTTGAACCACTGAATGAAATCAAGATTATCTTGAAATCTGCCTTTCACCAGTTTCTCCACGGGAATAATCTGAATCAGGGGAGGAAAAGAAGATTATTAAAAGTAGGCAAAATACACATTCAATGAGTTTACAATGAGCAGCAAACAGTGGCAGAGAAATTGCTGATAAAGTGAATAGGACAAAGTAAAGATTAAGCTAACCCACCTTGTCCACGTTCATCCGTTTGAAGGATGCCTGCAACAGCTTGAAATTGTGAATGTACTCATGCTCCAATTTAGCTTGAAACTTGACCTTCTTAAGACTGATGCAGCCAGGGAAAAGCAGATCCATGAATTGGCAGTAGGCTGCTCCTGAAGATGGAATAAAATGTTAGTTGATTGCCTAAGATCTTCCTGAAAAAGGTCACAACAAAAAATACAGCAAACTGACAGCAGCTATAGGACAGGATTTAAAGTTTTGTATCTGCCTGTTTTAGGACAACAAAAAATCCCTGAGAATTGTGCAAAGAAGAAAACCTCGGAGCTTCTTTACTGTCCGGATTGACCCAGTTTCCTTAAAAAGAAAACTATTAATGATTGTTCTTTGTAGAATTGCTAATATTAACTGAAGCCTAGTTAGGCTTTAATCCATTTGAAAAAGAGGGCACTGGCTCCGCCTGGTAGTGAGTAACCTCACCATTAACAGTTTAAACGTACAGAAGATCAACTAGAGAGGAAGTAACCTAGATCAAACAAGAAGCTTATACAAACTGTGTGTGTATTTGTGTGTATATATGTAGGCAGTGTGTTTGAAATTGGATTACTTGGTCACAGCAGGAGGACACGGCAGGCTACAAGTTTAATTATAGACAACTCCTCCAGGGGGGTGGTGAGCGTGTCTCCACAGGTTGCTTTAACTCCCCGGATTCCACAGAGAATTATCGGAACCCCCATTTGTTGTAGGTCAACGTGCATATGTTCAGAGGAGGGAAGAGGACGTAGCTTTGAACGGATTATTCTGTTCTCACCTGAGGAGAGCTGCTCCACTTTCGTGTAATTTAGGCAGAGGATATCGTTGACCCAGGCAGTGATGTCATGCCTGCTCATAGTCTCCTGGGTTATTGAGGTAGAATATACGTTGACCGCCATCCCCCAACTGCAACAGAGACAGCAAGAACACTTCAAGACAAATGCAACGAGTCTGACATAAAGCTGCTGTTCTCAAATGAACAACAGAGAAGACATTTGCTGGGATTCCATGACAAGACACAAAGGAAATAAATGCACTATCTTCCCAAAATACCCAAAAATAATATTCATAATATAATTCGTTATCACTTATTAAACAGATCTGTCTTTGACGCTGGGAGCCCCAAAGCAATGCCTCGTCAAGATGTAGAATCTGATAGAATCTGTGACATCTCCTCACATGGTTGACTGACTAGTGAAGAAAGGCCATGGGCAAAAATGTCTGACAGGCCCCTAACAGGGTGAGACACACTGGTCACACTTTGGTGTCAGCATGACAGCGTGCACCTTGCCTTCATGAGTGCACTCGTTAAGCAGAGTTCACAGACCGACACAAACATCAGCCAAACAACAAGATTAGTTTAAGTTAGTCAAGGCTCCAATAAAGAAGTCAATTTAATAAAAAAACAAGTATTTATGGACTGAATGAGGCACGTAGTCATGTCAGAATTTGATCAGAAACAAAATCAAATCTGAGAATAACATGATTAGCCAAAAATACGTCCACATGGGATTTTAATTTGATCTGTAAGGTGATATGTACACACAGCATTAAAGGGTAATTTAATGATAAAAATGATAAGAAAATCTAACACCTTGTGTCAGCAGGTGTGTTGTGTTTCTCTACTTCTCTAAATCTTTTTAAACATTTACTAAACCATGCTAAATATCATTACCCTGCATTCGTCTGTATCAGATTTAACCATGTGTATCTCTACACATGTTTTAGCAAAAGCTCCACTAGTGTTATAGCCTGTGATCCTCAAATTTGATTCTACCTGAAAAGTGATTACAAAAGCTAATGCAAAGCCTGATTAGCCCGATTGGGCAAAGCTTCCACTTGTATCTGCATGCAAAACTGTGGCTTTTGGGGCCCCAGGGCTCCTGCCCCACTTGCACTGGGAACATTCAGCCCTGTATACTGAAAGCATACAATGTGCCAAAAAAGGAAGGAAAAAAAAAAAACATATCGGGGAACTCAAACTTTGATCCTCAATTTACAGATTAAACCGATTGGCTGCGACGCACCGAATCGAAACTTTCCATATCATCTGTTACCTCTTAGTAACAGAAATATTGAAGGGGGGCATCATCCTCACTCACACATAGGCCAATGATTAGTAATACATCCTGATATTCAGCACTTTTGACACAACTCCATGCATCATTCAAAAAGAAAAAAAAATCATACTATTTATGAGTTCCACAAAGACAATGCTTGTCAATATAAATGCAGGGCATACAAATGTATGTGCATTGATCATTGTTTCCCAAAGCTGAAGATGCAACCTTTAAGTGTCTTTTTATTTGTCAAGACCAATTGTCCACAATCCAAAGATTATCAGTTTAATATTACAGAAGACTGAAGAAACCAGAAAATAAACAGAATACGGAGAAGAACTGATCGACAACAACAATAGCAGAATCATGTAAAATTTGGTAACTAATCGATTAATTGATGCAGCTCCTTTTTGTATACATTACATAACACATACTCAAATAGTAGGGAGCATAGTTCATTATAATAATAATGTTTATTTGTAGCAAATACCCCACCCCCGTATTTCAGCTTTCCAAAATAAGTGCAGTCTCAACTCCTCCACACAAACGAAGACTGCAGCATAATCACCGCAGCTTACTTCATTGATAGATAACAGCAGGACAGCTGCTAGAAGAACATGTACCCTCTCATCGGATTTAACTAACGACTAATATGGTTATAAAATTGCATGAAATCGCCCACATCATGGTACACCGGGGTATAGGGGATAATAATAGCCCCCCGCAGCCTTAAAGTCGGGCTATCGCGGTGCTGCAGGAGCGGAGTTGCCTGGTTCTCCGGGAAGGAAGGAAGGAAAAAGTGGGCCAGCTCATGTCAACAAAGCGGATGTACGGTGCTGCCTGCTAGCATGCTTTTGTTAGCCGGGCAGCGATAGCCAGCCAGGCGGCAGACACCAGGGGCTGGGCTGATGCCCGCAGTGGAACCAGGTACTGAGGAGGAGGGTATACGCATTAAAAAAAACAAAATCACACACACGCACTAGTCGTGATAATATGGGAGGATATTACAAAGGTAGCTGCGAAGTGTCATGTCACGATGGGCAGAGTGTGTCTGCAGCAGCAGGGGCGGCTGCATTCACCGTGTCATTTGATAAAGCCCGAACGTTCCTGCAAAATGTGTCTGCGCGCAGACATACGCACACACACAGAGACACAAAAACGCACGCACGCACACTACGCATTTGACAACATTATATACTGGTGACTTTGCACGCCAGCCATTTTTCCAGGGAGGAGGTGGCGGCGGAGGAGGAGGGTATTACAGAAGCGGGAGGGAAGGTGAAAGCTAAGTTGGGAAGTGTCGGGACACACACGGCGAGCTAACATGACAGGAGGCTGGGAGACAACGGGGCGACATAGCGGCTAGGTGCAAAGCGGGGAGCCGCAAAACGACGGAGGGAAAGGAGAAAGAGGAGGAGGAGGACCAGGCCAGAATTTTCCTTTTCTTCTGCCTGCAACGTCTAGTTTTTTCACGTATGGTATTCTTAAAAATACATAAATTTACCCTTGCATCAAATTAAAATGCGGCATTACACGGATTTACCTGTAGGCGCGCTCTCCACGCACTGTGTTTTTCCTGTAAGGAATGATGTTGGATCCGTTGTCCGGGACGATGTCGTTGTTATTCTCTCCATTTGGGGAAAGGGCTTGGGTGGGACCGGGCATTTGGGTCTCTAAAAAATGTTGAACAGATACTCTGTTCTCTCTCTGGCCAGGAAATAATAAATAAATAAATAAAAACAACAGGAACGATGCAAATGCTAAAGAAAGTGCCGCACCTCCGGAGGCTCTTTGCTTCTGCCTGCTGCTTATTCTTCACAAATCTCTGCCCTAATGACGTCGCTGTACCACGTGACCGCCGGGGCTGGCCGCCTGTTCCTTATGGGAGGCTATTTCAGTACACAGGAATACATTGATCACTCGAGTGCTCGATCAGATCAATGGGTTGGGTGCTTCCCGCTTTTTTTCCCCTCTTTTTTAGGGAGTGGGGGTGCAGATTAATTTTGTGACCGCCTACAGATAAAAGAAATTTTAAAAAATCCAATCAATGTAAGAATTTGATTAAAGTAAAACCCCACCCAGTTTCCCCCCTAAATCCACTCACTGATTATCAAATAATTGCTTGTTGGTACTGCAACTCCCAGCAGATGTGGGTGGAAAAGAAAAAGAAGAAGCAGGCAGACCTCAATAGATACTGAGTGGTGCTGATGAAAGCAATGACTACACATGAAATGATATAATGACATGTTTTCTATTGAATTATCCATATATGCATATATACTAGAGAATACATCAAAGCATTGCACTGTCATTGATCAATCATGCCCACATAGTTTTTGCTACCATTTTTTTATTTGTCTTTAAAATTTACATAATGTGATCTGTTTGTGGGTGCACTTAATTACGCGTAAATTAAATGTCAATTACAAGGGTTTTACTAGATATAACTATTGTAGCTCACATGTGCTTGCATTGTATTTTATGTCAAACTGCCCAGGACTGTTGATTAATTAATTGATTGTTTATTAATAATTTTGGTCTACGAATTATTAAAATGGTTGGGTAAAAAATGCATTTTTTTATGAAGATTTCTCAATTTCTCAAAGATATTCCATTAGTTGTTATATATGGCAAAGAAAAATGACAAATCTTTACATTTTTGAGAAGCTGGAACCATCATATTTTTGGGATTTTTTGTGTGAATGACCTAACTATTAACCTTAATTTGATTATTTCTAATAGCAGATAACAATTCCTCTAACAACAGACTAATCTTTTATTGTTGTAGCTTGGAATTTTTCAGTATTTAATTATGTACACCATGATTTGATTTGGCAAACATTTATTTACTTGTGAACATTTTGGATCCAGTAACTTTCTGGTAATAGTCCTATTACTAGTAATTACTAAATGATTAAATATATATTAGCGGTGGACTGGATGGCATACACAGTACTGGTAGGTTTTCATTTCAAAACACAAATAATGATGTAGTTTAAAATCTAAAAAAAACTCAGTTCCTTGGTTGCCTAGCTAGCTTCTGTTTGTGTTGCCACAACTGTTTGTATATCGTACGCTGCCTTTGTTTTTCTGTGTTTGCTGCAGAGCAACCACTCTCGAATGGGTTAGAGACAAGTCCAATGTATCATATTTAAAATAATATGCACTGAAATAAATGAAATTGCACAATCTAAAATAGAAATTGAGACATGTTACTTTTGTGGTATTGAAATAAAAATGTAAAAAAAAACAACAAAAAAAAGGTGAAGACTGATGATTGCTCATCATTACAAAAACAGTCACTCAGCCACCAAGATCAACTATGTTCTCTCTTCTATGAACATGGCTAGTAATCAAGGAGAAGAATCTACTGCATGAAGGTTGCAGTATTTAACAGGCACAAATAACTGATTTAATGTCACAGCTCTATAATCGCACTGGACCGATGTGTCAGCCACACAGCTGTGTTGTTTTATGCAGGAATTTTATGCAAGAAGAATGCATAGCCATTCATATGGCCTCCAACACTACTAATGTACCTTTGGGCCTCAGGGCAGTAAAGCTGTTTTACTGCGCTGATTTTTTCCATCTGTTTGACTTATATTGCAAAATTCCTTTAGGATTCCATCTTTAAACACTGATAGTTTGAGAAATAAAAGTATACATTTTAAGATCATTAGGAGTAATAGTAATATGTTTAATTTGTACCCCATTTCCCGTTCATTGTAAAACTTGAAGTGCTACATAAAACGCACAACATAAAGATAATTGTAATAAGAGTTTTCTGAAATAGAAAGGGTTTAAGGCCTTTTTAAAATGAAAAAAAGAGATTAGTGTCTCTGTGGTACCCTCAGATGGTTAAAAAGACTCTGCTGCACAAATGTTGTGCATCAGAGCATTAGGCTTGATTCCCCCCCCATGGTGTGGAAATTAGTAGTGGCGACACAGAACAAAACAACAGCCCATCAGGCACCAACATCAGGCCAAAGGTCAATCCATGCTTGAACTTTTTCATGTGCCAGCATCTTTTCTTACGAGTTTCTTAGAATCAACCAAAGTCAAAAGGAGTTGCAACGATTACATTAATCTGCCTCAAATTCTCTGCTTCCAGCTTCTCAAATCTGATTATTTTCTGGTTTCTTCAGCCCTCTCCAATGACAAACTGATTGTCTTTGAGTTGTTGACTGTTGCTCTGGACAAAGAGCAACAGTCGGTGGCATCTTCAGCTTTAGGGAACAGGGATCAACATTTTGCACCTTTTTATGAACCAAACAACTATGCGATTAATCATCTCAGTAATGAATAGATTAATCAACTATCAAAGTAGTCGTTAGTTGCAGCCCTAAAATCTAACAGTTTGTCTTCTTTGCATCTGCCTGTTCATCAGGTAAAATGTTTTGTTCAAATTTTTTTCTTGTTAGGTACAATCTCATTTAAGAACTAACTAAGTGGGATGTGGAGGCATCTTCTGTGAGCCTTTACAGGGCTTGTCTACTGAATTTTATTTATCCAGTGTACAACACCACCCTCAGAGGCAGAAACAGCTATTTTTTTTAAGCGAATGATGAAAATATATTTGAAACTCTCTATCAATTCTTTTAAAAATGAGATAAATTATGTCAAACAAACAGCAACTATTAGTCAGCAATTAATCTGTGTGCTGACCTAAAACTGCTCCTCTGATGCCACCAGCAGGACATGGCTGAGATCGCTTTTATGAACTTATCTTTTATTATCTTAACTCCTCTTCAAGTGTTACGATCCTTTAACCGAGTCAAATTAGAAATACTGTTTTAAAGTTGTTACTTAAGTAAGTACATAAGTATGATCAGAAACATATCTAAAGCACTCATTATGTCCTGTGTTATATTAATATAGAATATAATATTACTTTTCATCAGTAACACATTATAGCATTTTTATGTTGTTATATTATTGTTGTTATGTATGTAACACCTTTAATGTTTCAATTTGTTTAATTTGAAGCCAATTTTAGATCCTTTTGATAGATGAATAATAAAACATACTGTATTGCTTTAGGATACAGTAAAGAAAGTGTGACAACTTAAAGAGTAATAATTATATTTTATTTATTTATATATTTATTTTATGTAAAATCTGCTCCTGAAAAGTAACTAAAGCTGTTGAATAAATGTAGTGGAGTAAAAAATACAATATTTCCCTGAAAATGTAGTGAAGTGAAAGTAAAAAGTAACCAATTACATATTCAAGTAAAGTACAGAGCTTAAGTAAATATACTTGGTTACGTTTTACCACTGTAGACCCCAACAGATAAAGTCTGAATAATTAACTGAATTAAATAGAGCTCCATTTGTAGTTTTGACTTGGTCATTTTACAACATGTGGAAAGTATCACCTTGATTTGCCATTTATTGCGATTAAAATGATTCCTATTCTACGTATAGGTGCAGCCTGATGAAGACAACTTCTGTTAAATGGTTCAGGGGTTTCAGTAAAGCTTTTCCTTGAAGATGCTACAACCACATATTTCAATTTTCTCAGCAATTACGCTGTGCAAACAAGATGATCATATTCAACATTATTTAGTCTCATTTAACAACTTACAATTTTCAGACTGAAGCTGTTAGAAGTCACATGCAGGCAAAGCGGATGTCCAATGCATCCAGAAAATAATCAGACTTCTTCACTTTTTTCACACAGCATGAAGAAAATAGTGAATAGAACCATTTGAAGGCCTTTTAAAAACAGAGATTAGTGTCTCTGTGGTACCCTCAGATGGTTAAGAAGACTGTTCTACAAATGTTGTGCATCAGAGCAGAAGGCTTGATTCCCCCCATTGTGTAGAATGTAGTAGTGGCGGACCAGAGTAAAACAACAGCCCATCAGGCGCCAACTTCAGGCCAAAGGTCAATGAATGCCTGATCTTGTTTCTTGGATCAACAGGAGTCCAACAAGTTAGTCTTGCCAGTTTACCAGGTAAAATGTTTTAAGTTCATCTTCAGCTTTGGGTAACAGTGATCAACATTTTACACCCTTTTAAGGACCAAAGAACTAAACGAGTAATCGTTCCAATAATCGATAGATTATTCAATATCAAAGTAGTCGTTAGTTGCAGCCCTAAAGTCCATCAGTGGTCTTCTTTGCATCTGTTAGTTTACCAGATAAAAAGTCTTTTTGCTTCTTTAGGTTTCATCTCTAACTAAGTGGGATGTGGAGGCATCTTCTGTGAGCCTTTAATAAGACTTAACTGAATTTTAATTTTTTATATCAAAATGACAAAAAAATGTTGACCTGGTACTTCAATCCTTTTGAAATGGGTAAATGATGTAAAAAAAAAAAAAACTCTTAGTCAGCAATGCATGTTTGTGTTCAGTGAAAACTGGTCCTCTGGTGCCACCAGCAGGACATAGCTAGGATCGCTTTTTGGCATAGAGCTGCACTGCAAAAACTGAAATCCTCACAGGTGAAAATGTTAGTGCAAATTTGAATAGAGGTATTTTATGCTTCTCCCAAATAAATTATCTTAAGTAGTATCTTAATAAGATAATTCAATATTGGACTAACAGCACCAAAAAAGATATTTTCTGCTCAACTTTTCACACTAGAGCTGTTAGAAGTCAGCATTCAGAAGGTTTTTGAAAATGTATTATAATTTAAAAATAACTTTGACATAACCATTTCAGGCCCTTTGCTGTGACACAGTTTAGCTAAGGGTCCTTCCATTTCTCTAGATCTTTGAGATATTTCTACACTTTGATCAGATCCACCTGTGGTAAATTCAACAATTTGGACATGATTTGGAAAAGACAAACTGCTGACTTTATAAGGTCTCACAGTGGACAATGTGCATTAAAGCAAAAACCAATCCATGAGGTTGAAAAGCAGACGCAGGTCTGGAGAAGGCTACAGAAAAAAAAAATCTGCAGCATTGACTGTTCTAAAGAGCATAGTGGACTCAATAATTCCTAAATGAGAGAAGTTTTAAACGACCAGAATTCTTCCTAAAGATGGCCAACAGCCAAACTGAGTATTTGGGGGAGAAGGGCCTTGGACAGAGTGGCAGCCAAGAAGCCAATGTTCACTCTGGCTGAGCTCCAGAGATCATGTGAGGAGATGGCAGAAACTTGCAGGAGGGCAACCATCCCTGCAGCACTCCATGATGTGGGCTTGAAGGAAGAATGGCCAGACGGAAGCCTCTCCTTCTGACAAAAAAAAAAAAAAAAAGACAAAAAGGACTCCAGTGGAACATTGAATCATGATGGTGGCAGCAGGGGTGTTTTTCAGCAAAAGGGAAAGCTGAATGGAGCAATATACAGAGATATCCTTCACAAAACCAGTCTGGGCTGAGGGGGTTCACCTTCCAACAGGACAATGACCCTAGGCACCTATGAATGTACTGGGTCGGCCACGGCAGAGCGCTGACTTGAATCGAACATCTCTGGAGAGACCTGAAAATGTCTGTCCACCAATGGTCCCCATCTGATCCTGCAGGAGATTGAGAGGATCTGCAGAGAAGAATGGCAGAAAATCCCCAAATCCAGGTGTGCAAAGTGTGTCGCAATATACACAAGAAGACTCAAGGCTGTAATCAATGCCAAAGATGCTTCAAGTACAGAGTAAAGTAACAGTGTAGATGATAGGGAAAATTAGTTTTATTCAAAGGCTGCTGCAACAAAAGAGAAAAAAGTAAAAGGGCTTGAATATTTCTGTGCCATTAGTTGGGATGCAACTATTTTGATGAAGGTTATTGAAATGGTTAATCAATTAGTTGTATGGTTTGTTGTTTGTAAAATGTTGATCTCCATTTCCCGAAAGATGTAAAATATCTTTTTTAATCCAGACCATCATTCCGCAACCCAAAGATCAGCATTTTTAATTTTTTCAGCTCTTTAAGCCCTTAAACAAACTCATACAGAGTCAAACAAAAGTCATAACTTAGTACTGATCTCCTTAAATTACTAAACTTTGGAAGCTGGAAAGTCTCCACCAAGAAACAAAAGCATGCAGTACTACTGCCAATCCAGTTATTCTTGCCTGAGGTTCATATATTTAGTAAATTGTATACAAACAGATTACATTCTCTACACTTACCATCGTTCATATTGCAACCCTACTTCTCGTTTTATTCTAATCTAAGGTTCACCTTAAAACAGTCTTGTAAATTTGGAATATAACAAATAACAGTGTATTGTGTCAATTTTAAAGCAGCTACAATTACTTAAATTAAATAATTTGATAATCAATACTCATTTTAGTAAAAATTTTACATTTTCATTGGCTCTGGAAAAGTATAATGGTAGCTTAACTATGTTCTAATCATTTATTTGAAAAACAACTATCATCATTAATAATTTACTGGAAAACCCATTGTGTGAAATGAACAAAGGGACTGCTACTATCTGTTTAAACAGTCCTACAAATTTAAGACTATAAAGATGAGCCTTTTGGTTCAATTTTGCAGTAGATGTACATGGTACTAAAATGAATAATTATGTATGCCAAATTATATTGTAAAGTCCTATAAACTGTAACTTTGGTAAATAAATAAAGACCTTCACCCTCCGGTTCGATGTATTGGTTAGAACATAAAGGGATAAGAAAATCATTTATGAAAGCAGCGATGACACAGCACAGCTAATCTAAAACCAGCTAATCTACGCACAATGGCTGCTTTGTTTTGATCTTATGCTTGCTATGAATGCTGTGGAGTTGAAAATGCAAAGCCAACAATGCTATACATTATTACATCTAATAATGAATCATTGGACTTGTGCATAAGCTCATTCCATTAGAGTGAAGGTAGAGTTGTGCTCTTGCTCTTGCTCCCTCCATTCATTTATCACCAGTGAGACTCTTAAGACTGTTTTAGTGGGTGGGTGAAGCAGTGGCAGCTCCACTCATCCATCCATGGCTCCGCCCTGCACATCTTTACAAGCAATTCAAAAGAGAGCAAGCTGCAGATTTGACTGGTTAAAAAAATGCTACTGGGTTAGTTTTCAATGGTTTTGGGAGCAGAATACAAAAATAAAGATATGAGTGTAGAGGGCCCCATGGGAAGCTAACCTCAAAACTCACCACAATAAGGAGCAGCTAAGAGAGGAAAGGGCACAAAGAAGGGGGGAACCAAGCAGCATAAATCTGTCACATCTCCTGGCATGATTCAGGGTTCGTCTACAACCAAAATATGTGGAATTTGTGTGTGCGTGTGTTTATTTAAAGAGAATTTGGCACCCAGGACAAAAGAATGGTTACCCCTCTTTCCTTCCTCTGTCGCCAGCCTTGCTCACAAATAGCATGCTGATGGAGGGAAACACAAGACTGTCTCTCTACTTTCTGAGTTGTTTTTAGCAGCTAGCTGCGGGAATCACGCTAAATGATCCAGCTTCGTGGTTGGGATGTCAGCGAGTTGAATGGAAAGCAAGGATTGAGGAGAAGCGAGCTTACTTACTACAGTCAAAGAACGCCAGGGTAGCAAATTAAACAGTTTATCCGAGCCGGAGTTGAACTGAACACACACAGTAGTGAAGCTACGGTAACGATAGAGCTCATTCTGCTCCTGTCAATACTTTGGGAGACTAGTGACAGCCGACATATGCACTGACCCCGGCTGGGTTAATAAATCGCCGTATCACCCGGCTACACGCACGGGGGGGAAAACGCAAACGCTAAGGTTTGTGCGTTTCAAACACCACGTTTCACGTTTCAAGACAAATTCCAAAATGAAAGTGTTCACAGCAAAAGCAAGCGACTCACCAGTGAAGTCCGTTCCGCAGGTTACAAGGTGTTAAAAAAAAAAAAAGCTGTTTTCCGGCTGAGTCACCCCACCCTCAACCGCCCATTCTCCCTAGACGGTGAGCTGGCAGCGTGCGTCTGATTGGACAGCGCCTCATCGGTGTTGCAGCTGATTGGCCCGTATGCGACATCTGTAGTGAAACCGACCAATCCCGTTTTGATGCGTTGATCATTCATAAAGGGGGACAGCTTCAGCTTTCCGTCTTGTCACTCACACTTACTCCCGGTAGTGCAAGATGGCGACTGTGATGGACGTCTTGTGCTAACCTCTGAAACATAAGCAACTATATACGTTATTTTGGAAGGTCTACTGTTAATAACTTCTTACAAAATGACTACATATCATAGAATTCAGGATAGTACCGTTTTGGACGATATGTTTAAGATTCTGACGAATTACGGACTTCTCTGTTAAGACACGTGCGAAAGCTATGATTTAAGCTAAACTACAAGCTAACAACAACACAACTCCGGTGATATAAAAATGACGAAACCTAAAGAAGACCACAAAAGAACGTCTGGTGGATATGAAGAAGAAATAGAGGATCAAGTGAAAACACCGTTTACAAAAGACGACTTGAAATTAAAAAAAAAAATGAAGATGGGGGAGGTACAGAAGAAGGTGGCATCTACGTCCTATGGACCTCCCAGATACCGGAAATTAAGATGTGAAGCTAGAAGTCCTCAAAATACTGAGCCAGTTTGGACCAAATTAAAAATAATAACCATAATTATTTTTGTTTGGGAAAGCAAATCCTATCATAAAAAAATCCTAGAGGACAAAGACGTGAACTAAATTATTTTTTTCCGAAGTTGGTAAATCATATCAATAAAGCTATTTTTTTTTACCTCTAAGCTAAAGTTCGATCTCTCTGTTTGAAACTGAATTTATGAACTATATTGATTGCATTATTATTATTATTTCCTTATGTAGATGAGGTGCCAATATCGTTCATCTGTAAAATTGATGAATTTACATTGAAAATGTATCAATAAAGCTGTTTTTTAGAATAAAAAGTCACTCAGTGTTACAGTGTTTCCTACTAAGGAACCAACATTTTCTTCATTTTATATTAATCAATACACACTTACTTCAACAAAGCACTTAATGGATTTTTCCCCCTTCAAATTAATTTTATCATAATAAAAATATAATAAATATAAATACTAGATATAATAGAATTTAATGGCAAAACTCATACAATAATACAAATTCCGAAAACGTACCTTTTTCACAATAAAAGATACAGTGTTGTGAGTTAAGTTATTTTTTCTTAACAGGGGAATGTCCAATTGGGGAGATAAAATTAAATAAGGGTAGAGTTGCCCTACAAAAGGATTATTTATAGTTGATAGTTTAGATAATATCATAGACAGTGCATATTTATATTTCTCTAATTTTAATTGAACTGTTCCTGCTAATATAGCTGTTGCTTCTGCGATGGTGGAGGCAGATGGCTGCCCACATGGAGCCTGGTCCTTTTCGAGGTCTCCTGCTGTTAAAGAGTGTTTTTTTCTTGCCATAATTACCAAGTGCTTGCTCTCGGGGGGATGTTGGGTCTTTATAGAGTATGACCTAGACCTGGTCTATTTTGGAAGGTGTCATGGGTGTAATGTTGTTATGATTTGAAGCTATAGCTACAAATAAAATTGAAACTTTCTTTAATTTAATCGATTTAGATAAAATTGACATAAGGGCACAGCTGAATTTTTTCACAGCAGCTATATTGATATGAAATAGTGGAACATAGGTGTTAACATTCATAGTAATTAAGGTTATGTTTCATTAAAGGTTCACAGCTTACTCTGAATGCCCTGCAGCACTAAATAAAACCTTCATAGTACCATTGGTCGCCCCTGTGTTTACCCAGTATTTTTATCTCTGATCATCTAATTCATGGCTACTTGTTGTTTAACACTATGTTGCATTATGTATGATTATTATTAAACATCAAACAAAAAAATCAACCTCAACCACCTTCATTCTTCTTAACTAAATCGTTGTTACTTGTTACTCTCCGCCATGGTGTGATGTGTACACTACAGATCAGATAACTATACATTTTTACATTTAGAGTGGAAAAATATGTTTTATATGAACTTTAGGGGCTTGATGACTTATAAAAAATAAGCTGTCCTTAAAAAAAAAATCACCTGAACACAATACTATGCAGATCAGGCTCATTTGCACAGAGGGAATTGTCTGCAGCACAGAAGGGGGGGGGGGGGCATCTCTGGTGATGTGTAAAGTGTTCGTCTTTGATGAAACATCCCTGCCCCTCAGCCACTGACACAGCTGCATTCCTCATCTCTTAACACCAGGGTGCAGTCATGCACCTGATACAAAATAAAGACAGCTGGATAAGGCTTGGCGTGAAAAAAATCATCACTATTACAGCTGCTTTGCTAACTATGCTGACAGAGTAGACACAACATGGAACAGATAAAGACAAAACATAATGAGGAAAGAATTCTTTTTTGTCAGATTGTGGTAGTTATGCAAATAACCGGTGATAGTTATGCTGTGGGTCATATTGTCTAAAAATACTTAAAATGCGTGGTGATATAACAGATAATTCTTAGTTTTAGAGCACAAAATTCTCCTTCCTAATGACTATGAGGTTCAGTACTGGATGGCTGCTTTTATGCTACCTCAGATGGTGGCTCTATGTGATGAATTATAGACAATAGGTTGAGGGCAGCCAACAGTGCATTTATGACAGATAATAAATGTGCACTGCCAAACCAAGCCAATTGAAGTGTGCCGTTCTGGAATGGAAAAAAGACACAGAAAGGAGTTCATAGGCAAAATTGTGATATTGTGTCAACACTTTATTATGGATCACCACCATGCAAAATCACTGCTATGAACTTGCTCAAAAAATCAAACTAGATATATTTCACACATTTATTATTTTAGATTGGCTTGCCACTTTCCCCAAAGTGACTCCATAAAAGTTTAACACACACTATACATCAAGAGTGTGTATATCGGTGGGCAAGTTACACAGCGATTTGCGTGAGAGCATTGATGTTAACAAATGAAACAATGGTAAATGATAAAGCAATAATTTATAAACCATTGACAGTAAACAATTTGTTCAATGCCCTTGCCAGTGTAAACCTTTAAATTTGACCAATTTGGAAGTATCACACGTCATCAGTGTGCTAAATGTATTTTACATATTTGCAGACCAAAATCCTCTGCAGACAATATCACTTTCCAGCGTCTCAATAAATGAGTTCAACCTCATTTGTCCAGTGAAGACAACGAACATTGCTTCTGAACAGGTGTGTGTTGTTGTAAGCTACATGCTGTTTTGACAAGTTGAAGGAACTCCATCAAGATGTCGTCCAATCAGCTAAGGCAGTGTGCATTATTATTACTAATGTATCAAATAAAACAAACATATCTGATCAATAGCAGGGGGCCAGAAATAATACAAAAGCCACTCAACAGCAACAGTAAGGAATCTATGCAATAGTGGTCAAATCTGTTCATGGTAACCAGGCCAGAGTCACAGTACACCTTTACAAAATATTGCAAATTTGATCATCTATAACTTTAATTCCAACAGAATCTCAGATTTTATATCATAAATCAGATGACAAACAAACACTTAAATCTGCTTTCATTTTTCAGAAACATGAGAATTTGAAAGAATCAGGTTTGCCACCCTGTACTAACAGTACAAATGTTCATCTGCTTGACAACTTATATCCATCCA
Organism: Eupleurogrammus muticus; assembly: GCA_036785175.1. Classification (NCBI taxonomy): domain Eukaryota; kingdom Metazoa; phylum Chordata; class Actinopteri; order Scombriformes; family Trichiuridae; genus Eupleurogrammus; species Eupleurogrammus muticus. The sequence continues at coordinate 12,598,770 of JAYKQN010000014.1, read as the reverse complement.
TCCATCCATTGTCTATCCCGCTTATTCCCTTTCGGGGTCGCAGGGGTCTGCTGGAGCCTATCCCAGCGCGTTAAGGCGAGAGGCAGGGATACACCCCAGATGGTCGCCAGCCAATCGTGGGGCACACACCATTCACACACCATTCACTCTCACACTCACACCTATGGGCAATTTAGATTTGCCAATTAACCTGAGCATGTTTTTGGACTGTGGGAGGAAACCGGAGTACCCGGGGAAAACCCACGCAGACACGGGGAGAACATGCAAACTCCACACAGAAAGGCCCCAGACCCAGGCCCAAGGCGGGTCTTGAACCTGCGACCTTCTTGCTGTGAGGCAACAGTGCTACCCACCGCACCACCGTGTCGCCCCACAACTTATATAAAAAGGATAAAAGTTTAAAAATAATTTCTCAAAATCATGTGGTTTTTATGGCACCTGTGGTATAATAGATAACTCAGTAATTAATCTCTTTACATCAGCTCACAGTATTACCTTAAATATGTGGTTGGTTAAAAAATATACCTTTACCTAAATGTATTCTATGGTTGGATTTAGCAATTATTGTTATTTTTTTCAATTTAAATTCTCCATATCTTCAGTGCTCTGTACCATTGGCCCAGTGTCGTCTTTTCCAGTTTCTTCTACTTTTGTTGCTTTTCATATTCCACGCCTGTAAACAGCACAGAACACAGATGTTACTGACAGCATGCTGTAGCAGAACTATGCTGCTGTATTCTTCAATTGATCATGTAGTTATTGAACAAAAAAAGTTATTCTTTAAACAAAATATCACACATACTCTGATTCCAGTCGGTTTCCATTGTAAAGATTTGCTGCTTTTCTTTAACTTATATTGTAAATATTTGTAGATGTATCATGAACTGGAAAAAATAATAATTTGAGAATTTTAAACAATTTATAGATTAAACACTTAATCATAAAAGAGTGGGTAGATCAATCCATAAAAAAAAATAATACAAATATAAAAAGCCATTAAATAAAGGCATTGGAAGTGTGTTTATATAGTTATTACTGTCCCATGTGTTTCTCGATAGAAATAGAAAGGACACATAAAAGACTTCATCCAGTTTCACTCTCTCTCATGTGGACGAGTGTTTCCCCCAGCTCATTTTACACCAGAAGTTGATCAGTAAACTCAGTCAGTACACACAATTACAATTACAGACAACGAGAAATCAAGGAAACATTTAAAACTCCACAATAACATATGATCCACCACAAATTACACTGATTACAAGATTAATTCATAAATGACTGAGGTAACAGCCATGGAAGTATTCACCAATACATCTTTCGGGTAATAGCACAAACTCTAAACTAGCCCTCACCCTCAGAAACTGGATACTGATAGACTCATAGACATGGATATAAATAACAAAAAAAAAATCATATTCTAAATCCAATCAAACCCAAGATAAAATTCAAGTCCAGTTTAATAATGTGCATGTAAACATACCAATTGAGGAGGAAAACACTATACTGATTGGTAGATAATATAAACTAAGTTTAGTTTTTTTTTTGTGTAATTTCAGTGTAATCTGTGAAATGTAATCCCTGCAAGTTCCTTTAATTGTGCAATAAACTTTAAATTAGCGATGATAAATAATAATGAGAAAGGTAAGGATTTCTAAAAATGTGTTTCAGATACTTACCAGTTACTGCTGCAGGGTCACCTGTACCAACGGATTGAACAACACACAAACAGACACACACGACTGTTAGAGTTACACAGTTTCATGATGCTAAATGATAATAATATGCAGTGTTCTCTTTTGCATTAGCTCCAGTGTTGGGATGCTGGAACTCACCATGCATGCTTTGTCTGGCTCCTGCCTGTGCTTCATTAGCTCCTCCAACTTGAGCTCGTCCTCCAGCTGCTGCTCCAGATCGTTCTCGTAGCTCTCGTCCTCTGCAGCGGCAGCAGTCCTACGACAGGACAGGGAGAAGCAGACAAAGGATGGAAGGGTTACCTGGAAACTGGAGGTGTTGTGGCCAAGATCCAGAACAGGCAAATGGAACTGAACTATTTTCTTTTTGTAAATAACTCTACATGATTGTATTTGGCTGGTCCTAATTAATGTCCTACTCTAAAGCAGGGGAGTCAAACATGCGGCCCGAGGGTCAGAACCTAAACTCAGGACTGGACGACTGTACAAAATGTAACAAAAAATGGTCCGGTTCCTTTTCTAAATATTTGCAATTTTGATTTGTGAATGGTTTGTAAGGCAGTGCACTGCAAAAAATGAAATCTAAACCTTGTATGTAGTACAATTAGTCCAATATGGACTAGAACTATGTTGAATTGACAGATAATTTGCCTATTTTAAGGTTTTCCAAAACATAAAATGTTAAAAAGGCCAAAATATGAAATAAAAGCAACAACATTAGGACAAAAGAAGTCAAACATTTTCTTATTATTTTAAGAAACAAGACTAAACTGTCCACACAAAAAAAAAAACATAAAATAAGGAAAATTAACCTCCAATGAAATAGGAACTTTCAATATAATTCTACTCAATAGTGGACTAATTGTACCAAAAACAAGAAATGTTTAATTTGTTAAGAATAATTTGTTTTAATATGGAATAACTGGGACATTATATGGTTGAAATCTCACTTTATGTCATGGCTCCTATTTTGTAACTTAAAGGTTACTTAATAGTGTGAATATTTAGGATGTATTTCTTTGCATAAAAAGAACTGTGAACTGAGAACTGTGCTGTATGTGGCCCATGAACTAAATTGAGTTTGACACCTCTGAGCTTTAAAGCAACCTTTATAATAAATTTAAATCATTAAATAATGAGACGTATGAAAAGGTTGACACACACAATGTACAGATAATGAATCTGCTTCATCCTGGCGATTCTACTGGATGTGGGTGCGATACACTTCTATACAGTGACTCTAACCTTGGTTTATAAGTGAAGAAGGGATCTGAAGAGGTTGCAGCCAACAGATCACCACGTCCAAAGTCTGAATCCACAATGCTGTCAGTCTCACTTCCACCCTCTGTGGAAATAATGCACTATTAATAATGCAGCTGCTGTGTGATAATTAACTATGGGAAAAACACTTTTCTCCTTATTAATTTATACCTGAATTTAATTCTTTAACCAGTGAAGACATTGTGTTGGTGATGGAGTCAGCAGCAATGAGTAGGTCGTTTCTCAAATTTCTCCTGGGCCCTTAGAAACAAGAGAGAAATCTCTGATGCACAACTTCCGGTCACATTTGGGAAACCACATCCATGCATCAGTGTTTACCCTGAGCGAAGGCCTCCTGTACGTCCCCTCCCACGCCCATGAGGGAGTCCTGAGGTGTGTGAGTCGGGGTCGTGCCGGCGGAATCCGAGTGGATGGGTGTGGGGATGGAGCGGCTGATGGTGTGACTGGGGGAGGAGCGTGGAGACCCGGGACCCTGAGTCTGGAACACATACAGGCCGTTTAGGGGGTAAGGGTAAACCAGGGGAGTAGTGACATTTGAAAGGATGTGTTTATAGATGTTTTAAGAGTCCCATATCATGCAAAAAGATACTTTAATGCTTTTTTTTTACTCTAGTTAAGGTTATATTATAACTGTTCCATGCATCAGCAGCTCAGAAAGTTAGATAAATGCACACAGCCTGGATGTAAAAACATTGTGTTGTAGTTTTATAGAGTCATCATAGAGTAGCTTCACCGCCACCCCCACTGTCTGACCCTTTTTTTTAAGTAAAAATCAGCCAATCAGAAGAGAGCTTTATGAATATTTATGAAAAGCACCGTGCAACTCTTTTGAGTAGAACTCATGATATAAGACAATATTTAGGTGCCCATATTAATGTTGAAGCATTTTTTTTCTGTAATTATTCCTCCAATTCATGCTGATCATTTGTGGATCCTCCTTCAGATGTGAGTTTGTTAGTTAAAGATCACCTTTGGTGTCTGCTGCCAAATAAAGTGAAGTAAAGTATCTTTCACAGTTATGTGTATTATAACACAATGAACAAAAGAGTGATACTCTTTTGTTCATTGTTTTGTGTTCAGCTGCAGTAGGAGGATATTTAAGTGACTGTAACTTTAAAATATATCGACTTCAGTTGACTAATTTGGACGGCTTAAGCTTTACAGAGCTTCACTGGCATGACTAATAATAACAAGCATAACCATAGTTTTGTTTAATAGTATTAACCGACTTCTGCAGCCCGAGTTTCTGGAACCTTCTTCTCAGACTGGGATTGTTAAAAGTTTCTAAACTTCTTTGTTGACAGGATCAAATTTTCCAACCACAGAGTATATGTAAACAAAATACCAGCACTCTGAAGTAACTCTTTTATTATAAATTTATTGTCAGAAAATAAAAAGGGAACATGTCTCAGCAATCAGCCTGAGGCTCCAGAGCCCATATTTTGCTTGTTTACACTGATTTCTACTGTTAGTACGACCACCTGATACTTAGTACTGTGTAGTTTATGTTTTTTGAGTAGCACCATTCCCTTTTTCTGCACAATTTAATACATGCTGAACCTGTACTGCTAAATGTTAATAAAAAGCTTTGCATTGTGATGGTTTGTTTCTGGCCCGTTTTTGGCAAACTTTCAGTTGTCTCATCATTCCAATGTGGTATGTGTGGCCCTGAGTCATCCTAAGTACACCACAATAATTTTTATAAGTAGTAAACATGACACACATGCTAGAAATGTACGGTATGTGCAGTCTTTAAGCTGCATTTTACAGCGTGCTGTTAAAGCATTTTGTCTCTTTGTTCCAGTTTTTACCCGCAAAACCCCAAACCACAAGTTGACGTTGCCCGGCAAACACCGTGTATCTTCAAAATGCAGACAAGTTGATAGATTCGTCTAGAATTGTATAGATTATCTTGGTATGGAAATAAAAACAGTTAGACTTATAGTATAACTAAAATGCATCATCCTCACCTTTAAAACATGTCTGTTTTTCATTTTGTAGATACAAGGTTTTCACCTGATAACAGCAAAGTGTTTATTTCAACCATGCAACAGGTTTGAATGCAGCCTGCCCTTTGCTCACAGAGTGGTCACACACTTACAGCTTGTCTCCGCTCCTCCTCCAGCTGAAAAACAACCACACATTACGTTGTGTATTTCTTTTTACAAAGAAAAAAAAAATCTGATCAGTATTTTCCTCCAGGAGTTGACAAGTATGTGGCTTCCTCATGCAAGTTTAATGAATTACCATTGATTTTGAGCCTAATTAAATTGATAGCATCCTCACTTAAGCCAGTATAGTAAGCAGTTTATGTTGGCTTTGAGGAGCTCCTGTCTCGCTGGCTGCACAGGATATTCTTGCACTGAGGGTTATCCTTCTTTAGGGGGGGGGTAGACATGTTGTCTTGTAGTGTGTCATGGAGCATAATCCAGAGCTCAATAACCTGCTCTTGAATTGTCTGTCTGGACACTTTTCTGGCAGCGTGCAAAATCTTCACATATTCTATATAATCAGTCGCATTTGGGACACTTTCTTATGAACCAAATGTATACATAATGCAACGCAATAACAAAAAGACCAAACATAAGGAACTAGTGGCCCTTTCACAAAGCTTCTATTATAGATCTACGCCCTCTAATGGACATGTTAGAAAATTGCGCATACGTTTCCCTCGTCTGCAAAGTGCAGCGTTAGCTCCATGTTAGCCGGAGCGATCAACCACAGCTGTGGAAAAAAAATGTGCTACAAGAGAAATTCATCATCTGGCGTATTGCCATATTACAAAACAAGCAAACTTGGATCCAATTACCTCAGCGTTCCCTACAGGAAATGGAGGAGGCGGATTTCTGGGAGTGATCATGAAAGCGTCCTCATTGTCAAAGAAATGAAAAAGACGTCGCCTCACGCACCTTGAGAAGCATCATTAGTTGCTCCAGCTGCACCATCAGTTCCCTGCGACTCTCCTGCAGAGTAGACATTCTTTGTTCGAGCTCATCTTTGCGTTGCCTGACAGACACAAAAAAATAACAAATTGTACGGAGTGATCGTGTTGATGAGAAAACAAACAAACAGTATATGAGCATCTGCAACCTCAGATGTTACGTTGCTCCTACGCCTCGGCACAAAGACAAGCAATTATAACATCTGCCGCAGCCCAGAGGCGAAAACCGTCTGTTATAAAAAAAATCCAAAGAGACGGCGGGAGTGACCTGAGGAGCCGTAACTCCGCCAGCAGCGTGGGGTTCTGCTGGCCCCGGTCAGGGGGCAGCTGGGAGGCCTCCTCGTGCTGCAGACGCAGCCGCTGGATCTCCTGCAGGATTTCCCTGTGAAAGGCACAGACAGCGCCGTGTTAAGTACAAGAGCAAACTATGCAGGAGAAGTAAACTTAAAAGAGGTGCAGAGCCCAGCAGGGATGGGGAGGAGGGCGAATCCTATCCAACATGTAATTGTACCCCCCAATAAATTACAGTTATAGTAATAGAATAGTTGTCTATTTCACAGAAGCAAATAATTCACTCATAAACACAACAGTTTTTCAAGCAGTTTTGTTTGTTTCTCCCCCTCTGTGTGTATCTTGCTCAGTCCAACACAAATACAGTCTAGTGGGTATTTCTACTAAACCCTAACTCAAACGCTTTGCCAGTGGCTCTGTAGAATATGTGTAGCGATAGCCTGAAAGTCCTTGATTAATATACATTATAAACTATGGCTGTGTCTTACAGCAGATAATTATAACCTACGTATACTGGTGATATCATAGACTTCACTATTATTCTCATATGTATTTGCTGTAATAATGTATGGACAAACACATTTCAATGATGTAGTTTTCATTTTTAAAGTGAAGTACATGAGTATTAAGCTGCTGAAAAGCCTTATTTTCTTTTTTTTTTGTAATCCTCAAGTTAATTTTTATTCAACTAGAAGAACCGATAACCTTTAACCTGCCAACGTATCACATAAACAAGGATGGAACCTGTTGAAAATGTTTTATTTTATTTATAGCAGACATGAATTAATATCTAGAAATATAGAATAATTTGATCTGGCCTTCAAATATAGCACTTATTTTATTATGTTATGATTCGGGCATCTGCAAGACATGGATATGTATTTATATTTTATTGTTGTACTGTTACTTTTATTTGTATTCTTTTATTAAATAAGCTTTGAGTGGGTTTCTACCTGCACAGATGTTTTATTAGTATTTAATTGTTCTTTGCCTGGCCCTTTTTAAAATGTACAAATAAACTAAACTAAAACAGATACTATTATATATTGGTGATATTATTGAAGAAAAATCCATGTTTGTAGTCACCCCGCTAAGTTGTAATGAGAGCTGTGTTATTGATCCAAAAGAATGATTTGTTCATCTGCCTTAAGTTTGCTCACTGTTCCGTGGGTCAACAGAAAACAGTCGAAAATGCTGTGAGAAACTTGGAAAAAATTCATCATTTCAGTTTTCTTCAGAGTTCATCAAATCCTTCTGAAACCTGCACGAATGGATTTTCTTTGCCACTTTGGGGCAGCAAAACAAACTGTGAACACAAGTCGATGAGGAAATATTGTTTTACAGTTCAGCATTTACAGCGCAACATAAGCAATTCATTCATTATCTGATTATTCTGATTCATTATCAGCTATTTTCTTAACTTTCTCTGCTGTTTTGGTGCTGGACAGGTTGCGTGGAGTGGAGCTTTATAACTGTTTCGGTGAAAACGACGCTACCAAAGCATTAAAGTTGTGGCCCAGAAAATCAAAACCGGAGCTGAAAGATGCTAAAGGCCTTTTCCACAGTAGGCAGTTTGAATTGTCATAAAAAGCACAGGTGTTACTAATAACATGAACAATGGCTCCGTTCTATTGTGTCCTAGTCGTGGGTCCTGGTGTGACGAGTGAGCCGTCATGCACAATACCAGGACACTGAAACTGGAGCCGCTAAACGGAATTCATCCGTCATTAACTTTATTATTGACACCTGTGTTTTTCCTGCAGTGACACATGAAAATGTCTTCTGTGACAAAGGGATGAAAAACACTGAAAAGAGGAGTGGATCTGCACCGCTGGGTGATAAGTCTCTGCAGGTTTGTCACTACCCGTGACTCTTCTCATGTACAAGCAGCCAGACCCATTGTTTCATATAATAACACTGATTTCAGCTGCTCCAACATTTACTCGTTCACGGTTGCTCTGATTGAACTTTTGTCTCCATCTATGATTTCAACATTAGCTAAATTTTAATTACATTTTTATGTTTAGATTTTTTTTAACACTTTAGATAAGAGATGTCAAACTCAATTTAGTTCATGCGCCACATCTCCAGTCAAATCTTATGTTGTAAAATAACAATACTACAAATTTTTCCACCTTTCTATATAAATGAATAAATAAATAATGTTGTTAATTCTAATAATGATAGTTTGTGCTACAAATAATAAGAGTTTTCTCTGATGCCTGTTCATTAATATTAGTGTATATTTTGCTATCTCAGGTAGAGCCTTTTTCTAAAAGGTGGATTTCTTCTCAGTCGTGCATATGAACAGAGGAGGGAAGAGACAAACAGGGAAGAAGGCAGTCACAGCGAACCTGTTTTTGCTCTCCAGCTCAGCAATGAGCTGCCTCTGCTGTTTGTTGGCATCCAGAGAGCACGGGAGGTCTGTGGGGATCCTCTGCTGCTGCGCCTGTTGATGAAACCGAGCGAGAGGCGTCACGTGAGCTGGCTCTACCTCCGGGGTGATGTCATCCGCCGCCTCAGCTCATATCTCACCGGAGGAGCGAGACAGTAAAGTCACAAGTCATCCTTCAAGACCTGATCAGAGCATAAACTGGCATACGGGTCTGGATGGAAATGATCACCGCCTGTAAATCCCCTCTTCATTTTGGCAATAAAAGAGACTGAGAGTGGAGTGGCAACATACGTTACACCCTCGTCTCATCAAGGACACACTTCTGGCCCTGGACGCTGATGAAAGATGCCAAGATAATGTGTGCAATAAAAGTCTTTTATATACATTTATATATAAATATATATATATATATCTCACCGCAGCATCAGCAGCCAGTCTAGCAGCATAGCGGGCGATGAGGCTGTGCTCTTCATCTTGATGGTTACTGCTCTCCAGCAAGCTGATCAAGCGGAAAATAGAGATGGCAATCACGACATGACACAGTTAATACGCAGCTACTCAAACTATTTAGAAGAAATGCAAAAACCCAAGAAAGTTTTAAAGAGTTGGATTAGGAAGAAAAAGGGGAAAAAAAAGCTTAAGTTTCACGCAGACAGCAGAGGCTCTTGTAGCCGAGCTATTTACCACAAAAGCAGGAATGAAGCTGGTTTAAGTGGAGGAGGGTGACTGATACAGATCACTGGTATAGTACAAAACGGTTATGTACTGCACACTCACAAGAGATGCACTCAGACAGGAAGATATGTAACAAGGGGTCTGTAGAGCTGCTATTTTGATATGAAGCATATATGATAGATGGTAATCAACCACCCTTAAACACACACACAATACAATTATGCTTCAACAGGGAGAGAATATATCAGATTCCTATACACTAATTCTACACTACAACAATGTACATCGACGAAACCAAGCACACCAAGCTGCTTTTAGAGGTTACTTTTTACAGAGGCAGTCAAACCCATTAAGAAAACTAAATATAAGAAATAACAATGTATGCAAGAATGAGAACTATTCATTGTCTACAATGCTGGTTTGCATTATAGGCAAAATATGTGAAAAATTTCTAATCAGATCAAATCTATGCTGTAATGCTCCTTGCAGTTTTAGTGAGAGACACTTCTGCAGTAGCCTGATACTAAGAGTCTGACAGCAAGCAGTGTTATTAGAACTGTAACAGGGTTAGGTTGGGGGGAAGGATTGTAGGGGGGCAGTTCAGCAGAGCACATAGTTTCCACTGGTGTCGGCACACACGGCAGCACACCAACTAACCATGTTTTGGGGTTGTTTTGGAGCAGATTCACATAGAGGCCAATCAGAACATGTTCGTCAGCGAGTCTATCGGCAACGTCGAGGTTGTAGTTCAACCTGGAACAGCGCAGGGTTCAGAACAGATAGATCAAACATGACATTGCACAGGTGACGCCAGAAGGGTCGGTGGACGAGAGGGGGGCCGGGAGGCGGAGAGGCGGAGAAAGAAAAAAGGAAGACAATGCAACAAAGGAGGTTTGAGGAGAATGGCTGAAAAGCAGCCATTCATGGGTGACTAGAGAGAAACAAGGCCATGTTATGTTTGGGAGAGTCACCACTGATGAAGGCTAGGAGCACGATTAAGGACATGACCGGCAAAAAAAAGACTTGTTCTACAAGCATCAATCACTCAATGATCTATTATTATAACTATGAAAAGTCATTGTTTTTAAGTCAAACACGTTCCCCCCCATGAAATGTCAAGCATGCACACTCATGTTTGATGTAGCTCCTGGATTTATAGAGGCTTTACACCTGCATCTCAACCTCCTATAGCAATGCATGCCCATTATAGAGGACCATTGTAGTTAGCTCTGACCATAAAATGCACAAAAGAAACTCAAAAAAAAAATTAAACCACACATTCAATCCATCCAGGAAAAAACATATAATTTTGTTTACCCTGCTTGTATTCTTATTTAATCTTATCTCTAAATTATTCCAAGTTGTAGCCAATTAACCTGAAACATTGCTTAGGCAGAAAGCTAACAAACCAATTAGCTTAATTAGCAAAACAGCTAAGTTCGTTTGATAGTGCAAAATTAACTATCAGACAGTAGCTTGGCCTTTTCCACAGAAGATAATATGGGGGGGGGGGGGGGCAGTATGAAAAACACAAGTGTAAATAATACAATTAGTGGAAAACCCATTTAGGTGCTTAGCAAGCATATGCAAGCTAAACTGTCATGGCTAGCTCAGACATCCGAAGAAGCTAATGTTAATGTTGAAGTAATAGCATGGATGTATTATAAGAACTGGTTCTTATAACACATCCATCTATGAGTAACAAGCCATAATGTCTAGTGTGAGTAATGTAAGTGTACTTTATACTGACTAGTATGTGTGTGCTAATGAGTCAAAGATGTCGAGTTCATGTGATGCTAACTGATGTAATCACACTCTGCTGTGCTAACAGGGAAAAAAGGATGAATTCAAAAAACATAAAAATGCGTCATATACAACTCACTTTAGTTTTATATGTTCACTGTCCTTCAAGCTTATATAATATTTATAATGTTCCCTTATATGAAAAATTGACACTGCTGAAAGTTGAAGGTTGAGACTTCATTCATCAGCATAGAATGTAGGTGATAAATTTAGGAATGTGGCCAAGACCTCTATGGCCTACAGAGAGCACACCACCTGAAAGACCTGTATTGTGTGGTTTTATCAGCTTGGGAAAACAGTGTCTAGATACTCTACATGTATATATATATATATATATATATATATATATATATATATATATATATATATATATATATATATATATATATATATATATATATATATATAAATCACTTAGAAATGCCAGTCACTCATCACATCATCTGTATATTTTCCTTATAAGCCTGAGCTATGAAAGGGTGTCGTGTGTTACTAAAGAGACAATCCTCTCTATCAAGTGCAGGTGCAGAAAATCTAAAAGGGCTCTTGCTAGGAAAGAAAAGAAAAAATTAAACGACCACATCGAATATGATTCAGAATGTAACGTTAACGGCAAATGAAAGGAATAGTGTATTCCATTTTGTGTAAACAGGTATATCTGTCCACATTCCGCACATCATAAACAGTAAGCCCGGGAATTTATACTGTTTAACTGCTATAACTTCGGCAGCGAGGAGATTTAGGGTAACGTTTCAAAGCAGCTTAATATTATAAAGTGGCGCTATTTCCTACTTCTGTGTGATTGAAAAGGTTGTAATGGACACTCCAAACTAATGGCTAATGGTCGTTAGAATGCATGCTTCGTCTAGCAACTAGGAAGTCGCCCCTCAAGTTTAACAATGTAACCCCCTAAAAGAAAACTATTTTGCTAATAAATTTGCGTTTCTTTCAGTTAATGGCCTATGATCATAATCTATATTAGTTCACACATGCATTTGAGCCACAGAGGCATTCTCATACACACACCTGTGTCACTTACCCTCTGCCTTTCAACAGATGGGGAGTCAAGGGCTTTCTTTGTTCAACATCATTATGCTTGCTGTAAGGCAAGCTATTTACATTCAGCAGAGGAAACCACAAAGAAGAAATAGCACACCGATACACGAATGTTCACACACATACACTCACACTCAGAAAATAAAGGCGAGAAAATGACAATAGTCTACAGGGAGCAGGGCAAACTGTCTGTTCTGTTGCGAAGTCCGTTCTTACGGCTGCTGTACTCACTTTTTGGTGGAGTAAGGGTTCCCTGATGTCGGCATGGAGTGGGAGAGTGAATATTCATTGGTGATATTGACTGGTCTTGGCGGCCTGGAGAGAAGACAAATAGGTTTTTACCTGCCAATCTGACAAAGTATTTGTTATGTTAAAGAAACAAATGATGATTCTCTTTTTTTAATGTTTCATTCATTGCACATTTATTTCGGCCCTATGATCTGTGAACTAGATAAATCACCTACTATACATGAAGTGTATCACAATGTGGCAGGAACAAGTAGGAGATGATTAGTGATGTACAGTCTGGTCAACAAAGGAAAACATGCAATGTGTTGAGGGAGGAGTCACATCACAAGTGTTTGGACAGCTACTGTCAGTACACTAGTAGGGATGGGACTTCAGGCCTAACAAAATGGACACAGACACATTTTCTGATGTGTTAAATAATCAATGGGCACTCACCATGTGTCTCTATTATGAGGAAAGTAAAGAAGAAGGAAGGAATGAATATAAGGCATTACAATCAGCAGAACAATGCAGAAACTACAAGGTATAGGTATAAATAAACTCACGACAAATAATTCATCAAATGTCCCACTCATCATGTTTTTTCTATCCTTTAAAATCCAATTTTAGGTGATCCTTACAAAATAGGGATTTTTTTATGTTGAGGATGAATATCAGCTAAGGCACAAATCATGTACTGAAATGTCCAGTGAGTTTGGCTGGGGACTTTTTGTTGCATGTCTTTCTGATCTCATGTTTTACCATCTCTTGTTGCTGAAACAAATAGTGGAATCATCAGCCACCAGTAGGATTTTTGGCTATCATACTACCTAATTTAAGCATTTTTTGTTTTCAAATTATTACAAGAAAACATCAAGTGAAGAAAAGGCAAACAACATTACTACTCATCCCCATGGCTGTAATTAAGCCTCATTGATCAGTTGGAGATTGATCGAAATTACTTCAGACTTCCGGGTGGCTACAGGATAATTATCAAATGTAGGTATAAATCAAGCATTTCCAAATTGGAGATCAACAGCACTGCACATTCAGACTATACAGATTCAGGAAGAAGGAAAATAAAGAAAATAAATGAAACAAACTTACACAATGTGAGCTAGGTTGAGAGGTTTCTCTGGCATTTCAGGGAACATGGGGTGAAGAGGCTCTCTGCTGGAGGCGCAGCTCAGCGACTTGCTGAGTGCGTTGGACAACTTCTTAGCGGGGGATTTCTGGGAGAAACACAAACACAAGGTGCCAAACTCTTGAGGATGCTGATCTCGTTTTCAAAGCACAGCGCCTGTATCATAGCCGCTGACACCTGCAGCACACACGCAGCATCCGTATCGCTGGTCCAGCGCAGACACGCCTCCCACAGCACCCCCCCCCCGTCTCCCTCCCTTACCCATGACGTATACTCCTTCATTTGGTGCTGGTTGCTATGGGAACCGCTGGCATGCCCCCTCCAGAAGCAGTCCTGACAGAGCTGGTAATTATGACATTGCTGGCAGCGGTAGCGGAAGCCCATCATGCTCTCAGTATGGCAGTAGGAGCACTCGACCGGGTGAAACACTGCAGGGAGGAGAGGAGGGGCCAGACACACACACACACACACACACACACACACACAGATGCACAAAAACATACACACAAACAGATGTGTCGGTAAACCCAGATATTTTGCACATTGCAAAAGCAACAAAAAAAATAATTTGCTAATTCAATGACAGATGTGCCTGTTTTATAAACACCATTGCATTTATTTGAACCAAACAGGGTGTAAGGTCCCTATTTGTCATCTTCACTGGACGTGTGCATGTGCATCTATACGTGACTGATTGAGATCGAGGTGATTCAAAGGTTTATGATGCAAAACTGCACTTTACACCTACTGCAAAGCCTGCGTGTGGACATTCTGCATGGTGTCTTACCATTCTCCACGTTGGTGAGCCGATGCATGAGCGGTAGCCATACCAGACACTGGGGGGGCGGGTCTGACATCAACGTGTCCAGGAATGTGTTGAGGGAGACCTTTTTCTGTTGACAGTCGGTACAGCAGAAACCACCCTCCAAGTCAATGATAAAACAACCACACGATACCGTCTATAAGAGCATAAACATGTGGTGAACGAGTCCTCACCTGCTGTGTGAAGCAGGATCTTGCGGCTTGTTCAGTGTACCCAAACGAAGGTCCCTCGAAAACCGCCATAGGTAATTTGAGAACCTCCTTTAGAAACTGGTCAAACTGTGCATACACCATTAGCCCGGAGGAATCTGATATTTGGGAAAAAATATCTGGGGAAACAATGTAGGGAGACACACAAATGAATCAACCTAATTGTCAGTTTTCGCCACAGTTGGTTAATTATGGCATTAAACAATACAATTATCCCACTTATTTGTGAAAACAAATCAAAGCAGAGTGGTTATTCAAATCATTTGTTACAATACAGTAGCAACATAGCTCTCCTTTTTTTTTTTTCCTTCACGAGCCATTGCTACTGTGCCCACAGATTTCGTAGCTTATGTAATAAACCATATCCTTCACATAATGAATAATGACTTCTTCCAGCCATGGAGAGCCAGGCCAGGAGTGCTGCTTCTCCTAGAAACAATAGGCCGAGCAGACGTTTGTAGTCCAAAGCAGTACATTACTTAACACTGCAAACTATGTGAACTTTACAAATGAAATTAGCTGATTTATTATATGTAAAGTGGGCGATTTTCACTTAATGTTTCACAATTAGAAGATGCCTAAGGTTTTATTATGTTGCTTACATCTTAATTTGTCCAGAATCTTCCCTCCACAGATGGTTGACATGGCCATCTTCACAACAAAGACAGATATCTTGCCGTGGCCCTCCCTGAAAAGGAGGAAAAAACTGAATTTTACATGAAGGTCTTTTAAGCGGCGCTGTCATGTCCAATCTGTAGCGTTGCTGCTGGACTTCGATGAACTTGCCACAGCCTTTAAAAGGCAATGCTGGATTAGGGTGATCATCGTCTTCAAAAATGTTTAGCTTGGCTTTTACCTTTCACGGAAAGAATGCACCCTGGATGAGCATGCTGGGGCATTTTTAAGGTATACACTGTATTTCACTCTCCATCAACGCTTCACATTTTCACACCACATTAGCTCACGTCCAAAAGCTCAGACGTGGAAGTACGCGAACCGTCCGCCGACTGTCATGTGGTCGTGTTACTCACGGGTCGTAGGCTGCCAGCAGGAAGTTGAGCAGCAGGCTGATGGACTGCTCCACGTGGATCTGGTGCGTGGTGGGCATACGCTTGTTCAGCTGGTAGAAAAGAGTAGACAGCACCACTTCCAGACGGGCCACCGTGAGCTCGGCGCTGAGGTCCATGGTGTTGAGGCCGCACTCCCGGAACGCCTCGATGACGTTCCAGATGTCAACCAAATGCACTGCGAAGCAAACAAGACATGAAACACCACATAGGGAAGGACATAACACAGCATCATATATCTTAGAATAGATTTTTTTTACCATTGCTGGTATGTACTATGTCACTATGAATCTGATTGATGATTCTACTAATACTGTAGAATACTCACTACGCAATTTGCCATCTAGTATTTTGTTCATTTTTTGATGAGAAGCAGGGGTAGGAATAAAGGTTTTCTTCTTCCCACTTGTTCTCGAGTGATGACAAACCGTTTAGTTTGAACCTGCGTGTCAGCTCCTGTTATATTTTACTCATTTGTTTTGTGTATGCGGGTCTCTGTGTTGTTGAAGATGATTTGCTGCCTGATACATACAAATTGAGTTGAATTGAATACTCACAATTGCATTTCTTCTGCACAAATCTGAGTTTGCAGGCTGTTCTGTATGTCGATAACCGTATGGAATCCAAATCGTGAGCCCCTGAGGAAGAATTACTTATCATTAAATGACATCAGTAGTGGCAATATCATTTGATGGACTATGGGGAGCTCTAGAGTCTCTGGAGGCCCATTGTGTTGATAGTATTATATTGTTAATAATAAAAGGGAAGGACAACAACTAAGGGACCTCCATTATTCAACATTTAATAAACAAATCAGGTATTGAGCATAATTACAAGGTAATTAATACTGTCAAAATAATCACACTGTAAAATAAAAAAAAAATTAAAGTAAAAATAATTCTGTTAATTTTGTATTTGTTATTTTTCCCATTTTTTGGAATGACCATTTCATGACAATAATGCCACTTTCCATCTCAAAGCTTTTGTTTCACCATCAAGACAAATGTAAATGATGTGATTGGCTATCTGCTCATTTCAGACGGAAGCAACAACCAATCACATGACTTGCCCTCCCCTGTTTGTCTTGATTGAAAGACAGTCTGTCCAAAGTACAATTCTGTACATAAATGTCATACAAATAGTCTTAATATACTATTCCAGCAGTTAGTATAGAAAAATACCCAGATACAGTTGTTAACTGCTGTGAAAATCACTATGTGTTTCAGTGATTGTCAATCAAGCCTCAACTTTGACTTGGAAAATAACTGGTTGTTGGGAAAGTGAAGTTAAAAGCATGTATTTGATGTCACAGTTTAATTTTAGTAATTCAGTTTGTATATTTTCATACAGTTAGTTGTTTCACAATGTTAATTCATGTCTTACTTATTTTTTATATTCAATAGTGAACTTATATCCACACAGCAGTGTGCCTTCACTCTTTAAATAGTGAAAGCGCATGAGGTCATACTGCAGACTTTTCCATCAGTGTATAAAAATCAATCTGCGTGACACTGTTGGAGACACTCGATCTTCATAATATTTGCTTTACATGAAAAGTTACAGAGACTCTGCCATCTTTATGGTCAGCGAGTAAAACAGTCGGGTGTAGATCATGAAGAGATGTGGCCCTGAGCACTTACTCATCTCGACAAACAGTTGCCTTCTATCTGCCATGTTGTCACCGCTCCGCCCGCAGCCTTCAATCATTCTGATCAGAGAGAGAGAAAGTCACGTCAGAACCAGTGCACCTCTGATATTAAAATGTTCAAGAATTGTGGGATTGCTGAATATGCTCTTAATATTTTCAACTTTGTTGTCAGTAGAGTCCATAGGTCTTTAAAGTCCAAACTGAATTCCACCACCCCTAAAATTTGAGACTATGTATATATATAATGCAATAATAACATTATGCACATTTAAAAACCGGTCAGACCAAAGATAAGTCCAGTTGCCTACAGTACAACTTGGGAGAAGGAGAACAATGCCATGAATAAATGAGAACATTCACAAACATACTGCAACTCATACTCAATTTCTATTATCTGTCATCAGTGAGGGAGAGGGAGGGAGTCTATCTGTCTGTATTTATGTATGTGGGACAATGATGAAACTGTCATGTGCTGTAACCCAAAAAACATGGTACCAGATAGTCAACTCAATTAAAAAGGTTTTGAAAAAAATCATGATATGATGTCAAAAAATGTCAAAAAAACAAATCACACAAAATTGTGATTTTTGTGAAAAGAATTATACAAATGGACTTTTAGTGATACCTGATGAATGCTTCTTAAAACTGCATTTCAAAAGTTTTTTTGACTTTCTCATCTTTCAATACATGATTTGTCACTGACACATGTGTGTCCCAATCCACACTTTGCAGGTGTATACCTGAGGACCCGAGGATTTTCAAGTGTAAAAAAATTAAATTAAACATTATTACTATTTACACACACAAGCAGACAATTGTTGGGGAGGCATAGTATATAAAGTATATAATAGTAGGAAACTAATGTCAAAGCCGTACCTATTGCTATCCAGGCAAAGGGGGTGACTGCCCTGAGGCCCCACACATTCAAGGAGCTCATAGTTGCTATGCCTGTCAAGCTTTCCATTCTTGCACGGTGCATGGTTTATAGGAGGAAGCTGATTTACCACTCAAAATTCTAAGCGGTTTCTTAAACAATGTGTGCATGGTTTCAGACGTTTAAGACAAAAGCAGGCTCTGCATTTCAAGCCGGCGACCCTCAACGCCGCCCCGCTGAAATGACAACTTTTCCACTGAGGATTTAATCAGATGTGCCTATCTAACTAATTAAGCTAACATTTCACTTCCAAGAGTTGGCTAAAAGAGCTGTCTTAAGCATACTTTTTAAGACTCGGGAAGCTTGTAAAAAATTGGTCTTAAATGTGCACTTGATTGCTCCATCCTTGGCTGGTTGTCCCAGACAAAACATCAGCTTTCCTCACCAGTTGATGAGCCTTGTAATATAAGGAACAGAATTGTTCTTGTCCTGCATGGTACTGCAAGTCAGTCATTTATAGTGCAGATCGATGCTAAAATATCAATTCTCCTAATACCAGATATTTATGTTTTACAATGTTAGATGTGATATTAAAATATCAATACTGCAATAACTTGATCCAAATATGTATTTCCTCATTTAAGAGAAACACAGTTTGAATTAACTAGACTTGTCTAAAAATGACATCCAGTTAGTAGGAACAATTTTTTCTCATATAAAAATTTCAATATTGTACTAATTTGGGGTAATTACACAGTTAATTATTAACAGGAACACAGTGGAGAGTAACTTTACTTGTCTAAATGACACAGTTTGTTGGAACTACTTTTCCTTCCGCCTGTCATAGTCCTGTGTGTAATACGGCTGTATAAACCTGTAAGCGCCAGGCCAGTTGAGACGATTGCTGAATGTAAAGTATCACTGCTCCACAAACAGCAACAACAGGGTATGTGATGTGTGTGGGAAGTGTGTGTTTCACTTTTTAGCTTTTCTTATGTGATAATTCTTCCTAATTAAACGACGAGAACAAGTAGTGTCTCGCATTCATTATCAATCTATAATTTGAAAAGCACTACTTTTTATTTAGATGTTCCAAACACAAATTTAAGCTTTTGCACACAGTGTCAGTATCAGATCAGTGTCTTTGATACCATGTTAATTGGTATTGGATCAGGAAAAAAAATCAGCAGTATCACACATCACCAGCCCTGTGGTAAGTGTAATAAGGAAAATATAAGATCAGACTGTTATTTACTTGTAATCGTTTGTGCTGTCAAGCAGAATCTCTTCACTTTTAACTTTACAGATGAACAAGATATTTCAAGATGAGGGACTAGGAACCAAAAAAAGGAACGTTATGTCAGATAACGCTCACATTCATAGACGTAATCCATTATTATTATCATTATTAATATAACTTGGGATGTAAACTTTCCCAAATCCCCCCAGAAAAAGAGCAGAACAGAGTGCAGAAAAAAAAAAACTTAAGTAAGACAAGGACAAGACTTTGAAAAGGGCAGAGCAGCAGAGAGAATGCTCACACCATGCCTCACTGCACACTGTCCGAGGCAATCTAATACACCTAGTCATGTGGTTTGTTGCCATGGCAGCAAAGAGCCCAGCCGCTCCGTTCGTAAAAACATAGTGCCAGTTAACCCCCCCCCCCCCCCTCCTCACCCAACACACATGCACACATACGCTACACGCTCCCTGTTGCAGACAAAGTTTGTCATGAAAAGTTTTGTTCACTGCTAAATATCCTTTTATGAGATGAGGCTTGTGGGGATGATATTTGCACAGTGGCAATTCTTGGGCGAGTGGCTCGGAAACACTTATTCTGCAAGACAATCACCCAGGCGTGGTTTTTCAAATTACTCTGAGCATAATTGGTAGACCTAAAATATTACACTGCAGAGAGACCTGTGGTGCAGAAGTAACCTACTAGTAGGATAGGAAGCAAACAACTCAGTCAGTTGTGGAGCTTGAGGAATATTCGAAATCCAGTGGATTTCAGAGGATAGGATTAGGCTAATAAGTTAACCTGGAATTATACAATCAAACAACCTCACACCTTATGAAGCTTTGTTGTTGCATGACTTAAGTAATGATGAATGTGACAAATATAGTAAAATGCATTTTTAGTTGTATACAGCAATGTCAGGCCACTGCCAGCAGCCAGTAGCCCAATGTCATCTTAAAAGTAATAGATATGCAAGTCCATTCATCATTTTCAGAGTGAATGGAAGCAGTGTACATACGTACATACACTCTGCCCTAGGATCAACATTGCTATCTTTTCCCCCACATAACAAGCAAACACATTATGGGTTGGCGTCTATGTGACCTGTTTTTTCCCAGTCTCGAAAATAACCCGAGATTGATACAATCTGTGGGAAAGAAGCAGATATTAAAAACCAGCACGCCCCAACACAAATAGTGTGATGGTGAAGGGAACGAGATGATCAACATACCTCTCATACAGCACCATGCTCGTATCTTTCCTCTCGCCTGCCCAGAGTTATTACAAAGTCCTCTTTCTAGAAACGCCGTAACACAAACTCCCCTTTCTGACAACAAAAGCTGCCAAACGGACGGGCCGGCCGTCAATATCTGAAATTAGAAACTGTCCGCTAGGATACAGTCTGTGCCGCCTCTATCTTTAACTACAAATGAGAAGGCTCCACATTCTTGTGCAGCTTTATTTCACTGGCTCTAGTTGCAGACCCCAAACCTCATTCCTGGCGTCTGCCCAGCAAACATTACTCTTTTTCTCTGTGGCACTGTCCCGCTGGCAGCATTAGAAAATAACTGCCTTTTAAAAAAGAGCAAATCATCGCACGGCATTGACATTACAGGGAGACTGGTGGGGTCTCACAGTAATGAGTCATTATCTCTTAATGCTGCATGGACATATATTCAACAAGGAAAAACAAGCTGTATTAGTCAGGTATTTACAATATGAGTCTATTTGTGTAGCAGCTTAATAAAACATAGAGAGACCATGTAGCTTGTTTAAGTCCTCCTTGATGTGCTTGAAACAGATTGTCATGCAACATTTTCCAAACACAGGCACTTACTTGAGTTACAGTCAATCGGTGTTTGGCCGGCTCGGTACAGTACATCGCAGCTGTTACCGCTGACTGGCAAGAGTTATTTTTACATCACGAGACGATTAAACTACACAGGCATCCGAATCCCATATCCCCCCTGGACAGGAATACAAAATTAAAAAAAAAAAAAATTCTGCCTAATCAGTTCATACTCAGCAGAACTGTTGTTTTTTCGTGTTGGTAGTGAACGCTGCTGGACCGGTTTTCTCTTTCCTGTCTCTGTACCAGCCTGTGACGGCTGCTGGAGGGCCCTCTGCCGATCATCACTATGGTTTCAGCTGCCAAAAGACCAAAACTTTGGGACCCTCATGTTAAAGCAGAGCACAGTGACACCTTTATGACTAGTGCTGTGATTTAGTCCCGGACATTGTTTGTTGTGTTATTTAGTTCAGGAACTGACTATTGTTTTGCATTTCTTTTAATGAAGAGAAGCCATGTTGAATAATGTAAATAGTACCTGATAATATAGTATAAGAATTATGTTTTTTTAGAAACCTAAATATTCTCTTTTTCTTTTATTACTATATTGTAGTGCTGTGATTTAGATTGGAACATTGTTTGTTTGTTACTAATATTGAGAGAATATTTTAATAACATTATTAGTCTGTTTTACTTTTATTACTATATTGTAGTGTAGTGGATTAGTCTGGAACATTGTTTGTTGAGTTAAGTTGAGTTGAGTTGAGTTTCTTATATTAAGATAAGCCATGTTTCGCCATGCAAATAGTACCTGAAACTATTCAATTCCAATCTTACATTCTGTATTTAAGGTGATTTTAAATCTGCATTAGGGATTGTATCAATGTGCAAATATCCCTGTTAAATAGGCCAATAAGATAAATCATTTATTCTTAGAAGTAACAAATACCAGAAGCAGTAGAATAAATGGAAATACAAGAATGCTTTCCTGTGTAAATGATGTGATATCTAAAGAAATATTTGCATTTCAAATATATATATGTAGGCTACTGCTGGTCTTTTGGGCATAGAGCAAACAGTCAGGTTGTACACTTGGACAGAAGAACGACATGAAACATTCCTCTAGATAAAAGGTTTAACATAAAAAGAGGGGGGGGGGGGCAAAGTGAGGACGGCAACAGGCTCCCTGTGGTACCAGCATCACCTGTCACACGCCAGCAGACACCTGTATGTGTGTGGACCAGGGTGCTGCCCCGATAACTGCCCGCGATGCGACCACCACCCCCGGCGCCTTCCTAACATCCCCCCCCCTGTTTGTTATCGCCGAAACTTGATCGCGAAACTCATTTTCAACACGCGAGTGACAAAGTAGGTTAAGGTCGCTCCTCTCGCTGCCCCCCCACCCCCTCCTCCCCCCCTCGACAAGCAGCTGCGGGACTTGCACAAGACTTACCAGAATTTTATTCCGCGGCATGTCATGCAAACATCACTGTTTTTTTTTTCTTTCCTTCCCCCCCCCCAAAGCTCCAGGAATCCCGACAAGCTTCGGTCGTGTCCCGCGGCGCGAATCAGGTTTTCTTTGGTGTCGGCTGCTGCATCATGTCACTGCCGCTCTTTTTTATTTTTTTTCTTCCACGCAGCTCTCCCGCACAAAAAAGAAAGAAAGCGAAAAAAAAGCTCGTGTTGTGGAAATTTTCGTGCAGCGCACTGGCTGAGCGGAGCACGAGCCGCGGCTGCTCCAGTATGTGGCCTTCGCGGTGACGTAATGCGGAATCTCTTCACTTGCGTCAGTCGGTGCACAATGACAGAAAAAAAGGAGGAGGGGGGGACAGATCTGATGGTGTAGTTTTAGACTAGTGAAGCTGCCCCAACATATAGAATTAGTAGAGTCTACTCTACGAGGCTTTCGCTAGATGACGTCATGCTGAATAAACTGCATTTGAGCACTATTTATTATTATTCCCCTTCCTTTTTTATTGTATGCTATGTATAAAACTGAGAGAGAAAATCAATTGCAAGATTATATACTGGATGTTTTGTGGATATGTATGAAATTGGGAATTAACTCCTAGTTGAGCTGTAAATGAAGGAATTGAGCTTGTACTATGTTTGTACACCATAATATATGTAACCTACATAAATATAATACATCTATATTTTAAGCATTTACCTTTGCATAGCACAGGCTTTTTAAATAATAGTAATATTAACAACAAATCATCCTTCAATATGTTTTATTTTAAAATATTTTTAAAAATTAATATAACAGTTCCTTTTTACTATACTTTTTTTATTGTTTATCATTTGGTGTAAAAAAGCAAAGAACAAAATTTTGCAAGAATGGATGCTGGATGTTTTGAGGTATATGCAATTGTGAATGAATTGCAATTAAATTATTAAACAATATTTTAATTAGATAGTCAATGTTACTTTATTTATTGATGTTACAGTACATATATGATACCTCTTTTTACTTTATCCTGAAGCTTTTTGGTAGATGGCTTCATTCAGCTTGAACTCTACTTTTAGCACATTTAAATAAGAAACATATTGAATACCTAATTAAATACTGCTCGCAATTATACATGAATTACAATAAAAGCATGAAAACATATAAAGATATTACTTTATTTTTTCCTATAAGTTTCTCTTAGTTCAACTTTCACATACCTATTATTTGAGCTGGAAGTCAATAAATTACAGTAGGCTTCATTATGTTTTATATTTGTAGATTAGAATACATATAGCCTACATATACTATACGTATAATTCTATTTTTTTAGAGGAAGTCTGATTTCACTGATATGTAAAACTAGTTTAAGTGTACTTGCTGTTTTTCTTGTATCTCATGTCAGATACGTGTATTGTAAAACACTACATACTGTACATGACCTTACATGAGGATTGCATTGAAAGGCTTTTGACCTGAGAGGAATTTTATAGATTTTCAAGTTGTATTGAATCTTTTTAGCTGTAGTAACCCCATGTTTTTCATGTTACTATTACTATGCATTTTGATTGTAGCCTACAAACGACAGGGGGGGGCTACAATAGCAATGTTTATAATTACTAAAAAGTATCTATTTCAAATAATTCCATCTATGTGCTGCCAAATCTATGAGCAAGAAGGCTTTAATTATTTATTCTATTTCATTTCTTGACAAATTGTGGCTGATTTAACGGATTTTACCCGATATGAAACGCCGAAATGCTGCTAAACAACAACACAACCTGAACACAAAAGTTCCAGCTGCTCTTGAACGTACCACGGGCTCCCTTAAGCGCAGCCCCTTGTTGCCAAGCAACCGCCGCAGGAGATTGACAGCAAGTTCAGACAATTCTTTCGAACTAAACTTTGATTTAAAAAAATGTCATAACAATAGTTGTAATAAAAACGTATTTTACAGCTTCACTGCAGTGTTGTAATGCAGAAGACTAATTTCAAATGTCGAGAAAACAGAGGGGCAGGTGAACGTGAATAAACACAAGTAAGTCGCTTTCACTTTCTGCCATGACAACGCCCCCCTCGAGCTCATGAATTTATCATGTGCTAATAAACTAACAGTAAACGGAGCTAAGTGGGCGACAACTCGGGCTAACCTTAGCTAACTCAGTCAGAAAGATACGATAAGCTTAAATATTGCTAACAGTTGTTTTTGTTTTTCTATTCCAAGCTTCTGTTTTACAGTTTTTAACAAACTAGCCTGTTATACACACCCAAGTTTCAGCAATGCCAGACGTGGAACCACTCAGATTCCCTTCGAGAGAAGGACGACGCAGCGTTACTCAACAAGGTGAGAAGACTTCACTGCAGGAGCAGCTGGAGCCACGTTGTTGACACTGGTAGAAAGTAACTGAGTACATTTACTCACATACTGCACTCAAGTACAGTTTTGAGGTAACAATGCACTCCACTTCAGTTCTACTTCCTTACATTTATCTGACAGCTTTAATTATTTTTCAGATAAATATCTGGATTTTTCACAAACATTTAATAGGCTTGAATATTATATCTATTCTATTGCCCCTCATTTCTCTTTTCAAAATTTGCTATGCACTGCGTGCAAATGATATCGATTAAGTAAAATACAATAATGATCTATAACAATCTGCATATATGTGTTTTCGTAAGTTAATGTAGCTAACAATACTTGTGTATTTTACTTAAGTATGGGATACGAGTACTTTGTTCACCTCTTGTTATTGAATCTATCAGTCAACCTACACACAGAATATAATCATTCTGTCCAACTGCTGTTTTAAGATCTGCACTATATAGAGTGACCGAGATAATCATTTACATAAAATACATTTTAATATACACTAATATTAGTCTACTCTGTGGCAATAATTCACATGATCAGTATCCAGCCTGCCAAGTATACACTTTAACATGAAGATCTAAAGAAGATCTCATCTAAGTAGGGTACACTTGAGTCTTCATGTTATTTATCTAAACTGCTCAACATCATGGTAAGATAATACATGTCATCTCAGGTTGGAAAAGTTCAGCTCGCTCTGTTTATGACTTAGCTATTTGTTATTGAGATATCAAGAGCAACCTCTACACCTGCTCTACTTCCAGATATCAGACAGAAACTGCAATAAATGAGCATCTTTACTACCCCATTTGTGATGCTGTCATTAAGAAGCCTGCAGGTAACACCTGATGGCATTTTGGTAAAACAGGTGTGTTATCACAGCTCTGGATCCCTTTTTACACCAACAGATACTCCTGTGGATGCATATGCACTTGGGCTCCTTCTCTGCAGCATACATTTAGAATTAGACACTTTTTTTGTGAGTGGACCCTTCACTCTTCAAAGTTGAGCACCCACAGGTGATTCAAAACTAAATTGTGGGTCTGACTAAGATTGTTTGGAAGCGAAAGAGCTCCATTCTGGTATTGTCATTTACCTATACAGTAGAAGGTAATGTGTAACCCATTACCTTTTTGGCCAATACACAATTTATTAAGTACACTGCTTCTAATAAGCATGAGTCATAAAGAAGCACCTTCTCTACAATATATAGTTAATCTTTCTGTACATCTTACTATTACTATATTGCTGCCGCTTTTACTACATGTTAATCTCATTTATAAACATCCCCAAATATCCATGAAGTGGTCTATTTATTAATCATTAACATAATAAATACTCTTCACATTGCAGTATTTTATATATACTATTTACTGTGTTCTACTTTTAATCTACTTACAATTTAGTTAAAAATTATTTCTGATATGTAAGGTTACTGTAAATCATATGCTGCTTGTTTGAGTTCTGCAGTGTCTTTAATTATGTACAATCCTATCAAAATATATAATTTTTGTATGTTCAGATTTATATTTTTTGTATTAAATTATAAAAGGCAGCTTCAAAAGTCAGTGTTCATTCCGTTCAAGCACAGATTCTGCATCATTTATTTTTTTACTCTTTATTTCAGCCAGATGGCGTCCTTTCACCACTAAGAATGTTGCCCTTGGGTTTGTCTTGAGATGTTCACATTAGTTGTCTCTGCTCTCTCACTGATGCGTCCAATACATTGCAGCATCTATGCAACCAGAAGTGAACATAAAGAATCACAGACCATCTTCCACAAATCAGATTTATAATTAGTTTTCCAAATAGAATTGATGAAGTGGGGTTAGTGTTTCTGTCAGTTAAAGTCTGCTGTTTCCTGGTTTTCATGGAGTGATGTTCTTCGGTGAGTTATTTAGTATTTCAGGCACTTGATTGAGATAAAGCTACTATTAAAATTGATTTACAGATTGTGTATCTCAAGATCAAGCAGAACTTCAAGCTGTCTGCTCTGGAAGACGTCGCACCTGTGTTTTGCTTAACAGTCCTTCACCAAGTGTCAACCATGCTATTTACCACATCCAAGAGCTGAAGATGAAGGTGGAGAGCTGGTGTCGAGAGGTAACCTATTGTCACATATGATCAAATGTGTGAGATCTTAAGGCAAATATTGTGACTGGAATAAAAGCCCATGGAAAAACAGATGTATTTGTTTTGTCTTGTACCAGTCTGGAAAATACCAGCTACACATTGATCAGGACAAGCACCAATACAGTGAGAGTTTAAGGTAAACCTGTCTTCATCTCCTGTTTCTTTTTGGAAGTATAATGTAAAATAAATTACCCAAGTTTCCCTGTTTCTTTAACAGATTTCAGTCCAGAGACTCTGATTCTATACCAGTCATGTCTACCAAGTTGTTTATCGAAGGCATCGCAATTAGTACACGAGGTGAACAATTTTTTCAAATGCAATTTCTCAACTATGTCCTCCTTAACACTGTCCCTAATGCACATGCTGATAATAGAAGTGCCTAATGTGCTCTAGGGTTAGATATTGTTACATACTTTGCAGCAGCGGTTACATCAGTCTGGCAATAATTGAGTCCCAGTTACTGGTTCACATCTTCTCCATAGTAAATAATTAGGTACTATCCAGTGTTCACTGCTGCTAATAGAAGGGATGCAGTCTGTGGTTACCTGCACTTTGTTGTTCGGTCGGATTCGTTAAAAGTGATCATACAGTACAATACAGTGTGCCAATTTTGTAGTGTTTCACTCTCTAGAAAGTTGCCCATTATCCCCGCTATTGAAGAAAATAAATGATGTCCTTGGAGAGGTTGTGTATCTGATTGAGCGGCTAGAGGCTGATCGGCAGTATGCAGAGGAAGGTCTCCACAATGAGAAGAAACGAAGAAGATTTTTGGAGAACAAAGTTGACTGCCTTTCACAGTGGAAGCAACAAGAGCATTCTCTTGTTGTTCAAAAAGGTATGTGATTGTGAGGTGACTTATTGTTTCCCTAATAGACATTTTTTGTGTCCTGTGAATCACTATGAGAAAGGGATTAAGTTCTGGAAATGATTGTTGTATTTGTTTTAGAGCACGAGGCTTGCATTAGAGACATCACTGAACTGAAGTGGCAGCTAAAAGTGGAACAAGAGAAACTTGACCACCTCCAGGAGAAACTGTCACACGCTGAGGTTCTGAACAAACACTTGCAGGAGGACATCAGCTTTGCTAAAAAACAAATTCCCAATATGCGAGAAAACCTTGACCTCCAGAGAGGCATCATGAATCAAATCAACATGGCACAGGAGGAGGTAGCCTCTAATTTGATTTATTCTTGTTTAAACTCCTGCTTTCTTATTTTTCAAAGGCTGGACACTATTTTAATCCACGAAGAACATGACTCTGGGGATCGCAGTGTTTGTTGGTCTGTTGGGCCATTGTCAGTCCAACACTTTGTTCTACACCGAAATATCTTTATTTTAAATTTGACTCAGTTGCCATGAAATTTGGTACGGACATTCATGTCCCAAGATGATGAATCCAAATAATCCAAATTCAAATTTCCAGACTTTCTATTTAGCTTCACCACTTTCACCACCACTTTCTTTTTTTCAGTTCAGGACAAGATGCTTTAAAAGCTTATGACCAAATTCACTTTCAGCATTAATGTTAATGGTTGTCTGCAAATAAGAATGAATGAATTAACTTTATTTATATAGTATCCCTCATGCACAGAATGCAGCTTAATGTGCTTTACAATTCACCAGCAGAGACAAAGACATCAGAAATATCAAAAATACGTTTTAAACACCAGATGTACAAAATTAAAGTAAACTAGCATTACCACAGTTTCTATAGGAAGAAGAAGACTCTTTGCATAAAAAGTCATTCAATAAAATTACAAAATCATAAAGGACTAAAACAGACAGTTGCTAGTTATAGGCTATATTAAAAATATATGTTTTGAGTTGTTGCTTAAAGCTGTCCACTGAGTCAGCAAGTCTGATATTTAAAGGCAATGTTCCATATTTTTGGGGCGTAATGGCTAAAAGCAGCATCCCCAAAGGTTTATGTGGCGACCTTGGGGACAGTTAAAAGAGCAGCTGTGGAGGATCTTTAGGGTCCGTGGAGGATCATAAAACGATAGGGAGTTTGTGATATAAAATGGGAGCGAGGCTATGAAAGTGCACCGGTAGGGACACGAGTGATGGTAACAGACAGAGGGGTCAACGTTCCACAGGTAAATTTGAAGTCATTGCAGCTTCATGGTTGCTAAATGAAACACTGGACTGAGTTAGTGTTATCAATTAAATGACTAATGGCTAATGACATGACAGGGGACGGCAGTTTTTTGTGTTGTGTCTTTTGGCCAGTCCACCACTTCAGTGATCCTCCTGACCTGTCCTTTAGTGCCATCAACAGGTCAAAGTTTTCACTTACAGTTCTCTATGAAATACCTCAACATCTACTACAAGGACTGGCACAAATGCTGGTACAGAGTTTTAAGTTTTATGGAGAATTGCAAACTGTTGGTTGGAGGGCCGTGACACTTATAACACACATTTACACTTTGCTGTAATCAGAATCGACTGTAGTCACATTGTCGTTCGGTTTACTTTAGGCCATCATCAGGTCAAACTTTCAAAAAATGTATTTATGACCAAATACTTGCAGTTATATTCAGATCAGCTTAACTGTACTTGTTTTTTGTGCTTGGTGCAAATGTTAGCACCATTAAATGCTAATCTATACATCAACATGTTAGGATTTAGGTCAAATCCATGCCTGTATCCTACTAGCATTTCTATAGACTAAATCTAGGTTAATTACTTTTAGCAGGAGTGTTCAGGAGAAGTTAATCCTTTTTTCTGATGTTTCAATGTGTATCTGGCTTGCTAAAGTTTCTGGCTTGCTAAAAGCCTGGGGCTTTTTAGATTCTCTTAAAGATTTGTCTATAAAGCCCTTTAAGTGTGTACCTTCACTTTTGCCATTATGTCGAAACAAGAACATTCAATTTTGAAAGGGTACAATGTGGTAACAGAATAATGTATTGACTTAAATATAATTTTTATGAAAGTGTTCATGAACCATTATTTGAATAATATTGTACGAGTGAAATAACAGACAGAATTTCTCTTTGTTTTATAGGCTGAAGTTGAGCTCTCAAAGATGCAGTTTGATTTGACACTGACTGAGAAGGAGTTTAAAAAGATGGAGCTGGACGCCAACAATGAAAAGGTTTCATTGGAACATGAACTGATGGCTATGAAGGATCAGCTGGCCAACAGATTGTAAGTATATCTAAAATGCAGTGAAAACATCATAGTATAAGAGAGAGAAAGAGAGATCTTTCATAAGATGTTTTCAAAAGCTTGAAAAGTGAGGATGAAATTGGTTAAACCAGTTTTAGAGATATGCATTTACTATAAAGTTGGTCTTTCTTAACTGATGTTGAATTGGGGTTTTGCAATTTTGAGATACATTAAATCTTAGATTTGTTTTAGTTCTCATTCACAATACACAGGGTGCAAAGACAGATTCAGGAACTCCTAAATCAGGGGTCAACAATCCCTGTCCTAGAGAGATTTACGGCTGGTGCAGACATTTTTTCTCCCTCTAATTCTACTGATTTTACTTATCAACCATTAGAACCCTTGCTTTAGACCTTTATAAGTAGAATCAGGTGTGTACTGCTTGGTGGAACAAAACCCTGCCCCCAGTGTAGCTCTCTAGAAACAGGGTTGGGGACTCATGGCCTAAGTCATCACACATTTTTAGATGTTCAACATGTTATTTTATTGTATGTTATGGTATATTTACAGCATTTTTGTATTATGAAGTATACCAGGACTCTGTATTTTTGTATTTCTGTCTGGCTGGCAGGTGCCTTTTAAAATCATCTGACCTCAAACTAAGATCTGGTTAGTTGTTAAACCATTGTTCTAAATCAGTGCACAATTTATATTTAATTGTATTTAATTATAGCAATGATACTTGTGCATGCGGCTTTGTTAGGAGATTATTCTTACTGAGACAGGCGTACAATAGTTGTACTCAAACAAACACTACAGAGACTTGAATACAGGTGTCCTGAAATACAAAAATTACAGATCTGACAGAGGTTGGGGGAATTTTACCTTATAAAAAAGGCATAAAGGCATCAATAATTATAATTGTATCTAACATTCTATCAATTTTTTAAAAAGTGTTTGATGCTGGCAATAGTTGCACAGGTATCATGATGTGTTTATTTGCTTGCAAAATGTCGCATTTCATGACTTACTTGTGTTGGGATCCACCTGCAACTTATTGTGACAACTTTTTATTGTGAGTTACTGTTTGATTTCCATACATACATTAGTGTTTTAAGCAATTTAAGAACAGGTAATACATCTAACCAATGTGATATTTGACAAAATAATAAGGACAAAATTGTTTCATTTTCTAGAGATGATTTCAACCAGTTGAAGATCCTTGAACAGGGTATATTTGCTGAAATCAAGCGTGCTGAAAAAGCAGTTGCGCTGACAGAACAAAAGTGTGTCACCATAACGCAACGCATCCCTGAAATAAAGGAGCTTGAGGAAATTGAAACGGAACGGGTAGCTAATGCTGTCCATATTTTATTGCAATTCAAGTGAAGGCAAATTTCAACAGAAAACAGAAGCATGCATCGTGATATGCATTTCCTGTTTTTATTACAGATTCCACAATTACAAATTCAAGTTGAGGAGGAAATGGAAAAGAATAAAAAATTGCAAGAGGAATTAAATGAATTGCAAGAAGACCTTGCAAGAATTGTAAGTAGCATCAATATGAAATCAATTAGTGGACATACTGTTGTGTTTTTAAATGAATACTATATACATTGTTAATATTTATAATGCAATATGCCTTGGTTGTTGGTTGGGTACAGCAACTTCCAAGTTTAAGATCTGACTCACAAAAAATGGTGCTAATAATATTTGAATTACCTCTGTTTTGAGTACAACGAATAGATAGCACTCAGTGGCATAATGTGTGTTATATTATTCACAGAAACTTAATGGAGAAGAGGAGGTTTCCCGTGCAGAAGAGCAGCTCCAATCAACACGTGATACTTATGCAGCTATCCGTAAAGAAAACATGGAGAACGAACAGAAAGAGGAAGACTACAAGATGAAAATCTGTGAGAGGTAGAGTACAGTACAGTGTCAGAGCAAAAGAGTCGGGCAACATGCAAAGTCCTCCAGCCTATTGGATATTATTTGTATGAAGTTGCACTCCTGTTTACCAATACTTGGAGTTTTTTTGTCAGTGAGAAAGCTGTGAAGCAGATGCACGAGGAGAGGAAACAGATGCTCCAGAAAATCATTGAAAATGACGAGCACTGGGATAGGGCCAAGGAGGAAGTGACCCAGGTTGTTGCCCAGCACAGTGATACTGAAACTAAGCTGGAAGAGCAGGAGCAGCTGAAACTCTTGGAAGAACAGAGAGCCATGGTTAGTGAAAACATAATGTATGTACATGTTCTATATACAGACAGAGTATGTATAAAATCCCATGATTGCTACTTTCCTCTGCTGTTATTCATTGTTTTTTTTGCTTTGCCCTTGCAGAAAGAGATTGAAAACCTTAAAAAAGATCTGACAGGGCAGATGACTGCCCTGGAACTACTGAAGGTATATTCATAAGGAAAAAAACCTAAAAGAATAATGATATTGAAATCTTTAAAACATAACAGTGTATCTTTGCTAAATTTTTCAGTGTCTGTGAAACACTTTGATTGTATAATCTTATAGCAATGTTGTTATGAACAGGTAAAGCTTCACAAAGCACAGTCTCAATAAAAATTTAACATTACGCTTTTTCTAAAGGTAGCATTAAATGCATGGCTGTATTCAATGGCATCATTTTTTTTTTACATTCCCATTCCTGTTATATTTTCCCATTATTGTTTTAAGACTCTGACAACATCCTGCCTTGTATATTCTTGTGAATCAGGGTCAGTGTGCATATATCAGTGACGAACTGCGTCAACAACAGAAATCCGCAGAGCTAGCCAACAAAAAACTTCAGGATGAATTTGAAGATGCGTCCTCGGCAACGGAAGCTCTGGAGAAACATATGAAGGTACTGCTGGAACTCAGGTGAAACAGAAAGCAAAAATTGATAAAAGAATGAACAGTTTAGGCCGATGTGTTTGTGATTTTTTTTCATTTGTTTAGGAAATCAGGAAATTGACAGAACATTTCGAAAAGATTCAGTCTGAGCACAAGGACACATTAGCCAACCTTGAGAGAGAGAACCAACTTGTATGTGACCAGCTGAGAGCCGCCAAGGTAAGAAAATAAAAGTTAAGCAAATAATTTTGAAATGAAAGAGCAGTTGCCAAGTCAGGTTTACTCTGGAAAAGCTCGCTGAGCACAATGCTAGTCACAGCTATTTATCATGTCATGTCAAATCATCTCCTGGTAGGAGCAAAATAAGGTTTGCTGAGTTTGTTCAATGAATACCCAACATTAGTCTTTGTTTACAGGATTTACACACTGCCACTATAAAGAGATATGAAACCACCCTGAGCAGGACCAGTGACCTCAGGAAGAAGTGCGAGGAATACCGAGTGGCTTCGGATAAAATGGAAGAAATAGCTGAAAGCATGCCAGAAGTCATAGCAGACCTCCAGTAAGATTAGTTTCTCTGAGTGAATGTTGAATATACTAGCTCAAAGTAAGAAAAGAACACTCTGTTGTATAACCACTTGCACAAAACTCTGAAACTTATTTTAAAAATGTGTAAACTTATTTCTGTGATTTTAAATAATCATGAAATGATTACCTTTTTCAACATTGCAGAAGCCATATATCTATTTTATTCAAAAATTATTTTTAGAAATATAATGTACCATATTATAATTATATCATATGATCATGATTGTGAGCGTTTGATTTCGCCTTCCAGAAGAGATTTTGACCTGGCAGAATTCAAAGACAAATCCACTGCTCTCATAATGAGCACCTTGCAGTCTGATATTAATAACTGCCTACAACGAACACAGCGATCCATGCGGACACACACTGCTCATGTTACAGCAAGAAAAAAGGAAATGGAAGACACCAAGGTAACAAAACGTGACCGACCGATTTGAATGTTGTTCAGTATGTAACTCCCTGTAAATACATTACATTGACATTATGTGTCAAATACAGTACTGTGAAATCAGAAATAAGCTGTAAAAAAAAAAAAAAAGAGAGAGAAAACACATCCCATTGTTTATTTGTTTGTGGATTAGTGTCAGCACATTGCTTGTCACAATACTTCCCTTAAGATGCAGAGGAAAGAGCTGTGTGCAATTAAAATTACAAGCCATGGTCAATCTTGTTTAAGTGCTTTTCCCACAAATGACAACTCACTGTTGTTATAGTCTTTTTGTCTGGACGAATTTGATGATGCGCAACATGCTGAGATGCTGTGTCTATTTTGTTACCTTTGGGACAACATTTTAAATAGAAATTTCAAGTATGCATACACCAATATATACCAATACCAAACATGCATTATTTTCCACATGTCTGTCAATAACATCTGATAAAAACATGAATATGCTGTGTACCGAACGGCATGTATCCGAACACTCCTTTGTAAGAGAAACCCCTATTTATTGTAAGGTTTTCATCTGCAGGATTATCAGCCCCAGCCAGAGCCTCTTTGCTGATGGGGGTTTCACATGGCTTATCTAATGTGAAATCGCCATGTGGTATATAGTTTCATTAAACGGTGATCAAGAATGCATTAGTTCAAAACAAGAAAAGGCAATGGAGCTTAAGCCGCCATGCATCCAAGTGCAGCAACTTTAAAGAAGTTGTTGGCGTGAGACAATTTAAGAATTAGAAGTCTTCCTCATAGACACAACTCCCATTAGCCAGATAAAAGTTAGCCATGCAAAAAAGGGTTTAGTCTTTTCACTTGAAGGAATAAGATGATATAACAACAATGCTCCACCAAATAAAAAGATCAGAGCGAGTCTTGAAGTTCTAAGGAAATTGGTCACTTTAATCATTGTGACCAGTAAAAAGCACACATAATGTCTGCATTAGCATAACATAATAAGCAGAGTGTGCATTCAAAAACCACAGTGCATGAAGCAGAATGGTTAGATACTTTCACATATGAGTTTTCTTATAAAGATGCTGACCCCATACTTTACTCCCATAAGTTCCTGTAGGTTTCAGCTCCTTTCTTTTCCACAGAAACTGACACAGGTCCGTTTTGCTGCTGTAGGAGACTGATGGGAGTTTGCATGTGGCTATTTTAATATACTCAGCAGATGTTTATCTTTAAAGATACACATCTACGTTATATCAAGGAGAAATTCCTGTTAGTTCAGTGGAATCATCTCCCCGCATGCATACATATCTGAAAGTATTTTGTCTTTTAAGTATGCACCTATTTTTTTGATTTGATCAGGGCTTGTCGTTTGGCGACGACAAAGTAAACAATGCAAACTGCCGACGCTATCAGTTTCTTATGGGCAATGAAGTGTAATTTGTTCCATTTACACTTCACAACAGCATCAGATGGGCTTTGTCAGTGCTGCATGGAGTAATTAAACCTGAAATCAATAGCAGGCATTTGTCATGTTTACAGCCCCTCTTTCTGCTGGGTTAAACTCATCACTTTAGTGCTGTTCTGTTTTACTGCAGAGACACACTTCATTATGTCTGCAGGTAGACTTGAGATATTCACCAGCCACATATCCAGTACTTGGGAAACAATGTTCAAATGAAAAGGGGGGGGGGGGGGGTACGCTGGGAAACACAGACTTGCTATGGTTTATTTGCTTGATTTCCCAGAAAAGTGTCCAGCTTTGTGTACTGGCTCTTTATTTTTGCCGCAGAATTAAAAAAAATGCATGCAATCTATATGGTGTTTTACACACACACATATCAGGTCAGAATGCATACAAGATGTACAGTTTACTAACTACCCAGTTCCCTTTATTATATATAACATCTTGTCCTGTGAATCTGTCCATTTTACATAGCAGAGTCATGAAAACATTGATCCTTGTTATGTATTTTACATCTGTTCTGTACTGTACATTGTGCTACCTCAGCAGTTCTTGCAGTACATTGACTTGAGTTTGTTTCCCTTTGAGTAGCTTTAAGGTTATGAGAAAAAATTGATTCCTTTCTCCCCAATGGTATCATATGAATTGTGTATGGATGCTATTGCATTGATATGTATGACATTTACACAAATTTAAATATTCAAACCCATGAGTTTAGGCTTCACCAGTCAATCAAATTCTATAAATTCTAATTATTCTAAAATTCAATTTGACATATTAAGCATTGTTAAAGTGTGTAGGATTTAGTGGCATTTATTAGCATCTAGCGGAACAGCCTTAACAGTAATGAAAATATAATATTCATAAGTAAATAAATTAATGTATATTCAAAATAATATTTGTTGTGTTTTCATCTACAAAAGAAGCATGTTTTTAGAGTAGTCCACAATGGACAAACCAAACAGTGATTTTGTTTTTTTGCGTGTTCTCCTACTCTTTTGTTGCACTTAGTTATTTGCAATCTGCCAGAAAACTACAGACTGTACCTTTAAGTTCTGAGTTTGTACAAACCGCAGTGGTCTTCTGGTGGCTCATCCACCTGTAGACCACTGCTTCTTAAAGGATTCAAATCATCAGCAACTTGTTGGTTGAGTTATTAACGTACTCCTGTACACATCATATTCATTGTAAATGAACACAGTAAACCCTCTGTTTCCTGTGCATATAGGAAGCACTAATAACTGCGCTGGAGGAGAACAGAGAGCTGGCCAGAGAGTATGAAGGTCTTCAGAAGGTCCTCATGGAGGCCAAACAGGAGGCAGTGTCTGCACTGACCGAGAAAAACCACGCACACAAATCTTTTCATTATTACACACAGGTAAGGGTTTAATTCTTTCCTCACCTTTTTTTAAGATTTTGCTTTGTGAATCTTTACGTGTTTTTACATAGCTATTTGTGTGTTTGTTTGTTTTCTTTTAATTATGTTACTGGCGTAGAATTTCTGCTGTTTTTTCATGCCCTGTCTCTCATGTTCTATACCATGCTGTTCTTATCACTAGATAACTCCTTGCATGGGCAGTCATTTTAAGAAGGTTGTAGGTTTCCAACCAAGGAGGAGGTTACTGCAGCAATCTAATAATGATGAGATAACTTGAGTGGAGGAGGATGATGGATGTGACATAATGTAATGATAGCTATGTAGCTTTGCCACAGAGGGGAGTGAAGCGAGCGGCTGA
The DNA here is from genome assembly GCA_036785175.1 of Eupleurogrammus muticus. Classification (NCBI taxonomy): domain Eukaryota; kingdom Metazoa; phylum Chordata; class Actinopteri; order Scombriformes; family Trichiuridae; genus Eupleurogrammus; species Eupleurogrammus muticus. The sequence goes on along the minus strand of JAYKQN010000014.1, from coordinate 12,561,520 downwards.
TGTACATGTAAATACTATGACTTCCACGTTTTCTTTATTATAGTTTTGTAAGGTGGTCAGAGGTGAAAGGTTTTACTGTTGTTGTGCTGCAAATTTGCCTCTGCTTACCACAGCAACTGATTTAGGGATCAGCAACAAACACAAGTTAGGACAATGTACGTGCCTTCGGCGCTGAAACAACTCAGCAGCATTTTACGGTTTAATCTTTATAGTTTTTGACACTATTTAACTGGAATGGAATTACACATGACAGCCATACCACCACAAAGAAGCTACACTGCTCCTGCGATGAAAAAATACTTATTATTTGTTCCAAAAATGACTAATACCTTTACTTGAGCATTTCCTCATCTAACTGCATGAACGTTATCAAGTGAAAAATGCATGCAAAAATAAAATCCTGTGGACAGGATTTTCCACGCTCATGATCAAAGCCTGATTTTCTTTTACTCTGGATTCAGCCTTCACCATTTTTGTTTGTTTCAACTCTACACTCCTACAACAGCAGCCTCTCGGCTAGTGTTTTATGCCTAAATTTAGTGTTTATGACAGGCTTATAAATCAACAATGTTTCTGAAATGTAGATGTAGGCCTAACACATTTAATCTGATTTGCGCACAAGTACTTATCTTTCCTTTTTATAATTTCCATTCATTATCTTTATAATTCTTGCATTTCATGTTGAGTTCAGGACATATATTACATTATGTGATTTCTGTTAATTGATATGTTTGTAACTGGAGGCAACAATGTTAGTGTGCTTAACAGTGTCGGGATCATTTAAGAGAACATCAGTGCATGTGTGTGAAATGCTTCACACCAGTCATTTATGTGTTTGGTGAGCTCATAATCTGGTTGATATTCAACAGATACACACAATGAAAATCATCTCTTATGTATCCATGAAATATAATCTTGACAGCAGGCATCACTAATCTAAAATGGCCTTCACATTTGTAACATTATGTAAAAAAATCTGAATACCTGTTTTTTTTTTAAATCACAGAGCTTGGTGTCATTCAATTGTTTTCCATACCAGTACTTTCACTTTGACTTTGATACTAAAGCTGCAAAGATTAGTTGATTGATCGATTAGTTGCCAACTATTACATTATTCACTAATTATGTTGACAATTGATTTTCTGTTTTCAGCTCTCAAAATCTGATTATTTTCTATTTTATTTAATCTTCTATAATAGTAAACTAATGAACTTTGGATTGTGGACTGATGGTCTAAACAAAAAAAGACATTTTAGGTTGAATTTTCAGTTTTGGAAAACATTAATCAACATTTTACACCATTTTATGAACCAAACAACTAATTGATTTATAATTTCCAAAATCAATAGATGAATTAACTATCAAAAGAGTCATTTGTTGCAGCCTCATTTGATACAATATTTTTATACCAATTTCCAAAAAAAGAGATGACACTCAATGTGGTTTCATACAATTAAAATATAAACCTATGTATAATTTAATGTTTAATGTTAGATTTCTGCTTCACTACTATGGCAGATTCAAAGACACCACTCTTACAATACGCTCTATACATACACTCATCCGATGTGATGTATGATTTGTCTGCTACGCTGCCTATGCAGTGACCCCAATTTCCAAAAAAAAGAGATGACACTCAATGTGGTTTCATAACATTAAAATATAAACCTATTTATAATTTAATGTTGTCTCTTAACATAATATCAAATAAAGAAAAAAACAGTAGGTAAAATTTTCAATTCTCATTTTCAGTGTGATCCAATATACACAGTCTTTTATGTTTCTTCCATTCATAGATGGTTTTTATTTCTACTTCACTTACCGCAGTGGGTTGTGCATTTTAGCTTAGATTCCCGACCTGTTAAATATCTAAACTTTTCTGCTTACTGTCCTGGTGTATTTCACATGTTGACCTGATGCTGGTGTTTGTTATAAGTGAGACACAACTCTGAGCATCACGTAGTGGTTTTCCTGCATGGCTGTATGATAGTTAGACAGCATGAGATATTAACTCCTTAGATTTCCTGATCCACATCGATTGTGTCGACTTGCTTTCCCCGCTAGCGGAGCTCCTTCAGTGCGACCAATGGAAGAAAAAAAAAAGTTTAGTTACGCTTGACTGATGGTCACACCCCGGAGCCCTGCCACAGAGGTTCCCGCTGTCCTGTGGTTTTCCTGGCCTGTGAGAGCCAAAACCAGCCAACCCGTAAAACTATGCGCTCATCCAATCACCGGAACCCAACCTGACTCACAAACCCCCAACTTTGTTTACCAACTGTGTTTACCAAACAAAGGTAGGCCCGGTGAGGCGTAGCCAGAAAGCAACATGCTCAAAACTGTCCACCGGCTGTTATTGGGAACCAAACGTGTATCCAGGTCCCACGTAGCTGCCTCTTTACTTCTGGGGTATTTGTTCTTGACTTCTGTTTCCCCAGCTCTCTGAAACGCGGGACATTTCTGACAGCGCTAGGCCAATCGTAACAGAGTGAGCGTGCATTAGGAATGGGACAATGGGAAAGTTTCTTAGTGTCACTGTGTGAGAGACCAAGACTGCATTGCTGCTACAGGTCTAACTAGATGCAACCATGATCATTTTTATAAATGGACCGCAAAAATTTAAATATCTCAACCCGTTCACTCATAGGCACTAAAAAACGATGAAAGCATGTAAATTGCTTCAACAATCTTACATGCAGTACCTTTAATATACTCGTGTTTCACATGAAGATAATTTTACTTAATTGGTTCCATCCAACCAAGTGTTTTTAGCAGTACCCACTAACACTTGGTATGTTTATAGTCAGGGGTTTCTTATTTGTTATTTGTCCCGTCAAGACAGAAATAATTTGACAAGAGAGGATGAAGGAATATAAATAAATCTACACTAATATACTGTGTAACTTCATCAAAATTGAGCAACTAAGAATATCTTAAAATATGCAAACTTTTCTGTCATAAATGAAATAAATGCCTGATTAATTAGTATCTGATAGCATTTGCCACTATGTGCCTCTTATAAAAATCCTCTTGATTATATTGTACATGTAAGCATTGCTTTGTTTATGTGGAGGCTTTCAGCTCTTAGGTTTTAACAGCGTACGCCATAAAGAGCATTCTTGTTATTGTCTTTCCTTCAGGAGCTGATGACTGAGCTAATTCGCTTTAGTTTCCAATGCACTGGGGAACACATTGCCAAGCAATGATAAGCTTTGTAGGAAGAGTAGAGAGATGGAGGGGGGAAGAAAAGCAATGGCATCTATCAGAATTTAAACCTCTTTGCTTGAAACTGTGTTCAAATAATAAAGCAAGCAGCATGTCTTTCCAAGAGACTAGGAATAATTTCTGGTTTCAGTGGGGGGTTCATGACTCTGTGTGTATGTGTAAAATATGTCTTGAGGGGATTGGTATAAAGTTAAACTGGGTGAAGTAGAAATATTTTACTCATCAGCTTTGCAGTCACAGAGTTTGCCTCGGCTAGAACAAAACTGCTGAAGCATTTAGAGAAAATTAACCCCCCATCCTGGCAGCCAGATGTGACTGGATTCTGATGAGTGCACACGAGTGGGCAGAGAAACCAAGAGACTGTGAAATTCCTGTCAGGCCCGTGTACTGCAGAATGGGCTATTGACTGCTTTCTCTATTCCCCTCCATCATTCTTCTTGAACACTGCCATTAATTTCCTCTCCTGCCTTACCAATTCCTTTTCTCTGCCTTCTCTCCCCCTAGCTCTCTTTGTTGCAGAAGAGGATGCACAAAGCTTTGGTGGAATACTTCAAACAACGCAGTCTCTACAGCCAGGCTGAACTGGACCGGTGCCAGTCTCTGTCTCACGAGACCGACCAGAAAATAAAAACAGCCCAGGTATTTGTACATATACATGCAAAACAGGGTTGAAAAACTGCACAAAACCGACACCATTCATTTAAATGGTAAATCCCTTTTTTCGACTTTAATCCCAATCTAGGTATTCTTCTGGATGGTGGCATATTCTTCTGCATAGTACAGTAACTCTCTGTTATGCTTGGCATTGTTTGAGTCTCATCCGGCTAGCGCCTTGTGTCATCTTTGCCAAGCAAGAGCAGCCAGGCAATACCACAGTCAAACATCCACCAAGGCTTTCTGCTTCACTACTATGGCGGAGTCAAAGACACCACTCTTACATTACGCTCTATACATTCACTCATCAGATCGCACACTGATGTGATGGATGATTTGTCTGCTACGCTGCCTATGCAGTGACCCCATGTCTGAGGCTGAGCTGTGCGTCTGTAGATAACTCTATATGTACAGAACATCTTGTGTTTGGGCATGTTGCATCAGCATTTGAGCCTGTCCCCCATTTAGCAGGGGCGTTCTGAATTATAGGGCTAATTCGGAGCGAGTTCATTACACAGAATGGAAGAAATGTGCGTTACAGGTTCTTAGTAGTGTAACCTTCCGTCTGTGTTGCAGAAGAGTAGGAGCATATTCTGCAAGGTTGAGACGTAAGGATCTTCAATTAGAGGATAATCGGTGTCTAATCTGTGCTGTGATGTGCGATGAGGTCAAAGCGGACAGAGGGACAGTGATGAATCTTTATGAAATTTCCTGTCCAGCATTACTGCAGAGCCAGGTGGCATGTAACCATACCATTAGACCATTTTCATCATTTGTGCTTCTTCTGCCTCATCAGAGCAGCACCCCAAACCACTATGCAGACAAATGTGTTAGTCGCCCTCTGTTGTTGTTTTTTTTTCCTGTAAACTCCCTGTTTTGGTTAATTTGTTTAACATTTAAATTCATCCGTCTCCATCAGATATGCCGGAGGCAGAATATGCTAAGATTTGATTAGAGGTTTTCCAGGGGACTACCCAGTGAAAATGCTATTAAGTGGTTTCCTTCTCACTTCCTCCTCCTCTGACTGCTGACATGTTTTTTTTTGATGGGTCTGGTCCAGACATTACAGGGAGCAGCCGTGTCTCAGCGGCCCAGCCTGAAAAGGCCCCAGCAGATCACAGCTCAAGGCAGGGAGGAGTGGGGCACAGGGGGAGGAGCTATCAGAGAGCTGCAGAGTGTGAAGGACAAAAGAGCTGGTGTATTCAAGCGCACCACACCGTCACCCGTCACAGCTCAGCACAGGGTCCATCAGAGCAGGCAGCACTCACTTTAAACAGGCTCCTCATGAGCAGTCCGGCTCAGGGCATATCCTTCAAAAAGTAGACATGTAGAAAAACCTTTAACGACAAAAAAAAAAACAGCATCGCTCTATCTCTATTGGAATATTAAAACCTTGATTGTGATGTTAATATCTGCAAAGAAATGCACTGAACGCAGACTCCAGGAAAGACCGTGATTAAATGATACACAGATTATCAATATCATTTTGTTAGTTCATAAGAATCAAATGAAGAAATCAATAGAATTTATACTAGTAGGAGTTGGAGTTAAAACCAGGCTGAATCTTGATGAGGCCTATACTAATCCATCATGTCCACTTAACCCCACAAGCAGAACATAAGAGAGGTCAGGTTAGCACTTTCACGGCTAAGGCGTGCTTGAATCTGTAGCCAAATGGCAGTTTGCTTAAAAGTAGCTTGAAGGGAAGAAGGCTGGGGGAACCCTGGGGTGGGAGGGTGGGAGTGGGTGCAGTGGGAGCTGGAGGGGGGTGGGTCTTGTGGGTGGTGGGGAGGGGAGGGGAGGTGGGCGGCGGGCTGTCATCCTGTTATACTCCTGCCAGAACTGGCAGTTCAGCTTTGTGTTCTGTGAGTTTACACTAGGGATGGCATAATTGACAATGGCTAACAGCGGAGAGCAATGCAGAGTCTTGTTGAATGGCCAGTAATGATTGGAGCAGACGCCCACTGCCCCAGTCCCAGGGGACAGTAATCCAAGATCCTGTTTCTGATATAATTGTTAGTCAGAGAATTTCTGCATGGCTAGGCCGGTTCAGATTCCCAAGCTGGTTGACAGTGCCAGGCAGTTTAATAGAAAAACTGCATGCTGAGGTTTTTAAAACAGAAGAGCACTGAACCTGGACTTGGTTCACCAGGAGCCTCTTGTTCTCCTTCCCCACAAAAATAAGAACAAGATAGTATCGTTACTCTCACAACTGTACAGCTATGGTGATCCGTGTGTGGGAGGCACATAAAGGCGAGGATCACGTTTATGCAAAAGAAAAAAAAAAAGAAAAAAAAAGCTCCACTGTTTTCCTAATTAGCCTGTTTTTATTTATATGTGTCTTTTATTCAAACAGGAGGGGTTGTCAGAAGAAATCCGGCTCATCTCTGCCTTCCTGCAATCTCTGACAGATGACTCTACTACCAGTGATGTTGCAGGGGTGAACAAACAAGCCAGTCCAGATGCGGCTGGATTGAATGAGTAGATGCCTTCAGTTCAAAAAGCAGTGTAATTGGACATTCACCTGTACCAGACAACTTACTTACCCTAGCACGCTTCACTATTCCCCTCTTTACTTGCAGCAAATCCATAACAATGAAACAGGTGACTTTCATGCTGCTGTCAGGACTGATCTAATTTTAGCTGGGTGAATGATTGCAATTGGCTTTGCCTCATCAGATAATTAATCTATGTCACCATTAATTGGAAAAGAGAATAATTACAGGCAGTGTTGACAGAAATTCTACGCTTCTCCAGATTTCAAGATCTAATTACAACTAGTGAAACCCTGTGACCTTAACTAGCACTTAGTACACCTTGGCCACCTTGACCATGCCCATGTGATGACCACTGCCTCTCCAAATACCCTGTTTTGGTTACCGTGCACCGCACTCCTTCCCTCTCCTCACGCTGTGAAAGCTGTCTCCCTCAATCACTTTTCAATATTCAATCTTAATTTTGTGGAAGTTTAGCATTTTCAATGAGCTGGAGATGAATGATTAATGAATAAATTTAAATGCTTCATTTTGTCCATGGATCATTAGTTAAGTCCTTTGTGGGAAGGACCTGAGAAAGGAGTGAAAATTATTGAGACATTAGCCTGAAGCAATCCAGGGGTAAATAGTGTGCACAAAAGGATGTTGTGTGCGCACTATCCATTGGCTTTCTAAAGAACCCTGGGGAAACTCTGTTTTCAATTTGGAATCTTAACTGAACCACATTTAGTGTGCGTGGGAAAATTGATTTTTGTTTTTGTAATGTTTCAACAGTATCATACTAATGGTACACGACATATTTTCAGCTCAAGATGGACAGTAAAAGTTAAGTCATCATGTTTCTGGATAAACAATAAATGTGTATATTTTATTACATATTTACATTATGCCAAAGTAAAAATAACAAAATAATATAGTTATTAATGCTGTTAAATTGTAGTAGTCTTTCCATTTTCAGTGACCTCAAGGTCGATGCATTCAAACTGCTACTTGCAAATATTTTTTGCCCTCTCCTTCTGTCTGTGTCTACTTGATAGAGATGCTGTTGTGTTGATACACCAGCTGCCTCTCCTGCTTGTGGGGACAGAAGGGGGCAGTGTGGACACAACAACCAAAGAAAACAACTGACTGCAAAACTGGAGCCCGTGTACTATCTTAACATCTCAAATTAGGGATCATTATTATTCAGCCTGAAAGGGAGCCTGATCAGAGTGGCTTGGAAGGAAATATGAGGCAGCCTGTCGTTGAAGAAGTAAAGGGATTTATTCGGTCAAAAAAAATGAATACAAAAAATTAAATTTAACAGACTTAACTCAGGATAACTGAGTCTAAGACATAAACAGACACACACTCCCCTCAATAACATTTCTCTCGCATTATGTAGGCCCTGCAATCTACTGGGCAGAACCACATTTGCTGCAGGGGTGTCTTTTCCCTTAGAAAAAAAGCATTGATGTCATGAACATGTCAGGTGTTGATATAAGTCATAATAATAATGTATCTCTCCTCACAAGCCATAATAATTATCAATCCACTAAATACTAAACCAAACATTTAACTTAACCCCCTCATACTTGGTTGAATTCATGATATCACTGATGATGGGAGTGAGATTAAAAATCTAGTCTCCTGCAACACCTGGGGATGGGGGGCATTGTGTAAATAAAGTAACGCAGTTAATTTACGAAACACAGAACTAAACCAATAAACAATAACTTCACAATACTTTTCTATCTTATATAATGCTAAATGCAAACAAAACATGGGAGTCCAATAAGAACCAATGGCTAAAACAAGTAATTAACAATCATGAATAAATTACTCAGCAATATAGCAGAGAGGGTGAAAATGAGGGACAAATGGCATGTTTCCTCTCTTTGTCAATCAATTTGAATTTATTTATAAAGTTCAGTTTTTTATACAAACTTGTATAGTGTGTCTCTTTTCCTCAGTATAGTTGAGTAGATTGTCTGTATTCTTTGAGTTTGAATGTGTAACACTCTACTTAAACTTGCTGCACATTATATGAGGTATAATTGTGCAAAGATGCAAACACACATTACAGCTAGCATTACGGCACTAATGAGGTACCTCATATCGGCTACTCACAAAATGATGATGCCACTAGATCTTCAAAAGCACCTTGAAGAGAAAAATGTTCAGTCTATGTCATATTCCTTTACTGACTATATGACAATATGTCAAATAAAAGTGCCTCCCCAACACATTTATCTACTCTCCTTGCATCTAATCAATCCCCTAAATAAATGAAAGTGAGCCACACTTGGTTTTCATCACATTTATCTACCTCAAAGTGCAGGCACCTAAATGCTGTTGGTCTAAAAGAGGGTTCAACTGGCAATGCTGACAGAGGATTTTTTTTTACTATTATTATCTTCCATGTTACATGCTTGTTTCAGTATGACGAAGATTGAATATACAGCACAAGCCTCAGTGTGATGTTGTATTCTGTGATGTATCAAAGCTGGTTAAGAAGACTTTTTTTGTAGTTTTGTATAAAGGCATTATTTTGCAAGAGAAAAATATGTTGGGAAAATCTGATTTACAGGCAGCGTGATTCTCAATTTCAGCCTGGCGCCACCATGCAGACGATGGGTCCGTTTCATTTGGATTCACTCGAGTGATCGCCTCTGATCGCTGACGTGAAGCCAAGTGAATCAGGCCAACGTTCTGTCCTCTGGAGCTAACCAAAATTCTATTTTGGGTTTTTTTTTGTTTGTTTTTTTAAGTAGGAGAAAATGGAGGTGTCCACTCCACATCCTGTCTTTGTCCATGAGCAAGTGGAGAGTTGAGCCATGGAGCTGATGGAGTCAAGGAAAGAATGTGAGTTGAGAGAGGTGCTTCTGTGTCTAAAATATCAATGAGCGACATGCTGCCAAGTTTTGGAGCACACACGAGGAAGGAGGGAATAGGTCTTATGTTAACAGAGGGGACGCGGCAGAGCTGCTTCATATAGCAGCTGTTAATATCATTCATCTAATGGAGATTATATTTAATTGACAATTTAAACTTTAAAATAATTTCTATATAGTATTTAAATTAGAAAGTATATTATAAAAGTCTGTATTCCTTTAAAATTTAGGTGACTCAATTTTAAAGGTGTCCATCAGTCATAGTGTACAGCTTAACAATACACTGGAACTGTGTGTTTGCCCAGGTGAGTCTTTAAAGTGGAACTTCGCAGAAAACATGCCAAACAAATTCATCAAAATAACAATACGTGTTCCTTGTGTTTCCACACCCGTTTGATTTCAAAGATATTTATCTTAACAGGATAATAATTTGTGAAACTCTCTGACATTTGTGGCTAGCTAGCATGATAATAAATCCATGGCTTGGAACATTTTTTAGTTAATTAGAGTCAATCAATTCAAACTTTGCTCACTTACCGGTGTGAAACCGGAGTATAATGAGCAGAAATCAGCATGGTGATTGGAAAACACAAATTACAGCTGTTAAAGAGAAACTCATCCACTTTTCTTCTGTTGAAGCCAGAGCCTGCTGTGAGGATTTAAAATTAGCATGGCATTCCTTTAATGGATGTTGAAGGGAAATGTGCTCCTCTATAATTAAAAAAAAGCTGTGTTAATATCCTTGTGGGCTAAAATAAGTATGATTGCATGACATCTCTTTAAAAGAATATGGTGGTCCAAACATATATTTGTATTTATGTTTTAAATTGAAGCAAAGGTTTCTGATTCAAAAATAATTTTAAAATATAACTGCATGTGCCATGTCAAACCTGCGTACATTAGATTTATTAGGAATGTTTTTTCCTTGTATATCAGTAATATTATCAAATGAAGTAATACTGCATAATAGTGTGTGACCTTACCAGTGGTCAGCACGGCTGCCTCAGTAAGATCATGTGGCATATTAATGAACTTCTATGATATATATGGAACGGTCTGTGCTGTTACAGAGTGTGTGTACCTCCGTGATTGGGGCTAAATTCATAATATTCTTGACACATTCCATGCACCTTACGTTAATGGTGTAATGATGTGAGTAATGACCTGGCGATGTTAACATCACCTTTATCTGATTTAGGCTCACAGTTGGACGCTAGTGCGATGTGACCCGGCTGCTATGGGGCCTCAACGTATATGGCCTCACTGCTGGATATAAGTTCCTCTCAAGAGCTCTTGGGGAGGGAGAGCTTATGTTGTTGAGCTCATGTCATTGGGGCTGGTAACAGCGGCTTGCCATTGTATTAATTATTGTCAGGGAATCCAAGGGGTGTAGATAATACAGAATGCACTGGTTGGTCCCATTTGTTTCACTTGTCAGTGGAGTGAATAATTGGGAGTGCTGACCATATTAGACACAGAGAATTTCTAAAAGATACGACTCAAACGGTTGCAACACAAAAGTGCGGCTCGGAAATTAAAAGCCTAATGTCTGAGAATTTCAAATCAGTATGGAATAATTTGCAGGCTTCCCATTGCCAAAGAAATTTCCTGAAGTTTTAACTCTGGCAAGAGCAATTCTCCTTCACCGTGAACATACTGTTTTGGGACCATTATTGCACAATTAAAGAAGGTAGGATTTCATTTCTCCGAGAAAGATTATAGATTCACAAGTGTATTTGTTGGTGCTAAACACAAAGCTGGACAGCCCGCTGCGTTAGGTGTCAGACATTCTTGCACCCTAACTTTATTTTGTAAAGACTTGAGTACATTGATACAGTTTTTAGTAGAGGGGGGTTGCTAATACAATGGGGCTCATCTTGCAATTCTCCCAAGGAATAACTATCAGTCCTGCTACAGCGGCTTCAGCGTCCCTAGGTGACCGCGCCACTGAGCCCGTGCTCGCTCCATCGCACCCCACTCCACGCCTGCTGCCACCCTGAAGGTAGATGCATCACGCTGGGGAGACTGCGCAACAGCGGCCCCCCCCCCCCCACAGACACACACACCCTCCCCTCTCCCCTTCAGCCCCCAAAACCTCCTCCACAGCACAGTGGCCCCCTGCAGCCCCCCCCCACACACACACACGCACACACTCCAGTTCTCCACTACAACCCTGGTCCCGACAGTCCAGCCGGTCCCTCAGGTGAGTCCCCACCACCAACACCACCACCTCCGTGTCTCCTCCCACCTGAACTGCACAACTCCTCTTTGTCATTTGAGAATGCCACACATACATATTGTAAACACATGCACGCACGCACGCACACACACACACTCCTGTGCTCACTCTGGAGGGGACACCGCCTGTTCTCTCCACTCACCTCCCGGCTGCCGGCTGACTCTCTGAGCCGTGTCTGTGGTGGCTTCGCCATGTGTGGGGATCTAGGGGTTTAAAACAGCAGGCCTCCCATACTCCCTGAATGGCAAATATAAGTGTTTCCAATTTATAACAGTGATCTGATATGATAACTGTACAATAATCAGACCCAGTATAAGTAAACTAAAACTTAAAAAACATATATTTTAGCTAAAGATCAGTAAATAGCTTTGAGCATTAGTTTAAACTTAAGGAAACTTAAAGGTGCCATGAGGTTTAAAGTTGCTTAACTTAAATAATACAATACGATTATAAGAAGGTCTCTGTGTGATATATAAATACTGCCCTATGTTGCAGAACACTCACTCAACAGAGAAATGTACGCAGCCCGTATTCAGAAACTGCATTAAAAGGATGATCCTGGAGTTGTGATGTCACAACAATACCCCTCCCACTAATCACACCCATTCAAATCTGCCAATCAGATGATGTTTGTTAATATTAATAAAAAACACAAAACAATCTGTTCCTCAGCTCCGGAGAGAAGCTTGAAAGAAAAGATGGAAAACTATATTGAGATGATGTTTTGGTGCTTTAAAACCATGAATATATGTTGTTAGGGATATCAAACTTTAAATAAAATCCAAGAAAAAGTGCACAGTATGGCATTTATAAACCAACATGTTCACTTTCTCTCCACCCATATATATATGTAACCTATGCACCAAGTTAAGTCATCTGTTCCCTTCATGATGAAACCTACTCTCAGGAGATTATGTACGAAACAGTTGCCACAGAGAGAAGCTGCAACTCTCAATTAAAACTCTCCTGATCCCCTAAAATACTGTGGTTAGTGTTTCTAGCCTTCAAATACCCAAATCACTCATCACATTACAATATCATTTCACACAGATAATTGTCAACACTCCTAAGATCAGATAAAATACAAGGGTGACAGATGCTGAATCAAAGGAAAAGCTGCTACCATTCACTGGGATTGAAGTGGGGGGGGGGGTATATTCACACATACCCATTGAAAGATTAATGCTTTAGTATTTAGTTTAACCTGCAGTTTGTTTTAATTTTGTCACTTTAAAAAGGTTGTTAAATTTTTAATATTCTTAATCAGGGGGGAAAAGCCTTTAAATGACAACATTTTCACTAACACATAAATTACAGCTTACAATTTATAGGTTGCTATACCACACCACACTTAGTTAACAAAATATTTTACAAACAAGATGATATCACCCTCTCCATGATATTAATATGATATGTTCTCTGATCTGTAAACAGCTGGTTATCTTGCTTTTCCACGATAAGAGAAAGTGCTGAGGATTTACGCTTGGTGAGCACATTTGGGCTGAATCTTTCACACGTCACAAATTGCAGATGGGAAGCAGTGATCTTGAACAGCCGATCACATTTCCGTGACCATCTGACACTGTTAGGATTTGTACGGAAACACAGGGACCCAAATGCAGATCAGTCTTTAGGAGTGTTTATTAAAGGTCACAAAAATGCCTTTCAAAGTATCAACAGAAATGATCCACTAGGGCAATATGCAAAAATGCTTTTCAAGTTCACAACAAAAATAATCCACAAGGGCAGTAAGCAAAATGCTTTTCAAGTTCACAACAAAAATAATCCACAAGGGCAGTAGCAAGAATACTTTTCAAAATACTAACGAAAGGTGTCCACTAAGGGATAAGGGAAAATAAACACTCGTTAAGGTACAAAGGGATATTACAAAGTAGCAAAACAAAATCTCTAGATAATTCAACAGAAGGAGACCGCAACGGGCACAAACGGCAGAAAACAGAGTCAGGCAGGTCAATAGCAAATACCAGGGGCAGGAGTCGGAAACCTCATACACGGGGGAAAACATGCAGACGGTCGGACACAGAGGGAAGGACTAACAAGGCTTAAATACAGGCTGACACACAGAGGTAACAAGACACAGCTGGACAGGATCACAATCAGGGAAGACACAGGAAGGGAGGGGTAGGCCATACAGAGTAATGAATTTGCCGCTGTTGACCAGCAGGGCGGCCAGAGTCACGGTCCCGGATACTAACAGTACCCCCCCCCTAACGGACGCCTCCTGGCGTCCCTTTGGGTGGTGAGGGATGCTGACGATGAAAGTCCCTCACCAAACCAGGGTCCAGGATGTGCCGAGCCGGGACCCAGCATCTCTCTTCAGGGCCGTAGCCCTCCCAGTCCACGAGATACTGGAGTCCCCGGCCTCGGCGTCGGACATCCAGTAGGCGTCGGACGGTGTACGCCTCCGAGCCATCAATGAGACGGGGGGGAGGAGGGGGTTTGGGGGCGGGATGCATAGGGCTGCAGATGACAGGCTTAATTCTGGACACGTGAAAGGTGGGGTGGATGCGACGCAGGGGCGTTGGGAGCTTGAGGCGGACGGCAGTGGGGCTGATGACTCTGGTGATGGGGAAGGGACCGATGAAGCGTGGGGAGAGTTTGCGAGACTCAGTCTTAAGGGGCAAATCCCGTGTAGAGAGCCACACACGTTGACCCAGGCGGTACCGTGGGGCCCGGGAACGATGCTTGTCGGCTTGGGCCTTCATTCTCGCAGCCGAGCGGCGAAGGGTCAGGCGGGTTTGCCTCCACGTGCGGCGGCACCGGCGGATGAAGGCCTCGGCAGAGGGGACCCCAACCTCCTTCTCTTGGTCCGGGAACAGGGGTGGTTGGTAGCCCAGGCAGCACTCGAAAGGCGATCGTCCAGTTGCGGAGGAGACGTGGGAGTTGATCGCGTACTCTGCCCAGGGAAGTTGTTGACTCCAAGAGGAGGGATTTTGGGACACCATACAGCGCAGCACAGTCTCCATCATCTGGTTCGCCCTCTCCGTCTGGCCATTGCTCTGTGGGTGAAAACCTGAAGACAGACAGACAGAGGCACCAAGCAATTTACAGAAGGCTTTCCAGAAAGCGGATGTGAATTGGGGCCCTCTATCGGATACTATCTCTACCGGTAACCCGTGTAAGCAGAACACATGTTTAATCATGAGGTTAGCGGTGTCCTTGGCAGAAGGGAGACTGGGCAGGGGAATGAGGTGGACCGATTTGGAAAAACGATCCACTATGGTGAGTATGGTGGTATTACCGGCTGATGGGGGTAACCCTGTAACAAAGTCCAGGGAAATGTGAGACCATGGTCTCTGGGGCACGGGCAGGGGCTGTAGCAGACCAGCAGGGGGTTGGGTGGAAGTCTTATTTCGGGCACAGACCTGGCAGGCCCGAACAAAGTTGAGGCTGTCCTCTTTTATGGACGGCCACCAGAACCTCCTTTCAATGAAAGCTAGAGTTCGTCGCGGACCAGGGTGGCACGATAACTGGGTGGAATGACCCCACTGCAGGACCTGAGAACGGACGGAGTTAGGGACATACAACCGGTTGACGGGGCATTGACTGGGCCCTGCCTCTCCTGCTTTGGCTGATAATACGGCTGTTTCTATGTCAAACTGGGCTGCCCCTATAAGGCAGCGGGGAGGGAGAATGGTGTCGGATTCAGAGGCCGTCTTAGATGCCGAAAACTGTCGGGATAGGGAGTCAGGCTTAACGTTCTTGTGGCCCGGACGGTAAGACAGGGTAAAATTGAACCTAGCAAAGAATAAGGACCAGCGTGCTTGTCTGGGGTTAAGTCTCTTGGCCTTACTGATGTATTCCAAGTTCTTATGGTCGGTCCAGACTAAAAATGGGTGCCGGGCACCTTCCAGCCAATGCCTCCACTCCTCTAGGGCCAACTTGACGGCTAGCAGTTCCCGGTCACCCACACTGTAGTTCTGTTCAGCTGGGGACAGGCGATGGGAAAAAAAGGCACAGGGGTGAATCCGGTTATCTTTTACAGAACGCTGTGACAGTACGGCACCGGCCCCAACCTCAGAAGCATCGACCTCCACGATGAACTGGCGATTGGGGTCGGGCAGGGTCAGAATTGGGGCAGAGGTGAACCGATGTTTCAGGTCTTGGAAGGCTTTGTCTGCTACTGGGGACCAGACAAACCTTACAGCAGAGGAGGTTAGGGCGGTGAGGGGGGCGGCCACAGTGCTAAAGTTTCTGATGAATCGTCTGTAGAAATTTGCAAACCCCAGGAAGCTCTGTAGGTCCCGACGATTAGCAGGCGTGGGCCAATCCAAGACCGCCTTGGTTTTACCATGGTCCATCTTTACAGCGCCGGGGGTAATCACATGGCCGAGAAAAGTGACGGTCCCCTGGTGGAACTCACACTTCTCGGCCTTCACGAAAAGTTGGTTCTCCAGGAGGCGCTGCAGGACCTTGCGGACATGAATGATATGGTCAGACAAAGTCTTGGAAAAAATTAAAATATCATCAAGATAGGCAAAGACAAAAACGTTCAGGAATTCTCGTAAGACGTCGTTAATCAGAGCTTGAAAGACTGCGGGGGCATTAGTTAAGCCAAATGGAACTACAAGATACTCATAGTGTCCGGAGCTGGTATTGAAGGCGGTCTTCCACTCGTCCCCTTCACGTATGCGGACCAGATGGTAGGCATTCCTAAGGTCAAGCTTCGTAAAGATGGTGGCCCCCTGGAGAAACTCAAAGGCAGAGGACATAAGAGGAAGAGGGTACCGGTTCTTGACAGTAATATTATTGAGACCCCGATAGTCAATGCATGGCCGCAACGAACCGTCCTTTTTCCCAACAAAGAAAAACCCCGCTCCGGCGGGAGACGAGGACGGTCGAATAATACCTGCGGCGAGGGACTCCTGGATGTATTTGTCCATAGCCTCCATCTCCGGTCGGGACAGGGAATACAAACGACCCCTAGGGGGGGAAGTGCCTGGGAGAAGATTAATTGCACAATCATATGGCCGATGAGGAGGGAGAGAGGAGGCTTTGGACTTACTAAAGACGGCCTTTAGGTCCATGTAGTCCTGAGGAACCCCTGATAAGTCTGGGAACTCTTCCTGGGAGTCGGGGCCCGAGCTCACTGGAGTCTGGATCTGGGGAAGGCAATTTGAATGGCAGAAAGAACTCCAAGTCCTAATACACCTTCCTAGCCAGTCTATGTGTGGGTTGTGTTTAACAAGCCAGGGGTGGCCAAGAACCAACGGAACTTGAGGAGCATTGATAACATGAAAACTTATCATTTCGTGATGATCACCAGACAGAGACAGACTCACCGGAACCGTGGTGTGAGTGATCTTGGCCAATTCCACTCCAGTCAGTGCATTGGCCACCAGAGGGTTCTCTAGACTGGTGACAGGTAGCTGCCACTGACTTACCAAGCCGGCGTCAATGAAATTCTCCTCGGCCCCGGAGTCTAGGAGTGCTGCCACCTCCATTTGTTGGGCTTTCCAACCCAGAGTGGCTAAAAGAAGGGTGCGCTGGGCCGATGGGGAGTGTGTGGGGGTCACGCTCGCCAGTACTCCCCTAACTGGTGAGCGTTGGGTCTTTACCGGACAGGAGGCAATGTAGTGGCCTGGTTGGCCACAGTATAAACAGGCGCGGGAATAGATCCTCCTTTGCCTCTCCTCCGGAGTCAGGCGGGTGCGGTCGACTTGCATCGGCTCTGGTCCCGCTGTGGTGATGAGCGCAGGAGGTGGTTGCAGGCCTGGGGTAGCTGGAGACTCAGAAGGAAACCTGGACCCTCTTGGACGGCGGCGTTGCTGTAGTCTCGCGTCGATGCGGATGGCCAGGTCAACGAGGTCCTCACAGGATGGGGGCAGGTCATGGGATGCTAGTTCATCCTTGATGTCCTCGGATAAACCACTTAGAAAAGTGTCATAAAGTGCCTCAGAGCCCCATTTGGTGGTGGCAGCAAGGGTTCTAAAATCGATCGCAAAGTCTGACACTGACCTCCGCCCCTGACGCATCTGCAGTAGCTCCCGAGCAGCTTCTCGTCCATGCTTGGAGCGATCAAACACCCTCTTCATCTCTGAGGCAAACCCCTGGAAGGTCTCACAGACGGCTGATTCAGCATCCCACATTGCAGTTCCCCACTCTCTGGCACGCCCCGACAGTTGAGTGATCACGTAGGCCACCTTAGATCTATCAGTGGGAAAGGTGGTTGGTTGGAGCTCAAAAATGAGGGCGCATTGGGACAAGAATGAACGGCAGATGCCAGGCTCGCCGGAGTACTTCTCCGGTGGGGGCAGCCGTGGCTCGTGGGCGGGCCGAGAAGACGGGACTGGAGGGGGCTGATGGAACTGGAGCCCCTGAATCTGGGCGGTCAGGTCCTTGACGCTGGCGACCACTGCGTCGAGCTGAGTCTGGTGGCGGCCAAGGAGCGCCCCCTGCTGTTCCAGGCAGGTCCTCATCAGATTCTGATCCGCTGGGTCCATCCTGGTCCGACCGTACTGTTAGGATTTGTACGGAAACACAGGGACCCAAATGCAGATCAGTCTTTAGGAGTGTTTATTAAAGGTCACAAAAATGCCTTTCAAAGTATCAACAGAAATGATCCACTAGGGCAATATGCAAAAATGCTTTTCAAGTTCACAACAAAAATAATCCACAAGGGCAGTAAGCAAAATGCTTTTCAAGTTCACAACAAAAATAATCCACAAGGGCAGTAGCAAGAATACTTTTCAAAATACTAACGAAAGGTGTCCACTAAGGGATAAGGGAAAATAAACACTCGTTAAGGTACAAAGGGATATTACAAAGTAGCAAAACAAAATCTCTAGATAATTCAACAGAAGGAGACCGCAACGGGCACAAACGGCAGAAAACAGAGTCAGGCAGGTCAATAGCAAATACCAGGGGCAGGAGTCGGAAACCTCATACACGGGGGAAAACATGCAGACGGTCGGACACAGAGGGAAGGACTAACAAGGCTTAAATACAGGCTGACACACAGAGGTAACAAGACACAGCTGGACAGGATCACAATCAGGGAAGACACAGGAAGGGAGGGGTAGGCCATACAGAGTAATGAATTTGCCGCTGTTGACCAGCAGGGCGGCCAGAGTCACGGTCCCGGATACTAACAGACACCTTCCATTTAGGAAAATAATACTTTCTATCTTAGCATACCCCTCTGCAGCAGCCAGCAAAAAAAAAAAAAAAAAAGGAATTATGCCTGGTAGACTTTGCTATTCACAACTTTGGTGCTTCTCCTTTTGTTTTGTGTCATTGCACTGATTAGTATAAATGTTCACTTTTTAATCAGTTATCCAAGGTCACAAAAATGTCATTTTATTTAATTTCTATGTGTTTTTATATCTACAGGACTGCAGTTAAAGGAAATGTGGAAGCATATTATAATGTAGGAATTACACATAAAGTTGCCCAGTAACTGATTCTTAGGGAGTGTATAATACCAATGCACGCGGTATAACATGGGTGGTGGCAATGATCATTGTGTAGATTTTACTTAGCAGTTAACTCTTTGAAAATGAGTAAAAAGTCTTACTAAAACACCACATAGCTATTATTTACTGTAAAAGCCTCATTTCATGTTTACTGGACAAAAGAAATGTTCAGTATCTTTTTTACCCTTAGAGGTAGATATGGTATCTTTTGTAATATGACAGATAAATATGAGTGGGGTTAACTGCTACAGAGTTGTAAATCACTGTAGTGTGTTTTTTTTGTCTCAAAGGGTTTAATTAGTCTAGAAATTCTTCTAGACTAATGACCCCCCACCCCCCCATCCTCCCTATCCCCCCCCGTCCCCCTCCCGCCATACACTGCAACAACTTACAACCATAAACGCCTCGCAATCTGAAGGCCAGTGGCCTCAGGAGACTGAGTTGCTACAAAGAGCTGAAATAGTTGGAAATGGACATTTTATTGCATTAGAATAGCTCGCTCGAGACTTGGGTAATGTAGTGCTAACTGAGCGCTAGTAAAGACAACAGTATGAGACTCTGAAAGTGAAATACTGCCCTAATGCTCTGCAGTGACAAGTCCCCTTTTTAAAATATATATATTATATTTAAATAGTGTAAACAACTTGATGGTGAGAAGTATTATCTAACCGGTCGGCTCATAGTTCATGTAGAATACATTCGTTGAATATAACTACGTGAGGGATATGCAGGATTCTCAGGTTTTCAAACATCAAACAATTTTCTGGTTCTATTTATTATAAGTGTTGTCTATATGTGGCCTGTTATTGGCGCTGATCTATTTCATACTACATGAACAAGCCCATTTCTCCCTATCTGTCATTTCATAACTTGTGAGGTATCTGTCACTTCTGGTCCCATGGGAGTCCTGAATGTGTGTGTTTTTTACTCTTAATTGAGCTCTTTGTTTAATTGACAGTTTATCCTCTCCTAATAAGTCACTTTTTTTAACAGTTTCTGATTTGCAATAATGTTGTTTTCCTTTGTTTTTTTGGGGGGGGGGTTGTTGCTTTCAACCTGCCAGGAGTTTAGAATTACATTACATGATTAATCATATGTGCATATGGGCGGGTGTCTTTTGTTTCCGTGTTTTTAAATGTCAGTGTAAGATTATTAAAGCAGAACCTGGACAGATCTGAAGGGAGTTTTGTCTCCAGTGGTCGAGGTGATAAGATAGTAAATAGATTTATACTATGAGACTAAAAATGACCTTGCGGCTCACAGCTGTAAGTTTGTCACCTGTTTGTCATAGGGCGCTTTGTGTAATTCATAGGGTTAAGCAGGCATTCATATACGTAACTATATATAACTAGGAGTCTCCTTTTAAATATGGGTCATCAATCAGGCTTTTTTAATGCCATGTTAGGGTTAATAACATGCCTCGACCAGGGAATTGGCCCCCAAATGCAGGTGTTTGGTTTTTGTTTCAGTCTATGCAAGTGCTGAGTGAAATATAACAAAGAAATCTGAATCCTAAAGGCCAGTTGTGTAGTCTCCACAGAGGAGCTGAAACTGAATATACAACCAGGGCTTCCACATACTGTACAACATACTTCTGTGTACTG
Organism: Eupleurogrammus muticus; assembly: GCA_036785175.1. Taxonomy (NCBI): domain Eukaryota; kingdom Metazoa; phylum Chordata; class Actinopteri; order Scombriformes; family Trichiuridae; genus Eupleurogrammus; species Eupleurogrammus muticus. The sequence goes on along the minus strand of JAYKQN010000014.1, from coordinate 12,540,997 downwards.
ATGGATGTTGTATTAGGTTTCAAGCCTGCAGCCAGGCCCCGGGTTGGGAAACACGGAACTGACCGGACATGAAAATACATGTTGTTTGACTTTGTTGCTGTTGTGTGTGTGTGTGTGTGTGTGTATGTGTGCTGTTTTATAACTTTATGCCACTTTGGGCATGTTTCATAGTGTGTGTGACCTTTTTTATTTCCTCACATGAAAAATGTGGAAGAAAAGGGGGGGGGGAGATGCTTTAATGCAACATTAAAACACATAGTCTGGTGCATATACTATTTATTACACAGATGCAAAACTTGAGTTTGTGTAGTGCACCTTCTTTTTTTCTTCTTTTTTTTTGAAGGACTAGCAGGAGCAGAATGAGATGAGGGGTTATTTTGGCGATGGAGATTAAGGCAGGGGCTTTTTGTCATTTGTGCGAGACAAGCCATTCATCCATCCAGTTCACAGCCAAAAAAAGGCTGGTCCCAGAAATTAGCAGTTTCAGCTCAGCAGCAAAGTCGTCGGGCTGTGAAGGCAGAGAGAAATTGACTAATTAGCAATGCGCACTAAAACTTGACGGTTCTCTCTATAACAGCGAGGGAAAGACTCGCTTTTTTCTCCCCCCTTTCTCTTTTCTTTCTTCCATAGATGTTTGAAATCGCAGTCATTTACGCTCGACAGTTTTTACAATAGCCTTGAGCCATAATTTTGCGAGTCTCTCCAGCATCCATACCCCTGCATGGTCTCTCTCCACCGGCCATGCACGACCGTTTCTCTCCCCAACCGTGGATTTCCTATTACTCTCGTTACGACTCACTGAGCCCCAGGCCCAAGGATAATGATGTGTTGTTTCTTGGTAGCATAATTTGTCACACGTATATTTCTTCTTCTTCTTCTCTTGCAGAAAGCACAGCTCCAGCTCTCACACACTCTCACACACACTTCTTGTTAATTCAGAAGAACAAATGATCAACGTCAACAAATGAATATAGTGACTTTAGGAGTTGGAATCAATGGTGATTTCGAGAGCGTAGACTTCTGAAAAAACGAGAGGAGGAGAAAAAAGAGGAAAAAGAAGGACATTTCGTGTTTTTTTTTCCTTAACAAAAAAAGGAAGAACAAAGGAAATTCAAGTCAGTTATTTTGGGAACCAGAAGCTTACTTTCCCCTTTTTTTTTTTTTTTTTTTTTTTTGGTCAAGAAGAGCTCAGTCAGGTAAGTTCGGCTCCTTCTCGGCATCGTTTAGTTGTGACAGGCGCTTTTTAGTGTTCACCGCTCGGTGTCGAGTTTACACGCGTTTATCGCGCGTTAGGAGGCGGAGGATTCAGCTCGTGTGTCCGAAGTACCGCTCGCTATGTATTCACCGGTCAACTTTACCGAAAGCTGCATTTTTCAGCGAGTATTTCCCGGCGAGTCGCGTCCGCGTAATTCGGGCTGGCTGAAAAAACGCAACCCGTGAGCCCCGCACCGCCCCGCACCCAGCCTGCTGCCGCCGACCCGCTGCCGGCTAACACCAACTAATGGCTTCTGTATGACTCCCGTTAACAATCTGCGCGTGGCGGTAATGTCCTCAATGTGCGGGTTTTCGAGACGTCGCTTTTTTTTTTTACGGCGTTCGTCCGAATTGCTGCATGTTCTCCGTCCACTGTCTCACTCGCTCTTTTTTTTTTTCCTCCGTGTTTTCCTCCGACAACTTCAGCCGCGTATTAGCCGCCGAAGGAGGAGGCAAAGCGCCGCTGCAGCATCTCCGTATCCTTGTTTTTGTGTGTGTGTGTGTGTTTTTTGACTGCGCCCTTCACACCACAGACGAAGCCGTTTAAAGCCGTGTAAAAAAAAAAACAGCGTTCGAGTTAAAAGCATGAATCGTGGCGCCCTGTGGGAGCGGTTCTGTTTGCTGCTTTACGACCACAGCGGCTCAAAGTTGAAAAGCGACCGAAGCCCGTTTTGGATGTAGAATGTCGCCCACCCCGGCAGGCAGGCATGGCACGATTATTCCCCGCTGCTGGATCTGTTCAATTACTTATCGTTATTTTCCTTCCTCCTCCTCCTTCTCCTTCTCCTTCTTCGTCTTCTCTCTCTCTATTGTAATAGTTGACTGATAGGGTCTTGGCGTGTGTTGCTGTGCTAATAAATGACCTGCTGAGGTAAATGGCTTGCATGGTTTATTTGTTGCCTAGGTGGCGTTCACAGTCAGGAAGTCATGTCCAGATCGGGTGATAGAACATCCACCTTTGACCCAACACACAGTGACACCCTGCTGCATGGGCTCAACCTCTTATGGAGGAAGCAGCTTTTCTGTGATGTGACTCTCACCGCCCAGGGACAGCAGTTCCACTGCCACAAAGCCGTGCTGGCGTCCTGCTCCCAGTACTTCAGGTCCCTCTTCTCCTCCCACAACGTGATCAACAATGAGGGGAGCAAAGGGGACCAGGGCAGCAGCGGGACCCCGTCTTCCTCCCCCGACGACAAGCTGGTGACCCCCAGCGCCAGGCCCATCAATAACCTGGTGCTCCAGGGCTGCTCCTCTATTGGACTGCGATTAGTGCTGGAGTACCTGTACACTGCCAACGTGACGCTCTCCCTGGACACGGTGGAAGAGGTGCTGTCGGTCAGCAAGATCCTCAACATCCCCCAGATCACCAAGCTCAGCGTGCAGTTCCTCAACGATCAGATCTCCGTGCAGAACTACAAGCAGATCTGCAAGATCGCCGCCCTCCACGGGCTGGACGAGACCAAGAAGCTGGCCAACAAGTACCTGGTGGAGGACGTGCTGCTGCTGAACTTTGAGGAGATGTGCGCCATGCTGGACGCTCTGCCGCCCCCCGTGGAGTCGGAGCTGGCGCTCTTCCAGATGTCAGTCCTGTGGCTGGAGCATGACCGGGAGACTCGCATGCACTACGCGCCGGACCTCATGAAGAGGCTGCGTTTCGCCCTCATACCTGCCCCGGAGCTCGTGGAGAGGGTGCAGTCCGTCGACTTCATGAGGAGTGACCCCGTGTGCCAGAAGTTACTCCTGGACGCCATGAACTACCACCTGATGCCCTTCAGGCAGCACTGCAGGCAGACCACAGCCAGCAGGTGAGGACGAGACAGAAACAAAACAGAGGAAACACACACACACACACACGAGTTCCCACACACACAAGCGGCACTGAGCGATTTGAGAGTGGACGAGGGATGATTAAATGCCTCCCACTTGTTAAATTTGAACAAATTGCTGACTCAAGTGTAGCCCACTGACTGGTCACACCGCCTGTGTGGTCTGGATCATGTAGGCGGTCAGTCAGTGTGAGGTTAGAGGCCCAGTTTCCTTTTTCTTTTTTTTAGTGGGGCTATCCTGTAGAATAATTCCAGCTGTCTACTGTAAAGGCTTGATCTACTCTAAGCTGCTCTACATCCATAATTGCCGGGTTCCCTTATGTTTTAGCAACTCTTTATTTCCTAACACAGTGTAATTGCTCTCTAATCAGTACATGATGCAACAAACCAGATAAAGGTTATGCATTTGATTTGTGGCAACTCATGAATATAATTTGAAATGCTGGAATTAAATTGTTAGTGCAATTACAAGTTAATTGCATAACAATACCGTTCTAAGTGTAAGAACACCCCAGTTATTGATGTTACAATAAACACAAGTATAATAGTCAAGGAAATTTAGTGTGATTGAGCGTGTATTAAATTTAAATGCAGGATTCATTTTCCATGAGCAATAACACAATGCTCCTGTCTTAGGTTAGATGCATGCACGTCTCACTCAGAAATAGGCCACGCGGCACGGCTCACCTCCATGTTTGTCCTAATCAGCACTTTAAGGAGCTTGTAGGTAGACAGATATTGTCAGTAAGCTGATTGATTGGCGGCACTGGTATCAGGTTCCTTTTTACAGAGCTGACTGTAGTTGGCAAGTCTTGGCTGAAAATCTTTTAAATAGTGATGGCAATAGTATTTAGAATTTCTAAACCTGTGAACAGGGGGGAAAAACCCTGAACCTGAATTTGAAAAAATCAAAACCCTACACACTATTGAATGTTTCACACAATCTGATCCCAGATTATCCCTGATATGATATACTGTAGATATGTTCAATTCCCCACATATGGAACCTAAATGAGCAAGGAATCAGGAATCCTCATAATTAGATTCACATGCCACAGTTTCTCTCCTCTCAATTAATCACCATTATCTATGTCCAGTGGCTCATTTGCATATGAATAACCCCAAAACACATCAGAGTGGGCCAGTAGCAGAGAGAATGTGCCGAGACACCAGTGATTTACTCAAGCATAAAAAAGCAGAATAAGAAAAAAAGGTGAATGTGTCTGAATATAAAGGCCAGCTACTCGTAATCTTTTTTGCTCAATTGTGATTAATTGGTAGATTTGCGTTGAAATCCATTAAGAGGCAGATAATAGTCATTAATGTACAGTAAAGTGTTCGGCTTTGAGGTTATATATCGTGCACAAACAGCAGGAAATATCTCACAACTGGCTCGGATGTCACATGAATCATTGCAGCCAATGAAATGGAGACATTGTATAGGCAGGTTTATGTACTCAATTGCGCTTTTAGCCTCCAGCATGGCACCCTGCAGGACCATCATCTCTTCACAGCTAATTGAAAAGATATCTTTAGAGCACAATAACCATTCAATAACGCATCAAAAGGATATGTACACTGTTGAGCAATTTTTTGTTAATTGTAATAAATGTGGTAATGTACTATATTGCCTGATTAGCAGTCTCAAGTTCAGTGGTTGTAGGAGCATTTTATTCAGTAATTGGTTGATCAACATTAGTCTTTACAAAATGAAAACTCTAAATAGGCTGGGAATGCACTGTTATCCAGTGAAATAATGTAAACTATGGAATTAAATGTGTGCCTTAAGGTGTTTTTTATTTCAAAGCTTGATACATGTTTTGTTGTTAACTCTTGCTCACACACACACATACACACACACACACACACACACTGTCATTACAGGATCCGTTCCAATAAGAGAATGCTGTTACTGGTGGGTGGTTTGCCTCCTGGACCTGACCGTCTCCCCAGCAATTTGGTCCAGTACTATGACGATGAGAAAAAGACATGGAAGATCCTCACAAGTGAGTAGCAAAGGCTGTTTTTTTTCTCCCTTGTTACCTGAGGCATCCTGTGTTTGTGGCTTTTATGATGAGGGATAGTTGTCTCCTGTATTCTTATGGATGACTTTAACACAGGTTAATTTCCACAGAAAATGAGGGAAGGAGTTCCCTAAATCCTTCAGGTAATAATGTATCACTATCACTTTTAATATAAGTTTTTAATCAGAGCGTGACTTCACAGCACTGGAGTTTCATGCCCGGTTTCCCTTGTTTTTGCTGAAATATGCTGGCAAGATGCATGATGAGATTTACTTGAATCTAATGATTTATTGTGGCAGAGAGAGAGAGAGAGAACAATAATAAATGGCATCTTTTTCCTGAATAGCTTTTAAATGTAGCTTGATTAATCGCTCACATTGATCAATTACTCCATACATAATAATATTACAGAGCAATGGAATTAGCCTGTTGACCTAATGTCACAAAGGAGGTAAATGCCAAATAAACAGTAAAGGTCAGTTGGACACATCGGCAGTAATGTTGATGCAAACAATAAAAAGCGTATTTATAATTATTTATTTGACTATTTAGAACATCTGTTTTGGGAAAAACAAAAAAAATAAAGACTTATTCTATAACATTTTAGGAGTTTATACTTTATGATGATGATTCCATGGTATCATATTAAAGGCGTGTTGTTATAAATCTCTCTGAAAATCTATTCTGTTAAAAAGAGAAAATATGTGAAGCCTTTGCCAGGACAGGTATTCCTACAGCAGATATCTCTGGAAAGTGTACCATATTCTTTGTTTTCCCCCTTCTTCCTTGACCTTTTAAGGCTTGCCACTATATTGTTGCCATATTGCAAAGGTCAAACAAGAGCTAATGGGAAACCATATTTGTCCTTTGCATCATCATTGCTGGACATATTGAGTTTTTGTCCTTTGTTTTGGTTGGAGCCATTCCTCAGCACTGTCTCTCCATTCGTATAGATTAGCCGTAGGTCACTTTTCAGTCAGTTCTTATTCTCACTTTCTTCTGAACATATCTAGGTGTGATACTTTTTTGTTGTCTCTTAAATCCACAAACAAAGAAGTCTGTCCACGCTTGAATCGCAACATTTCTTGGCAGCCGTCTGGCATTTTAGCTCATGTTTGTCCAAATTTATCAGGGTGCATTCCGCTAAAGGAAGCGTGCTTACACAACAGCCTGAAGCTCAGTGGTGTTTAGATTGTCATTTTCTCATTAAACTCATACTCATGGGTATAAACTGCAACAAGCAAAAGGTCAATAGGGATTTCCATCACTCAAAACTAAAAAGTTAACACTCAAATGGTCCGTGGCGAAGTGGAAGGACAAAACTGCAAAATCATCCCCTTAACACATCAGTGACCATCTGATGTAGCTTCCACACAATGGATGTGGAATAGAAGATTATTAACATTCAATCATAACTTTTCAATGAGGCGAAACCTGAGAGGCACAGCCTTTGATTAAGACATTCATCAACACAATTTGGGAAGAATCTGATCCTCCTCGGTCGTGTCAGATACAGCCACCGCTCGTGATTCCAGTGGAAAGTTTGCCATCTAGTGTACCCACAGCAGCGTGGACGAGGCACGAGACAAAGGCAGGCACAGGCTCGGAGCCGGACTGCTCCCTCTCCCCCTCTTTAAAAAGAACGACCTGATATTAAAATGTCCACACTCGGAAATGGACCTCATCTACACCGCGTGGCCTAGAACAAAGGAAATTCGGCTCAGTGGGAAGCAATTGTAATGGTGTTAAAAGGCACGTCGGAGCCGGAGCGGCAGTGGTGCATTAGCTGTGGAGTCATTCAACCGACCCCGACTGTGGCTCTATGCAGAGGTTTCTGACTCCCTCTAGTGAGCCCTGGAGCTCACTGTAGACTGGAGTGATGGCGTCCATCTCATAGAGGATGCGCTTGTCCTGCCTTCCAACGGCTGCTCACCCTTGGGGGTTAGTTGGAGATTTAGGTGAGAGGGGACAAATGGGTGGATGTATTTCATGCAGTTTCTCAGGTGATATTTCACAAGTCTTACACAGCGTAGAAAGGAAAAAAAGAAACATGCTCTGTTTTTTTTTTTCATTGCACAAGACTATTTTTGGAGTGTTCTTAATTATTGTAGCCTGGCTAAGCTCCTGCTGCCCACCTGTATCCGAGGCACCTGTGGAGGAAGGGCGAATGCCCCAAATCCGCCCACGGTACTCTTCTTACTGTACCGACACACTGTAAGGCGATAAGCTCCTTTTCACACGGGCACGAGATGATTTTTTTAGTGTGAGTACAAGTCGCTAGACATCAAATGAAAAGCCGCTCATCCATGTCCTATATACCGCTGACTGAATGATAATGTAAATAGCATGTAAGGGAATTTGGCAGTCATATGGCACTCGTCTTTGAGGTGCACTGGAGGCAGGCAACCTAATCCCCCCTGTTCAAGATAAAGCTGTGTTTAGTGTATGTAGTATTAGTTCCTATGTGAGACTCCCCTCCCATAGAGGAGCGGCACATGTCAGCCAGCCCGAGTGAGATTGCAGGGAGAGGCCAATTGGAAAGAAATGAGATTCAAGGCTGTCTAATTTTGCAGCAACTGCGATCCATCAGGCTGTGGGAAGGTGACAGTGGAAATGACTGATGGAGACAGACAGGTGGGCTTTAACATTTCACTGATTTGTGCTCAAAAAGCACCGGGCCTGAGATTTATTGAGTGAACACGATCATGTTCATTATGACTGTCACCTAAGACCATTTCTCTACATCTCAATGGGGTCACTTCAGCAAAAAAAGAAGATGGAGGAGAGGAGGGGGCACAAAAAAAACACACACACACACATACACAACGGAAAACCCTCCACGAGGAGTCCTCCTGCTGCAGCTGTGGGGCTTTTGGCTCTGTTTGCTATCTTGTGCTAACACGTGGTGAGAAGCATGACACACGACAGACGCATGTGTCACCATATGAGTGTATGCCCATTATTAATCAGCAACTATTTTTAATGCTAGAAGAAAAGACAAGAAAGTGTTTAACAGTGAGATTCAGTATTAACAAGTGAGTTAAGTCCCCTAGATAGATAGATAGATAGATAGATAGATAGATAGATAGATAGATAGATAGATAGATAGATAGATAGATAGATAGATAGATAGATAGATAGATAGATAGATAGATAGATAGATAGATAGATAGATAGATAGATCGATCGATCGATCGATCGATAGATCACTTCCTGTGGATGGATGACAGGAAGGTTATAAAACAGGCGATGATGAGGAGGGGGGTATGAATTCTACAACAATGACTCACGCTGAGGACTGCGAAATAGATGTTTACCCGTTCAATCACAATTCGATCGTGACATGAAGGTATGTGTTGCGAGTGCTATCGTGTCAAATTTAAAGGACACCCAGCGTGATGCAAACCAAAAAAAAGTCGTTAAACAAGAGACCGCCATTAGGACTGTTTATTGAAAAAAAAAGTTCAAAGTGCAGCAGCGGATGATGATGAAAACCTTGTTGCATCATGACTAACCTCTATTGTCTGGGCCAACAGACCTACATCAGGGATTTAGTGGGTTGCTTGAATGGTGTTCAGCATTGTTTAGCAGGCCAATGGAGTTTTACAGGCCTTTATGTTTCCAGAATTAATTTGTTTTTTCTGTGTTGCTCTATGAGAATCGAGATGTAATTGATCGCTTTTCCACAGTTAAATGCAGTTGTTGTTTCGTTTACTTATTTATTTTTCGAGACGCACATCTGTAATGGTCAAATAGGCTAGAACTGTTATTGAAAAAAACATGTTGAATTCACAGGGCAAGTGTTTATGTGCAATTTATTTCTGGTGTATGTTCAGCTGGGGAGTTACAGCTGGTCATTGTATGACCTACATACCTGACAGGGAAATGGTACCCTTGGTTATACCTGCATCTCTTCTTGCTTCTATATTATTTATAGTAGATTTGTGAAAACTATGAAAGAGAAAACATCCAAATGGGGCCAAATATACTTGAGTACCACTTATTGTCCTTATGTTTCAGTCATTGAGGCCATTGATTTTTGTGTTTCATCCAGTAATGCCTTACAACAGTGCCCATCACTGTGTGGTGGAGGTGGAGAACTTCCTGCTGCTGCTGGGTGGAGAGGACCAGTGGAACCCCAACGGTAATACACCACCACAGACTCAACGCTGTGCTTTCCACTGATTTATCACACTACATTTAATAGTGTCTGGAAAATAACATGAACAAATACTACTACTACTACTAATAGAGATTATAAAACTACTTTTTTGAGCACCATTCAATGCTTAAAATGCAGCTCCAAGTGCTTTACAGGTGATATATTACATACACAGGACTAGTGTCAATCAAAACCCATTTAAAAAAAGAGTGAAAAACAATAAAATCCAAACCCATCAGTGGTACTGTAACACTTCAGTAGTTTTAAACACTCAGCTCTGAGTGGACAAACAACACTCCTTACAATTGGCCCAGAAAATAATGCTGAAATATGTGGTGTAGAACTGTTAGGCACGCTTGTAGTGAAATGGTAGTAACACATTCACCAGAGTAAGAAACAAAGACTCTAAATGATGACGGTGAATTCTTATCATTTCATGTTTTTTTGCTCTTATTCGACTAAGTATTGTAATAACACAGCTGCACATCAACAAAGATCATTTTGAACCTTTTTCAACAGATTATCCGTGAATAAATCAAATAGATTATAGTAATGGAAAAACAAGAAGACTTGAGTCAACACTAGCTCTAATGGCAGTGAAAAGCAGCACATTTTACCATAATGTGTTTATATTTAAAGGAATGGCATGTCACAGCTGTGCACTTTATTGGCACAGTGCAAAGACTTTGGCAGTGAGTCAGACAATCAGATTCGAGCTCTTGTCATTTATCTTGATTTGTGTCTGTTTTGCAGGAAAGCACAGCACTAAATTTGTCAGCCGCTACGATCCCAGATTCAACAGCTGGATACAGTTGCCCCCAATGCAGGAGAGGTGAGTTCATTTTTATTTGAATATAGATAAGCTTATGTTGTGCTTTTTTGTTTCTTTCTCTTACTCTTTATTAAATTTTGCTTTATTTTTATTAGTACTTATATATGTATATATTTCACATTGATTGCAAATAAGCAAATTAACTTTTATTTAAATATACACAAAATGTTTGACTGCCAAAGGGTTATGATGCCTATACTGTACATCTGATGATGTACTAAGACAAATGAGCGTTTTATTAGAATATCTTTGAATCATAATAAATTATGTCATTGTATTGCAAATTCTACTTACTATCTAAATTTCACTTTTATTAAGAGTTAATGTAAAAGTGAGCATAAGAATTGGTATAAAGACATAGTTCACTAACACATCCGTTGATGAAGGACTGTTGTGATCACAGCAGTTGGTTTCCTGAAGGATTGGCACACTGTAACTGTGGCAGAGCCTTGAATGAATCCTCTCGTTTCTGGTTTAATGATGTTGTCTGGGTGACACTTCCTCCTCAGGAGAGCCAGTTTCTTTGCCTGCCGCCTGGATAAGCACCTGTACGTGATCGGCGGCAGGAACGAGACGGGCTACCTCTCCAGCGTGGAATCCTACAACCTGGAGACTAACGAGTGGAGCTACATGGCGTCGCTGCCGCAGCCTCTGGCCGCTCATGCAGGATCGGTGCACAATGGGAAGATCTACATATCAGGTCAGGAGAGATCCTGTCACTTAGTCACAGTTAAGGTCGGAAAAATAGATAACTGCAAGAAATCTACTTTCTTTTGACTACATTCAGCGTACATTACATTTTTTTGCAAAAAGGTATCAAATGTTACATTCTCAGCATTAAAAAAATTATGCATTTTCTTAAGTGAGTGGCACATTATTATCATCACACTTGATAAATATGTTGTACCGTTACAAACTAGTCTAAAACAAATTCATTAAAAGACATTAAACTAAACACTATCCTCTTGTGTTATGTAAATGAATCCAACACGATGATCATCATCCTCTGACAGAGCAACCGACAAATTTCCTCTTCATCCCTTTAAAGGATGGAGAGGAAATTAGTTTTGTTCCTAAATACCAGGTTTAAGCGTTCAGTTTCAGTTTGTTCCTGTGCCATACCAACCGAAATACGAATTCATTACTGTAAAACAACTTAATAAATAACTTCTACTCAACATATGTAAAAAGAAACCTCTTGTACTTAAAATCTATAGTCATATTGATTTTAGTGACATTTAAATGAAGAAAAGACTCATCATACTAACTCAGAATGTCTAATGGAATTATCAGTTAATTGTTGTGTTATGCACCATGTCAGTCATTAGATCATAAAACTTAAATAAAGGAAGTAAGATGCAGACCGTAGGAAAGGGTAATTCACAACATCCGGATGGAGGAGGCGCCTTTAACAAATAAGACTACTATTGATCAGTGTACACTGACGAGAATTACATGAGCAGCCAATGGGTCCAACTGTATGCTGCATGTGAACTGACAACAGATTTAAAGGCATAGCGCTGTGTCTACCTGTTGCAGGTGGAGTCCACAATGGAGAGTATGTGTCCTGGCTCTACTGTTATGACCCCATAATGGATGTGTGGGCTAGGAAACAGGATATGAACACAAAGCGTGCCATTCACGCCCTGGCTGGAATGAACGACCGCCTATATGCTATTGGGGGAAACCATTTGAAAGGTAAGTACTCGAGCGTTTCAAGAAATGAATAGAAAACAGGTCAAGATTCATATACTTTTTTTTTAACTGCTTAAAAGAGATGCCGCCATTATGAGCAGGCAACCATGACCTTCATTACACCGTGCTCCCTTTAGTCCCGCTCCTCATTCACACTTCATCATTCAAGGTACAATACGGGATGAAAAAAAAACAGTTCAGACAACTAAATTACAGTTATGTGTTGTGCATTCATATTTGATGATGAGCCGAACTAAACATGGGCATTTGAATGGGAATCATGAAGAGCTGAACTTTTGTATTTTTTTTAAATGGTCTCTCAGCTCCTGTTTAATTAAAAATATGTGATACAAACTCAACTCCCAATATGGGGTGGATGTAAGTTGTTTGCACTAGATTTGGTTGTATGACCATTTAATTATAAAAATCACAGAGTTTACTCCTAACAAAAAGTGATGTATAGATAAAATTGCCTCTTGTCTTCATATTAGCCATCGGACTGATACTTTTCAAATATAAGATTTCATATATAATTGAACATGCTTTATATGAGCTAGTATATTGACTGAGGATTCTGGTTGAACAGGTAGCATATTAACCTGGATCTACAAGGACTAGCCCTAATTATAGGCATATTATACACTATGTTTAAAACTAGATTAGAATTTGTTTTCAATTATCTCCATTATATTAAATATTTAAGACTGAATATGCAAAAATTGGAGATTGATGCTGACCAGCGCAACAAAATCTGCAACATTACTTTTATTTTATTTCCAACTGAGTCTGTCCTCCTAAATCAACTGTAGAACAGCACAGACAAACCCACAAATGCAGAAGGCTCGTGTAAAATAACCACAGTTGTTGGCAGAAGATGTTGTGGTCATGTTGGAGCCCGTTAGTTAGGACTCTGTTAAAGTCAAACAAAGGCATTTAAAGCTAAACTTAGAAAGAGAGGCCCTATTAACGACATAAAAACAAGAAACAGAGAACACAGAGGCACTTAAAAGCACTGCATTGTAACCCCTTACCGCGCGTTCACACCAAACATAATTGATGCAATGGTCAGCGAACGCAACACGAGTTTCACAATGCTTGTCACAAAATGTCATATTTTTCACCATCCCTTTATCATGGGACGACGTCGCCACTCGTCAGCTATGGCTGTTAAATACTATAGCTGCACTTTATTTTGTGTGGAAACCCAAACACGCCATGTCTGGGTGCATGATGGAAGAATCGTAGCAGCCCGAGTTGGAGACAATGATCTCATAGCAATGCAGGCTTCTTACTAGATGTTTAAGCAATAGAGAAAATTTGGAGAATTTGTCATTTCTGACTCATATCTCAAGTCCAATATCAAAATCAGTTTTATTGCCAATTACTTTACATGTGCTTGACATACAAAGTAATCAAAATTACGTTTCTCACATTCCCAGATGCAGACAAGACACAAAAAACCACAAGACAGTCCGAAAGTAAAGTGCATAGGGAAACAGGTAACAGCAAATGATAACAGTTAACAGAGATCTAATCACTAAGAGTAAAAAAAATCACTAATATGTGAGGTGCATGTATCTCGAGGTATTGTAAGGCTCAAGTATAATGAAACAACAGCAATAATGAAGTAAAGGATCTTCATCTATCGTTTATTCATCCATCGCATCATGTGTCATTGCACCATTTACATTGATTTTGAATGAAAACATCCGTCACATTTATTGTGAACACACCATCATACTTCTAGTATAAGATTGAGAGGGACTAATTTTGTATAAGTCTATACATACTATACATATAGATAGACTTTTTAGGAAACATCTGGCTACACTTTAACATTACTTTATCTCTCACAGGTTTCTCCCACCTAGACGTCATGTTGGTGGAGTGTTATGACCCGAAGGCCGACCAGTGGAACATCCTGCAGACGCCCATCCTGGAGGGTCGCAGCGGTCCTGGCTGTGCCGTTCTGGATGACAGCATTTTCCTTGTGGGGGGCTACAGCTGGAGCATGGTACATAGTCACTACATGCGTTTTTACGTTTTTATTAAACAGAAGTTTTTCCGCAGCACAGCTATAAAAACCCAAAACGGCACTCGCAGGAATAAAGAGAACTGACTGCATTTTTTTTTTCCTCAGGGGGCCTATAAGTCTTCTACCATCTGCTACAGCCCGGAGAAAGGAACATGGACAGAGTTGGAGGGAGAGGTGGCAGAGCCCTTAGCGGGCCCAGCCTGTTCCACCGTCATACTGCCTGCCTGCCTTCCCTTTAACAAATGACAACTAATCCAACCGGAGGGCGGTGAGCACCACGGCGATTGGGTGGAGGACCATCAATAAGCAAAACAGTTGTCGACTATTTCGTGACAACCCCGCAGTCAGATGACGGGAGGGTGTATAAATTATTTTTTTACAGGTTTGACCAGAGCACTTTCGTTATTCCCTGCTGACGGTTTGAGGGGGGGAGGAAAGAGAGAAAAAAAAAAGAACAAAATTGTGTAACTCATGTATTTAAACCCATCTGTGTTCTGAGAAATGGTCAGTTTCATATTTGATTTGATTTAAACTGATAGTAAGTGTTTTTGGCTTCTCTTCTATAGCACGAATAGTGTTGAACTGAATTATAGCTTTCAAATCCATTGTATCTTGTATTCCGTAGAGGCATAATTCCAGCGAAATGCAGTGTTGTTTCACGGACTGAATGTGGGGAGAACAAGTGATCAGTCCCTAAGTATCATGGGGTTAAACTAGGGCTGGGTGAGTTACGTACATAATAGTGATGATCAAAGTGTATATTCTCCATCACTCATGTTATTACTCATTTTTCTCTGGCTGGATTGTGCACTTATCTCACTGTAACACAACAATTTTGTTACCTTTCTCTGAAAAAGAACATATTTATGTGTCCAAAGTAGGAAGATTTCCAAAAAAAATAATAATTTTTTAACTCACATGGTATGAGAAAAATACACTGTAAAAAAAGACTGTACCATTAAGATCTTCATGAGGATCTCTTCATATCACCCAGCCCTAACCTTTAACTAAGTAACTTTTACACCCAAGCTGAAGTTGTGTTTCTGTAGATTTTTCTCAAACAGAGATTTTATTGCAGATTATCTGCTCGATAGGAAAAAAAATTGCCAAATGTTTGTAGCAATTGTTCGTCATGCTGCAAAACTAAATAATTTAAGGTCTCCATTGATCCTTAATATTAGCGACGCACTAATGTTCACGTTAATTATACGATGATGGTACAATCAAATTGTAATTGATAGCCAATGTATTTGTGGGTGGCATGTTTGGGTAAACAGACAAACTGATGGAAGAGGACGTCGGTTTGCTCTCCTGTGCAAGTTAATGTTAACAGGCCCGTTTATGAGGCCAAATAAAGTCGCATTACAGGATTTTAATCTTCTGTGTGTGAGAAGCAAATGCACATACACTGATCCTTAATGCACTAGCAGTGAACTTTTAATTCAGCAAAACAAAGTTCACTGAAATGTAAATTAATGATGATGTACTATGTTTAAAAAAAAAAAAAACTATCTTCAGTACATATGAATCCAGTCTAGTCTACGTTATTCAGTTCACAAAGTTGACTCTAAATATTGATGCAGTACCTGTTGGATTCTGTAAAAGGGTTGTTGAGTTCGTTCTTGTACATAATCGCTTGCAGTGAAACATTTTTGTGCACTCAACCTTGGATTTATTCTCAAATCCTGTTATGTCCTTTGCATTTTAGAATATGAAAATAAATTGACTCTTGATGATTAAAACATCTCATTCAGTTCTCCGACATTGTGGATGGGCCGTTTGCTGGACCAGATGTGAGCTTTCTTTTGAGATAATTCAGCAACTTGCAGCTATAAACACAAAGGTGTTTAATTTACATCTTTTTAATGGCATTGGCATGAAAAAAAAATCTGTGATGACTAATCTTTGCAGATCATAGTGCTGCAACAATTAATTGATTACTATTTGATAATCAATCGGAGTCATTTTTAGGAAGAAAATGTCCAAATTGGAT
Organism: Eupleurogrammus muticus; assembly: GCA_036785175.1. Lineage (NCBI taxonomy): Eukaryota > Metazoa > Chordata > Actinopteri > Scombriformes > Trichiuridae > Eupleurogrammus > Eupleurogrammus muticus. Next base: position 12,525,176 of record JAYKQN010000014.1, on the reverse strand, counting down.
CCACCTCTTCAAATCTGATAATTTTGTGGTTTCGTTAGTTTTCTATAATAGTAATCTAATGATCTTCGGGTTGTAAAATGTTGGTTTGCACAGCTTTAAGACACGGTGATCAACATTTTACACCAATTTAAAACCAAACAATATATTGATTAATCGTATTAGATTAGTTGCAGCCCTACATCTGACTATATCTTGCTCTTGATACTTCTTTAAGGACAATATAGTAGCTTTGGCTAAATGGCAGATTAACTCGTAACACTAGGAGTCAAATAGATTTTTATTTCACTTGTTCACCCTTGATACTTCTATAGATTACCTGCCATAAATACCAGAGAAAAACTCAGTTTCCAAACTACAAAAGTGTAAGATTATTAATAAATCTAAGCTCCAAACACCTTAAGATAAAAAGCAAAGCGCTGAAATCTTTAAAACGAGAACCAGCAAGTATACAACGCTGTTGCGATGCCCACCCTCAGGGCAGCTTCCCATGCCAGACCAGATTTGATTTGCCAACCATTTAATACCAACTATCTCATGCACCAAGCAGCCTGCACATACACCTGATGGAGGTTTTTTTTATTATTATGACTTTTATTTCTGGTGTTCTTATTTCCTTCAATGGCAGCGGTCTCTGTGCTTTGCGTCTCCACTTCATGAGTATCTGCATCCACTTGGCCATGTGCCTAGAGGATAAGACGCGCAATTATTCTCTCACAAAGATGATGCTGCTAGATTAAATAAATCCATATCTAATTCACACAATATGGTGTTGGGACACTACAAAATACCCACGTTCCAAAATCTGTTGGAGAATGCACATCTGACAGCACCTCCGGTACTGCAGTTTAAAGAGCTCCCTATAATCGGTGTAAACTACACCTGATTTCTACAAATGCAGCACCTGAGGAAACCCTGTGAAATAAAAGCAACCTGCAGGATTCTGATTAGAACAAAGATACAGAAAGTTGTCCCAGGACAAAAATAAGGAGGTCTAGAGAAAAGAATACAGCTTTAGTATGGGTGTGTAGCATGTGTAAATTTGAAGTCTTTCTGAGTCATTCTGTCTCACCACTTACTGTGCAGCATTAAAAATCTTGAAAAATTAAATCCAGTCGTTTTTTGACAGAAACAATCCCTTTAAAGGTATTCTACAGGTTAAAAATGACTGGGTGACTGGTGATCTTAAAAATATAAAGCATGTTATTTTTAGGCCAAAACAACCTTTCAGTCCAAAGGAATGAGGTCGAATCACAATGGCAAGGCAAGGCAAGGCAAGTTTATTTGTAGAGCACAATTCATACACAGGGCAATTCAAAGTGCTTTACAGTTACACAAAATCACAAAAGGAGAGCAAAACATACATAAAATCACAAAAGGAAAATCATAAAACATAGAATTCATCAATAATTTAAAAAAAGAGTGAAGAGTGTAGATAAGATACTTTCAGTTTTCATATGCACAGTTAAACAGAACTGTTTTCAGCCTGGTCTTAAACATTGTCAGCGTTGAGGCCTGTCTCACATTCTCTGGAAGACTGTTCCAGATTTTAGCTGCAGAAAACTGGAATGTAGCTTCACCATGTTTAGTCCTGACTCTGGGCACCTGCAGGAGACCAGTCCCTGAGGTTCTCAGGGTCCTAGATGGCTCGTATGGCTCTAACATGTCATAGATGTATTTTGGTGCTAGACCATGAAGAGACTTGTACACAAGTAAAGCTGTTTTAAAGTCTATTCTCTGAGTGACAGGAAGCCAGTGCAGAGACATGAGCACTGGACTAATATGGTCATATTTTCTGGTTCTAGTCAGGACTCGAGCTGCAGCGTTCTGAATGTTCTGTAGTTGTTTAACAGCTCGTTTAGAGAGACCAGTGAGCAGGCCATTGCAGTAGTCTAACCTGCTGGAGACAAATGCATGGATCAGTCTCTCCAAGTCTGGTTTAGACACTATATTTTTGATTTTGGCAATGTTTTTTAGATGGTAAAAGGCTGTTGATATTGTTGATTTTATGTGGCTGTGAAAGTTCAGGTCTGAGTCCATTAGCACCCCTAGATTTCTAACCTGTGTTTTTGGTTTTAGAGAACGAGACTGAAGGTGACTGATTACACGTTCTCTTTGCTTCAGTGGCCCAAAGACGATTATTTCAGTTTTTTCTGAGTTTAGCTGGAGAAAGTTGTTTTGCATCCACACAGTGATTTGTTCAATACAGCGACAGAGTGAATCCACAGGCCCATGTTCACCTGCTGTCAGAGACACATAGATCTGAGTGTCGTCTGCATAGTTGTGGTAAGACACATTGTTGCTGCGTATTAGTTGGCCTAACGGAAGCATGTACAAATTGAACAGGAGGGGCCCCAGGATTGAGCCTTGGGGAACACCACAGGTCACAGACATTTTGTCTGAAATGCAATTTCCAATTTCAACAAAGTAAGTTCTGTCCTCAAGATACGACTTAAACCAGTTTAGAGCAGGACCAGAGATTCCCAGCCAGTTCTCTTTTTTTTTTTTTTTAAACTCTTTTTATTGATCAAAGCAATATAACATTCTTAAATACAAAATACAATTACTTTTTTTTTTTTTTTTTTTTTTTTTTTTAAACCTTTAACATTTAACATTCCCACAATAAAATACCCATCCCACCCTCCTCTCCCCCCTCCCCTCTGAACCTTCGTGCGTCTTAGCATGTTACCAGTCACCCATCTGACACCAATAAAAATGCATAAATAAGATTAAATAAACATACCATAAATAATAATAATAATAATGAAAAAAAAAACATGAATAAGTAAACACAAAATCCAGTTGTACCAAGTATGTATAAACAAAATAGTCTACATACTGTATTCCAGCATTACAAAACCAAACTAGTGCCACCAGATTAAATTAACAACAAAATATATATAAACATACATACACATAAACACACATACCCAGTCCAGTAGGACAAAAACAAATTAATGCCTAAGAGGCAAAATTGTCTTGCTGTTTTTTTTTTTTGTTGTTGTTGTTCCTCAAGCCTTCATTTTGGTGTCAAGGAGACTCAGGAAGAGTCTGAAGATTTTCAAAATATGTTATTAATGGGTTCCAGACATCATAGAAACGGTTACTGGACCCTCTAAGAGTATACTTTATCTTTTCTAATTTAAGAAACATCATAAGATCAGATATCCAGACAGATACTTTTGGTGGAAAAGAAGATTTCCAATGTAAAAGAATTTGCCGCCTGGCAATCAAAGTTGAAAAGGCCACAATATCCTTATATCTAGAAAGCCTTATATTATCACTTGGCACTGTTCCAAAAATTGAAGTAAACACATTAGGGTCACATTCTATTCCTATCATTTCAGAAAGTGTTTTGTAGACACCTGACCAAAATTGGTCCAAACTTGAGCATGACCAAAACATATGGGTCAAAGTAGCTGGGGCACTATGACACCTGCTACAATTTTCATCAACACCTGAAAAGATCTTTGCAAGTTTGACCTTAGAAAAGTGCATCCTGTGCAATATTTTAAACTGGATTAAGCTTAAGCGTGCACAAGATGTAGTGCCATTGACTCTACGCACAGCTTCCTCCCATATATTATCTGGAACGTCCTCTCCTAATTCACCATTCCACTTTTCTCTAATCTTATCCAGACTATAGTCACTATATGAAATAATGACATCGTACATTCTGGAGATAAGTCCTTTTAAATTAGGAGAAACTTTCAATATATCCCCCACAAAGGATGGGTCTGGTTCATTAGGAAAATCTGTTGTGTTACTACGGATAAAATGGCGAATCTGTAAATATCTAAAATGGCTTGAGCGGTTGACATTGAACTTTTCACACATATCATTGAAACTTGCAAATACCCCTTCTTTATAGAAATCTTTAAATCTGAAAAGACCTTGTCTTTTCCATTGCAAGAAAGTTGCATCTATTTTAGCAGGAAGAAATAAGTGATTACCCAGCCAGTTCTCTAACCTCTGTAAAAGAATATCATGGTCCACAGTGTCAAAGGCAGCGCTCAGGTCCAGCAGAACTAAGACTGAGACTCTGCCTGCATCTGTATTCAGGCGGATGTCATTTATCACCTTGATCAGAGCTGTCTCAGTGCTATGGTGAGGTCGAAAACCAGACTGGAAAGTATCAAAAGCGTTGTGAGATAGGAGAAAGTCACTTAGCTGCCGATAAACAACTTTTTCGAGGACTTTACCTAAGAATGGCAGGTTTGATATGGGACGGTAGTTGGTTAAAACTGTGGCATCAAGACTGTTCTTTTTTAGGAGAGGCTTAATAACCGCGGTTTTCAGGGCTTTTGGAAATGTTCCTGTCTCCAATGAGATGTTAACTAGATTAGTAACTTCTACTAATAAGCTGTTCAACACAGACTTTAGAAATCCAGTGGGTAACTCATCAAGGCAGCATGTGGATGAACTCAGACCTGAGATGATCTCTACATGTGGATGTGATCTCATATATATATATATATATATATATATATATATATACTTTATGTTAAATTTCTTGTTATTGTGTATATTTGAATGGGGAAAAAAATTAACACAACTAACTAAAACATCATACAGCTTTGTCAAACATTATATATATATATATATATATATATATATATATATATATATATATATATATATACTTTTATCAGAATTTGTATTATTTGTTTTTTTTATCATATTTTGACTTATTACAGATTCACCTTTTTTTACTTTCCCATTTTGATCTTTTTATCTTTTTAACTTTTTGATATTTGTTGTCTTTTTTTAAATAATTACATCTTTTATATTGTAGTCTCATATTTTGACCTTTTATCTCAAATATTTGTCTTTTTTTCATAGTTTTAATTTTTTCTCTCATATTAATTTTTTGTCTTTTTTGTTATTTTTTTTTTATCTCATATTTTTTTTATCTTTTATATATATTTTTTTCTTAATATTCTCAATTATGATATTCATCTTACACTTCACTATCTCGTAATGACTTTTTAATCATAGTGCGTTGTTATCTCATAATTTTTTATTTTTTTCTCATATTGTTTCCATAAAACAAAACTGACATTTTATGAAAACAAAATTTAAAAAAAAGGGGGGAGAAAAAAAATAAAATAGGCTAAGGAAATTATCAATGGAGTAAGGTAATTGTATTAAAAAGCAGGAGTCCACCATCTAGTGGTAAGTATGTGAGGTATGTGGCTGCAGTCCACCATCTAGTGGTAGGTATCCGAGTCAAGCACCACATCCTTCATCATCCTCCTCCTCCTCACAGACCACCAGACCTGTTGCATTCATTCACCTCCTTCACTTTACAGCCTCCTGGTCTACAGGAACCGGCTACCGGACCAACAGCAGGACCGTGACTCCCCTCCAGAACAGCAAGAGTCCAATCAAACAGTTTAATGAAGTTGGGAGACCCCTCGGGGCGGTTTGACTGTACCCAGACTTGCTGTGACTCACATCACGGCAGCCGGGGAGGATGATGGGGGTTTTATTCCCATGCTCCGCTCCTGTCACCATGCCCGTTTACACTCCTCTGGCTGGCGGCCACCCGGCTTTATTTATAGCCTTACAGCGGTAATCAGCAGCACAGGAAAAAAAAAAAGAAAAAGGAAAAAAAATCCTCCTCAAACCTGAACTTGGACGCAGGAGCAGAGCGGGATTCACTGGTCCAGCTGATCCGCGGGGGGCCGTCTGACCATGGAGGAGCGCGCGTCGCCTCGAGGTAACGTTCGCCCGTCAGATTCCTCATCAATCAATCAATCAATCAATCAAATCAATAAGGCTACTTCATCGCTACCACCGCGTCCTCTCCTGTCGCGCGTTCATCCTCCTCATCCTCTTCATCACCTTTCAGCCACTTGCTGCCGCGCGCCTTCTTCTTCTTCCTCATTTGGTTTTGTGTGTGTCAAACTAAAAAATACCTCTCCAATTAATTAGCAACACCTGTTAAGGGGCTAGTTAAAGTGATAAATAAGATGTGTGTGTGTGTGTGGGGGGGGCACTAATTAAATCTGGGAGATCAAAGAGAGGCTCACATTTTAATTTGAAGTGTTTTAACTTTTAATTGATTTAATTATGCATTATTTATAGTCTGTGGTCACACATGCCCATTGATGTACAGTCATCCTGAATGCAAGATCAATTTCATTTTTTTCTACGATTTAGCTCAGCCAGATGCCGTGGGTCCACGCCCACCTTCTCCTTCTCCTTCAAGGTGCGCTTGCCTGACGATATAAGTGCCCTGACATTTTGTCCCCTCGCCCGCTCCAGCCAGACCGGCTGATGAAATACAAGGTATCTCGTGTCTCTGAAGTTGCACTGAAAAATCGGAGGCGGCCTGCTGCCCGTCAGCAGCCTTCAAGCCACCCGTGTAAATGTGTGCGCTGACCTTATAGCCTCTCCCGGCGTCGGGATGAGGCTGATGGGAAAGAGCCGAGCTCAGACCGAGTCCAGTTCATGTCTGAGGAGCCGTGCTGCTGATGGGGTGTGAGTCACTGAGCGCTTTTGCTTTCAGCTCTCCCTCACTCAGCCATCCCCCCCCATGTTTGTCCGTCAGGAACACGTTTAACTGCACAACAGCAGGGCTTTCACTGGCCCTATACTGTACGCCTATGTGTTTTTTCAGTAAACACCATACCGGAAACTCTAACCAATGCAACCGACCTTTATGGGATTTGCGCGTTTCTTTCTCAAAACGTCTAAAAGCTTTTTTACCAGACCCCACTGTCTAAGAACAAAGTCTTATTCCGCCCACTATCACTATTACATGGTGCTATTTCTGCTCCTGCTGGTTCAAAGCTTTTGTTCATTCAAACATATGCGGTATCAAAGATCCTACAGGCAGAGTGGATCATGTAGAAAAAGAGCAGTGAAATGGCGGCATTCACTGTACATATAAAGGAGCTTCTGATATCTCTAACAAAATGTATGTGGGTTAGGGTTAGGGCCATTTTCCACCATCTCTCTGTGGAGCTCTAGAAAGAACAGGTTGTTTTGTGTCTGATTGATTGATTAATTGATTTGAACTGCTGTGACGTCACAGCTTTACAGAGGTATTGACAGTTCGTTTTCAGACACAGTTTCTGAATATGGGCTGTGTGCATTTTTTGTGCACTATATTATAGTATAATAATATAGGATTTATAATAGCTACACTTTCATATAATCAAAGAGACATTAAGACCCCACATTCTACGATATCTGCCAGAGATGTATTGTTTTAGCTGGTATTTGTTTATTAGGAAAATATGTCAAAAAGTTTTGGATGGATTTTGGTCAAATTTTCAGCAAATGTTTAAAAATGTTTTGTTGTTTGGTGACATTCTGGTGAATGGACCTTTAAACCCGCATTGTATAGGATGACAGTCTTGGGTGGGAGTCACAATATGAGCTCTCAGAGCACTTTTCTAGTCAAGAATGACACGACATCATAACCAGGTCACACGCTAGAAATAGGACTATTCTCACTCTGCATTCTTGTCTGTAATTGACTTCTTGTGGACTAGCATAATGTCACCAGTCACAGACCTTGTACTGTACACGCGTTGTCTACATATAGCTACAGGTACGTATGGACTGAATGCCAGGATGTGAACTTGTTCCGTCCCTTTACGCAGGGATCAGGCATTGATGCTATTACTGATTAAAGTCAAGGTTCTTCTAGCACTTTGATTTACCTTGTTGTTTGAAATGTAATATTATATACTTCCCTTTTATTGTGTGTGTGTGTATAGCTATTACATTTACTATATGCATAATATTACTTTATAATTATATATAATAATAAGGATCTATTGTCATAACTACATTAATGGCATTTATAAGAAACTATGTCATTTGAAAATCATTAGTTTAGTCATACTCTAGATATCTATGTGTGGATGTGGGTAAATCTATATAAGTAGACTAGAATGCATATGTTACCTCACAACAGGAGAAGGTCGCAGGTTCAAGTCTTTGGGCCAGGGCCTTTTCTGTGTGTGGAGTTTGCATGTTCTCCCTGTGTCTGCGTGGGTCCTCTATGGGTTCTCTGGCTTCCTCCCACAGACCAAAAACATGATTCAGTTGTTAGGAGACCCCTGTGACCCTAGTGAAGAATAAGTGGGTGTAGAACACGACTGACTGACCTTTGATGGATTCATCTCCACAGCTGGGCAGCCTCCTCTTCAGCTTCCTCATCAACTGCAACCAGCATCCTTTTTTTTTAGTAATTTTTAAATTTTTTATGTCTTAGTTTTGTTTCTCCTCATTCATAAATCACTGAACATCCACGTCAACAACTTTTTACAACCCTTTTCTCCCAGTGCCACTGACTTTGTAGCAACAGACGTTGGAAAACTTAATATTTTTAAAATGGCAAAAGGGAACATACTATATATACATAGTATTATTATATTCTATTTTATGAAGGCGGGGTTGTGTTTTATATCAACAGGCTTGTAGACATATAGCACGGTGTATCATAAAGTTACATTACAGAGCTTTTCCCAGCAGCCATTTTGACATGAAATAGTAAACACAGGTGTTAGCAATGACGGTAATGAAGGTCCTGTTTAGGTGGAGAGCCGTAATTAATGTGATTAGTAACACCTGTGTTTACCTTCTATTTCATGTCAAAACGCCCGCTGTGAAAAAAAAAAGGTCTGTTGAGAACAGCGATGACAAGATGAGATGGAGATGGAACTGGATCCAGTAGCAGGGTGAATGTACTCTGTCCTCCAGAGTTTCTACTGAAGAGAACCAGAGACACAACAAGTGGACCTTTTTCTAAATCCAGAGTCTTTTTTTTCTCGCTTTGTGCTCCAGTAACAATGGAGGCAGCTTTGGTACCTGGCAAGAGTTATGGTCAGTTTTTCCACATTTCTTTTATATTTGCTGCTTGTCTATGTTTTTTTTTTTTTTTAAATAGAGAAAATACATTTTGAAGAAGCTAACATTCCTACGCTAGTCACATTACATTTGTGTCACATTACATCAGCTAGTGTTGGCCAAACATTAGCTAACTAGCTTGCTAGCATATAGCTACATGAAGAGGAATTACCACTAACACTGAGACTTTATTTCTGCAGAGATTTGAAAAATGACAAATAGATTGGTATCTGACATATTTAAGACGTCATGAATTACTGTTAACCATACAATTCCAAGTAAATGTTCTTTGTTTATATTATTTTGTAAAGCTTTCACCCAAAAATAAATTTTGTTATCTTCCAAAGGTACAATTCATCATATAGTAACTTATTAACAATAAATAAAGTGGACAGGACTAAGAAGTGTCAATTAGAGCTGCTGGGAGGTAGATTCTGTCATTTTGACAGAGCCAGGCCTGATGCTTCTCTTGGTTTCCGTTCTTTATGCTAAGCTATGCCGAGTGGTAGGTGGTTTCCTTGTAGAGTCTAAGTCTGAAAGAGTCTGTATTTTCCAAAATGTTAAACTATTACTTTGATGATATTATTTTCAAAATGTGTGAAGCTGAAAGCGCATGGTCCTTTGCTTGACTGTTAAATTGCTCATCCTTTAAATATTAGTACAACAGATCATTGGCTGGATGCTGAGGTGTTATCTGTCTTATGAATTACAAACACTTTTCTCTCATCATTTTTCTGCCTCTTTCTTTTTTGCTTTCAATTTGCAGCATTATGGTGAATCCGCCAACCCCCGACCTGTGTAGAGATGTCCACCAGTTCAGACCAGTCCCTCCCCCTTACGCCCAACCCTCACTCCCCGTCCAGCCGTGGTCCAAGAGGAGCGATGCACGTCCAGTCCTCCCTGTCTCTCCCTGAGCCCGAGGCCTGGAGGAAGCCCACCCCGGAGGCCCGTCCCGGCCTGGCACAAGGAGCCCGCTCCTGCTCCCTGCAGGTCCCTCACACCGCCCCCGAGTACCTGGAGCTGCCTCCTCGGGCGGCCAGCTTCGACGTGGCATGTAGCAGAGAAGAGGGCTTATCCGACCAGGGTTCAGACTCCCAGAGCCCCCATGCCATGCAGCGGCGGCGTGGGGGACTCGTGGAGCAGAAGGATATCATCATGGCTCACCAGGCACACAAAATCCAGAGCACACCGCAAGCCCGCAGGAAGGAGTGGGAGTAAGTATAACAACGATTCAGAAGCAAGAGGTTCCTTTTTAAATTATGTGTTAAGATGATAAATCTCCCTGGAGGAGGGCGAAAGTACAAGTGTAAGAGAATGCATATACTCTACGTGTGGTATCACTTTCAACCTGATCTAGTTGTTCTGCAGAGAACTTCCAAAAATGTGAATGATAATGTGGGATTCAATGGAAATGTGCAGACAATTATGTAGAACTTTTATGTTCAAGTAATGATGCCAAAATTAAAGATGACATCACTGAGTTGAAGAGTTTTGATCAGTAGACTTTTTCATTCTAGAAATGTTTTACTTTTTCTAGGAATACCACATTTGCAATTAATACCATCAACAATATCCCCATAAGCCATGCAAGAAAGCACTCTTATTAATTACCCATGTTTTTTTGTTACCATGAGTCAAAAACTGTAAAGTGAATAACATGTATTTACTTATAGTATAGTGTAGATTCAATAATGTAGCAAGAAAGTATAGATTATATAGAGGGCAGGGCTGTTTTTCTTAAAACCGCATAAATCAATATTGTTTTGGAACAATGGGATCAGATGAGATGTGTCTAAAGTGGTGGGTGTTGCTCCTTTTTTCGGAATTCTTTGGACCTTTTTTTGCTTTTCTACATCCTGAACCTTTTCTGTTCTGTTTTAGTAGTTGTTTTCAGTAAGCAAAGCTCTGATAAACCTAGTGCACCTACTCAGATGACCCCATATGGACAAAATTAGTGACTAGCTGGTGAACTATGTATTCAGCAGAAAATAACATTGCTATTTTGCTATTACCTCTAAAGTTGGTGGAGACGAAAACAGAGCTTAAATGAGAGAAAATATTAGATCTATTGGGTTTGCTAATGTTGCTCTATGCATGTGAGATGCACAGTATAAGCAAAATAAACATATAATGCTTAAGTTAATGTTTATTACATCAACTTTATGAGGTGAAATCAATGTCAAAATGTGGCATTTTAACAGAAAGATTTAAGATAAATATGCCAACAACACATGGACTGAAATGATTCAAGCGATTAACCATTATGGTATTATAACACTTTGTTGCTACAGAGCGCTTATTTCACAGCCTGCTTCCTAGTCACTATACATATGCAGATGCCTTTTGTTGCAAGCATTGTTCTACTTCCACCAATGAATCACCAGTTCCCACTGCTTTCATTAGAAAGCTCCTAAGTTGATTTTGTTTATTTAATTATTTTTTCTGTTCATGCTCATGTTACATTGTTGGCTTGATGGTTCACTGTAATCAGATGCCAGGCAGGGTTATTAATGGCTGCGCTGAGGGTGCTTGTTTGGGAACTTTTGACATCCGCGGCCGCGTCGCTCTGATTTTTCATGCTTCCCATCACTCCAGCATGGAGTGGTACAACATGGACGTAACCTCAGCCCACCATCAGGCCTCCCCCTCCCTCCTCCTTCCTTAGCCCTCTGCTTTTCTCTTCCTCCAAACACTCACTCCACATCCACTTCACTGGTGCTCTCTCTCTCTCTCTCTCTCTTGTTCTCCATCTTTCTTTCTTTTCACAGACACACAAAGCTGGACTGTTATACATTCCCCCCTCCTCCCTTTTCACAGTCATGTTCATATCCTTTTAGTTTCAACCTGTAGGTGTTGCCTGCATGAGCCTCTGCACCACATAACAGGAGCTGAGTGATTTCAGACATGTATTGCGTTTACTTGTCCATTAGGGGATGCTAGGGAATCAAAGTAGAGTAGAAGCAGGTGAGCAGAATGTGAGTTGTTGATCCTGCCTGTTAATTGATTACTATGAACAAATATGACATATTAATTATGGTTTATTAAACCCAAGGGTGACGATTAAGAAATATATTAAGTATGACTTAAAAAAAAACAAAAAAACTAGCTTTTCTCACACACAGAACTTTTCATCAAGCTTTGTTGATGGATAACCAACATTTTAAGCTATTTGGAGTAGGTGCTCAACCACAACCACAGTGTTTAAACGTCTCAAGGTAAATTGGCACGGTTTCACACAGTTCTGCTCTGATAAAAGTGGCTGTTATTGGCTGAATCAAACTGACATTACTCACTTCTAGAGGATGTGTGTTGCTAGGGAACTGAGAGGAAAAATAAAATGCTAAAACCTCTTCAGTCAATGTTGGGCGAAAGCCTGTCTGCAATTATATAAATGCTCTTCAGGAGTTCTGGCACAAAGTACGGCCATTAACGTTTTAACTCGCTGCACGTCACCTGCAGCCTCGCTTCGTCTGTACATGCTGTGATTCTAAAGACGCCAGCACGCAGCGTCTACTATCCGCGTCCTGTAGTGAGCTACAGGAGCATGACCCCCTTCGTGACCTTTTCTGTTCATCTCAAGCAAACTCTGCCATGGGCCGAGCATCTTCTACTTCCTCTTCTTCTGCTTCTCGTGCCATCAGTTTGCAGAGATATTTTCAGAAACCTTTGAGTAGGCTGCAGAACAAAAGCCAAACACTTAAAGCCGATTACATCTGGTTATCTATTCAGTGTGATGGATCATCAGCGACAGCGCTGTGCAGTTTGTCTGTCAGTTTGCTCCTTTAAGACGTCCAATGACCCTGGTGGGAGTGTGTGTGTGTGTGTGTGTGTGTGTGTGTGTGTGTGTGTGTGTGTGTGTGTGTGTGTGTGTGTGTGTGTGTGTGTGTGTGTGTGTGTGTGTGTGTGTGTTAGGAGGAACATGTTTCTGTAGGAAGAGGTTGCTCTATTGTGCAACATGGCTTTTGTTGGCAGAAATGAAAGGAACGGAGCAGGAATTCAAGAGAGCTATGTCGCTATGGAAACAACAGCAAAGAGAGAGCTAGACTGAGAGAGAGATGTTTGCAGAGATGGACAAATATTATTGTTGGGCAACATGGATGATGTTTTTAGTAATGAATGCTTATGTAAGAGTTTTTTGTAGAAATTGCAGATGATTGTGCATTAATGAGCAGCATGGTAATATATATTGTTCAGATTTGACCGTAATATCATGCTGCCATCTGCTATTTTTACATTTCTCCTCTCTGTAGGTCAGTGTAGCCTTTTGTTGTCCTCCTGCTTTATGCAGATTACAAAGAGGAGGTAAATAGAGCCATGGCTGAGTTTTCAGAGCTCAGTTAGAGACTTATTCATAGATCCTGTTAAATCGACTTTTTTTTCCCTTCCTCGTCTCTCCCCCAGATTTCGACTTGTTTGCCAAGCATAAATTTGTCACTCTCTCTTGGCTGCTTTCACAACCCCCCACGTCTGGGGCCTTGCGCTGCCCCGTCTGCAATGCTGCGATAACCTGCAAAGTTGCAGGGAACTTTGGTGTCAGGATACCAAGTGGATGGATGCTGGTGGAAGGGGCGGGTTGGTGGGTGTATGGGGAGGAAGGGTCAGTTTTAGCAAACAAGCCGGCTCAGGCATGAAACAAGCCAGAGCTGAGCGGGGGCTGGCGTGGTCATCTTCAGGGAACGGTGGGGAAGGGGTGGAGAGCAGCAGATGGAGCCCAGTTCCCTAATGAGGTCTCACTTGTGGCACGGATGTGTGAAAGACCCGACTTTCTTCTCTTCTCCATCAAAAAAGGGAGCAGCCCCAAGATCTATTTCATGCCCTATTTTTACTCCTGACTTTTGCTCTAATATTAGCACACCGGCCTAGTTTTTTTTTTTTTTTTTTGGAAAAAAATTTTTTAATTGTACAAGTCTGCCTCCATTAATGAATTTATGACAATGCCGTCGATTGGTAATTTGCATCGCATGTGGGAGACAAACTGAGCTCGTGCATGCTATAAATTGTCGCTTTAAGGGCGATAATCTGTTGCTCCTCCTGTTCACACACTTGTTGCCTTTTATTGTGCATCGTCCCTGCTTCTAGTATTACAGTTAAATGTATTTTCACACGCTTTTTTCCCCTCTTGTCACAGCAGCAACCCACAGTCATCTTTACATAATTGGTTTTGAACCACATACCCACACATAAATGATGTGTTCATCCTCGGTAAACTCTAATTGCTATGGTAACATAATACTCCTCTCTTCCATTTTCATTCAGACGCGTTTTGGAGCTCACCAACATGAACTGATGTTTTTGGGAGGGGGCTCCTGCTGCTCCACGCGCTCCTTGTCTGTGATACGTTCACCACGAGCTGATTTCACATTGTAAGACCAAGCTAGTCTCTCGCGTCATTTTCTTTTCTTTTCTTTTCTTTTTTTCTGTTTTGTTTTTTGTGACCGATTAGAATATAATTTTTACCTCTCTTTAATGCGGTGCTTCCTTTCGTTTGAGATCTTTTTTTGACAAGTTGTTGGTGGTGGAGATGCGTAAAGTTTGCCAACACTTCCCTCGGATGTCTCCGTCTGTGGAGCGCAGCGCAGCTCCCTGTGTGTCAGGTCAGAACGAGCTCGGATGTTGATTGGAAACTGAAAGGTAAAGTCGGTGGATCCGCGTTCTTTATTCACCCCCTCCTCTCCTCTCTCTCTCTTTCCTCGCCGCTTTGAGTTTAGAGACGCGCTCGCATTAAAAGTTAGTTATTGAAAACAGAGACGCTGAGGTGTGCGCAGCACCTGTGTGGGCTGTCAATAACTAAAACGGACGATGGTGATGTGAGTGACATTTTTTTTTTCTTGTGGATATGGATTGATAGGAATCTGCAACTTTTTTGGGGGGTGGGGGAATTTTGGCGCTCGAGAAGCTCTCAGTGGATCGAAGGTGGATCTTTTTTTCTTTTTTTTCCCTTTTACCCGCTGAAAACGCTCTTAAGCCGGCGCGTCTCCTCATCTCTCCTTAGAATGGCTCGTTTCGGGGACGAGTCCGCCCCCAGCACGGTGGACTCCGGGGATGGGGACCTGGAGCGCGGCGAGGACGGGCAGGACGCGGCGGCGGCGGGACTCACGGCGTCCCTCAAACAAGCCAAGGCGCAGCGGGCCCGGACCATGGCTCTGTACAACCCGGTGCCCCACCGCCAGAACTGCCTCACCGTCAACAGGGCGCTCTTCATATTCGCAGAGAATAACATCATAAGGAAAACCGCACGGAGAATCATTGAGTGGCCATATCCTTTTACGAAAAGAAAAATTAGAGGTTACTTGAGTTGCTTCCGATTAGTTTGTTGTAAAGAAAAATAAGGCTGTTACAGTTCAGCACCACGGACAGCGCCAGGCAGCAGTACTTCTCATTTACTCAGGAGTGAATGTAAAAAGAATCCATATGCTGCACATGTTTGTTTGTTTTTTTGCACAATTTGTGATTATTTTCCAGCTGCCTTGCATCCTCTTTGTTCAATATATTTGCATAATATCACCCATCAAGATTGTTTTTGGGGCACGTTTTGCATTCATTTATGTAGGACAGTAGACAGGGAAAGAGTTAGGGGGAGAAGACATGCTGCAAAAAATGGGTAAGTCGGCAGCTCAGATTCTATTTCTTTCCTGTAAAAGGAGCCCTAACCACTCAGCTATCATGTTGCCCCTGTGGTGCCTCATTTTCACCAACAGCTGGAATAACACACACCTTGACCTCGCTCAGCCCTTTTAACTCAGCAACTTGCCCTGATGTTCGACTGCTCCGTGTGCCCCAGCGCTGGCAAGGAGACAGAAAGTTAGCATGTGGTGATGATCAGAAGCTCAGCTCTGCTCACTGTGGGGGTGGCACGTGGGCACATAGCTGCTGCCTTAGCGCGCTGGAACGTAACCCCGGCCATGAGTAGGTGTCAGTTCAAAATCCACCATGCAGCAGCGTCTCTCTGCTTCCTGCTGTAGTGTTCCATCGGCCAACTGCTTCTTTTCTCTCTCTCATCAGTTTAACATTTTTTTTCTCCAGCAGGCAGCATGTAACATCAACACAGAGTGCAGGCTTTATGCATGCACAATCATATTCACTATAGGCCAAACGTACATTTTTATTTGAATTTGTTTGTGTTAACCTCTAATTCCAATTTGAAGTGATTCCCTGGTATATGTACACATTTAGAGGGTTTTGATAGCTCAACAACATTGTTCAGTTGCCATATCTGCCCACTGCTCCTCCTGTCTTACACCCCCTCCATGTGCAGCTTGCCAGTCTCCCACTGTTATCTAAACACAGGCTCTGTGGGTGTGTGGGAGTGGGGCTAGTGGTCAAGACTAGCTGCACGCCACCGGCAGCGCGGTAATATGACTGTATCTATCTATCGAGGCAGAGGGATGTGGGAGAGAGCTGGGCAGTTGTACAGAGGTGGATCGTGGGCTGCAGAAGCAACACGTGTCACAGTAGACATGGACTGAGTGAGACCCACTTTTCTATAGCTAGTGTTCAGGTTTAGAGAATGGGAGTGTAAAACAGATTCATTTACATTCATAGCAATGGTATTTATTTTTCAGAACAATTCTGACAAGCTTAATAGATACAAGGACAGAGTCTCTGTACCATCTAGTTAAACACTCTTCTCTTCCTTCCAGACAACCAACCACTTCCATTCATTTTTGCAAAAAAAAAATCTAGTAACAAGACTACTAAATCATCACACTCCATTAGTTATGGTCAACGTTACATTAAATTATGACAAAGTAAATGTTGACCTGATGACCTGTCCACTGTGATGAATTCAAATGTAAATTAGTCCTTAATCAATAAATTGTGATTGTAAAGTGAATATCTTTGGGTCAGTCACACAAAACAAGCTATTTTAAGGAACCACCTTTTAAATTATTTGTAATAAAGACATCTTTCTCATTTTCTGATATTCTTTTCATCATCAATTACATGCTGTGCATAATATAATGAAAAGAAACACTAGTTGCAGCCATAGATTGATTGGTAAAGTTGCTCATTTTGGCATTGAATTCAATATTACTTACACCCTATTTTACATTTCAAAAGAAAATAAATTGTTTTTTTTTATATTATGGCTGTCTGGAAGTCATATGTATTATACATTTATATATCTAGAAGATAACTTTGTGTAAAGTGGTGCAAAAGTGTGGGTGATTTGTCCTAAATAGACCAAACTGCATAATTATATGCATATTTCAGTAACAGGTAACAAGTAGTGACAGAGTGGGTGTGTTTTATCAAGTGTTTCCCACTTTAGCTATATTCATCTGCTTTCAGTGGCAACAATGTGGACTTGTCAATGTGAGTCAGAGAGGGTCCCAGAGGTCCCCATCTCCACACTCCTCTGTGAGTCAATGACCCCGTTTCACTCAAGGCAGAAAAATTAATAACAAGGAGCAGCTGCCTCAAGAGACTGAAGTCATAAGCACATACACAGCATGTACACAGGTTTATATATATATATTTATATACATACACAGACATGTAAAGTTTTCCTGCAGCATGAACATCTAAGTTTATCACAATTTCCCCAAAACCCAGGTGACATCCTTTTTTTGTCTCACTGCCCCAAATTCAGCAAGTTTACTAATATGAGAGAAAGAACAGCGGCAAATCCTTAAAACGGAGAAGTTTCAATGTCGTGTTTTTGCTTGAAATACAACAATTAACAATGATTCGGTTATAAAAAATACTTCATTTATCATTTTTCCATCAATTATTGCAAGATTGCAACTTTTCTTTGTTTAACTTATGACTTGCATGTTCATCCTTTCATGACTTTACACCAAAGCACACCTGCCAGAACTATTCAAGCTTTTTGCATTATTTATTTTACTTTTATAAAAAAAAGGATTAGTTATTTGACAGATTCACTGCCTAATTGTTTCAGCAATGTAGTATCTATTATTATTATTATTATATTAAAACATGTTATTTTCATGTTTTAATTGTAATTGAATGTCTAATTGCTTCTGTTTTAATTTCCGCAACTTCACAACAGTGTGGTTTATGAACCACAACCAAGTCATTTAGCTAAGCATTTAACAATTTGAGCTGAACTCTTGTCTGGTTTTCCTTAGTAACAATAAGAAGATACTTTAGTTTATCATAAAAAACACTCAAAACAGATATAAAAATGCATCTACAGGAGCCTATGTGGTTGCAGCTATAGGCTGTGAAAGGAGCTGTATGAGTTGTTTGCTGTAGATTGTGTATTTAGACCAGTCAGGCCAAGGTGACTTCACTGAACGCTCTTTCCCTCCCTAACCTGCTCTTTTTCTCTTCATGAAAAGCACTTTTAAAAGCAGGTTGCCATGGATACTGCAATCTCTCTAACAGATTTCTTCCAATACCAGAGAATATGGACCATGCCATAATTCATCTGTCATTTAATCATCCATCCATCTAGTTTTTCTCCCCTTTTTTCCATGAAACCCAGTACACATACTGAATGTGTTATTTCAGAAGTGCTGTATATGTGAATGAAGATTAACCTCTCTATGCCTGGATAATATGTGCATATTAAACATTTAAGCCATTTCCTGAGGCAGAGTGTAACATGTTATAATCAGAATATGATGATTTTTTAGCATCATTAAATTAGATTGTTTGTGTAATAATGTGCAAATAATAGTTTAAATATGATGTTCTGCTAATCTCTCTTCTCTTTTTTATTACAGTTGTCATGTTTTCTAGTTACTTTATGATTTGTGTGTGTCAGGCTTGTCCCTCTGTTGCAATACAAGTAACTTCCTTAACTTTGCGGCCTTTACACCGTTTGAGTACATGATCCTGGCGACCATCACTGCCAACTGTGTCGTTCTGGCCTTAGAACAGCACCTTCCTGGAGAGGATAAGACCCCCATGGCAAAGAGGCTGGTGAGGACAAAATCTCTTTTTTCGCATCCTCAACACAACCAGAATGACAAAGAGTTGTTTTTTGTGCGATAAATGTTAAGTAACATAAAAACTGAAATCTCCCTTTTTATTTAAATAGCAGAAGTTTGTATTATTCCTCAATCTGGTCGGAGTGCCTGATTTTAAAGAAGTGGTGGATAGTTTTGCACAGAGATGGGTGGGGGAAAAGTTTTTAAAATATGAGAACAAAACCCACATGCAAAATCATCATTTTTGTATCCAGTCTATAAAGGTTCTCAGGACATTGTGGCGAAATGTTTTGGTGCATCCACATCTTCAGGTGTAAGATGAAACTATACATTTGATAGATGGCTGACCTGTTCTTGTACATTATTTCTGCAGGAGAAGACTGAGCCTTATTTTATTGGGATCTTCTGCTTCGAGGCAGGGATCAAGCTCGTGGCTCTCGGTTTTGTTTTCCATAAAGGCTCCTACCTGAGGAACGGCTGGAACGTCATGGACTTCATAGTCGTGCTCAGTGGGTGAGTGGCGTCAGCTGGTCTCCCTGGTCATCATGTTTACTTTAAATGTTGCCAACAGTTTCATAATTACTCATCACCAAGCAACTTGTGCAGCAACTTTTACCTTGAAACAAACTTCTTAAGTTTCATCATCTCCATACTAGATGACTGTGAATCAAACATATAAAAGCACGTGAGCGCTTGCTAGTAACTACCTTCATAGCTTTCCTCCTGTTTTGCTTCAGCCTCGGACACATAATAGACATTTTTCATAGCAGCCATTCTTGGAAATGCACAGGTATAACTAATAAGATTAATGATGGCTCAGTTCCATTAAGAGCCCCACTGAACCATTTCAGTGAGCCGTCATTAACATTATTAATTACACCTGCGCCTTCCTGCTATGACGTGAAAATGCTGCAAAAAGAAGTGTCTATAAGACTGAATAAGGATTATGCTGTGATTCTGGTGTTATCATTGAAGTATTGAGGTTTTTCTTGAGTAGCTTTGAATACTTCAGTGTTAGTATAAATCTTTGAGCAGTGTTAGCTATCACCAACAAGATGGAGGGTAGACAGATGTTTTGGTCTTCTGCTTACTTAATAAAGGTTTGAGTGATTTCTGGGACGAATACGAAAAATAGATACCTGTAGCTGATAAGGATAATGACCCTGGTGTCACAAGCACTTTTAAGATTGCACAAAGGTAAGGATGATTGTATTTTTCATTTCCAGATTAAAACGCGTTTGGGGCTCT
Organism: Eupleurogrammus muticus; assembly: GCA_036785175.1. NCBI lineage: Eukaryota > Metazoa > Chordata > Actinopteri > Scombriformes > Trichiuridae > Eupleurogrammus > Eupleurogrammus muticus. The sequence goes on along the minus strand of JAYKQN010000014.1, from coordinate 12,505,161 downwards.
AATGAGGGCAATGCTCACCTTCATAATGGTGGTGCTTTTTAGTTTTTTATGTTTGGCGACCAGAATATTATATGTAGTAATACCTACCTTTTATATTTCCTGTCTTATTCAAAGATTGAAATTTGGCAAAGTAGCCTAATCATATAAAGATATGAAATGTAAATCAATACAGTAGGTTTGTGTGCATGCGTGTGTTTGGAGGTGTGCCTCCAAATGCTTGTTTTAATTTTGAATTTGGTTGAAATCCATGATGAATTACAAACTTGACTGATTTTACAAGAGTTAAAAAAAAGTTTTAAATTAAACCTCAGCAAGTGATTTCGCAATTAGTTTTGACAGAATTCATTTTACGTTAACCAGGCTCTGGTCGTTGAACCGAAACATTAATTTCAGACACTGATTGTTGAAGTTATGTCAGTGCATTCATGCATGTGACACCGCGTCTCAACTCCTATCAGTATATTTGCCATGCATGCCCATGCTGCAGTTTAAAAGCATCCCCATAGTCGCTGTACCTCAAGTCAAGACAATATTGCTATTGTTGGCACGCTGATGTGATTTTGTTTCTTGCACAAGCATATACTGTACATTTATACAGGAAAACACAATACCTAAATGCAGGAAGGTGTGTGTGTGTGTGTGTGTGTGTGTGTGTGTGTGTGTGTGTGTGTGTGTGTGTGTGTGTTTCCAAGGCACAGCCAGTCTCTGCAGTCAGCAATAGGTGGGTGGATAAGTGGATTGGCAGTTGTGTCTAAAACCTGCTTTGGTTCGCCCCCAGGACCTCTGTGAATTAACTGTGAATGCAGCACTAGAGATGTTATGCAAATGCATAGAAAGAATGGCCAGATGAAAAAAGGAAGGGAAAACAAAGGGACAGAAAGGAATATGGAGAGACAGACCAAATAAATCACATAATGAGTGACGTTGTTCCTATAAGGCTGGATTTAGTGAGTTCTATTGTTACCACTGGTGTGCTGTTTATTGGCTAAGTATACAGTAGTTCTGCATTCAGGGAAAATTGCTGTTGGCGTGTTGACATCTTATTTCAACCCGACACCCACATCTTTCTTTTTCGCTGTATCGCTTACTTTGCCATTTTTTTCTGTCTCGCCCTCACTCTCCTCTTCTTACATAAAAACAACATCAACATGTACATTTACAGACCAGTTATTGCCAAACAGAGTTGTCCAGTTGTGTTGTTGAGAGATTTCACAGAATTTACAAGGTCAGAATGTTTAGGTTTGTAAAGACATAGTTGAACAGATGTTACCTTGCAGCTGTGGTTGCATCAGTGTTGAGTTTCTCCCAAGCCTGAAACATGTAGTTTTGCTTCCATTTTCACAATTAATGGATCAGCCCATTTAGAAAAGGCCATGGATTCACGAGCGTTCTGGACAGTCATTTAACCTAAAACATATGATGTAAAAATGATTTTAAAATATCTTAAATATAAATATAAAGTCTGGCTTTTAATTTGTAGTTCCCAAGCTTTTCTTTCACAAAAAGGAGCAGTAGTTTCTTTGAATTAATGTCAACTACAATGGATTCCAGTAACCTCATCTAAATAGACTTAGAAAATCAAACTTATTTGTCCATACTCTCATTAAGTTCTGGTTATGATTTTGACAGAAATATGGTGCTTGTATGTTTTAAGTTGATATATTTAATTCTTTATTTAAATAAGAGAGGAGAGTTACAAGTTTTCAGAAGGAAACAGCAAACTTTGATCAGCCATCTCTAAAGTCTCTGTGAACGTTAACAAAAGTTCTGGGAGCTTCTACTTAACTTTATCAACGTATTACAGTAGACATGTGACATTCCTTTTGTTTCCATGGACTTGTCTGCTGCAGGCTCACACACCTGAAGTCACTTACAGAATAAAATGGACAAAGTTGTCAGCACACTCTCTGCAGCCCACAGATCATTTTGCCCAATTTCAGCCACAGCTGGAATTGGTAACTGACGACCTGGTTTCCTGCCACCTATCTGACACATTTTCTGGTAGCACATATGCTGCTCGCTCCTCTCTCTGTTACACACACACACACACACACATACTCTGACTCTCTCACTGGCACAGCAAAAGTAAGTCAGACTTAAAAGAAAACACACATGTGTCAGAGGCTGTTTTGGGAATAAAATCGAGGCCACTGGGCCAGCGCTGGCGGCATTCATTCCATTTCATATTAATGAATTGCTAGAAGCGAATCTGCTGGGACCCTGAGCTCAATTAAAATCCTTAATCTGGGTAAAAAGAATGTGTAGCAAAAAGGATCACAAGTTGAACAACCTGCTTACAAACCACTGAGAATCTTAAAATGGTCAATTATATCCTGCGGCAAAATGATTAGTGCACAGGTGGACTTGATGCTTGATGAGCACTAAAACTTCTCCCAGACCACTTGTGCGTTTGTGTGCGAGTGCCTGCTCGTCTATTTATAAGACTGCAGGTACAGATTGTAACTAGTGAACTTGTTCCCCCTGTGATGTTGGATTAATTTGGACAACTCCCACATCAAAACTAAATGATATCGATCCCCAGCTGTCCCCTGCATGCTTACCTGCATGCGTGCGTCAGCTTCCCATCACATCGTATCAGCCTCCCCTCTGTCGTCCCTCTCACAGAGTGTGGCACTTTGCTAAAAGTGTTGCTCTTTAGACAGGATGAATAATACAACTGGGTGGGAGTTGGGAGTGATTCATTAGCCATCTGGCTCAAAGATAGACACACGAGCGAGTGAGACTTTTCTCACTCTTATGTGTCGATCTTAACATGCCAAAATAACTTTCATCTGTAGCGATCATGTGAAATACAAAAATGCACACACACCCCCCCTCTAATTTTCCATCAAGTCTAATGAACAAAGCTGCCCATGACATGTTGTAATTTACCCAGAAACACAAAAAATAGCACTCTCACACTTCAAGTCTACACTACACCTCCTTCTGTGTTTCTGTCTATCTGTGCATTTGGGGTAATAATAATAAACTGTTAATAAACAGGACAAATGTGAAATGAAAGCTTGCATCTATAGATTTAAAACTGTGTTTCACTCTTTTGGTTTGCTGTTACGACAGGATGAGTCATCAAGAATTACTTGTGAGGGGATATATATATCCATCCATCCATCCATTGTCTATCCCGCTTATTCCCTTTCGGGGTCGCAGGGGTCTGCTGGAGCCTATCCCAGCGCGTTAAGGCGAGAGGCAGGGATACACCCCAGATGGTCGCCAGCCAATCGTGGGGCACACACACCATTCACACACCATTCACTCTCACACTCACACCTATGGGCAATTTAGAGTTTACCAATTAACCTGAGCATGTTTTTTGTATTGTGGGAGGAAACCGGAGTACCCGGGGAAAACCCACGCAGACACGGGGAGAACATGCAAACTCCACACAGAAAGGCCCCAGACCCAGGCCCAAGGCGGGTCTTGAACCTGCGACCTTCTTGCTGTGAGGCAACAGTGCTACCCACCGCACCACCGTGTCGCCCCGGGGATATATATATATATATATATATATATGTATGTATACAGTACTACTCGGAAAATTAGAATATTGTGTAAAAGTTGTTTTATTCATGCAATTCAACATAAAAGGTGAAACCAATACATTTTATAGACTCATTACAAGCAAAGTGAGATATTTCAAGCTTTTATTTGTTTTGATTTTGCTCATTAGGACTTGCAGCTTCAGAAAACCTCAAATTCAAAAACTCAGAAAATTAGAATACTGTTAAAAGCTTCAGTATTGAAGGCTCAAAGTGTCACACACTAATCAGGTAAGTAATCCAAAACACCTGCAAAAGGGTCCCGAGCCTTTAAAAAGCCTGTGTCTTTGGTTTAGAAGAATTCACAATCATGGGGAAGACTGCAGATCTGACAGTTGTGCAGAAAACCATCATTGACTCCCTGCACAAGGTGGGTAAGACACAAAAAGTGATCGCAAAAGAAGCTGGATGTTCTCAGAGTGCTGTGTCAAAGCACATTAATGGACAGTTAAGTGGAAGGCAGAAGTGTGGAAGAAAACGGTGTACAAGCCGGAGGGATGACCGCAGCCTGGAGAAGATGGTCAGGAAAGGGCCATTCAAAAGTGTGGGGGAACTTCATAAGGAGTGGACTCAAGCTGGAGTTGCTGCTTCAAGAGAAACGACACGCAGGAGGATGCTGGACATGGGCTTCAAATGTCGTATTCCTGTTGTCAAGCCGCTCCTCACGAGCAAGCAACGCCAGAGGCGCCTTAGCTGGGCTAGAGAAAAGAAAGACTGGACTGTTGCCCAGTGGTCCAAAGTCCTCTTTTCTGATGAGAGCAAGTTTTGCATCTCATTTGGCAACAAAGGTCCCAGAGTCTGGAGGAAGACCGGAGAGGCGCAAAATGGAAGATGCATGAAGTCCAGTGTTAAGTTTCCCCAGGCTGTGATGACTTGGGGATCCATGTCAGCTGCTGGTGTTGGTCCTCTGTGCTTTATCAAGTCCAGCATAAACGCAGCTGTCTACCAGGACATTTTAGAGCACTTCATGCTTGCTTCAGCTTTATGGGGATGCAGATTTCATCTTCCAGCAGGACTTGGCACCTGCCCACACTGCCAAAAGTACAAAATCCTGGTTCAACAACCATGGGATTACTGTGCTTGATTGGCCCGCAAACTCACCTGACCTGAACCCCATAGAAAATCTGTGGGGCATTGCCAAGAGAAAGCTGAACGGGAAGAGACCAAACAATAAAGAAGAGCTCAAGGCCGCGATTGAAGCATGTTGGTCTTCCATAACACCGGAGATGTGCCACAACCTGGTAGCATCCATGCCGTGCAGGATTAAGGCAGTCATTCGTTCAAAAGGGGCCCCAACCAAGTACTAAGTACAGATGCAACATTTTATTTTCAGAGGCCTGACATTTTTGTATTTAAAATCCCTTTTTTAAATTGATTTCAAGCAATATTCTAATTTTCTGAGTTTTTGAATTTCAGGTTTCTGAAGCTGTAAGTTCTAATGAGCAAAATCAAAACAAATAAAAGCTTGAAATATCTGACTTTGCATTTAATAATACTATAAAATGTATTAGTTTCACCTTTTATGTTAAATTGCCCGAATAAAACAACTTTTACACGATATTCTAATTTTCCGAGTAGTACTGTATATATATATATATATATACAGCTACACATGCTCAGGTAAGAAACTGATTTGATACCGTCCTAAGAAAATGAAAATGCTTTAAGATTTCTTTTAAACATGGAAACAGTATCGTGACAGATCTCAGCTCATGTGGTAGTTTGTTCCAGAGAGCAGGACCAAAACAACCAAAAAACGCCTCTGAAGACCTGGATCTTATTCTGGGTACCATCACAAGATGACCCGAGGGGGTCAGACTGGACTGTAGTCAGAGAGCAGGTCAGGAATATACCAAGGAGCCAAAACATTAAGTGCTTTGTAGACGATTAGCAGGATTTTGATTACAATTAAACAATTATGTAGAGCCAAAGAAGAGATCAATCTGGTATAATATCTTTACACTTGCATGTTCAGGTTAGATTATAGTAATATTGAAATTATATTTTTGTCAAACTACATTTTTTACAGCGTAAGCTAAACAAAGTAAGCCACCGTTAAATTCAAGCCAACTTGATGATCCAAGAATCTTGGTAAAAAAGTGTGCACTTCCCGTATTGTTCAATCACGACTCAGCTCAGAAATATAAGAGTAAAATGGCAGGATCTCATCAGCATCATGTGTACTGTGCCACGAGTTTAACGACGGCAGTCGTGGTTTTAGCTCTAATTTTGCTCTCATAATTGAACTAAATAGCTTAAAGTCCCTTGTGGGTTTTCTTTAGGGAAAACATACACCCAACAATTTATTTTTTGACTAATAGTGAATAGATGCCTCTTTTTAATGCGATCCAGATTCAACAGAACACTATTACAGTATGACGCATGTTTAATGTCTTTTCTCAGGATTTAATTTGTTGATGGGTTGTGTTGTTGCTTCAGCTGCAATTCACCATGTGCAGAGTTGGCTCAAATGGTGAGCAACGTGATGGTGCTGATTACTGTATTTTTTTTTTTTTTTGGTGTTGCTCATAGTGTAGGTGGAGGTGTGTGGGTGTGTAGAGGCTGCATTCTGCATGTAATGAGTTCAGCCTCTCCAGAGCCAGTTTGGTACAATACACTGCTTCAAAAAAAGAGCCAACTAGGAAGAGATTAGCCTCTCAGTATGAAATATAACTCTCTGCTGGGTTGTTAGAGGGTTGAATCTACGGAGTGGTGTGTGTGTGTGTGTGTGTGTGTGTGTGTGTGTGTGTGTGTGTGTGTGTGTGGTTTGATTTAAGGTTAGCCAGATCAATAACTTTTCAAATTCACGTTTGAAAATGTTGAAGCGGAAAGAAAATGTTCACACTTCAATGATGACAATCTTTACATCTGTTTCAATGTGTTTCATGGCCACTGTTATCAGTATGAGACATGTTTCCCTTTGGATTCATGTTATTATGAATTATTTATACCAGGAAAAACTGGATTTCTTTGTCTATAGTGCAGGAAAAATGCAGGATAAGCAAGGCGAGACGAGACAATATCACTGATATCAGCACAATTGGTGTTGGGCACCGTTTCACAAACTTTTGTAACTAACATTTAGAAGCAATCTGGCTCTAATTATGTAAGAGTTGTAGGAGTTAAAGGTTAACCTGGTTAATCTCTCAGGTCAGATATATATTTTGGGCCTAAGACATTTAGTTCATTAGATACATTGATATAATGTCTGAACTTGAATTAATGTGAGCTTTTCTCCTCTCTCTATCTTTGTCAGGATCCTGGCAGCAGTTTTGATTTGTACTTTTCGGGAGTAAAGTGGGAAATAGATCATTTCAGTGAACTATTCAAGCCATGTATTCGTTTTTTCTAGGTCAGCTGTAAATCAGGATTGGGTAGCACCAACTTTTTCATCAGTAAATTTAGCTTATGTGTTCTTTTCGTGTTCTTAGTATCAAAGTAGTGAGTTACTAAATTATGTCATCATTATCTCAATGAGTGTAATTTATAGTACATTATTATTGCAGCATTTTAAATCATACAGTATTCTTCCTTCACCCTTCAATCTCAGCATATACACCATAGTAGAGATAGTTTAATCCATCAACAGATCCACCTGACCTTTCTTGATTTGTGTTTCTAATCTCTTATTTTTTGTTTTATTTTAGAAAAGCTTAAAGATACAAATTTCGAAAGCACTTCCCCACTAAACTGAAGAACTTTCTGGGACATGCAGCCACTAAACGTATAATCTACTATTGACTACTACTGATCCAATACACTTTTTTGCCAATTCAGCAAGAAGCTCAAAAATTATGCCCTTAAGCTGTCTCTCCTGTTTATGCACTGAAAATAAATCTAGTGTTTCTTACACAGCCCTGCTCTGTAAACGGGTTCAAAGCTGCAGCAGAGCTGGATACCACATCAGGTACGATGTACAACCTAAAAGAAATGTGATCCAAACTTTGAAACCAGTCCTGGTCGATTCTAAAATAAAATTCAGTAACCACATGGCATCTACTCATTTGTCACATAAAATGTTTTTAGAAACACATTTTAGGGAACAGATGTCATAATAGTAAAAAAAATTCCAAACGAGCCACACTTCTCAAAGTCAAATTACACACCTAGATAATGTGATTAGAATTTAACTTTCTCCGGACACAAAAAAAATATTTTTTAAGCATAGCTTGATTAACTTCTGCATTGGATTTGTTAAGTTGTTGACTATCATCTGCACTGCTAATAGTTTATTTTAATGGTCAGATCTAGTAGAATCATGAAAAAAAGAAATAAAACAGGACCAAAAATTGAACCCTGCGGTATTCCATATGATATCTTTTATTGTTATTTCTATCTGTCCAGTAATATATGAAAATTAGTCTATACACTATCTCAAGCTGAACGTTGTGGTGCTGAATTTTGTATCCAACAGGAAACAAATAAAGAAACAACAGAAAATGACCCGTGTGCTTCTGTGTGTGTAGCAGTGAATCATGAGCCACCATGAACAGAAAAAATATTTACTTTAATTTTGCGGGAGCCTCCACTGAATTGCTGTGCTCAAAGAGCAGCCTTGAAGGAGCCATGCTGCTGCTGCCTGCCTTTGTGTTTGGTTTGAGGGCTGTTTCCACAGACTCCCACTCCTCTGCTCCCACGCTGTCTCCGTGTCTCTCGTTGTGTCATTCCTTTGTCTGACACACTCACTCACTCACCGCAGTACATTTACATGCACCGTAAAACCCAATTACTGCTAATAACAACACTCAGGCAGTGGCTATTGTGTCAGAGCTCCATTAGAGCCTCGGAATAACAGAACGGCAACAGAAACACTTTGTGAGTGTTTTTGGTTTGCCGTGCTGATTAATTAAGTTTAATTTAATGTAGTTTAATATTTCTCTACCAATAGCTGCGCTGCTGCTCTCACACATGCACAGAATCACATACATGCATACCACAGTTTATAATGTTGACATGTAATATAGGTGATTTAATAACCAAAACATCATGCTGCTTAAATTTTAATCTTAATGATTAAATAACAAAAGAATAATTCTACAATTAATAATACATTACAGTTACATGAGTGTTATGATAATTGCATGGTAATTGAATTATTTGTGTGGTTGCAGTAGGGCTCATTCCCAATGTTGTTGAACTGTTTACGCTTCCTTTCTCCATAATAATCAATATGATTACATTATTGTTTTTTGGTTGGTTTTCAATTATATTATTTCATTTACATGTTGAAATTGTATGTTAAATGTTTAGGAGTGCATAGTTTGCTGTGCTAAATATTGTGTGTTGATTTGTGTTTGATGCCTTCTGGAGAACAGTTTTCTCCACACAGTTGGGCCTTTGGCAAACGAGATGATTTCATATTATTGGCCATTATTGAAGCTCACCGCAAAGTTCATCTGGTGACACAGCATCTTGCAGCTAAAAAGGTTATCATCCTGCTTTAGCCACTTTTTCAGATCGCAAAAGGAGATTGTACTTGTCCCCAGTTTCATGAATGATGTGTCACTCGCTCACCTTGTATAAAGCAGATGCAGCTTTTTTTTTTGGTTTTAGCTTCCTGTCCCTGCTGAGTCAACACTGTTGACCACAAAAAGCAGATCATTGTGAAACACTCCAACATTTCACATTTGAAAATGTTAGCGTGGAGAAAAAGGTTCACACTTCAATGATGATGATCTTGACATATGTTTAGATTTTTAGATTTTCTTTAACAGCAAGTAATCACTGCTCCCTCTAATCGAGACGCACATGTTGAGGCATTAATTATTGATTGATTATTGACGGTTGACTTTAGGAAAAGATTCTGCAACATTCTGAAAAGCACAGTAAGCTTTGCAGCTTGCTTGCTTTTTTTCCCTGAACAACAGTGCTTTTAGATTTATCTGCATGAGTGTGAACACAGCCTCACTCATTCACTCACTCACTCTCTCGTCCTCTCGCTCTCTCTCCCTCCCACTTCTTTCAGGAGAGATTCTGCGTGGGCGCACACTTGAATTTCTGCCATGTGCTTTCTACCCCTGCTCACACACATACACACACACACATGCACACACACACATATATACTGTATACACCTTCCCCCACACTGCCCAAAGATTTGATCAGTTTGTATATTTGCATGTGTGCTACAGAGAGAGAGACAGAGAAAGAGAGAGATGGAGAAATCTTGAAATTGATTCTGTTTAGAATCATTTTCACAACTATATTAATTAGTGAAAGCCTTTATGGTTACTGGTCATCAAATGAGCTGCTGATATTGAGTTGAGATGCAAAATGAAGCTAAATTTTTGCTGATTTATTACAGAATTAACAACACTCACAGTAATAGTTGTAACTAGTCAATGTATAGTTGTATAATAGCTGTGTGTCATAACATTATCATTTTTTTCCAATTGTGATTACATAAAATGTCTACATTGAACATCTTTTTGCACAAAGGTACCTGTCCTGTCCAGAGTTGACCATCAAGGAGACCGTGAGCTGTTGAATGCTGTTTGTCAGTGTTTGTGTGTAGGTGGAGGGACGTCAATGTGTGCGTGGGCAGATGTGAGTAGAGATCCTGCCAGGTGAATGTGGCTGATGCATACAGCCGCACAGCGCTCACTGGCTGTGCATCTGTCTTCATGCGATAAGATCAGTTTATTATTCGCCTTCTTCTCTTACAAACATTTGTTTCCTTTTTCCTTCTTTGGTGATTAATATAGCCAGACATGATGGAGAAAAAAAAATGTGTGTGTGTGTGTGTGTGTGTGTGTGGTCTATCAGGATCCTGGCCACTGCTGGAGCCCACATGAACATCCCCGTAGATCTCCGGACCCTGAGGGCCGTGCGGGTCTTGAGGCCTCTCAAACTGGTGTCCGGCATCCCCAGTGAGTCACTGACTGACCTCTGATCTTGCGTTGTAAGGTCAAACAAACAAGTATAATGCCGCAAGCAACATCATCTTCAAGGATATTTTTTTTATCCAGATCTGGTTGTTTGAAAAGAAAAGTGTTTCTCAAAGGATTAAGTCAAATATAAAATACCTACTCTGTCCAGAGTTGACCATCAAGGAGTCTTGTATACTGCCTATTGCCTTTTTAACTTGACATCTAAGTTTTAAGCATTGATTTATTTCCCCATTGAGAGAGCACATTATTATTTGTTATATTCAAAAGATACTGATTTATTCCCCAAGGCATGCACTTTAATTTTATATAAACCCAAACAAACTGTTTGTTTGAAATAGGAGTAGCTCGCCAGTCTTGATATCAACTTACTGCACTTACAGTAGTACTGCTTGGGTTTTAAAGTATGCTCTTATAGACTCACAGACGTAAATTAAGTTGCACCAATATGTCTCTGTACAATTTAGTCAGCCGGTCAGTACGCTGGAATCCCATCATGTTAGACAGTAGAAGTTATTCACTAAACTTGATTCCAGTGGTCATCAATCAAAGTAGCTGTTTCATTCTTTTGAAAACAAAATTAGGAAGAAACTACTGGGAGATAAAACAAACCTCTAATATTTTGGATTTTCCATTGGCCTTGTCATATGTAAGCATTAAAACAATGCACACCACTGATGTGTCCTTTGATTCAGATGCTCTTCTCTTTGTGGAAACCTTTAGGCCTGCAGATTGTGTTGAAGTCCATCATGAAGGCCATGATCCCGCTGCTCCAGATCGGCCTCCTCCTGTTCTTCGCTATCCTCATGTTTGCAATCATTGGCCTAGAGTTCTACAGCGGGAAGCTCCACCACACCTGCCTGCCGTCTGTCGACATCCTCGGTACGATCCGCATGCTACTCGCACCATCAAGTCTGTGCCGACGAATGTGGTGATGTTTGCATTACTGTAAACAGCATGTTTTTTAGTATCAGGCCCTAAAATAGCCCACGCTTAAGGTTTTGCTCTAAAAACAACAAACCACAACGGCCTCCCCCTTCTCGTAATAATTCTTGGAAGGCAGCATAATGTCCAACAGTTAGAGCGGATAAGGATGGATTTTGGCTTGACCAGCTCACCATCTGCTGGCAGGTTTACCCCCTGTCCGGATGGCACCTGCTTCCATCACAACGCCAGTGCCTTTAGAAGAATGTTGCTCTGTGATTCATTCTTTTGTTGTATTTATGATTAGCTACAGCTGGCGTGCCAGCAGGTATATGTTTGGTTGATTCATTGTTCTCAGAGGATGAGAACATCTTTGTTTGAGAAACCGAGTCTTTCCTAGATTACAGAAGCAGAGGGCTCAGAGGTATTATTAGAGTTGTTGCTGGCTACTGCTTAATTAGTCAACAACTACTCTGTAATCACAAACCCCACCACAGCATTTACTGTCATAGCCCGACAATACTCCAAGATTGGATTGAAATGTAAAACCTAAATTATTTTAAAGAATTTAGAGCAGTAGAAATAATTCCACCAATCCTTTAATTCTCAAATATATTTTAATACATATTTCTCTTCTATTACCTCATTACATATGACCATTCTCCTCCCTCAATTATGCATTAGATCTGATTTTATTTCAATGGTGAACACAATTTTTTGCTGTTTTTCTTACTACTGAAAATTGTTTTCACAGGATTTTGGCAAGAACACTTCTTTCACTCAGATACATAAAACTGAATACATGATCTACAATTAGATGCTTATTCTTTTTTTAACATAATGAATGGAAATACACAACACTCACACGGAAACAGGCAGGAATAATGAAATCGGTTTGAATTAAAAGTTAGTCTAATGAATTAAATGAGTAGCCTAATATAGTTCTCTTTCTCATATAATTCTTATATTTTAGTGAGTTGTTCATGTGCTGGTCAGATTTTGTCACCTTTTTGCAGATCAGGGCTCCCAATCTTCATGCTAAGTTAGCTAACCAGCTGCTTGCTCTGGGTTCATATTTAATTGAATATATATGAGGGGAAAAATAATGAACTATTCCCTCAAAACTCTTGCAGTGTAATTGAGTAGAGTGGATATGTGATACCAGATGGTTGGAAAAACAGGGCATGACTGGGAAGTAAGGCGCTAATGTATCCTACATGCATCACAACAGCATGTAGCATACATTACTTCTATCAACAGGAGACCACAGCAGGTGTTTTTTTTTTTTTTGCATAGACAATGAGACTGTGGACTCGTCTGAGTTGGCGTTTGCATGCGGTGTGAGGAAGTGTCCGGAGAGATACGACTGTAACGACACCTGGATCGGGCCCAATGACGGCATCACCCAGTTCGACAACATCCTGTTCGCTGTTCTCACCGTCTTCCAGTGCATCACCATGGAGGGATGGACGGCCGTGCTCTATAACGTAAAGTCTACATCAACAAATTAAACTCCTAAATCAAATCTGCTCTTAGGCACATTTAATATCTTGAATCTAATTTGCAGACCAACGATGCCTTGGGTATCACATGGAACTGGATGTACTTCATTCCTCTCATCATTATTGGCTCGTTCTTTGTGCTGAACTTGGTGTTGGGGGTCCTGTCTGGGTGAGCATGACTCCTCCTCTCTGTGTAATGTTGGTGTTTTTCATTTGTGTTGGGGATTTTATGGATTATGTGAGCATTGTTTTGTGTGTCCCTCCTCAGAGAGTTTGCCAAGGAGAGGGAGAGGGTGGAGAACAGGCGGGCCTTCATGAAGCTGCGGCGCCAGCAGCAGGTGGAGAGAGAACTGAACGGCTACAGAGCCTGGATAGACAGGGCAGGTACTGGGCAGCTGAAGAACTTGACATTCGTTATGACTGAGTAGCAATGAGGTATATAGATATATACTGTGAGTGAGGAGGCAGAATTTTAATAAAGATGACTAAGAAGTCACCCTGTAATGATTAATTGATTGATTGCAAAATCTTTTGATAATTGATTAAGATTTGAGTGAGTTTTTAAAAGAAAATTCTCTGGTTCCAGCTTCTTAGATCTGATTATTTTCTTGTTTTTCAGTCATTTGTAACAGTGAACTGATGATCTTGGGGTTGTGGTCTGACAAAAAGAATCATTTATTAATCATTCAAATAATATAATATAGAAAGGTTAATCAACTATCAAAACAGTTGCACTAACTACAATCTACCTCTAAATTCAACTCACTAGCAGTGCTGTACGCCCTGCAGCCATTGCTCCATATAGATTCAGCCTTTTTTTCCACTTTGATCACCATTTTAGAGATTGTATAACCAGATGTGCGAAAGCCTTTATCCATACATGCATAAAAATTGTTCATGGATGAGCTGATTTTCCCACTCGTCTATGACTTCTTGGGAAATACATTTATCCGCCTTCTTGTCAAGCATTAGGTGAGAAGATCCAAATGGCTTGCACATCCTTAAAAAGTGAACAGACAGACAACAGTGGTTACAGACTTTTTTTTTTTTTTTTTTTTTTTGGATCTAGAGTAGCTCTGTTGAGATGCACACTCAGTGCTGTAATGGCAATCTACATCGCTGGTCTCCCACGCAAGTAGAGTGTGAGAAAAAGGTGATACTGACTCACTGACTTAAATTTGTGCACATGTACATTTGCGCACGCGTGATGTGTGTGTTTACGTGTGTGTCTGTGTGTGCGCGCAAGAGGGCCACCACACATATCTGTGCATGCATAGATGTGGATGAGTGTGGGTAGAGAAAGAGTTAGAGAGAAATACAGGAGAGAATAAGCGCTTTCTCTGAAGAAGGTCACACAGGCCCCCGGAAGCAGCATTTACATCAGTTTAGCTACAGTTCCTGTAAATGTTTACCGGATCTCAAAGAATACAACCCCGCGATATCTTTTTCCACATCTCATGATGTAACCTGTGCCTTGCTGAAAACAATAAGGTCTGTGTATAATCTCCAGTTCTATTTCACTACAGAGGAGGTGATGCTTGCAGAGGAGAATAAAAGTTCAGGGAGATCACCGTTGGACGGTAAGTTTAAACACTTTAGATAAAAAAAGAAAAAATCTGTAGCTACTCACACCTGTAACTGATTATTATAAGTTATATGATGACCACAGAAAACACTCCCGTCTATTGGATTAACTGATTAAAAGCATGCTTTATACACCATAGCTCAAATATACTGCCAGGCTCAGTTTGCCTACATCTCAAAACAGTATCTGAGCCTAAACACATTAATTTAGAAACACATATAGCAGTAACCTACACAGGGTCATTACACTATACAAGACAAAAGAAATTTATCATAAGTCTGGTTTTACTTCACCTATCAACACAATCTAAAAACTGATATGTAGATCAACACTTTCAACATTAGATCAAGCCTTTTTCTTACAATAACTGCATTTTCATGTCTCTTCTTACATCAGTGTATGTTCATGTCCTGCCTAATATACAGATTGTCTATTAAGACTATAAAAACAGTCCAACACACCCTCATTTGGCCAAACATAAATAAACTACTTAAGCTTCCACTATTCTATAGGAATACATACTTCCTACAGGCACTGCAATACTTGTAAATAACAAAATATATAAAGTGAGGGTGTAACATCAGTAATTGACAACAGACACGCAGGCCGACTGAAATCATAGTGCATGTATTTTCTGCTCCAGTCTGTAAATAACTGTATGTTCTACTTAAAAAGGAAACAAAAAATGGGGTATATTTTTTTGTTTTTATGATGACATCCTTCTGGTTTTAGATGCGATTTGTTGTAGTAGTGCTTCTTCTCAGCATAGACTGTATACATAATTATTTATATAGTGTCTGGTTCTGCTGACACAGATGGAGATCGCTCTCTGTTTCCATACAGCCAATTAAATTGCTTAATTTGAAACCATGTTTGCATAAAGCAGTAATGACTAACAACCAGACAGCAGCCCAACACTCTGAATAACCACCCAGATTTCCCGCTGAAGTCGCCTTCTCGTCTAACTTATAAATATGAAAACACGTGCTGTCCTGCATTCAGCTTGTTGAACAAGCGACCAAAACAAACATTCAGTTCGTTACTCTCCAATATCACTGTCTAGAGCACATTGTCTGCCCAGCGCTGGTATTAATTAGATCAACAAGTTTATTTACTTGTTGTCTCTCGCTCCCCTGCTGGAGCTCAGCACGCCAGCTGCTGTCAATCAAACACAAATACCAGCATACCGCTCCAGACGTAACACTCTCTGTAGCATTTTTAATAAATAATGCCTTGTGTTCGGACACTTAATTCTTGCCTTAGTTGAACACTTAGATCTGTTTTATTACCTTTAGTACCTTTAATACCATTTACTTGATACTCTACTTTTTAACAGTAATATAAGTCTATGCACAATTAAAAATACACTGTAATATACATCATTATGTTTTGATAAAAGTCATTAGATTTTTTTTCATTTTGCAATTTTCTCAAAATTTAGTTAGGAAATTAGTAAATGTGGCTTTTTGTGGAATATTTCAGTGCTGAAGAGAGCCAGTAAGAAGACTGGTGCACGGAGAGGAGCTCCAGGAGACGAAAAGTATACGGACATGTCTACTGCCAGTGAGTAAAAAAACTACACAGTTACTCTACAGCCGCTGTCTGATCAGGTACGGTATACTCCTTGTGTGCTCCTTCTCTCGCCTCTGATTCTCTCTTGTTCTCCCTCAGGCATGTCACGTTCCAGGATGAACTTCCGTAGCGGTCGCCGTGGACCCGCTGCGTACCTGCGGCGTAAAGAGCGCATGTTACGCATCTCCATCCGCCGCATGGTGAAGACAGACACGTTCTACTTGATGGTGCTCAGCCTGGTGGCTCTCAACACCATCTGTGTGGCCATCGTCCACCACAACCAGCCCGACTGGCTCACCATCTTCCTCTGTGGGTTTCACCGTTTTTTTTTTGTTTTTTTTTTATTTAATAACTTTCATCAATGACTATGATTTTTGTCTCCTCTCTAGACTATGCAGAGTTTGTATTCCTGGGACTGTTTTTGGCTGAGATGTTTTTGAAAATGTATGGCCTGGGTTTCCGGCTCTACTTTCATTCATCTTTCAATTGCTTCGACTGTGGGGTGAGGTCCTTCTATGTCTTATTCTGACTCCATAATACATGTGAAAATTAAATACTGACTCAGAGTTGTAAAATTATGTTTAGGTTATCTTTAGTCAGATTCTGTGGTTTACAGTGTAGTAACATCTTTTCAAATATGATTCTTTTACCTTGAAATCTTGAAAAAAAATGTAATTTTTAGAATATAAATCAAGGAGCGACCCATTCACATGCAAACATTATCATCAGCCTACACCATTAATACCGTTTCACATCAAGACAAAAAAAAGGAGAGCACACACACGCGCACACACATTGGTTGGAGGTTGCCAAATCACTCTAAAAAAAAAAAAGCCGTCTGTTTGATCCATGAATCGTATGCTTTAGCTGTTTTATAGACGATTCGCTATGATCTGAAGGCTAAAACATATGGTGGTGGGTGTCTCTTAGGCAGTTTTCATTTGCTCCTGAATTGTTGTCAGATGGAGCCTGTGAGACATTATTTTTTGCTGTATGTGTCCTAATGTGTTTCGCAGGTTATTGTGGGCAGCATCTCTGAGGTGGTTTGGGGTTTCTTCCGGCCCGGCATGTCTTTTGGCATCAGTGTGCTGAGGGCGCTGAGACTACTGCGAATCTTTAAGATCACCAAGTAAGAGGAACAGGAAGGCATGGGAAGCAACATTTCAGCTGTACCGGGTCTGAGTTGTAAAGTAGTGTTTTGTCTAGATCTCTGTTGAAAAAGATGTTATTTCTTCCTGTCAGGTACTGGGCGTCTCTCAGGAACCTGGTTGTGTCCCTCATGAGCTCCATGAAGTCCATTATCAGCCTGCTTTTCCTTCTTTTCCTCTTTATTGTGGTGTTTGCTCTGCTGGGGATGCAGCTTTTTGGAGGAAGGTAAAAAAAAATAAAAAAAACACCCTGGACATCTTCACTTCTCTGTCATCAAGAATCAAATCTGTGTCCAGGCCTTGATCTCTGGAGCTTGATTTTCATCTATTTAACCTACATGTCAGATAAGATAAGCATGTTTAAAATGGTTCCTACAACCTGCAGTTTGGACGGCAGTTTCTTCAATGGCGAGGAGAGGAAATGACGGAAAGGATGAAAATAGCCAACGCATCCTCCTCCTCCTCTTCCTCCTCCTGTCCTTCCGTGGTCATATCTGACCCCGCTTTCTATCTGCCTTCCATCTAGGTTCATCTTTGAAGATTACACTCCCACCAACTTTGACACGTTTCCAGCTGCCATCATGACAGTGTTTCAGGTTTGGCTCCCACAGATCCCCTCATTCTGCCTGCTCTCCATGACACATTGCACCCTGGGATATTTCTCACCCCAGGCGCAGATTAAACAACTCTGCTCACTCGCTCTCCACCCCCCTGCCTCCGCTATCTGCCCACACAACCATGCACGCATATGCGCACATGAATATCAGACAAGTAAAACGTGAACAAATCCACATCAGATCTGCTATAAAACCAACTGTGCTGAAGTGTTTTGATCCCTGTACATAGTAATTAGTTTTTTCTGTGCTATTTTTAGTACTGTATATTGAACTTGTTTGTAGTCATGGAATATGTTTCCTGTTTTGGTGTATTTTGAGGCTAATGTTCCCTTAAATCAAAAATGAACATCGAAAATAACAATGCCAAATGTTCTATGTATTTCCCCACAGATTCTGACTGGTGAGGACTGGAACGAGGTGATGTATAACGGGATCCGATCGCAGGGCGGCGTGCAGTACGGCATGTGGTCATCAATCTACTTCATAGTGCTTACCCTGTTTGGAAACTGTATCCTTCCATTGATAGAACTGCTGCACCATCAGCAGAGCACATCCACAAATTAAAAATACTCATTGTGCTGGAGAATGGCCTCTGTCAGTGTTACATAATATGTACCAAGAGCCAGTGAGAGGAAATTTGTACTATTCAATTAATGTTGCAATGGTATATTTGCTTCTGAAAATGTAGAAGTAAAAAGTAGCAGGAACAAAGAAAAAGTAAAAAATGAAGAAAAAAAACCCTTCAAATCACTGTGCAGAATGATATGTGTGCAGACACTGACACTCGAAGGCTGTTTTCACATTCATCTGCTGAAAGTGGAAAGTTCCCCTGTGCTCATCGAATGTCTGGTTTTAGGAGGCGTGATTTGTGAAATCAGAAACAGTTTGTAAGCCAAGCTCGTCTAATATTCAATTTACACAACTGAGAGAAACTTGAAGCCCCAGGTGCACAAACACTGTAGTATGTTTATAGAGTAAGTGCTAAATGCACAATACAGGAAGGCAATATCCAAACATGTTGTCTGAATCAAATATTCAGGATTATAAAAGTTCTTTGGTAAACTACCACGAATGACAATGTCAGGTCTTATTTTCTTACGACTGAAGGGGCCAAGGTCCAATATTTACCATCCATCCATCCATTTTCCATACCTGCTTATTCCTCATTAGGGTCGCAGGGGTCTGCTGGAGCCTATCCCAGCGCGTTACGGCGAGAGGCAGGGATACACCCCAGATGGTCGCCAGCCAATCGTGGGGCACACACACCATTCACTCACACACTCACACCTACGGGCAATTTAGAGTTGCCAATTAACCTGAGCATGTTTTTGGACGGGCGACACGGTGGAGCAGTGGGTAGCACTGTTGCCTCACAGCAAGAAGGTCGCAGGTTCAAGACCCGCCTTGGGGCCTGGGTCTGGGACCTTTCTGTGTGGAGTTTGCATGTTCTCCCCGTGTCTGCGTGGGTTTTCACCGGGTACTCCGGCTTCCTCCCACAATACAAAACATGCTCAGGTTAATTGGCAAATCTAAATTGCCCATAGGTGTGAGTGTGTGTGTGAATGGTGTGTGAATGGTGTGTGTGCCCCACGATTGGCTGGCGACCATCTGGGGTGTATCCCCCTGCCTCTCGCCATAAAATGCGCTGGGATAGGCTCCAGCAGACCCCTGCGACCCTGAAAAGGAATAAGCGGGATAGAAAATGGATGGATGGATGGATGTTTTTGGACTGTGGGAGGAAGCCGGAGTACCCGGTGAAAACCCACGCAGACACGGGGAGAACATGCAAACTCCACACAGAAAGGTCCCAGACCCAGGCCCAAGGAGGTCTTGAACCTGCGACCTTCTTGCTGTGAGGCAACAGTGCTACCCACTGCTCCACCGTGCCGCCCGCCAATATTTACCACTTTTTTTTTATTTTTTTAACTTTCAACAATTTATTCCGCATATGACCAGAACTTCATGTAATATAGAGAAATTGCAATTCTTGAAAGGTTCCCAAACTTTTGTGGCTTCTTAACTGCTTTTATGACAGATACGCTGCTCAATGTGTTTTTGGCCATCGCTGTGGACAATCTGGCCAATGCACAGGAGCTGACAAAGGTTTGCACTGTTGTTTTTTTGCCATTTTACAGACAAATGAATCTGTTTTGTAGAGTCATCACAAAAGTAAGATATAACTCTTCTAGTCTCTGAATGTGCAAGCTCATTTTGTTATTTTGTCAGGATGAAGAGGAGGAAGAGGAGTTCTTCAACCAGAGGTACGCCAGAGGAAGAGATGGCTTGATATCTGAGTAAGTTATTGCTTAACAGCGAACATAATCCACGTTTTTTCCGGGTGAGATACCGTGAGCATTCACATCCCTTAAGTAGTTCTGGAGATACTTTCTGCAACGTGTGACTGTTTCTCAAATCGACTCCCCTCTTGAGGAAAAGGAAAAAGAAATGGAATTGGACTGATAATCTTGTCCATGGCTCAGACAGTTGTGTTGTTTAGTGGCAGGCGCACGGAGTGGATGTGGATGGAGGTTCAAACTTTGATCATCCAGCTACTTACTGGAGAGGAGATGTCAATGACCTCAATATTTCTACAGCATTATTGATTGTGGGCACAGAGAAACAGGTGTAGGTGTATTTTCCTCAGTTCTTTCAGTTGCATGGTGAAAGGTTAAAGAGACATTAACATCACAGCTATAAATATGCATTAAAAGTTATCAAAAAGCATGACCCTCTGCAGACATTATTATTAAAACTCCTTCTGCAATGGTCTCGGCCTTTGATTGGTAACAGGCAGCCTTATTGATTCTTTGGCGACTTTCCTCCTCTGGTGACCTGTCGGCTTTCCTGCAGGTCTAATGATCTAGTAAATTGTGTGGAGGAGAGCAGGAGGTATTTTTCAAAGGTTTTTTAGGAATGTGTCATTTCCCACTGGGAGGAGATACACAATGTGACACATTTTGGCTAAAATTCTAACTAAGGACTCCACTGTCACGCTGATCACACAGATTTGTTATTATAGTGTAAATCCACCGACCATCAGGGGGATTAGTAACCGTTTCTTAAACCGGCTGCTGCTGATGTGTACTTGAATGTTCTGCAGGGACACACCCGTGTCTTATCTGGCTGAACCACTGTACTTGTCATTTCGCAGGTTTAACCCTATTAATTATACATTTCATGTACATTTGCACCAATGGTTTTGGTAGATCATTTTGATCTATTTATCAGTCTATGTGCATGCAAGTAAGATGTGAAAATTAACATGCAGAGCCTTGAAACCGCTTGTGATATTTCTTTTGGCTTTATTTTTTTATTACGTTGATGATTCGGTGAGGATAAAACTCCCCTTTGTTACCTTCATTTTTAAAATCAAACCACAGAACTAAACTATTTGGTAAATTATCTAAGCAAGTTGGCTTTTCAAGTGTTAACACAAGCAACAAGAAAGTGTCTATGAAACAGTTTTTCTCACAATGCCAAACATTCACTATGATGAATTTCTGATACTGACGTTTTTTCTCTGCAAGTTGATTTTTACACCACAAACAATAGATAGACACTAGTAGTTTTCTTTAAAAACCTGTAGTTAGCAGGAATAAAAAAAAAAACGTATGTGGTTTGTAATTGATAACATAGAACATACAAAACTAAAAAACACCCCTCTAGCGGTGACACTGAATGTATCATCTGTCTGTTACATATTTAAATGTTAGTCTTGTACGTGTTGCAGCTATCAAGATGCAGATTTTGATGTGTATTACAGTGTTTTGCTGGTTCCATCACGTTGTCTTGTTTTATGACTGTTAAGTGGCACTGACCAAAATGTTTTGTATCATTCATCACTGAAATTAAACCTACTTACTGTATGTTTGAAAATACTGATTTGTGTAAAATTAATTACCAGCTTAAATAAACATGTTATTTATCATGAATTGGACTAGTTTGCTCCCCACATATTTTGGACTGTGCCACAACAAATGTTCTGTGTATGTTGTAAAACACTAATGTCTTGTTTTCAAATAATCACTCATTTATTACATGGACAGCAAACGAATCTGAATACCAGTAAGTAACATTGTATGCATCTCTGTCACTCAAAAATCCTCCTCTGATTTTCCCTTCTCAATTATAGAGATTATTTTCTAGATTTTACACTGTTTGTACTACCCTGCACTTCCCATTTTTGTTCTTGTGGGTCCCGTTTTCTTTTTATCTGTCTTTACCTCTTAGGTATCTTTATTTTATTTCTTATTTTTGGATGTCTTCGTTTTTTTTTAGCTTGAAGTATTTTGCATACTTTGCACATGGGAAATTATTTGTGTTACTTATCAACCAACATTATGTATTAAGGACTGGTCCTTTCTTGCAAGTTTCAGTGTGTTTTTTTTTTTGGTACAACTGGTATGCTTTATGAACAGTAGATTGTATCCACTGGTCCTTTGAAGCAGTAATTTGACATTTTGGAAAATATTTTCTTTCTTGCAAATAGTTAGATAAGAAAATATATACCTCTGTAATGTCTGTCAGTTAGTTTAGCATGAAGACTGCGAGCAGAGTAAACCTCTAACAAACCACCTCTAAAACTCACTGATTACCTCAATATATCCTGTTGATCAAAAATAGAAAAAACAGCACTTAGTGGTTTTATTGGGGGTTATATGTGGGATTATTTATTTTGGCAAAGTATGCCAGGCAACCATCTGAGAACCCAGGAAGTCACTACATCTGGACAGGATATAGTCCTGCACCTTTCATCAGCGGCTTCTCCCTGTTCATGAGCTCTATGCTAAGCTAACCTGACAAGCTGCTGGTGGTAGCTTCATATTTTCTGTACAGTCATATTAGTGGTATGATACCACTGATATCAATCTTATCATCTTTATTCTTGGCAAGACAGCAAATAGCACATGTTCCAAAATGTCAAAATACTGTGTTTGATGAAATGTGTGATGCCAGTAAATAGTCATGACTTGTAAATTTGGCTCCTTAGTGGAAGAAGAAGACCCTACCTATACAGGAAACGGGCGATCCACCGAGGCCGACCCACTTTCCCGGAGGAGCCGGAGGCTGCGTCAGGAGCAGCAGAGGAGGCGCCGCTCAGCGGCTCCAGCGCCTTCCCCAACCGGCGAGACAGGAGGAGAAAGGTGAACATGTCGGTGTGGGAGCAGAGGGCCAACCAGCTGCGCAAACGCCGCCAGAACGCCAGCAAAGAGGAGCTGTTCAGCAGCCCCACGGAGGACACCCCCGAAACCCCCACCAATGGCCACCACCCCCAGCTTTCCTCGGAGGCCAGCCCGGCTCACCTGCCCGAGTCCCCCATGTCTGTGGGGATGCCCCTCCCCGAGCCCCCCATGTCCATGTCCATACCCGAGCCTCCGTCTTCAGAGCCTCTGGTGAGCCTGGCTGAGGATAAGAGCGGTGGAGTCCATTGGAACACAGGCACAGGACGCCACAGGATGGCCCGTAAGTTACGGCCCAGCCAGGGGCCGGAGGAAGGGGCCCGGCACAGACGCCACCGGCACCGCGAGGCCCGCACCGAGGCCAAGAGCCTGGACTGTGCCCAGTCACCTCACGAGGTGCAACAAGTCAGACGCTCGCTCAGCCAAGAGAGGCAGCTTGACGAGAGGGAGGAAAAGGAAGAAAGAGACGAGAGAGAGAAGGCCGAGGGAGAAGGAGGGTCAGTCCAGGACGATAATGGAGTGAACATCATCAACCCATATGCAGAAGTTGGACAAGACTGTAGCAGGTAAGGCCATTCTCCCTTATATACTATATTATAGAGTTAAATTGATTTGATTGGTTGCCAACTATTACATTAATCATCAATCTTTTGGATAATCCACTAATCAATCACTAATCAATTTTCATCTTCATCTTTGTAAAATACTGATCAACATTTCACACCATTTTATGTGACTAATTGGTTAATAAATAATGAATCATTTATCAAAATAGTCATCAGTTGCAGCCCTACTATAATATACAAACACACAATTCAAAAAAGGGATTAGAACACTCTCGTTAATAAGTGAATTTCACTATCTCTCATTTTATAATTATTTTTCTTGATTATAATCTCGAAAGAATGTACAAAATCTATCACTTACAATACAAGAAACTTAATTAACCATTTGAAATCCCACCGTGACACATAGAGAGTGACACCATGACACTGACGAGAAGAAAATACCCAGCCTTTTCGTGAAAAAACACATCCACAAATGTTGTATCGGCGAGGACTCAAATGAGTACTCATACAGTACTCATTTTGGAAAAAAGTGGTATTGGTGCATCCCTACTAACTAACAAGTAAAGAATGGTAGAAATATGCTTCTATATATTCTATCTATTCTATATAAGTTCTTTGTCCATTTCCCATCATGCCATAACATACTGATGAATGTTCTGTGATGGTCTCTTTCCTATTTCAGAGGCCCTGACCTTCCTGGTCCTCCTCCTGACTGGGCGGAGCAGGGTGAAGCCGGCCACTCAGACCAGTATGATTCCATCCCCTTGGAAACGGCTTTAGAGGCCACAGAGTTCACCGTGCGCGCCATTGAATCCGAGAACCGGCCCGGTTCCCTCAACCGGCACAAGTCCAACCTGGAGGGGAGCGTGGCCATCGAAATGTCTGCACAGCCGCTGCTGGAGCTCACGCCCATGACAGGTAGCGCTGGGACCACTTCCTGCTGCTGTCACAGCCTTTACTGTGAATCATAAGTGGGATTTAGTATCAGTATCGCTCTGTGACACTGTGTGTAGGTGTTCTGACATCTGGTAAGACTGCCACAGACTGTTTTTTCTCCTTTTGTTTTTTTGATGAATCCATTGTGAAGATGACTCACACGATTCTTTCTTTGTCGCTGCCATCCATGTGAAGCCGAACATTTTCCTCCTGTCCGCTCACACCTCTGTGTCTGGGTTTCAGTGAACAGTAAAGAGTTGGAGGCGTACCAATCCGAGCAGACGGAGATGGACGACGAAGAGACGGAGGACGAAGAACCTCCGGTTCCTCCTAAACCTGCAGCTCCTGACAGCATGTTCATCTTCAAGGCCTCCAACCCGTAAGTGACTCCAAATCACGGGTTATCAGCGGCAGCGTTTCTGTGCTCTTTGTGTGAGCTCCACGCAACCGACAATTAACGCCTTCCCCTGGTTGATTTGCAGCATCAGAAAGATCTGCCATTATGTGGTTACTATGCGCTACTTTGAGATGACAATCCTCCTGGTGATCGTGGCGAGCAGCATCGCGCTGGCTGCCGAGGACCCGGTGTGCACCAACTCAGACAGGAACAAGGTGAAGCCAGAAAACTGATCTCTTTGGCGTCTGTAGGTTTATTCATGATCTAAAATCAGACGTACGGGATCATTATAAGAAAAAGAAAATCCAAGAAAAGATTGCACAGTAAAAATTTACTCTAATGTCATTGATGAAGTTTTAGCTTAATTCCAACCTCTCAGGTCCACTGTTTGATCTCAAGTTGACATCACACTGTCAACAACAGAGTGTCGTGACACATTTTGGTTTCAGGCACAAAAAAGGTGAGAAACGACAGTTTTGGCAGTTGCCAGATTGTTTTTCACAAGTCGGTACGATGGAAAGTGTCAAGAGTGACCAAATAAGCACAAATGTGTAAAAGCTACACCGATGTGAGAGAGAGAGACCTAGACTAAAGCTGGGGGAATTATTTAACACCATCGTCTGTATTGCCGGTCATTTTCAACCCTGGTGATGACATTACTCTATGTTTAAAGCAATCCCAGTGATCCTAAACCCAAAATGCCACAGTAAGTTTCTTTCCATCAATTTCAATTATCTATACCTACTTAGTACGCCAGCCAATTCTAATGTGACATTTGTGTCATATCAGCATTATCATAAATATGATTTTATGACGTGTAGCAGTCATGTCAACACCTGAGCTTTAATAACAACTAGCACACAAATTAACTAAGATATATATTCTATTTGGAATACATAGATATAGATTTGCATTATGGGGAAAATAGGATTGGCATTTTTTTGTAGCTTCATTCACACTAGTAACAAAAGGTCAGAACATCTGGGTGTCTGCTATGCAGATTTTGATCATTCTTTTATAAATCTCTCTCTTATAATTTAAACTAATGACTTTAGTATGCCATTATGGTATTTTTAGCCATGCAGGGTGTGTTGCAAGTATATATTTTAGGGCGATGACTTACTCAAATCTCAAGGGAATCAGCTTTTCATGAGTTCATTGCCGATGATTGTGATTAATGTAGGTTTTATGATCTCTGTGGAGCTATGAGTGGGTGTGAGTTTGTGTGAGTGATGGAAAATGAGAGCCTGCACCTTCAGAAAAGTGTTTTTGTGGTTTGAAAAAAGTTCTTATGAATGTCTTTCTCACATTTTTAAATTGCACAGGTCCTTCGTTATTTTGATTACGTCTTCACCGGAGTGTTCACCTTTGAAATGATCATCAAGGTGGGAATGTGAAATGTCTTTTTCTCTGTTTTGAAAACACCTACGACATTTTTAAAGCATTGAACTCGCTGCAGACTTCACATGTCCATGTGGCCGTGTGTTTGTCCTCCAGATGATAGACCAGGGTCTCATTCTGCACGACGGCTCTTATTTCCGAGACATGTGGAACATCCTGGACTTTATTGTGGTGGTGGGAGCTCTGATTGCCTTTGCTTTAACGTGAGTCACTTCATAGTGCCGCCTGGCGATGACTAACAACTGACTCACTGCAGCAAATCTTTATCTGTGCATACAGCATTGTTATAAATGACCTTCCCTCAAAGACGCTTTCCACAGCTTTAAAACTAAAACAATTCATTGACAAAAGGTCAGCTCAAAAACTGCAAATATAGAAGCATGCATGGTCCTGTGCAGAACCGCAGAATCAGCCTCACAACAAACAAAAAACATGGATCTTCATGTGCTTTGGGGGTAACTCAGATGCGGACTGGGTCATCGCTGATGTTAAAAAGCCTCTGCAGGAGTTGTTTTTGTTGTCTTTCTCAGCATGAGTGGGATAAATAACTTAATGGACCTTTTTGTGCCTTCTGTTGTACCGTAGAGGACTGTACTGTATGTTAGTTTCTCTGTTGTGAATATGGCTGTGCCCCTCACAGTGTCTCTCTCTTTATGTCTCAACTTTTTTCTCTGTTATTCCTGTGGATTTTGTCACTGTTGGGGCGACCAGGAATGTGATGGGGTAAAAAATTCAGTCACACTAAACATACACGTCTCCCATAAGCTTCACACATACTTTTTTTAATTTTCTTATCCTTGGTTTTCCTTTTTTCTTTTGTATTAAATGTGCTGTTTTTTTGCCTCCTAATTCTCACCGAACTACAAAGCCTGCCATGTACCAGTTGTAAACATATTTGTTCATTTGAAGACATACATTTTTCATTTGCATCATTAAATTACCCAAACTGTTTCCCAAAATTATTAGTTTCACATTATTTGTTCATATTAACAGCCAAAATCCAAAGTATATGATTTTTAAGTCCAAATACTATAATGAATGCTATTACTTTTAGAGAATCTACACCAAAACAATAGAACTAAACCATAATAATTTTACAGTGTAAGTATAATTTGACAGCAATGCATATTTCAAGGCTAAAGTTCAGTAATTACCAGGGGCACCTGAATGACTCTGTGGAAACACAATCACAGTCAACTTCTGTTTCATTGTCTTTAAAATATTTCTTTTATATTCTTGTATATTGATGTTTTCATTTTTCAATCATAACTGTTCAAAACGTGACGAAATGCTGCATTTCAACGTCTACAGAAACAACAAAGGCAGAGACATCAAGACAATAAAGTCCCTCAGAGTTTTGAGAGTCCTGCGTCCTCTTAAAACTATCAAGAGACTTCCTAAACTCAAGGTACCACATTGATGTCTCTAAAACCTCTCCAGTACTTTGGAGTCACGCCGCTGGTCTCTGATGTTTTGTCCTCCTTCCTTCCCACAGGCTGTTTTCGACTGTGTGGTCACGTCTCTGAAGAACGTCTTTAACATCCTCATCGTGTACCAGCTCTTCATGTTCATCTTTGCCGTCATTGCTGTGCAGCTCTTTAAGGGGAAGTTCTTCTACTGCACCGACAGCTCCATGAACACGGAGAAGGAATGCCAGTAAGTGGATATTTATGAACCACTCTCCACACAGTCCGCCTTTGTCCGTTCCTGCATTACTGTTTGGAATAAATATATATCTGAAAATCCGCCTACATATTGTCACTCAAAGTGAGTAAAAGCATGTTAACTTAAAGGCACATCTGGAATTTCAATGTGGTATCAGGCAGAAGGGGAAATGAATAACTCCTCAAACAAAATATCGAAAGTCAGAACTTTTTGACAAATATGGAGACTTTAAGCAGTATTTTGATGAGTGGATCAGTATCTTAGATTTTCTATTGGTTGTGTGTTAAATATACACATGTTACACTTCAGATGAGCAGTGTCTCATCCCTCTTCTTTTCTCTTTTAATTTACCTTTCACTTTTACTGCAATGTTACCAAACAACTGAACATTCACAGCGATCTAGAAACAGG
Organism: Eupleurogrammus muticus; assembly: GCA_036785175.1. Taxonomy (NCBI): domain Eukaryota; kingdom Metazoa; phylum Chordata; class Actinopteri; order Scombriformes; family Trichiuridae; genus Eupleurogrammus; species Eupleurogrammus muticus. The sequence goes on along the minus strand of JAYKQN010000014.1, from coordinate 12,476,810 downwards.
GTTTCCCGTGGATTACCAAAATCATCATCATCAATCATCATCAATGAATCATGTGTTCATGGTATCATTTCCATCCCAACGTTCTCTGAAAGTCTGACAAAAATCCAGCCTGATTTTTTTGATCTTGCTAAACAGCAGAAAGACAAACTGCCAGCTAAAACAATTATAATAACAATAGGTAATAAAACAATAGCTCTGATGCAAATAGCTCACAAAACAATATGGCATAAAAAGAATCACTTCATTATGAGTGCTGGTATAATCAATCAGGTGAAACAATGAGCTGATGCTGCTCTGCTCCCTACAGAGGTTACTATATCGACTACAGCAGAGACAAGAAGGAGGTAAAGAGGAGAGAGTGGAAGAGACACGAGTTCCACTACGACAACGTGTGCTGGGCCCTCCTAACGCTTTTCACTGTCTCAACTGGAGAGGGATGGCCTCAGTGAGTGCATTTATATTTTAATAAACAATGTAAACCTTAACTTCTATTTTTGTATGAAATTATCAGTTTAAATACACAATTCATAGGTTTGCAGGTTATTTTATTTCCTCTCTATGATTCTGTTTCTCCGCTAGGGTCCTGCAGCACTCTACCGACGTCACAGAGGAGAGCATGGGGCCGAGCCGAGGCAACCGGATGGAGATGTCCGTTTTCTATGTGGTCTACTTTGTGGTCTTCCCGTTCTTCTTCGTCAACATCTTCGTGGCTCTTATCATCATCACCTTCCAGGAACAGGGGGACAAGATGATTCAGGAGTGCAGTCTGGAGAAGAACGAGGTGCTGAGCACCAAAATCCTACAGACACACTCATTTTTCTCCATTCTATGTCCATAACGCATACTGTGTATGCGGATCAACAAATTCTACGAATTTGTACATAGTGTTGTGTATTTTTATTTTTATTTTTTTTTATAGTTTTTATCTTCCTCAGCTTTTATTTTCTTTTCTTTATTCTGTAACGCTGCAGTAACAGACAAATTTCCCTGTTGTGGGATCAATAAAGTTATCTTATCTTATCTTATCTTATTGACATGTTTTCATACAGTTAAAGGTCATCTTCAGCTCTTTGTCTTGTTTTGTACAGTTTTTAAAAAAAAAAATTCTGTCTATCAGAGGGCTTGCATCGACTTCACCATCAGCGCCAAGCCGATGACCCGCTACATGCCCCAAAACAGACAAACCTTCCAGTACAGGCTGTGGCACTTTGTGGCGTCGCCCTCGTTTGAGTACACGGTGCTGGTGATGATCGCCCTCAACACTGTGGTCCTCATGATGAAGGTGGTCTCCACTGCACAATTCATCCGATATTAATCATACTTTAATGGAATATATGTGTTTTCTAATTACAACTATTTTTAGATTGACTTCCTATTCCTTATTCCTCAGTACCACTCAGCCCCAGCAGCTTATGATACAGTCCTAAAGCACCTGAACACAGCCTTCACCGTCCTCTTCTCCATGGAGTGCATACTCAAGATCATGGCTTTTGGTCTTGTGGTGAGTGTTTTAATTACAAAAGATATTCAAATGAGATGTATTAGGCTAAACTAATGTAACACTTAGTCTGTATTGTCAATTTTTTTTTCTGCAGAACTACTTTCGAGATACTTGGAATATTTTTGATTTCATCACTGTTCTCGGCAGCATCACTGAAATAATTGTTGATTTACAGGTAAAACAAATATATATATGAATTTATATTTTTTATTATAAGAGACATGTTACCTAATGATATTTTTAATAAAAAATGTTTATTATTATTATTGTGTATTTATTTATTGGTGGCAGTATTATGTAGGTGTATTTTTTTTCATCACTATCATCAATTATGATATATTCATAAAGGTGGAAGTAAATTAATGCTATCTGATATAAATAAGTAGTAATCATTAATGAGAAAAGGTAGGATTCAAGTTTAAACTTCTTCCTGCTCAGATATTTGTGTTTGATAACTTCTTTTGCACAATTTTTTTACTGTTTGTAGTGACTGTTCTACGTTTATCTATAATTTATATTTTTTCCAATGGTGTTACTCCATTACTGCATTTAAAAAATGTTTACCCTGACTTGAAGACAGCATTCTCTCTTTCCAAGTTTATATCTTAAGCCATGCTGTGATAAAAATTCACCATCTGCGGTTTACATCCTGTCCCCCGTCTGTCTGCCACCCTCTGGTGTCACCCTCTCTCCGACCGTGTGCAGTCGGTGAACACCATCAACATGAGTTTCCTGAAGCTTTTCCGAACAGCCAGGTTGATCAAGCTGCTGAGACAGGGTTACACCATACGCATCCTGCTGTGGACTTTTGTACAATCTTTCAAGGTCAGACATTTTAGGATCTGCTTATTTCTCTCGTCTTTTTAATTCACTCAAACAAACAATATGATCATATCGATCAATCAATGATCATTAAAATGATCACTAATCATCTGTCTTTGCCACCTCTTCCCCACCAGGCCCTTCCCTACGTCTGTCTTCTCATCGCTATGCTTTTCTTCATTTACGCCATAATTGGAATGCAGGTACCTTTTTTTCTTATACTGGCATTAAACACGCTTCCTTACTATCAGATAATGATGGTCTTATTGAAGCAACCTGTTATGTGCAGGTGTTTGGAAACATTAAGCTGAATGACGAGAGCCACATCAATCAGCACAACAACTTTAAGACCTTTTTCAGCGCCCTGATGCTGCTCTTCAGGTGGGCTCATCGGTTCCCAGCCAACTTCACAATGACAGCTTTTTCATTTTTGACACCATTTTATTGCAAAGTTTATCTTAATTTGATGTCAAGCAGGTGTTTTTTTTGGCATTTTTTATTCAAACCACCAGGAGTGCCACAGGCGAGTCCTGGCAGGAGATCATGCTTTCCTGTCTGTCGGGTCAGGAGTGTGAAGCAGACCCTTCCATCGCCCCTCTGACCCTGTCCCCAGACCACGAGGGAGGCTGCGGGACAGACTTCGCGTACTGCTACTTCGTCTCCTTCATCTTCTTCAGCTCCTTCCTGGTCGGTTCATTTGCTTGTCACATTTCCCGTGGCTCTCACAGCCCTGTTTTCCATATCAAAGCTGCTATTGTGCCTGTTTCAGATGCTGAATCTGTTCGTGGCTGTGATTATGGATAACTTTGAATACTTGACACGAGACTCTTCCATCCTGGGTCCCCATCACCTGGACGAGTTTGTACGGATCTGGGGCGAGTACGACCGTCTGGCGTGGTGAGACTCGATCTTGTTGATGAGGCTAATTCACACTTTGCTTATTATTGTTTTTTTGTTTCAACATTCATGTTCTCTCTTCATCCAGCAGAGGGCAGTCAACATGTGTGAAATGTTAATTTCTTAAAGTTTCAAGGCGGATATGTTTAGCACTATGGCAAGCCATTTAACGTTTAAAGGCAAAATTTGACTGTCTATAATTAATGTTGCTGATACCCACAAGTCCTTCTGACCTGTCATAATTACATTTTAAATAGTTGCATCTTTCATTCAAGAAACCTGTAAAGTAATAGTTGAACCAACATACAGTAATATCTGTAAATGTGTTTTGACTAGGCACAGCAGAATTGCAGATATTGGCAATGACGTCACTGAAATGTCGTTCAAATCCTCACGCATCATATCTACAAATGATCATTGTAGATATCTGTAATTCAGTGTATTTGCTTCACTGCCTTGGCCGACAAAAGTGAGGATTCAGCTAAGTAACTTTTCCCAGTCAAAACTGTAATTCGAGATATGTGTAATTACATTCACACTAGGCAGAACAAGTTACAGATATTTCCCATTTCAGATATCTCATGATATCTATAACTCTATAGATATAGATATAGATATAGATATAGATATCATTTTGCCTAGTCAAAACTTAATTTAATTTATCTCAAAAGGGACATGTTCATATCTTTAATTGTGGTGAAATAAATGTAACTTGAACTGGAAGTATGAATGCTCAAATTTTAGATATCTCAAACTGGAGTTACTAGTATTCATAATTCAGTTACATAGATCATAGTGAATATCTCAGAGTGAATTGTAGATATCTTTAATGACAAACTCCATAAACACGGATGGCATTTGTTCTAGGAAGATTGTAGTTGTGGATATCTAAAATGTCCTTTTTGACTATAGGTTAAACAGAATTACAGATATCAGCAGCACATATCCACACTGACTTTTACATGTTGAAGTGGCTTGCTATAGAGTACAGGATAATAAAGCAAACTTATACCTTATCTTCATTAACATTCTGTAGCAGATGAGTAGTACAGTTTGTTAAGCCACTTTTATTAGTCTCTTCATTCTCTGTGTGTGTTCCTGTCCTCACTGAAGCGGTCGTATCCACTACACCGCCATGTATGAGATGTTAACACACATGTCGCCACCCCTGGGCCTGGGCAAAAAATGTCCTGCTAAGATCGCCTATAAGGTACTAACAACCGTTCTTCTCCCTCTGATCTCCTGTGTTTGATGAAACCAAAGCCTCAAATAGAAACAAATGCCATCTCCTTCTGCTCCCTCTCTCCTTGTCCTGGTTGACTCTCAGAGGTTGGTGCTGATGAACATGCCTGTGGACGAGGACATGTCCGTCCACTTCACCTCCACGCTGATGTCACTCATCCGCACTGCGCTGGACATCAAAATAGCGAGAGGTCACGGTCACTGACGAGCATGTCATGCATGCTGTATTTATTAATTATTTATTTATCAAATTGATCTACACTACTTGAGTACATGTACTCAATTTCTTTCTATTACTGTATCCTGCTTATAAATAGTAAACAAAGTATGGTTATTTGTTGTCATTAAATAATGACAAATTACTTTAGTCAGAGTTCTTTCTCTTTTATGAACATTGAGTTTAAGGACTTTTGAAGAAGGAGAAACCACACTAACTTGGAAGAGCTGGCCTTATTCATGCAGCCTGGGGTACAGCATGTGTTTATGGATGGATACAAGGAAATCGATAGGATGGTTTCACCTGCCTGCAACACAGAGAGGATTATGTTGTATCACTAGACACTATAAGACAGCCCATTAGGTCCATTGATCCTGATCTTGATCAATTCAAGGATGAAATATTTCACACCGGCACATGACAACGGTTGACTTAGGCTCTACACATGATTTTATTCGCAATAAATCTTTTAATACTTTGTTGTACATATAAGATGAACAAATATAGAGAGTCTCTTAGCTTTGTTGAAACATTCATTTTGGACTTGCTGGCGTTTTAGCTTGACTGGCATAAATGGCACATATCCTAAGTGAATGAATGTGAATGTTTTTCCCAGGTGGTGAGGACCGCATCGCTCTGGATGCTGAACTGCAGAAGGAGATCAGTATCATTTGGCCTTATCTGCCCCAGAAGACATTAGACCTGCTGGTACCGATCAACAAAGGTCTGGCTCTAACCCAGAGAGGCAACAGTGCATCTAATTCCTGAGAAAACAATCAGTAACGTTAATGTAGTGTGTTCGCCCCCACAGATACGGACATGACAGTGGGCAAGATCTACGCTTCTATGATGATAATGGACTACTTCAAACAGAACAAAGCCAAGAAGCTGCGGCAACAGCTGGAAGCTCAGGTCAGCTCAGCTCAGCCTGCTGTTATTATGGAGAGATATTCTTGCACTATAGACAGGTCTGAACTTGCTTCATGGCTTGTGTTTGTCTCATTTCAGAAGAGCAGCCTGATGTTCAAGCGTCTGGACGCCTCGACCCTCCCAGAGGACATCCTCTCCAACGCCCAGCCGCTGCCAATGATAGCCCACAGCGCTGGCTCAGCACTGTGAGTCCATTCATGTGTGCACGTTATATCTGTATGTGTGTGTCTCTTCCTTCTCTGTTTGTTGACTCTTTTTATGTTTGCTGACTCTTTTTTTCTCCCCCAATTTAGGACCAGAGGAGGCTTTGTGGCTTTGAGCCCCATCTCCCCCACAGATCTGTTTATGCAGCCCATCAGCTCAGCGGACATTGATGCTAGTCAAGAGCAAGTGAGAAAGAGGACACATAACCATTAACTATGTCTGGAGCAGCAGTTCCTAACCTTTTTTAACTTACGACTTCCTTAAACAAACCGCTTCCTTCTCGCAACCTCTATTTTTTACCTCTTCTTCACATTTTCCTTCTCAGATTAGTTTTTGAATATGTTCTATTGGGAATGTAAATATTTATAAGGATTTATAAGGAACCACCATAATCCCAGAACACATCCCTGTATGCCAGGAGATCTGCGTCCCTGGTCTCATACTGAAAACACGGGTACTGAGAGCATATGAAAGCTAGCTGTTTAATTGTTTAATACAGGGAAAATGTCTTGTTGCTAAATACTGAAAAATGCTGATTGTACTTCTCTAAATGGATGTGGATCAGAGAACGTTCTTCTTGCTTCTCAATCAAAAAGACTTACATAATCAAACAAAAAAATTATATTTTTCAAAACATATGGGATTCATTAATCATATTTTTGGAATCAAACCTGATATTTTAACTCCCTAAACATTATTTAAGTTTTAGTTAGGTATATATATATATATATATATATATATATATATATATAGCTATAAGATCTCATGTATGTATGTCTGATAAATCTCTCCAAGATGAAATCATTCACTGTAAAATGTCCTTGTTTCTATTCTATTTGATTAGATGGCTATGGATAGCTATTGCCCATTCACAGAGTTTTTTTTCCAAACCTGTTCCTGCACTGAATCATCTTGATGTGCTAGACTATATTTTTTTAAAAACATTCTTTCTATGCATGTCCTATGTGCTGTTTTTCACATACAAGCAGAGGGAGGTTGCAAGTGGCTCCATAAAGCGATCCGCCCCCACCGCTGCAGAACAGCAGGTGAACGGTCTTTGGCAGGAAGAAAAAAGCCCGGAGAGAGTGTACCGACCCCGTCATAAAAGCTACAAGGCTGCAGGTTAGTCCTGCTCACCGGTCTTCATCACATCAGATTGTGATGAGTTTGATTCTAAGACACAAACACTGTATCCACCACCACTGGTCAAATGGACAAATGTGTGTTTGTGTGTGTATACTAAGCTTTATTCAGTCTGCTATATAAAGAGTTAATTTGCAAAAGCAGCAACATTATACTCATGTTTGATCCATCTCTCCTTCTTTTAAACACTTAAGTGCAAGGCTTGTTTTTCAGTTTTTCTTTTACAAATGATAATACAAAAGGAATATCTCTACAACCACAAAGACTATGCACCTAAACCTGGTTTCTAAAGAAATCTAGTACATTTAAGGTGACTATAGAAGTGTTAAATTCAATTTATGTCAATGTGACAGATTAGATATTTACAATATACAATACCGTTCAGAGGTTTGGGGTCACCCAGACAATTTTGTGTTTTCAATGAAGAGTCACACTTTTATTTATTAAATGAGTTGCAAAATGAATACAAATTTTAGTCAATATATTGAAATGGTTTAGAAATAATAATTTTTATTCAAGATAATAATAATTTTCTCCTTCAACCTTTGCTTTTGTCAAAGACTGCCTTATCTAACCAGCTAAACTGTTAGAGTTTTCTACTCATCCATTAGCTTCTAATGCAATTATCAAACACAATGTACCATTAGAACACTGGAGTGATGCTTTCTGGAAATGGGCATATATACACCTATTTAGATAAAAACCAGACATTTGCAGGTAAAATTGTCATTTACCACATTAACAATCTATAGAGTGCATTTCTGAGTTTAATGAGTTTATCTTCATTGAAAAAAAGTGCTTTTCTTCAAAAACACATTTCTAAGTGACCCCCAACTTTTGAATGGTAGTGTATGTTAATACCGTAACAGTGACATTGTGTTTTACTACAGATAATAAATACTTTATTTACTGTTGAATCTGAGATGTTCTAATAGAATATACTAATGAAACAGGTTAATTTCTTATTTTTTTGTCCTTTAGTTTCTCGGTCTGAGCACAGGGAGCGTGGCCGGTCCAAGGAGCGCTGTCACCTCCTCTCCCCAGACAGGTCTCGCTGTAACTCAGAGGAAAGGAGCTTGCAGCCCTCACGCTGCTCCAGCGTAGACAGAGCACACCCCCAAGATAAACGGGTATGTCAGAGCCAAAGGCGTAGGCCTTTATCAGCGTTCACACATGAATCATCCTCATTGTTTATACGCCATTAAAGATGATTGATGTCAGCCTATAATGAGAGATTCTTTTATAATGTACCAGGTAGAGTTTTTAAACAATTTGCAATTAGAAAGACGGAAAATCCCAAATAAATCAACACCTGGAGTGTGAAACATGGACAGTAAGTGAAGCTGGTGGGATTCTCCTTTAGATTTTCTTGTCTTAATTATAAGAATCCTGCTTTCTTTCCTCTTGTCGTCAGGGTAACAGCTCTGACAGTCCGGTACCCTCCACCTCAGAGTCCAGCACCCCCAGCGGCCGGCGACCTCTCTCTCAAACCCCGACTCACTCGCACCCCCATATCTCCTACTCGCCGCTTGTGTGTCGCACGCACCCCTCTGTTGGTGAAGATGAGGATGAGCAGGGCAGCTCAGAGACCATGAGGGGGGGCAACAAGGGCGCGGCGGGCGAGAGGGGGGACGAGGTCGGTGGGGACGAGTCTCCAGCAGCCCGACGCTACCCTTCTGAGCCATTCCTGGTCTCACCGGAGGGCGACCACAGCCCGGAACCCTCCGGCCCCATGGAGACGCTGACCTTCGAGGCGGCCGTGGCCTGCAGTCTGGGACGCTCAAACACCGTCAACTCTGCCCGCCCACGCTTGCGGACTGGCTGGCAGGTCCCGAATGGACACTTTCGGAAGCGTCTGGCGCAGACAGCCTCCGTTGCGGGCTGTGATCAACTCAGCGACACAGAGGAGGACGACAGGTGCTAGGGACAGGAGGTGCGGCGCGGGGGAGGAAGGGAAATCCCTGAGAGGTGTTAGAGGACACTGTACTACAGTATGAGAGAGTACAGGGTTGTGGTTAATGTGACTCTTCTTGCATCAGTGCTTCAAGGCCACAAGCCTCCCCGGACGTAAAATGTGAACCCAAAACCACAAAGAACAATACTTCCTGAAACTGTAGTCGCTGATTCACACAGAACACTGACAATAAATAAGGTCTATTTCCTAACTTGTACTTGATGACAGAGTAATAATTCATCTTAAATATTTGCGGGAGGCAGTAAAATAAATAGAATGAAGGAATCAAATTCGGTCATTTGTGTCTATAGGTATTTTCATTTCTGAAGATGTTTCTAAATGCTTCTGAACAGTATTTATCTGTGGAGTGTGTGAATATGTACCTACATTTTCTTAATGAATTAATTGTTTTTGTAAATACATTTTGACCATCACACCATTGTCATTTCTTAGACCAGATCAATACACATCACAAAGTGATCTGATACTTTACCAGACAATGTGGATACTGATAAGTGACACTCAATAATGCTGGATTTTTTTTTACAGTGTGAATGAATGTGCAGGGGAAAAACTGCCTGATTTTCCCAATCATGTTTCTTTTTAGTTATTCCTTTGGTATTAAGCCTAATAATTTGTGAGTTATGAATACACTTATAGAATAACATAGAATAGAATAACATCACCCTGCATCATTTTTATATCACACCTCCACCAACGCTTGAACTTTTAAAATTTAATTTTTCCATCTTCAAACACACCATTCCTTTCACTTCTGACACACTAGACCCTTTAAATGAGAAATTTCTGGTAATTAGATTTACCATTTTATTTTGGACATTGTTGGGCACTGATGTGAAAACTAAATAATTTTTCATCCATTTTCACTTTTTCCTACTTGTGAATATTTTAAGAACCATTGCTGACAATGACTGTAGAAATACTGTAGACACACCATGACACATTTGCTTCACAAATTAACATTACTCTATTACTTACTAATAATGTACAGAAAAATTATGCGGTTTGTAACATTTAGAGACAAAAAATAAACAGTGCAAGCTGATGAGCTTTAAAGGTAAAGGATTCTTTGGAATGTTCATTTTAAGGTTTGTGTATTTGTTTTATTCTGCCTGAAGAAGGCCAATCTGTGAAACTCACTTGACCAAAAACAAGGCAATTTGTATCATAAGTTCTTGGAATGCAAATATGTTTGGGTTTTTATGTGTATAATAGCTGTATATACAAATAAAAGTGTCCTCAAGTTGCCACTGTTATTGGATGAGTTCTTAATTTTGATAATGAGTGTGAAGCCTGAATTGTTATCAATCACATCTGTGTTTTTTCTATTATGACAGTGAAACCTGTCCACTGTGGAAAAGGCCCATTCCAGCATAGCTCCTTTCAAGTGAGCACAGTATCATATTAAGTATAAGTAACATCACTTGTATGAACCATTTAAAAAGCAGAATAATATTTCCTCATATAATTGTCTTTTTCTAAAAGATGCAAAGTGATGTTATGTTTTTTGGTTTAATGTTCAGAAATTTGAGAAAATTACAGACATATACCACTAGTGTGAACGTCATACAGGTCCTTCAGCATCCGTAACCCCCTCAGTAGTTTCAGCTCCATTAATATTTTCTAAGTGTTCTATTTCTGAATCAGAATTTAGTTTATTAGCCAAGTATGTGTGATCATACAAAATTTTAATCTGGATTTTTTTCTCTCTGTGGAGATCAGGGAGATCAGGGAGACGGCCTGGGGAAAGAAAGTGTTCTTGTGTCTGGTGGTCTACAGAATTCTGTGCAGGGTGTGAGGGGTCTGCAGTGATGCTTCCTGCTTGTTTTTTTTTATCTCTCCTGAATGGAGGGCAGGTCGGACCTGCTGATTTTGTTCCTGCAGACCTGACTGTTGCAGCCTGTTCCCATCTGGATCCAAAACAGACAGTGATCGATGTGCACAGAACAGACTGGATGATTGAGCTGCTGAGGCAGCGTGAACACAAGTTCAACCTCTTTTACCTGATGCTAACCTTTATCATCATCATCATCAACATAATCATTAGACTCAAATATTTGCTCCACCATCCTGTCGGCTTTTCTATCACAATCTGCACTAATATATTATATATACTTTATTTCATTTATTCATTTATTTCAGTCAACTATAACATGAGAATTGTCCTTCCACTGGGAAACAATAGAGCTCCAAGCCATATTGATGTGAATATAATATATTGTATATAGTATATTGTATATAATATATACCTATGGTTTATAATAAAGGTTCTGTTCCATTCACATTATTTATCATATTATCTATGCTGTTTCAAAAATTAATTTAATTTAATTTTATGTTTTATTCTTTCCTACTGTTTTTGTCCACTGAGTATAAGTCTGTAACGTTCTTGCTCAATAAAATTATATGAATTGTATTTTTAAGGATATTTATTCAGTCTGATTGGATAAATTCATACTGTATTATTCCAATCTATGTCACCTCCATAGAATTCATCATATCATAATATATTTGCATGCAATAGAATATTTTTAATAATTTCTTATTCTTATTATCATCATAGTTGTTGCTGTCGATGAGTTTTATTTATTTTATTTTTGTCACGAAAAGGGGCGGGCCTTGCTTGCTCCCTCGAGCCCACGTCTAAGATATCCTCCAATCACGGCGCAGAACGGCACGATTACGTCATAGCCAACGGACCGATAACATGTCCTCCGGTGGAAGAAAGAGCTAGCGAAGCAAGCAAACTGTTTAATATCACTCGCGAAGTTAAAAAAAAAAAAAAACGCGGAAATGTCGCTGCGGCCAAGCGGCCAGAGCCCACAGCGCGACGGCCGCGGCTGCCGCTGAAGTCGCCGTCCGCTCGAAATTCCGATTCCTGCGGAGGAATGAGCGACACTTTTCAAGGAAGTCGCGCAGCTGGCTAGCGAAAAAAGTAGCTAGCTAGGCTGCTAGCTGTCGTTAGCAGGAGTTCTTTGTTTTGTTTTTTTTTCTGGTGGCTGTCCGTGTAAACATGTTGAGAAACTAGAGTGGCTGCTTGCTGAAGGATTTAACTTCTGGTTTCACCGCCATGCACACGGTCTCCTCGGCGGCAGGCAGTTGAAGTATATAAAAGAAATATATAAAACACACAAGTAAGCAGCCGATCAGAGCAACTTCAGCAACAAAGATCTTCATTCGTAACGTCGGTGCTGGGAACGCGAAGATATGGGAAACTGCCTCAAGTCTCCGACATCAGACGACATTTCTCTGCTTCACGAGTCCCAGTCAGACAGGGCGAGCTTCGGGGACGGGACAGACCCGGACCTGGAGCCTCCTCCGCCGTACCAGGTGAGACCAGAAGCTGCTGGAACCTCCAGGTTCTTGCCTCAAGAAAAGCAAACACAAGTAGACATGTTTTTATCAGAGGGGTGGAAGCATGGTAGTTAAAATTCTGCGGATGTCTGAACCCTGTCTACTGTTGTGGCAGTCTGTTTCATGTCTGGCCTTCTCCTGAAGGATCCTCAGCTCCAGTATTAGTCGATATAAGTGTTTGCTTTTAGTGTTTAATCTGACTGACTTGTCAACAATGTCCACACCACAAAGCTGCCTTATCATCACTTCTTTAAACTATCTGCTTCCTGTTCCTATAGCTCACACAACCAGTTTTCATTTGTGTAAAGACATTTGCTTGTGTGTATTCATGAAGATTCTTGTGTTTGTGCAAGTACGCCGAGACGCAACAAAACCCCAGGGTCACATTCCTGGAATGCGTGAATTTCTCTGCGAATGAAAGTGACAGAGCCCGGACCAGGACGAGACAAAGTGGACAGATTGTAAAGTGTTGTGGTAATGTTTGTGTGTGTGTCACCAGGAGCAGGCCCACATGCCAATGTACCATCCCACGCCCAGCCAGGCCCGGCTGGCCACCCAGCTCACAGAGGAGGAGCAGATCCGCATCGCTCAGCGCATCGGCCTCATCCAGCACCTGCCCAAGGGAGTCTATGACGGAGGGCCCGACGGCTCTGAGAAAAAGATCAGAGAGTAATGTGTTTGTTTTTCATGAGACATGTTCACAAAGAGAAAGGTTATAGGTCACAATGATCTCATTCAGCCGTAATGTCTTTCACCTCTCCTGACGTCACATGATTGACAGTTAATATCCAATAAGGTCACATGAAATTGTTTGCAGGAAATAAACAATTAGCAGTCTGGCACCGGGGGGGGGGGGGCTGTGCAGGTGTATCTCTAATCATTGTGTAGAAATTATTACTCACTGGACTGAACACCAGAAACTGAATTGGGTATTTCAATAATCCGTTCACCCCTCAGACTTTAATATTTTTGTTTGGTATAGATTGTGAAGCCCTCTGAGGCAATTTTGTAGGCAGGCTGTATACATAAAATTGATTTGAGTTTAAATTGATTGATGTAGCAAAGCTGCCAGCTTTTGGAGTGTTTGGATTTATAGATTTTTTTTTCAGCCTTCAGATAATTGTTTATTTAATTTTGGTCTGTTAATCAAACAAAACAACCAGTTTAAAAATGTCACATTGGGCTTTGACAAACAGTACTCTTAACTTCACTATTTTCACATATTTTAGAGCTGATCTATTCAACTGTTTGAATAATTTATAATTAACTTGACTGTAAATTGGAGTCCTAATAATGGGCATGAGCTTACTCCAACAACAACTGACAGTAATCAGTGATTCAGTGGAAGCTCACCTCCACTTCTGAAGACTATTATGAGAAACTATGAGTCATACAATAGATTACCACAACGTCCTTGGGGGAAAAAAAACCCTGAAAACTGCACATCTGCTAAGTTCAGTTTATCAGCCACATGATTTTATTCAACTGTCAAGTCTGCCACCGCCACCTGCAGATAATCTGTGTTCAGCCTTTGGCAACAAGTGTCATCGGCATCGACTCCAGCAAGATGCTAAAAAACAGCGCCTTATTTCCAAGTGTTGTAGGAGAGATATGGTCAAACATGCTACACTAACTTATTGCCAGTAGATTTTTGTACCATCATATATTGTATATCAAAATAAAATGTCATAAAAAAGTAGAAACCTCCCTTTAATAAAGTTATAAAAATTGCTTATAACCTTTGATCCTGGAGCTGTATTCCCATATTACAATGTCAGATTTGTACTAATGTGTTATTAAGCTTTTCATTTCATCTGTTTGCAGATGTGTGATCTGTATGCTGGACTTTGTGTACGGGGACCCCATCCGGTTCCTGCCATGTATGCATATCTACCACATGGACTGTATAGACGACTGGCTGATGAGGTCCTTCACCTGTCCCTCCTGCATGGAGCCTGTGGATGCTGCCCTGCTCTCCACCTATGAGACCAACTGATCCCCCCCCCCCTTCCTGTGCTTAGATCAACATGCCCCCCCACCAAAAAAAAACTTCCCTCTTATAGAGTGAGAGCAGCTGAAAAATTATGTTGACCGTTTTCTCGCACTTTTGAAATTTCAAATCCACCCAACTCAACGTTGGCCCTTCCACGCCCCCCCATGGTCTGACATTAAATAAGCTGGTCTTAAAAAAAAAAATCAACGCAAGTCCATAAAAAACTGTTTCCAGACAACCCTGCATGATCATGTTTGCTGTGCTGAAGCGGTGTCCTGTGTCATGATATGTGTAGGGCACGTGGGATTTGTGTTTGTGTGTGTGTGTGTGTGTGTGTGTGTGCGTGTGTGTATGTATGTCTGCGAGCTGTTTTGGTGACTGCATTCCCCACTTGAGCCGGTCTCAATGGCGTTTGCTTTCCAACCAACCCCAGTTCACCTAGACTCCCATTTACCCGTCATCTAAATGGACTATTTGGTTAGCAAATTATCAACCAAACCGCAATGAGTTTTTTTTTTTTTTTTTTTGCTCAAAAATCTGTTTGAATGCAAAGACTTCCTCAGCTTTTTGATTAAATTAACACACTGTCACATAAACATGGTCCCTACATTCGGAGATGTGGGAATAGACAAGTGAAGTTGTGGCTGTTGGTTAGACAAAAAAGAATATGTGCACACACACACTGCAGAAATCACCCAAAGTTTTTAGGTACACAGTGATACTTTAAGGAGACTAAGGCTGTATAAAAGTTATTGGTTGCTCCTAAATGACTAGACATTAAAAAAACGTTTTGTTTTAAAAGGGGGGTATTGTGTAACGTGAATGTTTCACTAGACAGAGTGTAAAGTAGCTGGCAGCCAATGTAAAGGGCTCATTCGTGCATGGGCAGGTGGATCAGTCAGTCAAAAGATAGAAATGCTTGCACACACTTTCATCTGATCCAGAGATTTGCACTTTACTTATAGGACAGTATCTAAAACAATATATTAATATATGTACCTTATAACCTTGCACTATCAATACTTCATTCCTGTTTTTCCTGAGATGCAAAAGTTATATAGCTGATAAAAGTTATTTTCAAAGCTGTCCGTAGTTCCTCATCACATTAAAGTAAGCCTGAAGATGTATTTCATGAAATCGTTGATTCGGTAGTGTGAGCCTCTGCTTCATTCTGCTCGATTTGACTTGCGTGCGTTTTGTGTGTAAGTGAAGGGACAGAGGCTTGCTCTAGTTTAAGAAAAAAAAGAGGCAAGATACAAGGTAAATAACTTTTAATTTTAAATCTACATAAGTACATTGTCACTTTCTTTATTATACATATTTTTTTTGTTTGATCACACTATGATTAATGTTTTATGTTGCTTTATTTCTATTCATGTAGCGGTAGTTACAGGGAATTGTTTGGTGGTAGCGTGTCTGTCTGTTACTGTCTGTTTTATCCTCATATTTTTGTTACATTTGTGTAAACCTAATTGGGTATTTAGGACCATAAGTAAATAGCTATTACACTGGTTTAAGTTGTGCAAACCTCTGTCCCAACTGAATTTCAGAGTGAGGGAGACTTATCTTATAGTGTGACTGTTTCAAATGAGATATCATGTTGTTGTTTTTTTTCCATTGAGCTTTCCTTTGCTGTGTTTTTCAACTTAAGTTTAAACTTATCATGACAATTAATATTTCCTGTAATCTTGTTTTATTTCTTTTTTTTTGGAAGGCTAACAAGCCCTCATTAAAAAAATAAATAAATGAGGAAAAACATTTGGCATTGTTTAATTGAAGAACAGATGAAAAAAAAGAGAGTAAATGTGCAAAATTGGTCAGATTTGTAGTGCAGAGATCAACATAATGAGAGAATTGCACCTCTTTACTAGTAGGGGGCAGCATTCCACCTCCTACCACCTCTCCTTCATGTCAATGGAATGCATATTAAGATGGGTATTAAAAAATCACTACTGCTACCAAACCTGTGCCCTTGTGGGATCCTGCAGCGGCTGTCGCGGCTGGCACATGTGACTGTTTTTATTGCAGTCTTAATTAAAATGAACATCGCAACTCAGTGATGTAAGAAATGATGTAAGCGTCTAAGAGGTGTGTCACTGTAGAGACGCAAAAGTGAAGAGAAATCAGTGTTTTAATCCCAGTGGCTACAAAAACAATTTAGTAAAGGGTTCTGTATTATCCAGAGCTGCACACACTGAATAGAGAGATGGGACATATTGTCATTGTATTTTTTTTGATTGATTTAATTTTATGTTAAACTATGGCCAAATCATAGACATTGCACCTTAAATGCAATTTGGAAAACGTGAGAAGGGGACTACACTAATCAGGGTTTCTCCATTTGATTGACATAGCAGGCGAGCCAAAGCCATATTAGTCAGGCTGAACGCTTACATCAGCTGGTCAGGAAACATGTCCATGTGAGTTTGAACTGAATCTGAGATTGGCATTAAAATTGCAAAAGCGTAAGGTAAATCCTGACCTGACCCTAGGCTCACATGACGCGTCGGTTCGGACTCAATGGACCTTTTATTCATTGTATACAAGCGCCACCCATCCGTCGTCATGTAGTAATTGATTGGTACATGCCCTTTCTTTCTCCAGATTAAACACTGACACAGTTAATCAGCTTTGCCGTGCTGCGCTGCGAGATTTGTGTGCTTTTGCTCCGTAGAGCAGATTGAGACAACTTTAAACAACACAATAAGAACACGCATGGAAAGGTCAGTTGTTCAAAAACAAACATAATAAGATAATCTGTGGCAACACTAAATCTCTGCAAATATCTCAAGAATTTAGGCTGAAGGGTTGTTGATTGTGCTGATTGTATTTTTTGAAGTTTGTATAGATCTGAGAAGAATCAAGAGCATTTTTTTTATATGTGATGATAACCCCTTGCTCTAAAAGACACATCTTATAGCAGACTGAGCAGGGAGCTGCCAAACAGGGACTACACAGGTGGAAGTTGAATCCTGTTTCCCCCGGCTAACTAGTATATAACTAATGAACAGGCTACACAACACACGAGAAAACTGTTATTTTCTATTTAGAATGTAGAATTTTATTTTTCCAACTGTGAAATACTCTTGTGAAACAACACATTAACAAATGTTTAAATGCATTTAAACCAATACTGACAATGCAGGGTTATAAACTCTAGTTCATCAAGTCGGGAAATACAATCGAGTTTCAGAAAGACACACTAATTCACACAATTTTTTCTTTAACAACCCACATTGACAATGGAGACAATCATTTTTTTCCTGATAAAGCTTTATTTCTCTTTACACAGCGATACATTTAGTCATAATTTATTCTGTTCTAAGTCTTGAGCGGCATTTGATAACCATGGAGCTGGTAGACTAGCGTTGAAGGCCTCTGTAACGCGTCGTTACGGCTTGTACATCCCATGAAAGGTGACGGGGATGGAGCAGTCCACTTCCGCTCTGGCAACCTCAGACAGATCCTTGGCATTGAGGATGAGGAGGTATGCTGGTCTCTGGGAACCAGGAGCCGCCACAATGGTCAGTAACACACCTGTGAACAGAGGCAACCTTTCTCAGCAGGGGTTTTCAATGTGTATTTTTGGCACATGACTACATAACGATTTCCACACATGCAATTGTAGTCCCAAAAAGACTGCTGTATACGATCGATTGAGTTCCCTCAATGAAACCCATGTCAATTACCATTAATTTACCACAAACCAAACGTTTCAATGGTTTTTTTTTAATGCTGATGACATACCATCATCCTCATCAACCCCATCAGGGGTCTCGACAAACAGGGGCTCAGAGGGGTAGGAATCCGGCTCCTGCCACACCCAGGTCTCCTTGGTCTTTACGTTCAACTTACAGATCTAGAGAAAACAAAACAAAATGTCAATGTGTGTTATATTTCGTGTCTTTAACCAATGTAAGTGTTTGGCCAACGTACCCTGTCTGGTATGAAATGGTTGAGACCCAGTCCGTAGGCGTATGTGTAATTCTTCCCACAAAACCTTTTGTAGTTGATCTGCGGGAACTCGAAAGCTACGAGCGACACGAATATGGTGACATGAAGAAGACAATCAAGGAATCTAGTGTATTGAATTGAGTGATGTGAGTGTTGGTACCTTGGCGAGGTCCAGAAAACAGCACCTCAGGCTCCAGCCAGATGGTCCCGTCGGCGTACATCACGGCTGTGGCTGTGGTGTACGGCAGGCTGACCAGGTTCTTCCCCTGCTCCTCCTACGGCAGCCCCAGAATGAGATGGAATTTAAAAAAAAAAGAAAAGGAGACTCCTTGACAGTAATAATTTGACTCTTTTCATAATGGGTGACTCACCTTGTGGACATCCAGGGGAATCACATATCTGCGGACCTCCGGCTGGGGCGCCATCATGGCCGCCTTCTTCACCTCCTCCCAGTTGGCTCTCAGGTTGGCCAGCCACAGGTAGTTATATACAAACTCAAAGCTGCAAGAAAGCAAGGATGATAGCAATGACAAATCTGCAGATAATATGAGGCTTAAAAAGTCCAACATTTAGACACGTTACCCCTTCCATGAACATATGTCAAAAACAATGAAGCCTTGGTCCTCAAATGCGTTGATGTGATGGAACATGCCGATGGGCGCCCCTTTGAACTTGAGGTCGATGTATTCTCCTGGGTTTTTCTTGGCAATGTGGAATAATGTCTACAAAACATAGGTCGGAATAAAGAGATGGCGATAATGAAGTGTTACAAATTTAAAATCCACTGAGGTTTCTTACTCCTTGGCTCTCGTTGGACTCAAAGCAGTCCATGTAGTTGGACCCTCGGATGCTCCAGGCGCTCAGGAACTTCAGCAGGTTGATTTTCACCGGGGTCTCCACGAAGACAAAGTAATTGTCTGTCATGCCGAAGCTGGAATTGGTGAGGACAAGAGCATCAAAAGATGTGTTTAAAAGTGACAAACCTGACATAAATCCCGTCGGCTACGGTGTATCACACACACCTGTGCACATAGGCGGGCTTGAACCTCTCGTAACTGGGGAACTGCACCACCACCTTGGACTTCTCAACGGGATCCGACTTGTCTGAAGAAGACAGCAGACACAGGTGTGACGATATGTCTCTAATATGTGTTTCTAATTTCTCTATAACCCATTTATAGACCTTTCAATGACAAATGATCTTGAAGTTGTTCAGTTTAGCGAGGCTGAAGGAAAATGATGTGATTCATGCACAGATTCAACTGTGATGTTTAATAATATAATTTCTATGTAATATCACACAGTGAATGTGGTATCCCATTATCCCAGAGAAAATCCAAACTGGTGAATTCACGTTCAAGTTCTTCCTAAAAATTTCACCTCAGCAGGCTAAATGGAAATGATTTAATTCATTCTATAGTTTTAAGTGTATTTCAATAAATGAGGCAGAAGGGGGCTGAGGGTGAGAGGAAAAAAAACAAATTATGCATGGTTCGCAGGCCACTGCTGCTTTAACAGATATATTTGTCCCTATATTTCTGAAAAAAAACAGAGGCCACAGCTACTATAGTCCCAGTGTGTTTGATACATGCCACTCCCAGCGAGGGCCCACCTTTCTGTGTGGGTGGTATCTTAACAATGTTGTAGGCCAGCGTTGCTCCTTTCCCCATGCAGTTCCCGATGTTATACACGGTGCCATCTTTCTCAATATGGGGATGGGCTGTCACTCCATTAATGTTGACATAGTTGCATATATCAACCTGCATACAAAAGAAATGCCATGCTATAGGACAGCTCTGAATTTCAGGAAGTGAGATCAGATTCATCATCACATTGTTTGATGTAACGTACCTTCTTCAGTGTCTCCAGGTTTTCTACGTTTACTTTAGTGAGGTAGTTGGTTTCTGTGACAGCGTAATAGTCCTCACCAATAGGATAGACGTTCACCAGGCAGTTGTCTGTGACCTCGACACCCTTAAAGTAAGAGAAAAACCTGCGGACACAATTACATTTCCATAAAGACAACAACACCAAAACATTTGATTTTTTAAAACTTAATCTTTTTAAAAGGGCAGCTGTGGTTTGTTTAGCAGTGCAACAAGAACACGTGAGATTAATCGAAGGTCTGCGTATGTGTTCACCTGGAGAAAATGTTTTTGCAGGGATCAGGATAGGCGAACGTGCCAAACTCAGTGATCACCACACGCTTCTCTGTGATGGCTCGCACATAAGCATCTGTTTTGACAAACCTGAATGGAGGAGAAAATAAAATGAACAACTCATCCTGAAGTGCAACATATCTATTTTGTTCTGAAAGGCTTTATGCTTCTAACTCCAAATGTTTAACTATCAAAAACATAAAGTAAATATATTTAGGGATTATAGGAGACATATCTAAGTTGATGATTACGATGGTATGATGGTTATCAAACCACAAAAATCATGAAGGATATGCATGCTATTGATACACATCTCAAGTTACAAGTCTCTGCAGATTTATTCTGATGCAGTTTGGCAGGCAGAAAAAGAAGAACAGGAGAATAAGGCAACACAGACTCCAGAATCACTTTGTTGAAAATGGTCATCAGTCATTTAGAATTCTCAAATGGAACAGACAAAACAAATGCTGGCATTGTCCTTAAAGTCTTACTTTCGTACGTAAGTGACCTGTCCGTTCTTGAAGTCAAATTTGTGCATGAGGGCCTGGCCGTCAAAGAGGTGATAGAAGGGTTCATCTCCCACCTCAAAAAGCCCGGGTCCCAAACGGAGAAGGCTCCCCCTCAGAAATGAAGGAATCCGACCTGTAAAACGCCAACATAGTGTTTGTGAAGACGCATTCCGAGTCGAATCACAGCAACGTGTTCCCTGCATGTGCACATTGATATCGGTGTATTCTCACAAACCTGTGATTGTTGCTGGAACCACCTCGGACAGCTCCTCGCATGTCTCAAAGATCTTCTTGTAGCAACCAGCTGGGTGTTCGAATCTGTTGCCAAGGAACGAAGGTTGATTAAACTTCCAACTGGTTCTTTAAATCAATGCGTTTAAATCCCTGTGTAGTACTTTTTCTGTAATAAATATGAGAGGAAGAAAAAAAACTCACCTGCTAACCATGGTTCCTACTTGCTTTGACAACAGAAACAAAGCAAACTCGTAAGAAAACCTGTGGTCACTTCTGACTTGGAAGTCTCTGACCTCCCAGCGGATTTGGGGTATTTATTTGTCCGGTCCCCCTTTACAATCACACCAGTCTGTGTTAACCTTTCTTCTGGCCAATCATGTTGAACCATGAACAAGAATCCCATTGTGCCAAAATCCTTTGCTCGGTGACTCAATAGCCGCCCCCTCCGAACCCGGATTTAATACAGAGAATATATGTAGTGGAGAATTCGGAAAATGTTTTGCAACGGGTCCATGTGATGGCATTTCTTCAATTGTATCAATTGTCCAGATTTACTTCCTTACGGCTGTGCTGGGTCGCACAAGGTAGAATTATAGGTATATTTGACATTGATGCAATGTAAAAGCCATTACTAACAGTGTGAAGCAAATCTTAAAAACAACAGAACTGGATGGGGATTTAATTTCAGTAAATCAGAAAAATCTCCATATGACACGATTGACAAGCTGTGTCTATTAATGGATATAAACCATTAATTTCAGTAGAACGATCTTCAACAAGTGTTGACAGGGATAGAAATAATCATTTACAAGTGCTATTATTAGAACTCGTTGTATACATAATACTGTTAAGCACAATACTAAATGAATGGAAAGAGTCCAGCATTCTTCGGTCTGAACACAAAATGCCTCAACTTGCTTGTGTCACTAGCACCATAATCCACGTGCAGGGATTATGCTTCATGTAACCTGACGACAAAGCTTGTATTGTTTCTCCTGGGAAAAAACACCATTAGGACTGAAATCAATTCTTCCAGAACAAAAGTTTTTCACTTTTCCTCTCTATCCCTAAACCACTGTAATGTGAACAATCCTGATTTAAAGCTGAAGTAGGCAATGTTCTTTAATCAGAATCTACACATTTCGATCACTGCATGAAACTAACAATATTAAACTGCTGGTTTATGTAATTTTACTCAAGTGGGATTTCGAATGCAGTATTTTTAATTGTAATAGATTGTTTTTACATTGCAGTATTGACACTTTTAATTAAGTAAAGGACTTCTGCCAGCACGTATCCCATCCAAACCCCTATGAAAACATAAGAGAGGTCTGCAGAAGTGGAGCGTTATGCAAGTTATCAGCATGCTGATATGCATGGTGTAATACGTCTGTGAAGGTTCTCAGTCATCTAGGTCATATTAATCTTGTAGAGTTGAAAAGCAGAAAAGCAAATGGATGAAGTCCCAGGAGTAGTTATGTGTCTCCTGCCTCCATGTGTGGACAAGTTTTGTCCTTGAGAAAACGGTTAAAGAAGCCACAATTGTCCACTAAGTGACACCTACGCTAAACAGATTCAGATTTCTATCACCTTTTACTTTTACTCCTGAGTATCTGGTTTACCTACTGCAAAATCAAACATAAATCCGGTAGAAACAGGCTGCAAACGACCACACACAGCCATGACACAAACAGTTCAGAAGCTAATTCTGGTCCAATATTCAGTTTTCACAAATGTTATGTGATGCACAAACACTGACTGAAGCATTTAGTTGTACGTTTAATATTTGAGTAGGCTACATTTAATACAAGGCAATTACCTTTTAATACTAAAGTACAATAAATATCAGATACTTTAAGACTTTTAAAGTGATATTCTAATAGTGAGGTGACTTTGTGGTGAGATATTCTTTATTCAGAACGTGTGCTGCCTCCATCATTCTGCTGGTGTGAACGTTTATTACGTTTCTTGTTTAAGTGGCGTTTCCACACAGAGGGCGCCCTCTGTTGGATGTTTACAGCACATGAAAAACTGTCCCAACAAAATGTAACTTTGCATATGCTGGAGATCACTTTACAACTTAATGCACTCGCTTTATTCAACTCATAATCGTTTTATTAAATTGTTTTATACGTGACTTTTCTTTTTCTTTCTTTTTTTTTTTTTTTTTTTTTTACAGCGGCAGCGTTCAGTTCCGCGCATGCGCAACTCGTTAGCTAATTATAGCCCGTGTGTTGTGGTCGAAGCCAAGCTAGCCAGCTAATTCTCGGCTAGCGGGAGGATTAAAAAAAACTGCGGACAAGCTTTACTGTCATTGAAGAGAATTGCAAACCTCGGTGTTATTATTTATACAGGTGTAAAAGTTCAAAATGAGTTACACCACGAAGGTGGTCCAGGTGACTAATGTGTCGCCGAGCACAACGTCGGAGCAGATGCGGACGCTGTTCGGGTTTCTGGGAACCATCGAAGAACTCAAGTTATTCCCTCCAGAGTGAGTGAATTCCTCTGTTGGTTTAGGAGTGATATGTGAGAAATGATGCTCTCACAGACCAGCTGAGGTAGTTTTAGAAACGGCGTAGCTTCACGTTAACATAACTCAGGCCTGACATGCTAACTGGGGCTAGCAGTGGACTGAAAGTGTGAAGGAGAAGCGACATTAGATGGCCTCTTGCTGCTGTCTTAATTATTTTAACAGTAATTAATGAAATCCTGATATCCCCAATAATATACATGTTGGTTTTAATCACCAAAACTCAACTCAATATATTTGTACACCTCCCATCTCAAACTCCTCTTTGCAGCTCAAGGAGAAAAGGTAGTTTTGTCTTATTAATATTAACGAGCCTCTCCATTGATTGGCTGATTTGAGAATGTATAATTGTGACATCACAACTCTACGGAAGTCTTGAGACTGGTTTCTGAATGTGGGCTGTGTGCGTTACTCTGTGGATGTATTTAGTCAGAAAATTATAAATAAAACAAATATTCATTTTAGTTTAAATCGTAAGATGCTAAAACTCTAAATTTTTTATTTAATTCTTCACATATAATATTATCTCAGAATCTGGTTTAAGGCCTAAATAGTATCAGTGGTGAGACCCAATTAATATTTCCGGTCAATATAGCCGCTGCCTGCTATAGATAGTATTATTGATCCCTTTGAGGGAAATTGAAGTTCTATCACACAGCACTTTTTTCCTTAAAACATCCTAGGTTTCCAACACCAACATAAAAAATATAAATATAGAATAAGGCTATAGTTGCATAATTGGTAGGAAAAGAGAAATCATAAGCACAAACTAGGAGATAAGATGAATATTACTTTATGAATACAAATGTGTGGAGTCCATGTGAGGACCACAGGGGGTCACAGATGAGGCCAGCTGCACTAGGGAAATGAAAAGTACTGCTGAAATAATTAGTTCCTTATGATTGATTATTTTTGACAAACAAAACAATGTGACAACTCCCTGGGGTCTGTATTTTTGTCACCCCCTCAATTATTTTGACTTTTTTTTTTTATACGACCATCATTATTAGCAAAGTCGTAATTGTGACACGCAACCACAATCCTAGCAGTAGTTTTACTTACAGAATATAATTTGATCACTGTAAGAGGCATGTTTTCCCACATGATGGTTTGGATTTACATGTTATTTAATGCAACGTATCTTGTCATTTCCTCAGTGATTCTCCCATGCCAGTGACGTCGCGGGTGTGCTTCGTGAAGTTCCACGAGCCGGAGAGCGTTGGGGTGTCTCAACATCTGACGAACACCGTGTTCGTGGACAGAGCGCTGATCGTGGTCCCGTTTGCTGAAGGTTTGTCTCCTAACTCCCATGTGTGTATGGGTGGCCCTTTATGATTGAATGGCATGACTCTTGCAGAGAAACAATGTAAAAGGAGTAATAAAAAAATATGTATTTTTCCCAAATAAGTATGCTGATCTAGATTATTTGTGAATAACAAGTAAATGACACTTGCTGTCTATATCTCATGGAAGAAGTGTGTAAAACTGATCTGTAATCTCAGATTTTTGGTATACTGTTGTAAAGAATCCAATGTCTAGAACGCAGTTCTCCAAAAGTATTGGGTTTAATTTCTTTGGAAAATGCATATTTGCCTAGAACAATTGTTTGCTTTGTATTTTGAAAGAGCAATATACCAAAATCTGCATTACAGACTAGGAGAGAAACATTTCCAAGCTGTGGACGCTGCAGACACCCCAAAGTTTCAGAAGTGAAGTTGTGTAAACACTTAACCATATGCATTTTATTTTTCTCCCCCATATTGGACTATCCTCTGTTAAACTTCTCTCTGTTATTTGTGTGTGTGTGTGTGTATGTGTGTGTGGTTTTTGTAGTGAAGAAGGCAAAAGCAGCCCCCTCGTTGATGGGTGAAAGTGGTCCTCTGCCTGCCAACAGGGGATTGTAGACATATACAAAGGCCAGGAAGCATTCTCACCCCACCCCTCTCTTTTTGTGTCCTCTATTCTTTCTCTGCCTTCTCTTTCCTCTTTTTCTTCTGTCTAATTTGATCTCTCCTAGGTGGATTAGTTGAGCATAAATGATATTGGGGGTGTAACCTGAAAGATTCTGCACTGCTTAGCCATTCGGTGGTGCTTTTCAAAGAAGAAGGCTGTCAATATTATTTGTATATACACACACTACCGGTCAAAGGTTTAAGGTCACCCAGACAATTTTGTGTTTTCCACGAAAGGTTTTGCACTTTTATTTATCAAATGAGTAGAAAATATAGTAAAGACATTGACAAGGTTGGAAGTAATGATTTTTGTTTGGTAGAATTTTCTACTTCAAACTTTGCTCTCATCAAAAATTGTTTCATCTAACCAGATAAAACTGTTTTTAGGTTTTCTAACTTGATTGCACAAGGGTTTTCTAATCCTCTATTTATGCAATTAACAAACACAATGTATCATTAGAATACTGGAGTGATGCTTGCTGGAAACAGGCCTCTAGACACCTATGTAGATTGCATTAAAATCCAACCATTTGCAGTTAGAATTGTCATTTATCAAATGACTGATGTATAGAGTGTATTTATGTTTTGTTTAATACTATCTTCGTTGAAAAAAAAGTGCTTTTCTTTTAAAAATAGGAACACTTTTAAGCGACCCCAAACATTGGAACGGTAGTCTACATATTTTAAATGTCAACAAATGAACTGGTTTTACCCATGAAAGAATGATTTAACAAGATTTATTTTTGTCTAGCTGAAGCTCATTATTGTTTATTCTTACACGTATATATTTTTTTCTAAAACTCATAATTGAGCCGCATTATGAATACACATGTATATCCGGTCTTATGGGGAGAAATTGAAAGGCAGGAATTATTTGGGTCTGGTGGCCAAAGACAAAATGGCTGAGTATTAAATAAATAATTTATAGTAAATTGGGGATAAACAAGGGGAACCTGAGTCAATGATTGGTTCTTTTTCATAATAATTTAATCCTAAATTGTCTAAGATGCCCACCCGACACGACACAATGTTGGTACAGTATTTTCTTTAACAGTGGTCTTCTTTTGTTGTTGTGTTTTACAGTTCTTTTTCCTGGCTCAGCCAGTCCTGTATACCAGGCCCTGCTGCAAATACCATCCAACAGTTTTGTCTCCTGCAGCAATTTCTCTCTCCAGTGTGCTCTTTATTTACATGTTGTCATTGTTGTGTGTCCCAATTTTTGGTTCTGTCTTTTTGTGAACGAGTTGTTGGGGGGTGGATTTTTAAATTTCTTTATGAGATGAATATGAGCTTTTGATTTATTTGGGCCGATTCATTTAACAAACAAAAAAATCAGAGGAATTAAAAAATGCAACTTCTTTCTTATTTTGACTGTGGTAGCAGAAATGAATGAAAGCAGTCATCCTCTGCATAGGTTTGGTTAATTGATGCAGTGGCAGGTAAGGATTGTAGAATAATAATGTACAGCAGGCACGCTACCTATCCTGAATTTTACTATTGTCATTGAGTATTTTTGCACTATATCCTCTGATATGTGTTTGTGGTAAGTAGACACTGATAGCTTGTATAGTGTTCTTGCCAAATCCCTAAATTTCTCTTTGTTGTGTGTATCTCGATTTTTCTCTGTGTGCTTTTAGTAGCGAAGCCGCCAACGTGAGTCGCTTGTTTCAGTAAACGTCTAAATGAAAATTGAGGGCACACCCAACTGGAGAAGCAGCTGTGCTTGCTAACGTTTGGTTCATGACTTAAAAAACACGTTCAGGTGATATATTCTTGGCAGTGTTCATTGGAGTAGTGTGATTTATTCCAGCAATAGTTATCACTGCAATGATTATGTTGAATTAAGGGAAGTCTTCTCAGATCTATAAGGTAACCATTTTGAACCTAATATGGACAAATGCAGTGAATGTGAACTCTTTTTTTTTTTTTATTCTTTTTTTCAAATATGTCTTGTCTGTAGGTT
Source organism: Eupleurogrammus muticus (assembly GCA_036785175.1). Lineage (NCBI taxonomy): Eukaryota > Metazoa > Chordata > Actinopteri > Scombriformes > Trichiuridae > Eupleurogrammus > Eupleurogrammus muticus. The sequence continues at coordinate 12,449,231 of JAYKQN010000014.1, read as the reverse complement.
GTGTGAGAGGATGTCCTCCTAATTCCTGTTTTTATTTCCCTCTAGGCTCTATTCCAGATGAGGCTAAAGCTTTGTCACTGTTGGCGCCAGCAAATGCTGTTGCAGGAATTCTGCCAGGAGGAGGACTTCTCCCTACACCCAACCCCATCTCCAACCCATCTGTAAGAAGTCAAACTCAAATTTACCAATTCTCTGGGCATGTTAAAATATGCCGTCAGAGATCAGTAATTTTTATAAGCCCCAAAATTCCTGTGTCATCAGCTTTGGCCAGCAGTCAGAGGGATTGTAAATTTTTTTTTCTCCCCTTAGCATTTATGACATGTCATTGGCCACATTGCCTTTTGCTTTTTTCTTTGATTAATATTTACATTTTTGTGGTCCATTCATAAAGATAAGCAAGCTTTTATCGTCCATTAGTTTGTTAGCAGCAATGCAGTCTGCCTCACATTCACTCTGAAAAGCCCTGTCACCCCTTTCCCCCGCCCATGGAAACGTTCACTCTGCCACAGCCCCTCAGAAATTTCAGAGAAACATCATCTACAAACACTCAGGACTGATCAGGGGAGAGTTACTCTCAGCTTTCACTCTTGTTGAGGCCTTTAAAGGTTTGTTCTTGACTTCATAATCAGACAAAACAGCGTCAAGGTCCATGTTCCTGTTCAATTTGATTCCATCCTTTTAAGAGGTCGACACAAGAATGTCAACATTGGAGGGAAGTGAAGATCCATTTTTGGAGTGGCTATTTTTCCATTTTTTCAGCTTTTTGTCAGTGGTGTACCTGAACTGGATGTCTCAACAATAGACTGGAATAAAATAAAGTGCCTTTTTTGTGCTTTTTTTTTTCTTGTCCCCCAGATGGGAGGGAATCCCTTCGGTGTTCCGAACATGGATGCAATGGCTGCTTTTGGATTTCCAGGACACAATATGAATCCCCAGGTCAGAAGTTAGTTTGAATGGCAACAAATATGAGTCTGTTAAGTTAAACTATGCAGTATGTATATATGTATATGTAGTATGTATGTATATATTAAACATTGTTTTTCTCTTTATAGGCTGCTGACCAGCTGTTAAAATTCATGACAGATCCAAAGTGAGTCAGTATAAAGAATGTCATTTGTGTCTGAATACATGTTTAACACCAGGGCAGAAAATAGATGTCGGTGTGTTTGTATCAATGAGTCAACTAATGAATATTCCTTCTTTCAGACTGAACCCCTTGGCTGCAGGCTTGAACCTGAATCAAGGCATGAAGGCTGACACGTCTAATAGAGAAATCGAAGAGGCCATGAAGAGAGTCCGGGAGGCACAGTCACTCATTTCCGCCGCCATTGAACCTGGAAGTGGGTGCACAACATTTTGAAGGATATTTTCTCTGTATTGGGGTGCTGCAACAAACGATTCTTTTGATAGACAATTACCAATCGACTATTGAAACAATTGGTTAGTTGTTTGGATCATGAAATGGCATAAAATGTTAATTGATTTTCCAAATGTGCAGTTTCTTACCGCATATATGGAAGTTGGCAGCCTATTGATTGATAAACTCATTATTGCTGGTAGTAAAAATGGTAGTAAAACCCTGGTTGATCATGTAATATTGTATCTTTTTTTTTTTTTAACTAATATCGTTTTTTGCTATCCTGCAGATAAGGAGAGCAAAAAGAAGCGCTCCCGGTCCAGATCCCGAAAAAGGAGGTCCGGATCACGTTCAAGACACAGGTGATGACTACTGTTGATGAATGTTTTCCTTTTGTATGTTCAGAACGCGGTTAAACAGTCTGGACTGTTTGGTTGCAGGCATTCCAGGAGCCGATCGAGGCGACGATCGACCTCAAGAAGCAGGAGGCGCTCCAAAAGCCCACGCAAGAGACGGGCCGACTCCAGAGACCGAAATAGACGATCCACAAGCAGATCCAGGTCGGTAAACTGTGTGAAAGCGTCATTTTGACCCTGCTTTGGGGGGTTAAGCATGCCTGAGAATCTAAAACATCTAATTTCTTCAGAGATAGAAAGAAAGACAACTCGGGGAGAAGAAAATCTAAAACTCCGCCTAAAAGCTACAGCACCGCCAGGAGGTCTCGCAGCCTGAGCCGGTGAGTAGAGTTATGGTTTTTGTGCTTTTTCACTGTATTTATCTGAATAAAGGCACAAATGGAGGTTAACACTCCAGTTGACCTGAGCTTTAAGCGAGGGTATTGAATTTATTTCCTGTTGTGGCCCTCAGGAGACGCAGGAGAAGCCGTAGCAGCAGCCGCTCTCCTAGAAGGTCTCCAAAAAGGAGAATCTCCAGGTCTCCATCTCCCCGGAGGTTAGTGTACTGGGGTCAAATATTTGTGTGTAATGCTGGTTTTAAGATCCTGAGGGAGAAAGTCTTCTAAAAAGCATGATTATGTGGGAACATTGAGGTTAGCTCTATTTCGGATATTTTACGACAAACCTGACCTTTTCTCTCCACCCTCTTTAGGCACAAGAAGGAGAAGAAAAGGGACAAAGAGCGGGACCGGGACCGCCGCAGCGATAAGGAGCGCGGCCGAGACAATCGCGAGCGCTCCCTCAGCAAGAAAAAGAGAAGCAAAGACAAAGAACGAGAGAGGGAGAGGAAATCCGATGGAGAGAAAGGCGATGTAAAGGTCAGCCTCCTAAACGGCAAAGCACTGCTTTTTCTTATGTGAACCGGTGTTTTTAAAACAATCTGTTTGTTGTTAAAGATCACAAGGGATTACGATGAAGAAGAACAGGGCTATGACAGCGAGAAGGAGAGGGAGAACAGGAAGGATTCAGACGACTCGGCTCTCTCCCCTCAGTCTGTAGAAGGTAACGGCACAGCGCGGCCCGCCAAGCAGGCCAAGGTCAACGGAGCTGACGACCACCACGAAGAGGACATGGACGTCAGCGACTGACGCACATTATCTCCAACTTTGGTTGCGACTTGTTCCCGTTCACTGGGGTTAATCTGAAATGTGAAGTGCGCTATAAATGTTTGTTTTTCTGCACAGAAGAGCCATCTTTCGCAGAATTGATAGTCCTTTTTGCCTTGGTGTTTTTTCCCTAACCACATGTATTTCTCTTGATTTGTCGCGATGCTTTTACGTATCCATTTGCCTCATTTCCCATTGGTTGAAACTGGAAGTTCAGTACGCTGGCTTCACTTTTGAGATTGTGTTGTCATGGCTTCACATATTGTATCTTTACGTTTTTGTTGAGTATTGTGATGTGTTGCTCAGGCCTCTTATTGAAACAGTTACTACATTTGCTTCTTGTTGTTTGACAGTGTTGATTGTTTTATCAAGAATTTTTTTATAATAAAGTCTATTTGAAGAAGCACAAATAGTCATCACTGACACCTTTTGCTTTAAGTTATTTAACATAGTTCAGTTGATTCTGCCTCATCACGTGGTCAATGGTCGGAAGACCCCACCGCTACAAGAAGAACCTAACCAAAGAGAAGAAGTAGAACATTCCAACAGTTTCATCCAAGATTGGTGAGTAGTTCTCAATGTTCACTACATAAATGTAATGTTGGAAAGTGCTATACCTTGTGCACAGTTATGGTTGCTACTACTTGGTACTCATTTAATAATCTAAATGTTAACAAGTCTGGACATGTATTAGTGTAACTTAAAGTATACTTATTTAAAGGTTACATATTGTAGAAAGTGAGATTTTATGGCTTTCTGATCAAATAAATTGTCAATCAGAGGCTCAATGTTCATGAGACATCAAACTAATCGTTGTTTTCAAAAGTGCAGAAAAGTTTGAGAGGAGATGTAAAAGTATGAGATGATTTGTGTTAATAAAACCACAATATTTTGTTGTGAATATCCAAACTTAAAAAAAAAAGACGTTCACAATATGAGCCCTTTTAAGTAGTGATTTAGTACTTGTATTTATTTCCGGTATATAATAAAAACTCATGAATAAATCTAAAATGTAACCATTATTCTGCATTAAGTACAGATACTGGCCTTCCTATACTTGCAGAGCATTTGTTTGATATAACCCTGATGCATGCACATGTCATTTTTGATGCAGAAGCTTCACTTCTAAGGGGGCAATTTAATACGCAACTGAAAGAAGATTCTTACATCACTGAATATAATGCCAAGATTTTAGATGGATGGAGAAATTCAACCATTTTAAATGTGGCTGGGTAAAATGTGAAGCTCCACAATATTTGACATATACTGCAATAGGCATAATGATACTATCAATAGGTTTAACAACTTATTCAATGATAAAGATTGGAATGAACAGTTGTGGGCAATCCTGTGTCCTGAAATGGAATGGTGTATTTTAATGATACTTGCACAAAGTCAATTGAAACATGATGCTGGTGCTTTATTTAAAGGGATGTGAAGTAGGTATGGTTGCAGTACATTAGCTAAAGCCAGAGACAACTCAACAGATCAGATTAGTTTTCTCCTGGTCAATTTTGGGATATCCAGCAATATCAACTTCACAGCTTAGTTTACTCTCCTTAAAAAACAAGAACCAAAATAAAATGTAAAAAAAAATTATACAGACTACCATTAAGGAGAGATTTTTATGAGCACAAAAAGGTGTTTCAAAGTGTTAAGCATTACAATTTCAATTATTCCTTAATCTAAATACCAATAAGTTTGCAGGTAATGTAACAAATGATCAGAATATAGCTTAAAGATGCATGTGATCCAATAGGCCAACACAGCCATAGCATGCCTTAAATATACTTATATCAGTGCAGTATTTAACCAAGAACAATTTACCTGATATCCCATCTGGGTTCTCCCACACGCAAACGTACAAACAGCAATCCTTGATACAGTACAATTGTTCACTCGCACAGAGCACAGAATTCATACTATCACGACGAACATGGAGGCGGCCAAGAGGTAACATGAGCTAACCTGAAAATACAGGAGATTGTGACCTGAACGAAGGAAAAGGCTTGGATATCGAACTGTAACACGTGTTTTATGCTAAACCTTCTCCTGGCTGGTTAAAAACATTCTTAAGTAGTGTAATGTATTGCTACACAGTGTTACTCCATGAGTGTATGTGTATATATATACAGTATATATATACACACTATATATAGAACATGATTTATAAATGAATATTAAGCTCAGTTTGAGGATATAGCTATACTTCTGTTTCTTTTTTATGTTGTACAGATGATTTATTTACAGATGACAGTGTTGGTGCAGTGTAAAGGATGAGAATTCAGTTATCAGTCCTCGGCAATGAGGGAGAGAGAAGATAAAGATATTAAAACAATAGTGAGGAAGAGTCCAGGCTGTGTCTGACAGCTTTCACAGGAGAGAACAGCAGCACAGATTTAAACCACTCTGTCGGCGAACAATGAAAGCTATCACTCATTTCACAAAACGACTGCCGATAACGCTTCTATATGTGAGATGGCGTTCTGTAACATCTGCTTGCATTGATTTGCTTTGGATCCATCAGTAAAATGATTAGTAACTGATCAATAAAACCAGTCCCCACCACAACCACTTTTCTTTTCCTGTTTTTAAATGCGTAATATATATTTATAGAAATAAGACAGCACAGGAATCCTCCTTTTTGTTCCCCCCCATCTAAACATATTCGCTGGTCATTTCCTGTGTGTTCCTTGTTTACAGGTCAGAGGTCGGGGAAGCGGCTGGGATCTTCTTTGTATTCAGGAGGGATGGTGAAAAGAGATTCTTCAAATTCGTCGTAGCGAAATTCCTGAAAGGTAACTGTTGCTGTGATAGTGGGGAAAACAGGGATGTCTGTGCGGGAGGAAACAAAAGAAGAAAAGGTTACTAGGTGATTGTCCACAGGAACATGGCAGCAGGTCAGCACATACGTACCGAGTTTGACTGGAAACCCCGGAGGAAGTTTCATTTGGACAAACTCTCTGAGTTTGTTGAAGTGCTTGAACGGGGCGATGACCTCCAACACATTTAGTAACCTGGAGAAGAGAGTGAGTCAGCAAATAGTTTTTTTTTCCCAAAGCCCTGTCTGCCAGAATTTTCAGATGACCTCCCGAAATCTGAACAAGAACGAACAGGTGATTTATTCCAACTGAAATTTGAGATTGCGAGTGAAGAAAACAATCTTGGACCGTTTTAAAGAGCAGCTCTTTCTAATCCTGAGCTCTTGTCACAGCTTGTCTATGCGGTTCATTTTAAAAGATTTTAGAGACTTAACATGTAAAACTGCTCTATAGAAAAGCAATGATTTGAAGTTAGGAGCAGATCTAACGAACCCTTATGGGTCCAGATCTCCATTTTTACTAAAGCACAAATATATAGATGGATCCATTACCGTAAGTTCCTTTAGTAGAGGCGATAAAGCAGTGTATTACTTACATTATAATCCTCTTCCTCAATAATGTGTCCTGTCTACAATCCACATGGATGCAGTTGATCAAGGAGGAGATACTCAGGATAAAAGCCACAAACCAATTCCACCTGACAACTACAGCAAGTTTACAGAAGCTAGAAGCAGGGAATGAAAGAGAAATGTGCTCCTTTTTCCCCCCATTTAAAAAAAAAAAAAAAGTATAACAATAATGTAGAACACATTGTTGTAAAGCAGATGTTTTTGTCAATATCCAATTATGGCTCTCCCACAGTCAGTGAAGCCTTTGTGTCTACCTGGCACAACTTATCTGATCCAAATCTAAAATCCTTCCAAAAAGTGCATAGAAGTGCATTCGCCTAAGATGAATCTGGGCAGAAAGCCTAATAAATAGATCTAAGGAGAAAAGGATTCACTTACGACTCAATCCCTAGAGGGAAATCCTGGCTCATGGCTACGGTGGCTTTGAAGTTTTTCTTGCTTTCCTTGCACACAAGCTCTCTCCCAAGATGAGGTGGCCTGGAGGAGCGAAGAGAGACAAACGCACTGAGACACTGCTAGTTATGACCCTCTGTGGTTTACATTTCAAATCAAGTATTTATAATAAAAATATAACTAAGTTAGGACAACCAGTGCCCATACAAAATATGTATTCTCGTAGAAAATTGATGGGATGTATATGATTTTTGCATGTCCAGCACTGCTGACCACAGTTATGTGTTGGAAATGGTAAAATGATAAAGCTTTTCATTTTTCACAACTTGTTCAACAACTTATCCATTCATTAGAAACAAAAAAGTAAATAGATACACACCATTGTGCCATGTGCAAGTGATATCCTAAAGTCTGGACTGATCCAACAAACAGAAATATACAAGCTACAGATTGATAGCCCTACCTTGCTTTATAGATAGATAGATGGATAGATAATAGAGAAAAGGTGAGATTGCTTACTTTCCGTGCTCTGCAGTGATGTACTCTTCCCAAGAAATTGTGTTTGGTGCTGGAGCTGTGAGGGACAGCCTCCTCACAGGCTGCGAGAGAGAAAATATCATTTACTTTACAATCACAGTCGCCAGAGCATCATCACACTTTGATTTCCTTGGAGCTTACCTCGAAGTTCTGCTCGCTGATGCTCCCTCCTTTACTCAAGCTCTCCATGATGGCTTTGTTCCTCAGGATGTCCTCTTCGCTCAGGTGCTCTCGCCGTTTTCTTGATTCCAGCACCAGACCGTTCACTGCATAGAAATCAGCCAGGAAGTTTCCAACCCTCTCCTATAGCAAGAAAAAAAACAAAAACAAAATTGAGCAGATGGTAGAATTTTGTGTTCACTTTGCCATTTATGTCCAATGCCACTGCTGATGAAATTGTACTGAGTAGCAGCCTGAGGGAAGAACAATAGCAGCTACTCAACAAGCTAAAAACTCCCTTAGCTTCATGAGCAGGTAAATCTCCGTCTTCAAACCACTGAAGACAAAGACAATATATACATAGACGTTTAAGATTCAAACATCAAAAAGACTGAGTGTTCAGATGTCAGACTGCAACTTTCTGTTTCACAACTACCGTTTTATCCTCTCTGAAGAGCCAGCCAATCTGACTGCGGGAGAAAGAGATTGACTTTGTCGACAGAGTTGCAGAATAGACGTCGCTGCTCATCAGAATATCCACCTCTTCTTCAGTCTCCATCTCGGACTCCTTAAAGACAAAACAATGAGTTAGCTAAGCATTTTTCTTAGGTTAAATGCTGATGAAAGAAGTTTAGTGGTACCAGATCATTCACTCACCTCATGGTGTATTCTTTGGTACACTTTTGCTTCGTTGTCCAGAACCACAAAGGACTGGGAGGGAATGGCGTCGCCATTGAAAATGAAGCTAAGATCTCCACGCTGACATTTCATGTCAGTGAAGTCTATGAGTGTGGTGTCAAGTCTAGATCAGGAGAGAGGGGAGAAGTGTGAGAAGTTTGTTGTGTCCTACTTTTCATATCTAAAAAGTGTCCATGACCTGATAATGTAACATTTGCTGCTTAAAAATACATCCTCTCACAGGTACAGCAGTAGTATTAAATGCGTTACCTGATATTGATACCTTGCTTGTAGATTTTACAAGCATCAGATGGCAGCATCCGGGACAGCAAAGGCACTACAATACAGAAATGAGTGAATAGCTTCCATGAATTTACATTAAGAAAGATCGATGCATCTTAAATGATTAAGTTTAAAATTGTGTTTAATTTTATATGAAAACTCACCCCAGCTCTGAAAATCCCAATGCAGCTCTAGATAAAAGTCACCAAGCTGCAGCAAAGATACAAACATTTCAAACAGATTAAGGGTCGGCAGTACTGTATAATTTAATACATTTCAAATGATGCATGTCAGCAGTTTTTACACATACTGATTATGTAAATCAAAGCCTGGGGATATTTTATCAAATTAAAATACAACCGAGTGAACATCCAATGTGGTTTCTGTGGAAGTGAAGGTAGTGTGACTCACCTCCCTGAGAGCTTTCAGTAGTTTTGGCCTCTTGTCCTCCACACTTTCCCTGGATTGCTGCTTTAACTTCCGCAGTATGGCTGTGACTGAGAAAAAGAATAAGCTCAGTTACGCACTTACTTTCAGAAGACGACCCCCCATCCACTGTCATTGTATGTGGCCCAATTCTTGCATCGCCACATGGTTGTTCTAAACAGGAACAGAATTCAGACTTGTGAACTAGATTATGAAAACAACACCTTTTTCAGTTCTTGCTAAAACACGGACTGTGAAATAAAGACCACCCTCTCATTCTGTTGTGGTCTAGCCTTCTTTGAAGTGTTGCTGAGACCCAGCTGTGCAGAACATTAGCGGAAGGTAAAAGTAACTGCCCCTGAATCAGCTTGTGTTTTTGATTTTTTTTAAATGCCACGACTTACAACTCTGCTGGATGCGAATGCTGCGCAACCGCTGCAGCATACGGTCAGATGCATCCTGATTATCCTGACCAGGGGACTGAGGAAGCACTGGACTGTGAAGTGCTGATGGGGCTGCATTGCTGTGCTCACCATTGCCCACAGAGACAAGCCAGCGACCGCCCTGCTGACGCAACGGTGCACACGTGTGAAGCGAGAGGTGACTGATGACATGACTGCGGTGCTTCGTGAGAAATTTTATCCCACGCAACTGATATTAGGCACGCGTTGTTCACACGTTTGTGAACACTCATTCACAGCTGCCTTTTATTTAACCAAAGCTCCAAACTTAAATGCACCAGTTTGACTTTCTTGCATGTCCTTGCTGATGATTTAATGTTCCCAGCCCAAGCAAACACAGAGAGTCGAGACGCATACTAACAAGATTGAGGGTCATTTCTCAAGCTAGCAGGCCCCTGAACGAGCCTTTCAGGTTGCATAAGCAGCGGATGCTGAGAAGCTAGGTAGGCAGCTAGTTTATCTATACAACCTTAGGGTAACAAAACAGGCCAGCTTAAATCTGTTCAAAATATTGAGACACTAAATTATTTAGCGTTCTGTTCCTTTACTCGCATTGAGAGTAGTGTCTGCCTTCATTGTCTCTTTGTAATCTTCCGTGGCCTATACAAAATTAACACTGCGCTAAGAAAAGTACAGAGCAATAGAATTTGTCCGAAAGCCATTAGCCGGTGCCTTTCACATGTTATTTGACTCCCATTCACGGGATGTCAGATCTAAAAGCAGCAGCATCATTAAGCAGGGTAGGGACCAGGCTGTAAGCTCAGGGCTTCTGTACACTAAGCCATCATTCAGGCGGTGTTCCAACCCATCTGGATGACGAGCGCTGGGAGAAAATCCACACCTTTAGCTTTTTAGCTGGACAAGCAATTAAATGACCCATGAAAAGTCAGTCATTCAAACAAACAGTGAAAGTGTCTAGCGCCATTGACATGACCAGTGCAGTGATGTTCAATTTGGTGAGTGCTGGCCACATAATTAACGGCTACAGATTTAGGAGTCATCAGTCCAAAACACTATTTAAATTCTTCTTTGTGTCATCTGGAGATGATCTCTGCAACCTGACTGGATTCAAACAGATGTCAATTGAATCGATTTCTTCACCCACATAACAGAAAGGATCTGAGAAATAAATATTCATGAGATTTCCCTTTTTCCCTCAGTCAGCTTCACAAATAAATAAGGCACAATTCGAACGAGGGAAACCCAAAGGACACACCGTGAGGCTCACACGGACATTCACAAACACGGCTTCGACATGAGCATTCAGCACAGAAGGCGCTCGCACAGGAAGCCGTTAAAGACGTCAGAATGAATTTATGGGACCATTAAACAGGCAGTGCCCAATCTACATGTTCGAAACAGGCGCATGTACGAGCGCAGATACCATTAAACACATTCAAATATTAAAACCCAGGCAGCGGCAGTAAGCGATTCGGCAGCCTGAGAGAGAGAGAGAAAGAGAAGCATTCATGCGACTTACTCATTTGCCTGTCTCCGTAGCTGATGGCTTCGGCTAGAGGACTCCATCCCTGTGCGTTCTTTATCTTTACAGGTGCATTATGGGCCAGGAGAAGAAGGGCACATTCTACAGGAAGGAAAAAGAAAAAGTACAAAAAAACAAAAAAAAAAAAACAAACACAAATGTAATCAAGTCTATATTATAGACATTTTCACAGCTGCCATGTTGGTATGGAATTGTGGGTAAACACAGGTGTTACCAATGATACTAATTCGCCGCCTGACCACACAGAACCTTAATTAGTATCATTAGTAACACCTGTGTTTCCTACCACTTCATGTCAGTATGGCTGCTGGGGAAATATGGTCTGTCGTCTTCTCTATGTACCATTACCACTTTACTATTTTATTCTTGGTGATGCCAAATATAAACTATGAATTCTTTTAGTATATACTTTAACTACAGATTTTTGTGTAATGTCAAATTGTTGCTCATCTTCTTTCAGTACTTTCAGAAAGGGCTGGGCAATATTTAACAAAAAACATATTGATTAAAATGTATTTATTGAATAATGCTGATAATTGTTATTTAGTGAGACTTTATGCTTAAAAACCTAATTTTAATATATAAATGTATAGGTGGGTGAAAATATTTTGATATATTTCATATATATACTGAAGGAAAACAAAGGCTAAATGTAGCCATTTCTTGTTAAACTGGATTAGATGTTTCTCTATTAAATGACTGGTTGTCTGATTTTGTTATCAGGGGAAATATGTTCAGCCACAAAAGGAGCACCATTTTTAATGCAAACCTTGAGCAAAACTATCTTTATTATTAGCTATTTTTTATTGTATTGATGTGAATATTGATATTGTTTTGCTGCCTAGGCCTACTTTCACATTTATTGTGAATCTTTAAGTTTTAACAATGCCTCAGCATCTACTACTTATTTGGTAAAAAGAAATTGTTTTTATGCTTGTTGTACAGTTTGTAAAGCCTTTTGAGACAAATTTATGATTTTTGGACAACAAAAGTCCCTTATGCGCTGCTCTGCACTGCAAAACCAGCAATCCTGCAAAGGTCAGATACAGAGACGTGCTGAGAGCAGCAGGAGTGTAGAGGCTATTGCAGAAAAAAAGAGGAACTGACAGTGTTGTAAAATTAAATTGATAATAAAGCCATGTTTATGACAGATGCAAGGCTACAGAGCACAACAGATTTGGTGCAATTTCCTGATGCAGACACAGGTAGATTAAATGATTTAGGAGCTTTCTGTGCATTTAGGTTAATCTCGGAAGGTTTAGGGTAAATTGATTAGATGACAACTAATAAATGAGTAATTAAATACTATGACAATAATTAATCAGTGATTTATTTCAGTGAAAAACTTCTGAATCCTCTTATTTGAGCTTCTGAAATGTAAATATTCTCTAATTTCTTTAATATCCGTAACTGACTATCTCTTCAGGGTGTGGACAACACAAAACATTTGAGGACATCACTTTAGGTTGTGAGAAACACTTTACACTATTTTCGGGACCAAACAACTCACCAAAATAAGTCAGATTAATAAACAATTTAAAAAGTTGTTAGTTGCAGCCTCTGCAGCCCCAAACTAAGAGCATACACTTAAAACTTTTTTTTTTTTTTTTTAATTCAGAAACAACGTTTTATCCTAAAGTCCACCTGGAAAGTGTTTAAAGTCCATATTGTGATGTCTTTCTAGTATAAACAATATGCACAGTTGGGACAACAATTTGGAAGAATTTGATTGGTTTATTATAACATGGTCATATCCTCACATGTCAAAAATAAATCTCATCTCGCTCGGCTTATGTTTGACTGTGGAAGTTCACTCATCTTAATTGACAGGTTGATGTAATGATACAACTGGTTGAATTTGCCCAGGGCAAGTTGATGAATTTCAATGTTTTTGTTTTTTTTAATGTAAGGAAAATGTCATTGAATTTTTATATAGCGATACAAAGAAATAGTAAAAAAAAAAAAAATCATTAGCGTGTGATCTGAAACAGTGATTCTCAATCTTTTTTTTATGTCAAGGACCCCTAAACTGCCATAAGACCACGGACTTGGCCTGGGTATATCCATCCTTCACTGCACAAGAATTCACTTCGCTTTCTGGAAAATTTTCCCCTCATCTTGGGAGCCAATCACAGAAAAAGCGACTTTGCTGATAGGTGTGGATCCAACGTGGCGGCAGACGGTAATTTACCTTTCAATGCAAGTGTTCTCAGTAACTTAAACCACTTAACTTTTTTTTTTTTAATTAGCAACTTTTAGCACTAATCTACTTAATTATTTAATCGTCATTGGGTATCAGGTACATCATCGCGTGCTTGATACGATGGGTTATAAGCTATGTAAAGACATGTTGGATAGACATTTGTACTGCCCAATAAACTGCTCTGGGCTCCAATAAGAACAAATGAACTGATGGTTCCCAGAACCAATGTCTCTGTATGTTGACATAAGGTCTGGTGACCCCCATCTGATAGGATTTTGTCCCTGATTTTCACTTTTAGATACTGAGGAACATGTATGAAACCCAGGACAAAAATGTCATTGTGTTACACATGGATGAACTAATAATTAAAATGAACGATTCCCTTTGCTGGGGACCCCCTAGAAGTACCTCTTTTGAGAACCACTGCTCTAAAAGGACATTTTCCGTTTTACCTAGTTAACTTTTGCTCTTTACTGTTATTAGAGAGGTGACTTTGAGCTCCACTGTGAAAGAAGGGTGCAGTACAAAACGCATAATACACTATTCTATTATTAAGCTGTACCTTTGTGGCCCATCATCACCGCTAAGTGGAGAGGTGTGTTCCCTGCAGAGACACAATAAGACAGAAAGGACATGAACATCGATATTTCACAGACGTAAATGATGCATTTGAAACACATCTTGGAAAACCAAGCGGGTGAACGCGGTGTACTCACCGTGCACGTCTTTCTGAGAGATGCTGTGGGTCCTGATGAGAGACGACAGCCGCCTCACATCCGCCTTGAACACGCACTCGTGAACGGGGAAGTCCAGCTCCTCGTTAGTCAGGATGATCGGGTTCTTGTTGTTGTCATTGACGATGATCGATGAGGAGTTGCCGTTGATGTTGTTCGCGTTTAGCTGCTGCTGCAGCGCCGACGGCTTCACGGACTTCTGGAAAGCCTTGTTGGACTTAAAATGGTTACCGGTCCCGTTAGGGATAGTCCCGTTCGAGGTCTCGTCGTACGTGTCCATAATATCGTCATTTTTGTTGGCTTTGTTGTGGTCCTTTCGCATGGCGCGTATCTTCTCACCTGTCATGATGAACGTAACGCTACGTTACCGGCTCGGTGCGAGGCTTACAAGCGGAGGACGATGTGGCGAGTCAGCATAAAAACGATATCCGCAGAATGTGATGTTACATTTAGCCGGGCTGCTCCGTGGTATTCAGATAACCTCGCCCCGACCCAGTGCCAGCATTAGCTCCCCCGAATGGTTAGCTAGCCCACAATAAGAAATGAAGACGGTGGGCGCGGTGTGGAAAAGACAAAACGCCGGGCATAACAGGACGGACACGCACTAAATAAACATAAAGCTATGGAGGAAAGGGAGTCGGAGACGGCTACATCGTTGTCTCTTCTGCCGCTTCTTGGTTATACTCCTCGAGACGGGGTCCGTTAGCTTTGCGGCAAAATTAAGACGGACGGGTCGGTGCAAAGAGCCAGCTGAGCTAACATAGCTGGCTGCAGGTGGAGAGTCTCGCGAGATGTTTAGGTGACACGAAAGCGTGGTGAATAGAGCGTGGTTCCTATAATACATCTATGCACTTTACAGACATTAATTGGCTCGTTTTTGGATTCTCTTATAGCAAACTTTATGAGTGTAATATTGCACATATAAAAAGTTTTCCTGTCAGCCTACACATATTGTGTGTGTATGTGTGTGTGTGCGCGCGCAAGAGCAAATCTTTTGAGGGCATGTTTAATGTGTCTTAGAAGATGTGCTTGTAAATTATGGCCTCCTACTTTTGCTGTACCCAAAAACAGAAACAAAAACAACTCAACTGTTGTCTGCTCACTAATGAAATTATCATGTCATTGTTTTTGAGTACAAAAGCGTGATGCCGCGTTTTTACCCAAGCACCTTTTTTCAAAATGCATGAAACGCGTCCCTTAAAAGATGAGCCACTGCTACAATCACCACCAAAGTCCCCATCCTCCTACCATTAGGAAAACAAGTTATTTTTATTTTATTTGTTTTTGCAAAGAGTCATAAAATTATTTAAATGGATAAACAGGAACTTAAAAGGTTAAAATCATTACTCATTATGGCTGTAGAATATCAACAGTAAAACAAGTTAAAGACGTATATTGTTAACAAAGAGATGATTTAAGATTGTTTGCAATAAATCCTAGCGGCTCATTTTAAGTCGGTGTGTAAATCTGTGTGAATCCTTCTCCAGATTGACCTAATTGAAAACGATAATATAAACACGTAAAACTTACATATTCAATGAAATTAAACTCTCCCTGATATGGGACCTTTCAAAGTTATGTATTTATTTATTTTCTCTTTTTGTTACATTGTACAATTTAGTTTGATTATTTTGTATTTTAAAATACCTTTTTATCAAAACATTTTGAATTTACATGAGGCAAATAAAAATTGGTATATAGCAAGCACCTTAAAACAGGTCTGTATGGACAATAAACACAAACCTATACAAAAAAACTAAACAGATATTAAGTAAGCAAGATTTTTTTCCTCATCTCATAATTTTTTGTTTAATTATTATTGTTAAATGGTGTCACCAAAGAATGACTAATTAATTTAGAAAATTAAATTAGTATTCAACAGATAAAATAAAAACTAATTTAATTTTTAAAAAATTAAGAGTTTAAAGTATCCGGTATTAAAATGTTAGGGTTACACCACACGATATTTTTGATATCCTATTTAAGTTCGTCCTTTTGTACTGCCGTTGGCCTGTTAATAAAGTTTTTTTCCCAAGTACGTCATCTTCGTGTGACGCCGTTTTTTCGTCACAAGAGCGCGTAGCTAGCTTGTTTTCGCTCGAGAGAAAAAATGGCAGCCTCCAAGAAGGGAAAGAAAGTTGTGAACCAAGAGGAACTCCGCCGTTTGATGCGGGAAAAACAAAGACAGACGACGGAGAAGAAGCGCGTGGAGTCTCCTTTCGCTAAGTACAACACGCTCGGACACCTGAGCTGCGTGCTGTGCAACGTTCCCGTCAAGTCGGAGCTCCTGTGGCCGGCTCACGTCCTCGGTAAACCGCACAAAGACAAAGTCGCCGAGCTAAAGGGAGCGAAGCAGGCGGTACCGGCGGCACCGGCACAGGGACCAAGTCAGCCGGTGAAGAGGCGGGCGCCGGACAGCGAGGACGTTAACGGGAAAAAGGCGAAACCGGAGCAGCCCGGAGACTTGTTCAAGAAGCCGTTCAGTAAAGCACCGATTGCCGCTTCAAAGTCCGCAGGTCTGAACCTGCTGGCTGGGGTCTATGATGAGGATGATGATGAAGAAGAGATGGCTGAGGGGTCAGGGGCAGCAGGTGCACCCCCGGAGACGCCTGAACCCGCAGGACTTCCGGCTGACTTCTTCGACAGCTCCCTCCCCGCACCTCCCGCTGCCCCCGCAGTGTCCCACTCGGGCTCCATAGCCAAGGCGGAGGAGACGGAGAAAAGCGCCGAGAAGAAGGACAACACGGCCGAGGCGCTGCCCGAGGGCTTCTTCGACGACCCGGTGAGAGACGCCAAGGTGCGCAACGTGGACGCGCCCAAAGACCAGATGGACAAGGAGTGGGACGAGTTCCAGAAGGAGATCCGGCAGGTGAACACCAAGTCCGAGGCCATCGTGGCCGAGGACGACGAGGAGGGGCGGCTAGGACGGCAGATCGACGAGATCGACGAGCAGATCGAGTGCTACAAGCGGGTGGAGCTGCTGAGGGACAAGAGGGACGTGGTGAGGACACAGACTCTGCCCAGCGTGAAGCGACCTGTGGAGGCTGAGGCCAGCTCTGAGGAGGAGGAGGAGGAGAATGAGGAAGAGCTGCTGGGGCTTCTGTCACGGGACTGGAGGGCGAAAGGAGCCCTGGCCTAAACTTCATCCAACAAAGACTCAGATCAAGGTTACCCTGAATGTTAAAGGACTCGTCCACAAATGTCTTAAAACACACAGGAGCCCAAATTACCATGTTTTTCCTCGTTATAATAATCCCAAGTGTTCATATGGACCACAGAAGATCTCTATCTCCCTTCTCTGCAAAGGGTGTGTTTTAAAATCTGAAGCTTCAGTTGTCCAAATTAAGGAGGGGTTGCGATGAATAACGATTAGTTGGCAACTATTACATTAATTGCCAACTACTTTGATAATCAGTTAAGTGATTTGAGTCATTTCCAAAGGAAAAGGTTCAAAATCTCAATTATTTCTGTCTGGTTTAGTCTTCTTTAATAATAAACTAATGCATAAAAGACATTCAAGCTGCATCTCCATCATTTGGAACAGAAAAAAACAATTGTTTAAACTGATTATTCATTTTAATAGATTACAGCTCTGAAATTTTGGTCTTTTTTTAGTGCCAAAGTTTCTTTTTGTAAATACATCTTCACCCCAGCTCAAACAGGGAAACGTAAACAAATAATTTCCATTCTAATAAGACTGTAATATAAGCTTCAGATGCACTTTTAAATATATTGCTCTACAAAATGACACGCTGTTGCTTTTGGTCCTCATCTCTTTTAAAGGTAAAGTTTAACCATAAAGAATTACACCAATGAAAACTTTTCAATATTCATAGGGGCACCTGTATTTTTTTAAGACAGACATTGTGAACCTATCCTTTAGTATATTTGTTTCATCTGACAACTGTAAATATGTCAAAATGTTCTCACCACATGTACTTGTTTATCTCAGCCTGGATTAAAGACGATGCAGTGTACTCTGCCACAGCAAGACTGTATAAATTCATGATTTATTTATTTTTTAAAAAGCACCAGACACTCAATAGAACCTTTTAACAGTGTTTATTTATCTGTGCTCACACAAAACATTCATAAAACCTCTGACATACAGTAGCAGCATGGACCCAAAATCTGTCATGAAGGCCAAAGCTGTTACATGTCAAGCAAAACTAATCATTGTCCTGCAAAAAAAAGTTAACTATGTTTAGTTCATAAATAATTTGTTCATGTTACATTATAAGCAACATGCAAAGCACAACAGAATTATTTTAAAAATGTACAAAGTTGAGATTAAGACAGTAAAGCAAACTTTTACCAACCTGACACCCTTCACAAGATCATTTGAGTACATTTAAACCATTTTTACAGAGTACGACAGTGTTAAAGTATGATAAATTTGTTATATTTTATTAGGCCCATAAAAATCGAATAAAACGAATCAAGTAAGAGTGATGGTCAGTGCTTCTTCTACTACCTGTTACACATTGTGAGCTCGGGTGCCTTCTGTCAAAACATACGAGGAGCCAAGTGGTTACAGCTGGTTTTCACATAACCACAATGTTGTTTTTTTTTGACTCCAAGCATATCTTTACCTACTATCAGCTATCCATTAAAGGCAAGAAAATGCCCAAAAATATCTTAGGAAAAAAATAAAAGATCTACTGCAATTTTAATCAAGCTATAATCTAAGCTTTTGTTATTGCTACATATGCATCATGAGTTACTACTACAAAAAAACGGAGTGATTCAAAGTGTTCATAGCCCTTCAAATCTTGTATAACTGCAAAAAAAGAAGAAAAGAAACAAAAACACTACAGATAAATGGACAGATGCAATTAACACATGATCCCAAATAAAATGTAGCAACTAACAGAAGATAAATGAGGGAAAAAAAAAACACTGAACACGGGGAAAGAAAAAAAAAATGTATGAAACCTTTAAACTTACAAAAGAGCATACGCCCACACTCTTGTGCTCAATTGTGTGTTTCAGTTAAGATAGGAAACTGGCTAAAAACTAAACCAATGTCTCACAAATTCTGTTTCTAGTAGTCATTTGTAAACATTCATAAAAGTCTACCGCAGGTTCTATAAATAAGATTCAGGTGAGTTGTACCTGGTGGTGGGGGGTGGGGGGAACTGCAACAAACACACAATTACAGCCTCCATAGATGTGAAATGTTACATCGAAAAGGAGACAGCTTGGTAAAAACAAAAGGGTGGGTGCAGGAAACCGGCAAGTCTTGAGAGTTGAGGGTGGGAAACTGTATTCAAGATGATTTTTATTATAAATTAACACTTACTGTATTTTTCCGCCCAAAGAATATGCTAAAATATGAACTTGAACATTCTGCATACAGGTAATCATGGATTCATTTTAAAATGTAAGCTAATGTTTTGTGGCTGGGGTGAATGTGATGGTGGTGGGGTGGGGGGGCATGCCGGCACCACTGTTCCACAATCGGTATGATAAATATTTAAGTTCACAAAAAGTGCAGCAATTACAGAAAGAGGGTGGGGCAAGTCCGAGCCCCAGACCCTGCTGGGTTGCTAATACTGTTCCCCGCGGTGGCGCTGTGACGCGCTCACACCCCCACAGCAGCTCTCAGCTCCATCAAGGAGAACCTCTGGTCCCCGTCTTTGTCAAAGCACTCAAAAGTACGAGTGCTGGGAGTTGATGTTTCAAACACTTTCCTCAGGTCTTGGTAGGTCAGTCCAAGCGAATTACGTCCAACGCCTGCCTGCTGGAAGATTTCCTCCAGGTCTGTGAACAACAGTTACTTACAGTCAGCTTAAAATATATATATATATATATATATATATATATATATTTTTTTTTTTATAAGCTGTGGCCACTGTTATAAAGGTTAGGAAAAACTAAAGGATCTGGCTTCAGTAAACAGGAAGCCAAACAATAAGCACAACCCTATGTGGATGAAAACGATTTGCACAAAACAAGCCAATTTTACTATATCCTATAAGAATATTAAAATGATAATTTAAGGGACAAGAAAATCAATTCATGAGTTAACTGACATTCATGCAAATCAATATTTTCAATCAAGTGACTGCACTAATTTGTAGCTTTTACCGACATTTTGTAATATTAGTGCGCACCTTTTAGAGAATTGACGCCAGGCAGGGACACCTTCTTTGGGCACCTGATCTCAGCGTTCCTCTTAGGGCGGTTTGGAGTTAAGAAGCGTGGACGCCTGCTTGTCTGTGGCTCTGGAAGTGATGTGGATCTCTCTGTGAAAATAAATAAGAAGAAATAAAAAAAACAAACAGGCTTCCTTCAGGTTGTTTTAAAGACAGACATCTTCATCAAACCTGATACCCATGTCATAGAACTAATGGCAAAGACATTTGTTTTTTTTATTGTTCAGTCATATTTGCATTAAATGCATACTACATCTGTATCATGTTTTAGCCACCAAAATTCCACCTGTAGAAGTTAAGACATTGTGAATATGATTTACTACAGCTAATAGTAGGGGAAACATTTTTCATGAACCAATTCATACTGAAATATGTAACTTGCAGATGATCCCTGGAACACAGTAGATTGTTAATGTGGAGATGCTGTTTTCTGGTAAAATCAGAAAAGGTTGACAGTAATATCATAGTAGATCATAGTCTCTCAGTATTTACTACACATTACACTCTTTATGTGGACACTGTGGAAATGAAGTATCAGGCAAAGGAAAAATGAACAGATTCCTCCTAAACTGTACCGTGCACATTCCCAGGTGTTGCTTTGGTTGTTGTAGCTTCTTTCACTGTGTGGGTTGTTTGATGCAGTGGTTGATCTGCTGCGTCGTTGTCCTTTAACTGTAAAGCACATGGAAGCTGAAATGTGAAACGTGTAAAGTAGATTTCCCTTCTCAACTCTGAAAAAGCAGGAAGCTAATTGTCCAGGTTCAGGTTACTCACGTTTTGTTTTGACCCATTCTCTAACGTCGCCACTCTGGCGTGAAGATCTGCGACTGTAGACAGAAGGATGTGGACCTGCTCATCAGTCCATGTATGGTGCTGCTCCTCCGTCTTGTTGGCCTCACTCACTGCTTTTCGCAGATCTGTTAAGTCCTGTGACAATAAAATAAAGCAACCGCACCATTAGTATCTGATCTGAGAATGAAATTTCTGAGAATGATGGGCATGTGGTTTTCTAGTACACAGATCATGTGCGTGATCAAGTATCTGTGACAGTTTTGCTGCTAGAGAGAACAGAAAAACTAAGTTATTTACAGCGACATGTTTACTACACATCCAAGTATATCTTGTTTAAAAGGTACAGTGTGGAACATTTCATGGCATCGTGCATAAAGTGCAAAACACTCCACTTGAGCCAGTTTCGTCTGGTTTGTCCACTAAGCGCTAGGCCTGGGCAATAAAGCAATATTGATATATACAGTCAATATCTACACATTCAATAAAATAAGAAAATAGTTCAATATATTATTGATAGTTACACCCAGTTTGTGTAAAAAAGGAAAAAAAAATAAGCTCCCACCTTGACTCATAAACCTCTTATTTCCCTTGATAATGGATCAATAATGAAAACAAACAGCCAGACATTTGACAAATGCCAATTCAAGTAAATAAAATGGTTTCAGTTTTTAGTCCTGGTTATTATTAATAAGTAAAAATGACCAATAATCATTATCAACAGAAATGAAATGTTTTGTCGATATGTTTTCACTATATTGCCTGCCCCTACATTTACACATTAAAAATTAGGCCCTATTCCAGGCTATTGTATTAATAGAGCAATGCAACTTCACAGTGCCCATGTAGATACAAAAAACCTCAAGATGTTTGCTGTTGTTTAAATTCTTGTATTTTATTTTTTATTCATTTTTGGGGATTTTTCCTTGTATAAGCCCATTTTACATTTTTGTTTTTCAACCTCATCCACATTATGCATTTTTTGTATACCCATTTCTGTATTATGGTGCAAACAAGTATGATTTTCTAATTAAAATATAATTGAATAACACCTATATTTTACATCCTATGCTAACACAAGCCTACATTAAAAAAATATATATTGTGTCATTATCCTTTACGACACTACACCTAGGACACCAAAACTAAGACCTAAGATTCGTTAGCCATCTCTTTTTGACCAAATAATTATTGAGGTCACCATAAAAGAAAATTCAAATAGGTCCAAAGACTCTCTGCTCTGTTTCCCATCTTATTTCACTTATTAAAAAAAAAGTACAGCAGGGGAAATATTCTGCAGTTGTCTCAGATATTTGACCTAGTTTTTACTGAGCATCTGAGCTCCCAAAATAGATTGGCACTTGTTTCATGCATTATGAATGAGATTCCATCACATGGATCCAAAAAATGTCAGGACCTTCTTAACAGAAATGACTCCTGCAATGTGAGCTTGACAAGAGCTGCGAAAACATGCATGCGTGCTTGGATGAAGATATAAACAAATTAATCTGGCGGTGGCAAAGTTCAACCCGGCTTCGGGTTTTGCTTCATGCCAGAGCGAAGCAGATAAAACAGAACCGTCTTGGCCACATGCAAGAAGATTTCCCTCATATGTCCGCAAGGCTAATGTGCACACGCACCACTAAGTACTGAGAAGCACTGCCTCAAAGAATACAATTAATTGACTTAAGGATCCTGCAGTGTTAACACATGCATCACCCCTCTCCATACGTTACACACATGAATGATACATGCAGAAAGCAGCCTCCAGCAATATCTGCTGTGAGCGTAGAGTAAGTGATGCAAATAACGAAAGACAAGCTGTCAAACAAAATAAGTGAAATCCATATTTGACTTTGGCTCATGAAAAATCCATTGGCTTTGCTCATGTGAAACACTGGAGCTCTCAGCCCTACAACACTTGAGAAGGAGCGCATCTTGTGATTTTCCTGTGATGTCTGTCAGCAACCCAAAAGTCTGTATTAAGAATTTAATAAATAAACTCACAGTTTAAAAAGATCCTAGTGAATTGATTCTCATTTAATATTCTCCCTCTCATTTCATAATGGAATAAAATTGCAATGTTGAGAGCAGATAGTGCCAATTTAAATTAAGTCATTAGAAAATCTATAAAAAAAAGATTTTTGTATATGATATCAAGAGGACTATGAAGATGCATTTATACATCTTCATAGTGTGTAGTTTTAAATCAAAAAAATCTGCACTCCATCACACAAGTGGCCTGTAATGTAAAAAAGTCCTTAGCTTGAGTTTACCAATATTTTCTTCAACCCATCTTCATCTTTCTTCTGATTTTCAAGGGCTCCTTGCATAGTCTTCACATCATGTTGTACACTTGTTAGTGTGCTTCCAATTGTAGCAACACTCTGAAAAAGAATAAAAAAAACATGCTGCAAGGTCAATAATGCAAATCAGATGTGGACGTGACACCCAAATATTAATATTTTTCCTCCATCATAAGTCCCTTTTTAATCACACTTTTCTTTACCTTTTGAAGCTCTTCAACTGTAGTAGGGAGACTGATTAAATCAGCGGCTGATTTCAAGTTGGCTTTTAAATGGTTTACAGCAGAATCCAGCAAACTGATCTGCAAGAGAAAAAAAAAAAAAAAAATCACAAAATATTCAGTGACGTCTAAAATATTTTTTTTTATTACCAAATTTAACCTTTAACCCCTAACCTGGTGTAACAACTTCATCACTTCCACATACAAGATTTAGGTGATCATGTTCATGGTGAACATGTTCAATAAAGCTTGAATTTCACTGTTTGTTCATTTGGCCATGTTTTTATCCATTTTTAAAGCTATTATGATTTTTGTTTACACAGTTATAGTTTACCCACATTTTCACAAAATGTTGTTTCTACCGATCACCATACACATACATCATTCATGGTTTCTATTGTGCTAGGAGAGAATCAACAACTGAAACAGCAGTTACAAAACGGCCTCCTTCAGAACTACAATTGTTCTCGGTTCCTGCAGTGCGGACACAATAAAATATGGAGTTCCTCCAATTGTTCTAGGAACAATAATAAAAAAAAAACTCCCCTGGTCCAAAAATGTCATTGTGCACCTGCTCAACTCATTCCTAAGTTATATTATATTTTGTTTACTGTATCTATAGTATGCTTTCCTGTGCCTCATCATCCACTTACACCAAAATTCATTACATTTCTGTTTTTCTGTTTGTAATATCCAATTTTCCCTGTATTGTTTCCACCTGCACACATCATTTACTTCTCGCCTGTCCGTCCTGATATAGGGATCCCTCCTCTGTGTCTTTTCCGGAGGGTTCTTCTGTTCCCCCCCGTTAAAGGGTTTTTTTAGGCAGTTTTACCTTGTACGATGTGAGGGTCAAATCTGTGATTTGTGATTTAGGGCTATACAAATAAATTTAATTGAATTTCTGTACTGCTTTTAAATTATAGTTTAGATTTGCACAGCCGCATTTCTTAGCCAGTAATGTGTTTTAAATAGAGTTTTTTTTTCCTTTATTTAATAGTACAGCGAGGTATGACAAAGGGGAGACAGAGAGAGGGAAATGACATGCAGCAGAGGGCTGCCAATGCAGGATTCAAACTGGGACCTGCTTTTAGTATAGTATATATTCAACATCAGCTCTCAGCTCAAGAAGGAATTAAAAAAGAAAGGTACATGGGATCAGAGTCAGGGCGGGGAAGAGAACTGACCTTTCTGTTGATTTCAGTTAAGTTTGTCCAGAATTTGCTCAATCCCTTGTCCCCATTCACAATGTCATCAAGCTTCCGCTCCTTGTTTTTCAGATCCTCACTCAGTTTTGGTATTTCACTTGATGACACTTTTTGACTGGATTCCACTATATAGACACACAAAAAAACTCATTACAACAAGTTAATAAACACAAAAGGTCCAAAGCTCAGTGAGTTGTTTTTTTTTTATGACCATCATAAGACTAATGAAGTGTCTTACTGTTGTGGAGCTTTTCTTTCATGGAGTCTAGGTCTTCTTTCAGAGCAATCTGCATCCATATGAGTCCAGCACAAGCCATGACACAGGCAGCCAGTATGATGAACAGAAACAATGGGTAGCACACATTGCAGCACTGCGTGTAGCTTCTTCTGTAAAGACAGGAAACGTGGTAACATTAGACATGAAAACCGCACAGCTTACTTCATTATTGATGGAGATATTTTCAGAAGACTGCACTCTATGTCACAGCAATTAGAAGAATTCCTGCACTCATGATGGTGCTCGAAGATATTGGCTCCTAGTACTACATACTACATAGTTTTATGCTATATCACACTCGTAGTATTGATTATTTGTAATCTAACTAATGTCAGGCCACATATATTCAACTTTGAGACTATATACAGAGCTGACTGTTTCTCTCTGTACACATTACAAAAAAACATCTTTTTGTCAAGATTGTTAATAACTTTCAATACTATATATATATATATATATATATATATATATATACACATAAACACACACACAGATCTTGAAAGAATATATGTAAAAAAATAAGAGCTGTAAATCAAGATTTTTTTTGTTGTACATAAACATGTTAAATAATTTTACTTTGAATTTGAATTAATGCATTTTAAAGTAACTTTTCTTTTTCTTGGTAAATTCGGGGGTTGACAAAGTACTTGGATCCTTTACTTCAGTAAAAGAAATACAGTTGTCAACAAAAAACTCAACAAATAAAAGTCCTGAACTGAAAAGGTCACTTAAGTAAAAGCTTAGATTAGTTTATTATTGATCCCACAATGGGGACTTTAGCATGTCATCACAGCTCAAAATCAGTGACAGAAATTAAAAATTAAAGAAACAAGATAGGCAGAGTGAAACAATAACAGAAATAAATAGTGTGTATATACAGAAAGTACAGAACTGCTGCTATCAAAAACTTGAACATAGATTATATGACTTGTAAACAGAAATCATCAGAACCATCACTCACTTCCCAAAGTTCGCGGAGCTGCTCAGGTTGTTGAACTCGTCGTCGTCCGAGCTCGAGTCCGACTCAGAGTCCGGCGGCTCGGTTCGGAGGAGTCTGTGTCCGGAGCCCTTTTTGGTCTTCTTTCTCTTACTGTCCCCGAGTCCGATCAAGGCGTTTAGCTCCTTTCTCTTCTTCATCTTTTTCTGGGGGGTCAGTGAACCGGCCGAGCCCGATTTAAACCCAACTAAATCCAACGTTTTGTCCAGTTTGGTGGATGGTGTCGTGTATGTAGCAGCTAAGCTAAGTCAACGTTCTCTTGCTAGCTCGATTTCAACACCGCGCAGCCTAGCTAGCGGATACAAACACATCGGACACCGCCGATTTGCCGGCTTGTTGTTTTACATTCAAGCCGCGGATAGGTTCAATAATCGAACAGCATGACACTACACCCCCAAATAACCGTGTCTAAAACAACTTTTTCTGCCTCGCTTGCCTGGGTCCCACATACGTTAGCTAAACTTGCTAACACTGACAGGCTAACGCTACCGTGCTATCACATCATCTCAGCTGCGTTCAAAGTTACCCGCCTCTGTGTTGCTCGTTTAAGAGGCACGGTCAAAAGTCTTAAAATATATCAATGTAATGTAATTATTCTAAAATCAAAATATGCGGCACTAATTCCAATGTATCCGTCCTGCTGCTTATATTGTTTAGGCAACCTCACAGCTGATTGGTTGAACGAGCAGAATACAACTTCCGGTGCTCTAAATGTGACAGGCGGCGACATGGAGCGAAACACCCCCCGACCTGTTTACACCGTTGCAGCCCACAAGCACGAAATGTAAGTAGAGATAGCATTAGCCGATAAGATAAAATATAGATACCAGTGAGCAAAAAAACATATTTATATATATTAAAATTATTATTACTGTCTGCGGTCATTGATATAAAATATATCTAGCTGAGAAATAAAATAAATATTGCCATCTCAGAAAAAGGAGTCCAAAATCTCCACAACATCCCACAGCTAGTCATTTGAGCTGTTCTCAATGTTAACCCAATTTATACCTCACGTTATACATCCCATCTTTTTCTATTAGTAAAATTGGAAATACTTCCGCAAAAAGGGCAATTCTTCACTGTAAAAATATTTATTTTTATGTAAAAGAACTAAATTCAAAATTGTACATTGATTTAAAATGTCAAAATGTACGTAGTATTGTATTTAAGTACAAAATTAAGGTGTTAAATGAAACATTACAGATGCAATAATATGTATGTAGCAGTGCATTTATGTTTTATCTGGGCCAAGCAGGCATTACATACATTTTGACCAACTTTATATAATAGTTAGTTGCATTCATGAAAATGCATATTTATTTTAGAAGATGAAAGTAAAGATAAACTAGTAACTTAGTGGAGTAGAAGTACAGTGTAGTTTTGAAAGGACAAATTAAAATAAATGTGTACTCAGGAGCTTTGTTAAATCTAATTTACTAATTACTTCATATCTCGTATGTATTGCAGTTCAGCTGCTCACCCCATGTGTTTTGTAATTTTGCAGCAAAAAAGAAAGGAGGCACTGCTTTAATTTTGAGTTTTAGAATAATCAGTCAAAGCATAAACAATAAATCTTATTTCCAGGGCCAGTAAAAATGTTTCCAGTAAAGCAGGTATTTTTTTTATTGACACATGTTTTGCATTTTTTTTCCTCTTCCTCGTTTGCTTTTCACAATATCTCTCCCACAGAGCTACATTGGGCCCCATGATTCTCTCAATCATTTATTGACTTTAAGCTGAACAATATTATGATGATATGACCTTATCACGCTATTCTTTTAGGAATTCATATTTTTAAAATTGCAATAAAAAATTAAAACAACATGATGTTGAATTTTCTTGTACACAATAAATGAGTTCTCCCACAGATGTAATGTGAAACAGTGGAACACATCTTATTGTGTCAAGGGAGTCTGTTTTTTTAATCTGAATTACAATATCAATATAAAAATCATCTTCATTAGGATAAAGATTCCTAATGCATCATCCAACCCTAATAAGAGTCACTGATTATGTTCCTAATTAACAAATCTGTCAATTATTCGCCAGAGATTATAACTAATCATTTTATGGCCGTTTTTTTTACTTGTTGATTGTTATATCGACTGGTTATGAGATATGTTTAGATTGCGTGTAATAGCTCCATGAATGCACCACACTGACAAAAAATGAATTGTGTTCTTCTGTTTCAGCTCACCTCCTCCAGCAGGGGTCTGCCAGACATCCAGCTGATCTGGGCTGGGAAGAGGCAGGGTCGCTGCAGACTGGCCTTTAGCTCTTTTTCATTGAAATCGGACTCCCACTGGCCTGCTCTTGGCTCGGAAAATGCGTCCCTTTATTTGCCTGGCACCCTGCACTACCGCAGTAATAATAATAATGACACTGAATGGAAATCTCCACACTGGACCAATTTTAAAAAACACACAAAGGAACCAAGATGCTGAGGAGTTTGGTTATTGAGTGGCCTACTGCTGATGCTTTATTATCCTCAGAAAAATAATTTCTCAAGGCAATGCTTGTCAGTTTACAATAATAGCAAGATGCCCCCCCGCACACATACAAAGCCAATATTGCCACAGCTTAGTGAGACTCCTGTGCCCGCCCTGTTGTTAAGGTGCATTAAACTAGCAGGCCGTTACTGTATTGTTTGAATACGCTTACCGTGAATCCAGCTGTGTCGTAGGTAGCAGAACAAAATTCAATCAGTGGCTCCTCTCTGCTCAGAACACCCGGTGAGGGGACAAGCATCACGCTGAGGGCGTGCACAACCCCCGCAAGCACGCTGCAAATCAAAGAATCACAGTTGTTTCATCTCTTCAGCGGAGTCTCAGCTTTTCATCCGGGGGTTAAGACTTAAAGGATGCCACTTCAACTTCTGGCTCTTCATATCTGCAGACACAAGGTAGGGAGCGTCAGGCAGAAGATGACCCCGACTACTACAAAACACTTGTTTTCACACTTTGTTCACAGCAGGGCTGCTCATGTCCTCGCCAGGAGCAAGTCCTGCAGCTGTCGGTCAGGGAGCTGCCTTGGGTGCCGACAGAAGGATGTATAGTGGTAGCATGATAGGAAATACTGAGCAGAATTGACTGCTAATTGAAGGCTTTCATCTGACATAGAGTACAGTGTGAATACAGATTACCACCAGTTGGAAGCCGTGCTGCTGCTAGAATACCAATTTCTCTCAGCAGGCATTTTTATTTATTTTATGACTCAGCTGGTAGACATGAAAATTTAATTACAAAATATATGCGTTCCTGCCTGACAAATGAAATTGGTCCCACGTGGCATTCAGTGATACATTCTTGAACTTCTGAACTTATCAGAGACAGCTGCTGTCTGAAACAGATCGTTACTTACAGTAGATCAGAAAACACATTATTTGCAGCAAAGCTTTGTTTTTAATCTGTTAGCTTTCTCGTTTTAGTTAGTATTTTTTTCATGACATTACCTTTACATTTTATATTTACATCTCATTTGACCATTAAGCATAGGTGGACAGTTGACTGAAAAGAGCTGTGGAACACATCAAGAACATGTGCAATGAGAAAAGAGCACTAAACATTATGTGATTTTTTTTTTTTAATTTTAAAATGAAGGTAAGAAACAAATCCACAATAAATACTATAAAACAACAAGGAAGTACACGTGCAATAATGGACCAAAGTGCTAAAAACCTAACCCTAACCCTTACAGGAGCTGAAGTTACATGTTTAGTCTGTCAAGCCAAAATATGAGCACTAAGGTCCTACACAAGCAAACGATTTTCAAAGCTCTGGTGTAATTATAATATATATTTTGGTCTCAACCTTAGTTTTAGACCTCAATCATCCAACTAGCAATTTAGTCCGTAAATCAACTTCAGCAGCGTTGTTGTGTGCTCAATGATGACTGTTTCTGTCAGGAAACTGTCAAGCAATCTGTGCTTTGTGGGCAGGATTAAAAATGTGAATGTCATCTTCCTCCATAGCTATACATTAAAAAAAATAGCAACAGAAGAATGAAGCTTGGGTGCGTTGTCAGCCAGCATAAAGAACGATCAATTCTTAATTAACATACTTCCTTGACAGTAAAAAAAAAAAAAAAAAGGAAACGACAGATTTACTGCTGCATTGTTTGCCGCTGCTACAGCATCCTTATTGTCAACTAAAGTCATGGCAGTGTTGTGCATACATGTAATACTGAACGATTAGGAGAGAAAACAAAATAGAATTACAACTGTTGAGTAATTAATCTGCATTTTTTGCGAATAGTGAAGGACCAGCCCAACACAAACTCAACATTGTTAACTTTCTTGCCATATAAGAGACAGATAAGCAGTAAATTCTCACCTTTGAAGGTCACTCAAGGCTTTTTTTGTCATTTTGGCTATAAAAGTTACTTTAATGACAGGACTTCATGATATTGGAATCAAAAATACGATGAGAATAGAAGGACTATTACATAGGCCGCTATCAAGCAAATGTGATCCAACCACATTGTCCTGATGAATCAGATTAGCAGAGTTATCAAGTGTCAAACTCTAAATCAATAACTCTTAAGGGTGTTTTTTTCCCCCAAATGAGAAGTTTGATTATTTCCTCATGAATATTAATATTATAGAGAAATCATATTTGAAAATAATAATTTAAGTTTCCAGGGGCTGCAGTGGGTATAGGAATGCACAGAATAAATTATTATGTTTTTGTCACATCATGAATATTCATTTAAAACGTAGCTGCATTATTTAGACAACCCAAACCTAATTCAGTGTGATTTCTCCAACTGCTTGGGTTTGGAAAAACCCAAACATTTATCAACAGCATGTCGTACATTCGCTGCAGCACATGAGACTCGCATGGTGACACGCTAGAGTTGTGACATGAGAGTCAAGAGGACATAAACAACTAAAAAAAAAAGCAGCTGTCAAAGCAGAGAGTGATGGCTCCGCAGCCTTTAACCGACCCCGTCCCACATGTCTTCTGTCAGTCAGCCCGGCCTCCGAGAATGTGCAATAGGAAATCAGCAGGGGGCAATGTTTTCACATCAAAGAATCCTCGACATGAGCCCGCAGCAACACTTGAGTCAGGACAGATCAGCTCCGAATTATTGGCCTGGCTCAATCTATTGGCATCAGCGCAAAATCTATCATATCCAGCACAATCGTTGAGCGATGATATATATATTTTTTGTGCCGTCATATTGACTGTAATATCTTGTGCGGAGATCTCATAATTGTAAAAGGGCTCTTACAACTAAATATTTCATACAGCGCCTGACTCCACAGTGACAACAGCACAAACACAGTCAGCTATGTTTAGGGAACCAAATGCATTTCAGATCATGTAATCGTAAATAATTAACGCCATTGTAACATTTGGCACTGTGGGTGGGTAGCATGAAAATATTTTGAGATGACATTACATTATAGCCCACTCGGTGTAGCAGAGTCTCAGTTAACTGCCGCCAACAGAAAAAAGAAAGTGCATTGGACAGGAACATAATGATTTAGTGATTAATTCTCTGTCTTCTGCCAGAAATCACACTGTGGTGCCACTTCACTGTATAGGCCACCACTGCAGTGATACAGCAAAAGTCTGGTGTGCAAAAACAATGACACAAGCATAAATAAATGCAGAAATAATAAAATAAATACATTTTGGTCATGAAAAAGTAATGAAATTAATGTAATGAATTCATTCTACATCTTTATGCATAAATTAGTATTTATTTGTGATAATAAATTAATAGATTTTGCGGTATTTTTAATAAGTAACTGGTTCCAGTTTCTCAAATATATTTAATCTGGTTTCATTATTCTTTTAGAAATAGTAATGTTATGTAATGTTAGTAATAGTATGTTACAGACTGTTGGTCTGGACAAAGAAAAAGGTAAGGTTGCATTTTAAGCTTTAGAAAACAACATTTTTATAACCAAATAAATAGTTGATCAATTGTTTCATAAAAGGAAAGATTGTATTTAGGATATTTACTGTATATATTTCTACACTTATTTATTAGTACTTGTAATCATTTCATTTTATTTCAAATTATTTATTCATTTATTTAATTTAGTAAATTTACATTTATTTAATACTGCATTTCTGAATTACTGTGTCCTTGTCCAAATTGAGTGGGTTGTCTAAAGCAGGATAGGTCAGCGAGCAGAACCAGACACAACCAAACGCTTTTTATCAAACCTACATGCCACAATCAAGCAATGCTAACCTTCTATTAACTACATGGCCAGACTGCAGCTGTGTCCCAGTTCAGAGGCCGCGTTTGAAGACTGAATGTGTCACAGTGGCTCAACAAGGCTGCCCCATTGTCCTGCCAAGAATGAATTTGCACCAACCAACGGCAACGCCAGAGCCAGCTGCTGTAACCTTCGCTATGGGGCTGTTTTTATATAACTTTATTAAGTTTTAACATATCTTCACTTGAGAAAGTCACCATTTAGAATAAAATATGTGGTTGTTTTTTTCAAATAATATTTGCTCCCAATGATTTGCTGTTCATCTCGGCACCCCGACCCCTGAGGTGATTGGCTGATCAAACCCGTTGTCATTCTGGGAAGATCGTGATCTGGTGAACTGATCAGTGTAGCTGACTCTAATGCCGCCATAGTACTTTGATATATAATCTAATTCCTTTTGGAAGATAAAATTTGGTCTCACAGATGAAATCTAATAAACGTAGATGCCACATTAGTTTGTCTGACTGGGGCTTTATACAGATATCGCCATATTTCAATAAATTTGATTATATTAAAATGAACAGATCAGCCTATATTTCTAAGTTTTGTAATATTTCATTAAGCTAGGTAACAGCTTTTTTTATTATTATACAGACTGGGTAACATGATATACTGCATCTCTCTTTCTTGCTGCGTTAGTGGGGCTTTGAGGCTGAGATTATTTTGTCACAGTATAGACAGGTAGTTGTGCTGAAGCTGAGCTGCCGGAGCCACTTCAGAGAAAGAGAGCGAGAGAGGATGAGCTTCTTCATCCCGTGAAGGAAGACATGAGGGTGCAGAGGAGAGCAGAGAGATGATGGACGGATACTCCAGAGATTAGTTAAAAAATACTGCATGAATGAATTAAAATAAAGCAATCGGTAAGTATATGGTTTATTCAATTTAGAATGATGTTCATTTATAACATGAAATACAATGGAATAACAGGTTGTCTGCAATCTGTTGAAAAGTCTCACACTCCATTTTATGAAGGTTTTAGAAAATGTGTTTACAGTATGTTTAGTTGGGTTCAGTTGTTCAGGGAGGCCCCGGTGGTGCTGCCGATTGTCAACCGCAGCTGTCAAGGTTGCTAGGTGACCGGCGCGATGCTTCACGAGGCAAAGGCTAAGGACGCAAATAGGAAGTCCTCCATAGGCCAAACCGTCTCATTTAGCAACGCTTGGGTCCGGCCTTTGCCGGCTGCGGCCCCTGAATTGAGACACAGCTTGTGGCAAATGATCACTGCTTCTTCTCATGTTTTATGGCGTCCCACCATCTGCCGGACTGTGACGATTTCACAGTGCAAGCTAAATGGTAAATGCCAAAAATCATTTCTTGTCCATGTGGATATTCCGATTAGCTCTGTTCCCTTTTTTCCTGCTCTGGTTCTTCTTGCACAAACACCCTGTTGTTGATTCCCTCCATTCTAGACCTGCAACTAACAATATTTTTTAAAGGAGCGATTAATGTATCTGTTTAATGTAATTGATTAGTTGTTTGGTTCATAAAATGATGTAAACTTTTAATCATTGTTTCCCAAAGCTAGAGGTGCAACCTAAATGGATTGGAATAGACCATTGTCCAAGATGATCAGTTTATTCTTTTAAAAAACTAAAGAAACTAGAAAATAATCTTATTTGAGAAGCTGGAACCAGAACATTTGGATATTTTCTGCTTAAAAATGACTCAAATCAATTAACGGACGTTAGCAAGTAAGCGATTAATCAACTAATTGTTGTGGCTCTCCTCCATTGTCTCAACACCTTCCATGTACGGCGATCGCTTCTCTGCTTTGAATCATACATATATTCACATCCTTAATTCTTTTTTGGACACTGTGCTGACCCCATATAATGATTTCCCCTGCAATGTAGGCACGTTGTGCTTCCTGAGCGTTAAACTCCTCCACATTGCAGTTGTCCTTCCCACACTGCACACATCTCCTGATTCCTCCACATACTGCAGCCACATGTCCATATTCTTGACAGCAGAAACATCGGAGATGAGCTCTCTCATATGGCCTCGCCCTGTAACACATACCCCAAGGTACACTCTTTCCGGCAATTCCCCTTCAAAAGTCGAACACATCGAAATACTGTCCTCCTTTTCCCCTTCTCAGAATCTTGTTATTCTTGCACACACTTTCAACATCCTGAAATGACTCAGCCTCTACTGACAGTGGCACGTACGCCACTTATCCCTCCCTTCTTCTTTTGCTTCTGATTCAAGTGGGGAAGCAAGTTACACAGCTACAATCTTCAAATACATGAATCTTCAGGGCTCTATCTCTCTGATGATTTGATACACACTCGGTGATAACCATCTCACTTCTATTATCCTGACCGATCCTCCAGCTCCCAGTTTTCCTCCTAGAAACTCTCTGCGTTGTGGGTCCTTGAAAATGCCATCTGTTATTGTCACCAGTATCATCCCAACGAAATGTCTCTTTTCTCATTGTCTGGCTGGGATCATTTGAATAATTTGATGTAATCTTCTTCATTTTGTTTTTTTCAAATCCTCTGTCGTTACTTTGGCTCTGATGTTATTTTGCAAAAATCGCCATGGTGGTTGCATTTATCTTTTTTCCAATCCAGTTTAATTGGAACCAACGTCTACTTCCGTATGATGAAAGCCTGGACAGAGTTCCCATGGACCTGCGCTGGTCCAGCGCAACATGACAGTTACAGTTTCTTTTCAAAGATGATTGACAATCGCAGTTATGTTGGGAAAAAAAAACTCAAATTAATTTCACCACAGGAAACACCGAAGATAAACTTTGCTTACACAAAGAGCAATTCTTAAAACTCCCCTGTCCAGCTTGTTTTCTATCAGTCAGGTTCCAGAATCCCAGCGCTGCCCTGGGGGATGGCACATGCCGTACGATGTTTGGCAGAAGGCTGCATATCTAAAATGTTGAGGTTTTGGTAAACCTTTTTCTGGTGCAGCAGAGTCACAACCCTGGAAATATAAAACATGCAAAATGTTCTGGGAAAACATAGCAAAACAGTGACGGCGATCTGAGAACAATGTGCAAGTCAATGAGCATAACATTAACTTGGAAAGACTTGAAAATAGATCTTGAGTCGTAATGCATTAGGATTGTAGACGGTACTACTTGACTTGATTGACTTCGACATGTGAACTATCAATGGAACGCTTGCATCATATTAAAATGTTAATCAATGAAAGATTGAAGATCTTCAGTGGGGTCACACCCTTTATGGAAACAGCAGATGTGGTAGAGGTAGTACTTTTGTTGCAAGGAATCTCTATCTTTGTTTCCCTTATATCAAAAAAGGTTCATCGGATCAACTACACAATAGGAGGGTGTATTGGTGGGGACCCAAGGAAGTGATTTGAAACACATTTAATATGAATAAACTTTTAATTAAGAAGCGATTAGTGAGTCACAGAAACATAGGTAAATTGTAGTGTCTTCTGGTAGCCTCCACGTGAGGCTTTTAGGGATTCTGGGTAAATTGTGGCATGAAAAGTACAAGATAGCTGCATATTTAATGTGAATACTTTAAATCCCCTTAGCCAGGCTCTGTCAAAAAAAATGAATTTGACAGCACTGGAAGACATGTACTTCGTGAGTGGTAATAGTGAATTGCGTCAGGCCTTTGAATCCATGGCATTGATATACAGTATGTGGCAGAAATATTGCTAGGTGGATCATTTATTGCACTTACAGCTCTGCTGTGTGAGTAGAGTACAGGCTACAGCACACGCACTTCACCAAAAGAATAACCTACTTTAAACATAAGGTAACATAACTCGCAGTTTACGAGTCAGCAGCAGCGCTCTATGTGCGTGAACCAACCCTCGTGTTGGGAAGTGCTCTCACTCTCCCCCTCGCTAACCCACATACCAACATCAGGCGGGTCGGAGGGGTGAGGTCGCCCACTGCTGCTCCAGCTGCTGCAGCTGCACCAACGCCGCTGCGTGTTTCTAAAACTGGTTCGTCGACAGCTTACGTTGACTGGCTAACAGCCGCCAGCAGCCTGGCCGGCGGCTAGCTGAGCTAAAGACTTGACGTGAGCATGGGAACATCAGCAGCAGCTGTGCGGAGAGGACTATGTTTGCTTTCGTTGAACAAGCTGGACAAGCTAAAGTTGATTTTCTCATGTGTCATTATCTGTATATTTGAAACACACACACACAAAAATAAAATGAGGATTTCAGTTTTATTTTAGTTTCCCTCTCACTACCAGGCCCAAGGTGGGTTTAAACTGTTAAGATCAGTCCGTCACAATCAATGTTTCCCATGAGTCAACGGTACAGAACATACGGTTAGGATATTAACTAGCTGATTGTTGTCTCCAAAATGGTGAATGCATCAGATTCGCTGCCTTGTGACGCTGTTTTTCGAGGATAGCGTGATGTGACAGAAGTGGGCGTGGCTTCCTCTAAACTGGGTAGAAAACACGACGCAGGCTGCGTTCACTGCTCTGTAACTAATCCGGCTTCAGACTCAGGGTAGGACCGCCTACATATGTAAAATACAGGAATAAATAAATAAATGCATAAGTAAAGTCATAAATTATTATGAATAAATCTAGAAATAAATAAATACATGAATGAAGGTAGCAATACATTCATAAATGAATAAATGTAGAAATGAATAATTAAACATAAAAATACAGAAATAGTCTAAACAAGCAATTATTTATGGAAATGTAGAGAAGGAATCTATTTAAATATGTAATTTTTCATTACCAAAATTACAATTATTTATTCATGCTTATGCCATTTTTTGTTCTCCATAGAGATAATCTGAAATGGATAAAAGGGAATAGATTAATATATTAGGCAAATGAAAAGGATGTGAGAGTGAAAGAAAATGAAAGAATCAGACGGTGAAACCGCTCTTTGATTGAATTTTGTGGAAAGTTCAAACCATATGCCCCGTAAATTCATGAGCCCACTGACTTTTATTGTTTAACATAAATCTTTTGCTCCTCAAATCACTCGTAAACCTGTTTATGTAAATCAACAGGGGAAAATTATACGACCCCGCTATTACTAGAGCAATTGTACTGATAGGTTTCCTATATTGTGTCATACACTATAAAGTACAAATATCTGACATTTTAAATTCTGTGAGATTTAAGGATAGCTTTCAGACGGCCAAAGTTGTGTTTTTTAGTGCAGACCCATTAGAATGGGATTACTTTAATCCATGTCAGAGAAATAGGCTCTTAATTTTCCCGTTAATGTCGTCAGTGCACTATGTATCTTCTTTGGGTTTTTTTTTTCATGTTATTTGCAGGGATGGGGGGAAAGAAAGAGGTAATTCAAACCCACATGATCATATTTTTTTCCTTATTCTTGGCAATGGTTTCAAGTAAGACTAACTGATTTGCGGTGCAGTTCAGAGAGGAGAGGAATAATTAAAGAAGGGGAAGAATTAGTTGACATGTAAAGGAAAACTAGAAAACAGGGGTGAGATGAGAACACGCATCAAAGATCTGATTAAAAACTGTTTATGTGAGTGATTAAAGTGTGACAAAAAAGAAATCAATTTTATTGATGGCAGCATAACTGCAGCCTAATGCCGAGAGAAGACAAGAATGATGCTAATTTTCCACCGCTGTTTCTTTTTGTTGAATATAGATATATTTATATAAGGCGGAACAAGATTTTACGGCCATACTACCTGTTTTCCAAGAAAACCCCTCAAAGTGCGCAGCAGGGGTAATTAGTGGTAAACTGAAAATACTGCTCTGGCCTAGATTTCTCTCACACGGCGGCTATTTTATAAAGAAGTACATCCAGCTTGCACCGCACCAGACTCCCTTTACTGCAGCTCATCTGTGATACACACTGATGGGTTTTGTGCTGTGAAATGCTGCTGCAGAATTCGCTGCAGCTGCTGTTATCAGAAATGGACATTTGAGTTTGTACTTACTGTTTTATTATTACATCAGTATTCCTGTCATGTTCGTATCACTTTTCACGTTCGTGCCCGTATCTCTTTGCTTATTGAAGTCGCCTTTGTAGAGTTTCCTCAAAATCTACCATTAACAGCTTACATCTGTCTGTTACAAACTGAATGGTTTCCAAAAAAAAACCCCAAAACATATCTGAGGCAAGTTTTTTTTTTTCCTTAAAGACGGAGTTAAACGTGACATCCTATCCCACACACTGTAATTTGTAAATTGTATTGGCAGTTGCATAAAACTGGATTTGTATTTGTGTGTGTGTGTGTGTGTGTGTGTGTGTGCCTGCCGTCTTTTCAGTGCTACAGCAAATGTAACTCTAATATATTTGCTCATAGTCCCTACAGATTATATTTCATTTTAAGTATTTTACCATAAGTAGTGTGTGTGTGTGTGTGCGTGCGTGTGTGTGTGTGTGTGTGTGTGCGTGCGCGCGTGCGTGCACATGTGTGTGTGTCTTTCACAGCTGTTGTTAAATATGCATATAAAAACATAATGATATTTTGATGAGGGTCTGCAAAGTTCTATCACATGGGGCAAGAGCCATCCAGACTGCACCACATTACTTAACCTATGAGGAAGATATATAGTGCAAGTCACTACTCTCAGTTTATGTTAGGTAATGCATATATTTGTGTGTGTGTGTGTGTGTGTGTGTAGGGGGGGGGTTAAATAAAAGTATGTTTGCTTTAGACGTGTAATTTCCCTGAAGCATAATTATCATAATGAATCCGAACTTTAATCATCTTACTAACACTAATGCAACATGTGTATGTGTGAGAATTAAAAAAAAATACTCATTACACTTAATATAGGGATTCTGGCTTTTAAATTGTCCGTTTAATTCACAAACACTTTCATACATTTGGGGTTTGGACTAAGAGAACATCTGTTCTGTATCAATCCAACTTGCACCTGATTGGAGAAAGTGATAAAGAACAAATCCACATAATTAAACAACCACGAAAAACGGTTACAGATCACTGTTGGAAAATAATGTTTTATGGTGTGACATCGGTGTGGTTAAAAGCCCATATCGTAGAACGGAGAATTTAATAGCTGATAATTGATTATTAGGAAGGTCAAGGCGTTATATAAATAGCGTCCTGTTTCTGAGAACAGCCTATTCAGAGAAATGCACACAGCAAGAAATAGAAACTCTGCCTTGACACCAGTCGTCAAGACATCCATGAAGTTGGATGTCACAGCTACACAATCATCGGCCGCCCCCCCAGTCACAGCATTCACTCAGATTAGCCAATCAGAGGGGAGGCTCATTAATATTAATGAAACAGACACAAAACGGCCTGTTCTATCTGGAGCTGCAGAGAGGAGCATATTGGGAATATTAAAAACTTCACATTAGAAGCCAGGGAGAGTGTAAAATATGGGACATATTTATGGCTTCGTTTTAAGCACGAAAAAAGCACTTGGTCAGGGACAGATCATGGTTTGGGTTAGAACAAGCACTTGAAATGTGGTGTAGGTTAAACAGGACTATTACTGTAAATTGAAAACAACTCCGTCATCATGGAAGCAGTAAACACTTTTTTTTTTTCCAAACTGTTTTGGACGGTGGTCTCCAGGTATGGAAATGAGTGGTTTTACATTGACATCATCTGAACTGCGTCAGTTTTCAGGGTCATAACACCGATGTCTGGTGAATGGCCTCTCAGGCGTAACTATAGGGTTGTTTAACTTTTATTCTATTGATTTTTCTTTACGCAACATGTGTAAGAATTTAAGATATTACTCATTACACCTAATTTATGGATTCCGGCTTTTAAATCATTCACAGGGACTTTACACATATGGGGTTTGAACTACCAGAACATCTGCTCTGTGTTAATTCCGGCTAATGCTCTAATCCCATCCATACGCACACGCATTCATTCTTTACCTATTATGCACTGTATGGAATTACTTTAAAAAAAAGTCCATATATCTGAAAACACAGAAATTTTTCACCTTTTAATATCAAGGCATCTTAATTTATACTGTGCATTTCAAGACAGGGTAATTCAATGTGCTTCATAGAAAACATTCAAATCACAATGTAGATGGGCTTAAATACAATTATGAACAATCACTGAAGAATTAAGAGATAATTAATCGTGCATCAGAGTTCATAAAACCAGCCATTAAAATGATTTTAAAGTCCATTAAATAGTGCAGTAGAGAGCTAGGAGCTAGTTTGAAAATCACATAAAAATAGATTAGCAACAAACCCTTTGCAAGGTTTAAATGGTTAATTTTCAAAATGTTCTGGAAGACAAGGACGGACTAACAGATATTTAATTCGGTTGTAGATGTTTTTGAGACAGACAACAGGCGGCGTCACGTGCCGCTCTGTGTCAACAAAACATCAAGCGGGGCAGAAAATAGATTCTTTTTTTTTTTTCCCTCTCCCTTTCAGTTTTGCCTTCCAGAATGTCATCTTAGTCGCACGAAAATGACACACAGCTGTGTTTAGAGAGAGAGGGGGTGAAACAGAAATCACACGGACATTTTAAGCCTCTGCCGCTCCTCTCCAGCATTATGCGGTTCCACTATCTGAGTGACGTACCGTCCCCGTTGTTTGTTTGCGGTCCTCCCCACGTTCACCCGGCCGGTTCCCCCCCACACACACACACACACACACAAACACACACAATTCCTGCTCTTCTGCCTGTTGCTGGCTGGAGTTTTTTCGCAGCCTCTTGCGAAGCATGAAAAGCTCAGGGAGGGGTGTCTGTTTATAAGATACTGGAACCATCGTTGCCTGGCATGGGCCGCCACAGCACCCTCGGTGTGGCTTAATTCTGCAGAAGCCTCGTCTGCCTGCGTCTGAGTGCAGACCGCAGCCATGTGCCTCTGATTCACTGCCTGTAGAAACCATTCACTTTCGTGAATGCCGTAATGATATTTTCATAACGGCTCCTTCGTTTTTTGGATTTTTTTTTTTTTTTCTAAAGATGTGAGCCCGTGCCCCAGTTGCAAAACTTGTTTTTTGTAAAAAAAAAAAAAAAAAAGAGCACCCAAAAACAGGGCACATTTAGAAAATAGTCGTTACATACAAGCATAATTTCATCTCGGAGCGCGGCGCGTTCGATACGTCGAGGTGCGAAGGCATCGCTGTTTAGGCTCTTTGTGCTCGGCTGCATTCATCTACTGTCAAGCTGAAGTTGATCTGCGATTCTCTTTGTACCAGATCCTCTCCCAGCATCCACGATCCAGACGCGCGAGGGAAGGGGAAAAAAAAACCTTGACGAGGCGCATGAGAGGAAAACCAGCACATTTGGGTATGACTAAAACCTTCAAAGCATTCTCAGCCAGCCAGATCTTCTTTGTGATTCAGTCTATAGTGCATAGGAGCGGCACATGGAAAAAGATATTCTATATTCACGGCAGCATGTGTTATTTGTGTTCCCCTGGACCTTGAGGTTCATGGATTCCCCTCCACAAAATGAAGTGTGAGCTCGCAGCAGCTGCCAGGCGGCACGTAGCATAGAAACACAACCTCCTCTGATGAGGTCGAGAGGGAAGACAAATTTTTTGAAAGGACAAAGGAAATAAGAGGATTAGGCCGATAATTTTTTGCGTGTAGCCTCCCACCGCGACGCGAGTGGCCTGTTGCAGAATATACCTGTGGATCGTGTTTGAGCTGCAGCAGATTCATGGACGTTCACAGGACAAAAGGCAGAAATGATGCCGTTTTAATTAAATGCGAAAGGTCAAGAACGACAACTCATCCCTTTTCTTATTTTTTTACCCACAGACAGTGAAGCTAAATGAGGAAAACAACAAGAAAACAAATAAACTGGAAATCCTTTTTGCTATTACTACCTAATTTGTTGTTATTCATTTCAAATTACAAGTAAACGTGGCCAACTACCTTGGCAGCGGAGGGGCCCTTTCAAGCATTCTGAAATTGTTTAAAAGAGAATTTAATGAACAGTGTGTGTGTGTGTGTGTGTGTGTGTGTGTGTGTGTGTGTGTGTGTGTGTGTGTGAGTGAGAGAAAAAAATATCCGAGAAAATGTCAGTTCCTTGTGCCTTTTTGTAAATTGCTGGCTTGCATTGTTCGCCATGTGCAACGGATTTATTCGCAATCTTGTGTTTAGAATTCTTCGCTGCAAAAAAAAAAAAAAGTGTGTTTTCAAGGTTAACTCAGTCCACATCTCTGCAATTGACGTAATTAGTAAACCGAGGAGAACATGTGTGTATTTGCTTAAAAAAAAAAAAAGCCAAACAGAGCTAGCGCCGATGATAATGAAGAACAACGCCCCCCCATAAATAAGGTTTACCACATTCGCCCCATTATCAAATCCTAGTAATTAAAGGTTGGACTGGTGTTTTTTTCTCATATTTACATACACTAAATCACTGCCTGCCAAACAACTAATCTGGCATTTGTCTGTAAACATTAATAAGGCACAAGCAAATAAAATGAGCGGGAGGCGATCGTGCTTGTCTGCAGAGGATTTTGCCACAGGACCATTCTGACATAAAAAAAGGTTCCAACATTCTGTGCCGTGCTCCCTTCTCTGAGCCTCTGTCAGCCCCTAAGTCATATCAGATGTTTGGGCTTCATTGGGACTTGAAATAGTTATTAGCCTGAGCACCAACCCTTCTGGATTTATCTCCTGCTATATAAAGAGCCGCAACAATAATGAGTTAGGGCGATATCTATTTCTTTCTTTCACTAATTTCTTTTCTGTTATTCAGAACTACCCCTTTGGTAGCGGAAGGGTAGTCAACTAAAGAGGCGACAGATCTGCGGGAAAACAGCGTAGCTGCTGAAAAGACTCGGAACTCGCTGAGAGATGAAATGCAAAGTGTTTACAGAGCAGAGGC
Organism: Eupleurogrammus muticus; assembly: GCA_036785175.1. NCBI lineage: Eukaryota > Metazoa > Chordata > Actinopteri > Scombriformes > Trichiuridae > Eupleurogrammus > Eupleurogrammus muticus. The sequence goes on along the minus strand of JAYKQN010000014.1, from coordinate 12,406,535 downwards.
AGCGTTATTACTGAACTGCTAGAACGTCTTCTTCGGTGGATTAAAAGGCAAAGCTCCCTTCTAAACAATGAACTACATAGCCGGGGCAGCGCTGAACTGAAAGCCCTCTCTGCCGTCTATGAGTGCAAAACGGTCTGCACTGAATCCTCAGCGAGAGGGATTACTGGGGAAGGTGGAGCGTTTTTGCCGTCCACTGCATGTTTCCGAAATTACACTGTGCGGGTCATTTCCATAGGGGGAGAAGTCGGCCTGCGGCGTATCCAATTTGTCTATAATACCAGCAGAAATGGAGAATCTCCTGCCAAGCAGCATCCCGACTTCTGCCTTTGTCTGACATCCCGTTGTTGGAATTGCAAAAACTCTGCCAATCCTCTGGCCGGTATTCCATGCAATCAGACGCGACATCACAACAAGGCAGGCACTAGAAAAGATCCTTTTTTTTTCTTCTTCTTCTTCACGGACAGCCGGTAAATGTTAATTCACAGTTCTTCTTCATGCATTTAATTAAAACAAAGTGGTTATAAAAAGAGATTAAAAAAAAAAAACAATGAACAATGAACACATTGATATTCATATACTATGAATTTCCACAGGCAATTTTGTAATTTCATTAATACAGAGAAAAATTACGTAAAAGATGTAGCTTGCTTTAGCTCTTTTCTTTTTTTTTTCTACACTGATATAGATATAAATCAAGTATCTCGCTCTCTATCTGTGTTTTCACCTCTTGTATCCCCGCAATTATCACACTGCTTTAGAATCAAATTCAAGAAACCTTGGACGCCATCCCATTCATTGGCAGCAACACAGAGAAACCTAGCATAAAGAGAAAGTACTTTTGGTCTCAGGAGGGGAAATAAAGAATCATTCATTCGACTCCACTGTCAGAAATGTAGTCATGCTGATTCAATTTAACATTGCTTCAGGAGTGTAAGAATTATTACTCAATAAGTAGCAGCTGCAGTGTTGAGCATTAATTCGTGGTGTTTTAAAAAATACTACGACCGCTGCTACCGATGCTGTCACTGTGTTTCTACGCTGCTTCTTATGCAGATGAAAGTGACATAAAAAAAAAAAAAAAAAAAAATTGGCAAAGCAAATATTAGGAGTAGTAAATCTTTTTCTCAGCTGGTCTCAAATTGCAGTTGAGACAAAACACACCAAGAAGTATTTACCATTCAGGTGTTGGTCAGAGAGGACTGGATGTGCGTGACAATTTCTACTTAATTAAAGGGTGAGGGACGGCTGCTAGATCTAAAGTTGGTAAGCTTTCACAAGTGAGATCTAAGTTTTACATACATATATATGTATATATATATATATTTATTTATTTCATGTAGGCTTAAGTCAAACTGCTCCTGTCGCTGTGGGTTTTAAACAGCACAAGCTGCTGCTCCATGTGTGCTCAGCATTAGGCACCAGGCATCACACATAACGCAAATTGACAGGGAAGCCAAAAAGAATGTCAGCCTCTTTTTTTTTTTTCCTCTTTTCACAACGTTGAATTTTCTAATTTTTTTTTCTAATTTTCTATGCAACAAATCCAATTGTCTCCTCCAAATCGTCAGGAGCGAATCTTCCTGCTTTAAAACCCTTTCAGTCGTAGATGAAGGTTAACTTTTGCTTGATGAGGAAGAAAAAAGCAACAACAAAAAAAAAGCATGAAAAGACGGTTAACTTGTTTTCCCTCAAAGCTCGATTCGTTTTTGTGTCTCGGGCAACATAAAACCTTCCAAAAATAACCTTTTGTTCTCTCACAGGTAAAACAGTTCAATACTTTGTGCCCTTTTTGACAGACGTCTTCAGTCAGAAAGCCTCTGAATTTAGTATTTTCTTACAAAGAAGGAAATTCAGAGGCTACTTACTATATAATTGTGCTATTAATAGTTTGGTTTAATTAGAATGAAGTTGGTTATCTGCACAGATTTTATTTATAGCAAGAATATCACTATGTCTAGTGTCAAGGGGGAAGATACAAATCTAACATTACAAAGGCTGAGAAATTTGTTTAAAAGAAAAATCATGAATCAGTCGTTGTTTATATAAAAAATGCTACAGTAGAGATTTAAAATGTTAAAATGCAAAAACACACAGTAGTTCATCTTCTGTTCTTATTTGTGTAAATCTACACTTAGCTAAAGCTGATAAAAGAACTGACTAATTAATTCTACCTAATGAAGGTTATAATGAACTTTTGTTGAATCATAACAATCTGACATGTTTTTTTTTAAGGATGGAATTTTGAAGCTGAATTATGGTGTTTTATTTAATATTAAATATTTAAATTAAGCCTCACTCGAGGAGAAAATACTGTAGACACTACAATACAAATTTGTGTCTTTTTTTTAATCATAAAAGTGACATTTCATCCAAACAATGACATTTTCTCAAACTATTCCTTTGTCTCGCTGGGCGAAAATGTCCGTCCTATCACCCACATTTTACCATCTAATTTTAATTTTAAATATTATATTCAGCACAGCCAAACCCATAATATGTAATGTTATGCAGAATTTATGCAAAAACGCTTTTTTTTTTTTTAACTCAAAAGTAGGATCATGTCATTTTTTTTTTGTATTATTTTTTTCATGACTGACACACTCATAAGCCAGAGTTAATAATCACTAGGAGTTTTTCTAAGCGGTGGTAAAATAAAATAAAATAAATGCATTTTTAAAAATCCACCAAAATTGTGACTTAAATATCTTGTGACACGTACGTCTCAGGCAGCCCAGGACTGTCTGCCCTGCTTATGTTGCTTAAATATCTTTGCTGCTGTATAATACCCGGTCGCTCCGAGCCACTGCCGTGTTACATGTCATGCAGATAATAATACCAGCTATTTGTCAGTTCACACCTATCGGTTGGCCCCTCCCACCGCTTTGCGTGCACATTTTGGGCGCCAGGAAAGACCGGTGGCGTCAGCAACGTGCTCGTCACCTCCAGTCCACCTAGCCACCAGGAGCTGCGACACCAGCGACCACACTTTGTAGTTCACTGGAGTTAATGTCCCCTGTTAAGACGGCTCGCCGCGCTCTGTTTAACCGCTGTGAGTGCAGATTTTTATAAGAAAGAAAAAAAATCCATATCGCTGCATGTTGTCAACACATCTTTTTCACGGCAACATAATTCCTGTAATAGCTGTCTGGTAACTCTCCTCTACCGTATAATGACTGCAGAAATGTCCCCGGGTGCTCGGGTTTATTATATACAATGAAATTCATACAGTATCTATAGGTCAATCTTAAAAAAGTAAAGAAAAAAAAAACTGGTGAAAGTGTTGTAGTGGAGCTGTGGAGCCGTGCTGCTGCTGCTACTCACTTTAACTTTATGCGGATCAGTTGCTGAGGATTTCCGGAGCCGGAGACCGAATTTCGTCACACTTGCTTGGTGCTTAAAAAACAAGGAGGTCGGGATAAATATTTCCTGCCTGTCTGGGGCAATATGGTGCGGAACGACCCGCTGCTTCTGCTAATTCCTGAACGCAAGAAAAACCCAAACAAGGAGGAAATATCAGCAGGAAAAGTGTGTGCCAGACAGGGGAGATAGAAAATGTTGGTGGGTTTAATTCCAGCGCACTCAATACAGTCAGACTAGTAAACAGAATGCCTAATCAGATAATTGGGTCCAGAAATTGACTAAATTAATTACCTGTGTGTGTGTGTGTGTGTGTGTGTGTGTGTGTGTGTGTGTGTGTGTGTGTGTGTGTGTGTGTGTGTGTGTGTGTGTGTGTGCGTAACAGCCGGTGATAGCTATGCAATTGAGATTTTAAAAGCATAATAATATGTTGATGAGCGTCTGCCAAATCGCGTGGGGGAAAGAGTCATCAAGAATGCAGCACATTTACTTAACCTTTGGGGAAGATGCAGTTCAGTTTAAGTGGCGGCTCTCTGCCAACATTAGATAACACTTTCTATTTCTGAGTTTATATTTAGGGTTGACAAAAAAAATAACAAGGTTCGTAAGGAGACCTAGAACTGACTAAATGTAGTACGGAAAACATGTAAAATCAACAATAAGAGAATATAATTTTTTGTATTTGTTGCAAATCTTTAATTGCAAAAATATATTAGTTTTATTATTATTTTTTTCACCATGAATTGATAAAAACCTTTCTAAAGCTTGATTTTCCTTTAGTTTTATATTCATTTCTTTTTCCACTCGCACATTTTGTTTATCGAATCCTTCATTTTTAGCTTATTTAATTTAAAACCCTCTCCACTAACGCACATGTTTTTCTCCTTGTTCCTCGCGTTGGATGTTTGGGCTTCGCCGTGCCGAGTGATGTGTGTGTGTGTGTGTGTGTGTGTGTGTGTGTGTGTGTGTGTGCAGGGTTCGATGCTAGAAAGCTGTTTTCACATTCATCCGCGCTGAAAGTGGAAAAAGTTTCCCCCGCTCTTATTAAAAATTTGATTTTATGAGCATCATTTGTCACATCACAAGTCATTTGGAAGCTGATCCTGATTCTCTGAGTTCCTCCCGTTGAATACACAGGACTTGAAGCCTCCCAGTGCCCATATGCTGAGAACGACTGGTTAGAAATACATTTATTTTTGTTTCTGCATCTCTACATTGAAGTAAAGTGAAGACAGCTGTTTAACTTTAAAAAAAAAATGAAAGGAGATGTCTTTTTAAGGATTTGAACAAAATGATTTACCTTTTTTTTTTTGGTTGAAGAAACACACCAGACACAAATTATTATTCAAAGTGGAGTATTTTATACACATCTGGAGGGGATCTTTAATCATTTCATCTATCAACCTTCTTTTTCCCTGAGCAACATTTTCCCCATTTTCCCCGGCACATTTCCAGATTCCTTAAAGCATGTATGATAATGAGATGGGCGTGGCCGTGCATGTGTAGAGCAGTGATTGGCCCAGGGTTTATTTGTGTGTGTGTGTGTGTGTGTGTGTGTGTTGAGTACGGCATGCTACCAAGCTGCCACCAACCAGAGCATGTGATGTTAATCATCAGTTCTTCATACTGCTGTACTGTATAAACTATTGATGTAGAGGAGCTGCATGAAATTGAAAAAAAATGAGGATAATGTTTTGGGGATAAGCGCGGCGTCCTTTTCACACGCCAGATGTTTTTTTTGCTCGTCTGATAACCCCCTTTTTTCCTCCATTTTGTCAGTCTTGAGGCCCCGTAGTGTCCAGGAACTGAAAGCTATGTATGAAATTATGTTTAATAGAGCATACTTTTTAATTAAGCTTTTCCCTCGCCCCGCTTTCCACTCATCTGCTCATATATATTATTTTATCTTAATGTGAAATGACATTTAGGCTTAATTTCAAACCCCGCTGACATCATTTCTTCACCGTTTCAAAGCACAAAACCCTGAAAATAAAACACAACAAAAGATTGCTGTTTTATCGGTGATGCGTGCACTAGTTAATAACTAATGCTTTATGCTCTTTGCTCGATACAGATTCACCCTTTTTTAATGTTTTAATTAATGAATTAAGTTCCATTCAGTAATGGATAGAGAGCATGTAAAGGAGGATGTCAGCTGCTCGCATCATTAGATCTGGTGTTGAGGCTAAAGTTGCATCTCTGTGGAAACCCCAGGGCATTACTGTGGGGAGAGATTAACCCTGTCCTCTGCTGTTGGATGCAGAGAGCCACAGTCAACTGGGTGAAGATGCACGGAGTGGCCTCCATGCTAATGCTCCATGTTGTGTGTGTGTGTGTGTGAAGCATGCAAAACATGGTCTACATGAAGCATGCACTCTGGTAGGCCTCTTCTTTAACAGCTTCCAGCAAAGGATGATGTCACGTCTTGCCCCGCAGAGGCGTAATCAGTCTCCTGCACGCCTGAAGGTCCCCTCAGGAGTTATCAGCCTCTGATAGGTGTCTCGGTTGCCGCTGATTCAATCTGTAACACCACTTCAGGCCCCACGCGTGCATATAACAAACACACTTAATCATTCCTGTCGTTAGAAGTGGGGAGAAAATGCACCGCGAGCCTTTTCCTCGCCGCGTTGCAGCCGCGCGGCGTTAATATCTGAGCAGACAAAGTGCTACGCCTCGCAAGCGGTATGATTACATACATACACATGACGGAGGGAAACGGAGAGCGGCACGGAGCACGCACAGATACATGCTCACACACTCACACACAACCCCGCAGGCACACACACACACACACACACAGCACAGTGTGCCACTTCCTCATCTCCTGCTGCTCTGTCCTTAAACCTCTTCACCCTCCATGCAGGGAGTAGACACTGCGCTCCTTTCTCTTTGTCATGGTAATAACACTAAGCCTAACTGTCCCCCCATTTTGCCTGTCAACTTGCATTTATTTTGTTTTCCTTTTTTCCCTTTCTTTCCCCGGCATGTACTGTCAGGTTTTTTCTCGGGGTGCGTTTAAGTCCCTCCCCACATCATTCACTGCTCCTGGAACCAATTATATTATCCGGCTAGCCCTTTCAATTCCTGCGGAGGGAAGAGAGGGAGAGAAAGAAATCTTGATCTATTCTCTATGCCGGCAGCATCACACCTTTACTAACCTATTCTTAAGATCCCACTCAGGAGATTTTCATTCCTCGCTCTGCTCCCCCCCCGCCCAAACGCTTCCCTCTGTATTTCTCTCATTCTTTCCATGAAGCTTCCCCTGACAGTGTGAATAAGGGTCTTGTTGTTTGTGACACCAACATACTGCTGTGTGACACATTATCTGGTGTAGTCTGCCATTGCAGCAGGATGCTTGCCTCCGAGCCTGACTGTATTGTCGGAGCTTTTCACCTCGCCTCCCGGCTATCTGCTGTGCTCTGGCTTAAGGCTTATCCTCAGGCCTCTGCAGAGCTGCCGGGCCAATGAGCACTAACAACTTTCCCTTTGTATGCTGTGAGAACCTCTCCCCACACTGGCACATTTACCGCTCCACTCTACCTCTCGCCGCCGACGTTATGCCGCGCCGCCTTTATCGGCGATGTGACGATACGCTCTGCCTTGGCCCGCTGTACAACAGCGAGCCTCTCATGTGGTGCTCTAAACAATTCATTTATGCCTTTTGTTGGAGATCTCTGGAACAAGAACTGGTTGTTTAGCTGAGATCATAGTTGTCGTTTTTAACACCACATCTGGTGTTTTTGTTACAGCGCTACTTCGGTTTTATGTAACATGCTTCTGAGACTATCTATCTATCTATCTATCTATCTATCTATCTATCTATCTATCTATCTATCTATCTATCTATCTATCTATCTATCTATCTATCTATCTATCTATCTATCTATCTATCTATCTATCTATCTATCTATCTATCTATCTATCTATCTATCTTTTTCTTTCTTTAAAGTTATGTAATAGTACCCTGTGGAGTTTTTCACCACTATGTTTTCACAAGTGGGTCCCTGTTTTGTTTGAATTGTGCGCGGACACATACACACACACACACACGCGAGGTGACACACACACGCGCACGTGCGTGAACGTGATACACATTCCTGCTGCCGACCTCATGCTGTCCTGCCGATAAAGGAAGTTTACAGCAATTCCTCCCTTTTAATGGATCCTAGACCTTCAGAGTTTACTCGCTTGCGCTGGAGTGAGAGATTAGCTGGGGTTTGTTTGTGCAACAGAAATGTCCCTTTTAAATGCTAATGAGTCAAAACAATATATTCATGACACAGAACATGACCTGGTTCTGGTTGTTGTTTTTGTTTTTTTTACAATCTTTATATCCCTCATTTAAGAAAAGGAACGAGGCTGGTGATAAATGTCCTTTCAGCCATTTGTCCTTACCGTACCTGACTTACCTACGAGTTAATGCGTCAGTCTTGGCTGACATTTTGCTGCCCAGTGGGCGATAACACGTTTGTTGCCACCAAAGGGAAGCCACAATGTTCATTTGACTCCCGTTCTTGACACCACAGGTAGACTTCATATACTACCATTCTTTCATCTCCTCACTGGCTGCTGTTGTAACCAGACAGGGCTTCGCTCACATAATCATTGGCTGTGATAGGGCTGCAGCTCCATTGAGATTTGTGCATCATCACTTCTTTTTATGTTGCTCTTTGACATTAGTTCCTCTGACTGCGGCGCAAAGTGTTGTTGAACTTCACACAAAATTCACATCAAAGTGATTTTTTTTTTTTAAGTTTCTGACTCCCGGTTGATCCGCATAGGTACGATCCGGGGCTCCCAGCCTGATTGAATCTCCGGCGTCACATTTTAAAGTTTCAGCCCGAGAAGTTGTCCTATATAATTATCCTAATCACAGCTTTAAAAGCCGCTGAGCTGTCACATACGCTCATGCAGGATAATACACATATCGACTCGAAATGAGCGATTCAGACATTCTGAGTGCAACAATGTGCCAAGAATGTCACTGAACAAAATGCCCTTTATTGTTGCTCTATGACACCTGTGAATACCTTTTTAACAACAAGCTGTAATTAGGCACTCACAGAAAGATGTCGATAGGAAATATTTCACTCTGGCTAATTGATCTACTTTTGCATGTATTTATTTATTTATTATTACTCATTATATATTATTATTATAGTGGTTGTATGCCTTTTGCCCTGTAATGGCTTCCGATAATTATCAGCGCCCTTTAGATAAACACATTCCAAATAAAGGACTGCATGATCACACATTGAAATAATTCAGCAATTAATTATGATTGAGACTATTAGTTTAATAAAATAGGCTCAGCGAGCTTGTGGCGTGCTGCACCTGCAGGACGATGGCGGCCGACGTGTTGATCAGGAAGTAAAAAGGAGTGAGATGGCAGACAAGTTGAGGCAGCCCAGCTGTCCTGGAAGCGCTGGGCAAGATGGGCTCCTGGTGAGGCTTACAAGGTGCGTACACACACACACACACACACACACACACACACACACACACACACACAGAGCTGCTCACCACTCACTGGCAGGTCAGGGTCCCTGATTGCTGGTTCCACAGTGTTGGGAGTCTGCAGATACAGAATCCACAGGTCATAATTATATTTTGTATATAGATTTACCCTAAGTCATCATGGTGCAGGAAGTATTAAAAATGCTCCTGCAGATGATGAGAAGAGAAAAATCCTCTTATTTATATAATAATATAATATATATATATATATATATATATATATATATATATATATATATATATATATATATATATATATATATATATATATATATATATATATATCCTCTCCTCTTATTTATATAATAATATAATATATATATATATATATATATATATATATATATATATATATAGACTGTCAGTATATAGATTTCTTTTTCCATTTAATACATGAAAAAGAAAGAGAAAATCAATCATTTACATATGACAGTAGGTTGTGAAACAAACCCTTGTGTTTGCATAATGACTTCACACTTCGTCTAAATTCATAGTCTCATAATCTCATTCTCTTTTTCAAAAGCCCCCACATAAGACGCCGGTTCGGCGTCAACATGGCTCCACATTAATACGCCGTATTTATTTATTAACCGCACAAAAACAGATGCGATATCACCGGCTTCCATCAAAAGCCACCTCCAAATAAACTTGATTATTTGCCACTAGTCACAGTATAGAAAATTCACAGCTGCCTGCGTTTAAAGGGTCTATTAATTCCAGCCATGACTGCTGAGAGACAACTAGCCGTAAACTATCTTGACAAACCTGTGCAAAAAGGAACGGCCAGTCTTTTTCTGTCAGTAATTTTTATTCCCTCTATCATCACTCGTGCTCTCCCCCAAACTCTGCCAGAACCATCACATCTTAAGAGGAAGGACAGAGAGCATATATTTCATTTCCTAGCAGTTCACTTAGGACGGTTTCTTAGAATTCCTCAAGGACCCTATAGGTAGCCCTTTTTCAGGGGGTTTAGTGCTGCTCTGTACTTCCATTGACATGAAAAATTAAAGGAACGAACCCTGCATGAAACGGCCGGGACCAAACTCTGCTGGGATCCCTTGTTTGTCTAACACTGAACCAAAAATGTCAAACCACGGCGAGTTATGGATTTAAAAGCTCAAACTCAAGACTCATCAGGCAAAGTGGGGTTTATTTAACACCCCCTAACACTGGAGCTATTAGTGATGTATTTGAAGATTAGCCTTGAAGATGCTCCCCTGCCCTCCCCCCTCCTTCCTGCCTGTGAAGGCTGCTCCTCTGGGGGGCAGTAGAGGTATCAACGCTTCCTTTCATCCCGTCCTGGCTGCAGGAGAAGGGGCAAGGTCAGAGGGGATTTGAGCTTGGCCCGCCACCACATGTTTCTTTGCTTGCCCGGTCTCGCTCTAGGCGCAGATTATCACCAAATACCAGCTACTGTTACAGTCCACTTTTGTGGGGCCTGTGAGGCTCGCCAGATCCTGATCGGCGTGTCGGGAGACCCTCTTCTTACCTTTTTCCCTCCATATTTACGCGTTGCAGAGCCCTTTATTCACTGCACTGATGAAGGGAAAAAAGTACACAAACATCAAGACATTTAAAGGAGGCCCTTTAGAAGAGTTTCCAACCAAAATATACATCAACAAAGCAGGACTGGAAGCCGTTTGCTGGGTTTGAAATGCTTCAGCTGTTCACCTGTCTTTGTTTGTGTATCCGTGTGCATTTACTTCTTATTTATATCCCATTTCCAGAAAGTCAAATATGTTTGAGCATAACAATTTTTTTTTCCTCCTGACTGTTAGAAGATTTCCAGCCGAGCGTTCAGCCGGACACCCCCCCCCCCCCCCCCCCCCTTTAAGGACACTGTGTGTGATAAAAGATTAATAAAGCTTAGGGTATGCCTGCAGTCTCGTTCGACAGCACATCCCTTACGTGGCCTACATTTGTTTCAGTTGAATAGTTGTATCATAAACACAATGAGGGCTCCCTGGGTTCGCAGCATTCTGTGAACTGCGAGCGTGCAGGCTCGATTGTGTTAATGATTTTCCAGAGAACAGAAGCATCGGGCAGAGTGTGACTGAAAGAGAAATCTCCCATTAACTAGGAGGAGGGGGGGGATTTTTTCTCTCTTTTATACTGATATCGTTACCTTTACTGTTGAACAAATTCCCCTGAAGACTATTGAAAGATACCAGCTTAGAAAATATTCCTTACACGTTTTTTTTCCTAGGTTAAAAAAAAAAAGAAACTAAACAAACTATTGTTGTTTGCTATATTTCTCTAAGTCTCTTGATGCCTCAGGAGGACTTTACTCAGACTCAGTATGGCGAGGTCGGAGTCATCCAGCAGTGGCCTCCGTCTGGCATTTTACCCAGAGCACATCCTGTGGGAGCCGGAGCTTTGGAGCCGGCTGCGCGACCACATCAAACAATGGGTTTTTGTTGTAAACAAAGCCAGGGCAGCTTGCCGGGGGCCCTCTCTCTCTCTCTCTGTCTCTCCCTCCTCCCGCCCGCCGCTCGCAGTCTGCCGACCATAATTCTGGACTTTAAGACAAATGTGCGCCAATGCGCCACAAGTCTCTATATTCTTTGTGTTTGTACACAACACCCGTGAACCTGGCAAATGCGGCGGACACGTTGGAATTCGTGGAAAACAGTGAGGTGAACAAAAGGCAAAGCTGAAGGTTTGCCCCGAGAGGACCGTCAAAACTAAATCACCTGAACAGTTGTTTGACTGCGCGGCATGAAGCATAATGTCCTTATGTTTGTTTATTGGTGAACGCAGCCGCTGCTGCTGCAGCTTTGTCCAGGGGATAGAGCGAGTGAGCGAGTTTTATTGGTTTTTCCTCTAAACATTTACTTATATACAGTATGTTTATTGGACAGCTGGAATTATATTTGTTTGAAGAGTAGAAGTCCATAGGTTCGTATGTATTCACACATTTCTATAGGTTCATTAAAGGTTGAATATGTAGAATTTTTATTGAAAGCTATATTTAAAAAAAAATATGTCCACAATCCATTTAGGAGGGCACAGTAACAGGTCTCGGCACAGCAAGGCTACTGGTAAAAAAATTTTATGGTTATGAAGTTATGAATCAGAGAAGCAGAGTGACCAGAGACAAGTAAAAACCAGAGTCAATATGAAATGAATGAATGAATGAGTGATGGCAGGCTAGCGATAGCTGGCTGTCATAGATATGCCTCTAATTGATAATGGATAGTAGACTTAATGTTAAATATTGTTTTAAAATGTATTGATCATTGAAATTTGAAGTGGCCCTGTATGATTCATCACTTGACACATGTAGGTGAATCACTTGGCGCAGTTGGCAACAAACCTGGCAACCCCCACAAAATGCATTTCGTGTCTTCTTAGATGATTTTTTAAAAATAATACAGTGAAGATGTTATTAACAAACAAAACATGCTCATTCAAACTTTTCATGTCCATTGTGGTTTGATTGTTTGAGATGTAATTGATTCAGACTAATACACAGCTCTCCTTAAATAAATGTGTTATTGTCTCGTTAGGTTTCTGTCCGAACCCATTAATAATCTACAAAGCGAGGACTGTTTGTGTGTGTGTGTGTGTGTGTGTGTGTGTGTGGCTCGTGTATCTATCTGACTGTTACTTTATTCCTCACATTAACGCAGGCTGATGTCGGCTGTAGCCAACGCCGAAACAACACATTTCATGAAAAAAACAGTTTACGGGTAATGCCCTCTTTTTTTTTTGAGAGAAAGGACCACATTCTACAAACGAGCTGCAGTGTCTTACTCCAAGATGCATTCACAGACCCTCAGGAAATCCCAGCACTATCACCTACCATAACGGAATGTGGGCCTAAACTCAATCATTTATAAACACATATAACAGTAACATTTTTCTATTTATCATATTTATTATGTCAGCCAAACATACTTTAAGCACCCACTTTTCTATAGAAATGCACTGCACTAGTGTTTATTGAAATCAATGGTCTATAATAATTTACCTTCCAAGTTTTTCAAGTACATTTAACAGTAGTGGAACTATTGATCTAACTCCACTACAGTCACGGATTGTCTGCTGCTTTGCTATTTATGATATCTTTAGCCTCATCATTTTTGTATTTAGCTACCTCATTATTATTTATGTGAAGTAACCGAGATATCAGTTAATTAGATAGATTTTCCAGTTAGAGATCACAGCGAGGGAAAGTCAATATGTAGATTAAGCTTCGGTTTCAGGAAAGTCAGTAAAGTTTGTTTATTTATAGAGCACATTTAAAAACAACAGATGTTCACAAAAGTGCTTTACAGAGAAAGTAATGATCCAATATAGACCTATATAACAAATATAACAAGAGGACACAAGCAAACATTTAGGTAACGTTGCTATAGTTACTGTAGTTTGGCTCCGCTGTGAGGTTAAGAGGCCATGATCACAGAAAGTAAACATTTCTGTCTTGTTTTTGTTTGTGTCAATCATTGACTTGAGTTCAGCTCACGATGCTTCTCTCTGTAACTCTGCATCATAGCCCCGCCCACTTTTTTTTTTTTTTTAAGCCATCAAATCAAGTCAATCTTTGATCTAAATCTCTCTTGCAACTGTACACTGCTCAAATATTCTGTTTCTCTGGGAAACGCATCACAGCGCAGAAGCTCAAAAGCTGTAACTTCCTTTTCACAATGGCTTCGACTCCATTTTGACCATAACGTGCCGCCTTTTCGCAGGCTCGAGTAGGCGCTCAGCACAGTAGCTCATTTGGCACGCTGACCGGTATAACTAACAAACCGCACTCCCCGTGAAATTACACTTAATCGCTACCCGAAAGGTGCTGCACCACAACGTCACGTTGCATTGGAACGAGCAAATCCAAAACACAAGCGAATGCTGCAACGGGGCTGCAACCTCCTGCTGTTTCATGTTAGTGCCGTTAGCGTTGCCTCGCGCACATCTGGCCCGCACTTGATCAAAGGTGACAACGCGGAATGTTTTCACAGTAGGGCCCGCGCTTATTCCAGTGATTAGCAACATGCCTTCGTCAGGAGTGTTGAACAGACTCGGTCGGTATAGGTCGGTAATCACACTTTACTATGATAATGAAATATTTTAAACACCCGGCTAATTGAAATGCTGGAGCGGGGCAGCAGCTGGGATGAGAGCGTAGCTATTATTGCTGCTAATAGTTTTGATCATAAAGGGAAACAGGAAGGGGAAAGGGAGGCCTGTCTCTCTGTCCCAAGAGCCTTCAGAGATCCTCGGAGGATATTAGAATCTGTTGTTCGATTATGGCACCTATGTATATTTTACCCAAACTGATATTCTGTCAGCACCTCATGTGGGGTAGAATTTGGAGAGCTGTTTAATTGCGAGGTTCGCAGATAATTGTTTCATTAATTCTAGCCGGCACCCATTGTTCCCGGCTAGGCACATGGGTCCAGACCGACGTATGGCTTAGCGGCAGTTTTTAAACAAAAGGGGAAATGGAACAACCTGCTTCACTGCCCCCGCTGATCCCTCGGGTTTCAGCTGTTTTTTTTCTTCCTCTTGTTCATTTTTTTTTCTCTCATACCTAGTGTGTCAAGGGCATTCCCTGTTTCCACTCCTTCTGGAAACCTGCGGAGGTCAATCATTCTAAAAGCTGGTGGAGGCGTACAGCGGGGGACCCAGATTTATGGACTCTCCCCATATTTCCTTTGACAGAGTGACCAGGCCGTTTGTTCTTAATAAATACCAGTTTTGCAGTTCTGTTAAAGGCTCCTCTTCAAAGGAAATGTCCACTGTGAGGTTCAGACATCATTTGTTTTGCTCTTTGACAAAAAGAGGATTAGCATCCTGTTAACATTTATAGTGTGGTTCTGTTTCATATGAAGTAGAAATGATAATGGATTGAATCCTAAACAAGTATGTGCATGCTAATCACGCCGCTTTTTTTTTTTTTTGCTATGTGAGATCCTCATGCTGACTGCTGAAGGGGAAAGAGGCTCCTATTGACTCTATTTGAATCCATTGGTGAGCACATGTTCCAATCTCAACAGAGAACTGGGGTTATAAAGTGTGGCGATGGGAAGTACACCAGAGGGCAGAGGCCAGTGGCTTTATTGCTATTTGGAGCACTGCTGTGTGTCTTTGAGGTTTGAAAAGTTTGAATTAGATTTGCTTCAGCACATCTCCAGATGGGAACTATGTAAATCAGTAAGGCACCTTATCTGTGCAAGAAAAGTCAAACCCACCACCAGCAGCAGCTCTGCAGCCATGGGCACAAGCATTTTATATCCGCTACACTGAGTGACTAGTCTCTGAGTTGTCATGTACCAGTGACTGAATAGGCTCCTCTTATCTGGTGGCCATCAATAGCAAGAATGTAACCATATGAGCGTGTCCTGCTGATAAAATCTATTCCTGGTTTTGTTCCTTCAGACCAAACTTTTTTCTTTTTTTTTTTTATTTGAGGGAATTAACCCAGCATGAAAATACTTTTCCAGTCTCCTTTTGTTCTTTAAGAAAAAACAGGATGCCCAGGCTTTTCAATTTATGTGCAGTTACCAAAAAATAAAAGAAAGATCCAAAGCTTTTTACTGTGAGGCTTACTGCTTTAAATCACATGGATAAAAAAAAGAAAGAAAGAAAAGAAATGTGTGTGCTGCCGCTGGGTTTTGGTGGTGTGTGCAGGCTGGTGTGGCCTGACGCTACACTCTGGGCAGGGCTCTAGAGTGAGAGGCAGCAATCCGCCGTCATGGCTGGTGGCCGTTTTTCCTTGAACTGCAAAAACATGTAAGAAGCCGAAGCGCCTCTGTGTAGCAGAGAGAGAGAGAGAGGGAGAAAAAAGGCTATCATTTATTATTCAAATGAAACGAGGTCCGGCAGATGGTGGAAGAGGGGCCGTAGGCTCGCGGCAGTGAACCTCCTGCTCTCTACCTCTGTGATTTCACTCAGCCCGTGACGAAATAAAAAGTTCAAAGGGAATCAGCGATCGTGACGGGTCTCATTAGCATATTTCCAATGAGCAACATTAGAAGCAGAGATGGGAGAGTTGGGGTGTATCCCATGTAGGAACATAGCAATGTGTATAGCGCACATCATGCTACAGGCTTCACTTATATCTTAGTGATGTATTTTAGCACATAAGTTTAGTATTATGACACATTAGTTTAGCTTTTTACCATCTGAGTTTAGTATTTTAACACATTAGTTTATTATTAAAGTATCCTAATTAAGTATTTTAACGTGTTAGTTTAGCATTTTTTACGATCTGAGTTTAGTATTTTTACACATTAGTTTAGAATTTTAGCATCTTAGTTTAGTATTTTAACACGTTAGTTTAGCATTTAAGCATCTTAGTTAAGTTGTCTAACACATTAGCTTAAACATTTTAGCTCATTAGTTTAGCTTAGCTCATTAGTTTAGCTTGTTAGCATCTTAGTTTAGTAGATTAAAATGTTATTTTAGCATCTTAGTTTAGTTTTCTAACACATTAGCTTAAACATTTTACCATCTTAGCTCATTAGTTTAGCATGTTAGCATTTTAGTTTAGTAGATTAAAATGTTATTTTAGCATTTTACCATCTTAGTTTAGTATTATAACATATTAGCTTAAACATTTGACCATCTTAGCTCATTAGTTTAGCATTTTAGCATCTTAATTTAGTATTATAACACATTAGCTTAAACATTTGACCATCTTAGCTCATTAGTTTAGCATTTTAGCATCTTAATTTAGTATTATAACACATTAGCTCAAACATTTGAACATCTTAGCTCATTAGTTTAGCATTTTAGCATCTTAGTTTAGCTCAGAGGTTTTTAAACTTTCGGGGTCCAGTAAAAAGGGAGTCATTTATTTTCACTAAAATTCAACCATAAGTTAAAAAAAAAGAAAAACATGTATGGAATTATGGACTGCCAACAATAATAAATTCCTTTATTTTCTAGTAATTTATATTTATTCCCTATTATTTGTTGTTTGTTTATTTTAAATTCTATTCTATATATCCCTCCATATTAAAAAATGGAGGGAATATATAGTCTTGACCATGTGTTTAGTTTTCTACACCTTCTGTTATAAAACAAACTAAAGAAACAATCTCATCAGATTGGGTCTGTTTTAGATTAGTTTAGGGTCCTTTATGTGACAAAGCTTGAGAACCACTGGCTTAGCATTTTAGCTTGCTAACATTTCCACCGAATGGAAACACAAAGTACAGCTGAGCATACATTTACAACATGCTGAATATACTGAAGGAGCATAAATTGTGGCTGTTTTAGAAAGCGCTGCAGCACAATGCTGTTGCTCACACATTTTAATAATTTATTGATGTCGGTACAAATATAAGAAAGCAGACAACATAAACACTAATAGTACAATAAAATACTGAGTCAGTGAGTAATGTAAGAAGCTACAGTAGCGTAGACAAACACAAAGGGTGATGACAATGGCAGGTCGACAAACACAGTTACACTAAACACTGTAAAACACCATAACGGCCAGTATCCACTTCAAGTGGACAAAAAGCAGCGGCTCCTTGATATTGAGCAGCTACCAATAATATTAAACAATACCTCGCTAAATGCTTGGCTGTCCTCTTGGAGAGACCAGCCATCTGAAGGCCTCCCACGACCAGCTTATGAATGACCCAGGTTGCCAAATATTAAAACTGAAAAGTTGCTATTGTAGCCCAGCTGTGAAATGGTCCGCTCCAGCTGTTGATCGTTTCTTCTTGGTCTTGGTTAGAAAGGCCTCCTCTAGGCCAAACATCACACACACAGACCCTTGTTTTCTGCTCCTTTGTTGAGGAGACGTCATGTTTGTAGCTGTATGTGTGTGGTTGGGAGTGGGCGAGTCATTATTTCAGCTGCGTTTTGTCATGAAACATTTGCCGGTCACGCTAGCCGTCGTCGCATTAGCTGGAGAGCTAATAATATCTGCGTTTCAGGCCGATAACCCTGTGTTTGTTGTGGTGGACGCTGGTGTTGTTAGCGCCAGAAAAGGCACACGGCAGAATGCACATTTCCCCAACCTGAGCTCTTTACATAAAGGTCATTTCACAGGCTGTTATAGTCCACCAAGGAAGTGTGAGGGTCTGTCTTTTTAAGTTACGTTACCACCAATCTCACCAAAAAGTATGACAACGTGCAAATTGCTTCACAAACGCTATGCGTAGCCCCTTTAAGACAAGGTTGCATAAATATAACTGTTGTGCTCTGTAAGTTCAAACTCTCTCAAAGTCTAACAGAATATTAGATTTGTACATTTTGTTCCCTATATCCGATTGTAATTTAATTCAATTATATATATTTAAAGATTTCTGTTCTGTTATGAATAGGTCAACTTTTTGGAAGCAGTGAAAAGAGAGTATGGTTTTCTGTAAATATCTGTTGTATAGTATATGTTTGGTAAAAAAAAAAATCTTTTCAGGCTTATATTAAAACCTCTTCAGGTTTAACCATACAGGATTTGTGTATGTTATGAAAACATCGAAAAAAGAAATGGAAACGGAATGGAAGTAAAGTCCCAAGGACAAAGCGAATATAAAAGCAAAAGCACAACTTCCAAATTTTTAAAAATTCCACAAATTATTGAACACACACAAAAGTAAAGACACAGTGAGACAAATGTGCTTCAAGTCCAAAAACACATGCAGGAAAGGAGAAATGCTAATTTGGAGCATGTGTGGGTGTGTGCGTGTCTAGCTGTGTGTGTGTGTGTGTGTGTGTGTGTGTGTGTGTGTGTGTGTCTGACAAGTCAACATAATTTTCATTTATATGGCCCAAAATCACAAATCGCAGAATCACCTTTAGGGGGGATGCAGTCAGTACAACAACGCAGCATCACCTGTCCTTAGACAGGAGGAAGGACGACCCAACAACCCTTTAAATGGCACGGAACAGAAAATAAAGAACCCTCAGGAAGAATGTTAGAGGATGGATCCCACTTCCAGGACGGAAAGTTTGGTAATACATGTGTGTACAGAATAGAACACAACTACAGAACGCAGTGTAAACAGCATAACAGAATTCTATGCACGAGGTGTGTGTGTGTGTGTGTGTGTGTGTGGAGGGGGGATGCATTTAGAAAGGGTGGTCCCCATGGAGTAGGTGTTTGAGGGATCACCCTACTGGGTTAGATAAACAAGTGTGTGTGTGTGTGTGTCTGTGTGTGTGTGTGTGTGTGTGTGTGTGTTTTGTCCTTTGGGTCTCCATATAAAGGAAACTGTTCAAACAAAGCTCAATTTTGCTCCAAAAAAAACGGCTTGTTAAAGAAGTAGGTCATCAGGATCCACGCGTGTTTTCACAGCGATGGATGAGAAGATAACACTGATTCAGTGACACTGAGCTTAGCTTAGCATGAAGGCTGGAAAAGGGGGAAACAGCTAGCCTGGCTCCTTTGATCTAGAATTTTTTTAAAAAATCATCCTACCACTACCTCGCACTCGATGCAAAAGACAAAGCACAAGTACTTTCCTGGAGATATAATTATAACTCAATAATTTGAGTGTTTTACAGGTGTGGACTTTCAATCATTATGCTAAACTAAGCTGAGTGGCTGCAGGCTGCAGCAATATTGATCCTCTTATCTCCCTCTTGACAAGAACACAGACGATCTATTCAGTTAACAAACTGTTTCCATGTCGAAATGAAATGACACTTTGGGCTCGTCCTCAGTTCGCACATAACGGTTCAGAACCCTAAAATATCTTGTTATTACACAATAACTGCTGTGCAATAGAAGCTGTAAATAATTACAGTGTACACACGGTGATGTTTTGTAGTGCAGTGGCGTCACGCCATTTTCCTGAGAACTGTGAAACAGTGCCGTGTGTGAGGTGAACACACCAAGGCAGAGCTTGTATAAAAAAAAAAAAAAAAAAAAAAAAAAAGCAGAAGAATCTTGAGCTGCCCTCCACTTCAGCACCTGTTGAGGGGTTACTTAAGGGTCACCCTGTTACCACGTGCACCAGGATACACAAAGCCAGCCTCTCTTACATGGTTCTTCATGTTATTTAGTACTTTATTCGGTGGGAGGCCATTTCCCTCTTTCTTTTCAGAAGAGAGGACCACTCCAACTCTGGTTTTAAATATTGGGCTGGGAGATGCTCTCACCCCCTAGGCGCGACTGTATTTCAAAAACTGTTTTTCTGAAGTTCCCTGCGGTGCTGTTCTTTTGGACCACAACAGGCCACAAATCTGGCAGTGGCAGCATTTTCTCAGTAAAAAATACAGAGAACTCATCTAGCCATTAAAGCACAAGAGGAATTTGGTTAGAGCTGGAATGCAATAAAACGTATAAAAAAGCCCAATTTGACTTTACACAAGCGATCTAAGAATGCTGCAGAACCAAATGAGGGATTTAATGGAACAAATAGATCACAATCTGTTATTTATGGGATATAAAGAAAGGGGCGGCCACGTCCTGCAACAGGGTTTCAGTTATCGCATAACACAGGAATGTTCTGCCGGGGAAGTGAAGAACAAAAATCTGCAGCACATGAAACCCTGACATTTGTAACTGAACATGAAAACAATAGTATGTTGTCAGTTTCACTACTTGTTATTTGCACATTAATTAATAGGGTATAATTATTATATAATACCCCCCTTTTTGTAAATGTGTTACATTG
This sequence comes from Eupleurogrammus muticus, assembly GCA_036785175.1. Lineage (NCBI taxonomy): Eukaryota > Metazoa > Chordata > Actinopteri > Scombriformes > Trichiuridae > Eupleurogrammus > Eupleurogrammus muticus. The sequence goes on along the minus strand of JAYKQN010000014.1, from coordinate 12,386,079 downwards.
AAGGCTGAGAGAACTGTAGTGGGAGTCGTCACACTGGAAAATTTCGACATTTGGCTTGGCATTACTTTACTCCTTTGTTGAAAAATGGTTGCAGTGCAGATTGAGTTAACAAAAAGCCATTGCTGGAAAAAAAAAACACCCAAATTTTGCTTTGTTGGCTGCAATCGTTGTTCCGGATGTGTGTTTTGAAGTGTAATGACTATAGAGTTTTTATTTATTTTTATTTTAACAGAGACAAAGACGGAACAATACACTCTTTATTCAAGAGTTATATCAGTGGTAGAAGCTCTGACTTTTTTTGCTGCCACTTCCACAGCCAGATAACAAACAACAAAAGCTACACGGCGCCTTTTTATAGCTCACACATGACATTCTTGCAATATCAGTTTGTGAATCCCCATCCGGAAGCACTTTGCACCACCACCTTGTAAATTCCTCGCCGCCGCTTTAAATGCACTTTATTACTATGAAAAATGAAGAGACCACCATGTGCTTGGGGAAAGAAAAAATACCTTTACAACAGGTTCTTCTTCTTCTCCTTCTGTTTGGACTCCAACTCAAACACTTAGCCAATTACACCTCTCCGCATGAGGACCAGAATAGAAGCAGCACGGCGACATTGATGAGCCCACTGGGCCTGCAGGTTGACAGCAGCCCACCCTGAATCGAGGTGGTGGAGGACCACCCCAGTGGGCTGCTAAGTCCAGGGTGCCACGGGTCAATTTATGACACCTCCAGAGGGGAGATTACATTGCAGACCCTCAAGAAGGCAAGTGGCTGAGTCATGGACCTGCTCCTCCCGCTTCCTGCTTCCATACAAGTGTTTATTTAGTGATAGTTTATCACCCCCCTTCCCCCAACCAATTCTTTGTTACTATTATTAGTGCGGTTGCTGTGCCGCAGCAATAATTTCATAGATTGCTGCGTTTTCATAAAATGTGCCGCATTTGAATATTTAATGAGCTATTGCTGAAAAGGACCGTTCTGAATCACATTTTCTCATTGTGCCACTGGGAAAACTGACATTTTTTCTTTGTAGATGGTGGGTATGAGTTTTGTTTCTAGTGATAACCGCTTAATATACAACCTTGTACATCTGGTACAGTTCATTATGAACAAATTTAGTCTACAGGTTACAATGATGATTTTTTTTTGTAGGAAATTGTATGTAAGCTCATTTGTTCCGATTGTATTTATAAGCCAGCACAATAGAAACTCTCCTCAATAGTGGACGCCAGGAAACAGTAAGCGAGTTTTCGAGTTACATAACGCATTATTATCTATGGAGCCTACTTGACCTCCATTGCCTCTCGGTAACTGAAATTAGCACAATTTACATTTCAATTCAAAAGCTCAGTATTGCACAGCAATACAGAACGTACTGCATAAGTCCATTAAACTGCCATCGACAATTCAGAAGTTACTGTGAATTATGGAGTACTTCAAAAGCTATGAAGGCCCATTCAGTCCCATTGTGTTTAAACACATTGCACCATGCATGCTTCTCAAAAGTCCTACCAGAGAAGTGTGAGCACATTATGAGTTTATGAGTAATATCTTTAACATATACATCAAGGCCAGTCAGTTTTTATCAGATTATAAAGTCATCCAAAAATGATGACAATCAGCATCAGTGCACATAGAAATTCCAAGCAAATTATTCTTTTTTCATTATTATTTTTATTATCATTATTATCATTCACTCATTCCTGAAATTGATCAAATTGCAGTGTGAGCCTTCAGAGGTTGACAGTGATCTGAAACACCCCCGCAGTCTGACCGCACAAAAGGAGCCAAATTAAGACCAGACCAGACTGTGGACGAGGCTTAATCCACAGCAGATTCTCCCTCAGTCTGAATAAAGCTCTGCAGCGTGGCCCTCCACCACGTCTGCTTGCTCTGGTAACAAGCCTCTTCTGAGACCAGGGGAGAAAATATTCATAAGCAAAGGCAAAGGTAGGGATAACCTCATTGCCTTCCTCTTCAAATAGAGGCATGCTGAGCTTCACTGGAAAAGGGGTGGCGGCAGGGGGGCATTCGAGCCCCTTTCCTCTCTAACCCCCCCCCAGCCCCTCGCTCCTCAGTTTTTAAACCAGCCTTTTCCACAACCCAGTGTGCACACGCAACGCAAGCCAAAATAGATAATAAGGAATGTCAGCTTAGAAACAGAAAATCACCTCTACTAAGACCAAGCTGTTCCAGAGCGCTGGCTTACATTCCACAGCATCCGTGAGTGATTTATTACTGCCAAAAAAAAAAAAAAACAAGTCCCCGAAAAGACATCTAGCTACACAGCTGGTTAATGCCAACTGGTTGTGACTTGTGATGAGTAATGACATCCCTTTGAATCAGTAGCTTTGTTCTGCCGTGTCTGGATGATAGATCATTCTTTTTAAATCCAATTTAAAGATGTGCAGATTACCCATTTTATAATTATTATTATTTTACTCTCTTTTTCTATGCACAATACTATAAGAAGTCGCCCCCCCCCTCCACGGGGTCAGCTGTGTTATCGCATTTCTGCGGGACCACGAGTTGGAGCAGTAGATGTCTACTTTTCACTGGGCTCATCAACAGTAGATCCAGGGTCCATACAAACCCAATTACGAATCAATTTGAGCCAGTGTCAGACAGTCTGGCGCCTGGAGAGGGGTAAATGCTTTTAATATGAACATTTTATCGTATGTCTCACCGTCTTCCATCGTCTAACAGTCTGGCTCGTGTAAAGTATCTGACATTAAGCCTGAATACTACCACGACAGTGCATCCGCAGACCTCCACACATGGCGTGCATATGAATAGAAAAGGTAGAAATCCGGCGGTTTGGGCGGAGGTGGAGAAGGGGGGGGGCTGACATTTGAAACAATCCTACTTGAAAGGAATAAATCATAAACTGCTCTTGAACAATGAGGTTTTGACAGTGGCGGTGATTGGCATATTTATTCTGCCTGCTGCTCACTCTCAATTTAGTCCCGGGACGAATGCCACGGTATGAAATGCACTCTTAAATCATGTCAAGCATGTTTGTCACGGGCCCAGATTGATGTGGTCGTCACGAACGCTTTTCTGGAAAAACGGACACCTTTGCTACTCTTATCTTGTGAACCCCCCCATCTATCACAGCTCAGCACACAAGACCGGCGGTGTTGACTCTACTCCGCATGCCCTTGTTTATTGTTGATAAAACCCCCTCGGAGAACTTTTATTGCGAGTGTAATGACCAATTGCAATTGCAAACAGGTTTATGCAAGTGCTAACGGGGCATGGCGAAAATGTGGTATAATGAGGACCAAACAGCCACGTTCAGCTCTCTGTGTGTGTTAATTGCAGGCGTATTCCATTCATAATGTAGCCATCAAATCAATACTCCTGCCTCTGCTCTCACCAGGTAGCGCACTATACTTGTCTTTTCCATCAATTTGCAGCATTTTCAGACAACAAGAGCCTGCACTTACAAACCTGTGCTACAATAAAATTGCCACTTTTGGGCGTCTCTCTCCATGCTGACATAACCTGTGGCTGAAATGCCATCATTATCATCTAAGGCAAGCCTGTGCAGGGAGACGAATTTTTATTTTTATTTTTTTTCCGAGCACATTCACCTGAGCATGAAAGTAGTTTTACACAAAGGTTTCTCAAAGTCAGTAGATGACAGTGATGATTTTATAGTGATATTGATAAAAAAAGAAAAAAAAGTGGGTTCACTTATGGATTAGATGCATGTTTGGAAGTAACAACAGTTGACAGTTTTGACACTGTAATGAAAACGTATTTTGCCCAATTGCTGCTATTCTGTGGTTTTATTGCTGGCCGTGTGTGTAATGGCCTTGATGACAGCTATTGTCAACAAACTCGTGAACAAACTCGCCTTGGAGAAGCTTCTTCCAGGCTAGCTTGCGTTCCACCCACAACAAAACCTTAATTATACTTGAATACGAATGTGACCGCACCTATCAATACATTCAGATTTCATAGTTACACCATCATCTTACTTTATTAAAAAAAAAAAAAAGCCTCACCTAAAAATCCAGCTGCAAAAAAACTGTTTTGGTGCAGTTAATCTAATATTGAGGGGAATTACTATTTCCATTGGGAGGTATTTGCAATATGTATTTACACCCAAATAAGTAAACATACAACAACAACATGCACACACTTAAAAAGTAAAGAAAAATAATATAATGACTATATGTAGTTGGTAACACAAATCCGAACTGATGCAAAATTGACAACCAAAATAAAAAAATAGTCCATTCATAATACCTTCACATTTCATAGCCCTTAACACTACCCAATCCAAACCCCCTTCCATATATCTTTCTCCAATCTTCAAAACCATGCTGTTTCCAGTAAACACAATGTTAGATAATATAAAGAGGTTAAATCTTAGCTTGGGGCACAGCCGGCCTGCTCCATTCATCCTGACTACACACAGCTCCATAGACAATATCTCTACCAAAGAGCGAGTTCATTGTTAATAGAAAGTGAATTGTGGTGGTTGTAGGGTTCTTTAATGTATTTGCATTGGACTTGGCTTTAGTCCCGGATGGATTTCTCCCCTTTACATTATTTCTACATTTATACTTTAAGTAGTTGTACTTGAGTGAAACGCTTAAGCGCATATTTCAACTTCTACAGAAGTATTTTTAAACCCTAGTATTTATATTTCTACCTGAGTAATGAATGTGTGGCAAGGACACCAACAAAGCTTTCAAAACTCATGTGGGACTTTTAAGTGGAGTTGATCTTCTATCACCCCACGTAGACCACCAGAAATGATCGTTGCTAAGGTCTATGACGGCCATTTTTGACTCAAAACATAAAATCTAAATGTTACTCATACTTTTTGCTCAATGACAAGATAGTAGATAAATTAGGGAAAGGCTTAAAGGAAGAAAAATGATTCCTGTCTACATCTAGGTGCCAGTTTTTATAATAATATATTAATTTCTTTAGATGCAGAATTCAAAATCGAAAAAAGGAGATGTATAACAAGGATGTTAGTGACTTAAGTGATGTGATTATATGCATGAAAACTTGGAAACATGGGTTTAAATGGATTAAACGGATATTTCCACTCACACAATTTTTAAAGTTAGAGGTCACATAAATAACTTGGTGATATTTCAACCATGTTTTGTAATATGTTTTAGTCCCCAATTGGTGCAAGAAAACGTAGCAGGAGAAGTGAGGCAGATCGCACTTAGCACACACACTCATGACAAGAGTTTGAGTTAGAATCAGCTTTATTGGCCAAGAATGTTTGAACACACAAGGAATCGGTCTCAGGTTTCTTCGTGGCCACCTATGAACCCGCATTCAATGCACCGAAAGCCCCGACACGCAGCTGAACAAGTACAGCGAGGTAGCAGATAAGCAGACGCTCACATGGGTCTATAGCTATTATTTACAGGCGAGTAGGTGGGAAAATAAGAAATACAATATGCAGCAGAACCTCTATATACATGTCAAACTGTCACTGCAACCAGCCAAGTGGAAACACCTGTGTGCGGCCAATAGCAGCATAAGTGTAATAATAAATAAAAGTTTTATCTAGGGTGAGATAACAAGGTCTTCAAATATCTGGCATAGTTATCTGACGCTGCAGTTTTTCAGGAAGGCTGATATAAAAAAAACAATTAGAGAGAAATAAATAGCGTTAAGGAGGCTAAGTGCAGAACATAAGTTAGCTCAGACAGAGAGGGGGGAACACACCCAAATCCCACCTGGGGTTTCTCTCACCCAATTTTCTTTTTTGAGCTGCTTTGCAAATAAATGGGCTCCGACCGACCCTTGAGGGGACAATATCTTCCCTCTGTCGGTGTGTTTGTTCCTCTTTTGCGTAGGTGTGTTTGTGTCGGGGGTTAAACTGTGCAGCGTGTGTCTGAGCTCCAGGCGCTAAAAATAGAGGCAGTCCCAGAATTCCTGCTCGAACAACAGGGTTCCATTGACCGGCAACCGAAGATGACCCATTTCCCTTCTTCCTGAAAAGTTAACCTTCTTCTGCCGTTTATTTCACTTCAGTTCTCGGGCCGCGTTCTATGACTCGATCTCTGAAGCTGAACCAGTGAAAATAAATGTATAAATTGCAGCACCTACACATTTCTGCCCTATCAACATTATCAACATTTACACTATTAATTTTGCACCTTTTGCATATTCAGTCTACTGTTGCATTCCAATTCGATACAATTACTCACTGAACAATATTGAGTTTTCGTTATCTCTCGCTTTACAAGTCATTTACATTCAAAGGGGTGGATGGAAACTAAACTGCTGACTTCACATTTCTGTGAGGAAACAGGGACCCCTTCAGATCCCTTTAGTGGGCCCGTTCGGGTCCCCGGGCCACGTGTTTGACACCCCTGCTTTGACAAGCGAGGAGCACGGCAGCAGTAAGAAAACTGTGAGCTACTGTTGAACGGAATCATTGGAACGCGTATCTTTCGCTTTCATCCCGTCCTCTTTCCTCTGCGTTTTCACACTGGAATAATGAGCATCTGTTTCCATTTTTCAGTGTTTCGGCCTTTTTTTTTTTTTTTTTTACGTGGACGCGGGCGGACTCGCCGTGCGACAGCGAACGCAAACACACTCGTAACTGCACTCTTAAGATAAACATCCACCATTGGAAACTAAATTAAAACAAATGCTCCCAAGTGCTTTACCAAGTGCTTTTGAAATGCTCGAGTATATCGAGATGCTTCGTACAGATAAGCTCGCTTTTTTTTTTTTTCGGGCTGAGGCACGTTGATATTTTTGGAGCGAATCACACAGTTGGAAAGCAGCGACTCTGGTACATTACATTCATTTGTTGGGTTCTTTTCCCCATATAAGAGCATTTTTACAGACATCTCAAGGAAGGAGGGAAGCCAAAGTTCTGCGAGCCAAAGAGATCCAGCGAGCAGACAAGTCTGGATCCATGTTGCTTGTCAGATTTTTATCTATTGTCGAGCTGAATTTGCTTTCTATGCTTGATCTAACTTCTGTCAGCGGAGTCTGCAGTCAACGCAGAGGGGGAAATATGGAGAGTAGCACCTTCTAGAAGGAAGAGTATGCTTCTGAAATCCTAAGCATCCAAAGAAACCGCAGGGCCCGAATCAATGACTCAGTACAATATAATGACTTGTAAACACTATTTTGTTTGTGTTTTGCAAGGGTAAAAAAAAAGATGCGAGTGAGGAACAATGTTCTTTATTACTTATATTCCACAAAAAGAAAACACTGTATCTGTAGATTTCAAAATGTCCAACAATGAATTATGTTGCATATAATGAAAACAAAGGGTTACCCAAAGGACAGTTGTTTTTCATTAGGCTTTTGACTTAAAAAAATAATAAAACCCTCGCAAACAAACTGAAAATAAACATCTCATCCAACATATGAACATTAATACAGATGTCTCGCGACACAAGATGTTGAGTGAGCCCCCGAACAAACATTTATCACGTAGCTAAGTAGCTGCTCAGCCGCGGCACATTAAACGCAGAGCAAACACGGCTGAAAAAGGTCAGGATGCTTCCTGACTCTTTATTACCTGCCACAAACAGCACACAGCTTACCCATGGTATTATTTTAAAGTAGGAGCGTGTTTACCTGTGCCGGCTCTGGTCAATCAAACAAAACTAAATTTCATTGTTAAACATCCCTCCCTTTCTCCACATATGATCAGTCCAGGCTTTAGTTCCCTATGGAGCTGAATGATTAAATTTATACGTTATTCATCCCAGAGGTTAAGGCATTACAACATTACAACAAAGACGAGACAAACAGCTACATCCATCCATTTTCTATCCCGCTTATTCCTTTTCAGGGTCGCAGGGGTCTGCTGGAGCCTATCCCAGCGCATTTTATGGCGAGAGGCAGGGATACACCCCAGATGGTCGCCAGCCAATCGTGGGGCACACACACCATTCACACACCATTCACACACACACTCACACCTATGGGCAATTTAGATTTTGCCAATTAACCTGAGCATGTTTTGTATTGTGGGAGGAAACCGGAGTACCCGGTGAAAACCCACGCAGACACGGGGAGAACATGCAAACTCCACACAGAAAGGTCCCAGACCCAGGCCCAAGGCGGTCTTGAACCTGCGACCTTCTTGCTGTGAGGCAACAGTGCTACCCACTGCTCCACCGTGTCGCCCACAAACAGCTACACGGAACACATAATAGTACAAAAACTGTATGAAACAGGATGAATACTGCAGGTATTTCAGTAACACTTACATCATTCTGCATAGTGGAGCTGAAACATTCAAGGAAAAGAAAAACACACTTTGAAAAGAGCAGGGCTTTAGCAATACATATAAAAATCTATTCAGCCCCATTCAGTAAATCTCTGGTTTGAGATTAGCGAGCAGCACCTGAACTTGGGAACGAATTTAACGGATCTCATGAATAGCTGGTGCAAGCAGATTTTTGTCCTCACTGGATTAAGTCAATGGCTTATCACGACTGTGGTAAAGTTCACTGGTGGAGGATCATAATGGAGCATGTTCCATGTACATGACTATCAGCATCACGATCCATCTTTTGCTGCTGCGTGATTACAAAACTACAGAAAGCTGATTGGGTGGCAGTATCGACCCTTTCTTTGATTATGTATTCCTCAGCTTTGAAACAAAGAAAACATTACACTTAATCATATTTAATTTGGTGTGGCGAAAGAAAGGTTTCGGCAGGGGAGGCAAATAAACCCGGGCAAGAATTATGCATCACACATTCTCTTAAAGTGAAGTGAATAGAGCCCTGAAGGATGAAAGATCAATAAACCCAGCTCTAAACCCTGTATCCAGTAGGGCTGTGACTTACATTAGTTGTATTCATTATTTTTTTGTAAATAGGTTGCATTGCAATCGTTTTCCATTGACAAATTTTTCAACTCCATGTGTATGAAGGAGTATTATTGCCTGGCACAACAAAAAAGATCTGGCACAAGAAAGAAAAAAAAAAACATAGGCACAGAAAAAAACACAGAGAAAAAAAGGTGTTATTTAAGGGAATATGTTTTTTTCCTGTCTTGGGTCAGAATCTGTTTTTTTTGTCTGACATACGGTTGCCGTTGTTTACCGTGAAAAGGAAGCAGGAATTTGGCAGAGAAAACGTTCCCACAACGCACAACTACGAATGCTCGATGCCTGCGTCACGGCGACGCCGTCGCTACGTACGTAGGAGCATAGACTAAAAACATACACTAGGCTTTAGCTTTGCAATTTCAAAAGTTAACGCGTTGCGTTACTTACAGAATTCAAATGTCAAAGCTAATCCATAGTTTAAGGGAGAAGGGGGAGGATTGGAAACATGCTGTCTTCTGCTTTGCACGGCAGGTACGTGGGTAGGTCTTACTGTATTAATAATCATTTGAATATATTCTAATTTGACTCTATTAAAGCGAGGAGCATCTGTGTGTCTGTGGCTCGCGTCTCTCTCTGACTGTTTGTCAGCTTTCAGACAGAGCTTCCACATGGCACACGGTGGTGTACCTCTTTTTTGGATGTGCATTCCTATGCTGGATGTCCTCCATGTTACAGTAATCTCATCGGTAAATAATATTTTTAAGCTTTTACCTTACTGTTTTTCATCTGCTTTCATACGTCAGCCCTCCACTTTTGTATTTATATAGGGAAAATAAACTATGTACGGGTAGTGCACTAGTTAATAATAATTAAGAAACTAATTTCAAACACGACTCTTGGGAAAAGGTCCCAGCCTTCGTATCGCGCATGGCTAAGAGTTAGACATAAGGATGAAAGCTGAATGGACTGTATGAGAGCGGGGAGGAGGCCACTCGGGACTTGTTGAGGAGAGGATTTCCACACGGGAGATCAGAACCCCCCAGGGATGCAAACCTGGGAGGGAAGCAAGCGGCGAGCTGGGAGATGCACGTCTAGCAATAAAAAACAGAGGTGAACCTCGTGAAAAACTGGAAGCTTTTAGATGAGCCTTCACATCCCAATCTGAGTTTTTTTTTGCCTGCTTCCTCAAATATTCTCAGAAAAAATGAAGGCTAGAATATGTGAATCCATTGATAAAGAAAGAAATAAGAAATATTACTTGGTTGATACTTTTAGTATAATAGGTGCGTGACAGGACCATCAGTTGTTCTCTATATCTGAATTAAGAATTAATATATTACTAAATATCATACTGTCATGCCATTCCCAGTATTTCATAGCGTTCCCATTGGCTATTCAGGAGGGTCAAATGTGGGGCTAAACTACTCATGTTGATTTGAGCTGATTCGATATAGCTGCGATAAAACTGTAAAATATGTGATTCACATATACAAGCGAGTCCTGCGTGAACTTTTTTTCACCCATAAACAGATGGATTTTATTCGTTTCATCACAAAATGTCATTCATTGCTGAATATCTCACAGATTAATAATGTTTTTTTTTTACACATTCAAACATGCAAATGTATTTATACAAAACCTTTCCACACACACACACAGATGCGATGATAGGAAGCTACAATACGCGTGACCTTAATTTGAGCTTGTCAAATTAGTTCAGCCTGTCCAAAGATATCTCAGGATTATTCAACCTTAATTACGCTCCATTGAACTTTTGAGATTGAGTTCCAGGGCAGAGCCGATTAAAATGATCGTTCTGCGACAAAATGCCGAGAAGATACCCATGGAGCAGTTCATGAAATGGGACAGGTTGAACTCCAAATACGGAAAGGAGACAGGGTCAGGTATAGAAATTTTGCCATTAAGAGAGAAAAGAGGCTAGCGTGGGTCTATGACTATACAGCACAGTTAAGGCCATTAATGACGCCGACATACTCAGCAAGATGGAAATAAATTGCCAGCGCAGTGGAGGGGCAGCGGGGCCACTGATAGTAGCGATGATAGCTGGCTCTGAATTGGCAAACAAAGATAACCATTGGAGTATAATTTTATTGAAACCTGGAAGGGTACAGTCAAATTATATAGGGATTTATGTGAAACTATTATGGTGGGGCGCTTATGATATGGAAATTATTTCAAATAGATCTGATAATAGAGCATGACAAAAGGCCTTAGTAGTTATATTTGTTCACAAGGGAGCACACCTGACCTTTGAATGCATACAGAAAAAAATACCAAAAGCATAAATCCATAGATATTTTCAATTCTGCATTGTTTCCACCAGAACATGGGTGCAGCTTTAGAAAAGAAGGACATAAAATAAAAATACAATATAAGAAACCCACAACATGTAATCTGGTCCGGCTCTGTGAAGGAGGGAGATTTGAATAATTCTAGGGAGGCCAGAGAAAGACGTGTCGAGCACAATGGTATTCGGCTGGTTTAAGTACGCGAGGAGAAGCCTGCTGGGAAGAGGTTGTCATGCTTTTTATTACGCCCGTTGCGAAAGGAATGACATCAGTGAAGTTCTGGTATGTCGGAGACTAGATGGGATAAATGTCACCGATCACTTCCACATTTTCTGGAATTGTTGGGTTATTGCTCCTTATTGCCAGGAAATCCATAAACATATTAGACATTCCTCTTGGATGCGATACTGTATACATGGATTACAGTTCAGTTGGAGGGATATTAAGGACAAGAAACCTCTAAAATACTTCTGGCAGCAAGAAGTAATGAAAGGATAAAAGTAATATATGGAACATGAATTATAGTGCTGCAACTAACTACTCTGAGTGTCGATTAATATATTGATTATTGAAGTGACCTGGGCTAAAAAAAAACTAAAGCTTTGAAGCTTCAGTCGTTGCCATGGTAATCCATCATGAAGTCTGTGGTTGATTTTTTTTTTTTTTTTAATGTACCGCACATGTGACAGACAAAAAAAGTCAAGTGTTTGGAACAATTTTAACTTCACTTAACTTGAGGTCTGAGTTGTGCATTGTTGTATTGTGGTTGTCATAGTAACCGTGCGTCACCCCTGGTCGGGGTGTTGTGGTCGTTCCTGTTTGGCTTGAATGGCCGCCGCGCCGCTCCTGTTGCGTTGTGGTGGCGTGGGTTGTTTGAAGAGAGAGGCTCCTGCCGTCCGACAGCGGGTTGGTTGAAAACGTCGGGTCAGCGCGAGTTTAACCCCGATGACGCGTATAATCGGTTGGTGAACTCCAGTGATCGATTCTCAGTATATGATAATCGTTTGATTCATAAAATGGTGCAAAATCAGAGCAAATGGTGCAACTGAAAATGTCTAAATAACTACAGAAGCCAGAAAATGATCAGATTTTCGAAGCTGAAACCAAATAATTTAGACATATTCTTCTGGAAAAATGTAGAAGAATCAAAATAGCTGGTGATTAATGTAATAGTTGGCAAATAATCGACTAATCAAGTAATCGTTGCAGCTCTAATATATACAGAAAGGTTGTCATTTTCTCCTAAAGTGGATTTGGACCAAGTAAACGCACATTAAACCTATAAGGTCAGACTGAAGACGACTTGATAGAATAAATGAGTGAGAATTTAATGTAATTCATGTTATTTTATCATATTTAACAGCTGGTTCTTTATTCATTTCCCCCCCGCTTGAAGGGGGAAGGCGGGAATGAAAGGTGAAAGCCTTCCATGTTCAATAAAGAACTGATTAAATAATTAAAGTTACGTTATGAAAGAAAACCTGGAGGAGAATTGGCCTGTGAAATGATCAAACTCTTCCTTCTCTTCAAGTGCACGCAGGGCTAAATGATGAATGCAACAGTCATGTTTCTTTTCCAAAATAAAAAAAACGAATATAAAAAAAAAACAATAAAAACAATGAAAGACACTCTCCGCGATGTGCTGGGAAAACGATGCCGCAAGGACTTCTCCTCCTCATGACGCAGACGGAGAACACAGCGTTTTTGTCCGTGTGGAACAAGAGCATTTATCAAATCACATAGAAAATCCGCAAAAAAAAAAACCTCAGTTTAGATCCTTTGATTTTTCTTTTTTAAATAAATTGCTTTTTCCCTTTAAGGTTTTGTGATTGCCTTTGAATTTGCTGCTTTTGATCTTTAATGAGCAAAACCACCTAATAATGACTCAAGACATATCTACCACAGCGTTCCCTGCTACTCTCTTATTTACCGCATGAATGTTTTGTCGAAACACCCCACAATATACTGCATGAGGGTTTTTTGGCCATAAAACGAACGGTGCACATTTAAGAGGAGGAACACACACACACACACACACACACACACACACACACACACACCCCACACATTGTGGAGGACAAAAAAAATCAAAGACAACATGTGGAGGTGAAATGACTCGGATTGTGAAACCGTGTCTGGCTCTGTGGGGTCCCTGTGGCTGCGAAAAAAACCACAAAAACTTTACCACCAAAATAAATTTAATTATCACTCCTATAATCCAATATAACATCTGAAAGTTTGGAACGGCAAGAAGTGGAGTTGACTGTACTTTAATGAGTGCGGGCTTCCGTTTTATCGTCTTCCTGCAGCTATCTCATCCAATTGAACGGATCAGCGATGTGAATTCAAGTTGGAAGCGGAGTGTTAGATACTGTGATAAGTTGAGCAAAACACTGAAATTATCCCTCCTGACAATCCCTTTTTTTCATTTTCAACTATTTGTTGGTTTTACATATCTACTTACTGTGTTTCAATTTTCTTTTTACAATTATCTTCGCTTACTTGTCCACCTTGTTTGAAATATATGTGTTTTTGTTAAATAAAAGTAACAATGTTACATTTTGGTTAGTTTAAATACTCTAAATTACCAAATAATAATAATTATAGTTAATAATATTAGTTTATTATTATACAGGTGATTAATTTCTTCCTGACAAAACTCTTGCTCAGCAAAACTGGAAAAATAATTTCAAAAGTAATTTCCTGTTGGACTTTTTGTTTTTTTGCTGAAACACCCAAAAACTGTTCTTTAACGTCATTGGAGCATGACACTGATGGGGTCAGGACCTAAAAAAAAGAATTTTTATTTGAAACCAGCAGTCAAATCAAAATACACATTTTCACCAGGCATGTAAAGGGGACCCAGCGGTAATTTAAACTCAGCTATAATTATTGGTAATTTACAATACGCCTTTTATGCTTCCTTTCATAAGCACTATATTTGTTCCTATTGAATGTATTTATATTCCTATTATTGTGCAAACAATCTAATGCAACTCAACTACTTACGAAAGATTCATATTTACAAGACAGATTTTACCTTATATGACTAGAAGTATATGTTTGTACATGTTAATAATGACAGTGTATTTGCACACGTTCTGCAGAACATGAAGATCATGTTAGTAGAATTTTTATTTTAATAAAAAGCAGTAACCTAGCAATCAAGATCAAAGGTGTAGTTTGTATGTTTGGATGGTGATTTTTCTTCACACTGCTAATTTAATTAAATCAACTAAGCAAAAGCTACAATTGAATGTGGAAGTTCAGCTGAGGCATAAAAAGTGAGGGGAGTAATAAAAGGAGCTGTTGTTTTGGTGCTGTGTTTTCAGCGTGGTTTGGGGGGGTTCGTGAAGCCCTATAATTTACAGCGGTGAAGCCCGATAAAGTCTGATGTCTCGCAGTGAAATTTATTTACACTCTCCAGATGAGTCAGCAGCAAAAGTGGGTCTCACTCCTCGTTCTCCCGCACTATTACTCGGGGGTTCTGATTGCGCGCCGAACACAGGCGAGAATGACAGGCCGAGCGGAGCAAAAAAAAAAAAAAAAAAGCAAAGCCAAGCATTTTCTGACAACTTCATCAATCCTCAAAAGAAAGAAGGAGAAGGATGAGGAAAAAAAAAAACAAGAGACAAGGGCCTGCTACGGCTATTTACATATATACTGCATTGACCACAATGAATAAAACAGCAGCGAGCCGGGCTCTCCTGGGTCACTTCAAATGAAACAGAGAGAGTTTACTCTTTCAGTAGTACTCCATACATAAACATTGTTTCTCTAAATAAGAATATGTGCCAGCGGATCGGCATCATTACATCTGTTTTCTTTTATTCGGCTTTTCTTTATTGTGTAAAACTACGCCTCAGAAAACATGTGAGCTCGGCACTAATCCTCTCACTTTCCACCTGGTAAATTTGACCCAAATTCACATTTCCCCTGTGCGGCCAGGGGACTTTTTTTTTTTTTATTGAAGCCACGTGTAACAGAGACCATTGACCCGGCTGTGTACTTTGACTCACGAGAGAGGAAAGAGGGGAGAAGTGATATTTAGGACATTAATAGTTCCGAGTGTTTGTTCCCGACGCTTCTGCCATGCAAATATGTCCTTCGCCTGAATTTGCACCACCGAGGCGGATCTTTTATTACGACGCTGCGAGTCAGGGTCTAAAAATAGGAGTAGCGATTGGGGAGGAATGAGAGCTCCTTCTAACTGTATAATATTATGTTCAAAAGGAAACGGCATGGGGCTGAACTTTAGAAACCTGAGGAAAATGTTACCATGAACCTGCTTCCAGCTGGGCAGATCGCTTTTCTTTTTCAGTGCATCGATTGTTGGGGCAACGACGGCAGAAACTTCGCATGCTATTTAGAGGCGAAATAACAGATCTCAGGCGGCTTATCAGGAATTGCACGTCGCCCTTTCCGAGGAGTGGATTTGCAGAGACACCTCTGCCCACAATGAAGACGCTGCTGGTAGAAGACATCACACGTCTCATGAGCCCTCCTCAGTGTGCTGTGATGCTTTTGCTTAACATAGGAAAACGGTTTCTAACGATAGCCTCGGCGTCGTGACTGAATCAATTGGAATATTATGAAACACATTTATTTCTCCACTTTTCCCGTTATTGCGAAAAAATGAAAAAATGAAAAAAAAATAGCCTGTAGCAAAAGCAGTCAACAGATCCGGGATCCGCCGTGCACGAACATGCCGTTGTCCAGTTTGTCATTAAGATTACATAATATTCCTTCCAAAATGGCTATTTAATGCTAATGTGTTGCAGCTCACGGTGAAATCCTAATGGGCTCTTAGCTTTGAAGTGTAATTCCATCGACGGATGCCGAATCGTTTCCAGTCTTTTTGTAGTTTCATGTTTTTTTTAGTTTTTTTTTTTTCGGGTGCCGAATCAGTCAAATCCTGGTCCCCATTCAGATCAGGATCCAATTTGTGCCCCCCCCCCTCTCCTCGCCATCCTCTGATGTGTCCAGCAGATGAGCCATGTGTGCTTCATAAGCAGAAGCACGATCAATGCAAGGAAAATGACTGTTTGTAGGTTGTTGTTGTTTTTTTTTTATTTAAAGACAAGCATCTGTGCAAGCTGTGGTGACACAGGTCAATTAAAAAAATAAATCACCATGCACAAAGAAAATGCTGGAATATTCCTGTGAGAAGTTGTTTCGGTGCCTGCAGGAAAAGACAGTAACCAGTACTTTTTTTTAAAAACAAATCTTCTATTGCAATAATAATCACACAGTATTACAATAGGACACAAACCTGTTTACACCAAGCTGGTATAAGCCATTGATTAAAAACCTAATATTAGCAGATTACTACTGCCATTCAGCTCCAAACTGGTTGAAATGAGGCAGGGAATCATTAGCCTGTTATATATGGGTCAATGACAAATTAGAGTTATAGAAAGTCATTCATCAGGTCTGTTACAATGTGCATCTTGTGTTCATGTTGGTTTCTTGTCATTTCAAAGTTTGTGTCAGTATTTTTTTTTTTTTTTACAAAAAACATGGTTTTGTGCAATTTCTTTTGACACAAAATGTCAAATGATAAGTTGAGAATGATAAGTTTTAAATATTTAATCCACCTAGAATAAAAAGTAGTTGATAGCATGTCATTTTTTAAAGCCTTTTTTATAAAGAGAGTAAAAACTATCTCGTACCAAGTTTTTGGGGTACACCACATGACAGTTTTGGCATTGTCTGATTTGTCTATTTGTCTATTATTCTATATGAAAAAATACCTCAGATTCAAGACATAGACCAGAACGGTGAAAAATACATTTATTCTGCAGAAAATTGCATGTGAAATTAAAGAACCATATCAATGTTTAACTCAATTTACTACAGACGGTCTATATTTTATATGGCAATCACCCACTTTACAAACCACACTGATAGATATAGAGAAAAATTGAAAAAAAATTGAGTTAATAAAAAAAAAATCATCCAGTTTGGTTTTTCACTCAGTTTCGTACATTATAAAACTCTGAGTGTTGCAGTTTTTTTAAGGTGGTATTTCAATTTAACAGCAAGGTAGGTGTTACGTTGTGATTGATTATACAACTCCAGCAAATTGAGTGTTAATTGTTTTTTTCATACTAGAATGGCTCTAAAATACAACCTGTTTCAACCTAAGTTTATAACAAAGCTAAAAATATAGGTTATATAATTCTATAGCCTTATACTGTATATGTGAATGGGATATACTCACATATAATTACACAAGACTACCATTTGAGTGTAATTGCTTTTTCTACTTTACAGAATAGGACCTAATGGCTTTATGCATGAAGTGGCTAAACCTTTATTGGAAATCAAAAATCAATGTTTAAGGCAAAGTTAAAAATGTAGTTTATATAAATATAAGGCTTTACTGCACATGCACACAACTTGGTAAACGTTAATAAGGTTGCAAATAGTCGGCACATTTACTTGACACTCAAGAAAATCTAATTATTGTGTTAATCTGACTGGTTGGGTTTTGAAAATCCATGCATACATCTCAGTTAGATTAAAATCAGACTGAGTTGGACTTCTCATATTAAAATTAACACACCAAATAATGTTGGGGGAATTGGAGCGTGTGTACACCTTAGTCAGACTGAAGCTGCACAATGCCTGAGTGTACGCTCCACAACAGTAGAGACGGAACAATGTGGAGCACAGAAGTCGCCAGAACCAAGAAAAGATTAAATTAAAAAAAGCTTCAGACGCTTTTCATGTTAACATCCTCCATTTATTCAACATTCAAAGGGAGGTGCTGAACATTGCAATTTATTGCCATGAACATGAATGGATTCCGAATGTTTTCACACATGTAGCAGCATCTGGTCTGGAAAAAAAATGTAGTTGAACAAAACTGATTACTGGTATTTTCGGTGCATTTGTCTGGGATTATTATAATGCAGGGTTAAGTTTGAGGGTGAAACCAGAGTTGCAGAGTGTTTCACATTTAAATGCATTTATGGCCGACTCTATAACAATGCACATATAACATACTTTCGTGTTTTCACTGTACATAATACACCTACACTTAAAAGGCGTTATAGTGAACCAATTTGTTTCAGTCTGTAACACCTAAATGAATTAAGTTCATTGAAATTAAATAATATTTTTGAGTTACTTCATCTTATTAATCGAATTTCAAGTTGGAGGAAATCTAATTAATTAATTTTGTGTCCAATGCAAACAATTTAATTAAGTTGGTTCACTATTTTCTTTTTTTCAGTATAATTCATACTATTTAGTGCGCTGCCCATGCTTCACATAATAGTTACAGTAACTATTGGAACAATGCTTTTCTTTGTTCTTTACAGTAATTATTGTCTATCACGATAATCTTCCCACTCCTCCTCCTCGTTTGGGCCGCGTGCCGTACGTTACAGCTGCAGCTGAGAATTATGTCACCGTCACGTAATCTGCCAATTATTTTGCTGATTCACATCGAATAATTGTCATTCTTCACGGCAAGTCGTATTGACATGAAATCGTAGGTAAACACAGGTGTTAGCAATGATACCAATTAAAGTTTCATTTAGTGTGGCGGAGCGTTCCCAGTGAGCCAGTACGCACACGACAGCAGCACACGACGGCTCTGTTTGGCCTGAATGGAACCAAACATTATTGGTATCATTGGTAACACCTGTGTTTGCGTATTATTTCATGTCAATATGGTTGTTGTGGAAAAAAAAAAAAGGTCTATTACTGGGGATCTATTACAGGCTCCCTCCCAGTTACCTAAAGCCTAAAGCCACCATCCTACAACAGCTTGTTTCCTCCAACTAACAGTCCAACGACTAAAATATATTCTGTTTACTATCACATGCGGCAATGCAGTCGCTGTAATTAAAGAATGCTTTAACAATTTTTACTTGATGAATGACTTAAAGGATTAATCAATTATGAAAACGGCTGCAGATTAACGTTCTGTCAATCCTCTAATTGTTTCAGCCCTGCTGTACATTCCCTTTATGTGCTGCTGTCAGGGTTGGGTTGCAGCAACATTAAAATTCAATCCAGCCTTATGGAACCACTACAAGAAGAGTCACGTGCAGAAAGGAGGACGTAGACCCATACGACCTTATCATGTAGAGCACTCCTCAATAAATACAAATGACTTTGATGAGGGATGATCTGCTTATCGCTTTGATGCTTTTTTACTGCTTGATCTATAAAGACTTTGGACTCAATTGGCCCCAATTAGACCCAATCTTTTTTACAGCCTGGTTGTGTTATTATATAATAAGTGACTAATTATCCAGGTGCAAACTAGTGCCCACAATACTAATCTTCTAAAAGAATGAGAAGTAACTACTTTGAGTGGGTTTTGCTAATGAATAGCCTTGCACGTCTTTGCACATTTCTCCTGATTAAACACCAGGGAATGCTGATTAGAAGACTGTCCTGCTGCTGCTGCTGTATGGAGAAACTAAACAGCGCTCACTTGTATTTAAAAAAAGAAGAAAAAAACGCGTGTGTGAAATCTGAGCACATGATCAGAAATGGTTTTGATATTAGCCTCATAACGCATGCTGTCATAACTTCTATGAAGTGGATACTCCACGTGATCACAACATGAATAAAAATGCTGTCATTTTTTTAGTGCTTAATTTGTACTGATTTTCACCGCAGTAGCTAGAATTTATGCTGCTATCATATTTGATATGTTTATGAGCCGTGCACCTCATGTTTAGTAACTAGTCGCTAAGGATGAATAACGAGCTTATTGCGCCTGTAGGTGTCGCCATTAGATGTTTTCATGGATTTG
Source organism: Eupleurogrammus muticus (assembly GCA_036785175.1). Taxonomy (NCBI): domain Eukaryota; kingdom Metazoa; phylum Chordata; class Actinopteri; order Scombriformes; family Trichiuridae; genus Eupleurogrammus; species Eupleurogrammus muticus. The sequence continues at coordinate 12,366,191 of JAYKQN010000014.1, read as the reverse complement.
GGTCAATTGGTAGTTACTAAACATGCAAGGCTCATACATACAAAAATAGCAAAGATATTGTTTTTTAACAGCACAATCTAGAATAACTAAGATAGAGGTATAGATAATAGGGTTTAAAAACCCTTCTGTAGAAGTTAAGGTTGTAACTCAATCTTTTCATATAACAAGGAAGTGTAACGTTCCTGTCAGTCAAAATACATGATCTGATCACGTTTTTGGCATAAGATAGTTTATGAGATGTATATTCCCTTTAAAAGAATTTGAACAGGTAACAGTGAGCTAAAGTCAGCCAAAGTCTCCTAAATGTAACAGTCAAAGAGAACAAGTGATTTTTTGGGGGCTTTTTTATGCTTTTATTAGACAGCACACAGTACAGAGAGACAGGAAAGGGGGGAGGCAGAGAAAGGGACTGACATGCAGGAAAAGGGCCGCCCGACGCGGGATTTGAACCGGAGCCGCCTGCAGTGATGACTCCAGCCTCTAAATATGGGGCTCTGCCCACTGTGCCGCTCACCGCCTCAGAACAAGTGATTTTTAGGCAAAAACGACCTTTAACTCCCAATATATGAGCTGTAGTCACTTTCTGGCAAGTAAAAAAAAATTGCGTTGTATTGTCCTTTTTCAAGGTATTTTAACAGGTAAAAGGGGGGGGGGCTGGCTTGGTTATTATTTAGAGCACAGGGCAGACTTTCTCTTTCACAGTTTTCATGATTTGAAACTAGAGTGAAATAGGCGTATACAAGAATATTTGTAAAATGTAAGAAGCAGAAATTGGTAAAGTAAAATTTCTACTTAAGCAAGATTACCAATTACTTGTACTTAGTTAGTTGACACCTTTGGTCGCAGCACAAAGCCAGTCATAGGAATTTAAAAAAAAAAAATGGCACCATTTTTTCAATACTCGCTTTGGTCACATGGGTGGCACCGTTAATTAGCCACCAGGAATCCGGTCCCGTGTCTCCCCCGTCCTCCGCTCCGGGATTTTCGCGCCTCCCTCCAGCAGCCAGCTGCTGCAGAGTAACAGCGAGCACGAGCGCGAGCGCGAGAGCAGAACAGGAGGAGGCGGAGGCGGAGGGCAGGGGGAGACGAGAGGAGGAAGAGAGAGACACCGGTGGTCGCGTTGCGCCGTTTTCCTAGCTCGCCTTCGCTTCTGCCTCCAGTCCGGCCGGAGCTCTCGACTGTGGATGAGGCGCAGAGGGAGCGACCGGGAGCGCGGCGCTAAAAAAAAAAGCCAAAAGAAACCCAGCAACAAGCCCCTATCATCCCTCTCCGGGCTGTGTCTATAACCCGAGCCGCCGGAGACTCTCGCACAGACTTGACATTGTGGGGTAGACGTGCTCGGAGTTTAATTTTATCCCCGAGACTGGGGCGCATCTCGTCTCCTTGAAGTGAACCTTTTTTTTGTGTGTGCGCGTGTGCCAGTTGGGGGAAAAGGGAGCCTGCCGCACGCGCGCCAGAGAGAAAGAGGAGCAAAAAGAGAGAGAGAATCATTACTTTTTTTTAAACAGACCCTCTCGTCATGGAGCTATTCGTCCGGTCCCGGGCGTATTGGCTTGAAGAAGACCAGATACCTGCTACAGGAAACACCACCATCCGTCCGCTGTGAGGAAAGTGGAGCATGCAGCCGAGCCCCAGCCGTCTTTGTGCGACCCGCTGCTTAGTTTCTGGGGGCCTCTTCTGAAAAATAAAAATAAAAGAAAATTAAGCAGAGGAGGGGGGCTCTCTGGTGTTGATCCGAAAATTCACGCTCCACGCCGGGATCCATCTTTCTTTTTGGCACGGCGTACCCCGCTCACTGTAAGTAGCCTCTTCTTCTTTTTTTTCTAAAGCGGATGTTTTGAGTCTTTCAAGGGGAGATGCTGAGTTATACGCTTCACAGAATCAATACCATTTATCTACACTCCCAGGATAGGATAGGCCTAAAGGCAAATGTCAGAAAACGGGCCCAAGGCTCCTCTGGTAGTTTAAAAAAAGTGCTGTGGTGAAATCAATGCACTGGCCCAGAGTAGGTGTATAATGCTGTTTGGCAGACTTCCACTTCCACACTTTTAATTAACATGAAGTTGCTTGCCTTCGAATGTGGATTTTGCAGCTATACCTCTGTGTGATTTAAATCAAAAGCCCATTTAATACCTGCAATCTTGAGTAAATGCTTATATTTAATGTGTTATAAATGTTTAATTTATTTATCTAAGATAAAACCAGCCCTTGGCGTGGATATACAGCCATATGGGAGCTTATTTCTGAGCTATAACATGGCGAGAACTCGCATCACAAAACATCTCCACCCAATTCAGGACACCGCATAAACTAAGTAGCTGGATGTCAGTTACTGTCTTGTCTCCATTTACTTCTCCATTTTGCGGCCATAAAAATAAGATCATTTCACAGGGCATGTATAATTCACAGACCTGAAGCAGCCATGTGTGATGTTATGACACACATACACACACAAGACTTTTTACAGGTTACAGGCAAGGGGAACCATATCTCATTCTCACCTAAGGCTTTTTATTTGATTTATTTATACTTTTTTTGTATTATTATTAGAGAAAAGGCTCCATAGACGTGAGCCAAGAGGAGTACCCCTGGAGAGCAACACTGGAAATATCCAGGTTAAATATCACTCACACATAATCCATACTGCCTTATGCCAAATGAGGATACTGGCGCAACATTATATAAGTTGAAGACCTGAGAGCTTCTCTGACATTTACTTATATAACAGCTTTTCTTAGCAGCAACGTATGGACAGTGACTTTTCATTTCCAGTTGTTCTGTTGTTGTTTTTTCGATAATAAGAGCCCATTAACGCATTGTGCTGCGTAGTTTTAAAACAGAAAACCTCACTGTTGGATATTAAGCCGTCCGCGCGACATGAGGAATTTTCCTCGCCACCGTGTTTCTCATTCCTCACCACCATATTTCGCAAGTTTTTCCGTCATGCCAGCCATTTTGGAAGACTAGACAACAAGTCCAGTTGGATAATGTGTCTGGTTTAATACTGATGATGCCCACCGGTGTTTTTGTGGAGATAAAAAAGGTTATTTCCGCCCCCTGCCAGCAGGCTTTGTTTTTATTTATTTATTTATTTTACTGGTCAGTGTGGATGTTGCACTTTGGAAATCCTCCTTTTTTGTTCTTGAAATGAATGCTGGGACAGTGGATGGTAGGAATTCACAGAGGGAGGGAGAGAGACAAATGTTCTGTTGCATGCCCCCCTCCTCTCAACACACACACACACACACACACACACACACACACATCCTTCTTCCTACCTCCACTCCATCGCCCACCCAACCCAGACATGCTGGTTTGGTCCATTTGTCTGGTGTTGTCTTGGGAGGAAGTGCAATCTCATCTCACATTGCGCAAATGGTTTCAATACATGCGAGTGTGAATTCTAGCAGGTTTTTGTAACTGCCAATTTCCATATCAAAGTGTCTGCATTTCAATAGGGAGAACTTGAGCTACCAAGCCCCCCCACCACCACACACACACACACACATACACACACTTTCCTCTAAGCAGTTTTGTTCTGTAGAGTGTTGCTGCTGCTGCTGCTGCTGCTGGTGGAGGACAGGATTGCTGGACACTGCCGTTGTGTATGTGTGTATGTGTGCACGCAAGTGTTTGTGTTGGAAATAGCTTTAGTGTGGACCAAGAGAATTTGTTGGCTATAATCTGACACCAAAAAAGCCACGTATTTAGCGGAACCCTTGGCGGAGATGTGGGTCATGTTTTAAAAAGATTTTTGTCTGTTAAAACATTTCCCCAGAATTTCTCAGTGCGCACATAAAACATCAACAAATGTCTGCTTTTTATTTTCAAGGATAGAGAGAGAGAGAGAGAGAGAGAAGCCCTACCATGGCGAGGAAAATATATATAAAAAAAACATGAATAAGTTGACGAAAATCTTTTTGCACATATCGAATGGTGTTTTGGCCATCTCAAAATGCTCCAAATTAATTTGTTGACTGCTGCTTTAAACAGTTTAATTCATCATTCAGTGAGTGTGCATACGGAGACGCTGAGCTTTCAAAGCCCAGAGTAAGGCTGTCTACTACCTAGCAGCGTCTGATTCTTCCTGTGTCACAGACACCATATTTATTTCCCCCGTTCGGTGATGCTATTGTCTGTCTGTGGAAGAATGCGGCAAGAGATTGTGTATTTTGATGGATTTCTCCTTCCCCTGTCTTGTGCTCCCATGATTTTTTAATTTTTTCTGTACAGGGAAGGGTGGGTGGGTTTACAGAGCACAAAAAGAAAACAAAAGACAAAAAAAAAAACGCTTTCTCGCCTTTGCACGTGCCAACGTTACCTTGAGGAGAGGACGGGGTTCAACGTGGGTTAATAGTGAAAAGAAAGTGCAGCGTGTGTGATGTTATTACACAGAGACAGGGGGAATGTAAATGCCATTGGGAGCGCAGTAGGGGTCGGTGGCCTCCTTCATGGTCAGCCCGCTCCTGGGTAATAACGCGAGCCAACTGCTCCCCCGACCTGCAGTGGAGAAGAGCTTGCTCCTTTCTTTGTTCGCACGAAATAGCATCAACTAAGAGAAGCAGGGAGAAAGAGAGTGGGAGAGAGAGAGAGAGGCTAAAGAACAGGGGAGGGCAGGTTTCCGTTTTTGAATCCAGAGAGCATGAGGAAGGGGGAAAAAAACACGGGCAAGAGAGAGAGAGAACTTCACCTGCCATCTTCACTCAATGCGGGCGGGTTTGACAGCTGTCTTGTTCAATTCCTCTGACGCGCTCGCTGCGAGAAAAAAAAAGTTGGACAAACAAATGGACGGAGAGGGCGGAAAGAGGGAGTGATGAACAAGACGGTTTTTGATTGGAGGGGAGAAATCAACCGTGGGACACTCTTTACCTCGGTCAGACATCATCAATTCGGGATGTTCGGCGCTTTTCGTGATGAATGGCCTCTCTCCTTCTCCTCATCAATACATCAGCTCGCCTCATCTACTTCTTCCCCTCCTAGTGATTTCCTGTGTTGGGGACGACTCCTCGGAGAACGGTGCTCCCTCTACATTCTATTGGTGTGTAGGAGGATAGCATTAGCAGGCTTGGTAAGTTTGTCTCATCACAAACTTGAAAAAAGAAAAAAAAGTGGGATGGAGATCATGCTGTGGTGCCTCCTCTGCCCAGTCGTTCTGATTATTTAAAAGTGCCAAAGAGGAGGGTTTGGTGCGTCTCCGCTTGTTGCAGGAATTGGCACTTCCTCCCCCCTCAAAGATGGATCTCTTTCCTGGACGTGAAATTATCTCAAGCCTCATAAGTAGCCTCTGATTCTGAGAGCACTGATATATCTCACAGCGTCGCTGAGAAGATCCACTCGCCCACGTCCCCCACACACACCTTCCTAATTCCTTTATTTTCCGCAATGACACAACATGGAAGCTGCAGTGGAAACGCATTGCTGTGTTGTTTTCTCATTTGGCCTGTCCGCCAGTAAAAAACAAAGAAAACCACACCACAGAATTGGCTTTCTTTAAGTAAAATTTGTTTATTTAATAATGTTCTGTGTGGTAAGTTTCTCTTTTAATTGCGGAAGCCCATTTCTGTTTTTTTTTTTTTTTTGTGGCTCGCTTAAAAAAAAAACAAAGCAACAGATGACTAGAACGGATGATTGTGCGTTCAGGGCGGTTAACCCGATGGCTCGGACATATATCGGATATGGCTCCGGCTCCTTTTTTTCAACGCGGGAGAACGTAGATCTAAGGGAGAGAAGGAAACTCTTTCTCTCTCTCTCTCCATATACTACCACCTCCTGTGTTCAAAATGACAAGTTAACTTTCCCCCACTGCTTTAAAATGGATGTTTAATGATCAACAGAGGCTCAGAGCTCAGGTTGAGCAGCCACGCTGGCTCTGTACGCACTCACCAGCCGAGCACCCTTTTGGTATTTTGAGTGATGTTTTTTTGAGTGATGGATCATCAAGAGGTCTCTATTGAGTGTGTGTGTGTGTGTGTGTGTGTGTGTGTGTGTTTGTCTGTGTGTGTGTTAACCCTTTGGTGTGTGCAGAGCCCTCCCCGTCGGGGAGCCGTCGGCGGCGTGTGATGGATGTGTCCCGGGTCTTTAGGCCCCATCTATCAGGAGATTAGCACTGACCTGTGAGGCGTCCAGGGCCGCCCTCGGAGCTTCTTCCCTAACGCTGACTGACATTAGCATACGAGGACACTGCGCCGTCTCATGGGGATACAAAGATAGGGTGCTTTTATTTGGTTCCGCCATAGCGCAGGTCACAGGAAGTGTGCGGGATTAAAGGCCGGGGGCTTTGTGTCGGTATTAGGTGTATCTGACAGGTCATCTGTCTTCAGCTGAGGGGGGAAGAAAAAAAAATTCTAAATAGTATGGTATAATTATCCCTACAAATTGAGGTCCACTGCAGAAAACTGCTCTCCCAGTTCCTCCTTCATGGTATTCGCCAATCATATAAAAATGTAAATCACTCGACTGATGTGGTGTAACATTGTTATTTCTCGTTTTGCATTAAAGAGGGAGAGAAAATGGAACAGGTAGACACACTCACACATACTTTTTTTTCTTCTCCTTCTCCCCCCCACCAAATGAGTGCACTGCAGGGCTGCGGCATGTGATAGACAGCTCGAATTATTCTATTAAACGCTTTCATATGTTCGGCACAGGCACGTTTGCTTCTCGAAAAGTATGTTTATTTTGCTATTGAGTGGCTAAAACATTTATATTTTTTTAAGTTGTTCCTCTGACCTCAGTTTTAAACATCCTTTTACTCATCACATGCCCTTACGTGATCCAAGCTTATATTCCATATTTAGTAACTAAGTAATTTGTAGTTTCTACTCCTTATGTTTTTAAAAAATCCTTGTTACTCCAGTTTTTGCATTTTTCTTCTGCCAGAAAGTGCATAATTTGACCTGCCCCGTTTTAAATTATAACCAATCCAGCCTTTTTTTTCTTCTGTTCAACTACCTTTAAAAGGACAATACATGAAACACATTTTTGTCTCTTGCCAAAAAAGTGATGACAGCTCATATATTGAGATTTAAGGATTTAATTAAAAATCACTTGTTTGCATTCTTGAGCGTTATATGTAATAGATTTTTATCTCACTTACTCACTATTTTCCGTCCAGACATGATTAAAGAGACATTACAACATGTTGAAGTGATTACATCTCATCTATTTTGATTGACAGATGACAGATGATTCTACTTTTCTACTTTAAGTAGTTTTTAAACCAGGACTCTCACACTTTTACTTGTAAAAAGTAAAAGAGAAAAAAAAGCTTGAGCTGACACTTCACCTCCTACAGAAGTATTTTTAAACCCCAGCCTCCGTGCTTCTGCCGAGGTAATGAACGTGAATACTTTTGACACCTCTGCTCCCGACATATTGCCGCTGTACGTTGTTGTTGTTTTCCCTTTACCTACCGAGGCAATACATCTAATGCCAGTTTCAAACAGAGTAGTTTTCCCCGTTAGGGTGAAAGAAAACACTCGGTGTGAATCACCTCGTAGCCGGCCCCGCTAACTCGCCTGCCATTTCTAATGGCCGTTGGATGTCTGCTTGGTGTCACTTGGCGTCTTGTGATGAAACCAATGTGGTTTCAAGGTGAAGAGATATTGTCAGAGCCCTTGAACGTTCCCCCGGCCTCTGATTGGCAGGCGATGTCACCGAAGATGAGAAGCCGTGGGAGTCGCACAGCAAAGAGAATCTATTACCTAGGATTGCAAGGCGTGTTTTTTTTTTCCTTTTTTTCTCTCTCGCAGTGTGTCAGTGCAGTCAGCCATCTTGCTCTCTCTCTCTCTCTCTCTTTCTCTATCTCTCTTTGGAGTGGTCTCTCCTCGGTGCAAACGGGAGCAGCTTTCAAGTTTAATTTTCTGCGGCTGCTTTAAGTAGTATTTCATACTCAGGTTCCACACTAAATTACAGCGGAAAAGCGAAAAACCATTCACACGTTTCAGCAGGCGATGCGTTTCGTGATTGCTGGCGAAATAAAAAAAGGGGGGGAAGGCCAAACAAAAATATTGCATCCAAGCAAAAGAAATCAGATAAAAAGGTGATTTGGAATTCAGAAACTGGAGTTGAGCTGATTTTCCTCCATTTCAAAAGCCTCCTTAATACGGCGAGGGGGTGCGAGGGAGAGAGGGAGAGGCTGACTGCAGGCTCTGGGAGTCGCGAGCGAGCAGAGGAAGCGTGCTGTTGATCAGCCGAGCAAATCAGATCTTGATATTTGAAGAGCCGAGTTGTGATTGCTAATCACTCCACTGCTGGGTTTTAATTAGGAGACTCATGAGCATTCTGTCTCAGCAGAGCATAGTCAAGCATCAGCTGGACTTAAGAGAACAAATAATTAGTTTCCTTGGTAGTTACGACTGCAAAAAAAAACCAAGCACAGGTTGTGTGTTTTTTATGTTTTGTTTTGAGGATTAATTTGAATTGGATGTTATGGGCTTGTGATCACAAAAAAAAACATATCGCAGCATAATTGTGTTTCATGTCTCTTAAATCACTTCTCGCCTTCTGTTGGCCTTATTAGGGGATGAAATGGACTTATTTTGAGCACAGCTGCGCAGACACGTCCTGATTTGTGCTCACCACCAAAAAGAAAGCTGAATCTAATCTCGGCACTCTTTTTTTTTCTTTTTTTTCCTGGAGATAGTGCTATAGATTGGCTCCAGCTTATTTTCAATGGGCAGGTTTTTCTGCGCCGTGCTCCTAAGACCTTTGTTAGGACATTTTAATTACAGCAGAGCTGGATGTAATTGATCTAGGCTTAGAGGGATTTCACTGTCAATGAGAATGAGCCTGGGCGTTAATACAGCCGAGCAAACGCTTCCACCTCTGCCGCCGCTCTCTCTCTCTCACACTCACACACTCACACACACACATTCCCAGGTCTGGCTAACGATGCGAGAGGAGATGCTCCTTCCCGTCAACTACTCCCTCAGTTTCGGCGGCAGCGGCTGTCTTTAATGTCTAATGGTTAAATCAGCCTCAAAAGGGCCAGCTGACACAGCGACGTAGACCACCCCCACCCCCCCATGCTTCAACATATCCGTTGCCAACGCCGTTGCCACCTGGAGTGTCCTCTTACCGAGCACTTTCTTCATGGTTCCGTGTTGTCACCCACAATCTTTAAAATTTCATAAGGCTGTTAGATAATGCTTCCCGATGAGGGTTGAATTATTGATGGTCTTGTTCGTATGAGCGGGACAGGGCAGGCTTTTAACTCTCCGAGCTGCCGGGTCTCTTATCCGGTAACTAAGGGACACCGCACAAACACCCAAAGGAATGATGTACTGGAGGAGAAAAAAGGAGAAGAGGAAGGGAAAAAAAAACGGGAGGCAGGGGGTTGGAAGTAAAATAAAAGGAGCATGCATCCTTTACACGACTGTTGGGTTAATCCACAGCACAAGTGAAACTTGGCAGCAGAGGAAAGCGTTGCATCTACAGAAGCCTTTTTCTCTCTCTCCACCCCCCTCCCTGCTCTTTGAAGCATGGAGGAGTGGTATGGCGGTTGTGTACCGCTCGCTCATATTTGTTGGTTTATATGGGAGTGCAACACGGCGCGGGGGCCTCCACTTCCCTTTTTATTCCATAGAAACAAATGTTTCAAGTTAGCTTTTTTCTTTTTTTTTTATCAACACCGGATGCTCAGTGTGTGATGTGACGTGAGGCTGTCAGGTGGAGAACCAAACAAGTCGTTTTTCACCCGGACCTTTTTGGCTGGACATTTGACGGCTCGCGGAGATGTTTGATTGCCCCGGCGATATGAGACGTTCCTCGTCCAAGTGGGTTCGGTTGAACGAGGCACACATGTTGCTCGAGGATTTCAAAATGGCCCAATAATTCTTAAAAACCAAGCCTTTGAAATTATAGTCCTTGGTCCAAGGTAGCATAACCAGCATTTATGAACATCTTTTGAGTGTGATAAAAGAAGGGGCACCAGAGGTTTGAGCCGCTGCTCTGACCCTGACTATAAGTCTAAATCACACACACGTATCTGCATTTCTGTTCAAATCTGTTCTTAGTGGAAAAAAAATGCACCCGCACATCCTGACAGCTGCTGATTCTTTTACCATGTACTTTCGTCATTGTGTCAATTCATCCTCCTGGTGCATTCATCTGGCCCCTACAAGTTTGCATCACAATAGGTGCAGGGCAGGACAGGCTCTTGATAAAGCGGTAAAGTGCGTGATTTGGCTTGCAGAAACATGTCCGCTTGTCATTTAAGCTCTGTTTTTTGGTCTGATTTTAACATTTATTTGGAGATGTGGTTATCATTTTAGCCAAAGATCGCTAGAATTGGCCCCAAATGCAGTCTGTCTTTTGTCAAAATGTCATGGATTTGGTGCTTTTAAGACATGAAGTCTGGCCAATGTTGAATTCCAGCAACGTAGCGTTCCTTTTAGAAGCGTATCTGGTTGTTTAGAGGCCGTGTTGTGTAATGTTGCTGCATTTCTGTCCACTCTTGACTTGTTAAAGCTCAGGTTGCATCCGTGAGGAGTCCTTAAGAAAAGTATGTTTCCAGCTGTGATACAACAGCGAGGGATGAGACTAACCGCTCCGAGAGAAGAGACATTTTAGGCCCATTGCTAAATCTGCACCGCTCCACTGGTTTCATAATGAAAAATGAAGAAGAGTGTACAGTTGAATCAGGGGTAGTAACTCTAAAATAATAACTAGAGACTGTCTGAGCAAAGACAGAAAGAGAACAAGAACATAATTATGCACATAGTGACAAGAAAACAGGTCAGACCGGTTCCCATTTCCCACTGGAGGTGCCGCAGATTGATGCCTGTGTCTCGGTTTCCAAAGAAACACACAGAGTGGGTGAACAAATTAATAGAAAACAATAGTGAGAAAGGGGAAAAAAGACTTAAAATTGAAAACAAGCAAGAAACCCGTCCAGGCCTACAGCATGTGTGCGCATATTAAGTCCATGGCTCATTTCCTACTCAATACAACCAAATGGTAGAGTCGGCAATATGGCCAAGAGATATTAGTTTGATATTTTAAGCCTTGGTAAAATACTGTATCTGTACAAGAGGATTTGTTCTAATCTGAGTAATTCAGAATAATCATCTTTAATAACTGCTATTTGAGCATGTTTTCATTCAACATGATTAAATTGTTTTTTATGTTTTAGACAAATCCAATTAAGTTCAAATTCGGGAGTCTGTCATAATAATCGTTTTGTGATTATCGCAGCCCAACACATCTTTAAAATTAATGTTTTTTTTTTTTCCTGAAACATCGGCAAAAATAATAATTATTTATGTTTCAAAAGCAGAGAAGCACAGAACATCTAATAAGCATGTCTCATTCTATTTAGCCTTTTTTTAGTTGCTTTCAGTTTATGTTTGCCACCTTCAAAAGAGGCAATATTAGCGAAAAACAACAAAAATAAATCTGTAAAATATGACAGCAACAAATCAAATCTATTGCAGGATTCTTTTTTTCTTGTTAATAGATTTCACAGAATATACAGTTTTTTAATCAGAGGGGCATTATTTGGCAGCAACTTTTATTTAATGCTGTACTAATTAAATTTGTTACATATTAAAAGTGCAATTTCACATACTTTTATGTGTTTGATTTTATGTGATTTAATATGCCATTTATATGTGATTTTAAGCCCCTAAACACATCTCCTCTCTCAAGCTTTTCCCTGCAGCTCTAAAAAGATCAGCTTGTTTTGTGTCTGGTTCATTGACATTAATGAGCTCTCCTCTGATTGGCTGATTTGAATAGCTGTGAATGGGGCTGTGCTTAGTCATTGTGTAGTTGTAACACCACAACTTCACACATGTTTTGAGGCACTATTTCTGTATGCCTTTCTCTGTGGATTGAGCATTTTGAAACATAGGAGAGTATTTATATAACACCTATACCTTCTTATAATCAATAAGCAATTAAAATATCACTTTCTACCGCATGGAACCATGAACACCTCAAATATGTCATGAGAAGAGAGTTGCTAATAGTGAATAATCCATATATTGTTCTTAGCAAATCTGCATTTCTCTCAGCTTTGGAGGAGCATTTTTGCTTCACAGCCACAGCAACATTAAAATATTTTTTCCCTTAATAGTCATAGCAGGTGGTTAATGAGCTGTTTTTGGTGGGGGAAAAAAGTTGAACCCAAAAGATGAACCCACTGTGACTTACCTGCTCAGCACCAGCAGACAAACAGGGCTAGCAATTACCTGGTGAACAGAGTGGTATAGTGGAGCATTTGGATAATTGACCGAACTCAGAGGAGGCTGAATATTGGACGGACGCTCTTCTGGTGGCTGAACAGGCGACTCAAAATAACTCACAAAGTGTAAGAAAAAAAGAAAAAAAAAGTTCCCTGTAACAACTTTGCAACGCGATTCTTTGTTCTTCTGCCCCTAAGCGGCTGAAAGAAGAACAAATTCTGTCTAAAAATCACTATCTTTTAAATCAGAGGAGCCCAAGAGTTCGCCACACTCCTGCAACTTTTAGAACCTGGTGGTGTTTGATATTCTCTGCTAAAGGAAACATTTGGATTGGTAAAGGAAAAAAAGTGGTTCAATACCTAGCCCTTAGTCAAACATGACCTCCAAAAAAAAAAAAACACATTTAATGAGTCAAAGCTCACCGGTACTGATACGCAGACACCTACGAGGATAGCTGGTAAACACGGTGCAATGTTTGAACTAACACCTCTATCAATGCCCTCAGCTACATATCATTACTTTTTTTTTCAGAGCAGGTGATGGTGTAGATGCCCGTTAGAAAAACACTTCTATCCTAGGTTATGTCCCAGACATGCAGCGTGTAACCTGATCCGAGAATCAAAAGACAGAGAAACTGCAAAAAAATAAAAAAAATGGTGTTGATCATGTCTCACTTTTTTCCCCTCCTGCATTTTGATGGATTTAACAGCAGGGGAAGGCAAGAAGACGTCTGCTGCCGATTTTTAAACATGGTGGTCGGTCCATAACGGTATTGGCAGCCATCTCCCGGGACTCATTAGGGCCGACGATTGCCCTGCACGGTCGTGTAATGGCCAAGGTATATATGAGGTAATTTCTCAGGACTACTGTATCTGCACTGCACCATGTAGCGCTGCCATGATTTAAATCCAATTCCTGGTACGGTTTCCACAGCCACCGCCATCTAAACACCGTTTAACATCACATGAAATCAGAGCGTAGGAGTCGGATCTCACGCCTTTCCAGCTCTTACACAACTGGAGATTTCGCTTCTGCATGAAAATTACACGTTTGAGAGGCTCATACATGATCCCGCGTCTTGTTGAGGCCTGATAATTCCATGTTTTAACAGGTGTTAATGTCTTCAGGCCCGGCTCCATTAATCTACACAGGGTGTGTATTCAGTGCATCCGGTTAAAGGTTTTATTGGAATTATTAACTGGTAATTTTTTAATCATTTAATTTAATCATGTCATGATGGGTTAATATCATACAATTGTTCAACATAATTTTGTAATTAACATTATCATGAAAGTTCTAATTAAAAATTTGAACTTTTTGTGGGTAAGAGAGTGAGAGAGGTTTAAGTTTTATACATCTATATATATAAATGTTTGTGCTAATTATAAGTTAATTAATTGTTTATATATATATATTTTTTTTTTCTTCTTTTTTTTAGTCCTCTTTTGTAGTAAACTCTATCTTTATTTTAAGGTTGTGACTGGGTGCCTGTTGGTTGAACAAAGCAAGACATTTGAGGTCTCATATTGAGTCCTTTTACAACACTTTTACATGACACAACCGGCCGATCGGTTAAGAAAATAATGGACAGATTAAGCGACAAGAAAAATAATCACTAGTAGCAGCCCTAATTGATTCAGCGGGGCTGCAGTAACAATTACTTTCATTTAATCCAAAGATTACTTTCTGAATTAATCGATTCATCATGTGGCCTTTCAATCATCAGGGGAATAATGAAAAATGCCACAACACATTTTCCTACAGCCCGTGGTGACTTCTTTAAATGTACTTGTTTTTGTCCTCACGGCCCCAAATCAATACATATTCAAAAGAGCAGCAAGTCCTCCCTTCTGTAAAGCTGGTACCCGAGAGCATTCGACAGATTTGCTTAAAAATGACTTAACATCTAATCAAATGTCACCAAAGTGAATCAAATGAGGAAGATCACATCATCACCAATATAGTTTTGTGATTAGTAGATACACATATAGTGAAAATCAGAAGTGTCAAACGTATTGACAAGGGTTTAAAAATACTTCTGTAGAAGTTGAAGTACCAAATCAAGATTTTTACTTGAGTGATTATAAGTAAGTCAAGTAAATGTAATGAAAAAAACAGTTGCCTTACAGTCAGCATTTCATAACCTTTAATCACTTTTTGTCAAGAGGTATTACCGTTTATAGGTTGTACTGTCCCTTTATAAGTATTTGAACAGGTGATGGTCAGTGAGTGAGCTAAAGTATATTAAATGAAACACTCAAGAAAAAATCACTTTTTGATGAGTAGACGTAAAAGGTTGTCCACAACAATTACTCCAATACAGTTTAGTTAAAATTTCTACTTTACCTTAAGTAAGGTTAGAAAGTAGTTTCACTTTCCATTAATGTGCAAACACGAGCGCATTATAACCCCAATTTAAGGTGAATTAATGCATGTGAGTCCCTCAGGACACTGAATGAACAGAGACCACACAAACTGTCCGAGGTTGGAAATGAAGCACATGTGCTGACCATGCATACGTAATCTGAAGCAGATTGGGTTTTGGACAAAAAAAAAAAAGTGACTTAAGTTGAACAAAACATTTAGCTCTACAATGAGCCCCCTCCTGCATAAGGCGATGAAACCAGGAGATCGAATGTATCTCTATGTGAAGCGAGCCGTGACGTTGTCATTGCGGCCCACACAGCCACTGCACTTAATTGTTTCTAGCTCAGAGGAGACGCGGGACTTTAAATAGCTTCAAAAATCGATAGGAAAATGCAGCGAGCATGACGTGAAAAATCCGGATGTCAGGAGAGACACAGCCGTGCGCTTTTAATGATGTAAAAATGTCTGGTTAACAGTTCGTGTTCACATTACATCTCCACTGGTGACATAATAGCCGTGTGGTTGAAACACAAGAAAGGAACAGAGACGCTTGTATTACTGGCAGATGTGAGTTAATTGTAGTGCATGTTACATGAGTTTTATCCACAGCTAACTCAAGAGGGGACAACTTTTTTCGAAAAATGTCCAGTGATGATTGAAGGAAATAATGAGCTAATGTGACTTCATACATTTCTACTAGGGATTTGGAGACATCTCACCTTTCAAAATCTAGTTTTCTTCCAATCTATTCTTTTTTTCTTTTTTAGAGTTTCAGCCTGATTTACTCAGCGACTCTCCTGACTGTCCAGATGTTAAAATCCAGATGACAGAAGAGCGGCTTTGTAGGGTTTTTTGGTCCTGGGTTTCGCCTCTCAGGCTACATACTTCCCCCTTGATTGGTGTAGGTTGCTCCTGCAGCCTGAGAGCAGAGCTGAGTTAAACTCAAAGCTGGAAAAATACTGCAAAAAAAAAAAGCAATTTACAGTGAATATTTACTTAATATGATCCAAAGACTGAACATGAGTCAGTAAAGATGCAGTAACAGTATGTATTACTTATAGCCTACTTGCCTGTTAGGTTTCTATAAAAAAGAAAAAAACAAAATGAGATTTTAAGTGAAAGTGCAATTTACATTACTAGCTTTCCCCCAGAAGAACGTCTGCATCTGACTTCATGTTCTTCGCACCCACGCACGTATGAAATCAAATTTACGCCCTTGTACACATATCAGAATTCTTTTTTTTTGTTGTTGCTCCCCTCGAGGATGTAATGGTGTTTGTATGGGTTGAAAATGGCCTCATTAGTATTCACACACACACACGTAAGAAGTTATGGAACTTGTTTAACGCACATGCACAAATAAATGAGCGATTTGGGACCTGTAAATGGCTATCTGTGCCTCTAATTTACCGTCATATCATCTTTTGTGTGTCAATCTAGCGTTTTTATACGGGAAACGTATTCGTAAATTCCCATCTATTTGCGTGGATCCTTCTGAGACACTGAATCCACAAAATGCAGGGAGCATGTGACTCGTAAAAAACGTAATGGGACCCGTATCACAAATAAATCAACTTGAATTAATGTGACTGACTTTAAAATATGCGTCCCTGTTTATAACTGAATGCCTCTAATTTCTAAATCCTATCCATCATTCATGAAGACAAACATCAGTTATACCACATGCATTTCAATGGTGCTTCTCAGGACGTTATTTCAGACCACATAGACGTTCTACTCAACATCAGCATCACGGCTTAAAAACATATAAAAGGTCTCCTGATGTCATCAAAAGCACATTTCTTCCCTTTAATATTGTATGTTATATTTTCCTTTGTCATGTTGGATGCCATCTATTTAACCCAGCCTCCAATCCTTGTTCTATCAACATCATCTTGTAATGTCCACACACCTCCAAATGTAGATTCTTTACTGTGTAATAGTGGGATGGTTGGATATATACCCAGAAGAAAAAGAGCTTAGAGTCAACTTCTCATTCTCATCTTATATACTCATCTGATCAATCACATTAACAATAATTGAACTTTCACACATTCCTACATGCAATAGTACATCATTCCTCTTGCTTCATTACACTTGATACATGAATCAGGGATGTCATCTTTAAACGTGTGTCAATTTTAATGGGGTTATGTATGTGGGGCAACGTGGTATAAAAACATAACCCTAAAAACGTAGTACCAGATAGTTAAAATTTCTTGCAAAGGTTTTAAAAATTAAAAAACACATCCAATCAAGAAGTTTTACATTCTTCATGGATTAAATATTTAAAATTTGACGTTTTGTGTCAAATAATCACAAAAAATTGTGATTTAAAAAAAAAAAAAAGAAATGATACAAACAGACTTTAAATGACAAAAAAACACATGTACAAAATGTACATTTTGAGAGACCCGATGAACGCTTCTAAAACCATATTTTAAAACGTTTTTTAGACTTCTCATTTTGCTGACCATGATTAGTCACTAACCCTTGTGCGCATCAGCCGTTTATACTGTGTACGTTTCAGGTTGCTGTTAATCGTTTGTTTCTGAGACTCTCAAACATGCCCCTTTCCCGTCTGGTGGCGATAAAATAAGCATTTTTAAATGGAAATGTATTCGTAAACCTCAGCCTATCCGTGTGGATCCTTTTGAGGCTATCGTACCACACTGTGTGGGAACAGCCAGCGCTTTTCAGCAGGGCTCCACCAGCCCGCCTGGCTTCTTACCCCAAACTGAGATCACTCACATCCAGATGTAACATTTCTCCTTTTTTTTTTTCCTTTTTCTTTTTCTGCTGGGTCCTTATTGTTTAAACATGTCGCTGTCGGTTGTAGAAATTGCGTTTGATTATTATGATACATTTCTGGTGCGATGGCAACGTATGAATGGAGGTTCTGCAACACTGAAGACTGATGACACAGATCTCCCTGCATGTTTTATTCATTAACATCACACATGTTACATGTTAGCAGTTACTTTACAGTACGTGCGTTTTTCCCTGAGAACTGGTCCATTCCGAATGCCGCTGCAGTGTGTAAAAAGATTGACATCGTGTCAGTGCGTTTTTTTTTTTCCTTTTTTTTTCCGCGGGAGGCGTGAATGTCAACACATCGTCTGCTGGAATCCTGGCTACGGGAGTGAATTAATTTGTTGGGTATGTGCTGCTCATGTGAGTTTAGGTTGAGGTGACGTTGTCAAGCCAATTACAGTTTTCCCTGTGTAAATGTGATCCAACACTATGTGTGTGTGTGTGTGTGTGTGTGTCGGCGGTGCAGTGGGTAAAGAGCATGCAGAGGGAGCGCTGGATTTATGCGTGGAGGAGGCGAGAAGAGAGGCTTTCAGTGAATTTCTGAGGAGAATGATTGAAAGGAGAAGCCGTCTTTTCCATGTCAGCGCGGAGCTGCTCCCTGCTCCTCTCCGGTGACCCCGCTTAACCAACGGCTCCAAGGTCAGCCTATTTATTCCGACGCCGGGCAGAGTCGGCTACTGAGCTCATCGGATGCTTTGCGGGATGGCGTTTCTGCAGCGGGCAATTGGTTTGTCAGGATTATAATAGCAGCCGAGCGATATGCACAATGTTTGTCATGAAGTCAGTTAGAGCTGTAACATTTGGTGGTTAATCGAGTAGAAAAAAGTGATCATCTCTCATTTGAATTGCTCTAGTTTTTAAACAGAAAAATCACAAGCAGTGGTACTAGCTTCTCAAATGTAAATGTTAATTTTTTACCATACTGGAAAAAAAGACAAAATGCTTCATACCAGTTTGGGGAAGCCGTGATCATAATTTTTTCACTGTTTTATTAACCAAGCAACTAATTTATTTTATACAATTGTAGCCCTAAGTTCTTTAAATGTCTCCAATTAACAAAGAAATACAGTTTACTTAAAAAAAACACAATGTTAAATGATTATTGGACTGTCAAAATAGTTGCTGATTTAATGTTAAAAGACTAAACGGTGCAGCTCTGATTTTACATTTTAGGAGATCCCTATGAGCATATTTCTTAACACTGTGCTGACATTCTGTTGGAACAACCAATTGACAAAATAATCGATTGAATCACAATTAAAGGAATGACGGACAGACGTGAAGTAAGCGTTTAAGTGTTTTATGGGCTTTCATCATGAAGTTGGCTTGAGCTGGTCTCTTCAGAGAACTAAATGCCACCCTCTCTTCATCCCGCCTGACACTAACCTGGTTGTTCGGCCCGGGTCTTCTTTGTTCTCTTCACTTTGCTAAGCTTCTTTGCTCACCCCCTCTCTGTTTCACTATGTCCATCTGCCCGCTGGCACTCTATCTTATCTACTGCCTCAATCATTTGGCCGAGAGCTGCTGAACACACCAACTGTTGTGCACGCTCAATAAAACAGTGAAGCATTGCACCTTTCAGGGTCCGTTTCTGTTCAGGGCTTTTTTCTTTTTTTTTTTGAAGAACAACTTTAGCTTAAAAGCATTTTTGTCTTTTGATCTAGAGTCATTTATCCAGCAAGAAAACATAGGCATTAAAAGCCGCGGTTTAAGTGCCTCTTGATTTAGAGTTTTGCATATTTAAATGTCACAGAAATGTGTTCTGACCCAGAGTTAAACAAAATATGCTGTAAGAAGTTCTCAGGGATTTTTTAACCATCTAAAAAAAAAAAGAACACCTGTTGAAATATAATTTGTTTAAAGACGCCGAACCCGAGCAGTAATTATGATGAAATAAGTAGCACACGCTGACTCATATTAACAAATTGAATCAGTGTGAGGACACAATATCCCCAAAACATCCAACAAAAATGCATGGAAACTAGAGGAAAGCAGCATAATTTAATACCACTTCTTAGTCTTGGGAGACATTATCTCTTTTACAAGGGAGATATTGTGTTGCACTTAAAACTACTCTTAAACCGAGCAGAGACTGTTTTGGATGAATAACTTGGTCTGTAAAATGTCCAAAATAGTTAAAAATGCCTTTGACAATTTTCAAAATGCCAAGTTCATACATTAGAGCCATCAGTTTTTGCCGTTTTTCCAAAAGGAAATGACTTGCATGATGAACTGATTCTGTCGAGTTGACTAATTGATTAGTCGTCTCGGCTTCTTTGGAGACATCTCAACATTTAGTGTTGGTGTGCGTTAAGCCGCGGTTTATAACCTGACATCCCACTCCTTCGTATCTTATCAGCTCTTGTGATGAGCAAACGGAAATCTGTACACTGAGGCGCGATGTCGGCCCATCTCTGTGTCTGGCAGCTGATGGCGAGTTCTGGTCGGAGCCAAGGAAATGACATCATGTCCCTGCAGGGGTTGAAAGCGCAGCCCTGGCTGTCATGATAAAAGAGTTCCTTGGGAACATCATGGTGCAGAACAGAAATAAAAAAAAAAAAAAACACATGTCTGTTTTCTTAGTTCCTGTAGTTCCTCGTCTCCCACTTCTAGCCCATCAACCATTTTCCTGAAGTTTAAAATTCCTCTCTCACATGTGTGTGTCCTTTTTTTTTTCTTCTTCTCCTTCTTCTTTCCCCCCTCTTTTTCTCTTTGGTCCTGAATGTAGGGCATGGGGGCGGAGCAGAAAGTTCTCCAAATTAGTAGTTATTCAAAAGAGTGGAAGACGAATCATTGTGTTGGCAGGATCCAGCTCAACGGAGCCACATCTCTATTTCACTTGTAGGTTTTCAGCTTACACTTGGACTTGCGCATTAGTTTTGTTCAGGTCTTACTTGATATGTATGTATGCGCTCTTTATCGCTTCTCTTCTGCGCGTTGACAATTGAAAATAAATTAACATTCCTGGGCTTTATTTTTGTCTTCTCTAAGCCTGCGGAGAAAACTTGGAGGCGAACCCGGGAGGTCAGGCCGTACTCACAGACTGTCAATCCTCCGCCGTGACCCCACCGCCCCTTCCTTTCTCCCCCTTCCATTCTTTCTCCTCCTCTGCTCTCCCTCTCCCATCCATTTAGTCCCTCCCTGGCTTAGAAACTCCCGAACTCCCCCCTTCTCTCACTCTCTCTTTCACCGGACGCCTCTCCAGCTCGAGTGAGGCAGACACAGGCTTTGTCAAAAGGAACCTCACATTCATTCCGCCGGCTCTTGCACTCAGCCTTGTATTTCATGTTAAGACATGCGGGCTGTCTCCTTCTATCCATTTATTTTAATTACATTTTAATTGCTCGCCGTCCTCCTTTTTTTTAAACGCCTGCTTATTATTTCTATCAGACCTGAGTGAAAAATTAGCTGGACTGTGATTTCCTCCATTATCTTAACTGATGATAGATTTCTCGTCTTGGGTTTCCACCGTTGTGTATGTGTGGGAGACAAAAGAAAAACAGATGTTGTAAATGTTTGTGTATCATTATTCATTTCATTGGTGGATTTTTTTTTTGGGGTCTTGTTTCAAGAAAGATATACCGTTAATAGAAAACCTAAACCTGAGGGAATATGAATCCTTTTTCTTTTTTAAGGAAGGTGCAGAAAATGAAAATGAAATATCGAGTCAGTGGTCTTCTGGTGAATATTCTATGTTTGAGCTCATTAGATTTATGGTAGGTGGTGACCATTAGTCATATGTGTGCCTTTCTTTTGCACAAATCCATCTCACTGCAACATGAGGCTCATTATGTGAAAATTGCCAAGTAACAAGTAACCCGAGTTCCCAGGCTCTGGGGGGGTTGTAGATAATTCCTCAGAGCAATCTTCGAGGGGTTAACGATACCTCCCTTACTGTACCTCTTAAAATCATTTTCTGTTGGAGAACTACCCCCTACCTCAACCACCGCCACCACCCACCTACATCCAACATCCCCCCGTCCCCTGATGTGAAGTTATGATACGTCTGTCAGTACTTGTGTAAAGCATCTTAATGTTAATCGCCTAATCCCTTTATCTCAACACCAGACCGATTCAGCACAGAAACACCACCAAACAAAACAGTGTTTTTTTTTTTTTAAGGAAGATGAGCACGAGCTGTGTCCTCCACCAGCTTAAGGGAGAAAGAAGACATGTTATTCAGCAGGGCAACGGAGCAGGCGGGGGGCTAATCAGGAAAAAGAACCCCGGGGTGGCGAGGGCGAGCCGTCATCCGAAGCGCCTGGCAGGCTCTCGCTCCTCGGTGTCTGGCGGGGGCCCCGAGTCGCTCAGGAGGGCAGGGGGACGTACCCCCCCAACAGTTTCCAATCTCCTCCTGTCAACCACCATTATGGTTACCCCCATGGCCCCGGGCCTCATATTTGGTGATGATAAATAGCTGAGCGCGCAGAGAGGAAGAAGTCACATGTGCCTCGGGAGAGTTGGTGCTCTGCCCGGTGTCGAACTGGCGGCCGCCTCGTTAGACGACTCCAGGCCCCGAGCGGTGGATGCGGTGTGAGAGTTCCTGCGCGGGGGTGCTCACACCCTCCAGTTTGATCTTATCAGATCTGGTCCGGCGCCGCTGGCAGATAAACAGCTGCAAGACAAATAAAAGCCGCCGTTTTTTCCGAAGCCACCCAAGTTCAGCCGATAATTTATAAGTCAGCGGTACGTGCAACGCTTTGGCACGGACTGCGTTGCACAGCCGCTCAGCCGAGGTGACCTCGAATGAAAATAAATACTCTGGAGCCATGTCAGGCGAGGTGGGGATCCAGTGGGCTTTTATTACTTAAATTATTACTCAGTATGCTAATGTGAAAGCTTCCCATGTTTTGTGGGTTTTTGAGTTGCCAAAAATATCCGAGCGCATTAGTAAAGCCCAGAGAGCGATCAGAGCCGGCTGCTCAGATTTAGGTTCATTATAAAGTAATCAGGGTAGTTGACGGGTGGCTTTGGAGCTCAGGAACGGGAAACTTTCACTCTCCTCTGCATATAGTCACAGCTACCAAGGGGCCAATTCATGGAAGTATGCGTGTGTGGGGTAGGGGTGTCATTTTGAAACGGCGGTCCCCATAGTGTCGGTATTTAACAGATCACCCCACCAGGTCACATAAATGTGTGTGTGTGTGTGTGTGTGTGTGTGTGTGTGTGTGTGTGTGTTTGTGTGTGTGTTTGTGTCTTGGCACTGGATGGCAGCCACAAGGGAATAAACAAAATACATTAGGTGTGTCTGTGTGAGATCCATATTTTGGCAGTATCAGTCGCAGAGTGTGTGTGTGTGTGTGTGTGTGTGTGTGTGTGTGTGTGGCATTTCACATATGACACAACAGATCCCTCCTCGGTGTTTGACTTTGCTAAGCAGCTTATCTGTCTGGTGCGTTCGTCTTTCTCAGACTAACCTTTCGCTGCGTTTACAGACAAAGGATTTTTTTTTGCCACCCCTTGATAAGGAAGGAGACAAAAAGTAGCTCACAAAGCGAGCTGTGTCTCTAATGGTGTCCTGTGCGAACACGTTGCCAGAGCGACAAGCTTTTTTTTTCTTCTTACTTTTCCCATGGGGATCTAGGAGTAGTAAACGGGGGAGAAGAGTGGGAGGCCGAGGTGGTGTAAACACTCGGTTGTAACACTCCTCTCACGGCATGCACATCTGAGAACAAAGTTTTAATATTTCTGCGAGGAGAAAAAACCTTTTGTTTACTCAATCAAACGGCAGTCAGGAATTTCGTTTTCGCCAGGGCTCAGATGTGTGTTTGACTTTGTGTCATGAGCGGCTCACACTTGACTTCTTCTATGACAATGCACACAAAGTCAAAGCCAGATTTAAAAAAACAAAACAGGAAAACCCATGGCTGTGGTGATAATAATGAGCATCCGTTTCCTCCATTTTTATGCTTTCCTCCCTTTTCTTTCCAGATGAGAAGATGACTGGCGATGCTTCCCCGAGAACTACTGATCGTTGACACCACTTCAGCTTTCCACCCTCCCGCTGCAACGTGTTGAAACCACTATTTTTAGCCACCAGGCCCCCGGACCGTTTGCATACAGCACACAATGGCCTCTGCCCTGTGGAGGTGTCCAGTGTTTCGCTGCCTCCTGCTCCTTTTCTTCTGCTTTCACTGTTCACAAGGTGAGTTGCCATGGAGTTAATTAGCGCTAATGTCATTCTGGTCAACCTTGGACCAAGAAGACACTTATTATCCACCGTATGAATGTGTTGAATTTATTAGCACATATTGCCTTGGCCAGTCATAAGAAGTGAAGAACTGTTATGTTAGCAAGGTTGCCGAGTTCTTCCTCAGTGGTTTTACCCTTGGAAAAAAAAAAGAAGCTGTTTCATATTTCATTTAATATTTCTGGCAACCCACGGAGACTTCCACTGACACATTTCTTCACTTTCAGAACAACACTCAAACTGTGTGTCAGAGTCCCTTCCCCAAAAGGGTGATGACTGCACCTTTTTTTTCCTGCACCACAAGCTTCCTAATTGTGTCACTGTTCTTTGAGTCACCTGGCTCCCCGGAGAGTTTTTAATTTGCGACTATCTCAGGCCATTCTGGTGCAGCCAGTATACCTGGCACCATCTGAGGCAGGGGCATTTCATTCGGTGCCAGACTGTAACCATGGAAAAAATGTGCCAGTGTTTCCTAATTATGCGCAATGACATCCCCAAAGCTCTTTTTTTTCTTCTTTCTTTTGGGTTCCTTCCTTTCCTTTCTGATTAGCACATTTAGCTGCAATTACAAATACTGTCACGGAAAACTCCCATGTGTTACATTCCCATCAAAAATGCTGATGTTGGTATGCCAACTTCATGGTTATTACATGTTTTTTTTCCCCTTGCAGTCCCCATTGTACCAGGAAACAAAAGTAACCCCAAATCACATGCTGGTGTGCCAAGCATTGATTACAAATAGATGTTGAATTACATTATTACAGGGACTTCCTTTTCAATTTAGATTTAGCCCCCTTTCTACATTCTCTCTTACTGTTTAATTCTGTCATATATTCCTCTACCAGTTTCATTTCAGGTCTGGCCGTGGTTTACAATTTAGGTTACCCGTGCAGTCCTTCAAGCAGGGATCCTTTTTTTTTGTAGATTAGTAATTAAAGATAATATGGGAGAGTCCTACGGAGAAATGTTACCGGACTTTTGAGGAACCGACAGTGACTCTGATTCCCAGAGTTTGATTTGGCCTGGCTTAGACACTGAGCTGAATAGTCCCGTTGAATTTCCTAAAGAGGAATACTGCTTTGGTATGCAAAGTCCAGGTTTTGGGTTTCAGTTGATGTGAGGGCAAATCAGCAGTAAGAATGCATATTTCCCCGTCTATCAATAAAGGAATGTGTGTGTGTGTGTGTGTGTGCGCCTCTGAAAACACCATCCGATTCTATCCACATGCCACTCACCTTTGGGCTGGCATCCCTACATTTACGATCTCTGCGTCCCTTATTAACACAGTACTGTGTTCGGGGTGAATACTCTTCACTGATTGGCTGGCAGCTGTGCATCAAAAGTTTTGTTGCGCATGTAGTTCCAGCTAAAGTTTAATCACCCGTTCTATATGCATCCGCTACAGCGCAGCTGTCAAACTTACTCGTTATCAGCCTCCGCAAGCACAGCTGAGTAATCAACTCCGTAAACTAACGACCGGACCCGGAAGGAAAAAACACGCCAGCGGGTGATTTTAACATTTCTTTCAATCTATTTTGGAGAATACGACAATTTTGAAGACTGCGGTGCAGCAGAGGAAGAATCAAATGGAGAAGAAAGGGAAGGAAGAGGAAAGGGGCATAATAAATGAGCAGCTGTTTGGTAGAAATTTCTATTATTTAACCTAATCAATTCATTTATTTAATTTTTTAATGGGTTATGGCAAGGGAGTGAGAATCTTTGCTTATTCCAACTAGAATTGTTTCAGTAAAAGTTTCAGTAAACTCTTGCTGTAGTCGCAGCACAGACGTAAAGTTGGCGACTAGGATATTGTTTCCAAGTCGTAAGTAAGGTTAGTCTTATATACTGAAGACTGTTGAATGGTATGAGAACCTTATGGGGTGGTAATGACTGTTCCAGGTATTAGTTAGGCCCTCAGGTATTGTCAGGGAATTGCTGGAATTAGTAAACTCATGCTGAGATATCCTGGTTGCAGACTCGGATATCTCCTGTTCCAAGCCTTATCTGAGGTTTGTCCTATTTACTGGAGAAGTGAGGAGCATTAATATTGTATGAGAACCTTCTGGGGTGGTAATGATTGTTCCAGGTATTAGTCAGGCCCTCAGGCGTAACCAAGGAAACTGGGATACTACTCAAATTAGAATTAATTCTTGTCCTGCAAAAGCGTGAATTTGCAGACCAGGACATCTCCCGTCACCATAGGTCTGTCCTATTTACTGGACAAGTGAGGAACATTAATTTTTTTATATTAAAATTTAATTGCAAACAGCAAGCATAAATGAATGGTATACATGCTTGGCAAACGACTTAGCATATGCAAGTTATTTAACGAGTAGGTGTGTACACTTTGCATTAATATCTATTAAATTATTAATCATCTATATATAACACCCACATGTTCTCGTTGCATAGCTGTTACAGGAAAGCCACGCTGTTTTTTGGCAGTTAAAAGCCTTAAATGTGAAGCTGTGGCAGAAGGAAATGCTCACATTGCATTAGCGGTAACATAAAACAGTTCCGAAAAGACACTGAACATCTCATTGATATCAAGGAGATCAAATTAAACAGGAATGCTTCATCATTTCCTGCACAGGGATTGGAGGATCCCATCAAAAAGAAGGTTTGAATTCACTATATTATTAAGGACTTTGCCTCGGACCAGTTTTGTATCTTGTTAGTGTATTTAATTGGGTCTGAAGAAGCGGAGGAAACACCACACTGTGTTCTCTGCACATGTCATTTCTCTTAAGTCTCCATATATGCTGCTCCTTGTTCTCATTATTTTTACTCCATTTCTCCTACATCCTTGTGCCATTATATAACAGATCTATAAAATGACGCTGCTACTGCCGCTGCTGCTGCTGCTGCTGCTGCTGGAGTAAACTAGGTCATGCAGGTATCAGATTTGTTTTAGATGGTTTGGGCTGCCCAGTCTGCAGACATGAAAGAAGACGACCAGATTCAAAGGGAGCAACCACAAAGGTGGGGCAAGTGCACGGGCATATACCTGCTGTGACCCACTGAGAGCTGTTATCTGACACTTTAAAGTAAAGAAAGGCAGATTTCAGGGGTGGGGTATTGGGTGGTGGGGGGATTCTGTGCAGTCAGTGTCAATACTTTTAGTCGTCTGTTTGTGTTTAAATGCCAAACAGGGGAGAGCAGGCGTATCTGCCTTCATATCTAAATATTGCACAAGAGGGAAATGTAAAAGATGAAGTGGTTTGTGTTTGATGGCTCTGTCATTTCGGCAGAGACGGGGATCAGAGTGAATAGGGAATGTACAAGTGTGCTACAACAGGCAGACTATGTGAATAAGACACATAAAAACGTGTTTTTTTAATTACCATCAGATAATCTTTGAATGAAATGTAAAAAAAAAAAGAAAAAAAATGAGCAATGGATTTTTTATTCTCCTCTTTTTTCCCAGATTGCTGGGAGTACAGTGTGTGATTCTCTCTCACAGGGAGACTTTCCTGATTGTGAAATATACCAGCATGCCTGTGTTTCTCCCCCCTAAAAAGGTTGTAGAGGTTAACAATATGTCTCAGCACAACATTTGTCTCAAGCAGTGCCATACATTGTGCTGATGGAAGACCCTCCCTCGTGCCACACTGGTATTTCCAGTCCTGGGGTTGACTGAACCAGGAGGCTATTGTGCTCCAACTCCTGGCCCCGAGCCATACACATCCAGTCTGTCATCCATTGATATGCTTGGCTTGCCATTTTATAATTCATATTGAATGCTTGAATCCATGGCAGGGCAATCATGAATTATCAGCTAAACCATGGGAGATTCACAGATGACTGGTCAATCTGTGTGGTGAGAACGAGCACACAGGGGGGAGAAAAATCGTATATATCAGTCGTACAGGGAAATCCAGCCCAACTGGAAACTTTTCAAGAAATAAGGCAGGGGTTCATTATCTCGATTGAATGGGCCTTTCTGAAGATTGGGAGCCATATTGCGACAGATAAATCATCACATATATCTCTCTTTTTTGCTCTTTTTCTGTTGCTAATCCAGTTCTGTCAGCATTTTTGCCACAATCAATCTAGCATGCAGCCTTTTCTGCAAGCACACGACACATATCCCTGCACAGCATTACCTAACAGTATTCAGTTTTTTCCTTTGTAATAGCAGAGAAGCTGGAAAGTTTTGAATCATAAGAGAACATGAAATTGAAATGAGCCAGAGTCATATGAATCTCCAGGATCAGTTTTTCACTCAGAGGAAATGAAATACAATATCACCCTTGATAGAGTCATCCTAGATTTATTGGAACAGCGATTTCCTGAGTATGTTTTTTGGTAAAGCAAAAAGCAGCAGGAATGTTTTCCATCCAACGAGCAAAGAAGTGGGAGGCAACACTCTTTTTCCTTAAGCAGAGGGGCTTCTGCTTCACTGTGTGTCTTAGAAACAATTGTAAAAGTTCCTGTTGTACGGCAAGCTGACGAAGAAGCATTCACTTTAAAGAACCAGGAACTACAGGTTCCTCACTTTCATTTCATTAGTTAAGCCTGAAATCTCACTTGCTCAGAGCATCACAAAGCCGTTCAATTCACACCCCTTTAAGGTAGCGAGTTGTATAAACACTCGATTAGATGCCTACCTCCCTCTTCCTTTTTTTTAAAAATGCTGTCTGCACTTATTTATAACGTATAATAGATGAGTCCAACCTGCAATCACAAAGTAGTCCGCCTCAGAATCTCAACTTTGGGATTTGCTCCATGTAATTCACCGCTTCACAGGAGGGTTCAGCTGTCATAACAAAGACATGCATTTAATCTTGAGAGGAAGCAGAGAGGTTTCAAATAAAATCAAGTCTGCACTATAGAATGCTGTCGACTTTTCTCCTCTCTTTGTGTTCGGGGGGCAAGTGTTTTCCAACAATGCGAATTAGGTTTGGAGGAGACAAAAAGTATTTAAGGACCTGTCGGATTTCGGTGTTCAATGTTCACGTAATACTTTTAAAGTAGCTTGGAGCCATGTCAGAACTAATTTTGTTTGAGCAGAAAGCACAAAAGCTAAACAGACACTAAAAAAGGCAGTGGAGTAAGGCAATCAAAGCAGTTTGTTGCTGGGATTAAATACCTGCAGCAGTGCTCCAGCTGCTGTTTCCTTAATTGACATATATTTTAAGCATTAAAGGGAGCTTGATTTTGGAGTCAAATCATGTGGGTAAAGAAATAAAAGTGCCTTTTTGAACAAAAAAAAACCTCACTTTCATAAAAAGAAAAGGAATATACAATTGTAATTATTCACTCAAAACTGTTAGAAAAAGACACATTTGTCTCTACATGTCTCCCCTCCTCCCGTATGCGTAATGTCTGCCTGGGTCGTACATTTTCGTTACCACCGGTTATGAAGCAGTAAATACTTGTTAAACCTAACATTGGAAGTGGGTAAAAGATGGTGATCGATAAAAGAAATTGTGATGGATTTTGTAAATGTGCTTTTGTGCGCTTTCAGGGATTTAAATGTGTGTGTTTTAGCGTTCGCACGGATTCGACGATGTGTCAGAGGAGGAGAAAAATTGTCAGGGGGATACTGATGTGTAAATATAAGATGAAACTGGTTCCACTTGGTTTATCCTACCAATGGCTTCTTGTTCATTTCACTCACTTCTGCGCGGCTAATGGTCATATATGATTCGAATCAGTGTAATGATGTGTGTTGGGTCTCTATGTCTGCCGGCCAGCTCTCAATATAGGACATGAATGCAGCTCTGTTGCATTCACTGTATTAGTAATCTCCTCAGGGTGAGAGAGCCTGTGCCGTGGAGCATGACCACACTTTTTTTCTATTTTTTTTTGTTAAGGAATTAAATGTCACCTCAGGGTGGGTCACCTGCAAACAAAAGGCCACCAGCCGATTTGCAGGTATAAACAGTCTCCGATAAGGAAGCCCTCTCCTGCCGTGCAGGAAATTGAATAAGTACGCAGCGAGAAGAAAGTCGTAGGAACAGTGAAGCACAAAGAGCGTTTTTGTTTGCCTTACGTTATTGGTATTGACCCCCTCCTGTACCGCGTATCCCAATTGAGTGTGCAATGCACAATGGACTCATCAAAGATGAGGGGGCAGGAAACTGTCCGTCATCAAGATCTCCCCATCTGTGCATCTCTTATCAGCGCTCCTGTTTTCTGCTCGCATTGACCGGAATGCTGGTGGAAGGGAATGGGGCAAGGTCATCATGCGCAAGTCAATCAAAGTGGTCAGTGTTCCAGAGATAGCAGGGGGTTATTGCCAAGGAATGTGCCTGAATTTTTTTTCCCCCAATGACTCGCCTGGCAAATCACTGAGAGAACCCAAACATGGCCTCTCCTTGTTGTGCCGTACCTCAGAAACCTAACGGTAGGATTTTTTAAGAAAGTGTCCCAAAACAATACATTTTCATGTTTAAGCAATGAAGGCCTTTAAAGACTGTAGACATTACTATTACCGTAATTTTACCATCACAGGTTAGAGCAAACAAGGCCATAAATAGAGACAGGCCTCTATTTCTATTTAAGCAAAACAGTCTACTAGTAGAATAAAGAAAAATTCAATTTTGTGTCTATTTGAACCTATAAAATATAAGGTTCATTTATTGAAAAACATATAGTTACGTTAAGTTATACATACAGAAGGAAAAAGACCCGCCTACTAATGGCCTATATTAGAGGAATTATGGTATTATGGAGTCACAACCTACAGAAAGAGGAGATCAAAAAAGTTTCCTATCGACAATCAACGTTGGTTTCTTTTATTGTGATTGGAATCATTGGCTAAACCACTTATTCCATGAGTGATATCTCCACCTATGTATAAAAGCATGGAGTGTCTGTGTGTTTGTGTCTGTGGCTCTGACTGTCAGATCAACATTAGCCTATGTGTCCTTTTTTGTGGATTTTTTCTGGATGGATATTCAAAACATCATCATTATTATTATTAAAAGTTAGAATTTCTGGTGTGCGGTGGTAGAGTGCTTGCCATATAATATATAACAAACATATATAGAGGCTTATTTCTTGAGCAACAGACCTCGCGTTTAAGTACCAGATGGAGCATTCCTCTGCTGCATGTCTATCCTATAGACCTATCACAAGGTTATCTTGCAGCAGCACTTTGGTTACAGTGTGAAGCTCCGCTGTGACATTTCTTCCTGCAGCCAACACAAGGTATTGCAATGTCACTCAAAAACCACACAGTAAATTGTTAGACAGTTTAGCTGCTACACAGGCTACTCTGTTAGCTACTTAGTACATTAACGGACACCTAAACAAATCAAATTATCGTGTAAGTCTGATAAACTGGACATTTAAAGTACATGTCACGTGTTAGCTCAAAGCAAAGTCGAACTAACAACCCTGAGATGATGTGGAATTGAGTTATTCACGTCCGCTCCTATAGCCCGCACTAAAAGTCTGTGCCAAGCTCCGACCTGGAAGCCAAACAGGGTGTAAAATGTAAGCAGAATAACAAACCGGCAGAAGTTGGGTAACTTAGTAAGTAGAGCATACTGAAAGTGCAATAGGCACCAGGCCAGTGTACCTCCTGGTTTCTAACCTGCTAATTTACCCAACTTTTGACTTTGTTGTGCAATAGTAACAAGCTAAAGAATGCATATCGCTACCTATTGTAGTGACCCGACTTTATTATTTATTTACCTCCCGTACATATATACTGGGACAAAGACAGTAGTGGCCCTAACTGCGCCTGTAAACATACTAACTGTTGGCTCCATTTCTGTTGGCATCTCTTTGCTTTACCTTCCTAAAAAGCTGTGTGCAAGTGCAGATTCAGACTGCAACATTGGCGTGACTGACAAATTGAACATCTGAAATGTCATTTTGCCAGATGTGAAGGCCTGTGCTGGCGCAAGCGTGTGCAATCTGGAAAAGGGAGCTGAAGCAGGATGGACATTGTTAGCAGGCGCTTAGGATGTTTCCGGACGACATTACTGACAAGAATCAGCCATTCATCTAAACCTCTATAGGCATCGGCCTCAATTACATTAAGAAAAGGTATTTAAATGAAGCGTGGTGAGAAACTTTCATCAAAATGAAAGCTCACATTATTTGCTTCCCCCTAAACCAAAGCCAGAAAAATTACTTGTGTTTCTCAGTGAAACACAAAATAACACCATTTAATGCTTAGACATGAACCGAATGTTGCACCTCACCCCCTCATCCGCATGAAAACAGCCTCGACTGCACCACTCCACCCACTCCGGCGTGAGTGGGTTCCGTTTTGAAGACATGAAAGTACCGAAATGGACAATGAAAGCGATAGTGCGGCTGTGTGTAGGAAACCAAAGCGAGGAAAATGAGGCCTGTGTCTCCTATCAGAATGGTCTGTCATTATCGCCTCAGGGCCTTGATCTCTGTTCCTTGTCATTCTTGCAGTCTCTAGCTCATTATTCATGTAATCCTTGTTCCAGTTGCAGCTTCTCCACCCTGTATATGTCATCCTGAGTAAACATGCCCGGCCACGCTATTTACAGGCAGGGCTGGGTGGAGGGTTGGTGATGGGTTTATTTCGGAGGGTAAAATGCAGAGATTCAGCCCCAGCAAACAGGAACAGAGAAGCAGGCATGTGATGGAGGCAAACCCACATCTTCCTCCTCCTTCTCCTCCATCGCCACCCTGAGGGATGCACCTGACTTTTTCTGAGACGTCTTCTTAATCGGAAGATCCAGCTGGGGTTTAAGTGCAGGGCTAAAAATGGGCTTTAAGGGGAGTTAAGAATCACTCTGGCGAGATCAAACCTGTGAAACTTGGGAGTCTCTTTAAGTCACCTATTTCTGCTTGTTTCATCAACTCTCCTGGAAAAGAAAGAAACGCAACAATATGTTAGGTATTGTACACGCAATGAACTAATTCTGTCACAGTGGCCCTCTCCTAGGAGCGTATATTTTTTTTCATTCATTCATCTTCCGAGTCAAACAGCTTTTTTTTCTTTTAAATGTTTAGCCCCTGTGACAGTTATTTGTATCTTTATGAAAGGATTGTTTTCTCAGTAGACTATATAGTACAAGGTGCCAAATTATACTTTGCTTTAATCCAAATGATGTGCTGAAGGATTGAACATAAGAAGACATTAGATCTGGTAATTTGTTGAGCTCTGTCGAGTCCTTCAACTGAGTTCTTCCTGTCATGACATATTAAGCACTGACCCGCTTTGCATTTAGAGGATTATATATATTAGTAATGTAATGATGCTCGCTTCCCTCGCTGGTGTTCTTTGATGTGCACCCACTGGGTCAGAGATCATCCGTCCAATCGGTGGAGGGGAAAAAACCTTGATTCTCGCGGCCAAATTAAGACACAGTGCCTTCCACTTTTGGGCTTCTTCTTCTTTTTTTTTTCTTCCTCAGCTCTCACTCCCCTGGGAGAAATTCTTCATCTGAAGTCTTCTGCAGCTGAGCCGGCTGTTCTGCAGAACCGAAATAATCCACCGTGTCCACTGTGCATCAGTTGTGGCAAAACTTAAACATTTTCCTTGCGTTGCGAAATCCCAGACAGTGATTTCTGTAACATCCAAACAGAACAGCCTGTGCATTTCAAATGTTTTGTATACATTGTGTATATTTGCCATTTTGCCATTGTATTTAGGCTGTCTTTATCCTTAGGAAAAATGTAATACTCTTATAAATTAAAATAAGACCAATGAGGCAAAAAAAACCTTAACCCGTGTGTACTGCCAGTTCTGCTTATGGTCCTGCTTTACTGTTGAAATCACACATTATGATTGGCTGTATATCAGATATCAGAGATTTTGTTTGCACTACAGACTACTAACTGAATAAACAAATTCAGATTTTGCAATTGTGTAGAGAAAAAATATGATGATTAATATTCAAATGTCATACTTTACTTGTCTTTGTGTCTTCAAACTCATACATACATTATATGTAAAACATAGATACATTATATGTTTGCCTATTTTGGTTTATTGAGGACACCCAAATATTCAATTCTAGTTTAAGTTGCAATGTTGTGCTGCAGTCTGAAAGTAATTCTTCCAACAAATGTCAATGCCTATATATATATATATTATATATATATATAGACTGTGTTTCCATCATTTATTAAGAAAACGTACAATAAAATTCAAGTACAACCCACAAATGGAATTCATTAAGGCAAAAAAATGCTGCAAACCTGTGAAAAATCAGCAGTTTTCCCTGTCTTGACAGCAGAAACCTAGTTGTGTCTCCAGCATTCAAATCTCCTACCAACTGTCTCCTAATGCAATAATCATTATTAAGAGTCCCTCCAAGAACCATTTTTCCTGCTCACACCTTGAATGTGACACTCAATAAAATATACAGTGCAGTACCCGAAACACAGGAATTCTCCAGAGAGCTGCTTTCAAAATTAAGGCCAGACGAACATCAGTGAGCAATTGACTTTGTCACAGACAATATCCTTTGAAATTTAGATTAGTAGGTTATCTAATGTTTGCTAACAAACAAAAGACTACAAGGAAGAGCATCATCATTACTCTGCAGAACACACCAAAGCAACCCAAAGAGATCCATCACCTATACCACATCCTCTCGCAATTTACTGCAATGACCTAGTAAATACATGTAATACAAGTACACTTTGACTTTTACTTTGTAATAGGACATGGTATATATACTTTTTACAATGTGTTTGTCACAACTAAAGATAAAATCATTTCTGTCATGACTACTTGCTGTGAAGTATGCGGTATTATAAACCAGCGATCAGTGTTTGTTACTCTTGTTTGACTTCTTTTTTTAATGTCTCCCTTGTATCTGGCACATCACAACACAAATGTTTTCTGCTTGAAGAACACCTGCTAATGGCATATACAGATTCAGGAGAGACAAAAAATTCATTTCAAACACATGCCCCACAGTTGGACTGAAACACAGAAAAGGGAATATGCCCCCGGATTAAATTATTGCAGCTAAGCAGATGGCTAATTAAGCTCTAAAAAAGATGCACCGGTGCGGGGCAGGGTTCCTTAGCTGTGCTTCCATCAATGAAACAACAAAAAAAAAGACTGATGCTAAATCTACAGTTTTCTAAATAAGATGGTTCTTCTTCTTTTTTAAGAAAAGTTATGGTTTAAGAAAAGAAAAATCACCATTCAGGCTCCTAGAAGTGAAGTATGGCTGCGCTCATTAGAGCTCCATGGACACCATTTCCATGCACGCAAAGTTTGACAGACCTGCAGTGCCTGGTTATGATTGCCAAGTAAACACCCAAAGCGATAATTGACATGCCTCATTTGACACATGTCATTTGATGCTCCTACGGCGCACTGCAGGCATCAGATTTGAACACCATGGAACTAGCAGAGAGTTGTCCTATCGTCTTTCTATTCACGGCCGCATTCGTTTAGGAATAAGGAAAGGAGAAACGCAGTGGAGCCTATATCGGAGTCTATAAGAGCGACCCGCCTCCACGATAAATCATCTCTTGAGTGTTTACGGTTATTTATTCATGCTTTAGAAGATAACCGCCATGAAATAATGAGAAAATAAAGTTTTATACCTATAATATTTTATTCACAGCTTTGTTGTCTCCACTGCTGCTCCCTCAACCAAAATCAAAACAAGGCTGGAGTCGAGTGTCAAGGCAGTTTGATGTGCCTCATAACGCTTGTTGGTGGTGTTGACTCAGCCACTGAATACAATAAAAGTGCTTGCATTTCGACCTTAATGATTAGCCAGTCACTTTTGGGGAAGGGTTTTAGCAAACTGTCATTCATTAGAATAAGCCACATGTTGAAAAATTCATGTATTTTTCCTCACACTGCTCGCCTAAAAGAGTAAATATTACACACATGCATGCTAGGTGACAGCACCTAGCATTCTGTAAATGGACCAAACTGAGTTAAGAGGCAGCATCAGGGTTTATTAAGCGTAGCCTCTGCAATATGACAAATCCTTACTCTTAAACCTCTTCAACAACATGGAGCATGTCATTCTCTCCTAACGCCAATTGCTTTTTTTTTTTCTAAGGCAAGAAAACATTCAGTGGAAGAATTAGAGCAAAGGCCGTGGCCATGAATACAAATGGTGTTTTTTGGAATTTAAAGTATGAAAACACTGCTCAATTCATGTATCACCAGAAAGAGAAAAGGGATATGATGACTCAGAGCGCTTCGCCCAACCACAAATGGACTCAGTTCTATATTGCCAGTTTCTATTTCAGAGTACTTACTGTATATCGGAATCAAGAGTGTCTGATAGCAGTTGTCTGGGAAAAGGCGGCAGTAGCCCCGGGGTTTGTGGTTTTGTCTGACACCGTCTTTAGAAACAATTCCCAGCAAGGTGGGCCAGAGCGGGGACTAAAGTGTCATGGGAAACGGTGCTGTGTGTCCAACTAGATCCTCGGTGTTTCTCTGCGTTTCGACAGTTGAAATGAAATGTGAGCTGCCGCTGGATAGCGGAGAGTTCTCCTGGTGTTTGTCCATGTTTGAAAAGCAGGTGTTGTTTTGCGAATCCCCAAATCTCCGTCCTCATCTCCCACCTTGCTCCTGTGTGCCTCTCACATCTGATGGGCGGTCATGTACTGCATTCGTGAACTCGTATCGCACATTTAAGTCCGCAACACTGGCTGCTTTTACAAATTAGAGGATGTTGAAATGGAGATTAGGACTGCAGTCGTTGGGCAGTGTTGGCTACTTGTTTGCAAGCTTTGAGGCATTAACATGGTCAGTTAAGTAGATTTGCATTTTATTCAACACACTGCAGTGGTTTCTCAAATATATATATACTCTATATTTAAATGTTCATCATCATACACTTTTCCTGGGTTTTATTTGAACTTTTAATTTCCCTAACAAGATATATTTATGCCTTTTAAGTACCAAAAATCTCCAGAATAGGTCTATATCTCCTCTCTGAAGGCTCCTCTTGGGAACTCAAGAAAGAACAGGTCGTTTTGTGCCTGTCTCATCAATATTAATGAGCCTCTCCTCTGATTGGCTGATTTGAATGGCTGTGAACAGGGAGGGGAGGGGGGGTGTAACTGTATAGTTGTAACATCACAACCTCACAGAATTCCTAATGGCTCCTTTTTAGACACAGTTACTGAATACAGGCTATGTGCATTCCAATGTTTATTGAGCATTTTGAAACATGTAGCAGTATTTATACAATACATAGGCCTGCTTATAATCGAAAAGTATTACAAAAATTCACTAACTACAACATGGCAACTTTAGGCTAATTTTATTCCATGGTCAGCGATGAGAGAGCTCGACTGAAAAGATCAGAAATGCTGCAGTCAAGAAGTAAGTTCCTGGAGAAAAGAGGCAAAACACTGATTATGCTTTGTTCCTTATATAATGAATTCAAATACATTTTTTCAGTTTTTTGTCCTACTTTATGAATTCCCATTGAAAATCTTAACTCTGCCAGAGCAAAACATGCCGTATGACCACTCTGTCGCGGATATTGGATTATAGAGGCATCCCCTGCTGTTGGAGGCGAAGCTTGACTCTGAGATCGGTTCTTTCATGCAAAGATGTTGGCTACCAGTAATATCAGGAATAAAACAACATAAAAAGACAAACAATCCTGAAGTGCTCCCGCTGTGGCCACGGCGGGGGCACTCTTATTTGACTAAAGGCTACACCCTCCTTTATCCTGCAGAGAAAGCGTCCCTGTCAAGCCCGGGCCCAGAACAATGGGGGCCAGCCCTGGGGAAACAGGACCATTTGCATGCAGCTGTTTGCTGTTTCCAGGACCACAAAGGCCAATCAAAGGAACCTTAATGGAGGATGACAAGCGTCAACCAACGCCTTTGCTCTCTGTCTGTGCCAGCTCTCGCCACTCTGTCTACCCTCCAAAAATGGCCCAGTTTTTTTTCTTTTTTTTTTTTAAAAGCACTGATCAAACATTCCACCGTTTTTTTTCCCTTCTTTTTTCCCACCGTCTGATGTCCCGAAGGCAGCGGGGCTTGTAGGGTTAAAGAAAGGCTGGTCACGACGCTGCTCTCAAGAAAAAACGACGCTCAGAACAACAACAGGATGAACCTCGACATTTGTGTTTTGGTCTGGCGCTTGCGGTCACCAAATGGCAACGCGTCGACACCAGCCCGCCGTTATCTTTTCATTTTGTCTCCTGGGGGGGTTAAAAAAGCCACAGCAGAGTGCATTCTTGTGGACGGGTACAGATGCACCGATACCAGCCACTGTGCCACTTCCAATTTCAAGGGTGTTGATAGAAAACAAAATATGTATTATAAGTGGTGGTGGGGGGGGGCATTGTCGCCAGTGAATTATAGGCTGTCAACTGGGCAAAGGAGAAAAAAACGTCCAGATCGCAACATATTGAGGAGCGTTCCCAGCCCTTGCCTTTGCTCTCTTGAGCTCAATAGAAGGCTTAGCAGGCAGGTCAGGGGGAGGAATCTGAAAAGCTACTTTCCTCAGAGTCACTCACTGACCAGAATGCATGATAAGGCTCCGTGTCAACAAGGCCAGGAATAGGGATCACAGCCAATTATAGCTCAGTCAAAGTGGTTACCATGGCAATTTGTCTAAATGTTCTATATAAAGCATTGTTCAATTCCCCCCCTCTGATTGTGTAACTTAAGGTTAATCGGCGGCACAGATAAAAAAGGCGAGCTACGCCTCTTTTCATTTCTTTCTTTTTC
Organism: Eupleurogrammus muticus; assembly: GCA_036785175.1. Taxonomy (NCBI): domain Eukaryota; kingdom Metazoa; phylum Chordata; class Actinopteri; order Scombriformes; family Trichiuridae; genus Eupleurogrammus; species Eupleurogrammus muticus. The sequence goes on along the minus strand of JAYKQN010000014.1, from coordinate 12,328,010 downwards.
CGACAGACAGGGATCGTGGTATGGATTTTTTTTTTTCTGCAGTTTTCTTGACACCGTTTTCCCCCTGCAGCTGGTACCCTTTCTGTCGCAGTCTTCAACTGCTGCAAAGTTGAAGCAGTCAAACAAAGCACAGAATGAAAGATGAAAAGCTTTTCATGCCTCCCTGAGACATTGACATTTGTGCAAACAAACAATCTCTACACCCCTCCCCACCCCTTCCGAAATCTCGCAAAACTTGTTCAAACCGAAGAAAACCAACATAGAACACTACCTGCTGGTGCATCCAGAAACCTTTGTTGTCACAAGGCTTTCCCAACTTAGCTGTGCTTAAATACCAAGTTCCCTACAGAGGAGCCTACAGTTGGGATCCACCAAGAATATATATTCCTGTGAATATATGTCACCCTTTTTTTTAGACAGATTTGTCATTACTTGCCCAATTACAAGTCGACAAGATGGTCATTAATGACACGAGACGATTCGCAGATTGGAGAAAAGGCAATTTGTCCTTTAGGACACCAGTACAGTCCAGATACTCCCCATAATTGATGTAGTGTTAGCCTATGACCAGAGAGATCTATACAGGCGAGGGAGGAGGAGCACGGCAAGGCACAAAGCTAATCAATCGCTAGGCCTCTTGTTGACAGCAGCATGCCATCATGCCACTGCGGTTTGATAGATGGGCAGAGTCGCCAGTGGCACCGATGATACAAAGCCAGTCGGCACGCGTCTATGCATTTTTTTTCTTTCCCAGAGAAAAGACAGCTTCTCCCTTAAGAATTTTAAAAAAGCCCTTGTGAAGTGCATTCTTTCTTAGCCGCGATAAACCCGTCACTCCTTCCATGAGCGATGGCAGGCGGGAACGATCATTAGTCTCGCAATAAAGCCGGGGCGACTCCGCTCCCGCGTTTTTATCATCCACCATTTCTAGACAGGTTTTTTTTTGAAAGGTTTGGGTAATTGTCGCGGTTATTGGAATAGATGGAGTGACCCCCCCCCCCCCCCCCCCCCCCTCCCTCCACTTATGGTTCGGCTATACTGACGTGTCCTAATGAGGTGATAAACAGTCTGGTTAAGCCGAATCTAACGGCTATCAGATAGATCATTGGATTCTAATGAAATGTCTACTGCCAGAACGCCGAAGAATTTATACCATTAGTTTCCTATTTTGTTATACTGCTACCACTTCTCATGTGTGTGGGAGTTTGTCTTAATATCAGACTTCAACGTTATATTTTCAATGAATGTTTTACAGATGTCTGTAGGTTTTTTTTCTTCCTCTTCTTTTTTTCTCCCTCTGTTTGCCAGTGTGATATTTGCAGACTGACATAGAATGCCATTATAACTGAGTCAGGCACAGCGGGCTGAAATGACTACCAGGCATGTGGGTCGGGGGGTTTCGGGGTAGGAATTTCAAGCCGGAATCACTTCAGCTTTGAGCAGTTCAAACAATGCTAATTGCGTCAGGCCTCGACTGTCAAAAGTGTGAGGATAATTAGAGTGAGGGGGTACTGTGAACCCGGGGTGGTAAGTGTTAGTACACGACAAAGCTCGGGAGCCAATGGCAGCACGGACAAGGTAACGGACTGAAAGGAGGGCTAATTAGGAGAGAGCGGTGCAGAAAATACAAATGATACAGCCGCCTTCTTGGGGGCCCGGCATTGCTGCAAACAACCGTGATTATTGACAGTTCAAGCAGCGCCCAGCCTGCACTTTTTAAATGGAACACATTTGCATGTTCTACTTAGATTTTAAGTAATTGTTTTCACACAGCTGTAGACAGTTACTTTTTTTTTTACTCATTTTAACAGATCTCAGATAATGGATAACAGATCCCCCCCCCATTTTGTCACCTTTAGATCTGCATATCCAACCTATTTGTGCCATTTTTTTACTGGGAAAGGGGAAATACTAAGGAGCACGCTATTTCGATTTGCTTAAAGACAGGGTAATGTTTGCGTGAAATAGTTCACTCTCGTCCCAAAGTAGAGCGATTTGGCAGCTTCGCCATCTGCCGTGTTCGCTGTATAGATTTTTCCTCCTTTGTGGAATCCAGATAGTCCCCTCTTCGATCGCAGACACTGTAAAATGGATTATATTAAACTCTGTTCTTCCAAGATTCGGCCTTTTTGTCTGTCTTGTTTTACTGAGCGAGTAAAGCAAAAGAGAGAGAGAGAGAGACAGAGAGAAACAAATGAGGGGACTTATACGAGTGTAAAACAAACTATTCTCCGTTCAGATATGTTCGGCTTTGCGGTCGATACAGTTCTCTAGGTGGAGGCCTTCCCGATGCACTGTAGCCCTTTTTTGTGTTTGCTCAAGAATTTATGAGGTTACCATTGGTCTCCGATGACTTAGATTTGATGTCTTAGCCAACATCCAAGACCACAGAGAGATGGAGAGATGGACTGCTCCGTCTTTCTTCATTCCTGTATCGCGTGTAACGCTCCGTCTGTTTGAAACTGCTGTAAACATTGGACCGCTGCTGCCTATTCCGTTTGTGCCAGCGGATTTGAACTGCGTGATGTGTGGTCTCTCATTGTATTAAGGCACTGATCCTTTTACCTCATTAATTTTATCTTTTTTGGTAGTTTTATTTGCTCAAACCTCTCTCTCCTCTCTGTCTCCGTGCGTCTCGCCCTCTGTCCAGGGTTCAGCCGGGCGGCGCTGCCTTTCGGGCTGGTCAGGAGGGAGCTGTCGTGCGAGGGATACGCAATTGATCTCCGCTGCCCGGGGAGTGATGTCATTATGATCGAGACGGCCAACTACGGCCGGACCGACGACAAGATCTGCGACGCTGACCCGTTCCAGATGGAGAACGTCAACTGCTACCTCCCCGATGCCTACAAGATTATATCACAAAGGTAAAAAAAAAAAACTAAAAAAAAACGCTTGGGAGGGGAGGGATCTTATTTCACCAACATAACCAGGAGCTGAAGAGGTCGAAGTATGAACCTATTGGGGGCTGGGTGTGTGTGTGTGTGTTTCCCCCCTCCGTGCCTAACATTTCTGCACAAAACCCTGTTAGAAAGTGATCATCCTGCTCGTGCAGCCACCTACACACCGGACAATTAATCAACATTTCACACCCTTTCTTAAACCTTTTGATTCCCTTCATTTGACCCAAGATCACGTAGGCGTCGTTCTGAAAATTCCAGAAAACTGGGGCACAGGCTTGTCCTTGACAGGCAGGAATCGACACCCGCGCACCGGAGCTCTTCACGCCAGCTGTGTGTTGATGCCGCTGTTTGAGTCATAATCAGCGTAGCTCAGAGAGTCTTGGAGTCACATGAACGACCCCCTTTTATTCCCAATCTGGAACATTGGGCTCGCTTTGTTCAAACACTCGCGCTGCATTGAAGTGGCTTTGCCTCAGGTAGCGAGCGGCGGCCATCATCGCGCCTTTTATCCCGGTTACCCTCTCACAGGATGCCGCCTCGCTGTCAAACGACAGAGCGGCAACGCTCCAGCTTCGACGGCTGCTACCCCAGAGGTGTGTGTATTTTTAAAGGGCACCGGATAACTCATAAATAGTAACTGGCGCAGTTTGTCTTCTGACATGTTGCTCCATCCTAACCCAACCCCTCTAAAACTAGCTCCTGCACATCCATCGCCCACCATCGCAAACCTCTGGGGTTTCCCCTGGGCTTCAATCACTTCTTTATTTGCTCCCGTGAGACGCAGCCCCACAGGAAAAAAAAAAACCTCAGGAATAGATCAAATTCTCCTGTCTTAGGCTGTGTTTCACAGCGATCCAGCATGACGAGGCAGCCCAGGGGGACCCCGATGGTGGCGGCGTGTTGTTGGAGGTACGGCGGAAACAAATCGAGCTGGCATTACAGATGAATGCATTTAAGGACTTATCAGATGGGAAACACAGTGCAGCAGTTTGTGAATCTCACAGACATGATATTACTACTCCTACAGAAAGTTTGCATGGCGGCAACTGTTTTATCTTTTGCTGTGAACGTGGGTTTTTATTTCAGCAAAACTATTGGATGGTCACCACTAGGCTGCAACTAAAACCATTTCTGTCAATGAAATGATTGAACAATTAATTATTTGAGTCGAAAAATAGTGTAAAATGTCAATCACTATTTCCCAAAGCTGAGGATCTAACCTAAAATGTCTTTTTTTGTCCTGACCAACAACCCAAAGATCATCAGTTTACTTTTATAGAAGACTAAAGAAAGAAGAAAATAAGCAAATTTTAGAATCTGTAACCAGAGAATATCTTTTTAAAATGACTCAAAACGATGAATCAAATGTCAAATAAATGAACGATTAATGTGAGTGGATAACTAATTGAATAATCGTTGCAGCTCCAGCCTGAAGTCCTGCCCTCTTCATAAATTTACAGAGTTCCAGTACCTCAACCCTCATCAACTTTTGAGGAGACAAACTCTCACAGGCTGAAGCCACATTTATCTCCATCGAGAATTTCCCTGAAGAGCTCTGCAGAGCACCCAGAATCGTCCCAGTGATTCAGACGAAAGGAGTTGAGCTCCTGACAATAATTAAGGTTGATATGATCATGGGCAATGTTAGAGTAGGCACAAAGCTTTACGGGCCCTCGATCAGGCGTCCACCAGTCTGCAGCAAAACTAAAACGAGGAGGACTTATTTTAACTTCATTATATTAAGACGCGATATGCTGCCGAAATTGGGAGAGATTGGCATGAGAAAAATATCACCACAGACAGATAAACACAGATATAAAATAGGATTAGCAACAGGGGAACAGGGACAAGTCAGTTTTGTGAATTGTGATAAAGCATTCATCAACAGCCCCTGTTTTTTCTTTAAGGGGAAAAAAAGAAAGATGAACAACATCAATGTCAAAGTGTATTTTTTATCAGGTACAATGTTTATTTGTAGAAAAGAGGTTGCTTGAAAAATGAATGAAAGAACTGATGGAGTCTCAGGTTACTAGGCCTGTTTAGTATTCAGGTGATGATTCTGCCTAAGGTGTGGTAAAAATGGAGGACATATACAACCTTTTTCTCCTACCTGGAAGTAAAACTATGGCAAAAAAGAACAGTAAAATGTGTTGAATTTGATCAAAACTATTACGTTAACCCCCAACTACTTGGATAATCACTTATTCAATTTGAGTCATTTTAAGAAAAAAGTCCAAATAGTCTGGTAACAACCTTACAAATCGAATTATTTTCTGATTTCTTTAGTCTATAATAATAAACTGATGATCTTTGGGATGTGCACTCTTGGTTTGGACAAAATGAGACATTTTAGATTAAATCTTAAGCTTTAGGAAACAGTAATTGACATTTTATACAATTTTATGAACTATTATTGAACAATTATTCATTTAAATAATCAATAGATAATAATCTACTATAAAAATGAATTATTAGTTGCAGGTCTAATACTAAGTGTATTTTATAATTGGATTATTATCAGTGGATGAACCTGTAAGTAGCATAGTCAGAGCCAACTTCAGCTACTTAAAAAAGCATTTAGATTAGTTTTGTATGGAAAGCATGGTAGCTATAGCTGTCAATTAAATGTAGCGTAGCACAAAGGACACATTTCATATTTCTCCCTTTAATGGCATGGAAAAAAAGATGTACAAAAAGGCATAAAAAATGAAAAGTACTTCAAAGTTGTAGTACAGCACTTGAGTAGATACTTCATTACTTCCCACCGCTGGGAACCAGTGTCAGTCAGACTTATAAACTCCATACGCTGAATTAAATAGAGGATCTCACCGAGTGATTCTGTCGCTCTCATCTGCTGTCAGTCTTTTCACATTTTGATGGAGTGACCCTTCTCCCGTCGGCAGCTCCCTGGAGCATTCGCTGCAAGGCCGGGCCCCGTAAAGCGGAATCTGCAAAGTGCGGCCGCCACCGTATTGTCAGTGTTTGTCTAAAGCATCATTGAGGAAATTCGTTAACATCCAAATGAATAAAGAGCCACCGAAAGCCTTTTTTTCCCTTTTATTCACATGCAATGTTTAATTATCCATTAGATGAAAAAGGGGAAGAAGGTTTTTTTTTGTTTGTTTGTTATGGAAATGCATAGATTTAGAATGCAGCAGGAGAAGCCGAGTCTCTCTCTGGTTAACGTACAAATATTTACATTTTTATTCATTACTTTATCAACCATCCTGCGGACTGAAAGGTGCGCTGGCCGTGTGCAGGCAGCACAATCCCATTTCTGCAGCGACAGAAAAGCCTCTTGAATTACTAATGCTTCTTTGAAAGTCATGTCCAATATTGAAATGTATGTCCAACTTGCATGACTTCTACTGACCTTCTGAAATATTTATCTCAGGCTCGCAAATTGTTGAATGTCCTATTTTGGTGCCAATTTTTTTTCCTCCCTCCTTGCTCGCCTCTGTTACTGCTGACATCATTTTCAATCCCTCCGCAACAAGAGAGCTTGATTGAAGTGGAGCCAATTCGACCCTATACAGTATTTATTTACACAAACTCAAGTCTTGTGCTGTTCCCCCCTCCCTACCTCTCTACAGAAACATCTGCGGCTAACTTTGGAAAATTCACACATCACACTTCTTAATTCTATCACCGTTTTCATACCAGAAGGCGAATAACCTTCTCTTAGAAAAAAACCCGACACGTTCACGTTTTGTCGCACCACACGCAGAGGAGGGAGCTGCTCGGCTCGCCAGAGGCCACCATTCCAGTCCGCTGCGTGTCACAGCCACCTGTCGTGCGCGCGTGTGTGTCTGTGTGTGCGTGCGTTTTAATGAACGTCTTCCCTTTCAATAGCGGTATGAAGACGCTGTTAAAGGAAATGCCATTGCTAATTCCTAACATGCCTTTTAGCTGCTCTCTCCGTTCTGTTATCCATTATCGCATTCATTCATGTTCGTTTACTCTCCCTTAATTATTCATCCCTCTCTCTGTTTGCCAAGGTTTTAAGCTAGAATACATACAGTATGCGCCGGGGCTGGCTGGAATTTCATCAAGAACGTCCCCCCTCCCCCACTCCTGTCTTTTAAAATGTTGTCTTTGCCGAGTATGGGTGGTCATGATGAAATCTCTGGTCAATCTTTTTTTGTTCTAGGTGCAACAACCGTACGCAGTGTGTGGTTGTCACTGGCTCTGATGTCTTTCCTGATCCATGCCCTGGCACCTACAAGTACTTAGAGGTCCAGTATGAGTGTGTTCCCTATAGTAAGTATCGCCACCCAAATCTCATACTGAGCTCTGTGTGTGTGTTGTGTGTGTGTGTGTGTGTGTGTGTGTGTGCGAGCATGTGTGTGTGTTCATGTGTGTGTCTGTAGACTAGACAAATGTGCTGTAACTACAGTTTGTTTTGCAGATGACACTTCAACTCATGTGGAAGGAGAATAGTATTTATAATGAAAGTAAATGTGGTAGCGTGAGCCTGTTCAGTCAAATGGTGGAGGGGAGGGGGGGTGATCAGTTGTAAAAATACCCAAAATCATTCAATGCTGAGGACATATGTATGCAAACAGACAAAAGAGTTGACACATAACATACAAAACTTTAAACAGTGAACAAACAGATAAGCTAATGAAAGAGACTCTAATACCCCCAAAAGTACAAATAACCTTTGTATGTCTCATTTTTAGTCAAAAAACACAAACCAATGTAATACAATTATAATTCTGAAGTAGTGCTGCAGGGATTACTTGATTATTGATTTCTTGCCAACTATTATATTAATGGAAAATTATTTAATAATTTATTTGAATCATTTCATGGAGAAAATCTCTAAATCAACCAATAATACATTCAAAAAATGTGGGTTGTGGACTGTTGGTCTGGACAAAAAAAGACATTTTAGGGTCAATCTTCAGCTTTAGGAAACATTGATCAATACTTTATATCATATTATGGACAAAACATCGAATGGATTATTCATTTTAATAATCAATAGATTAATCTACTATCAAAAGAATTGTTAGTTGCAGTCCTATGAAATACTAGTAATGTCCATAAGTTAAATAAATGAAACTTTTGGCTGTTGTCTGGTTATTTTTCTCTCTGAAAACCAGTGTCTGTGTTCAGCCAAATATTGTTCTAAAGAAATTAACTTTGTAACTGTGTGTTTTTTGTAGTCCAAAAGGTTATACTTTATTAAACCAGAGGGGTGAGAAGTTATCTCGCTGATTGTGTTGATATAGTAAATAATATATTATATATATTTGAAGCACCACGCTGCATTTTTGTGTTGGATTTGTCAGCATGTGGAGTAAAATAAGATGTATTTAAACGTAATGATACATATTTAATCATCTCATTTTCAGGTTGAAGCCGCAAGTTCTGCCCATGAAAATTATAGTTGATGCTGCTGAAAGCTAAACCTGTTTATAAAGCTTTGATATTGAAACGCGGATTCAAAACTGGATTTGTTTTTCATAAAATCTTATGAAACCACCTCCCCGTCTATCTGAGGTCCCTGCCTTTTGTTTGTGGTGCTAACAGCGATTATAGTGATGACAGAAACCCAGCAGAAAATAAAAAAAAATCGTTCCCCTGGATAAACCGCAGACCTCCACTGCTGCAGTGCCGCAAAAAAACTAAACAAATAACAAAAAGCAACATTTGCTTCTATTGTATTTGCGAAGGTGGCAGAAATTGCAGAGGCAGATATATTTCCAAGCCTCCAAGCGTACACAACCAAAACTTTCAGCATGGCTAGATTCAAATACTGGGGATAACTGAGAAAATGTGTTTTCTCTTAAATTGGGCGAACTTACCCTTTAAAGTGTGTTACTGACAGACTCAATGTCTTTCATTTTGATAATTGAGGAGAAATTTCCAAATGAAAGGGTCATTGTTCGTGTCCCATTAGCACATTATGTTCGGTTAAGTCCAGTTGAAGCGTATTACAGGGGTAAGACAGGAAGGGATTGGAAAAAAAATGGTAAAATCGTGAGATCATCCTGCCTGTTTTCTCAGATTCGCCCAAATTCCTGTAGGCAGTCACGGATCTGCTCCGGCCTTTCTATTGTGTAAATGGCCCAATAAAATACACTGTTGAGTTTTTAAAACTGCACTGTTTTAAACACTGTCTCTCTGTCGGATTTACGTTAATCTACATTAAAAGGTTCCATCGGAGTAGTACAGATCTTGGCCTCCACCTGTGAAAGTACTTAGCATTTGAATTGATGAATTGTAAACATTTTCCGGAATATTCACTCTTTTTTTTCTTCTTCTTTCAAACAGACCTCCCTTTCACCTCCTGTCCCCGTCCTCCCCCCCTCTCCCCGACTAACTCTTTGCTCTCATTTTTTTAACTTCCAATTTTTCATATATTGTCTCAAGCTCCCCCCCACCCCCTTCCTGACACACACACACACACACACACACACACACACACAAAATGTATGCAGCGTCAACAGTCCACTAAAGAAACTCCATATTAGGCAGACTGTTCATCAGTCATCTCATGCACTGTTGCTCTGTTTGGCTCATTTAAGAGCTCTGTCTGTAACTTTAACACCGTGTCATATTTTATGTGTGTGTGTGTGTGTGTGTGTGTGCGTGTGTGTGTGTGTGGGCGAGCGAGTTTGGAATCGACTTCTGATTTGTGTTTGTAAAGTTTGAACAAAAATTCCACCCCTCAGTCAATATATGCCAAAAATAACTCCTGTGCTGTTTCTCTAAGAATGTTATCCATCTAAATACAACCAGGGATTTAGCTTTCTTTCTTCTTCCTTTTTTCCGCTGCTGCCACTTAGGAGAAGCATTTTTTAGAGGGATTCATTGTGCTTTTACAATGGCCGATGGGTTATATTGTTGGCAGATAAAAGGTGGTAAGGTTGATATTTTAAGTCACTGGAAGGCATGGCACATAGTTTTTCTCCAGTCATAACATCTCTGTTTTTATATCCTAGGATGAGAGGCTGTTACACTAACAAACACGCTTTTCTTTTCTTTTTTTTTACCCCCCCTCAGCTCTTCTTTCCCCCAAAGCAGCGCTGCAGTTCATCTTCATGGTCATGTCCTCCAACTAATTCTTCTCTTGTACCTGATAGTTGACTCATGATAACCTTTCTCTCCCTTTTTTTGCACCCTTTTTTCGCTTTCTTTTCCAATGCCTGAAATAGAAGTGGAGCAAAAAGGTAAATGAGTGGTCTGGTCCCTCTCCCCCCCCTCCCACAACCCCCCACCCCCCTCCCCTCCTGCAGTTCCTTGTTCTGTGGTGTTGAGTACAGCTCCCCTCACGTCTCCTCCTCTTCCCCCTCCCCTTTCTCTCCTGATTGCCTCTCCTGTCAAATGTTTTTTTTTTTAAAACCCCTTATAGGAGGATTGCTTTGCACCCACGGAGTCCAAACGAATTTCAAAACAGATTTTCAAATGACACCCGCAGTCCATCTCCTTTTTTTTTTTCTTTCTCACGACGTGAAAAGAAAACACCAACTGTTCGGTGTCGATTTTTTTTTTCCCAGGGACTCCTATTTAGCACCATATTAACCCCTTGGAGAATGCACAGTCGTCGATATACCTTTATTTGGCTCGGTCTTAGTTTGCTTGGCCCCCCGAAACCTCTGCTGCAACCCCATAGCACGTGATGTGAAACAGCAGCGATGGCTGAGCGAGACTGGCACAGGTTGTAAAAGAACAGCCTCAATGGGAAACAAGAATTCACGGCGTCCCTTTTCTTTGCCCAGAACCAATTAATTTAAAAGCGTGTAAATGGGAACCGTGCCACTGCCTCCCTCACCCATCACTGGTCACTCTTGTCTTTCGCCACAGAAGTAGTGAAAATCCTTTTACCACTGTTGTTCAGTCTATTCCCCGACCTCCGCTTCCATTCTCCCTACCACCTCCTCTGCTTTGCTGCCCCCCCCATCCGACAACCTGTTGTTCACTCTTATCACAAGATGGGAAGTCTCTTCCCTTTTCATTTTTTTTGTTTGTTCAGTTTTATTTACGACCTCAGTCATAAGAGTATGCATATGCAGTGTGTCCCACGTACCCAGCTGTTCATGTGGCATTCGATGTCAAGAGACATGGTATTTAAAAGAGAGAGAGAGAGAGAAGACAAAAAAGGTGTCTGTCTACTTTCTACTTCGCCCATTTCCCATGTCTTTCATTTGCAGGTTTTTTTTTCCGCTCACATTTTATTTTGTTTGTCCCTGATGTAGCGGCAGACCCTTGAGATGCGAGCCTCTCTTAACCTCACATTTCTCATTCTGAATAATCACTCTTGACATGTTTCTTTGTTTTCTCCCCCCCCCTCCTCCCCTCATCATTCATTATCAGTAGCGCAAACTACTTATAGTCCTGCGAGTATTCCTCCAAAATTCACAGTCCCTGATCCTTTCAACGCTGCACTCGAGTTGTACAGCAGCGACAATGTGCTACGTGGATTTGAGTTATTTGGCGCTCACCCGTGTTTTCTTTCTTTCACTCTCTTCTTTGTCCACCAGTTTTCATTTGTCCCGGGACTCTGAAGAGCATAGGAGACGCCACCTTCCTGTTTGAGGCCGAGCAGCAGGCGGGGTCGTGGTGCAAAGACCCGCTGCAGGCCGGGGACAAGGTCTTCTTCATGCCCTGGACGCCGTACCGCACCGACACGCTCATCGAGTACGCCTCGCTGGAGGACTTCAAAAACGCCCGGCAGACCACCACCTACAAGCTGCCACACCGCGTGGATGGCACCGGCTTCGTGGCCTACGACGGCGCCATCTTCTTCAACAAGGAGCGCACGCGCAACATCGTCAAGTTTGACCTGCGAACGCGCATCAAGAGCGGTGAAGCAATCGTCAACAACGCCAACTACCACGACACCTCGCCATACCGCTGGGGCGGCAAGACGGACATCGACCTGGCGGTGGACGAGCGAGGCCTGTGGGTGATCTACGCCACCGAGCAGAACAACGGGCGCATCGTGGTGAGCCAGCTCAACCCGTACACACTGCGCTTCGAGGCCACGTGGGAGACGGCGTACGACAAGCGCTCGGCGTCCAACGCCTTCATGGTGTGCGGCGTGCTGCACGTGGTGCGCTCCACGTACGAGGAGAACGAGAGCGAGGCAAGCCGGAGCCAGATTGACTACATCTACAACACCAAGCTGAGCCAGGGCGAGTACACGGACATCCTGTTCCCCAACCAGTACCAGTACATCACAGCTGTGGATTACAACCCGCGGGACAACCAGCTTTACGTGTGGAATAACTTTTACATCCTGCGCTATGACCTGGATTTTGGACCACCGGATCCCGCCGAAGGTAAGGCGCCGTCACCTGTTCTCGTTCAGCCTCAGCGTGTTTCTTCCTATTGTGTGTTTTTGCAGCGTGGGACAACACAGGCCAGCCGCCGCTTCATTTTGGATGCAGCTCAGGTGCAATGAAGGGGGAAAAAAAAGGAAAAAAGAGGGTTGTGTTGGCCGTCTTGGGGAAAGGGCTCATTTGCAGAGAGAAATTACAGATTCACCTTGGAATGAGGGATATCTCCCCACGGGATCGCACCGATACAAGCCCCCGCTCCTTTATTACCATGAGGTAAGCCGAAGCACTCGCTCCAGCTGAAGCTCGGACCCTATCAAATTCCTTAATCTCACGCCTTATCCAGAACCATTATGAACACTGGCCCCCCCTGAACTTCCCTCTAATGCTCAGAATGTGTCTGAGGTGTATCGCACGCAGCATGACACAAGGTTATCCTTATTCCTCCCTCAACATCGGCTCGCGTTGCCATGGCAACGTCGTCAACTTAAGGGGAAGATAATCGCCTTTCCTGTTGTGGCGTGATGTTTTTCAAAAAACCGGCAGGCCAACGCGTGCGTAAGTAACGCGACCCACATGTTGAATGGAGGTATGGCAGAATGGCTGCAAAGGGAGCAGGATTCCGTCAGGCGGTCAGAAAGCTTCTATTAATCTGTGAAACGCTCGGCAGCGACACATGTGTCATCAGACACGGACCTGACATCACGCAGATAATGGGCTTAATTACCTGACACAGCCACTTTATCCCGCAGAGCCGCGCTAAGCCCCGCCGCGCCTAGTGTGGAAACGCTGATCTTGACCCGACTCCACATTATGTTTGAGTCTCAGGTTGCCCTCCCCCTACTCCACCACCACCACCACCCCCCTAGAGCGCTGGTCCAGATTAGGTTATGATTTTTAACTTCTGGATATTCGGGAGGGGGCTGCCAGCGGGAAATGTGATTCTTGACCCAAGCTGTTCAAGTGGTGGTGGGGGGGTGATGTCTCAATGGAGGCTCTGTGCTCCTGAACTCTGACCCCTTGTCAACACGTCTGTTTGTTTTCCTGCCGTTCCCTGGAATCCCCCCCGGCATTGATAACCCGACACCGCCGGCAGCTCCCTGCCCGAGTCTGCTGGGTCTGTTTCGCTGAGCAGTCAAAAGCCTCAATTAAGAGTACGTTAGAGAGGAGATATGAAAAATACTCCAACTTTAATGAGTTCTCCAAGCATGCAAACTGCCTGGTCAACTCCACGTCCTGATGTATGTAAATGTAATTAACAACTGAATTATCATAATTACCCTCCTTATAGAGGCTTGGGGAGAGGAGGAAAAGTGGCTGTTCCAGAGCATTTTTGATGAGGGGTTTAATGTGCCTCTCTCAGCTACTGCGATGCCTCGGTAAACAGAAAACGCCACATACATCGCCACTTTCGCCGCATTCAATCAAGGAACCGAACGGGAACCACAGTTGTTGATTTTCGCCAATTATCACGAGCGCCAGATATCCTGCCACCATTCCGTTATTGGAATCCAATCAGAAACGCATCCTTGCAAAACTTGTCACGCGTGGATCATTAAATTTGTTTTATGGCAACACTAAACTGCTTTTTTTTTTTTTAACTGGAGAAAGAGAAAAAGAAAGAGAGCAGAGGCATGTCGAGATGTCACAGTAGTGGTGTCAGGTTTGTGAATGTCACATGGGAATATTTTGTTTATTTGTGTGTTTTTTTCCCCCTTTTCAGATCTAGAGTTTCACATCTTTTAACTTCTTTACTGTATAGCTATCAGGATTTATTACCGCCCATGATATGGTTTAGAATTAAACAACCTATTCTGCAGGGTAATCTAATGGTGCTGAAATAATGTCTCTCTCTCTCTCTCTCTGAAACTGAGGGGCACTTGAGACATAAAGGAAATTAATTGTGCCCATTAAGATTCATCGACCACAGAGTTACCACAAAACACCAAAACCTAGTGTATTTCTCTTCTTCTTCTTCTTTTTCTTTTGCATGAAACACAATGAGGGTGTGTGTTTCCACCGCTTTCAAAAGCATCAACCTTGGCTCAAGTGCCGACAGGATTAGGGAGTTTAACCGAACCAATGAAAGCAGAAAAATAATTGGCCATAGCAACTTGTGAGTATTTCCTTTACCGCGTGTTGAGGGCCCGGACCACTGCACTTTTTTTTATTTATTTTTTTTTATTCCGGTCCCGGTTGAGGTGATTAGCTAAGATAATTCCCCACAATATTGATCTTTTCGTTTATTGTTCCAAACAATTCACGCGCATTTAAAGAAAATGTCTTTGCTCGGGCTAATGCATTGTGAAGACAAAACAGGATTAATCAATACTCTGAGAAGGTGTTCTCCTCAGAGGACTATCTAAAACGGGTGTATGCCAATAAAAAAAAAAACTCTGCAAAACTTCGAAGGATACTACTGATGTTTTCACTGTGTTCTACAGAAAAAAATATACACACATTTATACACACACACAATCAGAAGAGCCGGTAATTGCCAGGAGCAGTTCGTACAAACAAGGGGAGAAAGGAGAAAATTAATTTGTCTTTGAGGGAGCATTGATCTGAGGCCTATAAGACGAGAGGTATAGAATTAATGGCTTTTGTCCAAAAGCCTTTGCCGCTTGGAGTAATCTGGTAGCAGGGAACACAAGTGGGCTCTACGTCGAATTGAAAATGTCAAGCAAAACCACTTCTTTTTATTTTTCCTCTCTTCATATCCTGCATGCCACACATATCTATCATCGCGAGGCCGATGTTTTTGCTCAGCCATTTTGCGGCTAAGCCCAGCTGTGCACTTTGGTTTGCTTTTTTTCCCCTTTCCTTGCTTTTTTTCTCCTCCCCCCCTTCCCTTCTGAACAACGTCTCCAGGTGAGCCTTGGAGACGGAGCGCATTTATAGACGTAGCGTGCACTAAGCCTTTGTTCCACCCTCTGAAGCATGAAGTTCAATAACAGCGATGGAGACTGAAGTCAAGGGAGTCAAGAGATTTGAAAAAAAAAGCCCTTAATTGTGCGGCTTGTTGCCATCTCCTAACGCCGGCAGGATTATGTGGACATTATATGAGCGTAGAGGACGTTGGAAGTGTATTTCTGTCCGCGCATATATCTTCCTGTCTGTCTGCATGTGTGTGTCTTTATTGTGTGCCGCTCTGCCACCTCTCCTCTCGTTGTGACTGGGTATGTCTGCTCGCTCCACAGTGTTCGGTTTCAGGCCTCATAAATTACCCCACGCAGACACAGGATATGTCCAGAGCAGAGCTTTTTCTGTCTACTGCTCTTTAAAGAACGCGAGTCAATAAAGCGGCAAGGTCTGTGAAAACTATTTCTGAATGACTCGTTTCTTTTTCATCCGCGGCACTAATGACACATTCCTTGTGTGCAGCGTAAGAAGCTGCATGTGAGTCGTCCTCCTCGGGCCCTTCGCCTTCCACGCGGAACCGTGCGCGCCCCCTTCACATTGGCTGGAATGAAGCAGAACAGCAGGAGTGCATGTAAACAGCCTAATGTAAAATTCATGTCCTGTGGGATTTGATTTCTCTGTCATTAATTACCAGCAGTGGCTCTATGTAAAAAGGGAAGAAAAAAAAAACAACTCAATGACTCTTACACTGTTTCTATCCTCGGAGACAGGTCTTGTTATCGAGTCAAGCTGCTCAATGAATAAAGACATCATCGTCATATCCTTTATATAATTCACAGAAGAACAATTGAAGGGGCCGGCCATCATTTACTATGCGAAAAACAATACTGGACGTATGAACATAAATATTGCAATTAACAAATAAATTAGGCACCAATAAGCAGACAATGAATATTACAGTATAGCAATAGGTTGACCGGGATGGATTACTCACAGACCTTTATAACCTTGAGTGGGAGTGTTTAAAACACTACATTGATAATGATAATGATGATCATGATCACCTTTTTTCAAAGGCAAAAATGCAACAAACATGCAAATATGAACAACAAAATGAATGATTAACCTCTTAAGATGCATTTTACCAAGGGGCCTCATTCATGACAATAGTTAAGTTGTTGGTTTATACGTGCAAATATTAATGTTATGGTCTCAAAGTTATTTTCGTATCTATTGTCACCATGCATGAGCTAATCAAAGCATGGGGTCGGATGATAGCCAGCTTGAAAGACAATGAGGATGCACTACGAAGGTCACCTTTGCTTTGTCGGGCAGCAGTGGAAATGGAAATTTCCAATGATGAAGCCATCTAAATCTGACAGCCAATAGCCAGGGATTTTTGATGCTAATCTGCAATACCCTCGATTCTAAGCTGAACACGTCAGGGTGTTGTTAGTACTGTATTTTCATGTCTATAAGGCGCACATTAAAGTCTTAGATTTTCTACGGCACGCCCTATGTATGTGGGTAGAAGGACGTGTGGCCATAGATTGTATATAAAATAACGGGGATGTGCGTTATGCAGAACATCATTGTTTTAACAACCCTGAAAATGGTAAAGAGACACGCTTATAAAGCACACTGTAAACTAAAGGCGAACACCTATCAGCTGAGTTTCCGCAGGTGGCACGAGTTGGAGGAAAGACTCGATCAGTGGATCATGAAGCAAAGAATGAGTGGGAGAATCTTTTCAGCGGTCACCATTCGACTAAAAGAAGTAAAGCTAGCAGAAGAAATGAAAATTTAACATTTTCGAGTTGATCCGTCTTGATGCTTTTGTTTCGGTATGATTTTTCCATCTGGACCTGGACTATGGTAGCACAGCAACTTCCAGCAGATTATAACGCGTCATTTAGAGAAGCCGCACGACACGGAAAGTAAAGTTGAAAGTGAAGCTGGCATGTTTGATGGAGATTTAGCTGCTGTTGGAATCAGAAACAGAGGATGAGGACTTTGATGGTTTGATTGATGACATTACCCTGCTCTATTTTTTAAATACACACACTTGTGCTGGTTTTATCCGTGTGTTTTACAATGCGTGCAACGATTAAAAAATGTAAGTACTTTGTAATCAATACTTAAATAAAGCACAACCAAACTCAGTTTTGCTCCCGCTCTATTTTTGGATATATCTATTTCTGTATATAAAACCCACGCCCTATAGTTAGGTGTGCCTTATGTGTGTGTTAAATACAGTAATGACACACACAACTGAGACTGCGCCTTTTAGTACTGGTGTATTGGAGTGGGGTGATGCTTAATGCAAAAAGGTTGAAGTGGATTTGATTTTTACCATGGTAGTGTTTCCCAAACAAAATATATAAGACATCAAGGCTGGGACTATATGCTAGGGTGCCCGATTCGAATATGTATTAAAACTCCATGGAAGAGTATTAGGGTGACTGAAAAAATGTAAGGGGTAGAATTCTTTTATTCATTTCAGATAAAAGTATTAAATTTGATTTTAAACCCCAAAATTCAACAATTCCGGGATCAAAGTTTGTTCGTGATACATGTAACAAAAGCAAGAAAAAAATATATATATATATATATATTTAAAAAAGCTGTATATATATATATATATATATATATATATATATATATATATATATATATATATATATATATGTGGGCTAGTGTATCTAAATAGGTAGGTCATGTGAGGAAGTATTATGATACACTGCAGTATTGATTTTTTTTTATCCCACTTCTATAGGACGTGTGTGTGTGTGTCTATACATCCATGACTGGCCTGCTCAGGTGACATATCGATGTTTAAGATCCCTCGGGTTCAGAGTCAACTGTGAGAATCAGCATTCTTCCTCAACCTTTGTTACCAATCAGGTTTAATAAATAAAAATCAGTTCCCTACCATCATGGAGTCACTTCAGTGGTTCTTAACTGTGCTGCAACAATTATTCGATTAGTTATTGATCACATTAACCTCTTAAAAAGCACCCCTTTCTTAAAAAAGGCAAAAGAGCCCAGGTTAACAATGATTAAAATAACCACATCTCATATAATTTACAACTGCTTTTCAAGGCATTTAATTATAGATGTCACACATATATTTATGATACAATAGAGATTGGTTGAATTTAAAATGTTTTTTATTCCAAAGTGGTGTGAGACAATAACAT
The DNA here is from genome assembly GCA_036785175.1 of Eupleurogrammus muticus. Lineage (NCBI taxonomy): Eukaryota > Metazoa > Chordata > Actinopteri > Scombriformes > Trichiuridae > Eupleurogrammus > Eupleurogrammus muticus. Next base: position 12,309,758 of record JAYKQN010000014.1, on the reverse strand, counting down.
TGGAAATCTGCTGCTTATTTGTTTGCATATCATACCAGAATTATATATTATGGTAACAAAAATAATATCAACTACTGATATATTTAACAATACATTTATATTTAATAATGATGTATTATTACACAATAATATGTGTAAGTAGTAGAGAGACTATCAGACAGTATTCTGGTTTGAGCAGAAGAGAATGATTCACATTCATTCTTGGGTAGAAGTATAGATACTAGGGTTTTAATAGTTCTGTACAAGTTGTAGTATCACCTCAAGCATTTTACTCCAGTAAAGGTGGAAAAATACTGTTTTTCAAAAGTAAAAGTAATGAAAAGTAATTGCAGTTGCCTATATGATCTCTAATCACTTTTTGGCAAGAGATATTAAAGTTTATGTGTTGAGTGAGTTAAAATCTAATAGCACTTAAGAAAAAGAAGAAGTGAAGCAACCTTTAACTCCAATATATATGAGCTCTCACCACTTTTTGGCAAGAAAAAATGCATTTTATGTGTTTTACTGTCTTTTTAAGAGTTTAATTTTCAGAGTGAAAATGGGCCTGGTTTGCTTATAATTTAGGGCTTAGAGCAGGTCAAATAATGCACTTTCTGGCAGTTTTCATTATTACACGCTGGAAATAGGAGTAGCAGGGATTTTTTAATGTAGGGGGGAGAAAATACACATAATTGTTGGAAGTTGAAAAATAATTACTCCCATAATGCATAGATACCCAAAATTTCTACTTAAGCAAGGTATTTGTACTTAGTACTTATAGCCCTATATTTACCTCACTGTTTTCTTGCCTTGTTATTATGGAATTTAGTCACGTTCACAGCATCAGAACATGCATAAAACCCAATGCCACAGACACAATGCCACAGCTGTTGGACAATGTAAAATGTTCCCTACATTTTCTGCGCTTTGGCGAGGGATCGCTGCTAATGTCGTTTGACGATTTAACCGAACAGTTTATTTCATATTTCCTTTCAGTAGTATGTGTCTATTTGTTATTACACTGGGAGGATTATCCTCATACGTGATTAATCTTAAAACAGCTTGATATGGCTGCAAGAGGCTGATACTCTTATTATTGCAGTTTATGATCCATATTCTGATTTGTTTGACCAGGTAGATATAGTTTGTTTGTGTGTATTATTTGAGATAAAATGTGTTTTTTTTTTCAACAAAAGGCAAGAGCAAACAGAATATCTCGGCCTCTGATCATCTGATTACGGTTTAATGTTTGTTGTCGTCTATCCAGCAGATACCTAAACGCGTCCGGGGCGGCTTGAAAATGATAAAACTAATACGGCTTTATCTCTGGAGTCTTGAGTAATCTTCCCACGTAATGACTCTCCTTCCTTTTTGGTTCTGTTTTAATCTGCACACTCTGTTTAGAAGTGCGCTCAATCTCCGGCTCTTCCATTATTTAGAAGAGGTATTATTCAGCATATGGCAACAGTATGCCTTTGGTGTCAGATTGCCCGTAAAGAGTGAGCGAGAAATGGCAGCTAATTGGTGCGGCTCTCTCTCTCTCTCGGTTGAGTGCTAACAGTATCAGAGGACGCGGGGCTCTTACCGGAGGGGAATTTGCTCTTCGCAATCAAAAGAAAATTGCAGCGCTGCTTGGTGCAGAGACATCAAAAAAATAAGCCCACGAATGCATCGACATCTGACAAGTGCACATTACTGGATGCAGCGCGTGTTGCACATTTGATGTTCCTGATGTTATTCCCAATCAAACTCTGACACGCCGTCCATAAACATCCATAAAGATTGTATCTTGTCTTTGATTTAAAAAAAAAAAAAAATCACCCCGTTGACATGTGAGCACCCCTCCTGTGAGCATCACCCCCCGACTGCATCCACAGATATCCGCTTTGTCGTAAATCAGGTGTTTTACTGGAATGAAAAGAAGAAGGAGTGGGAAAAAAACACAAACAAAGCATAAGATTCCCCTTGACCGGCTGATGAGTGCAAACGTGAATCGACGGGGCTTTTGTTGCCATTTCTGTCTCAGGAGATGGAGCGTCGCGCCTGATGACGGCACTTCGGGCCGGTATCAGAGGACACAGCTCGTAACTGAAGGAGAATTCGCTTTTCACGATCAAAAGATACAAATAAAGAGCGCAGTGTCAGGCAAGTTACTAGTTACTGATGTTACTATCTATGTAATGGATTACTTATCACAAGGTAAGCTCGCACATAAAGAAATAACAAGGGGCCTAAGCACCGACTGCAGTCTTCAAATCGCAGGACGCTTTAAAAATATGTGTCAAAATACCATTTTATATGATGAAATATAAATGTCCTGACCTACTTGATGCCATATGTGTTGTATATTTGATGTTCCTGATGTGTTCATGATCAAACTCTCAACACGCGGCCTATAAACAGCCACAGAGATCGCCCTTTAAGTTAAAAACATCGCCGACAGGGAGCCTAATTAAGGCGATAAGATTTCATCTTCATCAGGATCCTGCCTGAAAAGCCTGAACACGAGAGACAATGGCTAATTGTCTCCTTGCCTGAAATAACAGACTTTTTTGCGCCTGGAAACAAAGCTAATTTGGTGCCTTTTTGTAGACGCATGTTTCTAAACTCTTATTTCCATGGGATTGTTTTTTGTGTGTAAGAAAGGACCAGAACTGATGACAATTAACAGTAAATCTACTAAATAATTTCTTCATTTCATTCCACATTGTGTCCATGTTGACTATTGGTGGGCAGCCCTGGTTGACATTGTACACATGTTTGTGACATACATACTCTTATTGATTAGTTATGATCAATTCAATCAATCAGGAAGGTAAGCAGCAGAGTTATTGATCATACCTGTTGTTACAGCCCTAACAGGTATTATAGATGTGGAAAAACACACTTAGTTTCTCTTCTTATATTCTCAGGAGTGGAGGAGTTTGCAGCTTCTCCAAGCTTGATTGACCCACTAAGGAAAACGTGCTATTCGAAAAGAAAGAAACGCAGGGACTTAATTGAATATTTCTCGTTACCGTATGATAATTTGTACTAAAAAATGAGAGGCAGGTGCTCGGGACTCCCGGCCCGGGCTCAGGAGCAGGTTAATCAGGCGATGCTGTTACAGGCAGATGCATATTAGGGATTATATCAGCCTGTGGAAAAGCCAGCGTTTGTTCAGGTATGCAGAGGTTTAATATTCTGAAAACCCAATTACACTTGCCCTTGTATTGCATTATATGCGTATATTGAATCAGCCGAGTCAGCCTATGAATCATTTCACTTTCTGAGTCAATAGAGAATTCGTCACCGATTCTTCATCACAGGCAATAGATAATGGAGTTGAAACGTTTTCTTTAAAACTCAACATTGTTTTGTTAGAATTTTTCAACGAAATTGATTAACTCTTTATTTCTTTATTAAACAAGTAAAAAGCCAAATAAAAGGAAGATGTTTTCTGCTAAGAAGGGCATTTTCCAATCATCTCAGGTCATTTTTTGTTCAATCTCCTTGACAATGTTTTGGGGCCATTTGTGCATGGCCTTTGTCTAATTTCATTCTGTATATTAAAGCTGCAATGATTAGCCAATTTATTGATGAGTTTCCAGCTATTATATTACTCATCAACTATTCTGACAATCAATCAATGGATTATTGGATTTGAATCATTTTCAAGAAGAAAATGTCCAAATTCCCCAGTTACAGCTTCTCAAAATCTGATTATTTTGTGGTTTCTTTAGTTTTCTGTAATAATAAACTGATGACTTTTGGGTTGTGGACTGTTGCTCAGAACAAAAAAAACATTTTTGGTTACTTTATAAGTATATATTATGTTATATACTATATAATTGAAAGGATTCATTGATTAGATGTTTGGTTCATAAAGTGGTGTTTCCCAAAGCTGAGGATTCATTGTAAATCATCTTGTTTAGTCTAGATCAACAGTCCACAACGCTAAAATATTTAATTTAGCTTTGAATTGTAATGAAAGCTCTGGGTAGCAATATAGGGAGGAGTCATGATACGGGGCCTACTCTGTAGCAGGATGATTTTATTTTAGTAGCAAGAGCTCTACCTCTACACCACAGCAGCAGGCCTATGGGAGTTTAACTTTTAATGATAATAATTATAATAACAATGTTTTGAATAACTAACTGGGGCCTTTCTGTGTGAAGTTGGCATGTTCTCCCCGTGTCTGTGGGGCTTCTCTCCATATTCTCCAGCTTCCTCCCACAGTCCAAAAGCATGATTGATTAGAGAGTCTGTATTGCCTGTAGGTGTGTGTGTGTGTGTGTGTGTGTGTGTGTGTCCCACAATAGGCTGGTGACCTGTCTGGGGTGTATCCTGCCTCTCACCTGTGATGCTCTGGGATTGGCTCTAGCAGACCCCTGTGACTCTTAATGAGGAAAAAGCGACTGACAGACACACGGATAATTAATTGTTGCAGCTCAAGTCACAACCGTCCTGCCCTCTTTCTAAATTTACAGTGGAGTCCCAGTACTCTCGTACAGTAACATGCTGCTGACAGTGTCTCTACTCCTTGGTTTGACTACATCGGTTAATAAGACAGACTCCCACATGCCGAAGCCCCACTTATCTCCATCAGAAAATAATCAGATCTGAGAAGCTGGAAACTGAAAATTTTGACATTTTCCCCTTAAAATTATAAAGATTCAATCAATTATCAAAATAGTCAACAATTAATTTAATATTTGGAAACTAATCGATTCATCAACTAATCATTGCAACTCTACACTATAAGTGGATATAGAGCCACAAAGCAATTACCTCAGCTTAGCATAAAGACAAGAAACCAGTTTTTAAACCAAAAGCGCTGGTTCCATAATGAAGCAACCAGCAAATAATCAGATTTATGTAGAGGGGACCAATCATTTTAGAGATTTTTTTTCTTAAGAAATTATTCAAACCCACTAATCAATTCTCAAAATAGTTGCCAATTGATCTAGTAGTTGCAAAAAAAGAACCAAAGCTTTGATTAAAAAACAATAATCAAGCGATTAATTGACTATCACTAATCACTAAGTGATGGTTAGCTGCAGCCCTTTCCAGACCTTCATAGCCGAGCATGCTAATCAATCTCCACGTTTTCAGGATCATCAGCTTATCATGTTAACAACACATGTCAGCTGTTCCGCAGCCACGTCGGCCGGGCCGACCTGTGTCTGTGTGGGTGACAGACACACAATGGCTGAATGAGTGTAAGGTAATTAGCAAGGGCTCCTGCCAAGGGAAAAGGTCATTGAGTAAAATGTCACAATTCACCCGCACTGCAGGGCAGGCGGTGTGTTTTTTTTTTGTTTTTTTTATCTCCCTGCCGTGGCCTCTCGTCTACTTTGCGAGATATCAGCTTTGTAATACTCAGATATTTCACTGGCATGAAAAAAGAAAAAAAAAGATCCCCCTGACAGTCTGATTAGTGTGAAACGTGAAATGTGGGCTTTGTCACCATTCTCTCTCAGGAAATGGAAGATATGTGTCTGATGATGGAGTGTCAGATAGCATGATATTGCGTTTTCCCAGAAGCATCCGGGGAACGTGGAGACAACACTGTACAGCAGAGCCTGTTGGGGGGGAAGCTGCTTTTATCTCCAAATGCAATCGGGTTTGTTGGAGGCTAAAATACATAATCATTCATGCAGGAGACGAGTCATCCTGTGTATCCATCTGGACACACATGCACATCACAAACATCCACTGTGTGTTTTCTGTTTCTGCTCATGTTGACTGCTCCTACTGTATAAAATTTATAGATTTCCTATTTCTGCTTTCATTTCCTAGTTATCCCCAGGCTCTCTGCGGCGGGATAGCCATCTGTGTGCGTGCAGGGATTTTAAGCAGAAACACACCTGACCAATGGAGCAAACCATTCGCACACACACACACACGGGTGTTCACGCTCTCACACAGACAAGGCTCGGCAACGGATTGAATACGATAGAATCGCATTATTGCTGATGTGATGCGTGGCTTTCGCTCGGAGTGGCACACTTCTCATATGCCACTTTAGCAAAGTGAGCGAGATGAACCGCGGCACGGCGGGCCGGGGCGGGGGGGAGTGAAACGCAGGCAGGCTTTGTCTTCATTGTTGACAGTTAATCAGCTCAAGGTTCTGACTCTGTCGGGAGAGAAATCACTTCAATGTCAAAGGATGCCCCTCCACGGGTGTTTGTCTTGTTTATGGGGTTAAGTACACTAAAAACAGCAGATAGATAGCGCGCGGCTGGCAGCCTCGCCTTGATTTTGTTCCATGAAGGACCCTAAAAGAGGTTACGAGTGAAAGCTACATGAAGTTTTTATTCCCAGGAATTATGGGCAGCAATAACTCTAGCAATATCAACAAGCCACGGGACTCACAACAGTTGAAGTTCCCCCGCTGCTGCAGGCGACGGGAGTTCAAGGAAAACCGGTAGATTTACTGGCCGCGTGTGTCCTGACGGCCCCTCTCCCTCTCTCTTGTCCCCAGTGCCGACTGCCGAGGATCCGTCCGCCTCGTCAGTGGCGCCCAAGAGTGGCACGGTTGTCACCACCACCGCGGCGTCTACCGCCAGGGGCCAGGGCGACACCACCGTGGCGGGGGCGGACCCCCGGGACGGGAGGGACCCGTTCGAGGATGCCCGCGCCCCGGCGACGTTGGAGCCAACAGTGCCAGAGCTGGCGCCCACACCCCGCCGCTTCTGTGAGGCGACGCGCAGGAGAGCCATCGACTGGCCCCAGACCCACACCGGAACCACCGTGGAGAGGCCCTGCCCCAAAGGCACCAGAGGTACGCCCCGCCATATGTTGTGATTTATAACGCTGTATTCCTGAAATATATATCGAGTTCATTTTTGACCTTTTGACCTCCTGCGCTACATAACTTACACAGATGCTAGTACTATGAAAAGCAGTATAACATTCTATATATCTATAAATAGATTTGACTTCTGTAACTTTGGTCTCGGTTGTCATTTTTCAAAACGATTCACAGCTGAAAATATGATCACTCACTAACTAGTCATAGGCAACATTATTAACTGATATAAAATAGTATATATCAATATATATGTTCTGGCTCGTTGTCTACCATCTGCAAGTAATGACTATTCTGATCGGTTAATCTAATCAGTTAGTTGTTTAGTTCTTTCACCCTAGAATAATTCACCCTAAAAGATTCACCCTAAAATGTTTTTTTTTGTCACAATCATCAGTTTACTGTGTAGAAGAATAAAGAAACCATTTGAGATGCTGGAACCCCAAAAAATGTTAAAAAGATTAATTGAATATCAAAATAGTCATAATTTAATTCTGCACTAATTGATTAATCGGCTACTTGTTGCAGCTCCACACACTGGTTGCTGTATAGAGATAGAGGCAGAAGGTAATTTCCCTCGGCTTAACATAAAGACAGGAAGCAGGTTTTCAAAACAAAAAGCACTGTTTCCGTTATGCACTGTTTCCATCAAAGAGTTTACTATAGAAACTCTCAAAATGAGACTTTATACATTCAGTGAACAGAAACAAAACTTCAGAGATTCTGACAAAACATATTAAAATGCCCCCATTACTTTATGTGTGCTTATTTTGTTCTTAATGCGCTATTTAATCTTTACTGTGTACTGACTCCATGACATTTCAGCTTTAGGGCAAGTAATAGCCTTTCACATTCTCGAAAATAGGCAAGAAGACTTGTTTTTCTCTTAAATATAATGGCACGGAGTGCACATTATGTCATTTCAAAATGCATTTTGAAGTCTTGCAATTAGAGCGCGCGGAGGCTTATTTCTCGCTCACGGAGTGCAGGAGCAGACAATGAAGATGATGGACCAGTATTTGGGGGGTGTATGCAGGTGTATCCAGATGGTATTAGTAAACCACAAATAACTCAAAATCACTCCAGCTTCCAAACGGTCACTAAACTAGTTCAGTAGAAGTTACCTTAACACCTGATCACAGGAGATTGACAGAACTGTCAAAATACAAAGCAGGACGATCGGAGGATGAAAGCAAGTCATAGACAATGTTTTGACTATGGGGGTGAAAGGGAAGGAGTCTTGTATTTCCGCATTGTCGCTGCTGTCAGTGAACAGACATTCATTAAGCGTAATCTCGTATTTTATTTAGACATCCGTGCTATGGGAGAATATGAAATGTTTGCAATGTTGAAAATGCGTTCCAGGCATAACAAACCAGCCTATTGTTGTTGTTTTTTTTTTTTTTCCCTGCTGCCAGTCCAAACCGAAACCGTGTAGCAACCTGATAGTCCTTTAGAAATCTCCCTTCTATATGTTTTTTTTTTTCACAAAGTTGGCAGTCTCTGACATTGTTTGGAAATGGCTGTTCCTGCCAGTACAGTCGGTTTCCTGCAGCAGAGTGTCTGGATGAATGAAAGATCAGCGGGAGAAGCTGTTTCAGAGCGTGGTCCTGGCCTCCCTCCAACTGTTGTATTTATTCTGTGCTACTGCAGGCATCGCCTCCTTCCTCTGCACCGTGACCGGGACCTGGTGTTCCAAAGGCCCGGACCTCAGCAACTGCACCTCACACTGGGTCACTCAAGTGGCACAAAAGGTAAAAAAAAAAAAAAAAAAAAAACACAGGTAATAAACTTATTCCACTGCTTTGTTTGACTTGCTTTTTCCAGCATATTATGAAAACCAACTACTATAATAATGGAAATCTCTTATTTGTGTGTAAATGGGTCACAGCTGCTGTAATAATTCCTACTGTACATACAGGCTCTAGAGCTATATTCTCAGAATGGGGCTTCGGACATTAAAAAAAAAAAACTGGACCTTTACTTTAAGCTTATTTCAAGGGTAGCTACAATACAAAAGAAATAAGCATCTAAAACATCAGGATGAACTACCAACTGCTGCAGTCAGTTACTCAGAATCAAAGAGCTGCAGCTTCTTTTTCTTCCGTGACTTGTCTTGCTTTGATGTTCGAAAGTCATGGAGGTAGAACTTGAACATAGATACACAGATAATAGTCACAGCGGCCTACGGCGAACCATAATGCTGTAAAAACACCAAACATATTGCGTTCTAAGAAAGATATATGTATATATATGTGTATATATATATGTGTGTGTGTGTGTGTGTGTGTGTGTGTGTGTGTGTGTATTTTACTGTGGATGAGAGAGTCACCTACTGAAAGGCAAGCTCAGGTTCAGTCAGGGGTTGCTTAGTGTTGTAAAGAGCCATTTTGAAAAATGTAGAAACTGAATAAAAGATGAGCTGTGTCCCAATTCCATACTATATATATATATATAAATGTGTGTGTTGACTTTAAAAAAAAATGTCCGAATGGATGTTTAAAAAGTGCCACAAAGCAACGCACAAACAATACAAGAGTAGCGACTCACAGATGTAAAACATTCAAATGAATCGAGGATGAGAATGAGACGGCCTCAGAAGAGTCTTAAAAAAATCTTTGGAATAAACTTTTGTCTTTGTAAAGTTTAGTTGACCGAGTATTCTCTATTGGTGCAAGTATTGTCTCCTGTTAATACAAAACGAAAAAAAAAAACGATAAATTCTTAATGCAAAAACAGTAGCATGCAGTACATACTGTAATAAATTTATATACTATAGGAAATTAGGTCACAGCTCCTTCAAGGCAGGTTGGGGGATAATGTCTGAATTAAACTAAAATTAGAAGCCTTTTTAAAACCAAATCTCAGCTATTCTGCACTGATCACAGATGATAATACTGTACATAAAGCTGACAATGTATTATATTGTAGAACTGGTTTTATTTTCCTTTGCCATTATATTATATTCCCTACTACACATGCAATCCCTTTCTTTCCATTCATTTTGCACAAAATGAAATGGTCCCTCTCAGTAAACCGTGTCTTAATGGCTTCTACTCTGGAGCGTGCTGTATGCCTGATACATTATTATCTATGCTTCAGGTTTCAGAACCATCATCTTGCTTCACTTGGCACCTCTGTGTTCTCCTTGTTGCTATTTTATTTTATTTTATTTTATCAATTTTTTTTAGATCCGGAGTGGCGAAAACGCCGCTAATTTAGCGAACGAGCTGGCGCGCCACACGCAGGGGCCGGTGTTCGCCGGGGACGTGAGCTCGTCCGTGCGCCTGATGGAGCAGCTCGTGGACATCTTGGACGCTCAGCTGCAGGAGCTCAAGCCCAGCGAGAAGGACTCAGCTGGACGCAGCTTCAACAAGGTACTGCGAAATTCCAGCCTGTCTGGCTCCCGCTCGGCATCAGCATGAGTCAGGACGTTCATTAGCAGGACGCCTGCCGATAACGCGCCGACTCCCGCTCGCACGCGCACAGACACCCGCGGACCCATGCAGTGTCAGGTGAGGGAGCTACAGAAGCAGGTCTAGCCCCGAGGGGAAGCTCATTCCACCGCAGCTCCTTGGTAATTACTGGCTTTGGATACACAGTCTCACCTGGTAGTTCAATCTTTAGAGAGCTAATGGCCATGAGCCCCCCCGCCAACTCAAAAGAAAAAAAACTCCTCGTTGCTGACAAGTGTGGAACCGCTCTCTACTGGAGCTTCTGTTGGCAGTCAGCGAGAAAAGAGTCGGCCCTGAGCCGCTGGCGGTCCCATGGAGAGATGAGTGACAGTTTGAGAAATTACATTGTTATTCAGACTTTTCTAGACAGCAGTTGCTCTGTAAACAAGGTGATTTGCACCGAGATAACGCCCCTTTTTTTTCTTTTTTTACGCCCTTATGTTCAGACGGATACATAGCTATTGTGATATTCTCGATACGAGCTAATGGGTTTTTGAGACATTGCGACGGCAACACACGATTGGCTCATGACAAAGCAACCTTGCCAGAAGTTAGAGGACAATTCCATTGATTTTCCCACAATTCACAAATGGTTTATTTCGCGTCTGACAATTTGTGTGGCAATGAAAACTCTCTCCCTCTCTCTCTGTCTTCAATTTTTTAGTCTTCTATAATAGTAAACTGATGATCTTTGGGTTGTTGTAGGTCTGGACGAAAAGGCATAAGTTTAGGTTACGTGATGAGCTTTGGGAAACCACGATCGACATTTGAAACCATTTTATGAACCAAACAACAGAAAAAAAATACAGCTATCCCTTAATATCCCTTATTTAATGTAAAGCAGTTACATTCAGCCTTTTCCTCCTGGTCCTTATCAAAAATAGCTCATTAAAAAGGACCAATTATCATTGTTAGCCACTAATATGACATAATCTCAATATAAATGTTCTGGCTATAACCTGCTTCTATATCTGTGTATTAAAAGTGGGTCATTAAGCATAAAACTTGCCTCCAAATGTTTAAAAAATATTTTTTTAGTAATTTTATCCAGCCCAATTTCTCATTCTTTTCTAAACTGTATGAAACTCTTGCAGTTAATGTCAGGTTTGCATTTATTTTTGCCAGCATTACATCACCCCAGCATGGTAATGCATGTTAATATTACATATTAATGCAGAGAGATCGCTATCTGTGATGGATTAGATGATTGAGCAAGTTGCAACTGTTTGCCAAAGGAAAAGTACAGCGGCAAATCAGGAAAACAACATGCCTTTCAGTTCTTTTCTGTCATCTCCTCAGGGAAACATTTGGCTCTATAGCTGCTTCATGCTTCAATATGTTCACCAGCTTGTTGCAAACTTTTTATAAGAGCGTTTTGCTGAAAACAGCTGCTGGCTGTGGTTGTAAACAACGCGCGCTGATGAGGACAGGGAGAGCGAAGTGAAACTGTAAAGTTGCAGGCCCTAAAACCCAAAATCGATGGGCCGAAAGAGGCTAAAACGCTGAGATGAACGGCGGTGTCAGGTGATAATTCTCTGTGCGAGACGCAATCCACATCAAGCACATTTTTTTTGTGTCCGTTGTTCATATTAAAAAAACGATTATAGACACTTTAAGGAGATAAAACCTGCCAAAATTCACCAACATGGCTCTTAGGTTTCATGCAGCCCTTTCCCACAAATCAACATGTGTGACGTTCATGGGAGAAACATTTTAGTTTCCTGTGTGTCTTTTCCTTAAGGTATTTATGATGTGCTTAAAACCCAAAGGGATATAATCTGGATACAAGGAACACTTCATCTCTCTGTTTTCCCGTGTGTGTGTGTGTGTGTGTGTGTGTGTGTGTGTGTGTGTGTGTGTGTGTGTGTCTGTATGAGAGCTACAGTGTGATTTTCTCCAGTTTGACTCTCTCTGGCAAAAGAAGGCGACTCACTTAAATGCCAAGAGACCCACAAAGGGTTTTTAAAAAAAAAATGTTTTCTCCACGCAAAACACAAATCCCAAACACAAGCGTGGGCCCTCCCACTTTGCTTATCCTCTCGATGTATTTTAAAACCCCACTAATGTCGAGCATAAGAATCTAGTCTCAGCGTTCATCCACCACACTACTGTGCATTTTCCTCTTATCGTGTTTCCTTTCCCCCGCACGGATACGCAACCGTATACAGAATTTCAAACACCGTTTTCCCCGAGCTGTTGCGTCATTTTCAAGGTTGTAGCCCATAGACCTGTACTGTCTTTTTTATGCTGTGATTGTATGGTAAGTGGCATGATTTGATGTCTCCTGTTTCATTATCTCTTTTCTTACCGACCTCTTTTCTGCAATTTGTCTTCTGCACTTGATTCTCTTGTTGTGTGGAAAAAGCTTCAAAAAAGAGAGAAGACATGCAGGGCATACATGAAGGTATAACAACTAGGCTCTCCGTGTTGCTTTTTTTAACCCTGATCCCCACCACCTGACCAGCAGCATGCAGCACTGTCTGTCTCCATGTCCTTGATTGTTTTGTTCCAGCGTGTGCCTGGTGTGCCTGTACAAGATATGGCTGCTTCCCTCCTCTGACTTGGCTGCCTGTTCCCCTGTCATCCTGTCTGTCTGAGGATGCCACCGTCAATATCACTCCGTCTTTGTCCTATTTCGCTCCTTTTTTCGCTCGGCCATCTTTCTTTCATTTTTTCACCCCCCCCCCCCCCCCCCCCCCCCTTTTCTCTGTCATTTTCTTCCTCCCCCGGTCTTTCGCTCCCTCCGTCTCTCCTGTCGACTCTTTATACGTTGTGTGAATAATTGCCTTCCCACGGCCGTAATTGCACCTCCCTGTCAGCCAGAAGCATGATCAAAGTGGCAGTGTGCTCAATTTTCACTTGCTTACATTGTACAATTTCTAGATTCCCTTGTCTCCTTAGCGAGAGAAGAAGGAGAAAAAACAACACCTCTTGCAGCCGCGGTTGTGTTTTATCTGTAGGATTCATTTCTGAGCCCATTAATATGTTTGTGTTCCTTTCTGGTCTTTCGGTCTCTTCCCCAGGCGCTTTGCTTTTTCCCCTCTATTCCGGGCAGAATTTATTTCCTCGAGTAGGTTCTGCAGAAAGACGAGCGACGTGCTGTAAACACAAATACGTGATAAAACAAATGATTCCATTTTGTATCTCTCAATGACTCCTGGACTTCGGGTTTGGTGTCATTATAGTGTAAAAAAAAAGGGCAACGCTTTTCCCTTCGCTGGTTTGTATCCGCGGTGGTGGCATGAAATGGTGATATTTGTCGGGCTGTCACTCGCACCACCTCTGGCCCACAGACTAAATATCTCAACAACTGTCAGTGGATGGATGTGCGGACATACGCGGTCCCCGGTGGACCAAACCCACTGACTCCGATGATGCTCTGACTTTCCCCCCAGCATCAAACTTGGCACTTTCAAATTGAAATATGTCAACGGCTGGCGGACAGATTGGCAACACAAATTCGCTCAGATATTCAGGGTTCCTAGAAGATGCGTTCTATCGACTTTGGTCTGACTTTTTCCTCAACTGGCTTGACAGAAGTGTAAAATCTCATCAACCGTTGGATGGGATTGTCACAAAAATTGTGAAAATTACCAAAAGGATTAATAATCATAGCTTTCCTGCTGCCAAGGGTCTCTCAAATAAAACAAAGAAAAGACAGGGTACAATGATGTCACAAAGTAGCCTGGGATCATCGGGGTCGCCGCTATCATTAGCTCAGCTTGTTTCCCTGATAACGTGAGATCCAGACGGTCTCCTTATCTGCAGACGTCTCTCTAAAGCAAACCGACCCAGTGATTTAAACAAGCAAAAGCACCGAATGAAGCAGTTTCCTGTTAGAAAACAGTGTTTTTCCGAAGCTGTTCCGCCTGCTACCCGAGCTAATGTTGACGTTTTCTCAGCTTGTTGCTCTTGATAACGTGAGAGTCAGACATCCGATGGCTAAAATCCTTTATCCAGGAGGAGGAGTTTTTTTAAATCTGGTTTAAGCAGCAGTCAATATCAATAATCAATAATGACATTGAAGTTTATACTATTGCAAGCATGTTGCTGGGTCATCCAATCATTTTAAAGGGCTCACCTTTGATTGGGTGTTGTATTTTTGCCCCTGCTCCTTATACAGATGAGTGATTTTGTTAATCCATGTGTCAAATCTTAATTACTGTTGAATACTGTCCAAATCAGACTTGTATTGATGAAATTCATTCTCCGATTCTGAATCGATTGTCAGAAATGACAAAGACAAATATTAGTTTCACAAAAGCAAAGCGAGTTGCACTGCAGAGATACAACAAACCTCAGGAACAACATGTTGCGACATCTCCAAACCATTCAAACCATTCACAGGACCGCCCCAGATTAAAACGACTAACAGCCATTTCTGCCCATTCTCTCAAAATAACTGAGGCCATCGTGGGTTTTATTTGCAGATATGTGCCCAGGGCTTCAGGCGGCTCTGACAGAACTCGTAATAAACTGTGTAACTAGACAGCCAACGCAATTCAGATGAAAGCTCAAAAACTCAATAAGATTAGATCAGATCAAATCAAACTGATTCGAATTGTTATAATTGATTTAGAATCTTGAGAATCAGCGATGAATCAGTTTTTTGTTTTTTTTTTGAATTGAAACACAGCCTTAGTCCGTATGTTATAGGAACTTTAACATTTGCCAAAAATCAACTAAAGGAGACAGCTCCTTTTCAGATAGTTTAAAATAAAAGATGTCAAACATTGCGGTTTAAAAGTAGATACAAAAAATCTATTTTAATGGAATTGATTGATTCATGAGCACAGCGGGCCACAGCGGCCCCCCGGGAGCTCCCCTGTGATTTGTAAAGCGACCTCCACCCAGGCAACAATTAAGGAGGATTCAGTCGGGACACAGTTTCTTTATGTGCGACACAAATTAGAGACAGCAGACTCTTTTTTTTGGATTTCATGGGTCCTTTGAGGATGCCTCACCGGGGGGTTGGGGGGGGGCCATTAACTTTCTGTCTGGTTGTAATGGCTCCGACCCTGTAATCGCCGCTACTCCCTGCCCTGCAACGTAACACGCGCACACATGCACTTAACTCCCTTCATAATCACAGCTCGCGAGCTCCCGGTTCCCCATAAGGTCAGGGCCATTGAGATTGATTTCTGAGCTCGGGCCCGGGATATAAAGAGATGCTGAGAGCCCCGTGTCTGGATACAGTCATCATCGCTGCGGTTAATATGAGCTCTGTGGTTAAACGTTGCGGTTAATCATATATTGGTTCCGACTCAGGTTGATCCCTGCTCATGTTATTCCAGGCAAACGGATAATCCCGTCTGTGGTCAATTAGTGTTTTGGATAATCACAGCTGTGACTAATTGGTACAGTGAGCGAGGGCCTGTTGTGGTTAATTACCGTTATTGTGAGCAGACCTTGCTCCGGTTAATGGCACCTATGGTTAAATTGTCACTGATTCATCAACACAGGGAGCCACTCCGGATTCCCTCAATCTCTGCACCACTGTCTGTCTGCGACGGGAATTTTTTCGATAGTCCGAGACACTGTGCCAGGCAAAAGAAAAAGAAAAAAAAAAGGCATGAACTCGCCACTGCCAGGGTCAAAGGAAACTCTTGTTTTATCAACATATGATACTTGTGTGGGTTTTGTGGAATGTTTTCCTTACTTACAGCTTATCAGAAACCAGGAAATGAAAGGATTTGCCATTGAAAACAAGCAGAACCCCGCGCCGCCCCCTCTCCCCCCATCTTGACTCCAGACTGCCACTTTGGCCATGGCTTTCATGATAATGCCCTCTTTTCCTTCAGGAGAGTAGTACTCAAGGCCATTATGGGCAGATCCTGTTATGGAAATCAGACTATTGTTTGTGGAGATAATTGTTCTTTGGAAAGTAGAAACCAGGAATTAAGACGGCGGAGGGGAAAATACATTTGGTCTCTATTGCCTTTTTCCCTTCCAGCGTTTTTTTAAAAATTATTATTCAATAAAGGATCGGGGGGTTTCCTCAGATTAGGCCTGTTTTTCTCAAGCACGATTTTGAAAAATATGAGACGTACATGTTGCATTTTTTATCATCATTATTATTTCAGCTCTCCTTGACTTCCTCGAACCCTCATGTCTTCAGTGATCTTGATTTCTCAGTTGTTGTTGTTGTCACTGTTGGCCATGCATGCCCTTTTTCTTTTTTATCATTTGCTGCCCGGTCCTCGTCCCTCCTCCCCGCTCCTCGTTATTAAACTGATGTTATGGTGCGGGGTGGGGTGAAGGGATCGGCGAGCTGACATTTTACTTGTCTCCATGGATACAGGCAATCGTGGACACTGTTGACAACCTCCTGAGGCCGGAAGCTCTGAAATCCTGGAAAGACATGAATTCCACAGAACAAACGCACGCCGCCACAATGTTACTGGATACCCTGGAGGAAGGGGCGTTTGTCCTTGCAGAAAACCTGATCGAGCCAGCGATCGTCAAAGTGCCTGCAGAGAATATCAGTAAGTTCCTCTCCAGCCCGCCATAAAACGTATAAAACTTCTTTATGCGTCTGTCAGTCACAAACCCCGACGCTGATGGTTATTCCTCACTAAAATTGTTTCAAATTGAACAGTAAAATTGTCTTCGCTGTGATTTTTTATTGCTTGTTTGTACCTGGGCAACTACTACTCAAGAAAAACTTTTTTTTTTTTAATGGCCGCCTCATCTCACTGACCTCAAAAGAATCCATTTGGTCTCCACTGCAAGGGGGAAAAAAACAAATATGTCATCACAGACAGTTTATTAGCACTGTGAGCTTATTCATTTTAATCTGCTTTGTGCAGTGAACTGTCATATTTCTATTCATAGTTCTACTGTATGTTGCTATGGTTATGGTCTCCCACTCATCCCTTTTGTCTTATACCTCATTGATTTTTAATCTTTTTTTTCCCTCTTGCATAGTATAGTCACCTCATTGTGAATGTGCACCGCAAGATGAACTGTCCAGATCTCCAGGTGCAAAACAAAGAAGCCATTTCAATCGGCATTGTTCTGTCGGCACAGCTCTCTCCGTGCTCTGTGGGTCTTTTCACATTAAAGTGGTAGTTCGCTAAGCTGATAAGGACCAGTTTCGCTGTCTCCACCAAAGCACTGATTAATACGTTTTGTAATAGGCTGCATATTGTCTATTTAATCACTGCATTCAGGGAGATTTTCACCAGCTTGTCAAGCTCTCGCTTATCAGTGCAATAGAGATAATATTCCAGTGGAGAAACATAAATACACCCATTTGAGTGGGGGGAGCACAATCTAAATCTCGGGGACTTCGCTTTACCTGAGCTCCCATGAAGAGCGGAGACCAAATAGGAAAAAAAAAAGTGTGAAAATGTTTGTTGCTTCTAATTAGCAGCTTGTCGAAGCCCAAATAGCACCTCCAGGAGAGCATCAAGGACAAAGCAAGGAAAAAGGAAGAGGGAGACCAAAAACGGAACCAAAAACCGACTGGGGGGGGAGGGGGGAGGGGGTCGGACGAAGCAATTCCTCATCTCCGTCTGTCAGAAGCTCTTCTATCTGAGGAAGTGAGGTTGTTTCTGATGGGAAGGAGCGCGGCTGATATGTGTGTCCTCCTGACCCTTCAGTAATTTCACACATCAAAGGGAGCACCACCCGGCAGCTGGCGTACCGGGGAGAGGGGGCTGCAGGAATTTGGAGGATTTTCAGAGATTTGCTCGCCGAGCGCCGAGTTATTTGAACCCACGGGGGGAAGAGGGAAATGTAAAAGTAAAAGAAAAAAAAAAAAAAGCTCAATGATATTTTTGATCCTATGAATATTTGACATTCACGCTGCGGCAGATAGCTCGTTGTCTCCCACCACCCTCGTTGTTCTGTTTTTCTCCCGCTTTTCTTGCCTCCAAGGCTTTCACAGCGCCAATCTGCAGCTTAACAACAGTTTTTTTTCTGTAAGTAAATGACGCTCCATGGGGTCCAGTCAATAACACTGCATTCTGTTACTGTTATAATGAACTTCAGGTCTTTACAAGTACCCTGCCGCGACTTAACGTCAGAGCTCAATTAAACACTAAGTACTGCCTTTTGAAAATGTTTTTATTAGAGTAATGCATCTCTCTCTCTTTCCCTTCACTTCCTGCCTCTCACAGTGTTGGATGTATACGTGTTAAGCACCGACGGTCAGGTGCAAGACTTCAGGTTTCCTCAGACAAGTAAAGGCGGAGCATCTCTTCAACTTTCCTCCAACACGGTCAAAGTCAACAGTAAAAACGGTGAGAGAACAGCTGTGAAAGTATTTAACGCCTTCAGCTCTTGTATTTTTTTTTTTTTTGGGACGATCGCCACCAGTGAAATAAAATCACCTCCTGCTTGGCATTGTTTTACATGTCATAAAGGTTGTTTTGCCTACTAGGGGTATTTCAACTATGTACATCTTTAAATGGACATTTATTGGCTTTTCTTTTCAACATTTCTTTTGCTTGTTTAACCTGCACAAAAACATAAATGTAAAAACTTTTGACCTTACTGCAACAATTTCTTGGTGATTTATATCGTTTCCCTGGATTCCTGTAGTGACTTTACTGGAATCTGTGCTGGTTGTCCAGCAAATCTCACTGTTGAAAAGTATATTTTCCCCTACATGTAGAGTAGGGTTGCAACTATTGCAACCATTTGATAGACGATTAATTTGCTGATTATTGAAAGGATTCATCGCTTAGTTTTTTTGGTTCATATATATATATATATATATATATATGTATATATATATAGTAACAACAATGAAACATTCTTGCAATTAGTTGAAAATATCTATCTAAAAAGTGTTACATTATACTTTAATGCTTGCTGTGTAAAATACCAACGGTTGTATATTATAACCTTGCTTATTTAAGCTCAATTTGTTTGTCTTATGATTTTATTATTGCAGGTGTGGCCAAGCTGGTGTTTGTGCTGTACAAACACCTGGGTCAGTTCCTCAGCACGGAGAACGCCACGCTGAGGGGACTGGGGGACATGAACAAACGTAACCTCTCGCTCACTGTCAACTCACACATCCTGTCAGCCTCTATTACCAAGGAGTCCAGCCGCGTGTTTGTGGCTGACCCCGTGATCTTCACACTGGAGCACCTGGACGTAAGCCTCCTCTCGAGACCTCCCCAGATACAGCTATACGGGCGGAATATTAAATTAAAAAAAAAACGCCTGTACGGCCACACAGGCTCTGTTACAGTGAAGGCGAATCCAGCGATCGGCCCCGTTGTTGTAGGAAAAAAGTCAGAGTAAACACAAAACATCATTACACAAGTTGAGCACCATCTGTGCCGTGTTTTACCTCGTGCTTGGACATCGCCATAGCAACCCTCCCCGCATCTAATCATATTAAGATTCAGTTTTATTTCTGTGTTGTATCTCTTTCATCTGACTTCTTCTAACAAGAACCGTAATTGCACGGATACAAATCGGCGTAGCGAACACAGAGAAACACACGCTGTGCCTGATGTAAAGTGGCTACAGTGACGTTCGGTTTGAGATATGAAATATACAACGTGCGTAGTACAGTTTGTCTACAATCATGCATATTGCATTGCATGTTCATATATGTTTAATCACCCCTCCCCTCTCTCTGTTTTGTGTTTTGTAGAAGGAGCACTACTACAATCCCAACTGCTCTTTCTGGAATTACTCAGAGCGGAGCATGTTGGGATACTGGTCCACTCAAGGCTGCAAACTGCTGGAAACGAACAAGAGCCACACCACTTGCTCCTGCAGTCACTTGACCAACTTCGCCATCCTCATGGCTCATCGGGGGAACGTGGTAAGTGGCCCTTGTCGCCTCGCACAAGCCTTTTTTTTCTTCCCTCTCTCCGTGTTCAGTCAGTTGTTCTGTAAGGCTTGATAGATTTGTTCACACACGGCAAGAACAAGGCTGGCATTTCAGCATAGATAATTAGATTATTGCTAGAGAAGAAGGTGAGGGCATGAGGACGTGGAGGGGGAGAGAAGGGAAGCAGGCTTTAAAATTGAAGACTGTGGATCGGTATAGCAAGTGGCATACCATTATCAGAAGTAATTATATTTTACCTATGGTCCGTGTCTAATATTTCCCCGCTCACATGTCCCTGGGAATCATGGGAAACGGTCTAACCTCAAACTTAAACTTACGTTCCCACTCCTCTTGAAGTGGCATATTATCCATTTGGTTGTGAAATGGCAATTACAATCCAATTACACGATAAATAGCATGTGTAGCGGGGACCTCGCTGGCAATAAATGGCGGAGGATAAGTTTGTGGTTCTTTAATAATATGTCCCAACTCATGCACTCTGTCCCTGTCATCTGTCTTAACCTCAACCATAACCACAGTTTGAAACCAGAGCCCTGAGGCTCAGCTTAGCCTCACACCAATTCCCTGCACATCACCTCAACTGCAGCTCCTGCCCTCAATAAAATTACAAATATCACAGGAGAAATTGCCTCACTTTCAGGCCACCGTGTCCTTGAGTGATATTTTGTATGGCCGGCTCTGTTATTTTCACATTTTGCCTGGTGTGCCCATCTTGAAACATGCTCAGCTTTTCTCAGACCTTCGGAAACGCAGCGTGATTCGAGTCTTGCACAAAAAAAAAAGAAAAAGAAAAAACAGAACCCACATATGGACGTAACATCTCTTCAAGTTTGGCAGCTTACGAGACCGCATAATGGGATCCACGCATGTTGGGATTGAGTGCAAGATGTCATCAGGTAGCGTCAGGTTAAGGACAGGCCGGCGGTTTGGAGGGGGGGCGTCACGCTTCAGCAAATGCAGCGATGACCATTACGCGCTTAAATGTCGGCATCACGACAAGCGGGGAGTTGAAGGTCGTTTCACGGCGTCTGTTTGTCCGCAGGGGGAGGGGAGCGTCCACGAGCTCCTCCTCACCGTCATCACCAGGATGGGCATCGCCGTGTCGCTGGTCTGCCTGGCCATCAGCCTCTTCACCTTCTGCTTCTTCAGGGGCCTGCAGAGCGACCGCAACACCATCCACAAAAACCTCTGCCTCAACCTCTTCATCGGAGAGCTGGTCTTCCTCGTGGGCATCAACATGACCGAACCAAAGGTACCGATGATAATGAGAAATAATGAATAATTATTATATAAGTTAGAACATATCACATATCCTAGTCTATATCTGCTTCTTACAGTACCATGTTTTAAATTATTTAACTGAATTATATGTTCACAATAGTCCAACCAAATGTTTGTCTTTGAAAATGTGTATTTTCTAATCTTGAAAAGCCCCTAAAACATGGCTGCAAATCTTCCTTCTAGCCCACGGGGTGTTCAATCCCTGGCGTGGGTGCAGGCTTTTGTTCCAATGATGCAGTAAAACACCTGATTCTACTAATGGAGGTCCTTAGCGAGGCCTCTAGTGGTTGATGAGTGGAGTCAGGTGTGTTACTGCTTGGTTGGATAAAAAGAACGCGCCCACACCAGCCCTCCAGGGCCAGGATTTGACCCCTGTTCTTGCTAAATTGAATTGGGCCAAATTGAATCCCAGCACCCATAAAATTTGAGAAACAAGCTAGAAATGTGTCAAAACCGTACAGTACTTAGTTGGAACATAATATTTTATCAGCAAAAATATAGCAGGAAGGAAGGAAGGAATACTCTATCTATACAAAGAGGATTTTATACATTACAGGCATTGTACTATAGGGTTGCCTTTATTATGTGACTATTATTTATAATTAATTTGTAGATTTAAAGCACTTTTACTCTTTTGAAGTGTATTCTTATGTATGTGCTTACACTATATAACACAATTCAAGAAGGAAAAAGGCAGTGACAAATAAGTCAATTTCTGTTCATGTGTTTTGAATTTTATGCTTGCATTTCAAAATAAAAGTCCAAAAAAATAAGTCCATGGTCAGTTTTTTGGTATTTTTGTGACTCACTATAGGGGGTTGGTTTACTCCCCTCAGAAATTCAGATTATCCTATGTTTCTTTTATGATTCCAATCCATTCGTCTTTTGCTGTGGCCAAGCTTTTAAATAACCTTTATCAGATTTGATGGTTTAGTCACAGACGTTCCAAAAAAATAAATATTTATGACAAAGTATAACCAAAAAATGAAAAAAAGGTATATGTTGTCGAGTCTGCGTGGGTGTGATTTGATCGGATGTGACTGATGGAAAAACAAAACAATCTTTCATCAGGTTTTCATTCAGATGTTGCTAAATCCCGATTTGTGCACAGAAAATCATGACATCACTTTTTTCCCCCAACTTTTTTTTTTTCTGCCAGCTTCAGTGAGAAAGGCAGAGAAGGGGAAAAAAGGGGAAACACAGACATCTCTCATGGGAAACAACCATATTCTAACTTAGTGTGAGAAGCGAGCATTTATGTAGGATCCGATTACTCGTAGTGAAAAGCTGGTTAAGATATTAAAGTTGTCACAAGCTAAAGTATTTAAACAAAAAAAACAACTTAATCCCTATGTTTTTTCTATGCACTTTTGTGTGTAACATCTGCATCTGTCTTCCTCTCAGCTGGTGTGCTCAGTCATCGCCGGCGTTCTCCACTTCTGCTTCCTGGCCGCGTTCGCCTGGATGTGTCTGGAGGGCGTGCAGCTGTACCTCATGCTGGTCGAGGTGTTTGAGAGCGAGTTCTCGCGCCGGAAGTACTACTATATCTCCGGGTACCTCTTCCCGGCCGCGGTGGTGGGCATCTCGGCAGCCATCGACTACCGGAGCTACGGCACGCAGCGGGCGTAAGTAGAGAGTGACAAAGAGAGGCGAATCGGTCCCCACGACGCCTCCATAAAAACGCAGCCACACCACATCCATGTAGGCGTTAATGACAGTAATATCACAAAGTCGAGCAACCCACCTCTGCCCACTGGCAGATTTACACTCTGACACATTCTGCTTCCTGGCGATAAACACAGACGGAGGTACAATTCCTTCATGAACTGCCTACGATAAATTGTTTACCGTTCGGTAAACTGAGTCCTGTGTACACACACAGTCAGAAAATCCCACATTTGTGGACATTTGCAGACTGTGAAGTCATGAGTTCTATAACCGCCTGCGCCTTCATGCTGCAGCTTCCCATGGCGCGGGGCCAGAACTTCTCCAAGGTCGGGGTTTTCTTCCCTGTGGTCAGAGCGGCCTCCATGCCGTCGCTGCGGCCTCTCATCATTCCGGCCCCGTCGGGCTCTGATCGATGACACACAACTTTGTTTTGTCAATGAGATGATTTAATGGACTGTGTGTCCGCTTGTGCACCCTATAGATGCTGGCTGAGGGTCGACAACCACTTCATCTGGAGCTTCATCGGACCCGTAACCTTCATAATCGGGGTAAGATGCAGATTTTTTTTTTTGATCAAATACTTTTCTTTTTCTTTTTTAAAGAAAAATCATTCAAAACAGTTTATAGATTTTCTCCTCTCACTCCCTCTGTGCTCGCAGCCTCTCCTTGCTCTGTTTTCTCGGGTCAATTTGCATGAAAGGAAAGTGGTCCCATTATAGCTGACACAAGGACATCAGTGTCCACTCAGCTATGAAATGCTCTGAAATCAGAATTGGTGAGCGGCAACAACTTAAAGCTGTTTGGTCCTTTGCTGTAAAACTAGACAATACTCCCCCTCCCGCAATCAGGAGGAGAAATCGTTTCAGGCATGAAGGTCATTTGCTCAATGGGAAAACAAGGGTGGTGTGTGTGTGTGTGTGTGTGTGTAGGGGGTGTTGGACATGGGAGTAATGAGTGGGTGGGCCAGACAACCATTACCACAGCCCATAGCCCTGCTGTTCATGACACGTCCCCGGCCAATCACAGCGCACAGACATCTCCATCTTCACGTTTTAATATTTCATGCAGCGCATTCAGAGACTTAAAACGCACACACACACACACACACACACACACACACACACACACACACGTACATGTAAAACGCAGGCCTGAACAAACACACGCCTCGTATCCATACAGGCGGCGATAGGGTGACAACACGTAAATCTGTTCTTAGGCTGTAAATACATGCAAAACCTCGGAGTGCTGCGTCGGCAGTGGACGGTTTGTGTTGCGTTGTGTTTGGCAGAGGAGCCAGAGACCTGAATATGGTCGGGGACGGCCCCTTGGAGACCTGGGAAAAGAGAGAGGGAGGGGGGTGAGGGGGGAGTCCACAGTGCTGTTTGCCTCAGCTTTCTGCCGAGTGGCTCCCTGCCTCGCCGTCCGTCCGTCTGGATCTGTGTCATCACTGTTGCCGTGTTAAATGCATCTCCAGCCACTCGACTCATGCGGATGTAAATCGGCCCCAGCGGCTGCAAGAACAAAACTCGGCATCACTCTTAGGCTGTGATCTAAAAGCCTCCCCTGTCTTGTTAGCCACTCCTTTTTCCTTCCATCTTCCGTCGCCGCCGTTGCTTTACCATCTGCTTTCCACTCACATTTCTTTTTTTTCGCCCGTTGCCTTGTAGCATTTCAGAATCCATCCATATGGGAACATAATGCGGAGCTTTCAGCTCGTTTGTGAATTCAGAATTAATGAAACATCAGAAATAAAGCGTTTGATCACCTGAGTAAACTACATCTAGATCATTACGCTTTCTTTTCTCGCCAACTCTTTTTTCTCTTTAAATCATCAGACGCTTTCATACACACGCTCCGAGTAGACAAGCAGATATCGGACGGAAGTTTTTAAACAACATGAAAATCATCATATATATAGAGTTGTTGTTTAGTTCATTGAACGTTTACTGAAGTGTATTTCAAAGGTTTCTTATGGTATTGAAGCTTATTCCCTCACAGTGGTTGACAGGCCCTCCATTGCTTATAAAAGCGACATCCTGAGAGGATGGAACCCTCTCTGGTGATGTATAGGGCTTGAATCAGTTCAGTGTTCCCCCTCCCCCTTTGCCTCAGAAAAAAAAAAAACGTTCTAAAATATTCATCTTTCTGGAGCTGTTGTCTGCGGTGCAGCGTGGGTAATCAGATATAGATTCTTATAGAGGATTTCCAGCGCGTGTTTGCTCAAGGCTCAGTATTGAGTATAATGTGAACTAGGCGAGTGGGAACAGAAAAGTTTTAGGGCGCAGCTTTATGTAGAAAAAGGCCAGAGCTGTGTGAAGCAGACCAAAGCGTTAACCTCGCGCTGTTATTTTTTCTCCTGGAAGTCAGCGTACTTTATGACCCGCACTGAGGCATTAAATTTTCATATTCCTCTCAGTAAAGGTATGCTGGTTTTGGCCCTCGCCGAGAGTCCGAAAAAAAAAAAATAACGCCTCGCTGTAGATTAAGGCGCTATTCTGAAAAACCGCCATAAGTCAACGTGAAACACGAGCGTGGGTGTCAGCCGCAGGGAGCCGGACGCCGTCCCGAGCGCAGCCTGTTAACCGCAGATACGTCTTGTTTTGACAGGTCAATGTCATCTTCCTGGTGGTGACCATGTACAAGATGGTGAAGCATTCCACCTCCATGAAACCCGACTCATCCCGGCTCGGAGGTATCAGGTGAGGGGAGTCGCTCCGGAGAGATAAGGTGGCCGCTGCGGTCGCCTGGTCTGAGGCTGCTAAGTGCAGCGTGTGTGTGTTTGTACATGTGTGTAGGGGGAATCAAATGCTCCATCACTGCTTTTTTTTTTTTCCTCCTGAAATATCAAAGGTGCATTTGACCTACAGATTTATTTGATTTTCTCTTCTCTTAAATTCAACCGGTCCAGTATTTCTCCCTTAGAGATTTTTTTTTTATTTATGTCCATAGGTGCTGCCTTTTCAGATCATTTTATTATTCCAGTATTCGCGCTAAGCCAGGTTATATTTCTTCATAACTGCATTCCTGACCTTTTGCTATCTTTTTGCTCCTGTGCTGGCACAGTTAACAGGCTTCCCCCCTTCGGAAAGACGGATTCAACCACAAGCCTTGTAGATTTAAGGATGGTAGAATACGGAAAACACTCCCCGAACCATTTCAAGTGCCTGGATTCTTGTTTCAGCGATATGTTTTGAAGGCCGGCCAACATGTTATGTGGCAGCCACTCAGATTTTTCTCCAAAGCCCCGGGAAAGAAAAAAAGGCAGCGAATTTGCTTTTGGGTTTATAGGTACTTTCAGCTCACTTGAGGCATTTGTGAATGCTGGATTTCACAATTTATCTTGCTCAAACCTCATTAAAGTGAAATAATTGGTTGCATACGGTGGGATTATTCAGACACCGGATCCTGCACGGCAACATCAACACCACCAACATCTTCGCTCTCGTTTTTTTTCTCTCTCTGTCACACGATGCTGTGTCCCACTTCTTCCCCCCTCTCCATTCTCTCTCTCTCTCTCTCTCTCTCTCTCTCTCTCTCCCTCTCTCTCTCTCTCTCTCTCTCTCGGGGGCGGCTCGCTTGTCTCTTATGTATCAATAATGACAAGTCATCGTCATTGAAACTGACTGTAAAGTTATCTTATTTTCTCTAGGCTTTCCTGGAAGCTGCCGAGGAAAAAAAAAAAAAAAAACAAACTGCTGCGTCTGCAGATTCTGCAGCCAACTCTGAGGAAGACCAAGGGAAATTATTTTTGACTCGGTGTCAAATACCAAATGCATATTTATTCCTCTTCCCCCCCCTCACAAAAAAAGAAAAAAAATTTGCATCAGCATTTTTACGCCACGCTTCTGTTAATGCAACTTGTCAAAAAAAAACTAAATGAGTTTTTTGTTTTGTTTTTTTCATTTCGTTTCAACAAGCTTCTGTCTACAGGAGAAGAGAGACGTCAACGCCAAAAGCGAAGATGCAATCGCCCGCCGTTCGTCCATTTTACTAAACGGTGGTGCCTTCTCCTTCTCGTTGCCAGGTCCTGGGTGTTGGGAGCGTTCGCCCTGCTCTGCCTTCTGGGCCTGACGTGGTCCTTCGGCTTGTTCTTCCTCAACGAGTCCTCCATCGTGATGGCTTACCTCTTCACTATCTTCAACACGCTGCAAGGAATGTTCATCTTCATCTTCCACTGCCTCCTCCAGAAAAAGGTCAGCCTGAAATGAGAATCACAGGATTTAGGCCTGGGCAATAAAACAATATCAATATATGTCATCAATTTTCACGTCATCAATACAAAGATAATTGCTCAGTATTAAAAACGATTGTTTCATATAAGGTTTGTTTAAAAAAAAAACTAATCCTGACTTTTATCATTATGACTTATATATATTATATAATTGACAAACTATAATGTAAAAAAAATAAAATATTTGCTTTAGGACAAGCAAGATGGATAATATGTTTAATATTCATATATACTTTAAATTATTCATACCCTGTCAAATACAAAGGATTCATTTATTTTTTCACTTACAAATTAGTATTTCACTTCAGGTTTTACTTAAATACGACACAAAAGAAAGTCTGAAGACATAATTGATTTGTGTTTTGTTAGAATGTGTAAATAAACCGAGTGAAAACAAAAAATCACATCCAACAAATGACTATGATATAGAAATCTCCTGGCAGGGCATGCTTTGTGGTTGAAATCTCTCTTTATATATATATATATATATATATATATATATATATATATATATATATATATATATATATATATATATATATATATATATATATATATTTATATTTATATATATATATATTTATATTTATATTTATATATATATATATATATATATATTTATATATATATATATACATTTTATAGTTGAAAGACTTTCTATTGTGTCCTATTTAAGTAATAACTTAGTTGAAATTTTAAGTGAAAAACTCTATCCTCAAAAACAACATATTTCCTTGATAAAGTAGCAATCATCGAATCATACAGTCATTCATTTAATAGCTAAATCAAGTTTATAAAGTGGTTGCATTCTTTATGTCTCATTATTGACTGATATGAAATATCAGCAGTTGTTCATCTGCCTCTACGTTTACGTTGTTGAAAATAGGCTACTGATATGCACATCCTCAATATAATAAGAACATTTCAGTATGACTCTATTTGCATAAAAACCTCCCTCCTTGGCTCATAAACATCATATTTCCTTTGATTATGGAGCAATCAAATAATCAAACTTAACAGACAAACGCCAAATCAAGTTTAATATAAAGTGGTCACATTTAGCCTTTTTTCTTACGGTCAATATGAAAAATAATAAAGATAACTGAAAAATACCAATAATCTTTGTTATTGATTGACATAAAATATTATTTACTTTAATATGTTTATGTATTAAAAGTGAATATTTAAAAGAAAATCTGCAATTATTATTATTATTATAATTATGGATCAATATAACCTAGGCCTCAGTTTCTGCTTTATTAATGTCAATTATAACATTGTCATTGCCTAACATTGTCTTGGGCTTTACCCACCTTTTACTTACATTGGATATTCATTCTTAAGAATATTGCAACATTTTTAGAAGGACTTTCAGTAAAAAATTTTATAAATTTGTACATTTTGCAAGTGGGCACAGCAACGTTTCACCGTGTCGTCCTAGTATTTTCCGTCCTTGTCCTTGCTAGATCTGGCATTTAAGCCGCTGTCAGCCTGATTGTGTTTGGATGAAGTCGGGGCGGCGGGTCGTGTCGCCGCCGTCGTGCTCGGTCTGTCCCTGAACTTTTGTTCCCGCCGCAGGTCCGCAAAGAGTACAGCAAATGTTTCCGTCAGTCCCAGTGCTGCGGGGCGCTGCCTCCTGAGGGCTCGCACAGCTCGGCCAAGACGGCGACGTCCCGATCCACGGCCCGCTACTCCTCCGCTACACAGGTACGTGGACGGCACCGCACATCAGGGTTCAGGAGTTAGGGGAAAAAAGCAACAACTGCCGTCTGAAAATGTCTGTATGTAGATTCATTTCATGTCATTATACGTGTCTTTTTTATATTTGACTAGTGCACTTGCCCGTTCAAAACCGCTGCACACGATTGCTGCTCCAACGCATAGGAAAATGAATATTGCTGATGTGAGGTGTGAATGAGTTTATGCACCAACAACATGAAAGAAACTAACGTTGTGTTATGCACAGATGTTATGAATATAAATAGAGTAAATACATTTTTTTTCCCCCATTTCAAGTGATAAAAGGGCTGCATTTAAAAATACAATACATAACAGAGGGCTTTTGAAAAAACAAAACAAATGTTCATCTTAAAATAAAATGGATCATATTGGGTTCATAGATGGTTTATTTTTTGTGGCTTCAGTTTGGATTTGAGTGGGTTTGTTTGCTCAAAAGATTTGTGCTTTGTCTCGTAGTGGCGCTTCACAAACGCCACGGTCCTGGAACAAATGAGACATTCTGGTTTTGAACTGCCCGTGGGAAGAATGAATGAACGTAAGAGTCTGTCCATTCTTGATTAATAGCTCTGTTTTTTCGCTGTCTACTTTTCTCCTTTTAGAGCACGCCAATGTGAAATTACATTTTTTTTTCCTGACTTGCTTATTCCTCCGACTGTAGTCTCTCGTCTTGTCCCTCCCCCTATGTGTGTGTGCGTGTGTGTCTCACTCACTGACTTTTTTCGAGTCGCAAAGCTTTTTTTATCGGAATGCACAGACTTGATTGGCTGAGTAACATCACGTGAGATGATTTACATCGCATGCAACTGTTTCTTGTGAGTTTCTTGGGCCGGCAAACCAGTGTCACAAACAGGCTAGAAAAGCTTCAGCGGTTACAGTAGAAACGCTCCATCAAAATTGACTAATACTCAGTAATTTGTGGGCTCCATTGAGCTTGCAATGGACAATGGACACTGCACTTCCTTGAGTCCACAGCAACACACACACACACACACACACACACACACACACACACACACACACACACACACACACACACACACACACACACTGAGCGTGAAGTCTATCAAAAGATTTATTTTCAAGGGAAGCAAAGGACAGACAGACAGAGATTCTTTTTTTTTTTAGATTATATATGACATATCAGAAATAGAATCTTCACTTCTAGTGATAACCAATAATGAACTGATTCTACTAACCTGCATTGTCTGTGCCAGCCTATGCCTAATGCAGTTTGTTCTTTTCTTATAAAGATATATATATATATTTTTTTTTTTTTAATATTAAAAAACACATCATTAGAAGGAGCATGAGCACAGCTGTGTGTATTTTTTGAGTCAATCCACAAACACTCCCAGTGCGTAATTTGCTCATTAAGACGCCAAAATCCACTGCTGAAAATAGCCCCCCGACAAATGCTCAAATGTACTTTTGTTTGAGTAATATTTCATAAAAACCTACAGTGTACTTTTTTTTTTGTAAGATTTATGTCCTTATTAGTGAATGAACAGGCTCTGGGCGTGACAGAGTACATGGTTGGTTTTAACAATTAAACAAAAAAAAATCACTGTTATATATAGCACGTATGGTAATGGCATTTTTTTGATCTAGAAATGCTCCAGCGTATCTGAGCCATACAGCGTTATAGTAATCAAAACGTCCTTGTGCTTCTTATATGATTCGGGGGGTGAAACCTCATTTAGAGAGAAGCCGACACAGATGATAAGAACGCGGCGTTACACTTTCTCCACTGGTGACTTCTGTTAGATCTATCATGGGGAACTCCTCTGGGAATTCGGTGGCGGCTTCTTACTATCAAGAGAACGACGAGCTGCTCGGGGGCCGACCCCTCGCCTAACAAGCTGTAGGGTTGTTAAGAGCATCCATCCCCGGTAGTGGCGGGATCAGCAGCATGTGCGGGCTTGTGCAATCATCCGGCAGCGGGGGCTTATTTCAAATCTTGTATACGTACGAGTGTAGATCTGAAATTTAAAAAAAAAACAAAAAAAACAACACGTAGCCACTCGACCCTCGGGGCCAAAAGCCTTGACTAACGGCGGCACCACGTTGTGTCCTGATCAATGGCTCCTTTTCTTCTCTACCCAGAGCCGCATCAGGCGGATGTGGAACGACACTGTGAGGAAGCAGTCTGAGTCCTCTTTCATCTCAGGAGACATAAACAGCACCTCCACACTCAACCAGGGTAAGCATGCACTCCTTCCACCGCCAGACGACACACATATGCTATTCTCTTTGTGATGGAGCTCGGGATTCACAATAAACAGCCTATATTGCTGTGTGACAGTGCAGAAAAGAGGAAAGATGAAACCCGATTTTTTTTGTTCCCTCTCTCCCCCCCTCCTGCTTTCTCTCTCTAAGCGTTAAATCTTGACTGTAAGGGCTAATGCACATCCTGCAGTTTCTCGTAGACAGGTGCGTAGGAGGAAAGGTCCATATAAGTGAGAGAAGAAAGAATTCCTGCACAACTGTTCTTTTACTTTCCATATTCAGCGCATGTTAATCAGAGGTCTGTCACATAGGTTGTAAATTTGGGTATCTATACTTTAGAGTAATAATTTCTCAGCTGAGTTTCTACTTCTACTCCTTGCATTCCAAAGCAATTATCTGTACTTCCTACTCCTCACATTTTAAAAATATCCCCATTACTCCTATAACATTCCATCTTATTATCATGACAACTTAAGAGCTGAAAAGTGATGTTTCTGCCAGAAAGTGCATTATTTGATCTGCTCTGTGCTTTAAATTATAACTAATCCAACCCTTTTCCTGTTTCTTTTATCTAAAAGGAAAATACCATGAATTAAAACACATTATTTTCTTGCCAAGCAGTGATTACAGCCCCTACATATCACTCGTTCTCCTTCTTGAGTGTTTTTTTTCAATAGACTTCAGCTCATTCACTCATTCTTACCTGTATAAAATGGATTTAAAGAGGCAAAATAACACATAAAGTGCAATATCTGTTGGCAAATGTTTGCAGTTCATATATTTTGACTGACAGACAACAGAGTTTATTAATTACTCTTACGATTAGACTTTTAGTAGCTTCGAAACCACTGCTTTTACACTTTTGAGTAAGAAGCATTAGACGATGCCTCAACCTCTACAGAAGTGTTTTTAAACCCTAGTATCTACCCGAGTAATGAATGAGAAAAATCTTGACACCTCTGATGTTAAAGCACAGTGTGCAGGAGTTTAGATTTTTTTTTCCCCCAGGAATGTGAGATAGCGTTGGATATCAAAGTTCACGTAAAGATCATCAAGAAATGAGAGGAATAGAGACAGAGGAGAGGCGTGATATTTGCAGTCTTACTGTTTAAAGCCTGGCGACCGGCGCGGGCGCGGCCAAATCTCCGCTCCAGACCGTCTGTCAGGATGAAGGTGGCAGGATGAGCAAAGTCAGCCCGAGGTCAGAGCAGGTTTTGGGACCGAGCCCGGGCATCATGATGCTCAGGATGCGGCCGGTGCCAGTGCAAGATTTGGACGAAGTTATGAATTCATTTTTTTTTTCTTCTCCTTTTCTCTCCAAACACACCCCAGCGCAGTCAGCCGTCGATCTGAAGGAAGAATAGTTGCCACATTCTGGAGGATTTACACAAGCACGATGTGGACGATAGGGATACTCTATTATTCATGGCAGGCCTCTTAGACATGTTTTGACTAGTGTCTCGACTGGATGAGTTTGTTTAGATGGATTCGTTTCACATAAACACTGCAGCTGATTGTGTTGCTATGCTCTGGTCTACACTTGTCGCGATAATGCTGTTTGTCAGCTACATTAGCTTGGCTGTTTGGATAATGTCTCGCTTTGACCAGCGTCTTTATGGCTGCTCTGTCCATAATAGATGGCAGATGGATCACAGCTCATAAATCTTTTGTGGTGTCAGACTTTGGACAGAATGTCAGTATTTGTTTCTATTGACAGCTACCCAGCACACCACCACAGACCTTGAAGTACCTCATGCTCTTTTTTTTATTTCTCTCTTTGACCATTTTTTCTTTCCCTTCTGTCCCTCCTGACTCTTTCTCTGCCTCTTTTTCTCTTCCTATTGTTTCAGGGATGACTGGCAACTACCTCCTAACTAACCCTCTCCTCCGAACCCACGACACTAACCCTTATAACAACCTTCTGGCAGAAACGGTGGTCTGCAACACCCCCTCTCCACCGGCCTTTCACTCTCCAGGTGCACACCTACACACTTTCATTATTTAATACGGTTTTATATTTGTTTTAAAGGTATAGTATGAGGTTTTGTGTCATTTGAATATAATAATCATATATAGGTATCAATATAACAATTGCACAGCATTGACAAACCAGACCTTGGCTCTTGAGATTTGCTCTTTACATGGCCACCGGATGTGTCTTGGTGTTGCAACTTGGGCAAAAGGTGCCACCAGAACACTACACAATGTACCTTTAAAGTAAAAAAGGTTGACAATCTGAGAAATGTGCTTATTCATATTCCGGGGGGAAGAGTAAGATAGGAAGATTGATTTATCCATCCATTAAAAACCAAGCTGCAGCCAGCAGACGATTATCCTAGTTTAGTTTAGTGTGAAGACCTATAATATCAGGAGAAAGTAGGGGTAAGACTAAAAACTGTTGTGAAAATCGATTAATCTATTGAATATTAAAACTTTTAATCATTAATTAATCATTTGGTTGTTTGAAGGGTTCATCGCTTATTTTCTTTGGTTGAGAAAACTGCTGATCACCTAGAAGCAACCTAAAGGATCAACAGTTTACTAATAAAGACGAATATAGAAACCAGAAAATAATCCAATTTGGGAAGATAGAACGAGGGAATTTTTCTTCTTAAAAATGATTAGATTAATTTATTATCAAAAAAGCTAGCTAGAATTAATTTTTACGTCTCCTGCTGTTTTTTGTATCTTTGTTCTGTCTTGTTCAACAAGCTGTTGCAGGACACGACATACAGAATGATCATGTATGTAATTTATAAATAAAAAAGGCAACTTTAGGGGGCGCGTTAATGTGGGTAGTTGTTGAGAGTCTGTAGCGTTTGTGTTGCGTAGCAGGACGCGATCAGGCTCAGTGTGACCATCTGCTCGGCCTGTGATCGAAAGCCATGTTACCACATTATTTGAGCTTTGATTCATTGTATTGAATTAAGGACTCCGGCAAAGTTACATAATTTAATTGAAATAATATTCAATGCAGGAGAACCATTTACAAAATGAAAGAATTTCAGAAAAGGGCAGTTTTAATTTTAATCGGACGGAACCAGCTGTTTCCCCATGTGTCCAGACTTTATGCTGAGCTGAACTGACTGCTGCTGCTGCTGCTGGTGTTTTATGTTATAAATGGGCAGATTTAAGAGTGGTATCAATCTTTTAATCGAACTCCCCCGTCAGAAAAGTGAGCACATTTCTCAAGTTGTTAAACTCTTAAGTGTGTTTGATTTACAAGAAACCTCCTTCAGACGTGGCTCTGACACAGCATGCATTTCAAATGAGAATATTAACTCCAGGTTTATCCTGCTCTCCTCTGCCTCCTTCTCTGTGTTTCTAGTAGTTGCTCCTACCTATGCAAGTTTCTCCCTTTTAAACGCACGCCAGTGCTATCTTATCTGGTCTACCGAGCATATGGGAATCCCTCTGCATCGAAAAGGAGCTTTGCACATTGTTCCTGATCAATTACGCCATCACACCTACGAGGATGCGTTGAAATATCTACATTCGATTGAGATCACTTCAAATAACACCCAAGTTGAATATAAATCATGTTAGTATTTGACCTATTTCCTTACTGGCAGAGCAAAAGAAACCCAATCAAAGGAGGAGAAAAAACCAAACAGAAGCACATGACGCAATGCGGGCAGAATCACGCTGTAGCCTTCAGATACTCTCAGGCACTTGATGATAAAAGGACTGATAGAAAAACAGCAGTATGGCGAGAGCATAAGAGGGAAACATATGTAGTAACATATAGATTTAATTCGCCGCAGTCATCTCGAGTCTTTGTTTTTTCCGCCGCGAGCCGGCACTTCACCCTCGCAGATACTTAGCAGGGTTGGGACCACAGCGTCGCTACGGGAAAAAAATCAAAGACATTTTGTGAACCGCGTTGCTGGTTTTCTTCTGAGAGCTAAGCCGCAGCCGAGCGGCTCAGACACGTAACTCTGCTTCATTGGCCTAAAATGTTTACCTGCTTAAAGGCCAAATGAAATGAAAATTACATATTCCCAGTTCTAATCCTGTGTATGCATTCATTATTCTCTTGGTATATTCTTAATATATATATATATATATATATATATATATTTTTACATTAAAATCCCTATTTTTGTTGTTGTTTCATGATTCATCCTGCACTCAGGGGTGTTCACAAAAGTCACTTTCTTGTGGTCCAATTAAATGGGAGATTCTATTTAAATCCTTCTTGTAACCTCAGAATTCAGTGTGTGTGCAGACAGCTTGTGCTTTATTGCACTAAAACGTTCAGCTGCTTAAAGGTCCCATGAAACTGAAAACTCGTTTTGTTTCATTTTCCCAGTTTTAATCCCTGTGTTCATTATTCACACCAAATAAATGTACATAAATAGCATTTTTTATTTATTTTTTTATTTTACAATAAAGTTTTTTTTTTTCGTTTCATGACTCATCTTTCACTCAGGGGCTTTTACTAAAGTTCATCCAATGAACTTTGATAATATTATTTTTAAAACCACTGTATTGACAGTACATGCACAGTTTTATTTTAAAAACTGTATTGAGCCAAACGCTAAGATCCACCCCATTTCTTGTGGTCCAATCAAACTTGAGGATTCTATTTAAATCCTTCTCCCAGCCTCAAATAATTAGTTTCCCTGGGAAATGAGTCACAAAAGATGCTGGTAAATTCTGCTTCACCGGGCCTTTAAATTTTTTGCAGGATAATTGCAACGTTAACGTCGGAGGGTTGGAGACAGTGAGAGTGGCGATCGGCGCGAACGTCTTAACCTGTAAAAACGCTTCTTCCAGAACTGCCGCCGCGTTCAAACGCCAGAGCGGCGGAGGAAGTGTTTTCTCATCCCTATTTAACCACAAGCAGCGACAAACAGGAACAACTCGAGGATTTCACATATGGAAACACGTTTAAGGAGCGCGGGGAGCGGTGCGACACACAAATGTCAAAACCTGGTGTGAAGCTCACCAAGCAAGTATGAAAGAGGCGCTGAGAGACTGTCAGGTTAAACATAAGCTCTTCCACATTACGCCTGCTATAGTCATTACATCCAGCTCCTGCAAAGGGATGAGCGTGTCTCCTGTTATAAGTGTATTAATACTAAGTAATACTCTGCAGATGTTCGTCCCATGCAGTAGAAACTGGTAAGCAACATCTTGGATGAATCTCTGCTGGATTTGTTCCCAGAGTGCAGCTGTCGCGGTGTCCAGTTGAATTCTGTTCACATCGCTCCCCCCCCCAACCCCCCAGCTTCTCTCAGAAGACAATACCTGTCTGCAATAAGATCACTCCCTGCACATAAACAAATGCAAATTCGGAGCGGGGGTCTATTCGCATATGTGTTTTAGTAATCTCGCTTCCCCTCTTATTGCCCCTCTTGCTCTTTTTAGAAATATGTTTGATTTTTTTTTTTTTAAGTGAAGATATTCTGGTGCTATCAGCCTTTTTTTCCTGACAAAACCTAAAGCCTGCTGTTATTATAGTCATTTAATTATTTAAATGCATACATGTTTGGCTCATCGGGTAATGGTTTGAGTTCCGGGACCGAGAAAAAGAATCTTATAAGAAAGCATGTTGGCTGCCAAACGCTGGGAGCCCACGGGGAGGTGTCGAGCATGTGCCCATCACTTTCAATTAAATGATAACACTTACGCACACCTGCAGACAGGCTGCTGAAAAAACAAGTATCTCAGCTGTTGGAGGAGTTTAATGTATGCATCTCGTCGCTTATTGTATACAGCGATAAAACTTTACAGCCTTCCATCAATGCGTGTGCTCATCTCACTCTTATAATAACATGTTTATATAGCTTGGTGCTCGTTCTTTGAACAGAATGGGCACAACCAAACCGACAGTGGAGTTTTTGTCATAAAACAACAAAAAAGGACAAAGGACGATATATCAGCAGATTTTCCTTCAGACAAGATCAACAAACCTCAGACACACATTTGGCATTTGTGCACTGACATTTCTTGTGGATTAATGACTGTGATACGTTCATGTCGTTTGATATATCTGCTTCAATATATCAACTATATTATTGAAGTCCCACTCCGCTCAAAAATATTTTTTTTTCTTATTGTTCCTCCGGTTGGAGGTTTGGGCTTCCCAGTGCAGAGTGATGTATGTGCAGAGTTTAGGAATAGAAAGCTGCTCTCACATTCATCTGAGAGGGAATGTGAGACGTTAACGCCGTGCTGCCGTTACAATGAGCCTTTATAATGTACATTTTGAAATGCTGTCACTTTCTCTGCGGTCGCCCCTTCACATTTTTGAAATGATCCGACACTTCTGGATGATTCCCTCCCCGACATAGTGTAAGAACCTTTTAATGGCAAGTTCCTGGATCGGAGGTGTCGTGATTATCTGAAACTGGCTTTGCTCACTGCCGTCAACGCCTCCATTTTTTTTTTTATATATATTAGCTAGGTCTAGTGATAGGTCAAAGAGTGATAGTTAATTTTCAGAATTCCCTCTAGTCCCCCTCACATCCAAAATGTCAGCCTTTCACTTACAGGCTGATAGTGTATCCAGTAAATTAAATCCTCATAACAAATCCAACTTGCCCCCTTCGCATTCATCCTGTTATGAGCTTAGTCACAGGGCTGCACAAAATTTGAGTACTCTCCCATGTGTGTGTATGTGTTTTATTCAGATATACGCTTCAAAAAGAGGGGGAAAATGTGTCATTCAAAAAAAAAAGAAGAGTAATTTCATCAGGAACTGGAAATCTTTAAAAAAAAAAACTAAATGAATAAACTGTGCTTGCTGCTGAACCCTTTCACCTACTGAGTCCAGGATTCAGTTGTCCCTGATTTGTCCTTTAGCTCTTTCAAACAGTTAAAGTCTGTGGAAAAGAAAATCCGAGGTTGGTATTAAAAATGTTATAAAACGAAATTACCAATTCTGAAAGCTTGTGAAAAGACTGAACTACATGGTGCTTCTAAACTGTTTGAGAATGTTTTGGGTGGGAATGAAATTGTGGCTGGATGACGCCACCGGAGTCGTGTTCTCCAGCTCATATACAAAGGAGATTTCATTAGCATCGGTGGTTAACAAAGCTTATGCCAAACTCTCTTGTAAAAATACACAATTTGAGACAGGAATTGTTAATTGTTTGCAGGTATAGGGCAAACAGACATGGATGATTTAGTGAGAAAAAAAATGTAGCTTCTCCAGTTAACAAGCGATCCATCGCCAATCGCCTTCATGGTAAATGTTTTTTCTCGGAATCGTCTGGGGCTGCTTCACTCGGCCAGTTGCCCTCGGAGCGACAGCCCTTTCGTGCGGTGCTTTTCCGTGCCTGAAATTGCGGTCCCTCTGCCCTGTTCCAAACAGCCGGCGCTCCAAGCTGCAGCCAGAGGTGCCACTTCCCCGCCGACTCTGCCCGTCGACCTCAGCTGGGTTTAAAACGCCTCCTCCAGCCCTGACAGCGGCCCAACACGCCTCGCGTTGCTTCTCATTCACTTCACTTCCTGTTTTTTGTTCTGAAAAGAGTCCACATTCATCTAGGGCTGGATGAAATTAATTTTAAAGATAAAAAGCCTATAGATACAATTTGTTCATAATGATTGATATTGATAATTAGTGATTATTGCCTCTGAAATATTAGAAGGGCATTTTATGCTCAAAAACCTACTTTATGTAACGTAGTTGTAGCGGTGGTTGATATAGCTCAAACATAAATTGATACAAACAAATGTCATATCAGTCAGTAACAATGAGTATTGATCATTTTTAATATAATATAACCAGGTAAAAAAATAAAAGGATGAACATAACCACTTAATATTAACTTGACTTAGCGCTTCTGTTAAATGACTGATCCAATATCAAGTAAAATATGATGTTTTCCAGTCAAGGATAGAGGATGTTACCCAAATTTGGAGTGAAAATATCAATATTATATTGTCATATTTTCTTATTTTATTTATGATGTGGATACTTATAATACATATAGATATTGTTTTAATTTCCCAGATTTACCTACAAAGTAGTTGCTGAATTAAATATTGACTCCTAACATTCCTGTTCTTTAATATCATCCATGTTGCTTGTCCTACAACTACAAGCAAGACCTGTTTCAAATTGTCCATTTTTTACAATATAGTTTGGCAATATATTTATTACCGTATTAATTCAGTCTTTTAAAAATCTCAATTGTAGCTACTTGTTGATTATTACGATCATTCAACATTTGTCTAGCTGGTTAATCACACATTTGTCTTCTGTGTGACAAACCCCAGAACACATATTTATTATTGGCTTTACACAGACTTTAAACACAATAATTTCGCTGTCACTCTCCATCCACCTACGGTGGTTAAAAGCACAAACCTCTCCCCCCCGCCATCAGGCTCCAAATTGTAGTCGACTTGCAAGGGCGACAAAAATCAGGAGTCGGGACAGACTGAATCCGGGCTGGATGTTTTTTTTACGAGCTTCCACTTTTGTCTTATTTCAGTGATTTTGTTGTTTCTGCTGCAATTGAACGAACGCATCTGTTTTACTTTCTTTGCACATCAGCTGTTCTTAGGCCAGATAGCCTGAGCAGACACACTTGATGTGAGTGGTGGCAAAGTGAGTCATTGCACCGTGCCTGTCTGTCGTGGTGTGTTTGGGGGGTTGTTGCTGTGCTTGTGGGGGCCCCAGTGCAGAGAGGTTGGCTGGCCATCTGTGTTCCACATTACTCTTTTGTCTTCTTTTAACAGGTGGAATGTTTTATTCATTGTTAACGTGGCAACACGTTCTCATCAGCCTGTGTTTATTCATGTATTTAATTTCACTCTCACCCTGTATGTTGCTTTTTTTGTGTGTGTGTGTACTGCTATGTAGTTACCTGGCTACTTTTTTCACGGTGTGTTGCTGTATTATAATTTTTTGGGGTCTTTCATCTTTTTGTTTTGTTTTTTCCCCCCATTTCTCCCAATATTGTTCAGGATAATCTCTTAGATTGGCTATAATGATATTCAGCCCTAATGACTATGAACATGGTGCAGAGCTAATTGGGTTTCTCCTTTGAATCTTAAGATGTTTTATATTTGTATAATGTTTAAATTAACCAAGAGACCAAATAGCACAAAGAGGGAAATGTCCTGAGCAGTATCAAGTATATGTGGATGGTGTACTGGACATGTTTTTGGTCTAATTAAAAGAAAATAAATACAACTTACATCTCACCTGCTATTTCTGGCTATTCTTGCAGGACAGCATTCTCTGAGCAACAGCAGGGACATCAGCGCCATGGACACCCTCCCCCTCAATGGCAATTTCAACAACAGCTACTCCCTGCGCGACGATGACTACGAGGCCGTGGGCGTCCGAGCCCCCGGCGACCCGGGGGGCCTCAGCCTGGACGACGCCGCGTTCGAGAAGATGATAATATCCGAGATCGTTCACAACAACCTAAGGCCCCGCGGGGCCCCCAAAGGGCGCGATGCCGTGCGCGAGAGGGACACAGCCCCACCCCCCCTGACCAGGGCGTCGGCAGCGGGAGACCGGGGGGGCAGCGGCAGCGAGGATGACGCCATCGTGGTGGACCACGCCGACGCTTCGTCCCCGCCGAGGGGAGGCGGGAGGGGCGGCCACGCCACCCTGGAGCTGCTGCTGCACCCCCACCACAAGGAGGTGCTGGAAGCCCCTCTCCTGCCCCAGAGGACTCACTCCCTGCTCTACAGCGCCCAGAAGGCCCCCCGGCGCCTGGAGGGGCAGGGTGGCCATGGCCCTGAGACCGTGAGCGCGGTGGAGGACACAGACTCCCACTCAGCCTACAACAACAGAGACTCCCTTTACACCAGCATGCCCAACCTGAGAGATTCCCCCTCGCCGTCCGCCTCGCCGTACCCCCCGGAGGAGGAGGAGGAGCTATCCCCCTCGCCTCAGAGCGAGAGCGAGGACGCATATCAAAAGAGCATGCCCGAGCTGGGCGTGGCGCCTCAGCCGCTGTCCTACTACCACATAAACCGAGGCACCAGCGACGGGTGCATCGTGGCGCCCGGCAACGAGGGCTGCGCGCCGGAAGGCGAGGCCCCCGGTGACGGACAAATGCAGCTCATTACCAGCCTCTGAGCCGGGCACGCTCCATTCGCACAGATTTTCTTTTCTCTCTTTTTTTAAAAAACAAAACAAAACAGACGGGTGCTTTTTCGGGTTGATGTCAAAAATCGAGCCGGCAAGCCCGGCTCCGCGTCCCCCACACGCCCTTCCTGTTAGAACAGGAAGTGTTAGTGGGTGAAAAAAAAATGAATGAATAAATGACTTTTGCACACAGATCTCATTAACACACAAAAACACGTCCATCTGAGGCCAGACGAAATGTGGACTGTGAAAGCTCTGCTGTTGGGATAAAGAGGTGCAGAGGATAACACGTGGTCTGGTGTCGCTGTTGTACTGAAGAATAAGGGATTAAAAACAAAAAAAATACTCCAAGCAAAGAACTATGAAACTCCTGACAGCTTCCTGGGGGACTTTGCAGAACCAGGGTCTTTTTAGTCATGAAGTACAGAACTAGAACTAGTGTGGCTCCTCTACACAGTCAGGACTGTAAAAGTTAAGAAACCACTAATTCAGACTCAGGCCTTATATTTTCTCTATTGCACATTTAACTGTTGTCAAAGTAACAGCTAAAGAAAATATATTTTGCTGTACCACTAGTGTAAAAAGTAGATAAATTTAAAAAATTTGAAAAAAAAGAACAAAAAAAAGAAGAAGAACAAAAAGAAACGGCGACCATTCAGTAGTTAAGCCCTTTCAATGTTAATAAGATTCTTCAGACAAGGTTAATCAAAAATGGTGGAAATGTGCTTTTTCCCTTTCACACTTGACTCGTTGTAGATTGTTTGAATATGAGAAAAAAAAAAAGTTTCGAGAGATATCAATCCATACGAAATCATGCTCACGTCTCTGCTTGTGAAGTGCTTTTGCTTTCATGAATGATGAGTTTCTTTCCAGTAGTATATGTGTTAACACCGGGCCATGCACAGATTTGGAGTGAATTGGATACTTGTTGTAATTTATTTTACTTGAAAAGAAATTGTCAGGTTTAAAGACTTATGTTCATGTCAACGCGATATTGCAGTTTTTCGGCAGACATGTTTCCTCCTTTGACGCTAATTAATTTATTAACTGAACTGATTCAGAGAAACATAAAAAAAGAACATGGTTGGAAAGTGTGAAAAGTTGTTGCAGCACTGATTAGGTTTTCTTTTATTTCTTTTGTAAGAGCCCATCATCAGCTGATATTTAATTCAACTCCTGTTTGATATCAAATAAATGTGAATTTTTTTCTTGTTCGCAGATGTCTCGTTGCTCATTTATATTTTGCATTACAAACTCTGGAATGTGAAACGGATTAAGGTCTGAGCCATTCTGTATTATTTTTGTTCCTGTCAACAATTCTCATAAATGGACAAAAAATACAGTGTTTATCTCTTCCACTTCCCCAGCTTGTCGGTTGATAGTGAAGCACAGATCACAAATATGTGCTTTGGAACGTGGTTCGGTCATGACTCACTTTTGAAAAATGATTTTAAAAGAAAAGGTTCTACCAAAGCAGAGAGCTATATTTTTGAGTGAATTCTGCTTTTGTTCGGAACTACTTTACGTGTGTGTGGCTATACCTGAAATAGGTGGTGCAATATAACTAAGCACATTTACTCAAGGGCTGTGCTTAAGTACAATTCTGAGATACTACCTTTACTTTATACTTCACTTTGCCACATGTCAGAGGGATCTACTGTGCTTTCTCCTCCACCATATTTATCTGACAGTAATGGATGAAATAACAAGCTTTGATAACGCTGTTAAAGATGAAACCATTTTACTCTTTTGATGTTTCACAATGAGCAGTGTGTAGTCTGGTTCACATCTCACATGTGGCCACGAGTTAACCGCTCCACCATCTCATCGATTTTTCCCTCCAAACCTCTTACATGATTTTGTTTCAATAACTGTTCAAGTGATCCAATATTTCACCAAAAAGAAAAAAACAAAATATGTCCAAAAAGGAACAAAACAACAGTTTGTTAATGGTCTTTGTTTTTTTCTTTTATTGTTCAGTTTATCCCCTGTACCTCAGTATCTAAATATATAATGATGTCGATACTATATGTCAGTACATGTAGCTGCTAATATATAGGTACTCATAGAGAATTTTTCATGCAGAACTCATACTTGTAATTTTATATTGCTGTATATAGTAAAGGGATCTGAGTACTTCTTTTCATTTTGATGGTAATGAAGGGACATGCGGTGCAGCAGTGTGGCTCAATGACTTCATTTTTTTTTTTTTTGGAGGATGGTGGAGATCTGAGTTTCATATGGTTGGACATCTAATTGTTAGTGGGATCGATGTGTTGTTAGTTTTGGTATTTTCAGTAGATTCACCATCTTCTCCTTTTTGACTGCCATCATGACAAGTAATTATGGCAGTTTAACAAGCTATGCCATAATCACTTCTGTCTGGTCCTGGTGTCTAAATTGTTCCATGTGCCTGAATTCTAGAAGAGGAGGAAGAGTGGTTGAGACTCACATTGGAGATTTAGCAGATTTAGCAATCAGCGTGTCTTTCATCCTTGGCTTTCCAGGAGCGTTCAGGCTCCGACCGACCACACACGCTCGTAGCACGGCATGCGGGACGCGCTATTCACCATCGGGAGCTGGTCGGCTCGCTTTATTAGCCAGAGCTGGGTGCCAGTGCGCTGTCAGGAGAGCGATCGCGGAGGCCAAAGCGAAGCTGCGAGTCCGCCGTGGCTCTCTGCCTCGTTGTTTGAACATCGGGCTCTCAGTTTACACAGAGCCATCCAAAAGCCCTGGGAGACACCCAACCCCCGGCCTGTGAATCGTACGGAAACCTGGCTTCCATTCAGTAATAAATCAAATTAAAGGCAAAGTCCATGTCCTCAGTACACGGTTCGCTGGGAATGGGCAGGCATTGTCTGCGAAGGCTTCCTCGCTATAAACGGCAGGGGCGGGGGGGGGCCGACATGGCGGCTCATGTGGGCCTTGCATGAGACCGTCCCTTAAGGGCGCATGTGATGTCACCACGAGGTGTGCAAATTTTCTCCATCCGCGTTTTTCATAACAGACAA
Organism: Eupleurogrammus muticus; assembly: GCA_036785175.1. Lineage (NCBI taxonomy): Eukaryota > Metazoa > Chordata > Actinopteri > Scombriformes > Trichiuridae > Eupleurogrammus > Eupleurogrammus muticus. Next base: position 12,265,491 of record JAYKQN010000014.1, on the reverse strand, counting down.
AATTGTGATGAATGAATGCGCCGAGCTCCCTTTTGCCGAGCATAAGGATCGGTTTTGCATGATGCATATATATTGGTTCATTATCACTAAGTCACCTGTGCTCTGTATTAGCTCTCTCACCCTATTACCTAAGAACATTGGATTCTGAAATTGAACAATATACAGATGATCACGTCCTTTCTGCTATAAGACTGGAGGGGTGTGTCTGTGTGTGTGTGTGTGAGTGTGTGTGTGTGTGTGTGTGTGAGTGCGCTCGCGTGTGTGATGATTTCCAGCCTTTCACCCTCTTCAAACACACTCCCTTCACCTTTGACTTCTCATTAGCTGCGGTTACATGGACAATATTTCATTAACCCGATTGGACTCATTCCGACTAGAGTCCAACTTGATGGACCAAATGGCTCCAAATAAAAGTGATTCCGGTTGGATGTGTTTATATGTCCAAAAGTAATTAATCAGAATATAATGTTTGTGACATGCGCAAAGTGGTTCCCAGCTCTAACCCAGCTGTGCAGCATCTAATCTGCTGGAAATATAAGAATAAGTAGAAGAAGAAGAAGAAGGAAGTGGTTATGCCTTTTAATTCAACGTTCAAGATGGACCCAACTTTATGTTTCAAGTGTTTCAACCCTTCAATAAATCTTCAAACATCCAAGATGCAACTTTTCTTGAATTATTATATCTTAAAATGACCAGACATATGTTAAACATTCTGTTGAGTCGGGTACTTTATGATCCCAAATGTTTCCAGCAATTGTCAAATGTGGAATAATTCAAAATTTTAATATTTATTTTAATCTGAACAGTGTCCTCTGTCGTTTTGTGTGGTAACGGTCAAACTAAAGCTGTCATAAATTTCCTGGTAAAAACATTTAGATCTAAGGTTTTCTACAGAAACTCAGCTGATGTGAGTCCTTTAATGATCCAACACAACTTTATCAAATCATCAACTCTGTCTTTTCTTGTTTTTTGCTGAGAGACCCCCGGCCACAGAAAATATAATTTGGTATGTGCGTTTAAACCTTTTATGTCTTATGTCCACAGATTTTAGCTGCTTTCATGCTGCCAAGAACACATTCACATCCTTTTTTTACTATTATTATTATATTTATAGCATTTCATATTATTATTTATTTATTTCCTGATTCTCCTGATTCAGCGGCTCTGATTGGTCAGAGGCGTCATGTGATACAAAATGGCTTTGCTGATAGGCAAAGTATCTTTTCTGTTCCGTTTTTTTTTTTAGGGGAAAATGAAATAAGTCAATATCGTGATAAATTTATGGTACAATGTGGCTGGAAAACGCTGCACTTGAAGCTGAAGCTTCTGAGGGGATACAATAAGACAAAACACTGGAAGTGGCGGAGGTCTGACGAACCAGCAGAAGTTTAAGGTTAAGCTAATGCTCCATTTCTACATTTTGTTGAAGCAGCTTAGTTTGTAACGTAAAGTCGTATTATTTCACTAATTTAGTTGTGTTAGAATAATTCTGTGATGTAAAAAAAATCACTTTATAGCTTTTCTGACTCGTATGGAAATGCTGTTATATTGTTACCATTTTTTATGTTCACGTGCTAACGGTGGTTAACAACAGCCTGTGGTCACGTTCACTTTACGTTTTTTTCTAACTCAGTAATGGAACGCGGACTCAGACCGGATGTGACGCCATTTTTTGTTCCCGCCTCTGCATTCCGCGTTAACGGAACGCAGCGTTAGCGGCTACACAGCTAGCGATGAGCTGTGATTCTTGAGGTAAGTTAAAGCATTGTTTTAACTATATAGGGCATATTTCATGGTTATTTTACTCATGTGCGCTTTCAAATGTATAAGACATAAAATTAGTGCAGTAAAGTTTCATAGTACAAATTATTGGTTAAGTTGGTATGATTGAATAATTGCTAACTTGTATTAGTGTTTCTGACCTTTTAACTGTGTAGATCAGAGTTTATCTCTGCCGATTGTGTATGTACACTATATTTCCAAAAGTAATAACTCACCTGCCTTGACTCATATGAATTTAAGTGACATCCCATTCCTAGTCTGTGGGGTTCAATATGACGCCTGTCCACCCTATAACAGCTTCCACTCGCCTGGGAAGGCTGTCCACATGGTTTAGGAGTGTGTTCATGGGAATTTTTGACCTTTCTTCCAGAAGTACATTTGTGAGGTCACACACTGGCTCTCAGTCTCCTCTCTAATTCATCCCAAAGGTGTTCTATGTGGTTGAGGTCAGGACTCTGAGCAGACCAGTCAAGTTCATCCACACCAGACTCTGTCATCCAGGTCTTTATGGACTTTGCTTTGTGCACTGGATGGTGGATTTTAATGGGTGAGTTAATACTTTTGGAAATATAGTGTATGTCTCTTTGTGTATTGTAGTGTATTTTTTGTGAAGCCAGGAAGATTAGCAACCGCAGTATGCATGCTAAAGAAAGAAAGAAGGAATTAATATAATACCACATAATACCTTTGGTATGACTACAGACTTTTAATCATTTAAAAATATATCAAACATTCAACACAGTTAAATGTAGTTATTGTAGTTCTACATAGCAGTGTGACACCTGTCTATATTATTCTTTTCAATATAGCTGCCAGGAAAAAAAAATCTACTGATCTGATTAACATGAGTTGTGTGATTATTCTGATCACGAGTGGAATATTGTCAATGTAAATACAGCCATCGAGTCGGTGACATTTCCATATGTGATTATCCGGCTTCATCACGACGCGGCACATTAGCCGTGCTGTGTTTTTTCCTGGCAAATGAAAAAGTTGTCGGAGTTTGTTGGAGATGAAAGTGCTTCATTTATCGACTCATCTTTGATCCGCTCGCAGTCAAAGCGCGGCGTCCTCCGCACGGCGGTGGTGAACGAAGGAGCAATGATGCTTCGGTCCGAGAGAAAGACATTACCGTGTTTTCATTTGTGGCTGTTTGATGTTCCTGCCTCTGGTGATTTGGACATTATTTCATGTCCATCATCAAAAAGACATCAAACAAGACGCTGCATTCACAATCAGATCATACGGCCGTGTGTATGTGTGTGTGTGTGTGTGTGTGTGTGTGTGTGTATATATGTGTGTGTGTGTGCCCTGGCTACATGTAGCCGATATATACTGTGCATAATGTATGGATTTATATATATATATATATATATATATATATATATATATATATATATATATATATATACCAGTGTGTTTAGATCTGAGGTGCAGGCCTGTCTATATATGTATATATAATATATATATATATTTATATATTTTTATACCCCATGAATTATCCTAAACTTTTTGACAAAGTGAAACGAATATTATGTTTATAGAACCAGATTTTTGGACGGACTCCGCTAAGGTCTTGCTGTGAAGGGAGGGAAAAATAAATAATAAAAACATTATTATTATTAAATTTTTTAAAAAAGGCGTTCTTGCAGACAATGTTTATATTCTTTGATAGCAATCTTTTTCTTTAGCGAGAGCAGGAACTGTCCATAATTACATTAGCGTAGTCACAATGGAGAAGGAGTATTATATTTCCTGGGGGGGGCCCTCTGTAAAACGTACAGCTTACATTCCTCTACATTTCACTCTGCAGCAGGAAGATAAAGAACATCTGAACCACTCCTGCTCCACTCTGCCGCCGCTGTCCCGCTGCACTGCTCCGCTCTGCCGTGGCTAACTCGGCCTCTCTGTTTCAAGCAGGGGTAAAGACCCAGATTTCCTTTCCAAACAAACACCAAAAAAAGGTTCCCTCACCTTTTCTTTATAAAATCCTTAATGTATATATTGTGGATGTAAATGTGCAAGCATTTGTATTGAGAAGGAAAATCTGCACACACCAAAATGGCAACCACGAAATTCTCGTCGGGGGTGACCTGAAACCCGCTGCGCCGATCCAATTAGCGTTAGTGATTACATGGTTTTGTTAGCCGTCGCATAATCTCCCGGAGTAACTTAACCATGCCGCAGAATGTTTAATTTTTGCAGCATTATGGAATAATTTGTTGTTTGCTATTGGAGCTGCTGTTAGGATATCACCACAACTACACCTCGTGCAACAGAGGGCTGTTTAAAAAGAAATACAAGCTCCCTCGACTTCCACAAAGAAGCCTATTAGAAGTGATTAAGACTTTAGGCTTAAAATATGCTCAAGAGTCCTCTTTGAGTCCGGCTGCGCGAGGCTTGATATTTCTTGCCTGTGTGCAAGTGTGTGTGTGAGAGAGAGGAAAGTGAAGGAGGGAAAAAAAGAGCGTTTCAGATGGCCGAAGAAGAGGAGGAGCAGGCGTAGCAGCGGTCTGACGTGTCAGAAACCATCCGAGTCTGAGCCGCGCCGTTGTAAAACTGTCGTAGCTCGTAGGAAACACCAGCGGTGACCTCAGGTTTGGGCTCTGGTAGCCTGTCACACCCATTATACAGTAAACACTCCACAGAGGCCTGTGTTTTTGTTGGGTTGTCTCTGCTAAAATAACAGCAACGAATTCCTCCGAGACGCAAAGCATAACATATCACTGCTATTAGTCCAAAAAAAAAAAACTCAAGAGAGCGATTTTCTCATATTTAAGCAATTGGGTCCAGTTTTTGGTAATTTGAGACCGAACATCATTATTGTAATTTTTTTTTTAAATGCAGGAGCGGGAGAAAGAAATATGTGAATATCCTAATAAACGGCAACACAAATTATGTAAAATATAGTCATTTTTAAAAGTATGTGCCACACTCCAAAGTGCTTTTTGAAATATGCCAATACTGAGAGACTATTTAAAATAAATAAATAAAATGGAAAAAAAAACAGCTCGGACAGAAAAATCTTTGATAAATAGTTTTTTTTTTTTCCTCACTGGAACACGTATATAGAATGTAAATGTGCCAAGAAAACGCCTTGCTCTTGTTTTATTCAGTGGTATTTCACAGTGATAATTACAGATCATTCTTGCAGATGTTTTCCATATATCTCTGAAACTGTATAGCTGTTATTTACATGAAAAGCACACCATTACAAAAACACATCTGCACCTATTTTGCATTTCCAATTTATCACCAAAAAAAAAATGCACCGCCGGTCTGATTCTGTAAAATGCCGCTTTAAAATGTACAAAGAAAAACTGTGTTACCAGAACGTTAGGATAGTTAAGCTGTAGGCTACCCAAGTCATTTTCTGCATGCCAAAAGTGTGACTTTGTGTACCTTTTTGTGGTGCCTACTCATCGAGAACATTCCAGCTCTTAAACTGCAGGGTGTCTTTGACTAATGCTATATTTAAAAGTGTTTTATTCACAGCTAATTTAGTTACAATTGCTATAATCACTCAGCCAGGATATATTGAGTCTTGTCTGCATGAGCCATAGTCGTACAGTACCATGTGGATATAATTACGAAGCTAAGATAATCAATGTCATGCTTGAAGTTCCATTCAAAAAATGCCCAAAGCAATGTTTTCTTGCGCCATTGGTTTGAAAAATCAAAGTGACAGGTTTTTAAAAAAAAAAAAAGGAAAAAAGGGTAGAATAGAGATTTGGCTTAAGTTTTGAAACTGCGGGGATGTGATGCAATGAGCTACTGCACACAGTGACATGTTTTATTATTGCTATGTTGCCACTTAATGACCTTTACAACAGACTACATCAACAAAGGTTCATATTTCAGCTAAATATTTGGTTTTCGAGTTAGACAGACACACATGCAGCGAAACCACCCACAAACACATGAAAACACGAAGCTCGAATAAAACAGCCACTGTGTTTCATTGTGGCGCGGTGTTCTGGAAATATTTGGCCATCTCCACTTCCTGACAATGTGAAAGAATAAATAATTTTTGCTTTTGATTCAATTTTACAAGCAAGGTACTTCTTTAACGCATACATAACTCCATAGCATGTACTTCACGTTGAGACCAATGATCTCTCTGGGAAAATTCCCGACACTTTTATAGACACGGGGATAAAAGTTTAGAAGCAGACTGCTCAGCTGTTTCAACGTCCCATGATGCAAGGCACCTTTTACTCTAACTGATGATTTTTTTTCTCTCCTGCTTGTAAATGTGGTGATAAAATGCAAGCATGCTTGCTCCCTTTCCTGGATAGAAAAATGCTTAAAAAACGTGAGAGTTGACACAAAATAAATAAAGGAAAAACCATTGAAACACTCACGGGGGGGGAAAAAAAAACAAACATGATATTTTATGGGAAGTCAGCTCTGCGTTCTGTGTTCTGCTGCTCAAGAATCTCCACGTCTTCCACCCTGCACCTCCAGATATTTCTCACATTTCAGTTTATGGAGAGCGCAGTGCAACACTGGTCACGTTGCGCTTTTTTCACCATAAACAAACTTCTTGAGGAGGTGAATTTCAAACGGTAGCCTAAGCCGCATTTCAAGAACTCAAAAAAACAAAACAAAAAAACATGTCTCTCGGGGGCCTGTGTTGTCTGCCCTCTGGTCTTTTTCTTATCACATCGCTTTCTCTACAACGTAGAAAAGGTTTGACTCAAAACCCGTTTCAGTGTGCTGAGAATGTGAATGCTCCATATTGTGTCTGAATGGAACATTGTAGAAGAAATAAAAGAAGTCGGCCGACACAGTAAAGGCATAAGGCATTATTGTTCTCTCCTTTGTTTTGCACTAAATATACAATAAACTCTGTGAGCTGTTTTCTCTGTGGTCTATAAAGAAAAAAATCCTTAAGTTACAAATATATATATATATATATATATATATATATATATTCAGCCTAAAGTACAACAATGCTGCTACCACAATGTAAGCTTACCAACGTTGAACGCCAGATAAATGCACCCAGATAACAGAATTGGAATGACACTGTTCCCTGCTCTCCCAGACCGGAGCCAGGCGAGGCGGTTTGCTCTAGGAGGCCCGAGCCTAACAGCGACCTGGACACCAAACGGCGTGTAAAACGTGCACAGAATAACTCAAACCAGTGGACATGCTAACTTGGTAAGTAGTAGCAGAAGACTAGCCATCATATCAGCTTACCCCAAGGTTGCTAACTTGCTGAGTTACCTTTTGACTTTTGATGCCAAAAATGGTCAACACAACACTAACAAGCTAAAAAAGTGCAGGGCGCCACCTATCATAACAAATCGATTTACCTCCCGTGCATGTAAACTTGTACATGGACAGTAGTGGCAGGACAAGCATAGCTGGACTTTGCACAGCATGTAAACCTTCTAATTGTGTGCATGTTAGCATTGCAATGTTAGCTAGCTCAGAGCCATGTTGCGGCCTCAGAGAGCTGCCAGCATGACTTTAAACTCAATAGTATACAATCTTCTTAAATATCTGCTTTTTTAAAAGAGGGGGTTACAATGTAAATGTTCCAAAATACAATTAAAATACTGTCTTTTGAACCTCTGCATGTTAGCAATGTCATTGTGCGCATGTTAGCATGCTAATGTTCACTTCACTGCTGCTCGCATGACTTCAGACTCTCATTAGTGGACAATTTTACAAACTTGAATGCTTAAAACGGAAATGTTCAAAAGTACCATCAAAATAAGCCAGTTCGATAAACACAGACCAAATGCTTCTCGTATCACAATGTTTTTTTATTCATTTTTTATTTTAAAGTACGTCTTACCCATATATGGGGATTTTTTCCTGACGACCTTGACAAAGTAAATCTGTTTTTTCCCTTTATACCCCCCCCCCACCCCCACCCCACACAGACACACGCACGCACGCACGCACACACACAACACACACACACACACACACACACACACACACAAAGAAGATTGAATAGTGCTAAAGAATTGTTCTTGACCCTGCCTTGATTTTCAAACAGCATTTCTTGTTTTCCCTGGTGACTCTTCGGGGGTAACCATCGTTTAATGCACCGTTAAAAGGCTGCAGCTGGAAAAGTGAGCAGGAACATTTTTTAACAGCCTCACAAAGCCCCTAAAGCCTAAACCCAGACCTTCACGCAAAAGAGGAAGCAGTTCCTCAAACCGCAGATTCCAAATGTTGCATGTCAATCTTCCACATCGGGGCAGATGCAATGGTCACTTCACTTTCATTTTTTTTCTGACCGAGCTTACCAAGTATTGATTTTGAAAGAAACCCCTGACCATGGTCCAATTGTAATAATAATAATTTAAATTTGGACATGAATGGTGTGAGATATAGCGCGAGACCCTGAAGGCATCCAGTAGGAGGATAGGGCTTATTTCCACATGGGGGAGGGGGATCCATCCTGGATGTGCTGGACATTTCCTGGAGGAACAGCAAATCATGAGGAAAAAGATTCATTTCACCATAAAGACGATATATAGCCGGGCTGCGTCCTAAAGTTGTACTATTTGATAATGGATGTTAGAAAAAATCAGCTCCCTCGCAAAAAAAATGACTTCTACCGCTTGCCCTTGGGTATGATTGCACATATAATCTATGTATAGTGCAACAGAATAAAGGGCAGAGAAGAAATATTTGATATTGTTCCTTGAGTCGAATGACACAAAGCGAACACTCACACACACATTTCGCAGCTTAATAAGAATAGCCGCGTTGAGTGTGTGAGTCATGAACGCAGACAACCGGGTAAACGGCGCAACAAACGGGTGCCAACATTCATATTAGATCCCAGACCCTGGGGTATCATTGTGTGTTATGAGTTCAGCATTAATTTCTGCCTATGGGAGCGTTTGTTCTTGACGTAATTACGTGTCAGAGGGAAACCGTGACTCTCGATAAAACCATGAGCTGCGACGGAGCGTGTTTTGTGACAAATAGTTCAGTTTTTTTAAGACGGAGCCGGTTCCACCACGCTATTAAAAGCAAATGTGTCCCTCTAATTCCTGGTGATTATAAAGTTAAGTGCAGCTCTAGTGCAGACTAAGCCGTAAAGAATGTTGTGTTTTTAGAGCCGAAACAATTAGTGAATTGGGCTTTGTTAATCAATGGAAGAATTACCGGCAACTATTTTGATAATGGACTAATTGTTTCAATTTTTTTCCAGCACATAAACAGACTCTGTACAAGCTCATATTTACTGCTCTTTTTTTATACGACAGGTATTGAACATCTTTATCGATTTGGACTTAAAACAAGGCAAATTCACTTGCTTTCATTTTCAGATTTTACAGGCCATGTAATGAAAACAATTGGGAAAATAATAGGTCTTAAAAATACTTTTAAAAAAACATGCCCAGTTTATTTTCAACGTCACATGTGGTGTATAAATTATACTGCGTTATACTTTCATAAACGGATGAAAAAAAGTAGTTTTTGATCTCAGATTTCAGTGTTTCACCTTCCCACGTTTATAGCTCTGCTTGACCGTTTGACATGCCTATGCACCCACATCAACGCTCTGGAACAGGCACGCACACACGCACTGCTGGACCCCGAATCCCTGCGACCGTCATGTCCATCTTTTTCAAATAGAGTCCAGACAGGAGAAAAACCTTGGCCATCAGCTCTCCTCTCTGAACCTGTCCATCACTGTCACTTTGGATCAGTGGTGCAGAACTCATCCTTCCTCTCCCGCTGGTCCCCGCTGGACTTGACTTGCTCAGTCTAGCCCCTCATATCACTTGTCAGGAGTCCCAACTGACAGCCTGCTGTTGCAGCTGATTCCAGTTGCCGGCCCCCGCTATGGGCCGATGCCAGCAATCTGTGCTCTGGCAGTGGGTGGCCCGTCTGGTAAGGGAATGGCTTTGATAGGTACAATGATGGCGTTATTCAGATGGGCATCTTAACACCCCAAAAAGCTCCATCGTATGCATGAAATGGCACTGTGTTTGGAAGGGCCCAACTTCGACGTGAGAACCCTCAAATCCCATAGTTCACATGGAGAGGTGGCGATGTGGATAAAACACGCACACATGCCACAGCGTCTCACTACTCAACCAGACCGGATGTCACAGTCCTGGTGTCTGTATGAGGCCTTTTCTTTTCTCTCTCTCTCTCTCTCTCTCTCTCTCTCTCTCTCTCTCTCTCTCTCTCGCTCTGTACACCACATGTGTGAATTCTATCCTAATGGCTGGGGTTTCCAGAGAACTCTGGATCTTTCAAACAAACCACAACAGGCGGTAAACCCAGCTTTTCAACCTCCCACAGAGACGGGGACAGTCGGTGGAGAAGTGAGAGTGGGGATTGGAATTTAATTACAGCCTTAAAGCCCTCAGAGTCCAATATGAGAGGGAGGGATGAGACATAAATCTACAGGGGTGCCTTTGTTTGTACGGTGGCTACAACAAGAAAATCATTTCAAAACCCACTGCGGAGACACCCGAAGTCTGTAGACCAGTGGTTCAAAGTTTGATGGCTGAACAACTGGGCTTTCAGGGTCTGACAGAGTCATTCCCTCTTTCATCCCAGCTTTCTTTAATTAAAGTACCCATTCGTGTTCTATTACGGAAAACTGTGATTCAGTAACATATGGGTAAGTAACAAAGACAAATATAGATTTGATTGTGCACCCTGTGCGGTATTCCAACCAATATATGACATATTCAAATGATGGTAGAATAATCAACAACTGACAAACAATTTAACTGTTTTCCAGGCACAAAAAGAAAAAAAAAGAGAAATGCCAGGGAATTCTCTTTGGAGTTTTGCTGATTAGCCAATGAAAAGGTTTACTAAACTATCTGTGTGCTGCAATACATCACTTTGGGAACTGAGGATTCATGGCTAAAATCAGTCTGTCTTTTTCCACATTGCTGACCATAAACGCAATTCCCCTGTGTCTAAGTGAAGGAACATGGATGTACTATTACAAGGGGAACCTATGGCCTTATGATTGGATTCAAAGCTGCTTTGGCCGAAACATCAAGGGAATTTTCTGGGCTTGCAGATTGGCCAGACTGGCGGCAGAGCATACAATCTGCAGAGTGAGTTAAAAGTCACAGGCCTGCTCCCAATCCATTGTGCTCCAGCCAGGGTGGGGCACTGGGGGATGAAAACCAGATTGGGTGCTCCACATACTGTTCCGCAGGCAGCGCAGAAGAATGAGACTGAAAGGACGCTTTCTGTTTCTCAGTCCTTTTCGCCTCACATTTGCAACAACAAGAGGTGTTGTTTTAGGCTCTGGCCGGATCGTGCGCTGATAGGTGTGACGGGGGAACGCTGAGGGGTCCGCTTTCGCAAATGGTGCTGCGGAGTTGCGGAGCTACTCTGGAGGAAAGAGGGAGGGAAAAAAAAAATCCGGCTTGTGGCTGTGTGAGAGGCTGTCAGGGGGTGGGGCACCCTCTGGTGCAGAAATCCAGATGTAGGTCACTGCCAAAAAATTCCAAAATCCTGATGTTCTGGCCAACAGGGAGGCTGCAAAACCTTCTCCATGTAAATAACGTCAGCAAATCACCCCCCTACAATCCTTTCCATAAAGAATCTGGAGACATTTAAGCCGAGACAGCCATGAGAATACAAACCGCATGTCTTCTTCTGTTAGGGTTTCTTAAATCACCTCAGCCCTGTTAAAACAAAATATCAGGGTGTGATTTGACAGGGACAAGTCAGGCAATGGATGTGGGGGTTATGACGTTCCCTGAGCTTTTATAGAAAAGAAGCCGGAGTGTCCCGCATGTCAGTCGTGATTGTTTTTGGCATCAATATCATGCTAATCTACCTTTTCAAAACTGGACGAATGTGCTTGGCAAATTGTTACAAAATAATCACTCGACAAAAAGTCTTCAGATATCCATTTGTAACGTTGAATGGAATCCGGTGCCAGCCTTTCCATTTAGCTCTCTGCTGATGTAACTGGCCTCGTTCCAGGTCTGGATGGAAAGGTCTCAATCCTGCTTTAAATAAAAGGATGAGCCCATGGCGTGTGAAACTGGCATACGTACAGTAGGGGAAAGAAAGCAATGTGGAGGCCATGCAGCTTAAAAAAAAAATAATAAAACAAAAGGATTGTCTTGCATCAAAACATGGTTGAAAAACAGCCTGCACGAAATTAACACAAGCAAAAAAAAATTGCGCATCCCCAGTGGGCATGTTTCCGATTCCACCTGTTTCCTATTCATTTGTGCAATCGCAGCCATGCAAGTGTCATCATTCCCCTCATTTCAGTTTGTGGTTCATTCCACCAACTTCTTATCCATTTATCTGACACATGCAATCTCTTTCAACAAAGTGATGATGTTTTCTTTCCCCCGGGAGTTGTAAGGTGTTACCCACCACATGTTTCACCCTCACTCATCTCATAGAGACATTTTTGATTTAGAGACACTGCTTTTAGGGATCTTGTTGAAATCTATACATGCGTATATTAAACGGAAACGTTCAAAAGCCAGCGGAGTGATCCACATAAATGTTTATGTCATGCTGTGAACTTAATAGTTACCCTGGGCTGCCACCTTGGAGCTTGAAGTTTTCTCGTCATAAAATAATAGGGGAGTGACATCTGGACTTGATGCAGCAAACCGCTGTAACACTTCAAACTTCAAAACCATTTTCACTACCTATCTGCACTAAAGCTGCTCTGAGTGCAAGTCATGCAGTAATGTATTCACTCACTTGCCTTCCAGAGGAATAAAGTAGTTCATGTAAGGCTAAAAGATGAAATATACAAATTATCATACATTGTTTTCTCAATTACATTTTTAACAATTACATTCTATAAAATATTTTTTAAAAAAGGAATGGAGATGCTATTATCTCTCGCTTTGTTTAAAATCCAAAGATTATCATAGAAAGCCAGCAGTATTTCACATTTGAGAGGGTGGAACCAGAAATTTTTGGTGACTTATATGATTCATCTATAAAAATTGTTACTGGTCAGGTAATCATCTGCTGAGGTAATTTCACATTGCTCCTCTTACCGACATTGGTATCTAGATATGTGGATATTTATTGGTACAAAGTTGTTCCAGAGAACAATTTCACAATAAAGTGCAGATTATCCAGAGTAGTGGGAACAATAGTTGTGTAAATATATTGCATATATACTGTTGTGGCATCATCTGGTTGTCAAAAACACGCCACAAAATGAGCTGTTGGCACGGTAACCTGAGTGTGGCGTGACTGACTCGAGATGTAATCCAGTTCAAGAATCTTGACTCAAAAGTAAAAATTTTCATTGCACTCTCACATGGTACAAAAACTTCAAGCTCCTAGGCCTAACGCAGCTCTCTGGTTCTCTGACCCATGTGGGGAAGCTACAAAATAAAGGGAGTAGCTTCAGTAACAAAAATCAAAGCTCATTTTTTAAGTGCATTTTAGACATTACATATGTGTGTATGTGTGTTGCTTTCAAATGTTTTACACATTACATTGCATTGGGGTAAAGGCAGAAATGTCAGGAAAAAGGATATCTGTAAACACTTTGAATACCGCAAAAGAAAAGTGACAAAGCGTGTTTTTTTTGTAATTTGGCCGAACAGGCCATTTAGGTACAGATGAAATATATATGTTACACAACTCATGTTATAATCACCAAAAATGGCCCGTATCACCAGTCTGCACAAACACCATTTCGCAAATTACTCCAGTTAATTACGGGCCGATAGATTTCTGGTGTGTTGGCATAGCATTACGGCTACGCGCTGTTTTCCACTTCTTGACGAAAATGCCCTGTGAACTCAGCTCTAAACAAGCTGGCAGCATACACGTGACATGTATGAACTGTGACACGTCAACATGACTGGTTGTATTTATCCCAGCGCAGGGTGCGACTGACCAGCCGCGCAAGACCCCTGTACAAGTCACTAAGGTTAATTAACTATCTGGAAACTATTTCAGCTTTGCCAAGTTTGTGTCACTTCAGGTATGTCTCGGTTTAATGTCTTCCGCTCTAAGTATAGGTGGCTGGCACGGGCTCGGCGTGCTTTTCCGTTGTGTGGAATTATAATGACAGGACGTAGAGTGCAGAAATACGGGCACAGGCTCAAAAGGGTTTCACTCACAGGTTCCCAAAGAACTGCGTATTTTCCCATAACGGACATTACAATGATAAAATCCCCCATCTCGTTTGCATTGAACCATTTTTTTATATGTTGGTCTGTTGATCATTCCACCACTTGGTTCCAGATGAAAACATCTGAACAACTATTAGATAGGCATTCGGCATCTCCAGAGGATAAACCTCAAACGACTTTGGGCATTCTCTGACTTGATGCCACCATGAGGTTCACATTTGTGGTTTGGAGTGAAACGTCTTGACGTCTACTGGATGGATTGCTCAGCAGTCTGGTACCGATATCCTAGGAATGAATTGTAATTGCTTGGGTGATTCCACGATTTTCATTTCAGGTCAAAACTTGTTTTTGTCAAATTCAGGGTTTTGGTTGTTTACTCTTTTAGATTTCAGAAGGAAGCAGTGTGTTTGGGGGACCTAACTTCTACTGTGACAAAGCATTTTCTAGTCTATGCTTTCAACGCAATGAGAAAGTGAATAGCAATAAGCCAGGTGGATTTCTGGATCTATTGTTTTAAAAACCTGAAGCAATTTGGATGCAATATTTAATCTCTCCAGGTGGATTGGATGGAGTTTAGCATTGAAGTTATTTCTTACAAGCTAAGTGTAGCTGGAGTTACTTTTTTTGTTTTACCCTCCCTTGGCTATATTGATGTGATTTGTGTTGTGATATTTGATTTAAATACATTGTCCTACATCTGACACTGAATGGAGAGTTTGTGGAGAGGGTTACGGCTACGACTGCCTACCTCAGCGCACTGACCTTCAAAAACAACACACAAATCCTCACACACACACACATGCCTTCCTTTTCTTTTTCTTGCCTGGCTTGGTATGAGGGGCCTTCAAGAGACCAACAAAGCCAAGCTGCGTGGGTGATCACCTTGGGGTCCAACCTCTGTGGGGAGCTGTGCTCAACCCCCCCAAGGACTGTATGACCAGAGGATGGTGAAGGAAGCAAGTAGATTCGCAGGGGACTCAACCAATAACCTCAGCACTTGCTTTCAGATCCTGCCCTCTTGAGATATGCCATGTCCCCGCAGACTTCGTTTTAAATGACAGGTGGTGGTGTTGACACCGCTGGCTGTAATATCTTAGGGCAAGACAGGGTTGTTGTTGTTGTTTTTTTTTGTTTGGAGGAAAATGTTCGAACTTTGAAAAAAAAAAAAAAAAAAAAAAGTTGTTTTTTTTATGGTAATATAAATAAATAATATAGCCAGAGTTGTGATCTAAAAGGATTGAAAAGACATTTTTTCATTTAAGGAGAACTTTAAAGAACATAACTCCCTCAGGACCCTCTTGCCCCTTGGACCTCAATGAGCCACTGACATGGATGAAGACTTCCATCATACAACAGTACATTTGGTACATAGGTCCCATCAGTAGATTTTAATATAAGTGTTTTAGGGGCTGTGAGCTTAAAAAAAAAGTTTTCTCGTTTTGTGAAACAGAAATCACATCAACAGCTACTGTTGTGCCTATTCTCTCGAAGCAAAGGATCAAACATATTAAACTGCCCCTTAGTGTCTGTATCAATGCCTTTGCCTCATTTGTTTGGCGCATTAACATAATCAAGTAGTGAGTTGTCATATTGTTGCATGACATGTACCTGCAACGTGTTACTGTGTTATCTCTTCTGTTGAGACGCAGATATTGCAGCTCAACTCATTGGGGAACATCAAAGCCTCTGTTCTCTCCCGGCAGCTTTGTATCTGTGGCTCAGTCAATTGCCACTTCAGAACGGATCCAGGATTCCTGCCACAACAGAATGCACAAACGTTGGCTGCAGCAAACACAAATTCATCACGACTGCAATAAATGAATGGAAATGCATTAAAAAAAATCTACTTGTGAGAAAAGCCTCCTGATATGTACAGTAACCTGTCATTTTATCTCAGAGTGTGTGTTTGCGTGTGCGTGCACGTGCATGTGTGTTATATTGCACATAAAATGTTTTTTTCACATGCAGCATTTTAGAGTACCAGTTTATGCGTTAGAACTAGATTTGTGTCCTTGAGTTTATATAGCATGTTATTGAGTTCTCGCAGCTATAGTGACCGTTGTAAAACGTCTGTCTGTTGTTGGTGCTTATTATTACTCTTGCAAAAAAATAGATTCTGTAAGTAAATTGTATTATTGGTTGATTGATTGATTCGCCATACAATTATCACACATTTCCAACATTATATTCAAGTGCAAAACAATAGTGTGTCACGTGTGTATTCACCATCATACCGAAGGGTTGTGTGACCTTTCAAGTAATGGAAATCATCAATGAATAAAAAAAACCTGCTTTATTAATGCAGCACGCAGTCCCTTTTTTAACATTCACAACAATATCTTGGGGGGAAAAAAAAAGAAAAGGCTAAAGCATGCTGAGATTCAAGAGATTCAAAAATCATGGAAACAACACTATTTTGTCTGGATTTCTGTAAAATAATTCAATGTTTAAGATTCAAGTATATGAGCAGACTTGGTGGGGGGTCAGATAAATTCTGGTACATGGGCGGAACTGGATTATTGCCAACAAGTTCAAATTGAGTACTATTTTTGCATTGTTCACAGTGAGTGATTGCTGAGTGTGAGGCATTAGTTATGCTGACTGCAGAGCCATGAATAATATTTTACTGTAGTGAGGATGTGTGCGTCCGTTTAGCATGACATCTGGGTTTTAATTCTCAGAGAAAAGGCCCATATCTGCATGATCCTACTAACACAAGCCATCTGAAGAGAATAGAGATGAGGTGGTCCTTCCATTCTCCCAGAACCATCTTCAAGAACTAGCAACACGTAGTGACCTTGTGCAACATGCCTTTCAAGCCTTCATATGGTGCATTATGTAGTTATCGCCTACAAAGGAGCTTGACTGTGAAGAGAGATGCGAAATAAACTATTTTATTGGTAGAGTGGTTCAGGTTGCTTCTGTAGGGGCTTGTTTGTGGATTTGATAAGTATGCATACGATGCAGGAGGGGGTGTGTTTGTGCGTGTGTGTTTGCAAATCAATATGATTTCATTGCATGTGGCCTATGGGATTTATTATCATCACTCATTTTAATGAGGTAGCAAGTGATAGGGCAACAGGATCACTAAGAGTAATGCTCCACTGGGAGTGCAAAGACCGCCACCAGATGGTGTGGTTGGGAATGACCAGAATACTAAGCAGGCTTTACAAACAGAATCATTATACTTGCAAGGTTAGGTAGCATAATTCCTGCCATGTTTACAGAAATAGAGTTGAAACAGCCTATTAGGGGGTTTGAGCCATAAAAAGAAAGCAATGTGGCACGCTTCAGTTCACTTTACATTCACAAGAAACACATCATCATGTACATACAGTGTATGTGAAGATAAATCTTTCACATGATTGCCACGGCGGACTAATATCTTCAGGAAAATAAGGTTCTTTAGGGGCCTCTGTTGGGGTGCATGCTCAATGTCTGCATCAAAACATTTCACGTTGCAGCGCTGAAGATATACAGCATCGCGCGGGCCAGACCGATCCCTAGTTTAATTTCATAGCAAATTGTTAGCTCTTTGAAGCCTTCAGTTACCACATGGTGACAGTGGGAATGGCCTTTTTAATACCTGTTATATTGTCACCAGACCCACCAGTCCTTCTGCTGCCTTGAGCCCGCTGTGAGATTGGAGAGGAACAAAGGGAATATGAATTAAGTCTGTACCTGAGCAGGCCCCTGGCATAGATCTGAATACAGTGGCGCTTTATGAGCCTTTCATCTGATTCCGGTCTGATAATTCTCGGTCCTAATTACAACGGTGGCAGGCAGACCTCTGCAACAAAAAGATGTTGAACATAGGAGGCAGAGCTATCAGCAGAGTTTAAAAAAAAAAAAAAATGAGATGAGCCGGCGACACCCCTATCCTGTTCCACTATAATGAAGGAAAGGTTGGAGTCAAGCTGAGAGATCAAAAAGAACTCCTGGAATCTGTAATGTCTTGAGGTGCAGCTTTTGCAGACCTCTCAGCCTCTGATTTTAAGCCATTGCTGGGAATACATTGGTACCTACAGCAAAAAGTGTGCTGTAAATGTGGTGAAAATGTGGTTTTACGCTTAAAATGTCATTAATGGCATGACCCTGTATCACTGTAATTATCTACTTACTACTAAGAGAGAACATTATGCTACTGTAGAAAAGCACAGTATTATGCTACTGCAGACACCATTAAAGTAACTGAAGTAAATATGTGTGTCCATTACTCTTATAAAATTACAGTAGAAGTGTTTTTTTTCTTTTCTCTAGTGGTTGAGTAGTTTATTCAGGTTGAGAGTGTTAATGCACAAACTGTGAAACAAGATTACCACTCATTCTGTTGTGGTTGGGGCTCCTCTGTGGTGTTGCTGAAACCTGGTTGAACAAATGCCTCCCGTTGTGACGTCACAACAGGAGTGGAAGTTAATGATAACCGCCCCTGGATCCACGGAGCTGGCCCCTCCTTCCTGGAGGGTTTGTACTTAACTTCTGTTTTATAGACCCTAGCTCTCTGAAGAGTGTAACATTACAGATAACAGCACTAGGCCATTACAACAGAGCAGATGTTCCAGTAGGAAACAGGGTTTTCAGAGGGCCTGTGTGAGAAGGTAGACTGCATTGCTGCTACAGGCCTAAATAGGTGCTTTGGACCATAAAATATAAATATTACAAAAATAATTAGCAAAACAGGGCCCCTTTAAGGTAGCATCGGTGTTTTTCTTTTTGTATAATCACAATATTGAATAGATTGTTTTGTAATAGTTTCAAATAAAACCCCTACATCTATGCTTCAAATTAAAGATTTCAAACATTAGCTTGAAACAAAAAAAAAGATTCCACATGAATTCAAATACTCGTTTCTTCATGTTTCTGCAGGCTATTATATTTTTCTCTTCTTTTTTTTGTTTTAAACATGTCTCATTGTTGATCAGGTCACGACAGGCTGTGTGTAGAATCTTGAGCCAGAGAAATACTTCATGTGATCTCACATTTGTCACTGAGTCAGTCTAGGCGCCAAAGTACTTCAGAACTTGACAGCTTTTTGGATTAAATTATTTTTTCCACTCCTTTTTTTTTTTACACCTTAAATGATTTTCTTTCAAGAGCACTTCTGTTCCTTGTCTGTTTTTGTTCAGTGTTAACTTGTCAGACTGTATCATAGATGGATAATGAGGACTTTCTGACTTCCTCCAGTTTGCAAACTTTTGCTCCAACAATTTACTGCAGACTACTCTTAAAGCAAGGACAAAACTTAGTCGAAACATTCCTAAATCTGCAATGGAATATATAGAGGATCACAACTCCCTTAGAGCACAAAAGACATCTGTTTAACAAATATTTTTGCAGTCGTGTTGACAGGGCACTTCTTGCAGCGTGGTGAGGAGTAACTTTAGCCTAGCATGATCACCATCTGATCAGTAATTGCCTTTACTGTTAAAACACTTAAGTTTTAAGTATATAGGCTACAGTAGTGATCAAGCGGGTGAAGCATAAAAATGAACATTCTGATTAATAGTAGATGGGTTGCCTGTGGGAGGGAAGCTGTGTGGATTCACACGCAGGCCACAGCAGTGTCACTTCATTGATTATTTAAATCTCCACACAAACCAACAGGGTCAGTCGAGATCGGATGTACGTAAAATAAAGTTGATATTCCGTTCTGGTGGGTTATAGGTCGATGATTTATGATTATATGCATATTCAGACTATATATCAGAAAAGCAAGAATTTCCTTGGTTGATATTCTGAGATGTAAATCTTTTTTAGCTGTGTTTTCTACATAGTGGTTGCGTGAATCTGAAATCATAAGGGTCATATGTAGACATTGTGGCTAAGATAAAGTACTTGTCATAAAATTCCCATATATAAAGAAAGATGTTCTGTTTACTTTACTTATCCTTTTCTCCCTCATCTTTGCCTTTTTTTGAACCTCTTGTCCCCTATATCACAAATTGAGCAACAATGTCCATTCTATATCCAAACCAGCTGAATGCTTATATTTTCTCAACGTAATTAGGTTTTGAAAACACTGGGTGCTGACTAACACCAGACATCACACCAGGCTAGATTTATAACCTGACTCCACTGTTCAACTGAAGTGCTTCATGTTACAAATCTGAATTTTCAACAGGCCTAATGGTAGAGGTGTTAACTGTAGCTCCTCTGAGTTCATGGGGCCTGTGAGAGCAGCGTAACATGTGTTTAGCCTGTGTCGACCCCTGGTTACCTCAGCACTGTTTAACTACCAGGTCATTGTGAAAACCTCGCCCCAGTTTCCATCTCTGTAACTTAATAATTAATGACTGTAACCTTATGCCTGCTATGGATGGTAATGAGACACAGAAGAATAGCCTACCACCAAACTGTCTGAATTCACTGCTTCTCAAGGTGATTTATTTTTTCCTTCTTGTGCTGAATTTTCTTCTTCTGCCTTGTCGACGTGAAATCTTCAAGGACACTTCGGACAACAACATAATGCTTTGACTCACCCAAGACCGAACGCTCCTGCAAACCAAGCAGGAGTAGAGCCAAAAAAGAGGGACAGGAAAAAAAGAACTTCAAACGGATTGATGAAACATCATCAAATTGAGTTCCCCCTGAGCATCATCCCTGCTCTCACAGACATTTCAGGCCCTCCAAAAGCACCTGTCTCTGGAATTGACAAGCGGTGCCAGGTCCGTTGTTTGATCTCAGCCCAAATCATTATGATGCTCCTAATTGATACAGGTTTGTCCCCTACCGCTCCAGGTCCAGGTGAAACATTTGATCCTTCATCCCAACAGTAAACTTGTGCCTCCTGTCCAGTGTCTGCCTGTCATCTCTTGTACCAGAGGCCAAAACCCAACATCTGAGGCAAAATAGTCTGACAAAAAGACTGCAGATATTTCTACAAGACATATGTTTTTTGCAAATTACTCTATAAGTTCCCTATAAGTTGTTTATATTTTCTGCTACTGCCACTACCAACCATTTCCCAAAGCAGACTGCAGCTATTTAGAATG
Organism: Eupleurogrammus muticus; assembly: GCA_036785175.1. Taxonomy (NCBI): domain Eukaryota; kingdom Metazoa; phylum Chordata; class Actinopteri; order Scombriformes; family Trichiuridae; genus Eupleurogrammus; species Eupleurogrammus muticus. The sequence continues at coordinate 12,244,625 of JAYKQN010000014.1, read as the reverse complement.
AATCAATCTGTTTTTCATGCCTTAGGGAGCCCCTGCCTACTGCTTAATGTCAGTTCAATTTCAAATAATAAACTTGCAGAGATTTAAACTTGCTTTAAATAGTTAATCCATTACAGACAATTGATATTGTTTCTAAAGTCGTCATTTTGCTTTTCTTCAGCGATTCAGATGTGGACTTGCTGGTGTGTTTTGGATCATTGTCCTTCTGCAGAACCCAAGTTGTTTTAGCTTCAGGTCATGAACAGATGGCTGGATGTTCTCCTACAGGATTGTTTGATAGACAGAAGAATTCATGGTTCTATTCGTCATAGTATGTCTAGGTCCTGAAGCAGCAAAACAGCTCCAGACCCTCACACACCCACCACCAGATTTTACTGTTGGTATGATGCTTTTTTTTCGTGAAATGGTGGTGTTACTTTTACAACAGATGTAATAGGACACACACCCTCCAATAGTTCAACTTTTGTATCGCCCAACTACAGAGTATTTTCCCTGAAGGTCTTGGGGATCAGTGGGATGTTTCCTGGCAAAATTGGGACAAGGCTTAATGTTCTTTTTGCTCAGCAGTAGTTTTCGTCTTGGTACTCTGCCATGCAGCCATTTTGTCTCTTTCTAATGGTGGAGTAATGAACACTGACCTTAACGGAAGAAAGAAGAAGAGCCTGCAGTTCTTTGGATGTTGTTGTGGGGTCTTTTGTGACCTCTTGGATGAGTGGTCTCTGTGCTCTGGGGTAATTTTGGTTGGCCAGCCACTCCTGAGGTGTGCTTTGAGTCCCAAAGCTGAAGAAATGGCTTTATAACCTTTTCCGGGCTGATAGATTTCAATTACTTTCTTTCTTTTTTACTTTCTCATTCCTTCCAGAACTTCTTCAGATCTTGGCATAATGTCTAGCTTTTGAAGGATCTTTTGTTCTACTTTATTATGTCAGGCAGGTCCTGTTCAAGTGATTTCTTGATTGGGAACTTTTATGGGTTTGGATAGAGAATTTAAACTCGTGTGCTGTAAACTACATTTCAAGTTGTTATTTCAATAATTCTTTCACACATTCCCATGTAGGTTTAGACTTTTTTATGTTTTTTATTTTTTTTTATTTTGAAGCCTGAAATGTGGCAAAAGGTCTAAAAGTTCAAGGGGGCCAAAAACTATATTTGTCCATAAATAAATGTTTGTAACTGTATTTAAAGTTTTTATATTATTGATCATTTGCATTGTCACATAAACGCTGTTTCAAAGAGAAACTCCATGTCCATGCAGCACTGATTACCCCCTTCAAAAATCGTGTTGGGGGGAATTTGTTTGGGCAAGAAAATGCCACAAAAAGGGGAAAAAGACAGATGTCAACTATGTTATATGGCTTGTTCCTGATAAAAAAACCCCACACAAACATAACATGATATATTCAATGTATAAGTTGCTAGCTTGTTGGATGTTGTTCTTATTTCACGCAGAGATTTTCATTCCATTCCAAAATGGAAACATGCAGTCAGCAAAATAGGGGGGAGAAAAGGTTGAAAAAGGCAGCCAACGGTAAACTTATACCTATAGTCAACATCCGTTTAGCCAGACTAATTCATACACAACACTCACATGCCCATGAGAACGTTGTCAGTTATTGGTCCTGTGAGGCCACTTCCTAACGTGTAAAGGAATCGGGACAAAATCCAATCTTTGTTCAGTAAAAAATACATTGGAGGTCGAGCTGCTGCTAATATGAGTCTTCTGCGATCTGAGTTACACAAATCAACTAAGTGTCATTCAAAGTTATAGTTTTGTTACTTCGGAATTCTGTCTGAGTAGTTCAATGGACAAAGCATGCCGAGGCAACGTGAAGGGAAAGTAACACAAGGCAAGAATTTCATATTAAAAAGACTTATGTGTTAGATAAATCAAACGGGTGGGTGTATTCCAAAGTTAGGCAATTGAAGCCAGATGAACTTTGGAAAACATGTTCACACAGAACAAGGTCTGTGGATTTTGTCCCAATACTTGCGCTGCAATTGCTACAAGAGGGGATCTGTTTGTGGCCAGGATGGACATGGAGCGCAATTATACGAACCAATGATGCTTTTAATGTACATATGGATTGTCAGCATTGTTTTAATACAGCCGTTATTGTGCACATGCCGGCCCGGAAAACAAAACCAGCTGTGCCGAGGAGCTTCTTCAAAACTCATTACTGAGTATAACTTCACTTTATTAAAAGAATCATGTGAATTTGGTGGCTCCTCGCATTGAGCGGTTGTTCAGCAGTGAAGATCTAAGCAAGTGTTGATTGATGGCGACAGCTTGAAAGCATTTACAAAACAATCAATGCATTACAATGGCCTCATTTGCATAACATTGGCAAAAAAACTAAAGATGCCGAAAAGTCCATGATGGATTACCTTTCTCCGAGCAAGTGTCTGATGTTGATTTTCATACCATGCTCACATGAACTGAAACCAGTAGCTGTCTGGGAGGTAGAAAAAATGCATTCATCAATCTCAACGCATATGGGCAAAAGTCAAGAGAGGTCAGAGGTCAGAAAGTCAAGGGGGCTTAACTTTTTAGATGTATGGCGAGGTGTCGCTGGATTTCTGCAGCCCTCCACACATAGCCAGTCTAACCTCTGTGAGAAACTGGGTCAAAACTTCAGCTTGAGCTGTGGCGACGCAGCCAGCGAGAGCCCCGTGGTTACACCCTTTCATGTACACCATACATGAGTCATGACAAGTCGTTTGTCATGACGATCTCATATAGCCCGGACCCCGCGCCGTAAATGATTATGACCAGTGTCATGTCTTATCAGTACTGGCATTGCGCAGCCTTTACAGCCTAACTGCTCAGGTTTAATATCATCATAGGTCACTTACTGTGCTGTTTGCATTGCTGTGAAGGATTTATGTCCGGTCTACTTACTGTCCGAAAAAAAAAAAAAGAGGGGGGGGGGGCTTATGTCGGTCCCACAAGTGGAAGGATTGGGACTGGAAAGACTCGAGGGGGGTAACACTCTTGCTCAGCCGGGGCGGGGGGAGGCAGACATTTAAAAACTGCTGTAGCTTTCACTCTGGCTTTGATTGTCTTCACTTTGATCTGGTTCGGGCGGCCATGTTGTGCAGTGTTATCCTCCAGTAATCTCTGCCGTCGCTGAAACACTGCAGTGGAAACAGACTCTGACTGTGTGTCTGTGTCTCTGCACTGCTTTGGCCAATATTTTCACCTCTCGCAGCGAGTATGAAATATGAATCACCTTATCTATGAATAAAAGTCTAGAGGAAAATCTTCTGAAGGACCACTGCGCTGAATACATAAAAGTAAAATAAACAAGAAAAAACTGAGTATCAAAAGGAGAAAATAGTCCAATTCTTTAGAAAACAGAAGATACAGGTTGGACTGGCAATGTCATCCATCCTGTACTTTGCACTTGGACTTCCTTGTGCATGCCCTGTTTAGTTAATGAATCAACCTTCTACTTAATCAATCAACATATTACCTGTTCAGCGACTTAAAACAGCGTGCTGCAGGGAGACTGTTGTGTTCTGTTTCCTAGGGAGGCATTTCAAAAGGGAGGTTGTGCATCCATCCCAAAATTAGCTGCCTGTGTGGCGGGCTGGAGCATGTCGAGACCATCCTCTTACCCTGTCCGTAAGAATACGTTCTGGTGCGGTTGTGAAATTATAGGCGTTTATGTTGCCAAAAGACAAAAAACTGGCTATTCCCCGCACAAAGCCACAAAAGGAGACCCGGTACAGTAGAGACTGTATAGAGACAAGCTCTTATGGTTTTTAGATCAACATTCCCAGACGTGTGTGTGTGTGTGTGTGTGTATGTGTATATATATATATATATATATATAAATATATATATATATATACATATATATATGATATCTTTTGATGGGAAAGAGGGCATCAAATCCTTGATGGCTTTGACACAGGAAATGGGGCTATAAATGAAGATAGGGAATGTTCTGCATACTTAAAGCTCATGTTTCCTCTTCTTTTTTTCTGCCTCAGCTTGTAAACGTCTAACAAAAACAGAAGTAAATAGTAAGTTCACTACATCTGAGTATCGCTTTACTGAACCTCCCATCGTTCAATGTGCTTCACGCTGAAGTTCACCCCCATGCAAGGTGCCAACCTGCTCCTGGATCTGATCTAATCATTCACACACGCTCACACACACAGATCATTTCGTGTTTAGTGTCTCGCCCATGGACGCTTTCCACACGTGGGCCGGGGGCTGCAGGAATCGAACCATCAATCACAGATAAGTGACGAGACGACCCACTCTACTTCCCCAGCCACAGCTCATACAGAGGAGTGTGTGTGTGTGTGTATGTGTGTGTGTCTTTGTCTGTCCGCCGTCCATCCGTCCACTTTCCCATTTATTCAATCGACTTCACACTTGGAGGGAGGGCGTTTTGCCGAGGCCCCCCCCAAGTGTGAAGTTGTTCGGTTGAGCGGTTCTTGAAAAAAATCAATATCTTAGGCGAAAGCAATCGGTGTGTTCCAAACATGCCTGTTTGGAACAGACCACCGCTCTATTTAACTATATGACTAACATTTATGTTCGTTACAAGATCCGACTATAGACCTGTGCATCAGGTCACTTGAGCCTGTTGTCCAGATTCCAAAGAACATTTTCAACAGAAATATATTCACTGAACTGTCATGCGTGTTGACGCACACTTGGAAGACCTTGCGCAGTTTGCAGATGATTTGTATCACCTGCATGTCATTAAACCGCGAGCACATGTGAGCCGCGACCAAGACGAGACCTACATCACGCTACGGTATCGGAACCGGTCCGCAGCTGTCGATAATGGGACGCAGTCGAGGGTGCTGTTTTTTTAATCTTAATTACATAAACAATTGCATGATTAAAAGTTGTGCTCAAGCTCCACGCCAGCTGTTTGAGGCAGGCTGACACAAATGTCCCATTGTGCTCATCTGGAATGAATTAGGCTGAGGAAGGGAGGGGGACCTAGAAGCTTTGATATACAGCAGAGGAAATGGGTAATGTCCTGGAACCACATGCAACATCCTAATAGTAGCTGGTGACTGATAAGGAGGAGATAACCGGATCATCGCTGTCTGTCTGCTACCTGCTATATCTTTCTTTTCTCTCTTTTACTACAGCACAGCCGTGAAATGGCACGCACATTAGCAGGTTAAGGCATATGTCTCAGCTACACCTTTACCAATAATCATTAAAAGTCGACTTTATTTACATACTACATACCACTTCCAGCACCAACCCAAAAACATGAAAAGGGCGTGTTTTCCAATGGAATGTGTCGGATAATTGTACTCTCCGGGACTGGGGTAATCTTAAAAAGTGGTAGTATGCTCGTAATTGCAATGTTGTTGGTCCAAATCCCAGAAAGGGGAAGAACATTTAGGTATTCAGTGACAACCAGAAGCCGGAGAGCTGCAAATATCACACTCCCCGCTCCCTATAAATTCAGTAGACGTGCTGTGGAGGAAGGCACTCAACCTCCAACCACTGGAGTGGAGTTGGTCAGTAGCCAAGAGAGGAAATCTGTGGTTGTACTAAGGCAGCTCCTGTATGAATGTGTAGCAGGGTGTGTCTGAAATACGGCCAAGCACTGCCCAATATTTCAATTGCCTGGACAAATAAAGGCTTAAAATACTGTCAAGTTTATAATATATGTGTATATTTTTTTGCACAAATCATTTTTTGTAAACAAGTGAGCCGAGATGTTTGTTTGGAGCAAATATATATTTGTCGAAATGATCCTGTGTTGTTTAAAGGAGACAAATGTGTCAGGCTGAAATGATGCAGCGCATCAGGGTTACAGCTCTTAAACAGAGCAAATCTGGAAAATATGGCTTTTTCATTCATTCATTTAAGGGCATAAATCATTCCCTTTGAAGTGCAGCCGAGTCTGTTTACAAAGGAACATAAGAAAGCCAATATGGAGAGCAGCTGGTCAGTTGGGATGAACATGACATGTTGTTTGTTGAGGAGAAAAATAGAGAAAAAGGGAGAAATGAGGAGATAAAAGAGTAAAAACAGATGAGCGTTTACATTCCGTACCCGAAATATCTCCACACGGGCTCTTTGCACGCATTTTCTGTGCAAAAAAGCACCGTGCTTCAAAAAAAAAATCTTCTAAGGACTATGAATACACAAACATGCTTCTTGACATACCACAGCTCTAACAGGACATGCTGGGCAGTACCAGTTTGGTCGCAAAAAGGATTACACAAGGAATTACATCAGCCGAATGTGTTATTAAAGCTACTGAACAGAGAACGGCTATTACGAAGCCAAATCAAGGAATTGAATCGAGTCCCTGTGATTTTGGTTGAGGCAAAAAAAATGAAACAACACATCACTGCACACAGAAGTGGAGCAGCTTTTCACTGCAGATTGTACAGCAGAGATCTGCAGCCCTCTTGTGTAGTGAAGGGTAATTGCAGCACAACTTGAGCTCTTCGAGAGACACCGTGTGTCTGATGGGAAAGAGTTCAAGAGTCATAACAACCAGTAGTTAAAACAATCATTTGCTCAAATGTTCTTTTGTGAATATAAATGGGTAAATTACACACCATATAGATGTATTCAGTCATTTTCCAAAAAAAAAACAACACTATCAAACGTCGGTAAAAGACAAGAGTAGAAGCAGGAGTGTTAGAAATACAAATATGTATATTTTTATTAGTATTTTTTTTGGATAAAATTGAAAAACTAGCAATCAGCTTATTTTTTTTGGTGAAATGTTGAAGGTAAAAAAAGAAGAAATCAGCTTGCAAATTTTCAAGTATCCATTGTCAAAGAAAAATAATTCTTATTCACGCAGAGTGTCAGAAATAGTATTTGAGCTTCCACAATTTCCTCTTCTACAGATTGGTTATACTAGATGCCATCTTTATTATACACATTATGAGACACATCACATGATGCAGAATGTACACGTCAGTATGTCCATATGTAGTCACATGACTTACAGCAGTAAGAATGAATGCATGAATAAACAATGGCCACATTATTAGTAGTAATAGTAGTATTATACTATGTACTACCACATTGTACATTACTTAAATAAAGTGGCAATGGCTCATGTAAGCACTCGTCATGATTATTAACATTTTAATACAAAAATGTTTGAGGTTCGAAGAGTCATAAAAGGGATTTAAACCAAATCCTCACATTTGATTGGACCACAAGAAAGTTGGTGGAGCTTAGCGTTTTCCTAGAATTAAAAATAATAACAACAAAGTTCATCGGATGAACTTTTGTAAAAGCGTTTGAGTGCAGGATAAATCATCAAACATTTAAAAAAGAAAGGAAAAAAAATTGGGATTTTGATTTATTTTGTGTATATGAAAAATACAGACAGAGATAAATAAAAAAAAGAAAAAGAAAGGGACATGATATTAAAAGTGGGAGAAATGTATTTTCCATGTTGTGGATTAAAATGGCTAAAACAACTATAAATTGTCCCAATCTCCCAAAAAGGAGAATTCACACGTAATCTTGTTGTAATTTCCACCACACAAATGGTAGCGGAGGCCATGCTGTGCCTCGCAGTCAAACAGGAAACACCACTCACACCGCGGCTTATCAAAATGTGACAGCTGGCTGAGTGTGTTAGGGAGAGCAGGAACCTCCCATCCCACATGTTGATGATAATTAGACCCATGATATCCGCGGCGGGCTAAGCGCTGCGTCCGGGCCTCCCAACCCACCCCGGCTATCGGCCGCATTACCCCCGTGCCCACGGAGCGCTTAGGCTTATCTCTGGTTATCCAATCATTCCTAAACTCACTGCAGGTCTTACTGCAACTGGGCTAATGGGACATCTGACCACCCCAGGTTGAAACAGTCAAGTCGGGAACGGCAGAGGTGGAGCAAAGTATTTGGATCTTCCGCAAGAGAATTAGCACAAATGCAAAATGCTCCATCAGAAGCAGAAATCCCAAAATAAACAAGAGCAGGTCAAAACCTGGTAGAGTATATGGCTAGACTGAAACACGGTGGGGATTTTATTTTGTAGGTTACCATGGCTACCATGAGACATTGACGTCAACAAAACTTTAAAGATGTTTATGTAACTTTAAGTTTACTTATATATATATATAAATATACACACAAAATATATATTTTTTTACTTTTTTTCTAAGCACAACTTCTTTCTGCTCCTTCATAAGTGTACCATAGTAAAGACATATAATATAAAATATATAGAGACATATAATTTTAGACTACTATTAGAAAACTATTTTAGATTTGATTTTATGTAAATGAAAATCTTATGTTGCTCTCAGTTTTTGTTATTTTTTTAACTGTTAGAGATAAATATCAAATAAAAAATAAATATAATAAGTTATTAAAATTACACGGTGGAGCAGTGGGTAGCACTGTTGCCTCACAGCAAGAAGGTCGCAGGTTCAAGACCGCCTTGGGGCCTGGGTCTGGGACCTTTCTGTGTGGAGTATGCATGTTCTCCCCGTGTCTGCGTGGGTTTTCACCGGGTACTCCGGTTTCCTCCCACAATACAAAACATGCTCAGGTTAATTGGCAAATCTAAATTGCCCATAGGTGTGAGTGTGTGTGTGAATGGTGTGTGAATGGTGTGTGTGCCCCACGATTGGCTGGCGACCATCTGGGGTGTATCCCTGCCTCTCGCCATAAAATGCGCTGGGATAGGCTCCAGCAGACCCCTGCGACCCTGAAAAGGAATAAGCGGGATAGAAAATGGATGGATGGATGGAAGTTATTAAAATTATTAAACTTAATAAAGAGATTTTTAACAATCCAAAAATGAAAATTATGAAGGCTTAATCTCCACCACTGTGGGTGTGAAAAAAAATATGTTCTTCAATGACATATCCAAATAAGATAGGAATAAGTTTATAAGGATAGATAATCTTAAAGAAAGACACAATACAATTCAGATGACAGGTAACAATAAGTATGGCAAAGTTATAAAAACTCATATGAATGCGGTTAAAAAATTAAATGTCAAATGAACATCAAGCAATCATTCTATAAGAAATATATGAGATATATTGGAAGAATTTACATGTTAAGATGATAGTGGAGATGACATATGAGTTGAAATGGGGCCTTTAGAAATTAATAAAGAATAAAAAATGTATGTGTATTGGGCGGATCCTTGGCCTGTCCAGACAAACTGTAGCTATACAGACTGTGATTAAACCCATACTATAATGCTTTCAATCCAGAAAAAACTGCAGCTCCCCTGACTGCAATCAGTTAATTGTGGTCTAATTAATTGTGTCTGATGGAGGAGATTGAGGCCGTGTGGACAATTGATCCAAATGTTCAGGCACATTTTATGCACTCAGAGATAAATCATTTTAATAATTAATAATTTTATGAAGTTTTTCGCTTACATTTCGCATGCATCGGTCTGCACATCAAAACCTCAGCTAGTCTGATTCAAAAAGACACGTTGGACCAAATTAGTCATTGCAATTTAATTACTTGTAGCCAGACAACTTGTAACTTCTGTTGAACGTACCAGAAAAAAATATATTCAAAATAGTCCCTGCTCATGACTACATTAGCACCAACAGTAACCGAAGTTGACAGAAAGGGAACGTGCTGTTTACTCATCTCCAGGTTTGACTTATCTGAAAATTGACCTTCACACTGCCACATTAATAGAAACAGGAGCTGGCTGAGAGATGTGAAAAAATATATGAATACATTTAAAAATCCTATTTCTGTATTTTTTTTTTTATTTTTAAATCCAGATGCATGTGTTATTTTAAGACATTTAAACTCTATAATTTATAGACATTCATACTATATTCCATCTAAATCTGGGCTGTTAAGCAGTGACAATCGTTGATTAATTATTTATTATTGTTTAATTTTAATCCTTGATTATTCAAGTCATTTATAAAATGACACTGTGGTGCTTTTTTTTGACACAATTAGGTTGTTTCACACATTGTCTCCATTTTTCTGCAACATTCCATCACCAGCATGATGCAATAAGTGCTTTGAACGTCACATTTCTTCTGGACTAATAACTCAACGTATTCAATAAATATTTAATCTCATAACTAATTTATATTATTTCTTTTCTTATCATGTTTCCTTTAATGCATGTTTTGTATTACTGTTATTTCATTATTCCCATTTACATCAATGCTGAATTTATCTTTTAATAATCTCTCTTAGTGTATTTATGTGACTGAGTTTGTGAGTTATATAAATTATTGTTTATTAATAATTAATTAAAAGTAGAAAATAATACGTTCAACTACTTTACTCGAATTAAATCTATATACATTTTTTGTATAAGAATTGGATGGTGGATGGTTTGATGAGCATGAAAGTGATGTGAATCATGTGCTGTGGCCTTTGTAGTCACCATATTTCAACCTAATTGAAGACCTATGGGAGATTTTAGACGCTGTGCTAGACAGAGCTCTCTGTCACTATCATCAAAACACCAGATGCATTAAATACTGTTTGAAAAAATGATGTTTATCCCTCCAAAAGAGTATCAGAGACGTGTAGAAGCAAGGCTGGGATGCATTGAAGCTGCTCTGGCAGCACCTTAATGAGACAAAAAATGTTTTTTTTTCCCTTTAATTTGTCTGTCTTTCAATACCAGAATGTAAATTCATATACACATTAGCAACAGACTACAGAGGGAAACGCTATTGGGTTAAAAGAAAAAAGGGATGTGAGTTTTCTGTAATCCTAATAAAAATAGAGAGCTTGTATCTCTTAGGTCACACAACACAGCAAATGCATATTGCGTATTCAACAATTTTGCTTATATACTTTACTTCTATTTTGATAATGCTACTTTTACTTAAGTACAATTTTGAAACCAGAACTTTGACTAATATAGTATGACAACAATTTTTTACTTTTTTTTTCACCACCCTTAGGATATAATAACACAAATTTGACACAGTTCCATCTAAATATATGTATTTCAAGTCCTTTGTGCAAACCTTATCTGATCAAAGCAAAAGTAGGACGACTGTTTTCAATTATTAAGTAAAAGTCCTGAACTGAAATAACTTAAATTAAAGTATCAAGCTAGTAAATGTCATGCTGACTGTGTTACATTATTAATTGTATATTATACTATACAATAAGGGGTACGATAAATGTTTTTGCACTATAACATCAAAATTCATTCACAACCAGATCTGTATTCATTATAAATTAAACAGAGAAGACAGTTTTTTAAGTCGTATATTTAGACTGTAGAGCAAACCAGGTGAATGAGTGCTGCTCAAATATCCATGAATGCAACCATGATGCTCCAAAAATGCGGAAACAAGTCATGCTTGGTAGCTTTTCACAGACATCTCTAACCATTCTAAATGCTAAATGAATGCAGCTAGTTGGGGAGGGAATGAGCCGTGGTGGACAAAGTACTCAGATCCTCTACTTGAGTAAAAGTAGAAATACTGTCACCCAATACAAAAATGAACATGAACTATGTACAGTTGTTTTTTTTTTGTTTTTTATAAGAGCAAAGGACTGTTTATTTAAAGTATGTGTTTTGCTGTATGTGGTGTGTACACAATGGTAGACAAAGGCAAATAGGCAATTCCATGTTTTTATTTTGTACTCTAGGTAAGGTTATATTATGCTGTCCTATGCATCAAACACTCATATAAAATGCACACAGCCTGGATTTAGTAACTTTGCAGTAGTACTTGGTAGTACTGTCTGGGTGTATCACTGCATCTCACCTGTAATATGCTGGGATTGTCTCCAGCAGACCCCTGAGACCCTAGTGAGGAATAAGGAAGTATAGAAAATGACTGATGGCTGTTTGTAATACCTCAATAATTCATTAAATACACATTACAATTAATGTTTTAGTTTATCAACATGGAGCCAAATTGAGATGATAAGGCATCAATCAATAGTAATAGTAATATTATGAGAGTTCTACATCATAATATTTGTCGCATTTCACACAAAGTGAAAAGACATTTTAATAGAAAATACTTAATAATGTTATGTGAAATATCAAAACCTCACATGTATTATGTTTTTACTAATTGCCCAATCTAAATCACTAAAATACACATTATTTCTCATGTAGCACAAAAGTTGTTTTTGCAAAAAAATGTTTTAACAATATATGTTGTAACAAATAAAAAATGTTTGCAAAATTATTATGTTCCTTGAACTTTCTAAAATACACATTAATATCACTCATGTAGCAGAAGGCTATTTTTTGCAAGAAAAGTATTTAAAAAATAGGTTCTAAAAAATTAGGAATTCTACAAAATATTATGCTCCTTGACCTTGTTTTATTTCAGGATGTCAATCCACCTTGACAAAAATGTGCAAAGCAAAATAAATAAATGTTAGTAGCAGCAGTACTAGCAGCAGCAGTGTTAGCAGCAGCAGTGTTAGCAGCAGCAGTACTAGCAGCAGCAGCAGCAGCAGTGTTACCAGCAGCAATACTAGCAGCAACAGCAGCAGTGTTAGCAGCAGCAGTGTTACCAGCAGCAATACTAGCAGCAACAGCAGTTTTAGCAGCAGCAGTGTTAGCAGCAGCAGCGTTAGCAGCAGCAGCAGCAGTGTTAGCAGCAGCAGTACTAGCAGCAGCAGCAGTACTAGCAGCAGCAGCAGTGTTAGCAGCAGTGTTAGCAGCAGCAGCAGCAGTGTTAGCAGCAGCAGCAGCAGTGACCTCCTGTCAGTACCAGAGACGCTGCTGAAGCAGCAGCAAACACTCAGAGGGAGAAGCGAGGGGGGCTGCTGGAAGAAGAAGAAGAAGAAGGGAAACTGGAGTTTTTATTTTTTTAATCGCGTTTGAGCCGACCAAACATTCGCACCGACCGTTTTTTTTTATTTTTATTTTGTATTGTTTTATTGTTTTTAGTTTTTTACTATTATTTTGAAGGAGCTCGGTCCATCAGCTGTAGGAAGGGTAGCTAGCCGCCTCCACCGCCATCTCTCCTCCGCCGTGTCTTCCACACCATGGGGAACGCTGCCACCGCCAAGAAGGGCAACGAGCTGGAGAGCGGTGAGTTTCCTTTCGCCTTTTAACGCCGTCGTTTTTGTTCTAAATCACGTTTTCTTTAGTCGTTCCGAGCGCTGCCCCCGTACAGCCAGCTAGCTTAGCCTCGTTTTAACAAACTGTCCTGAACTGCAGCTACAAGCGAAGGGAAGGGCCGTCATGTCATCCCCTGCAGGGTGATCCCCCCGAAGACACTTGTATTGTCCATATCTCTATCATTTTTATCATTTGTGTGTGTGTTTGGTTATTTTTGTTGCACCCGAAAATAATGTAAACGCTTCAGCTAGCTGCATGCTAGCAACAAGAAGACCCCGTGGATGTTGTGTTATCTTGGCTGTGTAAGGGGGTGGGGAAGGGGACATAATAACAGCTCGTTGAAGCCTGTTCCGGAGGCTGCGAGAGCCGCGGTTATCGATTAATCGGCTGCGTTGCTACTTGTGACACGACTAGGAAGAAAAGGAGAAAGGGTCTGGTCGCACATTATCCGGATCACAAGAAGAAGGGTCGCGTTTGATGAGCAGCTAGCCCGCTAACTTTAGCTATGAGGAGGGGAGGGAGGGGGATTAGCCCTCAGAAGGCCCCTGTCATTTCATTGCCTCTTGATGGTGGGAGCTGATCGGGCTTACACACACACACACACACACACACACACACACACACACACACACACCTGCAGAGTTAGCCGTGGTCGTAAAAAAATCTCCCAGGCGAGCATCACCTCATTATATTTCCTATGGTGTCATTCTTTAATTTGGAGGAGGGTAACAAGCAGGATGTAGTGCTGCTTATGTTTGGCTGCAGCTAGCCTGTTCCAGGCAGAAACTTCGCCAGTGATCAATCTTAAATCTGTAGCAATAAACCACAAACCCATGAGTAATTGTTATAAATAGCCAATAAATTGGACTTGAAGGCAGTGTGGGACTGCTTCTTCCCCACGGCTTGCTTCTACATTTTTATTCTCAGCGTGCGTTACATAAACAAAGCTTTCCCTTCTCTGCAGCACCCTGACCAAATATGGTGAAGAAATGACAGATGCCCCCTTTCCATTCATAAAACCCCAGGACCTACTACTGTCCCTTACCCCCGGCACATGCACGCACGCTGAAATTGTGTCACCTGTGTTTATTTCAAGGCCTTTTCTAATCTTGCCGTGGTAAAGGTCCATCAAGCCTCACTTCTCACACGCAGCTTGTCATTGACTGGAGCGGCTTGTCATCAGACCTTCGTCAGAGGATAAGGGGTATTACAAGCTTTGAAAGGTTTGACGTAACTCGGCCTAGGCGCAGTGTTGCCGCGCTCGTATACTTTGATGTGTCCAGCTGGTCATCGTTGCACATCCCCGTGCAATTAATCATAAATGTTTCCCCTGTATCTGGTTGTTAAAAAAAAAAAAAACAAAGACCCTACATTTTCTTTCTTTTATTTTTTTTTGGTATTACTTATCACTTACTGTAATCGCTACTTTTGTGCATTTTTATTCCCCATGAATAAAAAAGAAAAAATCCTGCTGAGAACTGTCTGTGTTCACTTTAGTTTAAAGTAGTCACATTTTTATGATGCGGTTAATACAGTCCTCTGAGATTTATTGACCCGTTGATAGAGACCAGGCAGGCACAGTGAACGGTGCCAACTAGTGACACATATATTCAGATCAGCAATAGTTCCCATAGTGCCGAAGCATTTTTTTAGTGTAACTGTTCCATGGAGCCTGGCCTGTGGCTGACTGTGGTACCTGTTGCTGAACTCGCGCCCTGAGCTGCAGATCTGTCTGGAGTGTAGCTGACGAGACGACCAGGTTACCTATAGTGCTGTAAATACACTAGAGTAGCCGTGTTTACTGTATATAGCTGCATTTAGCTGGAACACTTGGAACGCCACCAACATCCCAGTCACACTCGCACAGGGAGATTAAACAGTTGCCATCGGGACACCTATTTTATTTCACCGTGCCCACGTATTATGTTCCACACTTTAGTGTAACAGGGCATAACTCAACCGGTTTATGCTTGACTGGATTTTGACATTGCTGTCGGGAAATGTTGCCTCGCTCGAGTCTGCTTGGTACCGTTTAATCTTTAATGTCTAAAATTTTGGAATTACATTTTTGCCAATAAGTAAATTAGCCCTGCAACGGTTAGTCGATTAATCATTTAGCTGGCCACTATTTCATTAATTTACAACTTTTTTGATAATCGATTCATTATAATTTTTTAAGGAGAAAATGTCCAAATTCTCCATCTTCTCAAATCTGATTATTTTGTGGTCTTCTCTAATAGTAAACTGATGATCTTTGATTTGTGCACTGTTGATCTGGACAAAAAAAAGACATAAGGTAACAATCATCGACAATTTACAGTTTTATGAATCAAACAAGTAAACGATTAATAGTTTCAAGAATTGATAGATTATTCAACTATCAAAATAGTTGTTAGTTGTATCCCTAAAATCTATATTTTTCAACTTTTAAAGATTTTATGAGTGGAAGGGGACTATTTAATAGGTATTAAACTTGTTCTTGATCTGGACCTGGTGATCTTTATTACGTTAGAATGAGTATTTATTTTCTATAAAATAAAATACTAAGAAATGACCACCACAATTTAATAAAGGCTAAGGTCATGTCTTCATGTTTCTGACATTGTTCATCTCAAAGTTCCAAATAGGGCTGCAACTAACAACTATTTTGACCTATTACCTACATTGTTTGGGTCATTAATTTGGTAAAATGTCAATATCCGTTTCTTAAAGTTCAAGATTTATCCCCAAATTTTTTCTGTTCAGATCAACAGTCCACACCCTAAAGAGTCAGTTTACTATTATATAAGACTAAAGAAACCAGAAAATAATGATTTGCTTTGAAAAACTGGATCTAAAGAATTTGATGAATCAAATTGATTCATCAAAATAGTTGGCAATTAACGTAGTAGTTGGAAAGTAATTGTTTTGACATGTTTTTTATAATCACAAAACACAAAAAGCAGCGCATCTTCACAATTTAGAAGGACAAGGAAATGCTTGATATTATTTGGATTGAAATCAAACTAAGACTACAATTAATTGATTACCAAATGGATACAGATTGCTTTTCTGCATCCGATGAATCACTATCCTAATTGTTTCAGCTCTGTTTCGTTCAACTCGTTTATTGGGAGAGGAGCTCCGAATATTTTCATTATTTATTCATCTGCAGATTACTTTCATGATTAATAGGCGATCTATTCGATTGGAATATAATGAGAAATGGCTGTAATAATTCGTTAGTGTTGCTAGGTGATTGTTTTGTTTGAAGATTCACAGTTTACTTTGACACGAGACAAAAATAAGCAGCTCAACCTTGTAAACTTTTTTTTTTTGCATTTTTCTGCCAATCGACAATTAGATTAATAGAACTGCTTCAGCACTATCTGTGATTTCATTTTCAGGCCGAGGTGCAGGAAATAAAACTTAATCCAGTGGTTCCCAAACATATTTTTGTCGCGTGACCCCACTTAAAAGTCAGAAAACTCTGGAGACCACAGACATTCAGAAACAGAGAGGATTTCAAATGCATTTGTTTTCCATCATGTGATAGTTTGTTTTACTGTGTTGCAAGTAAAAGTTAATTAATTTAAACAGCATTTATGCTATTCCATGTATATTATTGTGGATGGACACAGAATAACCAGACTGAGATTAGTGCACGTTTTATTTTATGAAAAAAAAATCCCAAATCGCCAAAGCCTGACTCAGACCTTCCTATTTATAAAGCTGTGTGTTTGTAGAGACTAATTTTTCCCTCTAGTAGTGGCCTGTTATCATTTCAATCTGACCTAATATGCACCACTGATTTTCTGCTCTGTGGTATTTTGGTCCACCTGTTCTTCCAATAAGTCGGTAGACAGCCAGTCTCTGTTTAAATTCCTCAGGTTAATGTCAACTGTTGTTTTCATTCCTGTTGCTTTGTTCACTGCGTATGCTTCATGTCTGTTGATGTGTTCTACTTGTCATGTACATGAACTCTATGTTTCTCTCTGTCTTCTCTTCCGTATCATCCCATCCATGTGGGTGATTGTTCCTGCAAAACGTTGGTGATCAATAGAGACTTTTGGTACGCTCACTCCTCCAAAGGATGACCAGAATAGCAGATTGGCATCGGTCTCATTGTGAAAAACCTGCTGCTATGTGTGCTTGCTTTTTTTTTATTGTGTGCTGTGATGTTGATGATTGTTTTTGTTATCCGCATTCTCTCAATCTGGATATCTGCTGTCTGCCGTGTTTACCATGCATTGGTTTGTCTTTGCTTACCATTTTTATGCTTTGTTTGTTAGTTTTCTCCCTCAAAATGTGTCAAGTGATGCGCAAGATGCTCAGAAACCTGCCTTGTAATTTTCTGATTGCCATGTTCCCTCTTTTCCTTTTCAATACGGCTACTAAAAAAAAAAAAAACAGAAAAGAAAAGTAGACTGAGTCTCTTGGCATGCATCACTACTCCGCCTGTCTTGGATGTGTTTGTCTTGTGTTGGCATCCTCTCTTGTTGTTAGAACAAGGAATATTACATTTAAATATCCCATTTAATTTATATCCAGATGAGAGTTGACTTTGCCCTTATTCTTCTCCGTTTCTGTACAGTTTTATTTCCTTTTCCCCTCTGGTAATAGAGTGTTTGGTCTTTTTTTGTCTAAAAACCCAAATGTGATTATTTTTTTTGGCAAATATTCTCAATGATGTATTACAAGAAGTGTATGCTAACTTTACCTCCCTGTTTTTTTATTTTTTTAGTGAAAGAGTTTCTAGCCAAAGCCAAAGAAGATTTCTTACGGAAATGGGAATGCCCACCACAGGTCAGATTGATGGAAAGAAAAGCCCTAAATTTATGTTTCGACATTTCTTAAACAGACACAAAATAATATATTTTGTTGTGTGTCACACTCTCTAGTAACATATGATTGTTTCATAAAAAATCTAAAGCCTTTTTCCTTTTTACTACCAGATTGCATAACTTAAAAAAAAAAAAAAGAAAATTATGAAATGTCCTTGAAACTAATTGTTACACAAATAATTTTTGGAAATTGTTAAAAAAATGTTCAGGAAATAAATAAATAGATATTTGTTCACTAATGATATAGTTTTAGCTTTTTCTCTTCAAATTTGATTTTTTCTTATAATTTTTACCAAATATTTTTCAAGATGTCCTGATTTGCAAAAAAAAAAAAAAAAAGTCTTGTATAGAAAATTTACAGCGACCTGCTAAAAAAAGTCTTACCAAAAGCTGATAAAAAGTTCAACAAGTTTGCGTTTGCGGTAACATCCTCCACAAGAACATCACGAGCAACATTCTGTTATTTCCTCAGAGCACAACGTGCCTAGATGACTTTGACAGATTAAAGACCCTGGGTACCGGCTCATTTGGAAGAGTCATGCTGGTGAAACACAAAGGAACAGAGCAATACTATGCCATGAAAATACTGGACAAGCAGAAGGTTAGAGGACCTGTTTTTTCCTTTTAAATTGTATCTTCATAATCGAGCGGCATGCACTGTATCAGGCCTAAATAATAAAGTTATTCATGCAGCAACAGTAAAAGTTTGATGCTACTTGCACGCAGGCATCTAATAAGTATTTATCTCTAAAAAAAATGCTGCTGTTGCATCACAGGCTTAAATATCTAGCAACCAACTTCCTTTCAGCTTCTGCTATCTCTGTAGCTCATGCAAGTGAGATTTTACCCGACAAGGTCGTCTAATCTTTATTTTATTTTTATCTGTCAGGTGGTGAAACTCAAGCAAATAGAACACACATTAAATGAGAAGAGGATATTACAGGCCGTGAGCTTCCCCTTTCTTGTCAGACTTGAGTATTCATTTAAGGTATGATCTTTTTTTTTTAATGTTGAAATTTGATTTTCTTTATTAAGTTATTAGCTGTGTATAAGACTCTTTACTGTCCTTTTTTAGGACAACTCCAATTTGTACATGGTGATGGAGTATGTTCCAGGTGGAGAAATGTTCTCACACCTAAGACGAATTGGAAGGTTCAGGTATTATTCTATTTCTGTCATCAGCTTATAACAAATACACAAGTCTGCCAGCCTGTTTTTGATATTTCTTGGTTTACACATTGATCAGCTTTTGAGATTCTCTTAGAAGTGTCACCCCTCTTCCTCCTCTTCTCCAGTGAACCACACGCACGGTTTTACGCCGCCCAGATAGTGCTGACATTCGAGTACCTCCATTCACTAGATCTCATATACAGAGATCTGAAACCCGAGAACCTTCTCATCGACCACCACGGCTACATTCAGGTGAGCTGGACGCAGGCCGATGAATACGTAATGCCGCTGTGTCCTACATGTCCACACTCTGCCCGTGTACGGTGTTTAAACCCCCTGCTTCTTAGGTGACAGACTTCGGCTTCGCAAAGCGGGTAAAAGGCCGGACCTGGACGTTGTGTGGGACACCGGAGTACCTGGCGCCAGAAATCATCCTCAGCAAAGTACGGAGCCCTGAATAAACAGATTGTTGTTGTCTACTGTAGAAAATATGCCACGATGCGCTGAAATGGAAAGTCCACTTCAGAACTCCTGTACAACAGCCATTTTGCGAAGCAGGAAGCACATTAGCATTTGGTTCTGTAATTTTCTCTCTCAGGGAGATAACTGGTTAAACAGTGACAATGATCTATTTCCAGCGCAGCTACAGGGAAGTTTTAGCGATAATATGATGTCTGACGCTATGCTACAGTAAGAGTTCCCCCTCCTGGCACGTAAAACCTGCCGCTGTTCTGAAAATCTACTCCAAGTAAAGGTAGAATAGTCACGTTTAGTAAAAATAGGCACAGCAGGAATAAAATCCCCATTTCATGAGTGTAGACTTATATTTAACAGTGTGAGTATCCAAAGTGAAGTTTCAATTTCAGCAATTTAGCAGTTTCAGCAGATATGTGCAGGGAGGAAAAAGGGAGTATCTGTATAAATATATTGGTCAAAATCAAACAAACATGAATACTCAAACTCAAACTGAGTACTATTATATTTTCTTTGTCCTTAAAGCCCGTGCTGTGTCTAACTTGACTCTTTTAGGGCTACAACAAAGCTGTGGATTGGTGGGCCCTGGGAGTCCTCATCTATGAAATGGCAGCTGGCTACCCTCCATTCTTTGCAGATCAACCCATTCAGATCTATGAGAAGATCGTGTCTGGGAAGGTAAGACAGTGACAATTATCAAGTATACTCACATATTTTGTACATTTTTAAATGTGCGTCCTCAAATTGGGCAATTTTCCACTTCAACCATCACCTGGTTAAAAGAGACTCTTAAAAACGTGTGTCTTTCTAGGTACGATTCCCCTCCCACTTCAGCTCTGACTTAAAGGATCTGTTGAGGAACCTGCTGCAGGTGGATCTGACCAAACGCTACGGCAACCTGAAGAACGGCGTCAATGACATCAAGGGCCACAAATGGTTCGCCACGACAGACTGGATCGCAATCTATGAGAGAAAGGCAAGACTCACAGTGTCGCTTTGTGTAGAAATAAATAGGATAGTATTGATTTATTGATATTGATTTTTTTATTAGTTGTAAGATTTGCTGCTATTATGATGCAACTTGTTGTTTGATACTGTTTTGTAGGATTCAATCTGAGGAATTTGCAATTATTCTGTTTCATAATTCTTCATTTTTCTGATTGGAGCTGCATCGATTAGTAGATTAATTGATTAGTCAGAAACTCGTACTTGCCTAGTATTTTAAAAAATTATTGATTTGAGTCATTTTTAAATGTCCAAATTCCATCTGATTAAATTCTGGTTACTTTAGTCTTCTAAAATAAGAAACTGATGATCTGTGGGTTGTGGACTGCTGGTCTGGACAAAAATATTTATTATATTAATTGACAACTAATTGATTTGTTACAATAGTTTAATTTATTTTCTTTACTTGTTGCACGTTAATGATTTTACAACTGACCAGAGAAAGTGGTTGTTTGCACATGGAAATCACCCAGCTCCACTGCTGGCTGTGTGGCCACAGCGATAACTCTATCATACCTCACTTCAATGATTGCTCTTGCTTATCAAATACATCCTCATATCTGAGATCATGCATATAGGTTTGTTTTTTCTGCCTAATTCAGCACCATATGCATGTTCTTTCTCAAAGCAAAACCCAATGATTCCTGGTGTAGCAGTACCAGCAGTATTCAGCTATGTAGATTTCATGCCACCTATTGGCTGAATGGCACCAGGTCTGTCATCTGATATACACATATCCCCTAAATGTAGTAGCAATAGAAAAAAGCATTTGGAAGATATGACATTTTTTTTTATCTTTATCTTCATTCAGAAATGTCTGGCCAATTTGTACTAAATTTAACTGCACTATTTAGGGTGGCCTGCAATACACCCACCAAGTGATTCCTTGTTTTATTATAGAGGGATATAAATTATGCTTTATAGGCAATTCTATTAGGGATTTGTAATTAATTTCGTCCTTGCGTTAAAATGACACACTTTGACTTTTTAGAGATATGGCATTAGGCGCTGTACGGATTCCTCTTCCCCTTCTACTCCACCTTCATTATCTTCTTCTATCTCTGGCAGCCAAACACACTGAATGTTTAGTAAACACAGAGTTGAGAGGGATGGGCCGGCAACTTTGGAGAAATAGTACACCGATGGTTTTTTAGCATGTCATGTCAAGCCTCAGCAGCAAAGAGCGTGTCGTTGAAATCATGGAAAATGCAAAGCAGCGTGCACACACAAATCACATCTATTGACAGGAATAATAAGAAATGTCTCAGGACAGATGTTCAGTAAATATTTAGCAGGTTTTGGCATACAGTGGATAGGTTTACACACCCTTGGTAAAATACCAACAACGTATAATATCACAACTTTATCCAATTTAGAAGAATTAAAACCTTTGAAGGAGATGAATAAAAAAACATAAAATAACCAGGGTGCATAAATATGCACACCTATAAACTAACAGTTAGTTGCAGCAACTTTGGCTTTTATCACAGAACTCACTCTTTTTGGCTAGCAGACCATCAGCGTGGCACTTCTTAATGTGGTGATATTTTTCCACTCGTCTATGCAAAACCACTCCAAAATCTGACAGATTGTGAAGATATTGCTGTGCACAGCCCTCTTCACATTACCACAGCAATTCAGGTCTGGACTCTGGCTGGGCCATTTCATCACCGAAATCTTTTTTTGGGGAAGTCATTCTTTCGTTGATTTAGATGTGCTCTTTGGGTGATTATCGTGCTGAGAAATAAAGATCAACTTCATCTCCAGCTTTCTAATTGAAACCTAAAAGTTTTGTGTCCAGTTGAAGAACAACATCCTCTCTGTGGACCATAACTTGTGCTGGAAGGTGCGGCTACAAAAATGTCAGGAAACTAGAACGGCAGAACTTTATTTGAGGGTAATCGTAGGGTCTTTAGATGTGCGCTGACTCCAATTAAACAGGAGTTTGTGTATGTAACTGGTTAAATCCAAACTCAGCCACATCCCCATTTATAAGAGGGTGTGTGCAACCTCATTATCTCAACTGTTTGTTTTTACTTCACCTCCATGAAAGAGTTTTTTTCCCAATTATGTTATACAACTTATAGGTCACGTTGAAGTTGGGAAAAGTTAAGCAATTATATATCTTGGTGATTTTTTTTCTTAACATCACATAAACCTGGAATATTAACAGGGGTGTGTAGCCTTTTTTTATCTACACAAAATATAACCAATGTAAACTGTAGGTAGAAGCCAATGTAGAAGTATTTTATTACATATTGTACACAAAGAGTGGAACTTTACAAACACTGTGGCAAAAAACAACAACATTTGCTTCTCTTCCTTTGACAAATAATAGTTTTTCCTTTTTCAATCACATATATGTTCCTCTGGCTGTCTGTATTAATATAGTGAGGATCCAGTCTTTTAAAAGCTGCGTCACTCTGGTTGTTCCTGTAGGTGGAAGCCCCATTCATACCAAAGTGCAGAGGCCCGGGGGACACCAGCAACTTCGACGACTACGAAGAGGAGGAGATCCGCGTTTCTGTAACGGAAAAGTGTGCGAAGGAATTTGCCGATTTTTAGGACGCCAGAACACGGATATATCAGGGAAATAAAGGGGATCTTTGCACTCTTCTAAAGACTTTGGATGGAGCAGAGACCATCGTTTTTCAGATCTACTACATAGTCCCTTCATTCCACAAGGCTGAATGAGGTTGCCATGATCCTTGGGTGCCGATAACCTCTCACTGTCACATACACCTGCGTATTAAAAGCAGACACACCACTTTGTTCTTTTACTTTCTTTCTCTTCTCTCTTTTTTTTTTTATTTTTACCTTCCCACCATTTTTTTTTACTTTGAAGCAGTTAGTCTTGGATGTTGTAATCCCCTTTTTAAAATGTGATCTTTTTTCAACTTACGAGGAAAAACTGAGACAACGGCCAATATTAGACCACGCATTATAATATTATACATTATAACTGACATGTCTGTGGCAGATCGACACACAAGTTGTGTGTGTGTTGTAGGGAATTCCCTCTAGTCGTCAGCGGTGTATATTTAACAGTCTGTTACAGGTCCACCTTGCATTGGCTATTGTAAAGTTTTGGCCAGCTTTCAAAGGTAGTATTTGTCCTATGTGCATATGTCAGTTTTGTAAGACATTTTGAACACGTTTGTGTTTAAAGCATGACCAAATAGAAAACATTGGGTTTGACACAAGAAGAGAGGTTCTTTCCTTTCTTTGCTTTTTGCCTTAGAGAGCCAAGTCGCCCCCCCACCCTCCCACAAACGCATCTATTCACTGTCTTCTTGGTATTCTGACCCAGGCACAGCAAGCCATCACAGAAAAATGACAAACCTTGTTACATTAGTAAAATGCAAGTTGTTTGATTTTGATCCGTCAGGATCTGTTAGTTACATGTACAATTTGTCATTTGGTATTTTCCTATATTTTTTTTTTCGTCACTGTGTCTAACATTATAGTCATATTGTTTCTAGATTTCAGGTCTGCTTATATAGACCCTTTGTTACAAGTCTGTGGAACAATGTGACTTCAGTAAATGGAAAAGAGTGATATTGAATCCTTTTTAGGATTTTTATTGAATATAATGTAAAGGCGAGAGAGTTTGTGTGGATAGTGTTTGTGGCACTGTGCCTCAACATTATTTGTGAAACCTTGGATTTAAAAAAAAGAAAAAGGAAAAAAAAAAAGTGCAGCGTTAATCATGTATTAATTCAAAGATGTTTTAAAATCTTAAGAAAACAAACACAAAACTGCAAATTAGTATATTTTCCCTGTTACCGCCCCCGACCAGACTTACTTTGTTTCATTCTTGTCAAAGAATGTAGATTGCAACTTATAGGTATGCATATATGAAAGCTTGATTTCAAGGTACAGTTTTCCTCACAATACACTGGCTAAAATAAAGACTGCTCCTTTGTATCACATGTAACCCTGTTCTTGTTAAGCTCATTACATTATACGTATATGCATTGTTTCATATATGTTTTTATTTATACACATTAGAGATGCTAATAAATTTTATTTTTAAAAGTGTTGAAGTTGTGTAACTCGCCTCACGTTGTGAGATTGATTATGGTGCCGTTCACTGAACTCCAATGTGTTCAAGCAAGGTTTTTATGTTGTCCATCCATCCATCCATTGTCTATCCCGCTTATTCCCTTTCGGGGTCGCAGGGGTCTGCTGGAGCCTATCCCAGCGCGTTAAGGCGAGAGGCAGGGATACACCCCAGATGGTCGCCAGCCAATCGTGGGGCACACACACCATTCACACACCATTCACTCTCACACTCACACCTATGGGCAATTTAGAGTTTACCAATTAACCTGAGCATGTTTTTTGTATTGTGGGAGGAAACCGGAGTACCCGGTGAAAACCCACGCAGACACGGGGAGAACATGCAAACTCCACACAGAAAGGCCCCAGACCCAGGCCGGTCTTGAACCTGCGACCTTCTTGCTGTGAGGCAACAGTGCTACCCACCGCACCACCATGTCGCCCGGTTTTTATGTTGTGTTTTGACAAAAACATAATTTGACACAAAGGATAAACCACATTTGATTAATATTTTTTAATACCAGTACACAAAAATTAAGCTTTAAATATGATTTATGTGAACACGTGTATAAAGCTGTAATTTGTAAACACCTACAAATACAAAAGAAATAAAAACTCCAAACATAGAGATCTATGAATACATTAAATTCACAAATTAATGAAAAACACATCTTCCTAACATTAACAACGGGCATTTGTGAATCCAGTTTTTATTCGAAAATTCAAATTCTGTAGAATTAAATAAAAAGCTCACATAAAAAATATTATTGGATGAACGTGCAAAACTCAATTCTTCTGTATGGCGCTTTCAGCTTGCCGTAGCCCTCCAAGCCGGAGGGTTTGCTGGGTAACGTAGTACACAGGCAGGCAGTTTGGTCTTTCCCTCGCAGTTCGGTTGAAGTTCTGCGGAAACATGGCGGGGCTGGAGCTGCTGTCGGACCAGGGATACCGTGTGGATGGAAGGAAAGCCACCGAGCTGCGGAAGGTCCAGGCCCGTATGGGCGTGTTCGCTCAGGCCGACGGCTCCGCGTACCTGGAGCAGGGGAACACCAAGGCGCTGGCGGTGGTGTACGGTCCGCACGAAGTAAGTGGCGGCGTGGGGATGCTGTAGCTAGCGGCTAACGTTGCTACGCAAGCCCAGTATTTATATTATTATACTTAATTATCTGCTGCTGCGGACAGTACTTCTTCCTGCTGCTAAACACAGCTATCTTACTTCGCCTGTGGACGAGTTTTAGCGCGTGTTACAACGGAGTATTTACCCGTTTATAACGTCACTCTTCATTCAGACTCACGCTGCCCTCCACAGGAAGTACCTTTCAAAGTAAAAGCAGGTTTCACTGTTGTAGAAAAAAACAGTTTGCATAAATCAGTAAGAACACAATGAAATTTATAATAATGATAAAAAACACTATCCTCCAGGAAATGTTGAAGGTTAGACACTTTTTTTTCTAGTGATTTTTTCTGCATCATTTCTTAGTGACAATGTCTTTATTTATGTGAAGAAAATCAAATAATTCGGGCACCAGTTGACAATTTAAAAAATAATGTGATGTTAAAATAACGCATCGGGTCATTGTGAAGTAGAAAATATCCAAAATCTTTGGTTCTTTCTAATTAAATCTGCCTATTTTCTGGTTTCTTTAGTCTTCTGTAATAGTAAACTGATGAACTTTGGGTTATGGACTGTTTATCTACACACACCAAAAACATTTTAGGTTGCATCTTCAGCTTAGGAAAGCAATCAATACTTTTGACAACCAATGAACTTCAATAAATGATCAAAGTTGTTAGTTTAGGCCCTAGTCAACATATATAGTCATGCTTTACTATATTGTATTATACTATATTGATGAGATTGTTTTGCCTATAAAACAGTGAAGTCTATAAAACAGTTGTTTTTATTGTGAGGCATTCAGGAGGATGTTTTAGATGTTTTGGAGGAAGTTTCTAACTTACTTATCAGTTAATTTATCTAAATTCTTGTAATTGTAAATTAGTAGTTAGTAAGTTTAGGTTGTAGCTGATTACTGCTTGAGGTGGTGATGATTTCTAAGATAATTTGAGATAGTCTTTAAAAAAAAAAAACGTCTTAAAAAGGTATTGAAAATTATTCAGGATTCCTGTATATTCCCTGTGCATGTATGTCCATCATAGATTTGTTTTTTTTGGGGGAAGGATTTGATAAAGGCTGACTTCTGTCGTACAGATTGTCTCCATTGAGGTAAACGCCTGATATCGGGCTACATGAAATAAATCATCTTGACTTTGTCACTACTCTCTAGATGCGAGGGTCCCGCAGCCGGACTCTTCATGACCGGGCCGTCATCAACTGTCAGTACAGCATGGCCACGTTCAGCACGGCCGAGAGGAAGAGGCGGCCACACGGGGACCGCAAGTCCACTGAGATGAGCCTGCACCTCAAGCAGACGTTCGAGGCGGCTGTGATGACGCAGCTCTACCCGCGCTCTCAAATAGACATCTACGTCAAGGTCGGTGGCGAGGAAAAACTGAATAACAGGAATTGATCTTTTTTTTTCCTCTTACTAAAGTACAGAAACGTTCTCTTCTCAACAGATTCTTCAGTCAGACGGAGGGAACTACAGCGTGTGTGTGAATGCCGCCACGCTGGCAGTGATCGACGCCGGCATCCCCATGCGGGACTACGTGTGCGCCTGCACGGTCGGATTCGTGGACGAGACGCCCCTGGCTGATCTGTGTTACGCGGAGGAGGGCGGAGGAGTGAGCTCGCTGGCGTTGGCGCTGCTGCCGCGTGGCGGGCAGATTGCGCTGCTGCAGATGGACGCCAGGCTGCATCAGGACCACCTGGAGACTCTGATTGAAGCCGCCATGACGGCTTGTAAAGGTGTCAGCAAGGTGCTGGACGGGGTGGTGCGGCAGCACCTCCAGGAGGTCTCAGTGCTGGCTGGAGAGTGAGGGTGGACACTACGTCTGGACTGTGGTTTTTGGTGCATTGTGGGAATTACACTTTTGTACATTAAAGTTTATATATGTGAGAAAAAATAATAAATGTTAACTCTGAATCTTGTGTATTTAGTTTTTTTTTTAATTCTGTGAATGGTTGCATTCATTTGTTTGAGTAATTAAAGGTACTATATATATGTAATTTGAATGAAATAAACCGAACCCTTTTTATTTTTGATTAACAGTGCTTTAAATATACTCACCAACAATATACTTTAACTAACGATATTCGTTTTTCTTATGTGATGGATGTTAAAGGTTTGATGTTAAAGGTTTGTTTTCGTTAGTATTTTTTACAAACAAAATGCTCACTTGAAATCTATAACTCAAAAAAATCTATTGCCTTATAAAGCACTTTTTATCTTTTTTTTTTAACTTTACACATAGATATATAGTTATATTTTAACAGGTTGCTATTTGTTGCTATATTTGAACAAGTGTTGAGTAAAAACTATAATAATAAACAATTTATATCTAATAAAATATAAAGCAGTGAAATAGCATTGACTATGAAATTTCTAATAAAAAATAATCATTTCATCTGCAAACTAAATCTAACCTGCATGTGTAAGAGCACAAATGAAAATACAACTTAAATATGGATATAATAGATACATACATTATCAATTTTAAGGGTAAATAATTAATCAACAATATTGGCTCTTCAAACTTAAATTAATGGATGCTACGTTTAGTCAGATTTTAGTTTTTTTTCGTATGATTAACCGGAAGTAATTCCGCCGCATTCACGTTCGTGTGGAAACAAAGGAGCGGAACCCTTTAGCAGCAGCACCGGCTCATGTGAACCCCACCTCTGCAGGTGCACTGACCCGCTGTACACTGGAAACTGGTTTGTATCGTCCTCACACTCATTCTGTAAAACACACCAATGTTTGCGACCAGAGTGTTTACAGACGACGCGGCTTTAAAACGTGGTGACTTCCATCCTCGCCGAGCTAGTTAGCAGCATGCTAGCTGTCAGTAGCAATAGAAAACTGTCCCTGCTCGTTCACAAAAGGCTAAATGACGATACGACGCCTACAATCCAAGTCATTTACTATAACTGCTAGTTTATAGCGACGTGTTTAGGTGTGTCATTGATAAAGCTGTGTGTGTTTGCTGTGCAGGGTTCACCACAGGACAACAACATGGGACTCCTGTCGGATCCGAACAGAAGACGAGCTCTGATCAGCCTGCTCACCCGCCTCAATGCCCCGATCTGGTACTTTTAGATTATCTACAATTCAGTGCACTACATCGTAGACGATCCACTATTTCGATAATCGAATAATCTTTGAGTGATATTTTTTAAAAGTAAAAATTGCAAAAAGATGGTTACAGCTTCTTAAATGTGTATATTTAGTTTGCCAGGTACCTTAAACTATTCCTTTTCATCTTCAGAATGTAAATCAATCATCAGCTCTTTATTTCAAGCATCCATTCACAGATGCTAAAAATGAACGTGTTCAAAATAATGAATGCAATAGTGATAATAACAAGTTAGTGGCAGCCCTATCTTTTGACACACTATAATAATGTGCACTAGGCAACCAGTGAATATTTTGATAGTCAATCAACATTTTGATTATTGTATCAATTAATCAATTAGTTGATTGATTCATAAAATGGTGTAAATGTTGATCTGTTTCCCAAAGCTGAAGATTCATCCTGAATGTCTTTTTTTGTCCAGGTAACTAGTCCACAAACCAAAGACAATCCGTTTAGTATTATAGAAGACTAAAGAAAACCTGTACATTATCAGATTAAAGAAGCTGGATTTAAAGAAGTTGGATTTTTTCCTTTTTTCGCTGGTGTGTAACTTAATAGTAATCGACTAATCAGCAACGAATCAGCTAATTGTTGCAGCTCTAATATGCGACTGTGCTTTCCTCCTACAGTGTCGTCTGCTACATGGCGGGTGTGGCCTGGTTCATGGGGTTGGCGTTCGAGCCGTTCACTCTGCGGACGTACATGTCGGAGAACGCCATGGGTTCTACCATGGTGGAGGAGCGCTTCCCAGCTGGCGAGAGGGCGCTAGCCACAGGCAGGGAGTTTGCAGCCAATAAGAAGAAAGTGGGGTAAGAAACACAAGAGCTATATTTTGTTATAATAATTATAACAGTATAAATTCTAATTACAATGCTGGTTTTACCATATTGACTATGGAGATTCTGTTCTGGTTTGTGAGTTCCATTAGCACAGTTTATTGTTCTTTACTGGAGTTTTGGACAAATCTTAAATGCTTTTTGGTATGAGTTAAAAATATAGGTCTGGACACAATTTGCTTATTCAGTGGTTTAAAAATAATGAATTATTTTTTTCATTTGTACATCATATCATAAAACATAATCCTTCTCATAGTACATGACAACTTCCAATAATTGACCCTCATGTTGACTGTAATATGTTGCTTTCCACAGGAAAAAAAACGACATAATTGCTAGAGCTGCAATGATGAGTTGAATAATTGATTATAGTCCTGTACTAAATATTTTACACAGGAACAGTTTATTAATATATCAATTATTGAACCAATCCATCAATTTTAGTTTGGTTTGGTGTGTTTGTTGTGTGTTTGCAGTGGGATGCCGGTGGATTGGCTGGTGAGGACCATGCAGGATCGAGGTCTGGAGGTGTTCACCCAGAGCTTCTCTCGCACTCTGCCCTTCCCTGATGAAAACAAGGAGAGATATGTGAGTTTTTTGATGATGGCGGGCCTACAAGCTGACTGAATTCAGTTTTAAATAAATAAAGTCATCACCAGTCTTGTGCCTGAATGCGTTCAATTATATATGTTAGTGTGATTGCTTTTTTCTGATGGTTGTGAATGTTTTTCTCTCATAGTGGAACTTTATTCAAGAGTGTAACTGATTTCATTAGATACTTCAAGGCGAAAACCAACAATAAACAGATGTAGTGGAAAACCAGCTGATCTGGCAGCTGATAAAATAATTGCTCTCTCTGGTTCTCTATGGGCTGTGAAAATTATGAACAATGATTCATTTAAAAAAAAAAAAAAAAAAAAACGTGTGAACTGAACTTTGAACTCGTTCTTGTATAAAGTGAGCGTTCCCAACACTGGCCATCACCTCTTCCCTCAGATGGTGAAAGGTACAAACGTATATGGGATCCTCCGTGCTCCCAGAGCTCCACGGACCGAAGCCCTGGTGCTGACGGCTCCCTGCAGCCCTGGAGACGACAACAACCAGGCCGTGGGGCTGCTGCTCGGTTTGGCGCAGTACTTCAGGAGTGAGTACCAAACATATGAAGCTACACATGTAGTGATGCTGGATTGGCGTGTTTATAGCAGACTCATCTCACTTTTTCCTTATTTTGATTAGAGCTGATTAGATGCCAGCTGTTACATTATCCACCAACTATTATGATAATTGATTAATTGATGACCAACAGTCCACAACTCCAGAAATCATCATTTTACTATGATAGTAGACTTAAGAAACCTCAAAATAATTGGATTTTGAGAAGCTGGAACCAAAAAGTTTTGACATTTTTTCTTTCAAATTCATTTAATCGATTATCAAAAAAGTTTGAGATTAGTGTAAATGTTTGTAATTGATCAATAGGCAATTTAAATAAAACAAAAAAAACAGCCAAATTCTCTGCTCTCAGCTTCTCAATTCTGATTATTTTCTGATCTTCTTGGTTTCTTAAGTCTTCTAGTTTGCTGCATATTGCTGATGATTTCCTAAATATTTTTAACTGCACTGTAACTTTCTTCTTCTTTTGTTTAAATTTTATTCCACTGTTTTTCATTTGAATTTAAAAAAAATCGTATAATCAGATTTTCCCCTTTTAGTCAACTGTTTAAATTGTGTCTTGATGCTTTTTATTTTATGTAAAGAACTTAGAATTACCTTGTTGTTTAAATTAGCTATACAAATAAATGTTCCTTGCCTATATATAATAGTAAACTAATTAATCTAACTAATATCTGGGTTGTGGGCTGTTGGACTGGACAAAAAAGATATTTTTGCTTGATTTTTTGGCTTTGGGTAATTGATCGACATTTCCCACCATTTTATGAACCAAACGACTAATCGAGTAATCATTTCAATGATCGATAGATTGATCGCCTAACAAAATAGTCATTAGATGCATCCCTAATCAATAGTATGACTCCAACCATTTACTGTCATTTGTAAGGAGCGTTTATTGATGACTGTTTCCTTCAACAGATCAGATTTACTGGGCCAAAGACATCATCTTCCTCGTGAATGAGCACGATCTGATCGGTATGCAGGCGTGGCTGGAGGGCTACCACCACACCAACACAACAGGTGATGGCCTCATTTTTTACGAAATGCATCAACAACTATCACTTTTTTCTTTTTTTTTGTAAGGAAGTGATCTGTTAAACAGATTAAATGATTCATTGGATAACAGAGCGATGTACATTTAAAATATGACTTTGTTTTGTTTTGTTTTTTTATCCTAAAGTGTGGGGAAAAGCCTGTAAAACATAAGTTGATGTAATGTTTGTCAATTTTAAAATGTTCAATGCTCATGAACACATTATTTTTAATCATGTTGACCTATTTGACAGTCAACAGCATTCAGCCTCTATCTTGAAGCACAGACTGAAAAAACCCCTGACTTTTCCCGTGTACGTGTTCCTCTAGGTATGGATTGGTCGCCTCTTCAGGGCCGCGGTGGTTCCATCCAGGCGGCGCTGTCTCTGGAGCTCAGCAGTGACGTCATCACCAGTCTGGACGTGGTCCTGGAGGGCCTCAACGGCCAGCTCCCCAACCTGGACCTCACCAATCTCTTCTACGCTTTCTGTCAGAAGATTGGAGTCCTATGCACCATCCAGGGCAAGGTTGGCACATCTTCTGCTTCTGCCGCGTGTGTGTGTGTTTGGGGTTAGCTGGAGTAACATTCAGCTTCTGTCCGTTTCCGCAGCTGCAGCGGAACGACTGGGACAGTGTCTCTGGCTACAGCCACGCCGTCCAGACCATGATGCTGATGGTGATGAAGCAGGCCAGCGGGCGGCCCTGGGGCGACCACGGCCTCTTCCTGCGCTACCACGTGGAGGCCGCCACCATCAAAGGCATCAACAGCTTCCGCCAGTACAAGACCGACGCCACCACGGTCGGAAGGTCAGTTCACGCTCGTCATATACAGAGGTGTCCGAAGTATTTTCTTTATTACTCGGGTAGAAGTATAAATATAATACAAATCAATTAGTCTTACTACTCTGAAAATTTCCAGAAAACACATAGAATGAAGAAGAGGAATGATCTGTATCCATTTTCAATAATAAGAGAATCATTAATTACTAATTATTAACTATATATATATATATATATATATATATATATATATATGCATAATATTATGTTTTGTTTTTTTATTTTTATATATACTTGCATTGGAATATTTATAAATTGAAGAAACTGCATCCTCTAAATGAAATCCTAAGCAACAATTATTTTAATTACTTTATTTTTTTATTTTCTTAACTGTATTATGCACTTCTCTTCCTTTCTGTATTGTTTAATTTATATTGTGTTTGGTATTTTTTTTAATGTTATAAAATCTTCAAAAATGCATATTAAAATATGTATGTATATATTTATATAATATATATATTTATTTAAAAGTCTCACCTTGTGGCCACTTTGTTTCTGGTTTTCTGCTATCCAGACTTCTTGAAGGAATGTATCGTAAGCTGAATAACCTCCTGGAGCGCCTCCATCAGTCCTACTTCTTCTACCTGATGCCGTCTCTCTCTCACTTTGTCTCCATCGGTTACTACATGCCGGCGTTCGGCCTGCTCGCCGTCATCCTGCTTCTTCGTGTATCCTCCCACAAATAGTTTACAGTTGTCAGTTAGGTCTGGGGTTTTGCAGTTCAGGGTTTATTATAGTTGATTATAGCTTAACAGCATTATTATAACAGTTCTACTGATAAATAATTGTCAGTTTTACCCTTGACTATGATACAGGCCTTAGACCTTTGGGTTCAACTGGCAGCTCCACCGCCAAGAGCAGAAGATGGCGTCGCTGACGTCGAGCAGGTCAGACACATGCTGCCAAAAATGCATCAGAAGTTTAGCTATTTGTTTGACTTTCAGCAACTACAGCGCTTACAGTTTTTCTCAGTCCCTTTGGTATATTTCCTCACCATCACTATTATTGTAATATTTGCACAACAGTTGGTTCAACCTCCAACACATATGGTTATTCACATCATAGCAGCAGTTTCTCATCCCTTACAGTGAATGGAAAAAGCTTTGGACATATATCAGTTGCTTTCATACAATTCTCTGCTGTGTGCTAACAGTATTATTTGGTTATGTAATTTCAAAATGTAAAAATGACGTGTGACTAATGAATAATCATTTCTAGGGTTGCAAATAACCATTACCGGTATATTAAAGTTGATTATTCTATCAATGGAAATTGCGATCGTTGTTTGCTTCATAAAATGCTCTAAAATGTTGTTCCTTGTATGGATTGTACTGCTGAAGGTGCCACACACAATGTCTTTTTTAGTTCAGATCAACAGTCCACAACCCAAAGCAAATCAGTTTATTATTATAGAAGACTAAAGAAACCAGAAAGTAATCATTTTTGACCAGCTGGAACTAGAGAATTTAGGCATTTTCTTCTTAAAAGTGACTCAAATCAATTAATTGATTATCAAAATAGTTTACAATTAATGTTATAGTTGGCACTAATTAATAATTGACTAATTGTAGCGTTCCAACTGAGCACTTTGCACCAACGCGACTGAGACAAAGCGTAACCGTAACTTTTTCCTCACAGCAGTCCAGTCCTGGCGTGCTGTCCGTGTTGACTCCTCTGGTGATCAGCCACCTGACGGGCGTGGCCCTCTACACGCTGCCCATCCGCTTCCAGGAGATGGCGGTGGAACACTTCCCTGTGTCCGAGACGGAAGCCGTAGTCCTGACGGCTATCGCCGTATACACAGCAGGGCTGGCGTTACCACACAATACACACAGGTACTCGCATGTTACATATGTCTGATTTTTGTTGTTTATCCTCCTGTTCTATAAATTCGGTCTTTTCATGGTTTAAAGGTAAACTGTCAATACAAAATTCTAAATAGAATGCAGTAAAAAAGAAAACTTCTTCTTTACCAACTTCTCATTAATGATGACTTTTTCAGATTCCAATGTTGAATTGATTTATAAGGATCCTTGCTTAATTTTTATCAAGTAATTTAATGAACTGTTTACTTACCAACGATATGCGAATGGCTGAACCACAATGTTGTAATTAAAAAAAAAATAATAATAATTTAAAAATTGATTTTTTTTAATGTATTTTTATTATATAGGTTTAGACATTTTGTAATGTAATTTATTGTTATCATTAATAGAAATTATATTTTTAAAAATCTTTTTAGTTAAGAGAAAAACTGGGAAAAAAAATTTGTAACTGTAGTGATGAACATTTTGTAAATCATAAAATACAGATAAACAGTTATTTTCACTTTGCTATTATAAAAGACTAAAGAGATTAAAAAATACTGACATGTGACAAGCTGCAGTCAGTGAATTTGGATAAAAACAATTGATTTATCATAAATATTTGATTAATTTTCTCTCTTCATATTTCCCCCTAAGTGTGTTTGACAACCAGCAGCCACTCAGCTGATTTGTAACAGCAGATTTGACAGGGTTATTAATATAAATTTTAACATTACTTCCTCTATTTGGATAAAGTGAAAACAAAAAATCTTGTAATTGTCTCCTGATGATTTGCAATTAAAATGTGAAGGGATAACTGTAAGAACCAGGGCTGTGAGGTGTTGTGTGTTGTTTCTGTCGCAGGCTGGTGTCTGGTGAGGGGACGGAGCAGGGCTGGCGGGTGCTGAAGCTGGTGGCCGTGCTGTACCTCGCCGTGCTGCTGGGCTGCACCGCCCTCATCAACTTCTCCCTGGGCTTCATCCTCGCACTCACCCTGGTGCCTTTGGCTGCTTTCGTCACACCCCACGTCCCAAAGTAAGAAATCCTGCACACTTAAAAAAAAATCGGTTTGAAAAAGCAAAGGTATCAAGGCTCCAATCAAAACATTTTTGGAATCCAATAGTTTTGTTTCTTGCTTTATCTTATTTTAACAGTTTTTTTTCTTTAATAGTCAATAAAAAATAGGGTCACAATCAAATTGTGATTTGTGATGTATTTAAATATCAATTTTTTTTGGGACTTATTGTTTTTCCCACCCACCAGGTTCAAAAGCTGAACTGGTGGGTGGGACGTAGACTGAAATGTGGAAGACAAGACTTTATTGGTCAAGTCAGAATGATATGAACAGGGTTTACTTTGAAAGGAGCAGCACTGTGCTATTGTTTAAACATGCATCTCAGGCTTCTCTTAGCACTAGTAAAAGTTTCCATCCACAAAGATGTCCAAAATAAATGATTTGCAAACAAAAAAAATAGATCTGTCATCTGACATCTGTTTCTATGTTATGCAATGAAAACAGAATAGGTTTGCAAGCAAAACACAATTTGAGAGAAAGCTATTAAGACTGCAATTAAAATGTGTTTAGTAAAAAGTAAAATAAATGATTGATGAAAATAAAAATACAAAAATTGTGTTTGCAAATCCAAAACTTGTCTTCTGCCTCATCCAATTGTATTTGTGTCCTAATTGTCCTATCTAATTAAAATATCAATCAAAGTTTAGATTTAAGAACAAAAATACATTTTATTTGAATATTTTTTTTTCAATTATTTCTTTGTTTTTGCTTTCATTCATTTATGCATTACTTTAATCTATAAACAAAATCTGTAAAAACATTTAAAAAACAAAAAGGATTTCCAAACAAAAGACATTTGAAAAAAATATTGACAATTCGAATAATATTCTTAAACAAAAGATTTCTATATGAAGAAAAGATTTGCCATGAAAGAATGACATCCTCATGGTCTAGTAAATAGTCTGTTACCTTCAAATAGACACTGATTAGATTAATGTATGACATTAAAGCTTTCCTTAAAGAGACAGACACCTATGCCATTCCATACACAACCACCTTTTATTGAAATATGGGGAATTAATGGGATTGTGAAATCTAAACTCAGGTCCTACAGAATCTGTAGCAGAGGAAGATCTCAAAGCTGCTACTGAGGTGCTGTTCTCAGTTTTGACCACTAGGGACCACTGTCATGAAGGCTCTATTGGTATGGAACATGAATGTGTTATAAGATTATAAATTCTCATAATACATCTGTGGTGTGGAGTCACAACTACCCTTTGTTAGTAATTTTTTCTTATCTGCAGTGCAATTTTACAAATTAATCAGAACTAATTCTAAGTGTTTCCAGGGGGACAGTCGGCTACTACAGGACCATAAGATCATTCATGCCTACAAAATGATTAAAAACTTGAAGGATCATTTAGTTCAAATTTCAAATTTAAGCCACTTCTCAACATGAGAGTTATGGGCCATTTTTCAAAATCATGTGTGATTTACAAGATCACATTTGTACAGAATTGGTAATGGATAAATATGCTTTTGTGCTGCCAGTGAGGAGCAGTTTTTCAGACCATGAAAACATTGGAAATGTGAGTGAGTGAGTAAAGGAGTATGTATGTGAGTGAGTGAAGGAGCATGTATGTATGTGAGTGAGTGAAGGATTATGCACAGTGGCTTGCGAAACTATTTGGCTCCCTTGAACTTTGTGACCTTTTGCCACATTTCAGGCTTCAAACATAAAGATATAAAACTGTAATTTCTTGTGAAGAATGAACAACAAGTGGGACATAATCATGAAGTGGAACACACTTTATTGGATATTTTAAACTTTTTTAACAAATAAAAAACAAAAAATTGGGTGTGCAAAATCATTCAGCCCCATTGAGTTAATACTTTGTAGCGCCACCTTTTGAATGATTCAATGTTGACCTAAATGACTAAGAATGATAAATGGAATCCACCTGTGTGTAATCAAGTCTCTGTATAAATGCACCTGCACTGTGACAGTCTCAGAGGTCTGTTTAAAGTGCAGAGAGCATCATGAAGAACAAGGAACACACCAGGCAGGTCCGAGATACTGTTGTGGAGAAGTTTAAAGCTGGATTTGGAAACAAAAAGATTTCCCAAGCTTTAAACATCCCAAGGAGCACTGTGCAAGCAATAATATTGAAATGGAAGGAGTATTAGACCACTGTAAATCTACCAAGATCTGGCCGTCCCCCTAAACCTTCAGCTCATACAAGGAGAAGACTGATCAGAGATGCAGCCAAGAGGCCCATGATCACTCTGGATGAACTGCAGAGGTCTACAGCTGAGGTGGGAGAATTTGTCCATAGGACAACAATCAGTCGTATACTGCACAAATCTGGCCTTTATGGAAGAACGGCAAGAAGGAAGCCATTTCCTAAAGATATCCATAAAAAGTGTTGTTTAAAGTTTGCCACAAGCCACCTGGGAGACACACCAAACATGTGGAAGAAGGTGCTCTGGTCAGATGAGACCAATATCGAACTTTGCAACAATGCAAGTTGTTATGTTTGGCGTAAAAGCAGCACAGCTCATCACCCTCAACACACCATCCCCACTGTCAAACATGGTGGTGGCAGCATCATGGTTTGGGCCTGCTTTTCTTCAGCAGGGACAGGGATGATGGTTAAAATTGATGGGAAGATGGATGGACCCAAATACAGGACCATTCTGGAAGAAAACCTGATGGAGTCTACAAAAGACCTGAGACTGGAACGGAGATTTGTCTTCCAACAAGACAATGATCCAAAACATAAAGCAAAAGCTACAATGGCATGGTTCCCCAAAAACATATCAAGGTGTTAGAATGGCCAAGTCAAAGTCCAGACCTCAATCCAATTTAGAATCTGTGGAAAGAACTGAAAACTGCTGTTCACAAACACTCTCCATCCAACCTCACTGAGCTCGAGCTGTTTTGCAAGAAGGAATGGGCAAAAATATTCCTTTCTCGATGTGCAAAACTGATAGACATACCCCAAGTGACTTGCAGCTGTAATCGCAGCAAAAGGTGGCGCTAAAAAGTATTAACTCAATGGGGCTGAATGATTTTGCACGCCCAATTTTTTGTTTTTTATTTGTTAAAAAAGTTTAAAATATCCAATAAAGTGTGTTCCACTTCATGATTGTGTCCCACTTGTTGTTCATTCTTCACAAGAAATTACAGTTCTATATCTTTATGTTTGAAGCCTGAAATGTGGCAAAAGGGCTCAAAGTTCAAGGGAGCCAAATAGTTTTGCAAGCCACTGTATGTAAGTAAGTGAGTGAGTGAAGGACTATGTATGTGAGTGAGTGAAGGAGTGTGTATGTGAGTGAGTGAAGGAGTATGTATGTGAGTATGTATGTAAGTAAGTGAGTGAGTGAAGGACTATGTATGTGAGTGAGTGAAGGAGTGAGTATGTATGTATGTATGTATGTATGTATGTGAGTGAGTAGTGTCACTTACCAGTGTGCTGACTTTAGTCATGCTCCTCATCTGAGACCAGTCTGGTAAGGTGAAAAAGCTGGACACTCCTTCAGAATTCACCTTCAGAATCCTAGAAGCACTCAAGCCTCTCCACCACGAGAAGGTCAAAGCACAGGGAAAGGAACGGGACAGGATGTTCACGCACCATGTCCTGCATTGTAAGAGTCTTGAGCTGCTGTTCTAGCATCTCAATTTCCTGATATTTCTCAATGCACAGGTCCTGGTGGGGTTTTGGGTAGGCTAACTCTATGTTTGCCATATCCAACTCTGCGCGAAGTGTATCCAGTCTTCGGGTTTTCTTGCTGGTACTGTTAGAATATTGTGTATCCAGATCTCTTTGACTACCTCTTTTGGCAGGTAATCAAAAAGAACAATGTTTTTAATTGTGTCCTTTCTTTCCTCCTTGCTCTGAACCATAAGAGTCTCGAGTTGCTCTTTCAGCAGCTTGATCTAATGGTCTCTCTTGTTACACAGGTCCTTGAGATCTTTTTGGGAGGCCAGCTGTTTTTTGACCTCATGTGCAAAACTCATCCAGTCTCCTGGTTCTCTGGTTGTTACTGATGACCTTTAGGGACTGGATAGCCATGTCGGTTTCCATTACCGGCTGCATTTCCTTGCTTGATGATTACAAACAGTGATAGTGTTTGAAATCTATTACTGGTCTGCCTGCGTGTGTCTACGTCTGTGTGCATGCAAGCGTGCATCTGTGTGCGTGCGTCTGCTTGCTTCTGCCGGCTGCTGTGACGTCTGATTGCTGAACAGTGGACTTATATAGGGTTCAGATAAAAGAAAGATGCGATGTCAAATGTGCAAAAGTGTCAATCAAATGAAGAAAGAATGATGCAATGTACTGATAGTGTAGTGTACCTGTTTACTTTCAAATCTCATTCAATTTGTTTCTATGCATTTTTTAATGAAATGCATTCATCTGTAAATACAAAGATAAATAGTCAGACATCTCAGTATGTTTCACTACATACACACAGGTCTCTGTCATCTCTGTCATTTGACCTCTTTGTTTGTCAGTCTTGATAGTATCAGTCTCCCACTTCACACAGTGACATTTCTCTACTACACTATAGGCTCCAAACTGCCATTCGGCATGAAGCAAAAGTCCTTTACACTATATCAGAGTTTAAAGATGGCTGGACTACTTTACCCAATGCAGTTTTGTGTATATGACATAGATGAGAATTGCTGTTGTTTAAGTTTTTCCAAAACAAAAAAAGCATTAAAGTGAGTAGCCGATTTGATTGATAAATTGCTAATGATCATATTAGTCAATAAATAAATTTGACTCAATTTTTAAGAGGAAAATTCCTAAATTCTC
This sequence comes from Eupleurogrammus muticus, assembly GCA_036785175.1. Classification (NCBI taxonomy): domain Eukaryota; kingdom Metazoa; phylum Chordata; class Actinopteri; order Scombriformes; family Trichiuridae; genus Eupleurogrammus; species Eupleurogrammus muticus. The sequence continues at coordinate 12,204,291 of JAYKQN010000014.1, read as the reverse complement.
TGGACTCTAGCTTCTCAAATCGAATTACTTTCTGCTTTTATAATAGTAAACTGATGATCTCTGGGTTGGGGACTGTTGGTCAAAAAAAAATATTTTAGGTTGAATCTTCAGCTTTGAAGTTGCATGGGAGTTCGCCTAACTTGGAAAGCATTTTGTCCGTGTCCCACAGAGACCTCATGATCTAATACTCTAAAGTTGTTGTGCAAATTCATGGTATTTTTCCAACTGATACCAATCTAATGTGCAGCTACAGCATCTCTAAACTGGAAACTGAGATGTTGAAATGATCGAATTAAATGTAAGGATTAAAAAAGACAAAGATATTTTCCTCTGTTTCTTCAATTAATGAGAGACAGCAGCACATTGTACCATGTATTTATGTATGTATATATATGTATCTGAATAAATATGTAAGTGTATATAAACATATATATGTATGCATATACTATGTATATGTACATGTATATGTACATGTATATAAACATATATATATATATATATATATATATATATATATATGTGAGGACCACATAACTTTTCCATTCTCTGATGAGGGGCTGGGGTCAATTTGTAACAGAAAAAGTGTGATGATTGCAGGAGCTCCTAAATGTAAAAAAAAAATGTTGTGCATCCGGTGATTGTACTCGCTGATAGACTCACAGCATAAAAGACATCTTTCTTCTCGGGACACACCTCCTCTGCAACAGTGTTCATGCATTTCTTTACAAACACTCCATCAGTGAAAGGTTTACCGCTGCTTGCTATCAGTTGAGCAACCCAAAAGCTGACCCGATCAGATGACTGGTTCAGCTGAGCTTGGCGTACAAATATATTCTGCTGAGTTAACATACTGCCACCGCCTCTTGACACATGGGACAGATAGCATTTTCTTTGCATTGAACAAAAAAATAATTGTTTGTCCACTGCACTTTATATGCCCTGCATTCTGAATCAATTTTTCTCTTACCTAATCTTTTCGCCATCATTCTGCTCTCTCACTGAGCTTCATAAGTGTCTTTTTTTTTGTTTTTGTTTTTTTAAACCATTTTCAGAGTTAAAATTAGATAAATGAAAAAAAAAACCCAAAATGTGCTCTCTGGTATTGTTCAGAGGGCCGAACCAAATGTGGAGGCGTCCGTAGGACCACTGCTATAGTATATCGCTCAAAATAGATCATATTTTATAGCATTTCGCTCAGAAAAGGTCACATTATAGTATTTCAATCAAAAAAGGTCATACTATATAATATGTGGCTCAAAATAGGTCATAATCTACTATGTCAAAAAATCACATGGGTCGATGTAGTTCAGAGGTAGAGGTGGTTTGATTCCCGGCTCCTCAGAGTTGCATATCGTTGTATCCTTGGGCAAGATACTTAACCCCAATTTGCCTCTGATGGCATGTGCTGTTGGTGTGTGAAAGTGTAGTTTCCTGATGTGCCATCAGAGTGTGTGAATGGGTGAATGGACACTTGAATGGTGGAAAAGTGCTATATAAAGGCAGGCCATTTATCACTTATTTCATTTAAAAAAGGTCATACTTTGTATGTGGCTCAAAAAAGGTCATAGGTCAAATATAATAGATACAAAATAAAATTTGCAAACAAAGAAAGATTTTCAAATAAAATAAAAAAAAAATTAAATTTCCAAACCAAAAAGGAAGAAAATGGTTTGGTTTGGGACCAAAAGTTTTTATTCTCATATCTATATTTTGTTTGCAACCCTATATTTGAATTTCCGTTGTAAAGCAGCAAGTGTGAAGTTTGAAAATGCAAAAAAAGTTTTAATTTGAATTTTATTCAATATTATTTTACTTGTAATAAAACATTTTTGAACAGGAACAAATGCAGCTCCATAACAAACATCTGCAGCTAACTAATGAGATCATGATCAGTGACATTGAACCATTTAGTCATTTATGGTGTTACTTGTAATGAAGTTAATTTCTATGGCTTTTTTCACTAAGGAGATGCATAAACCAAAAATCTCTCTCCCCTTTCACTCAGGTTCTTGTCAGCCTTCATCATGGTCGTCCTTAGCCCCGCCTCCACCTTGCTCTTCTCCGTCTTCATATTCCAAGAGCTGCAGGAAATGCCTGTCACCTTCCAGGATGGCTGGGTGCTCTTCCTGTCTGTCATCTCCCAGGGGATCCTGGACCACTCCCTGTACGGCTCCCTGGTCTACCCGCTCATAGCCCTGCTGGTCTACCCCTGCTGGCTGCTCTTCTGGAACATTCTTTTCTGGAAGTGAGATGCCTGTACTGCAGGGGCCGATGAAGATGGGTAAAAACATCAGAGGTGTTTCTCAGGTTTTGTCTTCACATGGGGCCAATGTGAAGAATAAAAGTTAGATCCACTGGAGCGAGAAAAGGAGGAATGTCTGTGGTTAATTTGTGATGGAAGCAGTTGCAGTGACTCATTGTGACATTTTGCCTGTATTACAATATTATGTATTTTATTCCAAAGCATTGGGGGATTTCTGAATGAACAAAACTATTTTTAAACAGAAAAATGGAATGGTTTCTTTTTAAATATCAATCTTGCATGGGTTGATAAAGAATACAAAAGAAGGTTAATCTCCAAAACTGTAAATATGTTAGTTTGCTTTCTGTAATTATTGAATTTACTTTACAGTGTAATGTTTGTTTGTGGTACAGGAAGAAATACTGCACTTTTTTATGGTTTTATTTTTGTTTCTTTTACATCAGGCTGATGAATGGTGGAAGTACAGCTGTAACAATAAATGGACTAATAGATTTGACAGGAATCTAATTATCATTCATGCATATTCAATTTCTGTGTTCTTTACTAAACAAATGCAAAACATTTGCAAGCTAGGGCTTCACAGGTATGATTAGTACTCATGATTTATTTGGGTTTTGGACTGTTAGTTAAAGAAAACAAGATACATCTGTCAAACAAGCCATCACTACATGTGATATTTTTATACTTTTTGATAACTTTTTTTTGGAAATGTTTTTATTATTTATAAATGATAAAAAATAAATGGTTAAAAGACCTAAAGAAACATTGGTTCTCAAGTTTTTGAGTGTGACTCTTGACATGACGCCTGTTTCTATGTTATGCAATGAAATGAAATTGGTTTGCAATCAAAAGACAATTTGAAAGAAGGCTATTTAGATTCCAATTGAAATGTTTGATAAAAGGTGAAATGAATAATTGAATAAATAAAAATACAAAAATTGTGTTTGCAAATCCAAAACTTATTTTCAGTTTCATTCAGTTGTTTTTGTATTCTATTTCTTCTATCAAATAAAATAGGTGATCAAATTTTAGATTTAAGAACATCAAAAATATGTTATTTTAAGATTCTTTTTCAAAGTATTTCTTTGTTTTTGCTTTCATTTATTTATGTATTACTTTTTTTGCAAATCAAAAGCTGAAACCTTGTGGGCAGACATCCACAGAAATATCTGTCTCGACCAGAACATCTGGAAGGGTAGTTTAATTAAAATTTTGGGTGGAAGCGGTACTGTATTTCCAATAACTCTGAAATCAAATCTCTGTGATTTATGAGATCACATTATAAACAGAAACGGCATGCTCCAAATGGCAAAAGAAAAAGTGGATGCAGACAACAGAATTTAAGGTGGAGTAGACGGATAAATATGCATTTGTGCTGCCAGAGGATGAGGACTTTGTTGATGTGACAGTGGTCCCCAAACTACGGCCCGCCGGCCGGATCCAGCCTCCACATTTGGTCCGACCCCCTGAATACCAGAGAGCTTTTTGATTTTTTTTTTTTCATATACCGTATTTTCATGGATTGTCTATAAAATAACGGGGATGTTTCTTATGCAGAACATCATTGTTTAAACAACCCTGAAAATGGTAAAGAGACACGCTTATAAAGCACAGTTCAAACTGAAGGCGATCAGCTACGCAGCTGAGTTTCTGCAGGTGGCACGAGTTGGAGGAAAGGCTCGATCAGTAGTCATATTTAATAATTAAAAATAGAGTGGGGTAATGTCACTTGTGTGCGTGTTTTATCCATGTGTAAAAAATGTTAGTACTTTGTAATCAATACTCAAATAAAGCACAACCAAACTGAGTTTTGCTCCTGTTCTATTTTTGTATATGTTTATATATCTATATATAGAAACCCACTCTCTATAGTAAAATTCAATAATGACTTATTTGGTTATTATTTATCTCATGAATAGTGTTAAAATTTATTTTCTGACTTTTGTTCCGTGAAGAATCCAGAAAGGGTTATTTGATTGTGGCTTTCTGGAAAACAATATTTATATTTTTTTACATTTAGGCACTGCAATCGTCACACTTTTTCTGTTACAAACTGACCCCGGCCCCTCATCAAAGTAGGGCCAAGTTGTGTGGCCCTCACAGGAAAAAAGTTTGGGGACCCCTGGTTCAAGACCACAAAATTTACTGAGTGGACCATTTCAGATTTTAGTTGAGTACCCCTGCTTTAGTATGTGGCTTGAAAAATGTAATACTAGACCAGTATTTTTTTTCAACCACTGTGCTGCAGCAAAATGGTCTGCCACAAAATATTATCAGGTGTGTTGTGGGATTTGATGAAAATGGAAAAAAAGGTTATACTTTACTATAGTATGTGGCTCAAAATAGGTCATAATCTACTATGTCCCCCAAAAAGGTCACATAGTTTTTCAGTCAAAAAAGGTCATGTGGCTCAAAATAGGTCAAAATCTACTATGTGGCTCAAACTAGGTCACATTATAGTATGTCGCTCAAAATAGGTCATACTATAGTAAGTGTCTCAAAAACGGTCACATTGTAGTATTTTGTAGTAAAATCTCATACTATGTATTTTTCTCAAAATAGGTCATACTCAAAATAGTATGTGGCTCAAAATAAGGTCATAATCTACTATGTTGCTCAAAGAGGGTCATTTTATAGTGTCGCTCAAAATAGGTCAAAATCTACTATGTGGCTCAAAAAAGGTCATACTATAATATTTTGCTCAACAAAGGTCATACTATAGTATGTGGCTCAAACTATGTCAAAATCCACTATATCACTCAAAATAGGTCATAATCTACTATGTTGCTCAAAAAAGGTCACATTATGGTATTTTGCTCGAAAAAGGTCATACTAGAGTATGTGGTTCAAAAAAGGTCACATTATGGTATTTTACTTGAAAAAGGCCATACTATAGTATGCGGTTCAAAAAAGGTCAAACTATAGTATGTGGTTCAAAAAAGGTCAAACTATAGTATGTGGCTCAAAATAGGTCAAAATCTACAATGTGGCTAAAAATAGGTCAAAATATTCTATGTGGCTAAAAATATGTCAAAATCTACTATGTTGCTCAAAATAGGCCATATTATAGTATGTGGCTCAAAAAAGGTCACATTATAGAATTTCGCTCAAAGAAGATCATTTCATAGTATTTCGCTCAAAAAAGGTCATACTTTAGTATGTGGCTCAAAATAGGTCAAAATCTACTATGTGGCTCAAAAAAGGTCACATTATAGTAGTTCACTCAAAAAGGTCATACTATAGTATGTGGCTCAAAATCGGTCATAATCTACTATGTCGCTCAAAAAGGTGACATAGTATTTCCCTCCAAAAAGGTCATGCTATAGCAGTGCTACTCAACTATTTTCTGTCGCACCCCCCCTATGGTAGAAGAAAACATCTCGCGCCCCCCACACGACTATAAATAATACCCTTTGTCTATGAAATTGTTATAAGTACACCTCTGTATAACTCTGTATCCTTAACATATGAGAATTAAATTTTTTTTTAAATCTTTAAACAAATTTAACAGGTTTAGTGTATTATGGAGGTCAATAGTTTTTTATGATGTGTTTCCTCTCTAGGTTTATGTAAAAAATATGTGTGACTGATTTGAATTAATGTGACTTGCCTGTATCCAAACACAATGAACGGTTACCTCAAACTGTCTGGCAACAACAGGAAGGTGATGCAGGTGAAAGAGAATCAATTATATCCTGATCTGCCAGGCAGATTCCAAGGATGCCCTCAGATGCCCTCAGCTGTTGTCAAAACTGTCTAACTGGCCATTGTTACTGGGTGGTCAAGTGGAGATGAGTGAGTTACAGAGGAATGGGAAGGAAAGAAGTCTGTTAGGGAGAGAACGATGGGCACAGAAGCCTAGGGCGCGGGCTCGGGTGGAGCCGCCACAGGTGCAGGTTACATTAATTACAAAAATGAAATACCCTTTAATAAACTAAAATACACACTCCTTAGAGTCGACACTAAGCTTTAAACACTTCAATGTCCATGAAGTCATTTTAAAGACAATAAGGAAACTTTCAGTTGGAAAGCAATTTAACCCCTAAACAACTAAAGTGTTAGCCTCTACCTGGTTGCAGTAGTAGAAGCGAAGACGCGGGTATGATCAGTGCGGGTCCAGCAGTAGCACGGTTCCTCCATGAACACCAGCGCAACCGAATCTTCTTTTCTCCACCCAGGTCGTCGATGCTGTTCATCTGGGCTGGATGGTTCAGAAATTCCTGGTGTTCCGGACGATTGACAAGCACATATTCCAAAAGCACAGTCGCCATGAAAGCCTCCGCACTCAGCCTTGAACTTCGCGTGCGTTGGTCCCTCGCGCTGTTCACCTCCGTCGTCGTCGTCGGGCGACTCGGCAAAAAACTTTCACGATAAACAAAATAAACAGGAACGGTGCCCACAAAAAACCTAGAAACTGAGCTCTAATGCCCTGGAATTGTTCTAACTAACCACTTTGCAGCATAAATCTTCCTATATCCCAGGAATGCTAGAGCTAGCTTCTTAGCTAGCAGGAGAGCACAAAATGGCCGCCTCTCTCCATCAGCACCTTCTCACCAACTGAACTGCTCGCAGCAGTTCACTTCACAGGTCAACGTCCTTGACATATCAGAATTCATATGTTCATATATTGAACACACAAATAAAATACAATTTAACATTAAAAACAAAAGTATGATGGCATAGATTAGTTACAAACGCTTTGAAAATATATTTTAAACGTTTTTAAACATTTTAACTTTAATTATTATTAAACCCGAATGAATTAAAACCCAAATCATAGCTCAGGGCTAGACTCAACCACAGCCAGCACACGGCTGTGACAGAGAATCACCACTTTGAAGTATTCCTCTTACAGAAACAAGGATTATAAATGCTATAAATCCCAGAGACACAATTCAGTTTAATCATTTCAATCATTGCTGTTATTTCATTCATGCAATTAATATCATCACTACTTAAAGGTAAATCTATCCTAGGAAAAGGAACACTTTATTTACACGGCTGTTCAATTCTTATATATATTTTTTAGTTAGTTGTCGCTATTACTTTGTTAGTTAGAATCACAAATTTAAGATTCTCAAGTGTTCAAATAAAGACATGTATAAGATGCTTGTAATATATATAATTTGCAAAACTATGTTTAAGCAATTGGAAAAAACTGTATTCACATTCACCTAAAAAGAAAACATATCCAGCATAATATAGTGACTATATATTAAATACAGACACAAACTGAAAGTATCTGTTATTCAAATTATTGTTAGTTGTTCAAGTAAAACCTAGTGTAGCGGTAAAGAGACATTCATGTTCCAGAGAACATGAAGCTTCATGACTGATGACTTGTGAAACTAGAATGAGATTCTTGTCTTGTCCAACATGGGCATATGAAAAGAAAAACAACATAGTTTCAATGGATTTTATTGAATTTGTACAAAACTCATACACATTTGTGTATTTAGCCTATGTCTAAAGAAAGTTCCTTGTTTTATCATGCTGTTCTGTTGCTGGACAGGACATGCTGCAGGGCAGCAAACAGTTTGAACACAATGATGTTCTGATAAATCATTGAGATTTTGATAGTTCATATTAGAATTTTAAAATGCTAAATCAGCTGTTGCAATTTTTTCAGTAGGTTAACTGAGAACTGTGTTATTTACATTCAGTGATACAAAGAGACTGACAGCGCTTTGTTTTTCTTTGTCTTTCTGGTCATGTCTTTCCTCAGGTGTCTACAAATGGTCCTCCTCAGTGAACTGGTCATGTGATACGGACGGGCCAATGAGCCATTGTTCATCTCCTGGTCAAGCACTATCCAAGGACACAGACACATTTCTCTGCATTATAATTAGGATTTGTACTTTTTCTGCAGCAGACTTGAACCTTGACCTTAAAGGTGCTCCTATAAAAATGAGATGTTAAGACTGGACTCTCATTTCTGAACCAAATCCTTATGACCTCATGGACCTGAGGCCTTCAAAAATAAAGTAATGTCTTACTAGTTTCACTCGGATCTTCCGATTCTCTCTGCAATGTTTTTTCAATGTTCTCTATAGATAAAGCTTTAATCACTTAGTTACTAAATACGGCCCAATTTAAAGTTAAATATTATATCAGTTTAGATCATAGGCCACACACAGTGCAATTTGATTTCAAGGGGGTCGGACCAGTAAAAATCAACATAAGACCTTCAAAATCCCCTCCTCGTTGTTATGTAAAGAGTCAAGCTGAGTTGTGAACATGCTTGATATCTGGTTGCGTCTGGGATCATGGTGGATACAGAAGCCCTGGAGCAACAGCAATGAAGAATTGTGTATTGTGTTATTGAAACTTTGTTTTTTTATGTGTCATGTTGGACACATGGACCATGTACAAAAACTAAAAGAAACATAAATATCTGAAAAAAATGGACCTGTGATTCTTCCTGTTGTCAGATGAATTTGTTTAGATCAGGACTAACTTTTACACACTGGGGCATTTTGGAAAACTTCCAAAATACACATTGTACAAAAAGTATATTAAAAAGTTCTGAGGTTTTACAAAAGAAATACAAAAAAGGTTTAAATATGTTGACCTTCGTATGGATGGGCCCTGCGAGGGTCTAGTGCTTCTACAGAGTCTGAACGTGGTCTTAGAGTCAGTAAATAACTGTGTTAGTGATGAGTAGAAAAACAGGGTAGAGACGGTTGAAAGAAGAAAAGTGTGTTTAACCCTGTATGGCACACATATACAGTCATGTTTTCATGGCTGACTAAAAAGGTTTCAGTGTCAGTGTTAAAAAGAGTTCCAGCAGGTGGAGGTGAAAGCTAGCTAATGTGTAAAGAAGTGCTTAAGCTAAAAGGGCAGCAGCCGGAACAGAAATGTCTTGTTTTTCTGCATCAGATCAAGAGTTCGGGCCGCACAAAACGCCTCAGCAGCAGCCAAAGACAATGCAGAGGCTGCAACGTTTCACTTGGACTTGTTATATTTTCCCAGAATTCTGTGCAGCTCAGGAGACATGAGGAATGGTCTTGCCAAGCTGCCGTCGTTCCGCTCTAAGTCGTCACCTGGTTGGATCCCAGAGAAAAGTTTGAGGGTTCAGGGGAAAAGCGTTAAAGGAAAGGCAGGAATGGACGGATGATGAATAACACACGGATGAACCGTAGCGGAGCAGGGATGGAGACGACAAGAGACAAAGAATGGTTTAGTAAGAGTGATGCAAAAAACTGATTTTTAGAGTTATTAAACCACGTTCAGGTTATGTTGGTGTTATTCTAAAAAGCTTTGACATCAATACCCAAAAACATTATGAAAGTATAAAAAACAGATTGTCTAAAGGCTCTGATATGTTGACTTGTTGCTTCATGGGATCAAAGTGCTTAATAAATCATCATCAGACTCCGTCAACATTTCCATAGGAGACTGGTGAGAATGGTCCATCAGAATAAAACCACCAATGGTTACACATTGATCATTTTCCTTATAATAGAACTTTATTTCATTCATTTCATTTTTAGTAATGCTTTATTTCACTTTTTTGTAGCTGTAGTTTTAACTATCAATACTTTGCAGTTCCTGAATAATAAAATCTGTATGTAAGAGTGTGTGTGTTTTCATAAATATCAAAGCCATGACCACCTTTATCTTGTCTTATTGAAACAGTTTTGACGAGTGAAAAATCAAATCTTATTTTCTGTGCAATCAATGGCATATTCTAGGAGAACGTTCATGAAAAAAAGAGCTAAGCTTTTTTGAACACATTTTATTAAATAGAAATTGTTGGCTGCAGTTCAGTGAATGAACTGAATGTTGGTTAAATCCAGCAGAATGTGTGTGTCTCTTGAAATGTGCAGAAGGATTTTCAGTGTGGAACTGTTGCTGGGAAGGATCTGTTGTGTTGGTATAAATCTGTTGTGCCAGTGTGAATTTTTTGTGTCAAAGAGATGCTGAATGTCATGTTTAACACTTACAGAAGCAGAGGAAGAGTGTGTCCACACACATGGCATAGACGCTGAAGAAACCATGAGCGATCAGATAGGCTCCGATCACCACCGTCTGATGTGAAGAACACAATGATAAGAAAACTACAGGACTAAAGACGCGGTTGAATTGAATGTGATAATGGTGTCCTGTAAGACAGGTTCAATTCAATTCAATTTATTTGTGTAGCCCAGAATCACGGGCTTTACAGTTTGTACAAAAGCAACACAACATCCCCTGTCCTTAGACCCTCACATTGTACGAGGTAAAACTCCCTAAAAATCCCTCTTCCAGGACAGACAGGCTGCAGTAGATGATGTGTGCAGGTGGACACATTACAGATGCTACCTTTCAGTGAATTACCCCCTGAATAAATAAAGGTTGAACAGTAATAACAAGTAATAATTAAATATAATTTGACTGACCAGCAGGGGTATCCAATAGTAGTTGAGACTGGGAACTTCCTCCTGAATAACAGGGATTTCTTTTGTGAGGAAGAGAAAGGCTACCACACCTGAAACACAGACATACTCTGTTGTACACAGTGCCTGTAAAAATCTAAGATATGTGAATATGTACAGTAGGTAAGACTTCTCACCAACTCCTCCTGCTATCAGCACTTTTCCCAGGAACAACAGGAAGTCAGTCACTCTGTCCAGAACTGCAACCCTGCAGAGGACAGAAACACACCTCACACTGCAACCTCTGCAGAAGAGATGGTTGATGTCTACTTGTATCCACATAGAGAGTTGTATACCATTAACATGATTTTTTTTTCACAAAGCAGGTTGATCAGCTAGTCAATTGGTTTCAAACCTTTTGGACTCCTTGTAATATGTAGTCTACAAGTTATGTTACTGATTATTTTTCAATTCATCATTTTCTATAAAATTTTCTATAAAATGTAAGAATTATGGTAAAATTATGGTAACATTTGCAGTAAAGTTACAGTTGTTAAATGTCCACTTGTGTCTGATGACCAAAAATATTCAGTTTATCATCATGTTCACAAAAAAAAGACATGGAAGAGATTGATTTTTTTTTTTTTTTTTTTTTTTTTAGACATTTAACATAATTGAATTGGCCATTACATGGAGATGGTACCCAAAGACAAACACTAGAGCAAACAGGCCAAATAAGTAAAGTAAGTCAATTGCAAAAAAAAAAATTCTCATTGGTTGCTGTTGGTGGGAGGAGACTATGCAGTGAACCATTAAGATGACTCATATAAAAGAGAAACAAACAAAAAGGAAACAACAAAATACAGGCCATACCGCCAACTTCCTGCCTAAGTTGTAGGCAAAAATGAGAAATCCACTATCTAGAATTTTTGGAATACCTTAGTAGGCTGTTTACAACAGAGCATACTACGGTTTTAACACTAGAAAGACCACAATTTTTCTGCCTACCTAGAAGGACCAGAGAGGGGTCATTTGACCCACACAGCTTTTGCCGAGTACACTAATCACTCATTTTGTTATGGTAATGAGGCTGTTAGGGGCAGTGTGTGGGGTGAGGGGGTCACACCTTACAGGTAACAGCCAAGAAAAACAGGGGCAGATAGCTTCTTACGAAGGGCTGTCAGCCTCTGAAATCACCACAGGTAAATAGTAACTGATACAGTATACTGTATATAATACATATAATATTATGAATTAAAGCAATTCACGTTGTGCTTTGATCAAAACAATTCCTAACCTTATCCTGTCAGTTTTTTTTTTTTTTAACGTGGTGGATTGGCAACAAAATCCTATCACAAGAATCCTAGCAGGACACATTGTGATCAGATCTAAACAAACCCTAACCCTAACCTTTCAGTAAGAAATGTTTTTGAGGGTAAATAATCTTTGAAATCAGAAAAAAAACAAAGACAAAAATAAGACTTTGGACACATGAAATAATTCCGTGTCCCCCAACAGGGAATTTTGGAAAAGTCCGTGCCAGTACCACAGATTTCGTGTCACAATGATCCTTGCCAGCTTTCACAGATTTCTAGGAGATCATGTTGCAGACATACCCACGTTTGTCATTGTATGGGGCAATGTTTCCACAATTTCTGCCATGGTCCACACATCCAGGCATGGTTCAACATGGCATCCAAGAATGCATAATGCCTTGCTACCATCATATTCTCCTGAAACCATAGAAGGTGTTTTTCTCTGCTTGGAGGTGGAGAGTATGAACATCATGGCAAAAAACAGAGGTCTCTCCTCAATATTGAGGAGGGCTAAGGCATTGACGCTTCTTCCCACACTGCATCTCAAGAGAAAACATCAGAGGGGATGTTGACCAGAATCTGCGGACAAACAGAGCATGGGAATAGCCAGAAAGATGAGGCTGGTGACCAGGACAGAGACAAAATATCTCTGATTTGTTTTTATGTGTGATGTCTGAACGATTATGCCTTGTTGGGTGGGCACATTCCCCCCAAGGCCCGCCCATGGCGGCGGGTATGTGATGTGATGTCCCATGTTTCCCAACTGGGAAAACAGTTGCTTTTTTATTCATTGTAAATATGTTTTGTTTTGATTTTTTTTAACAATAAATGTCAAGAGTTTTGATCCCAAATTCTCGTTCATCCTGATGATTTACTGCATAAAAATCCACCATATGTTTATAAATCCACCATATGGGCACATACACACACACACACACACACATACACACACACACACACACACACACATACACACACATGCAAAAACACACTAACCTACCTGAGTACTAAAAGCTTGCCTTGGGTTCCCCTCCCCCACACAGGCTCAAGCGACTCTGTGACTCAAGTGACTTCTCTGAGCCGCTAACAGCCACATTTCCACAACAAAAGGAGTGTCCACAGGGGGTCCAAAGGGTCAAATGACCCTCTTGTGGGCTTTTTAGGTAAAAAGGTCAATTGACCCCTCCGTGGTCGTTTTAGTGTTAAATGCAGCCTTAGACTGGACTGGTCCATACCTGACCACGTTTCTCATCAGCAAGAAGAAGGCTTCTCTGGCTGAAGTACAGAAGTTCTTCCCGTAGATCGCCACCTGGTGGAGAACAGACAAACACCCTGGCTGTGGTATCAACTGTAAGCTTAACATTTATATTAGAAGATGACTTAAAGCTCTTATTCAGATGTATATGTTGATCAAATAAACACTGAATCTGAAGAAACTCACCATGATGTAAGCATTTCGGTTCATGTATCGTACGAATTTGTCCAAACACCAGAAACAGCATTTCAGACAACACATGAAGAACCTTGACAGACTGTTGTCAACACCTAGATCAATGGGATCAGTGTCATTATGTTAGTGTCTCTGTTGTCGCTTCATACACTACCCAAAGTTTGTGGCCATAGGTGAGGATTAAAACATAGATTGACCAGTAAAGATTGACAAGTGCAATCTTAGAGTGAATATTTGGTTTAAAGTTAAGGCAAAGTGTCTCTCTGTATGTGTGTGTGTGCATGTAAAACCTCTTAGCTTCTGTTCAAGGTATTCCAGAATAATCCGAACAAATTGCACAGTAGAGAGGACGAGGGCCCCAAACGCCAATGAGCCTGTGTGATACCTAGAAGCAGCATATTAAAAGAGATTACTGTAACAGGTCACGTGTAAGGAGAAAACCAACCGGAACATCTTGGTGTGTTCTGACCTGAGAGCCCTGCTGAAGGAGGAGAACAGCGGACATGGAGGGATATCCAGAGGCTTCCTCTTGGCCCAGTAGTAGCTAGAAAAGGCCCCGGCCAGAGAGCATTGCTCCAGAGCCAAGCTGAAGTTGACAAGCCAGAGAAAAACCAGCAGGTTGGACATCTGCAGCAGGAAGAGGTAACGGTGGTAGGATGTCTCGCCACCATAGAACGCGAACAGACACTGAGAACCTTGACAGGATGCTGCTGTAGAGACGTTGCTTCTGTTGAAAGTCTGATAGGTGTAACAGAAGAGAGTGTGAGTCTGATATCTCAAACTCAGAGTAAGGTGGGTGTACAGAATGGGTTTTATAGTGTGCAGAGTGAAGCATGATTGTGTTTTGTGTGCCTGTGTTGAGCATCTATTTTCACCTAAATGTAGGTGTGAATGTTCTGACAGCAGGAAAGGGACTGCTTTCATTAATATTCAGAGCTATATATAACATATATGCACAAAGTTGCAAATTGCTAAAGCAGCAGCCGAGCTCTGTTAAGAACACTGGTTGGACATTTGACTCATGTGAATCCAAAACAAGATCCTTGCCTGGACTTAACCAGATGTGAACCACAGTGATGTCACACCATAAATGATCATTATAATAAATGTCATAGTTCATTGTAACAGTTGTAAAATTCATCTAATGATGAAGCTTATGGTTTTACTTCTGGTCAGTTGAAAACAGATGCTAAAGGATGGTGTGTGAGATGAAAAAAGCAATAGTTGATGCCCTGTGATGGGAACAGGTTGCTCTTTCTGAAACAATCAGTTACACGGATCAGTGTTCAGATGTGATTGTCAAATGTGTTTGAATGTTCTGTCACTTTTGGTGCAGACTAATTTGAAGCATACTGAACTCTTGCGTTTCACATTTTTCGCTCTTTCGAGTTTCGTTCTTTAAACATTATGTCAATGAGTATATTATAATGAGCAAATGCCAGATGTTTATGATATTTACCCCAAATATGCAGTGATTTACCATCAGCAATTTACCATCTCGGGCTTCAAAATGTATTTAAATTATTTAAAATTGTATTTATTGTGTATTGAGGCTGGAAATGCATGGTTGTTATAAGGGCACTGCAGAATTGCTGCAACCTATAAAAACACTGACTTTTATAGCTTCACAGAAATAATATTATTCACACTTTATCTGATTTCTGACTTGAGAAACAAAGAAATGAAGATGATAATGGACCTCTGGGTTGCAGGTACTGTTGGCAGAGGGACAGCTGACATCAGGAGACATCACTTTGTACACAGCTTCACCTGAAGAGGCTAAGTAGCTGTTGAGGTGCTGGTTAAAGAATCAAACTTCTACGCTAAGCAAAATTCTGTAACAGAATTCTGTAAAAATAACTATCATGAAAATACAGTTTATAGCTTTAATTTTTACAAAACATTCTGTACACACAGATGTTTTATAGTGTGTTGCTTGGCTCCTACAGACTCACACACGTTTTACAGCATGTCTTCTGGATCGTGCAGACTCTCACATAGATGTTTAAGAAGTAAGCAATAACTTTGACAGACTGTCTCTGAATAAGAAGCATGTTTCTCTTTGAAGGATACACGGCAGTGACGGCCCAGTAGGCAATGCAAACACTCAGCAGGAGGAATGTGATGACTGGGTAGAAGAGGGTGGACATGATGTGGCCAATGGCTCTGCAACAAAAGAGGAACCAATGGTGTCTTCAAAGAGCTCATAATATTTAAGTTGTATCTTCTATAGGTCGGGGCGCTGGAGTTCGTACCTACTGGCCTCACTGAGCAGGGCGATGGCCACTCGGACTCTTCTCCTCAAGAAGATCAACATCAACAGGATGGAGGCTTCTATCACTCCAAGAGAAACCACTGAAGGCACACATGGAGTTTCCCTTGATCTACACTCTGTTATCTCTACAGCACCCCCGTGTGTTCACAAACCATCAATGCATTTGCATCAATGCATTTGTCATATTGACGGATGATGTTTCGAAAATCACATCACAGATTCATTATCTAAAGAACATTCATATGATTGTGAAGATGACAGGTCCTTTATTGACGCTGTGTACATGTGTCATATAGTGAGTAAGGTTATCTGTAGAGTCACTGACGTTGATTAGCTGTATTCTGTCACTTTTAAGCAGTTCTGTTTTGCTTTTCATTACTGTGTATGTCGCTACTACACCTCTCCTCATAAAATATAAAAATCATGATTATTGAGAAGAAAACAATCAGGCTTACGCAAGATGAGCCATGTTTGTCTGAGCTCCAGGTAAATCTGCAGGTCAGACTGTAGACCGACCTCTGTTAAAGATACATCAGAGCCGGGAGAGAGTCTGAGCTGGGCCCAGGTCACGGAGCAGAACCACATCCCTGCGCACACAAACACATTCAACAAGCATTGTTGTGTAGTAATAATCAAAAATGTTTGTTTTAATTAATGAGAGTGATGAAATACAATTGCTCGGTTAAACTATAACAGGTCAATATTCAATTCAGGTCATCAGGGAGGGTTCAGCTGTTTAAAAGGTCATTCTGACTTGATTAAGCTATTTAAACAGCCTGTCAGGGAGGACTCCCATCAGAGAGGGTTCAGATTCAGGCATTTCAGGCACCCGTCAGAGAAGATTCAGGTATTTACACAGCCTGTCGGAGAGGATTCAGTTCCTGTAGAAGTACTTACCATATGCCAGGAGCAGTATGACAGTGATGATGGTGAGCCAGAGCAGCAGCCCTGCTGTGAATCTCAGTAGCAAGATGAAAACCAGACTAACAACCAGAGATATCAGCAGAGCTCTGGAACACAGAGCGGGAGAACCAAACATCATTTTAGAATTATAAACTTTAGAACTTTATGCAAGATCAATACCAAGACCTTGTGATGCCAGGCAGTAGCGCTTTCCACCTGTAGAGGTTCCCAGCATGACCCCCCTGCCCCCAATGTCACACCTTTTTTTTCCTCAGTCTTCCAAGTGAAAAATCAAAAGGTCTGTGAATATATATGACACAGACCAAAAATGACCTTTTCTAGAGCTTTAGTAAGGTGCTTAACAGAGCTCTTTAAAACTAAGCTGAGCTGAATTTGAGTACTTTATTTAGCAAATATCAAAATCTGCCTTCTAAACAAACGCGGATCATTTTGAAACATTGCAGGCAGTGAATCTATTTAATCAAGTCTTAACTCATAACAAATGAAGCATTCAAGTTTAAGTAAATTTCATGAATAAATTCAATGTGTATGTTGCTAAAAGAAAGAGATGAAGAGGGAACAAAGGTCAAAATGTGTGTGTGTGTGTGTGTGTGTGTGTGTGAGTATGCATGCTTGTGTGTGTGTGTGTGTGTGTGTGTGTGTGTGTGTGTACTTGCATAAGTATCCATGCCCATGACTTGGCGTAATCCTCCACTATCTTCATGCTCAGGTCCTTTGTGTCCATAAGTCCTGTTATTCCTCTGCAGAGGCAAAGAAACAGAATGTTTCCAAAGTGTTCACAAATCATCAGAAATCATTCATAAAGTATCAGAAAGTGTTTATACAATTTTATGAAAGATATAAATCAGAAAGCATCTTGAAATTATAAAAATCTACAGGTGAACCAATCTAAGGTTTGGCAATAGGGCTCTGGACGACAAACATTATTTAAAAATCCAATCGATATTAATTTCTGTATATCGATTAATATCAATAATTATTTATAGGCCTTTTTATCCCTAATCACCCATCTTTAATAGAAAAATACTGGCAATATACCTATAACATATATTGATGTAAAATAATTCATATCAATGACAATGAGTACAACAATTGATAATTTTGTATTGTCTCTTTTAAATAACAAGCAGGAGAAGAAAAGGCTGAATGTGACAACTTCATATTAAATTTGATTTAGAGTTTGTCTGTTAAATGACTGGATGTTTTTTCGATGGTAGAGGGTAAACCAAACTCCAAAACCTGGCAGCGTCTTGAAGTTCTGTAGCACTGCGTATCTCCAGAGCATCTTGAAACTTCGTCCTGTTCGCCACCGTCACTGTCCCATTCAGAGTGATGAAGTCTGGTAGACATCTCTGAAGAACTAACACACACACACGCACACACATATGCACAATGTAGAGATGTATGAATTCATGTTTGGAGGGAGCTTTAACGCCATTAAACGAAAGAAATGTTACAGCAATAATGATTAAAGAGTCATATGTGATGGTGTCTCTTACATGGTCGACTTGGTACGATCATAGAGGGACAGTCCTCGTCTCGTATCACCTGAGATACCGGCTGGAGGTAAAAGAGGAGAAAAAAAAAATAATTAAAGGTGCAAGCAGCATTGGAGGCCCTTCGCTATGACACCTGACAATGATAATGTGGCCTTTCAATCAACTGCTGAGCTAAAGTCAGAGCCAGGTTCATACAATGTCAGATTAACTGTTGATACTGAAGCACCAATGACACACAAAAGAGAAACTTGTTAACTATTAGTGAGGCTTAGTTCTTCAATATGTGCTCATACCTTTTCAGGGTTATTAAAGCCGGGCTTACAGAATTGTTTGTAATATTCCCAAAAGCTGCTGCTGACTGTGTGCTGCAGCTGCATCTCAGTGTACGTGGCAAACCTGTCGGGACACTTTGACACACACATCTGGAGGAAAAACAAAAATACATAGCTTGTAGATTTTAGGACCTTTTCTTATTCTGAATTGTATTTTTATTTATGTATTTGATTATATACAGGGTTCCCACACCTTTTTCATGAACAAATTCAAGCACTTTTCAAGCACCTTCAAGCACCAGTTTTTCACTTTTCAAGCACCTTTAAATAGGTAGCCTACTTGTTGTGTTTGCCATGATGGTCATGAGAAGCGCAGCGGCGCCACTATATGGCATAATAGTATGGGTCTAATTAGCATTATTTCATATGGTGGTAGATTGAATGTTTGGATTTTTAACTAATTGTGAATTGGCTTGTATTCTCAGCTTGTGAACAGTGCATTGTGTCGCTACCATAGCGCAATAACAGTGACAAATGCCTGAAGGGAACTAAAGTATTGTATGTCATCAGTATGTTATCAGCAGACGAGTTATTTATTTTCACTGTGTGGAAACCTTTCACAGCAAGGACAATCACACAGACCCAATCCACACTTACTGCCTGTCCATTAACAAGATACATGCTGGTGCTGCTTGAATGCTGAAGTAACACGCAGAGTCACCATGCAACACCAATGACCAACCAGCATGCTTTGCTTTGTACCAGCCTCAGGAAGACAAAACCTGTATTTTGTGATTTACTGGAATATAATGTAAAAATCTATGTTTCGACCAGCAAGTTGAGTCTGTTAATTGTGTATGTATGGCCGAGTGTGAGATCTCTATGCTGGAGATCACACTATCTTTTTTTTTTATTGAGCCCTTAATTCTGCATCAAAACATTGTGTTCTAATCACCCATGTTTTTTTTTTGCATTTGAAGATCTGCCAGAGATTTAGAAGTAGAGCAGAGAGAAGTAGAGTCGGAGTAGAACACAATGTTTTGATGCAGAATTAAGGGACTAAAAAAAAACGGCCTTGTCCTTATGTGCCAAGCTACGTGTTGGAATAAAGTGTGAACTGGTGAGGACTGACATGTTTAAAGAATTCAAATTAACTTCATGAAAACATGAAAAGGCTTTTGTGTGCAACCACATATCCACTATTGAATTAGTACAACCTTCCCCTCAAGTAGGGAATGTCAATTTAATTTGTTTATTAACAAAACTGATACTTATTTACAGAAGGACAATAGATTTGATCAATCAAAACATAAAGAGTGTACAACTATGTCTTTTTCAGAACTATCTCTTGGTCTGAGAAAAATCCAAGCATTTTCACAACCTTGAAAACACTGAATTGAAATTCAAGCATTTTCAAGGAATTCAAGCACCCGTGGGAACCCTGAGACGGACTCTCAGCATCCACCTTTCATCATGTGAAACAGCAGGAAAATGTGACTGTCACTCGTGGTCACAGCAGAAATGTTGCTGACTGAAGATTCTGTGTTGAGCAATTACATGTGAAGTAGATCTTTCATATTAAACATTTGATGCAGATTGCAGGCCATTCAGTTTTTTCTCTTTGGATTCCCGGCATGCTTTTAAATCATATTAAATGTCCTGAAGAGATAACAATTTTTAGTATGTTGAAGGAAAACAACAAGCTTATTCACAAATCTGCAGAAATAAGATAGAAGGGATGTGCCTTCAAATTTTAAACACATTAGATTAATGATGTGAGGTTGTTATTTATGGACGTTAAATTGCATAGTTTGAGATTTTGCCCTTCAAATATGAAATTTAAAAACATGAAAATCATTGCAGCAGCAATAAACAGCACAAAGTTGATTGTACATCTAAAGAACAGAATCACGTTCTCTATAAGAAAGCTACAGTGGTTTCAATTACTAATTTAAAGAAAAGTAGACGTGGATATCTGTTTGATTAAAAGAAGTTTCTAGCTGTAGAACAGAATAGTTTCTGGCAACTGACGTATGTCCTCAATCTGATGTTAGTCTATTGTGTCAGTTCAGTAACTGAACATACAGATCCTGTCATGTTTTCCTGTTACTTTAAGGACAAGTTCATGAAGTACACTTGAAGCTTCTGTGCAGCTATTTCTATATTCTGAGCAGGAGAAAAGTGCAAGAGAATCAGGTTTTACTGTTTCAGTGGAACAACGTCCGCTAGCGGTCATGCTGGAACGGTACACTTCTGGATACTTGTGTGTGTGGAAAGATGAAGACTTTCCCACAACATGCAATCCAAAACAAAGAAACCATGGGAAACATGCGCAGAGTATCGTTTGTTGATATGTGTTAAAAAAGTTGTATGTACGAGTGTTTGTGGCATAGAGGAAAGGGGGAGAAAGAGGGAGAGGGAGAGAGAGTGAGTGCTGCGCTCAAATCAGCTGATCGTAATAACAACAATAAATAAATGTAGTGGATGCATCATTCCGTACAAACATGTGGAAATACAGTGAAACTCAACTCTAACCGGAGAAATAAAAAGTAGAACTAGACAATTCCCACGGCAATTGTGAGATTTCGGCCTGGGCCGTCAGGCATTGGGACTCTACTGTGGCTAAATACAGAAGTTCATTACCACAGTGGGATGCTGATGTCTTTCTGATCTTAACTGCCAAGTTTTGTATGTGTCGGATATTTAGAAGGTATTAAGAGAAAAACAGCAGCCAATCAGCTTTCAGCCTGATGGAGTAATCATCAAGCTGTGTTGTTTCTGTGGTTAATATGATATCAATTATAGTATCTGTTAACACTAATCATATGTGCTGTAGACTATCTCCATAGAAATGAACGGGAAATAAAGTTGCACCGAAACAGGGACTATGATGCCGTGGTGGACAGAACGTAGCTTGGGATGGTGCAGAGCTTTCTTTTATCACTCTCGCAAAGTTTGGTGAGTGTGCAACCTTTATATCAAAAGTTATTAAGGAAAAACCAACATTAAATATGCTCTCAGTCTGTCGTGCTGCAAGAGCTGGGGCCGTTGCTATGGTTACTCACACAACAACTCCAGCACTTTGATGTAGAAGAGACCATTAATGATCTCAACTGACACCTGTCTATTAATGTGTGTGGAACAACAGCTGATTCCTGCTTGATTAGCAAATAAATGACAGTGTCTCTATTTTGAATAAGATACTCAAAGAATACTTTGACAGAGATAGACGACTAAAGTCTATCTGGTGGCCGCAGCAGACTGTGGGGAAGTTGTCTTGTTATTAGATATTGTCTTGACGTTTGGTTTATCTGTGCTTTTAATCAGAAACCAAGGCAGTGTCTAGATAAATAAGAAGTGGAGAATATAACATCATCATCATACTGTGATGATGATGATATATTCTCTCCCTAACACAGACCACAGCAGAGGACAGTAGATTGGTTGATGTGAAGGCACTGTTTTCTGCTAAAACGTCATGAGGAAAGCTGACAGTAATATTATAGTAAATGGAAAAATTACAGGTGGTGTAACCCTTAAAACCTGGTACCAGATAGTTTAACTTTCTCAAAAAGGAATTAAAAAATTAAAAACACATGCCATCGACTAGTTTTATCTTCTAGGTGGATTAAATATTTAAAATTCTCATGATTCAGTACACTAAAGAACTGATTTGCCCCTCCTGATTGCTCCAGCCACTTTTTTACTACTGATTGGGTCCTTTATGATCTCTTTACTCCTTGCTTTAAGATTTAAATGCACAATTTTTATCTGTAATATAAACACAATTTTAGATGTTTTCCCCGAATATTCTCACTATATATGCACTGTATCTCAAGAATAAATTGATTCTGACACTTGTGGTTGTACAGATATTCCATAATTATTATTATCAGTTACAGTAGGAAAACGGTGTGTCTTTGAGCTTGAGTAGTTATCTCGAATCAGAAAACAATAAATATTTTTTAGAGTAGTTTTGACTGTTAAACTGTTGTTGTCCATAGTTATAGTATAACATATTGTGGCTATGAATAATTAATTAATTAATTAAAATATGTTAAATGGCCTTTAAAAACAAATCAAGAATACATTTTTAGCCATCTGAGAGGTCAGTGGTGATAATGGGGTATGATATATACGCGTATGTTTTAAAACAACAACATCTGTTTCTGACAAGAACTTAAGTGATGAATTTACACTGGATCCAATGGAGAACTTACCCTGATATTGCTGCACTTCATTAAAAACAAGTTTGTTTAATTTTAAGGATAAGACGCATGTAGAAAGTAGACTTTTTTTTACTATGTTTTGGTGAGTAAACTAACTTCTGGCCTTGAAAGTTGATGTTTTTTAAAATGTGAACAGCAATTGTAAAAAAAGAAAAGAAAATAAGTACAAATAATATAACAATGCTGAATCAATGTAAAAAAAAAAGGTACACGTTATGACCTGTTTAAACTACAAATTAAGATTCTATTTGAATGTATGCCTGATCTAGAAGAGCTTGAAGAACAACACAATGTCCAAACAAACCAAGAAGTTTGAATCAGTTTGAAATAGAATTAGACCCTATATATGTGAAATATTTACAATATTATGAAGCTTAATAAAGTCTGTAGCTTAAAGAATAAATGAGTAGTGATAAATTGCAAGATTGTGAAATTGTGTCTTTTTGTATTTTCTCTTGTGTTGCTGTTGTGATGTGTAGTGTAAATGGCTTTGGCCTGCAACTGGTCTGAATATCAAAATTAGCATTTGCTATCTCCCTTAATGTAATGTTTGATAGGTAATTGCATAATATTTTCAATAGTCCATTTTAAACAAATGAACTTAAAACAGACAAGTCCAGAATGCAATGTTGGTGACATCACTGAGGTATGACATCACTGAGGTATGACATCACAGAGGCTCAGTTGCAGTGTTGATGACATCACTGAGAAATGATACAGTGGATTGGATGTAATGCTGATGACATCACTGAGACATGACATCAAAGCTTTTTTTAAAGCTTTAAGTTTTCTATATAAGTAGCTGCTTTCTAGCTGATTTCAGTAGTCTAGGATATCTCACATATGAACACAAATATCTGCCGATCTCAGTTAAACTGATCATTCTCATCGAAGAATATATACAAGAGGATTTTCGCTCATATTTCAGATAGGATTTGAAAAGCAAGATGCCGTTCTGTGGTCTGAATCGACTCTTCAAGTCGTGCTTCACATGCACAGGAGGTATTGACTCTTCTGACGAGGAGGATGCAGGTGCTGGTCTCTCTGTCCAAAACCCAGCCGATACAACAACCACGGCCAGGACCAGGACAAAGACCAGAACCAGGACCAGAACCAGAACCAGAACCAGAAACAAGACATTTGATATGACCCCAAAAACCTCAATAGACAAGGAGAAAACATCAATGCTTTATGAGATACAGAAGCATGATGTACTCTCTGGCACGTCTTCCTGCTATAAGGTATTGGACTTTATTGGTGAAGGAACGTTTGGCAAAGTTGTCAAGTGTGTTGATTTAAAAACTGACAACTTAGTGGCAATCAAGTTTGACAAAGAGAATGATGATCCCTCTGTTCAAAATGAAGCCAAAATACTGGAGTCAATCAGGAAACTTGACTCAGAAAAGGAAAACCTTGTGATGTACCTGGATGATTTCAATTTTCACGGTATTCGCTGCCTTGCCTTTGAGATGCTGGACATGGACCTATTTCACTTCATGAAAGAAAGAGATTGGATGCCATTGGCACTTGATGAAATTCGGCTTGTCACACATCAGCTACTTGTGGCACTTAATACCCTGAAACGTATTGGCATTGTCCATACAGACATTAAAACGGACAACATTATGCTTGTCAATCACAAGGCTCAGCCGTTCGTGGTCAAATTGATTGACTTTGGTGTGGCCCTTGAGGTGTCTGAACTAGAGGATGGAGATATTTTGCAGCCTTATGGACACAGGGCACCAGAGGTGACCTTGGGACTCCCTCTATCTGAAGCCATGGATATGTGGGGACTTGGATGCGTGATTGCACATCTATACTTTGGGAGAGACTTCTTCCCTGGAGAGTCCAGCTACGAAGACATGAAATATATTTGCAAGATGCTTGGTCAACCAGGAGACAACCTGATAAGTGCTGGGACAAATGCCAGATGCTACTTCAGCCGACACCAGGGCTGTAACTATTCAGGTTGGAAACTTAACTCTCCTGAGATGTACAAAGAGGCAACAGGTTCGGAGTTGCAAATTTCAGAGTGGTGGCTGGATGAATACATGGATTTGGAAGATGCAGTGACTTCTTACAGAGAAAGACAAAACACTCTTGAGGATGTGGACAAGAAAGCATTTTTATGCCTCCTTGAACAGATTCTCAATGTGGACGCTGGAAGAAGAATCACTCCCAAGCAAGCCCTACAGAACACTTTTATTACAATGGCTCATCTTGCAGACAAAATTGACACAAACAGCTATGCAGCTGATGCCAAGCTGACCAGGACCATATCAGTTACATCTGATATGA
Organism: Eupleurogrammus muticus; assembly: GCA_036785175.1. Taxonomy (NCBI): domain Eukaryota; kingdom Metazoa; phylum Chordata; class Actinopteri; order Scombriformes; family Trichiuridae; genus Eupleurogrammus; species Eupleurogrammus muticus. The sequence goes on along the minus strand of JAYKQN010000014.1, from coordinate 12,179,408 downwards.
CCCCAAAAACCTCAATAGACAAGGAGAAAACATCCATGCTTTATGAGATACAGAAGCATGATGTACTCTCTGGCACGTCTTCCTGCTATAAGGTATTGGACTTTATTGGTGAAGGAACGTTTGGCAAAGTTGTCAAGTGTGTTGATTTAAAAACTGACAACTTAGTGGCAATCAAGTTTGACAAAGAGAATGACGATTCCTCTGTTCAAAATGAAGCCAAAATACTGGAGTCAATCAGGAAACTTGACTCAGAAAAGGAAAACCTTGTGATGTACCTGGATGATTTCAATTTTCACGGTATTCGCTGCCTTGCCTTTGAGATGCTGGACATGGACCTATTTCACTTCATGAAAGAAAGAGATTGGATGCCATTGGCACTTGATGAAATTCGGCTTGTCACACATCAGCTACTTGTGGCACTTAATACCCTGAAACGTATTGGCATTGTCCATACAGACATTAAAACGGACAACATTATGCTTGTCAATCACAAGGCTCAGCCGTTCGTGGTCAAATTGATTGACTTTGGTGTGGCCCTTGAGGTGTCTGAACTAGAGGATGGAGATATTTTGCAGCCTTATGGACACAGGGCACCAGAGGTGACCTTGGGACTCCCTCTATCTGAAGCCATGGATATGTGGGGACTTGGATGCGTGATTGCATGTCTATACTTTGGGAGAGACTTCTTCCCTGGAGAGTCCGACTATGAAGACATGAAATATATTTGCAAGATGCTTGGTCAACCAGGAGACAACCTGATAAGTGCTGGGACAAATGCCAGATGCTACTTCAGCCGACACCCGGGCTGGAACTATTCAGGTTGGAAACTTAACTCTCCTGAGATGTACAAAGTGGCAACAGGTTCGGAGTTGCAAATTTTAGACTGGTGGCTGGATGAATACATGGATTTGGAAGATGCAGTGACTTCTTACAGAGAAAGACAAAACACTCTTGAGGATGTGGACAAGAAAGCATTTTTATGCCTCCTTGAACAGATTCTCAATGTGGACGCTGGAAGAAGAATCACTCCCAAGCAAGCCCTAGAACACACTTTTATTGCAAGAGAACACCAACACCAACATCAATTCCATATTTGAATGAAATCTAAACTTTGACAATCACTATCTGTAATTAGCCTCATTGCTCCTACTTCATGGGAGCATACACCTCCCGCTGTCAGTCTGCCCCTTTATGATGGCTCCAGTTGTGTGAAAAGCATCAAGCCCCCCACGCCCATCTCTGTTTGTCGTCCCTGGGCTTATTTCTTATTGTTATTATTATTTCAATTGCTTCCTTAATCTAGCGTTGGATTCAGAAGGCGATTGAGATAAAGTGCAGCCCAGGGACGATGAACCGAGATGAGAGGGGGGCTACTGATTTACAAATATATAAACCCAAAAGGGTAACAGCATTCTTCAATTTCAGCGATTTTGTCTATGAAATTGTTCAAAATTTGTGACCCTAGCTTTCACACACCTGGAGCTGTCATAAAGGAGTTAGACTGACAGCAGGAGGTGTATGCTCCCATAAAGTGGGAGCAGTGAAGATGATCACAGAGAGTAAATGTCAATTATCTGATCGGTGCGCAGGGGTTGAAGCACTTGAAATGTAACCTGTGGCACGAAATGAAATGTCTTAGGAGGAGGAAGAAGCCAATAAGCAGTGAAGGACATAAGTGGAATATAGAGTATAAAGCAGGGGTGTCCAATTCCGGTCTTGGGGGGCCGGTTTGGGTGCAGGCTTTTGTTCCAACCAGGCAGTAACACACCTGATTCCACTCTTTAACCTCTAGAGCTCTTCCTAAGAACCTTTTTTAGTAAAATCAGGTGTGTTACTGCCTGTTTGGAACAAAAGCCTGCACCTACACCAGCCCATCATTTAAATGAAATTTAAATTGCCCCAGCTCATTCTTTCAAGATGAAAAGAACGAGCTTAAAGTGTTAGTGTTCCCCCATATCGCAGAAGGATATGTTATTTACTTAGATTTTTTTCAACAGTAAACCATCATCTCATCTCTGTTTGTCGTCCCTGGGCTGTGCTTTCTTCGCCAGAGTCCTACCACCAGAAAACTACTAATACTACAGTTGGATTAAGAAGGCGATTGAGATAGAAAAGTGCAGCCCAGGGACGATGAACAGAGGTGTATGCTCCCATGAAGTGGGAGCAGTGAAGATGATCACAGAGATCATTTGATCGGTGCGCAGGGGTTGAAGCACTTGAAATGTAACCTGTGGCACGAAATAAAATGTCTTAGGAGAAGGAAGAAGCCAAGAAGCAGTGAAGGACATAAGTGGAATATAGAGTATAAAGCAGGGGTGTCCAATTCCGGTCTTGGGGGGCCGGTTTGGGTGCAGGCTTTTGTTCCAACCAGGCAGTAACACACCTGATTCCACTCTTTAACCTCTAGAGCTCTTCCTAAGAACCTTTTTTAATAAAATCAGGTGTGTTACTGCCTGTTTGGAACAAAAGCCTGCACCTACACCAGCCCATCATTTAAATGAAATTTAAATTGCCCCAGCTCATTCTTTCAAGATGAAAAGAACGAGCTTAAAGTGTTAGTGTTCCCCCATATCGCAGAAGGATATGTTATTTACTTAGATTTTTTTTAACAGTAAACCATCATCTCATCTCTGTTTGTCGTCCCTGGGCTGTGCTTTCTTCGCCAGAGTCCTACCACCAGAAAACTACTAATACTACAGTTGGATTAAGAAGGCGATTGAGATAGAAAAGTGCAGCCCAGGGACGATGAACAGAGGTGTATGCTCCCATGAAGTGGGAGCAGTGAAGATGATCACAGAGAGTAAATGTCAGTTATTTGATCGGTGCGCAGGGGTTGAAGCACTTGAAATGTAACCTGTGGCACGAAATAAAATGTCTTAGGAGGAGGAAGAAGCCAAGAAGCAGTGAAGGACATAAGTGGAATATAGAGTATAAAGCAGGGGTGTCCAATTCCGGTCTTCGAGGGCCGGTTTGGGTGCAGGCTTTTGTTCCAACCAGGCAGTAACACACCTGATTCCACTCTTTAACCTCTAGAGCTCTTCCTAAGAACCTTTTTTTAGTAAAATCAGGTGTGTTACTGCCTGTTTGGAACAAAAGCCTGCACCTACACCAGCCCATCATTTAAATGAAAAGTAAATGTTTTTCATAATACGAATAAGAATAAATTAAAAAAAATGTCTCAAGAGGAGGAAAAAGAATTACAGTTCTTCCAAGCAGGGTGTCCGAAGGTGAGTTTGTTAAACGATGCATGAGGAAAGCAGCCGAACTTGTGTGTCCCAAGAAGCAACAAGCTTTAGCCAATACTAGCCTGATGAGGAATACTATAGCGGAGAGGATTTCAGATCTATGTATGAAGTTTACACATTCACAGGACATGTGAATGCTTTCTTCTTGACACATTCAATAGCACTCTCCTTAGTTTGTAAGGTGTAGGCAGGGATTCAAGTTATACTTTATATGCACATGTGTAAATGTTTGAAAAATTCCTTTCTTCATAAATCTCATTTAACCTTAAAGTGCATTACTGTACAATCAGTGGGATCAGTTGCAATATAGTTGCATATATTTAAATGATGAAGTAAATTGCACATTTGCCTGAGGAAATCTAAGGTGTTTCCTGAAATTTTTCGTAAAAGATATGTCCATTAAATTTTAACATTTTAGAAATGTTCTTGTACCACAACAAAAGGAGGACATCCTATTTTAGTTAATTATAGCAGAGTATGGAATATTTTTAATGGCCCAGTTGACATCTACTGAGGCTGTATGTGTCCTACAATATGAAATGAGTTTGACACTCCTCATATAGTTTAATTGTTCTATGAAAGTATTCAGATTGTAGTTTTTCCTCTTCACATGACAAATAAAAGAAGTCCTTATTATTACAGGAGGTTATATTGGATCAGTTTTACTGGTCCTGCCTATGTAAAATCATATCAGTCTTTATGTGGCCTTTGAACTAAAATGAGTTTGACACCCCTGGCTTAAAGTGTTGGTAATTTTGTTTTCCAATAAAGAGTGTAAATAATTGTAAAGTACGCGTCAAAAAGACCAAACCAATTGCTATGTCAATTCTGAACAATTCACAATATAACATAATAATATAAATTGCTGTCTCCTTCAAGATGAATTGAAAGAGCTTCAGTGTGTCAGTATGTTGTAATGTTTTTCCAACAAAAAAAAGGTAAATAATTGCAAATAACGCATAAAAAGTACGGAACAAAGGCTTTCGGTTTTGGTCATGCAATGATGAGACACAAAGTAAATTTCTCTGTCGACAATATGACTCCCAGTGGGATGGTAACCGAACACTTGGAGTCCAACAAAAAACAAATTGAGCGAGGTGCCGGGACAGGCCAGGTGACACCTTCATACGGACACACTATAGTTTGTTTAGCATGATCCTATGTTTTCAAGGATTATACAAATAGTTATATTTTATGAGTGAACTGTTGAAAGTAATTAATTTCATGAATGTTAAGGGTACAAACTCAGCTATAAAAAGGAGGAAGATTCAAACAGAAAAATCTATATTTAACTTTCTTGCATGAGACCCATCTAGAGGAAAAAAAAAAATAAAATATCATTATTGGAATCTGAAGTCCTTTATAGTGCTGGATCCTCCATTCAGAGGGGAGTAGCCATCTTGATTAGGAAGAACGTTAAGATTAAAATACTTAGACAACAAGCAGATGAAGAAGACAGGTGGATAGCAATCAGTGACATGTGGTGAGGTTCATGGTTGGTGAGGCATGGACTCCGTTAGAGTCAGATTTACAAATATATAAACCCATAAGGGTAACAGCATTCTTTTCACTCTCTCTCTCTCTCTTTGTATGTATCAAAAGTATGTAAAGATATAAAAAAAAAAACAAAAAAAAACGTGACAATGTATAATACAACATGCCACCACAGCAGTTCTGTCATGTTTGACCTACTAGCTTTTCAACACAGCCATATTTCTCCAACAATTTAATATCATTTCTAATCACATCAACGACTTCTTCAATTAGATTGTTCTGTATTCTATTTAAAAAGCCAGAAAACACAGTCGATGTCTCCAAGTGTCTAGCTAACCTTTCATCTTTCTCAGCAAAAACATGTAAAAGTTCTACATAGTTGCCACTATTAGAGGAGTTTGCCCTCTCAAAGCCAAGTCGATCGTTGAGCTTCCAAAAGTTTTTAAAGCAATCTGACTGGTGTAGCACTCCGTTTGAAGGTAGAGATGGGGAAATTAAACGTTTGCAGGTCACAAACTGAATATTGGACAAATCATAAAAAAAGAATCCAAATATAAATAAGAGTGTCCGACACCTTTTTCATGAACAAATTCAAGCACTTTTCAAGCACCTTCAAGCACCAGTTTTTCACTTTTCAAGCACCTTTAAATAGGTAGCCTACTTGTTGTGTTTGCCATGATGTGTTTGTGTTCTACTCACCCATGTTTTTTTTTTTTGCATTTGAAGATCTGCCAGAGATTTAGAAGTAGAGCAGAGAGAAGTAGAGTCGGAGTAGAACACAATTTTTTGATGCAGAATTAAGGGCCTAAAAAAAACGGCCTTGTCCTTTAAGTGTCAAGCTACGTGTTGGAATAAAGTGTGAACTGGTGAGGACTGACATGTTTAAAGAATTCAAATTACCTTCATGAAAACATGAAAAGGCTTTTGTGTGCAGCCACATATCCACTATTGAATTAGTACAACCTTCCCCTCAAGTAGGGAATGTCAATTTAATTTGTTTATTAACAAAACGGATACTTATTTACAGAAGGACAATAGATTTGATCAATCAAAACATAAAGAGTGTACAACTATGTCTTTTTCAGAACTATCTCTTGGTCTGAGATAGACATCACAAAAAATTCAAGCATTTTCAAGCACTTCACAAAAAATCCAAGCATTTACACAACCTTGAAAACACTGAATTGAAATTCAAGCATTTTCAAGGAATTCAAGCACCCGTGGGAACCCTGAGACGGACTCTCAGCATCCACCTTTCATCATGTGAAACAGCAGGAAAATACGACTGTCACTCGTGGTCACAGCAGAAATGTTGCTGACTGAAGATTCTGTGTTGAGCAATTACGTGTGAAGTAGATCTTTCATATTAAACATTTGATGCAGATTGCAGGCCATTCAGTTTTTTCTCTTTGGATTCCCGGCATGCTTTTAAATCATATTAAAGGTCCTGAAGAGATAACAATTTTTAGTATGTCGCAGGAAAACAACAAGATTATTCACAAATCTGCAGAAATAAGATAGAAGGGATGTGCCTTCAAATTTTAAACACATTAGATTAATGATGTGAGGTTGTTATTTATGGACGTTAAATTGCATAGTTTGACATTTTGACATTTAAATATGAAATTTAAAAACATGAACATCATTGCAGCAGCAATAAACAGCATAAAGTTGATTGTACATCTAAAGAACAGAATCACGTTCTCTATAGTAAGCTACAGTGGTTTCAGTTACTATTTTAAAGAAAAGTAGACGTGGATATCTGTTTGATTAAAAGAAGTTTCTAGCTGTAGAACAGAATAGTTTCTGGCAACTGACGTATGTCCTCAATCTGATGTTAGTCTATTGTGTCAGTTCAGTAACTGAACATACAGATCCTGTCATGTTTTCCTGTTACTTTAAGGACAAGTTCATGAAGTACACTTGAAGCTTCTGTGCAGCTATTTCTATATTCTGAGCAGGAGAAAAGTGCAAGAGAATCAGGTTTTACTGTTTCAGTGGAACAACGTCCGCTAGCGGTCATGCTGGAACGGTACACTTCTGGATACTTGTGTGTGTGGAAAGATGAAGACTTTCCCACAACATGCAATCCAAAACAAAGAAACCATGGGAAACATGCGCAGAGTATTGTGTGTTGATATGTGTTTAAAAAGTTGTATGTACGAGTGTTTGTGGCATAGAGGAAAGGGGGAGAAAGAGGGAGAGGGAGAGAGAGTGAGTGCTGCGCTCAAATCAGCTGATCGTAATAACAACAATAAATAAATGTAGTGGATGCATCATTCCGTACAAACATGTGGAAATACAGTGAAACTCAACTCTAACCGGAGAAATAAAAAGTAGAACTAGACAATTCCCACGGCAATTGTGAGATTTCGGCCTGGGCCGTCAGGCATTGGGATTCTACTGTGGCTAAATACAGAAGTTCATTACCACAGTGGAATGCTGATGTCTTTCTGATTCTAACTGCCAAGTTTTGTATGTGTCGGATATTTAGAAGGTATTAAGCAAAAAACAGCAGCCAATCAGCTTTCAGCCTGATGGAGTAATCATCAAGCTGTGTTGTTTCTGTGGTTAATATGATATCAATTACAGTATCTGTTAACACTAATCCTATGTGCTGTAGACTATCTCCATAGAAATGAACGGGAAATAAAGTTGCACCGAAACAGGGACTATGATGCCGTGGTGGACAGAACGTAGCTTGGGATGGTGCAGAGCTTTCTTTTATCACTCTCGCAAAGTTTGGTGAGTGTGCAACCTTTATATCAAAAGTTATTAAGGAAAAACCAACATTAAATATGCTCTCAGTCTGTCGTGCTGCAAGAGCTGGGGCCGTTGCTATGGTTACTCACACAACAACTCCAGCACTTTGATGTAGAAGAGACCATTAATGATCTCAATTAACACCCGTCTATTAATGTGTGTGGAACAACAGCTGATTCCTGCTTGATTAGCAAATAAATGACAGTGTCTCTATTTTGAATAAGCTACTCAAAGAATACTTTGACAGAGATAGATAAGTGGAGAATATAACATCATCATCATACTGTGATGATGATGATATATTCTCTCCCTAACACAGACCACAGCAGAGGACAGTAGATTGGTTGATGTGAAGGCACTGTTTTCTGCTAAAACGTCATGAGGAAAGCTGACAGTAATATTATAGTAAATGGAAAAATTATTGTCAGGTGGTGTAACCCTAAAAACCTGGTACCAGATAGTTTAACTTTCTCAAAAAGGAATTAAAAAATTAAAAACACATGCCATCGACTAGTTTTATCTTCTAGGTGGATTAAATATTTAAAATTCTCATGATTCAGTACACTAAAGAACTGCTTTGCCCCTCCTGATTGCTCCAGCCACTTTTTTACTACTAATTGGGTCCTTTATGATCTCTTTACTCCTTGCTTTAAGATTTAAATGCACAATTTATATCTGTAATATAAACACAATTTTAGATGTTTTCCCCGAATATTCTCACTATATATGCACTGTATCTCAAGAATAAATTGATTCTGACACTTGTGGTTGTACAGATATTCCATAATTATTATTATCAGTTACAGTAGGAAAACGGTGTGTCTTTGAGCTTGAGTAGTTATCTCGAATCAGAAAACAATAAATATTTTTTAGAGTAGTTTTGACTGTTAAACTGTTGTTGTCCATAGTTATAGTATAACATATTGTGGCTATGAATAATTAATTAATTAATTAAAATATGTTAAATGGCCTTTAAAAACAAATCAAGAATACATTGTTAGCCATCTGAGAGGTCAGTGGTGATAATGGGGTATGATATATACGCGTATGTTTTAAAACAACAACATCTGTTTCTGACAAGAACTTAAGTGATGAATTTACACTGGATCCAATGGAGAACTTACCCTGATATTGCTGCACTTCATTAAAAACAAGTTTGTTTAATTTTAAGGATAAGACGCATGTAGAAAGTAGACTTTTTTTTACTATGTTTTGGTGAGTAAACTAACTTCTGGCCTTGAAAGTTGATGTTTTTTAAAATGTGAACAGCAATTGTAAAAAAAGAAAAGAAAATAAGTACAAATAATATAACAATGCTGAATCAATGTAAAAAAAAAAGGTACACGTTATGACCTGTTTAAACTACAAATTAAGATTCTATTTGAATGTATGCCTGATCTAGAAGAGCTTGAAGAACAACACAATGTCCAAACAAACCAAGAAGTTTGAATCAGTTTGAAATAGAATTAGACCCTATATATGTGAAATATTTACAATATTATGAAGCTTAATAAAGTCTGTAGCTTAAAGAATAAATGAGTAGTGATAAATTGCAAGATTGTGAAATTGTGTCTTTTTGTATTTTCTCTTGTGTTGCTGTTGTGATGTGTAGTGTAAATGGCTTTGGCCTGCAACTGGTCTGAATATCAAAATTAGCATTTGCTATCTCCCTTAATGTAATGTTTGATAGGTAATTGCATAATATTTTCAATAGTCCATTTTAAACAAATGAACTTAAAACAGACAAGTCCAGAATGCAATGTTGGTGACATCACTGAGGTATGACATCACAGAGGCTCAGTTGCAGTGTTGATGACATCACTGAGAAATGATACAGTGGATTGGATGTAATGCTGATGACATCACTGAGACATGACATCAAAGCTTTTTTTAAAGCTTTAAGTTTTCTATATAAGTAGCTGCTTTCTAGCTGATTTCAGTAGTCTAGGATATCTCACATATGAACACAAATATCTGCCGATCTCAGTTAAACTGATCATTCTCATCGAAGAATATATACAAGAGGATTTTCGCTCATATTTCAGATAGGATTTGAAAAGCAAGATGCCGTTCTGTGGTCTGAATCGACTCTTCAAGTCGTGCTTCACATGCACAGGAGGTATTGACTCTTCTGACGAGGAGGATGCAGGTGCTGGTCTCTCTGTCCAAAACCCAGCCGATACAACAACCACGGCCAGGACCAGGACAAAGACCAGAACCAGGACCAGAACCAGAACCAGAACCAGAAACAAGACATTTGATATGACCCCAAAAACCTCAATAGACAAGGAGAAAACATCAATGCTTTATGAGATACAGAAGCATGATGTACTCTCTGGCACGTCTTCCTGCTATAAGGTATTGGACTTTATTGGTGAAGGAACGTTTGGCAAAGTTGTCAAGTGTGTTGATTTAAAAACTGACAACTTAGTGGCAATCAAGTTTGACAAAGAGAATGATGATTCCTCTGTTCAAAATGAAGCCAAAATACTGGAGTCAATCAGGAAACTTGACTCAGAAAAGGAAAACCTTGTGATGTACCTGGATGATTTCAATTTTCACGGTATTCGCTGCCTTGCCTTTGAGATGCTGGACATGGACCTATTTCACTTCATGAAAGAAAGAGATTGGATGCCATTGGCACTTGATGAAATTCGGCTTGTCACACATCAGCTACTTGTGGCACTTAATACCCTGAAACGTATTGGCATTGTCCATACAGACATTAAAACGGACAACATTATGCTTGTCAATCACAAGGCTCAGCCGTTCGTGGTCAAATTGATTGACTTTGGTGTGGCCCTTGAGGTGTCTGAACTAGAGGATGGAGATATTTTGCAGCCTTATGGACACAGGGCACCAGAGGTGACCTTGGGACTCCCTCTATCTGAAGCCATGGATATGTGGGGACTTGGATGCGTGATTGCACATCTATACTTTGGGAGAGACTTCTTCCCTGGAGAGTCCAGCTACGAAGACATGAAATATATTTGCAAGATGCTTGGTCAACCAGGAGACAACCTGATAAGTGCTGGGACAAATGCCAGATGCTACTTCAGCCGACACCAGGGCTGTAACTATTCAGGTTGGAAACTTAACTCTCCTGAGATGTACAAAGAGGCAACAGGTTCGGAGTTGCAAATTTCAGAGTGGTGGCTGGATGAATACATGGATTTGGAAGATGCAGTGACTTCTTACAGAGAAAGACAAAACACTCTTGAGGATGTGGACAAGAAAGCATTTTTATGCCTCCTTGAACAGATTCTCAATGTGGACGCTGGAAGAAGAATCACTCCCAAGCAAGCCCTACAGAACACTTTTATTACAATGGCTCATCTTGCAGACAAAATTGACACAAACAGCTATGCAGCTGATGCCAAGCTGACCAGGACCATATCAGTTACATCTGATATGACCCCAAAAACCTCAATAGACAAGGAGAAAACATCCATGCTTTATGAGATACAGAAGCATGATGTACTCTCTGGCACGTCTTCCTGCTATAAGGTATTGGACTTTATTGGTGAAGGAACGTTTGGCAAAGTTGTCAAGTGTGTTGATTTAAAAACTGACAACTTAGTGGCAATCAAGTTTGACAAAGAGAATGACGATTCCTCTGTTCAAAATGAAGCCAAAATACTGGAGTCAATCAGGAAACTTGACTCAGAAAAGGAAAACCTTGTGATGTACCTGGATGATTTCAATTTTCACGGTATTCGCTGCCTTGCCTTTGAGATGCTGGACATGGACCTATTTCACTTCATGAAAGAAAGAGATTGGATGCCATTGGCACTTGATGAAATTCGGCTTGTCACACATCAGCTACTTGTGGCACTTAATACCCTGAAACGTATTGGCATTGTCCATACAGACATTAAAACGGACAACATTATGCTTGTCAATCACAAGGCTCAGCCGTTCGTGGTCAAATTGATTGACTTTGGTGTGGCCCTTGAGGTGTCTGAACTAGAGGATGGAGATATTTTGCAGCCTTATGGACACAGGGCACCAGAGGTGACCTTGGGACTCCCTCTATCTGAAGCCATGGATATGTGGGGACTTGGATGCGTGATTGCATGTCTATACTTTGGGAGAGACTTCTTCCCTGGAGAGTCCGACTATGAAGACATGAAATATATTTGCAAGATGCTTGGTCAACCAGGAGACAACCTGATAAGTGCTGGGACAAATGCCAGATGCTACTTCAGCCGACACCCGGGCTGGAACTATTCAGGTTGGAAACTTAACTCTCCTGAGATGTACAAAGTGGCAACAGGTTCGGAGTTGCAAATTTTAGACTGGTGGCTGGATGAATACATGGATTTGGAAGATGCAGTGACTTCTTACAGAGAAAGACAAAACACTCTTGAGGATGTGGACAAGAAAGCATTTTTATGCCTCCTTGAACAGATTCTCAATGTGGACGCTGGAAGAAGAATCACTCCCAAGCAAGCCCTAGAACACACTTTTATTGCAAGAGAACACCAACACCAACATCAATTCCATATTTGAATGAAATCTAAACTTTGACAATCACTATCTGTAATTAGCCTCATTGCTCCTACTTCATGGGAGCATACACCTCCCGCTGTCAGTCTGCCCCTTTATGATGGCTCCAGTTGTGTGAAAAGCATCAAGCCCCCCACGCCCATCTCTGTTTGTCGTCCCTGGGCTTATTTCTTATTGTTATTATTATTTCAATTGCTTCCTTAATCTAGCGTTGGATTCAGAAGGCGATTGAGATAAAGTGCAGCCCAGGGACGATGAACCGAGATGAGAGGGGGGCTACTGATTTACAAATATATAAACCCAAAAGGGTAACAGCATTCTTCAATTTCAGCGATTTTGTCTATGAAATTGTTCAAAATTTGTGACCCTAGCTTTCACACACCTGGAGCTGTCATAAAGGAGTTAGACTGACAGCAGGAGGTGTATGCTCCCATAAAGTGGGAGCAGTGAAGATGATCACAGAGAGTAAATGTCAATTATCTGATCGGTGCGCAGGGGTTGAAGCACTTGAAATGTAACCTGTGGCACGAAATGAAATGTCTTAGGAGGAGGAAGAAGCCAATAAGCAGTGAAGGACATAAGTGGAATATAGAGTATAAAGCAGGGGTGTCCAATTCCGGTCTTGGGGGGCCGGTTTGGGTGCAGGCTTTTGTTCCAACCAGGCAGTAACACACCTGATTCCACTCTTTAACCTCTAGAGCTCTTCCTAAGAACCTTTTTTAGTAAAATCAGGTGTGTTACTGCCTGTTTGGAACAAAAGCCTGCACCTACACCAGCCCATCATTTAAATGAAATTTAAATTGCCCCAGCTCATTCTTTCAAGATGAAAAGAACGAGCTTAAAGTGTTAGTGTTCCCCCATATCGCAGAAGGATATGTTATTTACTTAGATTTTTTTTAACAGTAAACCATCATCTCATCTCTGTTTGTCGTCCCTGGGCTGTGCTTTCTTCGCCAGAGTCCTACCACCAGAAAACTACTAATACTACAGTTGGATTAAGAAGGCGATTGAGATAGAAAAGTGCAGCCCAGGGACGATGAACAGAGGTGTATGCTCCCATGAAGTGGGAGCAGTGAAGATGATCACAGAGATCATTTGATCGGTGCGCAGGGGTTGAAGCACTTGAAATGTAACCTGTGGCACGAAATAAAATGTCTTAGGAGAAGGAAGAAGCCAAGAAGCAGTGAAGGACATAAGTGGAATATAGAGTATAAAGCAGGGGTGTCCAATTCCGGTCTTGGGGGGCCGGTTTGGGTGCAGGCTTTTGTTCCAACCAGGCAGTAACACACCTGATTCCACTCTTTAACCTCTAGAGCTCTTCCTAAGAACCTTTTTTAATAAAATCAGGTGTGTTACTGCCTGTTTGGAACAAAAGCCTGCACCTACACCAGCCCATCATTTAAATGAAATTTAAATTGCCCCAGCTCATTCTTTCAAGATGAAAAGAACGAGCTTAAAGTGTTAGTGTTCCCCCATATCGCAGAAGGATATGTTATTTACTTAGATTTTTTTTAACAGTAAACCATCATCTCATCTCTGTTTGTCGTCCCTGGGCTGTGCTTTCTTCGCCAGAGTCCTACCACCAGAAAACTACTAATACTACAGTTGGATTAAGAAGGCGATTGAGATAGAAAAGTGCAGCCCAGGGACGATGAACAGAGGTGTATGCTCCCATGAAGTGGGAGCAGTGAAGATGATCACAGAGAGTAAATGTCAGTCATTTGATCGGTGCGCAGGGGTTGAAGCATTTGAAATGTAACCTGTGGCACGAAATAAAATGTCTTAGGAGAAGGAAGAAGCCAAGAAGCAGTGAAGGACATAAGTGGAATATAGAGTATAAAGCAGGGGTGTCCAATTCCGGTCTTCGAGGGCCGGTTTGGGTGCAGGCTTTTGTTCCAACCAGGCAGTAACACACCTGATTCCACTCTTTAACCTCTAGAGCTCTTCCTAAGAACCTTTTTTTAGTAAAATCAGGTGTGTTACTGCCTGTTTGGAACAAAAGCCTGCACCTACACCAGCCCATCATTTAAATGAAAAGTAAATGTTTTTCATAATACGAATAAGAATAAATTAAAAAAATGTCTCAAGAGGAGGAAAAAGAATTACAGTTCTTCCAAGCAGGGTGTCCGAAGGTGAGTTTGTTAAACGATGCATGAGGAAAGCAGCCGAACTTGTGTGTCCCGAGAAGCAACAAGCTTTAGCCAATACTAGCCTGATGAGGAATACTATAGCGGAGAGGATTTCAGATCTATGTATGAAGTTTACACATTCACAGGACATGTGAATGCTTTCTTCTTGACACATTCAATAGCACTCTCCTTAGTTTGTAAGGTGTAGGCAGGGATTCAAGTTATACTTTATATGCACATGTGTAAATGTTTGAAAAATTCCTTTCTTTATAAATCTCATTTAACCTTAAAGTGCATTACTGTACAATCAGTGGGATCAGTTGCAATATAGTTGCATATATTTAAATGATGAAGTAAATTGCACATTTGCCTGAGGAAATCTAAGGTGTTTCCTGAAATTTTTCATAAAAGATATGTCCATTAAATTTTAACATTTTAGAAATGTTCTTGTGCTTCTTTACACCACAACAAAAGTAGGACATCCTATTTTAGTTAATTATAGCAGAGTATGGAATATTTTTAATGGCCCAGTTGACATCTACTGAGGCTGTATGTGTCCTACAATATGAAATGAGTTTGACACTCCTCATATAGTTTAATTGTTCTATGAAAGTATTCAGATTGTAGTTTTTCCTCTTCACATGACAAATAAAAGAAGTCCTTATTATTACAGGAGGTTATATTGGATCAGTTTTACTGGTCCTGCCTATGTAAAATCATATCAGTCTTTATGTGGCCTTTGAACTAAAATGAGTTTGACACCCCTGGCTTAAAGTGTTGGTAATTTTGTTTTCCAATAAAGAGTGTAAATAATTGTAAAGTACGCGTCAAAAAGACCAAACCAATTGCTATGTCAATTCTGAACAATTCACAATATAACATAATAATATAAATTGCTGTCTCCTTCAAGATGAATTGAAAGAGCTTCAGTGTGTCAGTATGTTGTAATGTTTTTCCAACAAAAAAAAGGTAAATAATTGCAAATAACGCATAAAAAGTACGGAACAAAGGCTTTCGGTTTTGGTCATGCAATGATGAGACACAAAGTAAATTTCTCTGTCGACAATATGACTCCCAGTGGGATGGTAACCGAACACTTGGAGTCCAACAAAAAACAAATTGAGCGAGGTGCCGGGACAGGCCAGGTGACACCTTCATACGGACACACTATAGTTTGTTTAGCATGATCCTATGTTTTCAAGGATTATACAAATAGTTATATTTTATGAGTGAACTGTTGAAAGTAATTAATTTCATGAATGTTAAGGGTACAAACTCAGCTATAAAAAGGAGGAAGATTCAAACAGAAAAATCTATATTTAACTTTCTTGCACGAGACCCATCTAGAGGAAAAAAAATAAATAAAATATCATTATTGGAATCTGAAGTCCTTTATAGTGCTGGATCCTCCATTCAGAGGGGAGTAGCCATCTTGATTAGGAAGAACGTTAAGATTAAAATACTTAGACAACAAGCAGATGAAGAAGACAGGTGGATAGCAATCAGTGACATGTGGTGAGGTTCATGGTTGGTGAGGCATGGACTCCGTTAGAGTCAGATTTACAAATATATAATCCCATAAGGGTAACAGCATTCTTTTCACTCTCTCTCTCTCTTTGTATGTATTAAAAGTATGTAAGGATAAAAAAAAAAACGTGACAATGTATAATACAACATGCCACCACAGCAGTTCTGTCATGTTTGACCTACTAGCTTTTCAACACAGCCATATTTCTCCAACAATTTAATATCATTTCTAATCACATCAACGACTTCTTCAATTAGATCGTTCTGTATTCTATTTAAAAAGCCAGAAAACACAGTCGATGTCTCCAAGTGTCTAGCTAACCTTTCATCTTTCTCAGCAAAAACATGTAAAAGTTCTACATAGTTGCCACTATTAGAGGAGTTTGCCCTCTCAAAGCCAAGTTGATCGTTGAGCTTCTTAAAGCAATCTGACTGGTGTAGCACTCCGTTTGAAGGTAGAGATGGGGAAATTATACGTTTGCAGGGATTCGGTCACAAACTGAATATTCAGTCATAAAAAAATAATCCAAATATAGAAGTAGAGTCGGAGTAGAACACAATGTTTTGATGCAGAATTAAGGGCCTAAAAAAACGGCCTTGTCCTTTGAGTGCCAAGCTACGTGTTGGAATAAAGTGTGAACTGGTGAGGACTGACATGTTTAAAGAATTCAAATTAACTTCATGAAAACATGAAAAGGCTTTTGTGTGCAGCCACATATCCACTATTGAATTAGTACAACCTTCCCCCCAACTAGGGAATGTCAATTTAATTTGTTTATTAACAAAACTGATACTTATTTACAGAAGGACGATAGATTTGATCAATCAAAACATAAAGAGTGTACAACTATCTTTTTCAGAACTAGCTGTCGAACCCCATTGAAAGCAAAAATCTCAGATCATTTCACTCAATTCTATGTATTGTAAAAAAGTTCCAAACTACTGTACACATGTCCTTAACAGTACAAATGTATATAGTACTTTCCCATTTTAACTTTAAATACAGTACATTTTATGAAACTATGAACTTAATAGTAGTCTACTGTTATTGCTCGGCAGAACACCAAGCGAGTATGATAGAGTTCTGCATGTAAAGGTATCGGATCAAGCACGTAGCCGCTTAGGAAACATTTTTGTTTTCTCTTGGTTTGAGATAGACATCACAAAAAATTCAAGCATTTTCAAGCACTTCACAAAAAATCCAAGCATTTTAACAACCTTGAAAACACTGAATTGAAATTCAAGCATTTTCAAGGAATTCAAGCACCCGTGGGAACCCTGTGTATAATACAGACAGCAAGGAAAAAGGCAGAGACAGTGAACAATGAAACTGTGACTGTGTAAACTGTGGTTAACATTTTTTATGCATTGCATTTCAAAATAAAATAAATAGGTCCAAGGTACATTTTTGGTTCTCTTATAGGGAGCTATAAGTCATAATGATATTGCCCCTTATTATATTATTGTTATGTTCACTAATAATATGGGGTTAACTATATGCATCTTTTTACAGATCAGATGTGGCCAAAAAGAGCAGTTTACCTGAGTTGTGGGGCACTGTAGGTTGATGAGTATAGCAGGGTTGGCACATTTCAAGATGTTGAAATAGAACAGGACGGGCTTCTCTCTGCAACAACATTAAGCAGGATACTTGTACAATACACATGTATTTGTCCAAATCAGCTCCACTATCCACTATTCACACCCTTGTTATTTAATCTGAAGTTACATTACATTTCTGAACAATTCTAAAAGGTTTGGACGATAAATGAAATTTGATAAATGTGAGATTCTCAAGTTTGTGGACCTTTTGGATCAAGTTCAAACACTTCATCCTCTCAAACCCACATAGATGTGCTTGAATGACAGCTCCTTCTCCATCATCAAATCCTCATTGGTACATATAATCATAGCTCAGCATTAACCTGAGCAGAGGTTTAGTGACAGAGTCAATACAAAAAATACTTGTTATGTTCTGTGTGGTTAAATAAGACCTCTGATATTGTGGAAACACATCATTTTAAGAGGTTAGCATCTGCTTTTTATTATGGATCCTTACATAAATGGCAAATGAGTGTAGGTAATAATAATAATAATGGATTTAATTTGTAGAGCACACTCTAAGATACAGTGAATGAGATGAATACAAAACAAGTGAAATTACAGATTTCTGCAGCTGTCTGGGATAAAAACAGCCTAATCATGTGATTTCTCTCTCTGTGTTCCCATTATAACAGTGGGGAGCCAATGCTGTGTAGTTTCATTTTTAGAGGCTACAATGAGCACAACAGTGTCATGCACAGCTGCGCGCCACCTGTTTTGTGTGGAGATTTTAAGTAGATGTGTGTGGGAGCAATAAAGTTTAATAATACAAATTGGACTAAAATTACCTTTGCTAAAACTACAGACTTTTTTGAATTAATCTAAAACATATTGTACTGGTTTCCAACACAGTTCTGTGTAGTTTTTTTACACATACAGGCATGCCTGCATAGCAGAGTGATGTGACAAAAATAGACCATCCATAAAAAACTAAAGAGGAGCACTCTACACTTCAGGTTATGCTTAGTGACCTGACTTGTAGAGAATTGATGGTTACATGAAGTGTAGAGTATTGATAGTGACTCACGCATTGGAAGTTTCTTTCTGACCACAGAACCGTCCGTAGCTGTCTGTTGGATGGAGCACCTTCCTGGGATCTCCATGTAACCAAGCTGCGCACGCACGCGCACACGCACGCGCACGCGCACACGCACACGCACACACACACACACACACACAGACACACACACACACACACACCTTAGAAATCTGTCATCCTACAGAATGCTGAAAGTGTAAATAAGTTTAGTCTGTTAGTAACACTTAGGTTAGCAGTTTTTTAAAATTGTAATAGTAGAGGTTAAGACAGAATTTCTATAGAGATACAATGTCAGTATATTTTACATAATTTTGAGAAATATCAATTTGAGAAATTGAATTATTTATCTTTTATAAAATTCCCCTTTTTTTAGTCAACAAAATTAGTCAAACTCACATTAAGAGGCTCAAATAAAATAAAAATAAAAAGGAGACAATGATAGTGTCAATTTTCATTGTATTTGATATTTTTAAATCTAAAATATTTTCACTGATAATCAAAATACATTGGGTAATTCAACAACTGTTATTTCAGGTCCATATTGCCCTTTGGATTATATATTTGATTTCAGATATATAAATATACAAACTTAAAAATGCATTTGAATTTAAACAAAACAACAGAGAACACAATCAGTGCAACCTACAAAATGAACAGAGAGGAAATCCATTAATGCTGAACTGTAGCAAACAATAGTCTGCAGTGTTTGCACTAAAATATATAAATTATTTCTAATAAGCTTCTTCTTTGGTCATGCAGAATCAATACCAACATCAATCTTTCTTCTAAAATGACCTGTAAGTGTTTAAATAACATTTCGTGACAGAGAAATATCGGATCTTAAAGCAGAAGGGGGGAAAATGTGTTTCTGATGATGGAGGCATGAGACAACAAGCGAGCAGCCAAGTACAAGCTGCAGACGAGAGGGAGGTGATGTCATCAGGGATGATGTCATCGATGTTTGGTAGTAGAAGGGCTTGAGTGTGTGTGTGTGTGTGTGTGTGTGTGTGTGGACTCACCCACTATCCCCAGGGTAACATATGAGAAGATGACCATGATGAAGATCAAGCAACAGAAGACATCGGTGCAGCTCCTGCAGTGACAGACAGATAAAAACATTCAGCACCAGCTGGAGGTGCTGTGTGTTCTCTTTGTTTAGCACCTGCAATTGTAGCCATTTATCGGCAAGAAATATTTCTCAGTAAGAGGAGTCCACTCCTCAGTAAGAAGAGTAGAAATCTCTGATTTTAGTCTCACCTTGTCATTTCCCTTCTTTTGCTGTACCATTTGTTTTTTTATTTGACAATTAAAAGACTCCTCATTATTTACTCCTCATTCTTCCTCTCTGCATTTGGGTCCTCCACAATAGTTTTTTTTTCGGAAAAAAACATTCATAAAGTATCCTGAATTGCAGATGTTTGCACACCATTTAAAACTTGTTCCAGTTTAAATATTGTTGGGTGCAGAAACCCTAAAAACATCTATCAGATAAATACATATGCCATGAGCTATTGTCTACAATCAGAGTTCCTTCAACTAAACAGGACAGATCCACAATCATTGGACACCTGCATACACCTTTTGTACTGTAATGTACAGAGCCAAAGACACCAACCAAAAGGATGAGACTACTGTCGATATATTGATTTTTATGGACCTGATTGAATATTGTTCAAAGTTGATATTGTATTTAACTTCTGTGTGTATTTCTGAGGACAGATTTTTTATAAATCACATAAAGAAATCATTTTTTAGGGGTGACTGTGTGGAAGAGATTTGTTTTTTACCATAAAATCATGTTATTTTAAATAAATAGTTCACTGATATTTATATATTAAACTGTGAAAAAAAACACAACCAAAACCCAAAAATTGTTATAGTTTATTAAGGTTAAATAAAGGGACTCAAGACAAAAGCTATATTGGTAAAATAGAAACAGCACAATTTTACCTAAACATTTTATTGTATGTTAATTTAGTGAATCAACATAAAATAGAACTACCCTGATTAGACTTTGGATAGGTGGGCTACAAATATTTAAAAAAAAGGCTCAGAGTGGTAGACTTACCTTCTTCTGACTGGGCCACTGAAGGAAGGATCAAACTTGTGTGGTTCACCTGAAAATGACAAAAAAGAGAAAAAAAGTTTAATAGAGTAGATCAGAACCTGATGTATAAGGAAGAGACACATCTGTGGCAGGTAACCAATATGAGCCAGTATAAGGAAAGGCCCATAAGTACAGTGCTCCATAAAATGTGCCATAACTCTAGTAACCTGAAACTAAGGAATGATGTCTTTTTATAAATTGAAGGTAAAAGTTAAAATGCAGCATAAACATCTTTTCGGGACCTGAGCACACCTTCATGATGTGACATCCTGTCTGTGCGCCAGGCAGAGTGGACGTTTTACGGCTGAAAGTGTCAACGAGAGTCAGGAATAAATAACCGGGCATGTTTCTCCTCCCGCTCTCCTTCACGCACATTGAGCTGCTTCAGCATGGAGATATGGAAACGAGACAATGCTTGTCAAGATTTAAACCTTCAAATTTTCCATATTCATGCACACACGCGCAAGGACACACACGCATCATGAAAGATAAAATACACCCGCTTACATCTCTTCGGGCTAACAGGAAATATTTACTGGATCCTCTTTTATCCTCCTGCTTCCTGTCAGCTGTCAAAGTCTCTCATGTGAAGTCCCACCAGTCTCAGTGAAGGACTTCCTGTTTGACCTGAGCAGAACCTGCTTCATGCACATTTAGAGTACTTATGTAGTAAGTAGTAGAATGTAGTTAAATTAAAAATATAAATATATAGAAATGTATAGACACATACATAGACATTCAAATCCACTTTCTTCTCTGCATTTACTGACATTTATGTCTATGTATCAAATCCACGTTTCACACTCCCGCTGAGAGGCCATAGACAGGACTCAGCATGAATGTATTCTATACACACAGTGTTTGGTAAATGATTTCTCTGTTGTAACAATGCTTCTTGGTGAATTTGGTAAATTTTACATGAGTGTTCAACCCACATACTCAGATGTACTGCTCATCTCACAAACACATGGTCCTGACAATTGGGGCCATTTAAAAGGGAAATAAACAGACTTTCTAATGGTATTACAAGATGCATTGTTACAACAGAGAAATAAACTACCAAAAACACATTAGAACACTTTTTTTCTCAATTTTTATACATATCTGTACAGTATACTATATGTGTATATTTTGTCTTTTTGTGTATGTAAATATGTTGTTTTCCTATTTATGTGAAATGTAAATAGATGTTGATTGGGCACGCAGCGGGCAGCTTCTATCGAACAAATAGCTGAGTATGTAGAGAGGCATCAGTGACAGACCTGAGGTCAGCTGATGGTATTAGTGAACAGTAATACTCAGCTAATCTTTATCCTGCTGCTGACAGGATAGACTCAGTCTATTCTACAGTACAGAGCACAGACACATTTGTTGTCTTTGTTGTTGTTGTTTTTTTTTTACTCTTCTTCCCTACTGTAGCTATTCAGAACAAACACACTACATCCTCTGAGAAAGTCAACCGACTTCAGCATCAGGACCAAACACTTGAAGTGAAGGAAGTTGCTTTTTACTTCTGTCTTTTTGTCTTTGTAGAAAACCATTTTAGGTTTCTGAGGACAGTGTTAGCAACATGACGTCTATTTGCACTGACTTTGCCCTTAAAGGTGTACTGCACCAACATAGAGTACGATGGCTCTATGATTTTTTATTTGAGATAATCAACATAAACACACACAACAATACACACAGAAGTTAAATACAATATCACAAATCTCAAGTTTTGTCAAAGTGCTACAGCACCCAACAGCCTCATCCCTTCACCTCTGCTCAAACACACTACACAAATGATACATTTCATTGAGACTTTTGCTGTAACCACTAACGTACATTTATACTAAAGAAAATTATTAATTGCTATTGTTGCAAAACACGGTGCAACAATGTCAACAATTATACAAACAAAGCTTATTATCATTATTATTATTAGGTCAACCCAACATGACTTCTTCCTACAGTCAGCTTATCACGCTAAGAGATGCACATTTACACCTACACCTAATTTGTGCTTATTGATCTCATCAAATTAGCTCATCAAGAAACCAACAATCCTTTATGATCACAGAGCAAAAAATCTGATGTTAAGTTAACCTAAAAGCAAAAAATAAGAGAAGCTATTGAAGGCTGTTACAGATATTACAAATTAATATATTGTATACAATATATGATGTACAAACTTAAGTAACGCATAAATAAGCAGCTGTTACTGCTGGTCCGGACTCACCGTACATGCGGCCGGCTGCCTCGCTCCTAACGGCGGCCGAGCCGCTGGACGCGTACCGGTGAGGAGACATGCTGTACGGTTCTCCTCCTGCTGCTGGACTCAGAGGATGAATGGAGAGCAGCACACGGCGTAGTAGCGTAGAGATAGCTCCTCCCTCCGTTCTGACGTCACACCTGCTCCCACACCAATTACGCTGAACCCAAGTGTTCCAGATCGTCGCTGACAGCGCCATCATTTGCGCATCCTCCGTCTGAAGATCAGTACATTTACACACACACACCAGTGGCGGGCCGTGTATTTCACACCAAGGCCTTCAATAGTTCTCCGTTTGAATCAATCCAACCCTCAATTATTACTTAATCGGTATAAAACTTCTACTGCAGGTACAGCTGTGTCACACAAAAAGTATCAAAATAACCTGATAAAATTGCCATATTATTTAAGATAAGAAAAAAAAAGATAAAATTTTATTGATCCCACAACGGGGAAATTTGTGTGTTACTGCAGCGTTACAGATAAGAAAAGAAAATAATGTTGAAGAAGATAAAAAAAACTATTAAAAAAAACAAAATAAAAAACACGCAACACAATGTACAAATTCGCAGAATTTGTTGATCCGCATACACAGT
Source organism: Eupleurogrammus muticus (assembly GCA_036785175.1). Lineage (NCBI taxonomy): Eukaryota > Metazoa > Chordata > Actinopteri > Scombriformes > Trichiuridae > Eupleurogrammus > Eupleurogrammus muticus. The sequence continues at coordinate 12,156,143 of JAYKQN010000014.1, read as the reverse complement.
ATGCATTATCGGCATAGAATGGAGAGAAAATGCTAATAAATAGTAAGAAAAAAGTATGCATAAGCAAGGCATATATACATACATACATGCACGTACATACCTACATACATACACATACACAAATATTTGCATATATATATATATATATATATATATATATATATATATATATATATATAGACATACATATCCACGCACATACCCACATGTACACATACATAGCTAATGCACACTTAAGGTGCGGGGTGTGTGTGAAGAGAAAAAGTGACCAGTGAAAAAGTGACAGAGTGACTACAGTGAGGGTTATTTGTATGTGTTGTTATAAAGTCTTAATACTTATTTAGGAATATAGCAGCATTTTACTCACCCAAAATCCTGATTATATGTAAACAAAATCCATCCTCCTTTCTTTCCTCAAGATTTGAATTACTCTGCTGTACAGATTGTCCGTGCGTTTCAGTTCCATCAAGAAGTCATTTTCTATCGCCATTGACGCTAATGCTGAAAGCCCTGTCGTATTTCTGGCATAAGTTTTAATTCGCTTTAGCCTGAGAATGTCCGTTGGTCACCGCCAAATACACAAACAACACATTCACAAACACTCATTCATTCTCATTCAGATTTTTTTCTGCTGAAAGAAGTTGTTGTTGAACTTGTCCTTCCACTCCGTACTACTTATGTCTTGTCTTGGGGTACTCATGTCTTGTCCTGTCATACATGTTTGTTTGTTTCTAGTTTTTTAGCACTTTACCGTCGTTGTTGTACCGTAGTTTAGGATTGTCTCGTCTTGCGCACCTGCACTTTGATGTTGTTGTACATGTAAACGCATAGGAATGATAGTGAGAAACGCAATTTCGATTCCTTTGTATGTCAAGTACATGTGAAGAAATTGACAATAAAATTGACTTTGACTTTGACTTGACTTTGACTCAGGGACATCAGTTCGAGATTTTCCTGCAAAATCATCCGTGGCTACATCACAGTCAGTTCTGTTCTGTTCTTAGCCGAGGCAGATCGAAAATATTCCGTGGCTCTATGATAAAATGGAAAAGGCTGCATGCGGGAAATTCTGGGGGTCGAGGAGAGTGACAAAGATCCGTTTTTCGTGTTCTTGAAATTTGGTCTGTGTTTGGCAAAAAATAATGTCCAGAATCCTGCCGTGGGGTTGGTGGTAGTGCGCGCGAGGATCTTGAGCTAGAGCGCCCGTGGTGCGTTCACAAGCCCCGTAGATTTCCTCGTATCGGATCCTCTCTCGTTCAACGGTGTCACAAAACTTCTTTACCCTTGCCAGACAGAATAGTACATGCCTTTTCCTGTAGTATTTAAGAGACAACATATGAGTACTCAAAAATGCCATTAAATGTGAGTTAATTGGACTGAAATTGGCGGACAAATCCTTTCCCGGTTGTGACAGGCTAGCTTGCTAGCTTGCGAAGTTGCCCGACCTTGCGTAACAATGTCCAGCTTTCTTCAAAAGTCCGTCTTGAAATGGCTTTGACAGTAAATCTGCAACCAATTCCATTTTCTTCCTCTTTCAGCCATTGTGGATTGACAAAAAAGGTAGTAAATAACCATAACAATATCTTATAGATGCAGTTTTCTAGCTCTGACTAGTTCACTCTCTGACTGTCCAATCAGAGCGCGTGTATACGATGACGTTTCCGTACGCCTGCTAGAGCGCCTTGGTGTTGCGAACTCAAAATCTGATTGGTCGAAGCAACAGTTTGATCGACATTTATTATTATATATTATTTTTTGCTACAGGGCCCGCAGAACTGATTGTGAAGGCCTCCGGGCAGAATTCTTTGACCCAACAACAAATAGTGGCTCAAGTATGATTGGTTAAATGCTTAACTATGAAAATACACGTTTGGAAGCAGCACAACCAGGGGGCTAGCAATAAAAGGAAGGGGACAGGTCATTTGAAACTATTTAATACATATTCATGGGCAAAATATGATTGGCATCAGTCTTTGATTCAGATATTTTTAGGCCAGCAGAGAAGGCCTTGCAGACCTTGACAGCCCACCACTGTTAGACCCATAGTATGCCTCATGCACTTTCTTCTATCATATTTCATTCTATCTACCTCATATTTATTAGGACAGTCTGTGCAATCTGTGAAATCACACCACTAGCCACAGAGCTCTGGTAAAAGTCACTTTTGTTTACAACTGTGTTTTTAACTCATGTATAACATGATTGAGTGTGTGGGTGAGGATGTATGTATATTGTATGTATAATGTATGTGTGGGTGAGGATGAGGACGTGAGTGAGTGTGTGTGTGTGTGCGTGTATGTAAGATAAAGTGTGTATGCAGGTATGTTTGTGTATAGACACGTGTGTGTTTGAATCTGTACAGTGTATTTAGGCACTTTTTTTCTTTTTTTTATCACCAATTGCTCCCGGTGGAACGCTGTCTCGTCTCACTATATACTGTGTATATGGCTGTAACGACAATAAAAACCTTGAACCTTGAACCTTGAACCTATAGATATTTGACTGTATATATGACAGGAGACAGTATATAAATCCTACCCTATGTTTGAACAAGAGAGATATCAAATTTTAGAAATCAAGTAATTGTTAACATCATAGACTTACAGCATTTCTGCAGTAATCAACCTAAATTTTGAAATATGATCCAAACATTTCCTACAAGTGCCACTATTTTTCTGGTTAATAGACCATTGTATCAACAACAGTTATCAAACTAAATTATAAAGTCATGTGTAAACAGTGATTTCCCCCCTCACTTTATCTTCATTTGAGTTTTAAAGCAGGGGAAAGTTTGTAGTGAGCACAGGTCCTGCTTAAGTAGTCAATTTTTGTCTACTCCAAGAATCAAGCTGGTGTTATATAAAAGAAAGTTGCAGCATCATTTGGGGTAATCCCCAGTGAAGAGTTCTAGGAAATGAGGAATATCAGACACAGACCCCCCCCAGCACTTAGGAACCATCAGTCGTCTTTTACACATTTGCAGACGAGTCTTACAGGATGATGTGACACATGGCTCTCAGCCCAGATGATCAGGCCTGTCTCGCTGGTGTCAACAGAACCTGCACTGGAACCTGAACATGCGGAGGAATGTTATAGTCAGCGGTAAGTCCAGATTCTACAGATTCTACCTAATGAAGCTGAATCATAGGGCGAAAGTCTAAAGAAGACAGGGAAGAACACTGCTGATTGCTGTACTGACAGTGTAACAGCTTCTGGTGGAGGCAGCGTGATGGAGTGGGGCAGCGTCTCTATTAAGTGGAAAAATGTGATTATCATGATCAATCTTGTTTTCAGGCAGATAGCCAGATGAGATTCTGCAACTAGTAATGATCCCATATCTCCACTATCACCATTCCTGTGAGAGAATGATATCCTCTGATAACAATGCTCACCCCCACAGAGCAGAACAAACCTCCAGATTACCTCCAGAATCTGGGAAAGGGACAATGTAACGGCCTGTACCTGTACTGACCTGAACACAACTCAGCAGTTCTGGGATCAGCAGAGAGGGACCACCATGACGAGGAAGAGCCGGGTTGTGATTGGTTCTTTCACGCTACTGTTTGTTTCATTAATATTTTGTAAAATACACAACATGTCTTGTTTCTTTCTTGTTACTGACAGACATCAATCATCCGAGCAGTATAGTCAGTAGCAAAATCCTCAAATTTGGTTTTTATGTTTTAATGTAAAATCCCTACATTTTAACATGTTTGATAGATCATATTATATTTGAACACAGTATGATTTAATATTTGATTAAAATAATTCCAATAATAAACTTATGGTTTATAAACAATTTTAATGTTTAAATTCTGACTGTGAGAACATTCCATCCAAACATAGTTTTACATAAATGTGAAAAAGACAGGATTTCACATGGTTCACTGTATATAGATATAACACAATCACAGTTTTAAATAAACTGTTTATTTTAGATTGGCTGCATGTCACTGCTGATAATTTCTTTTTTCAGAACACTTTGAATTAATTCATTTTAAATACTCTTTACCCCATAAGAAATAGATTCATTAAACACACAGTTGCTAACCTCCTTCCCTAGATGAGTTCTAGAGCTGGTTCAGTAGCATTAAGCGGTTCCAAATTTTATTTTTTTTTTACTGATAAACCACTATCAAAACAGGTTAGTTGAAAAACTGGATGTCTCCCTTTGGCTTCCCTCTGCTTAAAAACAAAATCTGAATAATAATTATTATCATTATTATTCCTGTCCCGGACAATGATCTTTTTTAATGAGTGGTGTCTTACCTGCTCTTTGTTTTACAGAAAAGATATAAATATAAAAAAAAAAACAGACATTTAATTGTATGAAGTGCATAAATGATATGACATTTATCTGAATGGATCAGATCTTAAATGTTATCATAATAATCATGATAGTTATTATGACCATAATCATAATTATTATGGTTATTATTCCTGACCAGACAATGACCTTTTGATGAGTGGTGCTCTACCTTTTACAGAAACACATACATACATATAAAAACAGACATTTTATTGTGTGATGTGCAAAAATGATCTGACATTTACATGAATGGACCAGATCTTAAAAATTACCATAATAATCACAAAATTGAGCATAATCATAATTATTATGATTATTACTCGTGTCCCAGACAATGACCTTAAGATGGGTGTCGTACCATAAGTGTTCACAAGATGGCAGTAGCAGAACAGCCAAACAGTAATTTGCTGTTCTCAAAGGAGTGATATATTGATATGGTCTGATGTACTGATCTATTCTGACAGAGTTTTCACAATGTATTAATTCATTTACTCAGACTTTAGAGATTCTGACGAGTTATAATTATAGTATAATATCTCAGTGAAGGTAAAAAAAGTTTCACTGATCATAGGTAATTGTGCTGCATTTCAACTATAGTATGTTATTTTTTAAATTAATAATAATAATTTTTATAATAATATTCTTGCTGCATTAAAAAACAGGCGTACATGTTACATATGTTTCTGATTTCATACGAGTGAACCATATAATAAAATAAGTAGCAAGTGTCAGCACACAGATCAACGTGCATCAGTTACATATTTGTTTTGGTACTGACTCAGTTCCACAGAGATAGTTCCTCTTGTGTTTGAGTGAGTCAAAGATGACGAGAGAAAACAAGCGTTGCTGCATTCTGACTGGAACCTGAGATCCTCTGTTGTTCTTGACCTTGTACAAAGCTGCGAGGATGCAGGTCAAATCAAAGTTTTCCCTTTTTTTGTGCTGCAAAGATGGTCCATGAGATGGCAGTAGTAAGCTACTGAAGAGCCGCCAGCAGGGACCAGTATGTATGTATGGATGTTCTTCAAGGCCACGCTGCGAGGAACACCCGGGCCACGCCATGAGGAAAATACAGGCCATGCCAAGAGGAACACCACGGACCACACGGTGAGGTCAGAATTGTTTTTGTGCAGGAGCTCTAGAGATAATATTTGCTATGTGTGTGTGTTTTTTTTGCTGCACTTAACATCAGAATGAAAGTGAGGTCGTTCAATTATAGATGATAATTATCTCTCCTCCCTCCAGCTGCTCATGCAGCTCTCAGCTGTGAATGGGTTCGTTGTGTCCTGTTGGGAACGGAACAGCATTTTACTTCAATTAGAGGAACAAAAACAAGACGAGTCCTCTGACGAAGCCCAGCAGAGGACTCCGATCGTACTCTATGATTCATGCTGAGATGTCAGTGCTGGTTTGAGTGTAGGTTGTGTCAGGATTATCCTGCAATAGGTAGTTCTGATTCCCATCTTCTCTCTGTTTGATCATCCCTGAAGGGAGCCTCAGCTGTTCTGTGAGCCTGTGGACTGTCTCTGATGTCAGCACCTCTAACTTTCTTCATGCAGGACCCACCGAGTCTGTGGATTGGTTGGATTGATAAAACAGCAGAATGGGAGAGAGGATGTGTACAAGCTCTTCATCTTTCGCCTCCATCATCTTCAGGGTTTTGTTCTGCATCTGTCACTGCTTTCATGTTGTTTTCACACCAAGTCAAATCAAGTCACTTTTATTTGTATAACCCAAAATCTCAAATCACAGAGTTGCCTCAATGGGCTTCACAGTTTTTACAACAGAAATACAACACCTTCTGTCATTAGACTATCACATCATTCTAAGGAAAAACTACCTAAAAAACCCTTTAATGGGGAAAAAGGAGGGGAAAAAAAACAGGAAGAGTAACAAGTATGACATTAATTAACAGAAATAAGAAGAATAACAAAAATATATTTCCAAAAGACACTTAAATAAATGTAGCTTTAACCCCTATGTTTATCACACACACACACACACACACACACACACACACACACACACACACACACATACATAGAGTGAGAGTTAATAAGGATGGCTTTACTTAAAATGTAAAATAAAGTATGTTTTCCAAAATAAAGTATAGATGATAATCACATTATAAAATCCCACGTAACAAATTCAAGTAATCTGAAACACAAACAACTTGGGTAGATGAGCTTCCAGAAAGAGTAGAAATAATGAATTTTCACACAGCCAACACATTCATTTCAGAGTGTTTCATCATTTAGAAGCAATCATCATCATCATCACCATCATCATCATTTCAGTTGTACTCAATCTCTGTGTGTGATTCTAGAACAAAAACAAATTTTCTTCCATTTTATACTTCATTTACCTCCCAGAACATACACGCACTTTTGACTAAATCAAAACAGTATTCACTTTGTCTTTAACAAAGTTTCTGCTTCCTCAGCTACTGTGTGAAGTGAGCTGTGCACATATGTGCTATATACTTTAATATATTGTGAATACTCATAATTCGCCATCAGGGGTGCATAAAACTGTTAAACAGAGCTTTAACACATGTAGTTTAGCCCAGTTTATCTACATGTGTTAAAGCTTTCCAGCTGTTTTAATTAATTCTCTACCCATGTAACCATGGCAACATTAAAGGCCAAGACTGTCAAATCTACATGTTATCAATGTACAAAGTGTGAGGAGGAAAAGAGACCGGCAGGCATGATATAACAAGTTCGGGGCAGATAAGCAGGAAACACATGGCAATCAAAGACTGAGCTCATGCCACGACTCAACACGCAGAGAAGGAATGAGATGACAGAGCAGGTGAGAGGAGGATGGGCAGCAGGGTAATAAAGGGAACCATGGAGGACACCAGAAGAAAAACACATCAGAACAACTAAAACCCACAAACAACAGAAACCAGACTGGACAGACGCATCAGACAATCAGCTGCTGCAGCAGGAGTTGCTACTTCTACACTGATGAGGATTTCTTTGTTCCTTTTTATCACTTCTGTTTGGAGAAAGCAATGGTTTAGAAGAGAGAGATGCAGCAGAGGAAAGAGACAATGATGTTTGGTAGCTTTTTCTTTTTATTTGGACTGATCAGCTTGTTAAACATCTATGATTACAAATCAAGTTCTATTTTAGGAGACTACAAAATCCTCCATAGGAGTTTAAACAGAGCACATCCAGACTGTGAGCTGAACCCTCTACCCCCCCTACACCCCTTCCTACGCCATCATTCAGTCGCCAAAACCATTGAGCCGGGGCTTATCTCTGGGGACAAGTTGGAGCAGCCTGGTGTACAACACGCAATTTGGTACCGAACAAAAAAAGACCAAGGAGCTGATCATTGATCACAGGACACCAGGAAGTTTTAAAAGCCTTCAAGCTCTGTCCATCTGTGGCTCGAATCATTCAGTCATTGTCTAAAAACAGTACAATTTGTTTGTGTTATTTGTGCTTCAGAATATTTACAGACATAATTTAATATTTTATTGTTCCTTGAACCTTATAGATTTCTTCTTCAGTATCATTGTGCTTTCACAACAATAATAAAGGTCAAAGGTCTCATGAAGGAAAACAGGTCAAGTTCCGTTCAGGAAAAAAACCCTTTGGTCAGGCAGTGCTTTCCTATCCAGTGTCGCAGACCTGGAACATGTAACCACAAATTTGACAACTAGGGTCTCACTTTTGATCATGGTTATGGATAATCAAGTCTGCAGGTGTTATGTATGTTTTACCAGAGTGAGTTATTCTGCTCTCAGGTGCTTTGATTGTAATGACTCATAACATTGGCATTCTGTTGTTCATAGATTGCATGATTGCTTTTGGTGCTGTTTTGTAAACTGTTCTACATACTATTATTGTACAGCATGAATTCTGCTTTTTTACTGTCTATGAAATTGAATGGTTATGATGATTTGATTTTATAACTTATAACTATAATTGATATGCATTGTCCTTCAAATACTTTGTAAGGAATTAATGACTCCTGTTCCAGGTATTATTCAGGCCCTCAGGCTCTACCAGGAAGACTGAATCAGGGCTTCTGACAAACTGCCTGAAATATGCACAAAAACTTAAATGTTCTGTTGTATGGTTTGTAAATGATCATGATGCATCAGCAGGTTAATTAAAAAGGCGCTGTGTGTTAGGGTGCTGGGTGGGTCTTTACCTCCTCGTCGATATCTATAATATTGATAGTAAATGGGGACACATTCTGTCCATCACAAGATCTTATTTTACATAAGGATGCAGTGTTGGCTCACAGTTACTTCACTGTTAATAACGTGGATATTTGGATGGAGTTATTGATTCGATTGATCCCCTCCCATCCAGCTGCTGCACTAGTTGCATTCTATTCATTCTCCGGGACAAAGAGGAACCAGGTTTCAGAGACTAATTGAACATAAACCTCAGAGAAACTGTAAGGTGACTTAATGAATGTGAAGCATATATAATCTATTATCTCCCCTGTCTCCTTCACTGCAGGAACAAACGATAAAAAACAATGATCGATCTATACATTTAGTTCCAGTAACTGCATGAGACAAATCTTCCCTGAAAGCAAATTCCTTCCATCTTCAGTTTCAGCACTTTCTAACAGTCCTTTTTTTACAGTCTTGATCTCTCTTCTAGTCGTAGCTCTCAACCTTTTATACTACTTTATTGCAGGTTCTTTGTTGGGCTATGTCTCTATTCGAGTGTTTTACACAAACTTTTTTCCAGCAAGGGACACTTTTTGTTACTTTAGGGGTTTTCATTTAAATGTATTGCTCGTAATCATTACACACAGACTACCATTATGCTCATCTATTGTTTTCTTCTCCTTTTACACCATCATTATCACACACATTTCTCTCAGTCTGCTTTATCAAGGACCCCGATAAAACCTGTTCTTTAAGCTTTAGCAACTTACAATAGCATAGGAAAGTGATTGCTACCTAAAGTGTTGCCGTCCATGAAATCACATTCTCCAACTTCAAGCTGTTAAATGAACATTATTAAAATAGAGTTGATTCTTTGAGAAGAATAAGACATATTTAGCAGAATGACTCTAGCCTATGCCAGTTTAGATGTTGCCATGGAGTAATCATGACACAAAGCAACAGGCTTGTATTGGGAACAAGAATGACCTGTGCCCGACAATCATTAAAGCCATCTAACTTTTCTGAACACCTAAACAACTGAGCAAATTCAAGATTTATCACAGTTATAAAACAAGGTCAAACTTACATCGTAAATAAGGCTGACGACACATCTTCCTTCAGTCACTTATCTGTTTGAGTGTCATAAAAGGAAGATACACCAGCATCTGTTCTGTCTGTGCAACCTGGCCAGCTTTTAACATTGATAGGACCATCATGACAGTCTTGTATCATACGTTTATTAAATCGTTTTTGTTCTTTGCACTGGTGTCATGGTTTAGGAACTGAAAGAAAGGAACGCTCTGAACACAATTATTAAATGGTCTGGTCATCTGATTAGGGAGCCACAGCTGGTGTCTTGGAGCTTCTTAGCCCCAACCTCCTGCCGCTCACACCTGCTTTCCTATCTGCTCTCTCCTATTTTCCCCTCAGTATTTATACCAGTCAGTTCACCCCTGGGTGTTTGCCAGATCATTAGTCCTCATGCTTGCTTTGTAGCCCACCTGGTCCTTTGTATTGCCTCCTGGTTTTATGATCTGTGGCTACTTTACCAGATTGTGATTTTGACTGACTGTACTCCTTTCCACTGGAGAGACTCAGTAAAGTTTTCAGTTTTTTTTTTTTTTTTACTTTATTCCTGCCTCTGCCTTGTGACTCTGCATGTGGATCCTTGCAGTTACAGTGGTGACCCAACTCCGTTTTAATGGATGACTCCCGTTCTTTCACTAGTGAGTTTCAGCTGTTGTCAGACAACCCAGTGCAGATACAGTTATGTTCTTTTATAAATAAGTCTCGCTTTAACACTTATTTATTCACTTCTATCTATTCAAGGTCTACTTGGGCTCTAATTTTAAATCCCTTAGGAAAGTTTCTGCAATTAACCTCATGCCCACAAAGTAGACAGTCTTAAACACACGTTCCTTCTTCCTATGGTAAAAAAGTCATTCTACATCTAAATAATATTTAATTAAAGAATATACAGAATCAAACTTCAACCACACACACTTAAACTATGTCTCCTAGATACACAATAGCTCTGGTTTGTTCTTAAAAGCATTGTGGAAGGTAATCCTGGGCTAGGCCTGGTAATCCCCGGGAGTCTTTCCTTCCCATTCCTCCTGCTGCTGTGAGACTCTATAACAAACACTGCTAAAACCAAATATATGGTATGGCTATCCTATAATGTATTCTATATTATATATATATTTTTATATTCGGTATGCAATCTTTCTTTTCTTGCATTTCTCTGTCATTTGACCTGACCTAACCTAAGTCATACACATTTTATTTCCCAAAAGCCAACCCACCATGAGATCCTGTGTCCAAATGGCCAGTTGTCTTGAGGCTATCTGACCTTTAACCCTTCATCTGGGTTTTTCTGCCATTTTCCCAAGACAATATAGACCCACACACACCACATCTCACAAGATCTTTTCCACCAGATCACATTTTAGACACAGCAAAACATGTGTGCTTGACCTTTTCTATGATATTGTAAATTTTCATGAGCACATGACTGGGGGATGTAAGACATAAAATACCTATTCACCATCATAATTATCCTTATATACTTAAATCTCTCTCTCTTTAGTAAGCCACTGTTGACTGTCACATTTTTTTCCCTCTCTACTAGTCTTGCCCTAGTTTTCCTTTTAAACTTCATCCTCATTAGTGCGTGTAACTGCTCTGGGTCATACAACCTCCTCCAGGAACCTCTCAGCTGCATTAATCACTACTCTAATCATACCTGACCTCCTAGTTTGTTTCTTGGCTGCCCCCCAGCTCTTACTTTCTCAACCTCTGCTGCTACAACATGGTTCGTGAATCCCTTGAAGGATATCAGATGGTTGACCCTGCAATTACAACACTTTGCTTCCCCATTCAGTGTACTCATAGTCATCCCCACATCTCCTACCTCCTCTGCCTGCTGCTGCTGTACACATAGAGCACTGCAAGCACAATGGATGGATCGTGGGGAATGATCGTATCCCGTCCTTTGAAAGCGCATGAAACCAAGATATACTCTGGTTGACATTTTCTTAGTTTTTTTGCTTACATGTCAGTAACTGTCAAGAACTTAACACAGGATAAGTAGGACTCGAATGCACAACTCAAACTGGTTAAAATCAGTAAAACCAGGCAGAGGTGTCCAAGAAGTGAGACAACAAAGGCAGTATCAAAAAACAAGCGAGAAACCGGTGACTAGGAAACAAAAGGCTGAAACATGAGCTGAGTGTATTGTCGAGCTGGTGATCAGACAATAACAAAGAGGGAATATATATACAGGACTAATGGCATATAGAGTGATTACGCACAGGCAGGTGTGGGAGACACAATCAGGGATCAGGTGCTTGCAGACGAGGAGGGGGCAGGGTAGACATGAACCTCTAATACAGAGGGGCAGAGTTATTAGAAAATGTCACTGGAAGACATGAAACATGATGGAGAAAAAAATGCTCAACAGACACTGAAACATAAAAAGCAACACGCTGTACCTGCTCCCTGTAGCTTTGCACTAAGTCTGCTTCACTGATTGAAGACAGGCAGTGGATGGAAGAAACCGAAAAAAACAGACAGAACAGTGACAGATCACACACACACACACACACACACACACTCGGAAATGAGTGAACCCTTTTTAAACAAATTAAACTATATTATTATCCATCCATCCATCCATCCATTTTCTATCCCGCTTATTCCTTTTCAGGGTCGCAGGGGTCTGCTGGAGCCTATCCCAGCGCATTTTATGGCGAGAGGCAGGGATACACCCCAGATGGTCGCCAGCCAATCGTGGGGCACACACACCATTCACACACACACTCACACCTATGGGCAATTTAGATTTGCCAATTAACCTGAGCATGTTTTGTGGGAGGAAACCGGAGTACCCGGTGAAAACCCACGCAGACACGGGGAGAACATGCAAACTCCACACAGAAAGGTCCCAGACCCAGGCCCCCAAGGCGGTCTTGAACCTGCGACCTTCTTGCTGTGAGGCAACAGTGCTACCCACTGCTCCACCGTGTCGCCCCTATATTATTATATTATATTATATTATTTTATATTGTACATCCCCAAACAAGCAGGAGCTGAGAGAGCTAAGGAGTGAGAGACTAAGACATCTCATCTATTTATTAAAGTTGTGCTAGCCTGATAATTTAAAGGCTTGTGATTTAATGAGTATATATATCTTCATTTCATATCTTAAAGCGATACGTGAGAACTAACCTCTCTGTTTCATGTGACCACCTAACATCTGCTGATAATATCTGAATGTCTCCTGAAATCAAAACAATGAATCAATCAGCCGCTTCCTTCTTCTTCTTCCTACACCTGAAGGCGGAGCTACAGATTAATTATCATTATTAAAAATGAACGTCTTGGCATCAGATCTGGATTAGAATCAATGATATCAGCCGCCAATAAAACCTTATAAATATATTACATTTGTCAAAACAAAGTGGAGGTAGTTTATTAGTTTGATGATTACATGAAGTCATTCTTTTAAGATAATAACTTGGTTTGTGTGTGTGTGTGTAAGCCCCTCACAGACACAAAGTGCTTTGATCCCCTAATGCAACTCTCATGAAAGACAGGTAGAGCTCCGACATACAATAATCTTTATTATAAATACAAATCTAATTTATCTTATCTTATCTTAAATGTAAATGTACAAGCTTTCGAGGCCTGAGAAAAAAACATTTGTTTTTCCAGTATGCTGTTCATGGTCAATACTTAACAGAGAACATGATTTTTTTTTTCATTGACAAAGCATCAATAGTAGCTTGCAAACTGAGGGAAGCTACAGTCCTTTTGCCATGTTCATTAATCTTCCACCTGTGGTGCTGGTGGATTTAATGCCACTGGGGGCTTAGCCCTCATGGTATTTCAATGAAAGGAAAATTGGTCTGGTCAATGGCGAGGCCTCCTTTGTGGCAACCCTCTCACTCATTGACTTTGTCTCTGAGTTGGAGGCATCGTAGAAACCCTGAGGAAACATTGTGTGAGTTTGAAAGTCTGCCTTTACAGACTCACAGACCTAAATGTGTGTTCATGTTAAGTATTTCAGGGTTTAGGGGTGTCCTGCTGTCAAAATGTAAGGTGCCTGAGGGATCGGTCGAAGCCCTTTCTGTAAGTCTGCATGGCATGCAGACTTTTCTAAAGGTTATTTACCCACAATTCACAGTGTTGTGATGTACACAACACAGTATACAAAGAAGCCTAGAAGCCAATGTAAAAAAAACACAGAACTAAAATCAATAAACTGATAAGTAGCAAACACTTTTAATACATATTTTTACCTTTTCATTATTTTGGGTACCATTTGTCTAGCTTGTAAAGCAAAAATGATGATATAGAGTTAAATAAGAAGCCCCGAACGAGCAAGTGCGAACAACATGATCAGCTGTCAGTTGTCAAGGTGACATGAACTTTTGCAAGTGCTGTCCCATTCCTCTTTATACCTTTTTAGGCCCCTGACCCTTCCCTCGCTCAGTCATTTACAGCTGATACCTCCGTGAGGGAGGTCTTTGAAACTCAGCTGTTGTAAACACTGGGAAAAGGAGAAGCATGGAGGATGTGCCTTCTTAAATGGTTCAAACCACTGGCCTAAAAGTGGATGCACACGTCTGGTTCTCACCTTTGGAGATGCATTTTGGTTAAAAACAGTTGGTGTGGATGGATGGCTTGCAGATGATGTGTTTTGTGATGCAGTTGCAGATGAAATAAGAGGCCATTCACTCATCTCTCTCTCTCTCTCTCTCTCTCTCTCTTTTAAGTGGATACACAATGAATGTTTTTTTGTAATTGTTTAAATATGTTTTTTTTATTTTTTATTTTATTTTGAAATATGCATTCATATGGCATTTACGTATGGTAGTGTGAAATACAGCAGAGTATTATCAAACATGCTGCACTACAAGTCCCACAACGCCCCACGGCAGAAGGGCGCTGATTGGATCATTCTCGACATGTGACACATCCGGCGGTTTCCTGTGATTGAAGTGACGCCCTGCTTTTTCTATCCCGCAGGTTATAAAACAAACACCGAGTAGGAACCAGCACAGACTAACGGGCAGATCAACGGGGAACCGCCAGGGCCCGGTACAGTCCAACAGGGACCAGCAGGGACCAGCACAGTCCAACAGGGACCAGCACAGTCCACCATAGTCCAGCAGGCATAGCGAGCAAGTGAGCAGCAGGGCCAAACACAGACCGAGCAAGAACCAGACACCACAGAACAGTCCAGCGGGGCCTGAACACAAGCTGGTACCACCGGAACTCACCACGGTACGTTCGTGCGCGAAGCAGTTGTGTGTCGTCAGTTAGAGAGAGAGAAAAAGAGAGAGAGCAAAGACTGATGCAGGAACTTTCACACAAGGTGACCGCTAACACGGGCACGGGTTTCCTCTTTTCAGATGAGCAGTTATCTGTCAGGTACGCGACGTTGGTGACGTGATACGTTTGTCCTGACACCTAGGACCTAGGACCGAGACGTGCTGCGGGGGGTGGGGTTATTTAAGGTTATTGAAGAATATTGATCACCTGTAATCACTTTCTTTTCCTGCCATTATTTCTTACCTTTTTCTACCCAGAACTCTTCAGTATATCGTATTTAATTCTAAAAATAAGCCTCATTTAGATGCATTTATATATTATTGAGAAATTATTATAATTATAAAGTTAATTATATTTCCAAATATAATCATTCTTTTTTTTTAATTACAATTATCCTAAATCAAAATCTGAAAATAAATAAATATTTTGTAAAACTTTTATTCTGCCCACAACACCTTAACCTATATATATATATATATATATACTTACATTTCAGAGCAGATATCAAACAAACCAATGGGTTTACTAGCATCAACTTACAATCTCAATGTTATTTGAGTGTTTTCTGTCAGATTTAGCGCCAGTTTTCCCACGGCTGCCACCACACCAGCCCAGGACAACACGCATGAACCACACAACGCAGCAGGAGCAGTGGGGCAGCAGCTGTTTAGTGACAGCCAAGCAGGAACAACGCGTCTGGACGTGATGCACGTTTACTATGACAGCTACAATTAATACTGGAACAATAGCCTTGGAACTACTGAATATGCCTGCCTACCACGCGAGTAGTAGCCAATAAGGCTTGGGAATCCTAACAATTTTAGACATTTTATTTTTGATTGTATGTACAAAGACATTGTTTTATTTAAAATAAAGAAAACACTCTGCAGAGGGTTGAGGACCTCAGACCAGGGCAAAGGTTCATCTTTCAATAGGAAAACATCTCTAAGCACACAGCCAAGATAACAGAGGAGTGGCTATAGCTCAGTGACTGTCCTCTGGTGACCCTGCCTGGCTAAATATCTCCAGAGAGATCTGGAAATGGCTGTACACTGACCCCTCCCATTCAACCGGATGGTGCTTCAGGGGCCCTGCAGACAAGACAAGAAGAGAAAATGCCCAGAATCTGCTGATCCAGGGTTCACCAAAAGATTTAAGGTTGTCATTAGTGCCAAAGGTGCTTCAACATAGTATCGAGCAAAGGCTGAATATAACATATAATATATGTAGATATTATATTTTCTAAATCTGCAATTAGATTAATCGGGTTAGCCATTTTTTGAGAAGAAAATGCCCAAATTCTCCCAGTTTTAGCTCCTTAATCTTCTATAGTAAAAAAAATTCATTCCATTTTCTAATAAGGCTCTAACATAAAAAATGTGAGGCACTGTGAATACTTTCCGGACGCTCTGTAATTGGCACATAAGACACAACTCGTTCTGTCTGTGGCTACACCAACCCATTGATATGGCACTGAAATGCAAAGCAACAGGTTCCTCAAAGCATGTGCACTGCTAACACATCCAGTTTGTCTCAAGAATTCTGTTCCTCTTTGCGTCTTTAGTCTTTATTTTTGACATTCTTCCTCTTGTCCTTTTCTTTCTAGATCTCCGTTCATCAGCAAACATGAACTTCTTCGTAGAAACCCTCCAGGTCCTTCTGATGTCCATCTGGTACACCCTGGAGACCTTGTTCTTCTTAATCGTGCCCATGAAGAAGAAGAACATTGCTGGCGAGATAGTGCTAATCACAGGTTCAGGCAGTGGTATCGGCCGCCTCATGGCCCAGGAGTTCGCGGCTCTACAGACGGTGGTGGTGCTGTGGGACATTAACCAGGAGGGAATGAAGGAGACGGCGCGACTGGCTAAACAGAGCGGAGCCAGCAGAGTCCACTACTACCTGTGTGACTGCAGCGATAAGAACGAGGTGTACAGAGTGGCTGACCAGGTGAGGACAAAACACCTATCCAGGGCTTGCTGGTGTTTTAGACATGGTGGCATTTGGGGCTAATGCTTTCAACGGTCCCCTGCAAAATAAATTATAGACGAATGATTGCATGGCTGCAGTCAGAGGCCCTAGGATCTGCAGCATGTCTCTCTCTCCTCTGTGACAACACAACCCTCTACTGATAAGCCCTGACATTGAGACCTCTGCTGCTGTTTTAAAACTAGAGCGCATACTCATTCTCAGCTTCAGGATATTTGATAACTTGCTTTTATACTTGGTTTTGGCAGTAGTAGTAAATTATAAAAATTCTCAGCATCTAAAACTCAAATAGCAGTTTGAGAAGCTTTATAAGGCTTTATATGGGGCCCAGAAGGCATTCCTCTCTTTTCTAGTACTATAGTAGCTCAATCATCAACAATCATTTCAAATAGTAACTTATCTCTCCAATTGATATAAAGACCCACATGTTGCAACTTTTCGCTATAGACTGCTGAACATTTGGTCATCTTATCTCCTCTCCTATAAACAGGAATGTTCTTACCCAACTGATGCTGATATTTCAAATTTAAAACCTTTATCCGTTGATAATGTACATCCTCTAGTTCAACACCAGTAAAACAGGAACACCTGCAGGACCGTAATGCATTGAGCCAGATCACATGGACTTTATGTAAAGCAGGGCGTTGGCTAAACAGGATGCCCCGGGGTTGTGTGTATGTGTGTTTGTGTGTGTGTGTCCTGGAGGAAGGGAGGCTTATTATTGACAGAAGCTCAACTACATTCATTTTGAGGCATGTAAGCTCCACTGATGAATGAATACGTGTAAAAGATAAACAATCAAGTAAATAAAAAGGTCTCTTTACGCAGGCCGATATCCAGTAGACAGTCAGTTTATGTTTCTTAGGGCTGAGAGAACCTTTTTAACCAGAAGACAAGAAGCTCCATCATCAACACATGATGCTGTCTTTATATTAAGCCTTAGCCATAATGTTTAGAGTTACAATAATTAGTTCATTAACAAAATATTAATTAGAAATTACCTTGATTATCGGGTTAATCTCTTATTTTTCCAGGCAAAATGCTGAACGGTTTCACAGGTGTATTTCCTGCTTTTTGAATGGTGGCAAGCTAACCAGAAATGTATTTAGAGGAGCTGTCAGTGACATAGAAAAGTGTCAACAGCAATGGGTAGGGTTAGAACAAGAAAACAAGATTGTGATCTGGTAGAATTCAGACCTGCAGGCAAAACACAATACAATGGTCTTTTTGTTATTTGTCCCTCCCTTCTCCACTACTATAAGTGTACAGCTGGGTTAACAAATGGCAGAGTATTTTACCCAAGGTTGAATATTTTTTTTTATCAGTGACCAGAAAATGCACAAAGCTTCCTTCTCAATGGGAATATCTAAGGATATGATGTTGTTACAAACTGCAAAGCCCTCAGATGGGAGCAATTAAAGATTTTAGGCTATACAAATATACTCGACCAAAACCGCTCCAGGAAACGTTAAATTACAAATGTCCATCCTACAGGTGAAGCGTGAGGTGGGCGATGTGAGCATCCTGGTGAACAACGCTGGCATTGTGACAGGAAAGAAGTTCATGGACGCTCCGGACTCGCTTATTGAGAAGACGATGGAGGTCAACACCATGGCTCACTTCTGGGTCAGTTGTCTGCCCTGTGGATGTGGTCATTGATAATTAATCAATCCAGTTCCACCTAGTCTGCTAACCTAGAGATGCAGCTGCTCAGTTGTCATGCAGATGCTTAGTTGTCATGCCAACTGTGGCTGTCTATTGTCTTCTCTCAGACCTACAAGGCCTTCCTTCCTGCCATGATTGCTAACAACCATGGACACCTGGTCAGCATCGCCAGCTCTGCTGGGCTTATCGGAGTCAATGGACTGGCAGGTATGTGTCCCGCCCCCCCCCCCCCCCTTCCTCTTTCTCTTAATGGACTGCCAGGTACAGTGGGGCAAACATGTATTTAGTCAGCCAACAATTGTTTAACTTCTCCCACTTGAGAGATGAGAGAAGCCTGTCATTTTCACAATGGGTATGAGACAAAATGGGGTGTGGGAAGTATCAAAGAAATCACATTGTAGGATTTTAAAAGAATGAATTGATGGACTTTTTGGTAAAATAAGTATTTGGTCAATAAACAACAATTAATAACAGTTAAACTCTATATTTTGTTATATACACTTTGTTGGGTTTTTCGTAAGTCTTCACAAGGTTTCACACACTGGATGTTTCGGGGCTGTCGCTGGGCCACATGGACTCTCACTGGAGACTGGCTAGGCCACTCCAGGACCTTGATATGCTTCTTACAAAGCCACTCCTTTGTTGCCTGGGTGTTGTTTGTGATTACATGTGATCACTTGTGATGCTAAAGGACCCAGCCATGTTTGATCCTATAGTGATTTTTTTCTGGATTCTTCTCCCCCATTCTGGCATAGCTGAAGTTTACCTATCATAAAAAATTACAGGTCTTTCTTCTTTTTAAGTCGGAGAGCTCACCAAATCTGTGATTGACGAAATACTTATTATGCCCTACTCTATTTACTTCTTCCTCATCCAGTCAACAGACTGGCAGGTATGCGTTTCCTCCTCTTCTCGTTCTCTTCCATCTCTTCTGGCCCTCTTCCTCAGTCTCCTCTTGTTATTCTCTGCTTCTTCCTCCACTTTCAGTCAATGGTGGACTGGTAGGTGTGTGTTTCCTATTCCTCCTCCAAAAAGGACTTCATATCTTTCATGGCTGTTTGTAGTTTTCACTAATAGGATTTTTCCATCAGCCTGGGTCAGTCCACTTTAGCCGAGTCCTGCTGCGGTGAAATGTGATTCCATTACTCTCCGTAACAACCCTCCACCTTCCTCGTCTTCTTCTTCCTCTCACCATCGTAAATGGATCTCGATTGTCGAATGCTGTTCTGTTCTCAACATTTTTTTATGCTTATATTTATGTCGATTGAAGCACTTTGAGCTACTTTTCTCTACAAAGGTGCTATACCAATAAGGTTTACTATTTAATTATAATTCATGAACACTCATATCTACCATTATTGTTTAGGAAACCACAACCCAATGCGTATGTTATATGTGTAAATTTTTCTTTTGCTGAAGGCTTTGGAGGTCAGTGATGATATTGATGCAAATCCACAGGAAAAAAAAGTTAAGGGAGAACAATGGCATAGGCGATTTATTCAAGATGTAGAGCTGTGGTGGCTGCTGTTGTTTCAAGGAGAGGAAGCTCACTTTTGGCCTACGATAGCTTGTTGGCTCACTGCAGTTGCTGTGTGAGGCTCATAGCATTCCCTGCTGCTTGTTGGGGAAAGCAGGAGCAGAGCAACAGAAGTTGCCAAACACCAGGACAGTCCCTAACTACAACTACAAACTTCTTGTTTTCTTTTATCAAAGAAAAAATTAAATGCTAATAATAAGACTTAAAAATTTAGAAATTGCTTAACCTCCCATTTCGCTGTCGATCAAAACGAGGCATAGTCTCTGGAAGATCGTCCAATCAGCTCACTTCCCATAGAGCCACAGAGATGCTCAGCCTCCAATGGGCGGGACAAAACCGTCTGCCGACTGAGAACTATTGCCAAACGTTTTCTTGGGGTTTGTTTTCGTTGTAGCCTATGTTAAAATCTTTTTGTGTGCAAAATAAATATGCCTAAATAAATGCCACGCTACTGTCAACACAACAGCTAAGCCTGATGAACCAGTTTGACTGTGGGCTACTATGAGATCTATTACTCCCAAAGTAATTATAATAACTAATAAAACATTGTAAAAGAGTCACATCAGCTTAGTTTGGTTCAGTGTAAAAAACAAAACCAATATAATGAGGGTTCTCTTTTAAGGCATTTATGCAGGAAGCAATATATTTAATTTAAGAGTATAAGTAAAATGAAAGCTAATGTGTACGTTGTCTACTTTGTCTTACTTTGGTGTATATCCTGTTGAGCGGGACTTTATCTCTATAAA
The DNA here is from genome assembly GCA_036785175.1 of Eupleurogrammus muticus. NCBI lineage: Eukaryota > Metazoa > Chordata > Actinopteri > Scombriformes > Trichiuridae > Eupleurogrammus > Eupleurogrammus muticus. Next base: position 12,135,417 of record JAYKQN010000014.1, on the reverse strand, counting down.
ATAGACAAATTGTGTAGGTATCTGAAGCTCTTTGTTCAGCAGTGGGATGGTTGATGATGAATGAGGAAGAACACCTCCAGCTGGTCATGTTGTGTATAAACACAGCTCATCTACTTGTGCCATGACATTGCACAATGACAGAAGTGTAGGCTTTGATACACGTGGCACAGAGATAGAAAAAGTTTATCTCAGACCTTCAGAGAAAGCGGAAAAAGGCCAGTGAAGGCTGATTAAAGTTATGGTACAAGTCATTATAGAGAGATAGCGAAGGCCATTTTCATGTGATAATAGCTGTTTCTTATGGAGACATTACAGTATAAAAAGAGACTGTAAAAACACATGAATTCTAATTATCTTAATAGTTTTTGTGTTTCTGTGTGTGTGGGTTTATCAAGCCAGCAGTGAACTGAAAGATCTTACTTAAAACTCCAAGAACATGGCTCCATCCATCCAAATGTTTGTCCATCCATTCTATACACACTATATGTGTGTCTGCTTGGTCATTTCTTTCCATCACAAATGCAGCAGGGAGAAAAAATATCAAATTTTCATTCCTACAAACAGGAAGAAAATGTATAAATTTGACTATTGGCAGTATTTTTTTAGAGAGAGATAAAGCCACAATCAAACCTCAACAACATCTGTTCACATCGGTTCTGGAAACGGGATCATTAGTGTAAATTTACTTAAGATAATGCATAATTTGCATTTTTAAACATAACTTTCCAGAAAATGTGTAATACAAAAACATTTTACTTAATGTGAAAAATAAGCTGTGTTTTATGGTCATATGATAATTAAACTAACTGTAAACTGTGGATTTGTCAATAGAAGAAGCTGAAGCCTTTTATCTTATCTTTGGGATTCGGCATTTGCTCTACTTTCAGTCTGTGTACTTTTGAACTCAGCCGTGCATGAACAAAGTCTGTTTCCCAGTTTTATCTCTGATCCATTGAGACAATATTTCTTTAAAATACCACAACAGTTATCAATGATTCATTCCAACAGGACAATAATGACTTACAATTGTCCGGCACATTCCTTCTGTCTGCTTTTACTGTTGCATAATGTTGCTCTCTAACAGTGACGGATGACAATTAAACTAGTACACACTGAGTTACTGGTGGATGTCAGACTGAAGGCTGACATAACCTAGTATGGATCAGGGGAAAAAAAGTATATCTAGAGGGAGGAGAGGCTAGTAGAGAAGGAAGGAGCTGATGGACGAGGTGCTGGTAGAACTGCGAGGTGTTGATGGGGCTGTTAGGGAGGTATTTGTAAAAAAATAAAAAGGTCTAGATTAACCAGTCAAACTGATAAATTGGTTGATGTGGGGCCACATTGCTCAGACGGTATAAATATTGTAATTAACTAATTAAAAATGCCTGCAGACTGTTAACACTCTTTCTTCCTGTCCTCTATCACCTGTCCTGCAGACTACTGTGCCAGTAAGTTTGGAGCAGTAGGTTTTGCAGAGTCGGTGGGTCTCGAACTGCTGGCTACTGGAAAAGATGGCGTGAAGACCACCATTGTGTGTCCGTATTTTATCAACACTGGGATGTTCGATGGATGTCAAACTAAGTAGGTACCTTCACACCATTCTGACTGGTCTGGTAGATGGCAACCTTAACTGTTCTTTTAGAATAATTTGCACTTTCAACATCAGAGCCTGGCCCATATCTAACTAAAATGGAAGTAGCCTGTCTGCATTTCTTTTTCATTGATTTTCAAAGACATGCAGATAGACCTCCTCAAATTGACGCCACACTTGGCAGGCGTGTCTCTAAAATCTGAGAATTACAGTATTATAGAGTAATATGGCCAAGCATCATGTTCTGAACAGGAACAGGAAAAGGCTCTGTAACTCAATACTAAATCTTTGTTCTCTCTAAAAAGACACTTGAGACCAACAGAATCTGTTGAGATATTCTATTGTGCTTAGATAAGCGTTTTATTTTTCACAAACATTCCATCAATTTTTTAAGGCAGATTACTACACTTTATTTTTGATTTTTTTGATTTTTGTGATAGTAATCCATCCATCCATCCATTTTCTATCCCGCTTATTCCCTTTCGGGGTCGCAGGGGTCTGCTGGAGCCTATCCCAGCGCATTTTATGGCGAGAGGCAGGGGGATACACCCCAGATGGTCGCCAGCCAATCGTGGGGCACACACACCATTCACACACCATTCACACACACACTCACACCTATGGGCAATTTAGATTTGCCAATTAACCTGAGCATGTTTTGTATTGTGGGAGGAAGCCGGAGTACCCGGTGAAAACCCACGCAGACACGGGGAGAACATGCAAACTCCACACAGAAAGGTCCCAGACCCAGGCCCCAAGGCGGTCTTGAACCTGCGACCTTCTTGCTGTGAGGCAACAGTGCTACCCACTGCTCCACCGTGTCGCCCTGTGATAGTAATAGTAATCTTTAATTATGTAGAACCTTTTATAGCAAAATGCTGACAAAACATTTTTCAGACATTTACTAGATTTTTACCCAACTTGTTCTATTCACCAGCCAGCATGTTCACCTGATGTTTACAAGACCAGAAAACCAGACATCACCCAGACTAGTTATATTTACCAGACCAGACATTTACCATGTTCACAAGATCAGGCATTCACCTTATATTTGTAAATTCAAAAATATTTTTCAGAAAGTCTGTCAGAACTTTATGTATTGGTAAGTGGTTTAAAACTGTTTGCAGTATCTTTTAATCCTCTTTGTTTTGACCAGATGGCCAAACGTGATGCCAATCCTGAAGCCGGACTACGTAGCCAAGAAGATCATCCATGCTGTCCTCACAGACCAGGTGCACCTGTTGCTGCCCAGGAGCATGTATGTCATTGCTGCTCTCAAGAAGTGAGTGTCCACCTCTTTTCTACCAAACAATATTACTTATAATTCGTTTGTCCAAACTACTTACAGTAAATACTTTCAAAGTACAAAGGAGCAACAGTATGTATTGACTGAAGAGTACAATGTTCTCATTGAGACGATGTTCTCATCTAGAAGGGGGCAATCTGTCAGATGATGCCATTAGCTCATGCTATTATCATTAAAGACACATGACAGTGTTAATATCGCTATTATTGCCCCTAACCATGGCAGCTGCAAAAAATAACTAGAGTGCCAGGCACTGCTCTTAATAGGATTGGTCAAATGCAACTGATCAATTTCCCCACAGTGATCAATAAAGTGCTTATTTTTATTTTGTAGTGTGAGGCTCAACCCTGATTCTTCTGACTTTTGTGCTCAGACAAGTTTAAGTGTGTCCTAGTACTACATTGTACTGTGTGCCCCCTCAGACTGAACCTGTAGGCATGCTATAAGCATTAGAGATCAGCCTGAAAGGAACTGGCTCCTCCTGCAGCTCAAACCTTCTACCAGAATTCTGGCAGCTTGAGGGTTCTTCAGTATCTTATCAGTTCTCAGGACTCTGCTCTTCTGGACCGAGGCTTCAAATGTTGTTCTCCAAGTTTGGGCGTCCAAGTGCCCTTGTAAGCATGGGACGAGATCAGCTTTGACCTTCCACAAATGGTCCAGCAGTTCTTTTAATCCTTGTTTCTTCTTCATCTTTTCATGTCCCTTCAACTTGGTAGTGTTTTTCCATGTTTCCTTTTTCCAGCTGGCATCGCACACTTTAGATGCATCCATGCACAGCCTGCATGTTCTTCTTGCATCTCTTCTTGTAGATCCTGGCCTCTAGTTCAGTATTTTTCTAGCCATTGAGAGGTCTTCTTGATGTCATCATCTTCTTTTATGTGACGGTGGCTCATGCAATAAGTGATGGGCCCCTAATGTTCTCTACATCTTTTCCTCCTCACTCTCATTGGATTTCAGCTGCAGGCATTCTCTTAGAGTTCATCCAAGAAGCTTCCTTCTCCTTTGGCCAGCTTATGATCCCAGACTGGCAGTGTAGACTTGATTGCTTGGAGCTTGTACCCTGGAGGGATTTGGCTTTGACCTCCTTGCAGCTTTCTTGTGTTTTCCATTAGTCTGTGCTCCTCCAAGGAAACTGTAACTGTCTTGGATATCTCCCATGTTGCCCCATCGTAGGCCTACCTTCACTTCTGATCATCTTGCCCTTTTGTGATATAATTTTCCAATCCAAATGACATATTTATGTCATTGCTATGGATCTGTGAATCTTGTGGTTATACTCAATTTACAACTGAACATTTTGAGGATGAAGATGACTGCAGATAGCATAACAGATTTTTAACACATAGAAACAAACACAGTGGTCGTTTTCTAATTGTAGCTAACAGGCTGACCCATGAGTCAGGGTTCAAGGTCTGTGTCCCCTGCACCAGGTCATGTTTCTCTGTGTTAGCCTTGGCTAGAATTGATCTGATAATGGCAGCGCTACACATGAATTCCATTTAGCTGCCGATGACGCACAGGTTTCATTGAGACGGGTCACAGGGGTGTGAATGCAGAGCTACATCCTGGTGTGTCTGTTGATGAGTTCGTATTTATTACCAGTGTTTTGTAGCACATGCAATTATAATCATATTATTGTGTTTACACACGTCTGTTCAGACACTGAAACTAACTGTCGGCCACTATGAACCTGTCTCATATTCAAATATAAAAAAGGATGCACAATATATCAGTGGCTGATATAAATGGCCTATAAGTTAAGAAACTAGTTTACTTCCAATATTTGAATCCCCATTCAGTACAGCACATTACAGCTCAGCACCATAATACAACACAGTTCACTACCACGCAACTCAGTACAGTAGAGCAAAGCTCTGTACAGCATAGTAGTTCAATACAGTACGGCTTAATATAGTTCATTACAGTATAGTACAGTGTGCTTGTCATAGAAGTACCAGCTGCCTCTACGGAAATCCATCAGTATGACACAGATCCTGTATATGGACTGATTCTAGTTTAAAAAGAAGCAGAATCAGAATTCGGTTGTCCTTCTTCCTCATCTTCTCCTGCATCCTCCTCCTCCTCAGTGTTCTGAAGTGGAAGCTGACCGCCATCCTTATCTCTTACCTGGGACTCTCAGAGGAAGTTGACTCTAACTACACCAATTTCCAATTGCAACTCAAAACACACTAACAATCATTTGAGGTTTTTGACAGCTAGCCTAAAGTCACCATCAATAGTCCATTTGATATATAACAAACTGTCCTGTTTGAGGAGTGCAGTGGTTTTCTTCCTCCGTCACAGGCTGCTGGGTTTCTTCGTGATGTATATAAATATTTAGATATGTTGTGCTCTTTAACTACATATGCTTAAATATATGCTGCTCTAACTATTGTTTCAGTATGCACAGTGTATCAGTGTGCACACTGTACATATTGTACCAGTGTACATACTATACACATTGTACCAGGTTACAGACTACCGGTGGATGCTGTATACACACAAAAAAAAATCTCATGAGGAAACATTTAAAATTGTGATTGTTCCTTCAAAGACTAACTACAGAGATGTAGAAAACTCATGGAACAAAGGGTAGATTAATTTATCTGCCGCTTTAATAGGTGGTCAACCTGAGGATAAAATTACAATAATTTGCTTTCTAATCAATGTTAACATTGGATAAACAACAAACGTAAAAGATGTTAAATACTTACCGCAAGGTTTGTTGCTTCTTTTTACAGAGTTTCCACATTTCAGCTGTTAACCTGCTATTGTTACTAGAAGAAATAATATTCAGAACTGTTAACATATTGAAGCAGAATGGTCCTTCAAGGATTTTTTTGTGTCTTCTAGCTGCACTGTTTCTGTGGTTGTTATAGTTAGCAGATAGTCTGAGGACAATTTTAACACATATATCACCAAGGCGTATTGTTCTCTATTTAAATTCGAGTAAGACATCAAGTCTCACCATTATCCGGAAACAAATATTTCTAAAGAACTCAACAAGTCTTACCATTACTCAGAGATGGAGAATTGTAGAGACATTGAGAGGTCTGATCTTTACCCTCGGACCAGGATCTGAATAGATGTGGACAGGTCACACTGTTACCTAGAGACTGAAAACTGTAGAGATGTTAGCAGGTCTCAGTGGTTTGAAATGTCCTGGACAGACAGTGATGGCTTGAGGATGTTTGTATCTGTATAACATGATGTTATTTGTAGTGATGATGGTGGTAATGGTGGTGGTGATTGATGATGATGGATGATAGTGGTGGTGATGATGATGTGTTCAAAGTATTCAGTGTCTACAAAGCAGCTCCAGGATGTGTCATCATGACTCTCCAAACTTCTCTCATTCGGACAAAGCCTGTCCAGGTTTTGATTGAATGTGAGTGTCAAGTGAATAATGGTCTGTTTCCATGGTGACATGAGTAACACAGTGAAGGTTTGAGCTATAACAATTGCAGCCCTATTGTCTCTGTAAATGGAGACATTGAAAAGTGTTAATAAAGAATCTGAATTTTGGATCAGTGTTTAATAATAAAGTCAAAGTTCACCTCACATGGCATATTATTATTATCAGCAATGTCATAAGGTGTGTTCAAAATTTTTATTTTTTTACTTTAAGTGTCATAATAAATTATTTTTCTGTGACAAAGAATCTGAATATTATTCCTTGGTCTGCTCTGTACATAGATTTTATTAATGAGGATGATCTGTTCTCATAAATAATGTGATAAGTATGCAGTGGGTACAGAAAGTAATTTTTTCACTAATTGTTAAGTTGCAGCCATTTGCCAAAATCACTGAAGTTCAATTTTTCCCTTAATAATGTACACACATGACGGGGAAAGAAAAATGTTTTTGCAGTTTTTTTGTTTTTTTTTAAAGACAACCTAAAAAAATACATGGCCATAAGTATTCAAACCTTTTGCTGTGACACCTGGGTGCTTTCCATTTCTTTTAATTATCCTTGTGATAGTTCTATACCAGGGATGGTCAATTCTGGTCCTGGAGGGCCGGTGTAGGTGCAGGTTTTTGTTTCAACCAAGCAGTAACACACCTACTTCTACTAATCAACCACTAGAGCCCTGGCTAAAGACCTTCATTAGTAGAATCAGGTGTGAACAAAAAACAGCACCTACACTGGCCATTCTTGACTAGGTTTGCCCATCCCTCTCTTACACCCTGTTCTTCATTTGAGTACAGCTGTGTTTAATTCTACTGATTGGACTTGATGAGGAAAGCCACACACCTGTCTTTATAAGCCCTCACAGCTCACAGTGCACCTCAAAGCTAAGTCAAATGGACTGCTGCAAAAGCTCAGAGACAGAATTGTGGCAAGGTACATTATCCATAAATGGAAGAGGTTAGGGGTAACCAGAACCATTCCTAGGGTCCAATCGGGGGAGAAGAACCTGGATGAGAGAGGGAAAGAGGAACCCAAAGATGCAATTCTAGAAAGTCAAACATCAGTGTCCAAGATAGAACTTCTTGGCCTTAATTCAAAGAGTTATGGGTGGAGAAAACCAGTCACTGCTCACCGCCTATACAATACAGTCCCAACAGTGAAGCATTGTGGTGGAGCATCATTCCGTGGGATGTTTTTCAGCTGCGGAGATGGGATGACTGGTTGCATTCAAAGAAAAGATAAATTTGGTCAAATACAGAGATATCCTAGATGAAGCATTTCTCCAGAGTGCTCAGGACTTCAGACTGGGCCAAAGGTTCTCCTTCCAACAAGACAATCACCCTAAGTGATAGTGTGATGGAAAAAAAATGGAATGGCTTCAAAGCAACTTGGACTCTAGAATGACCCAATTAAGCATCTTTGGAGAGGCCTCAAAATGGCTGTCCACCAATGTTCACCATCCAACCTGGAAGACCTGGAGGATCCCCAAATCCAGGTGTGGCAAACTTGTTGCATTATTAATAAAAAATATTCATGGCTGTATAAGCTCAAAGGGTGCTTCTACTAAAGACTGAGCAAAGGGTCTGAATGCTTATGGTCAGGTGATATTTCACTTTTTCTTTTTTTGAATAAATTTGAAAATGTCAATTTTGTTTTTTCTGTAAAAATGTGGAGTCCTATCTATATGTTGACTGGGGAAAATGAACTTAAATGGCTGTTTTATAATGAGTGAATAATTTAGGGGGTCTGAATACTTTCGGTACCCACTGTATGTGGTATGATGTCAACTGTAGAGGTCAAGTCAGTGTAACAGTCAGCTGTGTTAGGTTCTCTAGGGCAGGATTGTTGATAGTTTTTAATGAACCACAAAACAATTGTGCTATCTATAAAGACTTTGGATCACTGACTGAAATAATCTGCTGGAACCCTATAAGCCATTGCAATCAGTTCTGTATTCATCACAATCCCTCCTTAAAATCACCCTTAACATTAGCCTAGCTGAATTGCCAAATAAAAGAAAGGAAGTAACAATCACCACTGTAGGGTGGTGGATTCAGGGATGTTGAGCTCGGATCCTCTGCAGGGAGACGGTGCTTTAAGCCTAGTCATAATGTCACAGAACTACCAACAAGCCATTGTATGACAAGTTTTCATGTTTTGGATAACTTTTATATAACCCCTAGACCTTATTCAGCATGAAGGAGGCCAGTAAAATGCTCATTTGCTTTACTCACAAGATGACCTTTAAAGGTCATCAAATGAGTACAGCTGAAATACAGTGAATCAGAATGTTTTGACACTGTCATTGACTCATTCTCCAGCATTGCCACTGATGATCAATCCCACATTTTGTATGAGGTAGTCATGAACAGTGTTCGCACACTGTGTGTAGGCAGTTTTACGAGACAAGGATATGTACCCTGGAGCCATGTTACGTGTTTCATGTGATTCACTGAGTGGGTTTCCCTTTGGTCTTTCTTTACCTTATAGTTTCATACACACTTAGTATTGTTTCCACTGTCGTAATCATGTACAGGTCCAACTTTGTAACTTGTTAGTATACAACCTTCCAGCGAAAGCAAGGAGAGATAGACTGACCAATTCAGAGCTAATGAATCATAGCAACCAGACAAATACACATTACACTAATTAATTAAGCATGCAAGGAATAAAACATGAGCTTAAAAGTTGAAAGAATGGTTGCATCAGTCTAGTAAAGAGACACTCCTGAGGTTCACTGTTCATACCAGACAATATAACATCTGGGTATAATAAAGTAAAGTAAACATGTACATATATATATTCCATTCTATCCATAATGCATACTGTGTATGCGGATCAACACATTCTACGAATTTTGTACATAATTTTGTGTATTTTTAATTTTTTTTAGCTTTTATTTTCTTAGCTTTTCTTTTCTTTTTCTTTACTCTGTACGCTGCAGTGACAAGCAAATTCCCATTGTGGGATCAATAAAGTCATATCTTATCTTATGTTGATGGGCCTGAAGAAAAGAATCTGTTCATTTCAATGGAAGCACTGTCCGTGTTTACAGAGACTAAACACAAAGATTGAACTAAACTCTTGATTATTACATGAACACATAAGTGTGACTCAGTGTGATTGTGGCATTAGCTTCCTCTGGGAAAGCTGTAACCACAGAATGGAAAGTTCTGAGTCCTTGACTTTGGAGAACGTGTGTCATGCTGCTGCAGAACCTCCACTATGTGCACATGCTACACATTGCGGCCTAATGATCATCAGCAGTTGCACCGATGGGACCATCCATGAGTGTGTGCAAAGTAAACTTGCATGAGCATGCTGCTCACACTTGAGATCAGTGGATGGTAGGATATTGGTCTATGCACGCTGCAAATATTCATGGGTGTTGATTGACAGAAGCAGAAACAGCGAAGAAACAGCAAAGACAATACAGGAAATTAATCAGCTGGCAGCTCAAGATCTGCCGAGTGTTTATGACCTGAAACTGAACAGCAGTTAGTGTCCTCAAACACCATCAGTTTTATGGAGACACTTGATGTCTTTATGCCAAATAACTGGCAAGATGCAACTTGTGAAGCGTGGTAATGTTCCTGTCAGGAGCGTCAGGTGCTCTCACATCACATATCTGCACGATACATTAATTAAGAATAGCAAATGCGTCAGTGTAGATTCATTAAATGAGCTTTTTCCGCCTACTTGGGTTGTTACTACTAATTCTGATGGATAGTGAAGCCTGGCCATTCATTGCTGATGGACCAGCAGCAGGTTTATATATGACGTGTTTTATTATGAGGCGAGACAGCAGCCTGCAGGCTGACGGAATGGTTTGATATTGTTTTTAACTTTTACACAATTTTACGCTTGAGTTTTTTGTGTTTTTGGACTCTTGGTTTCTTACTGATATCTCAGCATTTTAATGCATAATACGCATGCATAATAAACGGGATGCTCTCGATGGCGGAAGGAAATCGGTAGATAAGAAGATAATTTAGTGTCTGAGGTGAAACAGTCTTGACCTTGGCTTCTTCACCACACTGCACACATTAGGTTATTGTGTTACCTTGGTCTATTTTAGTTTATTTGTTTGTCTTATGCTTTATCTTTGCCCATGATGCATCTTGTGAGTTCCCTCACAATGAAAAACCTTTTGATATGTTTGCAAAGAGCTGACAGGGCAGCCTCTGGACTCCCTGTGATGGGATGTAGACTGCTGTGATGATGAGTGTTTTAAATTCTCTTGTTATAAAATGAGTTCTGCATTTGATCGTCAATAACTCCATGTCCGGTGGTAAGGAACAGGATAGCGGTGGTTTAATATTCCTTCTATCACACCAGTCATTACTCACAATAAACACACTCCTCCTCCTCTCTTACTGAGACCTCTAGTTAAATGGCACTGACTTGGTATTCTAGGATTTAGTTAAGCACAAGGAACAGTTCCGATCCTGATATCTGCTGGAAGCTGATGCAGGCACAGAGGTTGTCCATTTCATTATCCAACATCTGTTCATTTGTTCATTGGCTGCAGGATGCTTGGCAGAGAGGAACCCATGTGTCAGCATGATGTTTAATCCCTTCATATTTCCCTGGGGGCCAATGTTGAGATGGACTCAGAGATGGTTTTTCTGGTCTATGTAGTCATGGGCATAAACTATATTGCCAAAAATATTCGCTCACCCATCCAAACAATCAGAATCAGATGTTCCCATCACTTCTCAACAGTCAACTCTAAGCTGTATTATTGGACAGTGGAAGTGATTGCGAACGACAGGATGTGGTAGTCCATGTAAACTGCAGAGGTGTCACCTGTCATTTAGAGAGTTCTGAACAGCCTGCTGAAAACGTCCTTTAATTATTTAAAAAAAATAAACTCCTATAAATTTTAAAGGACTTCTACTGATGGCTTGACTTTGCTCATGTTTGAGCAAAGTCAGGCAGTTGTGCATTCACGTGTGTTAACAAGATCATTCATGAAAAACACTGTTCTTATTATTTTGACTTTAAACCGATATCCAAAAATGATATTTTCTTTTCTGTTCTTGCTCATCAGAGCCCTCCTTCTTCTTTAGAGTCCCTACTAGATATTAATTGTAAATTTTATTGCAAAATGTCTCACTTTTTAGGTCCAACTTGTCAGAGCTGGTCTTCTGTCCTCGCTATATGAAGGTGCTGGCTTTAGGTATTCACAGTCAAGCAGTTTAAACAGTGCAAATGACATACAAAATAATTCTTAACAAATAAGGCACAACATTTAATCTAGTGGTGACTTAATTAAAAAATCCTATAAAATAATTAGGGGCTTTGTAACAAATGATTCTCAACTAATCACATTTTAATTGCATCTAAATATTTGACACAAGAAGAAAAATGTTTTTAGAATTTCAACAGATTTTGGTAGATGAATGAATCAAGTCTGTGAAATGTTGCAACAGAAAACTGAGTGTGGAGCTGTTTTTAAATAAACCGCTGGCAGCCAAACAGTCAATTTAATACAGAATGAGCGGATTTACTTTAGCAATTACCTCTTAACCAACAGACAGACAAGATGAGCAACGGGTTACAAATGAAAGCTTCTTTAGCCAATGTAAATGTTGTAGTACATCACACTAGAAGCCAGTGCTGTTGTGTCGGACGCCTACATGCTGTCTAACAGTCACACACAGGACAATGTCACGCATGCTTGTTTGGTCTAGTGTTAAATGCACAGACTGAGGCGGAGGAGGAATAATGACGAGTCTTCATTGCATTGCACACACATTTCCTTTTACAATGTGAAGGTCTAAGGACAGGGGATGTTGTGTTGCTGTTGTACACACTGTAAAACCCATTGAGGCGAATCTGTGATTTTGGGCTATTCAAATAAAACTGACTTGACATTTCATGTGTGTAAACCAGGGCTGGGACAATTTCATTACTAATACACATATAAGCTTAAACACACACAACATGCTTCCAAAAGGCATATTTTTAAACCCAAATGTTTCTTCCGCTGAGCAATGTAATGTGTTTCTTCTATCATATTTGTTAACTGGGCCTATCTCTCCTTAGTAGTGTGCTTTCCTCATGGCGGATCTTTGTTGTGTAACGTCACCTTGTGCATCCTTGATTATTGGTTTGCCTGGTTTACTCCTGTGCTGAGAAGTGCTGTCTGCTTGCAAAATTAACTGTGATTGAAGGTGTTCACTTCATCACGTTTTTTTTTTCTGTAATTAGTAAATCCTAATTAATGTATTAAAGTTCCAGCCCACATTTTCTATTGACTCTGACAGGATACACATGTGAGATCATTAATGTACTTTAGAATGAACATTTTGACTCAATCCGTCAGTACCTCAACCCTTTTTATCACATTTGTGTAAGGACAGAGACAGTCTCTAAGCTTCTCACTGTGTCTCCTTTTATCGTGTTCAAGCTTTCATTACTTGTTGTTTTATCAGCATCAGACAGAGTTGGTCGGAGACTATTAGTCATTGGGGAACATTAACACACAAAGGGAAACACTGCACTAGGCTTAACTTTCTGAACCCTCGTTACTAAAACATGAAGGCACTATTGGACCACATCTTAATTTTTCCTTAATTTCTCCACAGCATCCTTCCAACAAAACAGGGTGTGCTGCTGGGTTATTACCTGGGAGCCTTCAACGTCATGGACAAGTTCAAGGGACGCTCCCAAAAGCAGGAATGAGGAGGAGGAGGAAGACTCATTTCAATGGTTCATACTTGAATACTATAATTAAATAGACACCAAATTGTAGCTTTTATGCATTATTACCTTCCAATTGCTTTTTTTTTTTTTTTTTTTTTTTTTTTTTTTACAAATTGTATTATTGACTTGTAAAACACATGTTGAGATGACAGAAAGCCCCCTGATGTTAAAATAGTAGTGTGATTAACGTTTAAATGAGTCACCAGCTCATGTACATAGGATCATTTTTGTAGGATTCCATCCTATTCTTAATACAAGAATTCCTGAAAGTAAAACTAAAATCCGTCTAATTGATTTAAATGTTGAAATCAATACAGAATAATTAAAAATCATACAGAATATACAAATTACAGGATAGATTATTATAGAAAAATAAACATTTTCTGATTTTGATAAAACGGTAGCTTGCCAGGGTTGAGTCTCTATATTATAAGGTGTCATTGATATTAGGTAATGTTCCCTTAAAGTGTCATATTTACATTGTTATCAATGTAGCATAATTATCAGTATATAGGGCTTTGTTTTACTTGTTTTATTCTTTTATTGTTTATCTGGGTCCAAGTCTTTTCAGATTAAAAGCCAACGTGCCAGAGCAGAGTGCTCGTACTCAGGAAGTAGTTCAATGTTTTATACCTCTGATCGTCCCAAATGCTCACAGCTCTTAAAGTGTCAAAGCACAAAAAGCAAGCCAGTGATATATATCAGCACATGTTCTTGATGAACTCGTACTCCAAAAATCGGAACCACCTCATAATTAAAGATTTGTGTCATATTAAGTCTTCCATCTGCAGAACCTGGAGGCGGAGCTTTGTGACAGGAAACAGCTGGTTAGCAGCGGCTAGAATGAAGTAACTTCATGCCAGAGTGGTATTATTTGTTTCTTAAGATCATCTCGCTTATGATAAATTCATTTTTAATTTTTCTTTCTAAATTTCAAGTTGCTGTTGCCAAGGCTGTGTGTTAGCTTGTAAATTGTATATGTTCAGCAGGCTCACGTGAAGGAGCCTGTTACACTATTCAGGAATATTCTGAAGGGAACACATTTCTACAGTTTAATGATCCATTAACATTTCAGAAGCACATTCACGCTTAGTGTTAACATATCAGGTAGCTTTGCAATTTAGCAGTATGCCATGTACCTAATGGCCATCATATGAAGGTTTGTCATTGTAGATGTTGCCTCTTTTATGTTGTGTAAACATGCCTAATTACTGACGTAACTATAACCTGTGTAATTATCTCTAAGCTGTATAATGGACTGTAGCTAATATAAACACCTGTTGCCTTAATCATACAAACGTAAGCAGTTAAAGGAAACTGAAAAGGGGCTAAAGAGACTGCAGGTTTTGCATTTTTATTGGTCTTTCACTGTCTGAATGAAACCACCTGTAAACTTTCTGATCAATAAATGTCCCATTTCAGATGATGTCTGTGTGTTCAAGATTCTTTTTGTGCTGTGAACTTACTCAGTGACATGTTTAAAGGACATAAAGACAGACTTCTTATAATTCTAGTTCTCCACTGAATCGAACAGATAGCAGTAGACAGGAGACAACTTCCTGCCTGTGCAATAATGAGTTCTGTGACGTTAACCAGAATAACATCACAGATTGCACGAAGGCAGATGCGGGCCAGCTGTGCATATATCAAAATGGGTGTGTGTGGTTTTATATAAATCACACACATACACATACATTAGACCTCCACTGGATCTGGCATGCATGTTTGAATATACTGTACATGTAATATATGTATCTGGGCTGCAGGGCTTCCCTATTGTTCCTCTCATTAGTCAGTGAATCCTTTGTATGTAATATTTTAACCACAGTCTGAAATGTAACACCTCCTGATCATAATCCAGTTAACAGAACACCTGATTTAGAAGTAAAGGTAAACTAGACTGTGTATTCATTAAATACACACATACACACATGTATAGATGGGGCTTCTAACAGCAGACCCAAGACAGGCCCGGTTTGTCCAGATGCAGGGTTTTACATTTGAGCAGCGAAACAAGTCGATGTTGATGCAAATGGAGCATGACAGATACAAATGTGAATTAGAAGTTGGGCAGCGAATAGAATCAGAGGTGATTCACCAGCAGTCAGAACGGACTAAGTTGGAGCTTGTGAATTTTAGGTTGTCACAGGGGGTGGAGATGACCTGGAGTGCACTGCACGTCCGTTTGATATAAATGCCTCTGTTTAATGAGGTGGACCTGGATTCCTCCTCTGTGTTGGAACGTGTTTCCAAGGCTAGAAGTTGGTTTGATGCAGGTTGTTCTCTGATACTCTATTGCATCTGCACAGGAAGAGCACAGACCTATTCGTCCTTGAACTTAGAAGAGAACTCTATCTTTGCTACAATAAAATTGTCCAGCTCAAAGCCCATGAGCTTGTGTCTAAAGTGCAGACTAACAGTTTTAACTTAACAGTTTAAGAACATGCTTCTATGCAGGATTGCAAGCTCCAATAATAAAAGTAAAGTGACCACTGCTGCCGGTGCTGCTGTGTCAGCAGCCATATTTGTGCTACTCCATAAGGGCAGTCCAGGAGAAAGCATTGTGGTGTGCAATAACTCTGACTGGTGAAGAAATATTTCTGGCGCTACTTCAATTAAACAGGCATGATCTGGGAAACTGGGTTCTTACTCTGGCTCTCTGTTGACAGAGTGAAACCTGTAACTACTCACATGAGACGGGTCCCTGGAAGGCAGAGTGTCCTGCATTGTGTCCCTGGTGGGTAGTGACATTAAATTCCCAATCAAAGCCTTGAGAGATACAGGGGCCCGTCTCTCATATCGTGGACTCTATGCCTTCTCTATTAGTAGAGACTGACATTGATGACCGTATCATCAGATGGAGCTGACGGACTGTTGTATCCTTGAACAAATAAGATGAGCAGCTGTGAACTGGTACAGGATGAAGTCCGATATCACTTGTTGATGGTTTTCATTCAATTTTGGTAGCTTTAAATGGGAGCTCTAGTAGGTCACCTAAGGTATTTCGGCCTTTGGGGTCACACAGGTAAAATACAAGGCTGATTTGGTGATGGCGGCATGATGACAGGGCTGGAGAGATTGATTTTCAGGGTGCATTTTTCTGTTACTGCTGTGATACACAGTGCAGCTAGTGGCTATTTTGTTTTTTGTTTGGGAAATGGTGTGTGTGTGGTGGTACTGGTCAAAGTTCATGAATTGGTGAAAAACAGACACGAGAAACTTACCTCAGCAGGGAGGTGATGCTGGTGGCAGTGACTTTTGGCAGAGGTGGTGACTAATGGTGGCGTGAAAGTGACTGATGGTGATGCCTGATGATAGTGGTTAAGGTGACTAATGGTGACAGTGCTGGTGGTGACTGATGGTGAGGGGGGGGGGGGCCTTTTACATGTCCAGGACCAGGGGGCTGTCACCTCATAATCCTCCTGTGAGTGTGTTGGAAGTGGTGTTTTGTCTCATTTAAGTTTCCGTTCTTTATCTCTCTAGTACTTTTAATACCTTTGTTGGATACACAGTAAGCTGAGGGTTTCAGTTCCTAATGAAGCCAAGTCTAGATACTGTATGATCATCCCAGATTTGATCCCAGTAAGTTCTAACATGCAGTTTATGAGGAGCTTAGATCAGTTGCTGCACTGTTCTGTGGAAATAAATAGAGCTATGTTGTTGTTGAAACACACTAGTTTATGTTGGGCAGTTCATGACAGCTCTTTGTAGTAAGTGTTGCAAACTCAACTTATATGTATATCATCCAGTATCATGTGTCTTGTAAGTATAGGTGTTTTTAATATTTTTTTTTGTCAAACTAAGATTATTATTATATATATATACAAACAGATTTGAAGAACACAAACCGGAGTTGAAAAATTCAACTGACACACCCTTGATCAACATATTCATTTAATAAATAATATCATGAAAACAAAAAACAGACCATCAATGTAAAAAAAAAAGATCTCTGACCATCAGAACAATATATGTCACCTTTATTATGATTACAGGACCAATTGAACCAGTGAAGAAGGCAGCAGCACGTTATACAAAGCCAGATGATGAGCGGGTCGATTCAAACAGCAAACGAGTCCAGACTACAGGGTGATTGGTGAAGAAAATGCGTCGGAGGGATGGGGTTTGGGGGGTGAAGGCGTCCTAGTCCATGAAGCCCCCGTATCTCTTCTGTAACGCACTGCTCTCCCATGCCCGTTTCAACACCCCCCCGCTCTTGCTGTTGTCCACCAGCCATTCAGGCCTGCCCACGCGCCTCATGAAGCCCCCGTAGCGCTTCTTCAGCCCGCGGCCTAACACGGCCTCCAGCAGGTCGCCCTGCGCCGCTCCTCCCTCGGCCCGACGCATGAAGCCACCGTACCTCTTCGCCGCTTCGCCCCCCTCGCCGCCGTGCTCAGACGCCGCGTTGAGGATCTTCAGGATCTCCAGGCGGACATTTTCCTCCTCATCCTGGTTCCCGGCGTCCTCCAGAGCCCCCTCCGGAGAGGAGGAGCGGCGAGCCATGAAGCCACCATAACGCTTCATGAAGCCTCCGTACTTCTTGGCCAGCTGGTGCTCCGGTGATGTCGCCTCCTCGTCGTCCGCCGTGATGCTGCTCGCCGAATCCTGTTCTTGCTGCTGACGGGGGTCCTCGTCCAGGGGAAGGTGGTTTTCCTCCTCCAAAAGGACGTCCTGGCAGAGGCGCAGCTTCTGACTGTCCAAGCCACCGTTGCACTCAAGTGAGCAGGTCTGGACAAATCAAAATGATCACTGTGACTTTAGGAATCATCTTTAAACAGTGTCTGTCAATCACATTTTCATGGCTTTTTTTTGTATATGGTTATACGTCAAGCTTTAAGTCATGTAATTGATTAGTTGATTCTAGTGATTTCGACAGACTAATTTCTTAAGTCAGTTAAATTGGTTCCTCAAACATGATGATGCAGCTTGTGAACACAGTGTCTCTGCACTTGAACAAGTGTGTGCTTGGTCTCTGACGTCTGTTAGACAAGTTAGACAAACCTGTTAGTAGACCTAATTCATTCTATGTTTTGATGGGCCCATTTTATCGCTTTTTATAGACTCAGATCATGGCAACAACGTATCATATAATTTATTTTGATAGAAGAGCCTTTTGTGGCCATAATAAATAATATGAGGCATATAAAACCACATTAAGCCAGATTAAACAACATGAAGCAAGTTAAACCATATTTACCCATATGAGGTCAAGTTCAATGTTTGCCCACACATTGTATGGTTTTGAAGTTGAACATTTTTCGCCACATTAACAAAGAGACAAAACTCTATTGAAGCACACATTCCTACAACTCTCAAAGCAATGATTTCATGGCTTTCTCTAATGATGTTCATCGCCCTCAACTAGCACCGATTTACCCTCAAACACAGGAACCCTGGGGACAGATGAAAGAGCGGACACCTTTTTCTCCAATCAACCTTCCTAAACTAGCTTCAATGATTTCTTCAAAACATCAGCTTGTCTTATGGAGTCTATACTATATGGATTGCTCAAAGATTTTTTTTCCTCTAATTGGCACTGCCCTTTATTCGAGTGATTTGTTCAACTATAGACCAAGTGTGACTGGTAAGGTAAAGCGAGGGGGTCAGAACTGTCTCTACTGCACACTAGGACCCCTCAGAGTTTCCATAATCTGGAGTGACAGTTTCGATCATGACTTTGGGTAGGTTGCAAAAGCTGTTATGCTATTAGTCCAGCCTGCTTTTAGACTAGAGACCTCATGAGCTACTCAAACTTCTCTTTCTTTCTTCTTTCTGTAAGCAGCAATTGTGGAAATAACGTCCTTTGTTTTTCGCATTTACATATCTTGCAGCAGTGTAGCCACACTAAAGGGATCCTTACCATTGTAGATGACTTGCCACCTCATCCACCACATATACTACAAATTATTATAATTCTTTCATTCTATTTAATGATGTACTTTAATGCTGTAATTTCTTCCCTCTTCTAATGTAATGTATTGATTAAAGTCTGTCTATCCGGAAGAGGGATCCACCCCTGTTAATCTTCCTGAGGTTTCTTCAGTTTTCTCTTTTTAAAAGGTTTTTTTTTTCTTTTTTTTTTCTTTGTATGTTGTATTGCTGCTGTAATAAAATCTAAATTTTTAAGAAAACCACATATTTGCAGATGGATGCTCTAGGAGGCTCTAGTTCTAGTTAGAATTTTAGTGGCTCCATTTCATTCACTTATTAAACTTTTGTAAAATGTATTTTTTAATCTACATCTAGTGATCTAGGGCTGTCCCTAGAGGTTAGAAACTTTGGGATGGCATGTTCAGAAGTGTAGAAATTATGCTTAGAATTTCCTCCAAATTTAATAACAAAATACTAATAATGTAAAAAGAAAGGTAGAAAATCCATTAAAAATAGAGAAGCCAAACCTTTTTCAACCATATTAAAACAATTCATCCATTTAAAGACATATTCAGCCATGATAAACTTTGTAGAGTATTAAACTATACTAAACCTTATGAAGCCAAATAAACCATAGTAAACTATAAAGCCTATTCAGACCATTAAACCACATAAATATATTCAATCCATTAAAGCACATAAAGCTATAATACCATATTGAACCATATTAAACAATATTGAACCATATTAAACCATACTCAGCCCATAAAACCATATTGTACCATATTAAACCAAAAAGGTCATTTTCACTCACTGTTGTTTAGAAAGTGCCATATTTTACCTACTCTGTTATACTTAAACCAGTTTGGTAATTATTCTCTCCTGCAAAGGTTTCAGCTTTCCTAAACTTCACAGCAGGCCAGGGAGTACATAAGTTATAGTCCCTATTTATCTATTCTCCTCTCAATAGAAAGCAATAGGTCCAGGCTAATAGCTGTTTCTTACTGGTAGTTCTGTGCACTGGTTATTGTCTCTTTCTCTCCATAGAATACCTTAACCCACCACACCGGAGTCTGATGTGTGCAGTCTGAGAGCTAAACTACACTTTATCAGGAGTATCCTCACGAAGTGTCACATTCCTCCTCGGTTAAATATAGAGATATTTCCCCCAACAAGGAATGCCAGCCTATCCTCTCGACCCTACAACTTATGCCGCACTTTGCTCAAAGTTTTGAGTTTCAGGTTACATGGCAATGACCCATTCCTGTGTGACCTAATTCAAACTTAGCATTCTTGGAGTCTTTAACATTCATGTATTTTTCTCTTCTCTTGTTAATTTAGACCAATCTCTATCCTACCTTTTATTTCTTGAAAATTGTAACTTTCCAATTAACTACTTTCTTAAACGATAAGGCTATGAGCTAAGTTGTGAGGAATTTCATTCGGGTTTCAGGGCCATGAATAGCATAGAGGCAGCTCACATAAAGTTCACTAATGACCTCTTGCTTGCTGCTGACTCAAATATTTGTTTGATGCTTGTACCTCTTATCTAATATATTCTCAACCACAAATTCCTACTTAACTATCGAGAAAAACAGGTTGGGATTTCAGATGTGGTGTTATATATAACCTTTTTATATAGTTAAGGGACAAGTCTCCCCTTTAGTGTTCCAGCTGAAACGTGGTATCCCTCATGATCAATCTAAAGTTTTCAACTTGTATACGATCGCTCTGGAGAAAATCCCCTGCCATAACATCCAATTTCTTTGCTATGCTGATGACGCCCAGCCTTACATCCCTCTAAATCCTAAAGATGTCAACAGCCTGCAGCAGATCCCAGCTTGTCATACTCAACAATATTATACTGTATAAAACAAAATAAACAATATAACATCCAATTAAAACATTTACACCCGTACAACATACCTAATTAAACCATACAAAGTATATTAAACCATGGGAAGCAATAATAAACCATATTATACTTAATGCCATGTTAAACCATATAAGCCTATTAAAATAAGACTATACAAATTAATAACTTGCAAGTCCATATTCACTAATCAGACTCCAGACCTTTACTGGGCCCTGGAGGCTGAATATATCCTGCTCCTAACCTCTGTCATTGGATTTCACTTATTTCTGCCATCCCAGATTCCTGCTGAGCTGTCAGTGCTACCGGCTTATGAAGGCAGAATTAATGAACAGGAAAATTGAGTTGAGGACATATTGGCACCTGAGGGGACAGGGGGGTGGAACACAATAGCTTCCTCTAGTGGTTGTGGCTGACAACCACTAGAGGAAGCTGTAAATAATGTAACGTGTAAATGTAACGTTTGTATTTGTCCAAATGTTTGTTCTAATATTCAATTAATATTCAGTCATTGTTTTTATGAAATGGTCAGCAATTTCGTTTTAACATACTATCCATAACATCATAGCAAATTAACATGCTCCCCAAGTTAGAACATTATAGATTAATTGCTTCTGCATGTGCAAAGTCTCCTTTTGACTCGTTTAGTTTTCTGCAGCAGAAGTACACGTTCACAGTTAAACTGGGATGCATCATATTCCTGTGTGTGTGTGTGTGTGTGTGTGTGTGGGTGTGTGCGTGTTTATGTGGAGGAGAGATGTGTGATAAATAAGAAAGGACAGAATCTGTCTAACTTATATTCCATAAGGAAAAATCACACAATTTAGCTTTTAATATCTTGTGTAATCTTTAACATAATATGTATTATGTTGAAGATTTTTTTGTTGGAAGTCTGATTGTGATCATCTGAATGACAGCGGAGATTCAAATGTAAAGAGAGTGTGGGGACGTGAAATGGAAAAGATGAAATGAAAGGAGAGTGAGGGAGGGGGCGGGGAGAAGAAAAAGGAAATTAATGTGACATTTTTTGCGTCTATTCTGAAATCCAAAAAATGAGAATCTCTGAATCTATGAGCATGAGTAACTGAAGGAGAAAACTTAACCCTGAAAACTGTTCGATGATACTTGATATTGAATTCTAAAGGTAAATATTAACATAATCGCAGAAGTAGAAATGGGACAAGTGAAGCAACAGGGAAGAAGAGGTTGAGATGGACAGCTTGGTTGGATGGATGAAATAAAAAGCAGGGATCAGTAGGAACATAAAAGAGACGCAAATAGATCTCTAAATTTGTTAAAGAAAAATTATTTCATTAATATAAACAAGGTGATTATCACATACCTGTATCATTATTATCTGGTACCTGAATATACTACAGATGATTAAATTAAATGTTGTTCCCTTTTCTACTTAGACCTTGCAGCAATATTTATGGTAAATGTCAGACACGAGACGCCAGCTACAGTTCTGTAGTCTCAATTCTTACCATTAAATCAAAACTTCTATTTCTATGTATATTATGTATATAAAATCACTATATATATAAATATATATATATATTACCAAGGAGGAGAAACCAGACTGCTGTCCCAGCAGACGGTACACACACAGAGCACATTCCTTCCCGCAGTCGGTGGCGACCACCAGCGACACGCACACGCCGAGGAGCAGCATCCACACGCCGCTGCTGTGAGCGGAGAGGACGGCCATGAGCTGGAAACAAAAAAGCACAACTATTACAGCACTCACTTATTTCACCTCTTCAGATGAACCCGCTCCATGTTCTCACCAAGCAGTGCAGTCGATATTATGTGATTGTCATAAAGTGCCATGACTTTATCCAAAATGAGACATCGGAAAGCGTGAAATACATTTTGGTTATTGTCATTATATGTTGTTTTCCTGTATGTTTTGTGTGGTATTCCTGTCATTATGACGGATGAGTGAAACAACAGTTAGTGTATAAAACTGAGTTCAGGCATATCATTCACAGACCTCCAATGTATGAACAGCACAAAATTTTACGTACGTGTTAGAGATGAGCTCAGGTCAGTGAGACTGACAGGGCATAAACAGCAAAAAAAAAAAAGTTCAAAATATCTGTACTATCATTGATTTATATTCAGTTATATAAGATAGAGCAAAATTAATGACAACAGGAGGGTTAAAGATCAAATAAAAAATCACAGACAAATCTAACAATTTGGATAAGATAGTGTAAAAGCTTTTGGATACATGTAATGTGCTGTTTCTTAATTCCTAGTGAGATTAGTAGTAATATTACACAATCCCAACACATTCCTAATAATAAATATAAATATTAATAACAGAAATAATTTCAATCAAGCATTCAGTCATGTTATGTGTTCGAAATATGTATAATAATTTCTGTAAATAAAGTTTTTTCTCTTACCTCTGCACGATTTGAAACAATATTTAAGCCTTTCTTTGCTCTCCTCGCTCGCGGGGGAACTGATAAGTGGTGCAAGCCGGTGCTCCCAATATATCTGCAAACGCACGCACGCATACACTTGCACACGCGCACACACACACACACACACGCGACACCCTCTCCACTCTCTGCGTGCAGCTTTCAGAGAAACAGCGGAGACGCGCCACTGGACGGGACTGCTGTCAGGGCAGAGTGTCAGTGCTGCTGCCTCCGCTGCTTTAAGTAGTTTGTGTGGCCTGACGTCACCGGGGATAATTGGGAGGGGTGGAGGGGTTAATAAGCACACAAGTGCACACGCACACACTCAAAAAACACACACACACACACACACACACACTTCTGTTTTATTACTTCTCAGGAAGTCTTTGATACAGGTGATAAACATCAGCGTACTGTGCAGGTTCTGTATAATATTTTGTGTGTGTGTGTGTGTCTGAGACACCGAGTGTATGACAGACAAAGATTAATGATCACATACAAGCTGTGTGTTCCGTCAGTGTGCCGGTAGTTATATGATAACACACACTGGTTCATGACTGGTCCCATGACCAAAGCGATTTGTAACATTATTATTGTCGTGATTTTCTGTTTGATGTCTGGTCACAGATGAAAAAATGATTCATGTGCTTTATAGTTTCGCTCCACAGAAACGGCCCGCAGGTCTGTACAGTATCTTTGTAAAGTGTATGTCAGGGATTTTACACATGTGTGAAGTGACTGGAATGCAGGGAAATATTCTCACATTGTCACATTATCAGTAATCACTTGACTAAAGATCTGTTCAGGGTCATCAAAAGATGAATTTAACAATAATTCTAATGGCAAAACCAGTAAGGACCATGGAGATGGTTTTGACAACTGCTGAATAAGTGGCCTAGGTTAGTGCAGGTTGGTCGACCGAGCCAGAAAGCAACAATGAGGTGGTTGTGGGGGGTGGGTGGTGGTGTTGGTTTGACAACTCGCTTTAGAACAGATCTTTGGAGAGGATCAGCAGCCGATGGCCATGAGCCTGCAAGACTTCAGATCAATGAAAAAGTCGCTAAGGTGCTAGATGAAGGGAGATGCCAATTAGGTGCTGCACACGATGACAGTGATCATTGTTAGCGTAGCTACAGACTGACTTGAAGTGGTGGAGAATAGAATAGAAAAGAAACTGCAGTAGTTTAACAGATACCCTTCTCCATGAACCAAAGAACAGCTCCACAAAGTTCCACTGGATGTGGAAGAAGTTAAATCACTCAGACAGAATAAGCAGGAGGCCTATTAGAAGCAATGCCCCTCCCCACTTGAGTTAGGGTTAGGGTGGTGGGTTAATCGCAACTCCTTATTAACAAAAGCTGTTTTTTTAATTGATGGATTTGTATTGTTATTTTTATTGTTCCTGCTTTTGAAAGTTGTCTTTGGTGTTTTGGAATCTGTATCATAGAGACTCCAGCTCAGTGGCGTAGTGGTCAGTGTCCACCCTGGGACTGGGTGATTTTTAGATTAAAACCTGGTCAAGTACCACCAGACCTTCTAAAACTGGGGCCTGTTGCCCCCAGCTGACTTGGGGGGTAGATCACTGTATTCCTCAGTGCTGCTGCTCACTGCTTGAATGCAGATAACAGTGTGACTTAAACCTCTAATCTCTCGCAGTTGGTCTGTTTTTGGGGGGAACTATGCGTCTGTTTCTTGCAGTGTCATGTAAGGAGTAATTAAGGACATGTAAAGGCCCAACATTGATGTCCTGTTATTGATTGATGGCAGCATCTCATCTGTTAAACTACTGCAGGCTTCCACCCCGTTCATCTAATTATGTGGCTCCAGTAATTGGCAAAAATTGTCCCGGCAGCTTCACATCTGTTCACAAACTGACTGTACATCAGCGAGGCTTGGTTTCGTGTCTCCAACATCACCAATCGGGATACGCGACTCCACATGACATCTACTGTATGTTCTCATTAAGATGTACGCACAGCACTCCATCACACTGCCTGCTACATGTATGTTCCCGTCATATTTAGACACACGCTCGCTTTGTCACAACCCTTCCCACCTCCGCCACACACACACACACACACACACACACACACACACACTGGACTGTTATAACTTATCGCTGATGCAGGTGTGTAACAAACACATTTTTAATTAAGAAAAGGCGTTCGGCTAACAACACCAAGTCACCTCTGTGTTTGTTCCTGGCACTTGTTTGACAGGAACAAGAGCTTCAAATAAAGATTAACCAGAAACATGTGCGCATACATGTCACTTTACCATTTGACTAAACTAAAAACTGAGATTTATGTCAAAGCTTCTTAAATGTCTTCTGCTGCACTGGAATATCAATACTATACTGTATGTGTTCAGTAAAGGAACCCTCCAGTCAGTGCTGGGCAATGTCTTCTTTTAATGCAAAAATGTGTGTTTTTCTTCCTTATATCTGAGGATGTTAATCGTGACACGTGAAAGATATATTAGGAGATTTTGACTTTAGAGTTTCTTTTGTTGTTTGTATTTAGCTTTTTTATGTATTTACCTACCCGTTGGTGACCTGAAACCTGCCTCAAATATGTCTATTTCACTGTAAAAAGTAGGGACACATGTTGCCAGAAAGATGATCTGTTGGAAAACCCACTGATTCAGCTGAAATAAACACTTGCTGCAGACCTGCTACAACAATGGATTAATGCTCAATATGTTAATAGGTTAATACAGCCTCGAGAGTCCATATCAACCCTAACTCCAGGAGTGATATCCAAATAAGCAAAAGTGCATCATCATGCAGCAGCTGACAGTAGATACAATGACCACAACAGTCCACAGACTCTGTCTGTGACATTTTCTTTTTGTTTTTAAACTTTTTTTTCCGCCGAGTCCCTGTGGCGGCTGCATAAGCCGGCACCACCTATTATTTCTTATGTTAAATTGCCATTTTTTCCCCCCTTTAAAAAATTACACTACACATTTTCTGCAGTTTTGACAGTTTTCTGAAAGCTTTGGTACACACAGTTTAGGTAATTTTCCCTATGGACCCCTTCTGTAGCCTTCGGCTTGGAAGATTTACAGATCACATTCCTTTATTTTGCCTTTGACTTTCTCCTACTAAAATTTAAAAATGTTCTGTTTAAATTACTTACATGTTTAGGTTATAGTTGGGTTATAATTTATTTTTGCTTACCTTTTTCAAGGGAGACCTGACCCTTATCCTAAACCTGAATGGCATCAACACACAATATAAAACACGCATAAACACATAAAATAAACATTAAGTGAAAAGTACAGTGAAAATTCAACAGTTAGAACAGTTGAGAAAACATAAAGTTAGATTTTAATGTTTTCTAATTATTGAAACCTGAAGGTCTTCCAGTTTAAAATCAGTCTGTAGATGTTCCAGGAGAAAGGAACTACAAGCCTGAAAGCTTCCTTTCATTTGTAAATTTGTGGGCGTGGTAGTGTTTTGCTTGATTTAATGAGGTGTTTTTGCTTTGTGACTCTATTTCTATGTTGCATTCTATGTTCGGTGCGCGTACTTGACTGAAAATTAATTTTCCCCCTGGGGACAATGAAGTATGAATCTGAATCTAATGAATTTCAATGCACCATGAAACACACTAACATGAGGACTGGGCAGAGGCATTCATGTACAAAACATTCCCATAATCATGCATCAGTAAAAAGGTTGATTCTACTAACCTCTTTTTGACATAGAAGAAGAAATATGACATGTGTTTCCTAAAAGACACCCTACCTTATCTATATTGCTAAATAACTGACTCAAGATTTACCACAATTATTAAACAATGTCAAACTTTCAGCATAAATACGATCTGCAGACAGCCACACATAAGCATCCCCATTGTAACTGGGCTGGAGAGATTGAATTAAAGAATCTACACAATCAAATTTCAACCACACTTTCTAACTTTAAGAAATGGGCATTCTGTCCAAACTTGAAATCCTCAACAAATAACCTTACCACAGTGTGTGTAGGATTGAGTTGATTCTGTGCTTTAGAACATATCCACTGTGGAGGAATCAAATGTGGTAAAATTGATTATTTTACCAGATTGAAAACAGTCTATATAAAAACAGATTTTTTTTCTTAATATATAGGTAAAGAGGATAAATCTGAACATTCTAGTGTCATTGTCATGAATAGTAATATAGGATTTATTTCTTTCAAATAAAATAATAGTAATAGTGATTGTACAATTAAAGTGAACACTTTAATGTAAGAATGTCAGGCATAGACATCAACTGCTTGCTTATTCATTTATTGACTGATTGTTGATCATACATAAATCTATGGAACACTGGAAATAAATTAGCTGAATACTAAATGACAATGATCACCCAATATCTTGAATATAAGTTATAATAATAATAATAATAATAATAATAATAATAATAACTTGAATTTATATAGCACTTTTCAAGAGACCCGAGGATGCTTTACAGAGGTTTGTATAAAACACCCAAGGACAGGAAAAAACAACAAAAAATTGAAATGGGATTTAGGGGTGATGTGATGTGCCACCAGGATTTGGAGTGGGGTGAGAATTCTTGGAGCTGAGTTTTTGACTTACTGTTGCCTGTCCAGAGCTTTGATGGCTACTCTAGACAGGATGGAATTACCTGATGTCTGATGCATGGATTAGGGTTTACACAACTGAACCTGGATAGCGATGGCCAAAGCCTGGACATATTCCTGAGGTGGTAAAAAGAAGATTTGGTGACTGATTTGATCACAGGAACATATAAATGCACCTTCTCTGGGTGGCTGTGGAATCCTTTCTCCACCAAATACTCAACCCCAGACAACATGTGTATAAATTAAATAATACAGGTCCTTCTCAAAAAATTAGCATATAATGATAAAGTTCATTCTTTTCCATAATGTAATGATAAAAATTAAGCTTTCATATATTTTAGATTCAGTACACACCAACTGAAATGTTTCAGGTCTTTGATTGTTTTAATACTGATGATTTTGGTATACAGCTCATGAAAACCCAAAATTCCTATCTCTAAAAATTAGCATATCATGAAAAGATGCTCTAAATGAGCTATGAAACTAATCATCTAAATCAATGAGTTAACTCTAAACACCTGTAAAAGATTCCTGATGTTTTTTAAAACTGGGTAAGACTGCCGACCTGACTGCTGTCCAGAAGGCCATCATTAACACCCTTAAGCAAGAGGGTAAAACACAGAAAGAAATTTCTGAACGAATAGGCTGTTCCCAGAGTGCTGTATCAAGGCACCTCGGTGGGAAGTCTGTGGGAAGGAAAAAGTGTGGCAGTAAACGCTGCACAACGAGAAGAGGTGACCAGACCCTGAGGAAGATTGTGGAGAAGGGCAGATTCCAGACTTTGGGCGACCTGCGGAAGCAGTGGACTGAGTCTGGAGAAGAAGCATCCAGAGCCACCGTGCACAGGCATGTGCAGGAAATGGGCTACAGGGGCTGTATTCCCCAGGTTAAGCCACTTTAGAACCAGAAACAGCGGCAGAAGCACCTGACCTGGGCTACAGAGAAGCAGCGCTGGACTGTTGCTCAGTGGTCCAAAGTACTATTCGGATGAAAGCAAAGTTTGCATGTCATTTGGAAATCAAGGTGCCAGAGTCTGGAGGAAGACTGGGGAGAAGGATATGCCAAAATGCCTGAAGTTCAGTGTCAGTGGTGGTCTGTGGTGCCATGTCAGCTGCTGGTGTTGGTCCACTGTGTTTCACCAAGGGCAGGGCATTTTTCAGCACGACCTGGCACCTGCTCACAGTGCCAAAACCACTGGTAAATGGTTTACTGACCATAGTATTACTGTGCCTAACTGGCCTGCCAACTCTCCTGACCTGAACCCCATAGACAATCTGTGGGATATTGTGAAGAGAAAGTTGAGAGACGCAAGATCCAAAACTGTGGATTCGCTTAAGGTCTATTGAAGCATCCTGGGCCTCCATAACACCTCAGCAGTGCCACAGACTGATTGCCTCTATGCCACGCCGCATTGAAGCTGTCATTATTTGAAGGTTAACGTTTTTGTATTAAAAACACTTTTCTTTTCTTGGTCGGATTAAATATGCTAATATTTTTGAGATTGGGATCTTTGGTTTTTCTCTACTTTTTTGCCAAAATTTTCAATATTCAAACAATAAAAGGCAATAAAAAAAACAATAATAGACATATGAAAGTCTAATGTTTATCAGTAGTTTTTAGAAGGACCTGTAATTAATGATTACAGCCTTGATGTACAGCAGCCTCCACCATCACTTTATTAATGTGTGTGAATGGGTGAATGAACACCTGTAGTGTCAAGCCCTCTGACAGATGCAGTCCGTTTACCACCTACCATTCTCCATTGTCTGTTGGACTGTAAGCCTGCGGGATAATGTTCACACCTTATCACACTGGATCATTAGACGTAATTATCCCTGACTCTAAAAGCATTAGCATCAGAATGTTAGACGTGTGAACTTCAGAGTGCATCATCATTTCTCCCCAGCCATGATTATGTTGTTTCTGATGATGAAGGCCAATCAAGATCCAGATACGTAACTCCACGGCACAGGTGCACACGTACACCACGCCGCTCCGTGCTCCTCCAACCCACTCCTCCTCTGATGAGCCGAACAGCGAGGTTAAACATAATGACTGCCGTTTACCCTCTGATGAAGACGACGATGGGGGGAAGGTGATGGTGAAGGGGAGGAGGAGAGGAAGAAGAAGAAGAAGAAGAAGAAGTGTGGGGGCGGATGAGCGGTCCCATCCTGGGCAGGAAAAAAATAAAGGGAAATGATTTGGGCTTTTTTGCCCCTGGGAGAAAAAGATTAAGAGCAGCAGGAGGAAAGAGGAGGAGGTGAAACGATGAGAGGGGGAAATAAAGAGGTATGAAATGGAGAGAAAAAAGGAAAAAAAGAGAGGAGAGGTGAAGAAGCCTAGAGAGGGCATTAATTCTAACAAACATGGACGGAGGGGATGTAAGAGTGGGACAGGGACACTCACAGTGACGTGGACATAGCAGAGGGACAGAATACATTGTCCGCCAGTGTCCTGTGTGACGGGGACACTGCTGTAAACGTTTCTGTAGCTGTAAATTCGTGTTTGTGGTTTTTCTATCTTTGGGGGCGCATTTTACTGTGTGTTTGTTCCACTCTCTGAAATGATGACTTTAACGCTCACTTACCAATCAGACCTTAACACAACGTTGTCACACTATTAAACTTCATCAAGCTTTTAAGCAGCAGCGTATTACACATTATGGTCCGATTCCAACAGGTTGACTGACCCTAGTGAATTACATCTCTGGGTCTAAAAACCAATGCTAATCAGCACAGCGTGCTCTATGCCAGGCTGCTGTGAGGATAATAACTATTAAATATATGAACCCTGTAAGTTCCCTGACTCACCATGTCCGTGTTGAAATGAAGTGCACCATTGAAAACTGACATGTTAGTTTTTATTATTTTTCTCTCCTTTCTCTCTTTTATCTTCCACGTCTGCTTCATGTGGAACCACGTGTTCGTCCCCATGCCTGCCTGCAAGCTTCCATCAGATACAGGAGAAGTAACACAACAATCGCGGGCAGAAGAAAATAGCGCAAACAGCATTCATCGGCTTGACAGCAGGTCGTCAGCTGAAAGGGTTCCTATTCTGTCAAAAATAAGTCGCCACGGTTGTCCGTTGTGTTTGTATGATTGTGCGATTAAGTCTGATGGCTGTGGTTCTGTGGGCCCTATCTTCTCTTTAATTGGTCGGCTCTTCTTGGACAGTCTAAATCAGAAAATAGGTCAGAGCAGCTCCCCTGTACTCACAGGGAGGATTCACACCAGCACACACCAACTCCTCGTATTTAAACTATGGAGTTTAAAGAAAAAAAATAACTGTTTAACCAGCATCTAAGGCAGAATAAACATCAAAAGAAATATTAAAATAGTGTAGATGAATGTAGGCAGCATAGAGACGCACAAAGATTTGACATCTTCTACAGCAGGGATATACAACATGTGGCTCTGGGGCCAAACTCGGCCTAGTAGAGGGTCCAATCCAGTCCAATCCCACTGGATGACTGTACAAAGTGTGACAGAAAATGGACCAGTTTCTTCACAGAAACGTGTAGTCAGTAAGCAGCTTTCAGGACTCAGAACTCAGAGATCAAATCGTGCTGGACGCGGTTCATGAACTGAATTTAATTTAACACGCCTGTTCTACAATGTAAATGTTGATCTCAGTCCACTCGAGACCAAATTGCACTCTGTGACTCGTGAACTAAATTGAGTGTGACTCCCCTGGTAAAAACATGGTAGAAAAGGGATCTCCTTGCACATGTCATCCAGCAACATGTGGCCATATTAGCTGCTTCTCAGGAGAGATTCATGGCACACTGGAGGGACGGGATCGCTGCTTTCATCAGTACAGACATGTAAGTAACGTGTCACTGTATAGAAAATGACTGATTCCTAAATCTCCAAAATATATTGTGAAAGACATATATTTCGTAGCAGAAATTATATATTTCAGTAAGCCAGGAAGACAGCTATTCATTACCTCATACATATGACCAATATACAGTGATCCCTCGCCACTTCGCGGTTCACTTATCGCGGATTCGCTATTTCGCGGATTTTCATAATGCTTTTTTTTTTTTTTTTTGGTGCATTGTGTTCTGCATTCTGATTCGCTAAAAACTCACTCCCGCTTCTTGTATCAAAACATGCTACGAATTGTGCCATCATTTTGTCGTCTCGTTTGCAAAGAAGAAAAAAGAGCGACAACAGCTGCCTATCACTATGTTCTTCTCCCGAACAAACACACCTGCACCGCGGGCTTCAGAAGAAGAGAACACTGCAGAGCGCAGTCAGGATGCAGCGGCCCAGTCTGAAGAGCAGTGAAACGGCCTACACGCGAGTCACTGTATTTGTATACATGTAATAGTTACTAATTGTAAAAAAAAAATAAAGTTTTCTATTTCGCGGATTTCACTTATCGCGGGTCATTTTCGGAACGTAACCCCCGCGATAAACGAGGGATTACTGTATTATCAATTTCCTGTCTTTTAGACAGGAAATTGTTTTGGAGTGGGGTCAAAATAGATTTCTGTCCCGATGTATCCATTACAAGACAAATGATATGACTCCAAATATTTTAAGAAGTTTATTTCTAACAAAAATCTCCACTGGATGTTTGTGAGGATAATTCTCATATTCCCTTCTTCTCTCCTCAGCTCCTCTCCTCATCTTCTTCCCTCCTCTAACAGGCGTCTCCAGCTGCCTCCTGGCTCTATGACTCTTTGATCACCATGATACTTAATGACTGACATAGCAAACTCAGGTGACCTTTTAAAATGTAAACGTGTGTATATGCAGAATATATACAACTGTTTGAATCAGTCTCACTATATGTGAGGGGTGCGCCCGTCTCCTCAGAAACACACAGACAGAATAAACACACCACAAAGTACCACAACCATGAATTGTCTTTTTTTTAACATAATGAAACTGGCAGATAAAACCTCCTATAGAAAGAGGTGTTGCTTCTGCAAGAGCAGCTTTTATTATATATTATACTCTTATTTACTTACTAAGCTAAGCTAAGTGCAAATGTAGACTTATTTCTGACAGCTTGCCTATCGTGATAAGCTTAATACCTAAATTATAATCTTTTATGACAAGCTGCTTTTCAATATCCTATACAAAGAAATGTGTGTTTGTCACACAAACACACACACACACACACAGACACACACACACACACACACACACACACACACACACATGCACGCTCACGAGTTTGCCATTGGATGACTATTACTAGTACTATTACTACAGTTATACAATCATCTTCTTTTGCTTTCTGAGTGTTACCATTTTCAGGATCCCCGTGACCACAGGAGACAACAAAGAGCTCCAAGTCGGCTTCACTCTAAAAATAGCAAGTTTGGTAGAGCTTCAGTTTGTGCAATAAGGTAGCCTGCTTGGTTGGTTCAGTGAACAGTTGAAAAGCTGTACAGAAAAAACAGGGACGTTTGTACTTGTTTTCCCACTGGAGCTGGGGTTAAACACATGACATGAGGTGTCACTGAGATTTTATTGACAGGGCTTATTATTGCACTTTCAAACTTTCCACCAAAACAAGTTCTCCCCAGATACTATTTTGCAATGGCACCATGGCTGCATCCTCAGTTCCAGCCATGACAATTGTGATAGCAAAATTTAAAAGGGGGCGCAGCAATAGTAGCCTGGAAATATTGGACCTGTTCTGTAAACATAGAGCCTGGAAATAGAGGACCTGAACATAGGACCCTAGGAACATAGAATTCTAGAAACATAGGACATCGGATTATAGTACCCTGGAAATATTGGACCCTGGGAAAATAGAAACCTGGAGACATAGTACCTAGCATAGAACCCTAAGAATTATGGCCTTTGAACATAGTACATAGGGAACACAGGACCTTGGAGCATAGGACACTGAACATAGGACTTTGGAGCATATCATCCCTGACTTTTCCAAATGGCAGCACTTCTGAGCATTATGTGGAAGGTGGAGGCCCTCAGACCTCCCACAACCCACAAAAGCATTGGACTTTTTTCAGACACACTGATTTTTTTCTCCCTCTCTCTGACTGTCTCTTTCTGTTTTTCATCTTTAAAGACATCTGGACATCAGTGACAAGTACATTTGAGCTCTTTTCTGCCATCACATAGCTGACATTCTACATACATGCTGGTGCGTTCCTGCTGACATGTCCTGTAGATAAATGTCTGAAGTACATATGATTTTGTGTGTTATGCAGATTTATGTTGATGCTGTGTAGGAGTGTGGCTGCTGCTGGAGGCTTCAAGTGAACTGGAGTGCAGTCCTGTTTATACAGCACACTCCTCATTCAGCCATTAGTCATCACACACACACACACACACACATACACACACACACACACACTCTCAATAAAAAAAGTCATAATTTCGATGCATATACCAGCAATCTTCGCACAGATCTGTCTATATTAAGGCATGTTAGGACCTACCAATGTACACGTCACATACACTTGGAGAGGATGTCACCAGTACGTCACCAGTAAGAACCAATAGGAACTAAGCACACAAGCACAAACCAAAAATACTTATAATTTAATTCTAATTATTATTTGAATAAAGTTGTGATTTGCAGGGGCTGGTACCGGAAACCTCCAATAAAATGGCAGCAGATGACTGCAGTGTTCTTGAGTGCAGTGTTCTTGAGTGTATATAGGTAATAGAAAGGGTAATGTACTGGGTACCTTTCCATTTAGGGCTTTGTAAGTCAGGAGGAGGACATTAAATTCTTAACATTACAGGGAGCCAGTACAGAGCTGATAAACTAGATTTATATGTCTTCCCGCTTGATTCTGGTTAACAGCCAAGCTGCAGAGTTTTCACGAAGTTGAGGTCTGTCAGTGTTTTTTCAGGAGGGCAGTAGAAAGTAATATGACCGCTATTGAGGGACGTCGGCTCCCCCCTGGTGTGCTGTGCTGTAAAGGGGTTGCTATGTTGTGACATCATCAATGTGCTATGCCCGCATAAAGGTGATGCTATGCAGCAAACACAAAGAGACCAGGCAATGGATGCATGCAATGAAAGAAGGGGAGGCAGTGCCAAGGGAACCATGGCTACAATTTCCAAACATGCTCGTAATGATACTACTTGAATTCAAAAGTAGTGTAAAGTGCATTTTTATTTCAATGTTCTGGTGCCATATGAATGGAAGTGCTATAATATTTGTTGTGCAAACACTTTTATTATGAAAGAGAACACAGCTGTTGCACGGTGCCCATAGCAGTGTACGCCTCCATGTTAATCAACTACAGCAGCTCCACTGCCTGCAGCACCCGCATCGAGTCCTCTCTAGTTTTTGCAGCTGGTCTATTTTTTTGTCATATGTTGTGCTGCTACACGAGTCCAACTACTGAAAACTGAAAACTACATAAAATGTGTTAAAAACAGTACACTATGTTTAAATAGATTAAAAGAACTCTGTAGTTGTACAATAGTACACTATAGTTGCATAAGTAATACATATACACTGGATATCATATTGGAATTTCAGGAAGTGTCCATATTGCATCCATCAGACCAAAACCAATTATGGGCCTATTCTTGATGTAGAAAATAGGTCAACTATTTGGATGCAATTGGATGTTACTTTGACCTCTAATTATGACCCCGTTTGGATGTCTATGTGCCTTTGAACATTTGGACATCTAATTATGACCCAATTTTAATATCTATGAGCAGTCTACAATGTCAGAATAGGTCATTTTCTGGACAACTAAGACAGGTGTATTATAGCCTTATAATAATAATAATAATAATAATAATAATGCTATCCAATTACTGTAAATTCTTTAATATAGGCCCTGGCCTTTGTTAACTCAAGCGCACCCAGGCCCAAGCTTTTAAAGAAAGGCCACAATTAGACATAGGGCTCTATTTCTATTTCAGCAAAATGGACTATCGGTAGAAGGAAGAATAACAAGCTTTTGTTTCTATTTGAATCTATAAAATGTAATAAAGAAGTACATTTACATTATGATATGCACAGAGAACCTTAACAAACCGCAACAATGTGGTTTAGACAGTTTACCACTGTGAAGATTTAACAATAGTTTTATTTCCTCATCACTTATGCTAACCTCTTCAACAAGTTTTGCATTTGCCATCAATTTGAAATATATGCAATATTAAAAAAAAAAAACATGGAACAACAGGCAACAGTAGCGTTAAGGTGAACACTTTTTTTTGGTTTTAGAAAAGACCAAAGGCTCACATGTTCTAGTTCGCCATTCTGATGAGATGTGTGCTCGACTGGTTAGCATTGTAGGACAGACTGGTGTGTTCACTGGGTCACACTGGGCTTACGTAGATCATGCATGTGTTGTTGTCCAGTGGAGGATGACTGAGTGCAGCTGGCTGAGACTTCCACCTATAGATGAAATGGGACGGATTGTATTGATTTGCCGTCACACATTCATGCATTTCATATTCCATTGGTGCACTCAAGCATTGAGTGGAAGTCAAACCGAATCGTATAAATCACTGCCAGCATTTTTTAAATTTTATCCATGTATTGACCAACCACACCAGATTAATTGGGGAGGCTTTTACACATTTCAAATACAACCAGCTGCTCTTTGCCTCAGCGTCAGTCAAACTGAATTAAATTAAATCTTAGGCTTATCATTCTTATCCTTTACTTCACATATTTCATGCCTCATGACTCAAGTTGTAGAAATGTGAAGTGGAAAAAATGTGGTTGTGTTTGAAAATGTTGAGGAGTGAGCTCAGCTTGTGAGCTAGATTCAAACGGATAATATCTTGGGTATGTGGCGGCACATTTGACCCCGCTGAGCTGTCTCCCTTCTCTCAAGCATCCTACCGCAGGACGACAGGAGGTGATGTGACAATGCAAATCTGCTCCGACAGTCACAAGTCGCATCTATTCAGACAGCCCGCAGCCTGGCAGCACACCAGCAGGCAGGTAGTGGAGCACTGACGGTCCATGTGGGAGGTAAAAGTGTGAAATACCTATTTCAGGATAATAAACATTATAGGTTTCCTCAATTGCTTTGGCTCATTCCACAAATTAACATGTGTAAACCTCCTGGGTACTATTCACATCGGTTTAATATTTCCCATTCCTTCTAACAAAGTGCATATGGCTTAGCAAATCTTGGCAAATGAGTAGTGGAGCAGTACAATGAGCAAGTACAAAAGTCAGCAATAGGTAGGTAGCTTGTTAGTTCGACCCTTATAACAGACCGATGCAAAAAGAATGCTCATTTGTCACATTTGTTGGGCCCTTGACATTTTATTTTAAACCTCAGGACAGAAGAATAATCACCAAAAAGGTGCCTGACACCGGAATGCTATAAAGAGTTGAACAAAGGAAGTAATCACCACCTTTAATTTAACCAATGATCTCAACGCGTTCCAACTGTTTCCAGATTGCACCCCTCTGCTAACACATCCATAAATTATAAAGCCATGGAGGAACTATTCTCTGGCCTCCTTCATGTTGACTTTGCTGACTCCAGAAGGACCTAAAACCATTACATTTGGGACAAATGTGAAAAAAATTGTAAATATAATTTACTTAGATCTTCTGAACATGCACAGAGTGGCCAAACACAGGCTGAGAGACCTCAGCTCCCAAATACCTGATTTCAAATTTGATAACTCAGAAACACAACACATCTGATGCATGTTCTAACTTGCCACAACACACACACACGCACACACACACACACACCAAACACACAGTTGTTGGTGTGTGTGTGTGTAATGCAATCAATCCGATACTTGAATTGATTGCGTTTTCATGGCTGTGTATTATCTTTCAAAATTGTTATTTTCAACAAATGTATGATTATTTCTTACCTATATATATATACACACACACACACACACACACACAAACACATGTCTACAACATCACCCACACAAATGCATTCATGAATATAAATGAGCCAAAGCAATTGAGAAAGTTTCGTAAGACTGCGGTGAAGACAATCATGTTCATTTCAATCATGAGTCACATATCCAATGTGCACGAATTCCTCTGTACTAGGATGAACACAATTATACAGGAATGTCTGCTTTCTTTATCTCACCATTCTGCTTCTGCTGCTGGAATTCATTTTCAGAGTCGGCAGCATGTCGTTACAAAGGGATGCAGGGACAGCATTGAACCTAAATATGTAAGTGAACCATATAGTAAAAAAGTGTTCTCCATGCTGTGGCTTTTGAAATGATGCCTCTGATGAAATGATGGAAATAGCTGGTCTGTCCAAAGATAACAAACACCTCTAGACAGTAATACTAATGTTAGCTCAGCTTGTTGTTCTGATAACTTAAAGTGTAAGTGGAGGTTTTTAGATGCTAAACTATTTTGGAGATCTTTTTTTTCAGATGAACTAGATACAGAAGGCTAAAACATAATGGGATCTCCTCTGCTAATTCTTCAGCTTTGTGACACATTTGTTGCTTATTAAAATTCATTATAATTCATAAAAAATCCACATATTTCTTTGTTTTGAAACATTTTATTATAGAAAATGTACATATAATTACTTTAAATGTAAACTATATATATTTAAAATATATATAAGTATGTATCCTGCCACATTGCACACGCAATAGGTTTACTAACACTTCTCTACTACAGTATGAATAGGTGATAAATTCAGGGTGTGTCTTTTGTGTATTTCCTTTGAATATGATGCACATGTAGTACAATTGATTTACAATTGCATACCTTTCTGTCATATTTGATTTAGTGTACCCTTCCCGCTTGTCTCGCTATTTATTTATTTATATATTTATATATTTATATATAGTCCGTTTGTACAATAGTCTTCTGTTCACATGTACGGTGCACAGCTTTTTAAACTGATTGAATATGCATGAAGTAGACTCCTCTCCTCTCATTTCAGGCCTACAATTACCAAGCCCTTGTGTTGAGAATGACAGATACTTGACAGCCTCAGTGTATTCCTACTTCACTGTTATATAGAGTTCCATTTAAAACTCTAACTCTAGTTCAAACATGCACGAGGCACAGCGCACAATGCAGTCATGTTTCCTGGCGCATGTATGGGTTTCATGTGAAGATTATGTGGATTATCATTTAATTACCTTAATTAAGTGCAATTTACACGGAACACATACCTCTGCTCCAATCTGTCCATGAATCAGCAGCAATTATTTGTTCTCCTGTTACTGATTTTATTAAAAAGGTTTACCTAGCTACCTAGCTACCTAACTACTTACACAATCTAAAATGGCAGCTTGGGGCACATGCCAACACAATCTTCTGGCATTCTTCAGGTGTATGAGGGATCCACAAGAGCCCGCCAAAATGCAGCTCAAGCTCAAGCAACATAGTGGTCATTGGTTGCTATTATCCCACAGGAGAGATAGTCATCATACAGCGTTGATGCTTAGGCTTACACAAGCTAGTGTCCACTGATTGTTTGTTGTTTTGATTTTGATGGTTAAGTACATGGCCTCACTCTGGTTACTCTGACTCAGATGATAACACTCAGGTTTGTGACAGCCAGGGACTCAGATTGCATGTATGGACCTGCGGAATTCATTGCTGTGATCACATTTAGCCCGTATGCCTAATATTTGGCACTGTCCTCACATTGGCATCCTTGCTGCAGATGTGGAGAAACATCCAGTTTTGGAAAAATTCACACATCTTTTAAAGTTATTACAAATGGCTGTTTATTGAAGCTTTGCACCTTTGTGCAGATAGGTGTCAATTTGCCTGCAAGCAGTTCAGTGTCCATTACTGATCAATTCAGCAAAGTGTTGCACTGGGAAACTTATCATGTTGCCTTGCTGGAGAAAGCCTTATAGTATTCGAAAACAAAAAGTTCCTCCAATATCTCAGATTATGACATGGTGAAGCCAGATGACAGCCTGCAACCCAACAACAGGAATACCAAGAAATTTGCCAGAAACATCAGAGAGCCAGATGTGCAGCAGCAGGAGGACTTGCAATAGAGCACCAAAAGTATTCGCTCACCTGCCTTGACTTGCATATGCATTTAGGTGACATCCCATTCCTAGTCTATAGGGTTTTCAATATGATCTAGAGTCCAGTGGTGGATGTATGGTTCTGATGCAGCTGCTCGGCCATGGACACCCATTCCATGAGGCTCTCTGAGCAATGTTCTTGCCCATTGACTCAGTGATGCAAAATATTCACAATAGTATATCATGAGCACTTAATGCCAAATACTTAATAACTGCAACTTTTAATAATGGTCAGTAGAGCTCATTTAAATGTTGTCTTTTGATGATAATAAATGTTTGATACTTTATGACAGTGACAGAAAAAAGAATATGGGCTAGGCAAAATAAATCTGAATGAATTATTTCCTTTGACATGTGCTGTTTAATTTAAAAATCGATATGTTTCTCTCTACTTTAACAGGGAGTCATGAATAGGGGCTAATATTTGAACCAAATAAACCGAATAATAATGCGACCCCTTCAAAGTGCATTGACTACAGTCACACCTGAAATAACATTTTGTGATTCCTCACAACAGACCTTTTGGCTGAACATTTCTTATGCCCCTGAGACACAAACCTCCTCAGTGCTGGACAAAACCATGACTCACACCTATGCTGTACCCCTGCAGGGTCTCCTGTTTCAGTCCTTTCATCATCATCATCCAATATTAAACTTTGATGATCCCTGGAGGGAAAGTAGGTCAGAAAATTGCAGCAGAAAGTGGATTCATGTAAGAAAAGTCAGCGACATTGTGATAAATTATACTTAAACACTACGCAGTGATTTCAACCCTACAACCCCACCCAGAACATTAGTTTTGGCAGGTTTGGGGGGGGGGCACCAAGTCTCAGGTTTAGAGGAGGGATATGTAGCCTAAGCCTGGAAAAACTTCTGGAGGAAGTTAAATGCCAGAGCTTTCAGTGCAGAACATGCTGCAGGGTGGCTCTATTTGTAGTGACATACTAAGGCCACACAGACCCCTCTTTTTTTTAATCTTTTTTTGCTTTCATGCATTTTTCCTCAAAAATCCTGTGGAATCTGAACACTGTGTATGCTACCTGTGGAATCAAGCCATAATTCTTCATAAAACTCTCATGTCTGAAGTAGATGGTATAGGCTTCATGTTATACGGTAGATCAAATTTAGTTGTGGGAAATATTTATCAGTAGTAATTAATTGATTGTTAAAATTGAATCCAACACTCTGGGGCACCACCCTGAAACACCCTTAAATCTATTATTAAAATTAGTCTCAGAATTAATTAATCCTAAAAATAAAGGATCAAATCTCGTTGAAGTGATTAATATGTAAATCCAAGTAAAACTTCATTATAACTAGGATTAAAATACCAATGACAATGACATGTCTAACAGTGAAGGCAGTGTGGTGTAATTTGATATAGTAGAGGATATCTTTTAAGAATATTCAGCCAAAAAAGACCAATTCACTTTCTGATATAACATGACAACATGTATTTTACTGCAAGAACGAATATGATCAATAATTTTCAAGCCCATAAAGCATTGCACAGCTAGGTATCTGTATGTGTCGTTGTGTGAGGCTGAGTCAACTATGCCTCGTGGATAAAGCCACATGTGATATATAAACTGAATCAAACTAAATTGAAATGGAAGCATAAAGGAGGTCGAAGCAAGCAATGGGAGATTCGTGTCTGTCTTCTTGTTCTATGACATGTGCTCATGTTGTAAGCATAAAGAGGTGATACACAAAAGGATCCTGGTGACACAGGCCTGAGTCCAGGTTGAATCATGTAGACTCACTCTGTGCATGTGTCCATGTGAGTGTGTGGGTATAGAAGTGGTAGAGAGAGAGAAAGAGTGAGACCGTGTGAGCTCAGCAGGGTTTCACACAATGACTGTTTCTCCACAAAGTGTCCAAGCATGAGCAGTAGCTCTCAGAAAGTAACACGCAGAGTTTAGGTTAAGCATCGAGCGGCAAGCAGCAGTCAGTCATGACATGGAGCATCAGACAAGAGGGTTAAGCACACGTAGATGTAGCATCAAACATCTGCATTTAACATCAACTTATATCTATGTTTGTCCTATTGCCTGCATTATTTGAGATTGCACTTGCAAATCAAGTCATTTTATTTGTATATGAAAAAATAGTCAGCAGCCAGCCCTAACTATAGCGTGTTCTTATTACTTCCTATTATTTTTCAGCTAGAACAAAAGGACCACTTATAGTATAGTAAATTGCTAAACAAAACTATCAATCTGCATGTCTGTGCCCATGTAGTCATGCTTTTGTTTGCATCCTTTCTTTCTCTTCTTGAGTTGCAGCAGAGACGGCGACATTCTATTTTATTTCATTGGGATCCCAGATTTGAGCTGCCGTGCCCACAGGCGCGACAAGGCAGTTGGTCATTGTGTCTCGTGATGGGTTAACACTAAAGTTGGAGGGAAGCCTGGTGTCTCTCACGCAGACACCAAACAGGACTGTTGAGATCAGTATCGGACGCTGAGGGCCATGATAAAATAGTGATATTTGACGCTCTGGGATGAGATTATCTTGCTCTCAGCCTGACCAGTCAAGGCAAATGGCTCCTCTTGAGCCAGGTTCTGCTCCGGCTTTTCTTCCAATTAATGTGTTTTTTTTTCCTGGGGGTAATGTTGGGTCTCTGTTGGTAATTAATAAAAAATTGTCGAGTTTGGTCTAGAACTGTTATTTAGAAAAAGTGTCAGAACTTTTTTATGATTTGGGGGATACATAATTAAAATTGATTTGATGTATATTCATTTGCATGATATGATGAAAATTAATTTTGTGATGAACCAAGTAAGCAAGAGATCTTGGAAGATGGATGGGTTGCCATTAGAAAGATGAATCTTTAAAAAAAAAGGCTTTTTCTACACAATGCAGATGTTTTAACGTTATATCACAGGAGCAAATGACTGGGGCTGAGAATGGGCAGAGCACAGAACCTTAGGCGGGGGGGCAGGAGGTCACTGTGGATCATCGAGATAAAGCGGAATGACAATCTGATCTGAGAACTACTTGAATGAAGACTATGGCCTTGGTGGGCCATCTAGAACACCATAGTTCCACCAGAGTCAGATGGGTGCTGGGTCCATTTATTCTGTCTTAAAACAGGGATTAAATACATGACGAACCAATCACTGATGACTGACAGGTGAGGGACTAGACACAGAAGTGATCAACCAAAACCAGAAAACAAGACAGAGACGGAACCTGACATTGCAATTACCTGTGGACAGAGGAGAATGAGAACTATTGCCATGTTTCACAAATTAGATACATTAAAGCATGGATAAAAAATCTGTTAGACCGGATTATTTCACTAGGGGGATAAAGGTTTTTTAGAAACACCCTCAAAACCCTTAAAGTCACGTATGGAGGTGCTTTGTGGTAAAGAATTTATGTTTACATGTCGAGTCTCACCTGGACAGTGAATTCACTGTTCAGCGTTGAACCCTTCATTGTCAAGGTTCAGCGCTATCATTCCCTTATGACTCATCATGAAGATCAAGGATCTGGGATTAAACACCTCATTGTGCATGCGCATCCTGGACTTCATTTAAAAGGCTCTGTTTTTTTCCTCAAATGTGTACTAGTAATTAGAGTATAACAGCAGACTGACGGATATCAAATATCTAATACAGCTGTTTCCTGTCAGAGCTCTCTGACACGCTCTGAGTCCAAGAGAAGTCAGACTACCTCAGGAGGTGATCTGAATCCTGTGCATTGTGAAATCACTCCAGGTTTGCACTTTGCTATTTTATTCTAGCTCTCTAGGATTGTAGTTGACAGAACACGTTGTGTTGCACTGTAGATCAAGAGGATCATTTTACTTAGTTTATACAGAATAACTCACTCAGATGTTGTTTGTTCATGTTGGTAAGACAGTCATCTGTGTGTGAGTGTGTGTGTGTGTGTGTGTGTGTGTGTGTGTGTGGTGAGGCTAATTTGTGTGAAATGTCTCTTTTGAAGTTCCTCTCCTTCAAAATAATGAGACTTTTTCAATTGCTGCACACGCTTAGACTCTCTCTTAGTGACACACAAACACGCTCACACACGCACACACACACACACACACACACACACACACACACACTCACACATATACACTCATATATGCCCTCACGCACAGATGCACAGGGACACACAATCACATACACACATTTGGATTCATACACACATACATACTCATTCACAGGCTTACTATCACAGAAGCACACAGTCACACATACACACACATGCATACACACCCAATCCATTTTACCCTCCTTGCTTTGGTCATAAACACAGATTAAAGATTAAAAGGTGAATGTGTAGTTTGACAATAATGATGTATAAATTTCCTCTCTACTTTCTACCTGCATTTCACTCCA
The DNA here is from genome assembly GCA_036785175.1 of Eupleurogrammus muticus. Lineage (NCBI taxonomy): Eukaryota > Metazoa > Chordata > Actinopteri > Scombriformes > Trichiuridae > Eupleurogrammus > Eupleurogrammus muticus. The sequence goes on along the minus strand of JAYKQN010000014.1, from coordinate 12,091,291 downwards.
CATCTCTTTATTCAAATGCATTTCATTCATTACCGCTGATTGCTATCAGCGATGAAGATGATGTTAGAGCAGTGTGAAGGGGCATTAATGCAGTTTGTAGACCTATAACATCATTAATGGATGATAGAAACATTATTCCAAATTGAACGGATGAGTTTAAGTGCTTGTTGCTGTGATAATATGTAAATTAACAATAGCTTTTGATGTTTTCAAGTTGCTGCTCACCAATGGAGATAATTCCCACTCATACTGCTCAACTACACGCTGGTAGAACGATGTTGAAACTGAGGAATAATTGATGAATAGCTGAAGATTAACTTGTGGAGAACTGGTGACTAATGGATGAACTGACAATTAATACTACATCTGTTTATAATCTGTCTCCAGAAAACTTCACACTGAGATGCTCTACCTCTGCGCTTTGATCAGGACCAAACTGGCAGAATAGAAACATACTGTTTGACTACAGCCTGCTAAAAACATTGCTAGTTAAACTGGTATGCTGAACGACAAAGTTTAAGTATGTCATATAAGGTCACAGTCATTTTGGACACACTCTCTATTAGTTTATTAATGTGTAATGCCACTGAGTATATTAAAGAGATAGAAATAGAAATAAAAAAAATGCCATTTGCAAAGTGCTTGCAAATGATGGTATACCGTGCTAACTGCTTTACCCTGACATTTTGGCACTATCAGAGGCTGCAATCCATTCTTTGTGAATGTGTCCCTAGTCATGTCGCAGTGTGACTGATGTAGTTCATGAAGAAAAAAAAACCCGGCAAATTTATGCACACGTAGATCAGACACTGGAGCACAGAAATGTGCAGATATCGGACAGCTATGTGCTGACATGGCTAGAAATATTGTTTCCAATAATCAGCGGCAGATTGATGGCGACTGCCTCACTCTGCATCCTATCGATAAAATCGCCCCGTTGTGTTTACTGGTGACACTGGCCGGAAGTGTGTTCGCTAAGAAACGATACACGTCCTACACTTTTCATAGATGGAAGTGAGTCTCAGTGAATCTACAAACCAATGGCAACTCACAAGTTCAACTTCAGTCGACATTAACTGAGCTCCAAGAGCGGAGCAAGTCAAAACATGACAAATACAGCAGTGGAGCGTGAAGAGGGCGCACAGGGTGGGCTTCAACCGTTCTGGCATTGAATCCATGCGCATATATAGAGCAAGCTTTACCCAAAGTGCAGCAAAAAGAAAGAAGTCTGTCCATCTGTGGCTGTATATCCTCTTGACAATGTTTGTCCTTCAGTTATTGATCACGATTTCCTTCTGTCTAAGCAACATATGCCCAAGACGCAGCTGCAGGGAAGGAGCCTCAGACACCGCTGTGGAGGATTTCCCTAATTGCATGCACCGTTTGAAAGGAAGCCTCACAGTTGGAGTAGAAAATCCTTGCAGCGCGTGCAGACAGGCTCAGGTTTATTGTTCATTAGGATCCCAGTTAGCTATAGAAGAACTGCAGCTATTCCACCAATGTTCTAAAGTAGTACAGTACTAAACATACCAGAGTAGAAGCAACAATTTTCTCCATTAAAAATAGAATGTCAAATCAAAAATACTAGGCAAGTAGAATAAAGGAAATGAGAAGACAGCATGGACCAAATCAAAAACAATGCAACAGCTTTGACTTCGCCTGAGGTTGCCTGACTCAAAAATTTCCACAATTTTTTGTGGAACATTTTTTAGTCCTGGACGTCACAACTGATTTAAGACATTTCACATGTATAAACTAAATGATGTTACTAGACAACTAGATGATGTTAGAGGTAATTAACCTGTCTCACCTCAGGCCTTTGCCATTATCAAAACAGTGATCACACCACAATGGCAGCATACTGGTGTGGAGGGTCAGGGGAGGTCAGGCCTGACTGCTGTGGGTAGTTCAGCCTGAGTGCAGGTTTAGTTCTTTAAAGGTAAACTTCTTTTATATTCTGTTTTTATTAACTGGGAAGGTGAGATTCTTCTAGTTCTAGTTGCCTAAAGGTGGTCAAATCTTCACCATAAAGCTGGCAGGTCAGAAATATGGATTGTTTTGAAACCAGATATTGGGCGAGTCATTGGAATGAAATGTTGGTATAGAAATCATATTGCAGGGCCTTAGCCAGGAGGGTCAGGCCGCTGTGTGAGATCCCGTCCGTCACATCTGTTTTTCCCCTGCCGGTCATTATGCTGCAAACATTATGCTGCAAACAAAAACATATCTCAATAAAATGCAATGCAAAACCAAGGGAAAACCGCCTTCACGAAGCCCTGCAGAGGTGTTGTGGCAAGATGTGTAAGAAAATTTCAGTTTTAATACCAAAGGTCACTAAAAAGGCTGACAGCAGATTCAATTGTAATCAGGCACATTAAATATAAAGCTTCGTGAACACTTGAGGAGATGAGAGACACTGAAGAGATTATTAAAATCTATATTTTATAATGAAAAACAATCCAAACACTGAATAGATCCTCATTCCGAATGTCTTAAAGGAAAACTCAGCCCAACATGATACGGCTAGAAATGATCAGGATAAAATGGGACACCTTGAAATGATGGTTTAATGTCACCAGATCATGTTCATCACATTACTGACAGCTCTACTTGCCTTTAGAGCTCTGCCTCTGCCTGAAGAGCTGGAGATTCACACTGACTCAGAGCTTTAGGACATTTGATGACTTCCAGTTAGACTTCAGTTTCAGAGTCAAAGGTGTTTGCAGCCCATTTTGAGGGGTAAACCCCCTTGAACTGAATTCAAGCTCCTCTAAAAAGGGCATAAAAAAAATAAAATAAATAATGAAGGCCCAGTTTCAACAGTAGTTGAATGATAATATATTACATTGCATACATTGTATAACAGGCAGGGTTGTTTCTATTTTATTATTTATTATTACTTTGTAGGTTTCAGACACTTTTCCTTGTTAAGTGTATTTTTATCACTTTATCAGAATTTTTTCTTAGAAAAAAACTGTTCAAACCAGTCATTAATCATGAGTAAATATAAATACCATCAGAGTAGGAAAGTCGGACATGTGTGCACAATGCAAGAAGTGCTTGGATGATTTGATGCTCGAATTAAAAAAAAGCCTTTCTCTAAACTCCTGTTAAGACAGCGTTTCAATTATGAAGCTCTGATATAAGCTCGATCATTACCGATGATTCAGAGCTCTATTATTTTTGCTTCGTGATCAATTAACTCTGCAGCTGCAGAAGTGTCCGCGCCCTGCATCATTACCATCGCTTACTGGATGCACCTCATTACACTGACTCTCATCGTGTGTCACTGTCACACACAAACTGTGATGAATTCACTTTGACCACAGTTCCTGTTATGGTGAAAACGGCACCGCAGTTAGATAGAACTGCATATGCGCGCGCACGCACACGCACACACACACACACACATTGGAATTCTTAACTCATTATCAAGTCAAGCTTCAGATGTTTCAGACTAATAATAATAATAATAATACTAATAATAATAATTAGAGTTTTAGGTTGTAGTTACAGTAATGGCTTATGTAAGAGGACAATTAAGACAATTAACTATGGTCTTCCCTATCGTATGGCTATATGCAATACACTATGTTAGTTTACCATGTCATGTACTGTATATTTTCCTATCAATGGTCATCTATTGTTTCAAAAGGAAAAAAAAATCTATTCAAGGAGAAACACAGCACTGGTTGTAGGCGTATATAATTACTTGTATAAGATTCATTATGACTTGATTCATTCTAACAACAGTCAATATTCGTATTTAATTAACAGGAGTTGTTACAGTAGGCCTTCAGAAAATTTGATTAGTAATATTTTGATTTATTGGAAGACAGAAATAAACTGGAGAACCATATTTGATTTCAGGTTCTAAGGAAAAATCTATATATACATATGTAGACCTGATTTTAAAAAACAAGTATTTAATGAAATGAGATAAAACACACTGAGCCTGGAGCAGCCGTATAGGATTAGTGTCATTAACCACCTGCTGGTCACACTGGCTGCAATACGGCTTGTTAAAGCTGCTGACATGTTCAATAGGTCAACGATGCCAGACAGCTATTAAGTACAAGCCTGTGAGGAGGTCTGGTACGGAGAACTGAAGAAACGCAACTCAAACAACATAAGTAGTACAGCTCTGGTTGGAGGTGAATCTGTTTTTTTAAAATGTGATCAATATTCTAAAGCCACCTGGGGAAAAAACAAGGATACATTAACATCGATGCTACAGCGACGGACACATACAGAGGAATAGATTTTCCTCCGTGTATAAAAACAATGTTTGTCATGTTCTCCTTCAGATAAATAAAGGCCTGTAATGGTCCAGGAGCTGGTGGACTGTGAAGGTCAGGTGATTGTAGGACTGCAATGTTCCTACAGCATTGAACTGCAGCAGTCTGCAGCAGTGGGGCTGTGATGATCGAAAATGAGATACAATCACTTTTGCAGTTTTGTACCGAAAAAGGATATTTCACCTAATAAGATGTATTCTTTGGAGTGCATATCCCTCTTGTAACTAATGGTAAACAAAGAACACAAGGTGAAACCGCCACAGCTGCATGTTGCTGAATATAAGTGAGGTTAATCATCGATGCCACATTAATTCTAATCATCTGTTTTAATTATTATTCTTCCGGTTTGTTTGCAGAGGTGTGGATAACTGAAAGGTTAATAGACTAGCTATTATCCTGACTGGGCTCTGGATACTTCAACATCCTGATTAAAACACTCTTGGAGTTGAAGCAAATGATAATTTGACCAGGAGGTATTATAAAAGCAGTAGCGCATTATAAAAAGGAACACCAGTTATTCAGGGCTGAGTCCTGCAGGGTTCTCCTCAGGAAACCTAACACCAAAAATATAATAATGTTATAAAATGACAATGGGTCTCTGAGGCTACAAATCAGAGAGAAAAAAGAGAACCAATGACACTTACAGTGGAAATGATATTTTTTTTAATTCCTCACTGATTTTTTTCAACCACTGAAATTTAAATTATTTTGCAATTCGTTGAAGAAATACGTATTTAACCATATATCAACACAATATTTAATAACTAATACAAGAAAACCTCACCTGAGAGTACAGAGGTCAGACATTTATTTATTTGTTATTTTAATTGGTCACCAGGTTTTCACACATCTCAAAGAATTTTTGATCCATTCCCCTTTGCAAGTTCTATCCACATCATTAAGGTTTTACGCTGCTACTTGGCAACTTGCTGCTTTATCTCCCTCCCTCTGTTTTTCATTTTTTCAGGACGTAAGGCCACTCCACAATCTTAATATGCTTCTTCTTCCGGGAACCGCTCCTCAGCTGTATGTCTTAGATCAACGTCACGCTGGAGGACCCACCAATGACCCGTTTTACGTTTCCTGCCTGAGGTAAGGAGGTTGTCATCCAGCATTTCATGGGACATGGTTCATCTTTTCCCTCGACGCGGTGAAGTTGACCCGTCCCCTGAGCCGAGAACCACACCTAAATCATAGCGCTCTCACCTCCAGGCCTGACGGCTGGGATGGTGTTTCAGGGGTCACAGCCTGTATTCCTCTTCCTCCAGATAAAGTGAATAAAGTGAATTGATTCCCATGAGCATTCTGGTCTTATCGGACCACATCACTCTCTCCCAATCATTCAGGTGCTCCTCAAGAGTGCTGCTGGATTTTAATCCATTACAACATATGTGTGCTACCATTGGTTTTCTTGGTGACTGCAGTCCTGGCTGCTTTGAGATCATCAACCAGCTCCTCCCATGCAGTTCTGTGCCGCTCCCTCATCTTTGTCATGATCATTAATACGAAGGTGAAATCTTGCATGAAGCCCCAAACTGAGGGAGAGTGAACATGATTCTTTGTAGCAAGTTGAGATAAGAAGTACTTTTTTTTTAATGAGAGGACTATGGTGTGGCTATTTTTAAAATAGGATTTCCTCGACTTTCTTTTAGATAGTCTGATGTGTACTCAATTCAAGCACTCCCTGCTGTCATGGACTGTCGAGATGCTGCAGGCGGCTCCACCTGGTTCTGGTCTGTGGGTCCAATGGTCTGTTGGTGCGTTTAATCAGGGTTAGCTAGAGTTCAGCGAAATGGACGCAGGGCCAGCCCCTCTGGTGTGTTGTTGTGCTGCTTTAAGCCCTTCACAGATTGAAGTGAAAGCTTTGTGTGGTGAGGTTAACCCTTTCCCCGGCTGACCGAGGCATCCATTACCGCTGATTGAACTCATCCATTACAACAGAGGAGTGTTCCACCGCAGGATTCATTATTGCTCATGGAATACCTTCAGTTTACTAACCGCCTTCATTCAGGTGAATGAATAATTAACATTTAATGTACTAAGGGTGCTGTACAGAGTGAATCTCAGTTATTTCTATTTTAACAATATAGTATTTTTACAATAAGAAAGTGGTTTCTGGATGGATCTTGAATCCCATGTCTGGCATATCGCATTTTAAGATGCAATATTCTAGATCCCTTTAACAAAATTGTCCTGGCAGATAATAAAGAGGGACTGCACCTCCTCATTTGTCTATATTTTCTCTCCATGGGTCTCAAGGAGTCAGGAAAAGTCCTCTCTGATAAAACATGGAAGTGATGTGTTGGTTATTTACATTAAATACCTGAGTAGGTTATTTCTAAAGAAAAAAAAAAGACATAATAAGAGGGTGTTTAGCAACAGTTAAAATAACATACATACATAAATATGTTATATAAGTTGTGTCTGTGGGGCAAATTCATGAAGAGATTATGTGTTTTGTGTGTTATTCACAAAGCACTGTGTAGATATGTAGATGCACACAGAACAATAATGCAAGTAGACACATATTTCCGTAACAGCATCAGTCAAATTGTCTGCACAATAATGTGCGATTCATACCTTAATCAGACACATCATGAGGCCTTTGTCCTGTCTGCAGTTGTCATTTAGAACCCATCTACTGAGATGTGGAGAAAACGCCTGAAAGACTGATAGCTGCTTTGCTTCCTTAAAACAAAGGCAAAGCACTCAGCTGCTAAACTTTATGAGCACATTTTCACATCATCTCATTAGTGCACCACCATTTGTGAATAGCACCTTTAGAGGAGCAAAAGCTGTACAAATTATGCTGCTATCGGTGCCGGCAATCCATTCTTGGTGAATATGCCCCTTTGTCGGTTCAGGTGCTTGGATTTAACCATTTAAATAAACAAGCATGTTGACTTTAACGGAAAAGTTCAGACTTCCTGAGGCTCCGGAACACAAAGAACTGACTTGGTTTATAGGTGAAAACCAGCGGACGGGGACCCGTGGCAACGTTTTCTCCCTCTTGTTTATCTGTCTTCCTGTCAGCCGGGTGTCAGACAGCCCTATGGCGACGCTCAATCGGCCTCACACTAACACACACTCAAGTCAGGCCAGCGTGTGTGTGTTTGTGTTGCTTTTAAATGAGCGCACTAAATTGTCTTCCAGACACACACACTTGCTTTTTATAAGCCAGAAGATGTAAGGTCCGTTCATCTGTAAGATCTGTCTCTACATCCTGACCAATCCTGCAACATTAAAACACCATCCCGAAGGTTCCACTGCTGTCTCAGTATTTATGTTCTTATTTGTGTGGAGTGCAGCAATGTTTTTAGTAAGAATATATTCCGATGGGCATAAGAGATATTTAAAAACAAAACTTTTTGACTTCAATCTAATAAAGTTAATAAAGCTGTTTTTTCCACCTTAACAACATTCAATTTTTCCACCTATTTGCAGAAAACCTCAACTCTCTCCTATAGAGGAATCAACATATTATGCAGAGTCATATGGTGATGGCCCAATGGAAGATTTAAAATTTATTTCTTCTAAATTTCTAATGCTTCTAATTCAGTCCTTTCTCCTGTCTTCTGTTGATGTGATATTCACTGCTGCTGGGGAGACAGATGAGGATGAGAAAGGGTGGATGGAGAGGCTGAGATACAGCAAGAAGAAGAAGGAAGAGGAGGAGGAAGACAGAAGGGGAGAGGGCCCCAGAAATAAAGAAAAGAGAAGGAAGGGGCCTGGCCAAAATCTCAGTGCCTATGCGTCCTAACTGTTACTTTCTGAACACCTAAATTCCTTGAATAATGTTAAATATCTCAACAAATTAGAAGCAGTCTGCGTCACATCATTATACTTAACCTGGACATGCTCACTCCTGCAGTGGGATTCTATCATCAAACAAATCCTCATATAAAAGTCCTATAGCCTCTGACAGCAAGAAAGCTGGCTTTGTCTCGCCTTGTTTACCCATCAGCCAAATTGATTGGCTGATGGGTAAAATGTATAAGTGCTTCACATGTGGAAAGGCTGTTGGGAGATAGAGCCATGGCATAGGGGAAAGACATATGTAATCAAGTTATTTCACATCATTCCTCATTATGGTGACATTTGAAACCACATCAAGCAGGTGCCAGTAGCTCGGATGCAGCCTGAACAACACCTGAGTTAATAATCCCCAGTCGATGCTCTATATGCGTAGGTTACCAGCTTGTTACAGTCTCTTTAAGGAGCAGTGTGCACATAATTAAAGTCATCTTCTCAGCCTGTGTATCCTCAATTTAAATCTGACATGCTATCAAAATGTTCCCATAAGGAAGGATGACGTGGAATAAATTGGTGACATAGTGAGGTCTGATGTGGTCTCTGCAGGTTAATCACCTTTTGAATGAATGTGGAGTCAAACGGAATATATCACTCTGCTCAGTGGTGAACATCACAATCAAGGTAGATCACATAAATCTATGTGTGTGTGTGTGTGTGTGTGTGAAAGGTGGTTCCTGTGGTGGGTGTTTGCTGTTTCAGGCCGTGTGTCGCTGCTCTTCTGTGGAAGACGACACACTGTGTGTGTGTGTGTGTGTGTGTGTGTGTGTGTGTGTGTGTGTGTCTGTGTGTGTGTGTGTGTGTGTGTGTGTGTGTGTGTTTCAAGGTGTTATGTTAAAGAGAATACAGGATTGGGATACTAACAATAAACAACAAAGAAAGAGGCCGTTTCCAGCTGTGGTGTGGCAGCGAGGATGGCTCACACAGGCCGTCATGTTGCTGCTTTTGCGTGGAACATCCAGGCCTCAGTGCTGCCCGTCGGCCAAGATAAGAAAACTTACCTCTCTGTTCTCACATTATTGAAACAGTTGCAGGTCTCCGCTGAATGTTTGTCTCTGACTGTAACTTGGTGACCTGACTGTGCGCTGACATTGAGCCGGTCGTCCACAGACCCGCAGCACGCTGAGCGAGAGCAGACCTCCGCTTTCTAGTCGACTGGCCTCAGGCAGGACGAGACGGAGCTACCGAGGACGTATGGGGGCCACCCTCTGACACACAGATGGCAAGACTAATTATTAGAGAGCACAGGCCTGCAGCACACACACACACACACACACACATGCGCACACAGTTTCTCTTGTCCTATAGTACCTGGTAGTGCTCATAATGGTTGTTATAGCGTTCATATTGGTTCTTTTATTGTTTATAATGGTTGTTTTAGCAATCCTTATGCTAGTTTTAATGTTTATAATGGACGATTTTGTATTCATAATGGTTGTTTTAGTGGTTTGTAGTGGTTTAACAGTTTTAGATGGTTCCTGACATTTTTGGGGCCATTGCACTGGTGCCATAATATTTGGATTTATTTGCAATGCAGATGCAAGCTGACATCTTGAATAACAACCATGAAATATGATGAATTACAGTCAGTCTAATTTGAAAATATTCAAATCCAGAGTATTTAATTAAACCCAGAAGCACAACTTGTTTCCCAGTTCAATCCAATAAAAGTGAAACAAAACAACTGACACACGAAAGGCAACAGTCGTGCATCAAGATGTCGGCTACTTCAGATTCAAGTTCAAGTACTATATTGTCATTTCAGTACATCAGAATGAATAATGCAAGAGCAGCTTTAAATCAACATCACAGTGGCGATGTTAAATAGACAACTTACAAGTTGTATGGAAACATTTATTTTTCAGTCGTGTGTGTGTGTGTGCATAAGTTACTCTAAAGTACCTTCTTGATGAGAAGGAGTTGAAACAATTACATATTCTCGCACATGTGTTTTAATCACCATAATAACCATCAATGTCCTACGGCGCTTTAAAACACACTGCAGGTATTTTTTTAATGCTAGTTTTACTGTTAAATGCTGAGTTATAGATGTTAGTTTTTTTTTGTAAGTGTGAGAGGGCTGCATTGAGGCCCTGGGGAGATGCAGCTTTTAAATTAGGAGAAAACTCAGCCTGCCAGACTGTTTTAAGAACCACCCAAATAATGGATTAATCATTTAAATATAATCCATAGATTAATTGACTTTAAAAAATGGTCGTTCGTCGCAGCCGTATTATACGTCCAATTTGTTCACCAGACATTTTTCCTCTCGATGCATGCTCTTTATGCTTAAGTAGTCAGGAAATAATGAAAGTAGTAAATTGACCCAACCTCTGAGCAAAACATTGATCTTTGGAAGGGGGGCGGTAAGTTAGCAGTTGTGTGCGTTATTATACTCGCAAACAGGTTAGTTTGGGTAATTGTGCATTGATTGTCTTAAGTCTAAATCGTTTTACAAGAACAAAGACGTGAAGATTTCCTCAACATATTGGAAAAAGTGTTTCTAGTGTCAAATATCGGATTTTTTGCTTTTACAGCAAAAAAATGCGTATTATTTTCTTTATCTCCAGAGGGGAACGTTGACAGTTTATGTTTGTGTAGATATGTTGAATCACTTCCTCTTCTCTCAGCAGGAGGAGGAAGGTCGCGTGGATACATCAGTGCTTTGTTTTATGGACGTTAGTTGGAACAGTTGCAGACCCGTTCTCAACACCGCCGTTAACTGAAACTTTACAGATTTTTCTTTTCACTTTCACTTTTCCCACAGTGACATGAGTAAAGGTTTACACACGTTATTACACACACACTTATTCAATTTCATGTTGAAGGAGCATGAAATGGATATAATGTAACTTCAAATGCATTAAATATTTACATAAAAATACAGTAGTAACATGAGATAGATTCTTGGTCCCTCTTGCTCTCTCTCTCCCTCCCACACACACACAAACACACACACACACACACACACACACACACAGTGTCGTGGCCTCTGGGATGGAAAAGTAAATTGTGACCTGGAGCGTGTTAATATCTCTCTTTATGACATCAACAGAGGAGCAAACATGCTCTCCACAGGAAGTTAATTACTTGTGCCAGTCAGGGTGTAAAAACAAAGATGGACTGATATGCTGTGACACCTGAAGCTATTACCCCCTCTAAGCACACACACACTGACAGCCCCACACACACACACGCACACAGACAGACAAGGTGAATGCATGTAAATGAATGCCCTGTTTATGTGTGTGTGTGTGTGTGAGTACAGTCAGTGTCAGGGAGGTCTCTGTCACCTCAGTAATAATATGATCTCAGTGGTGTCACCGACTTAATTAAAAAAGTAGACAGAGAAGCACATAAGTACACACACACCTGATGCCAGCACATTTAATTAGCTTCACCTACACACACACACACACACACACACACACACACCTGGTGTATTTCATCTTCCTAACAGTGTTTGGATAGCCGCTGTTCAAAGCTGTGTGACTTTCAACCAGATGCAGCGGAAGAGAGGGTCACGCAGAGAAGACCAGGAACTGAAATGCAATTTAATGTACAAAATCATGAACAAACAGTATCAAGGATTTCAGCCTACTTTGCTTGGAGAAAATCGTTGCTCCTCAACCTGTCAGCGAACGTTTTATTTCCATCTCTAAAAAAAGGGCTGGCACGTCTGCACACAGGAGGGGGCATCGTAGTCAGCAGGTAAGTACCAGGTAGGTGATTGCATTTAAATATTGTTACACTCCTATTCAACCCATTTCATGTGTATGAATAATAACAAACATTCCTATCAAGCTCAAAAGTCTAAATATGGCTCCAAATGATTATTTTGATCATGAAGAAATGTCTTAAGTAGATGGTGCTACCCCTTGTCTGACAGCAGATATTTTGTTCCTCTAATCAGTGCTGGTTGGATGACTACAGGAGAATCAGTATAGGAGGAGAAACTGATCTACGCTGACTATATAAAGAAAGGCTGATCTGCGCCGACAGCACACTGCAGGTTTTTTTTTCACATTGATGTTTAATGCTGAGCTATAAGTGTTGGATTTTTCTAGATGTGAGTTGGCTGCATTGAGAGCTGCAGACATGCAGCCTTTAAATCAGGAGGCACCTCGGCCTACAATGCTGCCAGAGCAAACCTCAAATAAAGGTGTTGTGGCTGAAAAATGTGAATCCAAACAGGGGACTGAGGAGGATTTTAACTTTTTAACTTTAGACTTCTATAGGAGGAGGAATTGATCTATGCCAACTATAGCTGAAGAAACCAATCTGCACCAACTATAATGGGAGAAAATGATCGAAATGAATCTGTGTATTCAGCCCCTTTTATTTGGGGGGGGGGGGGGGGGGGGGGGGGGGGAGCGGAAAGAGCCTTTCCATCATCCTGACTTTAATCCACCATCATCCTGACATTTATTTTATTAGCACTGTCGTGCTGCACAATTTCTGACCACACTGTGTTGCTCTGCGCTGCGGTTGAGCTTAAAATCAAATCTGGCTCAAATCACCACGCCTCCAGTTTCCCCTTGCTTTCTCCAAAATGATCGTATGTATTCAGCCCATCAAGTTTGTTCTTATGAATCACAATAAATTACAAACAACTGTTGCGTGGGAAGTGGCGTACGTCTCTCTCGGGCCCTGTTCTGTGCACATGCACAAACTCCTGGTCCCTGCTTACACTAAAGATTCTTAAATACTACAAATTAAACAAATACATGTCGCTAACTGCCTGCATATACTGTTTTATGTAATGTGCACTAATGGTTATTACTTTCTCTTTAATTATCACTTAAATTACAGCTGTTGCTAAAACTTTCCCTGCATGATGGATGACCTGATATTGTAGCAAAACGCAGTGATTTCAAAACCCAGATCATTCAGATCCAGATTTTAAAAACTGGGCGACTGGGCCTTGGTGGCTAAAGGTTACACTCCACTGATGATACTGTATGTGACAGTGCGCTGTCCCCTCGATCCTCATTTTATAAAGGGATTAGAGAATCTTTGATGGTGGCAGCCTGGGATATCTATGTGTCACAGGCTGGAGGACAGAGGAGCCATGATGAAAGGAGGCGTCATTAGCTAAATGGAAAGCACCCAGGGTCTACAACATTATCGTCACATGCAGGGATGAATCCTGCCAGATGTCGCGCGTTACTCCGGATGTTGTCAGCAGACGCACAGAAGCAGCGATCGCTGGCGGAGAGATGGGGCCAGTCACTTTGCTCCGGAGACTTAACAAATCTGTAAATCAGCCGGCCAATCTTCTCTACTTGTTTTATTCCCTCGCATGTTCGCGGTGCCGCTCGGCTGGAAGACAATCAAATCTCATTTGTGAAAGTCTCTTCCAGCTGTGCTGTAATAGGTACTCAGGAATCAATCTGATTCTGGCAAAAGCTATTACTGCTGAAGACACAATGTGAACCGCCGTGTCTTCGTAACAAAAAGCGAGGCTTATGTAATTTCAGATCTAGGTGTTAGAAAGTATTAGTTCCCATTTATGTCCTCTTGAATAGAAACCATCAAATCAAAGGTTAAAATCAATCAAACGTGTGTGTGTGTGTGTGTGTTCTAGAAATGGAAGTATGGAGGTGATAAATATAATAATAATGCACAGAGTCCTCTCCTGATAAGTGGACTGTAGTTAAATTGATTTTTGTCTGCTACAGCTACATAAACATATAATAAATAAACATATAATAAATGTAATATATAATAAACATCTGGCATCAAAAAGGGAGAAATGTATGTGTAGTATTGCATGCGTTCATCTGACTAGAAACCCAGATCCTCTTTCCATGCAGCCAATCAAATCTTTGCATGAAGCAGTAACGCCAGCTCTCTGTCGTCATCATCATCAGAGTAAACGTCACAATATCCTGGAATATGTGGAGCTGTGTCTCACCATCATTTCGCTGTATAAACCTTAATAATGATATTTTTGCCCACATCTTAATATTTATATTGACACAGGAATAACGCTCATAGATGTTATGTATATATTCTAGGTATACAATGATAGCATTTGCTCGCCAGCAAACACAAAACAGGACTCTCCCATTTAATAAACCAGTCCAGAAAAATATGAGGTTTACAAAACACTCCCCTGTCTGAATTGTACAACCCCTCTCATCCCTTCACTAGGCATTAATTGGGATTAAGTCTGGTACACAGTCTAGTGCTCATATCAGTATTATTATTAGATATTAATAATTAGTGAGTAAACACCCTTTTCAAGCCTGAATTCACTCAATGATTTTTGGAACAATATACCTTGTTTATTGTTAATTCTTATTACATTATATAATATTTATTGTATTAATTATTAATAATCATTGCAAGTTATCATTTTATTTATTTCTTTTTGGGCTTTTTATGCCTTTATAGATTGAGGCAGAGAGGGGGGATGACGTGCAGGCAGGATTCCGATGGGTGACTTTCACTTATGTGACTCAATCTTTTGCCCCAGGTCATTCACACACCACCACTGTATATTGTTTTGGTTGTTTTTTGTTGATTGTAATTTTTTTTGTGAAAGCAGTAGCATCCTCAGTGTTGGTATCCCTTATTTTACCCTTTGTTTCCCATACGTCGTGTCCAATTTTTAGTTTCTTACCTTTCCTCCTGCCATTCACTCTTAAGTGAGACACATGAAACGTTGTTATTTCCTGACACAACATTCTCTGCATTGCCTCGTCCAACTTGGACTCTGATACAACAATAATTATTGAGATTTTATGAAATACATTAGGCTGTAGCACTAAACTCTTAGTCTTGTCTGCCTTTTTCATAAGATCTGATTAATAATTTTCTAAATAATATCCAATTGATCGGCCTGCTGAGCATCTCCATGGACACGGGCGTAGCTCTGAATGAACATAATGAGACTGTGCTGTCAGGAGAATGAGTACGAAGGTTGAAGGTGCTGGGACTGCAGTCACTCTGACTGTGATCAAATGAAATAAATGAAATGAAAAGGAAGACACAACGGTGGCTTAGTTGTGACCTTTGGATTACTATTACAGTACTAAGCACCAATATGTATTTGCAGGGGATTAAAAAAGATAATTAAGGCAGACTGAACAAGCCTGATGAACTCCTACGCTTCTATGTTACCACCTTTTCTTCTTGTATATAATACTGTACAATGCTCTGTAATATTGTTTTAACAATCAAACTCGTTAAAAGTACATTCAGCTGAGCTGACAAACCTTACATTTGGCCTGTACTGTATATATATGTACATGCAAATGACACTGATTTCTGTGTGGTGCTCTGATACATCCACTAAGCATAAAGTCGATTGTATAAATGATTCTCAAGGAATGCACTACAAATACAGATTTTCAGATGCAGAGATTCCACGTGTAATAGAGAGTTATACAGATTTTATATCTAACAAAAATCCTATGCTTGTTGCTTATGTATCAGACACAAGACAAACAGTGGACATGTTTAATGTGTGATGCAGGATGTATTTTTAGGCCCAGGTGACTGAGCTGTACAGGGCGGACTGACGCCTGCAGAGAGTTTCAGCTTTAACCAGTTTGCAATGAAACCAAACATTGCTGTCCTGATGGCACATAACCCTAACATCCTAATACTGTGACCTCTGACCTATGACCTGAGGTTGTTGTGTCCGCTGTGTGACAGAAAGGTGACTCCGATGTTCAGGCAGCTCATAGTGTTAAAGTTAGTGTTAGTGTTAGGATTTGGGTTACATTGTGTGAAAAGAGATCGCTGCCCCGTTTTCAAACCCGACGGCCTTTTGCCGCCATCTAGTGTGACGGTTTTACTACTACAAGTAGAAAATTGTCAGTTTTGTTGTGGGAAGTGAACATCACCAACAGAAGGCAGAATCAAGTCATTTATAGTTTTCAGGATTTATTTATTATTATTTTTAAATGTTTGTTCATGTAAACAGTGGAAATGTGTTTTTAACTGATGTTTGAGCACCTTGGAAATTCAGCTTATGGAAGTTTTCGTTAATTCAGTTGTGTTTTGCACAGCCAGCAGTTGCATATCAAAGCATATTTGTGCTTCTTCTAGCTTTTTTTCCCCCTACCTTTCAAACTGTTACAGTAAAGAGAACTAATACAAGGAAACTGACAAACTTAGTTCATGCATCTAGTGGTAAGTAAAAATATCAAGATATCAACTCATGATACATACAACACACCTACGCACACCCACTCACGCACTCACACACACACATACACACACACACACACACACACACACACAAACATGCACACACACACACACACACACACACACACAAACATGCACATGTATATCTATATATATATAAAGTTATATCCAAACAAAAAGTGTCATGTTACACTTTTCACCTTTGGGAGTAAGTGGTGTCTTGTCTGGCTTTTGGTGAATGAAACTGTCGGATTGATGCAGTGGTGTCACAGTGTACTCCGGTCGGATCAGCACGCTGCGACGTCACTGCTGTGACGCTTGTCACAGAAGGAACATGATAAACATTATCTTCATCTTTATGATTACCTATGTTCTAATTACCATTCTGACAGTTGTACATTTGTAAATTGTTTGAAAGCACCATGGGACCTTTTTCTGTGAGAAAAGATCATATCTGTGTGTTGTGTATGTAATCCAGTTACATGCAGTGTGATGTATTGTTCTCTCTGATTACTTAAACCAGTGCATGTAGTTGGTCTGCACAGACGAAAGGCACATGTTGTTGCTGCAGGTTCCTCCATAACTGTATGGACAGGCTGAACAAGGAACGCCCACTCTGTAGGGAGCCTCTCCGATCCAGTTACCCCTAAAATTAAATGAAACATCATGAGGGAAATGGAATTATTTGTCACTGCTAATTCAAGTGCATGCAAGTTTTCCTGAATGAACTAGAAACATAAGACTGCGAGCAGCGTAGGACAAGTCCTATCACCTCAGTGCACATCGCGATGCAGCTGTGGCCTCGTCACTGCAACGCAAGCTCTGAATTTTAATACTTTTTGCATAGTGAATCTAAACATGTAGGTAATTTTGTGTGTCCACTAGGTGACAGTAGAGAACAAATCCTGATTTTATATCATCTTTCTGCATACAATATACTGCATAGTTCATGTCCACTCCATGTCAATCAGATGATGTTTGCCACATTGCAATATTCTCCTTTCACCAGTTAGGTGGCGCTGTGACTCTGAGTCAATATAGTTTGCAGGTTTGTCCAGGGCGGAGTGACTCATGAAGCATGAGACATTGGTGCAGATTGGACAAAGTATGTAGAAGACAAAATTCCTGCACAATGCAGCTCTAAAACACACCTTTTTTTCTTTTTCAAGACCCTACAGACAATTATTTGTATTTTGCACAATTTTCATTTCATCTCATTTTCACTGTCATTCAAAATTCTAAAGTTAATTGTATGTGGGAAAATTGAAAGAAACCTTAAGTATGTATATGGTACTACTACTGTGTAGTAAGTGTAACACTGAACAACTGAATGCAACTGTGTGTGACTACCGCTTAGTTTTCATGTGCTTTAAACAGTTCGTATAATCATAAGGCAAGATGAGCAGTGGGAGCTGCTGTCATTACACAGCTATTATCATCATCGGTTATCATCATCATCATGGTACTGTGCAAACATACTAATACATAGAATGGGTAGTGAAGATTATGTCATTGCTACTGCACACACACATTACATAGCCTGCTACTGCAGTTATTTATTCATGGTATTATTACTTGTATTGTGTAATGATGAATTAATTAAAGAACGGGTAGAATCAGCACTTTTGCCTTTGCTGGTGAGAGGCTGGAATAGAAATATACATTGGGGTAAAGTCATGAACATGTTATGCTGGAGTAAAGTTATGAACACATGTTGGAGGATGTTTTTAGGGTGAGGTTTAGTCGTACTTGGGAGAGTAGTTGCAGACGAGGAAGGTGGCCTCTCGCCACAGAACTCCCCACACCATCATGTTGTAGCAGGTCTGCACGGCACAGCCCACTTTGTTAGTGGACGCCCACACCATCTGACAGGAAGAACAGACACAAGAGCTTCTGCCTGGTGCCAGATTGACTCAATTCGTTTATATTTATTAATGGTATGTATTTAGACAACAAAAGATTCTGTCTGGTACAAGTGATCAAGATTTAATCACATAAAACAAGTTGGTTTATTGGTTTACCAAGAAATATGTTATATTTTTACACACTAACCAATGCTCTGCTGTGTCTCCCAATAACCACAGTTTAATCGCAAAATGTTTCAAGACACTGTATGCTGTTAAGCCTCAGATTGTGACGTTCTATGAGATATCGATGCGATGTACAGGATGCCAGGTGTGACACATACTTGCGTGTAGTGAGTACACATGGGCCCGTAGCAGATCAGGGGGCAGCTGGGGTTACAGTAGCGAGGGTAAGGGAACACGTAGTCATTGACCTCATCATACCAAGGCTTGACCAGCTGAAGGATGGACTGATATCTGCAGACGGGGGAAAAGTACACAGGTTGATCCTGACGCTTGAAGCATCACGGCAGGTTCGGGTGTGTGTGGCCTTACCCTCCTGTCCGGACTGACAGGTTCTGTCCGTAGAACTGCAGCAGGTAAGCTGGCCCGTGTTCCCACAGGCAGGTACCAGCCCAGGCTTCGGCTGTCTTGGCCAGAGCGTTGTCCCACACCTGTTAGACAGAGTCACAAAGGTGGACCACAGACCATCAGACATCAGACAGAGTGTGTGACACTTTATGTTTCTGCGAACCACAGACACGTCAAACATAGATGTTTCAGACGTGGTGTTTATATGATGTTCCTGGATTGGATTAAAGCTTTATTTTATGGACTCAAGTCAGAGTTAAAGATGCACATTGGACACCACTCCAAGCTAGAAATTTTGTACCATCACATTCCATATTGATCTTCTTAACCCAAACTGTGATCTTTTTCTAACCCTAATAGAGAATTAATTACACACCGTAGAACAGCATCTGTGAAAACATACATGCATCAAAAACATTTCCCTCACCTCATGCTGGACAAGAAATCTAACTTATTATAGATGATGATGTGTCAAACCAATATCAATCTACACTATTCTATTTATGATGACAATGTATTGATAATTAACTAATTATTCACTTTCAAGTATCTATAATAACTCAAAAAATTTAAAAATGGCTTGAATGGACTTAACCCTTTAAAGCCATTGCAGGTGAATTTTAATCTAGTTTAGATGCCAATTCTCTTTACTAATATGAATGTAAATTAACAACAACAGTAATAATAATAATAATAATAATAATAATAATAATAATAATAATAATAATAATTTGAACTTGATACCAACACAAACATTGACTATAGCTGAATAAGGTTCAATCATTCTTTACTGAATTTAATAAGGGTCAAAGGTTAATAAACAGTCGGTCAGGAGCCTTTAGGAGAAGAACTGAAGATGTACGTGTGGTCTGTTTGTTCTGTGGGTTCTTTAAAAACATACCGTTGTGTGTTTCAGGTAATCACATGTTTACAGGAGAGGCTGGCTGTACTCAACAGGCCACTTGCTAAGCTCCAGCAGCACACATGTTCTTATCATTACGTCCAGTCAGGCTGTTATTATGTCTGTTCTTGCAGCAGAATCATTGTTTTGATGAGTAGAGAGCATTGCAGTAATCAAAATGGAAGGACATGAATGCATGAATTACTGTTTCTAAACTCTTGACTTATAAAAAAAAATAATTAAACATGTTTGTATAACAAAATAAATATGCTGGGATGGTTATCAAAGAAAACACAGTTAGTCATGTAATAACGTGTCAAAACCGGTGATAATAGTCTGAATTTAATTGAGATTATTACATCCAGTAATTATCTACATTGAGATGTGAAGGTGTTTTGTTTATTAGTGTTATCATCAGAGAAGAGATAGAATGATGTATCATCAGTATAGAAAAACTAACCAGATTTAACTGGATACACAAAAATGTTCGGTTCTATTTAGGAAAACTGCTTTGACAGGCAGCAGAAATAATATCTCAGTTAACAATAAGAACAGAACCAGCTGTAGATGTCAGTTGTGCAACTGTGATGTTGTCAAATATGAAAAAAGGAGATTTAGAAAGGTCAGAATGCCCTTCAGGCTTCAGGAAAAGATTTAAATGTGTACAAAAAGCCTCCAACAGGCAGAGAACCAAAATCGACTCATAAAAGTTGAGAGTTGCCTGGAGGCAGAAATCCCAGTGAAGAAGTGGCGGGAGATCAGAGCAGCTGATAACACTCAGTCTGTTCTTTAAATCAGCACCACAGACAGCGGCAACCAGCTAACTGACAGCTGCGGCTGCTGCACACTACAAAGATCACAGACAGTACAGACACCACAGAGATTACACACTAAAACCATAGCAGACGCCGCAAAGATTACAGACACCACAAGGATTACACGTTACAAAGTTTACAGACACTACAGACACTGCAGCGATTGCACACTACAAGGTTTACAGATACTACAGCGATTCATGAAACTACGGCCAACAAATACATTAAAAACCCTACAGAGATTGCACAAACTACTGACACTACTGACACTAGAGGATTTCCAGACCATAGAGAGTTGTTTGCATTAACGTTTATTATAAAAATGGTAAATAGGCCGCATTTGCATAGCACTTTATGCTACAAGTGTTCATTCACATACACTGATGCCCAAGTACAGTGCCACACACACACACACACACAAATCAGGAAACTAACCATTCTGGCAGGCAAATCAGAGTTAACTACCTTGCCCAAAGATACAACGCAGAGGAGCCAGGAATTGAACCCACAATCCACCGACTGTTGGACGTCTACTCTAACTCTGAGCTACAACCGCCCACGAATAGTAACAAGAGTCTGACGATGTCGTCGTGGAGCACAGAGGACGACGCTGTTCTTACTCCAGGGTTCCCTGCTAATGAATAACTCTCAACTTGTTAACACTAGTTAATCAGAGCAGATAAAAAAGTGTGACAAGAGCCATGAAAGATAGGCAAACAAAGAATAGCAGCGTTTCTTCTCCATTCATTTAGGAGTCTCTGTTCCTGAAATAAAAAGTTTCTAGGTATCAGAACACTATACAAGAACTTTTCCACAGGAAGTGAAACTCAAGTGTTGAGGAGGTGTTATTGGACACCTTTAGACACATTGGTCAAGACATGTCTTTGGTAATGAATTTATTCCCAGAAAGGGAATAAATGAGGTCCTTTTCCTCACATTCGTACAAAGAGTCTGGCTCCATAAACACTCACTAAACGTTGGTCGTGACACGGGTAATGTGCTGTAAATGCATGGGAAAAAGTTCACAGAAGATAGTCCTTCTGGATATTCTGCAATACTGCTTAAAATGTCACAGCTGACCAAATGGATTTGCTCGCATCTTACTTTACCAAACTACCAAATGGTCTCAACATCACTGTTTCAACCACACCCTCCATTCACCGATTGGACAAAAATACTTATCCAGGCAAAACCCACCTATACACCCTAAACCCAGATTAAGTACTGAAGGAAAGCTAAAATTGAGCGGGAATACACAGGAGGGCGGAGCCGGGTTGCTATTATAAACTATTCCCTTACAATAAGGATAATACTAAATATTCAATTTAATTCATTTCAATTTATTTGTATAGCCCAGAATCACAAATCACAGATTTTCCCCAACAGGCTTTACAGTTTGTACAAACCAACACAACATCCCCTGTCCTTAGACCCTCACATCGTACAAGGTAAAACTCCCCAAAAAAAACCTTTAACGGTGGAAAAAAAATGGAAGAACCCTCAGGAAGAGTAACAGAGGAGGGATCCCTCTTCCAGGACGGACATGCGAGAAGTAGATGATGTGTGCAGGTGGAAACATTACAGGGAAATTTGTATCAACAAAGTGCAATATGCCTTGGCAATAAGACAATATCAATATATAGTGTCACAATCCATATCATCAGTGCAAATAAAAAATCACTTAATGTTTGTGTAAAAAAAAGCTTGTTAATAAAAATAGATGATAAATAAGCATCATCAATTATTATTACTGACTCATATAAACTATTTTATATGAATCACCCCCCTACATTTATGTATTGAGCATAGGTAGTTAAGCTTAAATGCCCCCCTAATATGTAAACTAATAATAATAGTATAATAATTATTGATAATAATGATGATTTTTTTCCGGATCAATGGATGTTACAGGTAGCATGGACTACCTACATGTGCTGCATATGAAAGCAGCTCATGTTGAACCCTCACCATGTACTCCATGTTCGCCGCGGGGGGGAACACGCTGGCCCTGACGCGGTTGTGGTAGTCCACGATGGACACCATGTCCGCCTGGCTGATGAAGCGTCTCCTGCGGGCTCTGCGCACATCGGAGCCGCCGCGGTGCACGTCGGGAGGCGGCGAGGAGGCGAAGATCTGCTGGGAAGGAGAGTCCGTGGAGTTGAGGACCTGTGCGTTCACTCCGCTCAGCAGGAGCGCGCAGGACAGAAAGTACACGTCCCGCATGTTTCCCCTTGGAAATGTCCGTCAGAACAGTGAGAGAGAGAGAGGGATGGTGATGGTGGAGGGGAAAGGAAAAAAAAGAAAATAAAAGACTGTTCCTGCCGCAGCTGGAGTGAAGCTGTTCTCATCTGATGCTTTGCTCTTCATCCCACATTAGTCCCCGCAACAGTCCTGCCCCCGCTGCCTTTCAAAATAAAACAACCATAATGAAATCATCACACGTTAAAGTGCTCCTCATGACAGACAGCGTTATGTTATCATAGTAGAGCATATCATTTGTTTGGGTCAAACGATGAGGGAGAAAATTTAGTTTATCAGTGTGGAGCCAAAGTGAAATGTACTTTTTACAGATTAATAAAAAGTAAAAAAAAAAAAGTACTACATTGTATTGTATTGTGTGTCATAGTTGTGTGTTTCTATTAGTTTGATGCACTTTTTTTTTAAATTTTACACACATGCATAACACAAATAAATAACAGAACAACAATTAAAACAATAAGAATATTCAAATCTATTATTTTATGTCACATCTTCATCATAAAGTAACTAAAGCTGTCAGATGGAGGAGGAAGTCCAATATCCTCCTGAAATGTAGTGGAGTAAAGTGTAAAGTAGCATCACATGTAAATATGCAAGTAAAGGAGGCCTATAAATAGCTTGAAACTGTACTTACAGTACAATACCATCAATCAACAGAACTTCTGTTTGATTGGTTTAGGGTGGTGTGAGGAACAGGAAGTGAAAAGTCATAAGTGAGTGCAAATATGTGTAAAGCGTGCTTTCTGTACAGTCTACTTACCTAGTTACCAGCTTCTTCTGGTTTTAGTTTTGTTCATTTTCAACATCCTCATCCAGCTGCCGTCTTACCAGCCTGTCTATGACCAGGAGTAGCTCGACTTTCACTTGCGTTACCTGGGTGCATTGGTCTGACTTTATAACTTTGATCTTAGTCAAGCTAATGTGTACTTGAAAAGTCTGGTCTAACACTAATTTGATTTTGTAGGTTTCCATATCTGAGCCATGATGGTGTTGGAAGCTGAACGTATGTCTATGAGCAGCGTGCTCGCATACTGTAGAAGCCTTTAGTGTCCAGGTGGGTGAGTGCAGAACAAAGGAGATCACATCCTCAGTGGAGCGGCTAAAATGGTCCAGGGAGGTGATGGATTTTATTTGCACGGGTGTGATGGTGGTGGCTTTAAGGCGTTTAGGGACGAGGGCCTAGCTCAGGGTGGTGTTAAAGATGTCCTTTACTGACAGAGACAGGCAGAAAGGCAGAGAGACACATACAAGAAAACCTCCAAACAGTGCCTGAAAAGCAGAACTGGGATGTTTCCCATTACTTCTGAATAAACAAAAATGGTCAATTACATTTTGGACACACTTTGAAAAAGCTCTCTTCTATACCAAACTTTAAAAAGCCAGCATCTGTACCCCCAGGACGCTCCCCTCTCTCTCCTGATGGACATGTACATTATGAAGAGGTTCCAAAGAACATTATTTAAAACATTGGAAACACATTACAAAAACCCAGTCAATTAAATTGTTATTCTTGACCTTAAACAGAGAATACAAACAGGCTAATTATCTCCACACTGTCAGAGACACGAAGCAGAGACCGATTCTGATGAAATACCAGCTCAGTGACCATCAGCTGCATGCAGAGACATGGAAGTACAGACAAACATGGCCGCCCAGAGCAGAAAGAGGGTGTCTGCACTGTGAATCAAGACAGGTAGAATGTGGGGAACACTTCCTGTTCTCAGTATGAACACTTCAGGAGCATGTGTTTTCTAAAAAAAAAAATGAGAGAGACAGAGATCATATCAGATCAACATTAAGATAGCAATAGAACCTAGATCTCTGACAGCCACAAAACACAGACCTGTGCCACAATTATGTTGAAACAATAGAAACAGAAGAAGAAGAATTACATCGTGAGTCCAATGATCAAAAATCTGTTTTAGGAGAAATGGAACAACTTGAAAAACAAAAGACAATCCGGTCCTAGACCAATGGGAACATTTGGAAAGATCATTCAGAAATACTATATGAGCAAATTTGACCTAATGATCCAAAGCATGAACATAAACGAATTTGAGAAAAATTAACAATCAGAAATAATCAGAACCCCGGAAACAGCATCAACAGGCTAGAAACATGACACATGTGGACCTGATGGCTTCAGGACAGAGCTGAAACCTGTTCATTCTCCCAAATCCTTCAATCAGATTGCTTTTCTGAGATCTGGAAATGAGAGTTTATTTCCCTGATATATAATGGTAGAGACAAACTGGATACTAACAACTACCGCCTGTGTTTGCAAGAAAGTGCCTTCCAAATAGAACAAAATGTTCTGGGTAAAGGGTAAATCCTTGCACTAGTGACCAGGTTTACCATCTCCACAGTCTAATTAATCCACACACAACAAAAAACAGGGGTATTAAGGTTTTGCATGTTTTAATGATTTAAAAAAAAGGCTTTTGATTCTATTTGGCACGAGAGCTTATATTATTAAAATTCTCCAAAGCGGCGAAGGAGTAAACTTTATGACACTATTAAATCTTAATGTATGTCAGTTACAAGTGTGGAATAAAAATTGGCAACAAAACAACAGATGTCTTTACTCAAGGTAGAGGCATCTTTCAGGAAACAGCTGGTCTCCAACTCTATTTAACATCTAGATTAATGACTCAGCAGTAATGTTGGATCAGTCTGGAACCCCTGGCTTCACCCTTAACGATGAGGAATTTTAATTCCTACTCTATGCTGATTACCTGGTGCTGCTGTCTCTCACACAATGAGGCCTGCAGCGGCACCTGGACTTCCTGGAGCAATGCTGGACTCTGACAGTCAACCCTAACTAATCTAAAATCAAGATCTTCCAAAAGAAGCCCAGATTTTAGGAAACCAAATATCAGTTCAACTAAGGAAGCGGCCATCTGGACCTATGTAATGATTACCGGGGGCTCAGAATCAGTGACTATGGTGACTTTGGTCTGACAATAAAGGGAACAAAAAACATGTAGATGCTCTCATGCAATTAGAAAAACATTTTACAAAAGAGACGTACCAACCAATCGCCCTTTATGGCAGAGAAGTCTGGAGGCCCTGCATATTCTATCTATACATTCTGTAGGTCCAGATTGAACATGCAAAGAAAAACACCAACCAACCAACTAGGCCAGTACAAAAAATAGGTCCTTCTTGGTTACATCTATCAAACTGAATAAATAAACTAACTAATGGAATAACCAAACCACAAACCACGAATTGAATTGCTACCTGAGCTACTCAGAGACACATAGCAGAGACACTTTCTGACCAAATACAGACTGAGATTGATTACAGGCTGAGACTGTTTACATTCTGAAACTGAACACAGGCCGAAATGGAACACAGACCAAGACTGAACACAGACTGAGACCAAATACAGACCAAGACTAAACTAAAGTAAAGCCCCAATGGGCTTTACAGAAACATATTGAATTTTGGTGTAAGTGGAGGATGAGGTGACAGAACCCATCACAGCTTCCAGATGAATGAGGATTGACAACTGAAAGCTGCTTCAGCGGCTGCACTGCAGAAAGTTCCATGACCGACAAAATACAGGGCAGGACTCTGGGAACACAACAGATTTAAAAAGTACATCAGGTGGTGATGAGTATTGCAGATGGAAGAAAGAAGGAGATGCTCAGAGACTCTCATGAGGTCCTGTCCTTAAATACAGGAAGGGTGACTGACATACTCCCTGAGCCGATTGACTCCAGTAAAGACAGAAAGTCAGACCTAATGCTACCATTGTCAGCATCAACTTGAATATTAAAATCACCTGCAGTGATTATTTTATCTTTCCTAAGAGTGAGGCTTGAAAGGAACTCAGAGAATTCAGATAAAAAGTTAGAGTACTGGCCCAGATGACTGCACACTGTGACATATAAGACTGGTTGTAAACTAAGAACAAGGCTCTCAAAAGATGTGTGGAGACACCTTTCCTCAGGACTGATCAATAATCAATAAATTGGATTTGAAAACGCTGCAGCTCCACCACCTCAGGTGGTATCTTGAAAAATATGAGCATTAATATGTCTGGAAGGAGTAGATTCCTTTCTAATGATGCAGCCAGGGCAGAGCAAATTAATATTATAATCTGATATCAGATTGTTTATTAATAAAGCTTTGGATGACAGAGATCTAATGTTTAAAAGTCCACATTTCACTCTCAATAGCTGTGTTGGTGCTAATTTTAATTAAATGACTATGTGTAACTCATCTCCTGTTTTTTGACGGGGCAGATAATTCAATTAAATGGTGTGAAAAGTTTCTAACAAGTTTTGAGTGGTCTGACTGCTCTAGGAGAGGCGCAGAGACGCATGTAGGACTGCGACTCCATTTCCTGGATTTAACTCTGTATTGTCAGGATTTTCAGATGCTGAAGTCCACCATGTTTCTGAATAACAGAGCAGCACCATCCAAAGTGGGATGTATACCGTCTCTGGCTTTCAGACTGGGCCTCCTCCAGAACATCAACCAATTGTCTATGAACTATGTCACTACCTTGACTCTGTAAATTGCCTATAGGTATGAGTGTGTTAGTGAATGTGTGTGTGTGCCCCATGGCAGACTAGTGACCCGTCTGGGGTGTATTCCTGCCTCTTGCATGAAGTACGCTAGGTTTGGTTCCTGCAGGCCCCCATGACCCTAGAGAGGAGTAAATAGGTATAGAAAATGGATGGATGAATATGATTTTAAACAGAAGTCATATAACTGTATCAGGGTTGAGGTAACTACTTGTCAGGAGGAGTCACTGATTTAGGTTCCCAGCTGGTGAAGATTAGGAGAGGTCATAATAAAGACAGACTAGATTAGTTTTCATCCTGGATTTGAAAGGATCAACTGTGCTTGCCTCCTTGATGTGTAGTGGTAGATTGTTCCAGGACGATTGTTTAGTGGGCAGAGATTTGACTATCAAAAGAGTTCCTGTTCAATTAAAGATGGAAAGACTGTTAAGTGGCTGTCAAACACTGATGCTTTATGCGGAATCTTTACTGTGTAATCCACCCATTTTCCAGAGGTGAGTACATTTACTCAAGTAATGTAGATTAAGTACAGTTCATACTTTCATTCACTCCATTTCTGCCATGAAGTGTTAACTAAATGGAAAATATAAGAAGTTTATTAAAATCCAACACATAAAAAAAGTAAAAGATGAAACCAGTGTTTTCATCCTGTTAGTCTTTGTCGCTTACAAACAGCAGTCTGTAGTCGGCCCACATTTCACACAAGTTGTTAACAGCTCTACTAAACAGCAAGTTTTCACATGGTTTCATTTCAATAAATGTTCAAATGATCCAATATTCACCATTAATTATCTCACTGGAACCACTGGATTAAACTACCCAAATGTATAAACATCAGTAACATGCTGCCCGAGCTTCATACCGATAATCTAATGATGTCACATAAAAGTTTAATATTGCTTTTATTTAAATGATCAAAGAGTGATCTGAGAATGATCTGAGTGCTTCTTCCACCGCTGCAATTTTCATACCCATGGCACAGCTGGCAGTAAAATGGCGGTATGCTCCTTTAAACCCCCTCGTGCCCTTTTTTAGATTGGAGAAGCCTCTAACATGACGTAGTGTGTATATTTATAAAGTTAAGAAAGTACACCCTACAGCCAAGCACTGAGTATGGAACAGGGAGGATGGGAGGCTGCGCAGCTACTCCAAACTCACTACTTGATCATCTGTATCTAGATTTGCGTCAGAGCTGCTGTCAGCTTCACGAACGCTGCACCTGTTCGTGAACTCATCCAGTCGGCCGTCGTTTCTGCCAAGAGAGGGAAAAACTAAATTGGCCCGAAATGGTTTCAACAAGCTGGAGCAGAAATTAAAAGCTGAGGAGCATTTGTTGGTCGATGTTTTGTTTCTGGAGCCCTGCCCTGTATTGTTCTCATTTACAGAGCAGGCACCAGTGTAGCCGGGGGTCCTCTCTGTTGGAGGCGATGTGGCCCAGGCCTTTCCCTGTCCTTGTGGCTGCTGATTTGTTGTATTGCTGTTGCACAAACTGTAAAGCCAGCCGAGGGCATTCTGTGATTTGTGATTTTGGGCTTTACAAATAAAAATGGTTTGACTTGACAGTGTGGTCACATGTTCACAGTGTTGAAGCAGCTATCGGTTCCTCCGTTTACTCTGGCTCTGTCGTCCTGAGACATGAACACTCTTTGTTGTTTCTGGACACGGCTCAGGATCATGTCACTGTGCACTCTGAGCCACTGACAGGTTTCAACCACACTGGATTATAGATAAAACGACGGATTCAATACATGGATGAAAGATCATATTGTTTTATGATTCTGATTAAATGCTGTAGACAAATCACTGAATCATTACACACGCAGGCCAATATTCATACTTTGCAGTATGAATATTGGCCTGTATAATAAAAAGTAATGAATATTACTGCAGGTGTAAACATCTGGTCTCAGCTGTTCTCAGACTGCTCCTCCTTCTCATTAAGTGGAGTACACACTACCCTACACAGTATATTCTACACCAGGGGTCTCCAACCCTGGTAATGAAATGCCATTGTAGATGCAGGCTTATAATAAGGTGTGTTTTGGAACAAAAATGTGCACCCACAATGGCTCTTCACGACCAGAGTTGGAGACCCTGGCTCTACACACTACACTTTCCACTCTCCACACTACACAATGCACTCTACACTCTGCACACACTACATTGGACTCTACACCAGGGCTCACCAACTCTGGTCCTGGAGAATCACTGTGGGTGCAAGTGTGTTTCTCATCAAGTGTGTTACTGTTACACAGTGGCTCTCCAGGACCAGGATTGGTGACCCTTGCTCTACATATTATACACAGTAGACCACATGTTATACACTACTCTATGTACTAAACTCTACAAAATACTACACAGCTTTGCACATTGCACTGCACCGTATGGTGGGCAAACTGAACATGTAATGGTAGACTGTTCCACAATTCAGGGGCAGTCACTGCAAAAGTTTTACCCTTTGCACTGAACTTTGGGACATCTGAAAGCAATGCAGTCGATGACCTCAGTGCTCTAACTGGGGTGAACATGAAGAAGTTCAGCTATGTTTTGAAGTACCAAAAATAAAACAGCAGAATTTAGAAATCTATCATGAAGTGAACAGGCAGCCAGTTGCACTTCTTTGTACCAGTAGTGTGTAGTGTTAGTGTGTCGCGTGTAAAGTCTAAAATTGCCAGTGTTAATATAACTGCACTTCGACACACACGGATAGAAACAAAATAGGCAATAAAGTTATTATAAGACATGAAAGCAAATTAGAAAAAAATAAAGAAAAAACACATAAGATATAAAACAGGAGCAGAAACTGAGATTAAAAGTGCAGCCTGTCAGATTAATCAGCATCACAGAGAACAAACTTGGCAGAAATGTAACATATTATTCACCATTATGCTTTCATCAGTGTGTAATTCAATCAGAATAAAATCTGTTGTTTTTTTATTTTACTTAGATTGGCATGTTTGTATCCACATGGGAGCATGTCTCCCTCGGTAAAGCTGCCATGTTTTCACAGTAGCCCAGGAGGGACAAACCAAACAAAAACTCAAAAAGACGTAACTCAATGGAAGAAGGCCTTTGACAGATGGAGACAAACATGGAGCGAAAAGGTCCTCACCGTGGAATAACTTTGAAGACGAAACAGGGGAAAGAAAATGTCTGTTGTGACTCTCCGCGTCGGAACATTAACACATTACGGCATCCTTCACCACTGTAGATTACACCATCATCTGATGGCACGAACTACAAAAAGCATCGAGTGAGAACGACAGCCACTCGTCCAAGACGCTGACTTCATTTGGTGGATGTTGTCTGCTGCCATCATCGGGTGATATTACTCACAGTTTCTCTGTCATCGGACACTGTGGATTTCAAAAACATGTATTCAACACCATGAGATGAATGGTAAACATGTGTGTGTGTGTGTGTGTGTGTGTGCGCGTGTGGGTAAGAGTGTAAGAGAGTGTGTGTGTATATGAGAGAGAGAGAGAGCTCAGAGCTTTCAATACCATATAAAGAGAAACTCAGACTTGGAGGAAAACGTCTGTATTTCAAACGTGTTTTTTCATTTCTCCTCCACCAAAAAGTTCAACAATCTGTTCCTAGAAAACTAAATCATAGCAACAGAACTATAAACACACCCCTTTGCCAGATTTGACTTTGGCACGATCCACAGGGTTAACAGTTTGACTGCTATCATAAAAATATACAAAGTAGTAGTACGATTCTGAAAACATGTTGACACAAAACAGCATAGTAAGGGAATATTAGCAGGAAAATGAGCCTGGGAATAAATTCCTTATTGAAATGTAGTTTTACTCGTGTGTGTGTCGGTGTCTGCTAACACCTCTTGGTTTCACTTCCTGTGGGAAAGTTCAAGTCTGGATACTTGGAACCATAAACTGTTGAATATGGTAAAATATAACTACATAAAGTAAAATTGCCTAATTTTGCACACTTTCAAACAGAAACTGATGGTTTAAAGGTATAGGGAATGTCAATTACACATTCAGCATTAAGATAGAAATAAAACTTTTAATGTGTGGACGTTCCACTAAAGTATTGACTCTGAACATTTTTTTTATCTAAAAAATCAATTTTTATGATCAAAATGATTGGTTTTCTCTTTTTTTTAACTTGCTTGTGATGATGTGTCCCTGATTGCATAGTTCTACACTTACACCTTATATATTTCGTTTTATTATATATTAAGTACATTACATGCATTCACATGTAATGTAGTTCACTGTGCAGACTCACTAGAGACACCCAAACAGCTGGAATTACTGTGGGTCTTTGGACACTTTGTGAATCTTATGACGTAGTGGAACGTTGGGACACAGCAACAGTGTGCTATGCAATCCCCCCCCCCCCCCCCCCACTTTCATGTAAAACTGAGGTATGCTCATCAGCTCGGCCACTTGCAGAGATAATAGACACAACTGACATGAAATTACAATGGGTGTGTGACACAAATGAAAATGGTTGCACATGCAAATACACTGCCAACGACATATGGGTTTGGTGAAAGATGAGTAGAATTGTGGCTTCATTTTGCAAGAAATATATGTGACCTAAAAGAAAACCTTATCGCAAAAAAAACTGAATTGACTAGACATCAATGAATCAATGAATGATCTGTATTTGCTGTAACAACAGTAATAACAGTAATAAAGTGTAAGCAACTACAGAACTGCATCTTCAATAAATATTCAATGATGGCAGCACAATCCCACACACAGGGTTCAGGGCTTTCTTCAGACTCTCTCATGGACGTTTTGAGCCTTTTTTTTTTTTAGACTTCCAGTAATTTCTAATTTTTTTGCACACATCATCCGATGAGTGACTCAGTGGTATATTCTGACCCACTTTGCAATTCATGAAAAACTGCATTTTAAATTCAAACTGGGACACCCCCTCTGTCCACCACCAGTGCTCATGCATTAAGAACAGGAAAAGCAATGGTAAGTCTTTACCACTAGTAAATAATTAAATACAAAGACAGTGCAGCTGAACACTAGACTTTTCATTTCTGTATTTATTCAGAACATGTTTGTTTGAAATAAAGGCTATTCAAATAATTTTAATATATTAATTTTTTATGCAGTATATGGCTTTTAGTTGAGCCAGGACATATAAATCCATATTATTAGATACGACTACCCTTAGAAAATATAGAGACTAAAAGACTGTGCTATATATACTATAGTTACAGCATTGTGGCTTTTTTGTTTAAATAATACACTTAAATAATGCACCAATACCTCAAATTAGTTTAAGCAAACAAAAGGTATCTTCCTGGAGAGGTGCCAAAGAGATGTATTATTATAATCATTTTATGAATTAACCCTTTAACATTGACTATCCATCCTTGCAACTGCAGTGCACTGGATGTTGAAGGTTAGTTTATTGCAGGTGTGTATTTTATACACCTCAGGAAGCTTTGATGGCATGTGTTCAGCTTTAACTAAACAGCATGAAACATTACTGTGAAGAGCCAGCGTCCCCCTGCAGCCATACACACACACACACACACACACACACACACATGCAGCTGAAATCATGTTTCTATAAAAGCACAATGACGCAGCTCTCCACTGTTTTCACTGGCTGATAAACTGATAGCAGGCACTGCAGCTCTCTTTCTCACAGTTCTACTCATATAAAAATAACAAAACTATTCAATGCTTCAACTCAAAGTGAATTCCAGATTAAAAGGATTTACAGAATAGTATAATCGTAACCTCAGAGTCCCATACAAGCCCTCCCGAGGCACACGAAGCATCACCGAGACCAAACATAAACTACAGACGAGATGAGCTCATATAAAACAGAGAGAATTCCAGTAAAACAACAAACTCTTGACCATAAAACAGGAAAAAAAAAACGTGCAAGTAAAAACACTGGTACTTATCAGCCTATTTGTAAAAAGACTCTCGAGGAGCACTTTGAAGGCAAGCTTTATTTGTTTAATAAGCGCATTTTACATTTGCAATACAAGACGCATTCATTTGATAAATATTTTTTCCATTTGTAAACCACACTGTGTTTATTTGTGCATCATGTAACGTTTGTAAAACATGATTCATTTGATTACAGCAAGCTGGCATCAATAGATCACCATAGAAGAGGAAAAGTTGGGGTATCCTATCCAGGCAGCTAACACCCTGTTGCCTTGATTGACAGGTGGATCTAATGATACTTTGACCTCGATTGTAAGGTCCATGATGAACTCATCACTATTTATCCTCGGTTGTAAAAAGTGATGTAAAGCTTGTCGCTGTTCAAAGCTTCCATATGCATTGTGAACTAGTAGGAGTTTGCAGTGTGCTGTATCTCCTCAAGTTTATAAAGTACATGTGTGATGTCTGGGCAATGAACCTTAAGAGAACTGGTAAGCAGCTTGAGAAAGAAATCAATATATTCAGATGCTGGTTCAGTGATGGAGTTTATTCCATTAATGATGGTATGCTTGGAGGAAAATTCTATATTTTTATATTTTTGGAAGCAAAATAAAAAAATTGGCTAACCTGGGATTCTCAGGTAAGACAAAGGGATATTCTTTGTCAGTGAGCCATTGTTTTTCAAGAGCAGCATCTATCGTGGTTTTTAGTCTTTTATGACAATTGATTGGCAGATAGTTTTAGTTTGTGCCAGAGCTTTGTGAAGCTTGTCAATGTTCTCATGGATTTTCCTCTGTGTTTCAATCAGTTCACTGTTCTGTTTAACAAAGGTTTCCAAAGGGGAGGAATTTAGCAATTCTGAGGCCGCTCGGTATCATTTCCACTAGTCAGAAACTGTAATTGTAGTTTAAGTCCAGTTCTTACTAAATCATTGGGCTGGAGGTTCTCAGAATGAAATCTTCTCCATCGTCAACCGACTTCAACTCCAGGTCAGCTGTACACCAGCTGAGAAGCTGGTCTTCAGCAGAAATCCATACTCCCCTTCAACTCAAAGTTTGTCTGTCTGCTAATGAAAAACACTAATAAAAATGCAATCCAATTGCAAGCTGTTCTTCTCTTTGCATCTTCTCCGAAGAGTGGGAACATGGGAGCCTCAAAACAACTGTCAAATGACCTGAAAACAAAGATTGTTCAATATCAGGATAGCCAACTCATTTCACTCAGATTTCTGCTGTTAGTTTCCATTGTGATGAATATGGTGAGGAAGACCACGGGCACAGTTTAGTGAAGGCCTTAAATAAGCAGAGGCAAAGGACGGTGAGAAGAGTCAAATTCAAGCTTCAACAACACGATCTGGCTGCAGATGGTGTCACTGTGCATCGTTCAACTATTCAAACAAGGGGATGCTGTATGGGAGAGTGATGCGGAAGAAGCCTTTTCTGCTTAAAGTATGCATATTGAACTAAAAACACAGCATCTCAAGACAAACACTTGCTACCCACAAGAAAATGTGGTGGTGGTTCCATCATGCTTGTAAAGCTGTGTGGTCAGTGCAGTTACTGGCAGTCTTGTGAAAGTTAAAGGCCCAAGGATTCCAGTCAGTATAAGCGGGTTACCTTCAACCAAAGTCCAGACCCTCATTGGACGCTTTAGGACGTGTTTAGAAGCTGATATTTCTGCAAAGGAAGATCGACTAAATATCGATGTAAACTTTTGGAGTGCCTATGCACATGCCTACTTGTGTTTAAGTAATTCTTGCACACTTTCTCTTTATCCTATAAACTTCAC
The DNA here is from genome assembly GCA_036785175.1 of Eupleurogrammus muticus. NCBI lineage: Eukaryota > Metazoa > Chordata > Actinopteri > Scombriformes > Trichiuridae > Eupleurogrammus > Eupleurogrammus muticus. The sequence continues at coordinate 12,056,387 of JAYKQN010000014.1, read as the reverse complement.
TTCACTTCTCAAATATCACTGTGTTCGTCCACTTTATGATATATTTAACTGAAATTGCTTATCCAAACAACCAATGATTTATGGAGGGAAATTTTATAAATTATTAATTGTACCCAAACTTCTTTATATGACTGTACATGGACTCTTTGAACTGCGATGCTTACCACAAGAGGAAGTCACTTTGGAGACACATGCGGAGATGTCACCTACACAAGAACGTCCAAGTTGTAAACCAAGGAAAAACAAGAATTAGGTTCCTTTGTGACTCAGCCAGTTCCAGTCTGTTTATGCAAGACTTTGGAAACTTGAGTTTGACATGCAACGAGATGATGTAATGGATGTTGTCCTCAAAGAGCAAAGCGTATTAGCAAGAGAAATTAGGAGAACATCTATTCCATAAGCATTGGCATGATGTCACAGAACATGATTATATAGGACAACAGATGAGGGAGATAGGGTGACTAGTTCTGTGAGTAAAGAAAAATGGCAAATTGAAGAAGGTGTCATATTTCTTTGTACCAGCAAATTTCCATTATATGATAGAAGCAGTGAAGAATGTGGATGGTTTGAGTGAAGAAACAAACAAATACAAAACACCATCACTGGCAATGAAATTGAGCCACAACTTCAACTTTAATGTGAAGCAATGATCTCAGCTGATGAAGGTTCCACTTCCAATGCTGTTCAAACAAATCTGTGAAACTCAGTGGAATGAGTGTGTCATCCCAGGCCCCCAGGACTTTGAGGCAGACTTTAAAATGTTCAACAACGTCCCTCTGCTGAAAATGTGAGAAAAATGCCCCACAACACACGAAGGAAGGAGTTCTAAACAAAACTTGAAGAAGAAACTTGAGATCTTCGTTAACAGGAGAAGAGAAGGATACATGTCCAATATGTCCCCTGTTGCTTTTACATTATTTGGAGCAGAATTTCAACATTTCCCCCAAATCAACTACATTTCAGTTTTACCACCTAGCAATGGGTACAAAGACTTTGCAAACTGCAAAAGGCATTTGTATATCCTCCAAGCCATGGTGGATGACATTTTTCTCCAGTATTTCATGTTTGACTTAGTATTAATTTTGCAGTATTAATATTGCACTACTGAAATGTGAACACAGGTTTAGTGATTTTATAGTGAATTTAATAATAATAATAATAAGTTGAACTTTACCTGTCTCTTTAACTCCTTATTTGGAGCTGTTTTTGCAAAATCATCCATGACATCTGTGAAAATGAATATAATAAGCACGACCAATAGATTTTAAATAAATTTAATATGCAGATCAGAATACTATTAATAATTAATTATACACCACAGGTGGTGCAAAAGAGTATTTACATTTCTTATTAACTGTGACCAGCTCCACTGCCAAGTCCACAGAGGACATGACTAAAGGGATCCACTGCTACTAAACTCCTAAGCTGTGTCCTAATTGAACTGCTGAACTATGGCTTAACGTTTTGCAAACCAATTCACATTTAATAATACATGTATTATCTATTGTGATGAAATAACAAACTAGATCTATGCAACTATGCATGATCCTGAAGAAGTGACCTTTTTGTTTTCTGTACCCTGATACAAGCAACATGAAAATAGTTTTGTTTTGATTTGTATTGTTTTTCTTTTCTTTGGTTTGATTTGTTTTTCTATGATTGGATTCTGTATCTGACAGAGACATCCTAATATTTAAGAAAAAACAGCTGCCTCTGTGAAAATTCACATCTCTTTTGATAAAGTATACAGGTTCATAGACAATTCCAAAAGGCAAACAATACATATTAAAAGGATAAAAGGCGAGGTGGGAAGATGCCTTAATATTATATATGTTAAAGAGCACAGTGCCTGTGCTGTTGTTGTTTTTTTAGCAGGAAAAATGTTTCATCCATCTACGCCTCTGATACACTTGCAATCATTGAATTATATTTGACCTGTAAAACATTTCTTTTGGAACTCTGTTCCCAGTAGGAATAGATAAAGAAAAAAAAATCTGAGAACCAGTAAGCCAAAAAATTGATTTTCAGTTCTGCTTAACGGTTCATTAAAGACACATAATATGTGATTGTTGTAATTACATGCTGACACACAGCTGGCTGCCGCCATGTGGTTTCTGCCTGGTTTTGTTTTTCTTGCATTTGCAAGGACCCAAAGGTCTGTCACGTGTCAGCAGCAAAAGATTTCCAGCATCATCAAAGTACCAAAATCCCCTTATTTTAAACTGCTCGTATATCCTACGATCTAAATATTCCTTGTTTTAGCTCATTTAAAGCTGAGACTGTATTCATTTAGAAAAACCTAAAAACTCCAAACAGCCAAAAATCTATTTTTTCCTTGTGAATGCCACTAGTCTGTCTATATAGACAATTTTTACTAAATTGTACAACTTTATATCATGTTGCATTTTCACCTTTTTTTATTATATTGCACAATACTATTTATTGTATGGAACTTTATCAGTATCACATGACCCTGAAGGAAAACCTGACCTCCTGCCTGTGGCAGGGCACCACAATTGTCAATGGTCGTCTTAGATGGGATAATAAAATTCATTTTATTCTTTCATTTTGCATAACTGGCATACACCATCATATGTTTGTTATGCACTGTCAAGCCCTTTTTGATTGAAAATGATCAATAACTTGCAGGTACAAAATATCACCACTAGATGACCCCAAACGATGGTGCTTGTTTAAAAGTCCATTTACTATTTAATTCAAAGCGATCATGATAATATTCCCAAAATCTGCACCCAAACTTTTTTAAATTATCACGCTAACATAGGGACAGACCAACGACAGAGAAATCATGACCTCCTTGATGGAGATAAAGATAATAATCTTTAATCACTGAATGTCTTATTTGAATGAAAATCTTACACTTGAGTATTACAGAATCACAATCATTTTAATATATCATGCACATTAACCTCAACTGAAAAGGAGTTATGCATTGAATCAACATATTAAGGGCAAATACAAAAAACTGAGGTAAATCAGGTTATCACACTATTGTAGAGCAATTATTATAATTTTTAAAGTTTTTTTTTAAATAAAAGACGTTTTTGTATTTTCATCTGCAATAGGAACTGAGATAGTAATATAAATAATAATATTCGGTAGGAGGTGATTCTTTTACATCTTTCAACAGGTGCTTTAGGCTTCAATGGGTTATTTGGAGCATTATCAGAGTTAAGTGTAAAGTAAAAGTAGAATTACTGATTTAAAAAAAAAAATGCTCAAAGTAAAGAGAGGTCTAGAACACAGCTGCTCAGTGGTGAGTACTAGCTTTGAAAGTAGAAATATATTGGTAATATACGTTTATGTGCACTGGAGCATCCAGGAGAACAAAGTAGAGCTTGTGTTTGTCCAGACGATGGCAGCATTACACAAAGCTGTCAAATGTTCAGTTCACTGACGTTACCATGGTTACTTTTTGAGTTTAGAGGTCCTGAAGACAACTAATCTCAAAAAGTAAGATTAGTCACATTACAATAGTACTGACAACAATATGATTTCATGTCTTCATTGTTTCAGTGATATTATTGTTGTTTTAATAATGACTTGTTTGCTCTCATCACTAACAATTAAAAGCATTTGATTAGTTTTGAATGAGAAGACAGTTAGGGATGCTTTATGTAGATTAATAGTAATACTGTAATACTGCATTTTAAAATATAATAATCGTGTCATGTTTTTATAATGTTAATAATAATAATAACAATAATATAATGTAGTATGCTTTTAAGCAAAGCACATTGCATTTGTTGCAGAGAGAAGAGAAGAGCAGCTAAGTTAAACACTTATAATATTGAAACATAAATTAAGTGTCAGATAAATGTAGCGACCACCACCTGCGGGAGGAGCCATGGGGGGCGGGTGCGGAGAGATTCGGGTGGCAGTCGAAGGCGGGGACCTCGGCGACCGGATCTTCGGACATGGAGACTAGCTCTGGGGACATGGAATGTCACCTCGCTGGGGGGGAAGGAGCCTGAGCTTGTGCGGGAGGTGGAGCGTTACCGGCTAGATATAGTCGGCCTCACCTCCACGCACAGCTTGGGCTCTGGAACCCATCTTCTTGAGAGGGGTTGGACTCTCTATTTCTCTGGCGTTGCCCGCGGGGAGCGGCGGCGAGCTGGTGTGGGCTTGCTCATTGCCCCACAGCTCAGCCGCTGCGTGTTGGGGTTCACTCCGGTGAACGAGGGGGTCGCGTCCCTGCGCCTTCGGGTCGGGGACAGGTCTCTCACTGTTGTGTCGGCCTACGGGCCAAACAGCAGTGCAGAGTACCCGGCCTTCTTGGAGTCCCTAGGAGGGGTACTAGATAGTGCGCCATCCGGGGACTCCGTTGTTCTCCTGGGGGATTTCAACGCCCATGTGGGTAACGACAGTGACACTTGGAGGGGCGTGATTGGGAGGAACGGCCTCCCCGATCTGAACCCGAGCGGTGTTTTGTTATTGGACTTCTGTGCTAGTCACAGCTTGTCCATAACGAACACCATGTTCGAGCACAAGGGTGTCCATCGGTGCACATGGCACCAGGACACTCTAGGCCGGAGGTCGATGATCGACTTTGTCATCGTGTCATCTGACCTCCGACCGCGTGTCTTGGACACTCGGGTGAAGAGAGGGGCTGAGCTGTCAACTGATCACCACCTGGTGGTGAGTTGGATCCGCTGGCGGAGGAGGAAGCCGGACGGACCTGGCAGGCCCAAGCGTATTGTGAGGGTCTGCTGGGAACGTCTGGCGGAGCCCTCTGTCAGGGGGGTCTTCAACTCCCACCTCCGGGAGAGTTTCTCCCTGATCCCGGGGGAGGTTGGAGACATGGACTCCGAGTGGGCCATGTTCTCCACCTCTATTGTTGATGCGGCTGCTCGTAGCTGTGGTCGTAAGGTCCGTGGTGCTTGTCGCGGCGGCAATCCCCGAACCCGGTGGTGGACACCGGAAGTAAGGGATGCCGTCAAGCTGAAGAAGGAGTCCTATCGAGTCTTGTTGGCTCGTGGGACTCCTGAGGCAGCTGATGAGTACCGGCGGGCCAAGCGTGCCGCGGCTCGGGCGGTCGCAGAGGCAAAAACTCGGGTTTGGGAGGAGTTCGGGGAGGCCATGGAGGAGGACTATCGGACGGCCTCAAGGAGATTCTGGCAAACCGTCCGGCGCCTCAGGAGGGGAAAGCAGTGCTTCACCAACACTGTTTACAGTGCGGGTGGAGAGCTGCTGACCTCGACTAGGGATGTTGTCGGGCGGTGGAAGGAGTACTTTGAGGATCTCCTCAATCCCACTGTCACGTCCTCCGAGGAGGAAGCAGAGACTGGGGACCCAGGGGCGGACTCGTCCATCACCCTGGCTGAAGTCACTGAGGTGGTTGGCAAGCTCCTCGGTGGCAAGGCTCCGGGGGTGGATGAGATCCGTCCTGAGTACCTCAAGTCTCTGGATGTTGTGGGACTGTCTTGGCTGACACGTCTCTGCAACATCGCGTGGCGGTCGGGGACAGTACCTGTGGAGTGGCAGACCGGGGTGGTGGTCCCTCTGTATAAGAAGGGGGACCGGAGGGTGTGTTCCAATCACAGGGGAATCACACTCCTCAGCCTTCCCGGTAAGGTCTATTCCAGGGTGCTGGAGAGGAGAATCCGACCGATAGTCGAACCTCGGATTCAGGAGGAGCAGTGTGGTTTTCGTCCCGGTCGTGGAACACTGGACCAGCTCTATACTCTCCATCGGGTCCTCGAGGGCTCATGGGAGTATGCCCAACCAGTCCACATGTGTTTTGTGGATCTGGAGAAGGCATTCGACCGTGTACCTCGTGGTGTCCTTTGGGGGGTGCTCTGGGAGTATGGGGTCCGGGGCTCTTTGCTAAGGGCTGTCCGGTCCCTGTATGACCGGAGCAGGAGCTGTGTTCGCATTGCCGGCAGTAAGTCAGACCTGTTCCCAGTGCATGTTGGACTCCGCCAGGGCTGCCCTTTGTCACCGGTTCTGTTCATTATATTTATGGACAGAATTTCTAGGCGCAGCCAGGGGCCGGAGGGGGCCTGGTTTGGGAACCACAGGATTTCATCTCTGCTGTTTGCAGATGATGTTGTCCTGATGGCTTCTTCGAGCCAGGACCTGCAGCAGGCACTGGGGCGGTTTGCAGCCGAGTGTGAAGCGGCTGGGATGAGAATCAGCTCCTCCAAATCCGAGGCCATGGTTCTCGACCGGAAAAAGGTGGTTTGCTCTCTCCGGGTGGGTGGTGAGTCTCTGCCCCAAGTGGAGGAGTTCAAGTATCTCGGGGTCTTGTTCACGAGTGAGGGAAGGATGGAGCGTGAGATTGACAGGCGGATCGGTGCAGCGTCTGCAGTGATGCGGTCGCTGTATCGGTCCGTTGTGGTGAAGAAGGAGCTGAGCCGGAAGGCGAAGCTCTCGATTTACCGGTCAATCTACGTTCCTACCCTCACCTATGGTCATGAGCTTTGGGTAATGACCGAAAGGACAAGATCGCGTATACAAGTGGCTGAAATGGGCTTCCTCCGCAGAGTGGCCGGGCGCACCCTTAGGGATAGGGTGAGGAGCTCGGTCACACGGGAGGAGCTCGGAGTAGAGCCGCTGCTCCTACACATTGAGAGGAACCAGCTGAGGTGGCTCGGGCATCTGCTCAGGATGCCTCCTGGACGCCTCCCTAGGGAGGTGTTCTGGGCATGTCCCACCGGGAGGAGGCCCCGGGGAAGACCCAGGACACGCTGGAGGGACTATGTCTCTCGGCTGGCCTGGGAACGCCTTGGGGTCCCACCGGAGGAGCTGGAGGACGTGTCCGGGGTGAGGGAAGTCTGGGAGTCCCTGCTTAGACTGCTGCCCCCGCGACCCGGCCCCGGATAAGCGGAAGACAATGGATGGATGGATGGATAAATGTAGCGAATTAGTGATTCCAGACCTTTCTATTCTACCTATTCTTTTTCAGATATTCAAATTTCCTGAAACTTTCACAATCTAATTAATTTGCATCAGTATCTTAGAAATGCACAAAGCATCACTAATATTTATCTTTTTTTTTTTTTTTTAATGTTCAAGAAGCTGCACAGAAACAGAGTTTACCCAGAAGCATCCAGCTGTGGCATCATACAGATGTGCAAGCTGCAAACTGGCCTACAACATAGGAAGCATCACAGGAAGGGGCCTGGTTTTTCAAAATAAAAGTTGTTTTTGAAAGAAATGTATCTACATAAAGTGGAGAAGCTGTTGTTGTGTGTGTATATATGCTGTATGTTTTCCTGTGTGGTCTGAGCAGAGAGAACAGCTGCTCTCCTTCTATATTTAGATCCAGCTCTGAATAGACTGTTGTCTGCTCCATGTCTGCACACAAACTTTTGATTTCTGCCGCCACTATTTTGTTGCAAAGAAAAGTTACTCTTGGTCTCACACATATTTGACTCACATCAATAAATCAGTCGCTCAACCAAGTCCTAACAGCTACCTAACAAGGCCTGTCATCAGTTTTGAGCAAAGGTGTCAGAATCATATTATTTCAGGGGCCACATTCAGAGCAGCAAAACTGATCCATAATAACCTCCTGCATGAAAGACATTTTCAAATGTCTCATTTTTATTTCATGTATAGAAGTAAAGCCATAATCTGAATACTTTCACATGATACTTTCAGTTACAAAATAGCTTATGAACAAACAAAAAAACATATTATTTATTATATTATATTCCCTGAGCAACTAAACTACTGTGAACACAACAATCACCAAATATGCGTATTTTTGTGTCTGGTCCATTTTTTTTTTTTAGAAAATCCAAAACTCTGTGTCCACTATTTTCACAGCACTTGTTTAGACTCTTCGTTCTTTCTGATGAAATACTGTTACCATCAATTAACTGGAGAGTTTTGTTACAAGAAATCAGAGGCCCACGCGGGACACAACCCAAATTTTATCGGTATATGTGTAATACTATAAAAAAAAATAACCCCGTCACGGCGGACGACGACCGCGTGTTCACGATAAGCTCCGTTATTTTCCGACTGGTTCACGTCGGGAGAAGCGGGGGGAGAAATGAACGCAGCCGCTACACGCTGTAGGCGGGAGAGGCTGAGACTCGGCGGGGTGCGGAGCCGGAGTTTTAGATAGAAGAGGGGGGAGGCTGTTCAGGCAGAGGAGGGGGGGGGGTGTTGGGGGAACAGCAGAGTCCTCCAGACTCCAGTGGAGACTCTGGCAGCAGAGGCGGCCGCCTCTCACCCTCCACGTCCCGCTCTCGGCAGCACCCCCCCTCCCTTCCCCCCCTCCTCCCCATGCGCGCAGTCGCGTCCCGCAGCGCCCAGCAGCGTCCTGCACCTCCTCACCGGGTCTCCCTGGACCAGAACCCGCTCCTGAACTACTGGACTTCACCTCCCCCCCCTGCCTCAGCTGGCTCTGTCCTCTCACCGGGTCTGAATGACGGGCGGCCGGTTCGACTTCGACGATGGGGGCACGTTCTGCGGGGGCTGGGAGGACGGGAAAGCCCACGGACACGGGGTCTGCACTGGACCCAAGGGCCAGGGCGAGTACTCCGGGTCCTGGTCCAACGGGTTCGAGGTGGTCGGGGTCTATACCTGGCCCAGCGGGAACTTGTTCCAGGGCTACTGGGCGCAGGGCAAGCGACACGGACTCGGCGTGGAAACCAAAGGGAGGTGGATTTACCGCGGGGAGTGGACCCACGGCTTCAAGGGCCGGTACGGAGTCCGCCAGAGCCTGAACACGCCGGCCCGGTACGAGGGCACCTGGAGTAACGGACTACAGGACGGCTACGGGGTCGAGACCTACGGGGACGGAGGTGAGGCACGCGCACGCTCGCGCGCGCACACACACAATAACCAGTAATTAACACACTCTCTCACTAAATAACACACGTACACACTCGATAACAAACACAATAATAGCACTTAATAACACACACACACACACACACACACACACACACACACACACACACACACAGGCTGAATAACATTTTAAAAACTAAATAACACACAGTAAATGACACACATGATGTCTACTATGGTAAATGAGTCACTGAGTTACAAATCATGAAAGTAACTAGTTACTGTGGAAAGTAATTTTTCTCACTATTTTCACGGACATTTTTAACACTCAAATGTGTGAAGGAATTTCCCACCTCTTAAAAGACCCTAAAATACATCAGGTATTTACAATAAATCTGAACAATGTAATGGCATGGACGCTTAATAAATTGTTAAAAGGTGAGCGGCAACAATTATTTAACTAGTTGCTAATTAATAACTATTACTTAATTGGTTTGAGTCAATTCTAATAAGATATTGTCCAAATGTTCTGATTCCAATTGATTAAATCTGATTTTTTTCTTATTCCTTTAGTGTTCTATAATAGTAAACTGGAGTATTTGGGTTATGGACAAAAAAGACAAACAATGATCAACAATTTACACCACTTTATGAACCACACAACAAATTGTTTAATCATTTCCATGAGTAATATATGTTGCAGTTGCAGCCCTAATTGACAGAAACAGTAACGACAAATCTACACTGTTCTAATGTTGCTGTGGGACAATGTGATGCTTACCTCATATATCATACATTTGTAAATTTTACAAATGATCAGTGGTGCAACCAGTCAGAATCCAGTATGCATTGTGCATACAGTGTTTCAGGAAATAAATATTGGTCGATAAACATGCTATTTCATAATGATCATGCTGGTTCTTAAAGCTCTGCAGCAGGCTGTTGGTGTATTGGTGTGCTCCTGTGTTTGTAGCTGTGCTGTCATCATGATGTTCAGCTATGTTTCCAGCTGTGTTCTGCTGGGCTGACAGTATCTATGTTTATATGTGTTTATGCTACTAATGAAATCAAATATTAAAGCTCCAACAATTGAAAACCAAAGGTTAAAGGTCCACCGAACAAAAGCAAAGATACAAAATCAGATTAAACAGGCACACTAGAAAGTTAAATAAGTTGTGTATAACAGTTTAAACTGTCCTGAGGGATACTGGATCTAAGTTTCCCAATCCTAGAACAGTATGGTGGGCACTTGACGCCCAGTTAAAACTTCCCCTGGCAGGCGAAGCTTATGTATAGCCTTGTCTGAGTAATTACATTTATTAATAAATCCGTGTGATGAAGCTGGATAATGGTCCCTCTCCTTGTGGTGTGATTTGAGTATGTATGTATGAATGTTTGAATATCTATTTCCTTATTAATTTATTTACAGGCCCCTATTGGCAAAAATCCACCTCACATCATATCCATGTTTTAACAACAAGCTATAGGCAGATTTCCAACTTTTTTTAATCTTGTTGTCACCTTGTTGTTATTCTCTGCAGCTCCAACATCGACGGGCTCCTTTATCTGTTTCTGTGCGGTTGTTTTACCTCCTGATGGCTGTTAGAATTAGTTTCCAGGCAGATGCAAATAAAAAAAAACCATGTTGCTTCTTGTTTCCTCCGTGTTCTGTTTTGCTCCTCTGCAGGGATTATTTTAACTGCATTTTTCATCTGCTAAAATTTGAGAGTTTCTCTGAGGTTACTGATAATCCCGGTTGAAGTCGGTGGTCCTACAATGCACGATTTGTGACATCACAAATATTTAGGAGGCAAATCCTTGTCCAATATTCATTGTACAAAATACTGGTATAGGAACTTGAATCCTCCACTAAAAATGAGACTGCAATTAAACCTCTAAATTGAAATACATTTGCATATTCTTCTTATTATTATCATTGGTCCTGAAATTTTCTATGAAATAGAATGAACAGTTGTCATTTTAAGGGCAGCAACAGGATAGACACCAAATATGATTCAGACTATCTTACATACATGTCCTACATGTGTGGAGGGATCTTTAAAATCTGTGTGTGCAGGGGCAGCCCAGCTGTGTCAGGTGGTCAGATTACATGACTCTAGTGTCACTGAGGGTAAGCAGAATATTTTACAGCTGACAGTGGCAGAACACAGATTTACAGTTTATCTCTTTGCCTGTTTTGTCTTATTATTTTTATTTGGAAGATGGCTCTCCTATTTGTTTTAACATCTAGAAGCGGACCATAAATTACGAAGGTTACGCACTCTGCGCCCTGCGCCGGTCTAGAATATATCTGGCCTTTAGTTTATTCCAGAAGCTTCTCCAGGCTCGCTCAGCTTCTTCCACAGAGCAAGACGCGCGTTAGGAGTTATGTTTGGCCAGAACAGGCTTCCCAGTGTCTCACGTTACTTCATCTTTTAAAATAGCACATTCTCACATTCTCCAGCTGAAGCTGTCAGAGCAGAGCAGGTCTTTAACCTCCTGAGGCTCCCAGAGCTGTTCTGAGTCTATCTCTACCATGACTCAGAAACATACACATATATTTCAACAGCTGGAATTAACATGGAGCCTCTTTAACATACCCGAAGCCACTCTACAAACTGATGTAGGTGCATTATCAGTCTGTAAGCCTTCATATAGAGACCATGCCCCTCCTGTGTGTCCTGTGTGATGCTGGGGCTCACGTTGGCCACCGGCTCGCTGTCACCTGACTGTAGACGATGCTGCACCTGGAGCCTCTGTGACAAGCCACTTAGTTAATCACATTACTTTCTAACAGATCAGACGGCATGCCTTGTAAAAGTAAAAGCGTTGTGTGTCAGGTGTTAACTGACAGAAGCCATTATTATTAATAATATAAACTTATTGTTTCAGCAGCGCTGGCAAATTTAAAATAGAGAAAATATTTCGTAAATGCATTTTTGCAAATTATTACTACCTGAGGTTAGGGTTTGCCTATAATGCAATGTACTACTATACACAATAGAGATGCACATAATTAGCTTTTAGCAAGCAGCACTATCAGTGTCCCATTTATTTTTCAGAGCCTTATTATGTCTGTACAGTAAAAGTTAACTGAACAGAAACTGCAGAGGAAGTTCAACCTGGTCTCTTATCATGTATGAAGGCTGTTATCATGTCTCATGTGATGGTAGCTTTCAATGGAGACGGGTAGTGACTTCTGAAGAGTTGTATGAGTTGTTGGAGCATTTATGTGATTCTAAGTGGGACACAGTCACAAATTTGAACCGAGTTGTCCTTTTTTTTTCAGATACCCTTTCACGCACCCATCTGATAACACATGATGTAGATGACCCATCCAGCAACGTATTTATTGGGTCAATCCTGAGACATGAGAGCTTCTTGAGTCAGTAGTAAGGTACATATTAGAGAATCACACAGAGGTGTCATTCCAGTTGGGTGTTACTGTGCATTTTGGGCAAAAAAAAGGATATAACACAAATCGCACAAACAAGTTAATTATGTGAGCAAACCTCCTTTTGACTTCATTGAGGATTGTGTGAATCAGGGGGGGTCTGAGCACTACATTAGAGTAACCAATATTTTGAAAGGATTGCTGTCAAACAGCGTGAGGCCTGTACATTTATTACATTTACTCATCTACTCATGTCCTTCTGAATAGTGTAAAGTCTGTCTGTGTGTTTGATGTGTTCATTTGTAATTGTGAATTGTTTCTTTTTTTGTCTTAATACGAATATTTAAGAAAAAAAATAAGTTGTCAAGCTTCGCTTCAATCAAAATGTAATTTATCAATATGCAAAATATCAGCAAGAGATTCAGACATGGTGTACTGTGGATAAGCAGGTGTCCATCTGCAGTATAATAATGCAAACCCTAACCCTAACCCTAAGATAGCAGATAAATGGACATAAAATGATCCTTTAGAGCTGCTATCAGTACTGCTGCCTATGTACAGTATAAAGTACCTGTACTATATTCCTCTGCAGATATATGTCACTGACTCTCAGGTCTTCAGTCCTTAGCAGCTGCAGTCAAGAAGGGATATGTCAGATATGATTTTGAGCATTTATAGTGTCAATTTTTTATTTCCAGCCTTTATAAAAAATGGTTTAAAAAGCCATAAGAGTATCTCTCATTGATTTCAATATTTAAGGTGTGTTTCATGGGGACTTTTATTAAATAATTTTTCAATGTATTGTTGACTTGTGTCCTCTTTCCTTTGCTGCAGGTACATACCAGGGTCAGTGGACTGGTGGTATGCGTCATGGCTACGGCGTACGACAGAGCGTCCCATATGGTATGGCTTCAGTCATCCGCTCCCCCCTGCGAACTTCGCTGGCTTCCCTCCGCAGTGAGCAGAGTAATGGCACAGTGCTGCGTGACAGTCTGTCCGACAGCCCCGCCGGCACACGTGGCGGCTTTGTCCTCAACTTCCACTCGGATGGAGAAGGCTCAGAGAAGAAGAAGGGCCTCTTCCGCCGTGGCTCCCTCTTCGGTAGTCTCCAAAGACTGCGCAAATCTGACTCTCGCTCCTCCATCTCCAGTAAACGCAGCTCAGCACCTAGCGACACCATAAGCCGCATCAGCTCAAGCGACGCCAATAGCACCATCAGCTTCGGAGACGATGACTATCTACCCGTGGAGGACAATGTGGATGCCACCACCACGGAGTCCTACACGGGCGAATGGAAGAACGACAAGCGTAGCGGCTTCGGCGTCTCGGAGCGTTCCAACGGCATGAAGTACGAAGGCGAGTGGTTGAACAATAAGCGCCACGGCTACGGCTGCACAATCTTTCCTGACGGCACTAAGGAGGAAGGGAAGTACAAGAACAACGTGCTGGCCCGGGGTATCAGGAAGCAGCTGATCCCTCTGAGGAACGCTAAGACCAAACAGAAGGTGGATCGTGCCATCGAGGGAGCAGTGAGAGCAGCAGCCATCGCCAAAACCAAAGTGGAAATTGCCATCTCCAGGTAATCACATTGTGGACGACAATATTCACTAAAACTTGATTGTCCCTACTAAAAGCATGTTACATCATTGATTCTGTGAGGTTCTCATCGAGCACAGTTATGTAGTGCTTCTCTTTTTTCTATGGCAGTCACTGGTGGAGGTTTTCGGAATTTAGGCAACCAATATAAACTCTGTTTTCTGAAAATACCAGCCGACATGTAGCCAAGGTATTGTTATGTTAGCTAATCATACTGGTCAGTCTTTAACCTTATAAACTTTAATAAGCTATAACAGAGTATCACTGTGATATGATCCTCCCATCTGAGTTCAGATGAGTGGTTGAGACCAAGAGTTTTATACTTTTTAGTAGAGAGAGCACAAAAATGAAGTTCGTGTTAAATTTATTTACCAGACACAACAGATTTAATCAGTTTCACACCTGTTCCACATTTTTATTGGTGCATTTGTCAGTCAATTCTTGGACATGGCAGTATATGAGTATTTGTGAACAGCACAACACCTGCTGCTTTATACTTTTTTAGGAGGTGTTACATATGTCATTAACAAACAATCCACCATGCCACTCCAGTTTATGATCAAGTGGGATTTATAATTGACCTGGGCAGGGCAGGTCTGGATGGTTCAGAGCTTTTTGTGCATCTGGAGATGACTGTGGTGGCATGACGTCCATTAATTCATAAATGTAGGCAGGGTGAAGGGTGGGTACAAAGGGTCACACTGCATTCATCCAGAGACTATATACGATCTTTTGATTGAGTATAGTAGCTTTAAATCTTCCCGTGGTGTCAGTGTAAACTGCATATGTGCTGTGAGAATAGAAAGCAAAGCTAACTTAATACACTCAGTTGCACGAAGGCTAAAATGAAATTTTACAAGCTGGATCAATAATGGATTTTTACCCAGTGTTTACTTAGTTATTAACTATGTTAACGTAAATCATGTCATTGAAATCTGTGGAATTGCTTTTTGTAAAAAACAAAACAAAAAAAAATGATTATGTTTTCTTTGTTGCATAGTACTTTAGAAGAGCTGTACAATCTTGACTCTATCTTTTTTTAAACCTATCTTTCCACATTAAAGGTGCATTTCAACTTTACTGGAGCACCAGATCCTTAGATTTTACAATATTTGCTTTAATTTATGGATTTGAGAGTTTTGCCAAGGAGCTACTCTCTTCTGTTTAATTAACTTATTTTAACAGAGTGACAGTGTTGAGTGTCGTTCACAGTGAGCCTGCAGCACTCTCAACAAGATGATCTATTTTGGATGGGCTAAAGTTAGCATAAGAGTCCTCAGTTGTAATGAGACATGGCAATAAGTTAAATGCTGATGGAATCACTTCCTTAGATAGACATCTAATGAATATATTTTTCTCCAGTCCTGAGCAGTCCAGTTGAAAGAATTTAAAATTTATTGAAGATATGGTTCTATAGGATTCTGTGGAAATAGTATTAATGTTTCATTTTTTAGTGTCATATACCAAAAAGAGGTTGAAGGTGTGATTAAAACTCTGAGTGGGATTATCTACCTTCTATAGGAAGACAGTTGAGTCCAGTAATAAGAGAAATGCATCTCAATCATTGTCGATATGCACAAGGTTATTAAAACTACCAACTATGGTTATTTTAACAGTGCATCTTACAGCATGTAATCAGTGTTCAGTTGTTGTATATTACAGTACTGACTAGTAGTTTTGTACACTGCAAGAAACAGGAGTATGTGCACTCGCCACAACTGATTAATAAAATATACGCAGCATGTCATTGCACACATAAAAATAAAAACTCAGCCTCCAGAGATAGAAGTGCCAAATCTGTCCCTTTAAGTAAAGTCCATCTGTGTTGAATGACCAGTGTATTTGTATGATTGTAGCACCTTAGTATCCTGACCTTGAAAGTTGACCCCCTCCTTTGTCTTGGAGGGGTTTAGAAAGAGTCAGTTCTCACTCCAGTCAAATGCAATTCATTTACTATATACAGTGATTTATTACGGTATAAAAGGACTAATTTGATCTTCAGGTTTTTTTGTAAGATGTACCACATGAGAGTGGAAGGAGAACCAGATCTAAAGAATCAATTTGTTCATCGTTGTTGTTGTCTTGAAGAGTGATGAGCTTCTTCCCCATTGTATTCCCCTTTGATTATATAGATTGAACACTTCATGCTTGCTTATCTGTCTAAATGAAGAATGGGCAATAAATGGGGTGGAGATTTTGTTGCTGCCTGTCAGACAGATGATTAGAGGCAAAAGAGTTTTGTTGAAGGTATTGCACATCTATCTTTTTTTTTTAAAGAAATTACAGTACAGGAGGGGAAGTGGGCATAGTTTTTAGTGATTCTTTGGTTTTACAGAAGTTAGGTGTGTCTCCTTAGTTATTGGTGAGAAGGATAAATCCTATTATTCTGATGGTGGTAGTGCCACTGTTTTGCATGTTCCTGAAGTGTGACCAGTCAGAACAATTACTGGTCAGAAGGATCTTTTTCTCTGTTCATTCTGAGTTGTTTGTAGGGGGCTTATCAGTGCTTAGATAAATGCTCATACTTTCAATGAATTGTGAATGAGATGTTTAATAGTTATTTACTCACTAATGGTTATTTTACTTGCACAACTATATATTCACTGCTCCATGTACTACTGTATATGTACTGCTTTATATCGTTCTATATTGCTGTATATGTGCTGCTGTATATGTGCTGCTGTATATGCACCATTGTTTATGTACTGCTTTTATTGCTGCATTGGCTCTGTTGTGCAGTGCTGCATATGTTTTGTTGTATAGTGTTTATGTGTATATGTACTGTGTATACAATACTGTAGATAACTCTGTTTATGCATTGATGGATATGCACTGCTGTATGTGTACCTCTGAATACTGCTGTATATGTACCGCTGCATAGGGTTGTATATGTACTGAACTATAGATATATGGTGATCTATACTGTGCTCTGTACTGCTGTATATCTACTGCTGTATATATACTGCTGTACATGTACCACTGTATATTGCTGTATATTTACCGTTATATACTGATGTATACCGTTATATACTGATGTATAATTTCTGATGTGTATGTACTTATGTATAATCTCTCTCCCTCTCTCTCTCTATATATATATATATAAATATATACATATATATATACTGTTGTACAGTGGTGTTTATGTACTGCTCCACATATACTGCTTTATATGTACTGCTGACACACCTGCTGTCATCTCAGCTTACAACCCAAGCTGTCGTTGTTTGTTGTTATTGATTATAATATATTTAGAAGAATTGATTTTTTTGTATATTTTTCCTAACTTTTCTGACTGGATGTACAAAATAATGAATCAAGTACCATACATTTCTAACACATTCATTCATAAGTTGTTTGTTGTTTGTTTAATTCATTAAACATTAGCTGTCTGAGTGCTATAGATGCTATAGCTGCTATATACAATAGCATTTACATTTGGGTAAATATCAGGTGTTTTGGGTTTTTCTGATTGCCTCAAATGTGTGTTTCTGAGTTCTCTGGGTGATGTGTTATGAAAAACCTCTTTCACTGTTCACATGGCAACTACTCTGCTGCTGTTTCAAGGCACTTGAAACATGTGCACTCATCCTTTAATACCAGGGAACGCCCCGCAGAAAGCAGTCTGTAACTTAACCTGGGTTTTTTCATGTGTCCAGCATAGACTAGCGCGGAGGTGTCTGACACATCTTTTCACATCTATAACATCTGTATGATTATGTGTTATTAAACTCTACCACTGTGCAGGAGCAAGGAAGAACACACACACTGTGATCCTCTTTGCAGCCACCAGACCAGAGCTGCTCACTACTCAGGAACGTGTGGAAGCTTCTGCTCACGTCAGTTTTCCCGTCAACTGGGCAAACGACAGCGAGGTCAAGAGTGTCTGTATGCGTGTATTTGTGTATTTGTGTGTGTGTGTGTGTGTGTGTGTATGTGGTTATGTGTGTGTGTGTCAGAACTAGTGCTTGTCTAAATAAGGTCAGGGAGGAGGACGCTTATCAACAGCTGACAGGAATAATGTCTCACACAGCCGACCGAGCCCCAGCCTCATACACATGCATGCTGTCAGTAGTTCTATCTGTATTTTTGTTGGCCGGAGTGCAGGAACGTTCTGAGCTGTGTTGATCAGCTGACTTTTGACCTTTGGACAACTTTCCTGTATTTGTTTCTGTTGTGCTTAAAATATTAATAATACGAGTAATAAATTATTAAGAGTATTAAATAAGAGGGTTTTTTTTCTTAAAACAGAGAGGTGTACAAATTACTTTCTCTCTGAATTATTGTGGACCAGGAAGACACTTAGTCCAACAGGTTCCTAAAATGGACTAAGCCCCACCCTGCTGATAATCCTATAATCTTTCCTTAGCTGAAGCTTCCTGATTCTATGGTTGTGTACCATGTCATGTTGCTCAATGGATCAAGACTTATCTTTCTGTAAGATCATATAAGACAATGTGGAGCAAAGCATAAAAACCTTTTCGTGAAATGTCCATCATTTGCCCTCAAGAGACACTTTTTTATCTGCAACTTGAAAATGTGCATTATTGCACAACACAGCACAAACACAAAAATGTGTCTCTAAGGTTGCATAAACGACCTGTTTGTTACCTGAAAGTATATATATCATTAGTTTATCATTAGATGGTCATTTAGAATTAAGAAAGGGGGTTAAAGTGCTGTGGAAAGTACACCCTTAGGGTCATGTGTTGCAGAAATGCTCATATGAAAGGAAAGAAACTGAGTACATTACAAAAGTCTGGTAGGGTAAGAGTCAGTAATGACATGAATCTAAAATAAAATATCGCCTTGGCTGGTTCATGTTACACATCTGGCAGTTAGCTGGGTTCAGTCAGGTCAGCTCTTAAAGATGTGGGTTCACACCTGCTTTATTACCTTTCTGATGAAAGGAATCACAAATCACTGGTTTTGATCTTTGACAATTGAAACTTTGTGAAAACACAGACAAAAATCATAGACATTTAGTTCTGGTTGGAGCAATAATTTATTTATATATTTTTCTTTATTTTTTATTCATTTTAAAATATTTTTGAATGTTTAATGTGAAAAAATCTCAGTATACCAAGATGTGACAGGTGTCTCGGTGAAAGGGTGCAGGTCTCACACATACTAGTATATAGGCTACATCACAAGACTTCAGAAATAAATATGAAGACTTTATGCAGTAAAAAATACAATTTACATGATGTTTGCATAGGGTGGAGACCTTGTTAAGAAGAATGGAGCCATTCTAGATACATCTGTACTGTACTGTCTACAAAAGGACTGAACTTTTACTTAATACAATCATTCATTCAATCAGTCATTTTTCTAAAAGTTCAGTCACGTAAAACACTATAACCATAAATTCATTTGTACAGTAGTTTTTTATTCTGGAGCAGGGTGATTAGTTTCTTTGTTCTGAGATGCCTTCTTACATATCCTGTTCCGATAAGGACATGGTACAATAAGTAACAGGTGGTGAGGACAGGACAATATGCAAGGCTACTTTTTCACCACCGGGTGTGAACATGAATTTTAACCTCACTAAGTATCTGTGTGTGTGTTTTTTCAGGACGTCCCATGCTCGGGCCAAAGCAGAGGCTGCAGACCAGGCTGCACACTCAGCCAATCAGGATTCGGATATTGCCCGAGCTGTGGCCAGAGAGCTCTCCCCGAGCTTCCATCAGCCAGGTACTGTGGCAACAGCAGAACAACACAGAATAGATTAAATCACATGCTAGGTATTACGTATGCAGCATGTGTACTATTGTTCTACATGCTGGCATTTGGATAATCAGTAGTATGTCATTAGACACAATGAGCTATAATTATCACCTCACCACCTGAGAGCCTTCTTGCCAATTAGAGACATGTAACTATGGTAACCATGTGGCAATCTCACCTCTACCAGCATATACAACACCTGACAGCAATCATTATCATCTCATCTAAAAAAAATACATTACTCCTAGCAAACCTTTTACCAACACTTAAATTGAAGTACCTTTGACATTATGTCAGAGCTGCCTTGTTCAAGCTGTTTGTCATTGTTTATTTGTAGGGATTTGGGAAGGATGGGAAAGAAAGAGATGTGCAGTTGGATTGATGTGTTAAAGTGAGGAACAAAAGGGGTTAAATGCACAGTGATGAATGGGGGTTAAATGGAGTCATTATGTGATTGGACCACCAACTCATTGTGATGATGAGATTTTAGTGAACTAAGAAGTCGTTGGTACTCTATTTCTGTGATCTGTATTGGATCATTTGGGAAAGTGTGGTTGGCTAGTCTGACAGTGTTTGAATAGTGAATGGGTATTTCAGAAAGGGTTGTGTGCCAATTTGGGTCTTGAGTGAATGTACATAGTGTTTTGCTGACTAAATTAGATAGTCTGAGGATGACACAGCCTTATCACCACGTGAAGGACACTGCAACAAAGTTTAAAGTGTAAGCATTAAATTATTTTCCTCAGACTAGTTTCCAGTGTCTTTGTGCTTACTCTATGTATCAGTTCAGGCGTGTCTCCATTGTTAATGCTTTCATTGGGTGGGAATACCTGCCTTCACAGACATTCTCCTTCAGTCAGTGGAGTGAGAGGATGAATCAATTTTTTGCTAAATGCAGTCGGGAGAACAGTAAAAGCATCTGTTCCTCCAAAACACTCATCTCATGGATACTCTTGTTCCTGTATGCACTAGTGGTTCTTAGTAGTTCTTGTTTAACTGTTTGCATGGCTGTGTT
Source organism: Eupleurogrammus muticus (assembly GCA_036785175.1). Classification (NCBI taxonomy): domain Eukaryota; kingdom Metazoa; phylum Chordata; class Actinopteri; order Scombriformes; family Trichiuridae; genus Eupleurogrammus; species Eupleurogrammus muticus. Next base: position 12,035,886 of record JAYKQN010000014.1, on the reverse strand, counting down.
TAACATTTTAAATTCAGGAGCCACCATTACTGGTTTGTAAGGGACTACAACGCATTCCCTTATTGGCCAATTAATGCTGTTAAATACAGTCCAGATACTTTGCAGAAGGCCAGACTGATAGGTAAAGAACAAAGAAATGTGAATTTGTGTGATTCCATGCCCTTTTTTGTATGTTCACAACAGTTATGAAGGGGACACCAGGCCATTGTTCCAATAAGTAATACATCAACCAAAAAACTTAAGCATCCAGACGATCACACAGATTGTTATTTTGACTGTTTGAATCTTTGCATTTTTCTTGGTTACAAGTATATCATAGTTGTTCCTTTAATTGAAGCTTGGTCATGTGCCAAACATATTTAACTTTCAGTCCCTCAGACTTTTTTGTGTAAGCACATAACTTACTTTTTCACCTTCTTGTCATTCCAGGCCCCGACTACATACGTCAGAAGTATAATGAGCCAATAGAGGTGAAAGAAGTTCCGGAGGAGGATAAAAAGGAGAAATCACCATCAAGGAGCCCTCATTTCTACCGGAAAGGCACAACACCAACCCACACTCCATCTCATAGCCCAAGTTCCAGCCCCACCTCTTCACCTACTGCCATACAGAAGACCTTCTTCGGCAGCAAGACTGTTGCCACTGCCGCTGCCCCAAAGCCTGCTTGGAAAGAAAACAAAACCCCTACTGCTGAATCCTTAAATACAGGTGAGACATTTGGAATTTTGTTTATTTAAAATATCCTTCATTGGCAACTACCTTCAGTCTTTAGTTCAATATTGGTCTGAATATATTTTATTCTGCAAAGTAGATGAAAAAGAGGGGTTTTTCTTAGAGCTCATTTATATTTAACTTTATATATCCATATGGGCAGAGCCTTCTCTGCGTTCATTTCATAACTTTTTTGTGTATGTTTTATAAAAGCTTATGGATGCCAACAAAATTGGGCAGTAGTGCTCAAATCAGTGGGAGTGATTTTAGTTGCAACAGAGTGAGAAGCAGCAATAAATCAATCAGCATTATTTGTCAGGTGGCATGTTCCCGTCATTTCCCTAAAATTGTAATGACAAAGTAATATTACTAATAGTAATATTTAAAAACATTTGTAAATGTGAAATTTGTTAAAAATAAAAAATAAAAAATGCAATAATGAATGTCTTTACTGATAAGTTTGGAGCAGGGATTCTGGGGATGACCTCAATATGCATCCAAGTGGTCTGAGGGTAGAAGCCTTTCCCAAGCCTCTGAGAGGTGCCTAGTGTATCAGGTACCTTCTTACTGGCTGCAGGAGGGAGAAAAGACAGTTATGCAGGTGGTTTGGATTCCTAATGACCACCACATATAGCAACACTGAGACAGCACACACCTCGCAGGTCATCCCTTTGTGATGTGGACACCAAGGTACTTGAAAAAGGTCCACCCTTTCCACTGAGGACCCGTTGATGTTAATGGGGAAGTAGTCCCTTCCACACTTAGCCTGCTGATGTTCAGAAGAAGATTGTCCTTACACCAACAGGTCAGATACTCTACTTCCTCCATGTCAGTCTTTTTATTGTTATCTGTGATCAGACCCACTACAGCTGTGTTGTCAGCAAACTTAATGAAGATGTTGGAGTTAAAGTGGCTGCACAATTGTGTGTACAGGGAGTACAGCAGTGGGCTTAAACCACAGCCCTGGGGTGCTCCAATGTTAAAGGTGATGGTCAAAGAGTTGTTCCCACACTCACCACCAGAGGTCTGCCCATCAGGAAGTCAAGAATGCTCATACAGAGTGATGTATTTCATCCCTGATCTTTGAGCTTTGTGACTAGTGCAGAGGGAACTGTCATCAATAAACAGCAGTCTCACATAGTTCTTGTTCCTGTCCAGGTGTCCTTGAACACAGAAGTGCTAGTGGACTCCTTGAAGCGCATGGGTATGATAGATTGGCCCAGGGACAGATTGAATATTTTTGTAAACAAAGGCACTAGATGATCAGCCCATAGCATCCAACTGACGCAATCTGGTCTTGCTGCTTTCTTCACGGAAGCTTCCTGAAGTCCTGCTCAGAGAAGGTGACAGTTGTGAAAGGTGCACCCACCAATCCATCAACCTCTGTTCCTGCTGCTGGGTCCTGATGGTCTCAAACAGAGCTCAAAAGTTGTTAAGCATACTTACTAAAGATGCATCAGCACCTAACAAGGAGCGGGAGGGGCTTGTGATACGTTAAAATTCTTAGTCCTTGCCACATGCTTTTTGGATTGCCCTCCTGGACTTGTAGTTCCACTTTTGTCCTGTAGTCCCTTTTTGGCTCTTTTGTGAGGCAAAGGGTTTTGTGACTGCAATGTGTTCATGCATTCTCAGCAGCAGTATTTTAATAAAAAACATGATAAGCATCAACAATAATTTTAAAGTCAACATGATGAAGAACAGAAATAGTTTTAATAGCAACATGATGAGCAGCAATAGATTTAATAACATGTTGAGAAGCGACAGGAGGTTAAGAAGCAACAACATGCTGAGCAGCAGCAGTAGCTTTAGAAGCACTGGTGATTACTTTTGTAAGGATGTATTTTGATCAATGCTGTCTTTGTGGTTGTTTAACAGTGGAAAGAATCATCTAAAAACTACTGGTATGATGTTTGTCAATCTTATGGTCTGCTAAAGAATTGGCCACGGATGAACCAATTAAATTTTGTAATCCATCTGGGTTACAAAAGTGTTTTAATAGCTATTAGTGTCTCCCACTGGGAAATGGAAAGTAATTGAGTAATAATGAGCAGTTGACATAACTCTGTCTGGTTACCTTGCACATGTACCTCCGTACATGTGCACCTATAGTTGTAAAAGTGATGTCAACAGCAACGTAGACAACAGAAAAGATTAGCCTACAGAATGAAACATGCGTTGGTTGTAAAAGAGTGACTTCTTAAACTGTTGAGCCCACTGTTTGGTTAGTTAAATCTGTTGTGTGCATTCAGGCACACAAGGTTAGTATTGGATAAATATTGGAGAAATGACCAATTACTATCAAGGAGAGCCACATAGAATTTATTAATCCATTCATTGGTTGATATTTCTCTTCTCCTTTCTTCTTGGCAGGCATAACAAAGGCAGCATCAAAACTTTCTCTCAGACAGGAATTGAAGGAACAGGAGGCTCCTCCTATAGCAGTCAAACCAGCTGTCACCACGACAGTCAGCAATTACCCCAGCAACGGGCAGATCCACTCCCAGTACCACGGTTACTATGTCAAAGCAGATGTGAAGAGTCCGCCACCCGAAGATCTAATTGGTATGGAGGAGGACTTCCATCCATCAAGTCTTGCACGCTTGCCACCACCTGCCAAACAGATTGGGGCACCAGCACAAAAAACAACCCCCAGCCCTTCACCAGTTCCCCCAAAAGAGAGCACCAAAGCACCAGAGCTCTCCAAGCCGAAAAAACAGGAATCACAAAAACCAAAGAGCCTTGCAGAAACCAAGAAAGCTAGTATGGAAATTTCCCCTGAAATTTTAGAAGAGGAGTCGGTGAGTTGTATTAAGTTAACATACAATATGTATGATTTTGTTTTGAATCCCACAAACCTGATAATATTAATGGCAGCAGCCATTCAGCCAATATTTTCCACACTCTTATCCAGTTTGTGGCAGTAGCAGACGGGGCTCATTCGGCTACAACTGTGTAGCAGATGAAGTAGTAGAAGTAATGACATGAGATGGATGTATTTCAAAAAAGAAAGGAAAACAAGGACTTTCCCACTTTAAGCAACCTTTGTTTATGAGGTGCAAGTGAATGCATCATGAAGTCACACTTTCACAACTCACCCCTGAACTTTAAGCAAAGTCTGTCTGTTGGCAAAACTCCTGCCAAACCAATAAACTAGGCATCCCTGATCAAATATAAATCAAGATTATACAACTGCACTTTTTTCTGGTCTCAAATGTTTTCAGAAACATATTTTAGTGACCATTTGAGCTGTAAAGTGAGAACACTTGTGATATAGCTGCCTTGTTGACAACAGCAGAGTAAAGTGAAAGATGAGCTGTAAGTGGATTGAAGATGTCTGCATGGATCAGTAGGTGGAGGGAATCTTTGACCTTTTGGTGACAGGAGGGAGATACCAGCTTGATCCCCATCAATGATCTTCTCTACTCCTGGAGAAACATGTTTTTGTAAAAAGATTAAGTGGTATCTTGCTGGTTGTATGTGGTCTTTACAAATTTTTGGTATTGCCAAATATTGGGATTGAGTTTCTGCATGCTTGTGCAGAACTGGGTCAGTCAGGTTTGATCTCTGTTGTCATATCCTGCTGCCTTGCCACATTTCAAAATCTGCAAGACTTCTTCCAGTTTAGTGAACTCAGAAGGCTCAAGGTTGCTTTTCTGTCTGAGATGTTTGCAGTGTCTTTACCTTAGACTCAATGGTATACATTTCATCCAATTTCAGAAGTTCAATTGTATCCTTCTTGGAATAATAATGATGGGGAGATGTTAGTCAACATCTGTGAGTGAGGATGGGTCTGAACTTTGTGGAAAGTTGTCCAGAATGAAGATCTATGCAGGATATCAAATACATAACAGTTCCTAGGATCTATACTTAATGTGTATGTGCACACAAAATCCCAAACTTCTGTGTGCCAAAGAAAACCAAACCAATGAAATAGTGCACTGCAGTCAACTTTCCCTTTATAGATCACAGTCCATCTGGAAATGTGTGCAAGTGGCACCACCCCATATCCCACTTTCTACACACTCACATTCATCCATTAATTGTTGATGTGTTTCCTTATCCACACTGATTAGCCTCCATGCTTGAGACATCTCATCTCTCTCTTCCTCTGGCAATCAAGCAGCTGAAGAAAGGATTATTACAGCAATGACCAGACTTTTACTGTTTTATTTCTCCATTTTAAGACTTCTTGAAGTTGTCTGTTCAACACAACTAACTTCTGTCTCACATAAAACAACCATGAACAGCTTTCGGAAAACATTCCTGTGAATGATGAAGTCAGACATCTCATTTAAGTTCTTACTGCAACTGCAGTCATTAACCAGTTGGTTACCATGATTAGGGTATGCAAGGTTCAGAGTTTACCTACAGGTGCACAAAGTCTCCCATTGAGTTTGTTTTTTATAAGTCACAACTTTGGCATTGAAAGTGATGTATGCCTCTTTCGGGTCCTGTTTTGTACACAGCTTTTAGATCCCAGGGAAGTAATCTTGGTTCCAACTAGCTGAGTGTAATGTTCCTCTTTGCTTGGGGTCATATGTCAGCGTCATTTCTGAATGTCCTGGACATATGAAGATGGCAAGCTGAGGTAGTGTACGAATTTTGGCTTGTCTATATTAGGAATATGGAAACTGATGATGTTTATGGTTTTAGAGAAAGTGATTGCACAGTACTGGTCTGTACATAGGTGGCAAGTCCATGATTGGTATGAATTGACCTGCTTCCTCTGCACCAGTGTGTGTTTTTTGGAGATAAATAAAACCTATAGATGGTTGGGTAGGGACGACTTCAAAATGAAGCTTTGCCTGGCTGCAGACAGGTCGTCAACATCAAGTTGTTTTATGCAAAGTGCAAGTACTATTGCTAAGCACTCTTGCAGACTTATGAATAGGATCCTTAAGTAGGCTCTCTGGCATCTTCTCTTGGAATTTGATCTTCTGTTAGTATTGTTAGTTTCCCTAGGTGGACCTAGACCTGGGTATTGACATATGGCTAAATAGTTGCCCTTAGGCTGTATAACACAAATAATGTACTGTATTTGATTTATTTATCTATTGTATTCCTCTTGTTTTAGTGCGGTTTGCTGCATTGAGTGCATTTATTCCTTTCTACTCATAACATATTACTGTTTTGTTCTGTATTTTATGCTGTGCTGCTGCACCAACCAAACTTCCCCACTGGGAATCAATAATAACCACCTGTCTATCTATCTATCTTTCAACAGACATTGTATCAACATGCAACAACCTCCTTTGTTCTCTGACTAAATGTTTGCTTAAATGTCTTAAATGTTGAAATTTCCTGTCTCCTGTGTTTTGGTCTTTCTCATGGTGTGTTAGCTCAAATAATATGTGCTCAAATGTATTTATTATGAAGATTATAAATCTTGTTAACTACCTGCTAGCCATCACTTAACATTCAACCAAGCTAACTACTTTCTATCTGTCTGAAAATGCTAATGCTATATCACATCCATCTTTTATTAAAATTAAAGAGTAGGGCTTTTTCTTACAGACATAAGTGCATGTGAGATACTAAGGTTTAGTATGTTTAGCAACCCTGTTACAGCGGTTTTTTGGTGGTTGCTAGGCAGCATCAGGTTATAAAAACTTTATTAGCCTATTGTGATCAAACCTATTTGAAACGTCTATATATCTTAATGTAACATAGTAATACAATCTGAACTGCTTTGTGTTTCCACAGGGTCCTAATGCTATTTTGGTGGCTCTTGTGATGATGTTGAATGTTGGTCTAGCAATCATTTTTGTCCATTTCCTCACCTGACCAAATTTGAACTCAGGTAAGAATTTATAAAACATTTGTCTATTTCTCTAAGGTTACAAACTGAACGTGTATTTCTGTGTATTTTAAAATATTCCATACAAACAAGATGTTTCTTTGGATAAAAACTATTTTTGAAGAAAAATACAACTCTAAGATAAAGATGACCTGGAGAGTCACAAAATGTATTTAATGCAGCCAGGGAAAGTGATTTCTAGAAAGAAGTGACAACTAGTCAAGTGAGTTGTACATAAAACAGACAGTTTAATATATATCTGCACAAATCTTACTGTTATAAGGTTTTTGTTTCAACCAAGCTAATGGTAATTAGTAGAATTAGGTGTGTTTCTGCTTGGTTGGAACAAAAACCTGCACCCACATTGGCACTTCTGGACCAGGATTGCCCAACCCTGATTTAGAGGATGTTCTGGAAAACAATATCTGTATAATCTGATATAGGTAGTAATAACTACAAAACAATTAATTTGTTGACAAGTAAAAGCATTAAAAATATATATGATGAATAGATTTGTCTTTAATATATAATTTTACATAGTACAGGACTAAAGAATAGTTTAGATTCAGCCAGATAGATAAACTCTAAATCTCAAATACCTATTCATCATAAAAATTATACCCAGGTTATTACTCTAAACTGTTAACCATGGGTTGGGATTCCATTCTATGAAGCAAAGCACTGATTGATTCACCCAATCCTTCTTTGAGAGAAGAGGAACATCATATAAAGTATGTAACGTTGGTTCTCATACTAAACATTCATGTGTTAACTCTCAACGTTTCCCTCTGGAAATTGGGCTGGAATTATATGTATAAATGTGTATATATTCCTCCTAGATAGACAAGACAGTCTGAACAAGTTTGCAGAAAATCATACAAAAAAATAGGAAAAAAGTAGAGGACCCAAAGTAGAACCTTGGGGCACACCCTTTTTTTTACATAAATAATCAGAAAGGCAGGCTCGTGGGCATTTTTCAAGAAAAAAATGTATATGCAATCCTGCGGAACAAAAAAAATAAAAAAATATTTTTCAAATAAGTAAAAAATAATTAATTCAGTTAATATGCCTAGTTCCCTGCCATTATTATTGTGTTCTAGTCACATCGAAGCTGTTATGTTACCGTCAATAAGCAGCTTTATTTCACTTTAATCAACAGTCAGTGAGTTGAAGAAAATGCAGGTTTATGAGATGTTCAGAGATACGCTTTGATTTGATAGAAGTGTGTTTTCTGTATAGAAAGGTAAGTTACTTAAAAATATTTATATTTGAACCAAAATTATAGGCTGGTTGTGGCTGCAGTAAAATACTAATAGAAACATGTGAAAACATTTTGCACACTAGGCTTGATGTTATGAAGATCTTGTGATTCATTGTGGACCAACATGTGCATTATGTCATTATGTTTCTATTCATATTTGAACATTTATGTATTTTGTGTTTGGTCAAACACAGTCTCTGAATGCAATGTTCTTCCTTTAATCTGATCCTGTAGTGGACTCGAGCCACTAACTCTCCATCAGCCAAAGGGGCCTTTTAGAAAAAATGGCGCCAGTCAGAACGGCAGACACGGGCAAAACGGAGGACTGAAAATAGATGAGTAAAGAAGAAGGAAGAGGAGAAGAAGTGGAGGCAAAAACACATGGGGAGAAAGACGAAACCCCCAACACCCCCCTCTCTGGATGGACTGAATGACTGAATGTCTTTGGTGCTCAAGTCCAACCAGATTGGACGGCGATGATTTGTGACTCCACTCAGAGTGCAGTGAAAGCTGAAGCAAGCAGTCGCTGGTGCCCTGAGCCTGACTGTGGATTCTCTATCAGGGTTAAATACCAGGAGGCTGGAGAGCAGATTGAATGTGAGAGAGTGTGAGGCCTGGCTCTACGTTGCCTGTAAGGCCTCAGATGTGTGTGCTGCCTGCCTGAAGCTCCATTTACATCCAACTGTTCAGCTAATTTGGAAGTTTTAAAATGCTGCAATAAAAAGCTTGTACCTCGTCCAGCTGAGTTGAATAGAATCTGTTTAAATGACCCAGCAGCAGAAGAGAGCATCTTTACACTGTTGATTCGTAGTGATTGATTAGTATTGGACAAGTAATTACTGCTCTTCAGTTTGGGTTCATGTTGGTCATATGTCACGCTGTCATCCAGTTACACCACATACACTACATTGGACATTAATCTAGTGTCATCCAATTATAGTTCATTGAATTGATATCAGATATGTTGCAGACAACACTTTTGAACTGTGGTGACCTTTAATTGATCCAAGTCAAATATATCAAGCCTTTTTTTTACAATCAACCAATACATTTTATCCAGTACACACCTGATAAAATTAATGCAATGGTGAAGGAATATTTTGTCAAAATTTGTTTGTGGAAATGTTGTTCAGCTTACCCTAGACAAATTTTTACACAAAAGGGACAGTATGCGTGCATCTGTATTTGTATGTGTGCATACGGGTGGACTGAATATGTTCGGAGATGCACTTTGAGTTGATAGAACCTGACAGCTGCCTGACCATTTTACAGAGTGACGTGTTGGTGGAGGAGGAGGTCTGTGTGGGTGGAACTCTAACCCAGGGCAGGAATGTGAAGCGCTCGGCTGATTCTGGGTCCTGGGAGAGCAGCTCTATTTCCATCGTCTGTCTATCGATCTGTTCATATCTGTTTTTATCTGTTTGCGTAGGTCTCAGCGCCTGCACTTTAAATATAAAACCACATCAGGTACATGATAGACAATCAGAGGGGTTTGTATTCCAAAATGAAAGTACAAAGGAACATTTTGAAAACATAACCACAGCCTCATTCAAAAGTATTCCTTAGTGTGTTTCCAACTTGAAACCCTTTTTGTAAGAGTATGTTGATTTTATGAATGAGTGCTTCTTCTTAACTTGATCTCTGCTTGTATGTGCCTTCAGTGAAACATACTCTTCTTTTACATATGTTTGCCATAGTCCACATTACTATTGGGCTTAATTTAACATTATCTCTTGATCCTGTTTTTATTAGTGTGGCAGTGGCAGTGTATGATAGTTGTATACTGGTTATTCATTGGCCCACTTATTGTTAGTTTTTACAGTTTTCCAGATTCAGTTGATGTCACGTTCTTTTTGATTTGTTTTATTGACACAGTTTAATCTCTTATAGATACAGATCCTGATTTTATAAAGTGTCCTGTAGCACCTCCAAGTCCCTCCTAGCTCACAGTTTGATGGCAAACTCAAATATGAACTCAGCAACTAATTAGAGGGACACTTGGAAAGTGCATCCCTTTCCCGCGGCCCAAGGTCAGTCAGAGTTTGAGCAACTAATTGGCAATTAATTGAACACTAAAATAATTGTTTTTAAGTGCAATCTGCCCCCAAATTTAGTAGGATTATCCTTGACCACTTTATACCTACCATTCTACCACCCATTTTCTGAAATCCTGTTCACAGATAAGCAAATGGAAATTAAAATTCCTCCTCATGTAGGCAATCAAGTCACATTTGATAAAATGTGTGCAAAGGGAGGAGGGGGCAGTGATAGTTGCAGTGGGTAGAGTGACCACCCAATTTTTGGAGGCTATGGTCCTCACCACAGGCGGCCTGGGCTTGAATCCTGCATTGGGCACCCATTCCTGCATGCCATCCTCCCCCCTTCCTGTCATCTCTGCTGTGCTATGAATAATGTCTTTTAAAGGTGACAAATTTTAGGGTTGTGGCATAAGCCCAGAAAGTCCTCGCTTGTAGCATTTCTGTTGGACAGGTCCAAATGAAGTAGTGTTTCACTGGTTGATGCATATCATGTAAGGCACTAGCAGGGGTTTTTATACCAGAAAGCCTGGACACAGATCCATTTGATCCATTTGCTTTCATGCTGGACCCAGGTGGGCTTTGTCTATGTGTTCTTGACATTCATTGGTTTGTCGATAGACTTGTGTCTGCGACAATGGCATTACCTTCGGTCAATGCAGCATTCTTTCTTACCTTTGTATACTTGTCTTCAGGTGGATTTGATCTCCCATCCTCTCATATCACCCCACTTTCATCCTCATCCTAAAAATTCCTGAAAAGTGTCACCTTTCATGAGTTTGTTCCAGTTGACTTTCTATGTCAGACCATGTTTATAGTTCAAACTCAGTCTTTTCCTTTCCCCAGGTGCAACCCCAGCTCATTTTCCATTTTTTTCAGGTTCTGATGAGCCTGCCGGAACTTCCTGAAATTGGTCTGAAAGTCTGAACCATCCAAAAAATCCTTTTAAATAAACCAAAACATGTTCCATTTTGATCTGGACTGAGACCACCTCTTTTCATCAAACCAAAGTCCATCTGCTTGATCTGGGATGTGGTCCAGGGAGGTTTCACATCTGTAATTAGCTTCGGAACAAACAGGAAAGTCCAAAAGTCCAGATCTAAGAAGGTAGGTGTAAAAGTGCCTTCCGGCTAAATTCATAGTACCTAAACTAGCAAGAAGCCATAGCTAAATATTAGACTGTTAAGACTAGTTCTCTAAGAACTTTGGCAGTTTCCAGTGTATTTCATATGCTTCTTTTCTCCAGAAGTCAATTTCTTGGAAGTTAGCTCCAGTTATTGAATTTATCAAGTGATGACTTCAATTGTGTCAAAACATCAGCAGTGAGCTGGGAGGACGTGGTAATGGGACTGTATAGTAAAATAATTATTTATTTTTACACAGAGATCAGTTCTTAGTGGGAATACTGTAATATGTAATACACAAATAGTATTCTGTGACTTTGTGACTTTTGTTGTTCTTACAATTTTCCTGTATATCTGAAGACTTTGCAAGTTTATTACTGCATATCAGTTAAAGGTCTAATTAAGTAGTTGAAAATGAACAAAACTAACATACCTGATCATCGGTTTCATGTCACTGTGATTGATAGCTATGATCAGCCAGATGTGATCTACCAGAATAAAAAAAAAATCTCACCTTCAAATCTTTACTCCATTTCGCGTGAATCAGGGCAGGTTGATACAGAAGACTCCGTTATCAGTAAACCTAAAAACACAAAATCAAAAAACGAATTTGATATGAGATGAATAGCAGAAAATCGTCATGAGGTTTTAAATGACCTGTTGATAGCATTGTGTAGAATGAATACTTTTAATGAATGTGTCACATGCTGTACAGTGAGTGTCTGAAATGTACGAGTTGAGGGGTTTTCAAAGCGTAAGACTCAACCTCCCCATAGATACAGCAACCATGGGTCGTTGAGAATCTCTGACTTTCTGAGTTAAAAATCCAACGAAAGGGAGAATGCCAGTTGAATTTAGCAGAAACAATCAAAAACTATTACACTTTCTAGTACAAACGTTACCGAACATTAGTTTACTGATTTCCCAAATGCCTGGAACTCAATTATGTTATTTGATCCCATGAACACTTGAACTTAAAATAGGTTTGTCCTAAGGAATTCACTAGTTTCAGAGACTTTTGGAAAATAAGGAAAAATTCTGACATTCCAGTGATTTCCTTTCAATAACTAAATTAATATTTTTTTGTCCTCCATTGACTGAGCCTCCAGAGAAATTGTTCAGACCCTTTAGCAGAGGCCAAACTCACGCTTTGCAATCCTCTGTACCAGTATACAATATATATATATATATATATATATATATATATATATATATATATATATATATATATATATATATATATATATATATATATATGTGTGCTGATATTCTGTATTTGATATATTGTATACCACCAGTTCCCAACATTTTCCACCTCATGGCCATTTGATTATTTGAAAAAAAATGTATAATATGTAAACAATATAAAACCATTTTTATTTTGGTGATAATGATCAAACATTCAGAATTGACCTGAATGCAACGCACAAATAATGACTGTCAGGAATTCATATGAACTTCTTAACAGAATGCGGATATATGACTTTAGACTTGTCTAAAACACAATAAATATGAAATCTATGCAAAAGATGTGGAGGCTTGGTAATGGTGCAAAGGTTGGGAACCGCTGTTCTATTCTATATTTGGATGCACGCAACATACTAAAGTACAACTCTGTGACATGCCTGATGTTTGGATGGCTAGGCTGTAGGACTTTTAGATGGAAATGTTCAAAACTTTGAACAAGAAATTTTTATGTATATTTTTGTATTTAGCTGTTTATTTAAGCATCACAAAACTACCTCTAAATTAATACTGCATCACAGATTTTTTTTTGATTGACACGATCTGATGGTTTCTCTTTATATTGGAGGGTTTATCACAACCAGCAGTTGTAATATAGTGTTAAAATCCAGATCTAGTCTTTAAAAGAATGAATTTTCAATTGCTTTGTTGAGCTGCAAATTCAAATTCATTCACATTAAAACATATTTAACAAATAAAGCAATTGATCATGTTTTTTAAATGTGATGAATAATCTTGATAAATATTGTAAGTATTGATTAGAATCTGTGATTTCTGAATAATTATCTGGAGTTAAAATGTATAGGGAGTGAAATGGAAAGTATTTAAATCATTTATGTTATTTACAGACCCGTAAAACTAAGTGTTTCATGGTGGGATGTCTGTTAGAACTATATCTGTATCACAGTCAAGTTCCTTTATCCATAAATTTAGTTCTTATTGGTTTGTTTGAGTTTTCATTTAGGGTTTTATTCTGTAGATGAATTAGATGGTTCATTATTTAGATTTGTGTGCATGAGTTTGACTATGTTGGTTTTGTTTGGATTTTGGTCATTATAAATAATCAGAGATGGAGCATTGTTTCCTGTTTGTTGGAAATATAGAGAAACAGGTTTTTTCAGTAGTGTTTGCCCTAAAATATGATTAAATAATTCTCATTATTGTTTTTTTTTTTTTTTAATTTATGTTTTTATTCAAAGCTGCTTCTGTGTGAATGGTGGTTTCGAGATCAAGTCCACTGCTAACACGCCTGGTTACATGTTGAACATATTCGGATAAAAGTTTGGAATATTTGAATTCTTAATTAAGTTTACTTTAGAAAACATTAGAAAAAAGCATCGTCTTAAAAATCATTTCCACCCTGACTGCTTAATCGAGTGAATCTGTTTTTCTTTTGTTGTGAATGGGGTGCTTTCCTGCAGCGTCTTGGCTGGTTTGTTAGGATGTCTGCTTAAGTGTGTGTTCATTTGGAATCATTTGTACCAGTTGGGGGAAAAGTCAGCGTGTGAAATCGTATACATTTTTCTCCCATTTGTTGGTGAGCCCCGTTATAGTGCTTAAAAGTCCCATTTTATTTTATGGGATTCCACTGAACGTCCTTGAACACATCACTGAAGTTTCAGACTGAAACGTGACGATGATCAGGACATTCAGCTGTAAACTGGATATAGTGACAATGATGGCAGCTGGAATGTCAACATTTCTACCCTCATTGTGTTCATGACCTAGATGACACTCACTGTCTGAACACGTTGGATACTGCCAACGGTGCCATGGGTCTCATGACCCATAATTCAGAAAAGACTTCTAACTGTAATAGTTAATGACAAAGGTTGCCTTACTCAGTAACCACACAACATTTCTACTGATCATTTGAACCCGAATCAGACCTTAACCACATTGCTGTGGTCAAGGTAAAGATCAGAAAGGGTAATAAATGTAACAAAAAACTAGTAAATGTTATAAAACTAGTAAAAGCTAATAAAGTTAATAAAGGCTAATAGGAAACTAGCTAGTCAGCTAGCCAGCAAATAAATTACTAAAGAGCAATTAAAGAGCTAGTAAATTCATAACAGTGAGAAAGCAGTAGTTAAGTGGTTAATAGGATGAGCTAAGCTAAGCTAGTAAAAGCTAACAGAAAATAATGACAAGTTCGTAAAATGATAGTAAATGCTATATTGAAATATATATGCTTAATAAAGGTTAATGAAGAGCTAATAAAAAGCTAATTAAATGCTAGGATATACTCAAAAAAGCAGATGGTGAGCAACTGTCAAATGCTTTTGATACGGCTTCAAAAAGAGAAGCATAATGAAATTCTCATATCTAGAGCCGATATCATTGTTATATCATTTATAACTACTGTAATTGATAAGATTGTGCTGTGATTTACACTAATATTAAAACATTAACAAAGCTAATAAAAGCTAATATAGTATCTAAAAAGATAGATAAATTAAGAAAAAGCCAATTAAAATGTTTAAGGACCCATTGACAGTAAGAGTAAGAGAAAATAAAGTAAATAGAAAGATAGGAAAATATTAAGAACGTTAGTTAGTGTGTTGCAACAGCTAGTTAAAAAGTAGTACTATGTTAATAAAAAGTTTTTAACTGCTAAAATAATTGCTATTGAAGGCTAATAAAAGCTAAACAAAATAAAAACTACAAATAATAATAAAAAAATAGTAAAAGCTAATAAAGTAAAAAAAAGCTTGTAAAATGTTAATGAAAAAGACTGTAAAAGCTAATAAAGTTAATAAAAAGCTTTTAACAGCTAATATATAGCTAGTAAAAGTAAGGAAGTCAATATACAAACTATTAAAAAGGTAATTAAAAAAACTTTGTAAAAGCTAATAAAGTAAAAATAAAGATAGTGAAACGTTAATAAAAAAAGGATAATAAAGAGCTAAAACATTAATAAAGCTAGTAAAAGCTAATAAAAAGCAAGTAAAGTAAATAATGAGCTTGTTTATGAGCTACATGAAAAAACTGTAAATGCTAATAAAGAGCTAATACATTTTAAAAAGTAAAAAATATTAAAGTAAATAAAAACAAGTAAAACATTAATAAAAAAGTTAAAGTTAACATTGACTTTTATTAAGTTAACCTATATTAACTTCATAAATACATTAGGTCTCAAATAAAGAATAAAGTTATTCATAATCCAGTAAAAGACCAATAAAAAGCTAACAAAATTAATTTAAAGTTAGTGAGATAAATTAAAGCTAATTAACAAAAGCTAGTAAAAGCTACTCAAAAGATACATTACAGACTACCCTAGGTCCAGAGATACTGTTTGGTATTCCGCCTCTGTGCGGCTCGTATGCAGATATTTGTTGGTAGATGTTAGTCTGTTACACCTGTTATAATCCATCAAATAACAGGATTAGAATGATACGTATGTATTGTTCTTATTGTAAGACGCGTGGAGCCAAAGAACCAGCTGTGGGCAGTTGTGGCTCAGCAGGTCTTTGCTGTTCTACAGAAAAGAATAAAAACACGAGAAGATTAGATTTGTGGCCACTGACAAACATTTTGATATGTGAAGGTGGCGTGTTCAACCTATAACTGGACATGATCATCTCATCTGATTGTGTGTCGAATTGTGAAAAAGTTCACATACGTTTGTTTTTCTTGTCACTGTAACTAAGAAGCAGTTTGCAGTGACAAAGAATAGATGGAAAAGGAAAAGCTTCCTGTGGGACGTGCTAATCAGAAAGAGCAATTACAGGACATGGACATCACAAGTTGACTGGATAAACCATTTATGGAGGAATCCTTATTACTTGAATTTGGTGCCATGGGAACTCTGAGCAGAGCAAACAGCTTGGCGGAGCGTTGTTATCTGTTTCAGAAGATTTCTGTATTTAGCACAGAAGGTGAATGATAGCAGACGTGATGGCGATGGTTTTGGGATATTGATTAGTTGGTGTTGAAATGAGTTAAAGCACATAGATCATTTCCTAAACTACTGAATCTGACTCTACAGCAAACGAATGACGGTTCCGCACACGATCACGCCACGCCACCATTTAAATTCATTCAACAATGAAAACAAATCAGGACTTCCAAGTCAAACAAGCCCTGCAAGCGAGAGTTTCCTCGCCTGAACCTGATCATAACTACCCTAAAACTCCTTAAACCTCTGTCGTAGAAATAGTTGCATAAGTTTAGTTTTTTAGTTCTTTAGGGTTGTTTTTGTGGTTGCTGGAACATGCTGAAAAAAGAGAGGAAGAAGCCCAGTCCAACAATAAGGAGCTAACTAGCTAACATAGCAACTGCTGTTAGTGTTGCTGACCTTGCTCGATTGTTAGCGACAGAAATAAAATAGTCCTTAGAGTTTAGTTAAACTTTGAGGAACTAGGACTATCAATTATTAGCAGTATCTATGACCTGAGACAGGAGCTGATGGTACAAATACACCTTCTAAATTGTAGTGTTGTGATTGGCTAGGCTAGAGCTAGCACATTAGCATGGTTAGCAGTTTGTCAATTAGCCATGCGGCTTTCGAAGAAACTAAAGACCTTTACTTATGTGTTATTCCTAATTTACTGCTCACATTTCATCGCCAAACAGCCACCCTTTGACCTCTAAATTATTTAACTCACTCACATATTATTCTCCCAGGACATTTCTTTAAGTTTTCTCTTTGGCAACCCCCCCCCCCCCCCCCCTACAGCGTTCTAGACATGTAGCAGTGCGATTAAGAATTCCACTAAACATGCATGCTAGGTCTATTTTTGACAGACCTCTGGTGGGCGAACGCATGTGAGGAAGTCATTCTTTTGCTGGAGAGCGGGTCTCGTAGAGGATTTACTAGACTCAGGTCTGCTCCTGGGGAGGGAACAGGAGAGGGAATATTTGAGTGGAACAGAGCAGAAGAAGGTTGAAAAAGATATTTTGATGACAACATTGTTTAGTTTGAGAACAGAAAAGAGGACGAGAGTTTGCGACATATCAGGAATGTTTTGGGGCTGAATCATGGTTCACAGCAAATTAGAAACTCAACCATTGTCATTGTATGTTCACATGTGGAACTGAGCTTGAAGGTGATGGCGAAGCCTTTAATTATAAATGAACATAGTTTCTACTAATTTTACCTGATGTGCCATCCATGCCTCAGCAGGACAATCGGTTATGACCGATAACTGAAATGTTAAGACAATCTTTTTCTTTTCTTTTCCTGTATCATGTATACTGTATACAGTTTTTGAGAGCCTCTTTTCTAAAGATGTACATGACTGTTTAAGATTTGACTTGTTATCATTTCACAGATTTGATACTTGCAGTGTTTCTTGACTGCTGCTGGTGACACAGTGCACATTGTTAACAGTTATTTAACATGTACTACTTTCTGTTTTCTGTGTTGTTTGTTCATATGGAGATTAATTAAAAGAGTTTACATTTTAGCTTGTGTATGTGTGTGCTCCTTGATAAGCTATGTGGGTCATCAGCATCCCTAGATCACTTATTTGTGATATGATATTTTTGAACACTACAAGAAAAAATAAAGGATTAAATATATTCTGAACCTGAATATATGGACATTGCACTAGATTCCATATGTCACCATATAATCAGTGATACAAAGTCAATTGGTGCAGTTAGATAATGGCTTGGAGAGAAAAGAGAGACATTCCCTGTTGAAGTTGATCTGGCTAGCAGTGTGCGTTGTCCCATTAGAGATGCTCTGAATCTGAAGTGTGAAAGTTGGCTGAGCTCTCCCTCGACCAAAATAGTCCTACTGGCCAACAGCTGCTGGCCTGCCTGGAGACTGCAGCACAACACTAACACTGCAGGTCGAGGGGGGCAGGCCTTCAGCACAGAAAGTTAGCATAACATTATTTTAATGGGGAATTGGCGTTTTTGTCTAGGCATTTCGTGGTGGGCAGATGATGGAAAGTATGTCCATTGTATGCAAAATTTTCATCCGGTTGAATATTTATGCCTGAAGTTAAATGCCAAAACCTTAAAGTCTTACTTTATGCCTTCTTTAATTTCAGCTGCTAAATTCTTCTTTTATTCCAGACAAGTACAGTGATGGTTGTTTCCAAAGAATTGCTCATCTGATTGACTTCACACTCCACATTACACTCACTTGCGTAACATATCCATCAAGTGTGAAGTCGATCTAATGAATGGGTTCTCCAGATAGTGGAAGGGCAGTCCTACATGATAATAACATATTCCATCCTGTGCACACCTCATCTAATGCACACCTGTCCTTGAAGAGGAGTTTTCTTTCCCTTCTTTTTCTCTTTTAAATGCAAAGGTTTTTTGTTCTACAATGTGAGGGTCTAAGGATAGGGGATGTTATGTTGCTTTTGTGCAAACATAAAGCCATTGAGGCAAATCTGTGATTTGTGATTTTGGGCTATACAAATAAGAAAGCCTGTGTGTGACTTGACATACACACACATGCATACAGATCTCTTACTTTATAGATGCATGTTGGTGTTATAATGCCACCTATTGGCTAAATGACACCAATTTTGTTCTGATCACCCAGAACCAACAAAGGGTGCAA
Source organism: Eupleurogrammus muticus (assembly GCA_036785175.1). NCBI lineage: Eukaryota > Metazoa > Chordata > Actinopteri > Scombriformes > Trichiuridae > Eupleurogrammus > Eupleurogrammus muticus. Next base: position 12,017,186 of record JAYKQN010000014.1, on the reverse strand, counting down.
AATGATCTGTTTTGAAATATCAAAAATCTGAAATAAGCTTTGGTCTTAGATGTTCTAAGACAATTTTGGTGATAATGCTCAAATGTTGTTAGTGATTGATGGAACAAAAATGTTTTGGACAAAATATATAATCTCGAGAAATACACCTGAGAAATTCACCCAAAAGGTGTATAGAGAGATGATGGCTGAAAATATCATCATCTGTGTGGCCAATAACAAGATGTGAAGAAAGGTTTCAGCATAAAAAAGGTTTTATGGTGTTTTAAGTATTTTTTACTTCCTGGTAAAGGTTTTCTTTGAAAGTTTTTCCTTGTACAATGTAAGGGTCACTCTTTCACATATCTAGAGAACCAATCCATTTTACAGTTGGTGTGTGTACTGCTGGGGACCCAAGGGAGTGCAGTTTGGGCACATTTAATGCTTGAAGATTTTATTGATCCTGTGAAACGTATTACATTCTGGGGCATATCCCAATTGTAATATTTCCACAAAGAACTATTTCAGAAGTATTTTAGTGGTTGCTAGTGTCTCCTGCTTGTAAATGGAATGCTAATAGTTACATTAGAGTTGATAAAACAGATGGTGATTCAGCTAGAAACTATCCTGATCCCTTAAAATGGTACTTTGACCCCATAAAATATAGTTGTATGCTTATTAACTATAACTGAAAATCCCTTACAGTCCCCTACAATTTGCAAAATATTCCACAATACGCATCCCCTTAGTGTTTAATATTGAGGTTACACCAAAGACCTGTAAACAAACTGAATGGCTTTTGATTGAGAGCTCAGACGTTCAACACTCAAGAGCGTAACCAGGCTGAGCTCCACGTCCTGGATTCTGTGGGTTGCATGTGTCCTGTCAAGAAAGGATTAGGGTGAACTTAGTCCATGTTCCACAGTTTGATAGGTATTCCAGTGTAAGAATCACCAAGGTCAAATAGCATCAGTTTCAGGCAGCCGCTGGCATGCGAACAAGAGATGAGTGTCAAACCTCAACCATCTCCTGATGCACACAGCCCTCTCAGATTTCACAGGTCATCACTTCTCTGCAGAGGAATACCACACATGTTACCCACCAACAAGATTGTGGGTCTCCCTATCTGACAGGACTCATGCCAGTAGAGGAAATCTGCAGTTTACCAATGGTGTCACTTTAACAAAGTTTTTGAACAGTGAATTTTCCTGGATTCTTTGGAACCAGACCATTTTATCCTTACAAGCCACACCTATTTGCATCCGTACAGATTTCAGGGTATTTAGAATTTTGTCCACATCTGGTCACTAATTGAGTGTATTTCTAGGGACTAGAGTTAGTTTAGCATAGAATTTGGTGAAATGTAGCCAATAACTTTTAAACTCTAGGTGTTTATATTGATTTTATTTAACATTTTTTGTCAGAATATTTTTTTTCTGTCACTCTTCCTACAAGGTTTGTGCAATAATCAACAAATTTGGTCTAGACCAAGAATGTAAGAAACATATATAAATTTTGATTTTCTAAAATTCGAACAATTTTGCTGTACCTGCCCATTACATTTGCTCAAATTCTGTGGTCAGGGCTTATATTACAAATCATGTCATATTTGCTCAACACCCTGTGATACTGAAAAATGTGGTGTCATTCAGCCAATAGTTGGCACTGTAGCACCAACATGTATCCACACAGCATGAGAATATCTCTGTCTGTATGACTGTCCTTTCCTTGTCTTGAGAACCATACATCTGATTGACTTTACACATTGTGGATATGTCAGTGTGCACTACAAAGTAAATAGCAGTTCTTAGAGAACAGATGCTTCTACCAGGCACCGCACTAGTCAACCAAATGAAATATGGCTTTACTGCACAAACTGTCTATGACCTGATATGCTGATGAGATCATCAATTCCATTTTTTAAATTCAATTTTAACATTGGAGTTCATCAGACATATTTAATTTGACGACTGCCTTATTACAAATAAGACATGACTTGTCCCTATAAAGCATAAACATTTGTTTTCCCATCTCTCATTTTATTGTGCAATTCTTTGCAAGCTCTTGCAGCCCACAAAAATGAGGATCAGTCCACAAGCCTTAAGTTTGACACAAGTGGTCCACACCTTACTGGTTTTCTAGAAGGTGGCTGTGCTTCACTGAGAATCTTTACTTCCTCCTCAATCACATGTTGCTTTCATGTCAGAAAATATAATATCCTCTTTAATTTGATAGCGATTCCCCATTCAGGTCTTTATTTTTGTTGTTTGATGCATTTAGAATTAAAACTTCAGGCACTACATTGATACATAGTATGGATGCTCTACAGAGTTCTGGGTTTTGGGGAAAAGGAAAGTTGGCGGTTCTTGATCTAATTTTTTAGACAGGTCACACACATCAGCTGCTAGTTCATCCAGCTTTAGTTAAAAATTGGCGGGTTTTGAACCAGTAAAAAGCTCAAAAACATGTATGTGCTAGTGTATAGACACAAGCACACACACAGCTCCTTGTCTTGTGGAGTGTGAGAAGGGCGGTAATCATATCTGGAGCTCAGAGGCTCCTAATGAGTGACAGCAGTGAGCAGCTGATAATGTTCCTCTGTAATAACTTTATTTATAAAACCTTTTCAAAGTGCTCTGCAGAAATAGATCAACAGAAACACATAGAATAGTTTCATGTGTTTTATACATGGTTTTCTTCCTCTGTCCTGTCAACGACCATTCGCTCTGTCCATCAGCGAGGGCTAAAAACAAACTCATATATTTGACACTCAGGTGGACCGAGGCTGATCTGAGGGTTCGGAACGAAGTGGCAACATGGAGTAGGTCAGAGAGATATGGAGGGGCGAGGTTGTGAATTGCTTTTTTTTTAACAGCAAGATCTTTAATTCCAAGCAATTCGATGCCATGGAGCTTCCCCAGGATGGGGGTTCTGTGGATGATGCAGGCGGCCGATTTTTAAAACAGTTGAAGCTTACTGGGGAATTTTGTGAGGAAGAGTCCAGGCAAGAGATAACAAGACAAGGTTGTAAACAAGGAGGATGGCAGAGGCATAGGGGTAAGGCTGGGGTGGTGGTGCTTGAGACTGGAAAGATAAGAGTTCTGTTAGAGATGACCATCAGACTCTTGACCTGCAGGAAGCAAGAAACAGTGTAGTTGATAATAAGAAGGAAACAGTTTTGAATAGTGTTGATACAGTACCAATGAAAATGACCTCAGTTTTGTCACTGTTTAGTTACCGTTTGTATGTCTTGAAGATGAAACTGAACATGATATGATGATATCTTACTTTGGATAATTTTACTTTATTTAAATTTACATTATTTTACATTTTCATGAACTTTAGGCATGCAAAAAATTTTAAATAGTCAACATTATGAAAAATTGCAATTCTGGTGTAATGTTCTCCTAAATTTCCTTGGTTATATTCTCCAGTTCATTAACCAAAGACCATGTGGTGCGGTAGAATCAACCCAACTAACTTATCAAAATAATTTCAAATGTCAGTGATAATGAATAATTGTGTTACAATATCAGCGTCTGGGAGCTGCTGGTATGAAAGTACATATTAAAAGAACTAGAAGGGTGTTACTGTCTTTTAAAAATTAATGAAATAAAAACATATCCTTGACCGTTTAAAATATCCCAAAGGTAAGACATTATTATGTGATACAGACATTATTTGGAGAAATTGTTATGATAAAAATCATTGTCTGAGAATTGTTTTGTATCATATTCTGTTCTTTTACAGGTAGAAATGGGCTTCCATACAGAATACATATATATATTAGTTGCAGAAAAAATCATAGAAAGGTGTTTGACAAGGTGTATTTCTCGTACGAGAAAGTTGATTCATACAAAGTAACTTAAGTAACAAGCACCGCTAACCTTAGCATGCGCCATACAACCTAAGCCGAACATATCTTATGAACCACTGTAACTGAGTGGGGGGAGTGAGCAGAGGGCGCCCACTTCCCAGGGAGGTAAAAGCCCAGAGCGAGGCACCCACCAATAATGGAGTATGAATAGTCATGAGCCTAACGCCATGTCGTTGGGGGCCGCTTCCTATTCCTCACCACCACAGATTTACTCGCTGCGAGGAGTCAAGATAATGTTATCCAAGAAGAAAGGTTCATCCTGCATCATTTTCCACTAGACTATTACATTAAGATCCCAAGGAAGGTTCTGTAGGTTTAGCTGTTCCTGAGATCCTTCTATTTTGCATTGCCTTTTGTCTTTTACATTGCTCTTGTTGATGCTAACTCTAATTCGCCAAATGAAAGTCACAAGTATTGTTTTGAACACCGAACAATGTACTGTAGGTATGACAACGGGGGCAGAGGGTCATGCTGGGAGCCTCTACAGGAAAAAGGGGCTAGTGTATGACATTATGTTTGTTCAGTGTTTGATGCATTGGACAGTTATTTTTACAGAAATTATAGACTTTATCTAGCATAAAGAAAGCTATGAAAGTGTATATTTGAATAATATTACACCTTTAATGCAATGCATCTGAAAAGTTGCAGACAAATATATGTGTATTTTTTCTGCACAATGATGCATTTTTAAAACTTACCTGATTTCCCTAATGGTCCCTGTGTGTATGGAACTCTTCTCTAACAGCTTCCTGGATACAGTATCATTTAAAGTATTTAAGTGATAGTGCTGACATTTACCTGAGTGCTATTACTACTGTTGCTTCCCTTTTTAATCCATTCCATGCAAATACTGTTGGACCACACGAGATGAAATGCTGATTTATGCTTCTGCATCAAATTGGTGCCAAAGCCTCAACCCACATCTCTCCACAGCTCTCCTCTGTTTCTATTTCATTTCTTATTGTAAAAGTAACTGTTCAACATTTATTGGCTCCAAATCCAACAGGCTGCTGAGCTTCAGTCACCATTGTTTGAGTACAATAAGAAGCAGTTGACAGAAGCTGGAACAAATCCCCCAACCCAAGTGATCTCTCAGTCTCCCTTTTGTAATTTTGCTTTCCTTCTCAAAACTCCCTTCATTCCCTCTTCCCTTTCTAACTATTCTACAGCCCACTTTATGTCATACTTCATCTTTGACAAAGGAGGCTGCTATGTGACAATAAAGAAGCTGAAATAAAGTCAACAGTGACATTTAAATGCCACCTATTTGTTGTGATTGCAGAACAACACAGACACAGCACCATGTAAGTATAAACTTCTCACAATGGCTTTGATTCAATGCAGGACCATAAATCAGTGTTAATAGTAAACTGTACCACAGTAAAAACACATAATGAATTTATTGGTTGGCAGCAGATTCCTCCTCCACTGTTCCTTTGCATTTATCTGCAGTATGTGTGCATTTTATCATACAGGATCTTGCTGCATGAGGCTTCAATTCAGCCCTTTGAGCATTAGATCTGAGATTAAACCCACGTTTGGTTCTGTACTGTGTTTCAGACATTGCTTCACCAGTTGTACATGATTTATACAGGCGTTATAGTACCTTATAGTGAACTAGTTGCATTGTCGACTGGTCTCCTCCCCACATTTATCCGCCCTGTTTGCCGTGTGTCTCTAAGTTTGCTGAATCAGTAATAAGCTGACCCCAAACCTGTGCTTTACTTATTATGATATATGTGCAGTGATAAAACTGCTTCTTTCAGAGAGTAAACCAGCTGCTGTCCAATGATCACGTGGGATCTCCGCTGGCTGATGGTGAAATGACACCAATGTGTCCTGTGGTGGGTCGAGTAATGAACGATGAGCAGAGTTAGGGTGGATCGGTCTTTCGTGCTGACCAGATCCTGCCATAGAAAGAGACAGTGTGTCATACTTCATTGTTATATGATAGCAAATAATAATCCAACAGTAAAGCCAGATTTCAGAAAACAAACTTCATAATGTGAAATTACACTTCCTTGTTTACTGATCTCATCTGTGGGGCCAAACCAACAGACTAATCTGTAACAGGTACAATGTGTTTTCAAAGACATACAGGTACTACTCGGAAAATTAGAATATTGTGTAAAAGTTGTTTTATTCATGCAATTCAACATAAAAGGTGAAACCAATACATTTTATAGACTCATTACAAGCAAAGTGAGATATTTCAAGCTTTTATTTGTTTTGATTTTGCTCATTAGGACTTGCAGCTTCAGAAAACCTCAAATTCAAAAACTCAGAAAATTAGAATACTGTTAAAAGCTTCAGTATTGAAGGCTCAAAGTGTCACACACTAATCAGGTAAGTAATCCAAAACACCTGCAAAAGGGTCCCGAGCCTTTAAAAAGCCTGTGTCTTTGGTTTAGAAGAATTCACAATCATGGGGAAGACTGCAGATCTGACAGTTGTGCAGAAAACCATCATTGACTCCCTGCACAAGGTGGGTAAGACACAAAAAGTGATCGCAAAAGAAGCTGGATGTTCTCAGAGTGCTGTGTCAAAGCACATTAATGGACAGTTAAGTGGAAGGCAGAAGTGTGGAAGAAAACGGTGTACAAGCCGGAGGGATGACCGCAGCCTGGAGAAGATGGTCAGGAAAGGGCCATTCAAAAGTGTGGGTGAACTTCATAAGGAGTGGACTCAAGCTGGAGTTGCTGCTTCAAGAGAAACGACACGCAGGAGGATGCTGGACATGGGCTTCAAATGTCGTATTCCTGTTGTCAAGCCGCTCCTCACGAGCAAGCAACGCCAGAGGCGCCTTAGCTGGGCTAGAGAAAAGAAAGACTGGACTGTTGCCCAGTGGTCCAAAGTCCTCTTTTCTGATGAGAGCAAGTTTTGCATCTCATTTGGCAACAAAGGTCCCAGAGTCTGGAGGAAGACCGGAGAGGCGCAAAATGGAAGATGCATGAAGTCCAGTGTTAAGTTTCCCCAGGCTGTGATGACTTGGGGATCCATGTCAGCTGCTGGTGTTGGTCCTCTGTGCTTTATCAAGTCCAGCATAAACGCAGCTGTCTACCAGGACATTTTAGAGCACTTCATGCTTGCTTCAGCGGACCAGCTTTATGGGGATGCAGATTTCATCTTCCAGCAGGACTTGGCACCTGCCCACACTGCCAAAAGTACAAAATCCTGGTTCAACAACCATGGGATTACTGTGCTTGATTGGCCCGCAAACTCACCTGACCTGAACCCCATAGAAAATCTGTGGGGCATTGCCAAGAGAAAGCTGAACGGGAAGAGACCAAACAATAAAGAAGAGCTCAAGGCCGCGATTGAAGCATGTTGGTCTTCCATAACACCGGAGATGTGCCACAACCTGGTAGCATCCATGCCGCGCAGGATTAAGGCAGTCATTCGTTCAAAAGGGGCCCCAACCAAGTACTAAGTACAGATGCAACATTTTATTTTCAGAGGCCTGACATTTTTGTATTTAAAATCCCTTTTTTAAATTGATTTCAAGCAATATTCTAATTTTCTGAGTTTTTGAATTTCAGGTTTCTGAAGCTGTAAGTTCTAATGAGCAAAATCAAAACAAATAAAAGCTTGAAATATCTGACTTTGCATTTAATAATACTATAAAATGTATTAGTTTCACCTTTTATGTTAAATTGCCCGAATAAAACAACTTTTACACGATATTCTAATTTTCCGAGTAGTACCTGTATATGTACTGTATCTCAAGGCTTGATTCCCAAAGGTGCTTAACATAAGCATTTTTAAAAAATTGTTATAAGTATATGATGTCTGAATTTAGTGTCATTTGGCCAATAGCCTCATTGCTATTATATGTTATATAGCTGCACAGTTGATTTGTGACCAACTATTACATTTATTGGCTACTATTTTGATAATCAATTACAATAGTAAAGTGATGATCTTCGCTGTCAGACTAACTAACAACTAATTGATAGGTTAATCAACTATTAAAATGGTCATTAGTTGCAGCCCTAATCATTGATCTATAATGTATGTATTCTCATATCTCAATAACAGTTCATGGTAGTAGTTGTCAAGTGTGAAGTTGGTCACGAGTGGTTCACAACAGTTTTTCTATTCCAGAAAAATGGCCACTGCACTCAGTGTAAGATCATTTTGAAATTCTGAGAATATTAATGCAACCTGTGAGGGAGATGCTGATGAGGTCCTCATAGAAAGGACTAGGTCAACAGAAGCTCGGGTGGTGAGGGGAGGAGGAATGAGTCTGAGAAGAGAGAGTGGGGGAAGATTGGTTGGAGGTCTGCATGGGTGCTGGCGCGGTGGAAGAAAACAGGGTTTGATTTGAAGAAGTATGACAGGGTGAGGTTTGGATGAGGGAGGCGGGAAACTGGAGGACAGCCGGATTGTAGGTCAAAGAGTGAGATTCCAGATGTTGCCACTCTTGGTTTTCACTGGTAGATTTTTGCTGGAGATTGGTGGGGGAGCATGGTGTGCCGTGGGAAGGCGTGATCATCTGTTTCTTCAGGAGCTGCATGACGATCCCGACGTCTGCAGACATGCGTGATTCCAACCTGGAAAACGCCCACATACAGAGCCGAATGAGTCTGAAGAAACACAATGAGATATACAGTCTTGCAGGTAAGCGGGTGGTTCTTTGCATCTGTCTCATGTACCAAAATTATTCAACACACGCCTCTTCCTTGATAAACCTGCTCCTATGACTATGACTACTTTGCCAAAAAACAAACACCATTTATAACAATTTCTATGCTTTTTCGAATAACAACTTTCTCTGGAACTCCGACAATATCTTAGGTCCTGACTAATACCTGGAACAATCATTACCATGCCATAAGATTCTCATGCAATGTTAATGTCCCCACTACTCCAGTCAGCTGGACCTTGGACCCAAGAGAGATACAGACAGATACAGGTAAAGACACTGACCTACCTGCAAATTTGTTGCTGTAATGTCTCCAGCCGGTTCTCTAACTCCACCTTCTGCTGCTGAGAGATGACGCGGGGAGGAGAAGGAGGAGAAGGAGGAGGAGGGCTGGAGGGGGATGGCGGGGAGGAGGAGTCAGCAGGAGGATGTGAAGGGGCGCTGGGGGAGCAGGGAACCTTCTGGTACCGCTGCTCCTCTCTACGCTCTGAGGACCATAACGTGAAGATGCTGGACACTCCCGAGAAAGCATCTGTCCACACACAGGGAGATGGTTTGAAACCAGTAGTTTCAACTTCTACAGAAGTATTTTCAAACCCTTGTATCTACACTGGGGCGACACGGTGGTGCGGTGGGTAGCACTGTTGCCTCACAGCAAGAAGGTCGCAGGTTCAAGACCGCCTTGGGCCTGGGTCTGGGGCCTTTCTGTGTGGAGTTTGCATGTTCTCCCCGTGTCTGCGTGGGTTTTCACCGGGTACTCCGGTTTCCTCCCACAATACAAAAAACATGCTCAGGTTAATTGGTAAACTCTAAATTGCCCATAGGTGTGAGTGTGAGAGTGAATGGTGTGTGAATGGTGTGTGTGCCCCACGATTGGCTGGCGACCATCTGGGGTGTATCCCTGCCTCTCGCCTTAACGCGCTGGGATAGGCTCCAGCAGACCCCTGCGACCCCGAAAGGGAATAAGCGGGATAGACAATGGATGGATGGATGGATGTATCTACACTTGAAGAATGTTAAATAAATCTGACACCTCTGCTTCCACTTGCCTGTCAGAGGGTTACAGGTCTTGTCTCTCCTGTCGGTCTCAGCAGCAGTAACCATGGCGATGTGGGTCGGACAGGTCAGCTCCACCTCTTCTGCCTCATCCTCGCTGGAGAACACCGGGCTGTACCTGGGGGAACAAACCATTAAAAGAAGTATTTATTTTTATATTTGGATATATAGATGTATCTTTTTGTAAATTTGGTAATTTATTCAAATTGTTTTAATATACCATTTATAGATATATAAATGGATAAAGATGAATAAATGTTTATAACAAGTCGATTAATAAATGTTTCTAGATATATATAAACGGGTAAAGATAAATGAATGTTTATAGGATTGTTGTATGATATTAAAGAACAAGTTCACCATGTTTTATATAGTTATACTAACCATTAGATGATCCATGGTCAGCAAGGAAAAACATGCACTGAATTATAGAAGAGTGTAGCCATACATAGCATTAGCGTGTGTGTTTCTGTGTAGTGTGTGTGTGTCTGTGTAGTGAATGTGATGGGGCTAGAGCAACACTCTTACAGTGTATGTTTGTCATCATGTGTGTTGTGAGCGTCATGTTGCTTCCAGTCCCTGAGTCCTCCAGAATGTCTGGAGGCAGCTCTCATCTCTCTCGCCTCTGACCTGCTGCCACCTGACAGGGAACAGAAGGAGACCTTAAAGCTGACACAGACACAATGACACTCGCTTTGAAGGACAGCCTTACGGACAGTAAGACACACTAACAGGACAGGAAGACAGGCTTAACAGAATGGCGAGGATGCTACCTGTGTGTTGGCTCAGTTTTCTGCTGAAATCTTCACATTCACAGTCATTTCCAGTTTCAGGATTCATCTACAGACAGACAGAGGGTGAATCACATATCCAATACATGAGAGGAAGTGTGTGTAAAAGATTCCTCCTGGAGCCCAGTGATCTACAGTCCTGATGACACAGAGATAATGACACACCATGCATGGCTGATAGATTTGTTGTCACAAAAAAAACTATTTGGACATTGGTCACAATTTAGGAACATTTTAAAGGACCTTTTTAGATTCACTATCTAAGCCACTAAAAAGCCAGATGTGTTATATACATTCATCTTAGCATTTTTATAATTAGAAAGACATTCATTCATCAACTTTGGTCAATGTATATTTTTGCAGTCTTCTAAAATCTAAGATTTTCTATAATCTATAATCTAAGTGTAATGGTTAGATTGTGTATGAGCTGATATTAATGGCTAATTGGTATTTTGTGTACTGTGTTAATATGCAGGCTTCAGTTAAACATATCTATATCCAGAAATCTGTTGGCCTCAACTCCTTAGTACAATGGCAAACATACATCTCTGAGGTTGAAGGTGATCTCCAAGTTGGACCAAAAATATTCACAGAATTCTGGATACATGTCAAGAACCTGTTGATAGACAAAACTGCAAGTTAAAAGTTTGCATATTAAGTATAATAATCTTATTTCAATAGCAGAGAGTTTTGCCAACTTTTTTGGTCTGTCTTCCCTACCTCCAGCATGTCTTCTCTGTGGATCTTGTGCAGGTCACAGTAGGTCAGCGCTCGGACGTCAGCGCTGGATTTTCCTGGCCGGACACTCAGATTGACAGGTTCCCCAAAAATATCATTCTTCCCTGCAGGAGTATTGAATACATTTCTTATTAAATGTGTTAAATTACAAAAGGTAAAGAACACATATTGAAGTTGTTCCTTTACTTATACAGAGTGATAGCCTCAGGTTTTGTGTTAACAGGAAGCAGGCTTACTAAGTGTAGAGGAGTCTTTGGACCAGTAGAGGGAGATATTAGTACATGACTCATACAGCACCACTGACCTGTTAGGACTATTTTTCTTTATTACACTTACTATCAGCTGATTAATGGTGTGATGTTTATTTTAGATATTTTCCTGACCAACTGATTTATATATACATATCCTACTACTGTCCTTTAAACCAAATGCATCCTTAAAAAATCTTCAGGTTACCCCTACAGGTGTTTTTATATGACATATTTGTATTTGTACGAATATGTGCATGCCTGTAATTTTATGCACACATGCACAACCATCCTTTTTTAATAGATACATGTATTCACATTCACGCACTACAATCCTACATCGCTAACAGAGAGAGACACCTTTAGTTGAAAAAATTATCAAATATTATCAAAGAGTCCCAGAACTGAGACCTCTCATCGAAACAAATGGCATAAATGAGAAATTTTGTAGAGAAAATAAAATTCTGAAATGTTATTGTGTAAAAAATGAAACAAACATTTATCATGGTTTATTGTCCACAAGAACAAAATAGTGGTTTTAATGGATGTCAGAAGGCACAAACATGTAACAAGCGTAGCATTTCACATGGGATTAACAATTATTTTAATTATTTTACTAATTAGCATACAGACTGCAGCCTTTCACACATGCAGTGAACTAAAAATGGTCCAATTGATGTTTCATCAATGTTTATCCTCCAGTAGAAACAAGCACCAATTCTGACACACATGGAGCACGTGTTTGCACATTGCTTGTTGTTATCTTCGTGTTTTACATTCTCTGTATTGGCTGTTTTTGGCAAATTATAAAACTCTAAAATGAGTCATGGCTGCATCTGGAGAATAATCTGCAGATGCACTGGATTTGCTGAAGATGCAAATACACACACACACACACACACACACATACACACACACACACACACACACACACACTCAGGTCACAGGTACATAATGTATAAAGGATGATAGTGATTGTTTGCTCCCTGTGTGCCTCTGTAACAAAATTAAATAGATTTGATCCAACAAAAATCTCTGTGTCTGTTTGGAGACAAAGAAATCTTCTCTGAAATCCACCGATCCCTAAAATAAAAAGAAGTCACGACATACCCAGTATAGCAACCACCACGTCTCCTCTCAGGATCTCTATGGATCCTCTGGAGATGAAGTACAGAGCTGAGATCATGTCCCCGGCATGGACCAGGGTGTCACCGGGGGGTGCATGGGTGGTCTTAAACTTCATGGCCAGGGCCCTCAGACAGCCCTTAGTGGATCCTAAACAGCAGACAATCACAGCATCGGAATTATGCTACAAACACCAGGTTTATTGCTGGTGTCTGCTGTATATGTGACACCAATCATGTCGCCTTATTTCCACTGGATGTGTGATACTGTGTTTTACTGTTTTATCTTGAAAATCAACCAGTGTCTTTCTTGTTTCTGACTTCTTTTCTGGCACTTTCTGATCTATCAGTGGTCAGAGAAATAAGCATTTTAGAATGATTTTAAAAATGTAATTACAGCATATTTTGACATAGTAACACAAACAGGTGAAATATAAGCTTGTACTGGGTCAGAGCAAACACCTCTAATCAAAATAAAAGTATCAAGGGGAGTGTAAGGCACAAATACAACAAAATTTAAAATACTGTTTCATATTACCTTTACTACTATTTAAATACGTTTTAAAAGAAGGATTACCTTTGAAAGCTTTACAGTTCTGCAGCAGAGATCTATTGAGGTGGAGACAAATATCTGCCTGGAGACACTCTGGGAAACCTTTTAACACCTGGAAGAGAAGGAAGAACAAAGGGCAGAAGATAGAGGGACAGAGGTCAAAAAGATTGAGAACAGGACAGAAGTCAGAAACACAGAGGAAAGCAAAAGAGAGGACAGAATCACAGAGGAGAGAGGATAAAGGACACAGTTGAGTTACAGCTGCAGGTTCGTATACAACTGTTAAGTGTTGTGCAGCATGTTGCAGGCTTGTGGAGCACATTGAGCACTGTAACTCAAAACTGAGCAGATGATATTTCTTGGATATGTGCTTAGATGCATAACCATACTTCACTATTAGAGTAGTTGGGATCTAACCGTCCTAGATGAAAACAATATGAGATTATTATATCATTTCATAATTTTTTTTTACCTGAATATATTATATTAATAATAAAATCTCCTATTAAATAACATGTTTTTTCTCTCGTAAATATGATTTCAAGGATATCTGAAAAATGAGAGCCCATGTTGCTTAGATGTAAACTGTGAGATCTACTGTATTGTACACCCAATGATAGTATGATTGCATGTTTCACTGAATATACTTTTTCTATACAACATAGTGCTGCTAGGATTTGAATGAGAGTCCATGTTTTGGGGTCTTTTGGCAATTGATCATTTTTGTAGCTTTGGAAAGTTTGGAATTTTGTGCAGAATGTCAAGAAACAAGCTTGAACATAGCAAGAACATAGAATTCGTTAAAACTGCTGGTTAAGCCGTAAGATTCTAAGATGGCTGTCAGAGAAACGTTTACCGGTATATCTTCCATACTCACAGCGTTCATGTCTATTCCGTTAGTGTAGGACCATGCATGCTGGAAGTACTCCTCCAGCCGCTGCCTCAGAGGGTTGGGGATCTGGTGGAAACGGATAAACTCTCGGACTCTCATCATCTGGGCGTGGTAGCGTGCTGTGCCAGAATACAGCCGCTGGATGATGGCGGACACATTACCAAAAATACTGGCATACATCAGAGCTGATGAGGAGACAAACAGGGAGACACCGGTTCATTACCTTCATAGCGAGATATTGTTTTGGTGCAGTTTGTCACTCACCTGCCCACCACCATTATACCCACTATATCAGTCTTCCAATTGCAAATCAGCCAATCAGAAGAGAGACTCATGATCATTCATAAGTAGTAGTGAGGATCATGAGAGAGCCCTGTGTTACCACATCCAGTTGATTTTTTGTATTTTTAATTGCAGAGATGTCATTTTAGGGGTTCAAAACTTCAAATAAAACCCCCAAAAGTGCTGATACACTTACAAAATTTGCAGAAACCTAAACTAATGTATAAACATTGCTACGAATGGTTATTCATTTTATTTTGGTGTTAATATATTACTTTGACAGTAATAGCAGCACAAACCTTTAGAGGCAGTTCTCATATTTAAAAGCAAATGGCTGTGTCTTTAACTTCAGTCAAGTTTCCCTGATGAGGCCAAAATGTCTCACCGCCGATGAGCATGACACAGATGGAGAAGATCTTCTCCGAGTTAGTGTTTGGAGAGACGTTCCCGAAACCCACGCTGGTCAGGCTGCTGAACGTGAAGTACAGTGCGGTGACATATTTATCTCGAATGGAAGGACCCGACCCGACGATGGAGTCATTGTACGGTCTCCCCAGCTGGTCTCCCAGGTTGTCCAACCAACCGATCCCAGCCGAGGTCGACCGCTCCACATTACCTATGGCATACCTGGGACGACAAGACACATGTTGAGAGTGCTTCCACAGTACCAACACACTACAACTCGATGCAGCAAGTACAATAGCTCAATTTCTTAAATAAAAAAGTGAAATTATACTTAATATTGAGTATATAATATACAATAGGATAGAGTAGAGTAAGGTACCAGATGCAGGCCAGCCAGTGAGCGATGAGAGCAAAGGTACACATGAGGAGGAAGAGCACCGCTGCACCATATTCTGAGTAGCGGTCCAGTTTCCTGGCTACGCGGACCAATCGCAGTAACCGAGCCGTCTTCAGTAAGCCAATCAGAGTGGTCGTCTGTTGAGAGGAGGTATGTTAATTCATATGTTTTTTCTGGGACAATGCACAAATGCTTATTGTTACAGGGATACAAACATAGCATGACACAAGAAAAAGCAATGAAACAGGAAAGCCAAAGCAAAGTAAACAGTACATCACATACTTACAGTACAAACATACAGTAAAAGTACATATATGAGATTGGATCACAAAATGTCTTTATGGTATGCAGAAAGGCAATTCATTAATGATTGCATGCTTGACTGTGAATTAGTCATTTTGAAAGGCTGTTTAAATGGCATGTGGCATGTTGTGGAAATCTATTACTATTGTTATATAATCATGTTTGTGTTGTTGAAATACCCAGTACCATTGTTACATAATCATGTGCCAGTTTCTGTTGGCCAGCCTCTTTATTGGCTGTGTTAGTTCTCCTCCTTCCTTTCATATTGTCATTGTGAACCCACACTCTTTCTACTCTGTTAACTCCCCTCCTCCTTACCTCTCCCTCTCCACCTCCTCTAACCACCTCCTCCCCTGAGCGGTAGATAAGCAGGTCAAAGGGAATGGCTGCCACCATGTCGATGAGGAACCAGCCTTTGAAGTAGTGGACTGCAATCCGAGCAGACTGGCTCACCACCTGGAGAGGCAAGACAAAAATGTAACACTTGACTCATCACCCCTAAATGTTGTATCTTCTTAGCAGTGTTTTCTAACCATCTATATATATAAAGTGTGCATAACGAATCAATCACTAGATAATCTTATGCAGTTACCTTTGAGAAGAAACTTTGTGTTAACAGCCTAAAGTGTAACTTTTGTTTTAGGGCCAGATTTGACCCTCGGGCCAATATTTATATACCACTTTATTTAAGGCATTAACCAGTAATATCAACAGTTCTGTTCCACTTTCAGGGACCTTGTGTGTTGACACTCTTCTGTGTGGTTTTCATGTGTTTTTGGGGGTTACGCTTGTTATGTTCTCTGTTTTCCTTCTGTCCTGTTTTCCCTACAAAATTCCACACAACACACCTGCTCTGGTTCGCCTCATTAGCTCTGCTCTCTGTTTCTCTCACCTCTTCTCCAACACCTAATTAGTTCAGTCTGTAACCCTATTACTCCCGTTTGTAATTCAGCATTTACAGAGTCCTAATTTTGTTCTGGTTTTATATTCATTAATTATCTGCTTTTGGCTGCTTTGCTGCTTTTAATGCATAGGTCACTTGCCTACATTTCTTCATAACAGCTGTATGTTATAACAGCAGGTTGTAATTTGTTTGACTGCCCAGTAGCCAGGTGACCATAGGAAATTCTCCCTTTAAGCCAAGGGCCCAGGCTTCAATCTCCTCTGAACTTCTGAGAACCTCCAGGCTGCACAACATAGTGGACAAAAATCACAATAGGACAGCTGTATCTGCAGTAGAGCCTTATAGTAAAATATAGACAAGGACATGTGCAGAATATATCTACTTTATCTTTATATTGGTTTCTATGAGCATATTTATCTGAAACTAAACTACTACATATTGTACTGTTTCAAACTGAGAAGCTTCAGTCATTTTATTTTATTGGGCCAGTGTGAGAAAGTGATCATCCCCCCTTCTCACATACACACACACACACACACACACACACAGACACACACACACACACACACACACACTCTCTCTCACCACATGCACGGGTTGAATCAATTTAAGTTTATTTTCAAATGTATATGTGTTATGTGCTTGGTGACATGGTAGCAGGATGCAGACACTGGGATCGCAGTGTGCCACGTCAC
Organism: Eupleurogrammus muticus; assembly: GCA_036785175.1. NCBI lineage: Eukaryota > Metazoa > Chordata > Actinopteri > Scombriformes > Trichiuridae > Eupleurogrammus > Eupleurogrammus muticus. Next base: position 12,000,300 of record JAYKQN010000014.1, on the reverse strand, counting down.
CCGTTCACGTTACAGGCAACATTCACCACTCACCCACCCTTCTATCTCGGCGTCCAGTGCGGTACCCACTGCTCGTCAGCCAGTGAGTCACATTCTTTGGTTATGTGAATCAATGACTTTGAATTAGACAGCTGTAATCAGTCACCTCTTCATTGGAGTTCACATAGGTGGTCCTGAAGTTGATGACGATGTCTACGATGAACATGATGTCCACTATGAGGTCCACAACGTTGAGGGGGGAGCAGGAGTAACCACAGGTCTGCATGGCTGCTTCTTCCTGGTCACTAGAGGAGAATACATCAAGAGGGGTGGACAAATTACTCAGATGTTGATGCTCCTCCTACTGAATAGACTGTTATATATCACAATTCTAACCAAATATCAACCTAAAGAGTTCTTAACGCTATGTAAGTAGTACATGTGGATCTCCACCAACCTGAGTAGAAACGCAGCAGAATATGGAGTGAATATGGCAGTGTAAATAACTAGGAGCAGAATGACCCAGTCCCACACAGCTTTAAATGGACTGTAGTGGAGGATGGTCCATTTGTGGATCCTGGGAGTCTGCAGCTTGTACTCTGGTAAGACATCAGCACCCAGAGATAGCACCTAGAGAAGACACATAGACACCAAGTCTATTAGTCTGTTTGTACATGCGTGGATTCTGAGAAACAGAAGAGCGGTCAGCAGGGAACAGTCACACTCAAAAATACTTTGGGATTTAACATGACATCTGAAAGATTTTCCTCAATGTTGGAAAGTAGACCTGAATCTTTGCTTTTCCACTACTATGCACCTTACAGTTTATTAGTATCTCCAGCTCTTCCTGAGGAAACTGAAAAGTTCCTCAGCCTGCAATCAGGAACGAGATGTTATCAGAGCCTGATCAGCTCACTTGGATCTGATCTAGATATGTGATGTTATGCTGTCATGGATTCAAGTACACAGTCAAATATTTTAGTGGAAAAGTGGAGGTCAGTATGGTTTGGTGAGGCCAGCACAGGATAAGGGCAACAGTAACAGTAGACATTGCTGGAAAAAGTTAAAACACTGACATTTTAGGAATATACAGACAGATGTTATGTAGCTCAGGAGAAACCATAGGAGATCAGATAAAGGTAGGTGCAGAGCATGAAATGAAATCCCAAATGTAGTCCTTGTTTTTGCAGAATAGGATACACTCATAATCTCTCAATTACAGTTCTCCTTTCACTTGCCATGTTGGGACTCTCCCTGTTAAAATTGAGACGTTCAATCATTTCAAACAGAAACGCACAGCGTTTTCACTGCAGGGGGACACACTTTGGCCATCAAAAGAAGAGGCTCAGGTAAAGCTACATGATGTCATGGCATTATGCCCAGAGAGCATCACAAATTCTTGTGTTTAGGCCAATCTTTTGTTTCCTCAAACGTTGTGACAGCTTCAGCTATAAGTTTTCTCTGATGGTTTTCAAGGCGTCCCAAACTATTGTTGGGTCCACTGCATCTTCTATTTTCCTCTATGTTTGTCTTTATTTCTGTTTTGCCCTTCTCCTCTTTCTGTTCATTATAATGATTTGTGGTCTGACATATGCACCCACCCTATCCTACATTCCTTTATCCTGTCTCCTATACTCATAAAAAAATAATCGACCCCGGAATAACCTTCATGCGCTGCTGCATGATGGGTGAACTCTATTTCTAATGGATGTAGATTTCTCCAAATGTCTTTCATTACCATCTCCACAAATGGTGTATTTATACATTGTGTGCACAATAAATGCATTCTGCTTCCATCTGATAACATCAGATAGGGTGTTAAAGAAATGGTCATCAGATTCTGGGGTAATATGACATATTTTACGACACTGCAAAAACATGAAATCCTAACAAGGTAAAATATCTCGCATTTAGTACAATTAGTCCAACACTGATAGAATTAATTGCTTGTGTGTATTTCAAGCCATATCCTGACTTTGGTCAACATAAAATCAAGAAAAAACTAAAAGATGAGATACATTATGTGCCAATGGATTAAGAAAATGCTATTTGATATTGGACTAATTGCAACAAAACAAGATATTTTCAGGGGTTAAAACTTTTTGGCAACACAATGGCACTAAATGATTTTCTAGCCTCCCTTTTACTAAAATATACCTCCCTTTTCCCAAACACCTGGCATGTATCTGAAGTATAAACACCATAATTTCACAAATCCCTCCAGTATAGAACTAGCAAGACAACTGAGGTTTGGAAACTACACAAAGCTGTAGCACATGAAGAATGTGCACAACCAAAGAAGGCATTGCAAAATAATGCATACTATTTTGCTTGATTTTAATTATTTTTCTCCATGTGCTGCCGTTGTTGAATTCCAAAACACTCCATGTTCACATCCCTATCCAACACTTGTCAAGTTGTTGTTTTTCTCAACTTCTACTTCATCTGCACAGGTGAGTTACTATGTTTGAAGGGCGGTCAGCTCATCATAATTTATCATTCATATTAGGATTTTCTGAAGGCAAATAACTGACATAGCTAGTGAATTTCCATGCAGTCCTACCCCACCAAAGCCTTTTGACTTATGCTTGTGTTTATTGCTCTTCAATGAAAAAGCACATATTTGGTTGTGAGTTTCACCTTTCTTCAAACGGTATAATCTGGTTAAATTGCAGAATACTACTTCCTTGCCAGGAAAACGGAAATACAGTCCAAAGTCATTTGCCCTGGTACTACAGAAGGAACAGTACTGTAAGGTTATAGGAGCAATGTGTCCACTCACAGTACAAACAGGGTAACACCAGTCCAAACCAGGCTACGGCTCACTGACATTTAAAAACATAAAATAAAGTGTCGTCTGCATATTATTTATCTCAATGTAGTCATTCATTTCTTTTTACTTATACTTTGTTCTTAAAGTGTAATTGTGAAAAAAATGCATTAAAATATACTTCAAAAATAAACATTAGAGCACATGAGGATATGTGTTTGATTATTTATTTGGAATCTCCTTGATACTTCAGAGTTAATAAATGTCCTCGGTCTCTACTGAACACTGACCTGGTACATTTATAGCTGAGAGTGATGACAGTGATGAATTACCTGATAAACAATGAAGGACATTTTTAAAAATCCTTGCTGAGATATAGTATCATAGTAATAGCAATATTAGCTAATTAGTACAATAACACCATGAGCAGATGTCCGATCTTATTGAATATTATTAATGCCTTATTGTAGGAAATTTTATAGTGATATTTGTTCATAAATACAAAGTCTGGATATTTAATGTGAGGATATCAAATTACAGGTCTGTATCCCTCTATTGAATATGAATTATTGGATGTTTTATATTGTTGATCAATAATGAGAAGATAAAATCACAAATTAAATTTATATGAATGTAAAAGTATTTCTGTAATTATTTTTGTGGAAAATCCTCTTTTTGTTAATAAATCGTTTGAGCTGATCACGATGCAGTCCAGAGCTGAATCTGGGCCTGCGGTTTACTGAAAACATTATAAACTGAAAAAACTGATGACACAACGCAAAATAAGAGTTTATGAAAATGAATACCTTCATGTAAAACTGGGTCGTGTCCTTTAGTGGTAAACAAATGTACACATGAAGACTCTGGGGATGTAGCTGTGACCAGTGCAATTAATCAGCCAGAGCTACTCCTCTAGGATCTAATATCACACTATAAATACACAGCAGAACTACAGGTTGAAGAACTACAGTTACATAGAGAACTACACTAAGTAGCATGTATGCACTACATCACACACACAGACACACACACACAGCTGCACTCACCTCTTGAGCGACTATAGAGGAGATGCGGACTCTCTTCCCTCTGCCCTCCTGAATGCTCAGTGACGACATGCTGCAGGTACACGCACCTGTCTGCCCTCACCTGTTCTCCCCTTCTATTCTTCTTGTTTTTGTTTGCTTTAGTAAAACTGTAACTTGGTTAACATCATCCTCAGTTAGTGTCTTATAGTCACCAATCACAGAGTGTCTTTACAGTCTGTAGAGCAATACATCTCCTGTTCCCTCCATTAAAGAGGAAAACTTCCCCTTAAACAAATTTTAAAGGAGAAAAAAAATTGTTGCGTCATGTTTTGTATCATTCAACATCATTGAATAGAATATATTTTTGCCTTCTTTGCAATATTAGTATTGCTTTTCATTATGGTTTTAAAAATATTTTTGTTTTTTTTCTAAATTGAACATAATCCATGAAGATATTTCAAAGATAATCCATGAAGAAATTTTGCTTTCCTTTGAGATGTTGGTGGAAATCTGAACTTCAGAGTGTGAAGTTCAGACTGGAAAAAAGTCCTGCAGCAAAGTCATTCACAGAAGAGCAGCTGGACTGACAGCTGCCAGTGATGAAGAACGGAACCTGGTGAAGAATTCATCCCCCTTCATTTCAGTTTCCTCCAGCAGCAGCTGGGTGGTAAAAAAACTCCACATTCACTCACTACAGGTCAAAGAGCTTCTGAGCTTGTTTGTAGCTGCTTTAAGTTGAAGTTAGAAGAGTCTCTTTCGCTTTCTTTCCCCCATCTCTGCTGTCTCTGGGTGTGCCAGTGATGTCTGGGCTCCCACACGCTGGTCCATGATGCCTCCCTCACCCCGTCCCTCTCTCTCTCTCTCTCCTCCCCCCCTCTGCCCGCCTTCCTTTAATATTCTCTCCTCCCTCTTTCCTGCGCCACTTGCTTCTCTCCTACAATTTCTCGCGAATGAGTCCTCAAATCAATTTCACACTCACCGCTGCTTTTCCTTGCATCCTCAGCAATAACGTTGCGAAGTGTGAAGTTGATCCAATGGAGTTTTTTGGAGATATGTGAAGGACAGTCCTACAGACAGAGATCACTGGCTTTATAATTGGATGCTGCTACAGTGTCACCTATTGCTCAAAAGGCACCAGACTGGTCAGACACAATATCTACACCAATCGCCAAATGTGGTTGCATGGTGCAGCACAAAGTGTTCAGGAGACATATTTTGCAATATAAGCCCTGTCTAGAGTATTAAAACATTTAAAACTGTCCATATTTACACTACAGAGCAGTGGGAGACTGTTTGTTTGAACAAATCATATTATTGAACTGATTTGGGACACTGCGATACCCATAACTAGTTGATGAGGTATGTGGCAGTGGTAGAGAGGGACAGTGACGTTTCCTCTGAACCATCAGATTCAGTGTCTATATTTATATCGTAGAGCTGGGAATAAGAATCCTTTAGGATTTAATCAACAAACACACTTTTTGTAATCTAGTCTAGCATTTAAACCAACGCAAACATTTAGAATGGTTTATAACATTAGCATTCAGTTGCCCTTTGTCTTCAGTTGTCCCCTCTCTCTCCATTTGTCCTCTCGTTTTGTCCTCTCTCTCACCGTTTATCCTCTATTTTCCCACTCTCTCAATTTGTCTTCCCCCTCGTCTCACCTCTCTCCATGTCCTCTCTCGATATATTTGTCCTCCTATTCAACTTGCCCTGTCTTTTTGTCCTCTGTGTCTGCTCTCCTCTTTTTCCTTTATCAATCAATTTGTTCTCTCCCTCTCTATTTGACCTCTTTCCCTATATCCCCTGTCTCTTTATGTTGTCCTCTCTCTCACCTGTCACATCTATCTTGAATTGTCCTCCATTTGTTGCTCTCTCTCTCTCTCTCTCTCTGTCTAACCCTAACCCTAGGCCCTTTCTCCATTTCCCCTCTCTCTCCTTTGTTTTTTTATCCCTCTATTTGTCCTCTCCCTCTCCATTTGCCCCCTCCCTACTCTATATTTGTCCTCTCTCTGCTTTGTCCTCTTTTTCTCCAGTGGGACTTAACCTTTAAAGGATCAGCTGTAACTACTTACTCTTGCCTCTCTCATCTGATCCATTGCTCCTTCCGGGTTCTTTTCTGTTCTCAGGAGTCTGACGGAAGGACTTGATCGATTTCAACTTTCCACAAATAAGCACAGCTCCGCTGAAAGATCAGCAAACATCATCTAATCCAGAATGAGCACACAGGAGAGCCTGAACAGCAGATAATCTGTGAGTTTTGTTCTTGCTTTAGGTGTTCACATTTATAAGTACAAACTGCATTCAGAAAGTATTCCTTCTCTGTAGAAGGTCTAACAGACTGTAATCACTGCACACAATAATTCATGTGTTGATTTAATTTGATAATATTGATAATAAACTTTATTTGTATAGCTACTTCAGAATTGTGAATCAAACTGCTTAGGAATATATAGTAAATAAAGTTTAAAAAAGAGACAAAATCACATCCACAGAAAGTGGTCTCGATAACAAAAGGTGCCATTAGATTCCACTAGATGTCACTCAATGTCTACATAACTCTAAGTTACACTAGACGCAACTAGATGTTATAAGATGCCACTAGGTGCCACTGGATTCCACTGAAGATTTCACTCAGTGATAAGAGACAAAACCAAACCACTAGATGCCTAAATTCCAGTAATCCCAGTAAGTACCTAATAGCACTTCAAGATCTGGACTTGAGGAGCCAGGGATCAGGGATGCTCAACTCCAATTTGAAGACCTCCAAAACAATTTTGATTCCAGTGTTATCAGATGATTAACTGGTGAAACTAACCTAACCGTGAGCAACACTAAGTGCTAAAAACACCGTAAGGATGGATGATGGTTTACAAATCACATCCCTCTACGTCTTCAATGGCCCAGAATAAAGTTAAAATCTATTCTCAGAAATGTAATTCTATGTTTGTAAGTTCAGTGAATATACACATATGCAAAAACAAATATCAACATGCAGTTTGTGCAACTGCAACCCTGACACGTATAGGCAGAGGAACATGGATGAGTTGACAGTTGGTGTAGTTTGGTACAGAGACATTAATACAAAGTCATCGCTACCAACCTGGGTGAATTTTTCAGTGACTTGGTGTGTTCTGCCCACCAGTTTGCAGGGAGGTCTGATTTCACCTGGTGTCGCCAGTAGGCTCTGGGTCATCTGCTGCTGTACACACACACACACACACACACACACACACACACACACACACACACACACACACACACACACACACACACACACACACACACAGAATGATGAATTATTATGAGGGATTCATATCATCAATCTCTGACCATCAGTTGTCATCAGAAAGGTGCAGATGCATTATCAGCATTAAATAAACAGTGTTAACTTAAGTTTGAATCAGTAATGTGTAGAGAACACAGAGGTTGACAGTTCATTCATAGAGATTTACCAGTAGTAAAGGTCTGTTGAGGACTTTACTCCTAAAACTGCAGTGAATCAATAGAGAATCAATTATTATAGAATATTGTGATTTGAGTTAGTTGTGTGAGTCATGTCTTCTTACTACAGAGCTCTGGATTCCTTCTATTTCTATAGAATCTAAGATGTTCTTAAAATTTGGCCACTAGGATCAACTTTGTGAAAAGAATCTAGCAATATGAACCTTGAACTATGGAAACTGAAGAAGACAAATGGAATGCTTACACATCATAAGAGCTCCACTTTCTACTCCAATGTCATATACTCAGGTTCTTCCAACCCCAACCCCATAAATAAGCTCCTAGAATGAATTGACAATATTTCACATGCTTTCACCCCGTAAAAATGCAATAACTTCCTGTCATTCTTCCATTCCAAAATTCAAATTATATATACGATTAGTCAGCCATCCCTCCATCTCCAGACCGCATCATTTCCTTCATCTCCCCCACTGAATCTGACCTTTCCATAATTCTCACTGTCATCAAGTCCTCCATCCTTGTCTAATCCCGTTTGCCGTGCCTCAGCGCACTCGTCACAAACATTATAAACTACTCTCTCCCCTCTGGCATGGTTCCGTCCCATTTCAAGTTTGCAGCCATCATGTCCATCCACGAAGAAGCCTGGTTTGGACTAGACAACCCAATCACTGCAGGCCCACCTCAAACCTTCTATTTCTCACTAAAGCACTAGAGCTGGCTGTCACTCAATTACAACAATATCTCCACACTATCCATATATGTGTGTGTGTGTGTGTGTGTGTGTGTGTGTGTTTTACCTGGCTGTTGATCCTGCATTGCAAATCAGGGTCTGACGTTCCAACGGGTGCACTGCTCTTTCTAATGGGTTCTCTACCAGCTGAGAAAGAGAAGAGGGGAATTCCTATTACTGTTATTTTATAACATGCAGAGAATCAATGCATGCCTACCATGCTAGCAGCTTTTCTTTAATTTATGTTTTTTCTGCCTGCTTTCTGTTTTCTGAATTTTTCAACCAACTGTTGTTTTTTGCTTTTTGTTATCCTGGCCTTTCTAGCATGTTTTGTTATACTTGTTTTTGCCTCCTGGAGTTTTGTCTCATGTTCTTTTTCTTTCTAGATTTCCATTGCCCCTTTACTACTTGTGGCTTTTTTTGTGATAACTAGTTCTTCAGAACTTTGTTTTTACTCTCCTGCTTCCTCTACATATTGGGTTTCTGCAACTTTGTAACAATAAGGTTGGTTGGTTTTTGTACTTGTAATTGTACAACCACATTAAGACAACTATTGCCAAGGCCATCTATGCTGGAAAACCTCCACTCTTAAAGCTGGAGCAAGTCTATGATTGTATAGTTCATTATTCAGGTTTGGGGTAGTTTTGATTAAACTACCTTGAACCTTAAGTTTTCAGTGCCAGTGACTTTTCTTGTTCTGAAATTGTTGCAGTATTCTTTGCGTGATACCGGGACACATTCAGGTATGTTTGGTTAATACAGGATTTCTCTCACCATTGCAGTCCCTCTGCACACTCTGAATTTCGTCCACTGAGAAGGAGTGTTTCAGATTCCCACAGCTGCCATCCAGCCTGTTGGAAGGCAGGCTGGCGTGGGAAGGACAGTCATCCTCATCCGGTCCCCTTCTTCTGTCACCCCTGTACAGACTGATGACATCTTATTAGGGATGATAGCTATTAGACCCTTCTGTTTTTGGACAATAACGAATATCAGAGGTTTTGTTCAGAGCAGTCAAATAAGCTTCTGTTGCTGTTGAAATCTACCCATTACCAAATCAAACCTTTACACCTTTATTAGAAGTTCCCTGTTACATTTCATTTTCCAAAACTATATATATACTATTACCATGGTGGAGGGTGTAAGGAGGTGAAGGGCAGGTCAGCATCTCTTTTATCCACCAACAGTCCAACTCCACTACTTGGCCTGGATGCCACCAGGCTGTCCCTCTCTCCTCCTCTTCGTCTCGTCTCTCTATTATCCTCCCCCTCCTCCTCTTCCCCCTCCTCCTCGTCCTCCTCCTCTTTGTCCCACAGCAGCAGGGAGGACCCTGCTTCCTGCAGCTGCTGCCTCTCTGAGAGGGACAGCAGTTTGTCCAGGGCCACCGACTCATGTCCCAGGGGAGGCAGGTCTGTTCCAGGAGCAGCCAGCTCCGTGTCCTCGGATAAGACACCCGTGCCTGGGCCGAGGGAACGGAGGAGGAGGCGCAGACGCTGCCACCGAGCTGGACAAAGATGAAGGAGAATTCAACTGAAAAAGGCAGAAAACCTCTTCTCTTGAGTTCAGAAATATGACCCATTAGGTATATTATGTGTAGGGTAATTTTTACTGACACTTCTTTGTTGCATTTAAGCATGAAAGACCAGCTCTGCATTATCATATGTGACCATGAACCCTGAAGTGAACATGTGTGTGTGTGTGTGTGTGTGTGTGTGTGTGTGTGTGTGTGTGTGTGTGTCCTGTATGTACCCAGGGTCATCCAGGGGATCCACATGGCCCTGTGCAGCTCTCTGACTGGAGAGCAGCTGCTGACTGGTTTGGGGTCGTTGGGGAGTTCAAAGTTGAGAATGAACATGATGACAAGCCCATCCTCATTCTTCACTGGAACCACGTCTACGACACAGTGAAAACACACTCCTGCAGGGACACACACACACACACAAACACAGAAGAAGGATCCTGTAACTGTAATTCTGAACAGATCCTCTAGATGAAGATACCTGACAGAAAATGCATGGTTGGTGTCCAACATTCACCCCCTGGTGTGAAAACATGCATCCATACTGTTTCCATCAATGACTTTCTCAGTGACCTCAAGGTCATAAAAAAATCATGTTGCCCTAATGACTGTCAATTGGTAACTTTGTTTTAGATTTTTGTGTTAGGATTTAGAGTTTGAATTAAAACAATGCTAATTTAAATGCTGAATAATTTTAGAAAGCAGCACTTTTCTGAGTTTTTTGAAAGGATCCATTGAATGTTTAATTCTCCAAGCGAGTCTATCATGTTTTCTATTACTAGTAGACTTTTTGTAACCCGTCTCTAGACCAGGGGACATTTTTACCAATTTCTACTTTTGTTTCTTGTCGTAACTGTGTCTGTGTTAATGCATGTGGCATAAATGTTGGCCAGGTTTTGTAAATGTTTTTGTAAATGTCTTTATTTTCACCATTAGCTCCTATAATAATCTATAATTCTCTTCGTAAAAAGAAAACTGCAACTACAATCGGGCTTCATCTAGTACTAGCTCTCTCAGCTCGGGCCCTACTAATATTCATTGCAAAGAGCTGCAAACTGCGCTCAGTGGAAATTCACTGAACTGTGGTTATTGGGTCTTTATACAGATTTTTAAGTCACACATTTCATGTTCACAGACAGAAAGTCATAGTTTAAACTAAGATTATCTGCCTCTAGTGTAATGTGTATCTGAGAAATGCATGTAGTTTGTTGGAAGCCTTTAAAGAGGTCAGCCAATATATTCGGTTGATCCGGGTGTTGCAGACTCATAGTCCGCAGACACAGATTAAAGAGACAAAAGAGATTAAAGTGTCTGTTGTCTGTGTCATCCATGGTTTTTCTTGCTCTCTTGGTTCTTCTCTCCGCTCAAACTGCCCTGTCTGTTCCTCAGTTGGTATAAAAGTATTTGCACAACAAAAATTATGACATTTTCATTCAAATGGTAGTGCATTTAAATTAAAAGTGCACTCTAGTATCGAATTTAATATTGGTCTTTGTGTATAACAATGCAATTCATTACAGGGAACTCATGCGGCAAAAAACTCAATAATTGCTCAGCCCTAAGTGAGTATACATTCATAAGTATGAATTTTAGTCTTCTGACCACTCAACTCGACAAGCTGACATTCACCCACTGACACATTCACACAGTCAGTACATGCACAGCTCAGTCAGATTATAACAATAGCACGACTTGCTCCTCTGTTGAACAACTGCATTTGTCCAGTTATATTATGCCAGAGAAAAAATTTTATTATTGGCCAAGAGACACCATACCCTGGTATGATAGGATGCACTATACCTATTTCATCCTTTGCAACGGCGCCACTTCCTTTTCATCTCTTTACATCAGCAACAGCAATAGCAATAGACTATTAAAAGATGGCACATGACAGGCACAACAAAGCTGCATCTTTGTACCTCGTACATGGTGCACTTGTTATTAATTACAAAATTAAGATGCACAATACCAGCAACAACATCAAATATCACTGTCTCCTTCCTTCATCCCTTGTCCTGATTGTTGAGCATGGCCCGCACATGCATTGTCCAGCTTCAGTCTCACCAAGGCGTACACATGCCAGATGAAAATCAAACTCCAGTTGCATTATCTAGGTGTGTTAAATTGACTTGATTGAATTGAATGAGAAATCCAACTTGATCCAATCTAAATCCAACTAAGGTGCATGCATACACTTTAAAATCCGACCATAGTGAGATTAACACAAGATTTCAACAATCAAGTGTCATGTAAATGCATTTAGTAATTGTCAGAGGTGCACAAAGAGACATTTATTTGACTGCTGTACTTAAGTCGAAGTGTTCATGTGCTGTTTTCATTTCATGCTACTATGTACTTTACTCCGCCACCTTTCACCATACATATCGTCCCAGTTCTCTATGCTGATGACGGCCGATCCACACCCCCTGTCCCCTGGTGAAGTATGCTGATGACAGGCTGCTCCTGTCCCTGCTCTCAGCCCTCACAGCATCATGGATCAGCTCCCTGGGAGTTTGTGGAGTTCCGTGACAGCTCAGGCCTTGAGTGAAACATGAGTAAGATGGAGGTGATGGCGGTGACTTTCTCTAACAGGCAGAGAGATCTGGCTGCAGCATCCATCACCCCACGCCACAGGGGGAGCTTGTGGAGGAGGATACATACCTGGGTACCACCGAAGGCAGCTTGCTGAAATTCTCCTCCAACACAGAAGATATGGGAAATGTTACCAGCGGGCAGTGTCTCCTAAGGAAAGTCAATTTCTTTGAGGGTCAGCAAAAACATCCTACTAACTTTTTTATTGCTCGTTCATCTGAGGCATCGCCACATTCTCAGCCTCCAGAACAGAAACCACCCGGGGAGCACAGCCAGAGTCTGTTCTAAGGTCATTAGACTTCCAACAAGAACGCTTTCCTTCATCTATGAGCAGCAAACACTCAGGCTCTACATCAAGGGTGTCAAATATGTGGCCCGGGGGCTGAAACCAACACGCCATAGGGTCCAATCTGGCCCACTGGATGACTGTACAAAGTGTGACACTAAATAGACCAGTTCTTATTTCTTCACAGAAATGTGAAGTCACTGGTCATCTTTCAGGGCTCAAAGGATAACATAGTGTGCAGTCAGTAAATGCTTTAAATGAATGACTGAATATAGAATAATATTGTTGTATTATCACATTTCCTCATATTGTGGCCCATTAACTGAATTAGGAATTATTGACTCCCCTGGTGTACATCCTGCATTAGTTTACAACATATTGTTGTTTTATCTTGTTTTCAGATGCACTTTATAATCTGTGCCACTTGGAATTTGGAATTTTCGAATTTTATTCATTGGGCATAATACAATAACAAAACAAAACAAAACATAGAATATGAATAATTATATTCATATAGAATAATTACAATACAACATATATGCTGGTTTGATAAACCCCAGGAGGGTTTATAATGCAACATCATCAAATTATTACAATAATATCCCAAAAGAACATAAGGAATATAAATACAGAATTAAATGAAACATTATGATCAAGTTAAAATCAGTCAATTGATAAAGGAAATGTTAAACAATATATTTATATAACATTTGTGATGTTGTTACTCAGTGTCTAACATACCAAGTGACCAGTTAGGTTATTAATTATTGTTTTCCTATTTTAAAATAAATATAATGGAAGTTTAACTGATGTTATTTATCTCTGTCTGATGTCTATTCACTGCTGTAATTTTATCACCTACTATGTATTTGTATATTAATTCCCATTGTAATCACTGTTCTCTTGCACTGTGAGCACTCTGTAATTCATTCTAATTATAAAGTCCTGTTTACATAATTATTTGCATGCACTGTACATATTTTATTATTGCCAATAGTCTTAGGTTTAGACTAAGACACAAATATGTCTTGTGTGTATTTTTCTGTCGAATAACACTTTCGACCTTTTGTTTTATCTCGTTATAATGCCGCTGCTCTGAGTTCCTAATTAGTTTTTTAAATTTGACTTTCAAAGGGGTATTATTATACTTTGCTCTTTACAATAAATCAGCATAGTTGTATCTGTGAGAGTTATCAGCACTTCCAGGTCAAAGGTTATATATTTTCCTCAATATGTATTGATTAAAAAAAACCTTTATTAAAATAATTCAAATTTATGCATTAAATCTTTGTTTCTTATTTATATTCAGTCTATCCTCTCAGATCCCTCACATATGACTCAGATCAGATTAGTCTCAATCATTAAACAATACATACAATCATTAAAATCTTTTTTTAAATATACCAGTCACAACACAACAAATACTTTTACTTTCAAATTTTTTACATAAAATTAAGATTGTAATTTCACTTGTATTGAAGTATTTTTTCATTCAGGTATTATTATTCTTTCCATGGCAGGTGATCAAATGAGTTTATTCACTAAACAACTGCATTGGCACTTTTTTTTTTTTACCTTTATTTTGAGTGACAATATTTTTACTCAGAAAAAAGAGTCCAATATTCTCTGTGGTTATGATACAGGCATTCTGCTGACATGGGTGAAGTGTGCGTGTGTGTGTGTGTGTGTGTGTGTGTGTGTGTGTGTGTGTGTGTTTGTGTGTGTTGACAGTACAGTATGTGTGAAGGACATAGAGGAGAGGGGTTATTAGGCTGGCTGGATTAGCATAGCCACATGATAACTGATGGCGTAATAATGGTATCACAATGACATGAGTGGAGGACCATCTGCTTCAGAACGCTATAATCCACACATACACCCCCCCCCCCCCAAACACACACACACACGTACACACACAGACACACAGTACTGAATTTAGTTTTCTAAAAAAAGAATCAACATTAGTCACTTCAGTCAGGAGTGACTTATCTTATGATTTCAAAGCCTCACATATAAATTCAACTGATTTAAATCGGACAAGGTGAAGCAGACGAATGGAGAAACGGGGCTCGCAGAGGGGAGCGTTAAAGAAGAAGGTTACTCATGACATGTTTCAGTGATGATCCATCACACCCCACGGCTGCTCCCGTCACAACGGATCATCTGTCGTCTCCATCTTTTCCTGTCCTCTGCATCTTCCACCTGCATGTCCTGTGCGCCTGTTCAGTCGTGTTTTATTTTACTTCTTTTACTGAATGCAAATTGTAAGTGTGTGAAAAAAAAGTGATAGTCAGGAATTAAATGAAACATATGATGAATGATGAATATGATGGAAAAATGTTTCTGTAGCGATGTATAATGTTGGTGTTGGTGCTGATCAGCTGTTTTCTACCAGCTGACCTGTGCAGATTTCCTTATTTCTGCTCAACACCAGAAACACCAGAGCTCTTTTGTTCCTGAGCTGCGGAGCATGTGAGGCTTGACCGTTTTAATTAAAAAGTTTATTAAAAAGTTTTAAATAGGAATTGTGTAACGTATTAAAGTGCAGGCTTCTCGATGATTGGTGGTATAAATATAAACTTTTTATTGACAGAGACTTTGGACCTCTGTGTGCATATGATTGTGACTTTTAATTGATTACGAATCCCTTTTATTTCAACATTTTGAGAGAGATTCATACGGTTATGTAGCACACTCAATGAGTTTTACGTACATACCTGGTTAGGAATAAGAAGAGGGTTTTGTCATTGCAAAAAAACACTACACTTTTGTAAACTGCATGCATCCTCTTACCTCAAGTATCCATACAACCATACTGTACGTTAAACACAATTTGTAAAATAAACCCTCAGAAATAAGATGACTGGTGACTGTCGTGGTTACTGAGATGCTAGGTAGCTATAAATGGAGTGATATATGTTTTCTAAAGGTAGGAGTAAGCTAAGGAGTATATAGGGATGTATATGTGCTTATAGGAAGCAATAAACAGATATATTTGCAGAATGTCAAAATCTGGGCGTAAATGAAAAGATTAGAGCTCCTTAATGAGTTAAACAAGGTGCCATAATATTTCATTGTGATGTCTTCAAGGTCTGCTCAGTAATATAAGAGTTAGGAAACTAAAACATCATCATGATGTGTTCAAATGTAACAATAATGTTGTTTTTTGTGGGGGAACTATAATAAATACATATGTTTGTATTAGGAACAATCTTGTTTTCCTGTAATATAAAATAAATATTGGAGATTTAATGATGAGCTGTTTAACAAAATAAAGATTCTAAATTGCTTTAGTGAATGGTGTGTGTGTGTGTGTTCCATGAAATGCGCTGTGATTGGCTCCAGCAGACCCCCATGATCCCAGTGAGAAATAGGCATGTATAAAGTTCCAGGTTACAAAGATCCTGGTCGTAGACAAAGACATGGTCATAAAGGACCTGGTTAAAAAGGTCTCTGCTATAAATGACCCTCTTACAGATGTCCTGCAGGGTTAGAAAAGTCCTGATTAAAGCGGTCCTGATCACAAAGGAACTGGTTACAGTGGCTCTGTTCAAAAAGCTACTGACTGGTTACAAAAGATCTAGTTACAAAGTCCAACTTTATCAAGGTAACCAGAACCATCACATACCATGAACCTGGCTACACTGGTCCTGGAAACAAAGGCCCTAGTTCTGTGTTCATTTACCCACAACTAACTGACATACAATGAACCTGAGGCTTTACCACTCAGGTTTTATTGGAGCAGCAGATACTCCACAAACAAGTATGGATCATAACAAAGTTCATTATAAGACATAAGAACTTGTGTGTGTGTGTGTGAGTGTGAGCATCGCTTTGTGCGCGCTCACTGAGGTCACGGTGGAGGTTGATGCCAGTCTTCAGGGACAGTGAGAGCAATAGGATCACGGTTCTCATTAGCGCATGAGTGTGATATCAGACAAAAGATACAATAAACTAACGGATTACAGAGATTAATGAAGCCAAGGGATTATGCAGCGCACACACACACACAAACACACACACACACACACACACACACACACACACACACACACACACACACATAGCATCAATGGTTCTGGTTTATCATAAAAAAACACATAAACAAGCTATAGCCTGCTTGGCTCCTTGATTTGCTGCTCTACTACATCCACTGAATACTGTTGGGTTTCTATATGTTCTTTGATTGGTTAAATCCCCAGGCAGAGGTAATCTGGACTAATTAGTTTTCTTGCTGGCTTAAACATATACGCACGTGAGTCGATAAACACAGATCTGCATTGATCAGAAACCTCTGACAAAAGTAGCTGTTATTAACCTGGGGAACGGTGAAAGTATTGATTTACTATCAAAATCCATGATGAAGTACTCCTAAAGCAAACCAGGGCAGTCGGACTCAGGGGGCTTCATTATAAATGCTTCGCTCCAACACATTACAGTGAGCACTTAGTCTAGTTTCACTTCCTTCACCTTATTTTGTGTAGATACACACTACAGTCACATGACCAGCTGTTATATAAAGGCCACTTGATGTATTTAGTTTCTCAGAAAACAACATGCATGAAGGTTGGACTTTTTAAACATTTATTTTGCAAATCAATGACATCTGTAGGAAAGTATGAAACTATTAACATTTTGAGAAATAGTAATGAGAACAAGAAGTAAGGTTGGTGAAATCAAAGGCGTGAGCTCGTGGCCATGAGATGGTAAAAGTTAATGATCTCATTTCATGGTTAAGAATTATGGAAGACTAATGATGATGAAGAATGACAGAGGGTAAGGAAGGAATGATGGAAGATTGGGATTATGGATGATTCAAAGTTATGAGTGATCAAAGGTTAAGAATAATAGAAAGTTAAAGGCCCTGCGAGGAATTTCCAAAAGCAGAGGACCAGATTTCCCATGAGTCCTTCCCCTGCACTGTCCCAAACTTTAGCGTTAATGAGGTAACTTGTTGTTCCCTCTCTTCTTCTGTCAAACCATGACGGGTTGAAAGTTAAGAAGGATCAGTGGATTAATGGTGTTGTCACCGGGAGGTTCTGTAAAAGCACTGACCCAAAGAAATGCAATCTAAAGGAAGTGTGGCTGCTGAAAACTAGTCAGCAAAATGATTTTAAGGGTCCTTTATTATCATAATGGACCTTTTACCGCTAGCTTTTCACCAGAAGGGCACCATGAGGATGATATATAGATGCCTTCACAGTGCGTTTCATCCTGACACACCCAGCTGATATATGCTTTCTCTTTGTGAGGGCGTCTTAGAGGGCATGTTCGCCGTATTTGTTTGTCCTCAGGGGGCGAGGTTGTCCCCGAATCAAAAACTGTCAAAACAGACACGCCAACATTCACTCCACCTAACACAGTGATTGCTCTGCCGCGCCAAGGACAAAGCCTGGCAAAGCCTGGTCTTGGTCTGTAGACAAAACTACAGCGAAAGACCAAAAAACACAACGAGGGAGAATCAAGTCGGAGGAAAATCATTATATTTGAACACAGGTCACCGTTTCTTGCGAAAATACCAGTTGTTGCCTGATTTGAGGAGGCATTAGTACTTGCTCTTCTCTTCTCTTGTGAGGTAGAACAAATCCTCTCATCCTCCCACTGCGGCCTCAGCAGTCTAATTAATGCAGAGGGGGGAAACTGTGAAGGTCCCCTTTAACCTCCTTATAATCACCACCGTGACTCACTGTGTGCATGTCAGAGCTCTGTTCACACTCCTTTAACAAAGTCTAAAGCCTGTTACTGCCTGCACACACTTTTTTTCTCCAGAGAGAGAGAGAACGAGAGAGAGTGTCAAATACCGCTAGAAGAAAAAACACATCCTATAAGACACATCAGCCGATATTTCAGCTTCCTTGTGTCAGTAGCCTACAGATAGACTGAACCTTTAATGAGAAGCACAAATATCAGCAGAATATGAGCAGACAGAAAACCTCCAGACATGCCCCAATGACTGTAGCAGTCGGTGAATTGCTGACTCCCACCATTAAGGAATTATGCGTTTCTGCTGTGGCTCTGGTGCTAAACTTACACATATGAATACATATGAATATATGCGTTTTTCTCTATACATTTCAACCTTTGAGGATGATTCATTTTCCTTAACCTTAACTTAACTTTTTTCCCTTTTGCCACTTGATACAATGAAAGGGGAAATCCTCATACCTAATACATGCGAATAACCACAGTCTCTCTGTGCCAGCACAATAAAACACAGGAGAGACTGAGGCAGTGAAGGAACCAGTGACAGTCAGCATAAATCCTGACTCAGTGTAAAATTGAAAATGTTGTGTCAGCTAGCCCCACTGCTCTGGAATCAGTAATCTCTCTCTCTCTCTCTCTCTCTCTCTCTCTCTATTGTGATATCTCTAGGCTGTTAATGACGTTCACCCTCCGGCCTTCTCGTCTCCAGCAAAAGCAATAAATGTGGGAAATTGTTGAAATTAAAAAAAAAAAAAAGCGCAATAACAAAACTGAAGGTCAGGTGTTGCTGAGATGGGAGATTACATTAATAATATTCTGCTGCAATAAAGCCACTGAAAGAACAACCTTTGCATGCGTTAGGATTGAGGCTGTTCTTTTCTTTAACGTGTTATTTCACTTTGTTAGGATGTGGTCAAGCGGTGAAAAAGTCGGAGTCACAGAAGCAGCTCTGTTGTTATTTCTGATCTTTTCTGAGCTTCTTACGAAAATCAACTGACTCACACAGAAAAGGGGAAAAACAAAGCGAGCTTCTCAAACAAAATAAGGCAATTCAACTTTCCAAATTAAAGCAACATAACGCTGGGCCCCTCTATACTAGACACATGTACCATGTGTGAATGATTATGTTCTTTCTTCGTGACTTTATAAACTCAGAAGCTCTCAGTAAATTTACAAGCTTAATCTCAGAGTTTTTTTTCCTGGAATATTACGCCCCCCCCAGCCTGTAAAATGTTTTTTTTTTCCCCTTACAGAAAACGTCCCTTAAACCTTGTAACAATATTTACCATTATTTTGTTAAAGGTCTTGAGCCGAACGTCCCTTCTTCAGAGTTCATTCTCTCACCTCACGTCTGAAACATGGTTAAACACATTCAGTCTGGTGGAGCTGAACAGAACACTCAACCAACGTGACGCCAGCTAAAGTCATGCCCATTTACACCTTTCTATTCTCGTTTCTAACTTTTTTCGTGACATTCTTTATGGGCGGCACTGTAGCTGTAGTCCAAAAATATGCAGAGGTTAATTGGGGACTCTAATTTGCTCGTAGGTATAAGTGTGTGAGTGAATGGTGTGTGTCTTACAGTAAGCAGCGACCTATCTGGGCTGCATCCCTGCCTCATGCCCGAAGTATTGTTATATGCTGGGATTGGCTCCAGCAGACCTTCGTAACCCTAATGAGGACTGAGGTATAGAAGATGGATGGATGAACATTCTTTAACAAAAACATTACGTAAAGAGAAATAAAAAACCCAAAGACCCAGCCCAAAGAGTACATACTGAGGGGGATAAACAGAGAGTATAAATATTAATGCAGAAATGCAATTTAACTCCAAATATTAATCTAGATTTAGGAGAAAAGGGCACAAAAATGAAAGCAAAATTTGTCCATGTTAGTAGGTAAAACAAGCGTGTTTAACCAGATTCTGAAGCACAGCGGGGTAGGCCCTTTCCACTCTCCCAGAATATGTATTTTTTGCCGGTACTGTGGCCATCAATAATGCAGTTTGAATGTTAAAGTTAAAGCGTCTTCTGAGCATCAAAAAGGCAGCCAAGTTCATGTCAGGGGAAAGAGTCTTAGTAAAAATCCCAGGAACAAAAAGAAAAGATTCCTGACCAAAATGAATTGATTAGCAGACGGTCCCAGAATAGATGCAAAAATGTACCATCATTGGATTTACATTTGTCACAGATTGGAGACCCTTACGAAAATTAACCATGGTTTTACCATGGGAAATACCGTGGTTTTACCATGGTTTTTTGGGTCATGGTTTACCATGTTTTTTTTGTGGTAACCATGGTTATACTATGGTTTTTATGTAGTAACCATGGTTCTACCATGGTTTTTGGAAGTACCATGAACCAACCATAGTAATACTATGGTATCCAAAAACCATGGTAGAACCATGGTTACTACATAAAAACCATAGTATAACCATGGTTACCACAAAAAAACCATGGTTAACCATGGTTACCCAAAAAACCATGGTAAAACCACGGTATTTCCCATGGTAAAGCCATGGTTAATTTTCGTAAGGGGACACAGAGGGGTAGAAGTTATGCAACATGACCTTGGAGTAGTGAAAGGGATGGATGACTTCCTAGTACTTACTGCTCAAGTCTTTGCGTTGAATTGCGTTGAATTGAAATGTTGACAACTTTTAAGTAACTAGAATTGCATACGCTGGAATATTGCTGTGTGATGATGACTATTGAACTGCTGGTTGTTGAAATGCTTATGTGAAACTGCCTATGTAAATCAAGAAACAATGGAGTAGGAATATGTTGAAATAAAAAAAGGTTCTAGAATGTGGATTTAATATTGAATATATTTAAAGTATGAATAATCTTCATTTTGGTCTATGAATGTATGCCTGATCTGAATGAAATGGAAGATGAGAAGTAAAGCAATATGATCAAACATTGATGTCACCGTCCTTTTAAAATTACTGTATATTGACTAACAGGATTTTCTCCCATATGCATCTTGTTTTATACGCCCACAAAACAGTCCCCCTCTGTGGAACCCTCTATGTTCCCAAAGTTTTATATGCTACATACTCACTCGGGGATAGGGGTATATGAAAAATTTATATCATAAAAAAAGACCAAAAAAGGTATACGGCATAAAACTGTATTCCGCCCAGCCCCAATGAAATGGTCTGAATGTGTCTCTCCTTCACTTCCATTATAGCTGCAAGCAAGCAGAATTTTTTAATGTTTACAGGTTGCATGTTGGAATATGGAAGATCCAAAAAAATGGTATAAAGAAGATGTTACACAAGGTTTTGGCTTCAATGTCACATCACGCAACTTCCAAAAAACAGAATCTACATGTCTGAAAGGTGCATGTCCAAGGTGGTAACATTAGAGAAGTCTTCCTTATGCTCCATGTTTAATACTAAATGTGTCATGCAGTGTGTGACTCACACTCATCTGATCTTGGTCTTTACTTAGCCTCGTCCTAACTACCTTGGTCTTAGTCTCAACATCTCAAAGTCTTGGTTGTGTCGTGCACCGCATACACTTTGGTCTTGGACATGACTTGGTCTTGGTCTAGACGCTACACTACACATCTCAGCTCACTAGTTGAGAACACCTGCACGCAGATATTTGGTTCAACACAGGTACTTTACTGAGAATAATCCAGCAGCCACCAGGACCAATCACATTTAATTGTACTATTAAAACCATATATATGGAGGTGTATGTATTAGTTCAGCTACCCTTCGCCTAGGGTACTACTTTTTGACTAAAACTGTTGTAATGGTTTGTTTCTGGATATGTCACTGGTATTTTCACATGTCAGTCACGAAGTTTGTGAGTGAACAATTAACAACTGACATAAATGACTCAAGTTCATTAAAACCGATAAATGATGGGATCATACCATCTTTGGTGTAGAGAGAAATCTCCAGCTTCCTCTCCTCAGCTCCCAGCAGTGCTTTAGCCATCTGGGCCATAGCAGGTCTCTTGGTGTGGGGTCCGTACAGGAAGCTGCAGGTGCAGGGCTTCTGCATGACCTCTGCCCGGCTGTAACCGCACATGCCACAGAAGGCGTCATTACAGAAGATGATGGCACAGTTCTCCACTTGGGCGTTGGCAATGATGAACTTTCGATCTGCGAAGGGAAAAGGAAAAGAGGAAGGCTGTAGAGAGAGGAAAAATTGACAACCTTTGCAATGAATATCACATTTTCCAGGAATGATGAGAATCCATAGAGGATTTTAGAGACTGAAATGTTTGGATGTTGAAAAATGACAATCACCTGAAGGTTACTGCTATAGGTCACTACTGTTTGATACGGCCTAGCCCCACACCCACAAGGGACTTTGTGCCCTGGGAAACTATGGAAAAGGAGGGCCCTCCAGCTCCTTTTCCAGGAGTTTGGTTCCACTCCACCTTCAACACCAGCTCCGGCTCCTTTCACACCAGAGTGGGAAAGCTGCACATCCCTAGAGCCAGATGCCGCATCCAGGAACCCCTATTTTTCCACCACCCAATTTATAATCCATGATTCCACCCTGCGGCTGCTCTTTGAACTATGATATTGGAACAGATTTGCTGGTATATGGAAGCTTTTACAAATGTAAGTTGGACAAATGCAACATTCAGTAATATTTGAAAAAATACCTTAACACTGTTTCAAAATGCCTGCCATATTAGCACCTAGCTGATTATAAATCCATAATATAATACAATATAAAGTATTACATAATGTTGTGAACATTATAGGTTTCTGATCATGGGCATTATTAGCATTTTACTGACGCATTAAAATGTATAGTTATTATAGTAAATCGTATAAATTATAGTATACAAATATAAAAAATATACATATATATCATAGTAAAATGTGTTTTCACGCTTGTAACCAGATGTGATGTGAGTGTAAATTGTCTGATGTTCATATTTTATATCTAACTGTGTATGACAAGTCACAACAGAGAGGGAAGTGTAAGGAGCGAGAGACGAGGGTAGAGGAGAAAAAATAAAAGGAAGCACAGGCTGGGATCCTAAATGGGCTGATAATATATCATCAGACAAACCAGACAAACAGTTTTAAAATGATTGAAGGGTCTGGGAAATTGAAGGAAACAATCTCATTATTGTTTCCATCTCCAGGTGGAGAAACAGGCTGCAGGGGCATCACCTCGCAGCGCAGGCTGCTGACCGCCAGCGGCCGCCTCTCGGCCTTTTCCTGTACAACACTTTAGAGAGCCTTAGAGCTCTTCTATAATGATAATAGAAAAAAGAAAGCAGAAAAATAAATAGTTCTGAGTCTGGTTGCAAACTTTCCCACTGATTTTACAGCCCCATAAAATAACGAATATTTATTTTTCTATTTATCTATTTATTAATTTTAATTGTCATTTATTTAATATTTATTTTTTTAATTTATTCTTATCAGGCAATTTTTGGCCATTCATTAAATAGGTTTTTAAAACAATCAATAGCCTAGTGTCATTTGTTTCGGCTGCCATGGCGTCTTGAAAAAAATCCTTGATGAAACATATGAAACCATTATAGTATATTTATATATAATATATTATGTAACATAATAACAACAGAAATATTTGTATTTCTTAGAAAATAGTACATTTTTTTTAGATTAAAATAACTTCACCAAACTGTTACCAAGTGGTAGAATTCTCACTCCTTAACCAAAGATTACCATAAATCCACCGTCTGGTAAGGGAAGTTACAAAAAAATGATTTATTTGATGCTTGAAAATGCTTCTTTTTTTGTCACATCAAGTTACATAGTTCTGTTAAGTTCAAACTTAGATGATAAAATATGTTGACTAAGTGCACCTTGGAAAATTCTGCCAAAATGAGTCCACATGCCAGGACTGATTTTTCAGTTTGCAACGTGGGTGAGAAGGATTACAGTCAAAAAGTAGTGAGACCTCAAGTGGATTTTTTTTATTTTAGCATACCTCAAACGGATGTTAGAGGTGGCTCAATGATGCTGAATTAAATTTATTAATATTAATTCTGAAATATGATACATTAGTTTTACTCTTTATCTACCCAAGATATGATAAACTAAAATAATAAAATGCTCTCACATGTGATTGCTAGAATAATATAGCATAATAATATAAGACAGTCTGCATGATGAGTACTTTTACTCTTGATACTTCAAGTACATGTATTACTTTTACTGAAGTGACATTTTCAGTTCAGGAATTTTGTCTTGTTATTGACTATTTTCCCTTTTACAAAAGGAAAGGACTTTGTCCACCACTGGCTTCATGGCTGTCATATTAATTGAATTACATTTTTCTATAAGAAATACATGTAAATCACTGTCAAATGGAACACAACAGGAGGGTTCATACGGTGCATGGAGCTGTGGCTCAGAACTGTCCGCAGAGATAAACAGCTGAAAACAGCTGAAAAGTCTAGGAACATCCTCTAATAAAAAACAAAGACTAAAACAGACATATTCCATGTATTGAAGATGTCTGACTGAACAGACCCAACAATTCTATGCCATGTTGTGCACACATAATGATTTGGTTACAATGCAATCCAGGTAATATTAGGTAGAAAAAAAACATTTGACAGATGAAATGTATGTATGTGTCAGATCTATAATACTTTACCAGCCGATAAAAAACATAAAAACTACGCTTTCACCACAATGTGAAACAGGTGAGATGCAGATGACAGGCAGTGTTTGAGTTTCTGGTACTCACTCTGTCCCTCGAACTTGCGGATGATGGTGTCCAGGAAAGTGTTCTGAGGGGCGACGTGGCCCCGTCTGATGGGCATGGTTCGGGTTCTGACCCCCGGACCCGAGCCTGCAGCGGACGCTCCCTGCGTCAGTCACGCTGCTCCCCTACACACACACACACACACACACTCTCTATAGTTTGATATGTTTGTCCTGGTTCCTCTCCCCTCTCTCCCTCTCTCTACATCACCTCCTCGCCTGCTCTCTGCACCTCGCAGCAAGGGCCCACCCATAATCTGAACCCTCGTCTCCGATTGGTCCGGCAGGTCGGTTATTACACAAGCAACTGGGTTTACTACTACGAGGGTTTGTGTTGTACAACACATGGCAGTGCTGTTGCTTCTGGCATGATGGGAGTTTCATTTGCTAGATTTGCTTTTATTACATACTACATATTATTACATACATACTGTACTTGCTAAAAATATGCCATAGAGAGAAATTTGAAATAAAAGCAAATCCGCCCACAAGGTCACTTCACTCTCTAATAAGAGAGTGGCTCCTTCACTTATACAGGAGGACGACTGAAGTGCAGTTTGGATATAATATGCAAATAGCCACTTTCCTAGCTTATTTATACTAAATAAGGTCCATATGTTCTATAAAATCTACCCCATAAATGGAACATGAAACAAACGTATAAATGCACACAGGATTTAAAAACGTTGCTGTTTCACAGCTCAACAGATCGGATACCTTGATTTCAATACCAGTTCCTAACTGATACCTTTTTAAATACCAATTTAAAAAAACGAATCCAGTAATAAACAATGTGTATAACTAACTATAACTAAAGTTGTCTCTTTCAGCTATTGAGAGTTATGTTTCAGCATGTTGGAATTTTTACACACAAAGCAGTTAAACATAAACATAAAATAGTCTTTTTACATCAATACTGGACACTGCATAATGCCAGAAGGTATACATTAAGGTACAGTGCTCATTTTGAAATAGTCCAGTATAATCACATTCCAGTATTTATGTTTCTATCACTCAAGCAGAAGGTTGGAAGCTGCAAGCTTTTATTTAGATTTTTTTGTGTGAACATAAAGGCCATAATCAAGCCTAACAGCACCTTTTCAAAATGAATATTATTTAGTAGTACTAACCTTATGTGATAAGTTTTACTTACCCTGCTGCAGTCAGAAGGTTGTGTTGATTTTCGCGGCAGAACAGGAGCTTATCTCCTCAGCAAGGTGGGAAAATACAGGTAATTTTTATTCTAATGGTTCCAGTTTAAATCAGCATTCCTTCACTTTAATACCACAGCTACTGCTGTTTATTGTCAATGTGATGGTGACCTGGTCTTTTAGCACTGAAACGCAACCACTACTCAGTAGAACCAAAGCAGCTTTGTCTGCGCCATAAAAGAACAGAAAAAAAAGAAGTTGTGTACCCAGCCTTATCGATGGGGCTTTCTTGACACTGTGATGTGGGTCGGTAGCTCCCTCCACACGTAGCGGCTCCCAGCACGGCCCCCTGCACCCGTCATAACACTGGCTGTTCTCAGTGTTTCCCAGTGGAAGTCGTGACTTTCATTTCTTTAGTGAAAATTGTCAGCTAAGAAGAGCAATGTGGGCAAGAGACTGCAAAACAGAAGGAGGGCAAGAGAAACAGAACTAAAATGGCACCTTTTTAAAGATACAACAGATCTGCGTTTGATTAGGATTATGTTTATGTTTTATGTTTTAATCCCAGAGGATTTTGGTCAGAATGTGATGATGATTTAGCTCTCAGGTGTCACAATGTAGTGCAAACTGCTGGTTTACAGGTAATCAAAAACAGTTACAGATTTCTATTATATAGTTCAATAATTGTTTT
Organism: Eupleurogrammus muticus; assembly: GCA_036785175.1. NCBI lineage: Eukaryota > Metazoa > Chordata > Actinopteri > Scombriformes > Trichiuridae > Eupleurogrammus > Eupleurogrammus muticus. The sequence continues at coordinate 11,973,672 of JAYKQN010000014.1, read as the reverse complement.
TAATTTACCCCCTGGAATGGACATGTTCTACAAAAATCTTGAATTCTGATTGAAACCAGCTTATAGTAATACTAAATAGAAATGAAATTATTAATTGAAATAAGCTGAAATTAGATGATGCATGGTGGTGATATTTTACCAAGGGCCAATCAGGTATTCTCCCCCAAAACTTAAAGATGATGGCAACTTTACATTGCAGCAGCTTCTCTTGAATCATTTGATGTAGACCACTTGACAATAACCAAAAGAATGAGTTCAGAATTCATAAAGATGTAAAACTTTGTCCAGTTTCTCTGTCTTTGTAGGCTTCACAGGGTAACACCTATCAGAGGTAATCCTCATCTAATGACTGAAAAAGGAATATTAACAGACATGTTTCATTCTAAGGTGGTTGGAACTTTAGTTTTTTTTGTTTCACAAGGGTTTTGATCTGTTGTAAAAATGTCACGTGCAAAAGTATTTAAAGGAACTATATGCTTCTCACAAATTTTTCGTATTCTCTATTCACTACTATACACTCCTGACTTACTTAAAGTCTAATGCAATGTTTCCACTACAGCAGCAGTTATTAGAATAAGCAGGAGACGCAGTTCCGGCTGAAGCAGAGGCAGCTCTCTCGATGGATTGATGTGTCCCAGGCAGCTCAGCGCCTCAAATACGCCCACACAATGACACCTATTGGATGTCTGCATGTATGACAGTAAGCCTGCTGAGTACACAACTAATTAAATAACAATAATGAGAATAGCTTTTATAATGTTAAATTAAAAATTCTCCAGGTGAATACCCCCCCCCCCATTTGTTTCAATTATTCTCGTGATTTGCTGCCAGGATACTTTTCCAGCTCCCCTCATAGTCATTTTAATTTTCTCTGTTTCATGCTTGGCATGATCTGTATAATTGATCACATTAACACAAAAAAAAACAGCAGTCATTGCTGTGCTAGTTCTTGCCGTTTCACTGACCTCTGACCTCAAAGATTGGTTTCACTTCATCAGTTTCATCTCTGCCACCTCCCTTTTGGTAGAGGTTTGTTGAAGGAGATTTACCTGCTGCTGATAGGCTTAACCAACATTGTGTGAGTTTGTTTTGTTATGACGAGCTAATTACATCAGTTTGGATAATTAGTTACAAACACATTTACACAGGCTCTCTCGGAACAGTGTCAATTCTGGGTCTTTTTTTCTGTCCAACTTGAGAAGGTGGATTCATGCTTTGGCTCTATCTGACAATTGGCTTCCAATTTCCAACCTCCTGGAATTATTTGAGTACAATATAAGTACAATAGTTGTACTTATAAACTTCCTGGTTCTATCTAATTCTCATTCTACTACACTGGTGTCAAAATGAGGCCTGGGGACCTGAACAACCCCTCCAAGGGGTCCGATCTGGTCAGAATGTTAAATTTGCAATTTTTTATAAGGCAATTTGAAGTGCCTAAATGTGGTGTGCCTGTGTAGAACTACTGCGATCTACTTTTGTCTAGATAAAATGTTTAAATTACACTTATTTAATAATTTATAATTAATTGTGAAACTATTAGGTTTTACAGACTACTTGTTATTAGGGGTTATTTATACATCAGGTTATAATGCAACTGATCCAGCTCAATGTCCAATTCAGCCTAATTGTGATGCATGAACTAAATTAGTTTGACACCTTGGAACAATAATCCATGTAATCCGTGTAGACATTTTACATTTACCATGTGTTTATGTAACTATTTCTACTGCAAATGTGCCAACACTGTACCTGCACTGTTGTATATTTTTAATTGATCAACACTTAAATACTTTTATTGTGAAAGGTTGAACAGGAAGTGTTATTATTGCAGCTGGTGTGTTCTCTGTGAGCCTGACTGTGTTCCTGATTTACTCTGTGACGGGACCTAAGGGACAGAACGGAGAGCACCACCGGGCCGGAGCCCGTCAGTCCGTCTGAGGGGGACAGAGCTGCTGGACCGGCTGGAGGATGACAGGCAGAGACCTGCAGTAATGATGCGCTTTATTCTGGATTGTCTGAGGGCACAGAGACCGAGGAGCCCGCAGGATGATGGGTAACATTACACACACACACACACACACAATCACACACACACACACACACACACACACACACACACACACACACACACACACACACACACAGTGAACTGTTGAAAAATGTATGTTTCTCCAGCTACAAATGTACATATTTCTGTTTACACAGTTTGTGGGTAAATGGTGACAAGTTCCAGTTACTACATCAGCATCTGTGGAACATCTGTAATACTGTCCTGACAATTTAGGTAGTCCTCCTCTGACTTATCTTAGTTTAAGTCATTCTAGACTCTGATTGGTTAGTGCAGTGTCACGTGGCGGAGCGTCAGGAAGTGTTGTATGAATGAAGTAATGAATAAATAAACCGGCTGATGGTTCCTTATTATCAGGGGGGATCCGTACACCACATATTGAACACTCATGTCATTTCATGGCAGAGTGGTGATGGTTTGGTTTTATCTCCCTGACTTTGGTTATCCTCAACCTTTGTACTAGCTGGATATTTTTCCGTTGAAGAACAGCGGATGGACTGATTGCTAAACCTGTGGTGAGATCATTGATTGTATATTTTTTTTCACCAAATTTATACCCTTTTGAACTGTACATTTAACTCAGTGGCCTGCAGCATCAGCATCTTCAGCACCACCTGCAGCGGCAGCATCTTCTATCTGCTTTTTAGGGGTATGGGACATAATATTTCACAAGCCGCTCTCAATGCTTTACAGTAGCAGTGCACGCTATGATTTGTTCTGACGCAGATGCATCTACAGTGATGGTCTCCTTCCTGCCAAGTCTGTCTCAGTCTTTCTGATGCTGCATTTTGCTGCTGGGTGAGCCTGCCTGCTTCAACCCAGAGAGACTATGAGTGAGTAAAGGATGACCTCAGAGATCTTTTTGCGCAAATATAATCCCCACCATTCTTCCAAACACACGTGAACGCTTGCCCTCGTACATCAGATATGAATTTCGTTGCGTGCAGTGCAGACATCAGTGTTGTTGTGTGGTGCTGGAAGCTTTTCCCAACTGAGGTCACAGTGAACTAGAGACTAAAAAAGTTTGATGCTTCTTTGTCTCCGGCTTGGACTCTAACCCTATATAATCCACTGAATGTGAATCAGCCACGATCTGGCATTTCCTACAGGGACCATTACCTGGCTTACTGGTGACGTCATCATTTTTCCTTGATTGCTTTCTTTGGATGAATGTGTGGTTACATATAAAACTGTTGGATTTTCAACTCTCCGTCGTCCATTGTGTATTCCAGTATCTTCTGCATCTGACCTCTTGATTTCTGGCCCGGAGCCACTGGCCATGACATAGGAAGTCCAAGTAAAGCGATTGAGAATCTTCTCACTGTGTTTTAACTAGAAAATCTGGTTCAATTGAGACTTGGAATGCAGGAACGACATCAGGAGACAACATTGAGCTGCACTGTGGACAAAACCTTGGTTTTACGCTGTCTCATCCAGTTACTCAACATGTCAACCTCAGGTCGACAAATCAGATCACTGAAGAAAACTTTAGTCCCTGGGCTGCACCAATGGTTTTGGTGCAAAGGAATGGAAAATGGTGTTGCCTTGGACTTTCGGAAACTCAAACTAAAAGATTCACATCCTGACTGATAAAGGTACATGCATTAAATAAAATGATGTGCTAGAAGTGGTGCTAAGAGTTAATGGAGTAGAAACTCCACTCCGCATAATAGATAGCCAGTCATACCCTAGTGTAGCCACGGTCTATAATCACAGGCTTAGCGTAGCTCATAGCCCCCAGCAGTTATGGCTATAGAGCGAGTTATTAGCCTATAGAGACGGCGATAAAACAGAAATTATGACAGGCAGTGGACTATATCACATTGAAGTAATGCCTATAGTACTTCCTGGCCTCATCTGGAAAACCTGCCTATTCTATGTAGATGATGTCCTCATTTATAGCCACTCCTTTATTGAATATACCCAGCACCTGGAAGAAATTCTCTCAGGATCTGACTCAACTGGCCTCAAGCTGAATCCATCAAAATGTGGTCTGGCAAGGGATCATGTTAGATTTTTGGGCCATGTAGTATTCAAGAATGGCTTTTAGCCAGACCTGAAAAATGTGCAGTGTTCAAGATTGTCCTACTGAATGCAAAGCAAGACAGGTAGGAGCATTCCTGGGACTTTGTTCATAAGACTACAAGTTCATCAGACTACATGCATTCACTAAGAAAAACACATCCTTCCGAAGGATTTCTCAATTTTGGGATGCATTCACTTACCTGAAAAATGCCCTCTCAAGCCCTCCAGTAGTTGCATTGCCTGATTCCACGTTGCCATTGTCCTCTGCACAGATGCTTCAGGCTGCTGTGCTAGCTTACAGATGGACATCAGGAGAAGTTCTATATAGATATTTCTAGGCTTCAGTTTAAGTTTTACACTAGTTCTTCTACAGTCATTTGTAGCCAGAAAACTTCCCATGAGTCTCAAAAAAATACCCATTCATACTCTCTCTCACGTCAGTCCATACTCTGACAAGAGTTTCTGAAGTCCTTTAAATTCACCTTGCCATGTTACTTCTGTTCATCACCATTACTGAGTCCACAGACTAGAGATCAGATGCCAGATTTACAGTGTGCTGTACAATGTTCCCCCCCCCCACAGTTATGTTTCAAGTAAATAAGAAAAACCTAGAGAGTTCATTAGCTGGAAATTTTTGAGCATACGTTTTACTTTTCACAATTATTTTCATTCACATATATTCATGTACAGGTGCATACACACAGTATTTTAAAATTCTAACTTTTGCTGATTTATCTTACTAATTGTTTAGTTTATACAGCAGAAATGTTTGGGAAATATCTCACATTTAATATTGCGATATTGTCCAGACCATAAATCATGACGCAAATGACACGACTAACAATATAAATGTAATGTTTCTCCAAAGGAAAAAGAATGAATTAAAAACATTTTTTAAAAATGAAGACATAATGTTATTTCAATATTTTTTATATATTATAATGAAATCAGGAGAAGTTAAGAAATTAAACACTTCATATCAAACACAAGGAATTTGGTGGAGTGATGAAATATTTACTTGGATAGGGTATGTTTTGAAGCATTGCTTTTCCAAAAAAGCACAAGCTTTTCGCGTCAATGACCAAAGATTAAACACATATTTTGGCACATTCACAAACTTTCACCTTCAGTCATTGGGACTGATGTAAATCTTTATATCCTCAATCCTTATTTTGAACCATGTTGATGAGTGGGAAAAAACCCTATTTTTGTTACTAACTGTGCTTCATTGCCCAGTGTTCTGCTGCACTTTCTATTTCTGGAAACACAGTGTGACATTATAATGGATTGTAATGCTGTTTGGATAGAAGAAGGCAATACAACAACCTCACTGCCATCATATTTCTTCTTTCTCATTTCATTCACAAGAGCAGAACATCAATCTTTAGAGCAAGAAGCATCAGTCAGTCTGTGGCTCGCACATCTCTCTGATCAACCTCAACTTTCAGATATATGGCATACGGCACAATTCTGTGTATACTTTTCTGTGAAAAAACATTTTGAGCCCCATATGCTTATATATGACACTGTTATCCTTCAGCAATGCTGTTGTTCCAGTCTTACAGCTCCGAATCACAACAACGATTACATCCAACCATTTTTGTTACCGACCTCTCTTGCTTTCCTGCAGCGATCATGTGGCCAACGTAGTGAAAGTAAAGTGCTGTTGTTGTTGTTTTTTTTCTTCTTTAAGAGGAGAACCACTCTACACACTAGCTGCAGCGTAATAAATTTAAACTACGAGTATAAATTACGCAAGACGGGTTCACAGACCCTCAGGAAATACTGACACTATCATTTTATGGATGAGTTATTAAACAAGCTGTTAAAACAATGTGAAAACAGGAAAAGATTTATTATCATTTCACCATTTACTACACATACTGTAGTCAGCAGAGCGCTGTTTGGGGCATGCAAAGAATCAAGTACTTCTATCTACTTTTCTATAGGAATACATACTTTTTTAAAGGCACTGCACTATTTTTTAAATTAAGGAAAAGTTAAAAAGCATGGTGAATGGATAGAGAAGAGGGGCATTTGTCATTATAGCAACAGCATTTTTTTGTTTTACTTTGGTCCCCTATTTACTGGGAATACTGAGGTTGGAGGTTTCAGGTTGCCAGGGCAACAGAGTGGTAAATTCCTAATTTTTTTTCTATTTCTTCATCTCTTTTAATGTTTCTTCATGGTCTTTGTTTCCTGCATAGTTAAAGGGGAAATAAGTGAATTTTATATGAATTAATTGTTTGTCAAATGAAGGTCATACATCTTACCAAAATTTAAGGATGTCAGAAAAAGAGAACACATTTCCAATTCAACATTTTTAAATTTCTACTCAAATTCTATCTCACACCTATAAAACTGCACAACATTTTAATAGATTTCTCTCAAATGTCCTAGATGTAAAAAGGCGGATTGAAATCAATTTTTTTTTTTTGCTTGTGGAGATGCTGCTGTGCTCTCTAGGATTTTTATGAATGGCATGAATATGTGTGTGTTTGTGTGTGTGTGTCTGGAGTGATGGATACTGCAGTGGTCAGGGATGGAGGGGGAGGAGGATCAGAAGGGAGGAGAGAGATTTTCTCTGAGGAGAGGATGGGAAAATAGGAAGGAAGATGAAAGACATGAAGGGAGGAAAGGAGAGGAAATAAATTATCTACAGCTCTCTTGTCTGTCTGACTCATCCCCCGCTCTGTGCTGCATTCTGCTCTGTGCATCGATCATCACACACACGCACACATACACGCACTTACACACACTCACACGCACACACACACACACACGCACACACAGAGGCAGCTCCGCCTCCTCTGCAGTGTAGAGACAGCAGGCGAGGGCAGCCATGGTGGAGCCAGCAGTGCAGCAGGAGAAGATAGAGGGATCGTGGGAAGGAGGGCAGGATGGAGGGAAGGCAGACTGGAAGAATGAGTGCTCCCTCTCCTCCCTGCTCAAACACTCATGTCTCCTCTGCTGGTCGTCTCCCAGGGACACGGACGTTGTGGAAACGGATGAGAGAGTCCTCGCCAAAACAGCCGAGATCAGAGTAAGAAGACCGCAGCATCTAGCGCTGGTGTGTGTGCGTGTGTGTGTTTGTGTGTGCATGTTTTATTCATCTTTGTGTGTGTGTGTGTCTCTGTGTGTGTGTGTGGGTGTGTGGGTGCATGTGTGTTTGTGTTGCATCCCATACTGTTGATGTTGCATCTGTTAATATTCTGTCAATATAATTTAGATCATGTGATCAGGACATGAGTCATATGTGTGGCTGTGTGTATGTGTAGGGACTCCTCCAGCACTTCATTTCCCATGATGCTCTCTGCGATGCTCTCCTGTGATGTCATGATGCTGGAGGATACTACACATGTGCATTCCATGTAATAACATGCACATTTGGCATTTAGCAGGATCTAGTGGAAGAACCCTGGAAGAAATAGAATATAATATTTATAAGTATGTTTGAATTAAAAATTGTTGTATTTTTATTACCTTAGATTGAACTGTTTTTATCTACATAGGTGGCAGGTCTTCCTCTATAAAATCGCCATGTTGCAGTGCCATGTTTCTATAGAAGCCTAGAAAGGATAAAACAAACAATGACTCCAGAGACAGATGAAAAACTAGATGCTACCATAAACTACACACTTCATTTTCATATTGTATAAAACAAAAATGATGCAAAAGCGTTCTCTTCTCAATGTCAGTTTTCGCTAACCTCCTTGATAGCACGTGATGGTGTTAAATTCGGAAAAAAGTAGAAAATAATAAAATAAGACGTAGGAACAAATTGATTGACGAAGTCATGAACAAATTGGAAATATCTGCCTGTAAGTTGAAGGACCAGCTTCCATTTGTTTGGCGGCTTTCGTTTGTTTTTTTGATTACTAAGCGTGGAAACCAATAGATGCAATAGATTGGAACCTCATGGGTTAGGTGGCAAATATCTGCTGTAGATGATTATCATATTATATAACTGTTCACCACCAGGAGGACGTGATGTTGTGGTATTTCACCTCATGTGTGTTTGGTTTTCAAGTTTTGTCACCTAAAGTTGATTTTGAAACCTAAATCCTAAACATGCGGACATGTGTGTCTGTGTGGGTCTGTGTGTGTGTGTGTGTGTGTAGGAGCTGGAGAACTCTGTGGCGGTAGAAAATGTGGAGCTGCAGGAGCAGCAGTCGGACCGCAGGGAGCTTGAGGAGACTCTGGTTAAACTCGAGGCACACAAAGAGAAGCTGCTGCAACAGATCAAGACCACCAGGCAGAACTGCTATGAAGAGAGTCAACGGGTAAAATGAACGAAAGTCTGAATGAACATGTATGTTACGGCTTAGGATGCTTGCATTGATGTCTGCAACAAGCACTGCTGGGCAGTTTAGCTTAAATGTAGGACCCCTTGTGTAGGGTCCTGTGTGTGTGTGTGTAGGGTGGTATGTGTATGGTCCTTTGTGGTGGTCCTTAATCTTAGGACCCCCTGTATGTAGTATGGAGCATCCTGTTTGTAGTACCAATGTGTACAGGACCTACATAACAATAACTTTGCAGAAACTTCTGTAAGATTTTATCCATAAAGACAATTTAAACCTGTTACGGAACATTCCTGCATGATCTTTCTGCTCTTCTATATGATATATTAATCACTTCCAGCATCCATGTTGTTGATTTATGCTTCCTCTCAATGACCAAATAACTACACTGACTCTTCTTCATTGTGCTTGCCAGATCCTGTCTCTGCAGGCGGAGGAGGTGCAGAAGGAGAGCCAGGTGGAGGAGTATGAGAGGGAGCTTGCCAGAGCCAGGTGGAGGCTGAGGAAGCTCCGAGAGGAAGTGAAACAGGCAAAGAGGAAGGTGGATGAGGCTGGAGAGAGGGACACTCCCCTGCAGGACTCCATCAGACAGTCCTATGAAGAGATACTGCAGGTACGTGTCTGTTGTGTTGGTGTGGAGCTCTTATTCTGTAAGAAAATGGTCGGTTTACACCGTTTATAATCTGTTGGTTATTTGCCAACTTCATAGAGAAGTCATTCTCTGTCTCCTCGCTCTTGTCTTTCCTGCAGGAGGAGCATACTCTATATTCTCTGTCAGGAGGTGCAGTCACTCCAGAGAGCCAGCTGGAGGAGTCCACCTCTCCTGCAGACACCAATGAAGATGAGCCAATTCCGATGAGGCCGTGGGGAAGGAGCCAGTCACTGCCTGCCTATGCTGACCTCATCATGGTAAATCTATGCCGATGTTGAGTGCTGTTTTTGAACTTCTGTATGTTTGAGCTCGTAGAATACATCATTTCAAACAGAAAGATTGTTGTGGAGTCAAAGTTATGCACCTTATGCCGCCAAAACTGAACCAATAGCAGAGGTTCTGCATGCTCAGCAAATCCTGGGAAGTTGTAGCTCAGTTTAGTTGCAGTGGAAAAAGGTTTAGGTGTGACAAGCAGGTGGATTATTTGCAGAGAAATTGCAGAAAGGTGTAGTTGTTGTGAAGTTGTGAAGTAGAACCATCACAAATATAGTATAGGTGAGAATACCATTATTCAGTTCTATGTTCTTACACTACCATTCAAAAGTTTCAGGTTCACCCAGGCAATTTTGTGTTTTCCATGAAGGGTCTCACTTTTATTGTTCAAATGAGTTGCAAAATGAATAGAAAATATAATCAAGACATTAAAGAGGTTAGATATAATGATTCTCATTTAAAATAATAATTTTCACTTTCAAACTTTGCTTTCATCAAATAATGAGTGAGTGAATAATAGAGCATATTTCTGATTGGGTAAATGTTATCTGCATTTTAAAAACAGTGCTTTTCTTTCAAAATAAGGATATTTCTGTACTCTACTACTGTCCAACTCTTCCAATGTCTGGATTCCAGGGGGCCAGCGGCTCTTCCTTCTGCAACAATCTAGCAGACACCAGAGAAGAAGTGGACGACAGCGGGAGCAGCTCAACGAAGGTAACTTCATTTAAAACGTGACATAGAAAAGGTTCAGAGAGCACTGTAGTATCACAAACACAACGTCCGTCTTGTTCCTCAGATGGACAGATCTGACCCAGAGGACTACGATATCAACAATGAAGCTGAAAAAGAGGGAGAGACAGACGAGATCGACCAGATCCCTCTTAACCAATTGGACTTCTACCAAGCCGACCCCTTCGCCCACTGTCAGAGTGACCGTATGTTTCTGACCATATTTCCCACTTGCTTTCCACCCAAATTAAGCACAAACTGATATGAATAAATCTATCCATCTTTTTATAATAGTGAACACTCATTGAAGTGGATCAGATTTACAGTGCTCAATGATAAGTGAGCAAAAAATACAGAAACACAGATTCCTTCCATTATATAGCAAGACTAGATCCTAGGAACAATCCTGTGTTTACAGGGTAGAACCCACCAAGAAGACATACATATACACCCAAGAGTGAAAAATACATATAGTGCACGTTTTTCTTAGCATGCCACACTGACTTGTTGGATTTATATGTAACCATGTTATATTTGTTCCCGTTGATTCACAGACGACTTGTTTAATGAAGATATGTTCCCTAAAACAGACTCATCTGGTGAGTAATGGTTCAATAGTACCTGAAACAAAATGTGTACTTCACACCGTTGTCCTGGATATGTCATTGATTGAAATTAACTATTATGTTTTAGCTCCTTTTTTTCAACAGACTAAGCCAACGTTTCAAATGAAATTACAGTCCTATTTGTGTGTGGGTTTTTTTCCTGATTGCAGTAATGACAGTAAACTGTTGTGTTTGACTGTTAAATGATCTTCTTTCCAGGCGGGTTTGGTTCAGACCCTTTCAAAGGTAGTGACCCCTTTGGAGCAGATGTGTTATTCCCAGAGGAGAACCTGGGTCGCGACGAGGCGGTCCTAAACGTCTGTGACGAGGCCGACACTAGTCTGTCCTGTGCTGAGAACAAAGCCTCGACGGGAACACAGTGCTTCGAGTCTGAGTTCCCCGATGAAGACAGCGACATAGAGATCAGCTACAGCCGAGAGGATCTGGATGCTATCGCCGGAAACGATTCCCAAGGATTTAAACCCATCCAGAGCTCATCCGAGGAGCTGGGTCCAGTACCCATCCGGGGCTGGAGGTCCCAGGGTCAGTATTCTGTAGAATCTGATCCTGACGGGTATGAGCTGGACCTCCGTGCTGTCTCCCCTCCCTCTGACATAGAAGAGCAAAGTCTTGGATCACTTGCTGGTGAAATTGCCACTGAGGCGGAAGCGGGGCTGGAACCAGGTAATTCATCCAGTTTTAACATTTCACACACATTTCATTTCAGTGTCTGGACTTACATTGCAACTCATGTTCCATGATTTCCTATGTAATATACTTTTAAAGGTATTAAGACTCATGAAACTGTAAATATTAAACTTAGAATTACATTCATGAAATGGTCAACGCTTTGAAAGAAAGAAGAAAAAGGCGGAGAGAGGGTCTCACCAAATTGAAAAACATACAAATAAAACTCAGTGCTTTATCTGCAGCAGTTCTCTCCAGAGGCATTACTGTAGCTTAGAGACAGCGTGGCATCAAGCCTCTCATAGCAGGTGATGGTGAGGAGCTTTCCAACTCATGCTGATACTTGCCTCAATTTGTTCCATCAATGTTGTGCTCGCATCTATTTATGGGTTGGATGGTGGTAATATAAAACATTTTCAAGGATATAGACAGCACTAAGCAGGGGGGAAATAGGAGACAGAAAGTATATGTTTGCCCTGCCTAGTCACTGGAATGAGAAATAGAGGGGCCTCAAATTTAGAGCATTATGTCTATATGTTACCTGTTTGTTCTGTAAGTGGGTAACACAGGACCATTTTACATAAAAAGGGTTGGGGCTAGGACATAAAGGGGAGCTAAATAAACCCTCGTGAACACCTGAAATGCAGTTTTTGCATCAAGTTGTAGCCATCAGTAATTGTTGTAGTTTTTGTTCATCCATGTATCTTTGTCTCATCCCGACCTCTGAACAGTGCTTTGTTGGTGGCAAAGAGTGGAGGAAGTCAGTGTCCTCTTAATCCCTTGATGTTTTCTTTCAGCTCACGCTGTAGCTGAGCTCAGCCAACAACCCGTCTTGGGACCAGATTGGACTGACGGAGAAGAGCAGACTCCGCCCCATGACATCACCTTCAGTCAGGCAGCAGAATGGGTTAGCAACGTCGAAGACGAACCACGAAACCCTGCCGCTCCCCAAAACTCGTTAGATTCCAAGGACGTCTTCATTGAGCCCGAGTCAGATCAGAACAGAGATCTGAGCTTTGAATTGAGCTATGAACCAACCAGCCAGTCTTCCTACGACCCATACGGGTTTAAACTCAGTCCAGAACATTCTAGTCATACCCTCTTAGATCCTGACGAAGCTGAACTTAGCCCAGAACCTACTGACCATGATCTGACCTTTGACCCTGAGCCCACCTCTTCTCAACCAGAACAAGAGAACTTTGATTCCTATGAGTTTGATATGACTTCTCCCCAGATAGTACGGGACTGTGATCCCTATGGCTTTAAGCTCAGCCCTGAGGAGAACCAGGAGGTACTGGACCTGTGTGACCACGAGAACCAGGAAGCAATGGACCTTTGCAGCTTTGACAACAAGCAGCAAGTAGAACCCCCTAACTATAGCAACCACAAAGAACTAGAATCTCTCACACATGAAAACCAAGAAGTGCTTGAAAATCGTAGCCACAATAACCAAGATCTGCTGGATTTGTGTAACAATGGAAACCAAGAAGTGCTGGAACCTTCTAGTCCTGACAACAGAGAAGATGTGGGGTTATTTAGCATTGAAAACCAGGAAGTTCTGGATCCCTTCAGTCATGGCAACCAGGAATTCGTGAAACCATATTGCTTCAGTGGTGATGAAGGCCTTGAAACTGGTAATCAAGAAGTGCTGGAACCTTTTAGCAATCAGGAAGTGTTGGATTTCTCCTGTCCAGAGAATCAGGAAGTACTGGATTTAGATGGAAACCAAGAACTGCTGGATTTCTGTAGCGAAGGAAATCAGGAAGTGCTTTCAGGTAGCCACGAAAATCAGGGACTCCTGGACCCTGGAAGAGATGAAAATCAAGAGTTGCTAGATTTAGGTAGCCATGACAACCAGGAGGTTTTGGACTTGTTCTGTAAGGACATTATCCCTGAAGCGAACAACAACCAGTGCATCCACAAACTAGAGCTCAATGTCAGCAATAGCAACAGCTCAGACAGCGACGTGGCATCAGATGATCTGCTGGGGCTGGACCTCGGTAACACCGGTACCTGCACCACCAACACCACAAACATTAATAATGCTGACATCAGCAACATCTCTGCCAACCAGGAATTTGTGTCTTCAAATGCTCCTACCAGTCACAACATGTTAGAAGGTGACCTGGGTTCAGTGTTTGGGGCTGGAGGATACATTGCTTGTCCTGATGTAGCTGATGACCTTGCCCCACTGGACCGGAGGCAGGTTAACCCAGTAGCAGAGCCAGTACGACCAGTGAGACCAGTACGACCACCTCGGCCTTCACTCAGGGTAAGTCAGGCACCTCATAAACACAAGCAGTGTAACTCTGAAACAGAGTTTGAGCAGGTGTAATGAGTTGTCTTGGGACAATCATCAAGTCTGACTCTCTTTAGGTTATTTTCTGAGTAGGCCTCAATCAGTTTGTGCAGGGTCTACATGGGTCTGTTTCAGCTTGGCCCAAAAAAGTCTACTTTTAAGTTCTTCTATGTTGAAAACAAGTGATAAAATATAGTAAGTCTCTTTCAGAGTTATGTGTAGGAAATGCACTGATCAAAATTTATATGCTTTTGTGGAGTTTGGTAGAATTTCAATTTCTAGTAAATTTCAAATCTTAATCCTAATAATTTTTGCATTTTGTATTTTGTCATTTGGTGGACGTTACTATATTGTGCAAAGTAATGAAAAAATCAAGCATTAAAGGACAACAACATAACAGAGCCATTGTACAAATAGCTTATTAGATAGGTGTATATATGCACTGTTTCATTTGGATTTTGAGTTAAAAAATGTTCTCATGTTATTTTATATTGTGTGTTTTAAAAGTAGAAAATAAAAAAAATAGTTATATATTTTATTTTTCAGAATGGATCTTAACAGTGGGCTGAAAACCAATATATTGCGTACCTCTAACACAAATCAAGCATCTGTACTGCTAAAACATAGTGCTTCTTGTAGTCTTCCCATTAAACCAGAGGCCTGTCATAGCATTTTAATAGATTCTATATTACTATAGATGCTATGAAATGAATTCATGTCACACAAATCACCATGATGTCTGTTTCATGTGTTTTTAGGCCAAGGAGAAGGCTCAGTCGCAGACTCAGGGCATCGATCTAAAGTGACCTCTCATCCACAAACACTCATGCGGGGTTATCATGTCAGCAGGGTTCCCATGACGACACCAACGGCAACACAAGAGACAAAGAGTAAGAGTGTGGGCGATGAAGAGGAAGCAGAAGGAGATGGAATGAAGAAGGGATGGAGGAGGGAGAGGTTTTTCTGCAGTTATTTATGGCAATAATTCTCACGCTCAAAGTTTTTTTTTTTCTCTTTACTTTTGAAGGTTAGAAAGGAAACAGGATTAGGATTAGGTACTGTCCCGGGAACCCGAACTGACTCGTTGAGTGATGTGGTGTATAGATGTTACATATAGGAAGCAACTCCATGAAAATAATGGTATAATTCCCTGAGAGGGGTCTCAAAAGAAAAAGATTTTGGGGGTTTATAGCTCCAGATGGTGCTTGTCTCTAGTTGATACTCAGTGTTAGCTGCCAGGACTCTTCCCCTGCTCTATGGCAGTGTCTTACAGGGCCAGTTTAGATTTGAGATTGTGGAAACCTTGGAACCTGTGAATCAAATGTACATATACACTCTGTACATGTATATAAATGATATTATCTCCAACAGTCTATTGTGGTTTCCAGATTATCTAGTTGATTAGTAGTTGTAGGTATAAGCTGAATGTGAGCTGTAGAGAGAGTTTGATCAGGTTAGATGGTGACTCAATATCCATATCGTCACCTTGGTAACACGCCAAGGGTCTTCAGTCATTAGTTACTTTAAGGTGCTTAACAATTTCAACATCAGTCGTCTTCAAATATACTTCTCAAAAAACTCCCAGTTCCACGCTATATACTAATATTACAAAGTATAAACTATGCACTAACTTTGACTGCACTATTCACGCTGTGTGCAATAAATCAATGTGCTTTAATGTTTGTACTAGCAGAATATAATCGCTGCGAAAGTCTGCACGGATAGATATTTGTACAGATGCAAATCGTCAATTTCCAAAAGTCAAATCAGAATAAATAGCAACAAAGTATAGAAATTTCTAATTGTCTCAGCTCCCACATGAATCTTCACATCACTCTCAGTCAACTCATTAAAACAAATTTAACCATAATTTCATACACGTAAAAAAAATGTGAGCTCTGCACATCATTATAAATTAAATTAAAAAAAAAGCCTGCATAAAAACCTAAAAACTAAGAAACTATGTTAAGTGTGACCATAATTAATCATAGATGACTGCAGGGCTTTTAATTTTAATTTTTAATAGTCAACAACTACTGCCATAAAGCAATCGAGTTGTGTTGAATATTTGCTTGAAATATGACAAACCTCCCATAACATTCACAAGAATCTGCACCGAGCTTAATCCAAAGTTAAGTTCTCTTGCCGATTGCCTTCAACCGAGGAATTGCCAGAAAACTGGTGTTGCAGTCAGGCCACAGGCCCCTCTGCTGTAATTTGGTGGTACAGAAATTTATATGTGAGCTGTTAAAATAACTGCAAAAAATTAAACAACTGTCTGGCGTATCAATAGTCCAAAACTAATCTGATAGTCATTCCAAGTCCCCAAAAATATAGTGAAATCCCTACTGCACAGTAATGCCCCCATTATATTTCAGATAGTAGAAACAGTGTCTTCATTACATAATTTGTAAGGAAGTTTATTTTTACACTGTAAAATGTCCCGTTCACCACACTGCAAAAGATCTAAGTGAATGGGATGAAGACAGCTTGTGTATGTTCGACATTCATAGAATAAGTTAATACATGTAATGTATGACTATATATTATTACTACTAACGATGAATTTACTAACAAATATGTCAGTCAAACTGTGACTTTGATTTCCACTGCCAAAGAAAAGAACAAAAGCAAAAACATCGAATGAATAGGAATATTTAACACTTTGTGTGGTTTTACAGGATTTTTCTCATTCTTTTCTGGCTGTGAGAAGTTGCATTGTGGAACAACACTGTGCCAGTTCACAGATTTAGTAGAATATACATGCAGCATTTAGCAGATGTGTAATGTGTGAACACACAACATTAGGATTTATAATAGTGTGAAGTATGGAATTGGGAGCCAGCAGATCAGATCCTACAGCAGATCTCCTCCATTACAGCATAATCATCCAGTTAAAAAAAAATAATTTCTCCATGTTTCTTCTCTTCAGAGAAGGTGCAGCACTGATGCAGCAGCATATGTTATGTTATTCTACAACTGTATTCTTCCTCTTCTTCTACTTCTGCTTATGACTTTTTTGGACCTCATCTTCTTTCAAAATGTTCAACCTACCTGCCTAAAGTCCCTTACAATATTGCGCTCCATGAAGAAATTCCAGCTATTAGTTTTCTCATTCCTACCATTTAAACTTTCTGAAATATTTGCGATTTACTGAGAATTTTCCTCTTCTTCAAAACGAGTTGAGTAACTGACGCATTTTCAAACTTTTTCACTGCTCATTTGAACTCAGACCGCTTCCAAATCTTTCAGACATCAGAGGTCAACTTTTAAATCGTATTCAAACCTTCTAAAAATATCTAACATTGATTGAATCCTGTGCTATAACATAGGTGAATGAGAGGCGTGTTAAAACCTTCTCATCTTCAGCATTGTCCGTCATTTACAACCCCTAAAAATCGTGCATAAATTGTAGAAACTTCCTTCAAACTAATGGGTCAGTATAATTTATATCTTGCTCACATTATTCACACATTTTCATATTTGGTTTTCTTTTCACGATTGCAGTTTATTTATACCTCAGTTTACCTTAATCACTGCTCTGGATAACTTTGAATACACATCTAACCAGCTCATTATTTACACGAGGTCACCATTGCAAACAAGAAATTGTTCTTAATGTGTTACCTGCTTAAGTAAAAGTTAAATAAACATAGATATATACATGTAGAGAAATAATATGATGATTCGATAAATAATATGTGTCTTGTTCGTTTGAAAGGGACAGTGCATGTTAATGAACATTTTAGTACACACCAGATTTCAGCCACAGGCTGATTTCCACCTGTTGTCCCTGTGAGAGATGTATCCTCAGCATATGGATGTATACTGTGTGTGAACAGTATATATGTCAGATGACAAGTCTGCTCCATCCCTGCAGAGAGAACATTTCTGATTAATGATGTTTCAGTTCACCTACCTCATCGCTACTTTGCCCTGGCTGCATGAACACTGTGAACCTGTGGTATAAACACTCTGGAGGCTTGCTGTCAACAACAACAATGTCAACATTTTTATCAACAAACCATGAGAAAAGGCTGCAGGTGTCAGAGACAACTCTGACATTCTGATATCAACCCTCATTGATGTGTACATGTAAAGCTGTCTCACCGGGTCTGAAATTTAGAAGTCTTTGGATTTCTAGCACTGACTTGTTTTGCATTTAATTTATATTATCTGAAGTTTTTGCCTGTTTTTCTAATATCTTGTTTTTACTTAGATTTTTCATCAGTTCAAGTTTTCAAAATTCAAACAACACATTCAAGTTGGTCAAATCCTTAAATTTGTGGAAAACCCCCCAAAAAAACTAGTAGTTTCAAGCATTGGGGTCACATGACCAGTGAAGCATAGTCTGATTGGCTGAAAGTTGTTGATGGATATTTATTCTGATATTGTTTTTAACTCAAGTTCAAGGATCTGAATTTGGTGTGAATGTCTCAATCTGATTTTTTTTGCATTCAATTTACTGGTAGAAATGTAAATGCCTTTAAAATTTCTAAATCTGCTTTAATGCTGCTTTAATAAGTAGATTTCAATATAACTACTTTTACTTTTAAAAGACAAACTCACATGTTGTCGTCAGTTTTTATAATTTTCAGAAATCACAATAATGCTGAATTTAAAGGTAGTGGTAATTCCAGTTAGTTAAATGAAAGGATAATTCTGTTTTATAACAACTTTGATTCCTGTTCTGGTCACCAGACCCTCACAAAGGGAACTGCCTCCTGTGTCTACAGATGGTGCTTCATTCATTGCTATGGACAGACTCCTAACTGCTTCCTCCTCACACACTGGGGGCAAGAAAATCATGTAATGATCAGCTCTGCTCATTCTAAAATACCCTTAATTTATCATTTTAAATAGATATTATAAAAGGGAACAACATTTTTTTGTGAGACAGCGTGTGTCACATGACCTGTGATCAATTAAAACTCATGAGTAGAGTTTTTAATTGACCAGCATGTTTCCAGATGTGTGTAGCTATCAACGCGAGAAGCTTTCTGCCACAGTCCCATACTTGCCTGCTGTCTTGTTATAGTTCCTGAGTTATGATTGGACAATCTCTGCCTGGGGAAGGAGTTATCATAACTGATAGATTCTAATTTAGGTAAACAATAAACAACACGTGTCGAAATATTGTCTTCGAAAGCTGCGTTTTTCCATGTTTTTTTTTTTTGTCATTTAAAAATGTCTTTTGAAATTTCTGTTTTTGAATTTAATCCACACCGTGGTGACCAGATTACATCGCTGAGAAGAAACCTCAAGTCTCCGGTTTGACTTGATGTGCAGAAGCTCAGCTGCAGTGTTCTGTGCTGTGAAACTTCTCGTTGGCTTATCTGGAATAAACACATGTGCCGTTGGCGTTGGCGATAACCTCGTACTGTACCGTAGAAGCCCAACGTGGCCGTGGTTGCAATTATTATTCGTATGCTCTTATGTTGGCATCACAAACGATTCATTGTGGGCTAAAGCAAACACAAGCAATTTCTTGAAATAATGCAGTCAAGCGATCAATGCTGAACCTGGCACTCGTGCTTTTTCAAAATAAAGCATGGAAGGTTTAAGAGTAGTGAAACTTTGTGTTATTGGTAGAAAGTCCCCAAAGAAAACTTTACAAATTTACTTTTTTATTCTGTGAGAATGTTTGAGTTAAGATTATGTTGCTTTTATTTCATGCTTTATTTTGAAGGGACACATGCAGTGTGTGTAACCGGGCAAACAGAGGCAGGTTCAACATCGATGGCTTGACCCCAATTGGAAAATGAATCACGAGAAAATGAGCTTCAATATCCACAGATAAATAACATTTGCAACTGTGCAATTTTTCTTCTATTTACGCAAAGGTTTACCACTTTCTGTCTGACCCAGAAAAGCTTCTTTTTTTTTTTAATCCAAAAGACTAAACCAACATCTTCTTTAATCAAGACCTGATATCAAAATGACTGATTGGTGATATTTTGCAGATGAGAGTCAGTAAGAATCGACCTGCCACTCTGAAGCCGAGCAACAACCGGCTGAACCATGTTTTTTTTTTTACTTTTAATAAACGTTGTAAATGTATCACTGTAAATAATCATATGTAGCACAATAAACATTCTGTACACTGTAAATCAAGTCAAGATTAACAAGCAATTTTAATATTTCACCATATGGAAAGTTCAAATATTTGTTATTGCTGATGTACTTATTTATTTATCCATGTTTCCAGGCTGCTTTTCAACTTCTTTTGTTACAGGGGAGAAGACGTGATCAGTAATGCCGTTCAGAGAGAGTCTGTGAGCGTAAAGTTGCTTCTGGAGTTTTTCATTTTTTTGCAGTGTGTGTGCGTGCGTTTTTATATGATACAGATGGTTGCCATGGTTACTTGTGATAATAACTTAATGTGCGATGTTGTACGTGTTGCTGTCTCAATGTGACGTTCTGTGTTGAAAAAGTTAAGAAATAAAAGTCAACTATGATTCCAAAATGCTATTAGTCTTATTATGGTACAGAAGTATAATGAGCATAATGTTACAATATAGTATACTTTGTATTCATTTTATACATGGGAGCATATTTTAATGTTTTAATTTGCCAGAGTGGAGCCAATGTAAGATCATTTGAAGAGATTATTAGTAAAAGTACTGCATTATCATATTTGGCAAGTGCAAATAAAAAAAAGGAAGAAGGCAATTCATTAGAATATAGGATAGACTATTCTAGTATATTATGTCAAGTCATAAAACTATTTTATTAAAGTAACTAAAACTGCTGACCAAAGCTGAATCAATGGACCAATACTATGTCTATGACCCACAAATCTAATAATCTAGTCATTAAAATGACTCTACAAAATTATAATCTATATTTTATGATGTTTGCATGAATGATTCAGAGAAATCAGTGTTCACAAAATGAGAACAAAACTGAGTGTAAATGCACTTGTGTATCTCACAATAACAGTCTGCGGCTGCAATTTTTATATTGGTTTTATTGTTTTTTTTAAACCATTTTGATCAACAAAAGTGTATTTTCTTACACAAAAATATAACACTCTAAACATTTATAAGGAGTCCTATCACACGAGGATAATAAACACGTAGCGTATAGTTTCATAGCGTGGCCACTAGATGGTAACAAAGAGCTTTCATGGGACAATGCACTGAACAAACCAAAGTCATTTGTGAGACAAACCGGGTTAGAGTTGATTGTGTGAGGTTATAGACGTCAAAGTGCTCCAGACCGCTGCAGCTTGTGTATGTTCGCTGGGTCTTTTTATAGTAATTGACTAAAATATGCTGTAAACACACATGAGACAGGACAAGTAAAGGGAGACCAGCTCCCGTTGTGATTGGAAGGCACACACACACACACACACACACACACACACACACACACACGCAAAGACACACACACTCTATACAACTCTAGACGACTGAGACGGTTGGAGGGTTTTGTTCCTTTTTTTGCAGCATCTGCAGCAGAGGAAGGTCGCCGTGACGATGACGATGAGGGCGATGAGCAGGATGACGATGCCTCCTATCAACGGTCCCATATTCACATCTACAGAGGAGGGGCAGAGACACAGTCAAAGACCAGTGTGGAGCTGTCATATAATTGCAAAAATATAGACAAACTGAACCAAAACCAGGACATGGTGAAACACATCAGACGACAAGGGAGTAATAGGACAAAAGATACACACTAAAGAACTTATTTCAAACTAATAAGGGAACTAGACACAAAAGAGATCAGAGATCAACAACCAAATGATTACCTTGATAGTGTGTGTGTGTGTGTGTGTGTGTGTGCGTGTGTGTACCTGGTTCAGTGCTTGGTAGACATTGCTGGATGCTCCAGGGTCCCTGGCGGGTTTGTTTGGGCCTGGAGGGGACGTATGGTGCCACCATGAAGCAGTACCTCTGTCCCGCATCCAGCCCTGACACCTCCACTGTACTGGAGTCAGACTCCATTTCTTTCTGCCCGGGAAGTGGCAACAAAGCATTATAGTCACAGAAAACTTGATGCCAGATAGTTTGCTAACATGCTATCAACTAATTTTATATTCTAGGTGGAATAAATATGCAAAACTTCCATTCTTTCAGTGATACCATTTGACATTCTGTACAATAAAAATGACAATGAGTTTTGTAAAACAGAAAGATGTACAAATGGATTTTTAAATGATATGAAACAAACAGGAACACAAAATGCAAATTAAAGATACCCAAGGAATGCTTTTAAAACTGTATGTTGAAGTTTTTAACTTTCTTATCTTGCTATGATTTGTCACTGACTGATATACAACTATATATCTATCAAGAAATATCTGTAAATCTATATACGTCTATACAACCTATAAACAATATTTACGCATCTATATACTACATCTATACATCTACAGATATTTAGAGCATTTATACATTTTCATTTCATTTTCTATACCCGCTTATTCCTCATTAGGGTCGCAGGGGTCTGCTGGAGCCTATCCCAGCGCATTACGGCGAGAGGCAGGGATACACCCCAGATGGTCGCCAGCCAATCGTGGGGCACACACACCATTCACTCACACACTCACACCTATGGGCAATTTAGAGTTGCCAATTAACCTGAGCATGTTTTTGGACTGTGGGAGGAAGCCGGAGTACCCAGTGAAAACCCACGCAGACACGGGGAGAACATGCAAACTCCACACAGAAAGGTCCCAGACCCAGGACCAAGGAGGTCTTGAACCTGCGACCTTCTTGCTGTGAGGCAACAGCGCTACCCACTGCTCCACCATGTCGCCCCCGCATTTATACATCTATATACTAAATCTATAATTTTATATACATCTACAATTCCATTTTTAATTCTATATACATATTGACTACATTGACTTTTCATGTCAAAAACGAAATGACACAAATGGACTTTTAAATGACAAGAAACCAACATGAACACAAATTGTACATTTTGAGAGAGCTTCTTAAATTTTTTTTTTTTAATTTCTAATCTTGCCGAAAAATGTGTCACTGACCCGTATACATCTACTTACGGCATCTATATCTCTAAAAAAGTGTAATTTAGAAAGAATTTGAAAAAAAGGGATGTATCACATTTCTGGCAAATCAAATGAAACATTTATAACTCAATCAACCTATTTAACTTGAATAGCCTGTTCTCTGAGTAGCAGTACCTTTCTCGTGTTTCCGAACTTGACGTAGCCGATCTTGTACTTGAGGTCGTTCCTAAGAATATCTCTGATCGTGAGCTGCTTCCCACGCTCGTGGATACCGGTCAAAGTGTCGTTGATGGTCAGCTTCACCGTGTTGGCGTTCACAGTCTGCATGCTGAACTCCAAAGCACTGAGCTCACCTGGCAGAGGAAAACAGGTTCATTTATCAAGCTGAAAGCTGAGGGTCGGTTTTAGTGGCACTATCACCGCTTCTTAGTGCTTGTGTTTCATAGTCAAACTGTGTGGGTGGATTCCCAGCTGCCTTGTAAATGCGCTGTTATTCCTGCCAACTGCTAACGTAATAAGACAAAAAATTCTTTGAAGCTGCATACGTTGAACTTAAGAGGCCGTTGTAGGCTGCATGGCATCTTGAAACACATCTGACAGGAACTTCATGTATACTTGCATC
Source organism: Eupleurogrammus muticus (assembly GCA_036785175.1). Taxonomy (NCBI): domain Eukaryota; kingdom Metazoa; phylum Chordata; class Actinopteri; order Scombriformes; family Trichiuridae; genus Eupleurogrammus; species Eupleurogrammus muticus. The sequence continues at coordinate 11,950,422 of JAYKQN010000014.1, read as the reverse complement.
TTGGGTTTTTAAGAAACATTGATCAACAATTTAAGCCATTTTATGAATCAAACATCTTATTGATTAGTCATTTTAATTATCGATAGATTACTCAACTATCAACATAATCATTAATTGCAGCCCTATGTTTAAAGGTTAAGGTTTGGGAGATACAGTGAGGGTAAGAGGTCAATGTTAGTTTTAGGGCTATAATTGAGATTAGGGTGAGGGTTAGGAATGAAAGGTCAAAGGTTAGTGGTCACAGAACAAAGAAGGAAAGATAAGACCCAGGCTATAGAATCGATCCCAATTTAGCGATACATCCCCTATAATGAAGAAGGAATTAACACATTTAGTGTAAATGTATAGCAAAAAAGGTTCGCGCGTGTGTGTGTTACCTACTGCCTGTATAGGGGTTGAACGCTGGGGAATAGGTGTGAGGTAACTCCTCGAGGTCATGGCCATATTCATAATCTGGAGATTCAGTTTGGATGTCGGCGGTGTACAGCCTGTCATTAAACAGAACTACATCAGCAATAATAATAATGAATAATAGTGCATTATTTTAGATGTTAGAATGATGGGTATGATATGAGGTGAGAATATCAATAAACACCAAATCAGTCAATTCGATAGTTAAAAGATTTATAACGATAGAGAAGGATGTATTCAGAGTATATTAATAACTAATAATAGTATATCCCATAAAAAAAAAGTTTAAAGGAAAAGAGATGAACCAAAGAAAATGGTTTAAAAGGACGAGCAGCAGGAACTGTGTCTGTAGGAATATTACAAATGAAGACGCTGTACCTGTTTCGGGGCACAAGCTCATGGGTCAGGTCACACTCTGAGTCTGACACCTGGATGCAGTCTGGACTTTCCCTCCAGTTACTGTCGTCCCTGACAGTCACGTGACGGAACAAAACACGGTTATAATGTTATAGATAAAAACCCACAGACTGCAAATATATAGAAAAATATAATTGAAATGTTTTTTCTAGGCTTTATACCATCAGTTGCAACTTTATAATGCATCCAAATAATGGTTATATGTGCTTTATGAACACATTATTATCCATTGATATTCATTGATTCATTATCTAAATAATGCCCATAGGTGTTTTACAAACACGTTATTAGTCATTGATGCCCAACAACTGCCTAAATCATGTTAATGTATGATTTACAAAGTACTATCAAACATTTAACAAAGTATAATCATCCGTTGTGATTTTATAATGACATCTAAATAAAGTTTATAGAAGGTTTATAAACCAATTGTTAATTATTAGGAGTAAAAATAACTATAAATCCCTAACTTTACTGCATTGGTACAAAACAGAACACTGGCGAAACATTAATCCTGACTAAAGCTTTCTAAAACACATTCCACACAATACTGTGTAGCCTCAGGAATTATAGGAATGTGCTTATATTAGTTTAATATTAATGATAATAAACTGCATTTGTATAGCACCTATGGGACAGAAATGCAACCCAAAGCGCTCTACAACAGACGTGAAATAAACATTAAAAGCATTAAAAGATTAAAAATATGTTGAGAAAAACACAGACAATTATATTAACATGTAGCAATAATGGATAATAAGTACTAAATGTGTACTATATGTAATATATTAATTATTCTCTATGAATGTAAGCAAAGTACCAGTCAAAGGTTTGGACAGACCTCCTGATTAACCTTTGACTGGTTCTGTATATAAAATTAGTCCTAATAAACATTTTTTGGAAAATTAACATTGCAGCAGTGTAGTTTTATGTAGAACAGCGTTACGTAACTGTTTTGACACACTAGGAGAATTCCCATCATGCATCCATAGATCTTCCGATCCTCCACCTACAGACACCAGTCAGCCAATCAGGAACAGCTTTCATTCATAATATCGGGCACCATCTTGGAATCTATGTGAGATCTCCTTCACATAGTTTTCTGCCAGTTGTGGCGTGTTGTGACAATTCAGGCTAGAAGACGGTATTAAAAACAACCTCTGCTCTGATCAGAAGACTGATTGCATCTATGGAACATGTGGAGCAACATGCGGGCTTTAGTTTTTCTTCTTGCATCTAAAGAGTAGCACAACATCCGCCTGCGTGCGTGAGTGTGTGTGTGTGTGTGAACTCACTCGGAGAAGCGGACAGTAAATGTGTAGTTAGACGGAGTGGCCGTCCAGGTCAGGATCGTCTTAAAGTCCCGAGACACCCAGCGGACGTTGTCCGGCGTTGGCGCCATGTTTCCATCTTTGACCGACGGCAGCACATGTGGAGGAGGAGGAAGAGGAGTCAGACGTGTTTGTGTTTCACGTGTGTGGGTTTGGGTCTAGGTTTGGGTCAGGGTCAGGGCCCGCTCCATAATAAAGACTCCAATGTTGATCCAGTTTAGATCCTCATCAAGATGTCTTCAGTGTAGGAACAACGCTGTTGTGCTCATCGTTGAGCAAATGGAAGTACACACCATCGTGTACAAACACTCCCACATCTGGAGGACATTACTGCAGAGACTGTTACTGACAGCTGAGAACATTCCTTCACGCCGATAAGATTCAGAACAGCATCATTGAGACTCTACGCGCGATAACTACAACTCCTTCGCACACCCCAAGAGGCCTGACAAAGTTGCTGTCCGTCAAGAGTTTATAGGTTAAAAATGTATAATATATCATAAGATTACATGATTCTTCTCCTCTGAGAAGTGAACACAAGGAGGTCGACCAAACGACACCTGTTAAAGCTCAGGTGTGTGAAATACTGACCTTTTATGTGTCAAAACCAGGTGGAAGATATACTCACAGTACAAATACTGTTGCTTTATACATCAAAACCAGGTAAAAAAGAATTCAAGGCAGAAATATTGCCATTTTATACAGTAAAACCAGGTGGAAGACGTATTCAAAGTAGAAATACAGTTGCTTTATATGTCAAAACCAGGTAGAGGAAACATTCAAAGTACAAATACTGTTGTTTTATACACCAAAACCAGTTAGAAAAGTTTTCAAAGCAGGCATATTGTCACTTTATACTCTAAAACCAGGTGAAAGAAAGGTGCAAAGTAGAAATCCTGTCACTTTTCATGTCAAAACTTTTGCATCAAAATCAGCTGGAAGAGGTATTTAAAGTAGAAACACTCAGCAACTAATCAGCAACAAGTACAAATTCTAAATTTAAAATGCTACTTTAGAAAAAGTAAAGAAATCTTATCAGAAAAAGAGACTTAAAGTATCAAAAGTCTAAGTACTTACTAGTAATTACTAGCTTTTAATCACTAAATACATATACAACCCTAAATACCATGTAATAGTACCGCATTATATATTCTCTCTCTCTCTCTCGGTATATATATATGTATATATTTATATATACACATATATATATATATATATATATATATATATATATATATATATATATATATATATATATATATATATATATATATATATATATATATATATATATATATATAGATAGAGAGAGAGAGAGAGAGAGAATAAACTTTATTAAATCGTATCCAACATTAAAATCATTTGAACAAACAATTATCCTCATATGCATATAAATCTACATCCCTAGTATGTATGTAGCATGTTTACCTGCAGTAGTGATAATCCCAGCAGACCAGCAGATTCCCAGATAGAGCAGAGTGTTCAGAGTGTTCAGAGAGGCCATGTTGCAGAGAATGTTCTGGGTTTGCAGGACAGACATCTGCAGCGCTGCAGCTGTGGGAGAGTGAGGGATTGTGGGTCCGTCCAGGGTTCCGCCTCGGAGCCTCAATGCCTCAGCGCCTCGGTGCCTCGGTGCCTCTGTGCTGACCCCTCCCACATGCCTGCCCGGCCTGCCCTGCCGGTGGAAGCCTCTACCACCATTCGCTGGTCTTGAACTCTGCCTCTCAACCAGAATACGGATTGCGGAGAGGAATGCGTGCGCGCCAACCCCCCACTCCCCTCTTTACAAACTCCTGAACCTCCCAGTGAGTAAATGTTACTCACCAAACCTCACAGGACCACAGAGTGGAGTTTTTCTTTATGAGAAAGAGTGACACGCACGCACACGCACGCAGACATGCACACACGCACACACACACACACACACACACACGCAGAATCAATTACTCTGTTGTTTTTCTGGGAGAAGCGCACAGCTTCAAGTTCTGTTGTCTTGGAAACCGCAGGGCTTCATTCCAAGTGGAGCAGTTCAACCTCTGAAGCTCGGCTGGAAACTTTTATATCACTTCACATTGGAACAAATGTAGAAAAATACACAGAGAATATATACAAAGTAATATATATACTGATTATATACCTTATATGCCTCTTTATAGACTAAAACCAGGTGGAAGCAGTATTCATAGTAGAAATATAGTGATCTAAAAATACTCAGCAACAAGTAAAGTTTACAATCCAAAATGTTACTAAAGAAATGATCATCAAAATCTATTTGAAGTAATATAAGTACTCATTATACTACTATGACTGTGGTATATTATTAAAGTATATTATATTTCTTGCTATTAATCAGCAAACTAGAGAGAGAGTTTAACACATAGTTTATCAAATATATATATATATATATATATATATATATATATATAAACATGATGCAACTGCATCCCAACTGTCTGTGTGGTTTTAATATAGCGGTGCATAGGTGGGAGGAGAGGTGCGTTTCATTTAAACACTGCATCGATCTAAAAGTGATTGTGGTTGTTCAAGGTATCTGCTTTTTCCTCAGTTTACTCATTGAGAAGGTTTGATTTGTTGATAAATCTGCAGGCAGAGCACAGAGCTGTCACAGACATTCACTGGATTCACCTTCATCAAATCTCATAAAGAAAGAGCTCGCAATGCTGCAGTACATCCAACACAAATCAGACTTTATTAGAACATTATTACTGGATATATGACTATCTACATTTTATATTACATTACAATTTGTGTTAATATAGTGATTATCTAACATGGAATCACATTAACACCTTCAACTAATCAATACATTTTTTTTAGGTCCTATTGCTTTTATAATAAGTAACTGATGAACATCCGCGAACCAGAGCAAAACCTACAGGTAAAGTACAGGCTGTAAGCACCAGAATACTGTTAACATGCATCCCTAAATATCTTAAATTCAAAACTATTCCCTATGAGGCTCATTCTCCTTCTGCTTTTTTTCCTTTTGACCTCTCTGCAGCTGTGAGACCATGGGGGCACTTTTTGGAGTTTCTGATACATGGCGACTGGCGACCGTTACTTTTTATGGGCAAGATTAGACTGTAGTCCATGGGGGCAAGTTGAGGTTAAACCATTTTTTTTTTATTAAGGGAAAGTCATTTATTCATCAAACCATTTCTTGATTGGGTGGTGGAATGTTTGCAGTCTGGAGTCTGGAGTCAAGGGGAAAGACGGTGATTGTGGGATCTAAATATAGGCGCTACTTCAACCTAATGGAGGTAAGAGGTAAAATGTACATGTTGAGTTGTCCCAGAGCAAAGGGTTTGTCAATCTCCAATGTAAGCAAGTCCAATTAAATGAAGCGCATCTCGAAGACACACGCTCCTATTAATCTACTAAACTAAACACTGTTGGACACTAATGGTGATAGCAGATCAGGTCCAAGCAGCAAAGCTGGATTTTTTTTTCACCCCAGTGCCACTAAAACTCATGACACATATACGGCTTTATGAATTGATGTGGTCCAAAAATGACTTTCCCTTCCTCAAAAAAACGGTGTTATACAACGACTTCTACCAATACAAATAATATAATGCTCAATGAAATTATTATTGTTGTGGATTTAAATTGTTTTATTTGTTGGCTTTGCTTCCCCGGCTCAACTGAACTGTCGGAGAATCCAAATCCCGTTGCTTCTAGATGACCCGAATACTGGCCTCTCTCAGGGCTTTCTGTTTGGGGTCCTCTCCTTCCCATCAAAGACTTGCATAGCAAAAAAAACAAATCTTGAGAGGGAGGTGAGGGAAAATCACGTCATAGGCTCATTTCAGTCTATTTTCCGTGTTTCCTACCAACCCAATGTGGCCACTGGGAAATACTCAGGAAAGAAAAGGCTAATGTTCAACATCTCAGCCTCTCGCTCAGGCTTCTTTTAAACGAACAACAGCTTGATCCCACCCAAACTTTTTCTGTGTAATAGATCTAGATGCTATCAAACACATTGAATTCTATGGGGAATGCACTTGGTTTTCTAAGGCAGATATAACAGACACATTTAGAGGCATCCCTCTGAGTTTTGGAATCAGGTAGGAGTAGAAGTATCATTTAGTGGCCTGTCTGGCTTTAGGCTGTAGGAGCAGATGCTGCATTTTCAGTTCACTTTCCAAAGCTCTCTGCTGGGTTCTATTAAACAGAGTCCACCACCCTCGAGTTCCTCAGCATCATCCTGGATTCCATAGAGATGAAAGCATCTCTCCACTTCAAAAAAAATCTAGATCGCGTTCAGGAAATCGCCACATGCTCCTGATTGAAATAGACTTCATGCCCCTGAAATGATGAAATTTCAGGCCGAGTTCATAGCTTTAATTTTACATGAACACAGAGTCTTCTTTATTCATTTACATTTGAAGTGATAAAGTGATCGACCACAACCACTTTCTTTAGAAGTCAAAACGGTGTCTATTTAATTTAATAATAAAAATTATTGATAATAAAGGTAATGTGAAGTACACATTTTTCACGTTACTTACATTAAACATTCACAGATTACTTTTTTTTGTATTTTCATTCACATTTTCATGTAATAAACCTTTCATGAAAAAGAAAACACATATAGTGGCTTGGATGGTTTCTTTTACACACAGACTGCTCCTCTGTGTTCACCACAGTAATAAAACACATCACACATTCAATTAGTGAAGGGAAAAAAAATAGAACAGATAGTAGGTATAGACGCTTAAAACAATACGGTACAGCTGGTCTGATGATTTATTCATGCATCACAAGATAGTGATCTTTTATTTTTTATTTTTTTGGACTATAACCCCTTAAAACTTTGTTGCGGTTTCATAATTTGTTAAATTGACGGAGCAGCCTCCTTCCTGTCCTCTGGCCTCCGTCGGTCCTCCCCTGAGAGGGACGAGCACATCAACAAGCTGAAGAATGTGGGACCCGGAGCGTCGCGAGAGCACAAGCGGGGGAACTCTGGACTCTTGTGGGAATGGTTCCGCGTCTATATTTTCATCTATTTAAGGTCACATGATCGGAGCGTCGGAGTGCTGCAGGGAATCTTTGGGACCTGTTTAGGGCAGGATAGAAAGGCATTGAGCGACTGTGGGAACGCCGCAGATGTGTCATGTGGAAGCAATTACCGAGCATCTGACTGGAGGATTCGCATGCGTGTGTGCACAGATGACCGCTCGCTTTCAGACACACACACACACACACACACGCGCACACACACACGCACATCCTGTCTCCTATAAATTACATTCCATACACCAACATGAACATGATACTGCACAGATTCCATTTTTTTCTATTTTTTTCTAAATCAACATATTGTGCATATATTCACATTGAAAACGCCTAAAAAATGTTCAGCAAAATCCTCCACATTGAACGACTAAAAGTCACAGAGCGTCACACTGGAGGACTCAGCAGCACGCCACTTGTCTGTGATTCCCCCTAAATATGACACTTCAGACAAGATGTTTCAGGCGGTGACGACACTGCGGTTTGGGTTGAGGTTAGAGAAACAGGCGGCGTGGTTTATGCTTCCTCAAAGTCAGGCCAGTTTCGTTGTCATGGTTACAACATAGTTAGGGACTTTCGAGCGGCAATCTCAGGTTTGTTCCTCCACCCCATACTCATGGATCTCCATATATTATATATATAATTTAGCAATAAATACAAGTGGTGATTGCAGCAATGTCTTGATTTTATCTGCCATCGCTTGCTAGTCTAGTCTATATTAAGCATGTTGGTCTATTGAGCTTTATAACTGTGGTGTGGTGGTTTCCAGCATCTTTCAAGCAATATCTTTTATTTGTAAAGCCCAAAATAAAATTAAAAAAAATAGATTTGCCTCAAAGGGAATTTACTGTCTGTGCATCAATTTAACATCAAATGTCCTCAGACTCTTGATTCCAATAAGGATAGAAATATCCAGAACATGCTTCCCAGTTAGTGGTCTAGCTGCCAACATTTTTTGAAGGAAGCAGTCAGGCTATGGCTTTTAGATATCTCCATGGCACAGTTACTGCTGTCCTGTTAATATCATTTTCTTTGTACGATTGTTTGTCAAGCTGCTGCACCTCCTCCTCCTATTGCTCCTTATCCAATTCTGGATGAGCACGATATCTTGATGAGATCTGATCCCCTGCTGCTGCTGCCGCTTTAAAACCCAAACGCTCGCTCTCATTGATCACACTCACAGCAAGAAGACAAGAGTTTACTTCTGGGAAACGTTCTTTGTTTGAATTAATCGCTTTTCTCTTTGTGTGTGGATATTATTTCACCATAATCCTGTTATTCGGGCCTTGGTAGTGCTTTTTGTTTTCCTGCGTATTGTTATTCTGACCAGAAAACATCAATTCCCTTGTGAGAAAAAAAATCACCAAACTTTGGTCCAGTCCCGTCCCAGATCTGCTCAGTTTGCGAACACGAGGCAGTAGTCCTGAAGTTGGCATTATATCCTGCGTTCAAAGCTCAAAAATGTGGAAATTGATAATAAATCAAAGATAGATCCTGCAGCTTTGCACTAAAATGAAGCTCCAATAAAGAAGAGAAGAAGAATGTTCAACTCAAGCACAGACTATGAAGTCCATAGATGTCGTTACCTAAAAATAATAAAAAAAATGTTGCATACAATGCATTAAATCTTTGACTCTAAATGATATGGTAAGCACATACTTACACACACACACACACACATATATATACAGTATATATACACAACTATAAATTAGCTAAATAAATGTCCAATAACCAATAGAAAATTGCCAAAATTATTGTATATGATTTTGTCAAATTACAGTTTTATCTCAAAAATGGAAACTTTGAAATAATTTTGAATTTTCTCACAATTGCACAACAATTGCAAGGGAAAAATGGGATTTCCATTTTCCATTTGATTTATGGAGCAAATCAAAAACCACTTCCCAGCGTCATCATAGAGTCTGGATGATGTTTATTTTCAAAATTTTTCTGCTCCCTGGAAACCAGTTCAGGCAATCTGTGAAGTTACGTTTTAATTAGCTCAGCGAGAGAGATGGTTTTCAGGTCAAAGGTCGTGGGCTCAACCCACAATTAAAGCAAAATGCACATTGCAATGCCAACGTTCCTGTTAGACCCTTGTTATTCCCACTTGTTGCTCAATCTTCCCTCCGTTCGCCTAAATTCTCCGGGCTCTGACCATTGCTGCACAGCAGTTATCCTTCAGAGTCAAAGTCAAAGTGCATTTTTCTGTCAAACATATATGTAGCAGGCGATAGCACAGAAGAAATTGCGTATGACCAGTCTCCAATGTGCAGTTAAAATTAGACATACTGATATAGACAGTAACAAAATGACACACACAGTCATAAATAATACAATCAATGACATAAATATACAGGTAGATATCTAGGCTTCCTGCAGGAAGTACTGAGGGGGGTTTCTTTTTGTAGCTGGTGAGGTTGAAGAATGTGAAGTGTGCAGTATGTAAAGTGCAAAAAAGTAAAACACAAGTGACATGGCTTTTCACAGCCTCCACAGCGCTGCCACTGAGGGTGAGTGGGGTGTGTGTTGGGTGTTCTTTCCTGGAGCCAACGCTTATTTTTAGTGGGTTGCTCCTGTCGTTGATGAGTTGGTTACCTCTGTTTCGTGTCTGTGAAATCAGTTGATTTTCTGTCCATAGACCCCCCGCTTGCTGCTGTCATGCTTTGGTGCAGGTCGGCTCCGGCTAATTCTCGTCCAGTATGGTACTTTTGGCTATTACCGGTACTCCAGACTTCATGGGCTTCTTTAATGACAATGTCCAGACTATTAGAGACTGCTTTCCCTTTGTAAAAAATGCAGATTTTGCACAGTGCACTGAAAAGTCACTGCTAGCAACCCAAAACCACACTGAGGATTTAATAGTGTGATCTGAACAGGTCAAAGTCCTAAAGCCTCCATTGCCAGTGAATATAATCCAAGCTTGCATTGTTTTTTGTATTTAAGAAATAACACTTTTACAATAGAAATGACGTTGTAGGACAGGGGTTGTTGTCACCCTGCCTTCATGGAGCTGGATGATCCTCACCATCACCATAATTAATATTCACCATCAAATGAATATGTTTATTATTTCTTACAGATCTGCTTGTTATTATATAGTAGTGATAATACAAACTGAGTGACAGCTGCTTCAGATCAGTGAGGAATCTGTTTTCATTGCCATCTGTAAAAGTGCCTCCAGGCAACATTTCAAAGAGCTCTTTTATTGTTTTATGAGGAACACGGTGTTCCAGAGAAGTACAGCTGGGCAACGAGACCGAATCAATGGAGGTTTTTCATAATCTATCTTAAAGCAAATGACTGAGAAGTGACAGGCAGAGGAATCACTAAAACTCCAGGGGGATCTCATCACCCTCTGGGGCACAAGGACCTGCCCCCCTCCACCCTAAAGCGGAGGGACAGCGCGGCACCGCAACGTGCAGGCACCGAGCCAGGCAATAAGTAAACCAGAGTCAAGACCCCTCTATGTCAAGACCAGCTGGACTCTATTTACCCGGTTCCGCTCGACCACACACACCAGCTCACATTCTAAAAAAAATGATTCAGTGGCTCTCTAAATGTCACAGTATTAATACATTGCTTGATAAAATCTGTGAGAATCCTTTAAATCAGTCGAGTGAAACTCAATTTTAGTTTATGGGCCACATACAGCTCAATTTGACCGCAAGTGGGCAGACAAGTAAAAACAAGCATATAAATATGCAATTTCTACAAATTTCCTCTTTTAATGTAATACATTTTACACACTTTAATAACCTTCACCCAACAAAAAGTGCAATATCAAAAATACAATGTCTCAGTGTCAATTTAAAAGTCCAATAACATAAAGAAGTCAGTAATTGTTTAAAACAGGATTTTTTTTATATTGTTAATATTTTTTAATTATCAATTAATTCTGCTGATCAAGAGCTATAATTACTAAAACAGTCCATTATCAATTAAATGAAGTTGAAAAGTCTTTTAGTACATTTAATATATATTTTTTTTAATCTACTTTTTTTAACGATGCAAAAGCTTCAAAATTCACAATAGAGACAATTACCAACACAGTGCACTATTAACCACAGAATACTCTGACACTCTGACTTCCAGAAGTTTTACAGTGGCACCCCAATTCCATGTACAAGAACTCGTTCATGCAGCTCTGTGCAAACACCGTAGACTCACGATGTGAGAAGATGTGAAACCTGAAACCAGCGAGCACTGAAGTCGCTTTGAGCTGGAATCGCACACAGCTGTTTTTCATCACTGACACACACAACAACAAAATTTACTGTCAACCACACGGAGACAAACACTCTTTTTTTCCCCTGCACGGCCCTGGTGTCCTGCGTGCTCTTGACGCTGTGCACAGACGTTTCATTTGTAGATGCTGAGTTACCAGTTAATCCAGCACAAACACCTGTCAGTCCACCCACCTGTCCTGCAACCGGTCCCCCAGACCCCCAACATGGTGTTTGCACTTTTTAATGGTTTACAGAGTCAGAGTCAGAGAGAGAAGACACCAACTTGAAAGTCCAGCTGCTACTTTTCATTGTTTTATGTTTCTGCAAAATCAGGAATAATGATGCTTTTTCCTATAGTTTCATACTTTATGTGATTATCAGCTTTATGTTAGTAGTTACTCAGGTCATTTAATAATAACGTGAGTGCAGTTGCATGTGATGTGACTGTACAAATATAATGGAACTGTATAATCTAACTTTATTGTAACTGTACATATGCACATTAGCTACGCTCGACCTTTTCAGGATCAATGTTATAAATCTCGTCCTATAGAGGTTTCTGATTAGCTGAAGCACTTACGACACCGGTTATGCTGCTCTTCTATTAGGTAAAAAACACATGAAAATTTGACACTCGCTTAAAAGGAAATGTGTGACGCAGAGTTGCCATTTTGTGTGAAACAGAATCGAAAGCACATGTGAAAATAATCATGCTGTGAACATACAGGTAGGGTTTTTTTTGTTGTAAATGTAAAAAATGTGGTAATATTTCTCTTGAAATCCGGAAAAACTCTCTCAAAAACCCAGCAGCTGGAACGCAGCACCACATGGGCTTGTTGCGGCAGATAAATCAGTCTGTTGCGTTTCAATCACGCTCCTGACTGTGAATCATCACTATAAACCTTTATTGTATTTCTCTGGAATAGTTTGAGTTTCAGCAACACGTACCATGACTGTGCAATAACCTGAGTCACGGCTCTATTGTCCACGACGGAGCGGAAGAAGATTAGTTTGATTAAAGGTTAGCGTGTTACAACTTATTCAAACTCTGATTTGACTGTGTCATGTAATGACTCATATTTTCTGTAAGAGAATCCAGGATTTACTAGAAGCTGTTGAAATCACTGACATCCGTCCTCTTCCCTGAGCTTGGGAGCTGCCTTTTTTTTTTTTTTTTTTTTTTTTTTTGCTGTTTACACGGCTCGGACTCAGTATCATATAAACATCAGCTTAAAATAAATATAAACATAACCTCAACAAGTACAAACCTTCGTCCTGACGAGTACACATCGCTTTCCTTGGGAAAGGAGAGACGAAGAAAGAAAGAAAGAAGGTAAAAAAAAGAGAAAGAAAGGAGGAAAAAAGGGCCTTTATTTATTTTCTTACGCAGCCATTCCACTATAATGGCACAATAATTCCTTGTGTCCGTACAGTTTACACTGCACCAAACAAGCTGGCGTCATGCCGCCTTGTGTGTGACATTTAGACGGCACGCCGGCCTCTGGGAATCGGAGTCGTGACGGATGCGATCTGTGACGCAACACCATTGGCATCTGGTGTGACGCATTACAATATTTATACCAGCTAAAAGGACATTTTCCCCATTTGTAACCCTCCCATTCATCCCATTTCCCTGTGAAACTTTTACTGCCTGACGAGTGACACGTATGACAGTCGTCAATAAGTCGGGGGGCTACGAGTAGACGGGCAGACCTTGAAGCCAATCAGAGAGCTAGAATGACCCGATGGCAGGTGGCTGCTGCTAAATGTTCTGATGCTGTTGAGAAGGGAAACTGCTTGTTATGAGATATATAAATTCTTTCATTCAGCAGGTTATCTGGCAAAAGTTAGACTCAATATGTAGAAACACTGAGAAGCTAACATTGTGTGTGTGTGTGTGTGTGTGTGTGTGTGTGTGTGTGTGTGTGTGTGTGTGTGTGTGTGTGTGTGTGTGTGTGTCTGCTGTGTTTATACAGTAAGAGGAGAGGGCTGCACCCAAAGCATGTTGATAGTGTTCTGAAATGTGTTTGTGTTTAAAGAGTGATTTATTTATCATTTTCATAGTTCTAATTATTTATTATTTATGTGCATATCTCATGTGCTTTAGCTTTGGCTCCTCAGTCATCCATTTGAAATACTGTACCTTCGTATAAATAAATAGGATTCTTTGTGTCCCATATTCCTGCTTTAGGGAAACCATGAGATGTTCAGCATCGCTTTCTGTGCACTTCCGGAGGAAGAAAGCATCAAACCCCAGATCCTGTCTTTTTTTTCCCTTCTTCCCGGGGTATCCAATCTCAGCTCATGTCAACCTCCTGCACAGAAACAACACTCCGCTCCAACTCAAACAGCAGACATCTGCTGCCGGACACCAGAACAACATGCCGTGTTATTGTACAGGGTGGAGTCATTGGAGACTGGGTTACACTTCGTCACTCGTTTACTGAGTCATGCAAAATGACACAGTGTTGGCTTCAGAAAACACATTTCTTAGATGAGAACTTCACCATTTTTTTTAACACGGACACTGGTTTCTTGAATCTGCAGATTGCTTGGCGTGGCACTTGCAAAACAGAGAAATAACATGGCAACTGCTCTACCGTGCTATTTGTGGGTATTTAAATGAGGCAAAATGGCGGTAAATATTCTCCTTTCTATGAAAGCGAGCTGACGTCAAATGGCCACGCATGGTTAGAGTGAAATAATTCCTCATCAGAGAAGGTGATGGTAACTACGCACTATAACCACACATGCTTTAATAAAACCAAACCCCACTCTATAAACCTGGAATCTGTGCGTAACATCAGATCTACGCAGATGTTTAGCGGAACAAGGACCGTGAATTTCCCGGCAGATCCTGATCGATGTAATGCTTACGGGTGCGTGCAGAATGCGCTCAGACACACTTTGGGTTGCAGCTGCCGTGTGATGCGACGCAGCAGCTGTGGCACCAAGCAGAACGTCGGCCAGATGTTTCTGAAGGATGTGACATTTCAGACATTAATCTGATGTGTTTCGGGTGGGGCTCCATCGCTTACGTCACATATACTAAATACCGGAGAAGGAAAAAAGAATAAATGGAAGCTGATTGATGATTTTAAAGAGCTCTGAGCGTGCTCTTTACTTACTGTAGGCATCGTGAGGCTTTTGTGGTGTCTGCAGGTTTATTATGCAAGAATAGGCGTGTCGCACCATCCTATCACTAGGGGACCTTAAGACAGAGCACATAGCCATTGCAAATGATGCAAATGATTATTTGTATTTTTCATTCATTTTCATTAAATGACATGCGAAAAAAAAACAAAAAGGCAAGGTAAGTCAGTTCCCTCTGGTGAAAAGGCACCAAAAATGTACTTGTAAATGTACAATGTAAAATATTGATATGTTTATATTCCTTTCTCTAAATCTGGAGTAGGCAAAGAGGATCAACCGTGAGCTGCTTTTGCACTGTACACTGGTTTTTGATTGTTTTATACACACATTTGTGTTTTTTTTTATAAATAAATGAAAGCTTTATGCTATTTTATTCACATTTTATTTTTCTTATTCATTTATAAATATTGCTTATTTAAATAAAGGAGAATAGCATGTACACCTTACACTTTACACGGGAGCGTTACACTTCTTACACATCCATACATGGAAAAAAGAACACGTTCTAATGTGTCTTCTCTGTTAAGGTTTTAAATTAAGACCAGAATTTAATAAATGAATCAATTATTTCTGATAGTAGGATGTGAAAGAATGGTTTTGGAAGATACATTTTTTTCTGTAATTTTTTGGGACACTTGTATATTTCCTTATAATATGATAATTAGCCTATGATCATTATAAGCAAGTATTGTGTGACTTAAGTGATGTTTGTTACATCAGTTTACCTGCAAATTGAATCTTACAAATTAAAAATAAAGTATTTTAGTAATTTAGATATAATAATTCTATATAAATTAAAAATCAGAAGTACAACAAGATGCAGACAAGTTGACAAAAAACACCAAAGAGTAGAACAATGTAGGCGAATAATAGAATATGATACTAACACTGGATAATGAGTTCATCCACCACTGTCTATAACACCGTTTAACACCAGCAGTGTGGTGTTTCCTCAGTCAGCAGGATGAGGATTATTTGCTGAGTCATTCTGTGTGTGTGTGTGTGTGTGTGTGTGTGTATGTGTGTGTGTGTGTGTGTGTGTGTGTGTGTGTGTGTGTGTGTGTGTGTCATTCTCTGAATGATGCTCCTCTCTTGTGGTTGATCTGTGAACTACATGGAAATTACATAGTGGTGAAATAAATACTGAGATCTTTTACTTCAAGTAAATGTAACAATATCACTGTGAAAAAACTAATGTTTCTGTATGGATGTTGTTATATTTATCAGATGATTACTTAAAATATGCAAAGTTTCAGAAACTTAGAGAGATAATATTAATACACACAAGTACACATAACTATAAAAGTATTGAAAAAGCAGCAGAGTTGAGGTAAAATGCGACACAGAACTAAGAGCAAAGTGAATATCAGATTTCCATAATAAAAAACAATAATAATAACATATATGTGTTACAGCCTTCATACAGAATTGCAGCTCAAAGAAAGCTAACAATGTTAAAAACATGTTAAATAACACATTAAGAAGGACAATTACGATCCATTTCAGATTGGGAGGGAAAATATATATATAGAAGGTGTGAGAATAATGAAATTATATGGAGTAATAAGTAAAATGAACAGAAAATACATTTTTCTGTACTTCAAAAATGTCAATACAACTACACAAATGTGTGAATGTACATATCAATTATAAATAGGATTTATCAGCAGTGTATTTTTATTACATTAAATACAGATTGCAATAAAAGATTTAGGTAAAATGATGTGATTAAACTCTATTTAATAATAATACATTTATTGATTTTTTTTTTTATTGAAAAGTCAACAAATACACAAGAGGTCAAATTGAAGCTATAAACTGTGTTGTAGTTTTACATCGCTTATTAGACATTTACTAGACATTTACTAGACATTTACTAGACATTAACCTGACATGCTTCTAATGCCCTGCTCACACCAAACAAGCTGTGTTGGGTGATAAGAGCAGCTAAAGAGAGGTAGCCCTAGAGTTGGTGTAATATGTATTATTTATTTATTCATTGCAAAGAAGCACAATATATCTGTAATTGTGATTGTGACTAATCAAAATGACATATAGAGATAGTTGTCATTCACTTTTGCATAATGGAAATACAAATATATGCAATGATGTCACTAAAATACATGCAAAATGTCATGTCTTGTCATTTTAAATGTACATTACAGATTTTTCAAATTATTATTTTTATGCATGATGTTTATGTGCATACACAAGTGCATACATAAGTTCTGCCTATGGTTCGTCCCATACCTAAGACACACCTTTATCCATCCCCTATACATAAACTAATTACACCAGTATAATCCCTTACATGTTACTATTGCTGTGTCTAATACCTCTATCCCTTTCTCATCCCCCAGGAATGTCTTTGTCTGTTCTACATGTCCCTATTTTAGAATGCTTTTTCAAAATTTTCCACCAGTATTTCCCATAATTTCCTTATTCCTTATTTGTATTCTTGCCTGTTTTACACCCCTACTTCTTAATGTTTTCTTGAAGTTATTAAAAAAATATTACATGACACATTAAATTTTTTCCAGTGCGCAAGCATATATGCATTCAATACAATGTGTGCTCAGTACATAAGTATTACATAAGATAATAATAAGATATGATTAATACAATGTTTTCCCAACAATGAGTCCTAATCTTCATCTTGTAACATAACACATCACAATTATCTCATTGCATTGCGTTTTGTTTTCTTCAGCATGTCATAGCCGTAAAAAATGACACCACACAGATATCTTTAATTGTGGTGCATTACAAGACCTCATACACACAAATGGGAAAAGTGATCAGTCATTTGTCCTGGGAAGATAGTAGTTGTGGATATCTCAAATGTTCTTTTTGACTAAAGGCAAAACTGAATTACAGATATCTGCAACACATATCCAAACTCTTTTCTTATTCGCAACACTATTTGTCATTTTGCTCATGCAATGTCCAGTGTCACTTTTTTGCATAAATTTTCGATACAACCCATTTGAAGACCAGGTTGTTGACGCCTTATCAGTCATGTAGTATGGACAACACAAAAAGACTTAAAGAACCCTGATCACAAGACACAGAGGTGTGAATCCCCGACTTTGAACTACATGTGGTCTGTACCTGCCTTTAGCTCCGATAATCACTTAATGATCTCTGTATAATCTCTAACTGGTCACATAATAACCACTGAGGGCTGAGTGCAGCAACGCCTCAGCTCCAATGAGGCTACAACCTTTCCTCCCCATGCATAATCTAATACGAATTGGTTTCCATGGCAACCACAAACCCCTGTTCCCAGGTTGATCTGCTGTTCCCCCTCCCCACACACACACCAGTGACAAGGCCTTTTCCTTGTAGCCTTCCAGTCACTTGACTGTCAAAGCCCTGACACTGTGACTCTCAGGTGGAGCCTCATCTGACAAGTTGTTTGAATCACTCCGTGTCGCTTGAATCAATGCTGGTGGGAATTGTGGGGTCACAGTTCAGCTGAAGTTCAGCCTCAGAGCCGGAGGTCTGTGAAAAAAGGCCCACCGGAGTGTGAATTCTGGAATGTTGCAGAACTCCACACCTGAATTCAGGTTCATTTCAGGATGTTTGTCATCTTGCGTGAGCAAGAGCGCAAGAACCTATATATCTATCTATCTAGAAAGTATATATAGGTTCTTGCGTAGAAAGGAATAAAGGATACAATTTGCAGGTTTTGGTGAGCAGTTGTTTTTCATCCAATGGAGTAGCACTGTGAAATTTTGAAGATAAAATGCCTGCTTTATTTAAAAAAAAAAAAAAGTGTGTTATAATAAAACACTTACAGGAAAAAAAAACGTGTACATGCACCTTACATGTTATGTTATTAGTTATTTTTGTGCTTTGTCTGCACTCAGGAATGTGAGAAACGTCATTTCGATTACTTCGTACGTCCAGCACAAGTGAAGTAATTGACAGTAGATCTGACTTTGACTTTGACAGATCCAGGAGATGGTGTCTGGGGAATGGATGAGTGGGGTGGGGGCATGGCTGGGAGTCTACAGGCGCTGTGTGCAATCAACCTAAATAGGCTGAAGTAGAGCGTCACATCGGCTGAGATGGACGTGCAGAGGCCTACGACAGGAGCCATTTAACCCAAGCAAGAGGAAGAGGTTGAGGAAGTATTTTATATCACTAGGGAAGGCTTAGTGGGTGAATATACAGTGTCTATAGAGAGATGCACACACACACACACACACACACACACACACACACACTTCCAACACCAGATATTTATGTACTAGAATCAATTATCATATTACAATACCAATATTGCAGTAACTTGTTTGTAAATGTGTAATTCATCATTGACAGGAACACATTGCAAAAGTAACTATAATTAGGTAATAGAAACTACTTCTTCTTCCGCCTGTCATAGTCCTGTGTGTAATAAGGCTGTGTAAATGTACAAGTTTCACTGGCCACACATGGTAATGTGTGCAGCTATCACAGCTCCTCAAAGAGCAACAACGCAGTATGTGAATGTGTAGGAAGACAGTTTTAGTTCTGAACGATGCAACTTCCTTGAGTTATTCTCCAAAATTTGTGACAAATGAGAAAGAGTAGTCTGATGTCTTGTGTTCATTATAATATATAATTAATAATATATTAATTTATATATAAAATAACATTTTCACTACAAAGCATCGGTATTGGTCCAGTATTGTTGATATCAGCCTGAATTTTAATTGCTAGTGGATTGGAGAAGAAATAATCAGTGTTTTACGTCACTACTGAATCCTCTGTTGACAATGAGAGGCTCCACATTCAGTTGGTCATTTTATTAACACTGTGACGTTATTGACAGATGTGTGTATATGTTGTAAGGTGTGTGTATGTCTGTGTAATATTACTAGTGCTACACACACACACTTTCCTCCTCCTCCTCCACACGTGTCAAATGCAAACTTTAAGAGTTGGCAAGTGTCAGGTTCACTATTTCTTCTGGCCCACTGCTCATTAACATCCCTTCAGCTGAAGAAAAATGTGCCTTCTTGTCATAGCTCAGGAATTTTACTTTATCGAAATACTCCTTGTGTGTAGTTTTTGGCCACAGCAGATGGGCAGGGTTTTTTTTTTGGGGGGGGGTCAAAAATAGGTCAGGTTCCACAGCCTGTGTTAAAACTCAAAAGTGAAAAGATTTTACTTGGGAATTTTTTACTGAGGCACGTGACCCAGTTATTGAGCTTACAATGATGCCGATGGCCAGTCTGCCTGGAGTTTTCCAAAAGGAACCTAAGGACCCCCAGACCTGGAGCAGCAACGTTCTCTGGCCTGATAAAACAAAGTTTCAATAATTCTCTAAGTGTCATCTCTAGAATAAAGCTGTAACTTACCAAAATGCAAAAAAATAGAAGTAAAGCACTGGGAATATTTTCCGGATGCACTGCGCAAAGTAACATGTCACGATTTATCTTCATCTCGGCGATGGTTGTATTCTGTTTATATCTCACAGGAACTGTTTCACCTGTTTATAGACCGAAGGACTGATTCTCATGCACTGAAACCAGTATCTGAGTCTGAACCGCTTGACTGCTGCTTCCTGCGAGTGATCCGCCAGCCCTGGTGGCGTCTCTGCTCCAGTCCCTGCAGCAGATCAGCCGTGATCATGGCATCGAGGCAACTGGAGCGAAAGTGTCACATAAATGTCTCCGGCGCTCCACTTCTGTGTTCCTGTTCTGACAAACATCTCACAGATAGACGTGTTTCCTGGGCTTCTGCAGAGCGGCTTAGACTGAAGTTACTTGAGAATTTCTTCAGCGTGTCTTCCATGGTGCTGTTTAATAACTGGACTGTACCTTAATGTGGGACTTATTTTCTTGAAACTTCAAAATAAAAGCATCTCTAAGTGAACCTCAAGCAATGTTTTTCAGCGGGGGAGTCAAAGTAAATTGAGTAGAAAAATAAACTTGTCAATGTAAAAAGATTTATACCTTTTCCCTTTTAATGTAAAGAAGCTAAATATGTACATACTTAATAAAACTTCAATTAACAAAACAGGAGAGATGACATGACAAAAAAAGTGTTATTTTAGTACTGATGTCTTATTAATGTTAATATTAATGTCTGTTATTTCTTATCAATTAATTTATTAAAGATATATTGTTGTTGGTACAATGTTGAGGAGAATTTTTTGAAATATCATATTCCATTGGCAGATATTTTGCCTAATTTTTTTTTTTTTTTACCTTATTTTGGTTAATCTAGTGTTGTTTTTTTCAAAATACGATTCAATTATTTGATCTTTTTATTTCATACTTTGGACTTTTATCTCATAATTCAGACTTTTTATCTCATTTTTGAAAAAAAACAACAACTTGGAAATAACCTAAACGATATACCAATTCAAGATATGTCTACTCAATAATCTTCATTGTCATTTTTTTCAGTTCCTAGAATTAAGGTGAAGGCTCCAAACAGACATTCGAAGCTGGTGAAACCTTCCTAGACACTATTTCATTCTCAGGAAAAAGGGGAGAGGAGTCTCTCTGGCCTCATAGAGTAATTCTTGCCACTACAATCTTTGCATGCTTGATTTATATATTAAGTGTCATATGATGATAACTGAACATTGAGAAAATGTGGGCTTAAGATAATGTATTTTATTATTATGATAGGCTTTTTTTTCAAAATGGACATTTTCATTTATCAGCAGAAAAAGCTCAGGTGGAACTAATGGCTCTGTTACATTAGTGAGCTACTAGGCCACAATGAACAATAAAATGCTGAAACATGCGGATCGAGGTAGTTGATGAAAGATCATGTGGACTGTGGTAGTTGCCTCTACTTTAACAGGTGAAAGATTGTGGCGGAATGTGTTAGTGACTTGGTGCATCATTGTTAAAGAGTGGAGCAAGGGTTCAGTATTGCTATTCAACTCATCATAAAACTTTTGATATAGGATCATGTTTGACATCTAGCCGATTAAACATTCACTATTTAACAACATTTAAGCTTTGATGGTTTTAAGACTTGTTTAAAGTTAGAATATGACTCATGGTTAAAAAATTGTTAATTCTTGGAAAAAGGCTAGACTTGAGAGCAATGGTTAAGAATAATGGAAAAACCACCCCACCCCATCATTGTTTCATAGATTCATTAAACACTAAATGTCAGGATTATTACTTTATAACTCAAATTGATAACCAGACATCATCTTTGACCTGAGTTCATTTTAAATCTATGCTTTATTGTGTTGAAACAATTGAGCATCAATGAAGCAATAAACCACACATCTGGATTGCACTCAATTGTATTGACCACTAGATGTCCTCCTGGAGCACTGTGTCATTGAAGCCTCACCAAAATGTAAAGGAAATGTGTTTTTATCCTCCGTAGTTCTGTATTGTAACTTTAAAATTTAGTTTAACTTTAGTTAATAACCAGAAAGTCAAAACGGAAAGCCAAAGGAAGAGGGCAGCAGTGCAGCAGGATCTACAGAGGTACATGAGGGACGCCTTCATGAAGAGGCAAAATGCTGTTTAAATGACCCACAAATTAGACTCACACTTTATTTTACATTACCCTAATGATATATAATAAATTGTCATTTGGACCAAATTAAACACAACTAGACCTAAATTTGCCCTAAACTAGAAATAAGTAGTAGTAGTGAAAATGACTTCTCCTGACATTACCCTAATGAGACCTTTATAAGATGCTAATGAGACGTAGTTCGTACTAATTAGACCCGAATTAGACCCAAAATAGAAGTAATTAGAAAGTAATTTAAACACCAGGTGTTTCTATAGTAACACTAGTGGTGCCTGTGATGATACTAGGTGTAGTGACACCAGAGGGTTTTTTTTATATTAACACCAGGTGTGTCTGTGGTAACACCAGGTGTGTCTGTGGTAACACCAGGTGTGTTCATGTTGACACCAGGTGCTTCTGTAATACCACCAGATGTGTCTGTGGGGACACCAGGTGTTTTTATAGTAACACCAGGTGTGTCTGTGGTGACACCAGGTGTGTCTGTGATGACACCAGGTGTGTTCATGTTGACACCAGGTGTTTCTATATTAACACCAGATGTGTCCGTGGTGACATCAGGTGTTTCTATATAAACACCAGGTGTGTCCGTGGTGACACCAGGTGTTTCTATATAAACACCAGGTGTGTTTGGGTGACACCAGGTGTTTCTATAGTAACACCAGGTGTGTCCGTGGTGTCACCAGGTGTTTCTATATTAACACCAGGTGTGTCCGTGGTGACACCAGGTGTTTCTATATAAACACCAGGTGTGTCCGTGGTGACACCAGGTGTTTTTATATTAACACCAGGTGTGTCCGTGGTGACACCAGGTGTTTCTATAGTAACACCAGGTGTTTCTATAGTAACACCAGGTGTTTCTATAGTAACACCAGGTGTTTCTGTGGTGACACCAGGTGTTTCTATATTACAACCAGGTGTGTCATTGGTGACACCAGGTGTTTCTATATTAACACCAGGTGTGTCTGTGAAGACACCAGGTGTTTCTATAGTAACAACAGGTGTGTCTGTGGTGACACCAGGTGTGGCAGCAGGTGTGGCAGCAGAGACAGAAGGTCCGTCTGTATTCACAGCAGGTGTGTCAGCAGCTTCCCTGGCCTTGCATGGCTTTTACACAACAAAAGTCCACTTGGCCTTATTCTGTGTGTATGAGAGAGAGAGAGAGTCTATGATGACGAGGATGCTGTCTCTGTAGCCTGGTTTTCCACCGTTGCTAGGTAACAGTGTGGGTGTTTGCCTTAACAACACAGAGCCTCAGAACTTGTGTAAGGGGGTGTGTGTGTGTATGTGTGTGCATATGTGTGTGTGTGTGTGTGTGTGTGGTGGCAGAGAAACAGGACTGTCTTTGAGAGCAGCAGGCACACATACTTAGAAAGTCTCCACACGTTCCTCCTCTCCCTTTCTTCCTCTCCATCTGTGGGAACCAGCCTGTCTGGGTCAGGTGACCATTACGAGTTTCTGATGTGTTGTTTGACAACAGTAGATGAAACTGCTTCAAAAAGATTATGCAGATACTGCAAAAATGGCATCTTATCAGGTAAAAATTCAGGAGAGACTGGAGTTTGTTGACACACTTTTGACACTTATATATTGCTTGGAATCAACATATCATATAAAAATGTATGCCAGATAAAAGACTAAAGCCTCATGTATTTATGTAATTTCCATAGCTTATGTTGGTGCAGAGGTATAGGCAATCAAACAGAAATTGAACATGTGACATATTGCTGCATCATGGGGTAAGTCACCTGTAATGCGCTGGGGTCGGCTCCAGCAGGCCCCCATGACCCCAATGAGGAAAATTAATAAATGGTTATGATAAATAATTAATTGGTGCTCACCTCAGTTCAGAATGTGCTTCTGAGGTGAGACATAACACCTTACTTGACACCTCTCACCATTAAGTAGATTAACTTGATATTGCTTTGTTCTGAGTGGTAAAGAAGCCATCTCTGTCCACAGAGAAACCTTCTCTAAACAGAGGTGGTGGCCTAAGACACAATCTATCTGCCACCTTCAATGCTGTCTTGAGAGCTCTCCCCAGGATCTTTAAACCTTGGGGCATGTGACACCTAAGTCACACCTGGGGCATGTGACACCTCTTCACATGAGCACCCTGAGACTGGGGTGAGGTCATGTGACTTTGATTTCACACTCACTCTCTTATTTTATTCACAACCACAAATGTACAAAATCTCATCACAAAATTACCTTTATATGTATATATGTAGAATGTATATATAGATTGATTTGATATACATTGGTTTAATTGTGTATCTATTCATTTTTATTCCTTTTTTAATTTATAGCTGTTATCCATCCATCCATTGTCTATCCCGCTTATTCCCTTTCGGGGTCGCAGGGGTCTGCTGGAGCCTATCCCAGCGCGTTAAGGCGAGAGGCAGGGATACACCCCAGATGGTCGCCAGCCAATCGTGGGGCACACACACCATTCACACACCATTCACTCTCACACTCACACCTATGGGCAATTTAGAGTTTACCAATTAACCTGAGCATGTTTTTTGTATTGTGGGAGGAAACCGGAGTACCCGGTGAAAACCCACGCAGACACGGGGAGAACATGCAAACTCCACACAGAAAGGCCCCAGACCCAGGCCCAAGGCGGGTCTTGAACCTGCGACCTTCTTGCTGTGAGGCAACAGTGCTACCCACCGCACCACCGTGTCGCCTATAGCTGTTATATGTTTTATTATTATTATCATCATTATTATTATTGTTATTATTATTATTATTATTAGTGTTATTACTCTTCTAAACAAATTATATATAATCTATTGTGTATTCTTTAATATTTGACCATATGTTCTTTTCAATATTAAGAGTCTGCATAAGAGAGTATGTTTTCAGCAGTCGAAAAAAATCTGCAATGGAACTGAAACGTTTTCTTTTAATAATTATTTTCTTCATAATAAATACAAATGAAATTTAAAATACATTAAAACATTAAGGAGATTAAATGGTATTTTAATTGGACGTTTATTGTGAAGGCCGAGCGGAAGCGCCAGCCCTGCTTATTTCCGGCTTGACGGAGCTGCTGGTGAACAGGATGCTGTCAGGCCGAACAGACGCAGACATAACGGAGCAAACCGCGGCAGCATCTTTGTTTTCTGGGCAGGACGGCAAGGTAAGAAGCTAACAGCTCAGGTGTGATACTAACAGGAGGCTAGCCGGGGCTTAGCGTGTCCGCCATGTCTGCAGGGACTGAGTCAGCTCGGGACGAGCCGCTGCTCTCTGTCCCTATTTAACTGTCACGTCTAAACACGCTATTGTTCTATTGCTGTCTCAGAGGAAACGTGTATTAGTGTAATAATGCAGCTTCATCACTGGAGCTAAGAGGTGTTGTCTTTGTGTGTGCGCGCGCGTGTCTGTGTGTGTGCGTGCGTGCGTGCGTGTGTGTGTGTGTTAGCTGTAACGGTACACAGCTAGCTCCCAGCTGAGCAACACACACACACACACGCGCACACACACACACACACACACACACACACACACACACACACACACACACACACATTCCTGCTGTAATAACGCTGTTACATACATGGCTGCTGCTGGAGAGTCTCAACATCACCCTCTAAAAATGAGATAAGGCTCCTTTCATTTCCGCCCCCTGCTTCTTTCGACATGTACCAATCAAAAATTAACGGAGCGTGCCGTAAAGGCATGGTTATTGTCCGCCACGACGAGCTGTTTGTTTTCTTTAATATTACGTGTCTTTCAATAAAAATGTGTTTTATTTAGCGCGTCCCTCTAAGTTCTCTAGAAATGTGTAATTCCGGGTTTCACCTTCTGAATAGCGGTGCAAAGGTGGGGCCGCTGTGGAGCAGATATCACACATCTGAACGAGGGTTTAGAGAGAAACTAAGAGCGCACGCATGGTAATATACTCTTGAAAAACGCCAAACAATTAACAGACAGCATCCCGTCAGGACGGACAACAGCCGTGGCTTTAAAGTAGGCTCTGTTTTTTCATGAATTTTGTATGTAGAAAAAAACAGCAGCTAAAGGAAAGGAGCCCCTATCTGATTTGAGGAGGGGTAGCTTTGTCACTGTCCGGAGTGCAGAGCCTGGAGAGTCTCATATGAGGCTACAGGGCATGCTGCTGGTGCGGGTTTGGCATTGCATTGCACCACCATCCACACAAACACACACACACACACACACACACACACGCACAC
This sequence comes from Eupleurogrammus muticus, assembly GCA_036785175.1. NCBI lineage: Eukaryota > Metazoa > Chordata > Actinopteri > Scombriformes > Trichiuridae > Eupleurogrammus > Eupleurogrammus muticus. The sequence continues at coordinate 11,924,133 of JAYKQN010000014.1, read as the reverse complement.
ACACACAGTCATAACGTGTGCTTGTGTCAGCTGCTAATGTGTCCACACTGTTTGGTTGTGTGGGGAGGGTAGAGTGGAGAAGTGGAGTCTTCTCTATCGTAATAAAACAGATGTTGACATGTTCAGGGGTTATTATACTGTTAATTATGGCCTGAACCAAGTACTCAGCTAAGCCCTATTGTTTTTTTTCCTGGTTACTGTTCTTTATTTTTATCTTCTCATTGTAAATCTCATTCTGACATGTTGGTCGCATGTTTTGTGGGACTTGCAAAGGTGGAAGCATCATGGTCATCACATCAGAAATCTTGTGAAATCTAATGTTTTGTACCTGTATTACCAGCAGGCTCCGTAACGCCCTCCAACGAGGGGCCATTTGTTACATAGTTGTTACTATTGCATTAGTTGCCAACTATTTAGATAATCGATTTGAATCATTCTTTGGAAGGAAATGTCCAAAATTGCTGGTTTTCAGTTTCTCAAATCTTTTTTTTTTCCTTTTCTTTAGTCTTTAGGTTGTGGACTGGTCTGGACAACAAAAACAGACAGTGACCAACATTTTGAGTAACATATTATTTTAATAACCAGCCAGCTAATCAATTAATTGTTTCAATAATTAATAGATGACGAACGTAACACCAGTCCTCTATAGCACCCCAGCATCTTCTGCAGATTCAGAATCATTTTTTTGTAGTCCACATGCCTGAAAAGTCACAAAACTCGGAGGAAGGGTCTCCTCAAACCTGAGATGGTTCCTGAATTGGGCGTGGCCAAAAGGATGCCCCTAGTCTTTTAACTATTACATCAAGCGGCAACTATTTTATTAATCGATTAATCGGTTTAAGACATTTTTGAGAAGAAAAGGTTTCTGTAGTGTTTTACAAGAATAAACCAATTATCTTTGGGTTATAGACTGTTGCTAAGGACAGACAAGTCTTTTGACGTTACATCTTTGGCTTTTGGAAATAGTGACTAACATTTTTCACCATTTCAATAACCAAACCAAAGTAATGGATACATCATTTCAATATTGGTAGATTAATAAAGTATCAAAATAGATATATCAAAATTAGTTGCAGCCCAGAAGCCACACTCACTTCATTATTGACTCACAGGCATAGCCAGAGCATTTGTCTAATGGAAAAACATGTTATGAAGGACTCACATTTAATCTAATTCACATGACAAAAGTCGCCTCATGCATCCTGAAAAGCACATTCACTGAATTGTGATAAAACTTTACCGTACTGCGACACATGGTCAATTCAGAAGTCACTGTCATACTTTTTAGAATATGCAGTAAAAAATAAGCATATCAATAAGCCAGAAGTAATACCACAAGTCTCACAAAAACTATTTGTTATAGAGCTCAAATTAGTAGGTTGATGTGAGAATATTTTCAAAATTGTAATCTCAATTGTAATAACAGTTGAATTGTTGTGATTTTTTTGTTTTGCCATGTTTACAGCTAATTTACAACATGTAATACAACTGCTCTTCCTGTATACAAGATCCTGTAGATGATAGTTGGCATTACGTCTGTTAATGGAGTAGCTACACCCACAGACAGATGTTCTTACTGTTGTGTTTTTCATTTTACTTATCAGTGTAAATACTGAGTTAGGTCAAAATAGGAAAAAATGTATGTGTCTAAGAACCTCATAAATGTTTCAGTATCAACAGTCTGACTTTCTGTAAACCTCTTTCTCTCTGTCTTAACACTCTCCTTCTCTCATCCAGTCTCTCCCTCTCTGTCTTTATAGCATCATATAGACTCATATAATGTCCCTGTGACATTATATGGCACTATATGATGCTATATAACATTATATGGGACTTTATTACATAATAAAATGCTATATGCTATTATTTGATGCTATATGGGATTGCTATTTAAGACCTTTTTTAGGACTATATGACATTATATGACAATATATCACATATGATTCCATATTACATTATATGTCTCAATATGACATTATATGACCCTTATGACATGTGACACTATATGACAATTATGTGACATGTATGACATTATATGATGCTATATGGCATTGTATAATCTTATATGACATATACCATTATGATGCTATCTGACCTTATACAAAGGTATTTGTGTAAAAAAAAAAAACAATGTAAAAGCTGAGCTGCTCGTGACAGAAGTCATTGTAGCATGTATGACGTGTCTAGTCTACAATGCCTTTCTAATATGCACATGTCAGAGCTTGCCGTGTTCACGGCCCATAGAATAATAGATGGCGAGGAAAGAAGTGTCTTATCCTCCATAGATTTTTGTTGGAGGACCCGATGACACTTGTTGCCGTGGTGATACCCGCGTACAGCAGGCTGAGCGGTGGTGACGGGCAGGTTCTGCCAGACTGGCAGCAGGATAAATTCACGTGGCTTTTAGTGACGCAAAGATTATACATTTGATGGTACAATTATAGTCTGAGGAATAATCAGGGTTTTACAATTATCATGACTATACTATAGTAATGAATACGAGAATAAAATGAACTTTTGTCACAAACTGAATCAACTGGTATCTGTGCCTGTTCTTCAATACATTTTTAAAAATCGAATGTTTTGTAATTATTTAATTTTACATATGGCCTGAGAAATGCTATTAGTCTATTGTTTTTTGTTTGTACTTTTAATGTGGGAGAGACTCTATGATTAAATAGCCCCTAGTAGCTGATAAACTGTGTCAGGTTTTTGCTTTTGTTTATCTGTTTTTTTTTACAACTAAAAATGTTAAAATGATCTCAATTCAAAGCCATTTTGACATATTTAGTGGTATTTATAAGTAAATGCATGTTTTTGGTCTGTAAGCAATTCATGGTTTGCTCTGTTTATGTGGACATTGAAAAGTAAAAAGAATTCTTAGTGTAAAAACATTGTATAACTGTTTATCTGACTGGCTGTGTGATAATATTTAAAGTCCAATGCAGGTTTTTTAGGCAGTTTCACAATTTGTATTTGCAGCCGATCAAAATCGTGGGACTCTTTTTGCCAAAATGAGGCGGGGCATGAGGCAAAGATATAGCTGCGTTCTATTAACCTCGGTATTCATAAATCGGGGGTGGGAATGATGTCACAGCTGAGTCCAAACCAAGCTAGCGTTCTAGCTACAAAGTCAGAAAAAACACTAAATATGACAGTGGACGAAGGGTATTGTTCCACATTGTAAGCACACTCTGCATTGCAGTTCACATATATCACATGAAGAATAATTATCAGTAACACTATACATATCATCAACTATTTTTGTAATTGATTTAAGTCTTTCTTAAAAAAGAAAATGTCTATATCTCTTTGTCCAGCTACTCCAATTAGATTATTTTATTGTCTTCTTGATTTCTTTAGACTTCTATAATAGTAAACTGGTAAACTTTGGGTTGTGGCCTATTGGACTAGAAAAAAAAGATTTTTGTTGCTTTGGGAAACAGTATTTGTACTCCACCTGTGTGTCCTGAGAAACATACTAGCTTTAATAATTGTTAAATTGAAGGAATTTAGAATCAGCAAGATTTCCTTGAGTCTGAGTAACTGGGCAAGAAGGGTCTTGGTCAGGGAGCTCCGAAGAGGTGGGAGAACCTCGATGGATCCATCTCAGCAGCTTTTTCGGCAGAGCCGCAAGATGGAAATCGATCTTGAGTAAAAGGCGTGACCCTACGCTTGGAGTTTGCCAAATGTCAGTTGAAAGATTCTGAGAGCACGAGGTAAAGATTCTCTTATCCGATGAGACTGATCTGTTTGGACAGAACACCACGCCACTCCTCCCCTGGCTAACAGCATCCCTAAGGTGAAGCAGAGCTGCTTCTCTGTTTATCTGCCCTGGAATTGCAAACATGATGGTGTTTATGCTACAAAAATCACACACACATACACACACACACACACACACACAACCACACACACACACACACACACACACACACACTCTCTCTCTCTCTCTCTCTCTCTCTCTGAGATCATTCCCTCTCTTGTCCACTTGTGTTCTGGTCATTCTCTCATAGATAGTTAAAAGGAAACTTGTGGCTCTTTTAAACTGCTCTTTTAATCTGTCTTAGAATATTTTAACTAGAGCTGCAATTTTACATTATTACACTATTATGTCAACATTTTTAAGAAGATGCTTCTAAAATCTGGTTATTTTCTGTTTTTGTAGTCTTCTATAACACTTGAAGATGTTTTTGTTGTCGGCTGCTGATTGGGGCATACTAGTTGCATCTCAGCTTTGGGAAACAATCGTCACCATTTTACACAGTTTTTGAAGCAAACAACTAATTGAAAATCAATAATCAATAGATGAAGCAACTGTCAAAATAGCTGTCACCCTAGTTTTCATACCTGGCAGTTTGGACCAAGGTCTGAACCAAATCTTTTTTTTTTTTTCAAGTTGTTACCCTTGATGATGGTTTACTTTGACACAATTATGCACTGACCAAAATTAACATGAACATCTTAAGTTGTGTTTTCCACCTACATGGCTGTGTCTCCCTGTGTTGACATTGATTGGTTTATAGATGTCTGTATGTGTTGTCAACAAGGACGTTTATTCTTCTCATTAGTGGACTGTCTAACAGCACTCTGCGTCTTTGTTTAATGCTGCTGCAGTTTCTTTATCTTCAGGTGGCACTATCCTCAGTCCTCTCATAACCTCTGTCGAGGTCTCGCTCAAAATATCTTGAAAGTGTTTTGTTGAGTTTTTTTCCAAACGGCTTTTTATAACTTCAGACCATATTTCAATCAGGGACTCGGTTTCTTCCTCTCCCCACGCAGTGCTACCATGGCCCCATATTTCCTTTTTTTTCCAGTGGTGATGAGCCTTCTGGCAATTCCCGTAGTTGCTCAGTCAATGCTGGGCCAACTTCAAAACTTGTTCAGGGTCATGAAGAACCTGGAAAGAAAATCATGGAATTTGGATAGAGCAATTTTTGCCTGGAGAAGTTTTGGAATATACCCAGAAGGTTTTAGAAAAATCATGGATGTTTCATAATTAACTTGTTTTAATAGAGTGTATGCGGTTCAATTCAGACTGAGAAAAGCCTACAATGGCCAAATAGACATATAGACCAAATGTGTAACATTATCCATGAAAAATACAAATACATTTGTTTGTATAGAACCTCATACATAAATAGAGCTCAAAGTTGTTTAGAACATATAGGGAATATACATTAAGTAGTTACAACGCTCAATACTGGAGAGATCATTCAATTATGGTCTCTAAGCTCCAGATGTCAAAAATGTTAGACTGCTCAAAGGATTCATAACAAGGATTAAGAGAAATAAAGGCCATTTCCTAAAAATTCAGTCCTATTATAAATTGTGGTGAGTAGCAGCAGTACTGGCTGTGTTGAACACTTCTAATCCAAGCATTCTATGGTCTGTTATTTCTAAAAAAAACTTTAGCTCGAGACACTGACTCCAGAGGACCATGCCAGTCATATTGATCTGCAGAAAGAAGCCTGGTGAAAAAAAGTTTCTTTTGGATTCATGCTTGAAGGCTGAAAATAAGAAAAAGAAAGAAAAAAAAGAAAGAGGTTAAAGAGCTCAGAAAAGCTGATGACTGAGAAATCCACAAAAACTGAAGAAGCCGGACATAAACTGAACACCAGATGGAGCACAGTATGGGCTGAGTTAAAACACCGGAGTTACTGGACTGAAAACCTGCCTGGTTCTTCTCACTAAAAAAGCTCTAAATTATTCATCCCATTTTATACTCGCTCTTCTCGACCACTGCTTCTCCCTGAGCTAAACAGGCCACATTTTCTAATCCAGGAACGAGCTCCAGCTAAGTGTTGTGTTGGCAAACTGTTACGGCCCTACTACATGTTATCCAGAGAAACTGCAGCGTTGCTGTTTGTTTCTCGTGGCATCTTCTCCCCTCTCTGCCAGCCTGTAAACACTTGAATTGAATTCATCTGGACTGGCGCTTGCTGTCGACCGGTGGAACAGCTTGATCCGTGTTTTCTTGTCGCGTACGATCGTATTGTCTGACTTCTGAGGCGAGAAAGCCTTCTGACGGATCTGTCGAGGTTTCACATGAGGTAGTGATAGAGTAAAGTCATGGCGTTTCTACACCGGGGGCCGCCGCGAGCGGCGTGCTGACAATGCACTGCTTCTGTCTGCCGTCGAGATGAGTAATGCTGGATAATTTAGAGCAGGCAGACACAGTCAGGGTTTTTCCTGACTGAACCTCCTGACTCTGACTGCGGCCTCGGTGTTACAATCAGCTGTCCATAAAGAGTTGATTTGCTCCAATTTTCCAAAATCAGGTTATTTGCCTTAATCTGACAGAAAAAATTCAAAAACAAGAGGAGGTGCACATAAAAAGGAGCACTGGCTTTGTTCCTACAAATGAAACCAATGCATGAAGACTGTAACAATACTGAGGTTATGATCATTCTGTATTAGCGTTGGATACAATTCACAGGACACATCAGGTAAAACGTGTCCGCCTGTCAAACTGTAAGTGAGACAGTCTCCAATATTCAATAACAATCTGTTGTTCTCAGCATTTGTTTTTAGTGTTTTTGTGAGCTAAGCTGATCAATGTCTGACAATTGATTTGCGCCTGCCCTGACTGTCCATCACTAATCCATATTAGTGAAGCCGGTGGTGGGAAACTAACAAATCTCACCTCTGATTTATTCCGGTGCTGGGAGAAAATACAAAGGCACACACACACCCTCTCACTAACACACATGCACAAAAACCCTCACTGACACACACCGGGACACACATACACTCACTCACTTATCATAGAATAACACAAAGACACAATTTCTATTCTAAATTGAAAAAAGCTTTCCATGTTGGAAATTATCCTGGTGTTTTCAGAGGCAAACATTTTTCTTGCGTTTCATCCTGTGTCTGTCCTGTCTATCGCGAGAGTTCGTAGTTTTGCTGCCATCTTATTTGCTTCAGTGACGTTACTGCACTTGGTGAAACATATACGACTGAAAGAAGCCACTCTGATCTTTACAGTGAAGGATTGTCACACAGACAGCAATATAACACACAATACAGAAATCATTCTGCTCCACATACGTGTGATGCAGAAAATGCATACACTTGTTTTACTGCTGGTGACCCGAGGAATTTTAGAGTTGAATTTGGTGCAATTTAGATACAAAAGACACGTTAATTAACAAAATTGATGTTTTTTTTAATCAAATTGTGGTCAAATTGGTAATATCTATGGAAGGGGTTGCTCCCATCCAAAATGGGTATCAGATGTCCATATTGACGTAATTCACATATTGGCAATATGCACATGTGTGCGCCTAATCCAGATTTTGTAGGGCTGTTGTTAAACAACAATGAGCCCATTAGACATCAGCCTCTGCTCGTATACTGTTACCTCAGCAACATGTCCGCTGCGCTGGGATATTTTACTCTCAACCACTCAGTCCATATTATGAAGCCGGAGGAAGATGCAGTGAGGTGTGTGATATCTCTGGCCCTGTGTGTCAGCAGCTCTCTTCCACACCAAAAATATATGACAATTAAAATGCTCCATTTCACCGATCCAACTTTCCATGTCACCAGGAAAGCCTGACCAGGTCCTGTCAGTCAAATTCAATGACCTAAAATGGTAATTTAAGGCAGGACTACACGCCCTGTTTTTTGTCGTTATCAACACATACTCAAATTCATTCATATATACATATATTTCCATTTTGTATGCCTTAAATATTCTAAATGGCTTCTTATGTGGTTTCCTGTAATTTCAGGAAGATTAACCACACGTTTCTCGAATAAAAGGCTCCATGATCTCTCCACTACATTACATGCACTCTTTTTACCCTGTAGCTTCTTGGCCATGTGTTTGCTCACCTACCTGTCAGCCGTCTGTCAAGTGAATCTTACTGAATGCTCCACTCTAAATATAGGCATTAACTGGCCTTCAAGACATTACTGTGCTTTCATAGCTACCTACAGGACGTAGGCGCCAAGCGTAAATTGACTCTTGCGCTGGTGGGAAAACAAAAAAAAAAAATGTTTTGGTGCCTGGACTATTGTGTGTGTACATAGGGCCCATCTGTGCTTAATTTACTATGCTACATGAGTGATCCCAATGCGGATGGATGGTACTGAATCCACCTGGTCAGGGGCTATGAGTTTATCACTTTATGCATGTGTTGTTCAGAGCATGTTAGTGTTGCCATGTGGAGAGTTAATAATGTTACGTAAGCCATGTTTCTCTCAGTAACATCTGCAATCCAATCAGCTGCTGAGGCTAGAGATAACATCTGCATCACCGCTGTTCCCGGTCCATCCAGACTTCATCACAGCTGCACTTACAGCAGCTTTAGTCATTACAGCATTTAACCACATGTACTACTACACCGATGAACTCTACAGGTCCTGCTGTAAAGTGATGCTGTGTGTTGTAGCTTGATCTCTGCTGCTGCACATCTTTGTGGCTCAGAGTTTATGCCACAGCCTCAATGTTAAAGCAATCTCATTCATAACTGATCAGCATGAAAAGTACAGATTTTTTTTGCGCACAGTCAGAAAGGATAAAGTGAGGTTGGGGTTACTACATGTGTCTCAGACATAAAGTCATAAAGTTCATTATTTTTGAGGCACAATAACACAACAACCACACAAACATGCTGATGTGTATATCAATGCTTATTCTTTTGATTAGTTATTTTTCACAGCGTCTGCAGCTGGATACTGATCACATAATCTTATGAAATAATAGATCAATAAAACTTCTCTCTCTGCTTATATCTGTGTCAGAAAAGCCTGTTCAAAGCATTCACCTCTCCTGGGGCCCCATGTAACACTACTGCATACCAAAAGAGAACTCTTTCTTATGGATCCAACTGAAACCCCCCCAAGTCCAGACAAAACTACGAAGGTGTGAAAGCACCCTCAAACAGACCATTACAAAACTACAGTCGGTAAACATCATCAAAAAATGATTATATAAACCAGACTAAGGCTCATGTCTGCATTTGTTAATAGCACTCTGCACACCAGAGCACATTCTGAAAAAAACCAGACCGTTCATTACTTCAGAGTGTTGTTTTCCCCATCAGGTTGTTCAGCGCAACTCACTCTGGGAGTAGCAGAGCAAGTTCTGGACACTGGCATCAGTGTCAAGAGCAGCTGGTCATGGCAGTAATTGTGGAACGCAACATCTGTGGGATGACGTAGGATTATTAAAATAATCCCAAATATGGACTCTTATCAAACATACTGGTTCATTAATTCACACAAAAAGACTGAGAGAGGTGTGTCACAGAGAGACTCTGGAATGGCTGCACTCTCCTTTCAGTGTAGAGCCTCAAAGTTGAATTACAAATGTTCCCTATGAATACTTTTAGTTGCCAAGATCTATGTTAGAGTATTCTCTTAAGGATTTCCACCTGACCATCAATCCAAAACCAGTTGTTTCCATGGCCCATGTATATCGGGCCTACTGCAAGGAATCAGTTTTCTTCTGCTGAGCAGGCCATCCTTTAACAAACCTTTTCCATTTGTGTGGACTCTTAGATCCCTGGAGCTGATCAGACTTAATGAATACACTATTTTTTTTTTTACAATATTGTCTCTTCCTTCTTTCCTTGTTTGCTCCTCTTATGCATGAAGTCTCTGAACTGATCTTGGCACTGTTCCGCTGGCATTCCAGCAAGCATCTCGTAATAGGCCTGAAAACCCAGTTGCTTTTTTACTCTTCTCTCTTCTTTTCTCTGATTCCCTTATCTAGGAAAGTCAGTGTCTGTCTTCTTCCTCTTAAAAAGGTGAAGCAAGTTCCAACCTCAGCTCAGAGACTACGCCATTATGCAAGATTCAGATTCAGATGCAATTTTTGTTGTTGTCAGAGTGGCATTTAATTCTAACCGCGTCTTGGACGGGAGACTGGCAACACTAAAAGTATGATGGCCACCATATCCCCAACCACTGGTGCTGCCATCAAGTCCTTGCACAAGTTAAAGTCATCCACGAGAATGGTTAAAAGTGGTCAATCATGACTGCTAAAGAAGTGCTCCATGCGATGCTAGCTATCTTGTTTTCCAAAAGGACACAGAAAAGGAAGAAGGGACCGGTTCCTGGTTGTAAAGAAGGGGACGTGTAAAAAAAAGTATATGTGATGTTAAGCTAGCTATTGTTAGCTACTAGGTTTGGTGTATGTACACATGAGACACATGAGACGACATCCTGTCATTCTATTGGGCAGGAGACAGCCTAGGCAGAATAATACGAACAATTCTAACATGCTAAACTATTTGCACCATGGTCATGAAGCATCATAGATGCCAGAACTCTGATCTTTCATTAAGTCACACTACAAGAGAGAGACGCACCTATTTGTCATTCCAGACATTCATAATTGGAACATCAACATTAGCTCAGAAACGAATCCCTTGGAGAAGTAAAACAAGAAGTAAGGAGTAGGCGATCTTGTCCTCAAAGGTTTGACACTTTCCTCGACTAATATGGAGATTAAGGCAGTAGTGTAAATCTATCTGTAGCTCTGTGGTAAACTCATTAACTTGACAACATGAGCTTAACTCTTGAGCTTCTTACCTTCACCAGGACTCTGTCATTGCTTCTTTGCTGCTCTTGGGTCACACTTTGAAGCTTTTCAGCAATCCTCTAGCACATTTTCTCCTGATATTTGTTGTATTATATACAATATCATAAACACTTTTTTGTCATGGGAGAAAAAATGTTTCATTTGGTTTCTTGTCTGGCAGGTTACCCAATGATAACTTGTTTGGAGTATATTTGAGAAGCAATATTCCAGATTTAAATTAGGTCATTTCACTGTCCTGACATTTTATTCCAATAGGTGCTTCATTGATTTTGTCATTTATCTAGATGAGGTAATTCAGAATCATTTCTATTAACAGACCTGTGAGAGTGATGCAGTGTTTAGCTGCTGATCCTCTTAAGCAGATGGAGGTTTTAAAGTACTCATTTGCTGGTTAGTCTGCAATTTCAGTTTTCACACACATCCTTAAGTCTTCTAGAGATTCTTGATATGCTTGTCATAGGGTTTGTCAAAATTATGGATATTACTGTCAGTAAATCAAAAAAGAAAGGTAGTTTCTTGGTTTATGATTTTTGCATCGACGGGCAGAGTAGAGACCTTTGGGTCTATTATGGCACCAACAGAATCACTTCAGCATTAGAGTATTCAAAAAAATGTCACTCAGTATGACATTTGGTTCCTAGGGAATTAATCTCATTCTGCCTGTAATAGTCCGTCTAATATTACATAATGCAGAGGCATGCAGGATAAACACTATGCTACACTGAGTGGCTGTGGCTCAGAGGTGGAGCAGTCCAAAGAAGGATCGGTGGTTGGATTATCAACTCCTCTGGGCATATCGATGTGTCCATAGGCAAGATACTTAACCCTTGCTCCTGATGGGTGGTCGGTACCATCACCATCGGTCTCTGAATGGATGAATGAACACTTGTAGTGCTTTGCAGACGCTTTGAGTGGTTGAGAAGACTAAAAAGGTGCTATACAGATTCAGTCCACTTAACATCCGTTTACACTCAGAGATGGAGTTACATGTTATGTTTTTTTTGTATTCTGGCTGCCTGAATTCAACTGTATATGTCTTTATAGGGGGCAATGTCTATTTTATTTCCATGTGCATTAAGCATAGAAGTGAACAGGGTCCCTCTATTAATGCTGTAACTAGATATAATAAATATAAATCCATGGTATTTTCCACCTGGTTAAAGAGATAACCTAAAATGGCTAGCGGCTAAAAAGCACTATATTCCACTGGGTACAGGAAGTGATGCAGATAAAAATGGACCAATGGTGTTCACCTGTGATAGGCTCACTTAGGAAAGAACCAGGAGTCTATGGAGATTAAATAGACTGAAACGTCTCAAGGCTTGATTCCAGAGGACACCTAATGTCCGTCACTTTAGTCAATGCGTCCCAGAAGTGAAACAATAGTGCACTCAGCTAAACATGGTGCTGGTTCTGTTTTTGAATAAGGCAAAAATCAACGGTCAAACGGTTGATTTTTGAAGTAAACATTTTTGCCTTCTTACCCGCAGTAGAAGGACCAATGACAGTGAAACATTACCCAATCAACAGTGGTTAAATATTGGATTGGTAAAGTAACCTTCTGTTTGTTTGTTGTTGTCTTTATACATCCATGGTTGTGGAATCTATCGATATTATTGGGGGGCATCCACAATTGCTCGCTTCTGAAACATGTCTAATGGGGCAGCTCGGACAGTGGAGGACGGAGCTAAGATATGTTGCTTACGTTATGCTTCATTTACTTGCCCTATAGAATCCAAGGGTCAGATGGAATCTTTGCAAATGAGGACTGTAAGTTATACCTTCCGGCTTTATGCATCTTTGGCTGGACTTAGATCCAGCCTATCCCAAATGTCAAAAACTATATTGGGGTAGCATATTTGTTAATAAAGTTGCCTCATTGGTCAGGCAGTCAGTCCAGGAGTTTCCAATTGGCTAGCTAGCCTGCAGCTCAGTGCAAGTTCACCATCAGTTCATGTAATTACAAAAATTAAATAGTAAGTAGTGATCTAGACTTCAAATAAATAACACTTTAGCAGATATTTGACTGGCATTTCCTTATAATTACAACCGTTAATGAAGCTGTTTGTTAATACTTACATTGTCAACGTGTTAAATGATACCCAGTCCCAGTGCATGAACAGGTTCTTTCTTCTCTTCTTACGACAGATGTAGCTGAAAGACTCAGAGCAGTACGTTATTACCAATCAGAGATCCACACAAGCCCTTTTTGTCCATTATAGACAGATAGATGTGTGTTCTCCACCTGTCCTCTGTGTAGTCAATGTTGCAGTATCATTGTGATGGGCTGGAGTCAGAGGTAGGATGTGTGCTGCTTGTGTGAACATGTGTGAGATGTGAGGCTCTGTGAGGCTCTCTGGATTTAGAATGAAAATGAATTACATAGAGCCGGGCCGGAACAGCGGCGTCCCTGTATGCTTTGAGCATGCTGGTCCTCGGAGTTTCACATTGTACATGTATCGTGACAAATGCATACCATGCACACTGTCTCCACTTCCATTCTCCGCTTTCCATAGATTAACATGGTAACTTTTTTGTGCTATAAATTGCACAAATCGCTGAAGTAGTGAAGTAAGGACACATAGCTGTTACCTGAGTGTGCAGAATCAGCTGTTTGCTTTAGCGAGGATGTAGCCTAGAGCAGTGTTTCTCAACTCTTGGGATGCAGGGGCATTTTGAGTTACAGACAGTGGACCCTTGTTGGGTAAAAAAAAAAAAAAATATATATATATATATATATATATATATATATATATATATATATATATATATATATATATATATATATATATATATATAAACTATTTTGAAGGACATATGACTTTACAGGATGAAGCGCATTGTTGTGAGTGGGTCAGGTCAGGTTTGTGTCAGTGGAGCATTGTAAACATGGTAAAACACAAGTATGACGTTGGAACTGGGGTCAGGACAGCAAAGGACAAAAACCTCAGTGTGCTGTGTGAGTCGAAGTGGCGCTACCAGAAAGCATGAAGCCCTCACAAGTGAAATGCCATTAAGAAACTCTTCTTATAAAGAAAAAGCTGTTGACAGCTCAATTCAGATTCAGCTGGGGCACCACTCGTATACTGCATAATAACCGAAAATCATCATCTCATAAGATGAGCCAGTCATTTTCTGTAGATAAAATAGTTTCTATCTTTAATTGTACACTCACTCATTTCCCATTAAAATGTACAGACAGTGCTATTATAAAAATATCAGACTGAAATTTACAATGATGTCCTGTTAAATGTAAATGTTCTATATTATTTTATATTTAATTTTAAAAAGTATGGTATAGTGTACTTCTGATTAAAAAAAACAAGTTATTTTGCAATGAACATATTTTTGTATTCTGACATTTTCATATATTTTATATACAGGAAAAAATCGGTAAAAATATTAAATATAAAAAATAGGTTGTTTTCTCTAAAGAAAGTATTCATTCAGTGAATTTAGAGCAATACGAAAACTGTCACACAGTAACCATAGTAACGAAGTGACACATGTTGGCCTAAGCTGATCTTTAACTTGTGTGTGGTCATGTGGTCAGAAGGGGCAGATCGGTGAAGTGTTTCCTGGCTGTCTCTGGTATTTTAATGCAGGACATTTTGTTTTTAAGGCTTATTTTCATGCATCAAGAATCAGCAGCATACAGCCAGCGGTCACATGTCAGATAAGCTCTGCAGTGGCTGAATTAAAAAAACCATAGTAGCTGGCCGCTGTTTTAATTAAGTTTTTAGTTGTCAAACAACATGCGGAAAGCCGTGGATTTGCAATATAAAATATAACTTCACTCAACAATCTAATTATGATGACATTATTTCACCTCAGTCAATTAAGGTATGTATGTATATGTATGTATGTATGTATATATGTAATAATATTATATCGAACTTAAAACATAAAATATTTGTGTTACGCACAAAGAGATTTATATTGACCTGAAGTGGTGCATTACATTGCATAATTCATTAAGATAGGACCAGAGTAGTATTGATCAGATCACAGGAAATGTGTAATCCATCAAACTACAACATACATATCAGGTGGACATCATATGTAATAATATAAATAAATAAACCATAAACACAATAAGCGATCTTAATAAATACACCTGAGGGCACACTATTTGCAAATCCATACATTTACCTAATAGTTTCTGGCTATTTTCTGTTTTTCAAACACACATGCTGTCTGCACGCCTGTAATAACATTAGAAACCCCTTTAAACACAGTGGAGTGACTGAGGTGATCGTATTAGTCGTATATATACAAAGTTGGTCAAGCTACTCGAGTAGTGTGGTGAGCTAAGCCACCAGTCACAACTTCACTACAGTAAAGCTGTTCCCAGCAAAAGCAGTATGAGTAACGACCTCAGAGCCAAACAGATAGGCATGCAAAATATGTTCAGTTTTGTAGTTTTTTGTAGTCGAACAGTAATACACAGAATTGGGCTCCCTGTTTCTCCCGATTTCACATCTGTTAGCTAAACGAAGTTAATCAGCTGCAGTCGCTTCATAACATGAAGAATCCCTCTGAACATCTGACTCCGCTGGAAGAAACAGAAACATATTTTCCTTTAATTCCTCTAGATAGAAACCTTTCTGCTCTTATTAATGTGGCTGCTGTAAACATCTGTGTGTCACATCGCCGGCCTCCAGGTCTCGTCCTCACTGTTACGAGCCGACGCACCAAACTGGAATATGGACCCAATCAGTGCAGCAACAGCCATGGCAGCAACCGCCTTTAGGCTGGAGTTCCCCTTTAGGATCAGAGGAAAACATGCTCTCATGTGTGGATGTGTGTGTGTGTGTGTGTGTGTACGCGAGTGTTCGGCAATGCATGTGTGTGTGTGTGGATGTTTGTGAGTATCTGTATGTGTGTGCTTGAGTTTTACCATATGGTCCAGTGTGTTTGTGTGTGTGTGTGTATGTGTGTGTGTGTGTGTGTGTGTATGTGTTACTGTGTGTGTCGTTGAGTCTTTGTATGTGAATGTATGTTTGTACATGGATGGTTGTATACGTTTTTGTATGTATGTGAATGTGAGTATCTGTGTGTTTGTGTGTCCATGAGTGTTAACCATGTTGTGTTTGTGTGTATGTGAGTGTATGTGAGTGTATGTGTGTACACAATTGATCATGATTGTTTTTGTGTGTATGTGTATGTTTGTATGTATGTGTACGTGAGTATGTCTGTGTACATGAGTTAGTGTTTTCCTTTGTGCATTTCAGTGTGTGTGCGCGATGTTTATGTACGTACATATGTGTGCATATACGTCTCATTTCCATAAGCCTAAAACTGTTAGCTGATCGTGTGTGGACATATAGAAGTGTGTTTACATATCTTATAGACATGCAGGGCCACATTGCTTCCCCTGGTCTCAACAACAAACTAACTAATGCTAACGAAGTAACACAATAGTCAGAGTGTTGCACCTAAGCAAAATCAGCAAAGCTGGAGCTAAGCTTACAGCTACACAACACACTTTAAGCATCAAAATCGAGAGCAAAGATGAAACTGCATCGGGGGGATTTAGAATTTTGAGATTCCCTTAATTTGCAAAGAAGGCATCCTTTTCAGGTATGAAAAAGGGACATTAAACACAGCCCTTTGCAAACACATGTAGTCCAGTCTTTGTGAGGTCACATGGCTACTACATGTCAGGGTCAAGTCTAACGTCATTGTTTTGTGTTCACTGGTGTATTGAATTGGATCAGAAATTATGGACTTCCACTGTTATTGTTATCGAATACAAATTTCTGCTATCCTGACAACTCTAACTCAAGTTACTGTCTTAAACCTGCAGTGCAGGAGTTCTGTCTCCATCTGCTGGTAGTGGGAGTGTATTACATGCTCTATACAATATTTTATTTTGAAAAACAGCCTTGTGTTGTGAACCTTTACACTGTAAAGCAGTGGGTAAAGTGTTTAAAGTGGAACACAACCTGTTATATGGCAAATTTTTCACTAGCTGAACATGTTACGTTAGGTTTGATAACACGTGGAGAGTGTAGAAGTGAAATTTTATTATTGACAATCCAAGTAAGCATTTTTTAGGTGATGTGCTCACATAGGCACATTTTTTTTGAAAACAAAAATTTTGTTGTTTTACTTAGAAAAATATCTTGTTAAATGTTGTTTGTTTAGTAAAACACATAAAGTTTTAATAGAAAATAGCATATTAGTTTTGAAAAAAATTGAGATTTTATTTTGACTCTGACATTCATTATAATGCAGCAGAAAGTGAACATTTATCTCACATGATTGATCAGCTGTTTCTGCTATTGACGGAATGATTCTAATTCCTGAGGATCTCTCCAAATTCTCTTGTGGATGACTTAAATGTCTAACTACACTAAACTAGATATTTTCTTTCACAAAGATCTGATTAAAATGCACTAAACATGTATACCACAATAATTGACAAAATATAATGAAAAAACTTAAAAGGACCTTACAAAGGCCACGAGACTTAAAAAAATAGTATTTATTGTATTGTGGACAATAAAGGACAGTGTACCCTAATTAAACTCTTTTATTTTGAAGAGTTATTATAGGACTCCCTGGCTTCCTGCCACATCTGTTTAGCGTTCTCTAATCAGGTTGCATTGTGCAATGCAGTGTTTAACAAAACAAAGGTATGATTTCTTTAAACAAACAGAAACAGTGTGTATCCTTCATTATTATTCATGGGTCACACACAACAGATCCGGACTCTTTTTCTCAGCCGTGTTCTCCATCTCCTTCACACAGTTATATTATATTCACTCAGCTTCGCTGCGTCTCTGGGTCAGTAACACTGTCAGATGACATTAAAGTGCTACTGTTCCTCAGATACCTCAGCTCGTTTCTTAGAGTATGAACCTGAATATGTGCTCAGTAGTTTATTTCCAGCTTGACACATTCACACACACACACACACACACACACACACACACACACACACACACACACACACACACACACACACACATATATACATATATACACAGTGCAATACAAGTGGATGATAGATCAGTGATGATTGGTCAGCTATGAGTGATCAGCTGTTACTTACATATTTAAATGGTGACTATCCTGCAGCAACAAGATCAGTTTTTGTTTTCTACCGTCTCTGCTGTGAAACATATGTTACTATCACATACAGTATCACTTTATATTACTATAACTTACAGTATAATACTTTAGATGATACTGCCATGTACAGTGCCATATACAGTATGATACTTAACATGGTAAATATGGCTGTTTCTGTGCTGTATGTGTCACATGATCTGAACTCTTGCTGCGGGCTCCTACTCTGCTGCAGCCTGTCCACCTCAGGCTGCCTGCTGACAATGAGTGGGAGGAGGAAGAGGAGGGTGAGTAGGGGAGGGGGGAGGAAGAGGTAGATGGGAGGGGGGGGTAACAGATTAGCAGAGAAACAGACTGAAGTGAGTCAGTGGGAGGGTTTGGAGTGAGGAGTGGGAGGAGGAGGGGGGGGGGCAGATTAGCGGAGGAACAGACTGAGGTGAGTCAGTGGAAAGGTTAGAAGTGAGGAGGAGGAGGAGGAGGAGGAGGAGGATGGAGAAAGGAAGGCCGTGTACAGGTTCGTCAGCTGCTCTCTTTGATGGCGTGATGCTGTGCCGCAGGTCTTCATCTCACCACGTGCGTGCTTTCAAAAACACGAGAGCGAGAACGAAGCGAGAGATGGAGGCTACATGACATCCACATGACTACCCCCCCCCCCCCCCCCGAATCACTGTACAGCCATCAAATAGCACATTTCATCTTGCCTATTAATTAGCGTTAATGAGGGTCAGTGATCTGTCAGAAAAACTCAAGATCTTTGGCAGTTACTATCCATTTATAGTAGTAATCTGCTGATCCAGAGAACTGTAAACGACACAATGTCCTCGTATGTGCAAACGCTACAGTAACTATGGTAACACACGTGGCAGCACACGCAGAGTGTGATGGATATGACGAATAATAATAATAAATAATAAAGTATCCTCCTCTAACCTCCCATAGTGTCTTTTAGATCACTGATTTGTTTGTTGATATATTGATATGAATAAACTATTTGTTACATGCATCAATTAAATGTTTGAAAAGGTATAGAGTAAAGTAAAAAACCTTTGTATAAATGATGCTTTTGTATTCTTTATTAGTTAATTTACAATTAAATTAAATCATTTGATTTAAAATAAAATACATACAAAATAACCAACACAAATGGACACAACAAAAGACACTTGTTTTTTCTTCTATATGCTCATGTTATTGAGATCTATTGAGACTGATTTACTTGGTTGTTGTGAAGCGGGTGTTGGAATAGTTTTGAAGTCAACCAGATCCTTAAACTTGAGTGCTTTTCCTTTGTAGCGCTGCTGCCTCACAGCAAGAAGATCGTTCTGTGTGGAGTTTGCATGTTCTCCCCGCAACCCTAATGAGGAATAAGCTGGTATTTAAAATGACTGACTGACTGAATGATTGGCTCCTGACAAGATAATTACATCTTCATCTTCGTCTTTGCCTGTCACTGACTCTCACTGTCACTGTTCTCTTGTCAACACCATAGGCGACTGCACGAAATCGTTTCACCGTTCCAAGGATGTCCATGAGATAACATGTTAAAAATAAACTACATAGAAGAAAAAAAAAACATTTGTGATGAATTGGACAAAAACACTGAGACTTATTCCTAACTAAAAATAAAGTCCTCAGGGTCACAGCAAGACGAGAGCTTCAGAACGTTCAGAATAAAAGGAGTCAAACGAAGTTCAGACAGAAGAACACTGTGTTCTATAGGAGTGATGTAACCTGGGTTTAATACTGCTGAGTCAGGCTGGAGGAGCTACACTTCCATTAGCACTGGGCTGGAAAAACACACACACACACACACACACACACACTGATGAGCTTACTTCTCATGTTTTGGTGACAGTGACTCTGAGCGAACAAGGAGGAAGTCGAACAAATGAAAATAAAGCTTGAACATCCTGATGTCCCTTGGGATCGTTGAGACAGACGTCAGAGGTCAAACTGACCTGTTCCCGCGGAATCACGTCTCTTCTTGTAAACCTTCAAGCTCGGGATGTATAACTTGAACCTTCCTGGAATTTATGACATCATCCCACAGATGCTGAAAGAACATGTTTGTGTTTCCACCTCTTGAGCGGGTTCAGGCTGCAACAGTGAACACGCAAACAGAATGTGTGCAGGGAGACGATAAAACGCTCGGCACACAAGTATATGACGTATGTGTAATAATAATGTAATAATAATAATGTAAGTATAGGAATGTAAGTATAGGACTGTATGTACAGTCACTATTCAACTAGATTCATGGAGGCTTTAGATGTGATTGGCTTAATAAAGAATAATCTTTTCAAGTTGACCAAAAATTAAAAAGCTTATAACTGCACATTAAGGTATTTTTTTGTTCACTTATTACTAAAATAACTGAATGTCACGCATTTTTTCATTGGGTCTAATGGTAAAAACTTAGTACCAGATAGTAAATCTCTCAAAATGTTTAAAAAAAAATTCCAAACACATGCTATGAGCTAGTTTTATATTCTAGGTGGTTTAAATATTAAATATGTAACATTCTTTTTCAGTTCTTTGTCTGTTTGACACTTTCTGTTAAAAGTGATACAAATGGACTTGACATAAACACAAAATTTGCATTTGCATTTCAAAAAGTTTTTGACTTTCTCATCTTGGCAAACATGATTTGTCACTGACCCATATAGAGAAATATTAGGTCACATGGGCTATTCTACTTTATAGTCTCATTCCAGGTTTCCCAATCCCAGTCTCTGGCTCTACTGATCTTTATTAACATTTCTTTTGTAGAAATGCCACAAAACTCCCCTCGATATTTTAAAAAACTCACAGCTTTCCTTTAGTAAAGCACGTCAGTTTTTCCATGGCAAATGCATGACGATAGAGCCTCAATACATGTTTGTTCTTATTTTCCATCCTCCAACTAGTAGCTTGTGAAAGTCACAAGTCTATAAGTGCATAGTCACAAATACCTTGAATGCAAAACTTTGACAAACAAGGGATCCTCAGTTTATTAGTAAAACAATTCATTGGATGAACTTTTGTTCAACACCCCTGAGAGAAGCGTGATCATGTGAAATGAAAATGTGTACATGTATTTGGAATATAGAAAGAACAATTAATACTCAAGATAAGTTTAAAACCAGAAAAATATATTTATTTATTTCATGGGGTTTTCAACTTTTACATATACTTGAGTATATAAAATGTCTTCATTGAAACTGATCAGAAAATTTTGCACTGTTAAAACCTTCAACGTAGAGCAGTTTCTTTTTAATTATTATTATTACACACAATCAGACACACAGTTGAGTTTGTGTTGCCCTAAAATGTTGAAACACTTCCACATAACACTGTTCACCTGTCTCATTGCCACCTGATTGGCCTGTTGAGGCTTCAGCGTTGATTGGATATTGTCCTCTAACCAATCAGAGGGAGCTGTGGGCGGGGCATTGCTACAGAGCTCTGGGTGAGGATTTTAGGTAGACGAAGATGTGGCTGCGTTAGAGCCACAAATATATCTGGGAACAAATGTGGTACCTCATTCAGTCTGTCCTGTTTGTTTGGGGACAGAAGCCGCTCATGATATTTGTGCAATGATTGTTTTAGGATTTTAGGGTTTAACCTTTGGTTTGTTTCAAACACTGGCCATTGGTCTTGGTAAATGTATCCGCTTCTATTTTCTCTTTATAGCTCTAGTGAACAGTTAATGAACTTTCTCTCACACTTGCCTGTCAGATCATTCTTGTGCTTCTAAAGTTGCTGGATATGACATTGTGAAGTTTTTACACCTCTCCAACACAGAAACACTTTGCAGAGTTTCTTTGTCAGCTGACTGTAAAACAGCGATTTTCATCATGACATAAAGCCAACTTTTCCTATGTTATTATACCACTGACTTATTTTGGAATATTCTTTGTTAACCTTTCTGAATTTGTTTTTGATTGATAGCTGTGACAACCACCGACAACCTGCAGCACCTGGAGGAGAAGCGAGAGAGGTCGAGTCCCAACCAGCAGAGATTGGATGATAAAAGCCGGCTGAATCCAGGCTGCTGTGCCAGATTATTGGAGAGCTCCAAAACCGGTAAGACTTATTACTCATACTTTTATTATTAGCTGGCCACAGCGAGGTGAAACTTCACGTTGCGAGTTACACCTGCATTGGAGCCGCTTTGAAGTTGCAGTTTAAGGTCGGCCAATATTTTTTTTTCTGTTTCGAGCCAGGAACTTTCAAATCAGGCGTTGACTTTCTCCGCTCTTTTAGAATGATCCAATCCTAGTCCACGGGGGGCAGCAGCCTCTCCATGATTGAGTGAACTCTCCTTTTTGATGTAACGTATAGTTAGAAGTTGCTCAAGCTTTAACCTAATCATGCGGTCGAAACCGTTTAATGCACACATAGTTCGGCCCAACTTTAATCAGCGGTTCTAAATTCATCCGCAAGAGCTCGGCTGTCAAACCTACTTGTTATCAACTGCTGCAGCACAGTCGAGTTATCAACTTGATAAACTGATCACGTGGAGCGCGAAGGAGAAAACACATCGATCATGATTAAAACTTTTCTTGCAATCCGACAATTTAGAAGAATGAGAAGCAGCAGATGAAAAATAAATGAGAAGAAACAATGAAACAATAAATGAGCAACTGTTTGGTAGCTATGTCTATTTTTTAAACTGATTATTTATTCAATGGGTATTAAGTTTATAGTTATATATATAGTCCATCCTCTTTATTGGACTAATGAGGAACTTTAACATTGCATGATAACCTAAAGTAAATGGTTGTTCCTCAGGTGTTACCGGATCATTTTTTTTAAAACACCATAAAATAATGGTGTTCTTGTTGATTCTTTGATATGAGGATTGTGTAAGGGGTGTGTGTACTGCACCAGTTTTACTGCACGGTGGAGGGACTTTTAGGATCTTTCTGAAAAAAACTGGATCTCTCTCTTCATCCAACTGGGCATGGTTTCTTCCTGTTAAAGTTATTTTCTTGCTCATGAGGGCATGTTAGATGTAAAGTAAAGGGTAAATATGCTCTGTATGAGAAGTGGCCTGTGGTAACTTCTGTTGGGATTTGGTGCTATATAAATGAAATTGACTTGACTTTCACACTCCAGAAACTCAACGCTCATCGCTATCAGTTAACATTACATGTGTTACAATAATAGTCCAACTAAAGTGGGTGGCAATAACAAATAGTGGGAAGTAAAAAAACTGAAGATGTACAGAACAGTAGGGAGTAAAGAACCATAAGTAAAGAACTATAAAAACAAGAACTAAAGAACAATAGGAAGTAAAAACAGTAAGTCAGAAAGAACTGTAAAAAATGAAAGAAAACAAGAAAATAAAGAACAGTAAGAAGCAAACAGAAGTAGTAAAGAACAGTACTATTCGGTTTATTAATACTTAATAGTTTATTGATAATTGGATCATTGATACTCAGGTCAGTGACACTTTCATGTCTTGTTGGATTTAAAAGATGAGACGAGAGGTTTAATTTTTGCTCAATTACATTTGACCTTTTGTTATATGACATGCCGTGTGCTTTGAAATGCTCACAGAAATGCAATTCTAATTCAAGTTTCCTGTAACTTCAGAAACGATCAGTACCCGGGTCCAAACGCGTGTAGCCTGGTTTGTTGGAAGGGAACAGAGCCTCATTAATGTTATTAGTAACACCTGTGTGTGAACTACGCAGAGATATAAGGATCGTATATCGCCCCCCGGTACGCGCATGTAATAACGTCATAGTGTCGATGCTCATTACGAATGTAACGTTAACCTTTTGAAAGGGAACACTGCGATATGTAGACCAGTAGGATTGTGGAATGTGTTGGCTCCTGCCCGCTGAGAGCGAGGTCGGTTTCTCAGCAGTCCTCTGCTGCCTCTGCTCAGCATGCTGCTAACACAGGAAATAGAGCCAGAGGGAGTTTGTGAGCGTGTGTGTGTGTGTGTGTGTGTGTGTGTATATGTGTGTGTGCATATGATTGTGTGTGTGTCAGTTTTCTATTGTTTCTTGGCTCTATGCCCAGAGGTGATACATGGGAGAGGACCTAAAATAAGAGGAAATCGAGGAGGTGGAGCGTCGAGGAGAAAAGACTAAAATGCCCTCATGCACATTGTCTACACTTGTAGTTGAACCAAATCAACCGTGAAGATGTTAATACAGTAAAAAGAGGCTTAGGAGGTTTTTGGGGCTGCTCCTTTCATGTTTTCTGCCACAATCCCCCATTGTCAGAGCCATATTGTTCTTTTTTTTCAGTTATTGACCAGATTTCAGCAGAAGAGACCCTACACTTAAACACTGATACAGAGAGTCTTTTTGTCTTATTGACTTATTTATGTGCACTTTGTTTCGGCTTAGTGAGAGCCTCCACATTTCTTCTCTTTGTTTCTTGCCCCACCACCATTTCATCAATTTGCATTACATCACAACAGCCGCACAAGTTTGCTGAAACTCCACCGCAACACTTTTAAAGACACAAAATTTCTGCAATCAATATTAGACGGTATCTATCATTTTTATCTGTTGTGATATATTTTATGTGCATTGATATTGTGCATTCACATAATCAACTTTATTTACCTCGCCTTTAAAACTGATGAGCAGTGCAGCCATATGATCAGATAACACACAACTGCACTGCAAGTTGACACTCAGGTCCAAAGGAGGAGACTTTACATTGGACTTTATCACAGCCTCCACACACTTCCAAAGTATTAATGCCGATTTTTACATGGAAATGACTGACTCAGCTCAAACTGTCCACAACTACACCCATAATGTTACTGACACAGAGATGAAAGAGAATCTATCCTCTAATCAAGTATTTGATTAGATCTTTAAAGCGCTCGCAACCCAATCAGGAACTAGCAACCACTTTAAAACACCTGCTGAGAGTTTCCTCCGAACACCTCACCACAGAACACATCAGTCAGCGAAAGCTTCATCACCCAAATCTTGCCCCGCCTCGCTCAGCTCCCTCACGACTCGCATCGCTGTTCTACATGGATATGAATCAGGTCCACCCTCTCTCTGCAGGATACTGTGGAAGGAATGTAATCTCCTCTTTTGCTGCTAGCGTCATATATTATCATATCTTTCCAGCTCCACTTAGATAGTGGCACTAAAAGGAGAAAATGGGGGAAAGGAGCCATCACTGAACTTAAGTTTCCTCACAGGAGGACGCTTTGGATGCTACGAAACCACTTATCGCTATAATGCATACTGATGCATTCACTTGGTGGACGATTGCCACAGGTGACAGAGTTATCTCTGCTTCACCATAGGCTAGGCTAGTTTGTCTTTTGGGTGGTTTTCAGCACAGCCGTTCTTTCTAAGTGCGTAGAAGCCCAAACTAAATTTCTAGAGAGATTGCACCTTTCTATCTTCTATAGCCAAACCAGTGATTTTTTAGTGGCCTCAAACATTCAATGCCTTGTGCAAAATAACACATTTCACTATCACTCAATTAGCAGAAAGCTAACCTGCAGTTATGTGACTCGGCTGGTGGACGTTTCTGTGGGGATTACCATAATGACCAGTAGTGATCAGAGCAAATCAGAAAATAAGGTTGATTATTATTAATATATGAGTAAATAAACTTATCAAACATCATTTCCACGGATAAGGCTGTATTCCATCTCATAAACCACATTATTTCTGCACATGACAATAATATATATATGTTTCTTTCTGAAAAGCTTTTGGTACATTCAGACAGGAAGTTTTATCAGGAAGTTTTTTTAAGTTTGATTTCCAGGATATTATTGTCTAATGACTAAAAAACTATTCCTTCCAAACGAATCCAGTGTGTTTGTGTTAATGATTGACATTCTTACGAGGCAAAATGGATCTGTGGAGTCCCTCAAGACTCCAATATGGGACCACAATGATTTCTCTCTTATCCACTAGATTCTTTGGAGGAGAGGGGGAGGAGAGTGGTAGATGAGGGGAGAGGGAGAGGAGAGGATGGGACCAAAGTCTGAACCCAGGAGGATGCCTCAGGAGAGAGTAGTTGATGCAGATGAACTGTTGTCTATTGGTGAGATATGACTTTAACCATCCAGGGTTGACCAGTGATGTTGAGGAATTATTCGCGGCATGTGAGAAGATGGTGTCCAAAGCTGCAGTGCAGCAAACATGGCTAAATTTATATGAGGTGTTTTTATAGCTGAATCACCCGCAGAAACAAAAACCTTGTCACATACTGTAAGTGTTTTAAACATTAACATATGCGGTCTAATAGTGTCAAATGATAAACATCTGTTTTGCAACTTTTATCTGATTCCTGGTAAACAGAATAATAAGATATTAGTTATAAAGACAGAACAACAGCCAAATGTTATCTGGGGAAAAAAGGCCTGCAGGCATCTAGGCCTGAAACTCACTCTCTTATGACCATTGTGTTTGTGTGTGTCAGCTGACTTTTCTTGATTCTACAAAGTGTTACGAATGTGTGTTTTTCCTTGAACATGACGTTGTATCTATAAATTGCTGCAGGTTACAGATGAGGAGACAGAGGAGAATGATGTTTATAAGACATCGCCAGTAAATGAAGACTTTTCACATTCTCTCCTTTCTCTCTCATACTATGTTCTACAGGAAATGAGCAGGACACATGTTCCTAATCAAAATGAAATCAGTCTTTGTGTGTGTGTGTGTGTGTGTGTGTGTGTGTGTGTGTGTGTGTGTTCATAGTAAACCAGAAACATTTGTCTCACAGCAGGGATCACAATATAATCAAAGAAAACTTATGCACCGATCCTGCAACTAAACTTTAAAACCTGTAATGAATTTATTACATCATTCATTTCTGTCTATGTTTCAACAAATCAGAACGTATGGTCACTGGTTTATTTGTAGGACACCATCCTTTTCACAAAAAGAACTAGAAGCTTGTTTTTTCCCTCCAAACTCTAAGCATGGTTTCTGAGTGAATCACCAGCAGACTTCTGTCGACTGTTCATTCATCAGCAGGAGCCACAAGTAGCCACCAGAACACTAAAACAATCAATGTAGAAATTTTGTGAGTGGGGTCCTTCCCAAAATGTTGGTGTTCATCCTTGGCCAATTCCGCACCCTACAAACAGGTTTCATCAGAATGAGACCAGCAGTTTGTCTCTGATCCTGTTCACACCACTATGTGTGCCAAAAACAAAACCTGCTTATGAAAGAAGTAATAAGTGCTGCAAGAAGAACAGGGCCCACACTGTGATTGTGTTTACATACACAGAGGAGGTCCCACTTAGGTTTTGGAATATAATGCTTATGTCAACATCATGTCTTGAATGTTCCAGCTTGGTTACTTTGAAAGCACTGTGGTATCAATCTGCATATCTTCTCATCGCTGTCTGCTACTGTATCTGTACACATAATAACACTTTAACCTTTGGTTCACTAGAGAGTGGAGTTAGTTCTGTTAACTCAGTTGTTAAGGACCTAGAATGTGTTGAATCTATTAAATAAGGTCCATTGAATGACCCCTAGTGGGAAGTCATGTCACCTCACACATACGTCATCTAGCCAAGCGAAGGCTAAGGTTACGTGGTGGAAGTTGGAACATGAAAACAACATGGATGTGTGCCAAACACTGCTAGACCTTTTGAACGGCAAGTTCCCATTTAAAAAATTACATTTGGGACCATGAACAAGAATGTCATCATATGAAAATCATGGGAAAAAATGTGTTTGCCTCTGAAGCTGGTCTAGCATCATGTATCGCGCAACATGTCCTGTCCTAGTTCTACCATAAATTTATTTCTGGGCCTTTACCAGCAAAAAATGGGTATGTGATTAAAATACATTTTTTTGGCTTTACAGACATGTAGTCACTGAGGTTGCAGTGATGTTATGATATACAGTTTAACTGGTTAAGAAGGTTTTCTAAGGGTAGGTGGTAGAGAAAGAAAAGAATTGGTCAGATGATTGAGCCTTGCGGAACTCTACAGAGGGGCTAGAGAATCCACTGTTATTACTGATGATTTTGAATTTCCTGTTGGAGAGGTAAGATGGAAGCCAGTTTGTGCAGGAGCCCAAAATGCCGACTTTTTTGTGAAGTCTGTCAATCATAAAAGTGTTGTTTGTAGCAAACATGGCCGTTAAGTCAAGCAGGACTAGAATCATGTGTTCGCCTTTATCAGGCTGCATGGGAATGTCATCAGTCATTTTGAATAGAGCTGTTTTTCTGCTGTGTTGCTGATGGAAGCCAGAGGATTTAAAGGAGGGTTTTGAAGATAAAAGAAAGTTGTAAAATAGGCCTGTAGTTTTGTGGAAGGGTAGGGATCTAGGGCAGGTTTTTTTTAAGAATTGTACTGCAGAAAATTCAAAAGAATCTTGAACACAACTAAAGATAAGCGAGGGTAAATATTGAGAGAAAGCTTGGGCCAAGTGTAGATAGCGCTGTGTCTGACGGACAGGGGGAGAAGCACACAAGGAAAGTTGAAATTTGATCTCATATTTGTGACCCTGTCAACAAAGAAGGTCAAAAGGGCTTCACAACGTAATGAAACTGCTATGGGTTTACTAGGATCGGCAGGATTTACCAGCTGGTCAATGTTTTTGAACAAAAACCCAGGATTATGTTTATGGCTATTGATGGTATCTGGCCTCCGTGGTCGTTTGCTTGATTAAGGAGAGTAGCTCATTCGAGTGGAAGAGATGGCCCCTGAGAATGGATTTTCTTCCATCTCTGCTCCAGTCTATCAATCCAGGGGCTTACAGTGAAGGAGATGACACAGATAGTAGTGACGGGAGTTGTATTGTTCAGAGCAGGGACACACTGATCGTTAAACCAGCTGAGTTGATTATTTACATCAGTGGAGACAGGAGGAGGGGTGGGAGCGCTCAGAAAACAAGATGAAAAACTGTCTGCAGACTGGTCATTAACAAAGCGAGAGTGTACCGTGGGCTGGAGAGGAGGACTTAAGGCAGGTGTCAATAACAATGTATTTGTTTGGTCTGAGGCAAAGTCAAACAGATGCAGTGCAATTACATAAAGACGAGGTCAAGGGTGTGAAGATAAAATAGGCCTATTAAAAAGACCGGTCTGGTTTAGTATAGCTTTCACGTTAAACAATGCATGGCAAAAAGTATCAACTCAACTCCAATTTCCAATTTTTTGGCTGACTGACCATTATTAGTCGGTTTTGGTGTTCTGTTATTAATAATAACAGGGATTGGGAGGACAGGAGGGGGATCAGAAACAGCCGGAGAGAGGGAGGGCTTAGATATGGAAAAGTAATCAGCAGGGCTCAGGGAGAGGTGCTCGTGTATCTTCATGAGCAGGGACATGCTGTGGTCAGTGTCAGTCGAAACAAAAATCTATGTACTCCATTAGATGAAGTTGAAGACCTGTTTGACATACTTAAAGTCGGAGTAAAATACAATTTGGTAAAGCTCCAAATAAGGATAGTCATGGATTCTAACTCATGTTTGAGTTTGAGTGTTATTTCATGATGTCATTGGCGCATGATGATTATTATATGAGCAAAAGGTGGAATTGTAAAGTAATAGAAGAAGGTCATAGTCACGAAAAACAGCAGGAGATGGAGCTTTCTGCATTTCTTTACAAGGTCAGCCCAAGGGAAGGGCACCTAAAGTGGGAACTGTTTGCCAGACTATGTATATGTATATGTATATATATATATATATATATACATAAAAGGTGCTAGTTGCAGTAATTTACAACCTAACTCCTTTGTTTCTCTGTATTTCAGGCAGTGTGGCCGGCTGAGGAGAGTTGGAGTAACGGTGGAGAAGCAGCAGGGCTTGATTTCTTCTTTTCCAACATTCCCTGTTTTTTTCAGTCCTGCGAATGCACTCATCCACCCCAGATACGCACTCCTCATCACTCCTCATCAGTCCCTGTGCTCCTTTCTTTATTGGTCATCCATCCATCCGTCTCTCTGCTGAAGAGGTCAATGTAACGTCAGACAGTGCAGTCACTCCTGTTAATTGCAGGGCTGCTAACAGAGAGAATCTGTAGAATTATTGGACTCTAGTTGTTAGCTCAGTCTCTCAGGGCCCCTCAGTCAGACTTGGTTCCTCAGGGCCTCATAGAGCCCCTCAGGCCATGTGGAGGGCCAGGGGGTTTCCCTCTTTCTAGGCTTTCTCTTCTCCACCTTGTGTCTTCATGTTTTGGGGGTCCTCCGGTGCCCCCACCCTCTGCCGACCCCCCCGCACCCGCTGCCACCACGGCCGGCCACCCCAGTCGCCTCGTTGCCATGCCTACAGAGACACTGGCTCCAGCCCTGCCAGATAGCAAGGCCGCTGGTCCCGCGACGCCCTTCAGTTCCACTGTACCCCTACGCATCCTCAACAAGGGCCCGGACTACTTCAGGAGACAGGTACCGTTTAATATTACTCCAATGTTGACCATGTTTTTGAGGTGCTTACGATGCTCGAACGCTCATCAGAAGTCACAAAGAAGTTATGTAATGAATAGGGTTATGCATGACCAGCAGGGAACTGCGGTGCTCCCTCATAATGAACAAAGTTGATATTCATGATATTCTCTATGATCTTTTTTCTCATCCTTGTATCCAGAAAATACTTATTGGTTAGTTTTCAGAATGGATTTAGTGTGTGTTTTGGGGCCATTTGGAGGCACTAAACCTCCTAAAACTGCACCAATATTTGCAGATTTATATTGTCATTCTCCATGAGCCTATCAAAAACATTTCAACTGGCACCTATTTTCTTTGTTACTTTTTTGTGCACTGATTTCATCATTGCATTCAAAGACATGTTCTTGATGTGGTGGTTCTCATTTTCTCAGTAAAATGACTCTGAATTTTGTCAAAATAGGACATTACATTTGTATGTCTCAGAATTCATTGATGTGTGTTCGTTTCAGGTTGAACCAAACCCAAAGCGCCTCAGTGCTGTCGAAAGACTAGAAGCTGACAAGGCAAAGTATGTCAAGAGCCAGGAGGTGATCAACGCAAAGCAAGAGCCAATCAAACCACCTGTTCTGGCCAAGCCTCCCATTGGCCATACCCTTTTGTCCAAGAGGGGCTCTGGGATTGGTGGAGGAGGAAATGGAGGTGGGATACCTTTTAAACCGTCCAATAACAACGCCAAGTCAGATACGTGTGCGACGAGCAGCGGCAGCAGCAAACGGGAGAATTTAAACCTGGAGATCTTAAAAAACCTCCTGAACTCGTCTTCCTCTTCAGGGGCAGGCTCTGAAGGGCTCGGGGGCGGAGCTAAGAGTGCTGTGCTGATGAGGTCATCAGGGGGAATGGCCAGAAGTTGGACGCCATCAGGGTAAACTATCAACTCTGGTCAAGTGTCATGTGAAGTAATATGAATGTATGATGTATGGGTAAATAATTATTTAAAGTACCCATGATGACACTGTACAATGTTTGCTCATTACCATAGTATTCATTAACAATTTATTAGATACAGTGGATTTTTTTTTATATATAATGAAACCACTATGGTAAACCACAAAACGTGATTAGGAAGTTAAAGGTACAGTGTCAGGTTTTTGGCACCATCTTGTTATGATTAACAAACCAACTCTGATGGCTGCAAAACTCATGAAAAACACAAAAAATGTTTGAGGTTACATAAGAGTACATTTAAATTTGCAGATTGGCATATCAAAATCCTATTTTTCTAAATACAGCCATCAGCTGCACAAATTGCAGCTTTCTTGAAGGAGGTTATTTCAGACAAAAGATTAGAGCATACTATTACTATACTAGTATCTATTTTATTCTACATCATAGGACCCTAAACAAGTGTTCTACACTCTATGCAAGTTCCTGACACAAGCGAACATTTGTGTTCCTCTATACTGAAGTGTCATAGAAGATTTGTGCTTTCAACCATTAAATTAATCAAGGCACTGTGCACATCAGGTTTATGATAATCTTTAAATAAATGTTGGAATAGTATGTGTGTGGGGGGGTGGTCTCTGTATCAGTCAACATCCCGTCCATTCTTCATTCTACCGACCTACTTCGCGATGTTCATATATTTATCTTTTTGCTCCTAGGATGCCATTAACCTATCGTTCCACAATGACCCTGAACGAGCAACCACTGGACTCTGCACCCAGTCCCAGCACCTCCCACTCCCTGCGATCCTTTTCCCATTCCCTGAAGGTTCCTCCAGTGAACAGCGGGGGACGTCGCAGTCCTCAGCAGCGAGGAAACCTCAACCTCAGCAGACGAGTGCTGGACGAGAGAGGGGGCGAGGGAGTTATGGATCGTTCCCGCTCCCCACTGCCACCTCTACTCACCTCCCACTCCTCTTCAGACCTCCTGCGACTCTGCAACGGCAAGCCACTTCAAACGGCTCGATCCAGCAGCTCCTCTGCTCCCCCCCTCCCCCCGAAACCGAACCCCGCTTTCCTCCCTCCGCCCGCCCTCTCAATGGCACTGCGTCATCCTTGTTCCTCTTTGTCCCCTGCAGCCTGTGACAACAATTCCCCTCAGTCACTATCATGTGATCCCTCAAATGATCCCAACCTGGAGCTAGAGCTTGGTACATCAGTGGCTCGCCGTTCCTCGCTACATAGGTCGAAATCAGACCTGTCGGACCGGTACGCCCGGGCAGGAGCTGATGTGGAACGCTTCTTTAACTACTGCGGCCTTGACCCGGAGGAGTTGGAGGCGGTGGGCCCGGAGAACTTTGCACGGGCTAACTCCGACATCGTCAGCCTGAACTTCCGATCGGCTTCCATGATCTCGTCCGACTGCGACCAGTCGCGGCGATCCTCCAACGATGGGCTGTCAGACGCGAACGAGGGTGAAGACGAGGAGGAGGAGGCCGGGGAGCGAGTTCCTTATGGCATCTCAGCTGTGGAGCGAAATGCAAGAGTCATCAAATGGCTGTACAGCATCAAACAGGCGAGAGAGACGCAAAAAGTGTCACATGTTTAGGAGGAGCATTCCGGTGGTTCGGATGTACTATAAACTGCCGACTGCAGACTGCCCTGTGTTTCAGAATGAATAGACAGACCAGAATTTCTCACAAGTTTAGAGACTGAAAGGCTGAACTGAAAACTTGTCAAAATGTATAAATGAATCAAAGAGAAGGTCTGACAGGTGTGACATGAGCTAGATAAGAAAATAGACACACCCTCCTAGGTTTAGAACAAATAGAATGCAAAGGACAGAAAGGATTTAACTTCTCCTGTCATGTTTATCAAGGTTCAGTCTGGAGAGATAAAGACAGGACATGTAAGAAAATAACGTGTTTCTCTATGGGCACTGTATACACAACAGACAAGTCTGTCCGTTTGCTTGAGCAACAGGAACAAGAGCAAAATGCACTACGATTGTTCAAGGACTGATGATGTGACTCTTCCACTACAAGGGGTTCTTTCTCATAGTGGACATTCTCATTTGTTAAACATACTGTACGTTAGGTGTAGCCCGGTCCTACGCCTGTGAATCACCTCATGATTCTCAGATTACTCCAACAATTGAAATGATGTGCTCATTGATGGCTACAGAGTTGGAGGAACAGCAATGTTGGTGGGATTAAAACGTGAATGATGTGAGTAAATAAAACAGAAAAAAATGAAGTGCAATGACATGTTACTTCAGTCTGAGTATTAGGCTAATTTATGTGTGCTAGGTCCATGCTCTTGGTTATTTTTCATTCATGCTGGCTTACTAGCTCATCTAAATGTAACAGAGCCATCACTGACACCATTAATTCCACCTGAGCTTTTCCTGCTGACAAGTGACAATGTCCATTTTGAGAAAAACCTGTCACACTGCTGATGTTTGCAAAAAGGTCCTGACATCTTTACGAAACAGATACTGAACTCTATCTGTCAAAAATTTAAAAATCAATGATGCTGGTACACTGTGCGACCATAATTACTTACTTGATATTTGTTATAGGTGACTGTTAGGTTGAGTCAGCACCAACTCGATGGGCCACAAAGACTCATTCGGTTAATAATGAATCAAATAGTTCACTGTCATTTGAACATGTTAAGAAACTCATAAAACACAGATCGTGGACGAGCTTTCATTGGGACTATCTCGCATTAAACCAGATTTTGTAGTCGCTAATTGAAGGCCTTGGAGTAATAACTGAGGGATGAAAGGAAACGCAGGACACAGAGAGGTACAGGCAAACACGCACATGCTGTCCTTCATACAGCATGAATGATAACCTCCATGATATGTTTGCCTGAAGAAATATATCATTCTGATCATGTTAGCCACAAAAAAGATCTATTTTTTGTTATTCACCAAAGTTTTCATGTATGGTCAAATATTAAATACATGTCAGTTTGGGGCTCTTGGCTTTAAAATAATCAAATTTGGTCAAATATTCAATGTGATTTAAACTAAGTTGAACAACTTTATCGTCAAGGTGCGTCCACACCAAGAGACATAAAATAGTTTTTACATACAAAGTCAAAGCAAAGATGCAACAAGTTGCTTGAAATTTTCTCGTATTGTAAGATTGAACTGATGGATTGAGCCAAAGTCAACTGCTGCTTCTGAGGGAACTAACAGACACAGAGTTCACCAGCAGACCTTCACCGATCAGGGAAGTTCATTTTTTATAACGATTTCTTCTCACTTTTACTTTTTCTTTATGGGGGAGCAAGGTAGCCTGATTACACAAAAGTTGATAACACAGTTTACTTGCGTACACATCGGCAGGGGCAGCGCAATGTGAATATTTCTTGGCGTGAACGCACCTTTAGACACCTTCATTCACTATTGTGAATCCTGCTGAAAAACTGCTGATCCTGTTATGCATTCAAAAGTTCAACTACTATTAAATTTACACAATATGGCTTTTAAATTAGCAAGTTTAAGTATGAGCTAATTATACTTTAAAACATTCATCAGGACTTTTATTCCATTGATTTCCATCTAGACATTACTAGTCATTCTTGTTTTTCACGAGGCTGAGTCATTGGTAGTTACTTACTTCTGTGTTATCCCACATTATAGAAAGCAGAGGGTTTACGTTACACTGACATTAGCTTTAAGCTATATTTGTGGTTCCATTAAAGATGTACATAAACATATATGTGCACAGGGGGGATTGGTATGGCTGACAATGAGTTTCATAGCACATTCATGTCCAAATCCCAACACAGTCTGGATCTGCGTGTCCAGGTAGCTGGTTTGCCTAAACTTCTTGAACAAGAGAGTTCCCTTTCTAACCCTCAGGGCAAAATATTTGATCATTGCAATCAGACAATATTTGTAAGATCACAGAAATACATTTAAAAATGGAGCTACTTCTGGATACTATGTGAAGATTTTATTATACCCCCCAAAGTTTGACCTTGGGAACATTTCTTTAACAAAATCATGGTACAGAGAGGTCAAAAGACTGCAGCTACAAAAGAGGATAGCATTGGTAAACTATCATCAGAAAAAGAGGACAAAGCAGTGCACACCATGTATTTCAGCAGGACTTGTTGAAACAGTGGAAAATTGTAGCAACCGCCCAGCAATTTCCTCCATGCACTATTACATCTTATTTTCTACCTTGGCATTATGACAGTTTTGACTATATGTAGTAATGCAGACTAGAAGCCAAACTCCTGAAGAGGGGCTGGACTATTTTCTGGAGTTGCCAGGGTGAAAGGCGTCATGGCCATAAAAAAAAGAACACTTTAGATCTTTCACTTCACATCTTGGACCAGGAGTGGCCAATCGTAGTGCTGGAGGGCTGTTGTGGGTTCAGGTTTTTGTTCCAACCGGGCAGTTCCACACATGATTCTACCAATGACGGTCCTTAGCAAGGGCTCTACGAACAGAAGGAGTGGCTGAGAACAACGACGTTGAGGTTGTAGTCTATGGTTGTAGTTCAGAAATGAAAGAGAAGAGAATAAATATGTGAACAAAGCCATTCAGTCCATTGTGGAATAATAAACAGCATTAACCAATATCCAGAAGTTAAAGCCGGAGCAAGAACAATCTTTAGTGAGTTTTTTTTTTTTTTCAGCCGGTTCTGGCACATGACATATGTTATGACTAATCATCTGTAATTGGTGGCAGATGACAGATCCAGTAGTTTTAAACTTTAACAGAGTACCCGCCTTACTTGCCAATGGATAGTAGACTCTCTGTATAAATGAAATGTAGTACAAGAGTATGGTAGGACCAGGCTAAGTCTGCCGGACACACCAGATGAGATCATCTATGTAATAAAGCTGATCTTGGAAGGTCTGGTTGGTCGCATTGGGTTTTAAACTCCCACCTCGGGAAGGATATTTCCTCTCTGTGCCTTACAGGGGGTGCTCCTCATTCTCAGCAGGGGCGTCACACGTGTGTGGGTCTCATTAGAGATGTGATTCAGAAATGTTTACAACCGTAGTAGAGCAAATGCTTTTTTTCATTTCCAAAGGTTGCCTATTGAGTAGAAATAGGTATCTAATCTGGCCTGGAAACACCTCAGGATTCCCCAGGAGGAGCTGGAGGAAGTTGCTGTGGAGAAGTATCTCCCCTTACTCAGTGTGCTGCCAACGGGACCCAATGCTGGATATCTTCCCCTCTGAATGGATTATGTAACCTGATAATATAGGATGCCAGTTACCTAAACTATCCAATGAACAAATGACCAGTCAGTCCATATATCTCATTTAAAAATTTATGTTTGCATCAAGAGGTTTTTCAGGTACATAGATGTCAATGTTAGTGAAAGTCCGCCAACATTTAGACCACCAGATATTCACAAATCTATACTGAAAGCAATACTAATGTTACAGAGCAGTAGAGGAAAGCAACATGGGAGGGAGATTTGGTCGTGTTTTATGTCAGTATTCTTATCAAATGCCACTCATTGATCGGGGTGTTTATAATTTCTAATGCTGTATACAACGTCCTACAACATACACACGCACACACATAGAAGATGAGGAACATAGATGTTGTTCAGGCTGAACACCTTGCCTCTTCGCTCTGCTTTCTCTCAACCTTCGCCCCAGAAAGAAGCCTGTTGCTTTCCCCCCGTGTCATGTGTTTTCTGATCAAGATGAACTCGTGGTGAAAGTTCTGCAGCTTCCTCTCTCTTTTTTGCCATCACTCCACCGCCTACAACGTCTGCATGTCGATGACATAACTCTAGGCACAAAGCCATATTTAGGTGTGAATGCGGCACCTTGGTCGGCATCCGCCAACTTCAGTGTCTTTGTGCCGCCACCAGCAGCCTTCTTCTTCTCGGCTTACAGCTGCTTCAGCGCGAGAAAGCGACGCCACAGCTGGGCTTTCTTCACTTCCACTTCCTTAAACAATAAATCATACAAGACACTAATTAAATTAGAAGGGTACACGGAGAGCGCGTACCTTCACCATGTCCAATGGTTAGTCATGGTCACAGCTAAAATCACCAGGGAAGGGTTCTGTCAACTGCCCATTCATCACTTAACATTCCACTGACCAGCAGGAGTCACTAGTACCTATTACCACATTAGAACAATTGTTCTACCACCAAGATTCACCCTAAAACAGTCTTATTAGTTTTTCCTCGGGCAACAATCAGTTTTTAACACTGACGCCTTGACATTAATGAAGACAGTGATCCCAGAGGGGTTCGGAAACAAACTAGCTGAAGTCACGAAACTTTTGAGATTGAGCCTAACAGCTTTCAGGTAATTTTGCGAATTTTGATGCAATGGTTTCCTCCTAAATCTAAGAGCAGTGGAAGTGAAGGGAACCCAGTCTGGCAGCAAGCCCTTTCCCCATCTTCCTGCTCTGAGCTCAGGGCCGTGCTCGCATGTTCCTGTCCGATTCCCAGATCTGTCGTTCCTATGTGTCTTCCCAGTGAACTCCCAGAGAAATCCTGCTGCTTTTTACTGTCAGCATTAATAAAAAAAACACTATTGTATCGTTCTGGCAGCGTCACCATGCTTTGATTTCACTTATGTCGACATGGTGTTTTTGAAATTTTATTTATTTATTTTATATTTTAATCTCTGGATTGACAGATAGAGTTCTTCTGTGGTACTTGCTTTGTTTTTTTTTTCTATGTGTAAATGCTGTAAGAAAAAAAGTGTATATATTTGATTTGAAAAGCAATCTGTTTTAAATTTCTGTTTTTTCTCCGTCTGAAGGTTCGTGTGTGACAAAAGATTCCAAACAAAAAACCCTTGTTTTGCCAGTCATCCATGGTACAGAAATGTCTGATCAAACCCTGGCAGGATCGTTTCAGAGATTTAGTGTTGACTGTGTGTTTTGACGTGGAAACCTTTACATTTTTGCTTGATTGAAAGAACAAAAAAAAATATGTGTCCATGTTTAGTTTATTTTGCATTATTCAATAAATGGCTTCTTTTGCCATTTCTTGCCACTGTTTTTTCCGAGTGTTAATGTGTCCAATGTCACTCTCTATTCCCTATTATCATACCTTTCATATATTATAAAATATATAAAAACAAACATTTAAGGTTCTTAAATATGGTTTACAAATCTTAAAATTAATTATCATTATCAAATGAATCATCATTCACACCTACCTGTTCTTGTTGGCAGAGTTATAGCTTGTAGAGGTAAACTGTGTTGATCCAGCATCTACTTTCTCTCATACCTTCATGTAACCTGATCTGATCACGACACACTCGAGATATAAAAGATTTTTTATCCATAATCATAGACATAACGGATCTGCACCAGGCTGAAATGCAAATTGGTCAAAGTAGGTTTCACACAGAAATGAATTTAGTTACTGGCATCTAACATAGAGAACTAAAGCATAACAGTGACAGAACATGCCAACACAAGCATTATTTTGCAAGATAATCCCCCATGCCAATCAGTAGATCACACCAGACAGGGAGTCTTGATGGTTTTTCAAAATAAAACAAATTAAAAAAAAAAAAGAAGACATTGGTTGGAAATTTGTGGGACTCTCTTAGAGAAGGCTAAATAATGTCAGCAGAGTTCTTCCTCAAAAATCTCCAAGTCTGACAAGAGTATGATCACCTCATTCTGTGCTCGGACTCCATCTCTTATTCAGTGTGACTGTATGTGCAGTTTACACGACCAGGTTAACACACAGATGTTCGGCAGAGTGGATGTGGACTAGTAGAGTCAGGCGGCACTGTTGAAAAAATATCGACAGAGGTGCGAGGTACTCACTTGTGAAAGCCCTTCTTTCAGTTTTCACTGACCCTCCTTTGAAAGGATCATGGATGTATGTTGGAACATATGAGACTGTTGTACGGTCAACCATGAAAGCCAGGAACTGGAAGGCCACTACGATGTTGATAGACCAGCTTTTGTGGCGTTCCTCCCTGTCTTTCTTATGAAATTTAACAATGCCGCCAACAGAAAAAGAAGGCGAGTGACTGTTGGTGTGTTCGGCCACTAGATGGAGACATTGGATTATAAATTACAGGAGGGTTTAAAGGTGAGTTCAGGACAAACTCTACAACACTTTTTGTTTGTTTTTTACTATTGATTAATGAGTGATTTGTTGTATTTCTTTAACTATTCACTGAGCTTTTTTTTCATTTAAATAAAATATGAAATCTTGAAGTGAAGTGGGATCAATCTTTTATTACACACTACAGAGACATTTTGCCATCATAAACCGATTTTGTGTAGCTTGCGTGCAAAATTAGGTGACTTTTGGAACACATTTAGGGGACCATCATTTTGAAAGAGAAAAATAAAAGAAGAAAGAATCCTTACAGATACAACAGGGCTTTGCCCTCTGTGAGCTTGGGCGTTTGGCATGTTTTTATAAAATATAACATACAGTATTTGTTGTTATTTTGGCCTTTATAGATGCATCAAAGAACAGAAATGTCATTGTTCTATAGATTTTAATCTTGCTACATATATAATGTTGAAGAGGTCACTGCTGACTAACCCCAACTATTCTAATTATTTTAATAACAACACTCATCCTATTGCCTTAATGGATAAATATATAGTGGATTTGAAATTCAGTCACAAAGCCTCAATTGTTCATTTGATGTTACAAAGATGAGTGTTGTTTTTAAATTTTCTTTGGTATTTTTTTGGTAAAAACCACAGTCCTCCCTCTTCTCTTTCAGGGGGACGACTAATGTTAACCATCCCACATACACACATATGGGTATCAGCATTATCCTAGGAAACAACTAGAATACCTGGTGCAGACAAAAGGCTGTTTACTGAAGTGCCAGAAGAAGAGCAGATCTCCTCTGCTGCAGTGACAGACTCTGCTCTGTACTACTGTGCTGTGAGGCCCACAGTGACAGGAAACACCAAAACTCTGTACAAAAACACAAGCTGACACACTGACAAGCTGCTGAAGCCTTTTCCCCCCTGTTAAACTGAACTTGTTACAGAAGGAAACACATTGTTTCTGTTACCAAAGACAAGAGCTGCAAGAAGAATCCACTACATCCACCAGAGCGAGTCACACACTGTTGAACTATGGTTTGTAGTCTATCTAGATTTGTTGTAATGGAGGAAAAAAGTACAGAAAATGAAAAACTTCACTATCTCATTATAATTGCATGCAGCAGTAAATCCTCTCATATCAAATAGAGCTCAAAGGAATTGATGTTGCAGTGATGTTTGTAAAGCAGCGATGGGCAGTCGTTTAGTGTGTGTGACAAGCCGGTGAGTGCACTGATTTGTTATGCAGGGCTGTATAGTAGAGGTTGATGTAGTTGTTTCCTCTCTAGTTATATTCTGTTGGTTTGTCTATCTACATACGGAGGGAAACTTGCAGCTCTCAGGCCTGATTGGCCATACCTGCCCTTCTGTCCATGTGCTCATTGTTGTCAATCCCACAACACATTTACACATTTCACATGATGCTAAGACGTGCAGATTAGTATCCGTTATCACCTGATCGCAGCTGTGTAATGTTATGAGGAACAAGACAGAAGCAGGAAGAAGAAGCAAGTCAGATCTGAGAGGAGGGAGGGAGCAGAAAACCTCCGACTGAAGGACACAAGACACCAACTTTCATTGAGGAGTTTAGTTACAAAACAGCTGTTTCTTAAGATGGTGTCAGTAATGGTCCAAATGTTTCTGGTTTTGTTTGTCATCACACTGACAGGTAGGTGCACAAATGATCTACTGACAACTTTTCCCATTGACTTTAATGGAGAATCACTTATAAAACTCATTAAATAAAACAGACATTTAATTCCTGCATTTCTTCTTAATATTAATAATGTATATCTTCTTTTTCTTCCTTTAGGTGTCACCTGTAAAGATCTCACTCCAGTCAACAAAAAGGAGTCTGGCTTAGAAGGAAGCACTGTTACTCTCTCCTACAAATACGACCAACTTTTATCTACTAAGTATTTCTTCTGGTATCGAACATATCCAGGAAAACCACCAGAGTTCCTCACCTCACACTCAGGATCTGGAACTGTGATGATTCCAAAACCTGGATTGAAGATTACAATGGAGGATAAAGAAATCAACCTGCAGATCTCCTCTGCTGCAGTGACAGACTCTGCTGTGTACTACTGTGCTCTGCAGCCCACAGTGACAGGAAACACCAAAACTCTGTACAAAAACCTTTGGAGCAGAGACAACAGTAGTGAAGCAAATAAACAGCAGATTAATTACATCAATTGTTTATGGTGTAATATACCAGCTACATGGAGAAACAATATCACACCATAACTGAATGTAGTAGCAAATGCTCTGATATCCAATAGAGCTCCTTTGATTGAGCAGATTAACTAGAATATAGGTATCAAGTTAGTAAAGATTCATTACCAAAAGGACAAACAAATGAATCATTTACAACCAACAAATATCATTGTACAGATGATTCATCGCTAAAGTACAAAAAGAAAATTGATCAAGAAATTAAAGATATTCCTTTCACGTGACTTTAACAACACGTTATAACAGAGTTTTCTCTTCCTTGAGGTGTCAGCTGTGAACAACCCACTATGGTCAATTCAATTCAATTCAACTCAATTCAATTCAAT
Organism: Eupleurogrammus muticus; assembly: GCA_036785175.1. NCBI lineage: Eukaryota > Metazoa > Chordata > Actinopteri > Scombriformes > Trichiuridae > Eupleurogrammus > Eupleurogrammus muticus. The sequence goes on along the minus strand of JAYKQN010000014.1, from coordinate 11,882,618 downwards.
TCAATTCAATTCAATTGATTTGTATAGCCCAGAATCACAAATAACAGATTTGCCCCAAAGGGCTTTAGAGTTTGTACAAAAGCAACACAACATCCCCTGTCCTCAGACCCTCACATCGTACAAGGTAAAACTCCCTAAAAAAACCCTTTAACAGGGAAAAAAAAACGGAAGAACCCTCAGGAAGAGTAACAGAGGAAGGATCCCTCTTCCAGGACGGACAGGTGCAGTAGATGATGTGTACAGGTGGAAACATTACAGGGAAATTTGGATATCACAAACAGATAAACAGAAATGTAATGAATTGGGTGTAAGTGGAGGATGAGGTGCAGGATCCATCACAGCTTCCAGGTTTCACCAGGACAGCATCAGACCCTCCAACATCCGTAGATCCCTCAGTGGCTGCACTGCAGCATGCTCTGTGAATGAGAAAACACAGGGCAGGACTCCAGGAACACAGCAGATTTAAAAGTACAGTAGTGGTTCATCAGTATCACAGATAGGAGAAAAAAAAGAAGCTCAGAGCATCTCACGAGGACCAGGCAGACCAACCTATTGCAGCATAACTATGACTAGGCTGGTCAGGGCCAGCCCTAACTATACGCTTCATCGAACAGGAACGTTTTTAACCTACTCTTAAATATAGGAAGGGTGTCTGCCCCCCGGTCTGAGAATGGAAGACGATTCCACAGGAGAGGAGCCTGGAAGTTGAAGGCTCTGCCTCCTGTTTTAATTTTAGAAATTCTGGGATCCTCCAATAAGCCTGCATATTGGTAGCCTTATGTTCTTGATGGGTGATATGGGACTAAGGTAGGATGGCGCCTGACCGTTGAGCGCTCTATGGTCAACACCCTTGTTGAGTCCAGTTCTGAAGGCAGCACTGTTACTCTGTTCCTAATACAAACCTACAGAGTTCCTGATACACTATATTTCAAGAATTATTCTCTCATTCATCAAATCCACCATCCAGTGCATAAAACAAGGTCCATAAAGACCTGGATGAACTTGACTGACCTGCTCAGAGTCCTGACCTCAACATAGAAAACCTTTGGGATGAATTAGAGAGGAGACTGAGAGCCAGGCCTTGTCCTCCAACATCAGTGTGTGACCTCACAAATGTTCTTCTGGAAGAATGGTCAAAAATCACCATGAACACACCCCTAAACCTTGTGGACAGCCTTCCCACACTATTATGTACATAGTTTATCAGGCCCTTTTATCCAAAAAATCTCAAGCTTCCATTTCATTTTTTCATTTATGCTAAATGCACCATTTGTATTTTTTTCTCTTCTTTTACCTTGAAGATCACAACAGGTAACAAGGAATTTCACAAATGTGGTGACTTGTAATGTGAGTTAAAACTGATTACATACACAGATCCTTTCTGTCGCAATGACAGAATTATCATATATACTAATTCTTATTACTTTTGTGAAGGAACAATCAGCTGACAGAGGTTTCTAATTTATATGGCAGGGGGCACCCAGAGTTGAACTGGGGACCTGTTGATCTGCAGTCAAATGCTCTACCACTGAGCTACACCCCCTCACCTTCAAAGTGAGGGAGTCACACACTGTTAAACTTCATAAAGAGTCTCAGCTTCATGCAGTGGTGATGCAAACAGCAGGTTAATTAGAACATAGGCAGAACATGTTACTCTGTCCTACCAATACTCAAAAAAAGAAGGAGACTTGACCTTGATGAAGTGACACAGAGCATCCCTTATAAGTGAGAGAGTTGTCACTTGTGCACTTTATTGGTCATGTTGATGCAGGAAATACAGATGATGAGACTCAAAAATTGTTCATAAATTCAGCAATTAACTACATATACTTTGTTCATTTCTTCCACTTCCTGCTTGTCACAGGAAGGGCTGAACCTTGACGAACACTGAGTCCTCTGGAGAGAATCAATTAGAGCTGATTGGTAACAGCTGTGCCACCTGCACTGTGCTTATTTAAAGCTTGCACGCTGCACAGGGAGTGTTTCCTCTTTGTGATGCAACAATGGCTGCTTGGACCTTGGCGAGCTGTGTGCTGGTGCTTTGGCTTACTCAAGGTTTTTAAATATTTCTTCACTTTAAGAAATTGTTGGTTATGTGAGTTCAGCTGGAGTATCTTGATTCAAAAGTTAAATCCTCATTGGTTTGTATCAAGTCTGTGATAAGATGATCCATCAACAGCACACATGGGATTCATAGTAGACCTGTCTTTCACAGCCTCTTGTTTGTCTATGATGGCGATGGCAGCAACAAGACGGGGATGGCCCACCACAACCTCACCATCATGCATGGCTACTATTGACTAGCCTGTTGCAGCAGAATCATTTTCACAGCAGGCCATTTAACAGCCAATTGAGGACTTGTGCTTTATTTTCATGACTGTTCTGCAGCTACACATGTCAGCGCCAAATAAAACACTCTTACTAAATTTGTTTGTATTCACAAATGTTTGCTGTGGGTATCAAAAGGAGACCTTTCAACATGCTCTTACAATCCTATTAGGGCACATTTTATGTTCACCTTCTATGATTGACTCAAACAGCTCTTTTGTGTCACCTATCTTGACAAATAATTTTGTGAATGGTATTTCTATATTGGGGGCACCCACATTTGAACTGGGAATCTGTTGATCTGCAGTTAAATGGTCTACCACTGAACTACACACTGAATGTCTGGATTATCTTTATACATAGCATAATATTTTCAGACCTTTACATTCAAATAGATGAGGGATAGAGATTAGTGGAATTGGAAGTCCCTTTCTCCCTGAACCACCGCAGGATGAATTATTCTGGTCCCTTTGGCCCCAATTGTTTGGAATTTTTCCATATGTAACTTAATGAAGAGTAACTTAAATTAAAAGGAACACAGAATTGAAGCAGCCCTGGTGACCACCTGCTGCAGTGACAGACTCTTCAATTTCTCATACACATGACTGAAATTTTTGTTGGGAACTTTCTTTTTCAAGTATGTAAAATAGCACATCATTAGTTTGCTAGTTGAACTGGAGACCCCTTGCTCCTCACTCAGTGTTCAAACAGGACAATCACTAAGATCATAGATATCCCAGCTATGCTCCAGTGTACATGCAGTTTTTTAGGTGAAACTGAAAAATAGCAGCAGCAGGTTAATGATTATTATCAGCTGTTAATACTTGGGAAGTGAGCCTGCACCAGATGTAAAACAGGTACATTAACTCTCTGGTGATGACACATTTAACACAAGCTAAGAAAGTAGAGTGGTACAAACATGTGTTGAGGGTAAAGTTGTCAGTAGGAGGAAGAACACAGGGCTGAGAATGAGCTCTGACACTGTGATCAGACTCCTCCTTTAAATCTACCAACTTAGTGTTGATGAAGACTAAACCCAGATCAGAGTCTTCCTCATCCTGGCTGTAGCTCAGAGTTCCTCAACACTGCAGATATGACGTCTCTGTTCATCTCTGTGTTGCTGGCTGCTTTGTGCCTTGGTATGAGCACAACTCTTTCTGTGATATCAATCCAACATTGACATGATTCTTTCACAGCTCACTGATCCTGTTTGTTGCTGTTTTACAGAATGCAGAGCACAAAAAGACAACGTGGTGCAGCCAAAAGAGGATGTGACTGCTGCTGAAGGAGAAACAGTAACACTTGGCTGTAAATATGAGACAATTTCATCAGGTCCTACCCTCTTCTGGTACAAACAGGATGGAAACAACAGACCAAGATTAATCCTGAGTCGATATAAAGCTGACCAGGGAAAAACAGAGGATGAGTTTAGAGAAAGATTTTCATCCACGTTGAATTCAACCTCGAGATCAGTTCCTCTGCAGATCTCCTCTGCTGCAGTGACAGACTCTGCTGTGTACTACTGTGCTCTGCAGCCCACAGTGACAGGAAACACCAAAACTCTGTACAAAAACCTTTGGAGCAGAGACAACAGAATGCTCCACAACATCCACCAGAGGGAGTCACACACTGTTAAACTTCAGTGTTTGGTGTCAACCAGGCTGGATTTGTTCAGAGGAGAAAATGCAGGTGAAAATGAAACACTACAGATGAACATGTTGTCTACAGCTCCTTCCCAGTGTAGACACTATGCATGTCACCATGGTTGAATAATTGAGTGCAATGTACAACTTAATGTACAGTGTACAATGTTGAATATTGCTAGAACTGTTCATGCAATCGATTTCACACACATTCAGTGTATTGTTGAGGACCAAAGAGAGTGCAGTAAGGAGTGTGACGTCAACTACATGAGCAGTTCTTAAGAACGAGTCAATGCTACATTCAAAACTTCCAGGGGCCAAGCAACTCTCCCACTCCAAGTTACCCGATAATCAATATGCAAGCCCAAACATCAGATACACAGATTCATCAGATACACATCAGATTTTGTTAATGCACAAACCCCAGCAGACACAGCTTTAGGTCAAACAGTCTAGATTATTTCCACTGGTGAGAAAAAAAGGTAAATATAATGTAGACTGTCCTGATAGCTGTGAATTATGGTTTACATCAATGAGGAAGTATCACACAGTAACTCTTCTGACAACATGAACAGCTGAGAGGCTCCCACTCAGGAACCATTTTCTCCTCACTGTTTGACCCTATAGGATCAATTATTACAATTCATTAACATCTGTTGAATATAATTATTATCTTCACTGTGTAAGGGTCAGACACAATTAATGATTGGCAAGATGAGAAAGTCCAAACCGTTTTAAAATACAGATTTCAGTAGCATTCACCAGGTCTCTAAATATGTACATTTTGTGTTTATGTTGGTTTGTCATCATTTAAAAGTCTATTTGTACCTTTTTTTTTTAATCATAATTTTTTGCAATTTTATGAGACAGAATGGCAAATGGTGTCACTGAAAAAGAATGAGAAATTATACATATATAATCCAGATAGAATATAAAGTTTTGGCATTCTCCCATGAACAAATTATATAACACAGTCATTACCACATATATTTAAACTATAAGCTGTCAATCAGTGATATAGAATAGAATAGAATAGAATAGATAGATAAACTTTATTGATCCCACAACGGGGAAATTTGTGTGTTACTGCAGCGTTACAGATAAAGAAAAAGAAAAATAAAGTTGAAGAAGATAAAAAAAACTATAAAAAAATAAAAAACACACAACACAATGTACAAATTCGCAGAATTTGTTAATCCGCATACACAGTATGCATTATTGACAGAATGGAGAGAAAATGCTAATAAATAGTAAGAAAAAAAAGTATGCATAAGCAAGGCATATATACATACATACATGGACGTACATACCTACATACATGGACGTACATACCTACATACATACACATACACACATATTTGCATATATATATATGGACATACATATCCACGCACATACCCACATGTACACATACATAGCCAATGCACACTTAAGGTGCAGGGTGTGTGTGAAGAGAAAAAGGTGACCAGTGAAAAAGTGACAGTGACTACAGTGAGGTTTATGTTTATGTTATGTTATAGAGTCTTATTGCTGTCGGGATGAATGATCTGCGAAAGCGCTCCTTCTTGCAGCGAGGGTGTTTGAGTCTCTGGCTGAAGGAGCTGCTAAGCGCACCCACTACCCCATGCAGAGGGTGATGGGGGTTGTCCATGATGGATGTCAGCTTTGCCAACATCCTCCTCCCTCCCACCACCACCACCGACTCCAGAGGACATCCCAGTACAGAGCTAGACTTCCGTACCAGTTTGTCAATTTTCCTTCTGTCCCCGTCTGTACATCCGCCCCCCCAGCAGACCACTGCGTAGAACAGGGCAGATGCTACGACGGAATCGTAGAAGGTCTTCAACAGAGTCCTGCACACACCAAAGGACCTTAGTCTCCTCAGCAGGTGAAGTCGACTCAGGCCCTTCTTGCACAGGACATCAGTGTTTGTGGTCCAGTCCAGTTTATTGTTCAGGTGAACACCCAGGTATTTGTAAGAGACCATTGTCTCAAAGTGCTCACCAGTGTGGTGGGGAGGGACTTCCTCCTGAAGTCCACAACCATCTCCTTTGTCTTGCTGGCGTTGATTTGGAGAGCGTTGATCTCACACCAGCTGACAAAGTCATTGATGACCCCCCTGTACTCCTGGTCGTTCCCATCTGATACACACCCGATGATGGCCGTATCATCTGAGAACTTCTGTAGGTGGCAGTTGTCCAAGTTGTAGGTGAAGTCTGAGGTGTACAGACTAAACAGAAAGGGTGAGAGCACTGTACCCTGTGGTACTGTATATGCTATTATCTATCAGCTGATCAGTGTGATGTGAAAAGCAAATTGACACAATATTAGTCAGATGTGAGAGCAGGAAGGAGGAGATGAAGGGAGGAGCTAAACTATCACTGAAGTACAGAAAGAAAAACTTTGACTAAGGTGTTTCATATTAAACAAAACTTGTTTCTTTTCTTTAAGATGGTCTCAATGCAGCTGATTCTGTTTTTAACTTTGATTCTGATCACACTATCAGGTAGGTGACTTATTTAATATCTACTTCTATTGATGGTGGATTCAAAACTGAGCATGAAGTGAAGCATATTCTTTCCATGAAACTTTGCCAACATGTTATAACAGAGTTATCTCTTCCTTCAGGAGTCATCAGTAAAGATCTCACTCCAGTCAACAATGAAGAGTCCAGATTAGAAGGCAGCACTGTTACTCTGTCCTACAAATACTCACAAAAAGCAACTGGTGGTGATTATTTCTTCTGGTATCGCCAATATCCAGGAAAACCTCCACGGTTCCTGATCTCTCATTCAGGAATAGGAGTTTCAACATCAAATCCAGTCTCTGGACTGTCTTTTAAAGTGAGTGAAGATCAGAGCCAAATGTTCCTGCAGATCTCCTCTGCTGCAGTGACAGACTCTGCTCTGTACTACTGTGCTGTGAGGCCCACAGTGACAGCAAAGCCACAGTCTCTGTACAAAAACACAAGCTGACACACTGACAAGCTGCTGAAGCCTTTTTCCCTGTTATGCTGAACTTTTTAGCTCCACTAGAGGGCGACATTATCTAGTAGGCGGTGCACTACTTCTGCACTGTGTTCAACCATTCTGTCAATAAGAACTGCTGCTGTGAAGAGAACAATTCTCACTGTGAATGTTCAACATCACTTAGTTTCTACTGTTGATTTAAACCTTGTTGTAGAGAAGGAACATTGCCTGTGGATTATTCTTGCTGCTATTTCCTTTGGTAATATGGAACATTTATAAAATGTTTAAAATTTTGTAAAATGATGTAAATTAACTAATTATTTTTTCTAGACTAAGAACATGCATTTGGAATTTTCAACTACTTTCTTTTTTAGTGGAGTAAAGTGGAGTCCCAAAAAAGCATGTGTTCCTTTATAACTAATTACTTTTTCAAAGATAACGAGCCCAACACTGGTCACAAGAAACTTCGATAAACTTTGTGTCAATACATCTACATTCTTTTCATGAGCGGGGAGAGAATAAAGAAATGAAGCAGGTTACTATCCTCACTGTCTAAACAGAACATTATACAGTACAGTGTAGTCATTATCTAGATCAGATGAAATCAGTGAGAAAAGCCTGTTGAACATGTTACTAGTCAGAGCTGTGAGAGCAGGGAGGAAGAGATTTAACAGAGGAACAAAACTGTCACTGAAGTAGAGACAGACACAAACTTTCACTATGATGCTAATCTTGAACAAAACACACTTCTACTCAATATGGTGTCAATGCAACTAAGTCTGTTTTCAACTTTGTTTCTGATCACGCTCTCAGGTAAATGCTACATACATTGTTATAACATGTATACTTGTTATAACATTGTTATAACATTTATACTTGTTATGACATTGTTATAACATGTATACATGTTATAACATTGTTATAACATTTATACATGTTATAACAATGTTATAACATGTTAACAGAGCATGTTACAACAGAGTTTTCTCTTCCTTTGAGTGTCAGCAGTGAATAACCCACTATGGTCAACAACCTTGTTGAGTCCAGTTCTGAAGGCAGCACTGTTACTCTGTTCCTAATACTAACCTAGAGAGTTCCTGATCAGAAACAGTAAGGTGAACATCAATTGAAATTGAATGATGATCAAACAAATTCATCACTGCTGATCTCCTCTGCTGCAGTGACACCTCATCACATTCACATGTTGCAATTTTCATGGATAATATTACTTCTTTTTGCAAATATAAACAAACCTACAGTTTCATATTTATTTGGTAGGGGGCACCCAGAGTTGAACTGGGGACCTCTTGATCTGCAGTCAAATGCTCTACCACTAAGCTATACCCCCACTCACTGAAACTCATTAGTTTGGGCTGGTGCAGCCAGGCCAACTCTCAGCACAGTGCACTCGCCGATCTTTCTTGCATTTAATCTATCTATCTATCTATCTATCTATCTATCTATCTATCTATCTATCTATCTATCTATCTATCTATCTATCTATCTATCTATCTATCTATCTATCTATCTATCTATCTATCTATCTATCTATCTATCTATCTATCTATCTATCTATCTATCTATCTATCTATCTATCTTCCGTAAAAAGTTTGGCTTGCTTCTTCTCCTAGGGGAAAGGACAAACCCCCACAATAGTTATATCAAATCGACCGGCTCGGCCGAGAATCGTGTGGTATGTCTTTTGGTGGCGACATTCGTTACGTCGTAGTCACCATTTTTGTGCGAGATTTTGGCGCAATGCATTCCGGATGGAGAGTCCAGAGTAGTGATGTCATCGGTAGAGTGTGAAACACACAAAAAATTCCTCTGAAAAAAAATTTCTAACTCGCAGCCGCGGCCACAGTTTTCACCGCACGTTAATATTTTTACATCAAAACGTTGGGACGACCCTCCTGATCGCTCCAATGTGGGTAAGTGGAGAGTTCTACGGTTTTGGCGCTATGAGCCTCCAAGCGCAGCTTCGCGCTCCTGCTCTTCCTATCTCTCCCATTATAAATTTTCGCTGATTCACCCTGCATTTTTCTAAAACATTGAATTTCTAACCTGCTCCTGTGCCCACATTTTTCAAGCTACGGATATAAAAGATACATCAACACGACCAGGAGACCCTCACCTCTCTGAGAATGTGCTCATTTTGTTATTATGATTTATGGTTCTAAAATAAATGCTTTGCACCATCACAAGCTATGTTCTGTCCACTACGGCGATGTTTTCGCTGTTTCAGTGCAAATTCATTCCCCATTTATTTCTATGGAGATAGTCTGCAGGATCACATCCCTGGCATCAAAAAGTTTTTAAAAGGCCACAGTGGAGTCCCGACGCCCAACGGCCCAGCCCGAACTCTCACAATTGCCGCAGGAATTGTCTCGTTTCATGATATTTTTCCATACACAACATACCTTAATAAGTAGTCTAATTTATTCATTTCAAGTTGAAACAAAAAAAAAATTAAAATAAAGCAGACCTGGTGACCACCTCTGCTGCAGTCACAGACTAATCAGATTCACATAAACACTGTAATTACAATAGAGAAACTTTTCTTCTTTTTGCAATTATACAGAACATTGCTAGTTTGCTAAGGGGCACCCAGAGTGGAACTGGGAACCTCTTGACCCGCAGTCAAATGTTCTACCACTGAGCTACACCCCCTCATATGAACCTTTTGATTATCTTTTCACATAACATTATTGAATAACTATAAAATGCTTCACATCATTTATTAAAACCGTTTTATTTTTTTTCCTACAGTGTTGCCATGTGGTTTACATTTCTGTGGATATACTATTCATAGATCAATGTCGTTTAAGAAGTACCACTTCAATCAGGCCTACGGACTTTCTAAACCACATTCTTCATTCATGTTAATGTTGAATGCAGCATTCACCTGACAAATTCATGCTCTTCTTACAGGTGTCAGCTGTGAAAGGCTCACTACAGCCAACAAGGAACTGTATTTTCAGATAAAACACAGGCAGGGAATATAGGTCTCTTATTTACATGCTAGGGGGCACCCAGAGTTGAACTGGGGACCTCTTGATCTGCAGTCAAATGCTCTACCACTGAGCTACACCCCCCCACATTTAAGCCATACACCATAATAAATAACAGGTTGCATGGTATATTCAGGTGGTTTTACACACTTCTGTGCATGCTACAGTTGTATAGATACATGTTTAAATACATATACAATAGTTCAGGCTTATGAACTTCTTAAGCTGCACTTTCATTTTAGTGTTAAACTCACCTGGGACATTAATGTTTGTTGAAACTTGAACATTTAAATCTAGATAGAAAATGCTGAATCTGTCATGAGGAAGTTTCAGGGAGGAGCTAAACTGTTACTGAACTAGAGAAGAGAAGAACTTCCATATTCAGCAGAGTTCACTATACAAAATACAACATTACCTTCATTCAACATGCTGTCAATACAGGGTTTAGTGTCTGTTCTACTTTTTCTAGCCATTCTAACAGGTATGTTGTATTTAATTATTTAATTTATTTTTCATATTTATTTATTTATTGTTCATTCAGATGTTATAACAGATTTACTTCTTCCTTCAGGTGTCATCAGTAGAGATCTCACTCCAGTCAACAATGAAGAGTCCAGATTAGAAGGCAGTACTGTTACTCTGTCCTACAAATACTCACAAAAAGCAACTCGTAGTGACTATTTCTTCTGGTATCGCCAATATCCAGGAAAACCACCAGAGTTCCTCACCTCACACTCAGGGTCTGGAACTGTGATAATTCCAAAATCTGGATTGAAGATTACAGTGGAGGATAAAGAAATCAACCTGCAGATCTCCTCTGCTGCAGTGACAGACTCTGCTGTGTACTACTGTGCTGTGCAGCCCACAGTGACAGGAAACACCAAAACTCTGTACAAAAACCTTTGGAGCAGAGACAACAGAATACTCCACAACCTCCACCAGAGGGAGTCACACACTGTTAACCCTCAGTGTTTGGTGTCAACCAGGCTGGATTATCTTAATTGGTGAGAAAAATTCCTTTTAAATGAAGTCAGAAAGATGAAGTGATGTAGAGTATGGTATGGTTCACTTCAATGAGAGAATATCACACAATAATTTTTCCTGACAACAACACTAACCACTGAGAGGCTCCTACCCAGCATTGTCTTTTTTCTCTGTTACATGTTATTAGCATCTGTAAAATCTAAAAAGTATCTTTACTGTTTAAACAGAACATTATACATCTGTTATCCACATTATGCTATTAACTATGAGATAATCAGTCTAATTATATTCTAGAATTACAGTCTATGTTGAAAACACAGGCATCTGTAACATGTTTTTATTGATGAGCTGTAAGTGGAACAGACCAATAACCTACCAGAGATTTAGGTATTCTGAGCAGATTAATGAACGCAAGTGTCTTAAAATGAAAAGATAGAGAAAGACAGATGGAAACACGTCCTTTACACTGAGATACTGCAAAAAGTAATGGTGTTACAGTAGGTCAGTACTAGAAAGATGTTACTGCCAGACAAGACACAATGAAGTTTGGTTTGTTTTTCTGTAAACAACATTTTTCTCATCTATGTCTTTAAGGTGGTTTTCATGGCCCTGCCCACTGAAGCTCACCTCAACCAATGAGATTGTTTCTGTCTCAGGAGCAGAAATGTTTGAGGAAGTAAAGACACAATCAGTTTGATGCTGAGGAGAAGGGTTGTGCAGCAGAACGTCAGTTTAGTTTCTTCATTCTACTGCAGTGGAAGAACATTGATCATCTGCTTCCTGTTTGGTTTGAACAGCTCCAAAGACATGATGCTTTGTCTCTTTATACTTTTATCTCACTTTACAGGTGAGTGTTAGAACAGAGATTAAGTCTCCTTTGACCTTTATCTGTTTTTCATAGCTGGGTGATTTTCCCAAACAGAAAGAACATGTTGGGTATTTAAAGCATTTTAAATGAGTGAAGGTGGCAGTAGGAGTAAATATCCTCGAGTCTTTTGCTTGGAAAAAGTCTTGCAGACTATTTGACATGAATGATTCATTTTGCAGCCATGGTTTCCATGCAAAGCATACATCCAGAAAAGACTGAAGAACATGTTGCAGAGGGAGGAAACGTCAAGCTGGCCTGTAAATATCAGGGTTCTATCTACAATATCCAGTGGTACCGACAATACCAGAGATCCAGACCAGAGTTCCTGCTCTCCATCACTGAGGGAGGATACATTAATCCAACTGATTCTGGGTTCTCGGCTCACATCGACAAAACAGAGAAACATGTTGACCTGCAGATCTCCTCTGCTGCAGTGACAGACTCTGCTGTGTACTACTGTGCTCTGCAGCCCACAGTGACAGGAAACACCAAAACTCTGTACAAAAACCTTTGGAGCAGAGACAACAGAATACTCCACAACCTCCACCAGAGGGAGTCACACACTGGTAAACTTCAGAAACACAGTCTAGACATCAGTAGTGAAGCAAACAGCAGGTTAATTAGAACATAGGCATTGAGTTAGTATAGATTCATTCACAAAAGAACAAACAATGATTTGGTGCAATATTTTATTTACAATCAACAAATATCATTGTACAGATGATTCATCTCTAAAGTTCAAAGAAAGAAGAATTGATTAAGAAATTAAACATATTCCTTTCACGTGACTTTAACAACACGTTATAACAGAGTTTTCTCTTCCTTGAGGTGTCAGCTGTGAACAACCCACTATGGTCAACACCCTTGTTGAGTCCAGTTTTGAAGGCAGCACTGTTACTCTGTTCCTAATACTAACCTACAGAGTTCCTGATACACTATATTTCAAGAAGTTTTCTCTCATTCATCCAAATCCACCATCCAGTGCATAAAACAAGGTCCATAAAGACCTGAATGAACTTGACTGACCTGCTCAGAGTCCTGACCTCAACATAGAAAACCTTTGGGATGAATTAGAGAGGAGACTGAGAGCCAGGCCTTGTCCTCCAACATCAGTGTGTGACCTCTCAAATGTTCTTCTGGAAGAATGGTCAAAAATCCCATGAACACACCCCTAAACCTTGTGGACAGCCTTCCCACACAGTTATGTACATAGTTTATCAGGCCCTTTTATCCAAAAATCTCAAGCTTCCATATGAGCGATAAAGCTCAGTGGAGTTGAAAGTCACTTTCTCCCTGAGCCACAGCAGGATCAAGTCTTCTGCTCATTGTGGCCCCATAGTTTCATTTCTTTTTTTCAGTTATGCTAAATGCACCATTTGTAATTTTTTTTTCTCTACCTTTAGCTGGAAGACCTCACAACAGGTAACAAGGAATTTCACAAATGTGGTGACTTGTAATGTGAGGTAAAACTGTTCACATACACAGATCCTTTCTGTGGCAGTGACAGAATTATCATATATACTAATTCTTATTACTTTTGTGAAAGAACAATCAGCTGACAGAGGTTTCTAATTTATATGGCAGGGGGCACCCAGAGTTGAACTGGGGACCTGTTGATCTGCAGCCAAATGCTCTACCACTGAGCTACACCCCCTCACCTTCAAAGTGGGCTCATCTTTTCAATAACAGTTTTGAATAAATGTTACGATATTCACATTATTTAGAGATTACCAGGATAGAGCAGCATTTCACAGAGCAGGCACACAGGCATAAACACACAAATCAAATGAGCTAAAACAGCAATATCATGATTGTGAATAAAGTTAATCACACACTCATATTCATAATTCAAACCAGTACTTTGTATATAAATAATATAAAGATTTCGCTCCAATGTTGAATATTTATATCTAGACAGAAAATGCTGAATCTGTCATGAGGAAGTTTCAGGGAGGAGCTAAACTGTTACTGAACTAGAGAAGAGAAGAACTTTCATATTCAGCAGAGTTCACTATACAAAATACAATAATTACCTTCATTCAACATGCTGTCAATACAGGGTTTAGTGTCTGTTCTACTTTTTATAGCCATTCTAACAGGTATGTTGTATTTAATTATTTAATGTATTTTTCATATTTATTTATTTATTGTTCGTTCAGATGTTATAACAGAGTTATCTCTTCCTGCAGGAGTCATCAGTAAAGATCTCACTCCAGTCAACAATGAAGAGTCCAGATTAGAAGGCAGCACTGTTACTCTGTCCTACAAATACTCACAAAAAGCAACTGGTGGTGATTCTTTCTTCTGGTATCGCCAATATCCAGGAAAACCTCCACAGTTCCTGATCTCTCATTCAGGAACAGGAGTTTCAACATCCAATCCAGTCTCTGGACTGTCTTTTAAAGTGAATGAAGATCAGAGCCAAATGTTCCTGCAGATCTCCTCTGCTGCAGTGACAGACTCTGCTCTGTACTACTGTGCTGTGAGGCCCACAGTGACAGCAAAGCCACAGTCTCTGTACAAAAACACAAGCTGACACACTGACAAGCTGCTGAAGCCTTTTTCCCTGTTATACTGAACTTTTTATCTCCACTAGAGGGCGACATTATCTAGTAGGCGGTGCACTACTTCTGCACTGTTCAACCATTCTGTCAATAAGAACTGCTGCTGTGAAGAGAACAATTCTCACTGTGAATGTTCAACATCACATAGTTTCTGCTGTTGATTTAAACCTTGTTGTAGAGATGGAACGTTGGCTGTGGATTATTCTTGCTGCTCTGTCCTTTGGTAATATGGAACATTTATCAAGTTTTTATCATTTCATAAAAACTTAACGAAATCTTTTTATTTCCTTTTCATAGACTAACAACATGCATTTGGAATTTTCCACTGTGTTTTTCTCTCAGCTTCATGAACAATAATCTAATGGCTTCATTTTCTCTGTTTTACCAGGACTCATAGCTGGATATAAGATTTTTCCTAAAGAAGATGAAGTGAGTGGAAGAGAAGGAGAATCTGTCACACTCAGATGTGAATATGAGACAACCTCTAGTTATCCTTTACTTCACTGGTACAGACATCATTTTGACCTTCAGGCACCTCAGTTTATCCTCTGGAAAGGAGCAAAAGACATTAGTGATAGAGAATATATTCCTGATAAACGATATGAATCCCAAACATCACTAACACAAACCTCTCTGACCATAAAGAGACTAACCCTGGCAGACACAGGTCTCTACTACTGTGCTGTACAAACACAGTGATAGAAAGTGTAGGAGAGGCTTTACAAAAACCTGAACACAGATATCTGAAGCCTCTTCAAAGAGGAGGGAAGTGGTATTCAAACCACAGCTTCATATCAGATGGATTCTACTAATTCCTGTTTTATCAGAGTCACTGTGGTTACAGCTGCTGATGAAACACTGAGGGAGGATTCACATGAGCAGCAAATCCACATCAATGACAAACCAGCTGAATGAACGTAAAACTGTTTAAAAAAAACTGTCAGTTTAAAAGGTTTCTCAATGAAAATATGAAAACGTATGTTTCATGCTGTCAGTTGTTTTTCATTAGCTGTATACATCAGATAATTAACAATGTCTGCTGCCTCCACAGTTTGACAGACATAAGATCTGCCGTCAACGTGAACAAATAGATCAATGACAGTAACCTGTATCTTTGCTCTGGTGCTCTGGGTAAAGGATAAATCTCGTAGCAGCAAACATAAAGAATGGAATAGTAAAGACTGTGTCCCACTAAGTCAGACATTTAAGTGATCTGTTTTGTTATTTTCCTTCCTAGATTGTACAGTGTGTTTTGGAGATCAGAGCCACATATCATGAAGGTAGTTGCAGGATGTATTGATTGTACATGATAAGCAGATGTCTGAATCCTATTGTGTGTTTAAATGTGCATTAAGATGAGCGCTGTCAACCTGTCATTATAAAAGACCCTGAGCAACCAAAGTCTAGAAGAGATTCTCTAACTTTAGCCTCCTTCACCAGCTTTAACTTCAACTACAAGCTTAGCTTCAAGCTTTCTATTTTCCAACCATCTTCATATCAGCCGCCTTTGCAGTTCCAGCTTGAACTTGAAAGGTTGAGAGTGGTGCAGGCTGTGAAAAGAATTTGTCCATTTGCATGTCAGTCTACTTTATTTCTCACGTTACCACAGGCCTAAAAACAACAAAAAACTTTGTAAGGACAAGTTCACGACTGCTGCATCTTTCCTTCTTACTGCAGGATGTGTTCACAGACCATCAGAAAATCAGAGTACATTTTTAAACTGAAAAATGGAACGCAACAGTTACTTTCCCTGGTAACTACTTTCTTTTTTAATGGAGTAAAGTGGAGTCCCAAAAAGCATGTTTTTCTTTATAACTAATTACTTTTTCGAAGATAACGAGCCCAACACTGGTCACAAGAAACTTCAATAAACTTTGTGTCAATAATTCTACATTCTTTTCATGAGTTGGGAGAGAATGTCAATGTTATAACATTGTTATAACATGTGTTATAACATGTTAACAGAGCACGTTACAACAGAGTTTTCTCTTCCTTTAAGTGTCAGCTGTGAATAACCCACAATGGTCAACACCCTTGTTGAGTCCAGTTTTGAAGGCAGCACTGTTACTCTGTTCCTAATACGAACCTACAGAGTTCCTGATCAGAAACAGTAAGGTGAACACCAATTGAAATTGAATGATGATCTAACAAATCCATCCCTGCTGATCTCCTCTGCTGCAGTGACACCTCATCACATTCATATATTGCAATTTTCATGGATAATATTCCTTCTTTTTGCGAATATAAACAAACCTACAGTTTCGTATTTACTTGGTAGGGGGCACCCAGAGTTGAACTGGGGACCTCTTGATCTGCAGTCAAATGCTCTACCACTGAGCTACACCCCCTCACATGAACGCTGGAACAACTCATTTCGGATGTAAGTGATACTGTAAATTGCCATACACCTTAATATATAACAGGTTGCATGGTATATTCAGGTGGTTTTACACACTTCTGTGCATGCTACAGTTGTATAGATCAATGTTATCAGCTCATATACAATAGTTCAGGCTTATGAACTTCTTAAACTGCACTTTCATTTTTACTTGTGTTAAAGTCACCTGGTACATTAATGTCTGTTGAAACTTAAACATTTAAATCTAGATAGAAAATGCTGAATCTGTCATGAGGAAGTTTCAGGGAGGAGCTAAACTGTTACTGAACTAGAGAAGAGAAGAACTTCCATATTCAGCAGAGTTCACTATACAAAATACAACATTACCTTCATTCAACATGCTGTCAATACAGGGTTTAGTGTCTGTTCTACTTTTTCTAGCCATTCTAACAGGTATGTTGTATTTAATAATTTGATTTATGTTTCATATTTATTATTTATTACGTTTTTCAGATGTTATAAACAGAGTTATCTATTCCTTAAGGAGTCAACTGTGAAAATCTCACTCCAGTCAACAATGAAGAGTCCAGATTAGAAGGCAGCACTGTTACTCTGTCCTACAAATACTCACAAAAAGCAACTCGTAGTGACTATTTCTTCTGGTATCGACAATATCCAGGAAAACCACCAGAGTTCCTCACCTCACACTCAGGGTCTGGAACTGTGATTATTCCAAAATCTGGATTGAAGATTACAGTGGAGGATAAAGAAATCAACCTGCAGATCTCCTCTGCTGCAGTGACAGACTCTGCTGTGTACTACTGTGCTCTGCAGCCCACAGTGACAGGAAACACCAAAACTCTGTACAAAAACCTTTGGAGCAGAGACAACAGAATACTCCACAACATCCACCAGAGGGAGTCACACACTGTTAAACCTCATAAAGAGTCTCAGCTTCATGCAGTGGTGATACACAATATTCACATTATTTAGAGATTACCAGGATAGAGCAGCATTTCACAGAGCAGGCACACAGGCATAAACACACAAATCAAATGAGCTTAAACAGCAATATAATGATTGTGAATAAAGTTAATCACACACTCATATTCATAATTCAAACCAGTACTTTGTATATAAATAATTTAAAGTTGTTTTTCCCCAGTGTTGAATATTCAAATCTAGATAGAAAATGCTACAATCTGTCATGACTTCTGCAATAAACAAAGCTGAAGGACTAACTGAGCTATAACCATACCAGTTCTATCCATTTACATTCACAGCAGAAAAAAATAATCTAAACTTGTGTCATAGGCAAATAAAAATAAATTCAAGTGCTGTTCTCTCAAACCATTATGGTCCAAATGGATGGATCAAAAAGTGAAGTGCTGTTGTTTCAAAACTTTTTACAGTCCAGTGATTTTTAAAATGAGATCCTTTTAATAATATTCCACCATATTAATCCTACAACTGTCTGTTGATGTTAATGCTAAGGTGATCAGTTACCTTTTTATAACTCCAGAATAAAAGAATAAAAATGAAAAAAAACCTTCCCACCTTTGACATGCTGCTATTTCAGGGAGAAGCTAGATGTTACTGAACTATAGAAGAGAGGATCGTCTATCAATAGAGTTCGATACACAAACCACAAACATCACAAACATTGGTTTCATTCAACATGATGTCAGGACAGCACTTTTTATTTGCTTCAATGATCATGATAATTGTCTCAGGTATGCATAAGATTATGTATTGTAATGTTTATTACTAATGGTACATGAATGTGTGTCTTTGACAGCACAACATACTTATCTCTTCTTTTAGGTGTCAGCTGTGAAGATCTCACTCCAGTCAACAATGAAGAGTCCAGATCAGAAGGCAGCACTGTTACTCTGTCCTACCAGTACTCAGATAAAGCAACTGGTGGTGGCTGTAGCTAACAAGACGGGGATGGCTCACCACAACCTCACCATTATGCATGGCTACTATTGACAAGCCTGTTGCAGCAGAATCATCATTTTCACAGCAGGCTATTTAACAGCCATTTGAGGACTTGTGCTTTATTTTCATGACTGTTCTGCAGCTACACATGTCAGCTCCAAATAAAACACTCTTACTATCTCGACAAGTAATTTTGTGAATGGTATTTCTATATTGGGGGCACCCACATTTGAACTGGGACTCTGTTGACCTCTACATTCAAATAGATGAGGGATAGAGATTAGTGGAATTGGAAGTCACTTTCTCCCTGAACCACAGCAGGATGAATTCTTCTGGTCCCTTTGGCCCCAATTGTTTGGAATCTTTCCATACGTAACTTAATGAAAAGCATCACTAAGATCATAGATATCCCAGCTATGCTCCACTGTCCATGCAGTTTTTTAGGTGAAACTATGAAAAATAGCAGCAGCAGGTTAATGAATATTATGCGCTATTATAACTTGGGAAGTGAGCCTGCACCAGATGTAAAACAGGTACATTAACTCTCTGGTGATGACATATTTAACACAAGCTAAGAAAGGAGAGTGGTACAAACATGTGTTGAGGGTAAAGTTGTCAGTAGGAGGAAGAACACAGGGCTGAGAATGAGCTCTGACACTGTGATCAGACTCCTCCTTTAAATCCACCAACTTAGTGTTGATGAAGACTAAACCCAGATCAGAGTCTTCTTCATCCTGGCTGTAGCTCAGAGTTCCTCAACACTGCAGATATGACGTCTCTGTTCATCTCTGTGTTGCTGGCTGCTTTGTGCCTTGGTATGAGCACAACTCTGTTTCTGTGATATCAATCCAACATTGACATGATTCTTTCACAGCTCACTGATCCTGTTTGTTGCTGTTTTACAGAATGCAGAGCACAAAAAGACAACGTGGTGCAGCCAAAAGAGGATGTGACTGCTGCTGAAGGAGAAACAGTAATACTTGGCTGTAAATATGAGACCGGTTCATCAAATCATTACCTCTTCTGGTACAAACAGGATGGAAACAACAGACCGAGATTCATCCTGAGTCGCTTTAAATATACTGAGGGGAAAACAGAGGACGAGTTTAGGGAAAGATTTTCATCAACGTTGAATTCAACCTCGAGATCAGTTCCTCTGCAGATCTCCTCTGCTGCAGTGACAGACTCTGCTGTGTACTACTGTGCTCTGCAGCCCACAGTGACAGGAAACACCAAAACTCTGTACAAAAACCTTTGGAGCAGAGACAACAGAATACTCCACAACATCCACCAGAGGGAGTCACACACTGTTAAACTTCAGAAACACAGTCTAGACATCAGTAGTGAAGCAAACAAACAGCAGAGTAATTACATCAATTGTTTAAGGTGTAATATACCAGCTACATGGAGAAACAATATCACACCATAACTGAATGTAGTAGCAAATGCTCTGATATCCAATAGAGCTCCTTTGCTCGAGGCATACTTTCTTTTCCATAGCTGCAAATATATGAACCAGTTTTAATAATTTAGACTATGTAGTTGAGTTGTATTGTAGAATACAATATACAAATAACGTGGTTATCCTGATTGGAGTGAGGTCAGGAGAGGCTGTTTTTGTAGCCAATAAGTACAACTGTGGGCATCTCAGGTGAGATATTGAGAAAACAAAAGAGAGTCAGTCTTTAGGCCTTAGATTGGCTGAGGCAGCATTTCTCCAGCTTCTATTGTATGTTTGTTGTTTGTTGTCCTAGCTTGTTGTCTAGTTTTTAGTATAGTTCTTAGAATTGTGTGGGAGCCACAATCTCCATGTTGTTCATACATTTCATATAGAAAAAAATCACATCTTTGGCTTTGAAATTAGGGCACAGTTTTGCCAAAGTTGCAGGCATTGTGCAATGTGATGTCCTCATTGCAGATCGCCATGCTTTTGCAGAATCAGCCAAGTGATTCATGACTCTGTATGAGTAAAAGTGGGCAGATTTCATTTTAGCTGCTGCACAGTGTACACTTACATCTCAGTGCATTTTATTGAATCGAAGCTCAAACATTGTTCACAAATCTGTGATAGTGAGCACTTCTCCTTTGCCGGGATAATCCCTCCCACCTCACAGGTATGGTATATCAAGATGCTGGTTGGACAGCATGATTATTGCACAGGTGTCCTTAGACTGGACTCAATAAATATTTAGGGTGATATTTACCCAATAAAAATACAGCAAAATTGACATAATTTCAATGGAAGCTTTTTCCTGATAAGGGTGTTTTTGGCCCCTGGAGTGAAAGGGGTATACCTGCCCATCCAGGTTAATGCTGTTCTCCATGCTCAATGAGTTTAAACTGATAAAGTGAGTTTAATATAGTTTCATGTGTGTGTATGTAAACCCTTTAATGGATCAAAAAGTGCTGTTGTTCCAGACCTTCTTATAGCCCAGTGATTCTTAAACTGGGATCCTCTAATTAACATGTGTTAATTTACAGGTGAAATCCTGCAAAAAATGTTTGATGTTAAGCTTGCTGCTCACAGGGTAGAATATTGCACATTGCAATATGATATAAACGCTGTGTTTTCCTTTCATCATCAGCTGATTTAAGTTGCATAATGATCAAGTAATGTCTCCAGTTTTGAAGCCTGCAGTTAGTTCCTTCTTGTGTCTCTCTGTAAGTCCAGTTAAAAAGAAATTTAAAAAAGCTGATATAAAAGGCTGTTACTGGTCTGTTAACTGGGAGGAATATCTAGGAGGAAAGGGAGAGAGTCAGGGAGGAGCTAAGCTGTTACTGAACTATAGAAGAGAGGATCTATGACATTTAGCAGAGTTCTATACACAAATAGCAAACCCAACCTTCATTCAACATGCTGTCGCTACAGAATCCCTTCTTTGCTTCAATAGTTGTGATCATTCTCTCAGGTATGTCAGATTCTGTTTTATAAATGAATATTACTAATACTAAGTCAATGTGATTGATCATTAGGTCGTTAATAATAAGAGTTACCTTTTTCTGCAGGTGCCAGCTGTAAAGATCTCACTCCAGTCAACAATGAAGAGTCCAGTTTAGAAGGAAGCACTGTTACTCTGTCCTACAATTACTCCAGAGTTGCGACAGTTTTTGAATATTTTTTCTGGTATCAACAATATCCAGGAAAACCACCGCAGTTCCTCATCTCTCAGTACGGAACAGGAAAAGCAATGACAGAGACAGTACCTAGACTGTCTTTCAAAGTGAGTGATGATAAAACCCAAATGATTCTGCAGATCTCCTCTGCTGCAGTGACAGACTCTGCTGTGTACTACTGTGCTGTGCAGCACACAGTGACAGGAAACACCAAAACTCTGTACAAATAACTTTGGAGCAAATCCACAATAAAAATTCACTCAAACAAAATTCTACAACATCCACTAGAGGGAGGCAAATACTGCAAAACTTCACAAGTGACAGTTTTAAAAGATTGATCCCCTTTAGGCTGAA
Organism: Eupleurogrammus muticus; assembly: GCA_036785175.1. Taxonomy (NCBI): domain Eukaryota; kingdom Metazoa; phylum Chordata; class Actinopteri; order Scombriformes; family Trichiuridae; genus Eupleurogrammus; species Eupleurogrammus muticus. The sequence goes on along the minus strand of JAYKQN010000014.1, from coordinate 11,860,504 downwards.
GTTGCTCCAGTTGGTTCCTCCAATCACTGCGTATGTGTAGGTGTGTGTGTGTGTGTGTGTGTGTGTGTGTGTGTGGGTTCATGCTGCAGCAGCACTGGCAGTCAGTATGTTCACATTAAACCTAATAAATTAGAATTGTTGTCTTTATCTGAGGTGGTACAGAGGGTAGTGCTGTTGCCTCACAGCAGGAAGTTTGTAGGTTCAAGAATATTTCTTTGTGGAGTTTGCATGTCCCATCTGTGTGTGTGTGTGTGTGTGTGTGTGTGTGTGTGTGTGTGTGTGTGTGTGTGTGTTTTCTCCACGTTCTCTGGCTTCCTCCTTCCTTGCAGGGTCTAAATTGCTATAGGTATGAGTATGTGTGCCCCACAGTGCACTGGTGACCTCTCACCTTAAGTATGTTGGGATTGGATACAGCAGACCCCTGTGACCCTAGTGAGCAATGGATGGATGGTATTAATCTGCCTAAAACCAGACTAAAGTGCATATAAACTGGTTAGCTCAACTGAAATTAAAGTTATCAAATGAGGATAACAGAGGCAGTTGATGTGATTGAAAGTGGAGCTACCCTTGCCTGTAGACAGGGAGTCCAGACTGGAGCTGGAAGAGGTGTTCTAGACTAGAGATCCAACTCAACGCTCTGACCTGGATGTCTAACAGTATGTTAAACATAATCAGAATAACTCTAACCAGAAGAAGAGAAAAGTTACGAGGTATACAGAAAGCATGCTTTGAACATATTTACATGATTGTCCATCATGCCAGTTTACCTCTAGGTTACTAGAGTTGTAAACTCTCCAGTTGTAAAAGAATAAAAATGAAAAAAACCTTCCCACCTTTACATGCTGCTACCAGTCTGTTGACAGGTCATGTAGCTGAAAGAAGAGATTCAGGGAGGAGCTAGATGTTACTGAACTGTAGAAGAGAGGATCGTCTATCAATAGAGTTCGATACACAAACTACAAACATCACAAACATTGATTTTATTCAACATGATGTCAGGACAGCACTTTTTATTTGCTGTGAGCTGGTGTGCAGTCATGTGTAAGGAGGATGAAGAGGAGGGGGCTGAGCACACAGCCTTATGGGGCCCCGGTGCTCAGGGTGATCCTGTCTGAGATGTTGTTGCCAACACAACACGCACCGCTTGAGGCCTCTGGCTGAGAAAATCCAGCAGCCAGTTGCAGAGTGAAGTGCTGAGGCCCAGTTTGTCCAGTTTGCAGATGAGTTGTTGTGGTATTATGGTGTTGAACGCTGAGCTGAAGTCAATGAACAGCATTCTCACATATGAGTTTTTCTTGTCCAGGTGGGTGAGTGCTGGGTGGAGGGCAGAGCAAAGCGAACTGTTACAGGTCCAAGCTGGGGGGCAGGATGGATTTTATATGTGACAGGACTAGTCGTTCAAAGCACTTCATGATAATGGGTGTCAGTGCCACAGGCCGATAGTCGTTGAAGCAGGATGGGGAGGATTTCTTTGGTACAGGAATGATGGTGGCATCTTTGAAGCCTGAAGACACAGTGGCTTGAGAGATGCCGCTGCGTCTACATGCACCACCATCCATTTCCAGATCTTATCCTCAAGCCAGACTGAGCAGGTCAACCAGGACATGAAGACATTGTGTGACCTCCCCCAACCCTTTATCCTGGACTGGCACCCTGCCATGGGTAGAATATGTCCACAATATCCTCTCCAAAAAGGTACCTTACCCATCCGTGTATAACAGCTACAAACCTGTTCCCAGCCTCAGAGGACTGTTGGTGGACTTGTGTCCAAGACGTTTACTCCCTAGTTCTTTCTTTTGAAATTGATAGTGTGAGTGTGACCTTCGCTGTACAATTTAAATTTACAACCACTCTGAAGTTCACCACTACCTTCCATGTTTCCCTTAATAATTCCATCCCCTCCAGTCCTCTAACCTCTCCTGCAGCAGCTCCTCTGCACTTCCTGCTTGTCACAGGAAGGGCTGAACCTTGATGAGCACTGAGACCTCTGGAGAGAATCAATTAGAGCTGATTGGTAACAGCTGTGCCACCTGCACTGTGCTTATTTAAAGCTTGCACGCTGCACAGGGAGTGTTTCCTCTTTGTGATGCAACAATGGCTGCTTGGACCTTGGTGAACTGTGTGCTGGTGCTTTGGCTTACTCAAGGTTTTTAAATATTTCTTCAGTTTAAGAAATTGTTGGTTATGTGAGTTCAGCTGGACTATCTTGATTCAAAAGTTAAATCCTCATTGGTTTGTATCAGGTCTGTGTTGGGATGTTCCATCAAACAGCACACATGGGATTTATAGTAGACCTGTCTTTCACAGCCTCTTGTTTGCCTGCTGGAGACAAAAATGGACTGAAGAGGAGTGTTGATGGTAAGTATATTGCTGTTAGAATCCTGCCAGTTCAGTATCTTGTCACTGACAGTTTTTCTTTCTTCAGAGGGAGCTGTAGGCCACAAGAGACATGTCTATGACCATGACAGCAACCCCCAAGGCAATGAGACTATGGCAACTGCCCGTTTCTATGGTGGATATGGCTATGCTGCTCTGATGGGCCACAGTAACACAACAGAGGCTGGTTATGGCTATGATGGCGTCAGCGGCAACATCAATGAGACAGCATCTGGCCGTTTCTATGGCTACTATGGCCGTGACACTGTGATGGGCCACAGTAACAAAACAACGGAGGCTGGCCATAGCTATGATGGCGTCGGCGGCAACAATGAGACAGCATCTGGACGTTTCTATGGTGCCTATGGCTACGGTGGCTATGGCTATGACGCTCTGATGGGCCACAGTAACACAACAACGGAGGCTGGCCATAGCTATGATGGCGTCGGCGGCAACAATGAGACAGCATCTGGACGTTTCTATGGTGCCTATGGCTACGGTGGCTATGGCTATGACGCTCTGATGGGCCACAGTAACACAACGGAGGCTGGCCGTGTCTATGATGGCGATGGCAGAAACGAGACGGGGATGGCCCACCACAATCTCACCATCATGCATGGCTACTATTGACTAGCCTGTTGCAGCAGAATCATTTTCACAGCAGGCCATTTAATATCTAATTGAGGACTTGTGCTTTTTTTTCCTGAATGTTCTGCAGCTGCACATGTCAGCTTCAAATAAAACACTCTTACTAAACTTGTTTGTATTCATACTGTTTGCTCTGAGTATCAGAAGGAGACCTTTCAACATGCTCTTACAATCCTATTAAGGCACATTTTGTGTTAACCTTTTTATGATTGACTCAAACAGCTCTTTTGTGTCACCTGTGAATAACACTCTGGACAAGTAATTTTGTGACTGGTATTTCTATATTGGGGGCACCCACATTTGAACTGGGGAAGCTGTTGATCTGCAGTCAAATGGTGTACCACTGAACTACACACAGAATCTTCGGATTATCTTTATACATATTTTCAGACCTCTACATTCAAATAGATGAGGGATAGAGATCAGTGGAATTGAAAAACTTTCTTCCTGAACCACAACAGGATCAATTCTTCTGGTCCCTTTGGCCCCAATTGTTTGGAATCTTTCCATATGTAACTTAATGAAAAGTAACTTAAATTAAAGGAACACAGAATTGAATGTTTGGATTATCTTTATATGTAGATAACATCATATAGAGATCAGTGGAGTTGGAATCACTTTCGCCCTGAACCACAGCAGGATCAAGTCTTCTGGTCACTGTGGCCCCAAATGTTTAATTTGACATCTTTCCATACACAACTTAATGCAAAGTCTAAATTAAAAGGAAAACAAAATTGAAGCAGCCCCTGTGACCACCTGTTGCAGTGACAGACTCAACAGTTTCTCATACACATGAACACTGGAATTTCAATGGAGGAACTTTCTTTTTGCAAGTATGTAAAATAAGACATTGTGAATTTGCTAGTTGAACTGGAGACCCCTTGCTCCTCACTCACTGTTCAAACAGGACAATCACTAAGATCATAGAAATATCAGCTATGCTCTACTGTCCATGCAAGTTAATATCAGCTGTTAATACTTGGGAAGTGAGCCTGCACCAGATGTAAAACAGGTACATTAACTCTGGTGATGACATATTTAACACAAGCTAAGAAAGGAGAGTGGTACAAACATGCGTTGAGGGTAAAGTTGTCAGTAGGAGGAAGAACACAGGGCTGAGAATGAGCTCTGACACTGTGATCAGACTCCTCCTTTAAATCCACCAACTTAGTGTTGATGAAGACTAAACCCAGATCAGAGTCTTCTTCATCCTGGCTGTAGCTGAGAGTTCCTCAACACTGCAGATATGTTCATCTCTGTGTTGCTGGCTGCTTTGTGCCTTGGTATGAGCACAACTCTGTTTCTGTGATATCAATCCAACATTGACATGATTCTTTCACAGCTCACTGATCCTGTTTGTTGCTGTTTTACAGAATGCAGAGCACAAAAAGACAACGTGGTGCAGCCAAAAGAGGATGTGACTGCTGCTGAAGGAGAAACAGTAACACTTGGCTGCAAATATGAGACAATTTCATCAGGTCCTACCCTCTTCTGGTACAAACAGGATGGAAACAACAGACCCAGATTCATCCTGAGTCGATATAAAGCTGACCAGGGAAAAACAGAGGAGGAGTTTAGGGAAAGATTTTCATCCACGTTGAATTCAACCTCGAGATCAGTTCCTCTGCAGATCTCCTCTGCTGCAGTGACAGACTCTGCTGTGTACTACTGTGCTCTGCAGCCCACAGTGACAGGAAACACCAAAACTCTGTACAAAAACCTTTGGAGCAGAGACAACAGAATACTCCACAACATCCACCAGAGGGAGTCACACACTGTTAAACTTCAGAAACACAGTCTAGACATCAGTAGTGAAGCAAACAAACAGCAGATTAATTAGAATATAGGTATCAGGTTAGTAAAGATTTATTACCAAAAGGACAAACAACTGAATCATTTACAACCAACAAATATCATTGTACAGATGATTCATCACTAAAGTACAAAAAGAAAATTGATCAAGAAATTAAAGATATTCCTTTCACGTGACTTGAACAACACGTTATAACAGAGTTTTCTCTTCCTTGAGCTGTCAGCTGTGACCAACCCACTATGGTCAATTCAATTCAATTCAATTCAATTCAATTCAATTGATTTGTATAGCCCAGAATCACAAATAACAGATTTGCCCCAAAGGGCTTTAGAGTTTGTACAAAAGCAACACAACATCCCCTGTCCTTAGACCCTCACATCGTACAAGGTAAAACTCCCTAAAAAACCCCTTTAACAGGGAAAAAAAAAACGGAAGAACCCTCAGGAAGAGTAACAGAGTAAGGATCCCTCTTCCAGGACGGACAGGTGCAGTAGATGATGTGTGCAGGTGGAAACATTACAGGGAAATTTGGATATTACAAACAGAGAAACAGAAATGTAATGAATTGGGTGTAAGTGGAGGATGAGGCGCAGGATCCATCACAGCTTCCAGGTTTCACTAGGACTCTGTGAATGAGAAAACACAGAAAACACAGGGCAGGACTCCAGGAACACAGCAGATTTAAAAGTACAGTAGTGGTTCATCAGTATCACAGACAGAAGAAGAAAAAGAAGCTCAGAGCATCTCATGAGGACCCGGCAGACCAACCTATCGCAGCATAACTATGACTAGGCTGGTCAGGGCCAGCCCTAACTATACGCTTCATCGAACAGGAACGTTTTTAACCTATTCTTAAATATAGGAAGGGTCTCTGCCCCCCGGTCTGAGACTGGAAGACGATTCCACAGGAGAGGAGCCTGGAAGTTGAAGGCTCTGCCTCCCGTTTTAATTTTAGAAATTCTGGGAACCTCCAATAAGCCTACATATTGGGAACCTAATGTTCTTGATGGGTGATATGGGACTAATATATAACAATATTCATACCATTTTCAGACCGTTATATTCAAATAGATGAGGGATAGAGATCAGTGGAGTTTGAAGTCACTTTCTCCCTGAACCACAGCAGGATCAAGTCTTCTGATCATTGTGGCCCCAAATATTTAATTTGACATCTTTCCATACAAAACACAACTTACTGAAAAGTCTAAATTAAAAGAACAAAATTGAAAGCAAAATTTCAGAAGCATTCATCAGGTCTCTAAATATGTACATTTTGTGTTCATGTTGGTTTGTCATCACTTAATCTAGCTAGAACATAAAGTTTTGGCATTCTCCCATGAACAAAATATATAACACAGTCATTACTACATATGTTTAAACTGTCAGCTGTCAATCAGTGATATGCTATTATCTATCAGCTGATCAGTGTGATGTGAAAAGCAAATTGACACAATATCAGTCAGATGTGAGAGCAGGAAGGAGGAGATGAAGGGAGGAGCTAAACTATCACTGAAGCACAGAAAGAAAAACTTTGACTAAGGTGTTTCATATTAAATAAAACTTGTTTCTTTTCTTCAAGATGGTCTCAATGCAGCTGATTCTGTTTTCAACTTTGATTCTGATCACACTATCAGGTAGGTGACTTATTTAATATCTACTCCTATTGATGGTGGATTCAAAACTGAGCATGAAGTGAAGCATATTCTTTCCATGAAACTTTGCCAACATGTTATAACAGAGTTATCTCTTCCTTCAGGAGTCATCAGTAAAGATCTCACTCCAGTCAACAATGAAGAGTCCAGATTAGAAGGCAGCACTGTTACTCTGTCCTACAAATACGACAAGATTTCACTTAGTGATTGATTCTTTTGGTATCGACAATATTCAGGAAAACCACCAGAGTTCCTCACCTCACACTCAGGGTCTGGAACTGTGATGATTCCAAAATCTGGATTGAAGATTACAGTGAAGGATAAAGAAATCAACCTGCAGATCTCCTCTGCTGCAGTGACAGACTCTGCTGTGTACTACTGTGCTCTGCAGCCCACAGTGACAGGAAACACCAAAACTCTGTACAAAAACCTTTGGAGCAGAGACAACAGAATACTTCACAACATCCACCAGAGGGAGTCACACACTGTTAAACTTCAGTGTTTGGTATCAAACAGTCTGGATTTCTTGTAGTGGAGATGAAAATCCAGAAAATGAAAAGTACTGCATATTTGAGAGGATATTCAGCATAGAGATAACATTACTATCAAATGTAATAGAGTCAGATAATATCAAGTCATTTTTCTATGCTGCTCTCAGTCTGTTAACCTGGAGGAAGTTTAACTTAGAGAAGTGAAAATATAAACTTAAGAAGAAATGGAGAGATTCTGGGAGGAGCTGAGATTTTACTGAAGAGGAATGTCTATCAGCAGCGTTCAATACACAAAGTACAAACATTATATTCATCATGCAACATTTTTTTCCGTTATACTGAACTTTTTAGCTCCACTAGAGGGCGACATTATCTAGTAGGCGGTGCACTACTTCTGCACTGTGTTCAACCATTCTGTCAATAAGAACTGCTGCTGTGAAGAGAACAATTCTCACTGTGAATGTTCAACATCACATAGTTTCTGCTGTTGATTTAAACCTTGTTGTAGAGATGGAACGTTGGCTGTGGATTATTCTTGCTGCTCTTACCTTTGGTAAAATTGTATTTTATTACTCTATTAACACTTTATCATTTAGTAAAAAATATGTCAATGAACAAATTTTTTGATCTTTCTGTTCATAGACTAACAACGTACATTTGGAATTTTCCGCTGTGTTTTTCTCTCAGCTTCATGAACAATAATCTAATGGCTTCATTTTATCTGTTTTACCAGGACTCATAGCTGGAGATAAGATTTTTCCTAAAGAAGATGAAGTCAGTGGAACAGAAGGAGAATCTGTCACACTCACATGTGACTATGAGACAACCTATAGTAATCCTTTACTTCACTGGTACAGACATCATTCTGACCTTCAGGCACCTCAGTTTATCCTCTGGAAACGAGCATCAATCAGCAGTGAATATATTCCTGATAAACGATATGAATCCCAAACATCACAAACACAAACCTCTCTGACCATAAAGAGACTAACCCTGGCAGACACAGGTCTCTACTACTGTGCTGTACAAACACAGTGATAGAAAGTGTAGGAGAGGCTTTACAAAAACCTGAACACAGATATCTGAAGCCTCTTCAAAGAGGAGGGAAGTGGTATTCAAACCACAGCTTCATATCAGATGGATTCTACTAATTCCTGTTTTATCAGAGTCGATGTGGTTACAGCTGCTAATGAAACACTGAGGGAGGATTCACATGAGCAGCAAATCCACATCAATGACAAACCAGCTGAATGAACATAAAACTGTTTAAAATAAAAACCCTTAAGTTACATGTCAGGTTAAAAGGTTTCTCAATGAAAATATGAAAATGTATGTTTCATGCTGTCAGTTGTTTTTCATTAGCTGTATACATCAGATAATTAACAATGTCTGCTGCCTCCACAGTTTGACAGACATAAGATCTGCCGTCAACGTGAACAAATAGATCAATGACAGTAACCTGTATCTTTGCTCTGGTGCTCTGGGTAAAGGATAAATCTCGTAGTAGCAAACATAAAGGATGGAATAGTAAAGACTGTGTCCCACTAAGTCAGACATTTAAGTAATCTGTTTTGTTTTTTCCTTCTTAGATTGTACAGTGTGTTTTGGAGATCAGAGCCACATATCATGAAGGTAGTTGCAGGATGTATTGATTGTACATGATAAGCAGATGTCTGAATCCTATTGTATGTTTAAATGTGCATTAAGATGAGCGCTGTCAACCTGCCATTATAAAAGATCCTGAGCAACCAAAGCCTAGAAAAGATTCCAGAGTCTAGAAGAGATTCTCCAACTTTAGCCTCCTTCACCAGCTTTACTATCCCTCATCTAATATGAACCTACAGAGTTCCTGATCAGAAACAGTAAGGTGAACATCAATTGAAATTGAATGATGATCAAACAAATTCATCTCTGCTGATCTCCTCTGCTGCAGTGACACCTCATCACATTCATATATTGCAATTTTCATGGATAATATTCCTTCTTTTTGCAAATATAAACAAACCTACAGTTTCTTATTTATTTGGTAGGGGGCACCCAGAGTTGAACTGGGGACCTCTTGATCTGCAGTCAAATGCTCTACCACTGAGCTACACCCCCACACATGATAGCTGGAACAACTAATATTGCATAGAAGTGATACTGTAAATTGCCATACACCTTAATATATAACAGGTTGCCTGGTATATTCAGGTGGTTTTACACACTTCTGTGCATGCTACAGTTGTATAGATCAATTTTTAAATACATATAAAATAGTTCAGGATTATGAACTTCTTAAACTGCACTTTCATTTATACTTGTGTTAAAGTCACCTGGGACATTAATGTTTGTTGAAAATTCCAGCAGCCAATTGCAGAGTGAGGTGCTGAGGCCCAGTTTGTCCAGTTTGCAGATGAGTTGTTGTGGTATTATGGTGTTGAACGCTGAGCTGAAGTCTATGAATAGCATTCTCACATATGAGTTTTTGTTGTCCAGGTGGGTGAGTGCTGGGTGAAGGGCAGAGCAAATAGCATCATCTGTGGATCGCTTTGCCCTGCAAGGGAACTGTTACAGGTCCAAGCTGGGGGGCAGGATGGATTTTATGTGTGACAGGACTAGTCGTTCAAAGCACTTCATGATAATGGGTGTCAGTGCCACAGGCCGATAGTCGTTGAAGCAGGATGGGGAGCATTTCTTTGGTACAGGAATGATGGTGGCATCTTTGAAGCCTGAAGACACAGTGGCTTGAGAGAGGCCGCTGCGTCTACATGCACCACCATCCATTTCCAGATCTTATCCTCAAGCCAGACTGAGCAGGTCAACCAGGACATGAAGACATTGTGTGACCTCCCCCAACCCTTCATCCTGGACTGGCACCCTGCCCTGGGTAGAATATGTCCACAATATCCTCTCCAAAAAGGTACCTTACCCATCCGTGTATAACAGCTACAAACCTGTTTCCAGCCTCAGAGGACTGTTGGTGGACTTGTGTCCTAGAAGGTTACTCCCTAGTTCTTTCTTTTGAGAGTGATAGTGTGAGTGTGATCTTCGCTGTACAATTTAAACTTACAACCACTCTGAAGTTCACCACTACCTTCTATGTTTCTCTTAATAATTCCATCCCCTCCAGTCCTCTAACCCCTCCTGCAGCAACTCCTCTGCCCCATCGAATGATGGATGAACATTCTAATTCTCTGCTGCCTTAAATAAATAATCTGTTATACCCCTAACAAAAACCCGTTTTTCTCCACCTCAGCCTCTTTGTACGGCGCATGGGTCCTAACCTCACCCTAACAGTGTGAGCAGGGAGGAGGAGATGAAGGGAGGAACAAAACTGTCAGTGTCGTACAAACAGACACACAGGTGTTTTTCATATTAACACACTGTTTCCTGTTTTCTTCAAGATGGTGGAAACACAATTAGGTCTGTTTAGAACCGTGTTTGTGATCATACTAACAGGTAGGTGACGTACTTCATGTCTGCTTATATCAATGTTTGATTAAAACTGGGCATGGCAGTAAACATATTCTTTTAATGACACTTTGCCAACATGTTATAACAGAGTTATTTCCTCCTTTAGCTTGTGGTTCCATCAGCAGTGAAGAACTCACTCCAGTAAACAACGAAGCGTCAAGTTTGGAAGGCAGCACTGTCACTCTGTCCTACAAATATTATAAAGATGCAACTGCCAGTGATGAGTTTTACTGGTATCGCCAATATCCAGGAAAACACCCAGAGTTCATCAATTATCATTTGGGAAATGGAAGAATATCAAGTGATCCAAACTCTGAACTGAAGATTACAGTGAATCAAAAACAAATAGGTCTGCAGATCTCCTCTGCTGCAGTGACAGACTCTGCTGTGTACTACTGTGCTGTGAGGCCCACAGTGACAGGAAACACCAAAACTCTGTACAAAAACCTTTGGAGCAGAGACAACAGAATACTCCACAACCTCCACCAGAGGGAGTCACACACTGTTAAACTTCAGAAACACAGTTTCAACTTCATGCAGTGGTGATACACAATTTTCACATTATTTAGAGATTACCAGGATAGAGCAGCATTTCACAGAGCAGGCACACAGGCATAAACACACAAATCAAATGAGCTAAAACAGCAATATCATGATTGTGAATAAAGTTAATCACACAATCATATTCATAATACAAACCAGTACTTAAATCATTTAAAGTTGTTTTGCCCCAGTGTTGAATATTTAAAACTAGATAGAAAATGCTACAATCCGTCATGACTTCTGCAATAAACAAAGCTGAAGGACTAACTAAGCTATAACCATACCAGTTCTATCCATTTACATTCACAGCAGAAAAATAATCTAAACTTGTGTCATAGGCAAATACAAATAAGTTCATGAAAGTGCTGTTCTCTCAAATCATTATGGTCCAAATGGATGGATCAAAAAGTGAAGTGCTGTTGTTTCAAAACTTTTTACAGTCCAGTGATTTTAGAATAAAAATGAAAAAAAAACCTTCCCACCTTTGACATGCTGCTATTTCAGGGAGGAGCTAGATGTTACTGAACTATAGAAGAGAGGATCGTCTATCAATAGAGTTTGATACACAAACCAGAAACATCACAAACATTGATTTCATTCAACATGATGTTGATGATGACAGCACTTTTTATTTGCTTCAATGATTATGATAATTGTCTCAGGTATGCATAAGATTATGTATTGTAATGTTTATTACTAATGGTACATGAATGTGTGTCTTTGACAGCACAACTTACTTATCTCTTCTTTTAGGTGTCAGCTGTGAAGATCTCACTCCAGTCAACAATGAAGAGTCCAGATTAGAAGGCAGCACTGTTACTCTGTCCTACCAATACTCAAAAGAAGGAGACTGGACCTTGATGAAGTGACACAGAGCATCCCTTATAAGTGAGAGAGTTGTCACTTGTGCAGACTTTATTGGTCACGTTGATGCAGGAAATAGAGATGATGAGACTCAAAAATTGTTCATAAATTCAGTAATTAACTACATATACTTTGTTCATTTCTACCACTTCCTGCTTGTCACAGGAAGGGCTGAACCTTGACGAGCACTGAGTCCTCTGGAGAGAATCAATTAGAGCTGATTGGTAACAGCTGTGCCACCTGCACTGTGCTTATTTAAAGCTTGCACGCTGCACAGGGAGTGTTTCCTCTTTGTGATGCAACAATGGCTGCTTGGACCTTGGCGAGCTGTGTGCTGGTGCTTTGGCTTACTCAAGGTTTTTAAATGTTTCTTCAGTTTAAGAAATTGTTGGTTATGTGAGTTCAGCTGGAGTATCTTGATTCAAAAGTTAAATCCTCATTGGTTTGTATCAAGTCTGTGATGGGATGTTCCATCAAACAGCACACATGGGATTCATAGTAGACCTGTCTTTCACAGCCTCTTGTTTGCCTGCTGGAGACAAAAATGGACTGAAGAGGAGTGTTGATGGTAAGTATATTGCTGTTAGAATCCTGCCAGTTCAGTATTTTGTCACTGACAGTTTTTCTTTCTTCAGAGGGAGCTGTAGGCCACAAAAGACATGTCTATGACCATGACAGCAACCCCCAAGGCAATGAGACTATGGCAACTGCCCGTTTCTATGGTGGATATGGCTATGCTGCTCTGATGGGCCACAGTAACACAACAGAGGCTGGTTATGGCTATGATGGCGTCAGCGGTAACAACAATGAGACAGCATCTGGCCGTTTCTATGGTGCCTATGGCTACGGTGGCTATGGCTATGATGCTCTGATGGGCCACAGTAACACAACAACGGAGGCTGGCCGTGTCTATGATGGCGGCAACAATGAGACAGCATCTGGCCGTTTCTATGGTGCCTATGGCTACGGTGGCTATGGCTATGATGCTCTGATGGGCCACAGTAACACAACGGAGGCTGGCCGTGTCTATGATGGCATCAGCGGCAACAATGAGACAGCATCTGGCCGTTTCTACGGTGCCTATGGCTACGGTGGCTATGATGGCGATGGCAGCAACAAGACGGGGATGGCCCACCACAACCTCACCATCATGCATGGCTACTCTGACTAGCCTGTTGCAGCAGAATCATCATTTTCACAGCAGGCTATTTAACAGCCAATTGAGGACTTGTGCTTTATTTTCATGACTGTTCTGCAGCTACACATCTCAGCTTCAAATAAAACACTCTTACTAAACTTGTTTGTATTCATACTGTTTGCTCTGAGTATCAGAAGGAGACCTTTCAACATGCTCTTACAATCCTATTAAGGCACATTTTGTGTTCACCTTCTATGATTGACTCAAACAGCTCTTTTGTGTCACCTCACTATCTCTACAAGTAATTTTGTGAATGGTATTTCTATATTGGGGGCACCCACATTTGAACTGGAAAGCTGTTCTGCAGTCAAATGGTCTACCACTGAACTACACACTGAATGTTTGGATTATCTTTATACATGGTTAACATAACAATATCACAGAGATCAGTGGAGTTGGAAATCACTTTCTCCCTGAACCACAGCAGGATCAAGCCTTCTGGTGACTGTGGGTCCCAATTGTTTGATATCTGTCCATGTACAACATAACCTAATGAAAAGTCAAATTTACAATTAAAAGGGAAAACAAAATTGAAGCAGCCCTGGTGACCACCTGCTGCAGTGACAGACTCACTGAAACACTGAAATTTTCATGGGGGAACTTTCTTTTTCAAGTATGTAAAATAGCACATTGTTTGCTAGTTGAACTGGAGACCCCTTGCTCATCACTAAGATCATAGATATCCCAGCTATGCTCCACTGTCCATGCAGTTTTTTAGGTGAAACTATGAAAAATAGCAGCAGCAAGTTAATGAATATTATCAGCTGTTATAACTTGAGAAGTGAGCCTGCACCAGATGTAAAACAGGTACATTAACTCTCTGGTGATGACACATTTAACACAAGCTAGGAAAGGAGAGTGGTACAAACATGTGTTGAGGGTAAAGTTGTCAGTAGGAGGAAGAACACAGGGCTGAGAATGAGCTCTGACACTGTGATCAGACTCCTCCTTTAAATCCACTTAGTGTTGATGAAGACTAAACCCAGATCAGAGTCTTCTTCATCCTGGCTGTAGCTCAGAGTTCCTCAACACTGCAGATATGACGTCTCTGTTCATCTCTGTGTTGCTGGCTGCTTTGTGCCTTGGTATGAGCACAACTCTGTTTCTGTGATATCAATCCAACATTGACATGATTCTTTCACAGCTCACTGATCCTGTTTGTTGCTGTTTTACAGAATGCAGAGCACAAAAAGACAACGTGGTGCAGCCAAAAGAGGATGTGACTGCTGCTGAAGGAGAAACAGTAACACTTGGCTGCAAATATGAGACCAGTTCATCAAATGATAACCTCTTCTGGTACAAACAGGATAGAAACAACAGACCCAGATTCATCCTGAGTCGATATAAAGCTGACCAGGGAAAAACAGAGGAGGAGTTTAGGGAAAGATTTTCATCCACGTTGAATTCAACCTCCAGATCAGTTCCTCTGCAGATCTCCTCTGCTGCAGTGACAGACTCTGCTGTGTACTACTGTGCTCTGCAGCCCACAGTGACAGGAAACACCAAAACTCTGTACAAAAACCTTTGGAGCAGAGACAACAGAATACTCCACAACATCCACCAGAGGGAGTCACACACTGTTAAACCTCATAAAGAGTCTCAGCTTCATGCAGTGGTGATGCAAACAGCAGGTTAATTAGAATAAAGGCATTGAGTTAGTATAGATTCATTCACAAAACAACAAACAATGATTTGGTGCAATATTTTATTTACAATCAACAAATATCATTGTACAGATGATTCATCTCTAAAGTTCAAAGAAAGAAGAATTGATCAAGAAATTAAACATATTCCTTTCACGTGACTTTAACAACACGTTATAACAGAGTTTTCTCTTCCTTGAGGTGTCAGCTGTGAACAACCCACTATGGTCAACACCCTTGTTGAGTCCAGTTTTGAAGGCAGCACTGTTACTCTGTTCCTAATACTAACCTACAGATTTCCTGATACACTATATTTCAAGAATTATTCTCTCATTCATCCAAATCCACCATCCAGTGCATTCAACAAAGTCCATAAAGACCTGGATGAACTTGACTGACCTGCTCAGAGTCCTGACCTCAACATAGAAAACCTTTGGGATGAATTAGAGAGGAGACTGAGAGCCAGGCCTTGTCCTCCAACATCAGTGTGTGACCTCACAAATGTTCTTCTGGAAGAATGGTCAAAAATCCCCATGAACACACCCCTAAACCTTGTGGACAGCCTTCCCACACAATTATGTACATAGTTTATCAGGCCCTTTTATCCAAAAATCTCAAGCTTCCATATGAGCGATAAAGCTCAGTGGAGTTGAAAGTCACTTTCTCCCTGAGCCACAGCAGGATCAAGTCTTCTGGTCAATGTGGCCCCATAGTTTCATTTCATTTTTTTCATTTATGCTAAATGCACCATTTGTATTTTTTTCTCTTCCTTTAGCTTGAAGACCTCACAACAGGTAACAAGGAATTTCACAAATGTGGTGACTTGTAATGTGAGTTAAAACTGATTACATACACAGATCGTTTCTGTGGGAGTGACAGAATTATCATATATACTAATTCTTATTACTTTTGTGAAGGAACAATCAGCTGATAGAGGTTTCTAATTTATATGGCAGGGGGCACCCCGAGTTGAACTGGGGACCTGTTGATCTGCAGCCAAATGCTCTACCACTGAGCTAGACCCCCTCACCTTCAAAGTGAGCTCATCTTTTCAATAACAGTATTGAATAAATGTTACGATATTCACATTATTTAGAGATTACCAGGATAGAGCAGCATTTCACAGAGCAGGCACACAGGCATAAACACACAAATCAAATGAGCTAAAACAGCAACATCATGATTGTGAATAAAGTTAATCACACACTTACATTCATAATTCAAACCAGTACTTTGTATATAAATAATAACGTTTTTCATTTTGTCCCAATGTTGAACATTTAAATCTAGATAGAAAATGCTGAATCTGTCATAAGGAAGTTTCAGGGAGGAGCTAAACTGTTACTGAACTAGAGAAGAGAAGAACTTCCATATTCAGCAGAGTTCACTATACAAAATACAACATTACCTTCATTCAACATGCTGTCAATACAGGGTTTAGTGTCTGTTCTACTTTTTCTAGCCATTCTAACAGGTATGTTGTATTTAATTATTTAATTTATTTTTCATATTTATTTATTTATTGTTTGTTCAGATGTTATAAACAGAGTTATCTCTTCCTTCAGGAGTCAACTGTGAAGATCTCACTCCAGTCAACAATGAAGAGTCCAGATTAGAAGGCAGCACTGTTACTCTGTCCTACAAATACGACAAGCTTTCACTTAGTGATAGATTCTTTTGGTATCGACAATATTCAGGAAAACCACCAGAGTTCCTCACCTCACACTCAGGATCTGGAACTGTGATGATTCCAAAATCTGGATTGAAGATTACAGTGAAGGATAAAGAAATCAACCTGCAGATCTCCTCTGCTGCAGTGACAGACTCTGCTGTGTACTACTGTGCTCTGCAGCCCACAGTGACAGGAAACACCAAAACTCTGTACAAAAACCTTTGGAGCAGAGACAACAGAATACTCCACAACATCCACCAGAGGGAGTCACACACTGTTAAACTTCAGTGTTTGGTGTCAACCAGGCTGGATTTGTTCAGAGGAGAAAATGCAGGTGAAAATGAAACACTACAGATGAACATGTTGTCTACAGCTCATTCCCAGTGTAGCCACTATGCATGTCACCATGGTTAAATAATTGAGTGCAATGTACAACTGAATGTACAGTGTACAATGTCCATTGAATATTGCTAGAACTGTTCAGGCAATCGATTTCACACACATTCAGTGTATTGTTGAGGACCAAAGAGAGTGCAGTAAGGAGTGTGACGTCTACTACATGAGCAGTTCTTAAGAACGAGTCAATGCTACATTCAAAACTTCCAGGGGCCAAGCAACTCTCCCACTCCAAGTTACCCATTTTCTCCTCACTGTTTGACCCTATAGGATCAATTATTACAATTCATTAACATCTGTTGAATATAATTATTATCTTCACTGTGTAAGGGTCAGAGACAATTAATGATTGGCAAGATGAGAAAGTCCAAACCTTTTTAAAATACATTTTTCAGAAGCATTCACCAGGTCTCTAAATATGTACATTTTGTGTTCATGTTGGTTTGTCATCATTTAATTTAGCTAGAACATAAAGTTTTGGTATTCTCCCATGAACAGATTATATAACACAGTCATTACCAACATATGTTTAAACTGTCAGCTGTCAATCGGTGATATGCTATTATCTATCAGCTGATCAGTGTGATGTGAAAAGCAAATTGACACAATATCAGTCAGATGTGAGAGCAGGAAGGAGGAGATGAAGGGAGGAGCTAAACTATCACTGAAGCACAGAAAGAAAAACTTTGACTAAGGTGTTTCATATTAAATAAAACTTGTTTCTTTTCTTCAAGATGGTCTCAATGCAGCTGATTCTGTTTTCAACTTTGATTCTGATCACACTATCAGGTAGGTGACTTATTTAATATCTACTCCTATTGATGGTGGATTCAAAACTGAGCATGAAGTGAAGCATATTCTTTCCAAGAAACTTTGCCAACATGTTATAACAGAATTATCTCTTTCTTCAGGTGTCATCAGTAAAGATCTCACTCCAGTCAACAATGAAGAGTCCAGATTAGAAGGCAGCACTGTTACTCTGTCCTACAAATACTCACAAAAAGCAACTGGTAGTGACTATTTCTTCTGGTATCGCCAATATCCAGGAAAACCTCCACAGTTCCTGATCTCTCATTTAGGAACAGGAGTTTCAACATCAAATCCAGTCTCTGGACTGTCTTTTAAAGTGAGTGAAGATCAGAGCCAAATGTTCCTGCAGATCTCCTCTGCTGCAGTGACAGACTCTGCTCTGTACTACTGTGCTGTGAGGCCCACAGTGACAGCAAAGCCACAGTCTCTGTACAAAAACACAAGCTGACACACTGACAAGCTGCTGAAGCCTTTTTCCCTGTTATACTGAACTTTTTAGCTCCACTAGAGGGCGACATTATCTAGTTAGGCGGTGCACTACTTCTGCACTGTGTTCAACCATTCTGTCAATAAGAACTGCTGCTGTGAAGAGAACAATTCTCACTGTGAATGTTCAACATCACATAGTTTCTGCTGTTGATTTAAACCTTGTTGTAGAGATGGAGCGTTGGCTGTGGATTATTCTTGCTGCTCTTTTCTTTGGTAATACAGAAGCTGTATCATGTATTTATCATTCTAAGAAAAAATATGTAAAGTGACTGATTATCTTTACTTTTTCAGGACTCATAGCTGGAGATCAAATTTCTCCTAAAGAAGATGAAGTCAGTGGAACAGAAGGAGAATCTGTCACACTCACATGTGACTATGAGACAACCTCAGATAATCGTTACCTTTACTGGTACAGACATCATTCTGACCTTCAGGCACCTCAGTTTATCCTCTGGAAATATTCACCAGGCAGTTATGAATATATTCCTGATAAACGATATGAATCCCAAACATCACTAACACAAACCTCTCTGACCATAAAGAGACTAACCCTGGCAGACACAGGTCTCTACTACTGTGCTGTACAAACACAGTGATAGAAAGTGTAGGAGAGGCTTTACAAAAACCTGAACACAGATATCTGAAGCCTCTTTAAAGAAACAGTGAGGGAGGATTCACATGAGCAGCAAATCCACATCAATGACAAACCAGCTGCATGATGTTGAAACACAAGACACCACCAACGTTTTGTGTCTCATTAGATCAGAGCATATTTTTCCTGGGGTGGCTGTAGCTCAGAGGTGGAGCAGTGGCCCACCAGGTGGAAGACCGATGGTTAGATTTGCCACTCCTCTGAGTTGCACATCGTCAGCGTGTGAGTGAGTTTGTTAGTTCTCCACCTTCATCAATGTGTGTGAATGGGTGAATGGACACTGTGTGAAGTGCTTTGATTGTTCGAAAAGCGCTATATAAATACAGGTCATTTAACATTCTCAGAGTCTATCAAAGTCCATTATTTGACAAACTCCAAACAGATTGTGATTCCTGAAGAGTCTTTCCTTTAGCAGCTCTGTTCATCAACTATTATATGAGACATACTTACATTTCAGTAACCACCAAATATGAATTAGTTTGAATGATTTTTACAGCTCAAGATATGTTCATGGGATATAGTTTTTATAGTTTTTTTTTCTCCTAAAGGAAAAGAGGAGGGCCTTTAGGTCAGGTAACAAGGAGGAGCTGAAGACTGCACAGAGAGAGCTAAGGCGGAAGATTAGAGAGGGGAAAAACATTTACAGGAGGAAGATGGAGGATCAGCTGCAGAGGAGTAACGTCAGTGGAGTCTGGAGAGGCCTGAAAACCATCTCAGGCTACAAAGAACCAAACTCCCAGACGGCAGGGGATCAACAGTGGGCGAATGACCTAAACCTATTTTTCAATAGGTTTGACCAGTCATCTGCCCCTCCCCCGGCCCAGCCTGCCCTGCTGCAGCCCCCCCTGACTTTACCTCCTGGACAATGCCCTCCCCTCCCCCCCGCTTCCACCTCCGCCTCTCAGCCCAGGCTGAGTTCACACCTACCAAGGACACTCCACACCATCAACCCAACCCCCTCCCCAACACACTCGAGCACACAGCCCCCCCTCTCCAGCCTGTCCCTCACAGCACTATAGGTGAGGAACTAGCTCAGGAGGATGAAGACGAGGAAGGCTGCAGGTCCAGATGGCATCAGTTCCAGGCTCCTGAAATCCTGTGCAGACGAGCTGAGCAGGATTGTAGGGCATATCTACAACTTGAGCCTGAAGCTGGGGAAGGTGCCACAACTGTGGAAAACATCCTGCGTGGTACCCATCCCCAAAATGCCACACCCCAAGGACCTCAGTGACTACAGGCCGGTGGCACTAACGTCCCACCTGATGAAGACACTGGAGCGCCTGGTCCTCGACCATCTCCGCCCCCTGGTGAGCCCACTGATGGATCCCCTCCAGTTTGCTTACCAGCCTGACATCGGGGTGGACGATGCCATCATCTTTCTCCTCCACCGTGCTCTTTCCCACCTGGAGAAGCCTGGAGGCACTGTGAGAATCATGTTCCTTGATTTCTCCAGTGCCTTCAATACGATTCAACCAGCACTCCTGGGGAACAAGCTGGAGAACACTGGGGTGGATCGTCACCTCACATCCTGGATTCTGGACTACCTCACCAACTGTCCACAGTATGTGAGGACACGGGACTGTGTATCCAACACAGTCGTCTGCAGTACGGGGGCCCCACAGGGAACGGTCCTGGCTCCGTTCCTCTTCACCCTCTACACTGCAGACTTCACCTACAAGTCACCAACCTGCCACCTGCAGAAGTTCTCCGATGACTCTGCCATCGTTGGCCTTATTGAGGATGATGACGACAGGGAATACAGAGAACTTACGCAGGATTTTGTCAACTGGTGCCAGCGGAACCATCTCCAGATCAACACGGGGAAAACCAAGGAACTGGTGGTGGACTTCCGTAGGCGGGTATGCAATCCCCCGGCACCAGTGAACATCCAGGGAATGGACATTGAGATGGTGACATCTTACAAGTACCTGGGTGTTCATCTGAACAAAAAATTGGACTGGACTGATAATACAACTGCGCTATACAAGAGGGGTCAAAGCAGGCTCTACCTGCTCAGGCGGTTGAGGTCTTTTGGAGTGCAGGGGACACTCCTTAAGACATTCTATGACTCAGTTGTGGCATCAGTCATACATTATGGGGTGGTCTGCTGGGGAGGCAGCATAACAGCTGCAGACAGGAAGAGACTGAACAAGATTATCAGGAAGGCCAGCTCTGTCCTGGGGTGCTCCCTTGACCCAGTGGAGGTGGTGGGAGAGGAAAGGATGATAAGGAAGATATCATCAATGATGGAAAACCACCTCCACCCCATGCAGGACACACTGTCTGGACTGACGAGCTCCCTCAGCAACAGACTAATCCATCCAAAGTGTCTGAGGGAGCGATATCGGAAGTCCTTCCTTCCTACAGCTGTCAGACTGTACAACAAGTACAGCTCGCAGTAACCCCCCCCCCCCCCAACAGAAAAAATGGACAGTACAAATACATTCATAATTCATATTTATATATACCTGTATATACCAGTGCAATACATTTTTAATTCATATTTATATATACCTGTATATACCTGTAAAAATTGTTTTTTAACTTAATTTTTTAATTTTTCTTTTCCTTTTTAAATTTTTAAAAAACATTTTTGTAACTTTTCTAACTGCTGCTGTAGCACTGTAAATTTCCCCACTGTGGGACAATAAAGGAGCTATCTAATCTAATCTAATCTAATCTAAAAATGTGATGTTTCATTTTACTTTCCATTAGATGCTTCAGGTCTTTAAATTCAGCTGATGTGAAAACTTAGTTTCTATTCCTAATTCCGAGTTGAGTCACTTATTATCACTGTTCTGACAAAGCAGAATTTACACAATGTCTGAACAAGCTACAGAATGTAGATAATAATCTCTTATCACCTGATCACAGCTATATAATGTTAAGAAGAACAAGACAGAAGCAGAAAGAAGAAAGAGAAGAGAGGGAGGGAGGAGAAAAGCTGTGACTGAAAGACACAAGACACCAACTTTCATTAAGGAGGTTAATGCAAAAACACATTGTACCATTAAGCACATGTTCACCATAACATCAGTAGCATTATCAGATGGATGTGCATAATGTATTGGTGTAATGTTTTATGTAGATTCATATTGTTTAAGATAAGTTTCATTATGTGATGCTTATAACTAAATAAGCAAAATAAATAAAGGTGAAATACAAATAAAATAATAAAAGTGCTGTTCTCTCAAAATGATTGTGGGTCAATCCTCAGTCCTGGTTTCAGTTCACATGTAACTGATGGATCAAAGAGTAAAGTGCTGTTGTTTCAGACCTTCTTGGTGTTATTACTAAAGGGACCAGCTACCTTTTTATAACTCTATAAACAAATAGAAATGAAACACCTCCCATCTCCAGCTGATACAAAATGCTGCTACGAGTCTGTTAACAGGAAGAAATGTAACTGAAAAAAGTGATGATACAGATCTAGGAGGAGATGGAGAGATTTAGGGAGGAGCTAAATTATTACTGATCTATAATGGGATCTTCCACCTTCAGCAGGGTTCAATACACAAAACACAAACATCACATTCAACATGCTGTCAGTACAGAGTTCTTTATTTGTTTCAATAGTTGTGATCATTCTCTCAGGTATGTTGGAGTCTGCCTTGTAATGCTTTTTACTGATAGTACATCTATGTGGGAAAAATAATATATGTTATAATATGTTATAACATACTTATCTCTTCTTTTAGGTATCAGCTGTGAAGATCTCACTCCAGTCAACAATGAAGAGTCCAGATTAGAAGGCAGCACTGCTACTCTGTCCTATGAATACGCAAAACAAGCAATTGGCGATGTTTTCTTCTGGTATCGACAATATCCAGGAAAAGCACCACAGTTCCTAGTCTCTCAGTTGGCTTCAGGAAGTGTACAATTTAATCCTATTTCTGGAATGACGATCACATTGGAGCAGAAACAAATCAACCTGCAGATCTCCTCTGCTGCAGTGACAGACTCTGCTGTGTACTACTGTGCTGTGAGGCCCACAGTGACAGGAAACACCAAAACTCTGTACAAAAACCTTTGGAGCAGAGACAACAGAATACTCCACAACATCCACCAGAGGGAGTCACACACTGTTAAACCTCATAAAGAGTCTCAGCTTCATGCAGTGGTGATGCAAACAGCAGGTTAATTAGAACATAGGCATTGAGTTAGTATAGATTCATTCACAAAAGGACAAACAATTATTTAGTGCAATATTTTATTTACAATCAACAAATATCATTGTACAGATGATTCATCTCTAAAGTTCAAAGAAAGAAGAATTGATTAAGAAATTAAACATATTCCTTTCACGTGACTTTAACAACACGTTATAACAGAGTTTTCTCTTCCTTGAGGAGTCAGCTGTGAACAACCCACTATGGTCAACACCCTTGTTGAGTCCAGTTCTGAAGGCAGCACTGTTACTCTGTTCCTAATATGAACCTAGAGAGTTCCTGATACACTATACACTCTCACTGATCCAAATCCACCATCCAGTGCATAAAACAAGGTCCATAAAGACCTGGATGAACTTGACTGACCTGCTCAGAGTCCGGACCTCAACGTAGAAAACCTTTGGGATGAATTAGAGAGGAGACTGAAAGCCAGGCCTTGTCCTCCAACATCAGTGTGTGACCTCACAAATGTTCTTCTGGAAGAATGGTCAAAAATCCCCATGAACACACTCCTAAACCTTGTGGACAGCTTTCCCACACAATTATGTACATAGTTTATCAGGCCCTTTTATCCAAAAATCTCAAGCTTCCATATGAGCGATAAAGCTCAGTGGAGTTGAAAGTCACTTTCTCCCTGAGCCACAGCAGGATCAAGTCTTCTGGTCATTGTGGCCCTATGGTTTAATTTCATTTTTTCATTTATGCTAAATGCACCATTTATATTTTTTCTCTTCCTTTAGCTTGAAGACCTCACAACTGGTAACAAGGAAATTCACAAATGTGGTGACTTGTAATGTGAGTTAAAACTGTTCACATACACAGATCCTTTCTGTGGCAGTGACAGAATTATCATATATACTAATTCTTATTACTTTTGTGAAAGAACAATCAGCTGATAGAGGTTTCTAATTTATATGGCAGGGGGCACCCAGAGTTGAACTGGGGACCTGTTGATCTGCAGCCAAATGCTCTACCACTGAGCTACACCCCCTCACCTTCAAAGTGGGCTCATCTTTTCAATAACAGTTTTGAATAAATGTTACGATATTCACATTATTTAGAGATTACCAGGATAGAGCAGCATTTCACAGAGCAGGCACACAGGCATAAACACACAAATCAAATGACCTAAAACAGCAATATCATGATTGTGAATAAAGTTAATCACACACTCATATTCATAATTCAAACCAGTACTTTGTATATGTAGCATGTAGGACTAGGAGCCCTGTCTTGGTTCTCCTCTTCTATTTTTATTTTTCTATTTTTTCCGCCTCCCCGGCGTGTGCCGTTTTGAGCATGGACGTGATTGGTCCATAAATAGGCCCGGCACCTGTATAGACACCTCAGGGTCCTTAGCAGGCAGCTTCCACCTGGCGATAGCTCCGAGCTGTGTGGCTGGCAGCGTGTGTGGCGTTTCTCCCGTAAGGTAGTAGTTTTGTGAAACTGCCCGCACCTGCTGTGTTGTAGCCAGAGGCTCACTGTTGTGTCCGGGGGCTCATGTGGAAAGATGGACCGTGGCCATCAGTGACCGTGTGCAACAAGGTATGCTGCTGTTTTTGTACGGTATGTGTGTACCTTCGGTGGAATAATGTGCGCGTGTTTCTTTTTCTCTCTCGCTCTCTCTCTATCTCTCTCCATCTCTGCTTGTGCAGTGGCGACCTGAGTAGTGGGGTCTGGGTTCGGAGCCCTTTCAGCCTGTGTGTGTCTGTGATTTGTAGCGGCAGGTATGTTGCACATTACGTGAGGATTAGTACCATGTTTTAGGCCCCTTTCTCGCACTGTTTATTGAGCAATTATATTTAAACTATTTAATGGGTGTATTTATTTAATGATTATAGTAACTCTGTGATTCGCCTTGGTATTTAAACGGGTGTCTAAGGGAACATACTGCTGCAAACATTTGATGATATGTGATGACTGTACAGCTACTAATGCTTGTCTTGTATGTGTTTCTTTTGTAATATTTTATGTGTAGATCTGTATGCTGGCGTCGCTCAGCTGCTGTTCTCTATGTAGTCAATTTCCAGACAATTGTATGAAGTGTGTGCAAGTGTGGTGAACTGCTGCTGCCCCTTTTTTTGTATTAGTTGAGTTGACTTTGCCCTTCCCTCCTCTGTCCTGGTGGCCAGAGGGTGGCATTACCGATTGTGTGGTGGCCTCAGGTTGAGGGGGGATTTACTATTCTTTTCTGTTGTTTCTTTGATTTGTTAGTCTCCCCCTCCCAATTAGCCGTGCTCCCTCAACACCTCTCTGGCTCCCTGCCCTATTTACTGTTGGTACCTGCCTAAGCAGGGCATACAGCCTCCCGTGTGTCATTTTAGTGTAGCTGTGTGAACGTGTGCAATCTGCCTAAGTGACTATTTTACCTTTTGACTGTGTGAGACCAGGGGTGGGTTTTCTCTTCCCCCTTTTTTTGATGACAAGGGTTGCAGTGCTAAATATTTTGAACTATTTGTGTTCTGCCCTAGGGGTGTGACTTCCCTCCACGTGTGTTTACGGAGGCTGGGCCCTGGTGCAGCCACCTCTCAGTTAAGTAGTCGGCAGCCGAGCCAGAGATTGGGGTGGGGGTTTTAATGGTCCCTTATGTCCTGTTTATGAATTTGTTTATTTGTTTTCTTCTTTGTTCTTACTTTTGACCTGCGCAACACTTCTGGGAATTTTAATGTATATTTAATAAATTTGTACTTTTATACTTTTCCAAAACCTGTTGTCTGAAGTTACTGAGTTCCTCTTGCTCTGTGTGTAAAGTCAAGGGGTGGCGTAGTCAGCAGTAGGGGGCGCTACACCAGGATAGAGCAGCATTTCACAGAGCAGGCACACAGGCATAAACACACAAATCAAATGAGCTAAAACAGCAATATCATGATTGTGAATAAAGTTAATCACACACTCATATTCATAATTCAAACCAGTACTTTGTATATAAATAATTTAAAGTTGTTTTGCCCCAGTGTTGAATATTTAAAACTAGATAGAAAAGGCTACAATCTGTCATGACTTCTGCAATAAACAAAGCTGAAGGACTAACTAAGCTATAACCATACCAGTTCTATCCATTTACATTCACAGCAGAAAAATAATCTAAACTTGTGTCATAGGCAAATAAAAATAAATTCAAGTGCTGTTCTCTCAAACCATTATGGTCCAAATGGATGGATCAAAAAGTGAAGTGCTATTGTTTCAAAACTTTTTACAGTCCAGTGATTTTAGAATAAAAATGAAAAAAAAACCTTCCCACCTTTGACATGCTGCTATTTCAGGGAGGAGCTGGATGTTACTGAACTATAGAAGAGAGGATCGTCTATCAATAGAGTTTGATACACAAACCAGAAACATCACAAAAATTGAGTTCATTCAACATGATGTCAGGACAGCACTTTTTATTTGCTTCAATGATTATGATAATTGTCTCAGGTATGCATAAGATTATGTATTGTAATGTTTATTACTAATGGTACATGAATGTGTGTCTTTGACAGCACAACTTACTTATCTCTTCTTTTAGGTGTCAGCTGTGAAGATCTCACTCCAGTCAACAATGAAGAGTCCAGATTAGAAGGCAGCACTGTTACTCTGTCCTACCAATACTCAAAAGAAGGAGACTGGACCTTGATGAAGTGACACAGAGCATCCCTTATAAGTGAGATAGTTGTCACTTGTGCAGACTTTATTGGTCACGTTGATGCAGGAAATAGAGATGATGAGACTCAAAAATTGTTCATAAATTCAGTAATTAACTACATATACTTTGTTCATTTCTTCCACTTCCTGCTTGTCACAGGAAGGGCTGAACCTTGACGAGCACTGAGTCCTCTGGAGAGAATCAATTAGAGCTGATTGGTAACAGCTGTGCCACCTTCACTGTGCTTATTTAAAGCTTGCACGCTGCACAGGGAGTGTTTCCTCTTTGTGATGCAACAATGGCTGCTTGGACCTTGGCGAGCTGTGTGCTGGTGCTTTGGCTTACTTAAGGTTTTTAAATGTTTCTTCAGTTTAAGAAATTGTTGGTTATGTGAGTTCAGCTGGAGTATCTTGATTCAAAAGTTAAATCCTCATTGGTTTGTATCAAGTCTGTGATAAGATGTTCCATCAAACAGCACACATGGGATTCATAGTAGACCTGTCTTTCACAGCCTCTTGTTTGCCTGCTGGAGACAAAAATGGACTGAAGAGGAGCGTTGATGGTAAGTATATTGCTGTTAGAATCCTGCCAGTTCAGTATCTTGGCACTGACAGTTTTTCTTTCTTCGTCAGCGGCAACAACAATGAGACGGCATCTGGCCGTTTCTATGGTGCCTATGGCTACGGTGGCTATGGCTATGATGTTCTGATGGGCCACAGTAACGCAACAACGGAGGCTGGCCGTGTCTATGATGGCGATGGCAGCAGCAAGACGGGGATGGCCCACCACAACCTCACCATCATGCATGGCTACTCTTGACTAGCCTGTTGCAGCAGAATCATTTTCACAGCAGGCCATTTAACAGCCAATTGAGGACTTGTGCTTTATTTTCATGACTTTCACTAAGATCATAGATATCCCAGCGATGCTCCACTGTCCATGCAGTTTTTTAGGTGAAACTATGAAAAATAGCAGCAGCAGGTTAATGAATATTATCAACACAAGCTAAGAAAGGAGAGCGGTACAAACATGTGTTGAGGGTAAAGTTGTCAGTAGGAGGAAGAACACAGGGCTGAGAATGAGCTCTGACACTGTGATCAGACTCCTCCTTTAAATCCACCAACTTAGTGTTGATCAAGACTAAACCCAGATCAGAGTCTTCTTCATCCTGGCTGTAGCTCAGAGTTCCTCAACACTGCAGATATGACGACTCTGTTCATCTCTGTGTTGCTGGCTGCTTTGTGCCTTGGTATGAGCACAACTCTGTTTCTGTGATATCAATCCAACATTGACATGATTGTTTCACAGCTCACTGATCCTGTTTGTTGCTGTTTTACAGAATGCAGAGCACAAAAAGACAACGTGGTGCAGCCAAAAGAGGATGTGACTGCTACTGAAGGAGAAACATTAACACTTGGCTGTAAATATGAGACCAGTTCATCAGTTCCTATCCTCTTCTGGTACAAACAGGATGGAAACGACAGACCCAGATTCATCTTGAGCCGCTCTAAATTTACTGAGGGGAAAACAGAGGACGAGTTTAGGGAAAGATTTTCATCCACGTTGAATTCAACCTCGAGATCAGTTCCTCTGCAGATCTCCTCTGCTGCAGTGACAGACTCTGCTGTGTACTACTGTGCTCTGCAGCCCACAGTGACAGGAAACACCAAAACTCTGTACAAAAACCTCTGGAGCAGAGACAGCAGAATACTCCACAACATCCACCAGAGGGAGTCACACACTGTTAAACTTCAGGGTTTGGTGTCAAAAGGCTGAATTTTTTCAGAGGAGAAAATGCAGGTGACAATGAAACACTCCAGATGAACATGTTGTCTACAGCTCCTTCCCAGTGTAGCTACTATGCATGTCACCATGGTTGAAGAATTGAGTTCAATGTACAATTGACTGTACAGTGTACAATGTCCATTGAATATTGCTAGAACTGTTCATGCAATCGATTTCACACACATTCAGTGTATTGTTGAGGACCAAAGAGAGTGCAGTAAGGAGTGTGACGTCAACTACATGAGCAGTTCTTAAGAACGAGTCAATGCTACATTCAAAACTTCCAGGGGCCAAGCAAATCTCCCACTCCAAGTTACCTGATAATCAATATGCAAGCCCAAACATCAGATACACAGATTCATCAGATACACATCAGACTTTGTTAATGCACAAACCCCAGCAGACACAGCTTTAGGTCAAAAAGTGTAGATAATTCCACTGGTGAGAAAAAATATATTTAGATAATGTAGACTGTCCTGATAGCTGTGAATTATGGTTTACATGGATGAGAAGTATCACACAGTAACTCTTCTGACAACATGAACGGCTGAGAGGCTCCCACTCAGGACCCATTTTCTCCTCACTGTTTGACCCTATAGGATCAATTATTACAATTCATTAACATCTGTTGAATATAATTATTATCTCCACTGTGTAAGGGTCAGAGACAATTAATGATTGGCAAGATGAGAAAGTCCAAACCTTTTTAAAATACAGATTTCAGAAGCATTCATCAGGTCTCTAAATATGTACATTTTGTGTTTATGTTGGTTTGTCATCATTTAAAAGTCTATTTGTACCTTTTTTTTTAATAATATTTTTTTGCAATTTTATGAGACAGAATGGCAAATGGTGTCACTGAAAAGAATGAGAAATTATAAATATATAATCCAGATAGAATATAAAGTTTTGGCATTCTCCGATGAACAAAATATATAACACAGTTATTACTACATATATTTAAACTATCAGCTGTCAATCAGTGATATGCTATTATCTATCAGCTGATCAGTGTGATGTGAAAAGCAAATTAACACAATATTAGTCAGATGTGAGAGCAGGAAGGAGGAGATGAAGGGAGGAGCTAAACTATCACTGAAGTACAGAAAGAAAAACTTTGACTAAGGTGTTTCATATTAAACAAAACTTGTTTCTTTTCTTCAAGATTGTCTCAATGCAGCTGATTCTGTTTTCAACTTTGATTCTGATCACACTATCAGGTAGGTGACTTATTTAATATCTACTTCTATTGATGGTGGATTCAAAACTGAGCATGAAGTGAAGCATATTCTTTCCATGAAACTTTGCCAACATGTTATAACAGAGTTATCTCTTCCTTCAGGAGTCATCAGTAAAGATCTCACTCCAGTCAACAATGAAGAGTCCAGATTAGAAGGCAGCACTGTTACTCTGTCCTACAAATACTCACAAAAAGCAACTGGTGGTGACTATTTCTTCTGGTATCAACAATATCCAGGAAAACCTCCACAGTTCCTGATCTCTCATTTAGGAACAGGAGTTTCAACATCAAATCCAGTCTCTGGACTGTCTTTTAAAGTGAGTGAAGATCAGAGCCAAATGTTCCTGCAGATCTCCTCTGCTGCAGTGACAGACTCTGCTCTGTACTACTGTGCTGTGAGGCCCACAGTGACAGCAAAGCCACAGTCTCTGTACAAAAACACAAGCTGACACACTGACAAGCTGCTGAAGCCTTTTTCCCTGTTATACTGAACTTTTTATCTCCACTAGAGGGCGACATTATCTAGTAGGCTGCACTACTTCTGCACTGTGTTCAACCATTCTGTCAATAAGAACTGCTGCTGTGAAGAGAACAATTCTCACTGTGAATGTTCAACATCACATAGTTTCTGCTGTTGATTTAAACCTTGTTGTAGAGATGGAACGTTGGCTGTGGATTATTCTTGCTGCTCTTTCCTTTGGTAATACAGGAGCTGTATCATGTATTTATCATTTGGTGAGAAATTATGTAAACTGACTGATTTTCTTTACTCTTTCAGGACTCATAGCTGGAGATAAAATTTATCTTAAAGAAGATGAAGTCAGTGGAACAGAAGGAGAATCTGTCACACTCACATGTGAATATGAGACAACCTCAGATAATCGTTACCTTTACTGGTACAGACATCATTCTGACCTTCAGGCACCTCAGTTTATTCTCTGGAAATATTCACCAGGCAGTTATGAATATATTCCTGATACACGATATGAATCCCAAACATCACTAACACAAACCTCTCTGACCATAAAGAGACTAACCCTGGCAGACACAGGTCTCTACTACTGCGCTCTAGAAACACAGTGATAGAAAGTGTAGGAGAGGCTTTACAAAAACCTGAACACAGATATCTGAAGCCTCTTTAAAGAAACAGTGAGGGAGGATTCACATGAGCAGCAAATCCACATCAATGACAAACCAGCTGCATGATGTTAAAACACAAGACACCACCAACGTTTTGTGTCTCATTAGATCAGAGCATATTTTTCCTGGGGTGGCTGTAGCTCAGAGGTGGAGCAGTGGCCCACCAGGTGGAAGACGATGGTTAGATTTGCCACTCCTCTGAGCTGCACATCGTCAGCGTGTGAGTGAGTTTGTTGGTTCTCTATTTCTCCATCTTCATCAATGTGTGTGCGAATGGGTGAATGGACACTGTGAGAAGTGCTTTGATTGTTCGAAAAGCGGTATATAAATACAGGTCATTTACCATTCTCAGAGTCCATTAAAGTCCATTATTTGACAAACTCCAAACAGATTATGATTCCTGAAGAGTCTTTCCTTTAACAGCTCTGTTCATCAACTATTATATGAGACATACTTACATTTCAGTAACCACCAAATATGAATTAGTTTGAATGATTTTTACAGCTCAAGATATGTTCATGGGATATAGTTTTTAAAAATGTGATGTTTCATTTTACTTTCCATTAGATGCTTCAGGTCTTTAAATTCAGCTGATGTGAAAACTTAGTTTCTATTCCTATTTCTGAGTTGAGTCACTTTCTCACTGCGCTACAGTAAGATCAAGTCTTCTTGGTGTTTGTGGCCCCAAATGTTTAATTTAAAATGTTTCTTGCTGTTTGCAGCTTTCTGCAGTGGAAAAGTGAGGCAGCAGAAACAGGAGTGAGGAGCATTGACCAGGATAGAGCAAAACAAACATGTGTTGAGGGTAAAGTTGTCAGTAGGAGGAAGAACACAGGGCTGAGAATGAGCTCTGACCCTGTGATCAGACTCCTCCTTTAAATCCACCAACTTAGTGTTGATGAAGACTAAACCCAGATCAGAGTCTTCTTCATCCTGGCTGTAGCTCAGAGTTCCTCAACACTGCAGATATGACGTCTCTGTTCATCTCTGTGTTGCTGGCTGCTTTGTGCCTTGGTATGAGCACAACTCTGTTTCTGTGATATCAATCCAACATTGACATGATTCTTTCACAGCTCACTGATCCTGTTTGTTGCTGTTTTACAGAATGCAGAGCACAAAAAGACAACGTGGTGCAGCCAAAAGAGGATGTGACTGCTGCTGAAGGAGAAACAGTAACACTTGGCTGTAAATATGAGACCAGTTCATCAACTGATTACCTCTTCTGGTACAAACAGGATGCTAGACCCAGATTCATCCTGAGTCGATATAAAGCTGACCAGGGAAAAACAGAGGATGAGTTTAGGGAAAGATTTTCATCCACGTTGAATTCCACCTCGAGATCAGTTCCTCTGCAGATCTCCTCTGCTGCAGTGACAGACTCTGCTGTGTACTACTGTGCTCTGCAGCCCACAGTGACAGGAAACACCAAAACTCTGTACAAAAACCTTTGGAGCAGAGACAACAGAATACTCCACAACATCCACCAGAGGGAGTAACACACTGTTAAACCTCAGAAAGAGTCTCAGCTTCATGCAGTGGTGATGCAAACAGCAGGTTAATTAGAATATAGGTATCAAGTTAGTAAAGATTCATTACCAAAAGGACAAACAAATGATTCATTTACAACCAACAAATATCATTGTACAGATGATTCATCACTAAAGTACAAAAATAAAATTGATCAAGAAATTAAACATATTCCTTTCACGTGACTTTAACAACACGTTATAACAGAGTTTTCTCTTCCTTGAGCTGTCAGCTGTGAACAACCCACTATGGTCAATTCAATTCAATTCAATTCAATTTATTTGTATAGCCCAGAATCACAAATCACAGATTTGCCCCAAAGGGCTTTAGAGTTTGTACAAAAGCAACACAACATCCCCTGTCCTTAGACCTTCACATCGTACAAGGTAAAACCCCCTAAAAAAACCCTTTAACAGGGAAAAAAAAAACGGAAGAACCCTCAGGAAGAGTAACAGAGGAAGGATCCCTCTTCCAGGACGGACAGGTGCAGTAGATGATGTGTACAGGTGGAAACATTACAGGGAAATTTGGATATTACAAACAGATAAACAGAAATGTAATGAATTGGGTGTAAGTGGAGGATGAGGCGCAGGATCCATCACAGCTTCCAGGTTTCACCAGGACAGCATCAGACCCTCCAACATCCGTAGATCCCTCAGTGGCTGCACTGCAGCATGCTCTGTGAATGAGAAAACACAGAAAACACAGGGCAGGACTCCAGGAACACAGCAGATTTAAAAGTACAATAGTGGTTCATCAGTATCACAGATAGGAAAAGAAAAAGAAACCCAGAGCATCTCATGAGGACCAGGCAGACTCACCTATCGCAGCATAACTATGACTAGGCTGGTCAGGGCCAGCCCTAACTATACGCTTCATCGAACAGGAATGTTTTTAACCTACTCTTAAATATAGGAAGGGTGTCTGCCCCCCGGACTGAGAATGGAAGACGATTCCACAGGAGAGGAGCCTGGAAGTTGAAGGCTCTGCCTCCCGTTTTAATTTCAGAAATTCTGGGAACCTCCAATAAGCCTACATATTGGGAGCCTAATGTTCTTGATGGGTGATATGGGACTAAGGTAGGATGGCGCCTGACCGTTGAGCGCTCTATGGTCAACACCCTTGTTGAGTCCAGTTCTGAAGGCAGCACTGTTACTCTGTTCCTAATACTAACCTACAGATTTCCTGATACACTATACACTCTCACTGACCCAAATCCACCATCCAGTGCATAAAACAAGGTCCATAAAGACCTGGATGAACTTGACTGACCTGCTCAGAGTCCTGACCTCAACATAGAAAACCTTTGGGATGAATTAGAGAGGAGACTGAGAGCCAGGCCTTGTCCTCCAACATCAGTGTGTGACCTCACAAATGTTCTTCTGGAAGAATGGTCAAAAATCCCCATGAACACACCCCTAAACCTTGTGGACAGCCTTCCCACACAATTATGTACATAGTTTATCAGGCCCTTTTATCCAAAAATCTCAAGCTTCCATATGAGGGATAAAGCTCAGTGGAGTTGAAAGTCACTTTCTCCCTGAGCCACAGCAGGATCAAGTCTTCTGGTCATTGTGGCCCCATGGTTTCATTTCATTTTTTTCATTTATGCTAAACGCACCATTTGTATTTTTTTTCTCTTCTTTTACCTTGAAGATCACAACAGGTAACAAGGAATTTCACAAATGTGGTGACTGTGAGGTAAAACTGATCACATACACAGATCCTTTCTGTGGTAGTGGCAGAATTACCATATATACTAATTCTTATTACTTTTGTGAAGGAACAATCAGCTGATAGAGGTTTCTAATTTACATGGCAGGGGGAACCTGTTGAACTGGGGACCTGTTGATCTGCAGCCAAATGCTCTACCACTGAGCTACACCCCCTCACCCTCATAGTGGGCTCATCTTTTCAATAACAGTATTGAATAAATGTTACGATATTCACATTATTTAGAGATCACCAGGATAGAGCAGCATTTCACAGAGCAGGCACACAGGCATAAACACACAAATCAAATGACCTAAAACCGCAATATCATGATTGTGAATAAAGTTAATCACACACTCATATTCATAATTCAAACCAGTACTTTGTATATAAATAATATAAAGGTTTTGCTCCAATGTTGAATATTTAAATCTAGACAGAAAATGCTTAATCTGTCATGAGGAAGTTTCAGGGAGGAGCTACGAAGTATGGTTCACTTCAATGAGAGAATATCACACAATATTTTTTCCTGACAACAACACTAACCACTGAGAGGCTCCTACCCAGCATTGTCTTTCTTCTCTCTTACATGTTATTAGCATCTGTAAAATCTGATAAGTATCTTCACTGTTTAAACAGAACATTATACATCTGTTATCCACATTATACTATTAACTATGAGACAATCAGTCTAATTATATTCTAGAATTACAGTCTATGTTGAAAACACAGGCATCTGTAACATGTTTTTATTGGTCAGCTGTAAGTGGAACAGACCAATAACCTACTAGAGATTTAGGTATTCTGAGCAGATTAGTGAATGCAAGTGTCTTAAACTGAAAAGATAGAGAAAGACAGATGGAAACACGTCCTTTACACTGAGATACTGCAAAAAGTAATGGTGTTACAGTAGGTCAGTACTAGTAAGATGTTACTGCCAGACAAGACACAATGATGTTTGATTTGTTTTTCTGTAAACACAACATTTTTCTCATCTATGTCTTTAAGGTGGTTTTCATGGCCCCGCCCACTAAAGCTCAACTCAGCCAATGAGATTGTTTCTGTCTCAGGAGCAGAAATGTTTGAGGAAGTAAAGACACAATCAGTTTGATGCTGAGGAGAAGGGTTGTGCAGCAGAACGTCAGTTTAGTTTCTTCATTCTACTGCAGTGGAAGAACATTGATCATCTGCTTCCTGTTTGGTTTGAACAGCTCCAAAGACATGATGCTTTGTCTCTTTATACTTTTATCTCACTTTACAGGTGAGGGTTAGAACAGAGATTAAGTCTCCTTTGACCTTTATCTGTTTTTCATAGCTGGATGATTTTCCCAAACAGAAAGAACATGTTGGGTATTTAAAGCATTTTAAATGATTGAAGGTGGCAGTAGGAGTAAATATCCTTGAGTCTTTTGCTTTGAAAATGTCTTGCAGACTATTTGACATGAATGATTCATTTTGCAGCCATGGTTTCCATGCAAAGCATACATCCAGAAAAGACTGAAGAACATGTTGCAGAGGGAGGAAACGTCAAGCTGGCCTGTAAATATCAGGGTTCTATCTACAATATCCAGTGGTACCGACAATACCAGAGATCCAGACCAGAGTTCCTGCTCTCCATCACTGAGGGAGGATACATTTATCCAACTGATTCTGGGTTCTCAGCTCACATCGACAAAACAGAGAAGCATGTTGACCTGCAGATCTCCTCTGCTGCAGTGCCAGACTCTGCTGTGTACTACTGTGCTCTGCAGCCCACAGTGACAGGAAACACCACAACTCTGTACAAAAACCTTTGGAGCAGAGACAACAGAATACTCCACAACATCCACCAGAGGGAGTCACACACTGTTAAACTTCATAAAGAGTCTCAGCTTCATGCAGTGGTGATGCAAACAGCAGGTTAATTAGAACATAGGCAGAACATGTTACTCTGTCCTACCAATATACAAAAAAAAAGGAGACTTGACCTTGATGAAGTGACACAGAGCATCCCTTATAAGTGAGAGAGTTGTCACTTGTGCACTTTATTGGTCATGTTGATGCAGGAAATAGAGATGATGAAACTCAAAAATTGTTCATAAATTCAGTAATTAACTACATATACTTTGTTCATTTCTTCCACTTCCTGCTTGTCACAGGAAGGGCTGAACCTTGACGAGCACTGAGTCCTCTGGAGAGAATCAATTAGAGCTGATTGGTAACAGCTGTGCCACCTGCACTGTGCTTATTTAAAGCTTGCACGCTGCACAGGGAGTGTTTCCTCTTTGTGATGCAACAATGGCTGCTTGGACCTTGGCGAGCTGTGTGCTGGTGCTTTGGCTTACTCAAGGTTTTTAAATATTTCTTCAGTTTAAGAAATTGTTGGTTATGTGAGTTCAGCTGGAGTATCTTGATTCAAAAGTTAAATCCTCATTGGTTTGTATCAAGTCTGTGATAAGATGATCCATCAACAGCACACATGGGATTCATAGTAGACCTGTCTTTCACAGCCTCTTGTTTGTCTATGATGGCGATGGCAGCAACAAGACGGGGATGGCCCACCACAACCTCACCATCATGCATGGCTATTGACTAGCCTGTTGCAGCAGAATCATTTTCACAGCAGGCCATTTAACAGCCAATTGTGGACTTGTGCTTTATTTTCATGACTGTTCTGCAGCTACACATGTCAGCTCCAAATAAAACACTCTTACTAAATTTGTTTGTATTCACAAATGTTTGCTGTGGGTATCAAAAGGAGACCTTTCAAAATGCTCTTACAATCCTATAGGGCACATTTTGTGTTCACCTTCTATGATTGACTCAAACAGCTCTTTTGTGTCACCTATCTCGACAAATAATTTTGTGAATGGTATTTCTATATTGGGGGCACCCACATTTGAACTGGGAATCTGTTGATCTGCAGTCAAATGTTCTACCACTGAACTACACACTGAATGTATGGATTATCTTTATACATAGCATAATATTTTCAGACCTTTACATTCAAATAGATGAGGGATAGAGATTAGTGGAGTTGGAAGTCACTTTCTCCCTGAACCACCGCAGGATGAATTCTTCTGGTCCCTTTGGCCCCAATTGTTTGGAATTTTTCCATATGTAACTTAATGAAAAGTAACTTAAATTAAAAGGAACACAGAATTGAAGCAGCCCTGGTGACCACCTGCTGCAGTGACAGACTCTTCAATTTCTCATACACATGACTGAAATTTTTGTTGGGAACTTTCTTTTTCAAGTATGTAAAATAGCACATCATTAGTTTGCTAGTTGAACTGGAGACCCCTTGCTCCTCACTCAGTGTTCAAACAGGACAATCACTAAGATCATAGATATCCCAGCTATGCTCCACTGTACATGCAGTTTTTTAGGTGAAACTGAAAAATAGCAGCAGCAGGTTAATGATTATTATCAGCTGTTAATACTTGGGAAGTGAGCCTGCAACAGATATAAAACAGGTACATTAACTCTCTGGTGATGACACATTTACCACAAGCTAAGAAAGGAGAGTGGTACAAACATGTGTTGAGGGTAAAGTTGTCAGTAGGAGGAAGAACACAGGGCTGAGAATGAGCTCTGACACTGTGATCAGACTCCTCCTTTAAATCCACCAACTTAGTGTTGATGAAGACTAAACCCAGATCAGAGTCTTCTTCATCCTGGCTGTAGCTCAGAGTTCCTCAACACTGCAGATATGACGTCTCAGTTCATCTCTGTGTTGCTGGCTGCTTTGTGCCTTGGTATGAGCACAACTCTGTTTCTGTGATATCAATCCAACATTGACATGATTCTTTCACAGCTCACTGATCCTGTTTGTTGCTGTTTTACAGAATGCAGAGCACAAAAAGACAACGTGGTGCAGCCAAAAGAGGATGTGACTGCTGCTGAAGGAGAAACAGTAACACTTGGCTGTAAATATGAGACAATTTCATCAGGTCCTACCCTCTTCTGGTACAAACAGGATGGAAACAACAGACCAAGATTAATCCTGAGTCGATATAAAGCTGACCAGGGAAAAACAGAGGATGAGTTTAGGGAAAGATTTTCATCCACGTTGAATTCAACCTCGAGATCAGTTCCTCTGCAGATCTCCTCTGCTGCAGTGACAGACTCTGCTGTGTACTACTGTGCTCTGCAGCCCACAGTGACAGGAAACACCAAAACTCTGTACAAAAACCTCTGGAGCAGAGACAACAGAATACTCCACAACATCCACCAGAGGGAGTCACACACTGTTAAACTTCAGTGTTTGGTGTCAACCAGGCTGGATTTGTTCAGAGGAGAAAATGCAGGTGAAAATGAAACACTACAGATGAACATGTTGTCTACAGCTCCTTCCCAGTGTAGACACTATGCATGTCACCATGGTTGAATAATTGAGTGCAATGTACAACTTAATGTACAGTGTACAATGTTGAATATTGCTAGAACTGTTCATGCAATCGATTTCACACACATTCAGTGTATTGTTGAGGACCAAAGAGAGTGCAGTAAGGAGTGTGACGTCAATTACATGAGCAGTTCTTAAGAACGAGTCAATGCTACATTCAAAACTTCCAGGGGCCAAGCAACTCTCCCACTCCAAGTTACCCGATAATCAATATGCAAGCCCAAACATCAGATACACAGATTCATCAGATACACATCAGATTTTGTTAATGCACAAACCCCAGCAGACACAGCTTTAGGTCAAACAGTCTAGATTATTTCCACTGGTGAGAAAAAAAGGTAAATATAATGTAGACTGTCCTGATAGCTGTGAATTATGGTTTACATCAATGAGGAAGTATCACACAGTAACTCTTCTGACAACATGAACAGCTGAGAGGCTCCCACTCAGGAACCATTTTCTCCTCACTGTTTGACCCTATAGGATCAATTATTACAATTCATTAACATCTGTTGAATATAATTATTATCTTCACTGTGTAAGGGTCAGACACAATTAATGATTGGCAAGATGAGAAAGTCCAAACCTTTTTAAAATACAGATTTCAGTAGCATTCACCAGGTCTCTAAATATGTACATTTTGTGTTTATGTTGGTTTGTCATCATTTAAAAGACTATTTGTACCTTTTTTTTTAAATCATCATTTTTTGCAATTTTATGAGACAGAACGGCAAATGGTGTCACTGAAAAAGAATGAGAAATTATAAATATATAATCCAGATAGAATATAAAGTTTTGGCATTCTCCCATGAACAAATTATATAACACAGTCATTACTACATATGTTTAAACTGTCAGCTGTCAATCAGTGATATGCTATTATCTATCAGCTGATCAGTGTGATGTGAAAAGCAAATTGACACAATATTAGTCAGATGTGAGAGCAGGAAGGAGGAGATGAAGGGAGGAGCTAAACTATCACTGAAGCACAGAAAGAAAAACTTTGACTAAGCTGTTTCATATTAAACAAAACTTGTTTCTTTTCTTCAAGATGGTCTCAATGCAGCTGATTCTGTTTTCAACTTTGATTCTGATCACACTATCAGGTAGGTGACTTATTTAATATCTACTTCTATTGATGGTGGATTCAAAACTGAGCATGAAGTGAAGCATATTCTTTCCATGAAACTTTGTCAACATGTTATAACAGAGTTATCTCTTCCTTCAGGTGTCATCAGTGAAGATCTCACTCCAGTCAACAATGAAGAGTCCAGATTAGAAGGCAGCACTGTTACTCTGTCCTACAAATACTCACAAAAAGCAACTGGTGGTGACTATTTCTTCTGGTATCAACAATATCCAGGAAAACCTCCACAGTTCCTGATCTCTCATTCAGGAATAGGAGTTTCAACATCAAATCCAGTCTCTGGACTGTCTTTTAAAGTGAGTGAAGATCAGAGCCAAATGTTCCTGCAGATCTCCTCTGCTGCAGTGACAGACTCTGCTCTGTACTACTGTGCTGTGAGGCCCACAGTGACAGCAAAGCCACAGTCTCTGTACAAAAACACAAGCTGACACACTGACAAGCTGCTGAAGCCTTTTTCCCTGTTATACTGAACTTTTTAGCTCCACTAGAGGGCGACATTATCTAGTAGGCGGTGCACTACTTCTGCACTGTGTTCAACCATTCTGTCAATAAGAACTGCTGCTGTGAAGAGAACAATTCTCACTGTGAATGTTCAACATCACATAGTTTCTACTGTTGATTTAAACCTTGTTGTAGAGATGGAACATTGCCTGTGGTATTTCCTTTGGTAATATGGAACATTTATAAAATGTTTAAAATTTTGTAAAAATGATGTAAATTAACTAATTATTTTTTCTAGACTAAGAACATGCATTTGGAATTTTCAACTACTTTCTTTTTTAGTGGAGTAAAGTGGAGTCCCAAAAAAGCATGTGTTCCTTTATAACTAATTACTTTTTCAAAGATAACGAGCCCAACACTGGTCACAAGAAACTTCGATAAACTTTGTGTCAATAAATCTACATTCTTTTCATGAGTGGGGAGAGAATAAAGAAATGAAGCAGGTTACTATCCTCACTGTCTAAACAGAACATTATACAGTACAGCGTAGTCATTATCTACATCAGATGAAATCAGTGAGAAAAGCCATTTGAACATGTTACTAGTCACAGCTGTGAGAGCAGGGAGGAGGAGATTTAACAGAGGAACAAAACTGTCACTGAAGTAGAGACAGACACAAACTTTCACTATGATGCTAATCTTGAACAAAACACACTTCTATTCAATATGGTGTCAACATGTATACATGTTATAACATGTACAGAAAACTCTGTTATAACATCCTCTGTTAACATTTTATAACATTGTTATAACATGTATACATGTTATAACTCTTCCTTAAAGTGTCAGCTGTGAACAACCCACCATGGTCAACACCCTTGTTGAGTCCAGTTCTGAAATAATCGTGAACAAAACACACATAACATAAGTCTGTTTTTTCAACTTTGTTTCTGATCACACTCTCAGGTGAATGATACATATATTGTTATAACATGTAAACATGTTATAACAATGTTATAACATATATAACATGTTCAAGCTAAAACAAAAAATAAATAAAATTAAAGCAGACCTGCTAGGGGGCACCCAGAGTTGAACTGGGGACCTCTTGATCTGCAGTCAAATGCTCTACCACTGAGCTATACCCCCTCATATGAAAGCTGGAACAACTCATTTTAGATATAAGTGATACTGTAAATTGCCATACACCTTAATATATAACAGGTTGCATGGTATATTCAGGTGGTTTTACACACTTATGTGCAGACTACAGTTGTATAGATCAATGTTTAAATACATATAGTAGTACAAATAGTTCAGGCTTATGAACTTCTTAAACTGCACTTTCATTTTTACTTGTGGTAAACTCACCTGGGACATTAATGTTTGTTGAAACTTGAACATTTAAATCTAGATAGAAAATGCTGAATCTGTCATGAGGAAGTTTCAGGGAGATTAGATTAGATTAGATTAGATAGCTCCTTTATTGTCCCACAGTGGGGAAATTCACAGTGCTACAGCAGCAGTTAGAAAAGTTACAAAAATGTTTTTAAAAATTTATAAAAGGAAAAAAATTAAAAAATTAAATTAAAAAACAATATACAGATATATACAGATATATACAGGTATATATAAATATGATTATAAATGTATTGCACTGGTCTATGTATACAATGTCCATTTTTTCTGTTGGGGGGGGGGTTACTGAGAGCTGTACTTGTTGTACAGTCTGACAGCTGTAGGAAGGAAGGACTTCCGATATTGCTCCCTCAGACACTTTGGATGGATTAGTCTGTTGCTGAGGGAGCTCGTCAGTCCAGACAGTGTGTCCTGCATGGGGTGGAGGTGGTTTTCCATCATTGATGATATCTTCCTTATCATCCTTTCCTCTCCCACCACCTCCACTGGGTCAAGGGAGCACCCCAGGACAGAGCTGGCCTTCCTGATGATCTTGTTCAGTCTCTTCCTGTCTGCAGCTGTTATGCTGCCTCCCCAGCAGACCACCCCATATTGTATGACTGATGCCACAACTGAGTCATAGGAGCTAAACTGTTACTGAACTAGAGAAGAGAAGAACTTCCATATTCAGCAGAGTTCACTATACAAAATACAACATTACCTAATATAATTATATAATTATATATTATATATATTTCCTGACAACAACACTAACCACTGAGAGGCTCCTACCCAGCATTGTCTTTCTTCTCTGTTACATGTTATTAGCATCTGTAAAATCTAAAAAGTATCTTTACTGTTTAA
The DNA here is from genome assembly GCA_036785175.1 of Eupleurogrammus muticus. Taxonomy (NCBI): domain Eukaryota; kingdom Metazoa; phylum Chordata; class Actinopteri; order Scombriformes; family Trichiuridae; genus Eupleurogrammus; species Eupleurogrammus muticus. The sequence goes on along the minus strand of JAYKQN010000014.1, from coordinate 11,818,365 downwards.
ACAGAACATTATACATCTGTTATCCGCGTTATACTATTAACTATGAGATAATCTGTCTAATTATATTCTAGAATTACAGTCTATATTTAAAGCACAGGCATCTGTAACATGTGTTTTATTGGTCAGCTGTAAGTGGAACAGACCAATAACCTACCAGAGATTTTGGTATTCTGAGCAGATTAGTGAATGCAAGTGTCTTAAAATGAAAAGATAGAGAAAGACAGATGGAAACACGTCCTTTACACTGAGATACTGCAAAAAGTAATGGTGTTACAGTAGGTCAGTACTAGTAAGATGTTACTGCCAGACAAGACACAATGAAGTTTGGTTTGTTTTTCTGTAAACACAACATTTTTCTCATCTATGTCTTTAAGGTGGTTTTCATGGCCCCGCCCACTGAAGCTCAACTCAGCCAATGAGATTGTTTCTGTCTCAGGAGCAGAAATGTTTGAGGAAGTAAAGACACAATCAGTTTGATGCTGAGGAGAAGGGTTGTGCAGCAGAACGTCAGTTTAGTTTCTTCATTCTACTGCAGTGGAAGAACATTGATCATCTGCTTCCTGTTTGGTTTGAACAGCTCCAAAGACATGATGCTTTGTCTCTTTATACTTTTATCTCACTTTACAGGTGAGGGTTAGAACAGAGATTAAGTCTCATTTGACCTTTATCTGTTTTTCATAGCTGGGTGATTTTCCCAAACAGAAAGAACATGTTGGGTATTTAAAGTATTTTAAATGAGTGAAGGTGGCAGTAGGAGTAAATATCCTTGAGTCTTTTGCTTTGAAAATGTCTTGCAGACTATTTGACATGAATGATTCATTTTGCAGCCATGGTTTCCATGCAAAGCATACATCCAGAAAAGACTGAAGAACATGTTGCAGAGGGAGGAAACGTCAAGCTGGCCTGTAAATATCAGGGTTCTATCAACAATATCCAGTGGTACCGACAATACCAGAGATCCAGACCAGAGTTCCTGTTCTACATCACTGAGGCAGGATCCATTTATCCAACTGATTCTGGGTTCTCAGCTCACATCGACAAAACAGAGAAACATGTTGACCTGCAGATCTCCTCTGCTGCAGTGACAGACTCTGCTGTGTACTACTGTGCTCTGCAGCCCACAGTGACAGGAAACACCAAAACTCTGTACAAAAACCTTTGGAGCAAATTCTTACACAAACTTCTACAACATCCACTAGAGGGAGTCACATACTGCAAAATTTGACAAGTCACAGTTTTAAAAAAATGAATCCCGTTTTGGCTGAAGTTGCACCAGTTGGTTCCTCCAATCACTGCGCGTGTGTGTGTGTGTGTGTGTGTGTGTGTGTGTGTGTGTGTGTGCATGCTGCAGCAGCAGCACTGGCAGTCAGTATGTTCACATTAAGCCTAAGAAATTAGAATTGTTGTGTTTGTCTGAGGTGGTGCAGAGGGTAGTGCTGTTGTCTCACAGCAGAAGGATTGTAGGTTCAAGGACGTTTCTTTGTGGAGTTCACACATCCCGTGTGTATGTGTGTTTTGTCCACATTCTCTGACTTCCTCCTTCCTTGCAGGGTCTAAATTGCTATAGGTATGAGTATGTGTGCCCCACATTGCACTGGTGACCTCTCACCTTAAGTATGCTGGGATTGGATACAGCAGACCTTTGTGACCCAAGAGAGGGATGAAATGGATGGATGGTATTAATCTGCCTAAAACCAGACTAAAGTGCATATAAACCGGTTAGTTTAACTGAAATTAAAGTTATTAAGTGAGAATAACAGACACAGTTGATGTGATTGAAAGTGGAGCTACTTCTGCCTGTAGACAGTTTCTTTCTTCAGAGGTAGCTGTAGGCCACAACAGACATGTCTATGACCATGAAGGCAACCCCCAAGGCAATGAGACTATGGCAACTGCCCGTTTCTATGCTCTCCATGACTACGATGGCTATGACACTGTGATGGGCCACAGTAACATGACAACAGAGGCTGGCCGTAGCTATGATGGCGGCAGCAGCTAGACTGGGACGGCCCACCACAACCTCACCATCATGCACCGCTATCCTTAATAGCATGTTGCAGCAATAAATCTCCACTTTTGACAGCAGTCTCAGCAGCCCATTTGAAAGCTGATCATATTTGAGGACTCGTGCATATATTCTGCAGCTCCACATGTCTTACTAAATTTGTTTGTAGTATTCACAAGTGTGTATCAAACGGGTCAATGACTTTCTGATGCAGGGGACTGGAACATTCAGTTGTGAGATGTCATGGTATGCAACTATAAAGCCTTAAATCAGTCTCCAGACCGTCTTACTGTAGCATTGTATGATGGCAAAGTTGTCTTTTCATCATGCCCTGTTGTATCACTAAAATGTTAACAGTGGATGCTAGTCTTTGATTTAGGCAGGTGATGTGATTTGCTCTTGTTGAAACATAAGAACAGGTTCCATCTACAGTTGTGACAGCAGCTATGACCTGGGACTGAAGCTCTTACTGTGCAGAAAGCCTGGCTAAGCTCCGACTAACATTAGCAACATGCTATGTATCAGTCCTGTAAATAAACCCCTAAAAGGCAGAATAACTTCAGGAGCAACAATAAGTTCTGTCTTCAGTGGAGGCAGTAGATATGGTTACTTCAGATGACTGGTGCATGGCTGCCTCCTGATCTCACAAATGCTGACACAACTTCAGCCAGCCTGTTTCTTCTGGATCAGTCAGCAGTAGAATTTTCCAAATGGGTCTTGTTTGACTAAAGTTAATCATGTTTAAAATGTAATACAAAAAAATGAGGCACAGGTCTTGAATGTCTGGGGCAAGGTTGTACAGTGTTAGTAGTTCTGAAAATTCCTTGATCCTGCATCTCCTCTACCTTGTTCTTGTAGGTGCTTACATTTACTGCAAAATGGAAATCAAATTTCTTAGAACAAAGCAGAACGTGGAGGGTGTCAGTGGAAAGTGAAAAGTTATCAAAAAGGAAGAACACAGGGCTGAGAATGAGCTCTGACACTGTGATCAGACTCCTCCTTTAAATCCAGCAACTTAGTGTTGATGAAGACTAAACCCAGATCAGAGTCTTCTTCATCCTGGCTGTAGCTCAGAGTTCCTCAACACTGCAGATATGACGTCTCTGTTCATCTCTGTGTTGCTGGCTGCTTTGTGCCTTGGTATGAGCACAACTCTGTTTCTGTGATATCACTCCAACATTGACATGATTCTTTCACAGCTCACTGATCCTGTTTGTTGCTGTTTTACAGAATGCAGAGCACAAAAAGACAATGTGGTGCAGCCAAAAGAGGATGTGACTGCTGCTGAAGGAGAAACAGTAACACTTGGCTGTAAATATGAGACCAGTTCATCAGGTTCTAACCTCTTCTGGTACAAACAGGATGGAAACAACAGACCCAGATTCATCCTGAGTCGATATAAAACTGACCAGGGAAAAACAGAGGATGAGTTTAGGGAAAGATTTTCATCCACGTTGAATTCAACCTCGAGATCAGTTCCTCTGCAGATCTCCTCTGCTGCAGTGACAGACTCTGCTGTGTACTACTGTGCTGTGCAGCCCACAGTGACAGGAAACACCAAAACTCTGTACAAAAACCTTTGGAGCAGAGACAACAGAATACTCCACAACATCCACCAGAGGGAGTCACACACTGTTAAACTTCAGGGTTTGGTGTCAACCAGGCTGGATTTGTTCAGAGGAGAAAATGCAGGTGAAAATGAAACACTCCAGATGAACATGTTGTCTACAGCTCATTCCCAGTGTAGCCACTATGCATGTCACCATGGTTAAATAATTGAGTGCAATGTACAACTGAATGTACAGTGTACAATGTCCATTGAATATTGGTAGAACTGTTCATGCAATCGATTTCACACACATTCAGTGTATTGTTGAGGACCAAAGAGAGTGCAGTAAGGAGTGTGACGTCAACTACAACTACATGAGCAGGACGAGTTAATGCTACATTCAAAATTTCCAGGGGCCAAGCAACTCTCCCACTCCAAGTTACCTGATAATCAATATGCAAGCCCAAACATCAGCTACACAGATTCATCAGTTACACATCAGATTGTGTTAATGCACAAACTGTCCTGATAGCTGTGAATTATGGTTTACATCAATGAGGAAGTATCACACAGTAAGTCTTCTGACAACATGAACGGCTGAGAGGCTCCCACTCAGGACCCATTTTCTCCTCACTGTTTGACCCTATAGGATCAATTATTACAATGTATTAACATCTGTTGAATATAATTATTATCTTCACTGTGTAAGGGTCAGAGACAATTAATGATTGGCAAGATGAGAAAGTCCAAACCTTTTTAAAATACAGTTTTCAGAAGCATTCATCAGGTCTCTAAATATGTACATTTTGTGTTCATGTTGGTTTGTCATCATTTAAAAGTCCATTTGTACCTTTTTTTTTTAAATCATCATTTTTTTGGAATTTTATGAGACAAAATGGCAAATGGTGTCACTGAAAAAGAATGAGAAATTATAAATATATAATCCAGCTAGAATATAATGTTTTGGCATTCTCCCATGAACAAATTATAAAACAGATAATATAAGATAAGATATGACTTTATTGAGCCCACAACGGTGAAATTTGTCTGTTACTGCTGCGTACAGAATAAAGAAAATAAAATAAAAGCTAAAGAAGATAAAAACTATGAAAAATAAAAATATACAACACGTACAAATGTTCGTAGAATTTATTGATGATGATCCGTATACACAGTCATTACTACATATGTTTAAACTGTCAGCTGTCAATCAGTGATATGCTATTATCTATCAGCTGATCAGTGTGATGTGAAAAGCAAATTGACACAATATTAGTCAGATGTGAGAGCAGGAAGGAGGAGATGAAGGGAGGAGCTAAACTATCACTGAAGCACAGAAAGAAAAACTTTGACTAAGGTGTTTCATATTAAACAAAACTTGTTTCTTTTCTTCAAGATGGTCTCAATGCAGCTGATTCTGTTTTCAACTTTGATTCTGATCACACTATCAGGTAGGTGACTTATTTAATATCTACTTCTATTGATGGTGGATTCAAACTGAGCATGAAGTGAAGCATATTCTTTCCATGAAACTTTGCCAACATGTTATAACAGAGTAATCTCTTCCTTCAGGTGTCATCAGTAAAGATCTCACTCCAGTCAACAATGAAGAGTCCAGATTAGAAGGCAGCACTGTTACTCTGTCCTACAAATACTCACAAAAAGCTACTGGTGGTGATTCTTTCTTCTGGTATCAACAATATCCAGGAAAACCTCCACAGTTCCTGATCTCTCATTTAGGAACAGGAGTTTCAACATCAAATCCAGTCTCTGGACTGTCTTTTAAAGTGAGTGAAGATCAGAGCCAAATGTTCCTGCAGATCTCCTCTGCTGCAGTGACAGACTCTGCTCTGTACTACTGTGCTGTGAGGCCCACAGTGACAGCAAAGCCACAGTCTCTGTACAAAAACACAAGCTGACACACTGACAAGCTGCTGGAGCCTTTTCCCTGTTATACTGAACTTTTTAGCTCCACTAGAGGGCGACATTATCTAGTAGGCGGTGCACTACTTCTGCACTGTGTTCAACCATTCTGTCAATAAGAACTGCTGCTGTGAAGAGAACAATTCTCACTGTGAATGTTCAACATCACATAGTTTCTACTGTTGATTTAAACCTTGTTGTAGAGATGGAACGTTGGCTGTGGATTATTCTTGCTGCTCTTTTCTTTGGTAATATGGAACATTTATCAAAGTTTTTATCATTTTGTTAAAAAGGTTTAAATTAACTATTTTTTTTTTCATCCTGTTCATAGATTGACAACGTACATTTGGAATTTTCCACTGTGTTTTTCTTTCAGCTTCATGAACAATTGTCTAATGTTTTTTTTTGGTTTTGCCAGGACTCATAGCTGGAGATAAGATTTTTCCTAAAGAAGATAAAGTCAGTGGAACAGAAGGAGAATCTGTCACACTCAGATGTGAATATGAGACAACAGACACTGTTGTTTATCTTTACTGGTACAGACATCATTCTGACCTTCAGGCACCTCAGTTTATCCTCTGGAAACGAGCATCAAGCAGTTATGAATATATTCCTGATAAACGATATGAATCCCAAACATCACAAACACAAACCTCTCTGACCATAAAGAGACTAACCCTGGCAGACACAGGTCTCTACTACTGTGCTGTACAAACACAGTGATAGAAAGTGTAGGAGAGGCTTTACAAAAACCTGAACACAGATATCTTGAAGCCTCTTCAAAGAGGAGGGAAGTGGTATTCAAACCACAGCTTCATATCAGATGGATTCTACTAATTCCTGTTTTATCAGAGTCACTGTGGTTACAGCTTCTGATGAAACACTGAGGGAGGATTCACATGAGCAGCAAATCCACATCAATGACAAACCAGCTGAATGAACGTAAAACTGTTTAAAATAAAAACCCTTAAGTTACATGTCAGGTTAAAAGGTTACTCAATGAAAATATGAAAATGTATGTTTCATGCTGTCAGTTGTTTTTCATTAGCTGTATACATCAGATAATTAACAATGTCTGCTGCCTCCACAGTTTGACAGACATAAGATCTGCCGTCAACGTGAACAAATAGATCAATGACAGTAACCTGTATCTTTGCTCTGGTGCTCTGGGTAAAGGATAAATCTCGTAGCAGCAAACATAAAGAATGGAATAGTAAAGACTGTGTCCCACTAAGTCAGACATTTAAGTGATCTGTTTTGTTTTTTCCTTCCTAGATTGTACAGTGTGTTTTGGAGATCAGAGCCACATATCATGAATGGAGCTGCAGGATGTATTGATTGTACATGATAAGCTGATGTCTGAATCCTATTGTATGTTTAAATGTGCATTAAGATGAGCGCTGTCAACCTGCCATTATAAAAGATCCTGAGCAACCAAAGCCTAGAAAAGATTCCAGAGTCTAGAAGAGATTCTCTAACTTTAGCCTCCTACATGTTATAACAATGTTATAACTTTAAGTGTCACCTGTGAACTACCCACTATGGCAGGGATAGGCAATCCTGGTCCTGGAGGGCCGGTGTGGCTTGTTCCAACCATGCATTAACACACCTGATTCTATTAATCACTACTACTCCTGACCTTCATTAGTAGAATCAGGTTGCTTGGTTGAGACAAAAACCTGCAGCCACACCGGCCCTTCAGGACCAGGATTTCCCACCCCTGCACTATGGTCAACACCCTTGTTGAGTCCAGTTTTGAAGGCAGCACTGTTACTCTGTCCGACAAATACTCAGATAAAGCAACTGGTGGTGGCCGTAGCTAACAAGACGGGGATGGCCCACCACAACCTCACCATCATGCATGGCTACTCTTGACTAGCCTGTTGCAGCAGAATCATCATTTTCACAGCAGGCTATTTAACAGCCATTTGAGGACTTGTGCTTTATTTTCATGACTGTTCTGCAGCAACACATGTCAGCTCCAAATAAAACACTCTTACTAAATTTTTTGGTCTTCACAAATGTTTGCTGAGGGTATTAAAAGGAGACCTTTCAACATGCTCTTACAATCCTATTAAGGCACATTTTGTGTTCACCTTCTATGATTGACTCAAACAGCTCTTTTGTGTCACCTAACTGTCTCGACAAGTAATTTTGTGAATGGTATTTCTATATTGGGGGCACCCACATTTGAACTGGGAAGCTGTTGATCTGCAGTCAAATGTTCTACCACTGAACTACACACAGAATCTTTGGATTATCTTTATACATAGTTAACATAACATTCATATCATTTTCAGACCTTTATATTCGAATAGATGAGGGATAGAGATCAGTGGAGTTGGAAGTCACTTTCTCCCTGAACCACAGCAGGATCAAGTCTTCTGATCATTGTGGACCCAGATGTCTAATTTGACATATGTAACATAACTTAAAGTCTAATTTAAAATAAAAGGAAAACAAAATTGAAGCAGCCCTGGTGACCACCTGTCGCAGTGACAGACTCATCAGTTTCTCATACACATGAAGACTGAAATTTTCATGGGGGAACTTTCTTTTTGCAAGTATGTAAAATAGCACATTGTTAATTTGCTAGTGGAACCGGAGACACCTTGCTCCTCGCTCACTGTTCAAACAGGACAATCACTAAGATCATAGATATCCCAGCTATGCTCCACTGTACATGCATTTTTTTAGGTGAAACTGAAAAATAGCAGCAGCAGGTTGATGAATATTATGCGCTGTTATAACTTGGGAAGTGAGCCTGCACCAGATGTAAAACAGGTACATTAACTCTCTGGTGATGACACATTTACCACAAGCTAAGAAAGGAGAGTGGTACAAACATGTGTTGAGGGTAAAGTTGTCAGTATGAGGAAGAACACAGGGCTGAGAATGAGCTCTGACACTATGATCAGACTCCTCCTTTAAATCCACCAACTTAGTGTTGATGAAGACTAAACCCCGATCAGAGTCTTCTTCATCCTGGCTGTAGCTCAGAGTTCCTCAACACTGCAGATATGACGTCTCTGTTCATCTCTGTGTTGCTGGATGCTTTGTGCCTTGGTATGAGCACAACTCTGTATCTGTGATATCAATCCAACATTGACATGATTCTTTCACAGCTCACTGATCCTGTTTGTTGCTGTTTTACAGAATGCAGAGCACAAAAAGACAACGTGGTGCAGCCAAAAGAGGATGTGACTGCTGCTGAAGGAGAAACAGTAACACTTGGCTGTAAATATGAGACAATTTCATCAGGTCCTACCCTCTTCTGGTACAAACAGGATGGAAACAACAGACCAAGATTAATCCTGAGTCGATATAAAGCTGACCAGGGAAAAACAGAGGATGAGTTTAGGGAAAGATTTTCATCCACGTTGAATTCAACCTCGAGATCAGTTCCTCTGCAGATCTCCTCTGCTGCAGTGACAGACTCTGCTGTGTACTACTGTGCTCTGCAGCCCACAGTGACAGGAAACACCAAAACTCTGTACAAAAACCTTTGGAGCAGAGACAACAGAATACTCCACAACCTCCACCAGAGGGAGTCACACACTGTTAAACTTCAGTGTTTGGTGTCAACCAGGCTGGATTTGTTCAGAGGAGAAAATGCAGGTGAAAATGAAACACTACAGATGAACATGTTGTCTACAGCTCCTTCCCAGTGTAGACACTATGCATGTCACCATGGTTGAATAATTGAGTGCAATGTACAACTTAATGTACAGTGTACAATGTTGAATATTGCTAGAACTGTTCATGCAATCGATTTCACACACATTCAGTGTATTGTTGAGGACCAAAGAGAGTGCAGTAAGGAGTGTGACGTCAACTACATGAGCAGTTCTTAAGAACGAGTCAATGCTACATTCAAAACTTCCAGGGGCCAAGCAACTCTCCCACTCCAAGTTACCTGATAATCAATATGCAAGCCCAAACATCAGATACACAGATTCATCAGATACACATCAGATTTTGTTAATGCACAAACCCCAGCAGACACAGCTTTAGGTCAAACAGTCTAGATTATTTCCACTGGTGAGAAAAAAAGGTAAATATAATGTAGACTGTCCTGATAGCTGTGAATTATGGTTTACATCAATGAGGAAGTATCACACAGTAACTCTTCTGACAACATGAACAGCTGAGAGGCTCCCACTCAGGAACCATTTTCTCCTCACTGTTTGACCCTATAGGATCAATTATTACAATTCATTAACATCTGTTGAATATAATTATTATCTTCACTGTGTAAGGGTCAGAGACAATTAATGATTGGCAAGATGAGAAAGTCCAAAGCTTTTTAAAATACAGATTTCAGTAGCATTCACCAGGTCTCTAAATATGTACATTTTGTGTTTATGTTGGTTTGTCATCATTTAAAAGTCTATTTGTACCTTTTTTTTTTATCATAATTTTTTGCAATTTTATGAGACAGAATGGCAAATGGTGTCACTGAAAAAGAATGAGAAATTATAAATATATAATCCAGCTAGAACATAAAGTTTTGGCATTCTCCCATGAACAAATTATATAACACAGTCATTACTACATATGTTTAAACTGTCAGCTGTCAATCAGTGATATGCTATTATCTATCAGCTGATCAATGTGATGTGAAAAGCAAATTGACACAATATTAGTCAGATGTGAGAGCAGGAAGGAGGAGATGAAGGGAGGAGCTAAACTATCACTGAAGCACAGAAAGAAAAACTTTTACTAAGGTCGTTCATATTAAACAAAACTTGTTTCTTTTCTTCAAGATGGTCTCAATGCAGCTGATTCTGTTTTTAACTTTGATTCTGATCACACTATCAGGTAGGTGACTTATTTAATATCTACTTCTATTGATGGTGGATTCAAAACTGAGCATGAAGTGAAGCACATTCTTTCCATGAAACTTTGCCAACATGTTATAACAGAGTTATATCTTCCTTCAGGTGTCATCAGTGAAGATCTCACTCCAGTCAACAATGAAGAGTCCAGATTAAAAGGCAGCACTGTTACTCTGTCCTACAAATACTCACAAAAAGCAACTGGTGATGATTATTTCTTCTGGTATCGCCAATATCCAGGAAAACCTCCACGGTTCCTGATCTCTCATTCAGGAACAGGAGTTTCAACATCAGATCCAGTCTCTGGACTGTCTTTTAAAGTGAGTGAAGATCAGAGCCAAATGTTCCTGCAGATCTCCTCTGCTGCAGTGACAGACTCTGCTCTGTACTACTGTGCTGTGAGGCCCACAGTGACAGCAAAGCCACAGTCTCTGTACAAAAACACAAGCTGACACACTGACAAGCTGCTGAAGCCTTTTTCCCTGTTATACTGAACTTTTTAGCTCCACTAGAGGGCGACATTATCTAGTAGGCTGCACTACTTCTGCACTGTGTTCAACCATTCTGTCAATAAGAACTGCTGCTGTGAAGAGAACAATTCTCACTGTGAATGTTCAACATCACATAGTTTCTACTGTTGATTTAAACCTTGTTGTAGAGATGGAACATTGCCTGTGGATTATTCTTGCTGCTATTTCCTTTGTAATATGGAACATTTATAAAATGTTTAAAATTTTGTAAAAATGATGTAAATTAACTAATTATTTTTTCTAGACTAAGAACATGCATTTGGAATTTTCAACTACTTTCTTTTTTAGTGGAGTAAAGTGGAGTCCCAAAAAAGCATGTGTTCCTTTATAACTAATTACTTTTTCAAAGATAACGAGCCCAACACTGGTCACAAGAAACTTCGATAAACTTTGTGTCAATAAATCTACATTCTTTTCATGAGTGGGGAGAGAATAAAGAAATGAAGCAGGTTACTATCCTCACTGTCTAAACAGAAAATTATACAGTACAGCGTAGTCATTATCTACATCAGATGAAATCAGTGAGAAAAGCCTGTTGAACATGTTACTAGTCACAGCTGTGAGAGCAGGGAGGAAGAGATTTAACAGAGGAACAAAACTGTCACTAAAGTAGAGACAGACACAAACTTTCACTATGATGCTAATTTTGAACAAAACACACTTCTATTCAATATGGTGTCAATGCAACTAAGTCTGTTTTCAACTTTGTTTCTGATCACACTCTCAGGTAAATGCTACATACATTGTTATAACATGTATACTTGTTATAACATTGTTATAACATTTATACTTGTTATGACATTGTTATAACATGTATACATGTTATAACAACGTGTTAACAGAGCATGTTACAACAGAGTTTTCTCTTCCTTTAAGTGTCAGCTGTGAATAACCCACTATGGTCAACAACCTTGTTGAGTCCAGTTCTGAAGGCAGCACTGTTACTCTGTTCCCAATACGAACCTACAGAGTTCCTGATCAGAAACAGTAAGGTGAACATCAATTGAAATTGAATGATGAAAACAAACAAATTCATCACTGCTGATCTCCTCTGCTGCAGTGACACCTCACCACATTCACATGTTGCAATTTTCATGGATAATATTCCTTATTTTTGCAAATATAAACAAACCTACAGTTTCTTAATTACTTGGTAGGGGGCACCCAGAGTTGAACTGGGGACCTCTTGATCTGCAGTCAAATGCTCTACCACTGAGCTACACCCCCACTCACTGAAACTCATTAGTTCGGGCTGGTGCAGCCAGGCCAACTCTCAGCACAGTGCACTCGCCGATCTTTCTTGCATTTAATCTATCTATCTATCTATCTATCTATCTATCTATCTATCTATCTATCTATCTATCTATCTATCTATCTATCTATCTATCTATCTATCTATCTATCTATCTATCTATCTATCTATCTATCTATCTATCTATCTACTTCCGTAAAAAGTTTGGCTTGCTTCTTCTCCTAGGGGAAAGGACAAACCCCCACAATAGTTATATCAAATCGACCGGCTCGGCCGAGAAACGTGTGGTATGTCTTTTGGTGGCGACATTCGTTACTATGGCGACGTAGTCACCATTTTTGTGCGAGATTTTGGCGCAATGCATTCCGGATGGAGAGTCCAGAGTAGTGATGTCATCGGTAGAGTGTGAAACACACAAAAAATTCCTCTGAAAAAAAATGTCTAACTCGCAGCTGCGGCCATAGTTTTCACCGCACGTTAATAGTTTTACATCAAAACGTTGGGATGACCCTCCTGATCGCTCCAATGTGGGTAAAAAAGTGGAGAGTTCTACGGTTTTGGCGCTATGAGCCTCCAAGCGCAGCTTCGCGCTCCTGCTCTTCCTATCTCTCCCATTATAAATTTTCGCTGATTCACCCTGCATTTTTCTAAAACATTGAATTTCTAACCTGCTCCTGTGCCCACATTTTTCAAGCTACGGATATAAAAGATACATCAACACAACCAGGAGACCCTCACCTCTCTGAGAATGTGCTCATTTTGTTATTATGATTTATGGTTTTAAAATAAATGCTTTGCACCATCACAAGCTATGTTCTGTCCACTACGGCGATGTTTTCGCTGTTTCAGTGCAAATTCATTCCCCATTTATTTCTATGGAGATAGTCTGCAGGATCACATCCCTGGCATCAAAAAGTTTTTAAAAGGCCACAGTGGAGTCCCGACGCCCAACGGCCCAGCCCAAACTCTCACAATTGCCGCAGGAATTGTCTCGTTTCATAATATTTTTCCATACACAACATACCTTAATAAGTAGTCTAATTTATTCATTTCAAGTTGAAACAAAAAAAAAATTAAAATAAAGCAGACCTGGTGACCACCTCTGCTGCAGTCACAGACTAATCAGATTCACATAAACACTGTAATTACAATAGAGAAACGTTTCTTCTTTTTGCAATTATACAGAACATTGCTAGTTTGCTAGGGGGCACCCAGAGTTGAACTGGGGACCTCTTGACCCGCAGTCAAATGTTCTACCATTGAGCTACACCCCCTCATATGAACCTTTTGATTATCTTTTCACATAACATTATTGAATGACTATAAAATGCTTCACATCATTTATTAAAACCGTTTTATTTTTTTTCCTACAGTGTTGCCATGTGGTTTACATTTCTGTGGATATACTATTCATAGATCAATGTCGTTTAAGAAGTACCACTTCAATCAGGCCTACGGACTTTCTAAACCACATTCTTCATTCATGTTAATGTTGAATGCAGCATTCACCTTACAAATTCATGCTCTTCTTACAGGTGTCAGCTGTGAAAGGCTCACTACAGCCAACAAGGAACTGTGTTTTCAAATGTGTTTTCAGATAAAACACAGGCAGGAGATATAGGACTCTTATTTACATGCTAGGGGGCACCTAGAGTTGAACTGGGGACCTCTTGATCTGCAGTCAAATGCTCTACACTGAGCTACACCCCCTCACATTAAAGCTGAAATAACTCATTTTGGATATAAGTGATACTGTAAATTGCCATACACCTTAATAAATAACAGGTTGCATGGTATATTCAGGTGGTTTTACACACTTCTGTGCATGCTACAGTTGTATAGATACATGTTTAAATACATATAAAATAGTTCAGGCTTATGAACTTCTTAAGCTGCACTTTTATTTTAGTGTTAAACTCACCTGGGACATTATTGTTTGTTGAAACTTGAACATTTAAATCTAGATAGAAAATGCTGAATCTGTCATGAGGAAGTTTCAGGGAGGAGCTAAACTGTTACTGAACTAGAGAAGAGAAGAACTTCCATATTCAGCAGAGTTCACTTTACAAAATACAACATTACCTTCATTCAACATGCTGTCAATACAGGGTTTAGTGTCTGTTCTACTTTTTCTAGCCATTCTAACAGGTATGTTGTATTTAATTATTTAATTTATTTTTCATATTTATTTATTTATTGTTCATTCAGATGTTATAACAGAGTTACCTCTTCCTTCAGGTGTCATCAGTAAAGATCTCACTCCAGTCAACAATGAAGAGTCCAGATTAGAAGGCAGCACTGTTACTCTGTCCTACAAATACTCACAAAAAGCAACTCGTAGTGACTATTTCTTCTGGTATCGACAATATCCAGGAAAACCACCAGAGTTCCTCACCTCACACTCAGGGTCTGGAACTGTGATAATTCCAAAATCTGGATTGAAGATTACAGTGGAGGATAAAGAAATGAACCTGCAGATCTCCTCTGCTGCAGTGACAGACTCTGCTGTGTACTACTGTGCTCTGCAGCCCACAGTGACAGGAAACACCAAAACTCTGTACAAAAACCTTTGGAGCAGAGACAACAGAATACTCCACAACATCCACCAGAGGGAGTCACACACTGTTAAACTTCAGTGTTTGGTGTCAACCAGGCTGGATTATCTTAATTGGTGAGAAAAATTCCTTTTGAATGAAGTCAGAAAGATGAAGTGATGTAGAGTATGGTATGGTTCACTTCAATGAGAGAATATCACACAATAATTTTTCCTGACAACAACACTAACCACTGAGAGGCTCCTACCCAGCATTGTCTTTTTTCTCTGTTACATGTTATTAGCATCTGTAAAATCTAAAAAGTATCTTTACTGTTTAAACAGAACATTATACATCTGTTATCCACATTATGCTATTAACTATGAGATAATCTGTCTAATTATATTCTAGAATTACAGTCTATGTTGAAAACACAGGCATCTGTAACATGTGTTTTATTGATGAGCTGTAAGTGGAACAGACCAATAACCTACCAGAGATTTTGGTATTCTGAGCAGATTAGTGAACGCAAGTGTCTTAAAATGAAAAGATAGAGAAAGACAGATGGAAACACGTCCTTTACACTGAGATACTGCAAAAAGTAATGGTGTTACAGTAGGTCAGTACTAGTAAGATGTAACTGCCAGACAAGACACAATGATGTTTGATTTGTTTTTCTGTAAACACAACATTTTTCTCATCTATGTCTTTAAGGTGGTTTTCATGGCCCCGCCCACTAAAGCTCAACTCAGCCAATGAGATTGTTCCTGTCTCAGGAGCAGAAATGTTTGAGGAAGTAAAGACACAATCAGTTTGATGCTGAGGAGAAGGGTTGTGCAGCAGAACGTCAGTTTAGTTTCTTCATTCTACTGCAGTGGAAGAACATTGATCATCTGCTTCCTGTTTGGTTTGAACAGCTCCAAAGACATGATGCTTTGTCTCTTTATACTTTTATCTCACTTTACAGGTGAGGGTTAGAACAGAGATTAAGTCTCCTTTGACCTTTATCTGTTTTTTATAGCTGGGTGATTTTCCCAAACAGAAAGAACATGTTGGGTATTTAAAGCATTTTGAATGATTGAAGGTGGCAGTAAATATCCTTGAGTCTTTTGCTTGGAAAATGTCTTGCAGACTATTTAACATGAATGATTCATTTTGCAGCCATGGTTTCCATGCAAAGCATACATCCAGAAAAGACTGAAGAACATGTTGCAGAGGGAGGAAACGTCAAGCTGGCCTGTAAATATCAGGGTTATATCAACAATATCCAGTGGTACAGACAATACCAGAGATCCAGACCAGAGTTCCTGCTCTCCATCACTGAGGGAGGATCCATTAATCCAACTGATTCTGGGTTCTCAGCTCACATCGACAAAACAGAGAAACATGTTGACCTGCAGATCTCCTCTGCTGCAGTGACAGACTCTGCTGTGTACTACTGTGCTCTGCAGCCCACAGTGACAGGAAACACCAAAACTCTGTACAAAAACCTTTGGAGCAAATTCTTACACAAACTTCTACAACATCCACTAGAGGTAGTCACATACTGCAAAATTTGACAAGTCACAGTTTAAAAAAAATGAATCCCGTTTTGGCTGAAGTTGCACCAGTTGGTTCCTCCAATCACTGCGCGTGTGTGTGTGTGTGTGTGTGTGTGTGTGTGTGTGTGTGTGTGTGTGCATGCTGCAGCAGCAGCACTGGCAGTCAGTATGTTCACATTAAGCCTAAGAAATTAGAATTGTTGTGTTTGTCTGAGGTGGTGCAGAGGGTAGTGCTGTTGTCTCACAGCAGAAGGATTGTAGGTTCAAGGACGTTTCTTTGTGGAGTTCACACATCCCGTGTGTATGTGTGTTTTGTCCACATTCTCTGACTTCCTCCTTCCTTGCAGGGTCTAAATTGCTATAGGTATGAGTATGTGTGCCCCACATTGCACTGGTGACCTCTCACCTTAAGTATGCTGGGATTGGATACAGCAGACCTTTGTGACCCAAGAGAGGGATGAAATGGATGGATGGTATTAATCTGCCTAAAACCTGACTAAAGTGCATATAAACCGGTTAGTTTAACTGAAATTAAAGTTATTAAGTGAGAATAACAGACACAGTTGATGTGATTGAAAGTGGAGCTACTTCTGCCTGTAGACAGTTTCTTTCTTCAGAGGTAGCTGTAGGCCACAACAGACATGTCTATGACCATGAAGGCAACCCCCAAGGCAATGAGACTATGGCAACTGCCCGTTTCTATGCTCTCCATGACTACGATGGCTATGACACTGTGATGGGCCACAGTAACATGACAACAGAGGCTGGCCGTAGCTATGATGGCGGCAGCAGCTAGACTGGGACGGCCCACCACAACCTCACCATCATGCACCGCTATCCTTAATAGCATGTTGCAGCAATAAATCTCCACTTTTGACAGCAGTCTCAGCAGCCCATTTGAAAGCTGATCATATTTGAGGACTCGTGCATATATTCTGCAGCTCCACATGTCTTACTAAATTTGTTTGTAGTATTCACAAGTGTGTATCAAACGGGTCAATGACTTTCTGATGCAGGGGACTGGAACATTCAGTTGTGAGATGTCATGGTATGCAACTATAAAGCCTTAAATCAGTCTCCAGACCGTCTTACTGTAGCATTGTATGATGGCAAAGTTGTCTTTTCATCATGCCCTGTTGTATCACTAAAATGTTAACAGTGGATGCTAGTCTTTGATTTAGGCAGGTGATGTGATTTGCTCTTGTTGAAACATAAGAACAGGTTCCATCTACAGTTGTGACAGCAGCTATGACCTGGGACTGAAGCTCTTACTGTGCAGAAAGCCTGGCTAAGCTCCGACTAACATTAGCAACATGCTATGTATCAGTCCTGTAAATAAACCCCTAAAAGGCAGAATAACTTCAGGAGCAACAATAAGTTCTGTCTTCAGTGGAGGCAGTAGATATGGTTACTTCAGATGACTGGTGCATGGCTGCCTCCTGATCTCACAAATGCTGACACAACTTCAGCCAGCCTGTTTCTTCTGGATCAGTCAGCAGTAGAATTTTCCAAATGGGTCTTGTTTGACTAAAGTTAATCATGTTTAAAATGTAATACAAAAAAATGAGGCACAGGTCTTGAATGTCTGGGGCAAGGTTGTACAGTGTTAGTAGTTCTGAAAATTCCTTGATCCTGCATCTCCTCTACCTTGTTCTTGTAGGTGCTTACATTTACTGCAAAATGGAAATCAAATTTCTTAGAACAAAGCAGAACGTGGAGGGTGTCAGTGGAAAGTGAAAAGTTATCAAAAAGGAAGAACACAGGGCTGAGAATGAGCTCTGACACTGTGATCAGACTCCTCCTTTAAATCCAGCAACTTAGTGTTGATGAAGACTAAACCCAGATCAGAGTCTTCTTCATCCTGGCTGTAGCTCAGAGTTCCTCAACACTGCAGATATGACGTCTCTGTTCATCTCTGTGTTGCTGGCTGCTTTGTGCCTTGGTATGAGCACAACTCTGTTTCTGTGATATCACTCCAACATTGACATGATTCTTTCACAGCTCACTGATCCTGTTTGTTGCTGTTTTACAGAATGCAGAGCACAAAAAGACAATGTGGTGCAGCCAAAAGAGGATGTGACTGCTGCTGAAGGAGAAACAGTAACACTTGGCTGTAAATATGAGACCAGTTCATCAGGTTCTAACCTCTTCTGGTACAAACAGGATGGAAACAACAGACCCAGATTCATCCTGAGTCGATATAAAACTGACCAGGGAAAAACAGAGGAGGAGTTTAGGGAAAGATTTTCATCCACGTTGAATTCAACCTCGAGATCAGTTCCTCTGCAGATCTCCTCTGCTGCAGTGACAGACTCTGCTGTGTACTACTGTGCTGTGCAGCCCACAGTGACAGGAAACACCAAAACTCTGTACAAAAACCTTTGGAGCAGAGACAACAGAATACTCCACAACATCCACCAGAGGGAGTCACACACTGTTAAACTTCAGGGTTTGGTGTCAACCAGGCTGGATTTGTTCAGAGGAGAAAATGCAGGTGAAAATGAAACACTCCAGATGAACATGTTGTCTACAGCTCATTCCCAGTGTAGCCACTATGCATGTCACCATGGTTAAATAATTGAGTGCAATGTACAACTGAATGTACAGTGTACAATGTCCATTGAATATTGGTAGAACTGTTCATGCAATCGATTTCACACACATTCAGTGTATTGTTGAGGACCAAAGAGAGTGCAGTAAGGAGTGTGACGTCAACTACAACTACATGAGCAGGACGAGTTAATGCTACATTCAAAATTTCCAGGGGCCAAGCAACTCTCCCACTCCAAGTTACCTGATAATCAATATGCAAGCCCAAACATCAGCTACACAGATTCATCAGTTACACATCAGATTGTGTTAATGCACAAACTGTCCTGATAGCTGTGAATTATGGTTTACATCAATGAGGAAGTATCACACAGTAAGTCTTCTGACAACATGAACGGCTGAGAGGCTCCCACTCAGGACCCATTTTCTCCTCACTGTTTGACCCTATAGGATCAATTATTACAATTCATTAACGTCTGTTGAATATAATTATTATCTTCACTGTGTAAGGGTCAGAGACCATTAATGATTGGCAAGATGAGAAAGTCCAAACCTTTTTAAAATACAGTTTTCAGAAGCATTCATCAGGTCTCTAAATATGTACATTTTGTGTTCATGTTGGTTTGTCATCATTTAAAAGTCCATTTGTACCTTTTTTTTTTAAATCATCATTTTTTTGGAATTTTATGAGACAAAATGGCAAATGGTGTCACTGAAAAAGAATGAGAAATTATAAATATATAATCCAGCTAGAATATAATGTTTTGGCATTCTCCCATGAACAAATTATAAAACAGATAATATAAGATAAGATATGACTTTATTGAGCCCACAACGGTGAAATTTGTCTGTTACTGCTGCGTACAGAATAAAGAAAATAAAATAAAAGCTAAAGAAGATAAAAACTATGAAAAATAAAAATATACAACACGTACAAATGTTCGTAGAATTTATTGATGATGATCCGTATACACAGTCATTACTACATATGTTTAAACTGTCAGCTGTCAATCAGTGATATGCTATTATCTATCAGCTGATCAGTGTGATGTGAAAAGCAAATTGACACAATATTAGTCAGATGTGAGAGCAGGAAGGAGGAGATGAAGGGAGGAGCTAAACTATCACTGAAGCACAGAAAGAAAAACTTTGACTAAGGTGTTTCATATTAAACAAAACTTGTTTCTTTTCTTCAAGATGGTCTCAATGCAGCTGATTCTGTTTTCAACTTTGATTCTGATCACACTATCAGGTAGGTGACTTATTTAATATCTACTTCTATTGATGGTGGATTCAAACTGAGCATGAAGTGAAGCATATTCTTTCCATGAAACTTTGCCAACATGTTATAACAGAGTAATCTCTTCCTTCAGGTGTCATCAGTAAAGATCTCACTCCAGTCAACAATGAAGAGTCCAGATTAGAAGGCAGCACTGTTACTCTGTCCTACAAATACTCACAAAAAGCTACTGGTGGTGATTCTTTCTTCTGGTATCAACAATATCCAGGAAAACCTCCACAGTTCCTGATCTCTCATTTAGGAACAGGAGTTTCAACATCAAATCCAGTCTCTGGACTGTCTTTTAAAGTGAGTGAAGATCAGAGCCAAATGTTCCTGCAGATCTCCTCTGCTGCAGTGACAGACTCTGCTCTGTACTACTGTGCTGTGAGGCCCACAGTGACAGCAAAGCCACAGTCTCTGTACAAAAACACAAGCTGACACACTGACAAGCTGCTGGAGCCTTTTCCCTGTTATACTGAACTTTTTAGCTCCACTAGAGGGCGACATTATCTAGTAGGCGGTTCACTACTTCTGCACTGTGTTCAACCATTCTGTCAATAAGAACTGCTGCTGTGAAGAGAACAATTCTCACTGTGAATGTTCAACATCACATAGTTTCTACTGTTGATTTAAACCTTGTTGTAGAGATGGAACGTTGGCTGTGGATTATTCTTGCTGCTCTGTCCTTTGGTAATATGGAACATTTATCAAGTTTTTATCATTTCATAAAAATAACTTAATCTTTTTATTTCCTGTTCATAGACTAACAACGTACATTTGGAATTTTCCACTGTGTTTTTCTCTCAGCTTCATGAGCAATAAACTAATGGCTTCATTTTCTCTGTTTTACCAGGACTCATAACTGGGGATAAGATTTTTCCTAAAGAGGATGAAGTCAGTGGAAGAGAAGGAGAATCTGTCACACTCAGATGTGAATATGAGACAACCTCTAGTTATCCAGTGATTTATTGGTACAGACATCATTCTGACCTTCAGGCACCTCATTTTATCCTCTGCAAACAAGCATCAAGCAGCAATGAATATATTCCAGATAAACGATATGAATCCCAAACATCACTAACACAAACCTCTCTGACCATAAAGAGACTAACCCTGGCAGACACAGGTCTCTACTACTGTGCTGTACAAACACAGTGATAGAAAGTGTAGGAGAGGCTTTACAAAAACCTGAACACAGATATCTGAAGCCTCTTCAAAGAGGAGGGAAGTGGTATTCAAACCACAGCTTCATATCAGATGGATTCTACTAATTCCTGTTTTATCAGAGTCACTGTGGTTACAGCTGCTAATGAAACACTGAGGGAGGATTCACATGAGCAGCAAATCCACATCAATGACAAACCAGCTGAATGATGTTTAAACACAAGACATCATGATCCATCAGAAATGTCTCATCAGATCACATTGAGCTTCTGACATTGTTGCTGTTTCTTAACCCCAATTATACACTGAAGCATTCAAACTAAAATGACAACTTAACAGAATCACAATTAAACAACTCAAGTTTGAACCATGTTTAAAATCAGCTGATTCAGACGGTAACTCCAACAATTTTGCATCTGATCTTTGCAGAACAGCAAACAGTCTTTCCTTTAGCAGCTCTGTTCATCAACTATTATATGAGGCATACTTACATTTCAGTAACCACCAAATATGAATTAGTTTGAATGGTTGGAACAGCTCAACATATCTGCATGGGAAATGGGTTTTACAGCGTTCACATTTCTATTTCCTTTCTCTTATATGCTTCAGATCTTCAAATTCAGCTGATGTGAAAAGTTTCTATTCACATTTCTGAGTTTTTCTCAACGTTTGTGACCCCAAATGTTTAATTGAAAATGTTTCTTGCTGTTTGCAGCTTTCTGCAGTGGAAGAGTGAGGCAGCAGAAACAGGAGGAGCATTGACCAGAATCATAGATATGCCAGCTATGCTCCAGTTTCCCAGAGGCCCATCTCTTTTACTCCTGGACCTCCTTGAACATTTTTTGTCCACTCTAGTGAACTTTTTTTTGAAATCTGATCCTAAATGCCTTTTTCTGTTTAATTGCACACCAGAGATAAAATGTTAAACATGACACCATGAACCATCAGAAAAAGACACTGACTTCATCCTTTTTGTTCCCTGAGGGTCTTTAAGATAAATATTAGCTCCTTCATTTAATAAATGTTCCTTACCTCAAATACACAATGAAGATTTAAAGCTGGAAATCACTGGAAAATTATATTTTCATTCAAAATATCAATCACACTTTAACAGCTGAAGCTTAAACCATGCATAGAATCAGTGGATCCATTCAAACAGACACTGTAACACAATCTAGAAAAGGAGAGCAGTACAAACATGTGTTGAGGGTAAAGTTGTCAGTAGGAGGAAGAACACAGGGCTGAGAATGAGCTCTGACACTGTGATCAGACTCCTCCTTTAAATCCACCAACTTAGTGTTGATGAAGACTAAACCCAGATCAGAGTCTTCTTCATCCTGGCTGTAGCTCAGAGTTCCTCAACACTGCAGATATGACGTCTCTGTTCATCTCTGTGTTGCTGGCTGCTTTGTGCCTTGGTATGAGCACAACTCTGTTTCTGTGATATCAATCCAACATTGACATGATTGTTTCACAGCTCACTGATCCTGTTTGTTGCTGTTTTACAGAATGCAGAGCACAAAAAGACAACGTGGTGCAGCCAAAAGAGGATGTGACTGCTGCTGAAGGAGAAACAGTAACACTTGGCTGTAAATATGAGACCAGTTTATCAAATGATAACCTCTTCTGGTACAAACAGGATGGAAACAACAGACCCAGATTCATCCTGAGCCGCTTTAAAATTGGTGGGGGAAAAACAGAGGATGAGTTTAGGGAAAGATTTTCATCCACGTTGAATTCAACCTCGAGATCAGTTCCTCTGCAGATCTCCTCTGCTGCAGTGACAGACTCTGCTGTGTACTACTGTGCTCTGCAGCCCACAGTGACAGGAAACACCAAAACTCTGTACAAAAACCTTTGGAGCAGAGACAACAGAATACTCCACAACATCCACCAGAGGGAGTCACACACTGTTAAACTTCAGTGTTTGGTGTCAACCAGGCTGGATTTGTTCAGAGGAGAAAATGCAGGTGAAAATGAAACACTCCAGATGAACATGTTGTCTACAGCTCATTCCCAGTGTAGCCACTATGCATGTCACCATGGTTGAATAATTGAGTGCAATGTACACCTGAATGTACAGTGTACAATGTCCATTGAATATTGCTAGAACTGTTCATGCAATCGATTTCCCACACATTCAGTGTATTGTTGAGGACCAAAGAGAGTGCAGTAAGGTGTGTGACGTCTACTACATGAGCAGTTCTTAAGAACGAGTCAATGCTACATTCAAAACTTCCAGGGACCAAGCAACTCTCCCACTCCAAGTTACCTGATAATCAATATGCAAGCCCAAACATCAGATACACAGATTTATCAGATACACATCAGATTTTGTTAATGCACAAACCCCAGCAGACACAGCTAAAAAAAAAGGAAAATATAACGTAGGCTGTCCTGATAGCTGTGAATTATGGTTTACATGGATGAGGAAGTATCACACAGTAACTCTTCTGACAACATGAACGGCTGAGAGGCTCCCACTCAGGACCCATTTTCTCCTCACTGTTTGACCCTATAGGATCAATTATTACAATTCATTAACGTCTGTTGAATATAATTATTATCTTCACTGTGTAAGGGTCAGAGACAATTAATGATTGGCAAGATGAGAAAGTCCATCCACCCATCCATTTTCTATCCCGCTTATTCCCTTTCGGGGTCGCAGGGGTCTGCTGGAGCCTATCCCAGCGCATTTTATGGCGAGAGGCAGGGGGATACACCCCAGATGGTCGCCAGCCAATCGTGGGGCACACACACCATTCACACACACACTCACACCTATGGGCAATTTAGATTTGCCAATTAACCTGAGCATGTTTTGTATTGTGGGAGGAAGCCGGAGTACCCGGTGAAAACCCACGCAGACATGGGGAGAACATGCAAACTCCACACAGAAAGGTCCCAGACCCAGGCCCCAAGGCGGTCTTGAACCTGCGACCTTCTTGCTGTGAGGCAACAGTGCTACCCACTGCTCCACCGTGTCGCCCATGAGAAAGTCCAAACCTTTTTAAAATAAAGTTTTCAGAAGCATTCATCAGGTCTCTAAATATGTACATTTTGTGTTCATGTTGGTTTGTCATCATTTAATCTGGCTAGAATATAAAATTTTGGCATTCTCCCATGAACAGATTATATAACACAGTCATTACTACATATGTTTAAACTGTCAGCTGTCAATCTGTGATATGCTATTATCTATCAGCTGATCAGTGTGGTGTGAAAAGCAAATTGACACAATATTAGTCAGATGTGAGAGCAGGAAGGAGGAGATGAAGGGAGGAGCTAAACTATCACTGAAGCACAGAAAGAAAAACTTTGACTAAGGTGTTTCATATTAAATAAAACTTGTTTCTTTTCTTCAAGATGGTCTCAATGCAGCTGATTCTGTTTTCAACTTTGATTCTGATCACACTATCAGGTAGGTGACTTATTTTATATCTACTTCTATTGATGGTGGATTCAAAACTGAGCATGAAGTGAAGCATATTCTTTCCATGAAACTTTGTCAACATGTTATAACAGAGTTATCTCTTCCTTCAGGTGTCATCAGTAAAGATCTCACTCCAGTCAACAATGAAGAGTCCAGATTAGAAGGCAGCACTGTTACTCTGTCCTACAAATACTCACAAAAAGCTACTGGTGGTGATTCTTTCTTCTGGTATCAACAATATCCAGGAAAACCTCCACAGTTCCTGATCTCTTATTCAGGAACAGGAGTTTCAACATCCGATCCAGTCTCTGGACTGTCTTTTGAAGTGAGTGAAGATCAGAGCCAAATGTTCCTGCAGATCTCCTCTGCTGCAGTGACAGACTCTGCTCTGTACTACTGTGCTGTGAGGCCCACAGTGACAGCAAAGCCACAGTCTCTGTACAAAAACACAAGCTGACACACTGACAAGCTACTGAAGCCTTTTTCCCTGTTATACTGAACTTTTTAGCTCCACTAGAGGGCGACGTTATCTAGTAGGCGGTGCACTACTTCTGCACTGTTCAACCATTCTGTCAATAAGAACTGCTGCTGTGAAGAGAACAATTCTCACTGTGAATGTTCAACATCACATAGTTTCTACTGTTGATTTAAACCTTGTTGTAGAGATGGAACGTTGGCTGTGGATTATTCTTGCTGCTCTTTCCTTTGGTAATATGGAACATTTATCAAAGTTTTTATCATTTCATAAAAATTAACTAATTCTTTTTATTTCCTGTTCATAGACTAACAACGTGCATTTGGAATTTTCCACTGTGTTTTTCTCTCAGCTTCATGAGCAATAATATAATGGCTTCATTTTCTCTGTTTTACCAGGACTCATAGCTGGAGAGAAGATTTTTCCTAAAGAAGATGAAGTCAGTGGAAGAGAAGGAGAATCTGTCACACTCAGATGTGAATATGAGACAACCTCTAGTTATCCTTTACTTCACTGGTACAGACATCATTCTGACCTTCAGGCACCTCAGTTTATCCTCTGGAAACAAGCATCAAGCAGCAGTGATGAATATATTCCAGATAAACGATATGAATCCCAAACATCACAAACACAAACCTTAACTTACCTTAACTTAAGTTACATGTCAGGTTAAAAGGTTTCTCAATGAAAATATGAAAATGTATGTTTCATGCTGTCAGTGGTTTTTCATTAGCTGTATACATCAGATAATTAACAATGTCTGCTGCCTCCACAGTTTGACAGACATAAGATCTGCCGTCAACGTGAACAAAGAGATCAATGACAGTAACCTGTATCTTTGCTCTGGTGCTCTGGGTAAAGGATAAATCTCGTAGTAGCAAACATAAAGAATGGAATAGTAAAGACTGTGTCCCACTAAGTCAGACATTTAAGTGATCTGTTTTGTTTTTTCCTTCCTAGATTGTACAGTGTGTTTTGGAGATCAGAGCCACATATCATGAAGGTAGTTGCAGGATGTATTGATTGTACATGATAAGCAGATGTCTGAATCCTATTGTATGTTTAAATGTGCATTAAGATGAGCGCTGTCAACCTGTCATTATAAAAGATCCTGAGCAACCAAAGCCTAGAAAAGATTCTAGAGTCTAGAAGAGATTCTCTAACTTTAGCCTCCTTCACCAGCTTTACTATCCCTCATCTAATATGAACCTAGAGAGTTCCTGATCAGAGCAGTAAGGTGAACATCAATTGAAATTGAATGATGATCAAACAAATTCATCCCTGCTGATCTCCTCTGCTGCAGTGACACCTCATCACATTCATATATTGCAATTTTCATGGATAATATTCCTTCTTGTTGCAAATATAAACAAACCTACAGTTTCTTCTTTACTTGGTAGGGGGGACCCAGAGTTGAACTGGGGACCTCTTGATCTGCAGTCAAATGCTCTACCACTGAGCTATTTCCCCTCACATGACAGCTGGAACAACTAATATTGCATAGAAGTGATACTGTAAATTGCCATACACCTTAATATATAACAGGTTGCCTGTATATTCAGGTGGTTTTACACACTTCTGTGCATGCTACAGTTGTATAGATCAATGTCTAAATACATATAAAATAGTTCAGGATTATGAACTTCTTAAACTGCACTTTCATTTTTACTTGTGTTAAAGTCACCTGGGACATTAATGTTTGTTGAAAATTCCAGCAGCCAGTTGCAGAGTGAGGTGCTGAGGCCCAGTTTGTCCAGTTTGCAGATGAGTTGTTGTGGTAATATGGTGTTGAACGCTGAGCTGAAGTCTATGAATAGCATTCTCACATATGAGTTTTTCTTGTCCAGGTGGGTGAGTGCTGGGTGGAGGGCAGAGCATCATCTGTGGTTCGCTTTGCCCTGCAAGGGAACTGGTACAGGTCCAGGCTGGGGGGCAGGATGGATTTTATGTGTGACAGGACTAGTCGTTCAAAACACTTCATGATAATGGGTGTCAGTGCCACAGGCCGATAGTCGTTGAAGCAGGATGGGGAGGATTTCTTTGGTACAGGAATGATGGTGGCATGTTTGAAGCCTGAAGACACAGTGGCTTGAGAGAGGCCACTGCGTCTACATGCACCACCATCCATTTCCAGATCTTATCCTCAAGCCAGACTGAGCAAGTCAACCAGGATTGGTTGGAAGTTGTTTTGCCCCAGTGTTGAATATTTAAAACTAGATAGAAAAGGCTACAATCTGTCATGACTTCTGCAATAAACAAAGCTGAAGGACTAACTAAGCTATAACCATACCAGTTCTTTCCATTTACATTCACAGCAGAAAAATAATCTAAACTTGTGTCATAGGCAAATACAAATAAGTTCATGAAAGTGCTGTTCTCTCAAATCATTATGGTCCAAATGGATGGATCAAAAAGTGAAGTGCTGTTGTTTCAAAACTTTTTACAGTCCAGTGATTTTGGAATAAAAATGAAAAAAAAAACCTTCCCACCTTTGACATGCTGCTATTTCAGGGAGGAGCTGGATGTTACTGAACTATAGAAGAGAGGATCGTCTATCAATAGAGTTCGATACACAAACCAGAAACATCACAAAAATTGAGTTCATTCAACATGATGTCAGGACAGCACTTTTTATTTGCCTCAATGATTATGATAATTGTCTCAGGTATGCATAAGATTATGTATTGTAATGTTTATTACTAATGGTACATGAATGTGTGTCTTTGACAGCACAACATACTTATGTCTTCTTTTAGGTGTCAGCTGTGAAGATCTCACTCCAGTCAACAATGAAGAGTCCAGATTAGAAGGCAGCACTGTTACTCTGTCCTACCAGTACTCAAAAAAAGAAGGAGACCTGACCTTGATGAAGTGACACAGAGCATCCCTTATAAGTGAGAGAGTTGTCACTTGTGCAGACTTGATTGGTCATGTTGATGCAGGAAATAGAGATGATGAGACTCAAAAATTGTTCATAAATTCAGTAATTAACTACATATACTTTGTTCATTTCTACCACTTCCTGCTTGTCACAGGAAGGGCTGAACCTTGACGAACACTGAGTCCTCTAGAGAGAATTAATTAGAGCTGATTGGTAACAGCTGTGCCACCTGCACTGTGCTTGTTTAAAGCTTGCACGCTGCACAGGGAGTGTTTCCTCCTTGTGATGCAACAATGGCTGCTTGGACCTTGGCGAGCTGTGTGCTGGCGCTTTGGCTTACTCAAGGTTTTTAAATATTTCTTCAGTTTAAGAAATTGTTGGTTATGTGAGTTCAGCTGGAGTATCTTGATTCAAGAGTTAAATCCTCATTGGTTTGTATCAGGTCTGTGATGGGATGTTCCATCAAACAGCACACATGGGATTCATAGTAGACCTGTCTTTCACAGCCTCTTGTTTGCCTGCTGGAGACAAAAATGGACTGAAGAGGAGTGTTGATGGTAAGTATATTGCTGATAGAATCCTGCCAGTTCAGTATCTTGTCACTGACAGTTTTTCTTTCTTCAGAGGGAGCTGTAGGCCACAAGAGACATGTCTATGACCATGACAGCAACCCCCAAGGCAATGAGACTATGGCAACTGCCCGTTTCTATGGTGGATATGGCTATGCTGCTCTGATGGGCCACAGTAACACAACAGAGGCTGGTTATGGCTATGATGGCGTCAGTGGTAACAACAATGAGACAGCATCTGGCCGTTTCTATGGTGCCTATGGTGGCTATGGCTATGATGCTCTGATGGGCCACAGTAACACAACAACGGAGGCTGGCCGTGTCTATGATGGCGTCAGCGGCAACAATGAGACAGCATCTGGCCGTTTCTACGGTGCCTATGGCTACGGTGGCTATGATGGCGATGGCAGCAACAAGACGGGGATGGCCCACCACAACCTCACCATCATGCATGGCTACTCTGACTAGCCTGTTGCAGCAGAATCATCATTTTCACAGCAGGCTATTTAACAGCCATTTGAGGACTTGTGCTTTATTTTCATGACTGTTCTGCAGCTACACATCTCAGCTTCAAATAAAACACTCTTACTAAACTTGTTTGTATTCATACTGTTTGCTCTGAGTATCAGAAGGAGACCTTTCAACATGCTCTTACAATCCTATTAAGGCACATTTTGTGTTCACCTTCTATGATTGACTCAAACAGCTCTTTTGTGTCACCTCACTATCTCTACAAGTAATTTTGTGAATGGTATTTCTATATTGGGGGCACCCACATTTGAACTGGAAAGCTGTTCTGCAGTCAAATGGTCTACCACTGAACTACACACTGAATGTTTGGATTATCTTTATACATGGTTAACATAACAATATCACAGAGATCAGTGGAGTTGGAAATCACTTTCTCCCTGAACCACAGCAGGATCAAGCCTTCTCGTGACTGTGGGTCCCAATTGTTTGATATCTGTCCATGTACAACATAACCTAATGAAAAGTCAAATTTACAATTAAAAGGAAAAACAAAATTGAAGCAGCCCTGGTGACCACCTGCTGCAGTGACAGACTCACTGAAACACTGAAATTTTCATGGGGGAACTTTCTTTTTCAAGTATGTAAAATAGCACATTGTTTGCTAGTTGAACTGGAGACCCCTTGCTCATCACTAAGATCATAGATATCCCAGCTATGCTCCACTGTCCATGCAGTTTTTTAGGTGAAACTATGAAAAATAGCAGCAGCAAGTTAATGAATATTATCAGCTGTTATAACTTGAGAAGTGAGCCTGCACCAGATGTAAAACAGGTACATTAACTCTCTGGTGATGACACATTTAACACAAGCTAGGAAAGGAGATCAGTACAAACATGTGTTGAGGGTAAAGTTGTCAGTAGGAGGAAGAACACAGGGCTGAGAATGAGCTCTGACACTGTGATCAGACTCCTCCTTTAAATCCACCAACTTAGTGTTGATGAAGACTAAACCCAGATCAGAGTCTTCTTCATCCTGGCTGTAGCTCAGAGTTCCTCAACACTGCAGATATGACGTCTCTGTTCATCTCTGTGTTGCTGGCTGCTTTGTGCCTTGGTATGAGCACAACTCTGTTTCTGTGATATCAATCCAACATTGACATGATTCTTTCACAGCTCACTGATCCTGTTTGTTGCTGTTTTACAGAATGCAGAGCACAAAAAGACAACGTGGTGCAGCCAAAAGAGGATGTGACTGCTGCTGAAGGAGAAACAGTAACACTTGGCTGCAAATATGAGACCAGTTCATCAAATGATTACCTATTCTGGTACAAACAGGATGGAAACAACAGACCCAGATTCATCCTGAGTCGATATAAAGCTGACCAGGGAAAAACAGAGGAGGAGTTTAGGGAAAGATTTTCATCCACGTTGAATTCAACCTCCAGATCAGTTCCTCTGCAGATCTCTTCTGCTGCAGTGACAGACTCTGCTGTGTACTACTGTGCTCTGCAGCCCACAGTGACAGGAAACACCAAAACTCTGTACAAAAACCTTTGGAGCAGAGACAACAGAATACTCCACAACATCCACCAGAGGGAGTCACACACTGTTAAACCTCATAAAGAGTCTCAGCTTCATGCAGTGGTGATGCAAACAGCAGGTTAATTAGAACATAGGCATTGAGTTAGTATAGATTCATTCACAAAAGAACAAACAATGATTTGGTGCAATATTTTATTTACAATCAAAAAATATCATTGTACAGATGACTCATCTCTAAAGTTCAAAGAAAGAAGAATTGATCAAGAAATTAAACATATTCCTTTCACGTGACTTTAACAACACGTTATAACAGAGTTTTCTCTTCCTTGAGGTGTCAGCTGTGAACAACCCACTATGGTCAACACCCTTGTTGAGTCCAGTTTTGAAGGCAGCACTGTTACTCTGTTCCTAATACGAACCTACAGATTTCCTGATACACTATATTTAAAGAATTATTCTCTTATTCATCCAAATCCACCATCCAGTGCATAAAACAAGGTCCATAAAGACCTGGATGAACTTGACTGACCTGCTCAGAGTCCTGACCTCAACATAGAAAACCTTTGGGATGAATTAGAGAGGAGACTGAGAGCCAGGCCTTGTCCTCCAACATCAGTGTGTGACCTCTCAAATGTTCTTCCGGAAGAATGGTCAAAAATCCCCATGAACACACCCCTAAACCTTGTGGACAGCCTTCCCACACAATTATGTACATAGTTTATCAGGCCCTTTTATCCAAAAATCTCAAGCTTCCATATGAGCGATAAAGCTCAGTGGAGTTGAAAGTCACTTTCTCCCTGAGCCACAGCAGGATCAAGTCTTCTGGTCATTGTGGCCCCATAGTTCAATTTCATTTATTCATTTATGCTAAATGCACCATTTGTATTTTTTTCTCTTCCTTTAGCTTGAAGACCTCACAACAGGTAACATGGAATTTCACAAATGTGGTGACTTGTAATGTGAGGTAAAACTGATCACATACACAGATCCTTTCTGTGGGAGTGACAGAATTATCATATATACTAATTCTTATTACTTTTGTGAAGGAACAATCAGCTGACAGAGGTTTCTAATTTATATGGCAGGGGGCACCCAGAGTTGAACTGGGGACCTGTTGATCTGCAGCCAAATGCTCTACCACTGAGCTACACTGAGCTCATCTTTTCAATAACAGTATTGAATAAATGTTACGATATTCAGATTATTTAGAGATTACCAGGATAGAGCAGCATTTCACAGAGCAGGCACACAGGCATAAACACACAAATCAAATGACCAAAAAAATCAATATCATGATTGTGAATAAAGTTAATCACACACTTACATTCAAAATTCAAACCAGTACTTTGTATATAAATAATAACGTTTTTCATTTTGTCCCAATGTTGAACATTTAAATCTAGATAGAAAATGCTGAATCTGTCATGAGGAAGTTTCAGGGAGGAGCTAAACTGTTACTGAACTAGAGAAGAGAAGAACTTCCATATTCAGCAGAGTTCACTATACAAAATACAACATTACCTTCATTCAACATGCTGTCAATACAGGGTTTAGTGTCTGTTCTACTTTTTCTAGCCATTCTAACAGGTATGTTGTATTTGATTTTTGTATTTATTTTAATATTAATAAATTATATTTATTATTATATATCAAGTTTTCCGTTGTTATAACAGAGTTATTTCTTCCTTCAGGTGTCATCAGTAAAGATCTCACTCCAGTCAACAATGAAGAGTCCAGATTAGAAGGCAGCACTGTTACTCTGTCCTACAAATACTCACAAAAAGCAACTGGTGATGATTATTTCTTCTGGTATCGCCAATATCCAGGAAAACCTCCACAGTTCCTGATCTCTCATTTAGGAACAGGAGTTTCAACATCCAATCCAGTCTCTGGACTGTCTTTTAAAGTGAGTGAAGATCAGAGCCAAATGTTCCTGCAGATCTCCTCTGCTGCAGTGACAGACTCTGCTCTGTACTACTGTGCTGTGAGGCCCACAGTGACAGCAAAGCCACAGTCTCTGTACAAAAACACAAGCTGACACACTGACAAGCTGCTGAAGCCTTTTTCCCTGTTATACTGAACTTTTTAGCTCCACTAGAGGGCGACATTATCTAGTAGGCGGTGCACTACTTCTGCACTGTGTTCAACCATTCTGTCAATAAGAACTGCTGCTGTGAAGAGAACAATTCTCACTGTGAATGTTCAACATCACATAGTTTCTACTGTTGATTTAAACCTTGTTGTAGAGATGGAACATTGGCGGTGGATTATTCTTGCTGCTCTTTTCTTTGGTAATATGGAACATTTATCAAGTTTTTATCATTTCATAAAAATTAACTTAATCTTTTTATTTCCTGTTCATAGACTAACAACATGCATTTGGAATTTTCCACTGTGTTTTTCTCTCAGCTTCATGAGCAATAATCTAACGGCTTCATTTTCTCTGTTTTACCAGGACTCATAGCTGGAGATAAGATTTTTCCTAAAGAAGATGAAGTCAGTGGAACAGAAGGAGAATCTGTCACACTCAGATGTGAATATGAGACAACCTCTAGTTATCCTTTACTTCTCTGGTACAGACATCATTCTGACCTTCAGGCACCTCAGTTTATCCTCTGGAAAACATCATCAGGCAGTAATGAATATATTCCTGATAAACGATATGAATCCCAAACATCAGATACACAAACCTCTCTGACCATAAAGAGACTAACCCTGGCAGACACAGGTCTCTACTACTGTGCTGTACAAACACAGTGATAGAAAGTGTAGGAGAGGCTTTACAAAAACCTGAACACAGATATCTGAAGCCTCTTCAAAGAGGAGGGAAGTGGTATTCAAACCACAGCTTCATATCAGATGGATTCTACTAATTCCTGTTTTATCAGAGTCACTGTGGTTACAGCTGCTAATGAAACACTGAGGGAGGATTCACATGAGCAGCAAATCCACATCAATGACAAACCAGCTGAATGAACGTAAAACTGTACGTAAAAAAAACCTTAAGTTACATGTCAGGTTAAAAGGTTACTCAATGAAAATATGAAAATGTATGTTTCATGCTAGGGCGACACGGTGGTGCGGTGGGTAGCACTGTTGCCTCACAGCAAGAAGGTCGCAGGTTCAAGACCGCCTTGGGCCTGGGTCTGGGGCCTTTCTGTGTGGAGTTTGCATGTTCTCCCCGTGTCTGCGTGGGTTTTCACCGGGTACTCCGGTTTCCTCCCACAATACAAAAAACATGCTCAGGTTAATTGGTAAACTCTAAATTGCCCATAGGTGTGAGTGTGTGTGTGAATGGTGTGTGAATGGTGTGTGTGCCCCACGATTGGCTGGCGACCATCTGGGGTGTATCCCTGCCTCTCGCCTTAACGCGCTGGGATAGGCTCCAGCAGACCCCTGCGACCCCGAAAGGGAATAAGCGGGATAGACAATGGATGGATGGATGGATGTTTCATGCTGTCAGTTGTTTTCCATTAGCTGTATACATCAGATAATTAACAATGTCTGCTGCCTCCACAGTTTGACAGACATAAGATCTGCCGTCAACGTGAACAAATAGATCAATGACAGTAACCTGTATCTTTGCTCTGGTGCTCTGGGTAAAGGATAAATCTCGTAGCAGCAAACATAGAGAATGGAATAGTAAAGACTGTGTCCCACTAAGTCAGACATTTAAGTGATCTGTTTTGTTTTTTCCTTCCTAGATTGTACAGTATGTTTTGGAGATCAGAGCCACATATCATGAAGGTAGTTGCAGGATGTATTGATTGTACATGATAAGCAGATGTCTGAATCCTATTGTATGTTTAAATGTGCATTAAGATGAGTGCTGTCAACCTGCCATTATAAAAGATCCTGAGCAACCAAAGCCTAGAAAAGATTCCAGAGTCTAGAAGAGATTCTCCAACGTTAGCCTCCTTCACCAACTTTAACTACAAGCTTAGCTTCAAGCTTTCCATTTTCCAACCATCTTCATATCAGCCGCCTTTGCAGTTCCAACTTGAACTCGAAAGGTTGAGAGTTGTGCAGGCTGTGAAAAGAATTTGTCCATTTGCATGTCAGTCTACTTTATTTCTCACGTTACCACAGGCCTAAAAACAACAAAAAACTTTGTAAGGAAAGGTTCACGACTGCTGCATCTTTCCTTCTTACTGCAGGATGTGTTCACAGACCATCAGAAAATCGGAATACATTTTTAAACTGAAAAATGGAACGCAACAGTTACTTTCCCTGGTAACTACTTTCTTTTTTAGTGGAGTAAAGTGGAGTCCCAAAAAGCATGTGTTCCTTTATAACTAATTACTCGAAGATAACGAGCCCAACACTGGTCACAAGAAACTTCAATAAACTTTGTGTCAATAATTCTACATTCTTTTCATGAGTGGGGAGAGAATGTCAATGTTATAACATTGTTATAACAATGTTATAACATGTTAACAGAGCATGTTACAACAGAGTTAACTCTTCCTTTAAGTGTCAGCTGTGAATAACCCACTATGGTCAACACCCTTGTTGAGTCCAGTTCTGAAGGCAGCACTGTTACTCTGTTCCTAATACTAACCTACAGAGTTCCTGATCAGAAACAGTAAGGTGAACACCAATTGAAATTGAATGATGATCTAACAAATTCATCCCTGCTGATCTCCTCTGCTGCAGTGACACCTCACCACATTCATATATTGCAATTTTCATGGATAATATTCCTTCTTTTTGCGAATATAAACAAACCTACAGTTTGGTATTTACTTGGTAGGGGGCACCCAGAGTTGAACTGGGGACCTGTCGATCTGCAGTCAAATGCTCTACCACTGAGCTATACCCCCTCACATGAACGCTGGAACAACTCATTTCGGATGTAAGTGATACTGTAAATTGCCATACACCTTAATATATAACAGGTTGCATGGTATATTCAGGTGGTTTTACACACTTTTGTGCATGCTACAGTTGTATAGATCAATGTTATCAGCTCATATACGATAGTTCAGGCTTATGAACTTCTTAAACTGCACTTTCATTTTTACTTGTGTTAAAGTCACCTGGGACATTAATGTTTGTTGAAACTTAAACATTTAAATCTAGATAGAAAATGCTGAATCTGTCATGAGGAAGTTTCAGGGAGGAGCTAAACTGTTACTGAACTAAAGAAGAGAAGAACTTCCATATTCAGCAGAGTTCACGATACAAAATACAACATTACCTTCATTCAACATGCGGTCAATACAGGGTTTAGTGTCTGTTCTACTTTTTCTAGCCATTCTAACAGGTATGTTGTATTTAATTATTTAATTTTAATTTCATATTTATTTATTTATTGTTCGTTCAGATGTTATAAACAGAGTTATCTCTTCCTTCAGGAGTCAACTGTGAAGATCTCACTCCAGTCAACAATGAAGAGTCCAGATTAGAAGGCAGCACTGTTACTCTGTCCTACAAATACGACAAGCTTTCACTTAGTGATAGATTCTTTTGGTATCGACAATATTCAGGAAAACCACCAGAGTTCCTCACCTCACACTCAGGATCTGGAACTGTGATGATTCCAAAATCTGGATTGAAGATTACAGTGGAGGATAAAGAAATCAACCTGCAGATCTCCTCTGCTGCAGTGACAGACTCTGCTGTGTACTACTGTGCTGTGAGGCCCACAGTGACAGGAAACACCAAAACTCTGTACAAAAACCTTTGGAGCAGAGACAACAGAATACTCCACAACATCCACCAGAGGGAGTCACACACTGGTAAACTTCAGTGTTTGGTGTCAACCAAGCTGGATTATTTTAATTGGTGAGAAAGATACCTTTTAAAAATGAAGTCAGAAAGATGAAGTGATGTAGACTGTGCTGACAGCTACGAAGTATGGTTCACTTCAATGACAGAATATCACACAATAATTTCTCCTGACAACAACACTAACCACTGAGAGGCTCCTACCCAGCATTGTCTTTCTTCTCTGTTACATTTTATAAGCATCTATAAAATCTGATAAGTATTTTCACTGTTTAAACAGAACATTATACAACTGTTATCCGCATTATACTAAGCATTATATTAACTATGAGATAATCTGTCTAATTATATTCTAGAATTACAGTCTATATTTAAAGCACAGGCATCTGTAACATGTTTTCTATTGGTCAGCTGTAAGTGGAACAGACCAATAACCTACCAGAGATTTTGGTATTCTGAGCAGATTAGTGAACGCAAGTGTCTTAAAATGAAAAGATAGAGAAAGACAGATGGAAACACGTCCTTTACACTGAGATACTGCAAAAAGTAATGGTGTTACAGTAGGTCAGTACTAGTAAGATGTTACTGCCAGACAAGACACAATGAAGTTTGGTTTGTTTTTTCACAACATTTTTCTCATCTATGTCTTTAAGGTGGTTCTCATTGCCCCGCCCACTGAAGCTCAACTCAGCAAATGAGATTGTTTCTGTCTCAGGAGCAGAAATGTTTGAGGAAGTAAAGACACAATCAGTTTGATGCTGAGGAGAAGGGTTGTGCAGCAGAACGTCAGTTTAGTTTCTTCATTCTACTGCAGTGGAAGAACATTGATCATCTGCTTCCTGTTTGGTTTGAACAGCTCCAAAGACATGATGCTTTGTCTCTTTATACTTTTATCTCACTTTACAGGTGAGTGTTAGAACAGAGATTAAGTCTCCTTTGACCTTTATCTGTTTTTCATAGCTGGGTGATTTTCCCAAACAGAAAGAACATGTTGGGTATTTAAAGCATTTTAAATGATTGAAGGTGGCAGTAGGAGTCTTTTGCTTTGAAAATGTCTTGCAGACTATTTGACATGAATGATTCATTTTGCAGCCATGGTTTCCATGCAAAGCATACATACAGAAAGGACTGAAGAACATGTTGCAGAGGGAGGAAACGTCAAGCTGGCCTGTAAATATCAGGGTTCTATCAACAATATCCAGTGGTACCGACAATACCAGAGATCCAGACCAGAGTTCCTGCTCTACATCACTGAGGAAGGATCCATTTATCCAACTGATTCTGGGTTCTCAGCTCACATCGACAAAACAGAGAAACATGTTGACCTGCAGATCTCCTCTGCTGCAGTGACAGACTCTGCTGTGTACTACTGTGCTCTGCAGCCCACAGTGACAGGAAACACCAAAACTCTGTACAAAAACCTTTGGAGCAGAGACAACAGAATACTCCACAACATCCACCAGAGGGAGTCACACACTGTTAAACTTCAGTGTTTGGTGTCAACCAGGCTGGATTTGTTCAGAGGAGAAAATGCAGGTGAAAATGAAACACTCCAGATGAACATGTTGTCTACAGCTCATTCCCAGTGTAGCCACTATGCATGTCACCATGGTTAAATAATTGAGTGCTATGTACAACTGAATGTACAGTGTACAATGTCCATTGAATATTGCTAGAACTGTTCATGCAATCGATTTCCCACACATTCAGTGTATTGTTGAGGACCAAAGAGAGTGCAGTAAGGTGTGTGACGTCAACTACATGAGCAGTTCTTAAGAACGAGTCAATGCTACATTCAAAACTTCCAGGGGCCAAGCAACTCTCCCACTCCAAGTTACCTGATAATCAATATGCAAGCCCAAACATCAGATACACAGATTTATCAGATACACATCAGATTTTGTTAATGCACAAACCCCAGCAGACACAGCTAAAAAAAAAAGGAAAATATAACGTAGACTGTCCTGATAGCTGTGAATTATGGTTTACATGGATGAGGAAGTATCACACAGTAACTCTTCTGACAACATGAACGGCTGAGAGGCTCCCACTCAGGACTCATTTTCTCCTCACTGTTTGACCCTATAGGATCAATTATTACAATTCATTAACGTCTGTTGAATATAATTATTATCTTCACTGTGTAAGGGTCAGAGACAATTAATGATTGGCAAGATGAGAAAGTCCAAACCTTTTTAAAATAAAGTTTTCAGAAGCATTCATCAGGTCTCTAAATATGTACATTTTGTGTTCATGTTGGTTTGTCATCATTTAATCTGGCTAGAATATAAAATTTTGGCATTCTCCCATGAACAGATTATATAACACAGTCATTACTACATATGTTTAAACTGTCAGCTGTCAATCAGTGATATGCTATTATCTATCAGCTGATCAGTGTGGTGTGAAAAGCAAATTGACACAATATTAGTCAGATGTGAGAGCAGGAAGGAGGAGATGAAGGGAGGAGCTAAACTATCACTGAAGCACAGAAAGAAAAACTTTGACTAAGGTGTTTCATATTAAATAAAACTTGTTTCTTTTCTTCAAGATGGTCTCAATGCAGCTGATTCTGTTTTCAACTTTGATTCTGATCACACTATCAGGTAGGTGACTTATTTAATATCTACTTCTATTGATGGTGGATTCAAAACTGAGCATGAAGTGAAGCACATTCTTTCCATGAAACTTTGCCAACATGTTATAACAGAGTTATCTCTTCCTTCAGGTGTCATCAGTAAAGATCTCACTCCAGTCAACAATGAAGAGTCCAGATTAGAAGGCAGCACTGTTACTCTGTCCTACAAATACTCACAAAAAGCAACTGGTGGTGACTATTTCTTCTGGTATCAACAATATCCAGGAAAACCTCCACAGTTCCTGATCTCTCATTCAGGAACAGGAGTTTCAACATCAGATCCAGTCTCTGGACTGTCTTTTGAAGTGAGTGAAGATCAGAGCCAAATGTTCCTGCAGATCTCCTCTGCTGCAGTGACAGACTCTGCTCTGTACTACTGTGCTGTGAGGCCCACAGTGACAGCAAAGCCACAGTCTCTGTACAAAAACACAAGCTGACACACTGACAAGCTACTGAAGCCTTTTTCCCTGTTATACTGAACTTTTTAGCTCCACTAGAGGGCGACGTTATCTAGTAGGCGGTGCACTACTTCTGCACTGTGTTCAACCATTCTGTCAATAAGAACTGCTGCTGTGAAGAGAACAATTCTCACTGTGAATGTTCAACATCACATAGTTTCTACTGTTGATTTAAACCTTGTTGTAGAGATGGAACGTTGGCTGTGGATTATTCTTGCTGCTCTTTCCTTTGGTAATATGGAACATTTATCAAAGTTTTTATCATTTCATAAAAATTAACTAATTCTTTTTATTTCCTGTTCATAGACTAACAACGTGCATTTGGAATTTTCCACTGTGTTTTTCTCTCAGCTTCATGAGCATTAAACTAATGGCTTCATTTTCTCTGTTTTACCAGGACTCATAGCTGGAGAGAAGATTTTTCCTAAAGAAGATGAAGTCAGTGGAAGAGAAGGAGAATCTGTCACACTCAGATGTGAATATGAGACAACCTCTAGTTATCCTTTACTTTACTGGTACAGACATCATTCTGACCTTCAGGCACCTCAGTTTATCCTCTGGAAACAAGCATCAAGCAGCAGTGATGAATATATTCCAGATAAACGATATGAATCCAAACATCACAAACACAAACCTTAACTTACCTTAACTTAAGTTACATGTCAGGTTAAAAGGTTTCTCAATGAAAATATGAAAACGTATGTTTCATGCTGTCAGTTGTTTTTCATTAGCTGTATACATCAGATAATTAACAATGTCTGCTGCCTCCACAGTTTGACAGACATAAGATCTGCCGTCAACGTGAACAAATAGATCAATGACAGTAACCTGTATCTTTGCTCTGGTGCTCTGGGTAAAGGATAAATCTCGTAGTAAACATAAAGAAAGGAATAGTAAAGACTGTGTCCCACTAAGTCAGACATTTAAGTGATCTGTTTTGTTTTTTCCTTCCTAGATTGTACAGTGTGTTTTGCAGATCAGAGCCACATATCATGAAGGTAGTTGCAGGATGTATTGATTGTACATGATAAGCTGATGTCTGAATCCTATTGTATGTTTAAATGTGCATTAAGATGAGCGCTGTCAACCTGTCATTATAAAAGATCCTGAGCAACCAAAGCCTAGAAAAGATTCTAGAGTCTAGAAGAGACTCTCTAACTTTAGCCACCTTCACCAGCTTTACTATCCCTCATCTAATATGAACCTAGAGAGTTCCTGATCAGAAACAGTAAGGTGAACATCAATTGAAATTGAATGATGATCAAACAAATTCATCCCTGCTGATCTCCTCTGCTGCAGTGACACCTCATCACATTCATATATTGCAATTTTCATGGATAATATTCCTTCTTGTTGCAAATATAAACAAACCTACAGTTTCTTCTTTACTTGGTAGGGGGGACCCAGAGTTGAACTGGGGACCTCTTGAGCTGCACTCAAATGCTCTACCACTGAGCTATTCCCCCTCACATGAAAGCTGGAACAACTAATATTGCATAGAAGTGATACTGTAAATTGCCATACACCTTAATATATAACAGGTTGCCTGTATATTCAGGTGGTTTTACACACTTCTGTGCATGCTACAGTTGTATAGATCAATGTCTAAATACATATAAAATAGTTCAGGATTATGAACTTCCTAAACTGCACTTTCATTTTTACTTGTGTTAAAGTCACCTGGGACATTAATGTTTGTTGAAAATTCCAGCAGCCAGTTGCAGAGTGAGGTGCTGAGGCCCAGTTTGTCCAGTTTGCAGATGAGTTGTTGTGGTATTATGGTGTTGAACGCTGAGCTGAAGTCTATGAATAGCATTCTCACATATGAGTTTTTCTTGTCCAGGTGGGTGAGTGCTGGGTGGAGGGCAGAGCATCATCTGTGGTTCGCTTTGCCCTGCAAGGGAACTGCTACAGGTCCAGGCTGGGGGGCAGGATGGATTTTATGTGTGACAGGACTAGTCGTTCAAAACACTTCATGATAATGGGTGTCAGTGCCACAGGCCGATAGTCGTTGAAGCAGGATGGGGAGGATTTCTTTGGTACAGGAATGATGGTGGCATGTTTGAAGCCTGAAGACACAGTGGCTTGAGAGAGGCCACTGCGTCTACATGCACCACCATCCATTTCCAGATCTTATCCTCAAGCCAGACTGAGCAAGTCAACCAGGATTGGTTGGAAGTTGTTTTGCCCCAGTGTTGAATATTTAAAACTAGATAGAAAAGGCTACAATCTGTCATGACTTCTGCAATAAACAAAGCTGAAGGACTAACTAAGCTATAACCATACCAGTTCTTTCCATTTACATTCACAGCAGAAAAATAATCTAAACTTGTGTCATAGGCAAATACAAATAAGTTCATGAAAGTGCTGTTCTCTCAAATCATTATGGTCCAAATGGATGGATCAAAAAGTGAAGTGCTGTTGTTTCAAAACTTTTTACAGTCCAGTGATTTTAGAATAAAAATGAAAAAAAAACCTTCCCACCTTTGACATGCTGCTATTTCAGGGAGGAGCTGGATGTTACTGAACTATAGAAGAGAGGATCGTCTATCAATAGAGTTCGATACACAAACCACAAACATCACAAACATTGGTTTCATTCAACATGATGTCAGGACAGCACTTTTTATTTGCTTCAATGATCATGATAATTGTCTCAGGTATGCACAAGATTATGTATTGTAATGTTTATTACTAATGGTACATGAATGTGTGTCTTTGACAGCACAACTTACTTATCTCTTCTTTTAGGTGTCAGCTGTGAAGATCTCACTCCAGTCAACAATGAAGAGTCCAGATTAGAAGGCAGCACTGTACCTACCAGTACTCAAAAAAAGAAGGAGACCTGACCTTGATGAAGTGACACAGAGCATCCCTTATAAGTGAGAGAGTTGTCACTTGTGCAGACTTTATTGGTCATGTTGATGCAGGAAATACAGATGATGAGACTCAAAAATTGTTCATAAATTCAGTAATTAACTACATATACTTTGTTCATTTCTTCCACCTTCTGCTTGTCACAGGAAGGGCTGAACCTTGACGAACACTGAGTCCTCTGGAGAGAATCAATTAGAGCTGATTGGTAACAGCTGTGCCACCTGCACTGTGCTTGTTTAAAGCTTGCACGCTGCACAGGGAGTGTTTCCTCCTTGTGATGCAACAATGGCTGCTTGGACCTTGGCGAGCTGTGTGCTGGCGCTTTGGCTTACTCAAGGTTTTTAAATATTTCTTCAGTTTAAGAAATTGTTGGTTATGTGAGTTCAGCTGGAGTATCTTGATTCAAGAGTTAAATCCTCATTGGTTTGTATCAGGTCTGTGATGGGATGTTCCATCAAACAGCACACATGGGATTCATAGTAGACCTGTCTTTCACAGCCTCTTGTTTGCCTGCTGGAGACAAAAATGGACTGAAGAGGAGTGTTGATGGTAAGTATATTGCTGTTAGAATCCTGCCAGTTCAGTATCTTGTCACTGACAGTTTTTCTTTCTTCAGAGGGAGCTGTAGGCCACAAGAGACATGTCTATGACCATGACAGCAACCCCCAAGGCAATGAGACTATGGCAACTGCCCGTTACTATGGTGGATATGGCTATGCTGCTCTGATGGGCCACAGTAACACAACAGAGGCTGGTTATGGCTATGATGGCGTCAGCGGCAACAACAATGAGACAGCATCTGGCCGTTTCTATGGTGCCTATGGTGGCTATGGCTATGATGCTCTGATGGGCCACAGTAACACAACAACAGAGGCTGGCCGTGTCTATGATGGCGTCAGCGGCAACAATGAGACAGCATCTGGCCGTTTCTATGGTGCCTATGGCTACGGTGGCTATGGCTATGATGCTCTGATGGGCCACAGTAACACTACGGAGGCTGGCCGTGTCTATGATGGCGTCAGCGGCAACAATGAGACAGCATCTGGCCGTTTCTATGGTGCCTATGGCTACGGTGGCTATGGCTATGATGCTCTGATGGGCCACAGTAACACAACAACGGAGGCTGGCCGTGTCTATGATGGCGTCAGCGGCAACAATGAGACAGCATCTGGCCGTTTCTATGGTGCCTATGGCTACGGTGGCTATGGCTATGATGCTCTGATGGGCCACAGTAACACAACAACGGA
Organism: Eupleurogrammus muticus; assembly: GCA_036785175.1. NCBI lineage: Eukaryota > Metazoa > Chordata > Actinopteri > Scombriformes > Trichiuridae > Eupleurogrammus > Eupleurogrammus muticus. The sequence goes on along the minus strand of JAYKQN010000014.1, from coordinate 11,774,877 downwards.
GGCTGGCCGTGTCTATGATGACGTCAGCGGCAACAATGAGACAGCATCTGGCGGTTTCTACGGTGTCTATGATGGCAATGGCAGCAACAAGACGGGAATGGCCCACCACAACCTCACCATCATGCATGGCTACTCTGACTAGCCTGTTGCAGCAGAATCATCATTTTCACAGCAGGCTATTTAACAGCCAATTGTGGACTTGTGCTTTATTTTCATGACTGTTCTGCAGCTACACATCTCAGCTTCAAATAAAACACTCTTACTAAACTTGTTTATATTCATACCGTTTGCTCTGAGTATCAGAAGGAGACCTTTCAACATGCTCTTACAATCCTATTAAGGCACATTTTGTGTTCACCTTCTATGATTGACTCAAACTCATTTTTGTCACCTGTGAATAACTCTCTTGACAAGTAATTTTGTGAATGGTATTTCTATATTGGGGGCACCCACATTTGAACTGGAAAGCTGTTCTGCAGTCAAATGGTCTACCACTGAACTACACACTGAATGTTTGGATTATCTTTATACATGGTTAACATAACCATATAACAGAGATCAGTGGAGTTGGAAATCACTTTCTCCCTGAACCACAGCAGGATCAAGCCTTCTGGTGACTGTGGGCCCCAATTGTTTGATATCTGTCCATGTACAACATAACTTAATGAAAAGTCAAATTTACAATTAAAAGGAAAACAAAATTGAAGCAGCCCTGGTGACCACCTGCTGCAGTGACAGACTCACTGAAACACTGAAATTTTCATGGGGGAACTTTCTTTTTCAAGTATGTAAAATAGCACATTGTTTGATGGTGAACTGGAGACCCCTTGCTCATCACTAAGATCATAGATATCCCAGCTATGCTCCACTGTCCATTCAGTTTTTTAGGTTAAACTATGAAAAATAGCAGCAGCTTAATGATTATCAGCTGTTAATACTTGGGAAGTGAGCCTGCACCAGATGTAAATCAGGTACATTAACTCTCTGGTGACGACACATTTACCACAAGCTAAGAAAGGAGAGCGATACAAACATGTGTTGAGGGTAAAGTTGTCAGTAGGAGGAAGAACACAGGGCTGAGAATGAGCTCTGACACTGTGATCAGACTCCTCCTTTAAATCCACCAACTTAGTGTTGATGAAGACTAAACCCAGATCAGAGTCTTCTTCATCCTGGCTGTAGCTCAGAGTTCCTCAACACTGCAGATATGATGTCTCTGTTCATCTCTGTGTTGCTGGCTGCTTTGTGCCTTGGTATGAGCACAACTCTGTTTCTGTGATATCAATCCAACATTGACATGATTCTTTCACAGCTCACTGATCCTGTTTGTTGCTGTTTTACAGAATGCAGAGCACAAAAAGACAACGTGGTGCAGCCAAAAGAGGATGTGACTGCTGCTGAAAGAGAAACAGTAACACTTGGCTGCAAATATGAGACCAGTTTATCAAATGATTACCTATTCTGGTACAAACAGGATGGAAACAACAGACCCAGATTCATCCTGAGTCGATATAAAGCTGACCAAGGAAAAACAGAGGATGAGTTTAGGGAAAGATTTTCATCCACGTTGAATTCCACCTCGAGATCCGTTCCTCTGCAGATCTCCTCTGCTGCAGTGACAGACTCTGCTGTGTACTACTGTGCTCTGCAGCCCACAGTGACAGGAAACACCAAAACTCTGTACAAAAACCTTTGGAGCAGAGACAACAGAATACTCCACAACATCCACCAGAGGGAGTCACACACTGTTAAACCTCATAAAGAGTCTCAGCTTCATGCAGTGGTGATGCAAACAGCAGGTTAATTAGAACATAGGCATTGAGTTAGTATAGATTCATTCACAAAAGAACAAACAATGATTTGGTGCAATATTTTATTTACAATCAACAAATATCATTGTACAGATGATTCATCTCTAAAGTTCAAAGAAAGAAGAATTGATTAAGAAATTAAACATATTCCTTTCACATGACTTTAACAACACGTTATAACAGAGTTTTCTCTTCCTTGAGGTGTCAGCTGTGAACAACCCACTATGGTCAACACCCTTGTTGAGTCCAGTTCTGAAGGCAGCACTGTTACTCTGTTCCTAATACTAACCTACAGAGTTCCTGTTACACTATAACATTTGAAACAGAGACAACAGAATACTCCACAACCTCCACCAGAGGGAGTCACACACTGTTAAACTTCAGTGTTTGGTATCAAACAGTCTGGATTATTTTAATTGGTGAGAAAAATTCCTTTCAAAAATGAAGTCAGAAAGATGAAATGATATAGAGTATGGTATGGTTCACTTCAATGAGAGAATATCACACAATCATTTCTCCTGACAACAACACTAACCACTGAGAGGCTCCTACCCAGCATTGTCTTTCTTCTCTGTTACATATTATTAGCATCTGTGAAATCTAAAAAGTATCTTCACTGTTTAAGAAGAACATTATATATCTGTTATCCACATTATACTATTAACTATGATAAGATAAGATAAGATAAAACTTGGGCGACACGGTGGTGCGGTGGGTAGCACTGTTGCCTCACAGCAAGAAGGTCGCAGGTTCAAGACCGCCTTGGGCCTGGGTCTGGGGCCTTTCTGTGTGGAGTTTGCATGTTCTCCCTGTGTCTGCGTGGGTTTTCCCCGGGTACTCCGGTTTCCTCCCACAATACAAAAAACATGCTCAGGTTAATTGGTAAACTCTAAATTGCCCATAGGTGTGAGTGTGAGAGTGAATGGTGTGTGAATGGTGTGTGTGCCCCACGATTGGCTGGCAACCATCTGGGGTGTATCCCTGCCTCTCGCCTTAACGCGCTGGGATAGGCTCCAGCAGACCCCTGCGACCCCGAAAGGGAATAAGCGGGATAGACAATGGATGGAAGATAAAACTTTATTGATCCCCCGATGGGGAAATTTGTCTGTTACTGCAGCGTACAGAATAAAGAAAAGAAAAGAAAAGCTAAAGAAGATAAAAACTATAAAAAATAAAAACACTACGTACAAATTCATAGAATTTGTTGATCTGCATACACAGTATGCATTATGGACATAGAATGGAGAAAAAATACTAATAAATATTAAGAAAAGAGTATGCATAAGCAAAGCATATATACATGCATACATGCACGTATATACCTACTTACATACACATACACACATATTTGCATATATATATGGACATACATATCCACGTGCATACACATATGTACACATACATAGCCAATGCATACTAAAGGTGCAAGGTGTGTGTGTAGAGAAAAGTGACCAGTGGGGAAAAAGTGAATACAGTGAGTTATAAAGTCTTATTGCTGTCGGGATGAATGATCTGCGAAAGCGCCCCTTCTTGCAGCGAGGGTGTTTAAGTCTCTGGCTGAAGGAGCTGCTCAGTGCACCCACCACCCCATGCAGAGGGTGATGGGGGTTGTTCATGATGGATGTCAGCTTTGACAACATCCTCCTCTCTCCCACCACCACCACCGACTCCAAAGGACATCCCAGTACAGAGCTCGACCTCCGCACCAGTTTGTCAATTTTTTTCTGTCCCTGTCTGTACATCCGCCCCCCCAGCAGACCACTGCGTAGAACAGGGCAGATGCTATGACGGAGTCATAGAAGGTCTTTAACAGGGTCCTGCATACACCAAAGGACCTTAGTCTCCTCAGCAGGTGAAGTCGACTCTGGCCCTTCTTGTACAGGACATCAGTGTTTTTGGTCCAGTCCAGTTTGTTGTTCAGGTGAACACCCAGGTATTAGTATGAGTCCACTGTCTCAATGTCTTTTCCCTGGATGCTCACCGGTGTGTGGTGGGGGGTGGCTTCCTCCTGAAGTCCACAACCATCTCCTTTGTCTTGCCAGCTGACAAAGTCACTGATGACCCCCCCTGTACTCCTGGTCGTTCCCATCCGATACACACCCGATGATGGCCGTATCATCTGAGAACTTCTGTAGGTGGCAGTTGTCCGAGTTGTAGCCGAAGTGTGAGGTGTACAGACTAAACAGAAGTGGTGAGAGTCTAGATCAGATCAATCTAGACAGAAATGCTGAATCTTTCATGAGGAAGTTTCAGGGAGGAGCTAAACTGTTACTGAACTAGAGAAGAGAAGAACTTCCATATTCAGCAGAGTTCACTATACAAAATACAACATTACCTTCATTCAACATGCTGTCAATACAGGGTTTAGTGTCTGTTCTACTTTTTCTAGCCATTCTAACAGGTATGTTGTTTTTAATTATTTAATTTATGTTTCATATTTATTATCTATTATTTATTATGTTTTTCAGATGTTATAAACAGAGTTACCTCTTCTTTCAGGAGTCAACTGTGAAGATCTCACTCCAGTCAACAATGAAGAGTCCAGATTAGAAGGCAGCACTGTTACTCTGTCCTACAAATACTCACAAAAAGCAACTAGTATTGACTATTTCTTCTGGTATCAACAATATCCAGGAAAACCTCCACGGTTCCTGATCTCTCATTTAGGAACAGGAGTTTCAACATCAGATCCAGTCTCTGGACTGTCTTTTAAAGTGAGTGAAGATCAGAGCCAAATGTTCCTGCAGATCTCCTCTGCTGCAGTGACAGACTCTGCTCTGTACTACTGTGCTGTGAGGCCCACAGTGACAGCAAAGCCACAGTCTCTGTACAAAAACACAAGCTGACACACTGACAAGCTGCTGAAGCCTTTTTCCCTGTTATACTGAACTTTTTATCTCCACTAGAGGGCGACATTATCTAGTAGGCGGTGCACTACTTCTGCACTGTGTTCAACCATTCTGTCAATAAGAACTGCTGCTGTGAAGAGAACAATTCTCACTGTGAATGTTCAACATCACATAGTTTCTACTGTTGATTTAAACCTTGTTGTAGAGATGGGACGTTGGCTGTGGATTATTCTTGCTGCTCTTTTCTTTGGTAATATGGAACATTTATCAAAGTTTTTATCATTTTGTTAAAAAGGTTTAAATTAACTAATTCTTTTTTTCATCCTGTTCATAGATTGACAACGTACATTTGGAATTTTCCACTGTGTTTTTCTTTCAGCTTCATGAACAATTGTCTAATGTTTTTTTTGGGTTTTGCCAGGACTCATAGCTGGAGATAAGATTTTTCCTAAAGAAGATGAAGTCAGTGGAACAGAAGGAGAATCTGTCACACTCAGATGTGAATATGAGACAACAGACACTGTTGTTTATCTTTACTGGTACAGACATCATTCTGACCTTCAGGCACCTCAGTTTATCCTCTGGAAACGAGCATCAAGCAGTTATGAATATATTCCTGATAAACGATATGAATCCCAAACATCACGAACACAAACCTCTCTGACCATAAAGAGACTAACCCTGGCAGACACAGGTCTCTACTACTGTGCTGTACAAACACAGTGATAGAAAGTGTAGGAGAGGCTTTACAAAAACCTGAACACAGATATCTGAAGCCTCTTCAAAGAGGAGGGAAGTGGTATTCAAACCACAGCTTCATATCAGATGGATTCTACTAATTCCTGTTTTATCAGAGTCACTGTGGTTACAGCTGCTAATGAAACACTGAGGGAGGATTCACATGAGCAGCAAATCCACATCAATGACAAACCAGCTGAATGAACGTAAAACTGTACGTAAAAAAACCTTAAGTTACATGTCAGGTTAAAAGGTTTCTCAATGAAAATATGAAAATGTATGTTTCATGCTGTCAGTTGTTTTTCATTAGCTGTATACATCAGATAATTAACAATGTCTGCTGCCTCCACAGTTTGACAGACATAAGATCTGCCGTCAACGTGAACAAATAGATCAATGACAGTAACCTGTATCTTTGCTCTGGTGCTCTGGGTAAAGGATAAATCTCGTAGTAGCAAACATAAAGAATGGAATAGTAAAGACTGTGTCCCACTAAGTCAGACATTTAAGTGATCTGTTTTGTTTTTTCCTTCCTAGATTGTACAGTGTGTTTTGGAGATCAGAGCCACATATCATGAAGGTGGTTGCAGGATGTATTGATTGTATATGATAAGCTGATGTCTGAATCCTATTGTATGTTTAAATGTGCATTAAGATGAGCGCTGTCAACCTGTCATAAAAGATCCTGAGCAACCAAAGCCTAGAAAAGATTCCAGAGTCTAGAAGAGACTCTCTAACTTTAGCCACCTTCACCAGCTTTACTATCCCTCATCTAATATGAACCTACAGAGTTCCTGATCAGAAACAGTAAGGTGAACATCAATTGAAATTGAATGATGATCAAACAAATTCATCCCTGCTGATCTCCTCTGCTGCAGTGACACCTCATCACATTCATGTATTGCAATTTGCTTGGATAATATTCCTTCTTGTTGCAAATATAAACAAACCTACAGCTTCTTATTTTTTTAGTAGGGGGCACCCAGAGTTGAACTGGGGACCTGTTGATCTGCAGTCAAATGCTCTACCACTGAGCTACACCCCCTCTCACTGAAGCTTTTGCTCATCTTTCTACATATATAACAATATTCATATGGTTTTTCAGACCTTTTCATTCAAATAGATGAGCTCAAGATGAGGGATAGAGCTCAGTGGAAACAAACAAAAAAAATAAAAACACAGACAGACGAATCAGATTCACATAAACCCTGTAATTACAACAGGGAAACTTCTCTTCTTTTTGCAAGTATATAAAACATTGCTAGTTTGCTAGGGGGCACCCAGAGTTGAACTGGGGACCTCTTGATCTGCAGTCAAATGCTCTACCACTGAGCTATTCCCCCTCACATGATAGCTGAAACAACTAATATTGCATGGAAGTGATACTGTAAAATGCCATACACCTTAGTATATAACAGGTTGCCTGGTATATTCAGGTGGTTTTACACACTTCTGTGCATGCTACAGTTGTATAGATCAATGTTTAAATACATATAAAATAGTTAAGGATTATGAACTTCTTAAACTGCACTTTCATTTTTACTTGTGTTAAAGTCACTTGGGACATTAATGTTTGTTGAAAATTCCAGCAGCAGAGTGAGGTGCTGAGGCCCAGTTTGTCCAGTTTGCAGATGAGTTGTTGTGGTGTTATGGTGTTGAACACTGAGCTGAAGTCAATGAACAGCATTCTCACATATGAGTTTTTCTTGTCCAGGTGGGTGAGTGCTGGGTGGAGGGCAGAGCAAATTGCATCATCTGTGGTTCGCTTTGCCCTGCAAGGGAACTGCTACAGTTCCAGGCTGGGGGGCAGGATGGATTTTATATGTGACAGGACTAGTCGTTCAAAGCACTTCATGATAACGGGTGTCAGTGCCACAGGCTGATAGTCGTTGAAGCAGGATGGGGAGCATTTCTTTGGTACAGGAATGATGGTGGCATCTTTGAAGCCTGAAGACACAGTGGCTTGAGAGAGGCCGCTGCGTCTACATGCACCACCATCCACTTCCAGATCTTATCCTCAAGCCAGACTGAGCAGGTCAACCAGGACATGAAGACATTGTGTGACCTCCCCCAACCCTTTATCCTGGACTGGCACCCTGCCCTGGGTAGAATTTCCAAGAAGGTTACTCCCTAGTTCTTTCTTTTGAGAGTGATAGTGTGACTGTGACCTTCGCTGTACAATTTAAACTTACAACCACTCTGAGTTCACCACTACCTTCTATGTTTCCCTTAATAATTCCATCCCCTCCAGTCCTCTAACCCCTCCTGCAGCAGCTCCTATGCCCCATCGAATGATGGATGAACATTCTACTTCTCTGCTGCCTTAAATAAATCATCTGTTATACCCCTAACCAAAACCCGTTTTTCTCCACCTCAGCCTCTTTGTACGGCGCATGGGTCCTAACCTCACCCTAACAGTGTGAGCAGGGAGGAGGAGATGAAGGGAGGAACAAAACTGTCAGTGTCGTACAAACAGACACACTGAGGTGTTTAATATTAACACACTGTTTCCTGTTTTCTTCAAGATGGTGGAAACACAATTAAGTCTGTTTAGAACGGTGTTTGTGATCATACTAACAGGTAGGTGACGTACTTCATGTCTGCTTATATCAATGTTTGATTAAAACTGGGCATGGCAGTAAACATAGTCTTTTAATGACACTTTGCCAACATGTTATAACAGTTATTTCCTCCTTTAGCTTGTGGTTCCATCAGCAGTGAAGAACTCACTCCAGTAAACAACGAAGCGTCAAGTTTGGAAGGCAGCACTGTCACTCTGTCCTACAAATATTATAAAGATGCAACTGTCAGTGATGAGTTTTACTGGTATCGCCAATATCCAGGAAAACACCCAGAGTTCATCATCTATCATTTGGGAAATGGAAGAATATCAAGTGATCCAAACTCTGAACTGAAGATTACAGTGAATCAAAACCAAATAGTTCTGCAGATCTCCTCTGCTGCAGTGACAGACTCTGCTGTGTACTACTGTGCTCTGCAGCCCACAGTGACAGGAAACACCAAAACTCTGTACAAAAACCTTTGGAGCAGAGACAACAGAATACTCCACAACATCCACCAGAGGGAGTCACACACTGTTAAACTTTAGAAACAGGCTCAGCTTCATGCAGCAGTGATACAAATAGCAGATTAATTAGAATATAGGTATGGAGTCAGTATAGATTCATTCACCAAAGTACAAACAATGATTTGGTGCAATAATTCACTTATACCCAACAAATAGCACAGAATCATTTATTGCTAAAGTACAGAAAAAAACACACTTTCACACTATCAGGTACTGTACTTAATGATTATTTCTAATGATGTAGGATTCAAAATAATTCCATTCGAAAACATATTCCTTCCATGTGACTTTGACAACATGTTATAACCTGGATGACAGAGTCTGGTGTGGATGAACTTGAATGACCTGCTCAGAGTCCTGACCTCAACATAGAAAACATTCAGGATGAATTAGGGAGGAGACTGAGAGCCAGGCCTTGTCCTCCTTCTAATTTATTTGTCAGGGGAGTTAAACTGGGGGACCTGTTGATCTGCAGTCAAATGCTCTACCACTGAGCTACACCCCCTCTCACTGGAACTCTAGCTTATCTTTCTACATAGATGAGCGATCGACCTCAGTAGAGTTGAAAGTCCCTTTCTCCCTGAACCACAGCAGGATCAAGTCTTCTGGTCATTGTGGCCCCAAATGTTTATTTCATATTATTTTCCATACACAGCACACACACTTCTGTGCATTCTACAGTTGTATAGATCAATGTTTAAATACATATTATAGTTCAGGCTTGTGAACTTCTTAAGCTGCATTTTCATTTTAGTGTTAAACTCACCTGGGACATTAATGTTTGTTGAACCTTGAAGTTTTAATCTAGATAGAAAATGCTGAATCTGTCATGAGGAAGTTTCAGGGAGGAGCTAAACTGTTACTGAACTAGAGAAGAGAAGAACTTCCATATTCAGCAGAGTTCACGATACAAAATACAACATTACCTTCATTCAACATGCTGTCAATACAGGGTTTAGTGTCTGTTCTACTTTTTCTAGCCATTCTAACAGGTATGTTGTATTTAATTATTTAATTTATTTTTCATATTTATTTATTTATTGTTCGTTCAGATGTTATAACAGAGTTATCTCTTCCTTCAGGTGTCATCAGTAAAGATCTCACTCCAGTCAACAATTAAGAGTCCAGATTAGAAGGCAGCACTGTTACTCTGTCCTACAAATATTCTAAAGGAGCTGCTGATTATGTTTTCTGGTATCGGTATTATCCAGGAAAACCTCCACAGTTCCTGATCTCTCATTTAGGAACAGGAGTTTCAACATCAGAACCAGTCTCTGGACTGTCTTTTAAAGTGAGTGAAGATCAGAGCCAAATGTTCCTGCAGATCTCCTCTGCTGCAGTGACAGACTCTGCTCTGTACTACTGTGCTGTGAGGCCCACAGTGACAGCAAAGCCACAGTCTCTGTACAAAAACACAAGCTGACACACTGACAAGCTGCTGAAGCCTTTTTCCCTGTTATACTGAACTTTTTAGCTCCACTAGAGGGCGACATTATCTAGTAGGCGGTGCACTACTTCTGCACTGTGTTCAACCATTCTGTCAATAAGAACTGCTGCTGTGAAGAGAACAATTCTCACTGTGAATGTTCAACATCACATAGTTTCTACTGTTGATTTAAACCTTGTTGTAGAGATGGAACGTTGGCTGTGGATTATTCTTGCTGCTCTTTTCTTTGGTAATACAGAAGCTGTATCATGTATTTATCATTTGGTGAGAAATTATGTAAAGTGACTGATTTTCTTTACTTTTTCAGGACTCGTAGCTGGAGATAAAATTTCTCCTAAAGAAGATGAAGTCAGTGGAACAGAAGGAGAATCTATCACACTCACATGTGAATATGAGACAACCTCAGATAATCGTTACCTTCACTGGTACAGACATCATTCTGACCTTCAGGCACCTCAGTTTATCCTCTGGAAATATTCACCAGGCAGTTATGAATATATTCCTGATAAACGATATGAATCCCAAACATCACTAACACAAACCTCTCTGACCATAAAGAGACTAACCCTGGCAGACACAGGTCTCTACTACTGTGCTGTACAAACACAGTGATAGAAAGTGTAGGAGAGGCTTTACAAAAACCTGAACACAGATATCTGAAGCCTCTTCAAAGAAACAGTGAGGGAGGATTCACATGAGCAGCAAATCCACATCAATGACAAACCAGCTGCATGATGTTAAAACACAAGACACCGCCAACGTTTTGTGTCTCATTAGATCAGAGCATATTTTTCCTGGGGTGGCTGTAGCTCAGAGGTGGAGCAGTGGCCCACCAGGTGGAAGACCGATGGTTAGATTTGCCACTCCTCTGAGCTGCACATCGTCAGCGTGTGAGTGAGTTTGTTAGTTCTCTATTTCTCCAACTTCATCAGTGTGTGTGAATGGGTGAATGGACACTGTGTGAAGTGCTTTGATTGTTCGAAAAGCGCTATATAAATACAGGTCATTTACCATTCTCAGAGTCCATTAAAGTCCATTATTTGACAAACTCCAAACAGATTATGATTCCTGAAGAGTCTTTCCTTTAGCAGCTCTGTTCATCAACTATTATATGAGACATACTTACATTTCAGTAACCACCAAATATGATTAGTTTGAATGATTTTTACAGCTCAAGATATGTTAATGGGATATAGTTTTTAAAAATGTGATGTTTCATTTTACTTTCCATTAGATGCTTCAGGTCTTTAAATTCAGCTGATGTGAAAACTTAGTTTCTATTCCTATTTCCGAGTTGAGTCACTTATTATCACTGTTCTGACAAAGCAGAATTTACACAATGTCTGAACAAGCTACAGAATGTAGATAATAATCTCTTATCACCTGATCACAGCTATATAATGTTAAGAAGAACAAGACAGAAGCAGAAAGAAGAAACAAGTCGGATCTGAGAGGAGGGAGGGAGGAGAAAAGCTGTGACTGAAAGACACAAGACACCAACTTTCATTAAGGAGGTTAATGCAAAAACACATTGTACCATTAAGCACATGTTCACCATAACATCAGTAGCATTATCAGATGGATGTGCATAATGTATTGGTGTAATGTTTTATGTAGATTCATATTGTTTAAGATAAGTTTCATTATGTGATGCTTATAACTAAATAAGCAAAATAAATAAAGGTGAAATACAAATAAAATAATAAAAGTGCTGTTCTCTCAAAATGATTGCGGGTCAATCCTCAGTCCTGGTTTCAGTTCACATGTAACTGATGGATCAAAGAGTAAAGTGCTGTTGTTTCAGACCTTCTTGGTGTTATTACTAAAGGGACCAGCTACCTTTTTATAACTCTATAAACGAATAAAAATGAAACACCTCCCATCTCCAGCTGATACAAAATGCTGCTACGAGTCTGTTAACAGGAAGAAATGTAACTGAAAAAAGTGATGATACAGATCTAGGAGGAGATGGAGAGATTTAGGGAGGAGCTAAATTATTACTGATCTATAATGGGATCTTCCACCTTCAGCAGGGTTCAATACACAAAACACAAACATCACATTCAACATGCTGTCAGTACAGAGTTCTTTATTTGTTTCAATAGTTGTGATCATTCTCTCAGGTATGTTGGAGTCTGCCTTGTAAGGCTTTTTACTGATAGTACATCTATGTGGGAAAAATAATATATGTTATAATATGTTATAACATACTTATCTCTTCTTTTAGGTGTCAGCTGTGAAGATCTCACTCCAGTCAACAATGAAGAGTCCAGATTAGAAGGCAGCACTGCTACTCTGTCCTATGAATATGCAAAAAAAGCAATTGGCGATGTTTTCTTCTGGTATCGACAATATCCAGGAAAAGCACCAGAGTTCCTAGTCTCTCAGTTGGCTTCAGGAAGTGTACAATTTAATCCTATTTCTGGAATGACGATCACATTGGAGCAGAAACAAATCAACCTGCAGATCTCCTCTGCTGCAGTGACAGACTCTGCTGTGTACTACTGTGCCGTGAGGCCCACAGTGACAGGAAACACCAAAACTCTGTACAAAAACCTTTGGAGCAGAGACAACAGAATACTCCACAACATCCACCAGAGGGAGTCACACACTGGTAAACTTCAGTGTTTGGTGTCAACCAAGCTGGATTATTTTAATTGGTGAGAAAGATTCCTTTTAAAAATGAAGTCAGAAAGATGAAGTGATGTAGACTGTGCTGACAGCTACGAAGTATGGTTCACTTCAATGACAGAATATCACACAATAATTTCTCCTGACAACAACACTAACCACTGAGAGGCTCCTACCCAGCATTGTCTTTCTTCTCTGTTACATGTTATTAGCATCTGTAAAATCTGATAAGTATCTTCACTGTTTAAACAGAACATTATACAACTGTTATCCGCATTATACTAAGCATTATATTAACTATGAGATAATCTGTCTAATTATATTCTAGAATTACAGTCTATGTTGAAAACACAGGCATCTGTAACATGTTTTCTATTGGTCAGCTGTAAGTGGAACAGACCAATAACCTACCAGAGATTTTGGTATTCTGAGCAGATTAGTGAATGCAAGTGTCTTAAAATGAAAAGATAGAGAAAGACAGATGGAAACACGTCCTTTACACTGAGATACTGCAAAAAGTAATGGTGTTACAGTAGGTCAGTACTAGTAAGATGTTACTGCCAGACAAGACACAATGAAGTTTGATTTGTTTTTTCACAACATTTTTCTCATCTATGTCTTTAAGGTGGTTTTCATGGCCCCGCCCACTGAAGCTCAACTCAGCCAATGAGATTGTTTCTGTCTCAGGAGCAGAAATGTTTGAGGAAGTAAAGACACAATCAGTTTGATGCTGAGGAGAAGGGTTGTGCAGCAGAACGTCAGTTTAGTTTCTTCATTCTACTGCAGTGGAAGAACATTGATCATCTGCTTCCTGTTTGGTTTGAACAGCTCCAAAGACATGATGCTTTGTCTCTTTATACTTTTATCTCACTTTACAGGTGAGTGTTAGAACAGAGATTAAGTCTCCTTTGACCTTTATCTGTTTTTCATAGCTGGGTGATTTTCCCAAACAGAAAGAACATGTTTGGTATTTAAAGTATTTTAAATGATTGAAGATGGCAGTAGGAGTAAATATCCTCGAGTTTTTTGCTTGGAAAAAGTCTTGCAGACTATTTGACATGAATGATTCATTTTGCAGCCATGGTTTCCATGCAAAGCATACATCCAGAAAAGACTGAAGAACATGTTGCAGAGGGAGGAAACGTCAAGCTGGCCTGTAAATATCAGGGTTCTATCTACAATATCCAGTGGTACCGACAATACCAGAGATCCAGACCAGAGTTCCTGCTCTCCATCACTGAGGGAGGATCCATTTATCCAACTGATTCTGGGTTCTCAGCTCACATCGACAAAACAGAGAAACATGTTGACCTGCAGATCTCCTCTGCTGCAGTGACAGACTCTGCCGTGTACTACTGTGCTCTGCAGCCCACAGTGACAGGAAACACCAAAAGTCTGTACAAAAACCTTTGGAGCAGAGACAACAGAATACTCCACAACCTCCACCAGAGGGAGTCACACACTGGTAAACTTCAGGGTTTGGTGTTAACCAGGCTGGATTTGTTCAGAGGAGAAAATGCAGGTGAAAATGAAACACTCCAGATGAACATTTTGTCTACAGCTCATTCCCAGTGTAGCCACTATGCATGTCACCATGGTTGAATAATTGAGTGCAATGTACAACTTAATGTACAGTGTACAATGTCCCTTGAATATTGCTAGAACTGTTCAGGCAATCGATTTCACACACATTCAGTGTATTGTTGAGGACCAAAGAGAGTGCAGTAAGGAGTGTGACGTCTACTACATGAGCAGTTCTTAAGAACGAGTCAATGCTACATTCAAAACTTCCAGGGGCCAAGCAACTCTCCCACTCCAAGTTACCTGATAATCAATATGCAAGCCCAAACATCAGATACACTGATTCATCAGATACACATCAGATTGTGTTAATGCACAAACCCCAGCTAGAATGTAAAGTTTTGGTATTCTCCCATGAACAGATTATATACACACAGTCATTACTACATATGTTTAAACTGTCAGCTGTCAATCGGTGATATGCTATTATCTATCAGCTGATCAGTGTGATGTGAAAAGCAAATTGACACAATATTAGTCAGATGTGAGAGCAGGAAGGAGGAGATGAAGGGAGGAGCTAAACTATCACTGAAGCACAGAAAGAAAAACTTTGACTAAGGTGTTTCATATTAAACAAAACTTGTTTCTTTTCTTCAAGATGGTCTCAATGCAGCTGATTCTGTTTTCAACTTTGATTCTGATCACACTATCAGGTAGGTGACTTATTTAATATCTACTTCTATTGATGGTGGATTCAAAACTGAGCATGAAGTGAAGCATATTCTTTCCATGAAACTTACTCTGTTATAACAGAGTAATTTCTTCCTTCAGGTGTCATCAGTAAAGATCTCACTCCAGTCAACAATGAAGAGTCCAGATTAGAAGGCAGCACTGTTACTCTGTCCTACAAATACTCACAAAAAGCAACTGGTAGTGACTATTTCTTCTGGTATCAACAATATCCAGGAAAACCTCCACAGTTCCTGATCTCTCATTCAGGAACAGGAGTTTCAACATCAGATCCAGTCTCTGGACTGTCTTTTAAAGTGAGTGAAGATCAGAGCCAAATGTTCCTGCAGATCTCCTCTGCTGCAGTGACAGACTCTGCTCTGTACTACTGTGCTGTGAGGCCCACAGTGACAGCAAAGCCACAGTCTCTGTACAAAAACACAAGCTGACACACTGACAAGCTGCTGAAGCCTTTTTCCCTGTTATACTGAACTTTTAGCTCCACTAGAGGGCGACATTATCTAGTAGGCGGTGCACTACTTCTGCACTGTGTTCAACCATTCTGTCAATAAGAACTGCTGCTGTGAAGAGAACAATTCTCACTGTGAATGTTCAACATCACATAGTTTCTACTGTTGATTTAAACCTTGTTGTAGAGATGGAACGTTGGCTGTGGATTATTCTTGCTGCTCTTTCCTTTGGTAATACAGAAGCTGTATCATGTATTTATCATTTGGTGAGAAATTATGTAAACTGTTTTTCTGTTCTTTTCTTTATATAAAAACTATATGCATCTTACATTTACACTGTCTTTCCTGTTCAGACTCTGACAGAACAATATTAATAAACATGTTGACCTGTGCTATTTTAACTTTCTGTACTTTGCCAGGACTCATAGCTGGAGATAAAATTTCTCCTACAGAAGATGAAGTCAGTGGAACAGAAGGAGAATCTGTGACACTCACATGTGACTATGAGAGAACATCAACTTATGTTTACTGGTACAGACATCATTCACAAAAACCTGAACACAGATATCTGAAGCCTCTTCAAAGAGGATGGAAGTGGTATTCAAACCACAGCTTCATATCAGATAGATTCTACTAATTCCTGTTTTATCAGAGTCACTGTGGTTACAGCTGCTGATGAAACACTGAGGGAGGATTCACATGAGCAGCAAATCCACCAATGACAAACCAGCTGAATGAACATAAAACTGTTTAAAATAAAAACCCTTAAGTTACATGTCAGGTTAAAAGGTTACTCAATGAAAATATGAAAATGTATGTTTCATGCTGTCAGTTGTTTTTCATTAGCTGTATACATCAGATAATTAACAATGTCTGCTGCCTCCACAGTTTGACAGACATAAGATCTGCCGTCAGCGTGAACAAATAGATCAATGACAGTAACCTGTATCTTTGCTCTGGTGCTCTGGGTAAAGGATAAATCTCGTAGTAGCAAACATAAAGAATGGAATAGTAAAGACTGTGTCCCACTAAGTCAGACATTTAAGTGATCTGTTTTGTTTTTTCCTTCCTAGATTGTAGAGTATGTTTTGGAGATCAGAGCCACATATCATGAAGGTAGCTGCAGGATGTATTGATTGTACATGATAAGCTGATGTCTGAATCCTATTGAAAAAAGCATGTGTTCCTTTATAACTAATTACTTTTTCAAAGATAACAAGCCCAACAATGGTCACAAGAAACTTCGATAAACTTTCTGTCAATAAATCTATATTCTTTTCATGATTGGGGAGAGAATAAAGAAATGAAGCAGGTTACTTTTTTTTGTGCGAGATTTTGGTGCAATGCATTCCGGATGGAGAGTCCAGAGTAGTGATGTCATCGGTAGAGTGTGAAACACACACAAAAAATTCCTCTGAAAAAAAAGGTCTAACTTGCAGCCGCGGCCACAGTTTTCACCGCACGTTAATAATTTTTACATCAAAACGTCGGGACGACCCTCCCGATCGCTCCAATGTGGGTAAAAAAGTGGAGAGTTCTACGGTTTTGGCGCTATGAGCCTCCAAGGGCAGCTTCGCGCTCCTGCTCTTCCTATCTCTCCCATTATAAATTTTCGCTGATTCACCCTGCATTTTTCTAAAACATTGAATTTCTAACCTGCTCCTGTGCCCACATTTTTCAAGCTACGGATATAAAAGATACATCAACACGACCAGGAGACCCTCACCTCTCTGAGAATGTGCTCATTTTGTTATTATGATTTATGGTTTTAAAATAAATGCTTTGCACCATCACAAGCTATGTTCTGTCCACTACGGCGATGTTTTCGCTGTTTCAGTGCAAATTCATTCCCCATTTATTTCTATGGAGATAGTCTGCAGCACATTTGATTTGTGTTCACAGATACTGTAAATGATATCATAATCACCACAGAAACAACACAGCATGGTGGCTGAGCTGTTTACTCCGTCAGGCTGAAAGCTGATTGGTTGCTGGTTTTTCCTTAATAACTTTAAATCTTAAGGTCCTATAAT
This sequence comes from Eupleurogrammus muticus, assembly GCA_036785175.1. Lineage (NCBI taxonomy): Eukaryota > Metazoa > Chordata > Actinopteri > Scombriformes > Trichiuridae > Eupleurogrammus > Eupleurogrammus muticus. The sequence goes on along the minus strand of JAYKQN010000014.1, from coordinate 11,757,560 downwards.
TACCAAACTGATGACCCTGGTAACTCCAGCAATATGATAGACTGACAGCTGGTCAGCTGTTGGATTTTCCTTAATAACTTTGGATCTAAATGTCCGACAAATACCAAACTTGGCAGTAATGATCAGAGGGACCCCAGGATCACATCCCTGGCATCAAAAAGTTTTTAAAAAGCCACAGTGGAGTCCCGACGCCCAACGGCCCAGCCCGAACTCTCACAATTGCAGCAGGAATTGTCTAGTTTCATTATATTTTTCCATACACAACATACCTTAATTAGTAGTCTAATTTATTCATTTCAAGCTAAAACAAAAAAAAAATTAAAATAAAGCAGACCTGGTGACCACCTCTGCTGCAGTCACAGACTAATCAGATTCACATAAACACTGTAATTACAATAGAGAAACTTTTCTTCTTTTTGCAATTATACAGAACATTGCCAGTTTGCTAGGGGGCACCCAGAGTTGAACTGGGAACCTCTTGACCTGCAGTCAAATGTTCTACCACTGAGCTACACCCCCTCATATGAACCTTTTGATTATCTTTTCACATAACATTATTGAATGACTGTAAAATGCTTCACATCATTTATCAAAACCGTTTTAATTTTTTTCCTACAGTGTTGCCATGTGGTTTACATTTCTGTGCATATACTATTCATAGATCAATGTTGTTTAAAATGTACCACTTCAATCAGGCCTACGGACTTTCTAAACCACATTCTTCATTCATGTTGATGTTGAATGCAGCATTCACCTTACAAATTCATGCTCTTTTTTCAGGTGTCAGCTGTGAAAGGCTCACTACAGCCAACAAGGAACTGTGTTTTCAAATAAAACACAGGCAGGAGATATAGGACTCTTATTTACATGCTAGGGGGCACCCAGAGTTGAACTGGGGACCTCTTGATCTGCAGTCAAATGGTCTACCACTGAGCTACACCCCCACTCACTGAAACTCATTAGTCCGGGCTGGTGCAGCCAGGCCAACTCTTAATCTTTCATCTATCTATCTATCTATCTATCTATCTATCTATCTATCTATCTATCTATCTATCTATCTATCTATCTATCTATCTATCTATCTATCTATCTATCTATCTATCTATCTATCTATCTATCTATCTATCTATCATTAAAGCTGGAACAACTCATTTTGGATATAAGTGATACTGTAAATTGCCATACACCTTAATAAATAACAGGTTGCATGGTATATTCAGGTGGTTTTACACACTTCTGTGCATGCTACAGTTGTATAGATCAATGATTAAATACATATACAATAGTTCAGGCTTATGAACTTCCTAAACTGCACTTTCATTTTACTTGTGTTAAACTCACCTGGTACATTAATGTTTGTTGAAACTTGAACATTTAAATCTAGATAGAAAATGCTGAATCTGTCATAAGGAAGTTTCAGGGAGGAGCTGAACTGTTACTGAACTAGAGAAGAGAAGAACTTCCATATTCAGCAGAGTTCACTATACAAAATACAACATTACCTTCATTCAACATGCTGTCAATACAGGGTTTAGTGTCTGTTCTACTTTTTCTAGCCATTCTAACAGGTATGTTGTATTTAATTATTGTATTTATTTTTCATATTTATTATTTATTGTGTGTTTCAGATGTTATAACAGAGTTATCTCTTCCTTCAGGAGTCGACTGTGAAGATCTCACTCCAGTCAACAATGAAGAGTCCAGATTAGAAGGCAGCACTGTTACTCTGTCCTACAAATACTCACAAAAAGCAACTCGTAGTGATTATTTCTTCTGGTTTCGACAATATCCAGGAGAACCACCAGAGTTCCTCACCTCACACTCAGGGTCTGGAACTGTGATGATTCCAAAGCCTGGATTGAAGATTACAGTGGAGGATAAAGAAATCAACCTGCAGATCTCCTCTGCTGCAGTGACAGACTCTGCTGTGTACTACTGTGCTCTGCAGCCCACAGTGACAGGAAACACCAAAACTCTGTACAAAAACCTTTGGAGCAGAGACAACAGAATACTCCACAACATCCATCAGAGGGAGTCACACACTGTTAAACCTCAGAAACAGGCTCAGCTTCATGTAGTGGTGATACAAATAGCAGATTAATTAGAATATAGGTATGGAGTCAGTATAGATTCATTCACCAAAGTACAAACAATGAATTGGTGCAATAATTCACTTATACCCAACAAATAGTACAGAATCATTTATTGCTAAAGTACAGAAAAAACTAACTTTCACACTATCAGGTACTGTACTTAATGATTATTCCTAAAGATGTAGGATTCAAAATAATTCCATTCGAAAACATATTCCTTCCATGTGACTTTGACAACATGTTATAACCTGGATGACAGAGTCTGGTGTGGATGAACTTGAATGACCTGCTCAGAGTCCTGACCTCAACATAGAAAACTTTCAGGATGAATTAGAGAGGAGACTGAGAGCCAGGCCTTGACCTCCTTCTAATTTATATGGCAGGGGGCACCCAGAGTTAAACTGGGGGACCTGTTGATCTGCAGTCAAATGCTCTACCACTGAGCTACACCCCCTCTCACTGGAACTTATCTTAGCTTATCTTTTTACATAGATGAGCGATCGACCAGTAGAGTTGAAAGTCACTTTCTCCCTGAACCACAGCAGGATCAAGTCTTCTGGTCATTGTGGCCCCAAATGTTTATTTCATATTATTTTCCATACACAGCACAAACACTTCTGTGCATGCTACAGTTGTATTGATCAATGTTTAAATACATATAAAATAGTTCAGGCTTGTGAACTTCTTAAGCTGCATTTTCATTTTAGTGTTAAACTCACCTGGGACATTAATGTTTGTTGAACCTTGAACATTTAAATCTAGATAGAAAATGCTGAATCTGTCATGAGGAAGTTTCAGGGAGGAGCTAAACTGTTACTGAACTAGAGAAGAGAAGAACTTCCATATTCAGCAGAGTTCACTAAACAAAATACAACATTACCTTCATTCAACATGCTGTCAATACAGGGTTTAGTGTCTGTTCTACTTTTTCTAGCCATTCTAACAGGTATGTTGTATTTAATTATTCAATTTATTTTTCATATTTATTATTTATTCTGTTTTTCAGATGTTATAACAGAGTTATCTCTTCCTTCAGGTGTCATCAGTGAAGATCTCACTCCAGTCAACAATGAAGAGTCCAGATTAGAAGGCAGCACTGTTACTCTGTCCTACAAATACTCACAAAAAGCAACTGGTGGTGATTCTTTCTTCTGGTATCAACAATATCCAGGAAAACCTCCACAGTTCCTGATCTCTCATTCAGGAACAGGAGTTTCAACATCAGAACCAGTCTCTGGACTGTCTTTTAAAGTGAGTGAAGATCAGAGCCAAATGTTCCTGCAGATCTCCTCTGCTGCAGTGACAGACTCTGCTCTGTACTACTGTGCTGTGAGGCCCACAGTGACAGCAAAGCCACAGTCTCTGTACAAAAACACAAGCTGACACACTGACAAGCTGCTGAAGCCTTTTTCCCTGTTATACTGAACTTTTTAGCTCCACTAGAGGGTGACATTATCTAGTAGGCGGTGCACTACTTCTGCACTGTGTTCAACCATTCTGTCAATAAGAACTGCTGCTGTGAAGAGAACAATTCTCACTGTGAATGTTCAACATCACATAGTTTCTACTGTTGATTTAAACCTTGTTGTAGAGATGGAACGTTGGCTGTGGATTATTCTTGCTGCTCTTTCCTTTGGTAATACAGGAGCTGTATCATGTATTTATCATTTGGTGAGAAATTATGTAAACTGACTGATTTTCTTTACTTTTTCAGGACTCATAGCTGGAGATAAAATTTCTCCTAAAGAAGATGAAGTCAGTGGAACAGAAGGAGAATCTGTCACACTCACATGTGACTATGAGAGAACATCAACTTATGTTTACTGGTACAGACATCATTCTGACCTTCAGGCACCTCAGTTTATCCTCTGGAAATATTCATCAGACAGCAGTGAATATATTCCTGATAAACGATATGAATCCCAAACATCACAAACACAAACCTCTCTGACCATAAAGAGACTAACCCTGGCAGACACAGGTCTCTACTACTGTGCTGTACAAACACAGTGATAGAAAGTGTAGGAGAGGCTTTACAAAAACCTGAACACAGATATCTGAAGCCTCTTCAAAGAGGATGGAAGTGGTATTCAAACCACAGCTTGGTATCAGATGGATTCTACTAATTCCTGTTTTATCAGAGTCACTGTGGTTACAGCTGCTAATGAAACACTGAGGGAGGATTCACATGAGCAGCAAATCCACATCAATGACAAACCAGCTGAATGAACATAAAACTGTTTAAAATAAAAACCCTTAAGTTACATGTCAGGTTAAAAGGTTACTCAATAAAAATATGAAAACGTATGTTTCATGCTGTCAGTTGTTTTTCATTAGCTGTATACATCAGATAATTAACAATGTCTGCTGCCTCCACAGTTTGACAGACATAAGATCTGCCGTCAACGTGAACAAATAGATCAATGACAGTAACCTGTATCTTTGCTCTGGTGCTCTGGGTAAAGGATAAATCTCGTAGTAGCAAACATAAAGAATGGAATAGTAAAGACTGTGTCCCACTAAGTCAGACATTTAAGTGATCTGTTTTGTTTTTTCCTTCCTAGATTGTAGAGTATGTTTTGGAGATCAGAGCCACATATCATGAAGGTAGTTGCAGGACGTATTGATTGTACATGATAAGCAGATGTCTGAATCCTATTGTATGTTTAAATGTGCATTAAGATGAGCGCTGTCAACCTGCCATTATAAAAGATCCTGAGCAACCAAAGCCTAGAAAAGATTCCAGAGTCTAGAAGAGATTCTCTAACTTTAGCCTCCTTCACCAGCTTTAACTTCAACTACAAGCTTAGCTTCAAGCTTTCTATTTTCCAACCATCTTCATATCAGCCGCCTTTGCAGTTCCAGCTTGAACTTGAAAGGTTGAGAGTGGTGCAGACTGTGAAAAGAATTTGTCCATTTGCATGTCAGTCTACTTTATTTCTCACGTTACCACAGGCCTAAAAACAACAAAAAACTTTGTAAGGAAAAATTCTCGACTGCTGCATCTTTCCTTCTTACTCCAGGATGTGTTCACAGACCATCAGAAAATCAGAATACATTTTTAAACTGAAAAAAGGAAGGCAACAGTTACTTTCCCTAGTAACTACTTTATTTTTTAGTGGAGTAAAGTGGAGTCCCAAAAAGCATGTTTTCCTTTATAACTAATTACTTTTTCAAAGATAACGAGCCCAACACTGATCACAAGAAACTTCAATAAACTGTGTGTCAATAAATCTACATTCTTTTCATGAGTGGGGAGAGAATGTCAATGTTATAACATTGTTATAACATGTATACATGTTATAACAATGTTATAACATGTTATAACAGAGTTTTCTCTTACTTTAAGTGTCACATGTGAATAACCCACTATGGTCAACACCCTTGTTGAGTCCAGTTCTGAAGGCAGCACTGTTACTCTGTTCCTAATACGAACCTAGAGAGTTCCTGATCAGAAACAGTAAGGTGAACATCAATTGAAATTGAATGATGATTAAACAAATTTATCCCTGCTGAACTCCTCTGCTGCAGTGACACCTCATCACATTCATGTATTGCAATTTTCATGGATAATATTCCTTCTTTTCGCGAAGATAAACAAATCTGCAGTTTCTTATTTACTTGGTAGGGGGCACCCAGAGTTGAACTGGGGACCTGTCGATCTGCAGTCAAATGCTCTACCACTGAGCTACACCCCCACTCACTGAAACTCATCTTTCTACATATATATAACACTGTAATTACAATAGGGAAACTTCTTCTTTTTGCAAGTATATAGAACATTGCTAGTTTGCACCCAGAGTTAAACTGGGGACCTCTTGATCTGCAGTCAAATGCTCTACCACTGAGCTATACCCCCTTACATGAAAGCTGGAACAACTCATTTTGGATATAAGTGATACTGTAAATTGCCATACACCTTAATATATAACATGTTGCATGGTATATTCAGGTGGTTTTACACACTTCTGTGCATGCTACAGTTGTATAGACCAATGTTTAAATACATATAAAATAGTTCAGGCTTATGAACTTCTTAAGCTGCACTTTCATTTTTACTTGTGTTAAACTCACCTGGGACATTGATGTTTGTTGAAACTTGAACATTAAAATCTAGATAGAAAATGCTGAATCTGTCATGAGGAAGTTTCAGGGAGGAGCTAAACTGTTACTGAACTAGAGAAGAGAAGAACTTCCATATTCAGCAGAGTTCACTATACAAAATACAACATTACCTTCATTCAACATGCTGTCAATACAGGGTTTAGTGTCTGTTCTACTTTTTCTAGCCATTCTAACAGGTATGTTGTATTTAATTATTGTATTTATTTTTCATATTTATTTATTTATTGTTCGTTCAGATGTTATAAACAGAGTTATCTCTTCCTTCAGGAGTCAACTGTGAAGATCTCACTCCAGTCAACAATGAAGAGTCCAGATTAGAAGGCAGCACTGTTACTCTGTCCTACAAATACGACAAGCTTTCACTTAGTGATACATTCTTTTGGTATCGACAATATCCAGGAAAACCACCAGAGTTCCTCACCTCACACTCAGGGTCTGGAACTGTGATAATTCCAAAATCTGGATTGAAGATTACAGTGGAGGATAAAGAAATCAACCTGCAGATCTCCTCTGCTGCAGTGACAGACTCTGCTGTGTACTACTGTGCTCTGCAGCCCACAGTGACAGGAAACACCAAAACTCTGTACAAAAACCTTTGGAGCAGAGACAACAGAATACTCCACAACATCCACCAGAGGGAGTCACACACTGGTAAACTTCAGTGTTTGGTGTCAACCAGGCTGGATTATTTTAATTGGTGAGAAAGATTCCTTTTAAAAATGAAGTCAGAAAGATGAAGTGATGTAGACTGTGCTGACAGCTACGAAGTATGGTTCACTTCAATGACAGAATATCACACAATAATTTCTCCTGACAACAACACTAACCACTGAGAGGCTCCTACCCAGCATTGTCTTTCTTCTCTGTTACATTTTATAAGCATCTAAAATCTGATAAGTATCTTCACTGTTTAAACAGAACATTATACAACTGTTATCCGCATTATACTAAGCATTATATTAACTATGAGATAATCTGTCTAATTATATTCTAGAATTACAGTCTATATTTAAAGCACAGGCATCTGTAACATGTTTTCTATTGGTCAGCTGTAAGTGGAACAGACCAATAACCTACCAGAGATTTTGGTATTCTGAGCAGATTAGTGAATGCAAGTGTCTTAAAATGAAAAGATAGAGAAAGACAGATGGAAACACGTCCTTTACACTGAGATACTGCAAAAAGTAATGGTGTTACAGTAGGTCAGTACTAGTAAGATGTTACTGCCAGACAAGACACAATGAAGTTTGATTTGTTTTTTCACAACATTTTTCTCATCTATGTCTTTAAGGTGGTTTTCATGGCCCCGCCCACTGAAGCTCAACTCAGCCAATGAGATTGTTTCTGTCTCAGGAGCAGAAATGTTTGAGGAAGTAAAGACACAATCAGTTTGATGCTGAGGAGAAGGGTTGTGCAGCAGAACGTCAGTTTAGTTTCTTCATTCTACTGCAGTGGAAGAACATTGATCATCTGCTTCCTGTTTGGTTTGAACAGCTCCAAAGACATGATGCTTTGTCTCTTTATACTTTTATCTCACTTTACAGGTGAGGGTTAGAACAGAGATTAAGTCTCCTTTGACCTTTATCTGTTTTTCATAGCTGGGTGATTTTCCCAAACAGAAAGAACATGTTGGGTATTTAAAGCATTTTAAATGATTGAAGGTGTCAGTAGGAGTAAATATCCTTGAGTCTTTTGCTTTGAAAATGTCTTGCAGACTATTTGACATGAATGATTCATTTTGCAGCCATGGTTTCCATGCAAAGCATACATCCAGAAAGGACTGAAGAACATGTTGCAGAGGGAGGAAACGTCAAGCTGGCCTGTAAATATCAGGGTTCTATCAGCAATATCCAGTGGTACCGACAATACCAGAGATTCAGACCAGAGTTCCTGTTCTACATCACTGAGGAAGGATCCATTTATCCAACTGATTCTGGGTTCTCAGCTCACATCGACAAAACAGAGAAACATGTTGACATGCAGATCTCCTCTGCTGCAGTGACAGACTCTGCTGTGTACTACTGTGCTCTGCAGCCCACAGTGACAGGAAACACCAAAACTCTGTACAAAAACCTTTGGAGCAGAGACAACAGAATACTCCACAACATCCACCAGAGGGAGTCACACACTGTTAAACTTCAGGGTTTGGTGTCAACCAGGCTGGATTTGTTCAGAGGAGAAAATGCAGGTGAAAATGAAACACTCCAGATGAACATTTTGTCTACAGCTCATTCCCAGTGTAGCCACTATGCATGTCACCATGGTTAAATAATTGAGTGCAATGTACAACTTAATGTACAGTGTACAATGTCCATTGAATATTGCTAGAACTGTTCAGGCAATCAATTTCACACACATTCAGTGTATTGTTGAGGACCAAAGAGAGTGCAGTAAGGAGTGTGACGTCTACTACATGAGCAGTTCTTAAGAACGAGTCAATGCTAAATTCAAAACTTCCAGGGGCCAAGCAACTCTCCCACTCCAAGTTACCTGATAATCAATATGCAAGCCCAAACATCAGATACACAGATTCATCAGATACACATCAATTGTGTTAATGCACAAACCCCAGCTAGAATGTAAAGTTTTGGTATTCTCCCATGAACAGATTATATAACACAGTCATTACTACATATGTTTAAACTGTCAGCTGTCAATCGGTGATATGCTATTATCTATCAGCTGATCAGTGTGATGTGAAAAGCAAATTGACACAATATTAGTCAGATGTGAGAGCAGGAAGGAGGAGATGAAGGGAGGAGCTAAACTATCACTGAAGCACAGAAAGAAAAACTTTGACTAAGGTGTTTCATATTAAACAAAACTTGTTTCTTTTCTTCAAGATGGTCTCAGTGCAGCTGATTCTGTTTTTAACTTTGATTCTGATCACACTATCAGGTAGGTGACTTATTTAATATCTACTTCTATTGATGGTGGATTCAAAACTGAGCATGAAGTGAAGCATATTCTTTCCATGAAACTTTGTCAACATGTTATAACAGAGTTATCTCTTCCTAGTTTCATAATATTTTTCCATACACAACATACCTTAATTAGTAGTCTAATTTATTCATTTCAAGCTAAAACAAAAAAAAAAATTAAAATAAAGCAGACCTGGTGACCACCTCTGCTGCAGTCACAGACTAATCAGATTCACATAAACACTGTAATTACAATAGAGAAACTTTTCTTCTTTTTGCAATTATACAGAACATTGCCAGTTTGCTAGGGGGCACCCAGAGTTGAACTGGGAACCTCTTGACCTGCAGTCAAATGTTCTACCACTGAGCTACACCCCCTCATATGAACCTTTTGATTATCTTTTCACATAACATTATTGAATGACTATAAAATGCTTCACATCATTTATCAAAACCGTTTTATTTTTTTTCCTACAGTGTTGCCATGTGGTTTACATTTCTGTGCATATACTATTCATAGATCAATGTTGTTTAAAATGTACCACTTCAATCAGGCCTACGGACTTTCTAAACCACATTCTTCATTCATGTTGATGTTGAATGCAGCATTCACCTGACAAATTCATGCTCTTATTTCAGGTGTCAGCTGTGAAAGGCTCACTACAGCCAACAAGGAACTGTGTTTTCAAATAAAACACAGGCAGGAGATATAGGACTCTTATTTACATGCTAGGGGGCACCCAGAGTTGAACTGGGGACCTCTTGATCTGCAGTCAAATGCTCTACCACTGAGCTACACCCCCACTCACTGAAACTCATTAGTTCGGGCTGGTGCAGCCAGGCCAACTCTTAATCTTTCATCTATCTATCTATCTATCTATCTATCTATCTATCTATCTATCTATCTATCATTAAAGCTGGAAGAAGTCATTTTGGATATAAGTGATACTGTAAATTGCCATACACCTTAATAAATAACAGGTTGCATGGTATATTCAGGTGGTTTTACACACTTCTGTGCATGCTACAGTTGTATAGATCAATGTTTAAATACATATAAAATAGTTCAGGCTTATGAACTTCCTAAACTGCACTTTCATTTTACTTGTGTCAAACTCACCTGGTACATTAATGTTTGTTGAAACTTGAACATTTAAATCTAGATAGAAAATGCTGAATCTGTCATGAGGAAGTTTCAGGGAGGAGCTGAACTGTTACTGAACTAGAGAAGAGAAGAACTTCCATATTCAGCAGAGTTCACTATACAAAATACAACATTACCTTCATTCAACATGCTGTCAATACAGGGTTTAGTGTCTGTTCTACTTTTTCTAGCCATTCTAACAGGTATGTTGTATTTAATTATTGTATTTATTTTTCATATTTATTATTTATTGTGTGTTTCAGATGTTATAACAGAGTTATCTCTTCCTTCAGGAGTCGACTGTGAAGATCTCACTCCAGTCAACAATGAAGAGTCCAGATTAGAAGGCAGCACTGTTACTCTGTCCTACAAATACTCACAAAAAGCAACTCGTAGTGATTATTTCTTCTGGTTTCGACAATATCCAGGAGAACCACCAGAGTTCCTCACCTCACACTCAGGGTCTGGAACTGTGATGATTCCAAAGCCTGGATTGAAGATTACAGTGGAGGATAAAGAAATCAACCTGCAGATCTCCTCTGCTGCAGTGACAGACTCTGCTGTGTACTACTGTGCTGTGAGGCCCACAGTGACAGGAAACACCAAAACTCTGTACAAAAACCTTTGGAGCAGAGACAACAGAATACTCCACAACATCCACTAGAGGGAGTCACAGACTGTTAAACTTCAGAAACAGGCTCAGCTTCATGTAGTGGTGATACAAATAGCAGATTAATTAGAATATAGGTATGGAGTCAGTATAGATTCATTCACCAAAGTACAAACAATGAATTGGTGCAATAATTCACTTATACCCAACAAATAGTACAGAATCATTTATTGCTAAAGTACAGAAAAAACTAACTTTCACACTATCAGGTACTGTACTTAATGATTATTCCTAAAGATGTAGGATTCAAAATAATTCCATTCGAAAACATATTCCTTCCATGTGACTTTGACAACATGTTATAACCTGGATGACAGAGTCTGGTGTGGATGAACTTGAATGACCTGCTCAGAGTCCTGACCTCAACATAGAAAACTTTCAGGATGAATTAGAGAGGAGACTGAGAGCCAGGCCTTGACCTCCTTCTAATTTATATGGCAGGGGGCACCCAGAGTTGAACTGGGGACCTGTTGATCTGCAGTCAAATGCTCTACCACTGAGCTACACCCCCTCTCACTGGAACTTATCTTAGCTTATCTTTTTACATAGATGAGCGATCGACCAGTAGAGTTGAAAGTCACTTTCTCCCTGAACCACAGCAGGATCAAGTCTTCTGGTCATTGTGGCCCCAAATGTTTATTTCATATTATTTTCCATACACAGCACAAACACTTCTGTGCATGCTACAGTTGTATAGATCAATGTTTAAATACATATAAAATAGTTCAGGCTTGTGAACTTCTTAAGCTGCATTTTCATTTTAGTGTTAAACTCACCTGGGACATTAATGTTTGTTGAACCTTGAACATTTAAATCTAGATAGAAAATGCTGAATCTGTCATGAGGAAGTTTCAGGGAGGAGCTAAACTGTTACTGAACTAGAGAAGAGAAGAACTTCCATATTCAGCAGAGTTCACTAAACAAAATACAACATTACCTTCATTCAACATGCTGTCAATACAGGGTTTAGTGTCTGTTCTACTTTTTCTAGCCATTCTAACAGGTATGTTGTATTTAATTATTCAATTTATTTTTCATATTTATTATTTATTGTGTTTTTCAGATGTTATAACAGAGTTATCTCTTCCTTCAGGTGTCATCAGTGAAGATCTCACTCCAGTCAACAATGAAGAGTCCAGATTAGAAGGCAGCACTGTTACTCTGTCCTACAAATACTCACAAAAAGCAACTGGTAGTGACTATTTCTTCTGGTATCAACAATATCCAGGAAAACCTCCACAGTTCCTGATCTCTCATTCAGGAACAGGAGTTTCAACATCAGATCCAGTCTCTGGACTGTCTTTTAAAGTGAGTGAAGATCAGAGCCAAATGTTCCTGCAGATCTCCTCTGCTGCAGTGACAGACTCTGCTCTGTACTACTGTGCTGTGAGGCCCACAGTGACAGCAAAGCCACAGTCTCTGTACAAAAACACAAGCTGACACACTGACAAGCTGCTGAAGCCTTTTTCCCTGTTATACTGAACCTTTTAGCTCCACTAGAGGGCGACATTATCTAGTAGTAGGCGGTGCACTACTTCTGCACTGTGTTCAACCATTCTGTCAATAAGAACTGCTGCTGTGAAGAGAACAATTCTCACTGTGAATATTCAACATCACATAGTTTCTACTGTTGATTTAAACCTTGTTGTAGAGATGGAACGTTGGCTGTGGATTATTCTTGCTGCTCTCTTCTTTGGTAATATGGAACATTTATCAAGTTTTTATCATTTCATAAAAATTAACTAAATCTTTTTATTTCCTTTTCATAGACTAACAACGTACATTTGAAATTTTCCACTGTGTTTTTCTCTCAGCTTCATGAGCAATAATCTAACGGCTTCATTTTGTCTGTTTTGCCAGGACTCATAGCTGGAGATAAGATTTTTCCTAAAGAAGATGAAGTCAGTGGAACAGAAGGAGAATCTGTCACACTCAGATGTGAATATGAGACAACCTCTAGTAATCCTTTACTTTACTGGTACAGACATCATTCTGACCTTCAGGCACCTCAGTTTATCCTCTGGAAATATTCATCAGACAGCAGTGAATATATTCCTGATAAACGATATGAATCCCAAACATCACAAACACAAACCTCTCTGACCATAAAGAGAATAACCCTGGCAGACACAGGTCTCTACTACTGTGCTGTACAAACACAGTGATAGAAAGTGTAGGAGAGGCTTTACAAAAACCTGAACACAGATATCTGAAGCCTCTTCAAAGAGGAGGGAAGTGGTATTCAAACCACAGCTTCATATCAGATGGATTCTACTAATTCCTGTTTTATCAGAGTCACTGTGGTTACAGCTGCTAATGAAACACTGAGGGAGGATTCACATGAGCAGCAAATCCACATCAATGACAAACCAGCTGAATGATGTTTAAACACAAGACATCATGATCCATCAGAAATGTCTTATCAGATCACATTGAGCTTCTGACATTGTTGCTGTTTCTTAACCCCAATTATACACTGAAGCATTCAAACTAAAATGACAACTTAACAGAATCACAATTAAACAACTCAAGTTTGAACCATGTTTAAAATCAGCTGATTCAGACGTTAACTCCAACAATTTTGCATCTGATCTTTGCAGAACAGCAAACAGTCTTTCCTTTAGCAGCTCTGTTCATCAACTATTATATGAGGCATACTTACATTTCAGTAACCATCAAATATGAATTAGTTTGAATGGTTGGAACAGCTCAACATATCTGCATGGGAAATGGGTTTTACAGCGTTCACATTTCTATTTCCTTTCTCTATTATGCTTCAGGTCTTCAAATTCAGCTGATGTGAGAACTAAGTTTCTATTCACATTTCCGAGTTTTTCTCAACGTTTGTGGCCCCAAATGTTTAATTGAAAATGTTTCTTGCTGTTTGCAGCTTTCTGCAGTGGAAGAGTGAGGCAGCAGAAACAGGAGGAGCATTGACCAGAATCATAGATATGCCAGCTATGCTCCAGTTTCCCAGAGGCCCATCTCTTTTACTCCTGGACCTCCTTGAACATTTTTTGTCCACTCTAGTGAACTTTTTTTTGTAATCTGATCCTAAAATGACTTGTTCTGTTTAATTGCTCACCAGAGATAAAATGTTAAACATGACACCATGAACCATCAGAAAAAGACACTGACTTCATCCTTTTTGTTCCCTGAGGGTCTTTAAGATAAATATTAGCTCCTTCCTTTATTAAATGTTCCTTACCTCATATACACAATGAAGATTTAAATCTGGAAATCACTGGTAATTTATATTTTCATTCAAAATATCAATCACACTTTAACAGCTGAAGCTTAAACCATGCATAGAATCAGTGGATCCATTCAAACAGACACTGTAACACAATCTAGAAAAGGAGAGCAGTACAAACATGTGTTGAGGGTAAAGTTGTCAGTAGGAGGAAGAACACAGGGCTGAGAATGAGCTCTGACACTGTGATCAGACTCCTCCTTTAAATCCACCAACTTAGTGTTGATGAAGACTAAACCCAGATCAGAGTCTTCTTCATCCTGGCTGTAGCTCAGAGTTCCTCAACACTGCAGATATGACGTCTCTGTTCATCTCTGTGTTGCTGGCTGCTTTGTGCCTTGGTATGAGCACAACTCTGTTTCTGTGATATCACTCCAACATTGACATGATTCTTTCACAGCTCACTGATCCTGTTTGTTGCTGTTTTACAGAATGCAGAGCACAAAAAGACAACGTGGTGCAGCCAAAAGAGGATGTGACTGCTGCTGAAGGAGAAACAGTAACACTTAGCTGCAAATATGAGACCAGTTTATCAAATGATAACCTCTTCTGGTACAAACAGGATGGAAACAACAGACCCAGATTCATCCTGAGTCGCTTTAAATATACTGAGGGGAAAACAGAGGATGAGTTTAGAGAAAGATTTTCATCAACGTTGAATTCAACCTCGAGATCAGTTCCTCTGCAGATCTCCTCTGCTGCAGTGGCAGACTCTGCTGTGTACTACTGTGCTCTGCAGCCCACAGTGACAGGAAACACCAAAACTCTGTACAAAAACCTTTGGAGCAGAGACAACAGAATACTCCACAACATCCACCAGAGGGAGTCACACACTGTTAAACTTCAGAAACACAGTCTAGACATCAGTAGTGAAGCAAACAAACAGCAGATTAATTACATCAATTGTTTAAGGTGTAATATACCAGCTACATGGAGAAACAATATCACACCATAACTGAATGTAGTAGCAAATGCTCTGATATCCAATAGAGCTCCTTTGCTCGAGGCATACTTTCTTTTCCATAGCTGCAAATATATGAACCAGTTTTAATAATTTAGACTATGTAGTTGAGTTGTATTGTAGAATACAATATACAAATAACGTGGTTATCCTGATTGGAGTGAGGTCAGGAGAGGCTGTTCTAGCCAATAAGTACAACTGTGGGCATCTCAGGTGAGATATTGAGAAAACAAAAGAGAGTCAGTCTTTAGGCCTTAGATTGGCTGAGGCAGCATTTCTCCAGCTTCTATTGTATGTTTGTTGTTTGTTGTCCTATCTTGTTGTCTAGTTTTTAGTATAGTTCTTAGAATTGTGTGGGAGCCACAATCTCCATGTTGTTCATACATTTCATATCGAAAAAAATAGCATATTTGGCTTTGAAATTGGGGCACGGTTTTGCCAAAGTTGCAGGCATTGTGCAATGTGATGTCCTCATTGCAGATCGCCATGCTTTTGCAGAATCAGCCAAGTGATTCATGACTCTGTATGAGTAAAAGTGGGTAGATTTCATTTTAGCTGCTGCACAGTGTACACTTAATCGAAGCTCAAACATTGTTCACAAATCTGTGATAGTGAGCACTTCTCCTTTGCCGAGATAATCCCTCCCACCTCACAGGTATATTATATCAAGATGCTGGTTGGACAGCATGATTATTGCACAGGTGTCCTTAGACTAGACACAATAAATATTTAGGGTGATATTTACCCAATAAAAATACAGCAAAATTGACATAATTTCAATGGAAGCTTTTTCCTGATAAGGGTGTTTTTGGCCCCTGGAGTGAAAGGGGTATACCTGCCCATCCATGTTAATGCTGTTCTCCATGCTTAATGAGTTTAAACTGATAAAGTGAGTTTAATATAGTTTCATGTGTGTGTATGTAAACCCTTTAATAGATCAAAAAGTGCTGTTGTTCCAGACCTTCTTATAGCCCAGTGATTCTTAAACTGGGATCCTCTAATTAACATGTGTTAATTTACAGGTGAAATCCTGCAAAAAATGTTTGATGTTAAGCTTGCTGCTCACAGGGTAGAATATTGCATAATGCAATATTATATTACGCTGTGTTTTCCTTTCATCATCAGCTGATTTAAGTTGCATAATGATCAAGTAATGTCTCCAGTTTTGAAGCCTGCAGTTGGTTCCTTCTTTTGTCTCTCTGTAAGTCCAGTTAAAAAGAAATTTAAAAAAGCTGATATAAAAGGCTGTTACTGGTTTGTTAACTGGGAGGAAGATCTAGGAGGAAAGGGAGAGAGTCAGGGAGGAGCTAAGCTGTTACTGAACTATAGAAGAGAGGATCTATGACATTTAGCAGAGTTCTATACACAAATAGCAAACCCAACCTTCATTCAACATGCTGTCGCTACAGAATCCCTTCTTTGCTTCAATAGTTGTGATCATTCTCTCAGGTATGTTAGATTCTGTTTTATAAATGATTATTACTAATACTAAATTAATGTGATTCATCATTAGGTCGTTAACAACATGTAATAAGAGTTACCTTTTTCTGCAGGTGCCAGCTGTAAAGATCTCACTCCAGTCAACAATGAAGAGTCCGGTTTAGAAGGAAGCACTGTAACTCTGTCCTACAATTACTCCAGAGTTGCGACAGTTTTTGAATATTTTTTCTGGTATCAACAATATGCAGGAAAACCGCCACAGTTCCTCATCTCTCAGTACGGAACAGGAAAATCAATGACAGAGACAGTACCTAGACTGTCTTTCAAAGTGAGTGATGATAAAACCCAAATAAGTCTGCAGATCTCCTCTGCTGCAGTGACAGACTCTGCTGTGTACTACTGTGCTGTGCAGCACACAGTGGCAGGAAACACCAAAACTCTGTACAAATAACTTTGGAGCAAATCCACAATAAAAATTCACTCAAACAAAATTCTACAACATCCACTAGAGGGAGTCAAATACTGCAAAACTTCACAAGTGACAGTTTTAAAAGATTGATCCCCTTTAGGCTGAAGTTGCTCCAGTTGGTTCCTCCAATCACTGCGTATGTGTAGGTGTGTGTGTGTGTGCGTGTGTGTGTGTGTGTGTGGGGGGGTTCATGCTGCAGCAGCACTGGCAGTCAGTATGTTCACATTAAACCTAATAAATTAGAATTGCTGTCTTTATCTGAGGTGGTACAGAGGGTAGTGCTGTTTAGGTTCAAGTTTATAGTTTATAGGTTCAAGGATGTTTCTTTGTGGAGTTTGCATGTCCCATCTGAGTGTGTGTGTGTGTGTGTGTGCGTGTGTGTGTGTGTGTGTTTTCTCCACGTTCTCTGGCTTCCTCCTTCCTTGCAGGGTCTAAATTGCTATAGGTATGAGTATGTGTGCCCCACAGTGCACTGGTGACCTCTCACCTTAAGTATGCTGGGATTGGAAACAGCAGACCCCTGTGACCCTAGTGAGCAATGAAATGGATGGATTGTATTAATCTGCCTAAAACCAGACTAAAGTGCATATAAACTGGTTAGCTCAACTGAAATTAAAGTTATCAAATGAGAATAACAGAGGCAGTTGATGTGATTGAAAGTGGAGCTACCCTTGCCTGTAGACAGGGAGTCCAGACTGGAGCTGGAAGAGGTGTTCTGGACTAGAGATCCAACTCAGCGCTCTGACCTGGATGTCTAACAAAATGTAAACATAATCAGAATAACTCTAACCAGAAGAAGAGAAAAGTTACGAGGTATACAGAAAGCATGCTTTGCACATATTTACATGATGGTCCATCATGCCAGTTTACCTCTAGGTTACTAGAGTTGTAAACTCTCCAGTTGTAAAAGAATAAAAATGAAAAAAACCTTCCCACCTTTACATGCTGCTACCAGTTTGTTGACAGGTCATGTAGCTGAAAGAAGAGATTCAGGGAGGAGCTAGATGTTACTGAACTATAGAAGAGAGGATAGTCTATCAATAGAGTTCGATACACAAACTACAAACATCACAAACATTGATTTTATTCAACATGATGTCAGGACAGCACTTTTTATTTGCTGTGAGCTGGTGTGCAGTCATGTGTGAGGAGGATGAAGAGGAGGGGGCTGAGCACACAGCCTTATGGGGCCCCGGTGCTCAGGGTGATCCTGTCTGAGATGTTGTTGCCAACACAACACGCACCGCTTGAGGCCTCTGGCTGAGAAAATCCAGCAGCCAGTTGCAGAGTGAAGTGCTGAGGCCCAGTTTGTCCAGTTTGCAGATGAGTTGTTGTGGTATTATGGTGTTGAACGCTGAGCTGAAGTCAATGAACAGCATTCTCACATATGAGTTTTTCTTGTCCAGGTGGGTGAGTGCTGGGTGGAGGGCAGAGCAAAGCGAACTGTTACAGGTCTAAGCTGGGGGGCAGGATGGATTTTATATGTGACAGGACTAGTCGTTCAAAGCACTTCATGATAACGGGTGTCAGTGCCACAGGCCGATAGTCGTTGAAGCAGGATGGGGAGGATTTCTTTGGTACAGGAATGATGGTGGCATCTTTGAAGCCTGAAGACACAGTGGCTTGAGAGAGGCCGCTGCGTCTACATGCACCACCATCCATTTCCATCCATTGTCCTCAGGCCAGACTGAGCAGGTCAACCAGGACATGAAGACATTGTGTGACCTCCCCCAACCCTTCATCCTGGACTGGCACCCTGCCCTGGGTTGAATATGTCCACAATATCCTCTCCAAAAAGGTACCTTACCCATCCGTGTATAACAGCTACAAACCTGTTCCCAGCCTCAGAGGACTGTTGGTGGACTTGTGTCCAAGACGTTTACTCCCTAGTTCATTCTTTTGAGATTGATAGTGTGAGTGTGACCTTCGCTTTACAATTTAAATTTACAACCACTCTGAAGTTCACCACTACCTTCCATGTTTCCCTTAATAATTCCATCCCCTCCAGTCCTCTAACCCCTCCTGCAGCAGCTCCTCTGCACTTCCTGCTTGTCACAGGAAGGGCTGAACCTTGACGAGCACTGAGTCCTCTGGAGAGAATCAATTAGAGCTGATTGGTAACAGCTGTGCCACCTGCACTGTGCTTATTTAAACCTTGCACGCTGCACAGGGAGTGTTTCCTCTTTGTGATGCAACAATGGCTGCTTGGACCTTGGTGAACTGTGTGATGGTGCTTTGGCTTACTCAAGGTTTTTAAATATTTCTTCAGTTTAAGAAATTGTTGATTATGTGAGTTGATGAAATTCCTTTGTCAGCTGAAGTGTTTTGAATCAAAAGTTAAATTCTCATTGGTTTGTGTCAAGTCTGTGATAAGATGTTCCATCAAACAGCACACATGGGATTCATACTAGACATGTCATTCACAGCCTCTTGTTTGCCTGCTGGAGACAAAAATGGACTGAAGAGGAGTGTTGATGGTAAGTATATTGCTGTTAGAATCCTGCCATTTTAGTTTTTGTCACTGACAATTTTTCTTTCTTCAGAGGTAGCTGTAGGCCACAAGAGACATGTCTATGACCATGACAGCAACCCCCAAGGCAATGAGACTATGGCAACTGCCCGTTTCTATGATGGATATGGCTATGCTGCTCTGATGGGCCACAGTAACACAACAGAGTCTGGTTATGGCTATGATGGCGTCAGCGGCAACATCAATGAGACAGCATCTGTCCGTTTCTATGGCTACTATGGCTATGACGCTCTGATGGGCCACAGTAACATGACAACGGAGGCTGGCCGTGGCTATGATGGCGTTAGCGGCAACATCACTGAGACAGCATCTGGCCGTTTCTATGGTGCCTATGGCTACGGTGGCTATGGCTATGACGCTCTGATGGGCCACAGTAACACAACAGAGGCTGGCCATAGCTATGATGGCGTCAGCGGCAACAACGAGACAGCATCTGGCCGTTCCTATGGCTATGGCCGTGACACTGTGTTGGGCCACAGTAATACAACAACGGAGGCTGGCCATAGCTATGATGGCGTCGGCGGCAACAATGAGACAGCATCTGGACGTTTCTATGGTGCCTATGGCTACGGTGGCTATGGCTATGACGCTCTGATGGGCCACAGGAACACAACAGAGGCTGGCCATAGCTATGATGGCGTCAGCGGCAACAATGAGACAGCATCTGGACGTTTCTATGGTGCCTATGGCTACAGTGGCTATGGCTATGACGCTCTGATGGGCCACAGTAACACAACGGAGGCTGGCCGTGTCTATGATGGCGATGGCAGAAACGAGACGGGGATGGCCCACCACAATCTCACCATCATGCATGGCTACTATTGACTAGCCTGTTGCAGCAGAATCATTTTCACAGCAGGCCATTTAATATCTAATTGAGGACTTGTGCTTTATTTTCCTGAATGTTCTGCAGCTGCACATGTCAGCTTCAAATAAAACACTCTTACTAAACTTGTTTGTATTCATACTGTCTGCTCCGAGTATCAGAAGGAGACCTTTCAACATGCTCTTACAATCCTATTAAGGCACATTTTGTGTTAACCTTTTTATGATTGACTCAAACAGCTCTTTTGTGTCACCTGTGAATAACATTCTGGACAAGTAATTTTGTGAATGGTATTTCTATATTGGGGGCACCCACATTTGAACTGGGGAAGCTGTTGATCTGCAGTCAAATGGTGTACCACTGAACTACATACTGAATGTTTGGATTATCTTTATATGTAGTTAACATAACATCATATAGAGCTCAGTGGAGTTGAATCACTTTCTCCCTGAACCACAGCAGGATCAAGTCTTCTGGTCACTGTGGCCCCAAATGTTTAACTTGACATTTTTCCATACACAACTTAATGGAAAGTCTAAATTAAAAGGAAAACAAAATTGAAGCAGCCCCTGTGACCACCTGTTGCAGTGACAGACTCAACAATTTCTCATACACATGGACACTGGAATTTCAATGGAGGAACTTTCTTTTTGCAAGTATGTAAAATAAGACATTGTGAATTTGCTAGTTGAACTGGAGACCCCTTGCTCCTCACTCACTGTTCAAACAGGACAATCACTAAGATCATAGAAATATCAGCTATGCTCTACTGTCCATGCAAGTTAATATTATCAGCTGTTATAACTTGGGAAGTGAGCCTGCACCAGATGTAAAACAGGTACATTAACTCTGGTGATGACACATTTAACACAAGCTAAGAAAGGAGAGCGGTACAAACATGTGTTGAGGGTGAAGTTGTCAGTAGGAGGAAGAACACAGGGCTGAGAATGAGCTCTGACACTGTGATCAGACTCCTCCTTTAAATCCACCAACTTAGTGTTGATGAAGACTAAACCCAGATCAGAGTCTTCTTCATCCTGGCTGTAGCTGAGAGTTCCTCAACACTGCAGATATGTTCATCTCTGTGTTGCTGGCTGCTTTGTGCCTTGGTATGAGCACAACTCTGTTTCTGTGATATCAATCCAACATTGACATGATTCTTTCACAGCTCACTGATCCTGTTTGTTGCTGTTTTACAGAATGCAGAGCACAAAAAGACAACGTGGTGCAGCCAAAAGAGGATGTGACTGCTGCTGAAGGAGAAACTGTAACACTTGGCTGCAAATATGAGACCAGTTTATCAGGTCCTACCCTCTTCTGGTACAAACAGAATGGAAACAACAGCCCCAGATTCATCTTGAGCCGCTCGAAATTTACTGAGGGGAAAACAGAGGAGGAGTTTAGGGAAAGATTTTCATCCACGTTGAATTCAACCTCCAGATCAGTTCCTCTGCAGATCTCCTCTGCTGCAGTGACAGACTCTGCTGTGTACTACTGTGCTCTGCAGCCCACAGTGACAGGAAACACCAAAACTCTGTACAAAAACCTTTGGAGCAGAGACAGCAGAATACTCCACAACATCCACCAGAGGGAGTCACACACTGTTAAACTTCAGAAACACAGTCTAGACATCAGTAGTGAAGCAAACAAACAGCAGATTAATTACACTAATTGTTTATGGTGCAATATTCCAGCTACATGGAGAAACAATATCACACCATAACTGAATGTAGTGGCAAATGCTCTGATATCCAATAGAGCTCCTTCGATTGAGCAGATGAATTAGAATATAGGTATCAAGTTAGTAAAGATTCATTACCAAAAGGACAAACAAATGAATCATTTACAATCAACAAATATCATTGTACAGATGATTCATCACTAAAGTACAAAAAGAAAATTGATCAAGAAATTAAACATATTCCTTTCACGTGACTTAAACAACACTTTATAACAGAGTTTTCTCTTCCTTGAGCTGTCAGCTGTGACCAACCCACTATGTTCAATTCAATTCAATTCAATTCAATTCAATTTATTTGTATAGCCCAGAATCACAAATAACAGATTTGCCCCAAAGGGCTTTAGAGTTTGTACAAAAGCAACACAACATCCCCTGTCCTTAGACCCTCACATCGTACAAGGTAAAACTCCCTAAAAAAGCCCTTTAACAGGGAAAAAAAAATGGAAGAACCCTCAGGAAGAGTAACAGAGTAAGGATCCCTCTTCCAGGACGGACAGGTGCAGTAGATGATGTGTACAGGTGGAAACATTACAGGGAAATTTGGATATTACAAACAGATAAACAGAAATGCAAAGAATTGGGTGTAAGTGGAGGATGAGGCGCAGGATCCATCACAGCTTCCAGGTTTCACCAGGACAGCATCAGACCCTCCAACATCCGTAGATCCCTCAGTGGCTGCACTGCAGCATGCTCTGTGAATGGAAAACACAGGGCAGGACTCCAGGAACACAGCAGATTTAAAAGTACAGTAGTGGTTCATCAGTATCACAGACAGAAGAAGAAAAAGAAGCTCAGAGCATCTCATGAGGACCAGGCAGACCAACCTATCACAGCATAACTATGACTAGGCTGGTCAGGGCCAGCCCTAACTATACGCTTCATCGAACAGGAACGTTTTTAACCTATTCTTAAATATAGGAAGGGTGTCTGCCCCCCGGTCTGAGAATGGAAGACGATTCCACAGGAGAGGAGCCTGGAAGTTGAAGGCTCTGCCTCCCGTTTTAATTTCAGAAATTCTGGGATCCTCCAATAAGCCTGCATATTGGGAGCCTAATGTTCTTGATGGGTGATATGGGACTAAGGTAGAATGGCGCCTGACCGTTGAGCTCTCTATGGTCAACACCCTTGTTGAGTCCAGTTCTGAAGGCAGCACTGTTACTCTGTTCCTAATACTAACCTAGAGAGTTCCTGATCAAAATCAGTAAGGTGAACATCAATTGAAATTGAATGATGATCAAACTTATTCATCCCTGCTGATCTCCTCTGCTGCAGTGATACCTCATCACATTCACATATTGCAATTTTCATGGATAATATTCCTTCTTTTTGCAGATATAAACAAACCTACAGTTCCTTCTTTACTTGGTAGGGGGCACCCAGAGTTGAACTTGGGACCTCTTGATCTGCAGTCAAATGCTCTACCACTGAGCTACACCCCCTCACGTGAAAGCTGGAACAACTCATTTTGGATATAAGTGATACTGTAAATTGCTATACACCTTAGTATATAACAGGTTGCCTGGTATATTCAGGTGGTTTTACACACTTCTGTGCATGCTACAGTTGTATAGACCAATGTTTAAATACATATAAAATAGTTCAGGCTTATGAACTTCTTAAACTGCACTTTCATTTTTACTTGTGTTAAACTCACCTGGGACATTAATGTGAATGTGAATTAATGATTGTGAATAAAGTTAATCACACACTCATATTCCTAATTCAAACCATCCATCCATCCATCCATCCATTGTCTATCCCGCTTATTCCCTTTCGGGGTCGCAGGGGTCTGCTGGAGCCTATCCCAGCGCGTTAAGGCGAGAGGCAGGGATACACCCCAGATGGTCGCCAGCCAATCGTGGGGCACACACACCATTCACACACCATTCACTCTCACACTCACACCTATGGGCAATTTAGAGTTTACCAATTAACCTGAGCATGTTTTTTGTATTGTGGGAGGAAACCGGAGTACCCGGGGAAAACCCACGCAGACACGGGGAGAACATGCAAACTCCACACAGAAAGGCCCCAGACCCAGGCCCAAGGCGGGTCTTGAACCTGCGACCTTCTTGCTGTGAGGCAACAGTGCTACCCACCGCACCACCGTGTCGCCCCTAATTCAAACCAGTACTTTGGATATAAATATTTTAAAGTTGTTTTGCTCCAATGTTGAACATTTAAATCTAGATAGAAAATGCTGAATCTGTCATGAGGAAGTTTCAGGGAGGAGCTAAACTGTTACTGAACTAGAGAAGAGAAGAACTTCCATATTCAGCAGAGTTCACTATACAAAATACAACATTACCTTCATTCAACATGCGGTCAATACAGGGTTTAGTGTCTGTTCTACTTTTTCTAGCCATTCTAACAGGTATGTTGTATTTAATTATTGTATTTCTTTTAATATTAGTAAAGTATTAAGTTTTTCAGATGTTATAACAGAGTTATCTCTTCCTTCAGGTGTCATCAGTAAAGATCTCACTCCAGTCAACAATGAAGAGTCCAGATTAGAAGGCAGCACTGTTACTCTGTCCTACAAATACGACAAGCTTTCACTTAGTGATACATTCTTTTGGTATCGACGATATCCAGGAAAACCACAAGAGTTCCTCACCTCACACTCAGGGTCTGGAACTGTGATAATTCCAAAATCTGGATTTAAGATTACAGTGGAGGATAAAGAAATCAACCTGCAGATCTCCTCTGCTGCAGTGACAGACTCTGCTGTGTACTACTGTGCTCTGCAGCCCACAGTGACAGGAAACACCAAAACTCTGTACAAAAACCTTTGGAGCAGAGACAACAGAATACTCCACAACATCCACCAGAGGGAGTCACACACTGTTAAACTTCAGTGTTTGGTGTCAACCAGGCTGGATTATTTTAATTGGTGAGAAAAATTCCTTTCAAAAATGAAGTCAGAAAGATGAAGTGATGTAGACTGTGCTGACAGCTACGAAGTATGGTTCACTTCAATGAGAGAATATCACACAATAATTTCTCCTGACAACAACACTAACCACTGAGAGGCTCCTACCCAGCATTGTCTTTCTTCTCTGTTACATTTTATTAGCATCTGTAAAATCTAAAAAGTATCTTCACTGTTTAAACAGAACATTATACATCTGTTATCCACATTATACTATTAACTATGAGATAATCTGTCTAATTATATTCTAGAATTACAGTCTATGTTGAAAACACAGACATCTGTAACATGTTTTCTATTGGTCAGCTGTAAGTGGAACAGACCAATAACCTACCAGAGATTTTGGTATTCTGAGCAGATTAGTGAATGCAAGTGTCTTAAACTGAAAAGATAGAGAAAGACAGATGGAAACACGTCCTTTACACTGAGATACTGCAAAAAGTAATGGTGTTACAGTAGGTCAGTACTAGTAAGATGTTTCTGCCAGACAAGACACAATGATGTTTGATTTGTTTTTCTGAAAACACAACATTTTTCTCATCTATGTCTTTAAGGTGGTTTTCATGGCCCCACCCACTGAAGCTCACCTCAACCAATGAGATTGTTTCTGTCTCAGGAGCAGAAATGTTTGAGGAAGTAAAGACACAATCAGTTTGATGCTGAGGAGAAGGGTTGTGCAGCAGAACATCAGTTTAGTTTCTTCATTCTACTGCAGTGGAAGAACATTGATCATCTGCTTCCTGTTTGGTTTGAACAGCTCCAAAGACATGATGCTTTGTCTCTTTATACTTTTATGTCACTTTACAGGTGAGTGTTAGAACAGAGATTAAGTCTCATTTGACCTTTATCTGTTTTTCATAGCTGGGTGATTTTCCCAAACAGAAAGAACATGTTGGGTATTTAAAGTATTTTAAATGATTGAAGGTGGCAGTAGGAGTAAATATCCTCGAGTCTTTTGCTTTGAAAATTTCTTGCAGACTATTTGACATGAATGATTCATTTTGCAGCCATGGTTTCCATGCAAAGCATACATCCAGAAAAGACTGAAGAACATGTTGCAGAGGGAGGAAACGTCAAGCTGGCCTGTAAATATCAGGGTTCTATCTACAATATCCAGTGGTACCGACAATACCAGAGCTCCAGACCAGAGTTCCTGCTCTCCATCACTGAGGAAGGATCCATTTATCCAACTGATTCTGGGTTCTCGGCTCACATCGACAAAACAGAGAAACATGTTACCTGCAGATCTCCTCTGCTGCAGTGACAGACTCTGCTGTGTACTACTGTGCTCTGCAGCCCACAGTGACAGGAAACACCAAAACTCTGTACAAAAACCTTTGGAGCTAATTCTTACACAAAATTCTACAACATCCACTAGAGGGAGTCACATACTGCAAAATTTGACAAGTCACAGTTTTAAAGTTTTGTGTGTGTGTGTGTGTGTGTGTGTGTGTGTGTGTGTGTGTGTGTGTGTGTGTGTGTGTGTGTGTGTGTGTGTGTGTGTGTGTGTGTGTGTGTGTTCATGTTCATGCTGCAGTTGCACTGGCAGTCAGTATGTTCACATTAAACCTAATAAATTAGAATTGTTGTGTTTGTCTGAGGTTGTGCAGAGGGTAGTAAGCTCTTACTGTGCAGAAAGCCTGGCTAAGCTCCGACTAACATTAGCAACATGCTATGTATCAGTCCTGTAAATAAACCCCTAAAAGGCAGAATAACTTCAGGAGCAACAATAAGTCCTGTCTTCAGTGGAGGCAGTAGATATGGTTACTTCAGATGACTGGTGCATGGCTGCCTCCTGATCTCGCAAATGCTGACACAACTTCAGCCAGCCTGTTTCTTCTGGATCAGTCAGCAGTAGTATTATCCAAATGGGTCTTGTTTGACTAAAGTTAATCATGTTTAAAATATAATACAAAAAAATGAGGCACAGGTCTTGAATGTCTGGGGCAAGGTTGTACAGTGTTAGTAGTTCTGAAAATTCCTTGATCCTGCACCTCCTCTACCTTGTTCTTGTAGGTGCTTACATTTACTGCAAAATGGAAATCAAATTTCTTGTTTAGAACAAAGCAGAACGTGGAGGGTGTCAGTGGAAAGTGGAAAGTTGTCAAGAGGGCTGAGAATGAGCTCTGACTCTCACTTCCGGGTCACGTGACACAGACCATGTAGGATGTGTGTCTTAGTGCTCCGAGGCTAGGTGACTAATTTGTAATTTATTTTAACGGAATATCCGACCGTACGGCTACGTTTGTTTAATCAGTAATACATATTAGAGACTGAGCTTGAATAATGGCTACAACACGACAGAGAGACTCGGCGAAACTGAAAAAGAACCCCTCACAAGTCGGTGGAATGGATGCTAACTTGCTACAAGAGATGATGCATGCTATCCGGGATGACATATGTGGTAAAATCGACTCGCTGTCCTCTGAACTGAGATCTGAGATTGCAACAGTAAGAGCCGAACTGAGAAGTTCGATAACGCCATTACAACAAAAGGTGGATAGACACGATGACACTATCAGAGAGTTGGAGCAAGCTGCCTCAGACCAGGGTGATCGTATAACCGAACTGGAGGGTCTTGTGCAAGCCCTGAAAGAACAAGTGTCGCAGGCTAATGCTAAATGTGAGGACCTCGAGGGGCGCTCAAGAAGAAACAACGTTCGATTGGTTGGGATTGCGGAAAATGTCGAGGGCTCCAACCCTACCGAATTCATCTCTGGGCTGTTGCAGGACATGTTGAAACTTGACTACAAGCCTATCGTGGACAGAGCGCACCGCAGCTTGCGCGAGAAGCCCAAGCCAACGGACCCCCCGAGGCCGTTCATCATCCGTCTGCACTACTGTCAAGATCGGGACAGAATGCTACGCAGAGCCGAAGAACTCTCCCCCGTGGTTTTCCAAGGAAGGAGAGTGTGGTTGTTCCCTGACTACACAGCTGCTGTGGCCAAGAAACGCGCACAGTTTGGGGAGGCAAAACGCCTCCTTCGTTCCATGAAGGAGGTGAAATCCAGGCTGGTGTACCCAGCCCTTCTGAAAATAACACTGCCTGATGGGACTTTGCACAAATTCACAGACCACTCTGCCGCGGAGGAGTTCATCAAATCCATGAAAGCTTCCAGAGTAACCGGCACGGATGATTCTGCTGACGGTGAGGAAACAACAGAGTGAACTATTTTACCTGTCTCAAAATACGCTGCTGGGTAACTTTATTAAGTTATCTAACTTACGTCATATCACAGTCCACTTACTAAATGCTGTTACAGTGTTTGCACTTGTCACTTGTTTGAATCACTTATGTATGCCAAGTCACTAGCCTCTACGCACGTTGCGGATCGGAAGGAGCATGAGCAGTCGTGCTACTTCAGCTGGTTCGTTGAGTTTTAGGGGGGGTATGCGCGCGTCATGTTTAGTTGGCGCTTTAGCAGGGGTAGATAGGGTTTTTGAATTTTGTTTGTTTTTTGTTTCATATTTTGATTATGTACCTTTTTGTTCTTTTTATGCCTGCTTAAATATGTTTTCAATTATAGTGGTAACCTACAGTAGTCAGTGCTTTGTTAAACATGTCTTATGCAGCAGTTCAATAGGAATGAGCTGAATTTCGTCAGCTGGAATTGCAGGGGACTAAATGCACCTGTGAAGCGTAACAAAGTTATGGCTCACCTTCGTAAATTAGGAGCCCAGATTATATATCTTCAGGAGACACATCTTAAAGTTATGGACCAAATTAGATTAAGAAAGAACTGGATTGGTCAAATATATCACTCAAATTTTCAGTCTAAGGCAAGGGGTACAGCTATTCTCATACACAAATCAGTCCCTTTTATATGTTCTAATGTATTAGCAGATCCAAATGGGAGATATGTTGTTGTCACTGGCAAAATACACAATACTCCCCTTATCCTTGCAAATATTTATGGGCCTAATTGGGATGATCATAACTTTTTCAGATCTTTTTTCTCTAAGCTTACAGATGTTGCAACACATTCTCTCATACTAGGGGGGGATTTTAACTGCTGGATCAACCCAACCCTTGATCGTTCTTCTACCAAAACACACTCCCTATCCAAATCTGCACGACTAATTAAATCCACTATGGAGGAACTCCACATATCTGACCCATGGCGCTTTCTCTATCCAAGTGGTAAACAATATTCATTTTTCTCCTCTGTTCACCAGACATTTACACGTATTGACTACTTTTTAATACAGAATAACTTACTGTCCTCGGTTAAATCAGTAATTTACAATCCCATTGTAATATCTGACCATGCACCAATTTCTCTGATAATAACCTTCCATGGTCTTAATTTTACCCGCCCTTCTTGGCGACTTAACACACGCTTGTTATCCAGTGAATCATTTCTTAAATTCATGACCGAACAGATTAAAGTTTTCATAAAGATCAATAAAACTCCCGATATCTCCGCATCCACTCTGTGGGAGACATTGAAAGCTTATCTCAGGGGGAATATCATTTCATATACCGCATTTGAGAGGAGGACAAGAGAAGAGGAACTGTCTAAGCTGATAATGAAAATTGGGGAAACTGACAGGCTATATGCAGCCAATCCCTCCCCGAATTTATATAAAGAACGCCTTACCCTACAAGCAAACTTTAATATTTGTTCCACACAAAAGGAGGAAGAAATGCTACTTAAATCTAAATATAAGTATTATGAGCATGGTGATAAGGCAGGCCGACTGCTTGCACATCAACTTAAAAAGGAAGCATTCTCCCACCAAATACTCCAAATTAGGACCTCTATTGGCACGACAACAGATCCGAAAGAAATAAATGATTGCTTTAAAGATTACTACAGTTTACTATACACTCCAGAGCACACTCCAGACTCCTCTGAATTTGATCTCTTTTTTGACTCACTGGATATTCCACAGGTGGAGGAAGAGGCTGCTAGCATTTTAGAGCAACCTCTATCTGTAGAAGAACTTAAGATTGCAATGGCTTCAATGCAGGGCGGTAAGTGTCCGGGGCCAGATGGGTATCCAGTAGAGTTCTATAGAACATTTTTTCCTTTATTGGCCCCCTTGCTTGTTGATATGTACAACGAATCATTTGAAAATCATACCCTCCCTCCTACTCTCAACCATGCCACCATATCACTGATTCTTAAAAAAAACAAGGACCCATTAGATTGTGCCTCATACAGACCCATTAGCTTGTTGAATGTAGATCTAAAATTACTTTCTAAACTGTTAGCACTTCGCTTAGATCCCATATTACCGTCCATCATATCCCCAGACCAGACAGGGTTCATCAGGCATAGACATTCATTTTACAATTTAAGACGTCTTTATAATATTATTTACAGTCCACCCTCAGCAACCACGACTGAAGCTCTGATCTCTCTTGATGCTTTGAAAGCGTTTGACAGAGTAAGTTGGCCGTATCTCTTTCACACTATGCAGCGATTTGGCCTAGGACAAAACTTTATTGCCTGGGTGAAGTTGTTATACTCTGCACCAAGGGCCTCTGTCAGGACCAACAACAACTTCTCTGATTACTTCCGCCTGCACCGTTCCACTCGACAAGGATGCCCTTTGAGCCCTCTTTTGTTTGCTATAGCGATTGAACCTCTGGCTATACTCCTCAGATCCAACCGAGACATTGCAGGGGTGTCTAGATATGGCATAGAACATAAGGTGTCACTTTACGCCGATGATCTTTTGCTTTATGTGTCCAACATTTCCACATCCATACCTGCAGCACTTAAGTCCCTTACAGCATTTGGCTCTATATCAGGCTATAAATTAAACCTTAGTAAAAGTGAGCTGTTCCCGATAAATGCCGCAGCCCGAGCATATCCGACCCACTCTTTTCCATTTAAAATAGCAAGCCATAGATTTACCTATTTGGGTGTACAGGTTACAGAAAGGTTCCAGGATCTGTTTAAGTTTAACTTCGCAAGTCTGCTACCCCGTGTACAAAAAGATTTTGAAAGGTGGGCAATTCTACCCCTATCCCTACCAGCTAGAATTAATTCTGTTAAAATGAACATCCTACCAAAGTTCACATATCTTTTCCAGACCATCCCCATATTTATACCACAAACATTTTTTCGTAAACTCGACAACCTAATAACAGAGTTTATCTGGAATAAGAAACCACCTAGAATCCGTAAAACGCTCCTCCAAAGACCTAAAACACTTGGTGGCATGGCATTGCCTAATTTGCAGTACTATTATTGGGCTGCCAATATTAGAACCTTACACTTTTGGTTGCATTCAGACATCATCAGTCCACAGCCGACATGGCTTCAGATGGAAGCCTTGTCGTGTAAACCCACTTCCCTGAAGGCCTTATTTTACTCCCCCCTCAGATCCTCAACGTCTCAATACACAAGAAATATATGTGTTAAAACTTCAATGAGAATTTGGAACCAATTCAGAAAACATTTCAATCTGTGTGACACTTCTATCCACTCACCTCTCACTTCAAATTTTGTTTTTCCACCCTCACTGATTGATAGAGCATGGTCTTTGTGGTCTGGTCTGGGTATCAAGTCTTTGAAGGACTTATACGTAAATGGAGTATTTGCATCATTTCAACAACTGTCTGAAAAATATTCTTTACCCACACTACATTTCTTTAGATATCTACAGATACGCAATTTAGTGAAATCCCTATACCCCAACTTCCCTAATATCCCATCTGATAACCCAATTGACTCCCTTGTAATACCTTTCCCTAATGCTAGGGGAATGATATCCTCCTTTTATAATAAAATGTATGCCTTACGACCTGTACCTCTTAATTCAATTAAGACTCAATGGGAGGAGGATCTTGGAGATAAAATTTTAGATGCTGAGTGGGACTTAATCTTGCGACGAGTACATTCATCATCAATATGTGCTAAACATAGCGTCATTCAATGCAAGATTGTCCACCGCTGTCACTGGACTAGGGTGAAATTGAACCGCTTTTTTCCAGACATCGACCCCACATGTGAGCGTTGTCACTCAGCACCTGCAACTCTGTCTCATACTCTATGGTTCTGCCCCAAACTATTTGAATACTGGTCCAAGGTGTTTGACATCCTGTCATACGTATTAGAACAAAAGATTCCTCCTTCTCCTTTTATTGCACTGTTTGGCGCTCTCCCCTCTACAATCTCCCTATCATCATATAAATCTGATTTTGTTGCCTTTCTCACTTTATTAGCAAGACGTCTAATTCTGCTGAGGTGGAAGTCCCCTAATGCCCCTTCATTCGGCTCCCTAATCAAAGACACCCTTTATTTTATGAAGCTAGAAAAAATAAGGTGGAGTATGAAGGGTTCTACCAGTAAGTTCACTAAAACATGGGAATTATTATCTGATTATATGGACAAGTCGAACCTCCCACCAGTGACAAACTAGAACTGGAGGCACATTTTACAGACAATAGACTACTGTGGTTAACGTATGTGTAATATTGCAGGCTTTGTGTATGTCTTTTTTTTTTTTTTTTTTTTTTTTTTTTTTTTTTTTTTTTTATTATTTTGTATTATTTATTTATTTATTTTTATTTTTACTTCCCTAATATGTACTTAGGTATGTATGTATATAGGTGTATATATCGTGTATCATTATTATTATTATTATTATTATTACTACTAACAACTTAGTTACTTATGTTGTCTTGATTTAGTTTGTGTTAATTTGTGTACCGCATAGGGTTGGTGGGTGGCAGGGGAAGATTGGGGTTGTTCTCTCTCTTTAGCTGTTCTATAACCAATGTGTGGTATTTCACTTTTAATGTCAGCTCCAAATTTGCTTTACTTAGTGTGTTTTGTACATATACCACATGTCACCTGATACATTTGTATTCTCATT
This sequence comes from Eupleurogrammus muticus, assembly GCA_036785175.1. Lineage (NCBI taxonomy): Eukaryota > Metazoa > Chordata > Actinopteri > Scombriformes > Trichiuridae > Eupleurogrammus > Eupleurogrammus muticus. The sequence goes on along the minus strand of JAYKQN010000014.1, from coordinate 11,724,622 downwards.
GAAAAAATCAATAAAGAAACCTTTGAAAAAAAAAAGAGAATGAGCTCTGACACTGTGATCAGACTCCTCCTTTAAATCCACCAACTTAGTGTTGATGAAGACTAAACCCAGATCAGAGTCTTCTTCATCCTGGCTGTAGCTCAGAGTTCCTCAACACTGCAGATATGACGTCTCTGTTCATCTCTGTGTTGCTGGCTGCTTTGTGCCTTGGTATGAGCACAACTCTGTTTCTGTGATATCAATCCAACATTGACATGATTGTTTCACAGCTCACTGATCCTGTTTGTTGCTGTTTTACAGAATGCAGAGCACAAAAAGACAACGTGGTGCAGCCAAAAGAGGATGTGACTGCTGCTGAAGGAGAAACAGTAACACTTGGCTGTAAATATGAGACCAGTTCACCAAGTCCTACCCTCCTCTGGTACAAACAGGATGGAAACAACAGACCCAGATTCATCCTGAGCCGCTCTAAATTTAGTGAAGGGAATACAGAGGATGAGTTTAGGAAAAGATTTTCATCCACGTTAAATTCAACCTCGAGATCAGTTCCTCTGCAGATCTCCTCTGCTGCAGTGACAGACTCTGCTGTGTACTACTGTGCTCTGCAGCCCACAGTGACAGGAAACACCAAAACTCTGTACAAAAACCTTTGGAGCAGAGACAACAGAATACTCCACAACATCCACCAGAGGTAGTCACACACTGTTGAACTTATACAGTCTCAACTTCATGCAGTGGTGATATAAACAATTAGTTAGAATATAGGTATTGGTTCAGTATAGATTAGTGCAATATTTTATTTACAATCAACAAATATAAAGAATGATTCATCGCTAAAGTACAGAAAAAACAAAGTTCCACACTATCAGGTAGGTAACATACTGTACTTAATGATTACTTTTACTGATGTAGATTTAGAATTGAGTGAGAAGTTAAACAAATTCCTTTTGTGTGACTTTGACAACATGTTATAAGTGAGTTAATGAGTTTTCTCTCATAATGTAAGTTGAGAACAACACATAGTGACAGATGCATTAGATTCATATATATGACAATTCTCATTCTTTTTGTGAATAAATAACCATCTGACACAGTTTTTATGCTAATATGTCATTGAGCACCCAGCGATGAACTGGGCACATCTTGATCTGCAGTCAAATGCTCCACTGAGCTATACGCCTTCATATGGGGGTATAGCATGGTATGGTTTAATCTTCAGTATTGGTATTATACAGTCTAGTTCCAGTGGTGAGAAAAAAGAATGAAGTATGGGTCACATCAGTGCAGAGGTATCACACAGCAACCTTTCTGACAATATTAAGCTTAGAAGCTCGGCAGTAGTTGGAGGTACTGAGAAAGCTGGAAGCTGAGTTGTTTGGGTTGGCTCTAGACAAGGAAAGAAAAATAAAAGGTATTGAGGGATTTCATCAATATCAACAACAACAGATATATCACTTTATTACATCAGACGTCAATGAACAAATGAATAAGATGGCAAATAAATTCCCGCATCAAATGAAATCATCACATTACTTACATGGATGCGGTTTCAGTAGACACATTGCACAGGAATGGTTTGCAGGACAAAGGATGATTGTCTGTTAACTCGCTGCAGGTCACTCTCCTCCCCCTTTTATGGTCTATGCCTTTTTTTCTACTGTTGTCCTCAACTTTTTTCCTCCACAAGTAGGCGGGGCACTACTTCAGCACTGTCTTCAACACCTAGATAATGATCTTCAAATCGAGCGTTCTGTCGAAGAAGTCCCACGTTGAATGTTGACCTCGTTGTAGAGATGGAACATCGGCTGTGGATTATTCTCACTGCTTTCTTCATTGGTAACACACATTTTTTTTTTTAAATATGATCACCTGATTTACAGGTTTTCTATCCACAGTGTGCATCTGTTATTTTAAAGTGTCTCCTTTCAGGCTAATGTACAATGTTAGTCTAATGGCTTGATTTTCTCTACTTTTATCAGGACTAATAGCTGGGGAAAAAATCTCTCCTAAAGAAGATGAAGTCAGTGGAAGAGAAGGAGATTCTGTCACACTCACATGTGAATATGAGACAACATACACTAATGTTTATCTTAACTGGTACAGACATCATTCTGACCTTCAGGCACCCCAGTTTATCCTCCGGAAAGGAGCAAAAGACAGAAGTGATAGAGAATATATTCCTGATAAACGATATGAATCCCAAACATCAGAAACACAAACCTCTCTGACCATAAAGAGACTAACCCTGGCAGACACAGGTCTCTACTACTGTGCTGTACAAACACAGTGATAGAAAGTGTAGGAGAGGCTTTACAAAAACCTGAACACAGATATCTGAAGCCTCTTCAAAGAGGAGGGAAGTGGTATTCAAACCACAACCCACAGTGACAGGAAACACACACACACACACACACACACACAAAATGTAGAACAAAACCATCGGAGTGAAGATAACAGAATAGTTGTATACTTGAGGGAGTCATATACTGTTAAACTCGAGTGGTTTTGGTTTCAAACAGTCGAGATTTCTGGTGGAGATAAAATAATATAGAAAGTGGAAGACCTACAGATAAAACATATATCACTTATCTATAATATATATATTTTTCTGCTGCCTGCACACTCATATTTCTTGTCATTCCTGGTTAAACTAAAGACAATGAACCCAAAGGTCTGGGCTCTCCCCCCTCAGGCTGCTTGATGTAATGAAAAAGTCATATCATGTTGCTGATGATGTGTAGATCAGACCGTGCAGATTTCCGATCATTCGGATGATGTTGCCACATTGCAGTTATAGTTGGTCCTGTTGCCAGTCAGGGGTGCTATTACTCAGTCAATATAGGGGGTCACTTATGAAGCCTGAGAAACTGGGCAAAGTATGGTTGAGTTATAGCAAGTTCCTGTTTCATGGCTAGACAGGGAACTAGGAATAACGTAGGGAAAAGCTCTTGATCGCTTTTCTTCGCCAGAGATTCATGTCGAGCTCTGATGCAAAAGCTGGTAAATGTAAACTGAATAACTCCAACCAGAAGAATCTGGGTGACTTGGTAAGTAGAGCATACAGAAAGTTTGTGTTGCACATATTTTTTTGGTCAGAAAAGGTCAACCGGTAACGGTGCAACGTTAACAAGCTAAAGACCACAAATGCCTGTTGTAGAGGGGGTGACATAACTTCTTCAAAAACTCTGATTTTAGGCGGTGCACTACTTCAGCCCTGTCTTCAACACCTAGATAATGATCTTCAAATCGAGCGTTCTGTCGAAGAAGTCTCACGTTGAATGTTGACCTCGTTGTAGAGATGGAACATCGGCTGTGGATTATTCTCACTGCTTTCTTCATTGGTAACACACAATTTTTTTTAAATATGATCACCTGATTTACAGGGTTTCTATCCACAGTGTGCATCTGGTATTTTACAGCGTCTTCTCATTTAAACCTAATGTACAATGTTAGTCTAATAGCTTGATTTTCTCTACTTTTATCAGGACTCATAGCTGGAGATAAGATTTTTCCTAAAGAAGATGAAGTCAGTGGAACAGAAGGAGATTCTGTCACACTCACATGTGAATATGAGACAACCTATAGTGATCCTGATCTTTACTGGTACAGACATCATTCTGACCTTCAGGCACCTCAGTTTATCCTCTGGAAAACATCATCAGGCAGTGATGAATATATTCCTGATAAACGATATGAATCCCAAACATCAGATACACAAACCTCTCTGACCATAAAGAGACTAACCCTGGCAGACACAGGTCTCTACTACTGTGCTGTACAAACACAGTGATAGAAAGTGTAGGAGAGGCTTTACAAAAACCTGAACACAGATATCTGAAGCCTCTTCAAAGAGGAGGGAAGTGGTATTCAAACCACAACCCACAGTGACAGGGAACACGGAAACACAAAGACAACAGAATACTCCACAACATCCATTAGAGGGAGTCACTGAACCCTCCTCAACATTCTACATTTGTTGTCGGGGAGATAAAATAATACAGAAAAAAACAATACAGATAAAACACATTATACACCTTCTAATACTCTGTGTGGTCCAGTTTATTCTGAGGTGGTCCTATGGGCTCACTCATTCCCTATTCCCTCAAAAATCTTTCTCCTCTGTTCCTGAATGACAGCACTTCTTCTTCACCTTTTATTCTAGAACAAAATGCTACAGCCAGCGTATTTTAACATAAGTAACTAACTCCAACAGAGACTAAGTCGATCCACAGAGTACTACAATCGATAAATGAATAGATTTAAACTACTTTTTAAAGGTTAGGTATCACTTACAATTAAAACTGTTTTTTTTTCAATGAAGATAACATTAAATAATGTAAAATACTATGTCATATGACGCAAGGTACAATGTCATAAGTAAATAAATAGGAGCCTTACTATGTTTTTTTGTAGAGATGAACTACTTGTATTGTCTTCCTAGTATGAAAAGAGCATGTTATTTGTATTATTACTCTGGCAGCGGGTGCACAACTCTGCTCACTGCAAAGAGACTCAATTTTATAAGGTAATTGAATGATAGTAATGCTGCTCTCGTGGCAGCCTTGCTGCTCCGTATATTCACTGGTAGGCCACAGTTATCACGTGGAGTTTAACTCAACAGCAGCATTCATATCTGATCATGTAATTAAAGCTGGTGCAAGACGCACAGGAACATGTTAATATCTTAAATATCTGTTACACTGGAGAAGTGTTTCCTCAGTTCCGCACTGCAAAATCCAATTTGCATTGTTTGTCTCAATATAGTAATTTATGCTATTAAAACTTGAAAATATATATTGTTTACATTTAAGGCTATTATGTAACTTAGCACAACAAAGCGAGAAATGTGTGTGTCCTAAATTAATTTGGTGAGTTATTAATATTTAAACCCACTGCGGTTCAATACAAAAAGCAAAAGAGGTCAGCAAACTTTTTTTGGTTAGCATTATTCACTTCAACTCTCAGTGTGGTTGTGCTGCTGCCAGGAGTCCACACAGGTAAGTTTTAAATGACCTTTAGTTGAATTTAGTTATAGTTTTTGTTTTTTTAATTGTGTCGCAATGGAGAAACACAATGAACACTTGAATATTTGTTTCTTCTATAATCATGATTCCCATATGTCAATAGCAATTTTTAAGACAGTTAGCACAAATAACAGTTAAAAGTTATCATAATGTGAATAGTTTGTTGACTTAAAATATATTTGTTTTTTGCAGTCTTTGCAGGTTTTTGATTATGGTGCTCTTTTTTTGAGTGGGGGTCAAGATAAGATTGAGTGGTATTGTGTGAAAAACACAATAAAATGAGAGCCGAGCTAATAGGATATGTGAAATTACTGACTTTTTTTGCAAGAATATGACGTACTAGTTAAATGCAGTAGAAGATTCTGCGTGTGCGCTCTGTAGTCAGTAGTGGTAGACAAGGCCTATGTAAAGGTCTGTTTATTTAAGCAGGACGTGTTTTATAAAGATGCAAAAAAATTATGAAATAAAGTGCAAAACAAAAAAAAAGTGTTATTACAATTAATAAAATGCATTGATAGTTTGTGGCTCCTGTCAAACAGATTATGCTGAGTGGACTGTTCTGCAGCCAATGACCTTTGACCCAACAGAGCAGCTCAAAGGTGTGTTCATACATACATCACACCACCTTATGAGCGTGTACAACAGAACCCTTAAATGAAGCAAAACTGAAAAAAAAAATCCCCAAAATAAAACTGTTTTATACATGATACATGACAGAATGTGTGCGATTCATCCTGGATTTGTTGTTGGGTGTAACATTTCCTGATGAAAGCCACTAGGTGGTGGTGGTGCCGCGTCATATAGTAAACAGGTAATCTGCAGTTACCAGCTGAAACTGTTCTGAATGTGACCTGATAGCACGCAACATTTATGTAGATATTAAAAAAAATATACTCTGTTTTCTCTCAATTGCTAAATGTAGTTCAAAGCATTAAAGATGTGCTGGTGACCTGTAGTAAAACAACAGCTGTAACTTGGCAAAAAAAAAATGTGGAAAACCAAGGTGATTTAACATGTTTAGATGTTTTAGGTATAATTTAGATATAATTATTAAATAAAAAACAAACTGAAATAAAATTAGGATTCTCATATAAAAAGTCAAAACAACAGAACAACATTACCCTCTTAAAGGATGAGTTTCAGATATTTCTATTGTTTGATAAAAACAAGAGTCAAAAGTTCATCTTCAAGATGCATGTACATGTATTATAAGAGATCTTCTAATGGTCAGCACGAACAGGAGGAATCATTACAGCAAGATAAAAAAAAAACGGGTTGTCATGTTCATCTGGGTGAATGTTGTTTAAAAAAAAAAATGTGAATCCAACCCTTCAGTTATCTGCTTCATTCAGGGTTTGTCGTTTGAGTTGTTACTGTTACTTTTAGTTGACATGAAATAATAATAATATTCTACTCTTTAAAGTGTTTCTTAATTTGTTTTAAAACTGTTTGCATTTTGTGTAAATGCTGGTGGTAAAGTCTATGACATGTAATGCACACAATGTATTTTTATTAAGTATTTTCTGTGGTGTAAATTCATCATCACAGTTGTCATGATGGAGAAGTGTATTTTACCCTCTTTTTTTTTTTTTTGCAACCTGCTGTGACATAATTCAGATCAACAGCGTTGGAGATTGTTTGTTTGTAGCTTCCTGCAGCTTCCCACCGCTGACAGGAAGAAAGCAGCAGGATGTGGTTCAAAGAGAAAAAGAACACAACCTCAGAATTTCTGCAACATAGGAGGTGAAAAAAAAAAACTGCAGCGAAACGAATTTCCTCTAAGAAAATTTCAAACTTTATTATAGGGTTAAAGCCACTCCATTTCTTATTTGTGATTAGTTCAGTTTTTCTAGACTTACAGATTTAAACAGGAAGTTCTCTACTGGCCAGTTTATAATGTATCGTAGTGAGGTGTTAACGTCTGTGTTTCTGAAATCTGAACTTTGAACTAGTCAAACATGGTTCACTTTTTTCCCTTCATTTCATTGTCCTTAATAAAGTAGACGTCCTAACAGGGGGTGAGATTCTTAGTCCTTGTCCTTTCTGGTCCTCAATAGGACCTGTCATGTATTTCATGTATTTGTGTCTAAAAAAAAAATTCTGTCTAACTATCGTGAGCCTTATATCATGATGGCTGAAGTCCATCCATCCATCCATCCATTTTCTATCCCGCTTATTCCCTTTCGGGGTCGCAGGGGTCTGCTGGAGCCTATCCCAGCGCATTTTATGGCGAGAGGCAGGGGGATACACCCCAGATGGTCGCCAGCCAATCGTGGGGCACACACACCATTCACACACCATTCACACACCATTCACACACACACTCACACCTATGGGCAATTTAAAGTTGCCAATTAACCTGAGCATGTTTTGTATTGTGGGAGGAAGCTGGAGTACCCAGTGAAAACCCACGCAGACACGGGGAGAACATGCAAACTCCACACAGAAAGGTCCCAGACCCAGGCCCAAGGCGGTCTTGAACCTGCGACCTTCTTGCTGTGAGGCAACAGTGCTACCCACTGCTCCACCGTGTCGCCCTATGGCTGAAGTCATATTTCTTAAATAAGAATAATGAATTCTTAAAATTAAATATTTCTTTATATTTTCTATAATATGTATTCACATTTTGTTAGTGTTTTTCCAGTACATTTAAGCAGATGTGTGGACACATATGCAAAAAGAAATAGACCCATCGTCAACTGTCTAACAAATAAAAATTTACAGGGCAGAATTGTGCTCTGACCTGTGAATGCGAAATATAGCTGTCATACCTGAAGCCGAAAGGTCATTTTAAGTTTAAATACACAGATCATAATCCATTTGATTGACTAAAGTTACATTTAGCGTCTAGAAAAGTTGGTCAAATGAATGACTTTAGCAAATAGTGGTTTGATTCTAATAGGTGTTGTGATTGGCCAATGACATGGGCATAAAGACATGCAAACGTAGTAGGGGAGTAAAAAGTACAAATGCATATATATTTATTTATTTGGCCACCCTACAGTCCTTCGTCTGCAAACATCTATTTAAAAGTTGATTTCTACATTGTGAGAGAATCATGAAGGATTTTTTTTTTTTTCGAATAGTCATTGTGGACAGGAGGAGTTATCACAGTAAGAAAATAAAAAGTGTTCCCACGCTCATGCTGGGCTGTTGTTTTGAGACCTACATGAAAAATTGAAAACTTATCCTTCAAAAGGGACCGCTCCGAGACTCGTAGACAGGTGCATTCTGGAGAAAAGCCACAAGAGAGTGCTGCTGTCACATGGGTAAACCAGGAAACAGGAAGCCGGCAGCACTCGGCCTGCAGGTCACATGCTATAATGATAAACACAAGCATCCATGCAACTTCTGTGTGAGTAAAGTACAGTTTTAAGGTGTACTTTCCCTGATCATCATCATCATCATTCTTCCCTCATTTTGGAGGGAGATATTTGTTTGTTTTTTTTAAACTATGAATGAAATGAATAAATGAAACAAGCCTATTAGTTTATACAATATTAAGTATAAAGTTACTGATATCTACATTCAGTGTTGCCTTGACTGCAGGTTTTTTACTTCAATGACAAAGTTACCTAATGGCGTGCAGATGTTAATTTAATGCTGCCATTTGTGGTCATTTCGGTTTAAGGTTAAGTTCAGTTTAAGTTATTTGAACCTGTTTTTTTACATTTTCTAGGGACATGTATGGCACAAAGAAGGCGACCTACTACAAATTTCCAGCACGACCATCTTTGAGGTCATAGTTCTTCAATGGGTTGATCATCCAATACGTTCAAATGGCAGATTTTGTTATTTTAGGATTTAGGATTGGACATCAAATCTATATTGTAATTGTTTTTATTTGTTACAGTTCATATTTCTGCTGTGGTGGTTGGCCTGTATTTAACTCAGTAAAGTGGCCAATAGAAGCATTTTTACCTCATGTTTAAATATTTCAGGATAGATATTGTGTTTCTAAAGTTCCTGTTCTGAATTATTTTAATTTTGTCAAACGTTTGAACCAATCAAATTTAAGAGGGAGTTGTTTTAGCTTATTATTGATATTACCTGAGAGGAAACAAGTTCAGCTGCAGGTTTTTTTTTTTCACCACTTGTGTTGGAAATAGTCGGAGGTCGTCTTCTTCTTCTTCTCTCTGAACCACATCCTGCCTCTCTCTTCCTGCCGGCAACAAACGATTTTCCACCGCTGTCAATCTGGATTATGTCACAGCAGTTTATGAAAAAAACAAAAAAAGAACAAGGTCAAATTTCACCTTCATCAAGACAATTGCAATGATCCTGAAAATGATTTTAGCTCTTTGCAAACTGTCACATAATAAACAAATAATACCAAAGTACAAAGACCAAACTGTTGATTGTTAGGATTTATTTTTTTGTCTTTAACATTCTAATAAGGATATTCTGGATGTAAAGAGCTGTCCTTCTTAGTTAATGACATCAACAAATCTATACAAATTGTGTTTGCCACACAACATGATGCAAAAGAGCTTAACAGAGATCTGCTCATATGGTCTCAGTATATAAAAAATCAGGAGGAAAAAAAGCATGAAACTAAAGGACAAACCAATCCTTAGCGCCAATAATTGATTAATCAACTTTTAGCACCAAATACACAAAAAACACATCTCATTTAAAGTAATGGATATTATTTATTTAGTTTGATGTGGACAACTTTAAGTATGAATGTATTATATAGACATATGATTATGTATAATATGTATTATGTGTGAACTGTGTAATATGTGTGTGATTCATTTTGATGAATTTTGATTGAATTTGAACTTTATCGAGCGATAATTTAACATGTATTCAATTTAACATGTATACATGAATGTATATATCCATCCATCCATCCATCCATTTTCTATCCCGCTTATTCCCTTTCGGGGTCGCAGGGGTCTGCTGGAGCCTATCCCAGCGCATTTATGGCGAGAGGCAGGGGGATACACCCCAGATGGTCGCCAGCCAATCGTGGGGCACACACACCATTCACACACCATTCACACACACACTCACACCTATGGGCAATTTAGATTTGCCAATTAACCTGAGCATGTTTTGTATTGTGGGAGGAAACCGGAGTACCCGGTGAAAACCCACGCAGACACGGGGAGAACATGCAAACTCCACACAGAAAGGTCCCAGACCCAGGCCCCAAGGCGGTCTTGAACCTGCGACCTTCTTGCTGTGAGGCAACAGTGCTACCCACTGCTCCACCGTGTCGCCCGAATGTATATATATATATATATATGTATGTGTGTGTGTGTGTGTGTGTGTGTGTAAAATTGTATAAGATGTGTATGAAAATAGACATTTAATAACTTGCATCCTTTCACTCATTACTTTATATTTGAGCTGCCTGTATAGTGTCTGTTTATAAAGTATATCTTTATTTATCCAGCACTATTTGGAGCCTGTTTCATTTACAGAAACTGTTCTACCTGTGTGTTTACATGTCGTTTTTTTACATTTTGCACTTTCACTTATTTGCCTCCACACTAGGCAAGGCAAGGCAAGTTTATTTATAGAGCACAATTCATACCCAGGGCAATTCAAAGTGCTTTACAGTTACACACAATCACAAAAGGAGAGCAAAACATAGTATTGTGTAGTAGTAGTACTGTAGTAAGTACTCTAACATAGTAGTACTGTAACATAGTGATAGTACTGTATCATAGTGGTAGTATTGTAACATGGTAGTAGTATTGGACTGTAACATAGTGGTAGTATTGTAACATGGTAGTAGTATTGTACTGTATCATAGTGGTAGTATTGTAACATCATAGAAGTACGGTAATTTGTTTGTTACTGCAGCTTACAGAGCTGTGTAACAGGCTGCCTACCGTGGCGCCATTTCTTGGAAACAGAGATTAAAACAAGCAGAGCAGTACAAAAAACAACAACAATTTGACACCACAGTGGAAACAATAGAAACATTTGTGCCCGGGATGTGCACGGTAACTTTAACGACTGATGATTTAACTACTGATGTTTATGGGCAGATTATCTGTTTGATTCGCTGTGACATTCATTCTGCTTGAAAGTGTAAATCCATCCAGAAATACTTATAAGAATAACTATGAATCTGTTTAATCAAATTAAAGTTCTTTTTATCATGTATTTATACGCATTTTGCCATCATATACACATACACATATCAACAGAAAAAATATACAAATATGCACATGGATCTATCTTTAATAACTGCAGCACGATAACAATGAGGTGCAGGATTTTATAAAAAAAATGGAAATACACAGCTGATGAACGATGAGTGGAACATTATTGTGTGGTTTCCTTTTTTTGGTTTGCTGCGAGCAGATGTTCGTACGTCCACCTGCTGCTGTAAGTGTCACCTGAAGATCTGCAGTACGATGAATATTTACGACCTGCTTCGCGAGGTTTATATTTAGCCAATCAGACTCTGAGGCCGCACCTGATGATGCCTCAGCAGCTCGGCACCACCTGACCTCGATCAACCTGCCCACACACACACACACACACACACACACATCCTGTCCCAGCAGGCTTTAAGCAGGAAACCGCCACCGCCTTCGTCTGTGACGCAGGCGTCTTGGCGCCGCTTATCGAGTGACCGCATCCTGTGGAAAGAGTGAGGCAGAAAAGTTTCCATCAGCAGCAGCCAATCAGAAAACAGACACCTCCACCCCCACAGAATGACAAAGAATGATCTAAACACAGATAAAACACTGCAAAATTAACAAGTAAAAATATGCACATATATATATATATATATATATATATATATATCACTTTTGTTTTTTTAATATTTTTATTATCCCTAATTTGGGCATTTTAATCTTGTTTTAAGAAAATGTTCACCAAAACCAAGAAACAATTGAAGTTATCAAAAAGAACTGTGAGTGGAATAGTTAGAATGAGATGATTCAAGAAAGTTCTAATTAATTTAGACTTATTCTATTGAAAACATACTTACTTGTCTTGTGTTCATGTATTTATTTAAGACTATTCATTTATTTTATGCTTAAATGAGTGACAAATGGCCATGTGAGATCCATTTCTTTAAGATCTTCTTAATGGAAAGTTATCATTTCATATTACAGCTATTCCAAGAATGCTATATATTCAATTTTTATAAATAGATTTTGAGAAACTGTAATTAAACAAAATGGATGTTGTACATTTCTTCCTTTCAGTGATCAAAATTACTTTAAAATCTTTTCAGAATGTTAAAAAGGGAATAATATTTTTATCTTTTATATCAGTATATTCTCTATATTATACAAAATATTACAATGGTTTTTAACCAACATTACAAGGACAAAAACACATTAATATTAGGAGTCAGTTTTCACCCACATAGCAGTATGTCAGATCACCTTTCCATCGTAAGAGTTAAACAAGGCTGTTGACCTCTGAACATTGTACATGCTATGAATCCTGACATATAATAATACCTGCAGTGTGCAGCTACAGACAATTTCTTAATGTCAGACTCACATCATGAGTCTCTAACATACATAAAGATATTCAGAATTAAATGGAGTCAAATGATTTGTGGGCCAGTACAATACAGTAGAGCTATGGAAAATAGCTTTGTGTTTGATGAATTGTGTGCACCACAGGAATCTCTGTTCATCTATGTCACACATGGTGTGTTACTGGGGACCCTGAGGAATTGCACAGTTGATTTTCGTGGAATGTGGTCAAATGGTGGCGCTATAACTAACTTTGTGCCTATATAGATTTGATGCCTTTTAGATTTTTTCCAAATCTGTTTTTTCATCAGTCCTCCTACAGATTTTGAGCAGTTTTCACAAGAGTCACTTCAGAACCTCTCTGGGACAAGTTTCTATTTCAGATTTTCTGGACAGCGCTTAGATTATTAAAACAAATCATATCTCCTGTTGACTTTGTCCTATTGCAACCTCATTTGTTAAACATGTGTAGACATGATGTCTCCTCACAACTGTTATTTGGCCAATAGGTGGCACTGTAACAGCTGTATGTATGACGTGTATTTTCATATATGGATGTTCATCTTTACACTCGGTAGGTGTGGACCAAAGGGAGGGCAACATCATAAGTGTAGTCAGACGAGCAGTTCTTTACAAGCAGCGTTTTCGGGGACTGAGCGATTGGCACAGTTTTATATTTTCATTATCCAGGTATTCCTCATAAAACATGTTTGTGGCATACTGTTTGCATTTCTACACTTTTTCATCAATTTTGAGAATCTGCATCACTACCCATCTCTTCCATGACTGGAGTCAATAATGGCTCAGATCAATGTGTTTCTGCAATAAACATTAGTTATTCCTTCCAATTTGGTTAGAGATAATGTGTTTTGTTCATTTTTCACCTATTACTCACGTTTTACTATGTTTTAGGAATCTAACTACTCCAAAAGACCTATTTCCAATCATTCACAAGCCCTTGGCAAGCTTCAGGTGCTGGATTGTGAGTTGATGATTAGAATCAGGTTTGTTGGAGGAATACATGTAGAAAAGATGTAGGATAGTAGATCTCAAGGAGCAGGATTAACACAGTGCAAAAGATTAGATCCGGTCTGTCCAATCCTGCTCCTGTAGATCTACCATCCTACATGTTTTAGGAATCTCCCTACTCCAACACACCTGATTCTAATCATCAACTCACTATCAAGTAGCTGAAGCTGGCCAAGGGCTTGTGAATAAATGGAATCAGGTGTGTTGGAGTTGGGAGATTTTGAAATCATGTAGGATAGTAGCTCTCCAGGAGCAGGATTGGGCAGCCCTGGATTAGATTAATATCCAGATCAGGTGGAACAGTCTGACACTGATGACGATTACTGGTCTGAGCTTGCTTTCTGGTTTGCTGTCGACTCCCCATCGCAGAAGGTTTAAACCTGAGGAAGATAAAAGGATAAAAGAAACGACACGATTCCGATTACACAGTTAAACTATATCTCATTGAATTTAACACAGCATTCAATCTGTTTACCTACTGTTTGTCATGAACCGGTATTAAAAATATTAAAATTATCACACCCTGACAGGTGGAATGCAAGGGGTCACACACACACACACACACACACACATACAAAGACACACACACACACACACATACAAAGACACACACAGCTGTGAGTTTCACTCTGTGGTTTTTATTGTTTCCATTGTCGTGTAACCTGGTAAAGTCAAGTGATGACACACATTCAGTGATCAGAATGTTCAGGCCTGTAACGTTCACCACAGTTTTGGCTCCATGTGAAGCAGCTGCTAACTTTAACTCCAGCTCTGTGACTACGACCTGTGATTCAAACAGCAATTATATTTCTGGGGGGGGAACCCCAATTCTATTGTGTTTCCTCCACTTTGTATGCCATTGGATGGGTGTAACTCTCACTACTTCTTATATGCAGGAGCAGTTCCTAATATTCCACATTAGACCAAATGATTTCACTGGCATTACTGAACTACAACTGCAGACCGAGTCTTAAACCAGGGCACGACCACAACATGATTGTTCTCAGCCACGGTATCTGTTCACTGATTGATGGGTAAATATTTGTCCAGAGAAAACCTACAAATATAGAAACTCCACACAACAGGTTAAAGCCCTGACTTTTGACATGCAGGCAGCATCAACATCTGTCATCAGGATGTATACTTGTTTGTTTCACCTGGTTTTAGAGCCTTGAGTCCTAATAAAGTAATTTATGCTGCTATAAATACCACTAATGTTGTATCAATGACATTAGTGGTATTGATACAACATTAGTGGTATTTATAGCAGCATAAATACCACTAATGTTGTATCAACGACATTTTAGATAATGTCTCATCATCTGCGACACCTTTATTCATCACGTTTCATGTTTGTATGAATGAGGCACCTCTTCAGGTCCAGTACCTATATATAATAAAAAAAAAGTGTTTCTCCCTGAGTATTTTGGGGGCCCTGAGTTCTAGTGAAGTTAATTTTGCTGCTATTACTACCACTAATGCTGTATCGATTATATTTTAGATAATGTTCCACCAGCTTATGTGCAAAACTGGACTGTTATTGATGCTTTTGAAATGTTCTCACATTCAAGACGTGAAACTTGGTGCATGCAAACTCTCACTGATGCATTTGTGCAACAGAACAAACAGGAAACCACGGAGAGAGAATCACAGTGTGTTCTAGTTCTAGAGCAGCTCTGCTGATCACACTGATAATGTCCTATTTGTTTTATGATCATTACCATTTACAATGTGTGTGTTAGGGTTTAATTCAATTCAGTGAAATAAAATGAAGCACTCCTTTTACTATATGTCAGCTGTGATACAAAGATGCTGAAGACATTTTAAAGCAGTTTTTCACATTTAAATGTCTGTAACTGGCTCTACTGTTCAAAAGTCAATTTATTGTTTTCTACTAAAAGGTCACACTTTTGTTAATTTAATGAGTTGCGAAATGAATAGAAAATCTAGTCAAGACATAACAAGGTTATAAATAATGATTTTTGTTTGAAATAAACCAGCTAAACTGTTTTTATGTGTTAACATTACGCAAATGTTTTCTAAACATTCATTAGCTTCTAATGCAATTAGTGACCCCACACTTTTGAGCAGTAGTGTATGTAATAAAGATACATCATAAAGTGTTGCTGAGAATGAAAACAAAGCTTCATGTGCAGCAAACACGCAGCATAGTTTATATTTTATGTTTCTATGAACCTTGGCCGTGGCTTGATCGAGACTCTGAAGACCAAGTTCAACCTATAATGTGCAACGGAAAGAAAAAGAAACTAAACCAAATCTTTAAGTGTCTGTCAGAAGTGGTGAACAGAAGAGGATGGTGACACTCTAAAAGATCCAGTATCACTTATCATCATAGGTACGAACTTAAAAATGGACAAAACCAGTACAAACTACATGAAACATGTAAATGCTTTTTCTGATTGGTCCTGCGGATTCTTGACTTGACTCGTTCTTGAAAATTCTTTCATCATTTGAGTCTGCAGACATTTTGGGAAACACCTCTGCAGCTTTCGGAAGGTTTCTATCATATCATCACGATTTAATGATCATATCCGTGGGAAAACAACGCTCAGGGACACCAAGCTCTTGTTCTGATGAACTGCACTGGTTAAAGGAAACATGCAAAGTGAAACTTGATTTACAGACAGTGTTCTTCACAGCATACAGTTTGACATGGAAGGAAAACTTATGACTAATTATA
This sequence comes from Eupleurogrammus muticus, assembly GCA_036785175.1. NCBI lineage: Eukaryota > Metazoa > Chordata > Actinopteri > Scombriformes > Trichiuridae > Eupleurogrammus > Eupleurogrammus muticus. The sequence goes on along the minus strand of JAYKQN010000014.1, from coordinate 11,708,405 downwards.
ATGTCTACTAATGATTACAATCCTTTATATATATGTTTATTAGACCCATGATGAATAAACTCCAAAATACATAAAGACACCACATCTTCCCACCAACAAACTATGACACCAACAAACAACAAACTTGACAAATTCAAGTTTAATATCACCATGTTGTATTTTGTTTTCAGTACATATCAGTTACACCTGCATTCCGTTGCATTTGACATTCACTGCTTGAATTTATACAGAAAAATTACCCGAATGCAGAAATTTGAGTGATTTTTGTATACTCAACAATATTAGGTTGAAAAACACACAGCATAAAGTGCACAATGTAAAATATTATTATGGACTGCAAAGAATAAAAGGCACACTAAGGAGTTTAAAATGCACAGTATATAGAATAAAGCACAAAGCACAAAGTACAGTAAAGTACAAGGTATAATGCATACTGTGTATGCGGATCAACAAATTCTACGAATTTGTACATAGTGTTGTGTATTTTTATTTTTATTTTCTTTATAGTTTTTATCTTCAGCCTTTATTTTCTTTTCTTTATTCTGTAACGCTGCAGTAACAGACACATTTCCCCGTTGTGGGATCAAAAAAGTTATCGTATCTTATCTTATCTTATAAATTGCACACTATGAAGTGCAAAGATTAAAGTGCACCATTTTATATTGTGTACTTTAATAGTAAATAAAACAAATATAATTTACTATTATTAGTATAAATAATGAATAATAATAAATAGTATAAAGTGCACAGAATTCAGTTCACAGTACAAAATGCCCAATATGTGTAGTATAAAGTGCACATAATGCAGTATTTATTATAGAATACACACTATTTATACAGTATAAAAGTACGGTATGAAGTGCACAGTATTAATTACACATTGTGTCAGATTGTTGATATTAATCTTTAAAAAAGAAAACTGATTGCATCTTGTGTTTTCTCATTACAGCTGCTTTGTTTTGCAGGAATTAGGCACCTCTTCAGGTCTGTGTGTTTCTCTTCTGAACAGATGAAAACGTTCAACAACCAATTCCTTTTTTAATAAGATTTCACCACTCCTTATACACAAGGCGTTTTGAAGAAGCAGCAATATGTACCAATGTTTGCTTTAATGAATTGTCAACTTTATTCAAACCGCCGACCCGTCGAGTTCGGCAGCTTCACTTTCAGTCTGGATGATGCTGACTGATACCAGAACCGTCTCTTTCCTGATCACATGACTCATTCTGACGACAGCAACCCGTCTGCTACTGTAATCTGTCACACAGTTTCATGTGCAAAAATTTTACATCACTATTTGACTCAAAAGGAAAAAAACATGTTCCCCCCATCACTGTGCAGTTTGTGTCTGTTCGTCTTAATGTGAGAAAGAAAGTCTAAATGTGAGGAGGAAAAGTCTTAATGTGATGATAAAAAGACTTAATGAGAAGAGGAAAAGACCTGATCTGAAATGGAAAAGTTTTAATGTGAAGAGAAAGTTATGTCCCATGAATGTGCTCTGAGGGTTCCATAGCAGCTTGAACTGTTTAACCTTTAAACTTATACACTTAGAAAGCCTGGTTAAAAACATATCTTATCTTATTCATACCATGAGAGGCTAATTATTCATTTGAACACTGGAAGAAAAAGCCTAGAAAACCCAAGGCTGTAAATTAATGAAAGAATAAATAAATACTATGCAGGAAATCGGAAAGTGTTGTGTACTATCGCATTAAATATTAATTCCATGTTAATGCAATTTATATTCAAACACTTTCCAGGTTGCCCTCAGCCAGAATTTAATACTGAAACCTTTGATTTTGGCTTTTAACTCCTATCTGGGTTTTGGATTTATTAAAACAACATTAATGCAGCTCTTTTTAAACATATTCATAGCTGTAGGAAAAGTAGGATAAACATTCACATATGTGTTGGAATATATCACAGTGGTGTACTAGATGTATTATCATGGTATCAAATAGCTTCACAAATGAGCCCCATTTTAAGAAGTTATACTACTTCAGCACTTTGTTTTTTTTAACATAAGTTTTGAAATTATTCTCATTTTTCTCATGCAGCAGCAGTTTCTGTGGGACTCTAAACAATGGGCGGCTTTAGACTACATCAGAATAATGAATAAAAGCACATGAAGCCTTACGGTTGGATTTCAGTGTTTATTGAATCATCACAAAACAAATGTCAAAGAAAGCTTTTTTTTTTTTTTTAAGATATTTATTTTTCTATACAAAAAGCAAAACAATCAGTCTGTCAGACCTTAAATGTAACTGAGATATTTACAGACTTAAAAAAAATGACATGTATGACACGGCGCATTCGTGTTTGTCCATAGTTTACAGAGCAGAATCATTATTTAAAAAATGTTATTTTACACCATCGAGCTGAGCGACGACTTCATGCTTCGCTCCGTGAATCTTTCGTCTGACGATCAGACGAGTTCCTGCAAGACAGAACGTGAAGAAGATATTTAATCCATTTGACCTGAATGGTGACATAATTACATAATTAACAAAGACAGATCTGCTGATTGGGTTTCAACACAAACAGTGGTTGAAAGAGAAAAGAAGAGAAACCTAGCTGATAACATGTCTTCATTTTTAAAACCATTTACAAAGCATTAAACTAGTTAAATCTGTTTTTTAGGGTTACACCACATGATTTTTTTCCCCCTGCTGCATCATCAGTAAACCAAGATGCAACTCTACCAGCTCTAATGGACTCTTGCAACACACATTTAGGTAAATGCATTGAAATTCACCTTGTTTTCTCCTCCACACCAGTGGTTTAGACGATAAATGCAAAGTCTTCCTGTGTCCCACACTGTAAACCATGTGAACAATCCTGTCCTCAAAGCGCGTTTGTTTGGTTACGGAAACTAAAGCTTGATGAACGTTTCGAACGGCCATGTTGGAGCGATGGATGGATGGACGGAGGTTTTAAAAATGTTTGCCATGAGCATCCCACAGCAAAGAGGTGTTTAACAAACTCTCCGTCTTCTCTGGACCTTCACCGGAAGCAAAACCATAAAACAGCGGGAAAGCGGTGCATTTACAGCTTAATCGTGCTATGCTCAAAATATGATGGGAAAAAAAGTTCAGTTCACACATTCTAAAATGAACTAATTCATTCATAGTTCATAATTGTTCATAGGTAATATTTCCTTCATAGCCCAAAAAAAGAACTTTCAGGTTAAACACTGAAACTATATGGTAGTTTTTTATATTCATGTCAATCCTTATCCAACCAGGGTTCACATTAGCATTTATGAACCAGCATTTCCACCTTGCTACAGTACTTACTGTGTCCTGCAGTATATTCTCAAAAACGTAAGGGAAATCCTTCTCCTTGAATGGTCTTTTTTAAGTTATAAGTTTACCGTTGATGTGATTGAATTGCTCTGTATTGCTCAGACCTGCTGCAGTCACCTTTATTCTGTTTATTTTTTTTTTTTGATCTTGCTGAGGGCTCTCTACAGAGTGTTAGGCTGTGTTTCACGCGCAGAAAACTAAAAGAATAATTTACGGTTCATTCATCAGACATTAAGTACAGTGCGTGCACCTTCGCTGCAATATGAACGTGTTTCATTCACAAAACTGTTGCTGTCTAATCAGACTTCTGTCCTTGTCCCAGTTTACATAAACCAGAGGAACCCGAATGAATGACGGCAACGTCAACACTAGGGGGCGATATGTGTTGTTTTCAACGTAATTTTAAAACAAGATGGATATATGTGTGTTTGTACTCACACTGACTGAGCCACAGCCGCAGGGTCATCAGGACGTTGAACACCACAGTCTTCATGAAGAGAAGCCTGAGACCCAGCACGGTCAGGGACAGAAAGTTCATCTTCTCATCTGCAAACAACCGATTAACGATTAAACCGACACTCAAGCAATCAGAGATTTTACAGCCAGAATTAAATGGAGATAGGGATTTTTCGCTTACCTGGTTCGAAATGATCTACGCATTCTTCTTTCCTGTCGCTTTCTGAAAGACATCAGACACAAGAAGCGATTACTGGCTTAGTTTTGACAATGATGAAACTCAAACTAAAATGTGAAATTCCTGTCGTCTTTGTCTTCTGATTAAAAAAAACAAAATGATACAATCAGATGCACGACTCTTACCCCCTTCACACTCCTCTCGATTCTCAACGAGAGCAGCCTGGTTGTAGAGGGAGTCGCCTGATATCCGGACTGCTTCAGCCCCTCCGAAAACAGTCTTTTTTGTTTGGTTGTGAGAGCTGAAGCCGGTGGCCAGGCATGCCGAGACATTGTCCTTTTGCACATAGTAGTAGGATGGTTCATACTTGATCCCTGAAACACATACAAATAAAAAGGACAACTCATGAATAAAAGAAATGCCGTACGAACATCGCCAAAGTCGTTCGTCTAATTAGTAGAATTGTTCTAGCAGGTCCACTAGATGGGTTTGGACCAGCGGCGATCGCCATGACTACTGAACGGATGAGGAAAAGAAGAGGAAGCGGAGCGCGGAGCGCCACCTACATGAACACAGGCGGCTTAAGACGCCGGAGAATAGGACACACTGTCATTCACACACACTCCAAAACATCCTCCTCAGCCATTTCCACAAGACTCAATAGTCTGCTTCCCCAAAAATATTGACAATCAAAAATTTATTATTTCATTAATACAAAACTTTTTTTTTGGAAGCTTTTGATTTTTCTTTAGAGTTTGTATTTATTAATTCAGTGTAAGTACAGTGTGGAATTCGTGGAATTCTATTAGTGTATTACATAGATATAAATTTAATGTATATACCCTAAAATAAACTATTAGAATAAAATAAACTAAATGCATGTAGTTATTTATACTTGTGTTTATTAAACTTTATCATTAACAACATTATTATATTTAACAATGATAATTAATGCAAATTGTTTCATTTATATATTAGTACTTTTGTATATACCCCGAAAAAAATAAATAAAATTATCCAATAATTTTGGTAAGTCAAATTATATTCCAAGCACACAAATTTTACAACACACTAAAAGTATGGTCATTTTTTAGAATTCTTTTTTTTTACTGTTTGGATGGCTAAAAAACAGATTTGTAATAATAGTTACATTTAAATATATCTTCATTTGATTGTATTTCTCAACTTTTCCTGAATATAAGGTGAAGAGGATTGGTGTTTTTTGTGTGTATACTGTTTAATGCAGAATATGTGTGTCCTCAAATGTGAGGTTTGTGACTTTATGCTTTTATAACCACTGTTAGTTAAGTTAATAGGTAATTTATCACTGCGATGCAATCACTTACTTGTCAGGATAGAAAGTTTAATTCCAGATCCAAAAACAGTCCTGATGTTATCATTCACACTGAGGTTTATCTGGCAGCAAAAAGCTCAACCGCACTGATTAAACTGTTCATTTATTTAAATAACTTTAAGTAACTACAATAACTATGATATCTAAGAATAAATTGGTGAGAAAGAAAAGAAAGAGTGCTGTCAGAGGTTAGAGTCAGAAATCTATTGATGATATTCTGTTCTCCATTAATGTTTCAGGGTAGGGAAAAAACATTCATCCATTCCGCCATTTTATGGCGAGAGGCAGGGATACACCCCAGATGGTCGCCAGCCAATCGTGGGGCACACACACCATTCACACACCATTCACACACACACTCACACCTATGGGCAATTTAGATTTGCCAATTAACCTGAGCATGTTTTGTATTGTGGGAGGAAACCGGAGTACCCGGTGAAAACCCACGCAGACACGGGGAGAACATGCAAACTCCACACAGAAAGGTCCCAGACCCAGGCCCAAGGCGGTCTTGAACCTGCGACCTTCTTGCTGTGAGGCAACAGTGCTACCCACTGCTCCACCGTGTCGCCCTGGAAAAACCATTATTCTGCCTAATTTTCTTGAGGTGTAATTTTCTTGACATAGATGATACTTGACCGTATAAACAGTTTGGTTCCAAATGTAAATGTGATTTTCACTTAAACTACAGTAAAAGAAAAATCTGAGACCATAATCAATAATGTCTGTTAGACACAGGGCTACATATTTCCTGAACTTTCATTGAGGTTTTTTTCAGTATTTTACAGATATTCATAAATACGCTATCATGTCAACTATAACTTTAACTACTTTGGTGAAGTGAATCTTACACTTACTTGTCAGAACAACAAGTTTAATTCCAGATCCGAATACAATCTTGATGTCATTCACACACAGGTTCGTCCGGCAGCAAAAACTCCAGATTTAATGATTCATTTCATTTCAAGTTTTTTTTTCATTGACATATGAAGATAAATGTATTATTTAAATTTAGGCCTGAAGTTAAACTGCCTCAAATATTAAAAGGACTTATCTTGTTCCTTTGGGGATTTAATTTGTAATGTTTGATGTTTCTGACAGCCTATGTTGTTTATCAAAATATGAAATGAAAATTATGTTCAATACTTGTAAAAACTAAGTACATTGGAAAATAACAACTTGCTGAAGAATTTTATTTTTTAAAAATCTAACCTTAAATTTTTAATGGTTATTGGAAATAGTCGTGTTTCTTTAATTAATTAAAACGACTAGTTAAATATGCATAAATCACAGATGTAAATAATTATGAACAAAACGCACTTACATGATAATATGGTGACTTTGTTTCCAGATCCAAATATAAATTTGTTGGTATTGTAATTCACACAGTAAGTCACATGCAAACAATAACCTCTGGAGCAGTTTCACCATACCAAAAGCTTTATATCTTTGATGAAAATGTAAAAATCTGCAAAAGGCCCGTTGTGATTTATATAAAAGATACTTCTAGTGTTTATTTCTATGTGCAACCTCATCATATTTGGCGTGTATTTTAATATTAAATTTTAATTGTGAAAGATGTGATAAAATATGAATTCATTTTTGGTTTGTGATGAAGCTACATCTTAACAAATGACTGTTACGATTATTTAAAATAATTTCAATAAAATATTGTTCATGCCAAGCTTCAGGAAATTTTTCGCTGGTGACACTGCTACTTCAGTCAGAAATTTGCATTTGTCAATAATAACAATTTAAACTACAAATGACATGCTAATTCACCATTTAAATTTATCTTAAATCGATGGATTAGCTGCTTAGGGAATTAAAGCACAACTGTGATTAATAATTTGTCCACATGAGGATAATTATTATTAACTGGAAATAAAGATATTTCTGGATTTAATGACCAGTCAAATGTGCATAGATCACAAATGTATTTAAGTAGAAACAAAATACACTTACGCGATGATACACTAACTTTGATTCCAGATCCAAACGTGAGTTTGTAGTTGTTATTCACACAGCAAGTTATCGACATTCAAAAACCTCTGAAGTATCCTTATCATGCTGACAACTTTATATTTAAAAGAAATACATATACATATAATACATATTGAATGTATTATGATTCATATAAAGAAATATTTGTGTTTTGTTCCACATGCAGTTTTTAGTTTTTAGTCTACATTTAGTGCATATTGTATTTTTCAATAGCTTTTGAATGTTATTGTTCATTTGTTAATATATGTAACACTCTAATATTTTAGGAAAAAAAAGAAAAAGTACATGGAATATGTAAGACTTTCTCTGTGACACCTGACAAAATAATAATTTTGGATTTTTTTTTTATTTTTTTCTTTTCAATCCACCAGTCACATCACCGGCATTTCTTACATTGCCTTTATGTACATACCAGGATTACAAGTATTATATCCTCACATTTTACTTTCTAAAAGTTATTGATTGACCTCATTATTAAGTCGAGATGAGTGCTGCCATATGAATATGTTCAAGATGTAAAGATGAACTTACTATCCAAGATGTGTAGTTTCATCCCATTTCCATAAGTTAACTTGTATCCGGCATTCACACATGCTTCAGCTCCCCAACAAAAACCCCAAAACTCTCAGCTCTGGTTCTCTTACAGTGTCAGTAAAATTAATGTGAGAGACAGATGTGAATTCAATAATTCTGACCTAAACATAAACATTTCATTTTAGGAAATGATGAAAAGTTTTTATTACTAATACATTCAATAGATGCTGTATGCAGCTGCTGCATACATATACCTATTTTACTTCATGTGTATTTATTATAAGTATCATCTGAATATAAGAAATACATTTTAAGATATATTTTTTTTTAATGTCCGTATGTCCAACAGTAATGACTCAAAAAGTTGTGTTTCAATGACTTTACATAAAATTAATCAATCAATTCTAAAAGATCAGACTTAATAGTGCTGTGTGTTATTCCACATGAGTGTAAAATCAGGAGGTATTACATTAAAATAATGCAGAATTAAGTATTTTGTGAAAAAAATGTAAAAGGTGTGTTGATATATAAATGCACATTTTGTTTGTGATGAGGCTCTATTTTAATGAATGGCTTTTATGGTTAATTAAAATTGACATCATAAAATTGCTGTTCTTGTTCAAGCAAATGCCAGAAATAAAACATTATGCTGATGACACTGTTACTAGGTTTGAACGGGCAACAACTACAATTTGTCTTCAATAACAATTGAAACTATAACTTAGCTATACTTTACAGACTATTTTACTGGAACAGCTTGATAAACTGCTTAATGAATTTAAACGGGACTCACGTGTTTGTATAGAGACATGGATCCCGGATCCAAACACAAGTTTCCCGACTCCAGTCTGAGTCACACATCAAGTAGAGGTTCACCAAAAAAAGTGAAGCTGACCCGCACTGATGCTGATTCTGTTGTCTCTTATATTTTATTGATATTTAAATACATTGATTATTAATTTATCCTTAGATTGTGTTAAAAGATGTGTAAGTTATTAAACAATTTATATTATATGCATTTTACTTTTCTAAAGATACACATTTGAATGAGTGTAAGTCATAATGTGTTTATGCTTAGTGAGTCAGTGTCTGTTACAAGTAAATGTCGATAAATTTGAGTGAAGTAAGAATGTTATTAGGTAAAAGTTTTCTATTTTGTATGTATGTATGTGATTTTTCTACACAAACTATTATATCAGCTTTAACTTGAGGTCGTTTAGTGAAGTGAATCTTCCACTTACTTGTCAGAACAACAAGTTTAATTCCAGATCCAAATGTAATCTTGATGTTATTCACACACAGGTTCATCTGGCAGCAAAAACTCCAGCTGACTGAGTGCTGTTTAATGATTTGTTTTAGAATGATTATTCACATATGAAGCAAATTGTATTTTAATTTAGGTCTTAAGTCAAACTGTGTCATTATATTAGAAGGACTTTAGGCATTTTGTGGATGAAACAAATAAGGGGTATGTATCTATCTTGCTCCACTTATTAATTTGTAGTTTAATTTATAATATTCAAATGGTTTCTCTAACAAATAAAGTCTACATGTTCATTTTTTTAAGAAAAACAAAATGAAAATGTAATAAATGCAAAATGAAAATTATGTACAAACATTGTAGTGAAATATTAAATGCATTTTCATGATGCATTAGTGAATTTTATTGTTGCAAAAGAGTGTGACTGAAAATATTCATATAAAGTCAAGTAGAAGACTATTTCAGGATAAATTTTACTTTTTGCTTTTAATTGACTGAGTAATACAAAAGAACATGTGATCGTCAAATCACAATTATCAGTTTTTCAATAAAATGTAAAACGTTAACTCACTGAAAGAATTTATAAAAAAATAAATAAATAAATAAACTAACCCGGCCTTAATGGTAATTAGAAACAATTAAAGGTCGGCTAAATATACGCATGCATTACAGATGTGATTAACTAAAAGAAAATCTCAAAATGCACTTACGTGACGATACAGTTACTTTGATTCCAGTTCCAAATAAGAATTTGTAGTTATTAGTATTCACACAGCAATTTACCAGCATTCAAAAACTTCTGAAGCATTTTCATCATACTAACAACTTTATAGCTCAAAATATAGAGGATATAGAAATCTATGCATTGTATTTATGTTATTTTATTTAATTTTTTCTCATGTATATCACATTGTGCAATGTTTCCAGGCTAATATGTTATATATGGTAAGATTTAGTGGCTATTGAATATTATTGTTATTATTAACAGGATTTTTCTAACCTCTGCATAAAAATAACATAACATCAATATTGGACTTAATTATTTATGTAAGGGAAAACAACTGTAAAGTTAAAGTGTAAGTTCTAATTTTATGCAATGCAGAAGACAGTGTTTTGTGAAAAAAAAACAAGGTGAAATATCTGTTGAAATATAAATGCATATATTGTTTGTGATAAAGTGACATCTTCATGACTGACTATTATGGTTAATTCAAATTTATCTCATGGAATTCCTTTGTTACTTACTTCAGTCAGAAATTAGCATTTGTCAGTTCAAATTTAAACTGTAAAGTAACTATAAATTACAGACTAGTTCAGCATTCAGACTGAGTTTAAAGGACTGATCAGATGTTAAATGAATTAAAACAGAACTCACGTGTTTGTACGGAGACACGGGTCCCTGATCCAAACACAAGTTTCTGGATTCCAGACTGAGTCACACATCAAGGAAAGCTGCACCAAAAAGTGACAGCTGATCTACACAAATACTGATTATGTTATCTCTTATTTTTGATCATAACATTTAAATAGGGTAATTTATCATTTGTCCTCATGAGTGTGAAATAACTCCTGCTTTTAAAGTAACAGTTTAAAAAATATCTAACTTGTAAATTACTATTATTGTGTTAGTAACTTGTGTTTGCACTTCACATTTTTACTCTAGATCTATGTATCAAAATTATCTGAAATTTTGTATGTATTAACTAAAAAATATTCATTTCAGCACTAATATTTATATGCTATTTAATATATGTCTGTATGTATGTAGTTGACCTGATACTGAAGCTATAGTTGTTAATTTCAATTACCATTACAGCTCATTTATCTATACTTCTTTATTGATAATGTGGTAATGCCTTTATATAAGTTGTTAATCATGAAACTATCTCCAATTGCATTAGTTATGTTCCCTTTAACTGAATGTGAAATCTTACTGTTTTGTATTTTTAGCTCAGTTCCTTGTCCAAAGATTATCTTCCAAGTCCCGTCATTCACACTCTGAGACACTTCATAACAAAAATGTATAGACTCACAGCTTTATATAATATTTGATTGAGAGACAATTTCACAACAACAAAGATCAAGTTTTCCCCTCTGTAGCTTTTTATAAAAATATGTATTATTATTGTTCTGTCAATGGTTATTGCATTTATTTCCACTGGACAGTCTGATGGATTTTCTTGGTGATATTTTGTTTGATTTTCAAGGATGAAATCAAGTTTAATGCTGTTGCAGCAAATTTTGGCCCAAACTCTTTGTTTGAAATGAATAAAATAGATTTCCTGTAAATAAAACTATTTAAAAAAACTACTTTGTGAACACTCTTTCATATAGCTTGTTTATATGTCTTTATTACAATATCTACATTACAATTGTTTAAACTGAGTTTGTCTTAGATTTTAAAATTGATCAGTTAGTGCCATGCACAAATATGTCAAAATCACATTTTATTAAATCTTACTGGATTGTATGAGGAGTGCAGTTCCTTCTCCAAAGATGAGCTTGCGTGTAGCATCATTCACACTGCACATTTCATCATGCAAAAATTACTACACTCTCCATGTTCAACACTACATGAGATAAAAGTAGGGGAAATCTGCAATTTCAATAGATAGTTGTGTGTTGAATAATGCATGTATTCATTGAAACTGAAATTATTAGTAATCTTTTCTTCTGCAGTCACATATTTACCTATTTATGAGGATACTAGCTGGTAACAATATATATTCCATCCATCCATTTTCTATCCCGCTTATTCCCTTTCGGGGTCGCAGGGGTCTGCTGGAGCCTATCCCAGCGCATTTTATGGCGAGAGGCAGGGGGATACACCCCAGATGGTCGCCAGCCAATCGTGGGGCACACACACCATTCACACACCATTCACACACACACTCACACCTATGGGCAATTTAGATTTGCCAATTAACCTGAGCATGTTTTGTATTGTGGGAGGAAGCCGGAGTACCCGGTGAAAACCCACGCAGACACGGGGAGAACATGCAAACTCCACACAGAAAGGTCCCAGACCCAGGCCCCAAGGCGGTCTTGAACCTGCGACCTTCTTGCTGTGAGGCAACAGTGCTACCCACTGCTCCACCGTGTCGCCCTACAATATATATATATTACTTTGGAAATTACTTGAACAAGTAAATCCTGTTATTTTGTAAGTCCATGGACACATCAGGAAACCAGTTAATAGTTGTTAATATTTACTTGTTAGTTACATATAATTTCTAAGTACTAACTTAGAATGTACTTTACAGTTATCTACCTACATAGTTAACAATTCATCTATTTACCATTGACTTTCCTCTTAAATACCAGGTAAGTTGCAGACTGTAATATAAATGATTAAAGAATTTTGACTTTCATAGTAATGATAACTGCAACACAGTTAAACTCTTGATATAACAAATCTTAGTCAATGTACAAATCTTAGATTTTAAAACATCCCTCACTTGAAACACAACAGTGATAAATTCAATTGTTACTCACTCTTGTAAACTGTCAGCTTGGTGCCAGATCCAAAAATCAATTTGTTGTCCGCATAATTCACACAGTGTTATACTTCAGTGCAAATACAGCGAAGGACAGAATCAGTTGTTAACCTTAAAACCTCAGACTGTTTAAGGTTCAGATATGGAAGACATATATTTAAATTTAAGGGAATAAATTCTTAATTTTACGTTTATCTCACTAATTGAAGCTTCTCCTGCCAAATATTTTCTTCATACATACATACAAACATACATTCACAGAGACAGAGTTTAAATCCTGACCAAAAAAATAATAGTAAGGTTAATTTACCTTATGATTAACCAGCCAGTCAATTCCAAGATAATCAAGTAATATCACTATTTTACTATATTACTATTACGTTACTTATCACTAAGCTTGTTTTCTGTTCTAACCCGTTCTTTCATTTAACTTCTGCACCTGTGTTTGTTTCGTTTTTTGCCTTATCTTCCCTTAAAATTGTAATCGTACACTGTTTAAAATTTAAATTGCTCATTTGGTGTTTTTTACTCACAAACATGGACGATGAGTTTGATTCCAAAACCAAAGTGGAGTTTTTGAGAAGCGCCTCCAGTCACACAGTTCAGGAAGCTCGGTCAATAAGTCTGTGTTATTCATCAAGCTGATTATATTGCTATTAGTAATGTTTATTCCATTTTTCTCTTTCTACCTTGTTGGTTCTGACATCTATGGACTATTCTAAGTTACGAACGAAACAAGGAAAACAAGTCAATCAGATCTCCAAGTAAAGCGTTCCGTTAAATTAAGATAACACATGTTGCAACAAATGTTTGCGTATAAGCAGCAGTCAAGTGATGTAAGTGTTCTTTGTTGAGCAATCTTACTGTTTATGATGTTTAATTCAGTTCCTCGCCCAAAGGTCATCTTTCCTGTCCCGTCATTCACACTCTGAGACGCTTCACTGCACAAACTCATTGACCAGATCAATGAAACTGATGAGTTAAAGATACATAAAATTAAGGATTGGTGGTGAATGTTAAATCTGTTTATTTCATAAAGTGGATATTTATTATCTCATCAGTTCTGGATGAGGATTTTTAGTTTAGATTAGCAACATTACTTTAGTTGGTTGGTTTGAATTCCTAAAATCATCCCTAAAATAGGTAATATTCTGGCAGCTAGGGCACCAATAAAATATTGCACCGTCTTATATTATAAGAATACAGTAATTTTTTTGCTACAATGCAAGCTTTATATATATTTTATATAAAATTGTATATACTGTATTTGTTAGATAAAGAAGGGTCTTCCCACCTATAAAAACTACTAAAGTTCCTATAAAATGTACTGATACTGCTATAATAGGAATAATCAGGCTTAAACTTATAGAAATGTTCTGTTATAAAACAAGTTTAGTTACATAATTTTATTAAAAAAATCTTTATTTTTTAACATTATATTCCTCTGTTATTTTTATTTTTACACTAGAAATGCTCATTGATTTCTTAGTTATTTCGTAGTTTTATTGACATTTTCTTGTATTTTTTAAAAGAAGAAAAAAATCAGGTAAAAAAAATACATAGTTTTCGACAGTGAAAATCGTATATTTTAAATAACATTATTATCATAATAGTTGCTTGCCTTTATGATTTAATTGCAATCAAGACTTTTTACTCACTGTTATTGACGATGAGTCTAATTCCAGATCCAAACTGTAGTTTTTGGTAATTGCCGGTTGTCACACAGTGCATTAAGGTTGGTCAGAAACCTCAGATAACAAGAATGCCGTGATGTTTTATAAACTAACTAAAATGGCTGTAAAAAAAACAGCCAGTTTATGACATGTAAGGTTATATCAAGCTGAATAACATCAAAAGGGAAACATATTGATTTGATAATCATGAAAACAATCAGTGGAAAGAGATTAACGGGATTTTGTGAAAGTGAGTTACAAGTAAAACTGTTTGAAACAAACAATATTTGGCAAATGTTAATATGAAAATAGATTTGACTCACTGGGTTCAATATTTAATTTGGTTCCTCTTCCAAAGACGATTTTTCTGAGTCCAGATTCAGTCACACAGTCCACGCCTACAGACCAAAAACCTCAGCTACGAAGCCTCGCGCTAACATAGGACGTTTATTCAGAAATAATATTTTCTTTAATGTCGAACACTAATTTAATGAAAGTGACTAGTCACTTTCAAATGTACGGTAGAAGATTTTAGTATTTTAATTGCACAGGCATGGTTTTTATGTATCTATAGGTTAACAATGACGTCTTGGATTTCTACAGAAAAAACATTATAATAATAATAATAATACGATTATAATTATAATTATAATTATCAACTAATTTACTGCTGATAAAGTAAGCGTTTTGGAGGAATTAACTGGTGTAAAAGTAAGTCATTAATGACAAAAATAATAACAATAATATTAGGGGCAATTTTATAGACTGATGTAGTATTACATCTACAAAGATTATATTACAGAAACTAATGTCTTTTCCTCATATACAGTGCAAATAAACATTAATTTGATATTTTTCCAGGCTACTCAGGCACTCACTGTACACTAGCAAATTAAATAGAAAAACTGCTGTTAATTAGTTACAGCTTATTAATACTAACACTAGCTCATTTTTAGTCAAGGGTTCATTATGAAATGATAATGAGGAGTAATCGACGAGACGATAATGAAGTGGTCAGGAAACTTTGATAACGGATCTTCTCATATTAACAATCTATTACATATAAACAATCAAATTGTCTGTTTACTAATAGGGCTTTCTGAATTGGCTATAAATAATTCCCATAAAATACATTTTTAGGTAGATATCAAATTTAAATCCGCTTTAGCTTGCTTGTCATTTTGGGCCAAGTCAAAAATCTCCTTTGAGCAACTTTTATAGGAACATAAAAACAAATTTAACTATAGAGACGCTACCGTACATTCAGAGTACAAAAAGTAAAACACACTTACTGGGTTCTACTGTCAGTTTCAAGCCACGACCAAAGATGATCTTAGAAACTCCAGATCCAGTCACACTGTGACAGGAACAACTACAAAATCCCTGATCTGAGTTCAGGGTCTGGACCCAGTAGAGAGGGACTGGGCCAAACTGCTTTAAAACACAATAGGTATTACTAATAATAAACCTAAAAGTAATTCCCATGAAATAATATTCTGTGTACAATTAGTATGAGTTTGTTCAAAATATGGAAGAAGTCAAAAATCTTGATCATTCATACTGTCGAAATTATTTTATCCCCCATAGGAACTGTATCTCTGTACAAAGGATTTCCTAATTTTTTATAATATTCTGTGTCATTCAATTATCGTTCTACTTTGAATATGTATTGTTCCCTGCTTACAATCACAAATGCTGATCCCTTATCTGCAGGTTTTTAATTCAAATAATACTTTTACTTCTTCTAATGAAATGTTTGGTTGTTCAAAAATTAATTTATAATGTTTTTCAAATGACTGCTACATCCTTTTATGCTACAGGACCTTCAGACGACAAACAAATAAAACACACTTACTGGGTTCTACTGTCAGTTTAGAGCCACGACCAAAGATGAGCTTATTAAATCCAGAGCCAGTCACACTGTGAAAGGAACAACTAAATATACACTGATCTTAGCTCAAGGTCACTGACAGATACTGACCCATCTAAACAAATTGGAACTAAAGAAATGACTACAATTTTCATTCCCTCCTGCTCTTTGTCCAGTCTAATAAACCATACACAGTAGTTCAAAAAAGATTCAGCAATAATCCTCAGAGGCCTCGGCTTACGTTAATTACTCACTCAGAATGAAAATTCAACAGCCCTGCTAAATAATTAGAAATGCACATATTCTCTATAAATTTGCTGCTTAAAAAAACAATTGTCTCATCTGCAAATCTGCAGAACTGTCAATTCCTTGAAACAAGATTGGAATCTCTGACAATATCTTTGGTATCACAGGAAAACTTTTAAAGTCGATGTATTGTTTTGTATAAACTTCAAGCAGTTTAACATTAACAAGCTTAAAAAGTGTCATTGGCTCTGTTAAACGTTAAGGTTATTTTGTTCTTACTTGTTTTTACTAGTAGAGATGTTCCAGTGCTGAAGAGGAGCTTTACTCCAGCATTCACACACAGGAGTAAAGCTTGACAAAAACTAATGGTGCTTCAGCAAAGTATGAGCAATAAATTGTAATAGAAGACCTATCATACAAACACCATTATACCAAAATGTCACATATTATTAAGCTAAGCATAGGCCGCTACAAGTATTGAAATAATGGCAGGAAAAAAGCATTGGGAAATTGTTAGTTTAAATAAATCATCTAGGAAAAAGACACAGTGTATTATTACAGTGCTTCAATTATATTAGTTGGATGATCATAAAATGGCTTACTTGCACCAACTATCAGTTTTGTTCCACCACCAAAGATGAGTTTGAAACCTCCAGAGTCAGTCACACACTCATAAACTCAAATACAAAAACACTGACAACTGCTGCATAGGTTAATGTGGCTTGTCTATATTATAGGTATATTTAATTATTGGGAAAAGCTTTTCTCACCATTGTATCATCTTAAAACATACAGAGGTGGAAAGTTACTATACTACTACAATTTTAAGGTACTTGTAACTGATTAATGTACATCAATACATGTTCCCACATATATTGATGTACGGAACTCGGATGATCGGAAACAATTATGTAACATTTTCAATTCATTACTTGCCATATGAATATATAATAATGTATTAATTGATTATTAGTACTTACTCCCCTTGACAGTCAGTCTAATTCCTCTTCCAAAATCTAATTTCCAGTTTCCTGTCCCACAGTGTTTCTGTCCTAAACAATAACTGAAGTTTATCACAGCAACAAATATGATCCCATCATCTACAAACTGTTACATTTGTTCACTATTGGCATATTCATTGTTTTTGAAATACTATAAACTATAATATACTACTATGTACTATAATACTAAAAGACTTAAAATAGTTTTAACTGAATTGTGACAGTGTTGTTATCATTTGATCAGTGATACATTACAAATACATCTAAGCCCACAACCTATTACTTAATGAATGATTCTTTTCTAAATCAAGTCAAGAACAAATCTCATTGAATATTGAAATAATTGTCTGTTTTTTAGTTATACTAAATAGATAATCACTGCTCTCTGATGTAACTGATGGTCCTTCTCTAAAAATCTGTTGAAGCTGTATATTGATTATGGGGGTAAGAGCAGTTTTTAAATGAAAGTTTATTTATTATGGTCTGTTGTATGATACAGGAGATATTTACCTAAATTATATATAATTTTAACCATTTATATTTTGCTTAAAAAGATCATGATTTTATCACTATATCTCTCAACTAAGATTTATTTAATAATGTGTCCACCATCATTCCTCACAAATAAATAAAGTAACTTACTTGATTCAACTTTAAGTTTCGTGCCAGAACCAAAGATTAACTTATTCCCGTAGCCAATCACACAGCAAAAAAAACATGGACATAAACTCAGAGAACAACTACAAGCGATTTAGAGCAAAAGCAGCGATAAAGTGTCTGATTTACTCTATTTGTCATATAAAATGAGAATCTTGGAATGGGTCTGGAAAACGTTGTGGGAAGATACTGAGAGAAAATTTGACTTTTCTACAGTAAAGAAAATCCATGTATTTCTGCTTCTTTACTCACTGCAAATAAATGTGTTTTTTATACTGTGAATGTACATGTGGGATATAAAATAACATGAAATGTGGAATGATTACACTTAAAATATAATCTTATCTAATATTAAGTTACTTCATAGGTGTTAATTCATCTTCAGATATTATTTTAAATCTCTTAAATCATGCTACAAAAAAACTGCTGTTCAAACTTATATAATTTTATATATAAAGAAGAAAATGTGCATAAAAGTCAACTTACTGGAGATGACTGTCACTATAGTCCCAGAACCAAAGCAAAAACCAGTGTTAGTCACACTCTGAGACACTCAATCACAAAAACTCATAACTGGATTATTTAAGAGAGAAACTGTCATGTAAAATTATTACAAGTTGAAGTTGAGGTAATATTGCCTATTTATTTGAATGATAAAAAAAATAGAATATTGATGTTTTTGTTGAATTGAATGAGGATAAACAAGTCAAGATGAGGAATTTTTAAACATGTTTAAAGCTCCTCAATAAATCTGTAGCCTTCTAGATTCTGATGTTACAGATGTAAATATGTTTCTAAAAAGCAAAGCCATTAGAAAAGTAGAAACTTCATATTATATTGATACTCACTGGCATCAGTGGTTAGTTTGACTCCTTCACTAAAAGTGATTTTCCAACCTGCATTAGTCACACAATGTTTCTTCCCAAAACAAGATGTTACTGATGGATTTGATTTTAAATGCATTTCATTAGAAATAATTAGCTATTTATATGTTTGATTAATTGGAGAAAAAAAGCCTCTACATAGAAGTAGTAGATTATACTTTCAATTCAGGAGTGAACATTTGGAGGTAAACTGTATAGTGGATAACAGGTATTTTAATACATTTTATCTCATACTTATATACATATTTAATACTTACTGGTTTGTATCAATAGTTTGGTTCCTTCTCCAAAAATCAGTTTATAGTTTCCACCAGTAGTCACACAGTGATCATATCTGGTCAATAACTAAATGCACCACCAATGACTGAACACAAATTAGGATTAAAATTATATTAAATTTATCCCTCAAAAGTCTCGATATTAAGACACATTTTGATATCAATCAAAATCTGATATTTACAGCCAAAAATAATTTCACTTTGTTCCATATAGCGTTATGATTATGACATGGACAAATACATTGATTTTACCATAAATGATTGTATGATATCGTATGTCGTTTTCTACAGTTACAGTGGATCTGATCTGATCAATCGAGCATCTACATTAATTCAATATTATATTTTTAAAAAAGCATTTTGCTTTATTTATTTAGACAAATCTACTGTAATTTAACACAAGTCAATTTTAGTTCCTTCCTTCAGAAAACATGTTATCATGTTGTGTCTTGACTCTTGCATATAATTATCATAATTAACATTATTAGAGACATTTACCTGATGTTTTATAAATACATAAGATAAGATAAAAATAAATACATTTTAATATTATAAATGACACATTTTAGTCATAGTTATATTTCTCTTTTCTAAGACATATTACGTCAGAAATTAAATCACAGTCATCACATATCTATTGACATGTTATTTTGTTACTTACGGCTCTCTACAGTAAGTTTGGTTCCTTTTCCAAAAATTATTTTCCAGTTTCCTCCATTCACACAGCGTGTCTGACCACAACAATAACTACTGACTGAGTCAATGATTATAATAGCTTAAACGGTTAATAAATAATGTGTAAAATATCTATAAATCTTATTTAGAAATCAATTTAGTATTTTTTTAAACAATATGATGATATGATATATTTTGTAAAGTTTACAATTATTTAATAAATGGTTAGAAATTAATTCCTAAACATTATTATAATGGTTATTAGAAAGTTGCAGATAGTTAGTTATTGGTGAGGTGCTTTATAAACCATTAATAAACTATAAATGTTTAATAGGTTTTAATACAAAAACAGTATTCATCAATCATTTCTAAAGTATTGTTAATGTCAACTGTACAATAACATCCAGATTGTGTTTATACATTAGAGATTAAAAAACACTGTTCATTGTAGCATCTATTAGCCCTTATATCTAATTTGTTTTGGAAAATTATACTCACTGGATTCAGTAGTCAACTGTATTCCAGGACCAAAAAGTACTTTTCTGTTTCCAGTTCCAGTCTCACAGTCTTTCTGCCCTCAACAATAACTACAGAGCATCTGTATCTGTATGTCTATCAGAGTGTATCTACATGTGTGTTTTTTTTTGTTAATTTAATCATCTCTGAAATAATTTTTTTATATGGCTTGTACACACATTTCTATAAGTTGTAATGTAACTCATTAGGTCTCTTTAAAACTTGATATATTCACCTTGTGATTGCCATTAGCGTTAACACTCATTATGTCTTCAGGAATCTTTGCTTATTTGCAATAAAACAAACAAATCACGTAAAATTATATTTTCATACTCACTGCTCTCTACTATCAGTGTGGTTCCTTCTCCAAAATTAAGCTTGTAGTTTCCACTAACAGTCACACTGAGGATTTGTTCTGAACAAAAACTACATGGATTGATTAAAGTCAAACTTGAAAGAAAATATAAACCAAAAGAGCAGGTTTGGTTTTAGTCTAGACTTCATTTAAATCTCCTTCAATTATTAAATGTGGCTGGCTTTCAAATATAGTCTATGTATTTAGTTTTTTCCAAAAAACATCTCATATCAAAGAAGATGTGGATCTAATGGATGAAGGTATAATGCATGCAAATATCAACTTATTAACAACAGTCCACAAGTCCTAATGTTGCATTGACCCTAAATAACTTGATAATGTGATCAATTTGATCATTTAATCAAATGTGATTATCTGTTATGATGCAGTGTTTGCTGCATCATTACAACTGATGCCTGCTGCAGGAAACTAATATATAATAATAAACATTCACTGTTTAATGTAATATGATCGTAAGACATAGACAAGAGTCTCATAATTTAAATTGTTTAAAAGTTTGTCAAATCAACAACAAAACTAGAAAGAGATCCACAAAGAATATGTTGAATATATGATCTGAATGTATCGAGAATATCTAATTTCATTATATTCAAACAGATTAGTTTGTGTAACCATTGCTCACCAAGGGAAGGATGGTAGTTTAATATTAATATTAATAATAATATTTACAGGAGTTTAACAGAGGCATGAACTTACTGGTTTCAACACTCAGCCTGATTCCAGATCCAAAGGTCAGCTTGTAAGTGCCAGTATTCACACAACATTAAACTCCAGCACACAAACTGACGAGCAGCTCTTTATATTATAAATGTATCTTGTTCTAATGCACGGTAAAACAACATTTTGTTATTTTTATTTCAATTAATTAGATAAAGCCAATAATGACTGTTAAGTGATCTGCTAGATACATGACTACATGTACTCAATGTGAAAACTGCAAACATTTTTTCATATGCGAAACTATTGTTCCTAAAATTGCCTGGAAAATATCTCCTTATATTCAATTCAAAAATACATGAAAATGTCAATGAAATAAAAACTACAATGTGAATTTACTTTTGTGAAATATCTCTTATTATCTTAAATTAAATAGATTGATGCAATTATGAACCCGATTAGCTGTTTTACTTGTTGTTATTTTATTACATTAAACATGGATTAATATACAGTACATATATTCATCATATATTTAATTTATATTTACTTCAATGGGTTAATTACAGAAATTTACTGTTGTTTTGCAGTATTTTTTTAAATATCCTTTTCTTAATAATCTACTCTACTAACTACAAACAAAATTATAAAATCTAAATGAAGTTAGTTCAGAGTTTTGTATCATTTTGGCTTATTTTAGTTCTGCATCATTGACTGTTCATATCTTGTCAGAAACATTATGTCACTGAAATGAGGGAAAATGCTATTTGTGCATTGTTTTAGCTTTCTATATAAAGTCAGATTTTACAAAAGTATGAAGTTAATTCAACCTACCTGTACTAACATGGAGCACAATGCCACTTCCAAAGAAAATCTTATCGACATTCACACAGCCTGAAGCCTCAGCACACAAACCCACATTACAGAAACAAACCCAAACTTTTCCCATCCACAAATAAGAAGTTGACATTAGTGGTTAGATATGTTAGCAAAACAGATTTAGAGGCAAATCTGTTTGAAAGAGTTTTTTTGTGATACTGTTCATACCACAGAAACATGTTTTAAACATTCACTGGTCGTTACTTTACTAAAGTTGAAACACTGGACTATTTATCAGAGTTTAATGTCACGTTTTACTTTAGTATTTAATGTCAAGTGATTAAACTTTAAATAGTCTATCTTTAAATTGCAATTGGTTTTAAATGACCAGCATTTGAAGATGTTCTTTTAGACTTATTTATGTCTGCAGACAACTGATCGAACACAACTATGCTATAATACTACTATTTTCTTTTTATTGTAGTATATATTAGATTATATATATATATATATATATATATATATATATATATATATATATATATATATATATATATATATATATATATACAATTTTTTTTATTTATTAAATTATTATTATTTAAATACTATATGTGATAAATATCAGTACTTACTGGGTTCAATGTTTAATCTGGTTCCACTTCCAAAGAACATCTTATATCCACTTCCAGAATTCACACAACATGAAGCATCACATCACAAACTCAGCAGTGACGAACTTGACCAACCTTTGTGATTGGGTTTAATTTAATTAAATTGAGGGTTGATATTTACTTTCAACTAGAGATTATATGCAAACTGTTCCATTGGTGCTGCTGACTAATGCATTAATGCAATACAGTTCATTCATGATTGTTGCTGTTAAAGAGAAGTTTACATCTAAAGTCCAACTTGATATTAATAATAGTCATGATCTGCATCAGAACTTACTGGTTTCAATGTTTAATCTGGTTCCACTTCTGAAGAAGATCTTATATCCACCTCCAGCATTCACACAATGTAAAACACCAGAACACAAATTGAGCCAAACCTTAGCTGCACATAAATATCCTTATTTGATTTAAATGATTTGTTCCTCCAATGGTAGATCCTTTCACACAAATATAATGTATATCATATAGTTTATATAAATAATAATCATACAAACATGTATTAGAATTAAACTGTCAGTGTTGGTATTTACATTTCAGTAGGATAATAAGTCTGAGTTCAAACTGTCAATCTATCATTCCTGATTTTGTAAAATAACATAAAGTTTGCTCTTAAAGATACAAATTACCATTAATAATAAGAATACAATTTTACTTTTGAAAATTCTACTTTAGGTTTTTCAAATAATTAGATTAAACTGACCAAAATCAAGACAAAAAAACTTAAACATAGTTATCTGCCATAATAAGTATTACAATATATTATTAATTGTTAGGTTAATTGTAGCAAAAAAAAAAGATATTGCTACTTTTATTATTTAATTTTGCACTGTATAGTTATTATTATACTTAAATCACGACATTTGTTCACACACCTTGTTTAATAAAAGTCTTTGGCTAACTACTTCTTACTGCAAATGTTTAATATCTTTTATTCTACTATTCTGGATTCTTTGTATGTTTGTTTTCTTACTCACTGGATTCGATGGTTAATCTGGTTCCACTTCCAAAGATCAACTTCTGATTCCCAGTATTCACACAACATGACGCATCAGAACACAAACTCAGAAGAGACCAAGTGAACCCAACTCCATAAGAAAATGTAGTTTTAACTTAAATTTAGGATAAAATTTAAGTTTAAAATCATTTTTGTTTTTTATGTTTCAACATGTTTTGCTTAATATGTTTCTCTCATTACATCATTGTTTGTTTTTTGCTGTGTGACTTTTAGTGAATGTTTAAGTTTCCAGTTTTATAAATACAATCCAAATTATTATCACAAAAAATATTAATTCTGGAAAGATCTGCGATATTCGTAAAGAGTAGAAATATTTTATTTAATACTTAATTTATTAAGATTAGTATCATTAAACCAGCAGTAGCTTCCAGCTAAAAGAAAACCTGTATTTTCCAGTTTTTGAATAGTTTATATTACAGATAAACATTTAATAGTCACAAAATTTTCATTTTTTACTTTGTATTAATGCAAACCTACCATTTCTATTTCTGTTAACTCATCAACGAGACAGCTGATTACACGTGAAGTATTTTAATTATAGAGATATTAAATATTAGATATTCCCTTACGAAAATTAACCATGGTTTTACCATGGGAAATACCGTGGTTTTACCATGGTTTTTTGGGTCATGGTTTACCATGGTTTTTTTGTGGTAACCATGGTTATACTATGGTTTTTATGTAGTAACCATGGTTCTACCATGGTTTTTGGAAGTACCATGAACCAACCATAGTAATACTATGGTATCCAAAAACCATGGTAGAACCATGGTTACTACATAAAAACCATAGTATAACCATGGTTACCACAAAAAAACCATGGTTAACCATGGTTACCCAAAAAACCATGGTAAAACCACGGTATTTCCCATGGTAAAGCCATGGTTAATTTTCGTAAGGGTTATAATACTGATTGTGGGAAGTATCCCTGTTAAAAATAGAGAATTTAGCGTTTCTTTACTTACTGGTTTCAATGTTTAATCTGGTTCCACTTCCAAAGACGATTTTATTTCCATCATACACACAGCATGAAGCATCTGAACACAAACTCAGAAGACTAATATCATTATCTGCAGCTATTTACTGTGTTAAACACAGTATCGTTACTGTAAATAATTATTGTTTTAGCAGTATTTTTTTTCCAGTAGCTACATTGACTACTTTAATAATTTGTCAGTTGACTTGTTGCTTCTTATGATGAAGATTCATTTGAAGATCGAGATTATATACATTATGATTATAGACTGATTTTTTTTTTATTTTGTGTTGATATTATTAAAATGAATCCCTCTGATAACTAATCAATGGGACCACCTGTTTTGTTTTGTTTAGTTTTTTTAATAACAGTTTCTATAAAACACTGTCAAGACCAGTGCTGATGCCATTTGATAAAGATAATGTATGTATATAATATGATTGGAAGTAATATGCATCTACTTACTGGAATCAATGTTTAATCTGGTTCCACTTCCAAAGAAGAGCTTATTGGTATTTCCAGTAGTCACACAACATGAAGCATCAGCACAAAAATTCAGCTCCGATTACTTGAACCAAAATTACAATTAGAAAAGTGTATTTTATGATTAAATTTGTAGGTATGGGATAAATAATTAAAATTATCTTTAGAACGAAGACTTTTGCATAGACAATGGAGTTTCAGTCACCAAACTAATGCACATTGTGAATAAAACACTTTAGTAAGCTGTATATAGTTATTAAAGAAACTATGACTTATTACTGTTCAAAATCTTACTCGGTACTCACTAGGATTGATGTTTAATCTGGTTCCACTTCCAAAGATGATCTTATTTTGATTCGCATACACACAACATGAAACATCACTACACAAACTCATCATTTGGCAAAAAAATGACTTTACCTGAATTATTTTAGTCAGTGGCAATATGGTGCGTTTTTACATTTGCTGTACTTTTGAATTACTGAAAGAACTATTTCTCCAATGCTGAAATTAATTAAGACATTATTTATTTGGCGTTGATTATGATTCCATTTAATATGACTGAGACAACTTTAAATATTACATCAACCTTAAAACTGCAATACTACAGTCAAATGTACTAGTTCAATGACAAACATGGACTTTACATCAATATTTTTTTTTACCTACAATGAAATATATTGAGTTAGTGGAATTAGATTTCCCTCTACAAACACAGGTCTTTAAGTTATTCAGACTAATGTTACACATTATTATAACAGTTATATAACACATTATTTAACAGAATTTTTCAGGTATTTACTCATGGTTTATATTGTTCATGTAAATAACCTGAATTATGGAAACAGATTTTCACTTTCAAAGCTGATTAAAATTAAGTTTCTCCAGTTTTATTTTCTATAGTAGTTGTTAGCTTAATCACATTATTTTAGGTTTGAAAATATTTCATGTCACAGTAAATTGAATTTTGCTTTAAAAAGCAATATTTTCACACGAACATCTAACTTCATTACTTTCAAAGAGATCATTTGTATATCATCATGTAATCTTTGAAGAAAGCAACGGAATATAGTTTAATCGTATGAGTAATATTATTATTTAAAGGAGTTTAATTATTTTAAACATAAAAAAACGTACTGGCTTCAACAATCAGCTTGACTCCAGATCCAAAGATCAGCCTGTTGTAAGCTCCAGTAGACACACAGTAATAAACTCCAGCATAGGAACTAAGCAGCAACTTTGATTGCTCATCAATCGTGTTGTAATATGTGGTAAATACATTTGATGGAAAATAATTGTTATTTTATAGATCACTAAATTAGAGAGAGAATGTAGAAAAAGTAAATGACTTATGACGAGCTGAATACAGTTAGTTTTTATAGACAGGATTAGATGTTATAGAGGTAAATATTTAGTTTTTAATGAATAATGTGTCTGTGTCAAACACATGTAATAAATAAATGTTGATATGGCTTATGATAAACATCAGTACTTACTTGGTTCAACTTTTAATCTGGATCCATGTCCAAAAACAATCTTAAATTGATTTCCAGTGTTCACACAACAAGAATCTCTATCACAAAAACTCGAGCTGAAGAATCACATTTACTCTAAATATTAAATTCCCTCTTGCAATCATTATATTTGCATTAGAGATGTTTTCTTGATCTGTATTTTACAGATTTTTTACTTTTTCAAAGACTATGAATGCAAATGTAAATAAAATCACAAAAATATACTGTGGATGTGTATTGTGTCAAATAACATGAAATGTGTGTATCAGACTTTATATTATCTTCAATTAGGTAGATTGGTTCAATTTTGAAGCCAATTTTACTGTTTATTATTCAGACATTTTTTAAAGAAAATCAAAGTCTTATAGGCAATGTATTCATTACATTAAATAGAGAGTGATATATAGAATGTACATATTTTTGAATTTATGGTCACCTGACAGAATCCAAATATTATCATAATTATTATTTTTGTTTTTTTGGCAATTTTTAACAAAGGTACAGTTTGTGCTGACAGATCTGTTTCAGCAATGATTGGGTTCGGTATTTAAACTGGTCCCATGTCCAAAAATAATCTTATTTCATCTCATAACATGAAGCAACAGGACACAAACTCAACCAAACATCATTCAATTCAATAATTTTTGTGGTTTACATTTAATATTTTTGAACCAGCCTCAAACTAGTTTTACCTTTCCATTAAAAAAATTGCAAATAATAAATGTTTATTTTAAATAATCAATGTAGAAGATTCAAATATTTCATCTGATGCATTTGATTATTAGGTTAAATACATGTTTTATTATTTTATATTTGTTGTTGTTTTTATGAATTGATTGCAACTGATTATTCAATGTTTGGTTTTTCATGTATATAATAAACAAAGATACAGTTTGCTTTAAGGATGTTCTATATTAATACAATTTACATATCAATACTTACTGGGTTCAATGTTTAATCTGGTTCCTTTTCCAAAGAAGATCTTATATCCAGTATTCACACAACATGAAGCATCAGAGCACAAACTCAGAAGTGATGAACTCAATCTAACTTTAACATATATAACATAAGCCCTATATTAGTTTTGAAAATTAATATAAATTGGCAATATGTATGTAAATGTGATTTTCTGATAGTTACCAGACAGTATTATTTCAAGTTTTACAAGTTGATGCTTTTGATAAAAGGGATCAATGATTCTTTATCTTCTATGTATGCTTATAACAAGCTTAAGATATTTGCCTCAGTTGGCTATTTCTGCATCTTTGGTTTTATGCAAACTTCGATTTCGTAGTTTTGGAGCATTGACTTGAAGGGATCTTTTCAATCACCAATGAATTCAGAGGATTTTACATTTTATATCTAGACAAACAGAATTTTTTTAAACACCCATCATAATAATTAAAAAAATACATATTAACTATAATCACACTTACTGGGATCAATGTTTAATCTGGTTCCACTTCCAAAAAACATCTTAGTTCCACCTCCAGCATTCACACAACATGAAGCATCACAGCACAAACTGAACCAAACTCACGGTGCACGTAAACCTAACCCCTAAACATCCAGATGGCTTAATAACTTTGTACATAAATTATTACATACAGGATTACTTGATTTGGTTTTGGATATATTCCCTTTAATATTTTTTTAATATATATATAATATTTAATATAATTCTGATATGTATCACTAGTCAGCAGCCGAGCATTTTAATGTGATTACAGTAGTTATTAGTTAGAAACATTAGAGGAGAGTTTTATTTATTTTTTTTGTTTTTGTCTGAACATTAATACCGAACTCCATTAAAAAATAAAACTGTTTACTATGAAGCTGATTGGCTTTATCTTATCATTTTGTTTGCATTCTTACTGAAACAACTCAAGCAATTAAAAAATAATTTACAATTCATTGCTTAATTGGTGTTACTTGATGGAAAACAGTACAATGACATTTTAGTAAATATCTTCAGTATCTAAAAGTATTATTAACCATTATTATGGTTTTGTAAAAATGTATGCTTTTTACTTTAACTCTACTCCATATTAATAACATTTATGATTAATATCATTACTTACTGGAGTCAACGGTTAATCTGGTTCCACTTCCAAAGATCATCTTATTCCCAGTATTCACACAACATGAAACATCAGAACACAAACTGAGCAGAGACTGAAGCTGAACCATCTTTTCTTAGAAAACCATAAATGGTTAAATTTATGGTTGAATGATCATGATAAGCTGCATTAAAAATAACTTGTATTAATGAAGAATATATTTACAGTATTAATATTGACTAGTGACTTTCTTTCTGTAATTTATTATCACTGGACGCTTTTAAATTATAGTTTTATCTGATTGATTTAACAAAGTTGAATACATTATTTTATATGTTATATTGAATTATTTTAGCTTTTGTGTTCATAAAAGGTTGAATCTGCAGCTAATTTTGGAGCTTCAGCTTTTTTTTTTTTTTTAATTTTACTCATCTGCTTCCTTGGTGCTGTATATATATTTACTTTATTTACTTACTGGATTTGATGTTTAATCTGGTTCCACTTCCAAAAACCATCCTAGCTGCTGCTCCATTAGCCACACAACATGAAGCTCCACGACACAAACTCAGAGCCAATCCAGTCCAAGCACAAAGTTCTGAAATTATGTTTAATTGTCAAAGCCTATGATGAACGGACTTCATTTTTGAGTTTATTTCCAAGGTTCTGATTGTGTTTCAATGTGTCAAATTTTAGTGTAAAATCTTGCTGTGAAAGTTTTTACTGTCACGTTACTGTAAATAATTATTAAAGTATATTTTACACTCACTTTTTTCAATGCAAAAAGATCAATTATGATGTGATATTATTGAATTGTAGAAATGCTTTTGTTTAGTAATTTATTATATATAAAACTAGTTTGTAAATAGTGTATATTCTGGAGAAAAATTATATTTTCACATCCAAAATCACACTTGAATATTGAGTACTGATTTTATGCAAATACATCATTTCCATCTCTGTTAGCAGCTCAGCTCAGTCAGTCTGATTACACATTTTAAATATAGAGATATTTAATATTAAATATTAGATAACACTGTCCTGTTCCAATCCCGTTAAACACACACAAGAATGTTGCTTTTCTTTACTTACTGGGTTCAACGTTTAATCTGGTTCCGCTTCCAAAGATGATCTTAAGCCCATCATTCACACAGCATAAGGCATCAGAACACAAACTCAGAGACCAGGTGAACAAACAGAAACTCATTTTACACATGAACTCACGTGATTTAAAAGTTCCTGCCATTTAAATCACTTTTGGCTTCACTCTAAAACTTTGCTGTGAAATCTGCAGATATTATGCTGCTGAAATTTCTCCTTTGAATAAAAATATATTTACTTACTGTCAGTAACGAGCAGTTTGGAGCCGCTTCCAAAAGTCAGTTTGTTGGAACCAGAGCTGTATGTCACACAGCCTGCAGCCTCCCTACGCAAACCTCTACAACACTGTACTCCCAGTCTCGCTGGATTCTTTTTGTTTTTCAAATGTATTCTTTACAGTCTTGACACTGAAGTATAGCAGGAATCATATATTTCTATCACTTTCAGCAGCTTCACATGCCAATGACTCTCACTGACGGTTTAGTTTTAACATCGTCGCAGAAAGAAGATGAAACTTACTGGACTGAACCACCAACACAGAGCCAGAACCAAAGAGGAGTTTCTCACGTCCAGCAGCAGTCACACAGCACGAGAGACACCAACGGAAACTCCTCATCAACAAACGCTCCTCAAAAGACTTCTCAAAATTAGGAAAATAGAAATATAAAACAAGCAAAATGGGAAATACCAACAAAATTCCCAGCAAAAATCCCCCTTGACATCCAAAACTCTGATAAACACATGTCAAACTACAGGACAAAAAAACAATTACTCCAAACCAAACATGCAGAAATAGCTTGAAGTCAGAAGGTGAAGGTCAGAGGTCAGAGGTGATGGGAAGACAGAATTAATCAGAAAATCTGAGAGAATCTATTTCTAATAATTGTCATTTCTAAACGGTTAATGTTATTTTTAGTTAATAGTTAATTTATTGTTTGTTAAAGCGGTCATGCAATCATGGTTGGCAAGATGAGAAAGTCAAAAACCTTTTTAAAATACAGTTTTATGAAGCATTCATCAGGTCTCCCTAAACGTATATTTTGTGTTCATGTTGGTTTAATGTTGGATTTTTTGACACAAATGTCAAATAATGTAACTAAATGAATCATGAATTTTAGATATTGAATCCACCTGGGGGCGACACGGTGGAGCAGTGGGTAGCACTGTTGCCTCACAGCAAGAAGGTCGCAGGTTCAAGACCGCCTTGGGGCCTGGGTCTGGGACCTTTCTGTGTGGAGTTTGCATGTTCTCCCCGTGTCTGCGTGGGTTTTCACCGGGTACTCCGGTTTCCTCCCACAATACAAAACATGCTCAGGTTAATTGGCAAATCTAAATTGCCCATAGGTGTGAGTGTGTGTGTGAATGGTGTGTGAATGGTGTGTGTGCCCCACGATTGGCTGGCGACCATCTGGGGTGTATCCCCCTGCCTCTCGCCATAAATGCGCTGGGATAGGCTCCAGCAGACCCCTGCGACCCCGAAAGGGAATAAGCGGGATAGAAAATGGATGGATGGATGGAATCCACCTGGAATATATAACGAGTAGTACTGATAGTCTGCGTTACTTATTTTAAAATAAAATTAATAGAGTTAAACTTTCTGGTACCCAGTTGTGAGGGTAACACCACACACAAGTTTTAATATTTTTCTAAAGGTTATCAAATGGTTACAAAAACTGTGAAAAAACAAAAACGTGATCTGTAAGTTAATATTTTGTGTTATTTAACACATTGTCTTTGTTAATTAATTTAATTTGGAGCAATTCATTTCCAAAATGGGTGTGAACTTAAAAACCTAGGTTGATAAATATTAAGTAAAATTAAGAATTCTTTGATTTAAAATAACATCGAAACTTAGTTTAATCAGTAATCCACTGAAAATAATTTGTGCTTTTTAACTGACTGTAGAAAAATCGAATTCTAATCATTGTTGGACATAGTGTTGCAACTCAAAACTCTTAATTTGTGCTGTTGAAGCAACACATTCTTTTTTATAATGTAGCGTCGTTAAACATAGTTAGATAAGCCTGCTTAATTAAACCCGAGGACTGATAAATGACTTACTGCTGTTAATAATCAGTTTGGTTCCTTCTCCAAAGAAAATCTTCTGTCCTGAAGTCACACAGTGTTTAAGCCCTCACACATTAAACATGGCTGATTGAGCTCAGACAAACGTTAATGTTAAATCAGCTGAATTCAGCTTTTCTTTCATTGGAACAGAACTTTACTGTTTCTGATCCATTAACCTGATGTTCAGTCTCTTCTTAAATTTCTATTGCATCTACTGGATTTTTTATGGTTCTACATTTTCAATTGTTCAGCTTATGCTTTACTGCAGTATCAGAATGAAAAGATATTTAAAGATCCTGTGTAAAATATAAAACCCTCATGAGAACTTTACTGATTAAAAGTCAGTTTTTCAACTTTTAACAATCATCTAGTTGACTAACCACTCGTGAAACAAACTTCTGGAGAACGTTATTCAGATGAAGCAAATAAATTTTAAATAGCTTTAATGTGACTTGACATGAATAAAGACTGTCCTTATTTAATTTATCATCATTTTAATTTTGCATAGATATTTGGCTCCAATATTATCAAAAGGCAGAAACATAAAAATCAATGCTTTACTGTTTCGTTGTAAAAAATCAAGCCTTTTACTTTTAAGGACAAAAAAATCACATAATTTCAATAATCTTTCCACAACTAACTTTTTATTTATTTCTACATTTATAACGTGTTGTGTTGTTTTTCCTTACTTGACTCGACAGTTAGTTGAGTTCCTCGACCAAACAGCAGCTTCTCTCCTGCCGTCCTCACACAGCACGGAACACCCAAACAAAAACCTCAAACTACGAAC
Organism: Eupleurogrammus muticus; assembly: GCA_036785175.1. Lineage (NCBI taxonomy): Eukaryota > Metazoa > Chordata > Actinopteri > Scombriformes > Trichiuridae > Eupleurogrammus > Eupleurogrammus muticus. Next base: position 11,675,490 of record JAYKQN010000014.1, on the reverse strand, counting down.
AAATATAAACTAAAGAGTTTTAATCCCGTCAAACATACTTTACAAACACGTGTTTTTTCCACCTCTTTGCATGTTTTAAATATCAATATAAATACTAAATATTCTGTTTCTGCAACCGTTGATAGAAAAAGATATGTTAAATGTCAGAACCAATACTAATGATTACCTACTTTATTATTAATAATGACCCTGACTTAAAGAATATTTATGAATGTTATATTTACCTATTAGCAAATCATTTGCTTCTCTTCCATATTTTTTAAGGTTATATTACATATTTTCTGTTGTTTCTTTCCTAGGAATAAAGGTTCCCTATAAAATCCATTCTTTCTCTTTTAATAAGCACTAAAATATTTCATAAGTGGACCTGGTGTTTGGTAAAGTTTTAGTTATATTTCTGCATTTTTAGGAGCAGCGGTGATCTATGAGAAGCGTATATGTTCACTAACAGTTAATAATTATCTGATTGATAAAATAGATGAGTTTAGGAAATTGGTGTGAACTTAGCATTTAAATCATTATCTCTATTCAATAATAAATGTAGTTTTTCTGACCTGAGTTGACAGTCAGCTGAGTTCCTCTCCCCAACACCATGCGATCCGTTCCCCTCTTCACACATTGACTTTTAGCTGACTAAAAACTTCTGACTTTTGACTTACAGAACTTTCGAGATAAGCTGATTATATTTAGAAAGGCTGAAATATTTATTTATATATATATATATATTCTTCTTAATTATTTTTATTCTTTTTAACAAAAGACAACTTTTTAAAGGCTTAGTTATAAACAACCCTTATTTGTAAAATCTGTCATTGTTTGCGGAATCTTTGATAGTCTTCAAAAAGCATTGAAAAAAATTGTACTCAACTTGCATTCAACTTTACGCAATGCTACATACATTTATTATTTTGGCTCATGTTTGACATGTAAATAAGGTAATTAAGTCTTCTAAATTTCTGAAATAATTCCACAATTAAGATAATTTGACTAATTCAAAGTAACTAGATAGAGTTAAATGAATTGTGTTTTATTCAGGTGTGTGATGCTGAATCTATTGAAATATAGTTTATTAGTTTGATGCCAAAGTGTACGAATTAAACCCTTTAATTGATCTAAATATCATAAATTGTTTTAACATCAATATAGGTAATATCATATATTGCATGTATTTTTTTTAAAGACTGTCATATTTGAAATTAGTGAAATCATTTTAAAACTTGAGTGCACCAACTGTACATGAATGTAATGAATAAATTCAACAAACATTTGTCTTCAGCATATTCTTGTAAAATATATTTTACATTATGTTTACTCACTGGTTTCAACCTTTATGGTGGTTCCACCTCCAAAGATCAGTTTATCTCTGCCTCCAGTTTTCACACAACGTGAAGCTTTACAACATAAACTCAGCAACAACTGAACAAACTTCACTTAAGGAAAATTAACTTTACTATTGAAATTCCAAATTAGATTTCAGAAATTTGAATGAATTCATGCATTTACTATTACAAGACAACCTTTTTTTTTTTTTTACTAACTACAAATGTTTCATATTTTTAATCGAATCTTTTAATTTTTTGTTTTGTATGTATTTCTATGGAGCATCCATTTTTAGTTTTGTTTTTCGTTTTTTAACTCACTGGATTCGATGGTTAATCTGGTTCCACTTCCAAAGATCAGCTTGTCATTCCCAGTATTCACACAACATGAAACATCAGCACACAAACTCAGCAGAGACCAAGTGAACCCAATTCCATGAAAACTAATTGTAAACTTCAATTTGTTGAAAACAACATTACTGCAAATCATTATTACAGTAGTTCACTGTATATTTTAGAATTACTGTAGATGATCACCTAATACTGTAAATGAAATCACAGTATTTTTATTATTTACTTTACTTTATTTACTTATTTATTTTGCAATTAATACTGTAAACAGAACTACAGTACTACCTAAAAAAAAAAAAAACTTTCTGAACAATTGCTGCCATTTTAACAGTTTGGATTGTAGTTTTCAGATTACACTCACAATCTTCAACACAAAAAAGTGTAAATTATGAAAACAACATGATATTCACAAACATGTAGGGAGGCTTTTGTTTAATACTTGATTCATTTATTACAATTATATTGAACCTTATTTAGATTTTTGGAGAACGACACTTGCAGCTAAAACATAAAATGGCAGTTTTAGTTTGTGAAAATGTATATTTTAGAGATGATTTCAAACTATTTATCCTAAATTGCAACTATAATTTATTTGAAATTATTGAAGCATATTGAATAAAATCAATTCAAAACATTTATGTGGAGTTTGATAAATTTGTAGTGTACGACTACTAAATAAGGGACTAGGGACACATGAAGCTTTTCTTCAGTGTGTTCCTGTAAAATATTTTTTAAGTTTTGTATACTCACTGGTTTCAATCTTTAATGTGGTTCCTTCACCAAAGATCATCTTACTTATGCCTCCAGTATTCACACAACATGAAGCTTCAGAACATAAACTCAGCAGAGGACAACTGAACAACCTCACCATTAAAATTCCAAATTAGATTTTAGAAATCCTGAAGAAGTCATTATTATATCAAGACAACCTTTTTAACTCTAGATTTTTTTTTTTAACTCACTGGATTTGATGGTTAATCTGGTTTTTCAGCACACAAACTCAGCAGAGACCAACTCAACACAACTTCATAATTTTAAATAAATGAACACATGCTGTATTTTTTTGTGTTCCTGTAAACAATGTTTTACGTTTCGTTTACTCACTGGTTTGAATCTTTAATGTGGTTCCACGTCCAAAAATCAGTTTACCGCTGCCTCCAGTATTCACACAACGTGAAGCTTCACAACATAAACTCAGCAAAGAACAACTGAACAAACTTCACTTAAGGAAAATGAACTTTACTATTGAAATTCCAAATTAGATTTTAGTAATCTTGAATAAGTCAAATACAACTGTTTAATCTATAAACTATTCTGGGTTTGTATGTATTTCTATGGAAACATGTATTGTTAGTCCTTGTTTAACTCACTGGGTTCGATGGTTAATCTGGTTCCACTTCCAAAAATCAGCTTCTGATTCGCACCATTCACACAACATGAAACATCAGAACACAAACTCAGCAGCAACTCAACCCAACTTCATGAAAAACAGCCACAACAAAAACTATTTCAAACTTCAAATGTAGTCTGTAATATTCATGAATAGTAAAAATTCTTCTGCTTAAAACCTGTTAATTATCATTAGTACTTTAAATCCAGAATCAGCTTTCTTTAAAAGCTGCATTTTACAGTTTGTAAATAGTTTATATTTTACATGCAGAATATTTGTCCATTCCATCATCATACTGGATCATTGTTTTACTTTCTGCTTTGTGATTTTATGCAAATGTGTCCATTCTATCACTGGTAACATGAGTCAGCTGATTAACCATACATGATTTTATTATAAAGATATTAAAGATATAAAGTATTCCTGTTTTAGAGAATTTAGCTCGTCTTCACTTACTGGGTTCAATGTTTAATCTGGTTCCACTTCCAAAGAAGATCCTATACCCATCATTCACACAGCATGAAGCATCAGAACGCAAACTCAGCACAAACCAGGTGTCATTTCTGCACAAAAACTTGTATACAAAACTATTGTCATTGGATGACTTTTGCCTATATGATTTGAATCATTACTTTCAAAAAAAAAAAAACAGTTTAAATCAGTAAAAGTAATTCTGTTCATTTTCTTTCAGTTTTTAACACTGGGTTTTCACAATTGAAATTCAAGTTGTAAATAAGCTTGGCACATTCATTTATAATTTAAATTTAGTTGTAATACTTGTTTAAATAATACATAAATTAATATAAAAATACCTACTGCGTTTTGGACACTGTTACTTTACATTCTGGGATTTGTTCTCATCTCTGTTCATGATAATTTCAAGTATTCTAGACATTTTGTTGTCAGTGAAATTCAAATAATTTAACTCTTGAACTCACTGGACAAACATTTCAAATGTATTTATTTAAATCAGTAGATGGAGATGTTTCACTTCGTCTGTGCATTGATCTTTACCATTTAACTTAAATAAAGTCAAAAGAAAGAAACTTACGGCTCTGGACGTTGAGTTTGATGCCCGATCCAAACAGCAGTTTACCGTAATTAGACCCAGAATTCACACTGTGACACACAACGTGACAAAAACTGCTCCAACGTCTTCCTTTTTTGGATCCGTTTTTCAGGTGCTTGAGTATTTCCATATGATGCTTCTACGTTTATCTGACACCTTTAGTTACTTCCAGAATTCATTCTAATATTTTACATGTAATGATATACTATATATATTATATTCAATTCTCAAACTACAAAATCCCCTTTTAAATGGTGCAGAATATAATGATGCTGCATTATTACTATTAATCTACATAATAGAGGAAGTAAAACATTAAACTTCTTTCTCATTTGTTAATGATTAAAAATAAGTATTATTATATACTATAATAATACAACATAGACATGATTATACTTTAAATGCATAATATCTAATTTATTACATGATTTTAATATGTATTTTTAGAAAATAGTATTTCTTCTTCAAGCATCACTAAACTTAAATTCAATGATTATAGTGTTAAACTTACGGCTCTGGATATGTTCATTTTATCAGTCACTTAAAGCTGTGAAATATATATATATATATATATATATATATATATATATATATATATATATATATATATATATTGTTTTTAGATATTTTTTCTCATTCAACTCTAATCAGAAAAAGGTTCAAATGTTCATGCCGAACCCGATTGTTTAACCTATTGAAGAAAGTATTGAAGTGGATTCTAGAAGGTTTCAATGTTGATTCTAAACTTTTCCAGCTTACCTGAATCAACATTCAGCTGAGTTCCTCGCCCGAAAATGACTTTCTCTGTGTTTCCATTCACACTGTGACAAACAGCTGACAGAAAACCTTTAACCTGCTGTTACTGCTAAATAGTATTTTTTTTAAACAATGAAATACTGTGATTTCAATTGTATTTACTGTATTATTATACATTAACTCTTAACTTTGACTATTATTATACATTATTATACATTAACTCTAAACTGAGCGTTCACTTTAACAGGTGAAAATTAAAATGTAGACATATACCTAGGTTTTTTTTTTAATTATTATTACTATTATTTATTCAAAATAACCTGGGATTATACGCATAATCTTGAGTTTGATGATACTGCAAGATGAGTTTAAAATAAAAATAAAATATTCAATATACTTTAAATGTTAATTTATAGACAAACTGTATGAAACTGGACTTACTGGTTTGTACAGTGAGTTTGGTCCCAGATCCGAACACAGTCTTGTAGCCTCCCTGACCCGTCACACTGAGGCAAACAGCTCAACAAAAACCTCACGCACTTTACTACTCACAAACAGTGGAATACCTCAAATATCTAATATTAACGCTTCAGTTTCAGCTTCATTAAACTCAAAATTGTAGTTTCTCAGTCAAAACCTCATATCAAATCAGCTCAGTTCATATATTATATAATCTGGATTTAATCAGCAGTAGAAAGCAATTTATGCACAATTTTAAGGTACTTTACTTGATCATTTCCATGTGATGCTACTTTCAAACTTCACTCTACTACATTTATATGATAGCTTTAGTTGCAGATGCAGATTTCACATCAAATTATATATATGCATATATGTGATACATGTATTATATTACAATATGATGCAGTACTTTTACTATCGATCTACCCTAATTATCTACTAGCTCTACATCGACAAAGTAAAATTATCTCACATGTGTTCAGTTAAAACAAGTAGTAGTAGAAAAAAGGCTTTGTTGAAATTACCTGATTCTATTATGTCAAGTTGTTGCACGAAATTAATTTATCTAAATCTAGATACATATTTTATGTAGTTTGTAGTTATAATTTTTAAAATGATTGTACTTATATTATTCAGTACATGCAGAATAATTATTTGAGTAGAATGTACTTCAATTTTCCAAGAGCTTTTTACTCAAATACATCAGTATGGAATTACACATATTTTTTGTACTAAATGAATAATATAGATTCAGCCAATGTAATAGTCTATTGCTACATATTTAAAATTCAAAATGATCCAAAACCAATCTAATTAAATGTCTAACTATTTTTTCTGTATTTTAACCTTAATAATTAAAAGACAATGAACCAAACCAAATATTTTACTTGTCTGCACATATGCAGACAGAAAATGGAAATTAAATTATAATTACTTTTTGTCAATTACTTTTGAGGTAATTTGTTGTTTGAGGAAGGACAGTAAACTTAACTATTTAATAACACATTGAAATCTATTAAATAACCAGATATAAAACATTTAACATTCACAAGAGGTCAGAATTATTTTTTCAGTGTAGTAAAAGAAAATAGTATAGAATATTTCTAGTATCGGAGTCCTTCTTCCACTGCTGCAGTTGATGTTTAAAGCTGATTAATCCACTGACCTGTGGACACGATGAGCTTGGTGCCGTCACCGAATATCAGTCTGTTTGTTCCTCCATACACACCATGACACACACTCACACATAAAGTTCAAACTAACTACACCTATAATATTCCTCATCTATTTTTTAAAAATGTATTTTAAGATTTGTTTATAATTCTGTACTTAATATTACTTGGATTTAGACTTTTAATTTTATTGCTAATTTATTTCCTAAGTTTTAATATGAAATTATCTTTTCTTTACATTAAAGGGCTTCCATATGTTTCTATATTTGCACCTAATTATCTCTGTTTGCATTGTGATTTATGATTTCTATTTCTGTTGTTTGTTTTTCCATATTTTTTCCAGTTTTTATTTTATTTACCTTGTAATAAATACATTATAAATGTCTCCTGGTTGTTGTTTTTTTCTCTCTCTCTCTCTCTTAGCTGTTGAAACTGTTTAACTTGATCCGTTTGTCTTTGGATTTTAACTTCTATATGAATGAATTACTCAGCTGTGTTTAGTATAATGAATCTATTAACACAGATCAACTGCTGCTCAATCTCAAAGCTTTAATCAAAGGATCAAACTCAAATGAGAAGTTGAATAAAAGCTCCATTGACACTTAAAAAATAATAATCTTACCAGTTTCAACAGTCAGTTTGGTCCCACCACCAAAATAAAGTTTATTTCCTGCCTGATTCTTCACACTGTAACTAACACTGTGACAATTACCTTATGTATGTCATGTTGTCTTTTAATCTGTATTTTATTTAAAATGTTTATTGTAATATTTGACATTGAGATGTCCTATCCTGTATTCTGTTTGATTTTAACATTTAAATTCATCATTACCCTACATTTTTTTATTTTTTGCATGTACTTTTTCAGTTCAGTCTGCGTCAAGAAAATGGATAAAATGGATGAAACTTGACTAAAAAACCTGTTGAACTTTCTCTATTGCCACAATTTAAATTAGTAAACCATGAAAAAACTTACCAGCTTCCACAGTCAGTTTGGTCCCTTTGCCAAAAACAATTTGTTGTGCATTAACATTCACACTATAACTCACACTGTGACAAATACTGCTGTAACTCTTATCATCTTTTTATTCATATTTCTTTACTTTAGCAGTAATGTTACTTGTTTTTGTATACACTGTATGCCAGTTTTAACCCTGTTAGTTTATATTTAACGTTTACATTTTTCATTGCTTTCCAACATTTTTTTTCATGTTGGTGCTGCTAAATCTGCATCAATCAAACTTTAAAAATGGATTAAACACAAATAAAATGACAAATAAAAGAGCTTCATAAACACATTTTGTGTAACCATAAAAAATATTAATCTTACCTGTGTCAACAGTCAGTTTGGTTCCAGTGCCAAAATACATCTTTCCTGCCTGGTTATTCACACTGTAACCCACACTGTGACAAATACTCTGCTCCCACTTTGAAATGTGAGGATTTAACAATTTATTATAATACGGATTTCTATATTTGTACTTATTTTATTACCTGTGTCATCTTTAACAAACAAAATTAATTTGACTGTTTGCATCAATCTTTTTAATGAACTTTCTAATGAAATGTTATTCAAATATTGAACTAAATTTTGTTATGGGAGTTACTTAACTGTTCCAACAAATTTTTCAACATTATTTAAATGGATTTTCATTATTATTTGTTCCTAAATGTCATAATTTTCTTTTGACACATGTTTTCAAATCAACTATTTGAATAATTGAGATGCTGAAATCAATTTCCTTCAGTATGTTTTAGATAGTTTAGCTATAATTTAAATTACACACAACTTCATTAAGATGAGGTAAATACCAAGATTATTACATCTAAATCAATAAATCACCCTTATTATCTTAGTCCTGGTAGTCTTCTTAAATGCAATAAACTCCAATCAAATAACTAATAAAGTTTCTCTGTTGAGACATTTTAAAGTAAAAAATTATCTTACCAGCTTCAACAGTTAGTTTGGTTCCACCACCGAAAAAAAGTTTCTGTCCTTGATTCACACTGTAAATGACACTGTAACAAATACTGCTGCTTTCACTCTAAAGCTATTTCTTTATATAATGTATAAATATCTGTTTTATATTGACTTTTCAGTGTAATTTCATCTTTAGTTATATATTTATCCAGTTCTATTGATGTATTGACTAACATTATTCATAGATTGGTTTAAATCCGATAAGAGAAAAAACAATATGCAGATGATACTGTTGTTTATTTAATACAAATATTTTTGTATTTTTTATTTATTTGATTCCCTGATTCTTCACAATTTAACTCTGATTTGACAAGGTTTAGTCCTGTCCTCTCTTTATTCATATTTAATGTTTAAATTCTTTATTATTGTAGTTTAGGATTGTCTCGTCTTGCGCACCTGCACTTTAATGTTGTTGTACATGTAAACACATAGGATAGTGAGAAACGCAATTTCGATTCCTTTGTATGTCAAGTATATGTGAAGAAACTGACAATAAAATTGACTTTGACTTTGATTATGCTTCAACATTTTATTCTATTTTGTGTTGCTGCTCAGTTTGCATCAACCAAACTCTTTAAAATAAATTGAACTTGAATAGAATTAATAAAGGGGCTCTGTAAACATGTTTAATAATATATATAATTATATTATATTATATATATAATATAATAAATAAATAAAAATAATAATCTTACCAGCTTCAACAGTCAGTTTGGTCCCACTGCCAAAATAGATCTGGTTAAATCCCTGATTGTTCACACTGTAACTTACACTGAGACAAATACTACTGCTTTAAATCTGAAGATGTGTTTCATTCCTTTATCTCCACTAGGACTTTTCTAAAGTTTTATTTTTTTGTTTATTGTTTTTTTTTATAATAAGGTCAACTTTGAATTTATATTTTTACCCACTTAGATATTTAAAGGTATCTCATTTCCTCACTTAAAAATTAAAAGTAAAACTTTTTCAAGAGAGTTAATATATCTGACTATATCTGATTTTAATATTTAAAATATTCATTAGTCACCAATATTTTTTTCTATTTCAATTTTTGCAGTTTCTGCAGTTCACTCTGCAGGTTGTGTCCAGCTCAGTCTCTGTATCATGGATTAAACTCAAATATAATGAGTAATCAAGGAGCTTTATGAGGACATATTATGATTAAAATGTATCTTACCAGCTTCAACAATCAGTTTGGTTCCACCGCCAAAATAGATTTTCTCCTGTGTATTCACACTGTACCACACACTGTGACAAATACTGCTGTATATCTTATTGTCTCGTTATTCATATTTTATCCACTGTTCGTCTCTTTGTTCATTTACCCATTTGACCTAATTTCTTTAATTTATGTTTACATTTTCATCACGTTTCAGCATTTTTTATTACACTTCATGTTGTTCTGCTCAGTCTGCATCAACCAAACTCTTTTAAAATGGGTTAAACTCAAATGAAATCGACAAAACATGTCGATTTCATTTGTTTTCAACATTTTTTCCAGTTTCAATATTCAGTTTATATTCGGTGTTATATGATTGTTAGTCTGCATCTATATGTTTTCATCTCTACTATAAAATTGAATAAAGTAAAATAAAATGGCTGATTAAAGAGCTTTATGGAGACATTCTAATACAGGAAAAACACCTAAATAAATAATAGTCTTACCATTTTCAACAGTCAGCTTGGTTCCAGTTCCAAAATGAATTGTCTGTGCATTAACCTTCACACTGTAGCTCACACTGTGACAAATACCAACCATCTGCTGCTGTGTATTTGTACAGCTGTGTACAGATGTTTCTGCTGCAGTTATTATAATCCACTTTATCATTACATCAATACGACTCACCAAATGTTTGTGACTTAAAAGGTTTTAAACCTGCAATGCTAAAAACAACTCAAATCAAATAACTAATGAAGCTTCCCTGTGGAAATGTTTAAACGAAATAATAATCTTACCAGCATCAACAGTTAGTTTGGTTCCACCACCAAAAAGAAGTTTCTGTCCCTGATTCACACTGTAAACGATGCTGTACCAAATACTGCTGCTCTCACGCTCCATGAAACCATAGGTTACTGTATAGATTTTGTTTGTGTTTATGCTATGTAAAGCACTTTGTAATGTTGTTTAAAAAAGTTGCCATTCAAATTAAAATGCAATTATAATGAACAGCTAAATTACCTACTCACTGAAACAATAAGACAATAAGTGCCAAAACCTGCAGTTCCTCACATGTCCACTTGAGGCTTCAAGAGTAAGCCAGTCTCCATAGACCTCCATAAAAGCAGACTGGTATATATATATATATATATATATATATATATATATATATATATATATATATATATATATATGTGTGTGTGTGTGTGTGTGTGTGTGTGTGTGTGTATATGACAAAAACAAGTCAACAAGCAAGCTAATGGGTGATGTCACAATGTCATTATTACATATCGGCAATGAAACAGAGGGATTAACCTACCTCAAACACTTTTTTTTCATCTGTTGATTTAAAACATCTTCCCCTCTGGAAATATAAAATGTAATCCCTCTTGGATCTCTGCTGCTGATGATCAGAACCTGTCTTCAGTTTCTGGTCCTCCATGAGTTCAATTATAGTATCTGTAAGCAGCAAAAAAGGGAAGAGCATAACTGACATGACCTGTTTCTGAGGAAAACTCCACCTTTGACCTAAAAAAAAGGAAACACCAGCTCCATCTTATTTATTCCTTCAACAAACTCATGTTCATGCACATGCACATGATATTGTTGTATGTGTAATAATTGTTTCAATCCACAGCTGATTTAAAAACCAATACCTACAGTAAAACAAATGATCATTTTTGTCAACAAACCAACAATGCATAATGCATAATGTTACCAACATGTAAAACAGCTAGATTTCTGATGGAAAGACAATGTTTTTAATACATTTTTAAGCAAGGTGCAGTTTAGGACTGATGTATCCATCAATTGGCTCTTTGAGTAGATCAGTATTTTGGCAGTTTATTCAACACCCCCCAGACTTTACCAGGCAACCCAAGTTTAATAGGAACTACCTGTAAGAGTGTTTACTGGACACCTTAGTTGTTTGTAAGGGTTTCTCCCCACAGTTGGTGCTCTTATAAGGCCTCCCTGCAGAGTGACACACACAGCGAATACGAACCAGACCTTTGAGGCCACGTTCCTCCTTCAGCACTTTATGGACCCTATTGTTAATCCTTGTCATAAACTATGCCCAGGGCTATTTACCTGGCATGTCCTCCGTCAAACTCTACAAGCCCCAGTGGTGTTGAGAAAGTTGTGTGTTCGGTGTCACTAAAGTAACTTATCACCCAAGTCTGAAACACTGGGGACTCACATCTGTGAGTTGACACTTCAAAAAATATGGTGCTAGAACACTATTAATGATTCCTGTTCATTTTGAAGTGAGGAGCAGCAGCAGTGCAGTCTGAGACAGCAGCTTCGCGTGCTTCCTCAATGTGATCACATGCCAGCAATGAACAGTGTTCAGCAATAGCATATGCCGTGGTGGCGTCAGACTGTTCTGCAGAGTCATTTTTTTACTCTTTTTTATATCATATAGATGGGCAGAGAAATCAGCCTTACAAAACAGGCAGTATGCCTGTGTATTTTCTCCAATGAATGATTTCAACCATTGTTAAAATTTAGTTTCCAATAACACCAGAATAAGTCACTAGAATAGGGTTTCTAATCATCCATTGGCTTCTACTGCAATTAGAAAACACAATATACCATTATGCAGGACACACTGTCTGGACTGACGAGCTCCCTCAGCAACAGACTAATCCATCCAAAGTGTCTGAGGGAGCGATATCGGAAGTCCTTCCTTCCTACAGCTGTCAGACTGTACAACAAGTACAGCTCGCAGTAACCCCCCCCCCCCCCCCCCCCCCCCCCCCCACAACAGAAAAAATGGACAGTGCAAATACATTCATAATTCATATTTATATATACCTGTATATACCAGTGCAATACATTTTTAATTCATATTTATATATACCTGTATATACCTGTATATATCTGTATATATTGTTTTTTAATTTAATTTTTTAATTTTTCTTTTCCTTTTTAAATTTTTAAAAAACATTTTTGTAACTTTTCTAACTGCTGCTGTAGCACTGTAAATTTCCCCACTGTGGGACAATAAAGGAGCTATCTAATCTATCTAATCTAATCTAATCTAATCTAAAATACTGGAGTAGTGGTTGCCTCTATACACCTATGTAGATAAACACCTATACACCTATGTAGATAAACACCTATACACCTATGTAGATAAACACCTATACACCTATGTAGATAAACACCTATACACCTATGTAGATAAATGTAGCATTAAAAAAACATACATTTCGCTTGACAGTTGGTGACAAACCTGGCAACCACCATAATTTTTATGTGTTTTTTGTGTTGAAACTACGACTTTAGGACACTGGATGTCAGTATTCATTCATTTTACATATTCCACCTTTAATACCACACTGTGTGTATTGTTGCTGCAGACATTTATCACTGCAGAGTATTATTTGCACCTGCATATGATTAACAGCTATGTATAGTCTATGTCTATATTACATGTACTGTATATTTAATCTTTCTGTTTTGTTTCTTTTTAGTATTTTTAGTTATTCAGACAGTTTGTTTTTTCTGAATTAAATCAAACTTTTAATTCTATTCTTTTTCCATTGAAATTGTGATGTTTACCTGAATGTAAATGTAAATTAACTTGTGTACATTTTTTCATACCTAACAACATGACATAGATTTAAACCATATTTTGAACAAACTTCCTCTTAACTTTTCTGCTCAGTCCTTTGGAAACTATTGAATCATGTCTGACCTTTGACCTTTGCAATGCTGGTTGCTGAGGTGAGACGTGTCAGAATCTATGTTACTGTGACATAATATAGAAAGAATATAGGAAAAACAAATCTAACTGTGTTTTACTAAAGGTGAAAATACTTTATTTAAATCTCTAAACAAGACAAAACTGATCCAAATATGTTAAAAATAACCTGGAAAGAAGCTAAAATACCTACAATGTTCAATAATTAGTAGGATAAAGAGGTAAAAGATCAATTATTTTGTATCCATAAAATCATAGAACTCACATTGAGGATCATTACAGAACAAGAATATATTCTGTAAGATATCAAAAAGGAGATTATAAAAAAACTCAATAAAAAATGTATATTATATTAAGTTAAATAAATATTATATTAAACAAAAATGATGTAGATATTGTAACATTGTGTTTTACTACAGATAAAAATACTTTATTTAGTTGTCATAAAATACGCTGCCCCTGTATCAGGGGATTTGAACCGGTTACGTTCTGTGTCACGTACAGTAAAGGAACGATGAGACGAGACATGGGGTGAACTAGCGCTGTGAAACTGCGCCGTCTGATCCTTATCTGCAGCTTCGGGGTTCGACTGTTGCGATGGTTTCAGGTTTCTGTTGCAAATGCGGTTTCAACCGATGCAGCTGCTGCTGCTCAGAAAACCAACGGACTGACAGCAACATTATTCACTTAGCAGACGTTATGCACATGTACAGAGTTTGAATACGGAGTCTGTACGAAAGCAAATCACTTCCAGAAAAGAAAATAATGGCTGCATTGTCTCATAATTGTGACTGAGCAGCTCACTATTTACAATGACATTTACTATTGATGTGATATAGAATATTATAATATTGTATCTATAGTTTAAATATAGCATCAAATTTCTGAACTTTAAACTTCTTACTTTAGTATTATTTATATATGTATTAATAATAAGTCAAAAGAAAAATATAATGTCTCAGCTTTATTTGTTCAACAATTTTCAACACAAAGAAAACGCATCAGTAAAACATTATAATAATAACAGGTTTGTGCCGTAAATATTTGCTGAATTAAAGACACAGAAAAACAATTAATCGTGAAAAATTACACACAGGTGTGAGTTTTTTAGTAGATAATTAAGGATCCATAGGTTCTGTAAATTGAATTGACCTGAATGATATTGTGTGGATTAGATACTCCTCACATTCCATGTAGCAAATACAAATTATCTTTACTCACTGAACCAAACTGCTTCAAACTACAACTGACAAAGCTTCATCTGCTCCTTTAACAGCTCAAAGATAAAACTGAAGCTTTAAATGTTTATTTACAGGCTTGTGGCTGAAGGAGGTTTCCTGGGAATAAATTCCTTACCCAGAAATGATTTCATCATTGTGTTAAGTTCCTATAAATCTGGTTAAAATTTAGATACCCCGAACCTTATTTAAATAAGGCAAAAAAATATAAGAATAAATAATGAGTATCTATCTCTGAAAACTCTCTGTCTGTTGCGAGGCATAATCTGATTAACATGGCATAATTTGCAAATTTGCAAAAAGACCAGCGGAGATTTCCTAGTTCATCCTCCTATCATGGCGGGCGTTTTCTGGCGGCGTTAGAAGAGCGCGACCCTGATGGTGACCAGGGTGTTGACGGCCAGAACTTTAGTGAACAGAACTCTGACGGCGTTCATCACCAACAGGTAGAAATTCAGTTTGGCTTTTTCTGTCCGGGAAAGAAAAAAAAAACTTATGATCATTAAAATGTTGACGATAAAAGGTCGAAGGAGGTCGAAAAAAGTGTAAACAGATGGAACAGTTTAAAAGTGTTTGGAACAGTTTGGATCAGTTTGTGAAAAGCATTTGAATGGAGAGGACACTTTTAAAAAATTTATGGGATCTGTTTGGAACTGAGTAGAAAAGTTTTGAACAATTTTGAAAAGTTTGGACCAAATTTGACCAGTTTTGGAAAATGCTTAGGACAGATTAGCACCCTTTGGAACAGTTCAGGCGTGTATGCTGGCTCACCTGGATGAATGTCGGCGCAGAGGTCGACTGGTACAGGAAAAAAAACAGTTAGTGATGCAAAGACAGTAAAGCAGAGACAAACACGACACGTGCACTATTATAGAATTGATACAAACACTTGGGTGATCATGAATAAAGATGATAATGATGATGATTGCTGTGCTCTGTGAATATCTAGTTAAAGATTATTATGTAATGATGATGATGATGATGATGAGTGTTTCTTACTGTTGAGGTTGTTGCTGGTCACATCCTCCATCTCACAGGAATGGATGCTCTGGTTGCTGAAGCCCACGTAGAAGTAGGTTTTCGTGGTGAGGGACAGCACGGCGTTGGTGGCGTTGCTCCTCTGCTGCTCCCCCTTCACGTTCAGGACCATCTCGCCTCCCTTGGGCCTGAAGCCGGCGGCCAGACACACGTCGGGCCCCAGCTGGTCGACCGGCAGCCTCCACTCCTGCTGCAGAGGGCTCAGCACGAACAGGTCGGGCTTCACGGTTGTCTGGTCTGATCGGATAAAGTTCAATGTTGAATCAGGAATAGAATGTGTGACTTTCATCTGGTCACTGAAGTGTTGCATCACTGAAGTGTTGCATCATATATATATGTATATATACATATATATATATGTCTTAAATATTGGCATTTTTTCTTCTCTCTTTTTTTTATTTAACTGATGTAAAATTTTCTTAAAAAAAGACTGAATTGAAAAAAACTTTTAAAATAAAGTTTAGTAAATTATCTGCAAAAGAAGGAAATCAAACATAATTCTACTCATTGTTTGGACTCAATGTGAGGATTCTTTTCACCTGATTTGATTTATCATTTTCAGTATAAATTTCCTGGTATTTTTAAATGTTTTATTGACATTTTTTTAGATAGATTTCTAAATAGAACAACAGAACAATCAATAAACTTTTTTACATACTTACTGTTTTAAATTGTTATTTGATATGTTGGATTGTATCACTTTAAACTGTGTGAACAATGGAATGGTATATATACTATTTTGAGTTGTAGTATGTACAGTAACAGTTGCAGTAAATTCATCAGTATTGGTTAATTCCTTTCCACCCAGCAGCAAGATGTATAAAGTAATTTCAATTGTTTCTTTTTTTTTAAGTTCTTGAATTTAGAAAATATATGTGTCTGTCTTTCTATTGACATATTTTGAAATTTTCTTTTGAATCATTTGAAGTTATGTTTTACTCAACAACTGTTTGTTTTTTTTATTAATTTTAATTAATTTTACGATCAAGTGGTTGCATGGGATATTTTTTTTTAGATTTAGATATGTTTTGTAGGTTGATTGTACTTTTATTTTTTTTTAAACTAATTGTACACTAACTGTATTTTTTCAGTTCTTGCAGAATTATTATTTTGAAAAGAATATACTTTAATTTCCCAAGAGTTTCCTACTTAAATACATTATGTTGTTTTACTAAAGTAAATTATATAGATTCAGTGAATGTAATAGATTAACTCTTAATCTTCAATAAATGTAACATTCTGACAATGAACTAATGAAAATACTTGTCTTCACATGCACAGCAGATGGAAATTATATTTTACATACTTTTCTAAATATTTCTAAATGAGATAAAATTGGTTTGTTTCAAGGAAGGGTGTTAGTTGTATTTAAGTTGAATTTTATTTGTTTTAGTGCCTCTTTGTTCATGTAGAGAACATTGAATTGAATTTCTTAACTTCACCATTATTCAATAATAGTATAATTTTTTAATAGTACAATAATATTTCTAATTACTAATAATGATAGTGAATGTATTTTCTCACCAGAGGAACAACACATGAAGAAGTGAACTGTGAACTTAAGTCTCTTAAATCATGGAACTCGACTTGTTGTTTTATGTGAAATTTGCAGGTTATTTACTCTGTGAAACACAGTCACTTTACTGTAAACAATTATTACAGTATACTATATACCACATATATTTTACAACAAATCACAGTAGTCAAAGTATGACTGTAAACTCAATTCATAACAGTATATTTCATTTCTGAAATTGTAGACTTGATTTTTAGGTTTATATTATTATTTCATGGCAGCTTTAAGGACATAGATGTATGACTGTTTCAAATGATATGGATTGAGTTTTTGTTTCTTAGTATTTACAGAGTGGAGAACATTGACTTGTTAAACTAATCTAACAAACTCGATCTTTCAGTAAATCACCAGCAGTCCCAGCCCTAAAAGCCTTTTAACTCTCTGCCTCAAAAACCTTTTTTTATTAGTACTTTTTAAAAAAAAAAATTATTTGTTTATTATTATAAGGTCATTCAAATGTTTTCTTGCCAGAAGAAAATCTTCTTTTGATGATAGTTTCATAAACTTGAATGTATAGTTATTATACTGTTCTTTAATGGTTAATACCTGATTTATAAACTGTCTATAAATGTTATTATGGCATTGCAACTGATAATTATAACACTGGTAAACACGATTTAGCTTGGGTTCATGTTTAAACACAGGTAGTCAATTAAAAAGTTATTTCTAATGTATCCAAAAGAATGTTTGTATACCTACAACACAAAATGTACTAACCATTAATATAGAATTGTAAAGTCGCAGCTTTACGTCAGATCATTTGTCAGCATGAAAAAACATTTTAGTTAAAATCGCTTAAGTGTCTTTAGCCCGTAACTGACTTCATCTGCTTCTGTTCACTCAGAATTTCTTTAACTTTGCTTTCCCCTACTACGTGACCTTTAGCTGCATTAACAACATTTTAATGATTGAATGTTAATATTTCTCATTGTGTCTTTTAGATGAGAAACGGCCCGATTGAGTCATTTCAGCACCGAAAACAGAAAACAATCACTTTTTTTAGGTTGTCGCCTTTTGATTCAAACAAAAAGAAACCTGAGCTGCATTTCTGCTACAACTAATCTAAATTTGTCATTATTGGGATTTATTTTACACTCAGGATTTATTATTATTATGCATTATTGTTTGGAGCAATAACACAGCATGCTAAAAAAGTCAATGTAGGACCTTATTTTAAGTTTAGTGTTTTTTCATGCTTTATAGAGACAGGTTTAAAGCTGCTGCTGCAGCTCAGTTACACAGGCAGCTGAATTCATCCATCAAAAATGAGCCTTTCAAACATTAAATCAGATTTAAAAACCTGAGAACGTCTAAAGTGAAGCAAGTAGCGAATGTCAGAATTTCAGGAAGCAGAAAAGTGTGTTTACTTACCTTTAGGAGAGACGGTGAGGCTGATGTTCTTCCCGAACGTTAAAGCATCACAGTGTTACACCCTCGTACAAAAACCTCTGAGCCCTCAAAACAGCCAGAAAGCGGCTCAAAGTGTCATAAATCAGCTTCCCACCAGCACGCAGCGAGCTGCACACACACAGAGGATCAGATCCACACAAAAAAAGCTGTTTTTTTCTGTTAAATGCCAAAATATAGAAGATTTGTGTTTCCAGCGCAGCAGCAGCGGGGACTTCGTTTTTTGATTCAAAGAGCACACAGAGGTTCCAGATAGGAAAAAAAACGTCAGCCGGGAGGTCACCTGGAACACAAGGGGTCATGCTGTCGGTCGCTCTGTTGATTCCGGACGTTTCCTGTGGTTAAGGAGAGGGAGAGAGGAGCGGCAGGTTTGTGTTGAGCTGTGTGTTTAGGTTGAGTCAGTGTGGAACCCCAGTCACACTGAGAATCACCCATACAAAAACCTCCCATTCACTGCTCCACACAAACAAGTCACATCTAAACAAGTAACGCATTTAAGTACAGTTTGGAGCCACTTAGGTTTATGTATTTGATGCCTCTCTATACTGCATTACATTTCAGAGGGAAAAATGTTCATTTTCCCAGAAAAGTCGAAGGTGTTCTTTGGATCTATCAAGTCCATTCAGAGCTGAAATCATCCATTCCAACCATCCCAAAAAAAGTGTGGAAGAATCCCGTGATGCTGTTTGTCTCTTAGGTCTTTTCCAGGCCGGGAGGAGCCAAATTTGTCCGAGCTGGTACGTTTCACTGGGAAAAAAAGGTCTCAGGAGGTTTTTGTCAAGGCGCCGGGCTGTCTGCATCACTGTGGGTATCCAGCACGGTGAAAAAGCCTCGTACAAAAACTGTTCAACTGTTTCTCTATGGGAGCGTGAAGCAGGCGACCGAGCGCGGCTTGAGGTTTGCTCCATATCAACCCCCGTGGCCTGTTTGAAGGAGGCGGTGGCTTATCTGATGGATTCAGCAACAGTTTAGGAAAAAAAAAACAACAATCAAACAATCATTGAGAATATGACGTTTCTGAGAGATTCAGGAGAGAAAGTTGTGAAAGTTGGTTTCTTGTCATTTGAAAGTCCATTAGTATAATTGATTTACAAAAATCATGCAGGATGTGCAATTCTTTGGCACAAAATGATAACTTTCATATATTTAATCCACCTACAATATAAAACAAGTTAAAAAGCATTTTTTGACATTGTTCCTTTAAATGCTGTGTTGTCATGACAACATAAAGGACACATCTGTCTTGCTACAGCTGTTTTCAAATACAAAAACTGAACTTGGATGGAAAAAAATATATATTTTTTTTCTTTTTTCAGTCTTTTCTAAAAAACACCCACTAACCATTTAATCTTTATTCATTATTCATTTGTTTGTATTTGTACTTTAATACAATAATAGTAGATAGTAATAAAAGTGCATACTTTTACTGTGCTCCACTACATTTTATAGAAATTATCTCTACTTTGGAAATTGACTGTGTTACTCATCACAATATCATTAGCTGTTGCTGTTGTGTTCTCCTTTTACTGCTCTTGGCTGAGCACAGTGTTGTGAATATGTTGGTAAGGAAATGGAAAAAATATATATAATAAAAGAAAATATATCATGTCTCAATAATAAATTAGTAAATAGCTTGTCATTCGCAGGATTTATTTTATCGTATTGCAGTGAGCAGCCACGATATCCACATCAGACTTTTCAACACGTATTTCTGTGAGCACTGAGCAGTGATAATGGCAAAAGCATAAATAAATTAATATCTACATTTATCAGACTGAAAACCATATATGTACATAATGTAAATTTTAAAGTAAGTACTTTCTCCACCCCTGGACTTGGTCCCTTTAAACTTTAGAGTGTAGTTTTTTCTATTCATTTTATTTATTGCTATTGAACTATTTGGGGTTTCTGGTTGTAAACTGGTAATAAATGAAGGTGTGTGTGTGTGTGTGTTAATCAGTGCACATCAGAAACTAAATATTATGTTGTGCAGAGACGCCTCTACTGGACAAGTAGAAAAAAAAGCATTTTCTTAAAAGAATCCAATAGTTAAATAGAAAGAAAAGATAAATAATATCTACACATTTTTGTAAGGTGACAGCAGAATGAAATTTAAACCAAATGCGATGTGTTCAGGAGTCAGTAGAGAGAGTGGATCATGAGATTTGTTTGGTAGTTTTTTCATGCCTCCCTTTAGAAATTATCCCACCCTCATTAATAAAATAAGATTTTCAAAGAGAGCCTCATTATTGTTTGATATCAGACACGCTACAGTTGCGTCCACTGCAAACTTACCTTAGAAAAACAGCTCACCTGACAAATAAAGATTCAGAACCTTAACGTGTTCTACCGTTATTTTATTACAAATATGCTAAAGCAGAAGAGAACAGACATGTGACGTCACAATACACACGTTTGATTCACTGCGGAGGTTTAGCGGACAAGAGACACGAAAATAAGGAAACGGAAATCCTGTCAAAGGCTGGACTCAAGACAAGAAACCTGCTACATTTACTCCTATAAAACAGAAGCACGAATGAAAATGTGATTCACAAAAATAAGTTGCTGTGAGTTCTATCGCCTGCTTACAGGAACACTGTTGCATTTGTTTTATGAATACCCAAATATACACTTTACATAACCAAAGTCAAAACTGAACATTCGCAGTGTAGAAAAGTAGAAAATCCATCACAACATTCAGAAATCATAATCATTTACTAATGAAACATGTATATACAAAACTCTGATCTTCAATAGAAGAAAATACAACGTGATCAGCTGAGCTTTAGCTTTAAGGCACCAACAGGTTGTGAGAGGAACAGATCTTAGATCTCACTTGAGAGGCTTCTCCACTACTGTTAAATTAAATCACCTTTTTAATAGATGTCCAGGCAAAGGCTCAGAGAATGATTCACAAGTTTATTATTACCAGTCAGCAGATTTTCATTCATGTGAACTGATCTAATGTCTCAGGCTGATTCACCTGACTCACTTTATTAGTACACACTGTACCAATAATCAATGTACCAATACTCCCTGTATCAGAAATCATTGTACCAATCACAGTTTCAATATTTACTGTATCAGATCCTCATGTGTCACGTGAAACATTCTGACCCATTAAACCTAATTCACTGATCACTAAAACTAACTGTGCTTATTTGCATGCCTGTGTGTGTGTGTGTGTGTGTGTGTGTGTGTGTAATGTATCGTTCAGTGTTTCACATCAACCGTGGGCGTCAGCAGTTTGTTCTTCAGGTTGATGTACTTGGACGTGGGTTTACTCTGCAGAGTGTCGAGTCCGACAAACAGCCTCTGGAAGACTTCGAAGGTCTTCGTGAGTCTGGGGGGGTAGTCCAGGTTCAGGGCGTAGATCAGACCCAGGAGGAGGCAGCAGGCCCTGGACAGGCTGTCCAGGCCCGACAGCACGGGAATGCCGTCGATGATGATCCCCACGGCGACCGGCTGGTGGCAAACGTAGATCCTCGCGCTCTGCGATTTGAGTTCTTCGTGCACTTTAGCCTCTGTCGTAATCTGTAACACAGACACACACACATTCAGAATGTATAATCCAACACATTCATTATTAATCTGAAAGGAAATAAATATTTGAAGTTTTAGCACAATTTCATTTCAAATCCACTTAGTACAAAGAACAAAAACAGACTATATCTCTATGTCTATCCCCACCAGGATTTCTGCTAGATCATTACCACAATGTAATCATCTGTTCGTAGCACCACTTCCAACATTCACAGAAAATTTGACAAAACACACAAGAGAATATTCAGGCACACAGATAGGAAATCTGCCCAAAACTTCGGGCGTAGTTGGAGATGAGCTCGTTGACGCTCTCTCCCATGTATTCGATGAGACACCGGAGGGTCAGGTCCCTCTTCTTCAGCACGGAGGCATGAGGGTCCTGCGATCAGCGAACACATTTCACTCGTCTGTGCCCTCTCGACCGTGCAGGAACATGAATTCTGTGAGCTCACCTTTATCAGTTCAATCAGCACGGCCTTCATGCGCTGGCCCATGGCGCCGCCCTTCGTGCTGAAGAGTTCCAGAAGCTTTGGCGTGTACATGTCCAGCTGGGACATGAACGTGGATTCCAGAGGAACCGTGTTGCACCTTCGGAACTCCTCGTTGATCTGCAAGGCATGACATCAGACTTTACAGAAGGTGAAGGAATCATTCTATACATTCATATGTTAAATCTAGTATTGCATATCTTATATCTTGCTGGCTTTTGTACCCTCATTGTAATATTTTTATGTCACATTGTTGTATGTTTATAAGACTCATCTGAGCGTTTATAGTGTCACAAACATTATAGTTTTGGAAGTTTCTGCTGTGGACATGTTTTGGCTGATACAGATTTTTTTTTTTTTTTAAGATTTGAATTCTATTCATTCTGAATTGCAAACACAAGTTGATTCACAAGTATTATTAAGAACAACTGTGCCAAAACTTTGTGGTTTGTCATCAGCACTAAAACCAAAGAACCGATCTTAAATCTTTACTCATAACTTACTACTCATTCATATTTTAAATTATAACATGTAGCAGAGACTCTCATACTGACCTCAAGTGAAACAATAGCACATGAATTAATAAGTTATTCTAGTGCGTTTAGCTGTGGTGCTTCTCTTCTGTCTCCCTGGCCCCTGATCAAGTCTCAGTGAGGGTGAGCATGCTGCCAACAGAGAGAGAAACACGTGTTGAGAACTACGATATACATCGATTCCTCCCAATTTAAGGGATAATGATCGATCTCTACTCCAGGTCATGATTAATTAGTTAACAATAGGTGTGAACAGAAATGAAAATTTTTGGCTGAACTCTAATAAAATATAATAAAAAAATGCATCCATTATGTTATTTTTTTCAAACAAACATCTCTAGTAAGCACACATCAGAGGGATACTGAGGATACAGATAAAGAGTGTGTTTGGCATTACTTATTAAAGCGGTAGTGCCAAAACTTCTTTGCAAGGAAATCTCCATTGACATAGTTTGGTTGAACACTCGTTACAAATTCTAGTGGCCTTTTTTTGTAATATTTGGCCGAATATATAAAGTTACCAAATATTCAGTGCATCATCAAGTTAACACCCATTTATCAATTGTGAATTAATCATGACAATCCCTAGTTGTTGGCCCAACATATGGCCCCAGCAGAGTCGTCCAACTGATTGATCTTTCACTAACCTCCTGTAGAAAAAGTTTGGATCCAGTTCTATCCACTCAGATATTTACTGACAAGATCAGGTTACCTGTGCCGGACAAAAGAGGGCCGGCCACCTCTGTTTAAACTCCGCCACTCGGATGCTCTGGCTGACCACTTCTCTTCTCCTGCAGCTGTATGTCCTGTTCATCATGTCATTGATCGCTGAGCCGGTCGCTTTCATCCTGCTCGCAGTGACAAGCTCCAGCCTCACGCTCTCCAGGCTGTCCTCAGTCTCTCCGGCCGGGTGCGGCGGCAGGTAGTTCACCTCGGACTTCCGGGGCTTCTTGACGTTCCTGGCGGGCTTGCAGTCGCCCTCCTGCTTGTGTTTCATGGTGTTTATCATGAGTTCGGGGTTGCCGTGCGCTTTCAGCTTGCTCCTGTAGTTCGCACACTTGTACTTCAAGCTCTGCTGCCACCCGTAGCACCCGTTGAACGAGCCCGGCTCCCTCAGGCAGGGGTGCTTCTCTATCAGCGCCTGGGCCACCGCGGCCCGCTGCGGGTCGTTGGGATACGCCGTGTAGGAGAACATGGCCTCGGCCAGGCGCTCCAGGATGTCGGACTTGACGCTAGGGCACGGTCAGCACCGTCCCGTCTTTCAGGAACTTCTCGTTGCCCTGGCTCAGGGCCAGCTCCGTGTTGTAGGAGAAGGCCGGGATGGGAAACGCGGCGGGCCACAGCTGCCACTCCGTGGCCGAGGGACCCAGGAGGAGGTTGTCCTGCGAATCCATCGAGAGGTCGTCCTCGGAAGGAGACACGGAGACGGGGGCGTGGAAGCTGCACTCCTGGGGGACCGTGGTCATGATGATGCCCGGTGGCATGTTGACTTTCAGCGTGTCTTTATCTTTCAAGTCACTCGTAGAGGTGAGAGTGAAGAAGTCGTCGAAGTCGGCGTCTTTGTAGAGAAGGCCAATGTCTCTGCTGATGGAGAACGCTTGTTTTATCACCTTGATCAGCTCCTCCACAGACGAGGGAACACCGTCCTGGAAAGTTATCTTCTTGATATCGTGTTCGATGATGACTCGGAACCTCACCGCCTGTTGCATATCAGCAAAAAACACAAGAAGAGTCACATCCCGGGTTCTGTTTGTTCCTGTGATGTTAAAAACTGCTGGAGTTCACACCATCACCATTTATACCATGGTATTCACAAGCAATCTTTTTTTTTTTCCTCAGCTTTGCCCATTGTGATCAGATCTCAACCTGGCCAACACCTTTTTGGTAAGGGGAAAACATATAGTATCTATCAGTCATTTCTATACCTGCTTATTCCTCATTAGGGTCACAGGGGTCTGCTGGGGCCAATCTGCTGGATGGTCTCGTCATGGTAAATTCCCATTGGATCGCACTGCTGTCCATCAAAACAAAGGTGGTCAAACTTCTGTAGTCGGTCCTTATTGACTTTCCAGCCGGCGACCTCCTGACCCCATGCTTTGACTGGTTAATCATGGTGTTAATTAATGTAAACAACCTTGATAATTGTTATTTACCTTGAATATGTGAAATCTCTGCTCGAGCAATTTCGCAAATACAATAAAAGTTAAACAAATTCAACACTTGTGTAAGGCACAGTTAATGTCTATCCTTAAAATGAGATTTTAGTGTATGGGATGATAAAGAAACTATCATGTGCTGTAACCCTAAAAACTTGGTAAAGGACAGTTTAGCTGTCTTCAAAAAATATAATTTTAAATGACAATAAACCGACATCAACAAAAAATGTAAACTTTGAGAGACCTGATGAATGACTTTTAAAAATGTATTTTGGCAACTACAATACACAAAATAAACAATCAATGAAAAAAAGTTTAATTTCCCTCTAACTGACTATTAGGAAGGAACTTCAGTGTCAAAAGGAAAAAAAAATCATATGGATTATAGAATTAACACTACACGCCTGTATTTTGTTTGTGCTTATATTGTGAAAACCGGAAGTGTTCCTGTTCTTTAGACACTAAATAGCGCCAGCTTTAGCTTCAGCTTCCCTCAAACAGAGAAACAAATAGCCGTTTCCTTCAGCTAGTTCATGTCACATTACGATAACCAAAAAGGGGCTAAGGTGTGAGTACGGTGAGTCCGCATCCGGATGAGAACCACGTCCTCACCTGCTCTGTTAATCAGGAACTCGGAACGCTCGTCCTCCAGCAGCTTCCGCTGGCGGCTAATTTCTTCCTCGTAGTTACATATTGTGGTTTCCAGCAGCCCGAAGATCTCCTCCACGGCCCCGGAGAGCCGAGAATTAATAAAACTCTTTAGAGTGAGAAGCGTGGACATCTTAAGAGAAAGGAAGGGGGGGGAGGACGTGGTCTTCTTCTTATTATTATTATTATTTTCGTTCTTCCTCTGCTGCTGCCACATCTTCTGCTGATGAATATTCTGCAGGCTGCACACTAAGGAGCCATAATGCTGCCCTCTACTGGCCTAAAAAAAGAACTTTAGCGAAAAAAAAAGAAATATAACAAAGGGAATAAAGGCAGGAAAAATAACAATATAATGAGATAAGTTGGGGAAAATGTGTGAGAAATAAAGTAAAATAGAGGCGAGGGATTTACTAAACAAGTACAAAACAAATATCCAATAATAATTTGACATGTAACTTTCTTTACAATGGCAGATTGATTTTATTTTAATTTAAAAGTCTATAGAGTAGTTTATAAACTATAACAAACTCAAACTAATAGAAATAACTAAGACCACCTATGTAAAAAAATGTTGAGAAGAAATTTTAAAAAAAGCATGCATCGCCATACTTGTTACTGTAATTAAAGCAACCATAAAATAATGTTTCGTTAGTAAAAAGTAAAATCTGGCTGGGAAAAAGTCAACTATAGCATTTATGACATATGTCCACAGTTTGTTTGTAAATTTACAAGACCAAAAAAAATAAGAGCACATTTCATCATCAACATTCCTTTATTAGACATCCCATTAACATTTTTATTTCCTATTATTTGTGTATTTTGCCCATGAATTAATTTAATTTGAAATATTAGTTCCCATTTTATATACTTAGGTGGAAATGAAAAGAGAAATAAAGGGGGGGTTATATAAATAATTACATTAAAAAAGTTATAGAAGAATACATTTCTATTCAAAAGAAAAACCTACACAAGTATATACATTGGTTAACTAAATGGAAAATTAAGAAAGTGCATGTACTGTCATATTTATTCATGAAACGAGTCATTCATTTATTTTATTATTCATTCATTATTTATTTTATTTTTTAAAAATCCAATGAGACGGGGGCTGTGTGTCCAGTTTTTGTCAAGTTTCAAGGGTCCTGGGATTTACGATTTAGGAGCCACTCGCCTACGGTGCAATAAACTCATCTTCCTGCAGGTGGCAGCAGAGCAACGTCGACTGCGTTAAAACCACGAAGAAGAATAAGCATCATTACCATCATCATCATAATAACAACAAGAAGAAGAGCCACGAGGATCGTTTTCTTGTCTTCGCTTCTTTTTTTGGGACTCCAACAGCTGTATCATGTCCAGGCTCGCGGTGCTGAAGGGTCTCCACGGCTTCATCCAGCAGCGGCTGACCGCGGCTCTCGAGGACATATTCGGACATCTGGAGAAAACTATCAGCAAGTACGATGAGCAGCTCCTGCTGGACACGGTGCTGTCGCTGCAGCCGGACCAGGAACCACAGAACGCAGGTAAACAGCACGTTTTTTTATTTACCCCGTCCTGAATTATGTGAGCTTACCGGTGTCTGATCCTGACCAGGAAGAATCCACTTAGGTTGATAGCGGCACCGCAATGTTAGCCGGTAGCTAGCTTAGCAGCAGCGCTAACAGGTGTACTGTTGTTGCTAATGCTAATGCTAACTCCCCTGAATTTGTTGAAATTCTTTGGTTCATTCATTCAATCAAACATTTATCAGAAATATACACAAACTGTTCTTTGAGAGGTGCCAGCAAGTTGCCCTTTGTAATGGTTTCTTTTGTGACAATTTAGAAAAATGTCCTTAAGTCAGGTCTAACCCTAAAAAGGTGATTCCTTATTTAAAGTTTTTTTTTCCCCAGTTGCAACATTTGACATTTTGTCAAAAAATCACACAAACGACATTTTTGTAAAGAAGATGCAAATGACAAGAAACACATTTTGTGCGACCTGATAAATCTTAAAATTGTATGAAATAATGCTGACCAACAAAAAACTTAGGGGCAAAAGGTGACATTTCAAGGCCTTTCATATATCTGTGGGAAAAATGAACCTGCCTGTCTTTCTGTGCTCCGCAGAGGTCCAGCAGCATCTGGTGATTAAAGAAGAGGTTTCCCCTGAGCATCAGTGGAGCTCCAGCCCGGTTCAGCAAGACCTAGAAATGCCACGCGTTAAGGAGGAGAAAGACCTGACCCCGATTCTCTTCACTTACATCCCTGTGCTGAAAAATGAAGAAAGCATGGACAACAGGGAGGCAGAGCTCCCAGCCGGCAGATCCAACGACAGCTTTAACACAGTAGCAACAGCAGCTGATGATGATGATGATGGTGATGATGAAGAAAAGGAGGACTGTGGAGGACTAGAAACAGCCTGGATCTCAGAATCTGGATCTGACAGCACGGCATCCTACCCCTCAGCAGCAGAGACTGTAAATAAAGCCGGCGACCAGACAAGGGCGGGGACGCCTCAGGCGGACGTGGGTGGCGAGGCCGCCAACAAACGGTTCTGCTGCGTTAGATGTGGCCGGCGGTTCGGTCAGAAGTTCGACCTGCAGGTGCACATGAGGAAACACACCGGGGAGAAACCCTTCGGCTGCTCGCTGTGCGGCCACCGGTTCACGCAGAAGAGCAACCTGACCAAGCACATGGCCGTGCACGCCGCCAAGACGCCGTGCGTCTGCTCCGTGTGCGGGGAGACCTTCGCGCAGCGGGGGCACCTGTCGCAGCACATGACCGTCCACATGAGGGAGAAGGCGGCTCGGCGGTGACCGCGAGTTCCAACAGCGAGTGACTGCTATAACGAGAAGACTTTTACGAGGTTGACTCATGTGTCATGTGACGCTCCAAACACATTCACTGAGTCAACACGTCAGAGCTGATATGCATGAATCATTTCTTACCCTCCCTTTTCATATGATTTTTACTGCAAAAAAAAAAAATTCAAATGATGGCATTCCTACAACATCCCTGTATTCTGTTTGTGCATATTTTCTACTAGAAGATACAGTACAATTAATTTAAACAATTAGTCAAAACCTTATGAGGTGTTTTAATACCTTAAGATAATGGTGATCTGCAATACACCATTAGCAAAAGATTAGCTTCATCAAAACTTTTTTGTACAAAGAGTATTGCATTTAGGTCATATTTTGACAAATTTCCAGTTTATAAACTATAACTTAAATTAATAATAAATAGGGCGACACGGTGGAGCAGTGGGTAGCACTGTTGCCTCACAGCAAGAAGGTCGCAGGTTCAAGACCGCCTTGGGGCCTGGGTCTGGGACCTTTCTGTGTGGAGTTTGCATGTTCTCCCCGTGTCTGCGTGGGTTTTCACCGGGTACTCCGGCTTCCTCCCACAATACAAAACATGCTCAGGTTAATTGGCAACTCTAAATTGCCCATAGGTGTGAGTGTGTGAGGGAATGGTGTGTGAATGGTGTGTGTGCCCCACGATTGGCTGGCGACCATCTGGGGTGTATCCCTGCCTCTCGCCATAAAATGTGCTGGGATAGGCTCCAGCAGACCCCTGCGACCCTGAAAAGGAATAAGCGGGATAGAAAATGGATGGATGGATGGATAATAATAAATAACCACAACTAATACTGTAAAAAAGAAAAAAAACCTATAAAGCATATGCAGGTGCAAGTGTCCACCACAAGATGGCCCCAAATGACAGCGCCTCTTCAAAAGCCTGTTTATGTGGTATCAAACAAAACATTTTAAGTGATCCAGAAACCAGATTTTTTTTTCCTGGATCAACACCAGAATTGAACCATCTCTTCATGGTTCTGTTCCCAACATTCACTGAAAGTTTGAAGAGAACACACATTGGGCTAGTGATCTGTCCTTTGCTTGAAAATGCCTTTACAACCCCCCCTTTTAATTATTTATCAATTATTAAATCATCACAACTTAATTGTTCTGCACGTTAATTCATGTGGATTTTTTTTTATTTGACATCAGGACAGCTGTATAAATGTTCCCAAGAGAAGAAAATACAAAACAATAGTATTAATTACAACAATAAAGATGAAATAATGAAGGAAAGGAAAATATTTTTTGCAGAATGTCATCAGAGTCTGAGCTGGAGTAACAGATTTGTAATGGGAATGCTACAGTTGGGAGCCAGGGTTTGTCTGTAGCAGCATATTTAGCAATCTTACGCATAATTTGTTTTAATTATCAATTTTTAAGGACAAACCGAAACTGTTTAACAGTCTTGGCAGATGTATAAAAGCGTGGGTCTTTGTCAGTGTTGTCGAGCATGACAGGGTCAGGGATAGTCAGTCGTCGTGGAGACTCGTCTGGCTATGGAAAGAACTAGAGTCAGATGCTCCAGCAGCAGTTTATAGGTCTGCAATTAGTTAAAATATTTAGTGCACTATTCATTTTGGTGTTATTTAGTGGCTTTTGTCCATCTAAGGTATTACATCTGAACTGATGTTTTGTGGAAAAACCTTAAGTCTTGAAAACATGGTTCTTTAAAAACCGAACATGCGTAACATTATCCTTATCTTGATGCAGAAAAACACTAAACGTAACTTAATACCACACAAATATCAAAGCTTGTAAAAAAAAAAAAAAAAAAAAATTCCAAAAATTCTTAAAAAGGGAAAAAACATTCAAATTTCCCAATTCTTCCTTTTTAAGAATAAAAGAGGTAAAAGTTCACATAGGAAGGGATATGGCACATCATTTCTTTGCTCACATTTGACAGGCCAGGTGCAACACATGAGTCAGAATGTTAGCAGCATGCACGGTCAGCCTAAACTTTTGACATTTGGTAAACAAAACATGTACAGTATTTAAACTGTATCACATACATTCAAACAGACAAAGCCCCTCAGGAGTCTGTGCAAGTGGTAACACTGAAGTCTAACTACTTGGGCAGAGCTTCACGGTGAGGTGCTGTGAATTATTGAAAAATGATTAAAAAATTTGAGTATTCTGCCTATGACATTGTTGTGTCTTCATAACCAAATTTATATAGTTAGCGTTAGTACATCTCTTCTATCTATGAAGCCTATCTCTCTGACCATTTTTCAGAGCAATCTTAACTTTCAGATATAGCTCGCACATGGCAGCATAGTGTGTATTCTATTTCATCAAATTGTTTGGATGGATATAACATTAATATTATAATTAACACCTAAAGTCCTATAGGTGCGCTGTGGTGATGTAGGGGGTAGAGCGCTTGCCTCATAGCCAGCAAACCTGGGTTACATCCTGACTGAAGTATTCCTTTGCGTCTATGTCACAAAAAATAAAGTTAAAAGACATACATTTACGTATCACACCGCTCTCCTGCTGCAGAGATTTGTTGCCAAAACAACAAATTTCATAAGAAAAGTACCCCTTCTGCCGTCTTTTCTTCTTTTGGAGGAGAAACACTACAAATTAGCTGCAGCATCTTAGCTATAAAAATAGAAACTAAAGGTATAAACTACATGGAAACTCCAAGATGCGTTCACAGACCGTCAGGAAATTCCGGCACTATCGTTCTATGGATGGAAGTACAGAGCAGTAGGCTCAGCGTACAGTGAGAAGCAGATGTTTTCTAGTGATGTCATAGGCAGAACTGTCTTAATTTGTTGTTGTAAAGTGCATTTCTCACCACAATAGAAGATGCTCCTTTGCCTTTGTTCCAAGATGTGAAATTCCACCGCTTTTTGTCCTCTGTTCTCCTTCTGCTTTGCTCTGCTCTGCCTGGGTGTTGAGGCACTTAGAAAAAAAATGAACCTTCCCTTACAAAAATCATAGAAGAAGGGAAAAATAAATTTAAAAAGCAAACAATAAACACAAGGCGACAAAAGTAAAAAAAACAAAAAAAAACAAAGGATGAATCTCAACAGCAACTACAAAAAAAAGAAGAAACAGCAGCACCATAATTGTCATTTTACCATTATTATATATATCTAATTCTGATCACCTTCACACGATCTGATCAACCTACAATCTCAACCTCTTTTGATAAGTAACTTGGTGTCACAGCAATATTTCTTCTTCAGAACATCCGCTATCAAACCCTTGACAGAATTTTCACTCAAGCGCTACAATAACGAACATCTCCACTTGCTTAATGTGCAACAAATAAGAGAAACAACGTCCAGAACCTGAAGAAGCCTCTTGGATGAGAGGTTGAGCAAGTTAAAGATGACCTGGAGGACTGAGAACCTCTACGGACAAATAAGAGAAATGTGCTTTGCTTATTTCACTACAAATAAGACAAGACGCTGTTTCATTTTTTTTAAAGCAGGCAACAAAGGAAAGGGAAAAAAGGCTTAGTTTTGTTAGATGTGTTTACAATATGAGAAGGAAATATTTTGCAAATTAAAAAAATTTAAAGTAAACCCAGCAGCAAAGATCTGGGAAGACAAAAGGGTCTCGGTTGCATCCACATAAATCTGTTGTTTGCTTGAATTTGCCCCTTTTGATTATCCATTAATCATTATATAGTCAGAGCTTAATTATCCAACATTTTAGTTTTCATAGATTTAGCTTGAATATGTTGAAGATTCCTAGCGACGACATAAATTGGCAACTCAGGTCATTATTTTTGCTGCGACAGTTGTTGGATCCGGTCTGCCAGTTCCAGGCAGTGCAGGGTCCTGGTC
Organism: Eupleurogrammus muticus; assembly: GCA_036785175.1. Taxonomy (NCBI): domain Eukaryota; kingdom Metazoa; phylum Chordata; class Actinopteri; order Scombriformes; family Trichiuridae; genus Eupleurogrammus; species Eupleurogrammus muticus. Next base: position 11,642,856 of record JAYKQN010000014.1, on the reverse strand, counting down.
TTATCTCTCTGGAGCTCCTCTGGACTCACTCCGCCCGCCAACTTGGCAGCGAAGTGGACCATGTCCTGCATGAAGAGGCCCACGGCCCCTGAGGGTGCTGCGGGGATCTGGGTCAGGGTGGAGCATTCGAAGCGAAAGTTGACGCTCTTGGCTCTGGGGAGGCCCGGCCCACGTTCTTCGATCCAGGTGAGAGGTCTAGAAGGGCACAGAGCAAAGAGTAAATGCTTCTTAAGTCAAGACATGGCAGCAGAAACCTTTTTTTTTTTTTACGCACTGAGCAATTTTGAGATTTTGAGGGGGGTGGGAGAATTAAATCCATATTTCATGTTTCTGTTACTTCACTAAATTTCAGCATGCAGCAGTCAGCCGTTCTTTCCTCCACACATACAGCACATCACACAAAGCAAAAAAGTGCATAAATAATAACAGCTAATGCCTCATTTGCAGTTTTTAACATAACAACTTGAATAGACGAGTTAGCCCAACAGTGGAGGCACAGTAATAAGTACTGCCTCTTAAACAAAGTGGAATTGAGAATCATTAGGAACCGGAATCCAAACACTATTCAAATGCCACACCCAGCCCTCGTCTGAAGGCTCAGAGAGAATCTATTAAAACAAGAATCGTGTCGGAGGCCCGTCCTCTCTCACTTGTTGCCCGTGGTCAGCAGTGATGCGGTCATCTTGCTGGAGCTGGTGGCGGACTCCTCCTCCATGGTCGCCGCGGTTACGGACAGCGGGCCGAACAGTTCAAACAGCCAGGCGAGGCGAGCAATGCCGCTGAAGGCCAGAAAACCAAAGCCGGGCTTCAGAGGTCCTCCTGAACAAAGACAAACAGATGTCATGATCACATTATTGTAATATGTTATTCTACAGTTTTTTTTATTATTATTACTATTCTTATTCATTTTCTGACAGAATTTGTAATCCTATACTACTTTTTAGGACATTATGTATTCTATTACATTTTTTTCTAAACTTCATGAGTTGTGAAATATTTATTTTTTAGGGATTTAAATGAATAAGTACAGTATTAGTATTAGTTAGTAAAAAAAATATTACAAAGATTAAATAGCAATTCATCATAATCAAAAGTTTGAACAGGGAACAAAACTATAAACTTGTTTTGGTCTTAAGATACCTTTTACTAATTGAACAATTTAAGGAATGTTCTACAATTTGAACTATTTTAGTATTATGGCAAAGCATACTTGAAGAGGAGAGTGCTTTTTATTATGCCCAATAGTGTGTAGTTAGAGGAAAATTCTAGCAATATGAATGATGTGTGGCATTTGATCAAAAAGTTTGAACTTGATAATGCTATATGTAGCTGCGGTTGCAGTGCTTCATTTTGCAGGATATGGGGCTTTTTGCAGTTTGGGCTATAATGGGTTTGTTTGCAAAAGTTAGCAAAATTGTGTTTTAGCAATGGGACAAAAAGAAAAAAAACATAACACAAACACTATCACCAACAGTAACACCAAGCTGAAAGATTGAGCAAAACCGCTCTACTTTTCTGCTGACATGACATGTTGACATGTTGCATCAAGCCCTGCAGCAGGAGGAGAAAGGGAGGCTCTAAAGGAGAATTAGGTTGTGGTTACAATGATCAATGTTTAGGGTTAGGTTAATGATTCAGGAAGTATGTGACCTGTGTTTCACTCTGACTGAACTGACCCTCCGGCACAGAAAAGTAAAGACAACTCCTAATCTTCAACAGCAGATCTCCTATTTCATCCGCTTACTTGTTTGTTAGTTTTGTTTTTCCTGCGGCAATCACACACGGACTAGAGCAAACATTGTCATTTAAGTTTGTCATTACTCAGTGATGGGTCAGTATGAAATAAATACACAAAGACATATGGTTAAGACTAAAATGTTTCTGTCTCTTACCAGTAAAGTGAAGAGTTCCTTCCTGCAGGGTTTTTCCCTCGACCGCTTTCTTTAGCGCTTTAAATTCCTCTGTCAGCAGCCCAATATCTTCTTCATGGAGAACCAATCCTGAAACACACACACACACACACACACACACACACACACAAGATATTTGGTGAACAATAGGTGCATTTTGGTGTATGTATTACACATTGTAATGTAAATTTAGCAGTTCAAATGTGATTTTTTTCCCCCAATCTTAATATGGAATAAAAATTTGAGAGCCTTAAAGTACAGTATATCCTCAATACTACTGATACCTACTAATACCATCTGCACAATAGTACCTGTGACTTCACCCTGTTAAAGAGTAATCACCTTTCTCCTGAGCCAAATCCCAGAGCTCGACAGCAGCCTTGTAGCTCATGGCCATAGGATACTCCACACAGATGTGTTTCCCTGCCTGTAGAAAGGTTCTGATGGGACAAGGAGTTCAAAATCAATGCCACTAAAAGTCATGCAACCTGAAAAACTTCATATGATGTGAATGGAATTACATCATTATTATTATTATTATTATTACCTTTACACAACCAGAGATGGAGGGAGTTGGTCAGTGACTCAGTTATTGTAGAAGCAGAAACAAAATAACATGCATTCAGCAGACATCGGAGGCATTTTTCTGGACATCATGTTACCTGATGTTCTCCTCGTGCACCCCATTCTCGGTGCAGATGAACGCCACGTTGATGTCTTTTGCGCTCACAGCCTCCTCCACTGAGATCTGTTTCACCCCCTGTTGACAGTCCAGCTGTCTCCTGCAGACACATAAAAGGGTCAGGATGATGCTGCGTTAAGTTTACGGATGTTAGCTCAGTATAATGCAGGAATATTTCACCCCATTGTATATCTTAAGGACTGTTCATTGTTCATGGATGTGTTAAAAGAAAAAACAGCAGTGCAGCGTTCAATAAGTAATCAGTTTTGTGGGGGAAAAAAAACAGGTGTGAATCAGGTGACCTTTATTGGAGCCAGCACTTGTGAACATGTATTTCTCTTTCTCCTCACACCTAAGGAAAATGTGTCATTCAAGGCATTGTTCAGCGTACTTAAAAAGTTTAAACTTAAAAACATTTATAGGCTGTTCAACTTAATTGAACTTCGATGCCTTAAAATGGACAAACATCAAAATGGATAAAAAAAATTAACCAGAATGGCAAAGGCTCAGGCAATAATCAGCTCCAGGATGAGCTTACTCCTGTAAGTGCTCTGACAGTAAAAAGACGTCTGTGTGAAGTGAATCTATTTACAAGAATGCCCCGCAAAGTACCTCTGTTAGAAAAAGGCATGTGCAGGAGACGTTACAATTCACCAAAGAACACAAGAACTGGCCTGAAGAGAAGTGGCAGAACATTTTGTGGACTGATAAGAGTACAATTGTTCTTTTTGGGTCCAAGGGTCATAGACAGCTTGTGAGACAACCCCCAAACATATAAAATGGGAATGTTGTTGGGCCGGTTTATCACAAACCAGGGGATCATGGATCTGTTTACAAATGTCAGAATGGAACATGCCCTTTAAATGTGTTTCAATAAGGCAATGACCCCACACACACTAGTAAATGAGCAAAATGTTAGTTCCAAACCAATTAAATTGTTGTAAAACGTTATGGCATGGCCAGCCCAATCCCTGGGCCCCAATTGAGAATTTTGTGGCTGACATTGAAAATGAAGCAAAACCAAGAAATGCAAATGAATTGTGGAATGGTAATGTGGAAAAAAAGTCTTGGAGTGAAATAACACCTGATATGCTTCAAAGTTGGTTGAATCCTTTTCACAGATGTGGTTATAAAACAAAACTGTGGTAATACATATAAATATTATTTAATGATAGACAGGATTGCTCAATCCCATTAACAATAAAGGTGATACAAAATAATATATATATAGAAATATGAAATCAATTTATGATGCAATGCAAATAAAGATCTAAAAAGTTCCAGTAAAAATACTAACTTTTTATTATTCTCCACTGTCCCTATCAGCATGAAACCAGTGAGACTTTTGCTATGAAACATCTTTGACAGCAGAGTCATTCAGAGGTTTTCTCATGTTAAGAACCCCGGTGCTAATTTATGATTATAAGTGATCTGCACTCGTGAGTTAAATGTTTATTTAAAGTCTAAGCTTGGACATTTACAGTGTTCAATATAAACCAGATTGATATATAAGCGAGCTGATGTGTTGGTTCGGACAGTTCACTAAAGGAGGCAAAAATCCTGACTTTGTAATAAAGTGATGTAGGAAAAAATATATATTTATAAGTCTGGCTTTCTATCTCCACTCTAGTTTTAAAGCACAGCTTCTAACAGAGATTGCTTATGACAGTAAACACATAAACACATTTATTCTATGTCCAGACTGAAACTGAGTGTGGATGATTTTACTGATTCGCTGCAGTTCAGAATAACATGCCACAACTGTGAGATGCAGCTGTGAATAAAAAGAGAAGTAGCTGTTCGCTTTTACTAATACAATCCAAACTGTTTATTGGCTCCTGTGATTATAAATGCAATATTTGGGTTAAATAGACTCATCAGTCATTCAGTGCTACTTGTGCTAAGGGGTAATTATTATTATTATTATGTGCTACCCTGTTGCGTTACCTGGAGATGAATCCTTTGACACTGAGTTTCTCAGCAGGACTTCCAGGCAGTGGATCCAACATGTCCCTGATCCTCACCCGACCCGCTATGCCGAGACCAACCACCACTGCTCCGAACATCCTGTACACATGAATCACAATTGCAATGTTTTCCGGTGTGTGTTTGGGACCAGTTTAGTGGTTTCAGATCTGGAGCTGGACTTAAAAAACTGGACTCACAGTCAAAATGAATCAAAGTCAGGATTAATGATGACCGTGATGCCTCTGTCCTGCTGCAGTATTGGGTTTTGAGACTTGTTAAGTACAATCTGGGCTCATTTGCATTTGTCATTAAGACAAGATTTCTATGTGATGTATATATATATATATATATATATATATATATATATATATATATATATATATATATATATATTTATTTAAAAGATTCTCATTTGTATTAACGATTAAAAGTTGTATAATATGCAATAATAACACAATACAGTCTGCACAATGACTACTTTTACTTTTGATACTTTAAATAGATTAAGCTGATAAAACCTTCTTTTACAAAACATTATTGTATGACTATTCTTCACCTGGAAGGAAATGGGACAATGCCAAAACTGTCATGTGGTGTAAAAACACCAAGTACCAGATAGTTTAACTCTCTTAGAAATCCTTTAAAACAATAAACACACAGAAGCACATGCTATCGACTAGTTTTATATTCTATGTGGATTATGTATTTTAAAAATGTGTTATTCTTTCTTAGGTAAACCATTTGACATTTCGTGTAAAAAAATGCACATGACACACATGGGCTTTCAAATGACAATAAAGCAACGTAAGAACAAAATGTACATTCTGATAAATCCCTCTTAAAACTGTATCTCTTATTGCCGAACATGATTTGTCCCTGACTGACTTAATGACCCGCTACTCAAGTAAATACACATCCATATGTTACCGTCGCGTTGCCGCACTGAATTCTTACTTAAATATCGCGTCAGGAATGAGCCCAGTCGCCTCTGGACCTGAATGGTGAAATAAAGTACCACGAAGAAACCCCGTGAAGCTGACCTGTCCTGCTATCTTCCTCTGTGGCCCACACGACGAAACGCGGTCGTCCGCCGCGTAGAAGTTCCCTGATACAACAGAACACTACACCGCCGCAGCACCGCTCAGCATTTTTTTTTTTACGCCGCACGCGCAGGGCGCCGCTCGTTACGTAACTTTACGCCCGCGAACGTACACAATGCGCGCACGCGGCTGTCGCTGTTTGAATGTTTAAAGGTCCCGTGCAGAATTCCTCGTATTCAAACACAAAAAATATATCATTTGAAACAAATTATTCGTATCTTGGATATTTTTTTTCACCAAAAAAACATAATTAGCCTATATTGAGCGGTTAGGATAAATACACTTACATTTGTTTCTAAATGAGATGGGATATCAAGATCAAAAAGTAAGAACAATAAGAACATGTATGACTGCTTTAAGGTAATGTACAGCACAGATAGTCCTAACTGAACCCACAAGTCACACCCTCAGTTCATCTGTGATCCACAGATAAAACAAACTGACTCTTCTGATCAGGAAACTTGTTCCAGAATAAAGTTATGAAGTTGAATTCGACTCACTTAAAAGCAAGAGTCATTATTATTGGATTATATTTCTGATTACAAAGATAACATTGACACAATATAATTATATTAGTGATATAGTTAGCATGATATATATATTGCGGATTAAATTCTAAAGTAATTTATCAAATAAAAAAATATTAACAAACAAAGACATGGCTGCATTGTTTTTGTTTCACCTATAAAAAAAAGAAGACACCGCCTACCCGAACATCGAGGCAATTTCAAGCGCACGCCGGAGTGTTAATGAAGCGCACCCTCATCCGATTGGCGCGAGTCCGCGTGACATGTGTTTCCGGAAGTGAATAGAGCAGTTCGTCCTACAGCTCCTCATGCTCCTTCCGCTGTCCAAAGCCAGGCTGCAAGAAAACGGGATCGTGTAGATAATTTATTCAATTTACGGGGTTATGATCTCAGATTTAGTTCGAGTCGCTCATTGTTTGGTCACTGTGGGAACCACTGACTGATTTCTGAAGCAGTGCTGCAGTTGCGACTTTAAAACCAAAGCTGTATGGAACAATCTGAAATATCTTTGTAACGTCGGACGGTGGAGGGCAGCAATCCGCAGCCTGCACCGTCGATACTGCCGGAAATCAAAAGGAAGAAGCAGCAGGCTGCAAAAAAAAGGTGAGAATGACTTTAGATGTCATTTATAGACCAGCAGCTGTCAGCTGTTCACGAGAAGTCACTAAGAGGAAATACTGATACTGAACACGGAAGAGAGGACTCTGCATGTTTAGTTACAGTAATTACATATAAATAAATATCTAAGTGCAATATTTACACAGAAGTTCCTAAAAACATGAGAGGCCCTTTAATTTCTTCATAACCACACTTCAACTATGGGAGACAGAATGGGGGAATATAGGAAAGTGCATTGTAGGATTTTTAATGAATTAATAGGTACACTAATTATAGAATTGTAGACATTTTTTGAAAGGAACTGAAAGTCTGTGTTACTCAGCAGACAGTCCAAAAATATCTCAGCTCCATAGGAGACCTGCATGATGGAATTGGCCAAAATGTCAGCAACAGTGTGTGAAAACCTTTGTGGGGACTTACAGGAAACAAAAGGCATACAACAAAGTATTGAGATGATTGAATGATTGAATGTCATTTACCAAATACTTTTTTTACTCCAATAGAATCTTTAAAAAATGCGCGTGATTTTTCTAGAGAACTTGCACAATTTGTGGCTAACTGACTAAATACATGCGTGTGTGTATATATATATATATATATATATATATATATATATATATATATATATATATATATATATATATATATATATATATCCCTCAAATTACAAGTATATTAGTCTCTGTGTGCAGCCTCACTGGAGCAGAGATGAGGGTTTCCACCAGAAAACTGCAGCAACTCACCATCTTCACCACAGTGTTAACAGGTGGAGGGATCGGCACGATGTACTACCTGCAGCAGAGTGAGTGGACAGCTTCGTTTGGGCTCATGAAAGCTCTTATTAGATGCCGTAAAGAAATTGCATTGGGAAAGGGGAACCGAAAACAAGTGATGAATGCAATGTTTCAGATTTTTAACAATTGGTTAGATGTAAAAGGGGGGATGAGAGGTTTAGTATTTAGTATTCATAACATTTTAGTTTTATTAATGTTGTATAGATACTACTGAACACTGATCTCTCTGCTTTAGGCTGCAGCGAGAACAGATTCATAGTGTTGGAAGCAAGTTGTTTATGCTAGTTTTGTGTTCCACAGAACCTTTAAATGTCTGAAAACAGTGTGATGAGAAGAAAAATTGAGATTGAGTTTGTGTTATACCCAAGCCACATCTGAATAATTGAACCTAGGACAATCAACTCTTTCTGTTGCATGTTTTTTTTTTTTCTTTACCTTTTTGTATTCTGCTAACCAGAGAAGTTTACGCAGTCAGACTACCACAGACTGGCTGTGCAAAAGTTGGAAGAATGTCCGGTCGCCATGCAGAGCCTGGGGGCTCCGCCTTTAAAAGTACACAACATCCATCTGACTGACAGAAACAACCGAGTGGACCAGCACCACGCACAGGTAACACAAGGTTATCCGACCATGAGATCAGCTAGTATACAGTGACTAGTATACAGTGGGAAAACACTCAAATGGTCACAATTTAACACCAGTTTTGTTTAATCCTAAAGAGACATTAGATAGTCATTTATGAACAACTCATTTATCAATCACCACTGTTTTACTGAAAGTTGCATTCTAGAATCAGTATCGTTGTCAGGGTGGTTCCTATGTATGCGTGAGCCAAGATGGCTCCTTATTGGATCTGTTTCTTGACATTTGCTCTTATCTGTGCTTGTAATCAGAGACCAAGAGAAAGAGATAAACTAGGGTTACACCATATGACAGATTTGGTATTTTCCCCATATACATATCCTGTGGACCTGTATGATGATCTGATTCTGTGTTGCAGCTAAAGATTCCTGTGAGTGGCTCAGAGACCGGAGGTTATCTGTACACATCTTCAACCAGAGGTCCTGATTCCAATAGGTTAGTACACAAATTGGAAAGAAAAAAATATGCAGTGTTCGAGGTATTTTGCATTGCAAGCGTGGCGTGCATCATGTGCAATTGTGTGTGTTTGTAATGAAGAACGCAAAGTGTAAGGGGGTTTTAGAGGGAGCTCCCATCATTTGCTGCAGCACTATGAAAGGAGGTCCTGGTTGTCATGGGAACGGCGCAAGAAGCTGGAGAGGTATTGAGGTGTCTTCCCTAGTCGAGTATTGTGGAGTAGTAAGAGGAAGTGGTGAAGTTGCCTGGTGTTGAGTGTGTGTGTGTTAAGGACACACTGGGAAGTCGTTTTGTAGACGACATTACCGTCATCAAACAAAACAGCAGCCAAAACAATTCTAGTCTAGCGTCGGAAACCTCCACTTGGCATCTATAAGACACATTGGCTTCAGAGTTTAATGGTCACTGCCGTTTTGGAACGGTCATCTGCGAGGATCAACAGTCTTTGATGAGACACAAACGTGATATCAGATCTGAATGTTACTCCTGACAAGATGAGGATATAAGCAGTATGCTATGGTGCTCCAACTCATGAGGTGGTGTTGGAGGGATTGTATATTGTGTAAAAAAATAATCTACAAACAAAGAGTATGTTAGTCGTGTGGGTGAAGGAAGTCTATTATGGTAAGGTTAGTGGTTGACCTTTATCTTTCTGATCTAGTTTCTCACGCGGTATAAACTTCCAAGAGTCACCGATGACAGTCAGCGGTTTGACCTCGGAGACAGTTAATTAGAAATCTGAAAACGCATGTAGGCGAAACAGCAGCTGAAACCCACCCTCTTAACCACACAGGTAAAAACACCGGGCACAGAAATAGATCCTTCTTGTTTTCTTCATAAAATGACTCCCACAGGCTGAATTCCAAGGTGACGTAGGGCAGCCTGATTATGCTAAGTTGAGAAAGACCATCAGAAAATTATAATTTCTTTGGAGAATTAAACATAATAAACAAATATATATATATATTACAATACAATACAGGGACCTTAACAGTGATACTTCCGTTATACATAGTACAGAAGCTAAAAGTGTGTGTGTGTGTCTGTCTGTCTGCAGGTGGAGTCTGAAGCAGGCAGTTCTGATACCTCGAGAGGGACGGGCCATTGACCTGCTGAATCAGGCTCCTCCAGACGAAGAACTGAACCCAGACTACTTGGCCTGACAGTATCTACAGCGGTCGATTGTACTCTCTTGTTTTTGAATCACAGTGAACTGTGTATATTTAAATATATTTATTATATATAACGTAGGCATTAGCTTTGTTAGAATAACTATATTCATCGATGCATTTTGAGGAGAGAGCAGTTCCTCTGACTTGTGTCCGATGGATTGTTCTGGGTGGTTGTCTCAGAGTTTGATTAAAATAATGCATTGTAGACGTGTTATTGCACCAACTGTGCTCTGTAAGGTCATTGCATAGACTATCGCAATTCGTGGTGACCGGCCGACTACAGTATTAATCCCTGTTAACATACTGTGTTAGACCTATATATGGTAGGACCAATATATAGGTTCGGTTTACCGGTTATTCCAGTAGATCGGGCACCCGCCCACTTGTGAAGAATAGGGTCAAGATGATTCATCCAGTGAACCCACAAGACCAAATTGTCTTTGTAATGGGGGCTTTATGCACTGCAGCTCTGCTTAATATCCTCTCTGCTGAAATATCCTAACATAACATTGCACAGAAGCACAGGATCAGGCTTATTATTTATGTGCTGTTGACCCTGTTCGCTCATTTTTTTCCCCATGGATCTGAATGGACTAAAACCTTGTCTAGACAACATTCTTAAAAACATTAACCTGAAACCCCTAAAGTATGGTTGCAGTCTGGCCTTTCTTTTCACCTGCAGACAGCAACATTTTGAGACTTTTCCAGAAATATTGTATACTAGTATATGTATTGAAAATGCTGAAGTAGTACAAAAGGCCAGGCTCTAAACACCCGATCTCGAAATCCAAAGTCGATGCCATCGAAGGAGAAATGCAACTACTTTGAAAGATTCTGTAAGACAGAAACCGCAACTTGCCATGGCACCATTGTTGTTCACCCTTGTGCGGTCACACCGTGATGTTGGACGCGAACATCTCTACTCCAATTCATCCTGAAAGTTGAGGTCGAGGTCAGGACTCAAACTTTGATGTCGTTTTGGGATTTTATGGTTTAGGTTGTGTTCGGCACTGTTAGAAAAGGCAAAATCAATAAAACCTAAGTGACAAAAAAACTGAATTCCTCTGAAGAGAGATGGGCCTGTGCATGTGTGATTTCACAGTTACTTCCTGCCTTCTGTGTAAATGCAGCCTTCTTACTAGGTATAAACTCTGATAATCTGTATAATTGCAAAAGAGGTGTTGCAAACGCATACGCTGTTCCAGGTCCTCTAAATGAAATATATCCAATGAACATACATTCCACCTACAAGGAAAAAACACACAGTAATTAATAAACCAACAACATATTTGAGGCCCTCTCTTTTTTTTTTTGCACTGGTACTTTATATAATATGCTTCTCACTTCTTTAAAGTTGGCTTATTATTAAATAATTTACTAGCTGTCATTGCAACACAAGAATAATTGTGTCAAAGGAAATGGAAGGAAAGGCACTCTGCCATTTTTTTTATTTTTAATTGTTTTAATTTAATTTTTATTTTTCTGCCAAAGCTTGTTTATTGTTGATGGACTAAAGGTTATCTCTAACTTTTTGAATATGTAAAGTGGGTGGAAGTTTCCCAGAACTCACCACAAGCCGCTTCTTGTTATATCTCACAACCCTGATAAATACTCTTCTGCAATAGGTTGGCTTGGTTAAAATGAAAACCACAGGATGTGTTTGTGGTTAAGTGCAACATTTCAAAGGAAAAAGTTTAAAAGGAGGATCATTTTATCAACATCTTGTTTCACACCTATCACTTAAAAAAAAATCAATGAAAAGTTTTTTCTTTGGAAGACTTAGTTCTGTTAAAAGTTTTTTTTTGTTGTTACTATAAACTGTAGGATTTTTGTATTTCTATAGAACAGTGGAAGCTTGTTTTTTTATTTTTGGCTCAATGAGGGTGTGTTGGACTTAATAGTCTTAATAGAGAAAATTGTACATCGGATAAAACTTGGACCTACATGGAAATAAGGAGAGATATGCAAACATAGTAAGCAAGTAAGATAAATCACATTGCAATACTTCCATTACGTTGGCCTGCACGATGCATGGTCGGTGCAGGAAGAAATGGGACAACAGAGCTTTGAATTAGAACTAAAGCAGTGGGAAGCAACATGAGGAGGAGCTTTACACTGTAATAAAAGTGCTGCTGCAGGATAGCAAGACTGTGGTGCTGTTGTCTGTTTCACAAACAAAACAAACATGTTTGACCATTTTGGGTTTTTCTTTCTTTCCTCTAATGGAGGGGCAGCAGCTGTTTTATCTACAGCTGCACCTAACCCAAACTGGTGAAGAAGAATAAGAGAATGCAGGAAACACGGTGTTTCCTCCTCTACATGCATGCAGATAACTGACTCATCATTCTCTCTCTCTCGCGCTCTCTCACACACACACACACACACACACACACTTTTAAAAGAGCACCCTGTCAATAAAACTCTTGACCTGAACTGCAGTTGCCACTCCACTCATCAATTTCCACCCACTTCACAACTGCAGCGCTGCACTGGTGAGCTTAATCATCCTTTAGTGACATCAAGATTTAGATAAATCAATCATTTAAATAATTTAGGGCTGACCTTTTTCAGTATTAATCAATCTAATTAGTTGATTAGTTTATTTGAATGCAATTTCCTGCTGAACTATTTATATCCTAAAAACTTTAGGAGCTCTGGTAATCTTTAAAATTAAAGGGGTCTTTCTGTCTCATTGCATGGGGGGAAACTAAAATACAGATTTGTCAATAAAATCAACTTAATGGATATTCGGAAATGTATCTAATTATTGATAATTTGAATCACTTTTCAACTAAGAATTGTGTTAGTCAAAGAAGTGTAATGTATTTATCAATGTATTTTTTTTTAAATTGACTTGTTTATTTTTGGCGTTCAGTGTCGTTTGAAATATTTATGATCAATCAAATGTGGTGAAGTGATATGACTGTAAATGTGAGATTTCATAAGATGAAACAGAATATTACAGCATATATCACTTTCTTATGTGTGTGGAGAAGTCTCACAATTTTGTCCTTTAATTCTTTTAATTACATTTTCACATCACAAATGATGAACAATATTTTAATTCAATATTACTGAATATTATTAATTCATATCGCAATGTTGTGTTTTATGTTGCCTATAATGAGTATGAAGTCCAGTGTAACGATATTAACAATAAAATTAACATTATTTATATAGCCCAATAATGCATAGAATGGAGCAAACACAAAAGCATAGTCGTAGCATTTTTGTTAAAATAAAAAAAAAAAGAAAAAGAAGTAATACATTAAAATAATAAGCTAAGATAAAGCATTTACGATTGCATAGGTTATCTGTGTATATACTTTATGTGCAGGCATGTGGTGGATGAAGTACAGGTACTCTTCACTGGATTAAACATAAAAATACTGTTGTCAAAGAAATACTCAATAACATGTAAAGTCCTGAATAGAAAATGTTACCTAAGTAGTATTATAAGCAAAATTTATTTGAAACATCAAAAGTATTCATTATGTGGATTTTAATCCTTAAATACTTAGAATAGAATTTGAGATACTATGGGTAGATTATTAGTAAAAGTATTGCATCATAATACAATAGTGTGCAAAAGTGCAAATTTTAAATAGAAAAGAGCAACATTTAATGCACTGCAAATAACATAATAGACTAGACTAGATAGACATTACCTTTATATTTATAACTGTATTACTGGCTATACTATTACTAAATCACATTATGTAAATAGCTGACAGCTGTAAACGGATGGAACAGACAGTCTTGACTTAGGAAGTGATGCTCTTCCTTTACCGAACCTTCACCTTGCTACACGGGCCAGAGAATCCTAATCTGTCTGAGCAAACATCAACTAACAGCTACATTTATGTTTGTTTAGTAATTTTTGTCAATAGTGGTCAGGTGTTTTTTTTTTCCTGGAAGCCATTTACATCCAGCAGCAAGGAGCCCCCACAAGCATGGGCAAGTAGAAGGAAGGCAGAAGTGAAAGCAGATGTGAACCTGAGATCCAGGCTGCTTTCAAGATGCAAATGCAGAAGAAGCTGATGAAACTTCCTGCTTAGCAGTAACTCTTTGACAAGGACTTTAAAGTGAGAGATAAAACTATAATGCAGCACTCGTGGTACTTGCACACACTCAATGGTTCCCGGGTTGAGAACACATCAAAAGTAAAAACTTGTTCTGCTCATAGTAACTCATTTCTGAGGGGAAATATTCCAGGAAAATTGGGAAAGACAAGACTTTTTTTTCTGGTGATGGTCAGCAGTTTCTGTTCTCTAATTACAAGCAGCAACAAGTAGCAAGGATATCAATGCAAATGAATCACTGGGTTAACAGTCAACAATTTCACAACACTATGTTATATCTTTAGGAGCAGATACGTTACTCCTGCTCCAACTCAGAAATTGACAGATATAAAGGAGGTTTAATGGTCCCAAGCTCTTAGTTGTAGAATGTTTGGCTCCATGACGACCATGGTAAAAATCTGCTCTTCCCTATTTGTACAAAAAGGAAAAAAAAATAATCAAATACATTTATTTAACACCATCAACAACATTCAACTCAGAAATACCTCATTCATCAAATCTACTACAGCAACACAACAGAGAAATGTTTCTGGTTCATTATACAAATACAACTCGACCTATATATATCATTTCAATAGTTCCAACTACAAATGTATTAGTAATTATCACGTACTTTTGGTTCATTTCGGCCAACAGGTGGCCACTGTAAGACCATCATAATGTAACTGCATGTCTGTCTATTCTCAAGTTCTCAAGTGGTTCTCAAGAAAGTGTCATTCCAAAACCCATATCCTGCAACAATGCTGCAAGTAGCACTTCTGGGGCCAAGCAACTGGTTGTTCCAAACAGGAATACTCTCATGTTAGTAAATGTATAAGTCCTTCTGTCAGATATTAGCTGACAGAAGCATAATAAATGTGGGATGTTAGAAGTAAATACACGCTTTTACTCGTTCTGTAAAACAGATGTGTAAAAATGTGAATTAAGGTGCAGTGCTGGTTTCTACATGTGGAGAATAAACATGTGCCGTCTTTGTTGAATGAGAGGAGCTCCAGGAGATAATAGACTAACACGTGTTTATTGTCTCTAAACCACAGGGCAAACATCAGCCATGGACACTGACGACAGTTTTTTAAAATTGATGGAGTACTTTGATGAAATGGACGAAAATGCAACCGAACCGTCCTACGTGATCACCGAAGAGGTCAAGTTCTGTGAGAATGAGAGCCTCCATAAGTTCGGTTCCAGCGTCATCCCAGTCTTCTACTACGTCAACTTCCTCCTGAGTTACATCGGCAATGGGCTTGTGCTCTTCATCATCTACAAGTACGAGAAGTTGCACACGGTGACGAACATCTTCCTCCTGAATTTGGTCCTCTCGAACCTCCTCTTTGCCTCCAGTCTCCCATTCTGGGCAACATACCACATGTACGACTGGATGTTTGGCTTGGCCCTGTGCAAGATTGTCAGCAGCGCCTACTTGATCGGCTACTACAGCTCCATCCTCTTCCTCACGCTCATGACGTTTGACCGGTACCTCGCAGTGGTGCACGCGGTGGCGGCCACCAAGAGCAGGAAAAAGACATACGCCATCGTTGCTTCTGTGATAGTGTGGTGCGTCAGTATCGTAGCAAGCGTGAAGGAGCTGGTTCTGCAGAACGTGGGGCACACTCCGTACAACGGGCGCACGTGCGAAGAGTACGGCTTCACCAAGGAAACCATGGATCGCTGGCGCCTGGTCACCTATTACCAACAGTTCCTGGTCTTCTTCCTCCTTCCGATGTTGATGGTGATGTACTGCTACGTCAGCATCACCATCCGCATCATGTCCACCCGCATGAAGGAGAAGTGCCGGGCCATCAAGCTCATCTTCATCATCATCTTCACGTTCTTTGCCTGCTGGACCCCTTACAATGTCGTCATCCTTCTCCGAGCTCTAAAGATCTCCTACCCCAAGGAGAAGGTCGGCCAATGTTCTACCGCCGCAGACAGCCTGGACTATGCGCTGTATGTGACCCGGAACCTGGCCTACCTCTATAGTTGCATTAGTCCCGTCTTTTATACGTTTGTGGGTAAGAAGTTCCAGAGCCACTTCAGACGGCTGCTGGCCAAGAAGATCCCTTGTCTGAAGAGGCACATGGACCTCAGCAGCCAGAGCACCAGAACCACGTCACAGAGGACACCTCATTCTGCCTATGACTACTAGACACACACTTCCAGCCTCTGTCTTTGTAAGGACCTTCATAGACATAATGCATTGCATACCCTCACCATCACAACTAGAATCTGAATCTTATTCTTGACAGTTAAATCTTGCCTTAACCCTCAAATTATCTTCATATCTCACTTCATTGTCCTTACTCATGCATATTGTCCTCAAAAAATAGATGTACATAAACACACACACACACACACACACACATATACACACCCAATTCTTATTATAGGGAGGCTGTGGCTCATTCAGTCCACATGTAGACGCAAAGATGTACAAGAACACACATACACACACATAAGCACTGTAACTTTATTATTTTTTTTTATTTTTTAGGGTGCTGATTATCTCGAATTTTTAGCCAGTTTAGCTACAATATGAAAGGTTTTGTTGCACGTTAGTCCATATTTACTTTCTGCCAGACTCCTCTACATAGCAGCATTTCATAATCACCTATACACAGCAAATGATATAATATCCATCCATCCATCCATTGTCTATCCCGCTTATTCCCTTTCGGGGTCGCAGGGGTCTGCTGGAGCCTATCCCAGCGCGTTAAGGCGAGAGGCAGGGATACACCCCAGATGGTCGCCAGCCAATCGTGGGGCATGATATAATATATATATTATTAAATAATCTAGTTATCATTTTCAGCATGTTTTGTGTTTTAGTTAAAAGCTTATTAAATGTATTTTTTATACAAACTGAATGTTGTCTGTGTTAAACTATGCAAACTATTGCACAAAGCAATCTCACCACAAGTTCCATTATTAATAGTGGATGAAATACTTGGTTTCTTTACAAAAAAATCACACTTCAAATCAAATGATCTTCATCAGCAGATAGAGCTGGCCTTATTGCACTGCAGATGATTGTGATTGAAGGTCCATGTTGGCTTTAAAGTTGAACTAAGAGTGTTTTATTTGTTTTACTAGGAGTAGTAATGAAGAAAAAAAATTAATAAAAAAAAATTTCACAGTTCAAGCACAAACAGTAAGTGTTTTTTTGCATCTTTCTGTTTGCTACTTGGTGGTTTTATGCATCTGCTCTCCGTCTGTCTGTTATTCTGAGTTCTGTATTAGTCTTATTTCAGTATTGGACGCAAAGTGTATGTTTGTTGTTATTGTTATATGTTAAAATTGACTTAATTTTTTGTACTCTTCCAATAAATAAAACCAATCAATTTGTTCCCACCTAGACATCTGTCCTTTTATGGGATTTTTTTTTATTTGTATTTTGTGGGTTTGGATTGAACTATTTCCTTTTTTTGCAAGAACATCTGCAGAAGTTTCCTGCCAGCTAACCACACTCCTGTCGTGAGTCATGAAGTACGTCATCATCGAGTATTTGGACATAGAGGTTGTTGTAATAGTGCAGTTAAAAGGTGTTATTCTGTGGCGTGAGTCACTATTATTGCCAAATACATTTTGCACAAGAGGATAAAAACTTATATGAAAATTGTAAAAAATGAATAAAAATAACTTATAATGAACAGCTGAGCAGCAACATTTCTCACTGGAGATTTGAACATCTGGTTTGAGGCATGAAATGAAGGGATGCTTCAGGTAAGGTTTAAGGGACAATGTCATAACTACCTAGCTCACTGCTCACCTTTCATTGTAATGAAAGAGGGAGTGAAGCCGAGATTAGAACAGATAAAGAAAAAAGAGGAACGGAAAGGAGGGATATCTCAATCCTTACCCTGTGGCAGCAGATTAGACATAGAAATATATTTATAGGATGATATATATGACACCTGTTATTAATAAAATATGGAATAAAAGAGCTTAGGAAACACCATGTGTGTGGGATAACTATGCCTGTGTGATGAGTTACATAAAGTCAGCATTATGTATGAGGTTTATAATATATCTATATTCTTACATGTTAGGTGTGAAATTTAATTGTCAGCTCCTTACAATTCCTTAAACAAGACATCTATATTAAATAACAATAAACTTATAGAGAACAGTTTAATATGGACGCATGTGTCGATGTGGAAGTCATGATAGACATGTAGATGTAGAGAGATAGTCGCGATACAACAGGGGTGTCAAACATGCGGCCCAGGAGCCGGGACCTGTCCAATCCAGCCCACTGGAAGATTGTACACAAAGTGGACTAGTTCAAAAATGCATGGGCGTGTTGTTTTAATGTTTAGGGGAATTGGTGTGGAGCTAATTTGAGATACTTTAGATAGAGAACAAATGCTGGGTCATATTCAGTGGCATGCACAGATTTTTTGAAGAGCAGGGGCGAAAAGGGGAATAATATATATATATATATATATATATATATATATATATATATATATATATATATATATATATATATATATATATATATATATATATATATATATATAGAGGACACTTAAGCACAGATTTTATCTCCCAAAAGGGCACATACTGTTTAGTCAGTCAGTAAACTTCTATACCTGCTTATTCCTCATTAAGGTCGCTGGGGTCTGCCGGAGCCAATCCCAGCACATTACAGGCGAGAGGAAAGGAATACACCCCAGACAGGTCACCAGCCTACTATGGAGCACACACACCGTTCACTAACACACTCACAGAAAGGTCCCAGCCCAAGGATTTGAACCTGTGACCTTCTTGCTTTAGAAAGGCTCCACTGTGTTTTCCCATCTTATGTAACCCTATATAGCACTTTTCACACAAAGTGCACAACATGTTTTTTGTTAAAGAAAATACAATGAATACAATCTAAACAAGAAGATTTTTATTCCATATCTGCATCTTAAAGTAATACCAAAAACTGTCAGATAAATGTAGTGGAGCAGAAAGGCATTTTTTTATTTATTTTTTTTTATTTTACAATGACATGGATCCACTAGGGTGGACCCTCGCGCCCCCTCCCACCCCCACCCCCCGTGTTGTGCAGGTCAGACCGTACCAAGTGCCACAGAGAGCGGGGGTGTATCGATCAGACGGCGGTTCAGCGGTTGGACAGCTCCCGTCTGTCTGTCTGTCTGTGTGTCTGTCCGACCATGCACCTGGAGCTCTGCGCCCCCCGCAGCACCGCCGTCTGTTACCCAGATCCGTCGCCTGTGGTCGGACGCTGAAGGACCGTGAAACCCCGCCGGAGGAGACGCCCGGGAAAAGGCTGCTGGAAGAGCGCCGGATCCGGGACGAGAGAGAGAGAGAGGGAGGATCGAACGGGCGGCGGACACCTTGGTGATAAAGGAAAAAAACAAGCGGCGCGTCGGATCGTGGATCTCAAGAACAACAGAGAGGGGGAAACGGCAGAGAGACCGCCAGGACCCGCCAGGACCCGCCAGGACCCGCCAGGACCCGCCAGGACCCGCCAGGACCCGCCAGGACCCGCCAGGACCCGCCAGGACCCGCCAGGACCCGCCAGGACCCGCAGGACCGGGTCTATTGTCTCCAGGATCATGTCTGGTCTGACCGCGTTGCTGCTGCTGCTGTGTAGCATCTTCGGGACCTGCAGCGCTGCATCCTCAGCATCCCGTAAGTAGGCTAACACACAAACACACACACGCACGCACACGCGCGCGCAGACACACAAACACACACACACTAACTAGCAACCGGAGCTAATGTTGTAGCTAACTGTGGCTCAGTGAAGCGGGGCTGTGTAGTTCATTTTCATCACGTCACCATAGATCTATAACAACATCACATCGTCACCTTGGATCTATAATAACATCACATCACCATGCATGTATAATAACATCACATTATCACCATGTAACAACATCACATCATCACCATGGATCTAATATAATATCACGTCACCATAGATTTATAACAACATCACATCACTGTGCATCTATAATAACATCACATTATCACCATGTAACAGCATCACATCATCACCATGGATCTATTATAATAGCACGTCACCATGCATCTATAACAACATCACATCATCACCATGGATCTATTATAATATCACATCACCGTGCATCTATATATATATATCACGTCACCATAGATTTATAACAACATCACATCATCACCATGGATCTATAATAACATCACATCACTGTGCATCTATAATAACATCACATTATCACCATGTAACAGCATCACATCATCACCATGGATCTATTATAATAGCACGTCACCATGCATCTATAACAACATCACATCATCACCATGGATCTATTATAATATCACATCACCGTGCATCTATATATATATATCACGTCACCATAGATTTATAACAACATCACATCATCACCATGTAACAACATCACATCATCACCATGGATCTATTATAATATCACATCACCGTGCATCTATATATATATATATATCACGTCACCATAGATTTATAACAACATCACATCATCACCATGTAACAACATCACATCATCACCATGGATCTATAATAACATCACATCACCGTGCATCTATAATAACATCACATTATCACCATGTAACAACATCACATCATCACCATGGATCTATTATAATATCACATCACCATAGATTCATAACAACATCACGTAATCACCATGGCTCTATAATAACATCACATCACTTTGCATCTATAACAACATCACATTATCACCATGTAACAACATCACATCTCACCATGGATCTATAATAACATCACATCAACATAGATTTATAACAACATCACATCATCACCATGGATCTATTATAACATCACATCAACATAGATTTATAACAACATCACATCTCACCATGGATCTATTATAACATCACATCAACATAGATTTATAACATCACATCGTCACCATGGATCAATAATAACATCACATCATCACCATGAATCTATATTAACATCATATCATCTTATAGCATTACATCATCATCATTATTCTATACTGTAATAACATCGCATCATCATCATTAATATATACTGTAGTAACATTACATCATCACCATGAATCTATAATAACTTCCCATCATTACCATTATTCTATACAATACTAACATCACTTCATCATCATTAATCAACACAGTAATAACGTCACATCATCATCATCATTAATATATACTGCGGTAACATTACATCATCATTATCAAAAGCAGGGCTTAGGGCATCACATAATTCAAATTAACTTTATTAACATAACATCATCAGTAAAAACAAAATCAATACATTTCAATAATTGAGATGAAGCTGAGTATTTTGCAGTAAAACTTGCTGTGTGTGTTTGGGATATATTATTATCAGTGTGTGTGTGTGTGTGTGTGTGTGTAATAATGTTTGTGTGTCTTACTAGTGCAGTGCCCTTAGGAAGTATGTATTATATGAACACTGTAACTATGCAGTCACAAAGTTGCAGAGAACATTGTTACCTTGCTACTTAATAATTCTCTTCTAGTGTTAACTATAGTAGGTATTTTTTTATTTTATTTTAGACTTTGAAGTACGCATCTGCAGCGCTGTGTTTTGCACCAGGTTGGCGTATTCCATGTTTCACTCTAATATTATATAGCTATTGGATCAAATTTACCCTGCTTGTCAACAACAATCACAATTTAGACAAGAGTTATGAAATTGATACTTTTCGTTTCACGATAGTACATTCAATTGTTTTGCCAATATATATTTTTTTTCTGTTTTGTCAGTGTTTTGTCTGTTTTGACATAACACACTAAAAAGTAATCTGTTCAAGTAACTGTAACAGTAACTGCAACTGGCAGTAACTGTATTCCTGCTGGCCGATCAGTTCCTCAGAGTACTGAAGAACCTTTAAGAATGGAAAAGTCCAGCATTTCCACTCTACTGATTCATTTCAGCCCTTCAGTTTGCACACATTTGCTAAAAGAACGCCTCGTACTCTCAGAACTCGGCAGACAAATCAAAACACACATGCACGGTGGGCAAAACAAAAAAGTTCTCCTGCAAAATTAGACATTACACAGAGTTTTCTTCTGAAAACAGTATTTTGTTTTGTCAAGTCACATGCAAACAATCATATGAATAGACATTTTTAATAACCAGTTGACTAGTAATGCACTAAATGTAAACCACTGTGATGAAAGAAAAACTCCTCTTCCCCATTCATCATAATGATGTAGGCCTTTTTTGGTTCAGTGTTACCATTACTACAGAAAGTACATATATTTGTGTTCTAAAATTGAGTTTTTATGTTCAGAACACAAATATATATATGGTAACAAATACATTTATTTTATTTTTTCTAACAAAAACAATGTACACAATATACATCCCAACCATCCATACAATACAGAATAATTTACTGTATACAGTTACAACAAAAAACAAAATCAACAACAAAAAAACCCTGTGCCCCTTATCCTCTCTTCTGTACCTCATTCACATCACAAACAATGTTTTCTATGACCAAGCAGCGTGGGAAATATCACCACAATCTGTAGCTCATGTGCCAATTCCCTAAACTAATTCTACTGAACTATGCAGTTTTTTTTTCCATTTTTTGACACACAAATAGCAGTACTGGACCGACTCTGCTAAACTACGAGCACAGTTTACAGTCTACAACGCCCAATAAATGTACAAAATACACAATTCTCATCATTTAACACTGCATGCACATGATCTTTTGTTTTCACACGGAACGCACTGTCATTCAAAACTATGAAGTTAAACGCCCTGCTGTGCATGTGGAGATATAGAAGATAATGCTTTTCATTCCTGGATTCACCATGCTTAAATATATTTGTTAAAGCGTATTTGGTATTTCTGAGTATAAAAAAAACAATATTTTAAAAATAAATGTGCCAGACCAAACAAAAAAAAGGCCTACGTCATTATAATGAATGGAGAATAAGTGTTTTCCACTAATCATAGAGATTCACTTTGAATACATCAGTCTTCAACTGGCTCTTATAAAAGTCTATTCATAAGATGGTTTGTGTTTGTGATTTGAAAACAAAATTCTGTTGTGTGTGTGTGTGTGTGTGTGTGTATTTTGTATGCAGCGTTCTGAGAGCACAAAGCTTGATTTCAGACAATGTGTGCAAACACTTGAGAGAAACTGAACGCTCCTCATTCAAATGACAAAACTTGTGTAACTTAAAATCAAAGCTTTAGCATTACAGACAGGGCCAGACGTACTAACACAAGCGATTGTGAGATGCCTTTTGCTTTTCGCCACTACCACTAGCACTAGCCTTTGCTTTACCAGTCATGATAAGGTTAACTAAACAAAAAAATGAGCTTGCAAATGCAATAAGACATTCTTACAATGATGTATCGACACCAGTCAGCAGTTACACATATGTACAAATGGTCATAAAATGTTTGTATTTAAGGAAATGGCTGTATGTTTATTGATGTTTTATATATGAGTAAAACATATACAGAGTTATTAATATTTTACAACAGGAGCAAGCATACAGTAACACTGAACAAAAACAGATTTCTGAAGCTTCCATGGTGTTTTCTCATTCATAGTAGCATTATGTGATTTCTCAGAAATGTTTCATATGGACTGGGTGTGTCATTTGAACACTAAAAAATATTTTGAAGAAACATAACAATTTTTTGAAGGCAAAGTATTTTTTTTATAGGAGTTGCAGGTTTTCTCATTGCTTCTGTGTGTTTTTGGGGATTTGCTTTTTTCGAGATTTGGGGGAAGAAAAATGAGGTGCGTTGCAAAAAAAATGTGTGCAAGCATAGGAAAAAAAAAACGCATGTGCAAAGTGTTGTTATAGACACATATGAACCGATTTTGGCCGGACTGTCGAAACACCGACAGAGGAAGTGAGAATGGTTTAACATAACCCGCAGGCCATCCTTTGACACAGGATCACGGTGACGCACCCTCACTGCTGAAACTATGCAGAAGTGCTACTTGGCAGAGATGTCAAGAACCTTCACGCTCAAAAAACTGCACTCTGTTTGATACTCAGAGAAAAAAAAAACACCATCTGGGATAGGTGTCGAGTTATGAGATCATACACATATTCTAACACACACCACATAGAGACGGATTTCATCCTTCCTTTAGAGTTGGATAATGCTGCTACAGTGCCACCAGTGCCAAATAGCACAGAGTCTGTCATGATAAGCTTAGATATCATTATACAAAAATATCCCTTCTGACTTTTTCTGGGTTGGTTCTGAGATGTTCCTGGAACAAAATGTGCTGATGATTCCTCAGAAATTATGGTAATTGGCCAAATTGCTTCAAATTTAACGCTGAATTTTCCTTAAATTTTTACACCAAGCGTGCAGTCGTGCAGAATACATATCATACATTCTATCAATGTATCATGCATTCTATCAATTACATAGGTGGTGATTTTTTCCTTCCTTTACCATCAGATGCTGCTGCTACAGAGCCACGCATTGGCCAAATAGCATCAAATCTGTCATGATAACTCAGACATCATCTCTATGTACGTATGGCGATCAAATTGCAAATAGCACAAAATGTTCAAGAGATAAAAAAAAAATGTTGTGTGTTATCTACCGCAAAAATGTAGGATATATGAAAAAAAAAACCAAGTATGACCCTTAATGGGTTGGTACGAATTTGTTGTGATCTGAACAATTGCACCAAATTTAACACTGAGCTTTCTCAAGTCCCAAAAAATGACACCATGTGTGAAGTGACTCCGATGACTAGTTACCAAGATCCAGGCAGACACAGATTCCGTGCATCAAAAAGAGATGTACTAGTTTACCTTAGTTAGCTCTGACTCACACCTTATGGATTTAAAAGGTGTGAACCGGCGGTATATTTTGAAAGGATGAAATCGCAGGTTTGTTTTTAGACTCTCGCTGTGGGTGAAGGCGTGAGCAGCTAATCTCTGTTTCTGTTCCCATAAAGTGATTAATATAAGCCCAGCTTCTTGCTTTGTAATGCATATGAGGAGGCTCATTACCATACCCTGCACCTGCCACACTCTCACACACTCACACACTCACACACACACACACACACACATAGACACACGCACTAATACGCAGGCACACGTGCAAGCACAGCCGAATCTGTGACCCCTCACCCCTCCCCCGTTCAAAAAGCCATTTTATCGATTCTGATGAAAATCTGTGGTGAACAAAGACAAATGCATGCACACACACACATGCACACACACACAATTCTATTATAAGGTAGAAGTGTGAAATGGACGTTAAATCTTTTGTGATGCCTTTCCAGTGAAACTAATTATTGTATTTGGGGTTGGAACAGTTACAAGAGGATTTAATGCTGACATTTGATTGGATGGCAAGAAAGTGGCCTGGAACCTGGTGTTTAGCTCGATACCTATTTATTGTTTTATTGATATTAACAACAAATTGATCGGGTAAACTTTGAGTGCAGGATGGTCATAAAGAAACAAACATTTAAAACTGTTACAGGAAGGAGGGAAAAAAAGCTATTTTGATCTAAAACATACTCTATTAATGTTCATTTTTCTATTTGGCATTTACCAAAACATACATAGAACATACAGCATTTTGTATTTCACGGGACATTTAACATTTTTGGCTCAGGGCTAATTTCCTGCACCAGGAGGCTCCTCCACATTCTGTCCCCTCGGCTGATATGATGAGCAGCTCAGATCCCAGGGGACCGGCATCATTTTGTGATATTCAGTCCAGTAGAAATATCACATTATATGATAGTATTTTGAAAGGGGAGCAGCAAAAGAATGGTTCCAATGATTTTTCTTTTTGTTGTATCGTTCTTTATTCATTATTTTCCCAGTAACCTTGCTTTCAAAGAAATGGGAGTTGCAGCAGACCTGCAGCAATGAATAGCAATACCAGAAATAACCAAATAATTTTTATTAATTTATTATTTATTTTTTATTAATATATTTTTTTCATTTTATCACTTAGCAGGTCAGGCTTTTATTTGAGACCAGCCACCAATTTGAGACAGGCAATTAATTTCTTCCGAACAAAAACGTTGCTCAGTAAAAACGTAAAAGATGATTTACTCAAATTCGTTTATTAAATCAGGATAACTGCCATATAATGTACATTTTTAAAAGCAACATTACAGTACTGAAGTTAAACATCTCTCATCTCCTCTCATTTCCTCTGCGTATTTTACAACAGAAAGTTTGAATTTCATATCGTACTTTTTATTTTTTTGCAACACTGGATCCATGGCAAATAACAGTTTTTTTCACTCACATACAAATTTATATATATATTTATCACAATATACACCTCCACTCTGTGTTTAAAATTAAAATATTCACTATATATCATATATAACAACTTTTCCATGATATTCAAATTATTTGAGGTGTACCTGTATATTTCGATGTTGTGAAATTTTATATTTTGCATACAGTGGAAAGTTGAAAAAATTCCAAACCTATTCTTGACAGATGATGTGCTGACCTCTGACCCCTGTGTGTGTGTGTGTGTGTGTGTGTGTGTGCTCGGTTCAGGGAAGTGTGAGGACAGCCTGGCCACTCCTCTGCCCTACAGCTCCTTCACCAGCTCATCGGTGTACACGCGCGGACACGGAGCTGGATACGGCAAACTCGGCAGGACACAAGGTAACGTATCCCGGGCGGCGGATTTTAACGGTTTTAACGTTAAATCTGATGCGACGTCAAAACCTCACACTGTGACGCCCTTAAAAACCAGGTGCTGGAGGGTGGTCGCCCTCAGACACAGACCGCTACCAGTGGCTACAGGTGGACCTCGGTCAGAGGAAGCAGGTGGTTGCCGTGGCGACGCAGGGCCGCTACGGCAGCTCGGACTGGACCAGCAGATACCGGCTGCTGTACAGCGACACGCAGAAAAACTGGCGTCCTTACCTGCAGGATGGAATTATCTGGGTACGGAACACTTTGTCTCACCCAAACATTCAAATCATTTATGAAATTTACCTGAGAAAAAAAAGACAAACTGTTTTTATGTGAATATTTGAATGTGTTTCAACCTATAACCAGACATTCGAGGGGAATGTGAACAGCGACGGCGTGGTTCGCCACGACCTGCAGCACGCCATCCTGGCCCGGTATATCCGCTTCATCCCGCTGGGCAGGAGCAGTGAGGGACGCGTGGGACTCCGCCTGGAGCTGTACGGCTGCTCCTACTGTGAGTAACGTGTGTGTGTGTGTGTGTGTGTGGCCGATATCGATTGCCTCATTCCTTCATTCAATCACATTTCATTTGGTGAGCCATGGACGGCAAGATGGGAAAGTTAAAAATGTTTAAAATACAGATTTAAAAAGCCTTCATCGGGTTTTTAAAAATGTACATTTTGTGTTTATTATTTAAAAGTCCATTTGTATCATTTATTTTTTACAAAAATCAAAATACGGTGCGATTTTTGACCCAAAATGTCAAATGATTTAACCAGAAAAGAATGACAAATTTTATATATTTAATCCACGTAGAACATAAAACTACTTTCTATGTTTTGTTTTTTGTTTTTTTTTACCTTTTTGAAAGAGTTAAACTAACCAATTACCAAGTTTTTAGGTTTATACCATCTGACAGTTGTGGAAGTAATAGTAATCGCTCAGACAAAATGCAAGCCAGGTTGGTGGAATTTGTAATAAATATGTTGCCTTTATTAAATTAATGTAAATAATCCAAATTACTAAATTAAGTCAAAGGACTTAGAACACAATTCTTTCATATCAAAACATCATGACAAATCTATAGCAGATTTTGGCCCCATGCCTAAAGTAGTCCACTCCTGGATTCTTGATTCTTTTTTTTTGTTTTCTCTCCCAGGGGCAGACGTGATCAGCTTCGACGGCCGCAGCATCATCTCGTACCGCCTCCGGAGTAAAAAGATGAAGATCGTGAAGGACGTCATCTCCCTGAAGTTCAGAACCACGGCCGGAGATGGCGTGCTGCTGCACGGCGAGGGACAGCAGGGGGACTACATCTCCCTGGAGCTCCGCAGGGCACAGCTGCAGCTCAGCATCAACCTCGGTCAGTGGTGCTTTTGCCTTATTACTCTACTTTTTTTTGCAATTGTTGTTTCACGTTACTTTATATTAACGTCTTACTGTCAAAATCTTGCATGAAAAATTGCATCCTGCAGTACATTTGTTGTGCGTGCCGGCCAGCGTGAATTCGGCTTCGAATCTTGTTCAACAGAATGTTGCATTGATTAAAAATTCCTAGCGATAATACTCACATGGTTAATTGCTGTTGTGCCACAGTACTGTCTATTCTAGTGTTTCCATGCTGCTTAAATAAACAACCACTTTTTTTTTCCCAGGGAGCAACCAGTACGGATCCATCCTGGGTCACACCTCTGTGACCAGCGGCAGCCTACTGGACGACGACCACTGGCACTCGGTGGTGGTGGAGCGTTACCGTAGAAACATCAACTTCACCCTGGACCACCACGTCCAACAGTTCAGGACCAACGGGGAGTTTGACCACTTGGACTTGGACTATGAGGTAAAAACCTAAGACAGGACGGAAAATAAACATCATTGAAGTAAATAAAGGAGCATTCGTCTCCTAGTTATTGTTTTCTTTTAGTATTTTCATTGCTGTTCAAAAATTTTATTTTCCATGAAAGGTCGCACTTTTGCATAATGGATGATTAGAAACTCTTGCGCAATAGTGTAAGTGTAGCTGAAAACAACTATAGATTGGGAGATGAAGCATTCTTTGATGAAAGCAAGGGGGAAAATTAAAGGAGAAAATAATTATTTCAAACATCAATTTGCAACTTTAATTAATTTAATTAGTAAAAGTGTGACCTCTTATGGAAAGCGCTCACTCACTGGGTAAGCACAAACCTTTAAACGGTAGTGCTGTACGTGTTTTTTTGTGTTGGACCAACAGGTTTACGCCTCCATAACATCGGCCGATAAAAGAACGTCACAAGACGTCTTGTGTGTCAGAAAAAAAAAACATCTTTTACTTGTCTGAGATTTAAAAAAACTAGTTTTCTCTAGAAATAAAGACCTAATGAACCTCATAAAAGAAAAAAAGAGATAAAGTTCCTGACAGTGTGTAGCTGACAGATCAGTGTCACTCTACTGTGTGCGTATGCGTATGCGTGTGTGTGTGTGTGTATGTGACCTCAGATCAGTTTTGGAGGGATGCCCTCATCGGCCAAACCCAGTTCCGGGGGCAGAGGGAACTTCGTGGGCTGCATGGAGGGGATCACCTACAACGGAGACAACATCACCAACCTGGTCCGCAGGAACAAGGTGGACACGTCCAGCTTTGTAAGGCAACCACACACACACACACACACACACACACACACAAACACACACATCAGGGTTAATTTTGTCATCCGTCTATCAGTTTAGTTTTATTCCTAGTGCTCTGTCAAATGCCCTTATAATTCACATTTTAGTCCTGGCATTTAAGTTTCCTCCAATGTATTTTAGTCTAGTTTTAGCTAAAATCCAAAGTATTTTAGGGTCAATGCCAAATCGTTGTTTGCAAGACTAAAAGTTGAAAGACTTAGAAAATACAGTTTTAAGAAGCATTCTCTCAAAATATACATTTATGTTCATGCTGGTTTCTTGTCCTTTAAAAGTCCATTTCTATCTTTTTTATTTTGTGTGATTTTTTGGACACGGAATGTCAAATGGTGTAACTGAAAAAAAGATCAATTTTCAATATTAAATCCACCTAGAATATGTGTAATAGAAAATGTGTTTTTTTTAATTCTTTAAAACCTTTTTAAACAAGTCAAACTACCCGGTATCAAGTTTTTAAGGTTCCACCACATGACAGTTTTAATATATTTTGACTGGCCTCATCTGATGAAATTAATGCAAAGTCACATGCAGACAATGTTTATTAAAAAAAAAAAACTGTGCTACACTTTTATTGTGTTAATTTCTGAAGAGTAGTGATTTAATTGCATTGACTTCTGATGCTTTGGTAACAGTGTTTTTGTAATGTTTATGTCAATTTGTCAATTTGAATCAAATTGATATTGACTGCACAGTCCATGATTCCTCTCTGTCCCCCCCCCTCCCCCTCTTTTCAGCGGAACCTGACCTTCTCGTGCGCCGAGTCCGACTCCTTCCCCGTCTTCTTCAACTCCTCGTCCTTCCTGCGGCTGCCGGGCCAGAGCGACAGCGACACGCTGTCGGTCAGCCTGTCCTTCAGGACGTGGAACCCCAACGGGCTGCTGATGTTCACGGCGCTGGCCGACGGCTGGGTGGAGGTGGGCCTGACGGAAGGCAAGATCGCCGTCTACATGAACGTGACGCAGCGGAAGAACACGCGCATCGACATATCGTCGGGTGAGGTCGAGAGGCGCCGCTTCGTACAGTTACTTTTTGGACTTTCTTGCAGTGACATACGCCTCTACTGTTCAAAAGTTTGGGGTCACGCAGAAAGGTCACACTTCCAATTGTTATCTGATTTGCAAAATGAATAGGGTTTTATAAACATTCATTAACTTCTGATGCAATTAACAAACACAATGTACCATAAGAACACTGGAGTGATGCTTGCCTCTATACATCTATGTAGATGTTGCATTAAAAAACAGAGATTTGCAGCTAGAATAGTAATTTACTACATTAACAATGTATAGGGTTTATTTATGATTACCAGTAGTTTAATGTTATTCTAATTAAAAAACTGTGTTTTTATATCAAAAATAAGGACATTTCTATCTGACCAACTAATAAATGTGGAAATTTTCCACAACCACAAGGGCTTTGTACATAAATCTGGTTTTAATGGAAAGCCACAACATGTGGCTGACTACAGAATGATTTCATCTAAGAAACCTAATCTCTGCCTAAGAAAAATATTGTTTTAAACTTGGAAGCATTAATTAATAACCCAAATAAGCCAGGAATAAGTAGTCGAATGTATGATCTGCATTTATGGCACTATAGATGTATGCAACTTGAACCAGCGTGATTTTAGGGGGGATTTTAGAACTGTTGTAACCTTTATTTTTTGCCATTTCGATACCTAGTGTGCCACTTATCTTAGTACAGATAAAAAAAAAAAATACATTTAGTGCTGTAAGTGAGACTTCTCTCATGCAATGTACTGCATATAATGATTTGATACAGGCAAGTCAGTGCTTTATCTGTTTATTTCACAAAATGTATGCTGCGCCCATGTTTGGGGGCCTTGAATTTTCTTAGGATAAAACAATTAGTTGAATGAGGTCAATTATTTTGGTTAGAAAAGGGAGTCAGTTAAAACAGTTAGGTCATATAGTTATTATAGCAGAGTAAGATCAGTTAAATAGTTTAGCTCCGTTAGTTTAATGTTTAGGTCCCGTAACGTGTGCTCTCTGCCTCAGGCTCTGGTCTGAATGACGGACTGTGGCACAACGTGCGCCTGAACGCGCTGGAGAACTACGCCATGCTGACGGTGGATGGGGACGAGGCGTCCACGGTCAGAACCGCCATCCCCATCCACATCCAGACGGGAGGAACGTACTACTTTGGAGGTGATGAAGGCGATACCCGTGTGTAAAGGTCGATTAATGTCAGACTAACCGATACAGTGTCGGCTCATTCAGCATTTTTTAGAAAAGATAAAAGATTCATCATTTCCAGGATATTATTGTTGGGAGCGTGGTGACAGCTTTGAAGCAATATCTACTTGATCTGTTACACGATCTTCCAATTGCAAACACACTAAATTGACGAGCATAGCACAGTTGTTTAAATTGACACACGGAAGGCAAAACCCCTTCTCAGGTCTCCAAAGCTCTCAATGTAGTTTCTGCTTTATGCACCATTTTGCAATGCACTTTTTTGCACTCTGCATAAGACACAATATTCCGACATAATGTCAATGTTTCCTATTTATGAGCCTTCTGACCACAGACCTCAGTGAGTAATTTTTACTACTTCATTTAGGAAGTAAGCACTCTAATCTCAAGCTGCGGCAGGTTGCTGCTTCACTATTACTTTTTTTTTTTTTTTTTTGGCAAATGTTTTGCAAATGTCCAATTTTAACATATCTTCTGTGCATATGTTCCACTAATATAAATGACTTACCCCAGCAGTTTATAATTTTGTGAATTGTGTTAAGAATTATATATAAAAACTAGCCTAGTTTGCAAAACTGTGTTTTAGCAATTGGAAAAAAAAATTATCTGAATAAATCATATGTAACGTGCTGTGAATGAGTATACTCCCCGAGAGCTGTTCCTCAAGTGGGTGAATGACCTTTGACCTCCTCCGGCTGTGTCCAGGTTACTTCTTGCATGCCAACAGCCGCTCGCTGCAGCGCTCCTTCCAGGGCTGCATGCAGATGATCCACATCGACGACCACCTGGCCGACCTCCGGGCTGTGGAGCAGGGCCTCATCGGATCCTTCGAAAACGTCAGCCTGGATATGTGCGCCATCATAGACAGGTAGAGACAGTTAAAACGCTCATGGTGCGATGGCACCTTGGCTTGCACTACTTTAAGTTAAAAGTTGAAAGTTTGCTCTAAGTTAAGACATAGTTGTCCTTTCAGTTCTTCATTTGCAATAATTGCCGAGCATGTTCCTTCTTAATGGGTAGAACTACATTTGAAAGCAGTTCTTTATTTTAATTTAATCAGAGTTATGGCTTTTATTGTTCTAATGGTATGGTCGAAGACCTGTGATGCTTGAAAATCTGCCAGGATAATTACAATAAAATTTATTCTAGGGTTAGGACTTGATTAAGAAATGTAAATCTAATGACTACTGTTTTTTAAGCAATTAATCACAATTATTCTCATGATAATTTTTGTTCAAAATGCAAAATTTATTTTATGAGTGGATTTTTATTGGCTGTCTGCAGCACCATATTGTCAACCACTGATTCACTCCCTGATGATCTCCTCCCTTCTTCCTGATGTGTGTTTTTCCTTGTATTTAAATGGTATCGTAGGTTTGATGCTTCTCTAAAGAATTCAAACTCTTTTCTGTAGTTGTTGCAATAAACGACGCCATTGACAACTTTTTCATCAGGTTATTTTTTAGATTTGCGTAATTATACCTGTCATCAACCACTACATTCCTCTGCTTCCTCTTCACACTTTTTGTAACGTCCCACCCCTAATTTATTTTCGTAAAAATCATGCAGCCCTGACGGTAAGTGAAAGCACAGGGTAGGACTTCTGTTCCCTCACAGCGAATGTTCTGATCTGATGAGTTTCCCTCCGCTGCCCCACTGTGTCCACCTCAGGTGTTTCCCCAACCACTGCGAGCACGGCGGCCGCTGTTCTCAGACGTGGGACACGTTTAGCTGCAACTGCAGCGGCACCGGATACACTGGAGCTACCTGCCATACCTGTAAGCGTGCACACACCAGCACACACACCAGAGCAAGCACACCAGGCAAAGCAAGTTTACCTGTGTAGCACATATCAAAAACGTCATACAAATTTACACTACCGTTCAAAAGTTTGGGGTCACTCAGAAATCTCCTTATTTTTGAAAAAAACAACAACAACAACGTGGTATATGACTGTTTTGATCTTTGATCTGTTTTTGAATGCAATATCTACACAGGTATATGACCCCAAACTTTTGAAAATGTAAATTAAAAACTTAAATATGAATTAAGATTAAGTAAAAAAAAACTGTCATCAAGAAGCTAAAACTAAGCTAAAATAAAACAACACTATACAACTGAACATTAGTGTTTCACAGGAATACTGTAAACTTTTCATTTTATACAGTAAATATACAGATATAGACACTGCTATTTCTTTGAATATTAAGTTTTCTTCATTTTCTGTAAAGTAACTTTAAAAAAATGACACTTTTTCCTAACATTTTTTAGGATAAAAAATGCGTTTATAAGATGTGCTCCAAAATAGAATATTATAAGGATTTTGGCTTTGCTCACATTTTTAAACAAACTCATCTTGAACAATAGTGTAAGCACAGAAAAAATGTATATTTATCATTTGAGCATGTAGATGTTAAATTAATTATCTTTATTAATTATCTATAGACATTAACTAGTCTCTGGATTCAAATCACCACCACTACACACACACACACACACACACGCAGTACCTTGTGTGAGATCCTTTCGCTGTGTCTCCCCTGCAGCCATGTTCCAGCAGTCCTGTGAGGAGTACAGGCACCAGGGGAAGAGTTCAGGGATCTACTGGATCGACCCAGACGGCAGCGGGGCCGTCGCTCCATTCAGGGTCAGCTGTGACATGACGGGTGAGATATCTGCCGTGGGAAGCGTGTCGACATGTCCTTTGATCGTCCCCAAGACTCAAGTCAATTTTATTTGTATATGGTAACCCAAAATCACAAATCACAGTTTCGCCCCAATGGGATATACAGTTTGTGTAAAAGCAACACCCTCTGTCCGTAGATAGGAAAAACTCGGATAAACCTCAGGAAGAGCAACAGAGATCCGTAGATTTCCACTTGGAGCAGACACCCAGCTGCGTGAGGCTGCATGTCATTTATAGAATAGGAGGAGTCTGGCCAATTTTTTTTTCCGAGACCCGTACAAAAAAATTATATGTTGGTTACAGCCATATTGGGCAAATCAAGGGTCAAACAGTTCCTGTAAATTCAAAGCAAACAGTCAGTTCTTAGCCAATCTCCGGACATTTCAAACTATTAAGTGAACCAAACATCACATCATTTTACGGACCTCCGCTGTCTCCCGGGAGTTGTGATTGTAAATGGCACATGTAGCTACTGTGCCACATAATTGTATTCGATAACATAATGTAGTCCACGTTAGAGAGAGATTTACAGGATTTTTTTCCCCCTCTCGGTTTTCAGAGGACAAGGTTTGGACGTCGCTGAAGAACAACCTGTCTCCTCAGATGTCGGTCGGCAGCGCCGACCAGGAGGGGAAGGCGGTGCTGCAGATCTCTTACAACGTGACCGATGAGCAGGTACAGCAGGACCAGGTCCCTCGTGTTGCTCGGTTGATTATTATTATAATGGTGTGCGGGAGTGGGAATTGGGGGAAAAAAACTGCAATATACAGTATAATCGATAATTCATAAAATATGGACAATAAAACATGCAATATTGGATCTACCTGTATAGTAAAAAAGACCCCCCAGTGGATTTACACAAATCCATCATTGTTTTTTTTTATTTGATTTTAGACATTTCACACATATTTCCCAAAATGCCAGATATCAACACTTTTTTAACACTATTTGAAACTTTTCATAAACATATGTACATGAATTTGTGTGTGAGAGTGAGAGAGAGAGTGGGTGAATAAGTGAGTGCGTCGTGCTCTACATGTTATAGACTAGTTCATTTCATTCTGAAAGTAGGGCTGTGTGCGCACATATAGACAAAACCATGAACTGGTCATCATAACTTCTACCTAGGAAAGTTATTAAGGAAAAAACAACAGCCAATCAGCTCTCAGTCTGTCATACTGCTGGAGTTACCATGGTCATCAGTTTGGTAGTTATAAGATCCAAAGTTATTAACGATAAAACAGCAACCAATCAGCTTTCAGCCTGATGGAGTAGTCAGCTCAGCCACCATGCTGTGTTGTTTCTGTGGTGATGATGATATCAATTACAATCTGTTAACACAAATCATATGTGCTGCAGACTATCTCCATAGACCACTGTTTTAGGCCTGCACATGTCAAAAGTGAAACTCCAATAATTATATAATTAGGCATCCCTTGTTGATATGCGTGTCATAAATAAATAGAATTATATAGTATTTGTGTTGAAATAATATTGTTCAATAATGAGTACATATATATAGTCATAGTAATGTTCATGTGTGTTGTGTGTGTGACCAGGTGCTGTCAGTAACCAGCAGTGCAGAGAAGTGTGAGCAGTATGTGGCATACGCCTGCCGGATGTCTCGTCTGCTCAACTCTCCAGGTAAACCATCTCATCAGCAGACACAAAATGACAAAAAATTATCCTTTTGTTATGGCGCCAGCATCTGGCCAAATTCCACTGGATTTGACAGTGAACTTCCTCTGATAGAAATAAATGGATGTACCAGGCACAGATATACATATTGACGTAACTAAAGTGAAAGTAAAGTGCTTCTGTGTGGCTGACTTGACTCCCAGATGGAACCCCTTTCAGCTGGTGGGTGGGAAGAGCCAACGAGAAGCATTCCTACTGGGGGGGTTCGGGACCAGGCATACAGAAGTGTTCCTGCGGCATCGAACGCAACTGCACCGACCCCAAACACTACTGCAACTGCGACGCTGACCTGCGCTCCTGGTGAGTGGAACCAGTCAACTTTGTTGTTTTGTTCACTGTAGTACCAAAGACAAAATAATAATTCCAGATCTTTAAGACGAGGCACTAATAAATAAACGACAAAACAAATATCCATTACATCCTGCAGCACTTTGACTGGCTGTGTAGCTTTGTACTCATGGAAGGCACATTTTCATGCTCTTCTTAGTTTTTTTTCCCTTTTAGGAGTCTGTCTATAGAAGCTGATTCCCATTATAAAATAATGGGCAAAACACATCTGTTTGGACATATGTATAAAATCTGCCTGATTTTGCTGCCCTAATAGACTCTAATCTAAAGACCAGTTTAATATGATCCTGATTACATTGTCCATACTGTGTGTGTGTGTGTGTGTGTGTGTGTGTGTGTGTGTGTGTGTGTGTGTGTGTGTGTGTGTGTGTGTGTGTGTGTGTGTGCGTGCGTGCGTGCATGTACATGCAGGAGAGAGGATGCCGGGCTGTTGGTGTATAAAGACCATCTACCGGTCAGTCAGGTCGTGGTCGGCGATACGAGCAGAGCTGGATCTGAGGCTAAACTGACGATAGGACCTCTCAGATGCCATGGAGACAGTGAGTCAATATAACACACACACACAAAATATTATTTGTGTGTGTGTGTTTTTTTTGTTATTTATTTGTAATTCTCTTTCTGTCAATTTGTCTGTATTAACATGTGCATGTCACATTTGTACTTGTAGACATTGACTGTAAATTTCAGATCAGAAGGTCAAAGGTCTCTTTCCTGCACAAATCCGATATTTATTTATTAATTATTCCGGATATTCCTTAGATTCACGATCAAAATAATAATATAATATAATTATAAAATATAAAAAGCTACTTATAATATTTTAAGTTTATGTGTCATATAATGTATGCTTTTACTGTAGCTACTCACAGTGGGTTTTTCTAATTATAATTAGCCTTTACATCTACATGCTGGTGTTATATATACGCAACCAAGGTCATCAGAGGTAATATAATTATTATTTGTGTGTGAAGGGAACTACTGGAATGCAGCGTCCTTCATCAGCCCCGCTTCCTCGCTGCACTTCCCTTCCATCAGAGGAGAAACCAGCACGGACATCTCCTTCTACTTCAAGACCTCCTCCACTCACGGAGTGTTCCTGGAGAATGTAGGAACGACCAACTTCCTTCACATTGAACTTCGAGGTATGTTAATAAAAAGCAATCAACACTGATGGTATTCTGTAGCGTTAGTGGCATACTCTATTTGATACGACTATAAGAGTTTGTTGTTTAGTGTACATTAGGGTCAGGTGCTCGAGTAAAAATGGATTTTAATTTAATTAGTATAGTGATATTGTTTCATTTTCAACTAACATGAGGCTAACATGAGAAATATAGCTGAAAAAAATACACTTACACACACACACACACACACATATATATATATATATATATATATATATATATATATATATATATATATATACATTTGCATGTACAGGGGTCTGCATTCAGTTAGATTTGAAAAAAAAAGCAATGAACCGTTCTGCATCCTCTTTTCTCGTTTCCACATCACACATCACAACCAATGTTTTCCCTGTGCAAGCAGCCGGTTAAATACTCCCCAGCATGGCAAATCCAGCCGTGGAAAGAAAACAACTGATTTATCTCCACACGCGTCCTCCGTAGTTCGGAGAAAGGGTATACGGGTTTTTTTGGATTTTAGCCGTAGGCGTAATATCGCGAGGCAGAAAACAATTCAATTGCTTTGAGGAATGGAAAATATGTAGTAAAACTTAATGATTTTCCCATGTGATGCCTCAGTACCCATAGTAGGGCAATTAAGTTTAGAATGTTAAATGTTCCCTGTGGAAATGAACATGAAGATTGTGCCACAGAATGCAGAGAAACATCTATAGTGTATAGAAAAAGGTTAAAAAGATTGTGATTTTAATATATAAAGCACAAATTATGCTTGTAGTTTAGCAGAATTGGCTCAGCATGTTGATGCATTAGCTACTTGCTGTGGTCATTGTGTAACAGTTTAAGATAACTTTCTTCGATGTCATCCCCAGGGGGCTCGGTGGTCTCCTTCTCCTTCGACGTCGGCGGCGAACGGGTGGACCTCAGCGTCCGCTCGCCGCGTCCCCTCAACGACGACCACTGGCATCGCGTGGAAGCTGAGAAGAACGTCAAGGAGGCGGTGCTGCGTCTCGACGGGCAGCACAGAGAAGTCAGGCTCATCCCGCCGCAGGGACACACTAAACTGGAGTTCTACAATGAGCTGTATATCGGTAAGACACACACACACACACACACACACACACACACACACACACACTGAATGAAACACCTGCTCCGTCTGACCTGTTGCTATGTTTGGTATCTTGTTTACCCAGGAGCCTCAGGTGGTCAGAGGGGTTTCCTGGGCTGCATGCGGTCACTGAGGATGAACGGCGTGACCTTTGACCTGGAGCAGAGGGCCAAGCTGACCCCGGGTGTGAACCCGGGCTGTCGGGGCCACTGCAGCAGCTACAGGACGCACTGCAGGAACGGGGGGAAGTGCGTGGAGCAGTACAACGGATACTCCTGTGACTGCCTGCTCACCGCGTACGACGGACCCTTCTGCACTGACGGTGTGTTCCCCAGCACGGGAGCGATCAGATTAGAGTGGATGACAGGATGAATGTATAGATTTTGCAAACTAGGGTGTTCATATCAAAATATTTAACACTGTTCTTGCCTGTTTTAACCCTCTCATAAGGTTATTAAAAGAATCTTAATCTAACACACTTTAAATTTATTAAGTGCATTGGAATGATAGCATTCAGTACAATTTGTGTTCAGTCATTGAGTGAATTATGTATGAAATATGATTAATACAATGTTTTTGTACCAAGGAATCTTAATATTTATCATGTAATATAACACATCACGATTGTCTCTTTGCAGTGCATTTTGTTTTTTTCAGCACATCACAGTCATAACAAAAATCACACCACACCACAATTTACAAAATCAGATAAACTGCAAAAAACCTCATATATCCGGCAAAATAAAGGACTTCAACCATAACCACATAGAGCGTTATCAAAATCGAGCTTTTGCAGCAAATGGGCACACGTCATTCACATGACCAGGTTTTCTTCTTATAACTACGCACTGATAATGAAAAGCCCCCTTATCTTTAGTATGCTTTGCCATAGCACTAAACAAAAATTACAAAAATATGCTCACAGAGAACAGTAAATTACGGAAAAAAAATATATAGGGAAAAAATCTATAGAGAAAAAAAGATGCAGAATGTGTTTCAGTTTAAATGATTCTGCTATGCATGTGCATTAGTGTGTTAACAATTGGAAAACAAATGCTGAATAATGTGTATGTGTTTTTGTGTGTTTTTTTAGATGTGGGTGGCTACTTCGAGACAGGGACCCTTGTGCGTTACGACTTCTTGCCGGATGCGAAGAGTCCCGGTGAGGTCAACCTGACGCAGGAGGAGCTGCTGTTCAGCTTCAGCACCTCCAGCGCTCCCAGCATCCTGGTCTACATCAGCTCCAGGACTCAGGACTACCTGGCCGTGGTCCTCAGGCACAATGGTGGGCTCACCAACGTCACACCTGATCCACTTTGCATTCATTTACCAACATAAAAAGATGTATTTTTACAACTCTGTGGCTCTGTTATTATCCCGTATGTGTCTGTGTGTGTGTGTTTAGGAACGCTCCAAATCCGCTACAGTCTCGGGGGGCTAACAGAACCGTACACCATAGACGTCGACCACCGCAACGTGGCCAACGGACAGCCGCACTCTGTCAACATCACCAGGAACCTGAGGGAGATACGACTGCAGGTCAATATGATGCAGTGTTTCCCACATGTAAACATTGATCTGCGGCGCAGCGCCACAGAATGAAAACCAAGTGCCACGAATGAATTCTGCCTTTTTTGTTTTATTCCAACGCAATTCTGTAACAACTCAGGCATCAAGTTAATATTCAAATAATAGCAGATCTCCTTTCCCATCCACTTCTTTTAAAAGCTCTTGAATAGTTCATTCGTGGCCTTTTGACTTCTGTGAAACTGATGTCGCTTGCATTTTAAAACAAGGCGTTACAACGTCGACGCATGGCTGCAGTTGTGAAAAAATCTGCCTTATTGCGTATGTGAATTTTGTGTGAAAGTTAATAATAGCCTAGGTTAATATTTACAATGAATACGATTTTCCCTCTAGCCTGCGTACAATAAGCATAAACAGGCACTCACTGGTATGCCTAACTGATACTATCCTGGAAAGTTTTGCCAAAGTCATTCATCGCAGGCATTACTGGTCTGTGGGAATCAATCCAACCTAAGGTCTGCCATAACACTGCCATTAGGTTTGGTATGCATGAAATGGACGAAAGTTGCAGGACTTGTACACTACCATTCAAAAGTTTGGGGCCATTTAGAAATTTCCTAATTTTTAAAAGAAAGAAAAAACATCTGTATGGGACCCATAGGGATAAGGTTTTCATTTGCAGATTAAGTGGTTGTTGGTAACCATTGGTAACCGAGCAGATGAGTTATCAGGTGAAGTTGTCCCTGTTTCTGTCCTCAGCTCGACCACTACCCAGTGTCCACATACACGCTGCCTGAAGCCTCTGACACCTACTTCAACTTGGTCAAAAGCATCTTTCTGGGAAAGGTGTTTGGTAAGTCTGCAGCCATGTTGAAGTGTGTGTGTGTGTGTGTGTGTGTGCAGTGGTGTTAATGTTGATGTGTGTCCAGGTGTGTAGTCACATTATTCTCCCACAGAATCTTCTTGTTTATTTCTGAACTTGATAAGTTGAGTGATAACATAGATTGTATACTAATAAGTGTATTATTATCCCTCTTGAATGATCATCATGTTGTGTTGCATCATTTCTTATAATGGACAAAAAAAGTCACAAAAGAAAAAATTTTGAGGCATTTTCCTCGACATGTTCTGGGCTACTTGTAGGCAGTAATATACAGATAGTGGTATACAGTAGTGCTAATATTTAGTAGGAGGATGTGTCATCTACACACACATTGCACCTTCTATTGCATAGTGGAATAGCAGTGCAATATGGAAACAATTACATAGGCTCAATATTACTAAAAAGCAGTAGTATAAAATCCATGTTGTACTCTCAGTTGTAAAAACATTCATTCACTCCATTTTTCATGGACAGAGGAAAATCTTCTGAATTTCTAGGGCATAATTGTTGCATCGAACCCAAATATCGCAGTGCATTCTGGGCCAAAAACAGAAAGAGCCCTGCATGGTGTTGCCATATGGCAATGTTATGCAATAGAGAGTTAATCATGGGTGGACTGAGTATTTTGATTTATATACTTAAGTAAATGGAAATGTTATTTTAGAAAAGGTTCTGTGCACCAGCTTTTCATTCAATGTATTAAACCAATTGTTGTAACAAAAGTCAGTGTTTCAAAAGTAACCGTACAAAGAGTTAGGCTCAGGTCGTGATGGTAACATGAACCCTCGCTGCCCGTCCTGTCTCCCAGAAACGGGACAGATCGATCCCATCCTGATCGAGCGCTACAACACGCCGGGCTTCGTGGGCTGCCTGTCCAGGGTTCAGTTCAACAACGTGGCGCCGCTCAAGGCCGCCCTGCGCTCGGGCCTGGCGGCGCCCGTCAGCACCCACGGGATCCTGGTCCCGTCCAACTGCGGAGCCTCCCCCCTCACCATCTCCCCCGTGGCCTCGGCCAGTGACCCCTGGCACATGGAAGCAGGTAGGAAACACGGATAAAAAAAGAAATATACAACCTCAGTTCAACTGAATTCCAAGATAATGAACGTTCACTTTCCGCAGCTGGAGCCGTGTTCCCCCTTAATGAGGATAAGGCCAGTGGCGATGGAGTGGATCGGAACTCTGCAGTAGTTGGAGGTAAATGCCCAGTATTAGAGCATTACTTAGCCTATCAGTACAGTACAGACAGAAAACACACACATTTTTGTTTCTGTAGCTCAAAAAGTGTGAGCATAAGAACAGGTTAAAAATCGGATTTAACATTAAGTTGATGGGGAGAAAGGATGGATGAAGCTTCGCTTGGAAGCTCATGGAACCCAAACCATAAGTCTTTCAGCTTCGGTTATTGCATCAGAGCGATTAGGAATGTAAAAATCATTGACATGTGGTGAAATTTTTTTTTTTTTTTGTTAACGAGAGGCACTGCCATCTGGAACGAATGGGTAAAAAGCTTGAAAATCCGGATGTTGGTCTTATAAGGTGACAATCACAGGACTTTAGGCTCAGAGAGGATCTTATGATGGCTGCACAATAAAATAAACCTAAATAAGTTGATTTATTTCCATCCTTGCATCACTAAACCCCTGCGTTGCGTCTCCCGTCATTTTAAACATGCCCGTTTGTTTCCCTACAGGCATCATCGCCATGGTGATCTTCACCGTGTTGTGCGTCATGGTGTTCGTGATCCGCCACTTGTTCCGCCACAAGGGCTCCTACCACACCAACGAGGCCAAGGGCGCCGAGTCGGCGGACTGCGCCGACGCGGCGATCATCGTCAACGACCCGGCCTTCACCGAGACCATCGACGAGAGCAAGAAGGAGTGGTTCATCTGAGCCCGCCGGAAGCACACGGACCACCACGGCAGTAGGACGGATGTAGTTTTTCTAAGTAGGGAGTAGTAGTGGGGGGCGACTGCCCGTTGGAGAACTTGGGGATGTGCCGGGCGCTGTGTTTCGACATTTTTCTGGAACGACGGACGGCGTGGCGTTACAGCGTTGGTACTAAAGCACAGGGCACAGCGCTGCCTGGAGGTGGCGTGTTTGCGTTTTTTCTTTACAGACGATTGTGACAGGACAGCAAAGGACGGTGCCATGACGATACCATGATGTGCGAGCGGACGAGTGTGTTCATCAGCTGTTGTTTTATATCATTATTTATTCATATTTAAGTCACTTTTTTTATTTATCAAATAAAAGTTCTTATTTCCTTTGCCTTTATTTATTTGTAAAGATGTTTACGCCTTCTTGTGAGTGTGTGGTATTTCCACTCAACTCGTAACACACTGCAGAAAATTTGATCTTATCAGGTAAAATGATGTTGTTTTTTGCTGCAATCAGTCCAATATTGAGTAGAATTATTTTATTCCGTTGGAAGTTTTATTCTTGTATTTAGGAAAAAAATAGAAATCAAGAAAAGATTTGAAATAAGTTATTTGCCAACGGATTAAGATAATTCAAGATAATTCTACACAATAGTAGACTAAATGTACCAATACTAGATATTTCACTTGTTACCGTCTTGTTTTCTGCAGTGCAATAACGATCATGTACAGTCAATAATCCTCCACATGTGTAGCAACGCTCACAAAAATTAATCTTGTGTTTAATCATTTGCCTTATTTTCTATTCATTTCAATTTTGCCTTACAAGTGTAAGCATATGTGTGACTGTGTGTGTGTGTGTGTGTCAGGAAAGGAAACAGAAAGGAAATGTCAGACATTTACATACAGTGTCTCTTATTAATGACTTTTGGACATTGATCGTTGAAACTCTTTATCTTTGCATCTTTTATTCTACTGTTTTTTTTCCTGCCAAATGAGTTCAGGGAAGAGTTGAGCTTCTGACGACTGAAGTATTAATCATTTTTGATTCGTCATATTTTTTTTTTCCCTCTGTCTGGTTTGAGTTTCAGTCTCAAGAAGGACTGAAAGGACTCTTTGTCTGTGCTTCAGGACAAGTTGTCTCTTTGCTTTTTCCTGAAATGAAAAAAAAAAAAAGAATGTTTCTTGTTCACATACAAAACCTGCAGCGTACAACCTGACGTTTGATT
Source organism: Eupleurogrammus muticus (assembly GCA_036785175.1). Classification (NCBI taxonomy): domain Eukaryota; kingdom Metazoa; phylum Chordata; class Actinopteri; order Scombriformes; family Trichiuridae; genus Eupleurogrammus; species Eupleurogrammus muticus. The sequence goes on along the minus strand of JAYKQN010000014.1, from coordinate 11,598,858 downwards.
GTATTGCATTAGTATTTCTTTGACTGCACCACAGTGTACAGCATGCTGTTTGACACTGAATGAGCCACTGTAGCATCACATCGCTGTTTTTCTTCATGTTATATGTACAAAATTTGCCTAAGTGTTCTTTTTTATAGCCGATTTCTCATGCTTTTTTTTTTTTCTTCTTCTGTGAGCTTTTCTCATTGTCTTGAACATTTTGATGCTTCCTCTTGGAAAGCCCAGTAAAACATGCTTACAAATCTGACAACGGCTAATATCCAGTTTTTGATTCCACGTATTGATAAATAAAAGACATCTAACATTTAAAATATACTGATTTAAAGGCTGCAGGTATAGAATGAATTAGAAGAAACCAGAAAATAATCAGATTTGAGAAGCTGGAACTAGAGAATATGGGCATTTTCTTACTAAGATGTTTAGTCAATAATCAAAATAGTTTGCAATTATTGTAGTAAGTGGCAACTAATCAATTAATTGACTTTTTGTTGCAGCTCTGCTATGCATTTAACAAATGTGGTTGTAATAGCAAAAATAATTAAGGAAACATTATTGTTTTCAATATGAGCCCTTCTTACAGCATTGCAGCAAAACTGAAGGAAACATCAAAACCTTGCATTTGGCATATTTTCTCAACTCGTATTGGGTGAAAATTGCTCAAGATTTGCTGGGGTGATTAAAATAAAGATTTGGAAAACAATCCAAATGGCAGGAAATATGTATCGATTTATTTTTTTGGTTTTAATGTCAATATACAGACAGTTATAAATTAGACAAACACGGCTTTATGAAAAAAAAAAAACATTTAATGACTGTAGAATAAAAACTAGAAGGATAAAATATGAATTGTTGCAGTAAAACTCTACAAAGTTACAAGTTGTGGGATTCATTAAAAGAAAAACCGCCTGCGTGAAGCCGCGGTGGTGCTGAGACGTCATCGTCATGGAGACCCGCTAGCTGTCCGAGCCTATCAAGCTGCCAAAGTAAGCGGTGATGGTCTTCAGTTTGTTGTTCAGGAAGTTCTGCTCCACCTCCACTTTCCCGCCGGCACCGGCCAGAGAAGCTACCTGCGGACGCGGGAAGAGGACCAGTCATAGAGTTCTGTAGGTTAGTGTTCTGCTGCAAAAACTAGTCATTTATATACAGTGGTGTGAAGATTTGTTTGCCCCCTTATTTCTAATGTAATGCCGTAACATCTCAATGGGATTCAGGTCTTATTGTTGGTCTTATTATTCCACTCCTTCAACTTTTTTGTTTGCTGCTGTGTTTTGGATCATTGTCCTGCTGCAGAACCCAAGTTTATTTCAGCTCTTGGTCACGAACAGATCGCTGGACTTTTTTGGTAGACAGCAGAATTCATGCTTCCATTTATCACAGCAAGTCTTCCCGGGTCCTGCAGCAGCAAATCAGGCCCAGACCATCACACGTCTACCACCTCCATATTTCTCTGTTGGTGTGACATCCTTTTTCTGAAATAAAATCAAGAAGGGGGGCAAACACTTTTTCACACCGCCGTAAATATAACTAATGCTCGAGCGTAGGCCCTCACATAAAACACACACACGTACACACCTGATCCATGTCGGCGTTGCGGGGCAGGAAATAAACAATGTTGTCTGAGATCAGTTTGGCCTGCTGGAAAATCAGAAACGTGTCCAGGTGTTAAAGAAAAATGAGCTATGATTCACTGGCATATTATTTGTCCACACACTCAAGTTAAATGACAAATATTATATCATGCATTCACATTGAAATCAGAGGCAAAGCCTGAGTTGTCATGAGTGTGACTCTCTTCTAATGCTTCTGCATCCAAGGATATCCGTCAGGCTCCATCATGGTCTTGACGTCGAACACCTCGGCGGTCAGGTAGTCCGGTCCACCCCAGGGCGGCGACAGGAAGACCACGTCGCCGCGGAGACGCGGCGCCAGCTGAAGGAAGTCCGCCTGCACGAAGTCGATCAGGTCGCCGACGCCGTAGACGGCGGCGTTGTGGCGCGCCAGGTCCAGACGCACCGGGTCGATGTCGACAGCCAGAACTGAGGGGGAGAAAACAGAGAGGAACAAACAGGTTTATAAAAATAGGGTTCCTTTGTTGGTGGGCTTCCTTTTTCCTTTATGAACTTATGATCACTCATACACATGACGAATAACATATGTAGTGATTGGAGATTCAGACACTGATCCATAATCTATAAATTACCAAACAGCTGACTCTTAATAAATTTAAGAAATAATTAACCGCAGGGTCCTGGTGTATACAGCATGTTCACAACCGACCCTTCCCAACAAATGCTAAGACTAACTTATTAAAAAGAAAAAAAAAACATAAATAAATCAGAAAAAATGACATAACCAGTGATGCTGCATGTTTTGCTTCTTCACCTCGTTTTATTGTCACACATCAAGTTATGTGTGAAAAAGTATTTGAAATTCAAACTTTAAAATATGTAGAGGAGAGTTGTTGTAAGTGTTGTAAATCTTAATTTTGTCAGGAAGGAATTAATCGCCTCCAGATCCTGCCTCGTTTCAATAAGACATTCAATGACTGGAACAAATGTAAAAAAATGTCTTTTATTAGGTGAATCAACCAATAATATATGGCGGCAACTAACTTTTTAACTTTAAAGTACCCATAGTTTGAAATGACTCAATGATAATCACAGTTTTTCAGCCGAAGGTGCAACCCAAATTGTCTTTTTTTTGTCTGGACTAGCATCAGAGATCATCAGGTTACTATCATAAGAGACTAAAAAAACAGAAAATAAGAAGGTATGAGAGCTGGAACAAGAGAGTTTGGACATTTTCTTTCTAAAAATGACACAAATCGATAATCAAAATGGAAAGAAATTAATGTAATCAACTAATGGACTCATCCTTGCAGCTCTGATAGTATCATATAATATAGCGCTGTTTTGTAACTAACGTGCTGACACACACACGGACACACCTCTCTTTCCGGTGAGAGCGAACTGGATGGCGTTTCCCCCGACGCCGCAGAACGCGTCGATGACCAGCCGGGCGTCGGGGAAGCTGCGCTCCACCCTGAGGGCGATGTGCTCGGCGATCCTCTCCGGGGTCACGGAGAACCAGCCCTCTGAAACACAGCGGCGTTACTCCGTGTGTGTGTGTGTGTGTGTGTGTGTGTGTGTGTAAAGAATATCAGAAGCAGGTGTTTTCCAGACTGAAGCTTTATGGACTTTTGATATGTGAGCAACATGGAGCTGAAACTGATCTAAATTTCTTTTTGTCTCCCATAAGAAATATTTCCAGAATTTTCTAACGCCAGCGTGCGGTCTGACCTCGGTCCAGTTTGATGCCTTCGTCAAACCGAGAAAAGAGCCTGTAGCGCTGAGCCCAGTATTTAGCCAGGTCCGGATCTGCCGCCATCTCCGCCGGGACCTGCCGCTTCCTCGCTCGCTTCCCCTTCTTCTTTTTCTTCTTCTCTCCATCTTTTACAGCGCAGACACGCACACACAAATATTCCACTTTTCAAACTGCAAACACTCAACACAAATTTACCGATTGATCGATCGATTGGTTGATAAAGTTCTTACCCAGGTCGTTTTCAGGCGGTTCAGGCAGAAGGAAGTCTGGGATTTCCAGACACGCCAACTGTCTACCGGGCTGCTCCACTTGCTCTTCCTTCTCCCTCTGGCCATCAGATAGCTGAGATAGTTCCTTCACCTCGGGCGGACAGTGTGGACCCTCCGCCTCCGCAGCTTCTTCATCGCCATCTCCTTCGCCGTCCTCCGTCCTGGTCTTCATGCCTTCGTCCTCGGCCCGCTCACACGGGTTCCTCTCTGTCTCTTTCTGGATCCGTTCCAGGAAGTTCTGGACCTGCGGAACAACAAATTCATGGAATTTGATCTTATTTTTTTATATTGTCTAACCTTGCGACCTAGAAACTTATCGTTGTATCTGAATAACTTTCAGAAACAAAAAGTGAAAAAAAGTGATTTAGAAATTAGAAGAAATCTCAGGTAGTAGTCAAGGAACATGTTCTCGAGTTCAAATCCCACCTTTAATGGGTGTGAACGGTCAGGATGAGGTGTGTGTACCGCCTCCACGGTCAGGATGAGGTGTGTGTACCTCCTCCACGGTCAGGATGAGGTGTGTGTGCCTCCTCCACAGTCAGGATGAGGTGTGTGTTTGTGTGTGTGCCTCCTCCACGGTCAGGATGAGGTGTGTGTGTGTGTGTGTGTGTGTGTGTGTGTACCTTGTGCAGGGCGCTGCTGCCTCGCGGCTGCGTGCTCTCCCCGCCCCCCTCTGTGAACCTGATGTGTTTGTTGGCCGCCCTCTTCGTCCACCGTTGCCTGGGACGCTTCAGACCCGAACAGCCTTTAAAGCTGAACGTGCTGTCGAACCTGACATACGGAAACACAAGATTCCCCGTCATCAGAATGAGGGATGCACCGAAATGAAAATTTATGGCCAAAGCTGTGTAAAGATAAAGGCTTGACTGTTGTTTGCTTACCTTACACCCTACTATTTAGCCCTGCTTTTAACTCACTTTAAATAAAGACAAATGCATGTTTTTTTGTGTTTTGTTTGAATAATCAGTACATCCTTAATCAAAATTCTGCTTTGGTGAGTACATGGAGACTTACTGAGGCTCCGAGTTGCGTTTGAGTCCCAGTTCACGCCAAACGTCCTCTGATGTCTGTGGCGGACTTTCCTCCACATCCAACTCATGACTGCAGATGAACAGAAAACCTAATTATTATTTCCCATCTTTTATTTCCTCAGCAGTTTAAGTCCTGAGATCGAATCACTGGATATTTTTTGTGGTATTTATGGATTAACACACATTTTATATAACAACTAGTCATACCAAAAGTCACCCCCTCCATATAGAGACATTGTCTTAAGGCGATTTTACCTGGCATCATCATAAGATGATTCAGGCCAAGAACTCGCTTGCAATCAAAAAATGACATAGGCCATTATTTTAGCAGGGCGACAACATTGTGATATGACATATTCCACGAGATATAATGAAAGAACAAGTCTCCACGCTACAATCTCACCAGCGTTTAACATTAGGTCGTCTTTCACCAGGGGGCCGGTCGTCCTCATCCTCTTCTCTTCTCCACATCTGGTTCCTGGAGGCAGAAGGTCTGCCAGCAGGCTGCTGCAAATCTGGATGCAAACAGACAAGCTCTTTACCAATTAGGTTTTTTTTGAGTATTTCAGCTCTGGGTCAGACACAATAAGTACAGAAGAACTGTACTTTATTTATATATATATATATATATATATATATATATATATATATATATCATCAAAAATCAATGGTGAAAATTAACTAAGTATGTTTACTCAGATTTTGTATTTAAGTACAATTTTTATTTCCAATGGATACTATTTTGTACATTCACTTGACTACATTACATTACAGGAGGACATATTCTATCATGTTGTGCTTTCCAATATTCTTTTAAATTGTTCTTTTATTCATTTTAGATGTCCAAAAAATGTTGCATAAAAATTATTACATAAAAGTGTATTAATGACATGTAATGTAATATATACATGTATGTAATATATATATATATATCAATATAATATTAATACATAATAAATGCTACTATTAATCTAGTCAAAGTATCTAAAATTGGCTGCAATATTGTGTGTCATGCGTTTTAACTAAAAACATCAAATGATTCAGTAGACTGTAATAATTACTATAATAATTAATAATGTTATACTCTTCTCTTTGATAATTGAAGTGCATTTTGTTGATAATGTTTTACTTAAGTAACATTTCAATTCAAGATTTTCACTTGTGCTTGAGTAGTTTTGGCAGCATTTCTACTTTTATCTAGGTAAAGGACCAGAGTTCTTTGTCGACTTTATCTAAGAAATGCCAGTAGTTGTCCAGGCTGAATGTTGTGTTACTACCTGTAGGCTGTGTTGTGCTGTCCTGGGAGGAGGCAGCAGGCGTACAGCAGGTCTTCCCTTCATCAGACGGATCATCGGCGCCACAGACATTTGCCTCTGGTCTGCTTCCGTCCTCGTCTAACCTGCACTCCTGTACCAACAGGTGATTCAAAACCTCCACGTCGTCCTCATTTGCAGCGTCTCCTCCGTTACACGCCGCCTGCTCGACGGTCCAGCCCTGCCCTGCCCAGTAGGAGTACTGCTCCCAGTAGGAGGAGTAGGTCTCCGCGGCGTGCTGGTCCCACGCCGCCTTTGTGTCCGGCTCGTCCCACGGAGCGGTCACCGTTTCCGGGTGCTTCTCCAGCCAGCCGCTCCAGAGCAGCGCTTCCCCCTGCAGAGCTTCAGGAGATACGGGGGAACAGAATCGCATGGAGTTAGCATCGTTATAAAAAAACTAATGTTGGAACAAAAGTTAGGAAAGTTAGAAAGAAAGAACACGCAGTCATCATGTTTGAGTTGATGTAATGTATAAAATCAATTGCATAGAAAAAACAGTTTGTTATCCACATGAGGTGACTTATTATTCAACAATGTCATTTTATCATCTTTATCCTCATTAATCCAAAAAAAAAAAATCTTGTGAAAACCATTTTTTTTTATATGAAATGCATTTAGGTGTTTTAAGCTCCGTGTAAATTTTGGAGCAAATATTTTGCTTTATTTCTCAGTGAACTGGATTATTTATTGGACATTATCCTGGATGTTGGTGGGCAATACATACATGTATATTTTGCTGCGGTATTCATGTTATATCACCTTCAGCTTGTCCCAGGCATGTCTCCAGCTCTGTACCTGTCTAACAACAATGCACGCTCCTCAAGTGAGCTCTGTTTTTCCTAGCACTCGCTCAGAAATTAGAACTAATGTCTGACAACTCAGACTTCATTGAGTCTAATTGTACACTGTGTATCTTAATATCCTCTTCTTACCCCAGTATGTTTCCCATCCAGCATCGTGTGCTACTGTCCCTCCGTCCGCTGTCCCATTCGTAATTACTTCTTTCTGTGGATCAGATGCTTCCTTGTCTCCAACTAAAATATAACAACACAGTAAAAACCAGGGGGGTGACGTGATCTGTCAACTGCTAATTGAATTATTAATATTCCAGTGACTAGCAGGAGCCACAAGTAGCCACTAAAACAACAGTGTATTCATAATATTACCTTTTTCAGTCACCTGTTGAATTTCCTCCTCTTCAGCTGAGCATGTCCACTTTGACCTTCTTGCCTGTTACATGACCACAAACACAACACGCCAGTTCAGCGAATCACTTCATGAAGGTAACTGACACTAACGACTCTGACCTTCGACCTACCTCTCTCCGCTGCTTAGAGGAGGTGCTGAAGGCCAGAGGTAGACCCATGCTGGCCATCAGCTGAGCCTCTTCATCCAGCTCCTCCTCCTCCTCCTCCTCCTCCTCCTCCTCATCATCATCATCAGCCTCTGTGGACAGGGGGACATGAGAAGTCTAAACTCAGACAATATCTCAGTGGGATGATTATTAAACATAAAGGGGATCGACTGACATACCTTCATCTGCTGCTTCTGTCAGGTCAAAGGAGAGCAATCGGTTATCAGAGCGGTATAGCTCTCGATCCCTGAACAGACGGAGACAGAGTCAGAGAAAGAAAACGGGTTAAGCTTACACTGATTTGATGATCGATTTGTTCTCCACGTTCATCACATTCCCTGATGGATTGTGAGCGGTGCTCTAGGAAATCATTCAGTGATCAAACCCCCATAGTCTTGATGCTGAGTGCCAAACAATGACGAAACAGCTCAGATTTCTGTATCCCGTCTGCACTGTGTGTTATGGTATGGAACAGTACCCTTATTTTAACGTCTCCATCACCATGGAAACGTACTGGTCCCATGGTACCCGTTACCATTTTAGGCCTTTTGACCACTCTCAGTGTGGCACATTGCAGTATGATATGACTGGGGTCAGGGGGGCCTTACACTTACACAGGGGTGCCTCCCCTAGGGTACCGGTCCTATGTGCTAGGTACCCCCAACCAAAAGGAGCACTAAAATGGCACCATGGGACTGGTACTGTTCCATAGCAATGGAAAGATTAAAATAGGGTACCATCCCGTGCCATACCACAAAGTGGAAACAGGGCATTAGTAACCCTCTGTTTGGGGTACCCAGCACCCAGGACCTGTACTCTAGGGGAGCCTTCCCTTACACAATGAAAACGCAAAGCTGCCTCATTCCAACTCAAACCATACCTGTACCAATCTGTACTGTACCATGCTGACGGTGGAAATAAGGCTTTAGAGTCTTTGGTATGGCTTGATTGGGTGAACCCAATTGTTTAATTTTCCTGATCACCCAATGGATACTCTAACAGTAGACAGAGAATAGAGACCAGACAATAGACAGATAACAAAGAAGCAGAAACCAGAGACATAGACAGAGAACAGAAACACAGAACTGAGAACAGAGATGGAGACATATGACACCAACAATAAACAGGGACCAGACAGCAAAGATACAGAAAAGAAACAGACAATAGACGACAGAGAACAGAAAGTTATAAGAAAACTTGATGGAGCTCCACACTTGAATCTGCAGGAAGTTACATCTCCATCATCATCATCATCATCATCATCATCATCATCATCATCATCATCATCATCATCATCATCATCATCACACAACCATGCTGAAGATGAGGAGATTACAAAGACCACAGAGACTCACAGGACGAAGACTCTGGAGCAGCAGCAGTGGATCCTCTCCTCCTCGAGTGATGAAGATGATGCTAATGCTGATGAAGTAGAGGAAAGCCTCCTGCTGAAGTAGATGTCCGCCACCACCCTGCTCCTGTCCGGCATCATTCTGCTCCTTCGTCTACTTCTAATAGAGCGGCGTGTTTTCACTTTCTGGCTACAGCTGCCAGTGTTCCGCCGGCACATCCGGCCAGGTCTTTTCAGAATAAAACCGTAATTGTACTAATCTAGAACAATCTTAGCGAAACCAACTGTAAGCCCTCCGTGGTGTCTGTCTGACACTCATGTGAATTTTAACAAACAAAGAAATTCCCTTCAAGTAATGTATTTAGTGTCTGTATTAAAATGTCTGTAGTGGAACACACTTATTCTTATATTCTATTTTAAATACGGAGTTCAGTATTTATATTTATATACAATAATTTTGGTTTTTTAAAAAAATAACGTCCATTTTTTAAATTCTGGTAAATTGAGTAAATGTTTTAAAAAATTAAAAAAAAATAATAATAATAAAATGTAAAAAAAAAAAAAAAAGTGGAACTGTTCGGTCGATGCGCTGGTTGCCAGGGACACTGACCTTGTGTCACACTCAAAATGTTCCGGGTTTTAACTGAGCAGACTCGCTGTGTGTGGCGCTAACGGCGGCAGCAGCACACAGCGGTGTGTTCGTAGCGTGTGTTCACGGTGGGACTCTCAGGTCGGTAACGTCTCCGTGTATTCTGTGTTCTTTTAGACCCCAGCAGACGTTAACGGGGGGCGTTTTTACGTCACCCCGTGACGTCATTTATCGGGTTCTAGCGCTGCTTCCTGCATACCTGCAAACTTGTCTCCTTTTTCTACAATCGCCAATGTCTTTTATGACCACCAGGGTAGTTGTCACCTTGTTCCTATCTTGTCACTTTTTTTTATAATTTTTTTTTCCATTTTCTATTTCCAAGTCTATTCGTTTTAATACAATAATGCAACCAATCAATCAATATTAGCAACACTAAATAGCTATATTGATTCTGTGCTAATTATTATTTTAATAGAGTTATATGTTTCAAACCTACTGTATGTATGTATGACATGTAACTGTGTTACCTCAATACGGGTGCAGTGGTGGAATGTAATAAAGCATGTTTACTCGGTGTTGAGGTATTTTACTTGATTATTTTCTTGTGATAGTTATAGACAGTTATGCTCTATGTTTATGCTTCACTCCACAAGAATATTGGGCTTTTCCCCTTACATTTATCTGACAGCTTTACTTCTCAGGCTTTAAATTAAATGACATAATGATCAGTTTATAAATGACTCTGCGTTAGATTAGTTCACAAACTTCAAAACATCTTGTGGCTGCTAACAATAAATCAGTGCTGTTATATCTGCTGCTCACGTTTCAGATATCAGAAGTTCCACCAAAGACACATTTACAGCATCTTGTGACTTTCGCGGAGCAGGTCCAACTAGTTGGTGCGCTGTTTGTCGATGATTCCTTTCCTCTTCTCATCTAGCATGTAGCAGCGAGTCGCCTGAGGCCGTCTCACTGTAGCAGACCAGGATGTCTCACTCTGGGACCCAGAACCAGTCCTGCCTGACGGGAGCGGAGGACGCCATCTCCTTCCTGGTATGAAACTCTTCATGTACATGCATCTTGTTTGACTACTGGAGGGAAACAACCTTTGGTTTCCCTTAAGGAGAAATTGGTTTGCGGCTGAGGTTGTATGCATGATATAAATGCAAATGCACAGATAGCAATTTATCCAGAGATTGGGGATTGTATTTAGGTGACTAGGTTTCATCTGTCTACTTCTATCTGTAAAGCAAGAAGTGTCAGTCTGTCAGACTGTCAGATTACCCTCAACTTTTGGATATAGCTTACGAATGGCAAGATGTTGTGTGTCTTTTTTGGCAGATTTGTTTTGCTAGATATTCAAAACATCATTATTAGACACATTGCTATACTTCATTACAATTCAAAGGTCTGTTGTCCCATTTCTGCAACGATCGAGCACACAACGCAATGGAGATGTGTTCAACAAACACCCCAAAAATTCCAGCGCTATCACCTAACTGAACAGAATATGGGCCTAAAATTATTTATTTCTAAATACATAGAACAGGAACATTTCCAGATAGTTACAGTATACAGAAAAAAAGTACAAAGTAAGATATCATAAATCCACCAAACATGAAAATATACTATATATAGTCCATGATTCCTACAGGCTAGTTACAATAAAAATAAAAGTGTCACGTTATCTGTTTTTTTTAATTATCTGCCAGTCTGCTACTTATACCACACATCATCTCCATTTAGCCAGCTGATGTGTCGTCTCCACTGCAGCGTTCGTTTATGTGTGTGTTTGTGGGCTCTCACATATATCCCGGCCTCTAGCGATAAAAGTTTGTTTGTTGGTCCAGCTTAAAAGGCCGGTTCCACCAAAATTGCATAACCTCTAGCTATACAGGCACGTTCTCTCACTAATGCTGTTGCTGTTTTTGAGCAGGAAACTTGTCTTCATGATCCAGCTTCTCTGTATGAAATCAGGGAATACTCCAAGTGTGTAGAATTCCTCCTCAGCGGAACATAAATGTTTATAATATGCATGGTATAACATCATATAATGTTTGTAATCTGTTGAACAGCTGTTGAGATGTCTCAGTCTTGAAGTGAATGTGTGTGTTTGTGCGTTGGTCCCCAGGTGTGTGTGTTCCACACGTGGGAGGAGTGGCTTGGCCTCGATCAAATGGAGGACTACCTGAGTGTTTTTGAGTACCTGCTGTGGGTCTTCACCCCTCTGGCCGTCGTCTTCATCTTGCCCTTCCTCATCGTCATCCTCCTTTACCTCTCTATACTTTTCCTCCATGTCTACAAGGTATAAGACACACTTGTGTCCGTCACCCGTACCATCCCATCACAGTTGCACACAAGACTAACTCCTAAACTCGTAGTCAAGACCAAGACACTACCAAGACCAGAGCATCAAGACAGACCAAGTCAAGACTAACACCAGTTGAGCCTGAGACTCCTAATTGATTTTCTATAGGTTTAAGTCCAAATAGAGACCTGGCAAATAATCTAAAACTAATGCTACAGCCTTTCGTTAGTTAATGGCAAGGCCATTAGATCAGCCAAGTTCAACAAGTTTGGTGATTCAAAGAGCTTATGTTATGTATATGTTCCCTAGCATGAGGAGGTCTGGTGTTCTGTAAAGCCAAACCTAGCCACTGCTAATGTGGGCGACAGTATGCGGCCTCCTCCTCTGTAGAGGGGCAGCTGGGGGTCGTGAGAGGGTCAATGTGTCATGAAATGCATGTGATTGGCACCACTTCAATAAGCACTAAATAATGATATCCAAGAAAAAACAAAATCTGACCAAATCCCCATTTGCCAGTCTGAGATATTACAAGACAGACCAAGACTGGTCTCGAGAGCTACAAGTCTACTAACTCTTTACCTGCACCTGTCCTGATGTTTTCTCCTAACAGAGGAAGAATCAGCTGAGGGAAGCTTACTGCAACAACCTGTGGGACGGAGCCAGGAAGACTCTGGCTATCCTGTGGGACGGACATGGAGCTATATGGCACGGTAAGATGTCATTGGCTGGTTTTACCGATACAGCTGTCTTTGTGTTCACTTACACGAATACAAACTGTCAGCTGTTAACGCAGTAACTTGTGTTTCAGGCTATGAGATCTATGGGATGGAGAAGATCCCTGACAAAGGAGCAGCACTGATCGTTTACTATCACGGGGCTATTCCCATCGACTACTACTACTTTCTGGCCAATGTCATTATCCAGAAGGGACGAACCTGCCACTCTGTAGCTGACCACTTCATCTTCAAGGTCCCAGGTACTCACACTATTTCTAAATTTAAGTCAGGCCTTCAGCATTATTGTATTGATAATGCTTGATGCCTATTAATATATTTTTGTCTAACATGTTTATATAAATGAAAGGCATCTGGGTGTGCACCTTCCTTCATCTCAACCTGTTCGCTTTTCTCCAGGGTTCAAGTTGCTGTTGGAGGTGTTCAGTGTGATCCACGGTCCTCAGGAGGAGTGTGTGCGGGCTCTGAGGAGCGGCCACCTGCTGGGCATATCTCCAGGAGGAGTGCGGGAGGCTCTGTTCAGTGATGAGAGGTACCAGCTCCTCTGGGGCCAACGCAAAGGCTTCGCACAGGTCGCCATCGACTCCCAAGTGGTACGTTGTACTCGTGAAATCACTGTCTGTCCTGTAGGAGCGGCTGTAGGTTCCGATGTGTTCACACTGACCATCAGAAGATTCTTCATCATACATGTAGGTGCTCAGGTTAATCTGATGCTCAGCAGACTGGAGAACTCCTAATTTTGTCTTATTACTGTAAATTATCAAAAATTTGATTAAATTAGATAAATTATAAATTGTATTTGTAGATCACTATCACTCTGATGCAATGAAAAAGTGTGAAATTGAAATGAGAAACTCAAACCTTTCTCTTGCAAAATATGCAAAGGGAGACGGTTAACTTCGGAGACGTCCCAAATTGCTGCCTGGTCTCAAATAAATACCTGATCTTTTAAGGGATGGAAACAAATACAAAGCTGCTATTATTTGGTCATTTTACGTTATATCAGTTTTTTTCACAATTTAGGCTTTTTATGTATACAGAGTTTTAAGAGTAAATACAACCTTTATAACAGCTACCTCATGTATGTCTACATCTCTAATTTTCTCTGTCTCGCTTTCTTTCAGCCAGTAATTCCAATGTTTACGCAGAATGTGCGAGAAGGCTTCAGATCTCTTGGAACGCTCCGTAAGTCCAGGAAAAAAAATTTAAATTAAATAACTGAAATACATTTTTTTTATTTCTTTGAAATTAGGGCTAGGCAATTTGGCCTATTGAGAAAATTGAGAATTGAGAAATTTAGATTCACTCTTGATTTTTTTATTCTCTTATTTTCTTTTCAGTTTTTCTCTGAAAAAAAAAAATGAAACCCAGCCCTCCGAATGCTTATATCTGCTGCTCGCTGTTTTTTTCAACAGCAAACGGCTCATAGTTGAATCATGTTCCAGCCGTGTGAGTGACGCGTTCTTTCTTCATCTCTTTCTATCCAGGATTTTTTCGCTGGGTGTACAACAGGTTCCGTTTCCCTGCAGCTCCAGTTTATGGCGGATTCCCCGTAAAGTTCCGGACCTTCCTTGGTGATCCCATCCCGTACGACCCCAACATAAACGCTACAGAGCTGGCAGAGAAAGTGAGTGAGACGAAGCTAAAAGGAAGTGAAACAACAACCAATGTAGCACAGCTGTGTAAAGAGGAGACCAGGGCAGAAGTAAAGAATGTCATAACCAACAACCTAAATATATTAGTATTAGTGTGGAGAAAATACTCCAACTTCCATTTCAAGGCCTCTTTAATCATTACATGTTAGGTAGTGGAAGAATTCAGAGCAGCTGATTAAACTTCCAACCAAACGTATGCTTTAAACAGTATTGACACACAGTCCTTTCATCCAATCACAAGAGTTTGAACCCCAGACCGTGACGTCCTATGGTCTGACTCACTATTTGTTGATTTTAATTGGATTCTTACATTTTTTTTTCCCCCAGATTCTCAGGCATAAAAATGTGACCCTTGTAATTTGTCCTGTAAATCCTGTGATCTTTCTACGATGTATTGGTCACATTGTTTAAAAAATTGCACATATTCTAAATGATTTCAACAAACAACACTAATTTATCTATCTAATTATAGTGAGGATTTTGGTCATGGCTTCTTGAGGGGTTTCAGCATGTCATTATGAGAGCAAATAGTCTGAGTCAAGAAGGGAAATTTAAAGTTCTAAACACCCTGCAGGATATTTATACATGGTGCTAACCAAGATGTCTCCCTGTGCTTTACAGGTGCAGCAAGCAGTCCAGTCCCTGATAGACAAACACCAGCAGATCCCAGGCAACATCCTGAGAGCCTTACTGGAGCGATTCCACACCAAATACAAGTGTGATTAACAGCCACAGAGACGGTGGACTGTCCTGTGTGTGTGTGTGTGTGTGTGTGTGTGAGTGTGTGTGTGTGTGTGTGTGTGTGTGTGTGTGAGACGCTGGCAGACTCAGGCGGCTGCACAGGTTTGTTGTCCCTCGCGTGTTTGGATATCTGTTTCCCAACAGCGGAGGCTGTAGCTGGGTTTCTTCTTCTACACACGTTATCTGTGTCATGTGATTGCTTTTTTTTTCTTTCCTTTCTGTTCATTCCCAAAACAAATCTGTTAAAAGCTCCGTAATTTGAGATGTTGGATTTGACACGAATCATACCTCACAATGATAAATGTAAATGTAATTCCTTGATTTTTCATTTCTTTTGATGTTTTTTTTTTGTTTTTTTTTTGTCTTGATTATTTAAGTAGTGAGTGATTCCAGATGGACTTCTGGACTGAACAGTGGGCTTTTATTGGGTGGTTTGACTTCAGGTTACTGTAGGTCAGTGTAACTGTTTAAATTTACCTACATGGGATTCAGGCAATTTATTTATATAATATTATATCTGATTTACTTGACTTGGAGCAAACAATGAAAATGCATTTTTCTTTTCTTCTTTCTATCTGAAAACATCCTAGGATGGCAAAGTCATGACCTACCTAACTTTGCCTCTGATTGGCTAGTTCTGGTTGCCTTGATTTATTGGTGAGGATTAGGCAGGGCCCAAAGAAACACTGGTAATCTTTTGAGTGGCTGGGGAACAATAAAAGATCATTTTTGCACCCTGGGTTTAGGGTGCGAATATCTGAATAGGCCAATTAGAGGAAAAGTATGACAGGTTATAGGTTTGCTGTCTTTCTAACAGACAGATTTGAACCCATATTTAGAGGCTTTTTTTGTTTTTTAGTTTTATGTATAAACCAGCATCACAGACACTGATCTGAAGGAGACAACACTGTAGATGAGACTAACTTGTGTCCTACAACGGAAAATAATAATTATCATAGAGGTCACAGTACAAAGTTTTTGTCAAGGTCAGCGTGTGGTCATTAAATTCTCTTTACATGTTTTATAAACTGCTGTTACCATGTAACTAAAGTCATTATCCCTCTAATGAGCAGGTATTCACCAAGTGGACACTTTGTCCATTCCCCTAATTCCCTAATAGTTATTCATTAAATAGCAAACACCACTTAATTTAGGAAACCTAAAATAAAGTTACAGTACCCTGTAACTTCTTTTTTTTATTATTATTAGTCATCTAACACTTGTAGTAATCCTTGTGACAGTAAAATTCAATCCAGTATAACAAAATATGGCCACAGAGGTGTTTCTTCGTCTCTGGGTAATTTTTGGTGAATATATTGTGTATTTTGAAGTGTTTTACTATAATGTCGTTTCCAGGATAATTGCATAAAGCCACGGTTGTGTGTTTGATGATTTTATTGTCAATGAGCCGTCCATCACACACGATTATTTAACCTGAATCCAGTCAATTCAGATTTATTTCCAATTAGAATAATTTCATATGTACATTTGGTGTTGTTACTGTTGCCGATGGAAACGGGCTTGTTTGAAAGTTAATCAACCAAAACTTAATTGACAACATTTGCACTTACTATTCTTTCTCTCACAAGTCACAACATTTATGTGTGTTTTACACTTTTTTTTTTAATAAATTTTACAGATTAAACAATGGATAAGCCCAGAAGTGAGAACTAAATTATTGTTCATATATTAAAAGCATTGACAAACGTACAGTTATGAACTAGTCAAATCCCTTTCAAATGAATATAGCTAATAAGTGTAAAATAAACTTCTTTTTGGCCTTTAGAGAAACATGACCTCACTTGAGTTGTTTTTGCATGTCGCTGCGTATTATCAGTTTCAGGGAAGGAAAAACAAGACTGAAGAACTGAAAGTAAGGAAGGAAAATAGAAATGGTGAAGAAGATGGAACTAAATGGTGTGTGTGTGTGTGTCGGGGGGGGGGGGCGGTAATATTTATCATATCAGTTGAAAACACTTTCTTCATGCATAGTTTTGTAATTTGTGTGATTATGTAATATAATTTTTTTTGTTTCAGTGCTTTATTAGCAGTAACATAATCAGTTGTTCAAAATGAGTTTGTACAAATTGTGCTTTGAAGACGAATAATCCCTGTGTGCATTGTGCATGTGTACCAACATTATTGCATGTATGAGTATGTAAATGTTGTGATCTTCAGAGTATCACTGCCAACTCAGAATTTTGTCTTTTTTTTTTTTTTTTTTTTTTTTAAATGGCGCCTTCATGAGACCAAGTGTGTTTCTGTTATTGTGATTTGTAACTGGATGCTTTTTTTCTGTTGCCTTTTTTCATATTTGTGTTGTTAGTTTTGAGATGATCTAACATGTATTTTTTAATTGTGTCAACATAATATAAATGGTGCACTTTTAATATTGAGATCCACCTCAACCTGTTAATAAATCTATTTTATTAAAATGTTTAATTCAATCATTTAAATAAAACCCCTTTCTTTTCTTCAATATTGTCAGGATGAAGAATGATAGATGGGATAAGGAGGTCCATACATAGTCATTTCTGTCTAAAACACTGGGCACACCCAAAGTAAAAATGTCCATATTGTCTCAAAGTGTCAATATTTTGTGTGGCTACAGTTATTTTTTTGCCACTTGGAAACTTTTTGCATGACTCCATGATGATATCACACACTCGGTGGAGGTTAGACACCTTGCGCTCCTCCACCGTCCATTTGAGAATATCCCAATAGGGTTTCAGGTCTGGAAACATGTTTGACCTTTACCCTCAGTGTCTTTAGCAAGGCAGTGGTCATCTTGGATCTTTGTTTGATGTCATTATCATGTAAAAATACTGCCCTGAGCCCAGTTTCTGAAGGGAGGGTTTCATGCTCTGTTTCAGTATGTCATAATAAGAGTGTCCTGTCTATGGTCAAGCGTAATGGTTTGGGCCTGCATGAGTGTTGCCAGTACCGAGAAGTTACTTTTAATCGAGGGAACACCAATATATGCTGTAGGGCTGACCTCCAAAAGGTGGCAGTGCAATTCAAAGAAGTCTGATTCCACTGTGAACCTCATAGTTCCATGATGTTATGTAACCAAGACTGTGTCTTTCTGACTGTGTGAGCCCTGGCTGGCGGCTGCTAACTTTAAGATGGAAACTGCAGGGAAGTGACTGACGTGATGTGCTTTTAGACAAGTTTTCGGTCATAGTTGAGGCCTATTGTTCAATGAAACGGATCTTGCTTTTTCTTTGTCTACCAGCGTATCCGCTGCTCCAGCTCCTCTTACAGCTGCATAAGTATGTGCTTCCACCTCATGGAACTGCTGAATGGCTGAAAACCAATAACTAAAGCGTCCGAATAGCCAATGACAGCCCGTATGTTAATCAGTTGTTCATTATGCTCAGTCTTTAGTTTGAAAAAAATGCCCTAGACAAAACTGAAATGTGTGTTGACCTCTGCTGAAATCCAGCTTGTGTGTGTTTATACTAATAAAATTAAAAAATGCAGGTGATGAGCCAATTAAAGACAGTTGAGTCAGACATCGATGCTGAGGACACACACACACACAAACACACACACACAAACCAAGGGGACGGAACAGGAACACAGAGAGTCTGTGCAATCTCTGACAATAAAAATGTACAATTTAAATCCTGTTGCCTCTGTCCAGGGTGCTGAACCTGAGATTGGAAAGTCAGAATTGCTTAAGAGAGTTAAGAAAAATATTGGTTTAAAATTATGGAAACCTAACCTAAAAAAACAAGGCGTGATGAGACTGGTACAAGCACACCCAGACATGCCTAAAGGAAGAAATGAAGGTTTTATGTAAATGTTTTTTGACCCAGAAACAATGGCGTTGAGGAATTATGATGATGTAATCGGCTAACGTACATGGGACAGACAAAAGTTGTGTACTATGCGGGGGATGGACAAAAGAAGGAGCGTAGATACACACAAAATGCTTTTTTATGTGGGTCTGTGTGTTCTCACCCAGAATAAAAGTGTGTGATTTAAACCCCTCTGTCCAGGGTTTCACTTTTTCTCATTTCCTCTAGAGTCTTCACTCCGGTCTGGTCAGCCCTGTGTTATATCGAATAAAATAAATAAATGTGGTTTTAGGTCATTATAACAAAACTAGTTCTAGTTAAAAAAAAACATGAAATTATCATCACAAAGAGAGAAAAGCCCAGAACAGAGGGGCGGATTGGAAGAAATTGTCAAGAAATTGTCGTCATAGAAACCCTCTAACCACTAGATAGCAATGTTGTACAATTCTGTACAATAGAACCACAATATCCACAATTTAGAATTGGAGCCTGTGGGTAAAAAAGGCCACTCCTCAGCACAATATTTAAAACAAAATTAGTTAAACTCCCTACATATATATGTGATGTTGCTTTCTGTTTTCGACTTCTGAAACAATGAATTAACAGATTTTTTAAGATGCCAAAAAAAAGACAATTTATGCAATTCTTTTTTTTTCACACAAATGTTTAAATTGTGTAACTGAATGATCAGTTTTAAATATTTAATCCATTGAGGATGAGACTAATTGAGTAGAGACTAGTAGAATGAGAATTCTACTAACTTTTTTAGGAGAGTTAGACTATTACTACTATTTTTTTTTCAGGATTTATTGTTCTTTTCTTGTCTTCAAATGAGTCAAAGTGCTTTACATTACACGTGTTCATTAACTCATTCACACACACATTCTACACTGATGGCAGCGGCAACAGTTCCAGGTTAAGTTACCAAGGACAAATCAGCATTTTCTAAGCATCAGGTATATTTTTAGGGGTGGGACTTGATTAAAAAAATATCTTTAATTAATTACAGGTCCTCAAATAATTAATTGCATAACAATATTTGCCTTAAAAGCAGCATTTATTACAAGTGAATGAAATTTAGTCAGTATCTGGAGCACATTTTATAAAACCCTTATCTTCAGAAACTAATATTAGTTTACCGTTTTGGGAAATTCCACAGTATTTACAATGCTTTTCTTCCTGATGAAATCATTCGTTTGGGGTTGATCTGATCTGCTTGTTTTTACTTGGATCAGAACCAGAACCAACAGCTCCAGAGTTTCTGCGCTCGCTGTGGTATGTTTTGCATTAAAAACGGAATCGTGAGAGTTGCGGCTTCTGGGAAGTGAAAACTCTTTTTCTGCATCGGCTCATATTTTTTAAACAGAAATTTACCATCCTGCAGAAAGCAGAATTGGATTGTGTCAGAATTGACACATGCCGCAAGTTTACTTGTGTTAAAATAGTCACTGTTAGTTTTCGCAAACATGTGTCTAATAAAACTATAGTACCCCCAGTCACAATCTGCAGACAGTATTTATAGATTTAAACAATTTATTAATGCAAATCTTTCATCAGTATTGTCTTTCATAAGACTGCACCATAGTTAAGCACATAGGCTTGATATAAACTAAAAAATATAAAAGTAATAGTATTTTGTGTTTAAATCATATGACGAGTCAGTGAGTTAAAGTCATAAAGTCATATTCTTATCCTCGTAATGCATACTGTGTATGCGGATCAACAAATTCTACGAATTTTGTACATAGTGTTGTGTATTTTTATTTTTTTATAGCTTTTATCTTCTTTAGCTTTTCTTTTCTTTTCTTTTCTTTACTCTGTACACTGCAGTAACAGACAAATTTCCCCGTTGTGGGATCAATAAAGTCTCTCTCATTCATGATCATGTCATGATTAGAAATGAAGTTGCTGAGTTATAAATGCTGATACAGAGCCCTGTGTATTGCACTGGATGGATACAGTTACCTGACTGTTTGAAGGTCAAGGTTATGTCTGTAATCAGTTTATCACTTTTCAGCTACTTATCTTGTAATCATATAGCCATGTGACTTTGCACCCATGTCTGAAAACCTTGAAAAATGGCTTTTACACATCCTTGAGGGCTGTAGGTCTCCATCATTCATATCTATGAAATAAAGATTTTAAAAAAGCATTTTAAAATGTGAAATAATTTGCCTAACACTTTAATAAAAAATGTGAATATTTGAAGAAATGAGACAACCAGGTAACCAGACCTGCTGAACCTGACTTTTTAAAAAAACAATATATTATTAGTATTAAAAAGGAGCTAGTATATGTATGGATTGTGTTTTTGCAGTCTACCAGAAAGACTTATTTAATACTTCATCAGACTAAAAGTTTATAAAGTTGTCATTTTAGGTTTGTAAAAGCACTTACATACGTACACTCATCTATATACTATTAGTGTACTAGGTATATACTTTGGGTCCAAATTTTAATTTAGTTAAGTATACTTTTAGTCTTTTTGACCACTCAATTAACTTTTACAGCACAAGTGTTCAATGCACCCATTGATGCACACTGATGGCAGCGGCTCTGCCCTGCAAGGTGCCAACTACACATCAGAAGCCTCAGGAGCAAAGTATCTCGCCCAAGGACACATCAACATAGAAGCTGGAGGAGCCCAGAATCAAGCCAACAATCTGCCGACCGCTTGACCTCTGAGCCTGTTGGTGAAAAACTGTAACAGAAATAATATAGATTTAAATATATATCACACGTCCATCCATCCATCGTAACCAGGACTCTCCTCCACCCGGCCATATCGTCCCGCACTTCCAGGGGAACCCCAGGGCATTCGCTTGGACTTGACTGACCTGCTCAGAGTCCTGACCTCAACATAGAAAACCTTTGGGATGAATTAGAGAGGAGACTGAGAGCCAGGCCTAGTCCTCCAACATCAGTGTGTGACCTGAACACCATGAACACACTCCGAAACCTTGTGGACAGCCTTCCCAGCTTTCACTTAAATAGATATTCGAGTCACGGGAGGTGAGGGAACACTATTGGAAATATAGTGTATTCCTATTGTGGCTCTGAGCTAGGAAAGAACAGCAAAATGCTGTACTGGAATTATTACCTTGGCTAGATTTTCTTTTTTAAAAAAAAAGCTAAGACATAGAATGTTGTCACCTATGGAACTTAAAAGAGACCAAAATAATCAACATTTTAAAATGAAACTAAAGTCATTTTAAAAAGAAGATCATGTAATCATGTGAAGGGCTGATAGGAAAGCCACAGTACTGTGCATGTAGATGTGCACAGCAAATGTGTGTGTTGTGTGTGTGTGTGTGTGTTTGTGTATATGTGTATGCATGTGTGCATGCACATACAAAAAAAAAAACCTTTTATATTTCACCATTGTTATTTAAAGCCCTTCTAGGGACAGATATTGGAAATTAGCGGAAGCTATAAATGCTGTGATTCATTGCGTTTGATAATTGTATCTGTTCCTATCAAATACAAATTAAATATCTTCATTAACCAAAGTTTTGATCAAAATCTTATTTTGTACTCAACCTAATGTAAATCTGAGGAATTTGTAAATATTATGTGCTGCACCACAGTGTTGAATAGATTAACTTACAGACAAGGTCAATTACCCACATCCGTCATCATGCTGGGTAATAAACAGTGATTCAGCAATTACAGATGCCCAGACGCTTTTAATGTCTAAAGTACTATACACGGATAATAAATAATGCCCCTGACGGGCGAGTTAGAAACACATTCTTTGCAACATTTATACCAAGCCTCTCATCAATTTATACCACATTTAAAAAAAAAATAATTAGGAAACAAAAATGATTTGCTTGACCATGTTCTGTCTCTTTAGCAAATATGGAAGTGATATATTCAGCTTCGGTAATCCAGTACGGTTTTACCCTGGAATTAACTTGCAGAGGTGTAGATGAAGGCCGACAGAAAGACCTCAGACAGAGGAGAGGAGATAGATAATGAAAAAAAAAGTTTGGGGGCAAAGACAGATAAATAAAGAGAGACTGAATGAACTGGATGATAGTCACCAAGCTGCAATAAACAAACACTTCCCTATAATCGACTTTTCAGACTGCATGGCCTTCAAACTCCTGATAAACTCTAGTAACTCTAATCAATGCAGCATAACCACCTGTATGCTGCAAAAGGAGCCGATTACCTTATCAGCTCATTTATTATGCATATTTTTATTGAACGTTACAAATTATTACAGTTGGACGCCACTAAAAAAGTAAAGATAGGCCATAGCTCCGCCCTTCTGCAGGGTATTTGTGCACTTGGATGCTCACCAATTGCTAATTATCTAATACATTAATAATGTGTTGCACGAATCATTTGCATCATCATCATCTGGGGCAACCAAATGATAAAAAAGAGCAAGAATTTGCAGCACTCACATCATATCGGGTAATGATAGCAATAGGGATGTTAAATAACAACGTTTGAGAGCAGCGGCATAGTACAAATCAAGTTTAAGTGGATGTGAGCACACGGCATGCTTTCCTCTTCCTGAATATTTGTGGCATGGAGCCCGGTACTCCTCCTCCGCCTGGTACATTTATCACAGGACTAATCATCTTGTCCTATTTATTCTATCTATTGTCAATAAATATTTGCCTATGATAATATTTTGCAGTGTGAAAAAAACAAAATTGTACAGTCCAGTTATATTAATTCAAATGATTTGCAGGTGCAGTTGGCGATCAGGATGCAGTTGTTTTCCTTGTTCATAACGACCCCGACTTTGTACATCACTGTGCTCTGGCTCCTCTTTCAGTGTTGCAATCATGTCATAGTATGTCCTGGACATGTAATGTAACGTAAGCATCCAGAGTTGAGAATGTCTTTTTCCTTGGAATAAAACCTCGGAGTGCGGAACAGGTACCAGGCATCCTGCAGGTTATGTATTATCTTATCAAAGGAGTTACTTGTAAGCAACTGGACTTTTTCTTGTAGCTTGTTTTGCCTTTTTCCAGAAAGCTTCTTCAGTTCTGGCCTGATGCTGGAAAACAGGAGCTTATATCTCTGGATCATTGGGTGAAGATGAGAGTCATGATGAGTGAGAATCTCCACAGACATTGTATTATCTTATCTTACAGATTTAAAGGAATCAGTTTGACACTAAGAGGGAAATGAGCATTTTGTATGCATAAAAATAATTTTATTTCAACACATGAAAGATGGGGGCAAAAAAACATATAAATATATGTTTTTTTTTAAATATAAATGCAACAAGTGTTGCTTAAATAATACTCCTGGGAACTTAGCTTCATTTCAGCAATGTTACTTAAACATTTCATAATCTATTTTCTTAACCACTTCAATTGGAGTTGGAGTGATTAAGAGTGTAATATTCACTTACCTGTGTGTGTGTGTGTTTTCTCCCTGTTACACTTCACGTTGAACTTTTTTGAGAGCCGCTCCAAAAAATTGACTTGGCTGCTACTGTCAAACTATAGGGGAGCCCCATCCATCCATCCATCCATTGTCTATCCCGCAGGGGTCTGCTGGAGCCTATCCCAGCGCGTTAAGGCGAGAGGCAGGGATACACCCCAGATGGTCGCCAGCCAATCGTGGGGCACACACACCATTCACACACCATTCACTCTCACACTCACACCTATGGGCAATTTAGAGTTTACCAATTAACCTGAGCATGTTTTTTGTATTGTGGGAGGAAACCGGAGTACCCGGTGAAAACCCACGCAGACACGGGGAGAACATGCAAACTCCACACAGAAAGGCCCCAGACCCAGGCCCCAAGGCGGTCTTGAACCTGCGACCTTCTTGCTGTGAGGCAACAGTGCTACCCACCGCACCACCGTGTCGCATAGGGGAGCCCCCTCCCCACTAAATAACAGCGTAATTGTCATTGCACTTTTCGGTCATAGAATTCAGGGAGGCGCTGCCGCGCTCACAAAGTTGTCGCTACTGTTATTTCAATACATAACCATCTGTTGTGAGGGGGCTCCCTTTCAGCCGGGGGCCCTAGGCAGTCGCCTGGTACAAGAGTCTTTCTTTGTTAGAAACGCCACCGTTAGCGGTGCACTGTCACTCTGCCCTCGAAAGAAAGACCCAGAACAATGGTTACACGCCGTTTCTAAAGTTGAAATTTGGAAAAAGTTGGAATTTCCACCCCCAGGTTCCAATGCACTGAAACAAGACGAAATGTGATCCATGATATAAAAACAATCAAAATCAAATACATGTCAAATAAAGCAAACCAAGAAAAAAATATCAAAGCATACTATATATACTGCAATTGATTTGAACTGAAATAATGATAAAAATTTAGTACTTATAGACCTTGTAGGATTTTTTTTTATGTTAACATTATTGAATCTAATGATTTGAACCATAAAAATCTGGTTGAATCAGAATAATTAAAATAGTTTATTTTATTATCTTAACTGTTGTTAATCTGCCAGTCATGCAAAGTGGAAAGTTCATCCAGCAGATGAACATTTACTATTTTGACAAGTGGGGAAAAAACTATTAATACCCAGAGATGCAAAGTGATATGTGTATAAGGAAAGTTTGTAATGAAAGATAATACGTTCCAAGGTAGGTTTAAATGAACTAGAATAATCTCCATCAGTTGAACAAAAGTCAGGTCACACACTTCACACCGTCCGCTAGCAATAGTCGTTCCTGCTCCTGCCTCCACTCAAATACACACACACTCATTACTTAACACATGTGCCCACAGTGCGCACACACCCACACACACTCAGCACAGACATAGAAAGCATGAGCAAAGCAGGGACCTTGAATGTATTTACCAACCCAGATGTATTATCACAGTCCTTCAGGTAACTGTCCATGGACTCTGGTCAAGGCCATCACTCACACACACACACACACACACACACACACACAAACGCATGCACACGCAATAACAAACGCACACATACAGAGGTTTTTTTAAATTCTAGTTTCTAGAGAAAACTCTTATGAGATTACAGGCTGGATAAGGAGTGAAGTTCGATATAAAGTTACACAACACCCTTCATTTTGCTTCTAATGAAGAAAAACAGGAAAGAAACGTCTCCCCTTTGCAGTTGTTGTGCCAGCAAGCCTGCGCTCGGTCCAGTGATGACGTCATGCCATTCCTCTGAATACACCCTTGGGCCCACCCTGAAAGGACAAAGCAGGTATAAAAACCTGGCGGGACCGGCCTGTCATCACACTGGCTCCAACTCACACGCCTCATTGTCACAGGTCGCTTGCACAATTTGCAGAGACAGACAGTATCTCTTCACATTCACCCGGAAAACTCGGACACAGCATATTCGGCACACACATTTTATTCTCTAGGACCGTTTTTTTTTTTTTTAATGAATCGTGTCTACTGTGTCGGCCCCTCTGCTCTCATCACCCATATCAACACCATCGACATCATCACCATGATGTTAGGCATTGCTCTGATCTGGGCAGTGCTGGTGGCGTTCTGCTGCCTTCTGTGGCTCGCTGTGGAGACACGACGCAGGTAAGACTATGTATGTATGTATTTAAGACAGAATTAAACAGAATTCTATTGGAAGTGGCATTTATTTGTGTGTATAGCTGCGGTGTTAATTTGGCAGCATAACATTAAGCAATAATATGAAACGTGATTCACTCCAAGCATAACACTGACAAAGCTTTTCCATGAAAACAACAGCACCATGTATGATGCATGTGGCTACTTATGTAACCAAGCAACAGCAAAAGGAAGGCGTATGCATGCGTGCATGCATTGTATTGATAAAGCTTTTGTAAAGATGACACACTTTGTTTGGTATGCTGTTGATACACAAGCACTGTTACCAGTAAAACCTTTTGTCAGCACTTGCTGACCATGTGTACTCCGAATTATAGAGAGATAAAGCTGACGTTTTTTTTATTTATTTTTTTATTTAATAATGATGATGCTTATATAACAACTGATTTTACAATGTGGAGAAGTTATGGATTTTAAGAAAACATGTTATCATCAACCTTTTTCAAGTATTGTATGTATTTGTCTCCTGGTTTTCTTTGTTAGGAATTTGCATTTTATTATAAGTATTTCACAGGTTGTCCGAATTGAGCCCATGTTATCACATAACATGATAACATGCCCCCCCCCCCCCATAGATGTAGTCAAGATGAAACTCATGGATAAACGTGTTGCACTATCTTTTGGTAATTCCTCTCCTCTGTGAATTATGTATTCACCCCAAGAGGAAAATTCAGAGTTCTGGTGCTGAGCCTTAAGCACAATTAGAAGAGGCCAAAAAACACATTTGCTTGAACTGTCATTTGTCATTCCCATCATTGGAACTCCATTACTGTTACTGCCAAAAATCACTACAATTGTAGCTTTTTTTAAAATTTCATTATAATATCATAAATAATTGAACATGCATATTGATTCTTAGTTCTGTTCAAGAGGAGTGGAGGCAGGAGTGGAGGCCCCATATAAGAAGTTAGTTTTATTCCAAAGTAGTTACTTTAATAATTTGCAACTGTGAAGATATCTTGTGTTCTGCAGGAAACTTCAGAAGTGAAATATATAAGCATTGTTTATAGATTCTTGTTTTTTTGTTGAGGGAGAATGAACAATTGTCATTTCTGTCAATATTTCCAACATATTTTGATTGAGCATACAGTAATTCAAGCACCCTCCATGTTGTCTCCACTTTGTCCCCAGGAAGCCTGGTGAGCCTGCAGTTGAAAATGGCTTCATCCCGTATCTGGGTTGCGCTCTGCAGTTTGGGGCCAACCCGCTCCAGTTCCTCCGCAGCCGCCAGAAGAAGTACGGCCATATCTTCACCTGCAAGATTGCAGGCCAGTACATCCACTTCCTGTGTGATCCCTTCTCTTACCACTCAGTCATCAGACAGGGCAGACACTTGGACTGGAGGAAATTCCACTTTGCTACATCTGTTAAGGTGAGTTTGAATTTGTTAGAATTTGTGTTCTGTCCTGTTGACTTCTTCTGGAGTGTAATTCTTGGATAGTTCTGAATGTGTCCTTCATTCCCTCACCAGGCGTTTGGTCATGATAGCTTCGATCCTCGACATGGC
The DNA here is from genome assembly GCA_036785175.1 of Eupleurogrammus muticus. Lineage (NCBI taxonomy): Eukaryota > Metazoa > Chordata > Actinopteri > Scombriformes > Trichiuridae > Eupleurogrammus > Eupleurogrammus muticus. Next base: position 11,571,318 of record JAYKQN010000014.1, on the reverse strand, counting down.
CACACCACAGAAAACCTCCACCAGACCTTTCTGAAGACCCTGCAGGGCGAGGCGCTTCCCTCCCTGATAGAAACCATGATGGGGCACCTCCAGGACACCATGCTGAGGTCGGACACTCTCAAACCCAGCAAGGACCACTGGGAAGTAGATGGCATCTTTGCTTTCTGCTACAAGGTCAGTAAATAACAAGGTCATGTTATTTCCTTATGTGATGATGAAAGTCACCACCCAACACATCTTTGCTTGCACAAATAGAAGAACTTGATTCCAAAAAGAACAGTGTCGAAAACTCGCAGATTCTGAGGGCCTGACTGACTTCCATCTATCATGCTGTACTCCAGGTGATGTTTGAGTCTGGCTACCTGACCCTGTTCGGTAAGGAATTTAGCGAGGATAAGTGTCAAGCCCGGCAGGCGGCTCAGAAAGCCTTGGTGCTCAGCACGTTGGAGAACTTCAAGAAGTTTGATAAGATCTTCCCAGCACTGGTGGCTGGCCTTCCCATCCATGTCTTCAAGAGTGCCTACAGTGCAAGAGAGGTAACAAATCTCTCCTCCACTATGACAAGCCTGATATGGTATAAGCTGACCATGAAAAATAGAAACCCACGTATATGTATATATGTCTCTTTGTCTACCTAGAACCTAGCAAAGACGATGCATGCTGAAAACCTGTCCAAAAGGAAGAATGTGTCTGATCTGATCTCTATGAGGATAATCCTTAATGATTCCTTATCCACCTTCAACGACGTGAGCAAGGCCAGGACCCATGTCGCACTGCTCTGGGCTTCACAGGCTAACACCCTACCAACTACCTTCTGGAGTCTTTTTTACATGATTAGGTATTCTGATAGTTTTCTCTTTGTTTACTGCATAGGTCAACAACACGGATGTGCTTACTTTGACGACTAGTTAATTTCAGGGGGATCTGTGACTATATCCCCTCGGTTAAAGAATCCAGGACTGAATTCATTAACTCAAACTCAGTTGACTCAGATCATTTCTCATGAATTGGGCATTGGTAATTTGCCATGCTATCTGAGCTATATAACATTTTTTACAGCTTAATTACCTAATTGTTTTGCTGGCTATTTAGACAGATAGATACCTAGCTACCAGCCCTCTGTAAACCATAAAAAACCTAATATAGAGAAATTTACACCAAGTAGCTCGGCAGTACACAACAGGACTAATGGGACAACAGCTATGGAAGCTTAGTATATAAATCCACCAAATTATTGAAGAGATTGTATGCAATATAGCATGTCTTCTTATCTTCCTCCTGCCCATTCACCCTTACCCTGTGTATTCTGCATGCCAGAGTTGTTACACCATACTACTACGCATTTATCAGTTTCAAACAGCTGACTATGGAGATAGATAGAAGATGACTGTGATACAATGCTGGATGTGTATATGATATGGAGGTGTGAAATGATTTTACATCATTCCTTATAAATGTTACAGCCAATTTTAAACATATAAACATCTACAGTGCAGTCAGAAAGTGTGCATTCATTTTAAAAACTGGACAAACAGAGAGAAGGCACTGAAATTCAAAGATGTTATAATTATTATTAATAATTATTATTTTCAAAGCAACGTCATTGACACAAGAGTATCTGTGTTCAGGAGTCCAGATGCCATGAAAGCAGCTTGTCAGGAGGTGCAGAAAGTTCTGCAGGATTCCGATCTGACAGTGGACCCCAGTGACCCCACACTCAACCTGTCCAGAGACCAGCTAGACAACATGCCTGTTTTGGGTAAGAATAACGCATCTTATTAGCATAAAATAGAAATTGCCCCCAAATAAGTCAACACTACATTTAGATCAGATGAAACCACAAGTAAATGTTTCAATTTGAATGCTACCAGTGATGATATTTAACCTGTCTTTTCTCTCCTTTCTCATTGATTCCTTTACGGTACAGACAGTATCATAAAGGAAGCCATGCGTCTTTCCAGTGCTTCTATGAATGTACGCATTGCAAAGGAAGACTTTTGTCTTCACCTTGATAATGATGAAGCCTACGTTATAAGGAAGGATGATGTCATTGCCCTGTATCCGCCCATGGTGCACTACGATCCAGAGATCTATGAGGACCCTTATGTAAGACGCATAATACGTTAGAATAATACTTTAATAGTAACAACAATCAATAAGTGATATACCAGTTAAGGTCGTGCAAACTTTCATTCCTCCCCCTCCTTTCACCCTGCAGGAATATAAGTTTGACCGGTTCCTGGATGACAAAGGTCAGGAGAAAACGACCTTCTACCGCTGCGGCCGCCGACTGCGCTACTTCTACATGCCCTTCGGGTCCGGGGTCACCAAATGCCCCGGTAGATTTTTTGCCATCTATGAGATCAAGCAGTTCCTGACTCTAATGCTGGCATATTTTGACATGGAACTACTGGACCCTGCCATTAAAGTTCCGCCTCTCGATCAGTCCCGTGCTGGCCTGGGAATCCTCCAGCCATCATATGATGTGGATTTCAGGTATAAGCTGAAATCACACTAGTAGGCTCTGTATGTGTCCTGCAGAGTGACTCATGTACATTTTGTATATAGTGTATATTTAACAATGTTCCCGTTGAGGCTTTGCTGTACAGACTGAATTTTGTATTATTTGTTGCTTATCACGCTTGAAATCTGCTGCTGAAGAACATGCATTTTGAGCTTGATGTATTTCTGATAGTGTTTTGCTACAGTACGAGCACACATCTTTACCAAATAAACCTTGTGGAGTTGATCTCTAGTCCTGCCTGTCTTGACTGCTACTGAATAACCTGGTTGAGTGACTCAAAATAAAAAGCTCTGAAGGTATTAAACACACTGCAGACGATATGTGCACATGATGGAAAACAATACATTTAGAACAGGAGAAGAGAAGACATCATTAAATAGAATAACAGAAATATATTGGCTCATAAGTGCCTGGACAGCATTTTTGCAGTGGCTACATTTTTAAATAGTTACTTTACCCTAATTATGTCTACAACAAATCCTCTTAAAAGAACTATGGTGTTTAGAGCTGTCATTTATTGGAACCAGCTCCACAAGATCTTTTTATTTTTAGTTTATTAATAGGAAATATAATAAAGTGTTTTTCATTTCGCATTGATTTCTTTTTTTTGTCTTATCTCAGACTTTCTTAGTTAGCTTTGCTCCTTTTTTCATGTTTCTTTCTGTTTTTAAGTATAACGTGTGGGGGATATTTGAAGCTATGTAATCTGTATTTGTTTTTCATAGGCCCCAGGAAGATTAGCTTTCACTTGTGTGAGGACTAATGAGGATCCTTTGTCGGAAGACTCATTGAGTATTTCAGAGTAAAATCAGAGCGGCATCTTAAAGTCCTGTGGAAAGATTTATGGCGATATAAATGCATAATATTTATTATTAAGTGCTTTTGCATAATTGCAGAACGGAGAATTCTAAATGCTCTTTTGAAGGTATCTTGACGATATTAGGACTAAATAATAAACTAAATTACCTAATTTATTTATTTGGCTTTGATCATGAGTCCTGAAACTTGCAAGTGATAAAGGCTTGAAATATTTTTTGCTCAATGTGTAATAATTCTACATAATGATTTAATATTAATTTGGAATCCTCTCAGTTGGCTAAAACCCCAAAAATTGTACACAATATTTTTAATACGTTTTTTTTTTTTCAATTGTGAACACACTAAAATAAAAAAATAAAAAATACACACGGAGATGAAAACTTCTTGACAAGTCTCCAAAACTTAATTTTGCAATTCAAAATAGTACATTTAAAATGCACAGCTTCTTTACATAAGACACAACAATCTGAAATAAAGTCACATGTTGGCCATTTCATCAATTTTATTAATTCAATAAAAACTTGCTTGTTGCCTGATATGTGAACAAAGCTTGTGCTGCCTAATTCTTGCATTTTCTTCCCCCTGTATTTTTTATGCACATTTTTTCATATCTTCATATCTTTGTTTACTCCAATGTAAATAAACCTGCTTTGAATATGTTGCATTGACTTAATAAAAATAATTTAAAAAGAAAATGATGTAAATCAGCATGTGTATATTTGCTAATTCTTGCTTCCTCTGATGATGATCCAGTGTAGAGTTTAAATACAAAAATACAATTGGCTTTTTTGTAGGATGCATTTATTCTGATTACTTGTTAGTCTGGCCCTAGAGAGTAATTAGCCTGTCCTGGTATGGGCAAATGATGACATCCAGATGATCACAGAAAATAAATAAATAAATAAATAAATAATTTAAAAAATCTGAGAAGAAAAAAGCTGGACAGAAATAGAGAAAGACAATACAAATTCTAACAACCTGCCCCATAACCCTACCTCTTAGTATGCAGGGAATGTTAAATAAATCAAAATCCTTAACAGAATTTCCAACCAATTTTTTGCGTTCGAATTTGAGCTTTTTATGCCATTGTACTGTTATTTATTTAATATTCTTATCCATTAAAAAAGAAATGAAGCAATCACAAAAAGCACACTTGACTCTTATGCAGTGAATTAGACAATGACCGTTCACATCTAATAGATGTGGACATTCGCGTCACGAACGTCTTGTTCAGTCCTTGTCACTGCTTGCATGTCATTCACCTCCCAACGTGGCTTTAAGTACGAGCTACTTGGGCCCCCCCCCACCCACCCCGACAATCTGAAGCTTCTTCTCCAAACATATTTACGATCCACGTGAGGCTTTGTGCAAACACACGATCAATCATTACATCTGTGCACCTGTCGGCGTGCCGCGTTCTGATCTGATGATTCTACCTGTTGAACTCCGTGCCGATGCGACGAAAAGGCTTTCTCTTCTGAGAAATTCACGCACACACACAAACACGCATGCACACACATTCAGACAAAACCAGATTCACTCTGACTGAACCTGACTCATCCAAACTTTATTTTTCTCATTTTTTCTCAAATGTCCTCCTTAAAGTCCCTTAGAGCTTGTTCAAAAGGGGATTTTTTAGGAATTATATGTATTTATCTATTACCGTAGAGGGTCAGATTTGCGATGTGGCCAAAATCCGCAGTAAATCCAATAAGTGGAATACTGGTTACGTCACGTTGCATTCTCTGATTGCTTAGAGAGTATAAGAGTATCTCTGTCACGTGGGACCACGTTGATGTCATGATAATTAAGTGGAATTTTTCTATTTGGTTTTATGGTTTTGTGTTAACATTTTGTACTTGCTGAAATGTAGCCTAAGAGGAAAATCAATAAAACAAAATCCAGAGGTTGTGATGCATGTGTCCTCAGTTAAGGCCCTGCCCGTTTCCCACATTCCTTGGCATGAAGCACGGAGACCATGATTCTACCGATGCATCCGGCATTGAGATTTATTGCAGTTTTCCTCTGTCCAGATTTGCAGTATAATGAAAGTGCACAGGGTCGAATTGGATCGTAGTAGAAATACCTATTTCATTTTGTGAACTGTAGGAAGCTCAATACATAGAAGTACCCATCACAGTAGGCTTTACTGTGTAATGTTTCCCATTTATTTAATCTGTACTTGCTAAGACAGGCTTAAAAATGACTGTTGCACTCCTTTTTGTGACAGAGCAGCCGAGGATTGAAAATAGTTTCAGAAGAAACTCTGGTTTTAATTCAACAGTCAGTTACTTACAGATACTATTTTAAGCATATACCTTCTTATAATATTACTAAAAAACTTCTAGTGTTTCTACATCTTCTGATTCTGTTGCCAGCAAATGATGTTTTTTCATTTTCTCTGTGGGAAGATTACATTGTATCACCGTTTCATCCCATAACATATGATTAGATTAGATTAGATTAGATATGACTTTATGGATCCCTTTGGAATGGAAGTGAATCACTTGCAGCGCTATTGAAAATTTCAGACACACACTAAAACACCCTAAAAGCCAACACCGACATAGAAAAAAGTGGCATATTTAATAAAATAAAATAAAAATGGATTTTGGAAAATCAAAAATGCACTTTAACCACCAAAACCTTTCCCATTTCAGCTGTAATTGTCCCAAACCACGACTACTTTTTCACTCAATGTGCAAAGAACCACGAAACACAAACAACACGGAACATTGGAAATTAGACATCACCTGCGATCATTTCAAGTCAAGCAAATAAAGAAACTTCTATCCATTGGTTTACCTCTTATATAAGACAGTGTATGGCACACATCACGCAAAACTGAAACTAGTCTATGTTTTGAAAAACTTTCTTTTGACTAAATATTTATTTTCAACTTTTCTTATCATCTATGGTGCTTGTTTGAGTACAACCCCCTCCCCTAATATGTTCAATAAATATTGACTTGGCTTGAAGGGGTGGTGTGATTGACTGTGCATGTTTTTTTCCTCCTGTGTCTACAGTAAGGGACAAAATGAATTTAACCCAGGTCTAAAATCCTGTTTGTGCTACAGCTGCTCTAACAGCTGCTGCATGCTCTGCCCACACGCTGTGCAGAGTTGTGTTTAATGCATCATCCGATGCTGCAGTACTCTTTTTTAGATTACAGGTGACAAAACATATATTCATGAAACCCTACTGTTTGTGAAGATGGGGTAAAAGTGTAAACACAATCGGTGTCCTGAGGAAATCCTGTCTCACCTTTTGGTCTTTTAACATTTAGTTTGTATCGTATTAAATACAGTTTAAAGAAGCATCAATCAGGTCTTTTTTTAAAAAAAGGAAATTTGATGTTCTTGTTTTTTTCTTGTGATGTAAAAGTCTATTTGTAACTTTTTTTTAAATGACAAATAGTGTAACTAAAAAAGAATGATAAATTAAAAATATGTATTCCACCTAGAATATAAAAGTAGTTGATAGCATGTGTTTTAGATTTTTTTTTTTATACCTTTAAGAGAGTTGAACTATGTGGTACTAAGTTTTTCGGGTTACATCAATGGCGGTTTTTCATTGTCCCTTATACAGAAAAAGACAAAAGGAGAAATAGTACTTTAAAGGAGAAATACAGGCATGGTGTTTAGTAACTTTATCTGACAAATCAGATTTGACTATGACAATTAATTTGGGATCCCCCTACTATGTAATGAGTTTCACTTTTCACTGAAAAAAACCTTTTCATAATATTCAAATTATATGAGATGCACCTATATATATATTTTATTAGTATGAGTGCCAGCAAAGCAACATTTATCATAGGACTTCACAACGAAACCCAAAGGAGACGTGGCGAAGAATATGAGGCTTCTCACCTTAGCGTTGAAGGTTAACCTCATTTTCCCAAATGTTTCATGAGTCGGGACATTGAAGGTGAACTCGAGTAACCTCATCTAAACCTTTTATAACCCCATTTGCCTGCGGTAACCTCTTCTGTGCAGACGCTCCACGGTGGACGGATGCAACCTGATTAATGAGTGAGTCTGATAACGGCAACACATCTGTCAGGTCAGGGTCACCTCAGCTGATGCCGCTCAGTCACATTAGCGTGATTTTCAGTCTGGGCCCGTATTCCACAAAGCATCTACTCTGAACTTGACCATTTAGGTGTAAAAACAAGATTTTAAAATGTTTTGTGAATACAGGCACTGATACGTAGTTTGACTTCATTTCAGGTTTAATGTTATGGTTATTGCTATTTACAGTGAGTAAAACTACAACTTTTAATTGTGAAACACATGTCTCACTAATTTCCTCGCTGCATCATAGCAGACATGAACCTCCTCAAACATTTTTCTACACATCAGTGCTGCACAGACATAAAATAAAGCTATAATTGGCCAGCTGTCTTTTTTGTGTGTGTGTGTGTGTGTGTGTTGCACCCCGTACTACAAATTTCTAACATTGGAGATTGTATCTCTAGTGTTGCAGAGATGCCGTAATTACAATAAATGACAGCAATAATAGCAATAATAATAATAATAACTTTATTAATATAATGCCTTTGAAAGTGCTTTACAGTAAAAACTAATAGCACAGAATAAATTAAATCCAAATTAAAATTTGAAGAAGAAAATATAATCCTTACAGCAGCACGTGCATTCATTCCCCTTTTTAATGATGTTACTGCTAAAACTGGAATGGTTACACAGTAACATGATTAATAGTATATTATTTTAACATACTATTATTATTGCTGTTTGACGTCTTAATATCTTGGAAATGTCTTGTTATTCATTGTCTTATAACAATGAATGTGATATTGATCAGTTTTTTTTTTTTCATGGCATGGCAGCAATACACTCCCTTGCATTTTTCTTGATACATATGAGCCCGTGTATTAAAAAAACAGGCACATCGTGTCACCCACGCGTTGGAAATCATGGTGGATTGCGACGATGACACGTTTAATAGAACCTTTGTCTTGTGTGTGTCTGTGTATCAGATGGCAGAAAATGTCCTCCCCCCTTCACCGTCACCTCTGTCTAAACAGTGTTACAGCAAACATGTTGTTGAGAAATATGCGGATGAACTGAAAAAGCCTCCACAGCTGACCGTCAGAGTGTTTCCTTTACCTGGCCAGTGGAGAGCAGAAATATATATAAATATATATAAATATCTATATGTGTATGCACTTGTTGTTGTAGCATCAGTAAATGGTAAATGGGCTGCAGGCCAAGGCATTGTGGTGCAGCAGCTGTCTATAAAGACAAAGAAACATTCTTGAGAATGATGTCTGCAGGTGGTCAAGCTGTTACCCAGGCATGGCCACTCTGTCTCTATCCAAACTAAACAAACTGACCAAAGGACTTGATGTTTTTGTAACACACACACGCGCATGTGCGAGCGCACACACACACACACAGACACGACCTCTCTGCTATTTATTCATGCGGGATTTAGTGACCTTTGTGACCTTTTGTCTGACATCTCAAGCTTCAAACATAAAGTATATAAAATTGGTCTTTTTTATGTGAAGAATTAACATGAAATGGGACACAATTGATGATGTGGAATGAAATTTGTTTCAATATTTTTTAGAAAAAAAACATTGAAAAGTGTACTATGTGATAATAATCAACCCATCAACTTTTTCCGGTGGATTTCTGAAGGATCCAATGTTGACCTAGATGACTGATGATAATAAATATGTGTCCACTTGTGTGTAATCAAGTCACAGCATAAATGCACATGCTCAGAGGTCTGATTAGAGCACAAAGAGTTCCACTTCACAATTATCAAAGTAAGATGCAATATTTAATATCTGGGCATTAACTGATAAACTCTGATTTTCTGTTTTATGTCCAACAAGTGGACTGTTGTATCAGTTCTTTAGTGTCTTATCTAATTAAGGATAAATCTAAAATCAGATATACCCCCCTCCCTTTTTGATAAACGGACATTATGTTAATGTTTAATAAATTGTTTTTTCTGACTGTGTTAGCTGCACATTCCTCTAATCGTGGTTACATTTTCAGGTTTCTCCATTCCCAAGAGTTGTAAGGGTTCAAGTAGAGAAATGTGAACAACTCACTTGACGATGCTCCGAAGAATCGTTGAATCGTTTGAATAATAGGTGTCATAACATTGTTAAAGTGCAAGCTATGTGACCTATTGAACTAAAGTGTGTGATGTCTAAGGGATCAAATCAGAATTTCGGGGAAGTCGGGTCATAAATTCAACTAAGTCAACATCATATGAGATGAGCCATTTCTCTCAAAGCAAAGAAAGAAAGAAAGGATAATGACCAAGTGGTCTTCCACTGAACTCTGGTCTCATAAAAGCACAATAGCTGGACTCACTTTCAACTTTAAGGGAACTTTCAACTGGCTGATACAACAAAGCCTATTTCAGATTCTGAGTTCATCAACATCTACAGCTGCTTTTATCTGACATATAAATTCACAAAAAAGATCAGGTCAGAGGTCAACTGATTTGATTGTGAATTTGACACAGAGAAGAGAGGATAAAAGACACAAAGGACGGCTGAGAAATAGACAAACCTGACAAGAAGACATGGAATTAACACCAAGAGGTTACATCGCTATGAAGCAGTTCCAGTTGGAAGCAAGAAAATCCTTTTTAAGTCAAATATTTTTTTTTTAAATCATTACTTCTTTACATAACAATTGGAGGAAACAAACCACTACTTTTATTATAATAATTTAACTACATCAGCATCATGATGCTCATGTGATTTCACTGCAATGATTTAACTACAGAAAGTTATACTTATATTCTTTTTTAATGCAAAATTTCACCTTATGTGATTTTACTGGAATATACCAATATACCAGAGTAGGATTTTTCATGCAGAACTTTTACTCCTATTGGTACATTGCTGTGTTGGTTTTACTGGAGATAAGTAAATAAAGTGGGGTCTGGGGACCCCCGGGGGGGTTGTGAATGGTCCCCTGGAGTCCCTAGCAAAATAAGGAATAGTTTGTTTTCAGTATAATTCCATCTGGAAGTACTACAATGTCACAATTGATGTATTTAAGAGCAACTGCAATAAATGATCTGAGTACTTTTTGTAGATGTGAGCATATACTGTATAGGGCTTCAGATGTCATACATATTATTTTGTCTTTGGATCACATATTTGCTTCAAATTAACTTTAATATTTTTTTTTTCACAGAAGGAGGACATTGATTTTTTTCCCCCACACTAAACAAAAGTTTGTACTGCATGTTTGTACTGAATTTCCATCATAATGTATTTAGATAGATTATTAAGGACTCTTTATAACGCCCAACAGTATTAACATAAGGAGTGATTACTGCAGAATAATCAGGTTTTACTGGTCATTTAGGTCCCTAATTGTTTTCTAAGATGCACTTGAAATGTTGGGGAACTTCTTTAAACTTATATTATATCCCATTAACTGTACACTCCTGTAAGCATGGTCAGAGTGACCAAAGGCACATTGAGGCAGTTCACTCTCAAAGGAAATTGTATCAGTGTGCTGCCACCTGCAGGAGGATGTGCGGATTCAAGACCAAATAGAAAGTGAAGTGAATTCAGGCTACTAAAAATGGTCCAGGAGGACCTGGTGGACCATGGAAAAAAGCGTCTGCCACGCCACTTGAACTGTATATCTATAAAAAAAAAGAACCTAATTAAAACAAAACAAGTGAGTTAAACAGACGTTCTGCATCTCGTCTGAAGAGAAACAGTCAAATTAAGATTTTTTTCCTCATCGTCTCTGCGAATTCTCCTTTACATAATCGTAAAGCCCTGTTTTACGTGCATGATCAGACGTGGAAACCTGATTCTTCTCCCTTCATGGATGAACTCAGCTCAGTTCTGTATGACTTTTAACTTAAAGGAAGTGTTTTACATGACAGCGGCCTCGCTGTGTGCAGGTACTTCATTTCAACTCAACATTCTGAACAGTTAAAAATGCACAGGCGAGAGGTGCAAGATGCACTCTGAATTCCTGAGATCCTTGATAATCGCAAAGCATTGTTTGTGGTATACCACAAAATATATATATATAAAAGGGTCCATTATATCTATTGCATGTTTACCTGCTTTGTTGCATTTGCACTTGAATAGGTAATTATTTATTATATAATACATTTCAATTTCACCTTGGTACTGGGACTGATAGTGATACATAAACTGAAGGAAGCATACTCACTCAGCAAAATTAGTAACTTACAGCTGAAAATCCACTGAAGAAATATTGGCCAAACTACCATCAAAGCTATAGTTAATAGATAAGTAAAATTAAACAAAGCGGAAGCTAAAACTATCATGAAGAAGTATATAAATAGAATCTGGCAGGATAACTGGGGTTTAACTGACTCAGGAAGATATTTATATAGTGAAATACAGGACAGGAACCTATAATTGGACACAGAGGAATAAATCAAACTGTCTATAGAATAGACAAGCACCCTACTGCAATATGTACATGCTGTAGGGACAATATTAAAAATATCATGTGGTGTAACCCTAAATAAATAAAAAAAAGATTTAATTTTAAAATACACTCTATCAACTAGTTTCATACTTAAAATCTGACATTCTTATTTGGTTACACCATGTGATATTTTGGTAAAAAATAAAATAAATAAATGAAAAATCAAATGGACTTTTAAAATACTAAATAGATAAATGTAATATTTTAATTCAGTTCTTCTGACCCACTGATAGAAGGTAGGTATTATCAACAGTAAATGATGGACAGTATTACATTGGGGAATGTGCTGTTCCTACTCCAGACCAGTAAGTGGCAGTAGTGGCATTTATGAGCTGCCAATAAAACCCGAAGAAGAAGAAAAAAGACAGGAAGGAGGAGAAGACGAAGAAGAAGAAGGCGAAGAAGAAGAGGAGGAGGAAGTGGAAAGAAGTGTGAGAACGTCCCTGAACCGGGGTCAGGCTCCGTAATCATGATTACCGACGGCCTGAGGATGTTCTCCGGGAATCTGCTGCGCGCGTTGCGGCCGTGCGCTGCTTTCCAGCCGCCCGTCCACGCTCGGCTGACGTCAGCGCGGTGTGTGCGGCACCTGAGCGGCGAAGCGACCCGCACCGACCGCAGCTTCCTCCGCGTCAGACCCACGGTAAGCTGAACTCCCGACTCACGTTGTGTCAACGGACAGGCCGCATGCACGCAGTCGGTGGTTCGACAGCGCGTTAACACGAGCCCTCTCCCCCTCCTCTGCTTTCTCAGGACTCTGCTCCATAACTATGATGCATGACGTACTTGCAATAAGTTCTGATTCTTTTATGATATTTCTTTTTTGGGGGGACATAGGGGAGGCGGGGCACCTCGCCAAAAAGTGGAGCATTAAACTGCCATATAAACAGATTATGGATGGGATGATCAGGGAGTTGTTGCCTATGCGAAAATGGCTTGTCAAAGGACATGATTACATGTAATTACATGTAATACACACCCCCCCTAAAAAAAACACAAATATTCCTAATTTGGGTTTTTGGAACACTCTTTCTGTCTCTTCCACAGAAATAGATAGAAATGAGTAAAGGGAAAAAAAAAACATAATAATACAAAAAATGCAGCCTACAGTGTTGGGCAATTACATTTAATAAGTAACTGGTTATTCTCCCAAAAATAACTGAGTTACTCCACTATCAAAGTAAGTAGATACCAGGATAAGTTATTACTGCATTGCTTTTTTAAGTTTAAAAATCTGGATTTCCTGAGGTAGAATCTTATTAAAGCAGCCACTGTCAAGGCCTTTTCGATAAAAATAATTAATACATATAATATTCTTTGCTTTTTATATTTTTTTTGTGTTTTTTCCTCCAAAAACCTAAAAAAACAACATGGGCCATTGTTTTAATAGGGTGATGATATGTTAACTTCTGAAACGTCGCAGTGCCATTTCTGATGAAGGCGGGCAAAAATACATAAATGATTTGCGACAATGATGACACTGTCCTCCTTCATCTGACTTTAATTTCAGCCATATAAAAAATGTTAACAAGGGAAAAAAATAAGATAATGAAAAGGGGGGAAAAAAGACTTTCTAATAAATGGAAGTTATTAATAGTTCTTAAGGTAATTCCACATTCAAAATCACACATTATACACTTCATTTATTATAAATGGTAAATTTAGATCAGTATTAGATTATTTTCCCCTTTCCGACACAATAAAAGTAAGTTAGTAAAACATAGTTTTTCATAGTATTACCATTTACCTAGTACTTCAGCTGTAGTTTCACTGTATTTCCTACTTAATCCTAGTGGTAATAACAAATAATATACAATTGCTGCCATATATTTCCCAGTTAAATACCTACGAATTAGGGTACTGTAAAAGGAATGGTTACTGAAATTTGTAGCTGATGTATATGCTTTTATTTTTCACAGTCCGGGGCTCCATCATCCCGTTGTTTCTCCAGGGACGGCAAGCTGATCTACACCGGCAGCCTCGGCACTACTGTCCGAGGTGAGCTGTTTTTTTTTTTTTTTTTTTTCTTTTTGATCTAATACGAGCCATAATGGAGCAGGAATGCATGCAAAAAAATACACTATCAAGTTGCATCATGAGGCAACAGAGCAGAGAATGGAACTATTACATGAAGCCCTGTTTTATTTTTTCTTTTGACTGTGTAGGGCAGGGGTCGCCAACCCTAGTCCTGGAGGAGGGCCACTGTGGGTGTAGGTTTTTTGTTTCAACCAAGCAGTAATACACGACTGTGCTAATCAACCACTAGAGCCCTTGCTAAGCATCCTCATTGGTAGAATTAGGTGTGTTCCTGCTTGGTTGGAAGGGAGGGTTGGTGACCCCTGGTGTAGAGTAACTTCATAGAAAGGTAAATCACAATTGATTAAAATTCGGACTTCTTGAACTAAAAGTAACTCCGTCGTCTTCTTCTGTCTGCCGTCTCAGCGGTGAAGACGTTCTCTTACACGACCAGCGCGGCCAGTCTCATCCTCGTGCCCCAAATCCTCCTCAAGACGGGAATTGGCGTGGACAACCTGGCCCTGCAGGTGGCCTTCTGCGGCACCCTCGCCTTCCTGACCTTCGTCACCCCCACCATGCTCCACCTGGCCACCAAAGGCTACGTGATCCGCCTCTACCACAACGTGCGGACGGACATGTACACGGCCGTCACCTGCAGCCTCTTCCTCACCGAGAAGATCAGCAAGTTTCACCAGACGGACGTCAGCGTCCCGCCCATCGGCAAGATGTTCACCACCTTCTACGGCGGCAAGATGGCGCTGATGGTGAACCCGGACACGTTCCCCGTCCCGCAGGACTACAACCACTTGATGGGCTACGATAAGCCCTTCGAATTCGACCCAGAGGACGTAGACAGACCCAAGGACCGGAGCTGAAAAAGCGTTGTCGCGTCCCAGCCCGCCACTAGAACAAGCGCTGGACTATAGGCTCTGTGCCCGCCAACATCCACAGAGGACTGTGCAACCAAAATCATTGTTTCATGTAGGTTTCCTGATCTCATTTTTTGTTAGTTTGATTCTGATGTTTAATGTTAAGTAAATATGACCTGTAACGCACTTATGGAGTTTGTGGTTTCCTCTGTTGGCATTCGTGAAGCTCTTCTTCTGTAACTTTAACCACATTGCAATAAAATATAATTTAAATATTACTCTTTTATCACGAATAAGGCTGGATGCCTGTCATTAGCTTTCATACAAGAGCTGATACACTAGTTTTTTACTTGGAGTTTGTCTCTAAGCTTTTATTGTATTTGTGAAAACATCCCGTCTTTATTCAACACATCTTGGCTTCATTAGACCAGGTCCAGATTAAAAACCACTGGCCTTAGACTTCTCAAATCTGGACTAGATTATTTTATCTTATTTATAAAATAACACAGTCCTGCATTTGTGACATATTTTTTGTTCTATTTGTGAAAATACATTAAAGGCACATTTCACAGTTTAGTTTTTTTGGAGTGCAGACTCCTTTAGACCAGGTCAGAAAGCACTTGCCAGAGACTTCTCAGAATCTGGACTGTATTATCCTACAGAAGCGAATCATTCATTCAGATAAATCGGAGACCTTTTATTGTCTTTATGATCATGAAGATCTCTATCTCTTTTCTGGTGGATATGAACTTGTCCTCTCACTACAAAACGGAAAAAAATACATTATCTCTCTAGAAACATAAAAAAAATGGTTTGTAAACTTCTTGTGTAAAATGTAGCACGTCAGTTTAGCTTTGGATTTGGGGTGTTTTAGCACACCCAAACTGGTCCAGAAACACCTCTGCTATTTATTCCAATTAAGTCGGTGTTCAGCCACAATACGCCAGCAGATGCCACTGTGCCGTATGTCATCAGGCACCATTGAGCTGGTACAACCCTTCACAAATATCTAGTTTCAGTAAACAATCAGCTACAAATAATGCATTTCTCAAAACAATTAGTACAAACTGCAAATCCTAGTTGTACGGATGTGTCACTTACAATGGATAGTTCATCCTTCAAAAACCAGGTATGCATGTCAATGAAAGCGCCAGAGTCATCCAAATGAAAAATTCCTGACACTGGGAAGAAATAAAAAAAATTCAGATCTTATTGGCACTAACACAAAATGCTTAAGACAGCTCTATTTGCACAGCCATTTAAAAACTATGGTAGTTCCATGTTGCTGAATTTACTGAGGTAACGGAGTACAAGACTCTAAATGTGTATATTTCACCCATTTACTACATGTGCTCTGTGCAATCCCAATTTGTCTGCAGCATTGTGCAAAAGAAACAAACACCTTTATTCACAGCAAACAAGCTCCCTCTGGGTAGAGATGTGCAAAACTGTAACAATATTGAAGAACATATTGGAACTAAACATATGACATACACAATGCTATAAATCAGTCATGCACATCCAACAACAAATGGCATTATTAGAAAAAAAAATCTACTTGACAGATTTTTTTTAAACAATTTCAAAAAGATTTTGTATGTAATTACTTAAGCAATAAAATTAAGACTTTTGGTTTTATATTGAATGACTATTCATCATTCATAAATGTAGTTAATTTTGACTGATATATAAGTGAATGTTTAGGTTTTGTGCTGCTACTGAGCAAAGATGACAAAATACTGTGGAGGTTGAACTAATTGCTGCACATATGTTAGTGATAGTCACATATGTGATAGTCAGGAACAAAGATGCAGGTGCTCTCAACTCGAGGTTGAATAGCCTGCATCAACAGAACTTCACTGCAACTTGGAGGTCAGATAATAATTAATTCACTATGTCTGGCACATTCATATTTGCACTACGCTTTCCCACATATGTAGATTCTTTTCATGCCTCCTTAACATTACATTTAAGTCAAAATTGCATCATTGATTTGCTTTATTGGAGCGCAATAAGACAAAGTGTAAGTGCACCCCTATTGGGAAGAATATTAGATGCATGCACAAATATATAAAAGAGCTAAGATGTAGTAGGGCAGTTCTATTAAAAAGACAAATGTCTGTTGGTCCATGCCATATATATCTCTACAGGATATCTGCTACTCTCGGGGTGTGTTATGAAGCCTTCTGTTGGCATTTCCAAAAGGTTTCCGATAAAAAAACGGCTTTATGGATATTTTGACTATGCACATTTCCCATTCATGTCCCATTCATAACAGAAAAACTAAATTACATCCATAACACCACTATTTCTTTTACTAATGCACATATTAATACATGGGTAAAATAACTGCTATTATACTATTATAGATTTTTTAAAATCTATATTAGTATAACTAGTATAACTTTAGAAGGAAAACATGAAATGTTTAGATAGCGTTTATTTTTTGGGTTTTAACAAACCTCCTTTAATGAATAACAGCCGTTTAATATGCAATAAGTTTTACGTGTTTATGCAAAATGTTTTAGAGAAAGACTTGCCTGAAGCAGCTTGAGCAGGCATAGATTCTATTCTTTCCAAACAAACAGAGAATTTTCTGAATTGTAGAAGTGAGTTGCGAAGTCAGAAATGTCTTCCTAAGAACGATTTGGTGAATGAGGATCATCGATCTCCTCATTGAGTTCAGTGAAGTGGCAAATAAGACTTTATTTTAATTATTACTCAGGCGGTCCACCTTTACATAGATGTTGGGTTTTCAAAGGGTTAACAAGCAGTGAATCCACACGCCCTGTGTGTCATGTATAGTTTCTGACACCCCTGTAATGACATGTATTACATGTAAACGGCCTACTCAGAGTCACCATGCTGATAGTTCCTTTGTGCCCACAGTCCTAACATCAACAATCACACGCGCCATTATCCGGGACGGTGTTTGACTAGCGAAGGTGTAATAGTTTCTGAGCACGGCTCCCTTCCCTCCACCTCAGCCGGCTCGCCCTCTCCGACCCCGCGTTTCCTCCTGTAGACGTAGGTAATTACCTCGGTGTCGGCCGTAGTGCTGGGAGCGCTTCATCCTTCGGCACAGGCGTAATCACCAGCCATTATGCAGTTCATTATTTATAGGACAACTTGTTCTGGTTGAATGCGGGGAAAGAAATAGACAGCCTTTATTCTGACATTTTTTTTTTCTCACAGTGTGCGGAATCGGCCCGACGCGGAGGGAAATTAGTCGTTGGTATAGTGGAGTACATCAAGCAGTGTGTGTGTGTTGTAACAAACACTTTTTCCACTAAAAACCTTTTAATGTAGTTTTCTGCAAAATTTGCAATTTTTAATTCAAAATGTCTTTTTTTTTGTGGTGGTGGCGGAGCTCGAGTTCACTGTGAAGTCGGTGCATGCACAAGGCTGCAAGTGTAATACATTTGGAGTGGGCCGTGCACTGTAGCTGTTATATTTATTCTACCCAAATAACCACTTGAGCCCCAGGCCTATTCTCCCGTTTTCCTGCTATAAATGTTAATAAATATGGACTATTTCTGCAGCCACAAAGGTTATGTACTAAACCTGGCATCAAAAGGAATCCACATCATGCGAGGTGACTACGAAAGTGTCAGGATCTATTTATGTTGCTATGACAGAGCAAATATAGCTAGAGTAATGCACAAAACTGATAAAAATACTTTATTTAAAACATAAGCAAAAGAGTAAACTGACCCAAATCGGGAAAAACAACTTGAGCAAAAGTAAAAAAATTAGTTTAGGATCATTACAGTACATGAGTAATATATTCTGTAAGATGATTTAAAAGGATATTATATAATATAACAGACCTAATTAAATAATCACACATACAGCTCAAATCTAAATTTAATATCCAAATAGTTATTATTATCTTATTAAAGTTAAAGCCTGCCTGTTGCCATCAGGATACATTCTGTATATGCCATATGCAACAGCTTGTGATTACAACTCGTTGACCATGGTTTGCATCTGTCCTGCCCAGGGTCCTGCAGGTTGTCTAGTCCAACCTGCATTCATGTCTGGGATGCCTTGTCAGTTGTACAATGCCCTCTTCCTCCTCCTCCTCCTCCTCCTCCCCCTCCAAGCAGCAGTGTGCCGTGTTGTCTGTCTCGTTGGCAGCACTTCTCCTCTATTTCAGTTGGCACATCACGACAGTTTTGACATGCACAGCGCCACGGCTGCGTATTGGGCCTCGCAGGGGGACAAAGACGTGGTGAATTCCTGGAGAACGGATGTCAAACATCGCACCTGGGGGACGTGTCAAGGAGGTCATCTCTGTTTGCTTAGTGAACGCTGCAGAGAAAATATAGATTATACAGCAAAGGCCTTAAGGTGTAGAAATTAGTATGTTTAACAACAACCTCATTGCTGCAAGGTTGTGTTGCTGGAGCAGGTTAACATTGTCCCTGTCCCCGTGTTGCAGCTTTACTGCACCTCAGGCTCTGTGTATCCTTGGCCCACTTCCATTTCCCGCCTCCACTTCCTCTTCTGAGAACCCTTAGCTCGCTCAAGGGGTGGCGATTCAAAACTGGAAAGTTTCCATTTTTCTCAACAGAAAAAAAAAAAGTCTTATTTATCATAGGAATTTTGAATATGAAAGATATTAAATGTTAAATGTTAAATGTAACTGAGCCAAAATATGTTAATCCATGTCTAATTACTACTTTTGTCAGTGGAGGTTTTTATCTGATGTAGTTATACTTTGCGTTATAGTTTACTTTCCTTTTTACCTATTATTTCAATTTGATTTATCTGTTGGACAGTCACTGCATCTTTACATTTCAGAGTAAAATCAGTATTTGCTATAACAACTAAACCCTCTATGGGTACCTATATACTATCTATAATATTGTATTGTTACCATGCTGTTTTTCAGACTTGAGACATTACCTGTACATTTGTATTAAATATCAAAAATTATTCTCACACATAGTTGCAATAAATTAAAATCATTTACCTATTCAAACCTATGTCCTTATGGGACCTTGTGTTCTATTACACATAAACGTGACACACATCATTAACATTGTGCGGCCTAAAACTCAAATTCCCCCAGGATGTGAACTGGTAGGGAGGAGTGTGTCACCAGGTATTGATATGGGCTGAAGACCCTTTAGCATACAGTAGCTAAATGGTAAATGAACTACACACACACACACACACACACACACACACACACACACACACACACACACACACACACACACACACAACACGCACACACATTCACTGATAGATGAGGCTACCATGCAAAGTGATCAGGAGAATTGGGGTTAAATATCTTGTCCAAGGACACTTCGACATGAAGATCAGAATTTAAATAGCAATCTTCCATTTAGTGGATGACGCAGTTTACCACCTGAGTCACTGGCTCTCGATCCAATATTATCACCGGCACCCTTCCGGATCCCATTGATGACGGTGAACACATCACAAGATGTACGAATGAAGTGCACAGGGGCTCAGGTTGGAAATTCAGAGAATGGACATTTGGACTCAACCTCAGACTGAAGAAGAGCATGATCCTCTACATGTTACTGATTTAAATACATTTTTTTCAATCTACCCCATACATTTTTTAGCTTGAGTAGAAAAACTAGAACTCAGATGTTCTATATGACTTAGATCCAGATATCCAGTCACTCCATGACCTTAATGTTCTTTTTCTTGAGCCGCGCCTTTGTTGCATTGGCTGTATGTTTTGGATCATTGTTCGTTGTCATGCTAGAAGACCCATCAATGACCCATTTTAGGTTTCCTGGCTGAGACATAAGGTTGTCACCCAGTATTTCATGGTAGGAGGCCTCATTCATCTTCTCCTTGAAGTGGTGTTGACCTATCTCCTTATCAGAGAAACACCCCTAAAGCTTCTTTTAATTATCACATATCAATAGTTGTCCTCTTGCCTTCCTGTAGCCCACACCAGCCTTTGTGCAGGTGTTGAACCTTGTTCGCTATGTCCTTAAACAGTTCTTTGGTCTTACCCATGATGAAAAGGTTGGTGCCAGATTGATTAACTCTGTGGACAGAAATCGCTCGAATTCGAGTCTGTTCCACACAATGAAATGCTGTCAATGTTATTACATGCTATTATATAAGGTATTCTAAAACCAAATAAAATTACACAAAAACCTGACTTTTTTTTCCAAGCCCTAATTCATCTTTGACTCAAATCATGACCTCCAACCTGAGTATCAACTCTTCTGCTCAGGCAGATCTTTTATCCCTCAGTCATTTAAAGCCATTACCAACATTTAGTCTAAAATATGTATAGGCTGTACATGTCTTTCTTATTGCGAACACTATCATAATATAAGACTCCCCGTGTGCATGTTTAATAGATGGATGGAGGTATCATATTTGTTTTCTTTTTTTTTTCCAGACTACTTTAAATCATCATGTTTCTTCCTCATTATTTTTTTTTCCATCAATACAGAATTGATGTCATGTCAACATACTCATACTACATATCCGACTTCTATGATTCAGGATCACTAACGTCAGGCTCGAGAAACGACCTCCTAGCTAAATAAATCTCAGCAGTGTGTATTTGTGAAATCAGATTGTTTATGGCCATTGTTTAGCAGCATTATTTTACCTGCCTGCCGGAGGAACCGCCTGGAAATCAGTCAGTGCGCCGCTTGCGGAGCTGCTATTTGCAGTTTAGCCCGCGAAGCCCTTTAAATGCTGTCTTCACTCAGAACCCTAATTACATTTGTCATGAATAATTCATATTTGGAGCACTGCTATTACACCAGCCATGGAGACTGCGTTGAGGTCACTGTTGTTTTAAAAGACAGTCGGCACGCCAACCCACCCTAATTACCTCTTGAATAAATAAGCAGCTACAGCGGCGGCAGGTTCTATAAGGTGCTCCGTGGAGTCGGAAAAGTTGTGTTTTTTGAAAAAAGGTTCCTTAAATCAATCTTCCACATTCCATGTCAAGTCTAATCCAACTTGACTTGACAACTAATTCAAAAGAGCCACTCATATTAAGTCTATCAGGATGATATTCACTTTTAATATGGCTTGCCTATTCCAAGGTTTTTGTTCCTTACTTATACTTATTGTAATCCAAGCCATTCTGAAGCCTATTATCACACATAGAATACTGCTGTGGTCCCAATTAAAGACTTTTTCTCAGGTAATTATCCCCCCTGGTAAAACAAAAGAAATAGGTCTAAAAGTATTTTGTTTTGTATCAGACAGTGGGGTCTGATACCAGTACCTACTACAACACATAATGAGAGTCCTGAATGGGTTACATGCTGTTTAGGATATAATAGTAGAAAATAATCAAGCATTTGGCACCTTGTTAACGATTGCACATATAGATTCATGTCATCACGCTGCTTTTCTGAAATCAGTTGACTTTTAATTCATCAATAAAAATATACACCAAGGAAAATAGGCTCAGTTTCATCCATCTTCCTGATTATCCTTTCAGCCAACACATTCATGTAATTCCAACCTATAATGTTACCGCTCATTCAGTGATTTTCAGCCTGGTGAAAAATGCATACTCAAGTACAAATTGCCATAGATTCACATAATTCTGCAAGGTTACCAGGAGAATTAGACATAGAGAGGGTCGGTAGTGGGAGGGCTGGTCCGTTCTCACAGGTAGCAAGAATTTTTGACAGTCTGGATTATTATCCTGTCACTTGTCAGTGTGACTAAGCGGTCCCCTCGTGTCAGGCTTGCTCTCCATATCCCCACTTGCCACTTCTCAGAAAATGGACACCTGTTAGCCGTTGGATTGACAGGTATGGTTGGATGGACATCCATACTGCCTTTTTCCACTGCGGGTACTTAATGCGACGTGTATTCTGTAGCAATTTCATGGGTCCTGATTTGGTTTCCACTGTTCTCCACCTGATTTGGTGTCAGGGTCCTGGAACTAAATTTGGGGAAATGCCCGCCAGATGATTAATGGGGAATCAGAGAGCACTGGGAGCAGCAAGGAATTTAAAAAATGTAATAAACTTGTATCTCCTTTTTGAATAATAGTGTTTTTTTTTATCTCTATTCCTGTGTATGTGAATGGTGTGATGTTTTTATGTGAATGATCTAACAGGACTCTCCCCTGTGTCCATAGACTGTCCTTCCAGGTCCCCATGGTGACAGAGGTTGCATTGCTGTTATTCTGTCTGTAGCATCTGGAATCTCAAATTATTTATATATATATAAATTATATATTCATATTCATATATTGATCCTCTTGGGTGATGGATCCCAAGATTTCTCTTATTTGAATCAAGGGCCTAGGAATACCATTTCTATTGTTCTACAGACCAATGTCCCCTGTTGAAAATTTGTGTTTGTGAAATTAGATTATACAGCCTCTTCTGACTATCTCATGTTTATGAGAAATGTGAAAAAAATCAAGAAAAAAGTATCAAGACCAGTGCCAGATTCACCTCTTTTAAGCACAGATCAGAATTAGGTTCTGTCAACAGAGTATTTTTAAAGAGTTGTAAATAATCTCGTATGTGATATTATTTAAACACTATTCCAGGTAAGGGGTGCATGTGGAATAATGCTGTTCTTACGCCAGTGTCCAATGTCAGATAAGCAGGTTGTAAAGTGTTACCTTGCAGTATATATCACAGGTTCATAGGACATGAGCGCCGCAAAATAATGTAGAGTTTTCAGTTGGTAATGTAAGAATCAAATCAGATGAGAACAGTTACAGAAAGTTGATAACTTTATCACTCTGTTTACTTGCTGAAAACAATGTCGGCAATCATTTTTTTAGTAGTAAAAGTTACGGGCAATTAAGTTCCGTAAGTGGAGAAAGATGCAGACATGTTTAGGTTTTACCTAGCTAAGATAATAATATCCAGGGGAACAGCCTTTAGCTTTGCTTGGCTTTTAGAACATCTTCAACTTGTGTACTTATCATTAGCACCAAGACACCACTTGATCACAGTCCGTTTTCTTCATGAATAACTAATCGGTAAAACCCAATGTTCCCTTTAATCAAGCCAATGAAGAGTTGGTGACCTGAACCTTGAACTCATTGTGGTTCATACCAATTTGGTATTAATCTCCAGATTAGTTGGGTGGGGTTAGGGGTGTATGCAAACTGACCTGCTGTTTTAAAACGATGGTCATATTTCTGTTTGCATTTTGTCCTCCTCTCCTGTTACACGTAAATGGCTTTTCTTATACTCTGACGTCACATATCGCAGTTCTTAACGGCAGGCTTTTCACAGTAGTGACACTGCATCCTTACACCCAGGAAACCTGCTTCTGCAAATCTGGCCAGAAGTAACCGAACAAACGAAAAAAAACTCCAAACCTTCTGATGGTAATCTTTAGGAGTCAGAGTGATCGTGGCCTGTAGCCAGCTGCTCTGCACTAATTTGTTCCAGAGTTTGCCTCTCTGGCTCCCAGTCCTCCAGGTCAGCATAGTTTAGTTCTGGCATTACAGCAGTCAGGCCCAGAGAGCTGACCGAGCCAGCCAAGGACCCACGGCCTTCGTAGGCGTACGTCTGCAGCGAGTCGTACGGCGGGCCCCTCGTGTCCAAGTCTGCCTGAGCCACCTTCCGCTGAATGATCTGCTGGATGATGTCGTGTCCGTCCAGCAGGAGCGACGGCGCCGACTGGCTGATCTCGCGGGGAACGCAGTCGACGACGAACCAGGCGGGCTCCGACACAGGGCTGTAGTTCCCGTATTCCGTGTCCGGTGCTTTCCTCCTCCTCACCACCACGATGCCCTCGTCGTCGTCGTCCCCGACCTCATCCTCCCCGCCGTACGGGCCCGGTCCGTGGCCCAGGTAGTGGTGGAACTTCCTGCGGGGCTCCGAGGCTTTGGGGTTTCGTAGAGCGGCGATGTCGAACGCCTCCGTGTCCTCCTCGCCGCCGCCTTCGTCGTCGTAGGTCACCACGTTCTCCCGGACGTCCTCCTCGGAGAGGATCAGGGGCTCCTTGTTGGCTTTCTTGTTCCGTAGCTGGGTGAACAGCATCACTATGGCTGGAGGGAAAAGAGCAGGAGAACGGTGATGAGGAAAAGACGAAAATGATCGTTAGATTGGATGTTGAGAAAAACCACTACAGGCCTACTGTTAAAGATCTATTAAGAGGATTAGAAATACACTTATATCATAATACCCAACCTCACATGACATATTATAGGTTTGATATCTGAGGTTTAAGCATAACTTACTGCAGTTCTGGTCTACCTGCACTTTAATGTAAAACAATTGGGTGTAAGGGAAGATTTCTGCAGCTTGGACAATTTTATTGGTTTCTAAAAGTTGTCTTGACTTCACTATTGTAAATGTCAAACCAATGTAAAATTGTGTGACTACATTTAATAGGACTGCATTCCAGTCAAGCAGCAGTGAGAGTTAAAAAAAAAGGAAAAAAAAAATTGATTTCTATGATCATGAAGGACTGCTGCTATTTCAGCAATAAGTATATGTCTCAGTTTATATCCGGTTACACCGTTTAGTAATTCATGTGAAACAACGGCGTATGCACTGCAATGTGTCTCAAGGATTTTGCTAAAAAAAAAAGAAAAAGGAAGTTGTAAAATAGGCTTTGATGAAGTGCTGATAAATCAGGCTATAACTGACGTGTTTGTGTGAGTTGTTTTCAAGTGATTGCATGGAGATTAGCACAGCTGTGCATTATGGTCCTAGCTTCAGATGCTGCAGCTCTATTAACATACCAGTCCTGTCCTGCACTGCTGTACAATGAAAACCAATACTGTAAGAATGACACATTCCTTTCTAGATCAATGTAGAGTGATTCACAGCCGTTCCCTGCTTGAATTACATTAAAGTAAACACATTTTTTCTGTGTTGACTTTGGTTGGAAAGCAGTTATTAAAAACACGTGTCCCACATATGACCTATAGTAGGAATATGTTATGTAATGCAATATGGAATTGAATAAAGCATACAAAATAATATTCTCTTGTTGTGCCTATATGTCTCCAGGGCTTTTGTACCATTTCCTTGAACTGTATTAAATCAATTGGTGCAGTCTGCATCACAGAAATTGCATTCAGGCTGGTAGATCACAGTATGTGTGCTATAATAATCTATATTCCAAGCATTTATGCTCAATAGCATAAAAAAGCCCCATCTTGCAGTAAATGGATAAAGCGTGTTAAGCTGCACATCTGAAAGAGGCAATCCTCAGTGTGCACCATTAAAAGATCAGTTTGTACATTTATTTGAGGGTGATATGAGCTTGGACATGTTTTAAAAGCACAGGTGTTTAGTAGATCAGGGCCTCGTTAAAATGTTAGAAAAAAGATCCTGAACGAATAAAAAAATGAATTATCGGAAAGGCACATTAGCATTTGTGTTTTAAAAAGAACAAACAGTGAGATGTTCAGGCTTCACCTATGCGTAGGTAGGCATTTGATATTAAGTCTCTATTGCATGAAATATTACTTGGATAGAAAAAAAATGTTTTTAATGTTTTTTGTGCTTAGAATTGGCCTAAATTAGATGCATAGACATATACATGTACTACATATTTTAGATATATAAAAAACAAATATATAAGAAAAAGTTGTAAACATAGTCTCAGGACAGTTTTATGCTATACATATGTAATATGCAAATACTATGCTAATATACATATTATTATGCAAAACAACAAAAAAAATGCATTTTTTTGCATATTTAATATGCAAAAAAACAAACAAAAAAACATTTTTTTTAGCATTTTAGAAAAAACCAAACAATTTATGACATTAAAATTAAATTACATTTAAAGAAAACCCAAAAAATAATGTTTACTTACCACACATAGTGAGTTAAATGTTTTATTTGGTAAAAGTTCCTAAAATTCTGACTAAAAGATGACTTTTTGTTTGTGGGACAATGATGCTCACATGTCAAATGTCCATGAACAAAAGGGACTGGTGAGCAGAATATCCTGGTCACGTGACCTAATAGATTGTATGCCTTTCAAAAATAAAAGCCCTCTTTTTACACCTACTGTAACTTTAGAAAACGGATTTTATATCACAGGCGTTTAGAAAAATGTAATTGTTGCTTTATTGAAACACTATGCAGTGGAGGGTTAATACAGTAAATACAATACAATGCCATAAGGTTAATTACATTTTCACTCAGATACTGACCTAATAAAATGACAATACACAGCAGTATGGCCACGAACGCCCCGGTGCTGAGGCCGGCTGACGACAGGAAGGCCTGGGCCTGACACACGTTGTTGGCGCCGCGTCCCTTGGCGTTCCTCTGGCAGACACACACCCTGAGCGACAGCGTGGCCGTGCTGCTGAGAGGCGGCTCCCCGCCGTCCGCCACCACCAGCACCAGGCTGAAGAACTCCTGGTCCCTGTCCTGGCTGAAGCCGTCACGCCGACGAGAAACTATACTGGCAGTGTTGTCTGGGGACAGGGTGGGTGGGAGAGGGAGAGGAGGGAAGTTGGGGGGGGATGATGGGAGAAGAATAAAGGAAGTAAGACAGGTGGACAGAAGGATAAAGAAGACAAAAAAAAACAATCCTGTAAACAAGCAAGGTACAAAATAACATTTGAATGAGCACTTTTTCATGATCATGGATCAATCCACATTATTAGTTAGTAGTTTGGATATATATATACATATATTTATTCAGAAGCGTAAGAAACAGACACAATGAATTAACAGCTCCCATAGAAATGGATGAAAGCCATGTTTGAATCTCTTGTGTGTTTATGTTAGGGGCAATGTGAAAAATATATTGTCATCCTATTAAAATACATCATCAGCATCAAGGACAGAGAATAACATATTTAATAATCATTTCAACAAAACGGCCTTGAGAGTGACCTCGTGACCTTGACTCTTATTATGTAACTTTAAAGAATAACTTTTTCAAAACTGACATGTGACAAATGTTCAATGAAGTGATTACCCCCACGCATCAAAGTGTTTAATGGATTGAAGATCCTGGAACTTCCTTTCTTTCTTTATATGTGGCTACATATTTATTGAATTCATTGATATGCACAGCACTTTGAATTCTTCTGTGTAAGTGTAACTTGTGACATTTAGACTAAATTTCTATAAAACATTATAGCATATAGCGTTTATCACTCGCCAGTAGAACCTGCTTCAAGAATCACGTTTAAAGCTTCTTCCGTACCATATATTCTCTTTCTGCTTGAAGCAGCTTCATTTTATCCTGAGTTGGGCAAAAAAAAACAAAAACGCTGACTTAGGCAAAAAAAAATGTAAATGGCCTAAGTAAAAGGGCCTTTGTATAGGGCATAACGTGCATAATTCTTTCAACTCACATTTTACCAGGTGTGGCCAAGCATCATTAAAGTTGATTTAGGCCGCACCAAGGGCAGATTTAGGGGAAATAATTATATTAAGCCATTATTTTAATAGGGCTACAATATGTATATATTACATATATCTTTATATATTTGTGTAATCAGTTCAATAGCCTTCGTAATCCATACTAAACTAACCAATCAACTTTATTTTACCAGGCAAATTAGTTAAGAACATATTCTTAAATATAGTTCTGGCCTGGCAGGAGGCAAAAGACGTCCTGTGGGAACACGGCTTGTTTCTTTTAGGTGTTTTTTGATTCATTGTCCCGTAGCACACAGGCACTGCACTAGTGTCATTACAAATCTACCAAACGACTTTGCTTTTCACTCAGGGATTCTGGTCATCTGGTGGCGGTTTGCAAATTAATGGCAGGAAAGACTGAATTGATTGTACCAGAAAAAACAAATAAAAGACAGAGATTCAGCTGTCGGAGAGAGTATCTTAACAAATCAATGTCCAAACTGCCACAGGGTGCACCCAACCATGAGGAAGTGTATATACAGTATGTGCAGGGCTCTATGTCTCTCTATAGGCGCGTGCAGTTTTTTTTTTTCTTTCAACGCCACCAGGCATTGCCCAGGGGAATCCTCATTTACAAGGCTTGCTTTGTGTTGAGCCAATAGAGCCTCTGAAACACACACGCACACACACACACACACACACACACACAAACAGGGATAGAAGGAAAATGCAACACACTGAGTTCAGTTTTCTATAAATCAGACAGGGACTTTTTTGTGTTTCCTGTTTTCTCATTCACTTAAATGAACCTAACTTAAAAGTTCAAAGAGCAAAATTCAATTCAAAACAATTATAAGATGATTGTGAAAAACCATTGACAGTTTCCTATCGTATGGATTTTTTCTTCCTTTCTAATATTGCCTGAACGCTGCTGGTTCAGCACGCAGCAGCAGTGTTGCGACTCTGCTCGGGGTTATGAACGAGCTGATAGTGGCCGAGGCGGCGACTCTCCTGATTCTCCTTGACCGGAGTGCTGCATCCTACACCGAGGATTACGCTGTCTGCAGGAGCGCCTGCACACTGCCGTTGGAATGGGTTTTAAAAGTGAAGTAATAGATCACAGGACCCTGATCACTTCTTTTTTATACTTAATTTTATAGACAAATTATACTATTTATAGTTGTGCGGGGGGCGCGAGGTGTTTCCTTCTTCCAAAATAATTGAGAAGCACTGGTTTAGGCAGACTAGCCTGTTACAATTGTAATATCCCAGTTATTATTTCCTGTGTGTGTTTAATTTCCAAAAAGCTACACATGTTTCCACATTTCTCTCTGCTCAGATTGCTTGGGATTCCCCAGATGTTGTGAAATTTGCGTAATTTAGATTATTTGTCATAAGCAACGGCTGCAGACTTCGTCGACTTTCAACCTCTCGTCATGGTCAATAATTAGATTAGGTCTGAGTTCAGGGAAGTGATTTCACTCGTTGCAGTGGTGTAGCGATGACCGTCTTAGTTTGGAGTGTTGTTCTGTTAAATTAGATGAGAGGACTGTACTTAAGTCCTATCGAATAAGCTTCGCCTCTGACGAATTGATCCTCTCTGCACACAAGAATAAAGACAACCCCTAAATCTCCAACAACCGATCTGCTGTTTCATCTGCTCACGGACTGTTTGTCACAATCTCTGCCACCACATCAATCAGTGGGAAGCGTGTGATGTTTCAATAAATCACACAAGGAAAGCTGAAAGTCACCTCTAACTCGCCGATTTGGAAATAAGTCGTAAAAAAATGGGCATGTTGTTCCTAAATAAATCCATCTGCTAAACCTTTTACATTTACAGGACTTTTACATCATGAGTAAATCACAAACAATTATAAGATGGCTGCTACCCGAATAATTGTCAGTATTTCAGAAACCTTCATAATATTGACTCTCAGATGTAATTGAAATTGTAAATTGTAATCATACTGAGATTTTTTTTTTTTTAAAGGTTTATTATCTAAATCAAGGGGACCAATGATTGTCAACTGAACTGAAAGAGTAAATCTTAAATATTTTGTCTGTGTATAGGCATTTACAAAATTATGATGATTATTATTACTAGTGATATTACTATGAGTAGTGGAAGTAGTGGTATTATTATTATCCATAGTATTTACTATTATATTTTTATATAGAACAAATATTATTTTTGTTAGCTATTATTAGATTATTATTAGTAACATGATAATTATATTATTATTCTATAGTTGCATTATTGTTACTATTAATAATATTAAGTTCTATATTTCTGTGACTTTGATAAAACATGAGAATTGTTATTATTGATTGTGTTTCTGTTCCAAAAGAAAAATTCTGTGAGTCTGGGCTGAAGCAGGTCTAAACGTATAGTTTCTGAATCAGCTATAATATCACAGGGCTTAATGATGTTTGCTCAGGAACCCAAGAGGAAAAAAAAAAACACCTGCAATGCAGCGTGGCAGCCAGGTTCTGTGGGAACACAAGTAAACAACAACAACAACAAACAACCGCCTGAAGCGGCTCACACACACCCACGGCCTGTCACGGCGTCTCGTTACGGATCCGTCGCCTCGCCTCAGTCCTGTGTCCGTCCCAACAGAAAAAAACAGCGCGACAACACCGGCAAATAACGGACGGCGCGGCGGTTGCATGGTGACCAGGAGAGGATGTGACGAGGGGAGAGTGAGACTGAGATAAAGGGGGCTCAGGGGTGGCGAAGGGGAGGGGAGGGGGACAGACAGGGGACGGGCAAGGCCACGTTATAAAAAGACACAGGACTGACACAGACCTAAAACCTAAAGCAGGACCTGCCCCCCCACCCTCGTCCCTTTCCTGTTAAATCAGAGGAGACAAAGTCAAAAGCTAAAGGAGAGAGGGGAAATAAACCGGAGAAAAACTCCAGCGGGTTGGGTAACCTAGGCAACAGAGCCGTCGCTCTCCTCTCTCAGCAGGGGAGCCGGGGCTCATACCTGTTCAACCTAATCGCAGCGAGAACATGCCAGCACAGTGTATTGATGGAGATATAGTAATGTTTGTGCCTGTTTTCATGTCCAACAGTGCTCAAGAAAGGTCAACGAGACGTGTCAGCAGGCTCAGGGATGGGCTTCAACTTTACGGCTCACCATTGATGTTTCCTGGAATGGATGATTGTTGATTATTTAAATTAGTGATATTAAGAATGCATTTCAAAAGTGAGGTCGCATCGCCTGATGCTGATATAGTTTGGCTACCAGATAAACCACAGTGTCAGATGGTGTTCAGGCAGCCGTGCTTGTATCTGGCTGATTGGCATCAGATGTTCCGTTCAGCTGATCATCATTCATATGCCGCTCACCTCCTATGATTTGCAAGGTTGACACTGCTCTGCATAAAAAAAAAAAAAAAAAAAGCCTCACTGCCGCCCATCTAAAGTTGAGCTGTTGAAAACCGTTGAAAAAAAGGCTTCTGTGTATTAACGGGATTGAATCTATCTTTCTTGGCTGGTCCCATCTGGTAAACATGGTGATGGACCAGGACCATTTGTGAACATCGACGGGGCTATGATTTATAGCTGGTGGAAAATGTTAAGGTATCTGTGACTCGAAGCCCAACAGAAAGTGGGTCAGGTGGCAACACTACGACACTAAGCACACGAGTCATTCCTCAAAAAGGTAGAAAAGGTTAAGAACTACACAGGGACACAGAGCAGCGCCCGTGCGTATTGGCTCAGAGCCAGCAAGAGAGAGAATGGCGAACGCAAGGCAGCACGGCGGGATGATGAGCACCGGCAAAGTTTCTTTGAATGCTATGGAACCACCTGAATTCATGCAGTTCAGAGCTAATCACCAGGCATCTATTTAATCGATATTTCTTTATTTAGTTTAGGATTATAAACAGTAAAATACAATGTTCATATTACGAAGTAAACCTGCAGGCACATACCTGAACATGACTTCACGCTGCAGCCTTTTCTTATTGCGAGGCTCATGTCTAGGTTTGATATTCTAATTTCATCAATTTCAGTTCTTATTGATTTGAAGTTTTGGTTTGAATATGGTTAAAAAGGGGGTTAAATGTTTGGACGAAAAATATATATATTTATTCTTTAAAAGGTTAATTAATAATTAATAAAATGAATAATCAAAAATATGATCCACAGCAATGTACATGACAACCAATCCAAAATAATATAATCGATAATTAACTGCTCCAGTGACTGACAAACACTTCCTGTCCTATATTTTTATAATAAAGGTGAAACATCAATTTAAAACAAAAATTATACCCTTGGATTGAGGCATTTCAAGAAGAAAAAAAATGCTATAGAACATAATTATAGGATGGCCAAGAACCATCTTTTTTATTGTATTTAGAAAGCTAATTCACACAGCGAGAAAAACACAGGCCAGAGACAAACTGCATTTATTGAACAAAATGACCAATGTACCAGACTGGATGGCCAGTACTCCAACTGTGCCTTGTTTTATAAAAAGGTCAAAAAAGTCAAATAAACCAACCTGATTGATTCTTAGTTATGGCGTAATGGGCACATATGATTCTAGTTCATCTGAGTAAATACAAAGCATAGGAACACAGGTTCCTGCTAGTTCAATATTGTTGTAACTAAATTATCCACTGAAATAAAAATACTTTTTCCAGAATGTGAAAATATATAGATGCACTTAATAATGATTCATGATAAAAATCATAAGCATGCACTGCTGTCCACAATACATTTAATGTGTGTGTGTGTGTGTGTGTGTGTGTGCCTGTTGTTGCATGTGCCTGCTTGAACTTATATCCATCTGCCAGAGCTTGAAAAAATGGAACATGTCTTCCCCAACTGTTCTTTATACCTTTATATCAAATCTTACCTCCATTGTCCTTCATGGTGAAATTTGGATTAACTTGATGCTCGGCAGGCACATAGAAGGAAAACTTTCCGTTTGCGAAGTTGTCCAGATCGATGGCTCGGATGGTCTGAATCACCTGATGGAGAAAGACAGGGACGTCATATATTTGTGACACGATCAGAAAATGCACTTACAGTACTGCATATGTTGTATGTTCAGTTCCAATATGTCCTGCAATATCATTTGCAGTTGTGCACAGCTCTATCCAAAGGGAGTTTGTGCTTATTGTAAATAGGGGTGTATTTTTTTTTTAATTGAACCTGCAAAGAGCATATTCAGTAAAAACATGAAGCTTGCACAGGCAGAATTTAAATGTATTTCTCATAATAAAAACATGACAAGACCATTTGACTTACAGGTTCAGAAACAATGGTGTCAGGCCTTTTTTAATTGGATGACACGGACATTTATCGGCATGAATGCTTGCTTTGAGGAATGAACTATCCATTTGGCTTCTGCAGGGTATCAACTAGGCTTTGCAGTTCATACTAATTGTTTAGAGAAATGCATTAACTGCTGTGCAGATATAAATGATTAGTGACTGAACACAGTAAAACTAAACTAATTTATCTGGAAATCTCATTTTTAAAATACGCCTGCTTTTTGTGTTGATGACTACCTCTTATCACAGGAGGAGCTGTCACACAATGCCATATCCACATTTAATAATCATTTAATTCAGCCTTTTCAGCATTTCACAACAAGATAGAGCGAACAAGGCAGTTTGTGTTTATATGTATGATATGATGCGAACCGCCTTATTAATGTGCCAACATGACAGTAAAGGACCCAGTATTTGACATTGTGAAAACAATCTATCTTGTAATTAGTGGCTGATTTGATTAAGAGACCCCTGACAGCAGAAAATGGCACATGATGGGTTTAATGCTACATCACATTTAACATGGAAGTGTCATTTATTTTTTGTGATTAGGTTATAGTTTATGAATAAAATTCACTATAATAAAGACCTGAATGGTTTAAATGAAGTTTTAATGGCATTTATCAATTTGACCTGACTGACTGACAAACAATTATTTATTTTTTTTTTTTTAATATTTATCTTACTATAATCACATTGGATATTAGTGATGATTATCATATGGAACATGAAAACCAAAGATTAATTCTGCAAAAAGGTATAAAAACTCATTTCTCGAAAATATTTTGAATGCATGTGATTTATAACAACACACACTTTTCGGCATAACAGTGTTTACAGTTCAGTAAAAGAAAGGATGCACCAAATATCTGGTAACTGGCCTTTGGTAAAAGTTTGGTGAGTTAAAAGCAAGGCCGCGTAGTGGCGTGGAATGCAATGAGGAAATCTAAAATGTCAGCAGTGTGGAGATGTTCTAAAGCATTGAAGAGTGAGAATAGCATTGCATTTTACAATGAGTGTTCAACTTAATTATCTAGAGGGGGTTCCTCTGCAAAGAACTTTAGCACTACTGCTTTAATTTGTCATTTAACACCCATCAACCGTTTAGTGTTGTGGAGGACTCTAGCTTTCGCTGTTACACAATGCTGAGCAGTGTTTTTCAGGTGTTTACCTGAAATGCATGAATGTGTTGCAACTCGCATCCACAAGCTCTTGGTTAAAGATAATAAAAAAGCTTAAAAAACAACAACATTTGTTATTTAATATTGGGCCTAGTGTTTGATTTCATTTGGTTTTGGCTTCAGCCACAGATTTTCATTTCAGCACATCCCTAGGTAAAAGTGCTATTGTCGAAAAGTTATTAGCTCCAACATTGCTCAGTTTCTGCTGCCATTGTTTGTACTATAAAAATAGCCAAAAGAAACTCATAGAATCAGCAAGTAAGGGTATGGTGGCATATCTGCAGAGTAAGTATAGTAAGTCTAAGTAAAGTATATATTCTCTCTCTCTCTCCATATATATATATATATATATATATATATATATATATATATATATATATATATATATATATATATATATATATATATATATATATAAGAAAAAAGCAAATAGAACATTTCACTTCATACATGCAATTGTTATCTGATTATTAATCAGAATATCAACCATATTTTATACCAAGGGCCACTACTACTACACTACATAATGGTCTTTACCAGAAGGCTCAACCCAAGCAAAGCTTGTTAGCCACAGTCAAGCTGCAGTTGATCTTTGTAATAGGAGATGATGGTTTCAACCAGAAATCCACATAAGCACACACACACACACACACACACACACACATACATACACAAGCTATGTGTCTGAATATGAATTACTGTCCCCGATCATATTCCGAATTTTTCAACTAACAAATCTGAAAACACCTCCTTGCTTAATCTTTACTTTTCCCACATGAAGCTCACAAATGTAGGTAGTTCTAGGTTGTCTTTATAGAAAAGCAACAGCACAAAAATGTGCCTTCTAAAGATTTATAGTCAGCCAAAACCTTCAATTTGTTAGCAACGAAGGAAATTTATTGCAATTTCACGCCGTAATCACCGTGTTCATCCGCTGCACACATGCAGAAGTATAAATGTTGAGTGTTGGAGTGTATTCTGAGCCCTTAGGCTCGTATCCGCCACTGGTTTCCAAGGGTTTAACACAGCAAACAAGAAATGAGCATTAAATGTATATGCCATCCTCATCATTTTGCAATCAGTTATGTAAATGTTACGCAACGGTTTCCCCATATGGAGCAGAAAGAAAAAAATGGTCATGCCAGATTGATGTGCCGTGCATGGCTATTTCTGAGTGTCAATTTATTTGTATTGAGAGCAACACAGAAAAGTCCACTGCTGATGCTCACTGTATTCACACATGTCATATCTGTTGCCTGAAGCCAGGCTGAGTGATTACACAACTACACACAGTTAAATCACCAGTGTTAATATTAAGACTTACTGTAATTTTAACACTAGTAGTGTATTAGTAGTAGCACACCACTAGTGTAGTACTACTAGTAGAAGTACACTAGTAGTGTTAAAATGGACTTCTTTTTAACTCTTTGTGTTATATAACCAATGTTAATATTACACTTATAGACTAGTGTTAAAATTAACACTGGTGGTTTTACTGTGTACGCACATTTTAGCTTAAATTTTTGATAAGAAAACAGAGAAAGTGAGGAACAGATAATAAGGGAGGAAGATACAGGTTGGTGTGAGTGTGCATGTATTGAACAGAACATATGAGCCCATACTGGGATGCAGATCTGTGCCTTTGTGCTTTATTAAAAAATAAAAATATTTCATCTGGTTCGGATGGCCCCGCTCTGGAGCAGAGAGGCTGATGCTGTGGTGGTGGTGGTGGAGAAGGGAGAGGTGCTGAGAGATAGGGCAGGCAGCGAAGCAGGCCCGTGTTTCGGGTTTAATATGATCGTCTCTGCTGCTATCTGGCCCGGCAGCAGAAGAATCGGCGAGCTCTGCAGCCTGAATAATTTATGGGTTCAAGAAGCCGCAAAGTCTGCAGCTCAACTGATAAATCCCCCCGATGATGGTGTCAGGCACACAACAAGAAGGCTACAGATCAACATGAATGTATGTGTGTGCCAGCAGGTGCAGCGAGTGCGTGTGTTCAGCGGTGGATTTGCGGTTCAGGTCATGTTTGCATTGTGAGATTTAATTTGCATATGCTTGTGCTTTTGGGGGATTTTTTTTTATTATTCTTTTTCGTGGCCCAGAGTCAACACATATTATGCTATTTGTTATATTTGTTTCAGGTTTTTCCTTCGTGTACAACTCCTCTGTGAGAGAATGATAGGATGATACTACTGCTGTAGGCATAGCTTTTGGAAACACTTTACTTGAATGGGGGTTCATAAGGCTGTCATAACACTGTCATAATCATGTCATCAAATCTGTCATGAATATTAATACACACTTATGATAGTTGTCATAAACCATGTCATTTTCTATGCAAATTTGACATTTTTAAAAAATTGTATACACTAGTTTTCAAAGAGAATTCTTTTTTAGACCTTGGAATCACTGTACAGTTACAAACTAAACATAGTTTCAGTTGTGTTGTGAAAGAAAAAAGAGAATCAATGGCTGGAGCATTAGCAACCCACCTGTCCAATTTTGGTGCTCTCGCACACAATGATGGCATTGTTTCCCCCAGAGATGGATGGGACGTTGTCATTGATGTCGAGGACCTGGATGGTGACCGGGACGTGACTCACCATACGTGGGTTATCTGCAAGAGAAAACACGAAAGAAACAGGTAAAAAAAAACACATTGCCGTGGGCCTGCAGTGTTTTAGGAATTGTATTTTTCCATTTGTGCTTCAGCAATGTCTACAATGCAATGCAGTTGACCATATATGATATTGAGAATGATTGAGTCTGCTCTCTGCTGTGATGCTGTATGGTGCAGATCAGTCACTACTGCTGTAACACTCTAACACCAAGTAAAACATACCATTGTGTTTTGAAACAGATTATGAATGTATGAAAGCCATTTAAAATCCACTGAGATGAAAGAAGCAACATGGTCTCAATTCTAATGGCTCAAAACATGTCTACAGTCTAAGGTAAAGTAAAAGTACACCTCTTTCCACCAGGCCGTTTGTTTGTATTTTAGTTTTAGGTGAACAATTACTGCATTAGCATCGTCAACAGGGTGGGATGCAGCTGAACACAGTTCCGAAGCTCAGAAAAGCCTGGCAAAAAATCTGTGAGCAAAATTTTACAAAAAAATCTACAATGCAATGAAAGGCAACATTGTGGATTGAGGTTAAATTTGTTTGTAATGTTTGCTAGTGATAATGGATTTTTACTATGTTTAAAACAAAACAAAAAGAGTATATTCTCTACAGGTCGGAAGAGAATGGGGATTTTACTAGCAATTGGAGTCGAGCTTGCTGGAGGACTATGTAAAAAGGTTTGGATTGGAACACTGATATGCGGCGAGAAGGTTGCAGGTTCAAGTCCTTGGGCCAGGACCTTTCTGTGAGGAGTTTGCATGTTCTCCCTAGGTTCTCCAGCTTTCTCCCATAGCCTAAAAAACATGCTGAGATTCTAAATTGCCTGTAGGTGTGAGTGTGAGGACTAAGTGGGTAAAGAAAACGACTCACTGATTCTGATAGGACAAGTACTCTTAGCCCAAACCTGTTTTTTCGCAAGTATGCAAACACTTATTTGAAGGAGGTGCATTTACCCTCAACATATCATATCTTCTGTGTTTTCTTTTGACTTTCTTCACACTAAGTGCATCAGTACACAGCCATACACCGGCAGCATGTTTGTTAACTACTGCTGTCCTCACCTCAGAGTGCTGTAATTGACCCCCGACACTTTGAGTTTGTTCATCAGGGTCACATTGTTCAGCCAAGGACTCGCCTCAAAAATGAACTTTTGACTTGATGATAGCACAAGATGATGTGTCAGGGGATCAGCATAGTTGTTAGTGAAGTACCAGCGATATTAATGTCAAATCACTAGCATGGCGCTCACCCAGCTGCAGTTAAATGCCAAAGCAACACAAACCATCTCACTTAAATAGGAGGGAGTGCAATATTTTACACATGATTAGGGCCATTTGAATTCATACTAAAAAAAAAAAATCTTGTCTAGGAAACCATGTTTGAAGATGAATTTATTAAAAAAAATGTTTTTCGTACGACTACAACTCCTAGATTTATGTTCTCAGTATGACAAGTTTGGACTGCATGTTCGTTGATTGTAGATAAGACCCTCAATTTGAAAAAAAGGTAAAAATTTCTTACGTTTTACCAATTTAGTGCCAATATTTGATCACATGAACAAACCACAATTTAATATGGGCTGCAAGGATATGTGTACATACATTTACAGGAGGTAAATCCCAGAAGCAGGTGGCGAGGATTAAGAACTACGACAGATTAGCCCTATTTGCCAATGCTGATGCGACCGCCAGCGAGCGAGCTAAACAGCTTTTACGCTTCGAGACCATCGGCAGCCGACATGCAATAACAGCTGAAGCAGAGCTTGGAGGATGGGTGGGTGTACCTTTTTACATCCATCACCCTTTTCTGGGTGCGATGCCAGTAAGGCGATCAGATCCCTGGAAGATTTCAATTTCCTGGACAAATGGGAGAAATACCGGGCAATTATTATAATTGTTTCTTGACGTCATTCCCGTAACATTACACCTTTCACTACAATAATAGTTTGAAAGTCTATGTAGAATGTATGACAGGAGCTAATGTAATATGTCACCACTGTGACAGCCTGAGTGGTGTACGAGAGGTAGGGTAGGTGATATACAGAGTTTATTCTCTCTAGAGGCCCACTGGGAGCAAGGGAAGATTGTGTTATGACTGAATTTTTTCCCACCACACGTTACGACCGGAAATTCCTCCGCAGCAATTCCGCTGCGCAAAAAACGGTATTTTCCAGTTAACAGAAAGCCTAGAATAAAAAATAATATATATAGATAATAATAAAATATATAATAATAAAAAGGGTTCTACTTAAAGATCTAGGAACTTATGCATTTTCTAACACATTTTACAGCATATATACAGAGAGAGAGACTTGACCCGTATAGACTTGTATTACTTTGATTTTCATGAATTATTTTTTTCTTGTGTGATGTGAGGGTCTAAGGACCTGTCCTTAGGCAATGATGTGTTGCTCTTATACAAACTGTTAAGCCCATTATAATTAATCTGTGGTTTGTGATTTTGCGTTATCCAAATAAAACTTACTTGACTTAAATACCAAACAGCCGGATAGATCGGTGTCCCTGCGTTGATCTTTGTTAAAATAATTAGTGCTAATAGAAGGAATTTATGTTAATATGTATTATATTAGGTTTGACAGCCCTGCTTCCAAGATATGCTTAAATTGTGATTTGGATGACACTATTTAATTCCTAGGAAGAATCTGCTTCAATTTATTTTTTTGTGAATAGTCCCTTCAAGTGATTTCAGGATATTAAACCCTATTTTAAGGTCATTAAACCACAAACATAAAACAATAAAAACTCAGACATCAGCCCACTGTTTATCTGTCTGGAAAAACACTGCTGCTTCCTGATCAAATAGAAATATATATATATATATATATATATATATATATATATATATATATATATATATATATATATATATATATATATATATATATATATATATATATACATATATATATATATATACATATATATATATATATATATGTAATATGTATGTAACATAAATACACAAATACCTTCATATTTTTCTGTACAATTTTAAGATACTGAAACATATTTGTAATATATTTGTACTATTTTGTTAACTGTGGACTCAATGC
The DNA here is from genome assembly GCA_036785175.1 of Eupleurogrammus muticus. Lineage (NCBI taxonomy): Eukaryota > Metazoa > Chordata > Actinopteri > Scombriformes > Trichiuridae > Eupleurogrammus > Eupleurogrammus muticus. Next base: position 11,531,130 of record JAYKQN010000014.1, on the reverse strand, counting down.
CACTGTCCAACATGTCTACATGTTTTACACAACTTTTCTCTATGTGGGCCATATAGTTTACCTATATAATGTCCCTTTTGTCTGTTAGCGTCTGAGAAACAGATCTTTTGTCATAATTTAGCAGTGTATGATAAAATCAGGTCAAGTCACCTGTTCTTTTCTTTTAATTTATTGCTAATCTAGCACCTTATGGTGTAAGTGTTCTGTCCTGATCTCAGTGGCTTCTAATCATGCACTGTGATAAGTCTTTTTCCTCCTTGTATCACCCTTTTAAGACAGTTTTCAGCATTGACAGTGTTTACCACTTTTGTTTCCGACATGTCTCGTAGGCAGGGCCCAGGATTTGCTGCCCTGACTACCAACTCCACAACGTCAACTTCAACCGGAGACCTGATTCGATCTTAGACTTAGACTGGTGTAGGGAAACGGTCCTTTGGTCCTCCCCTCTCCTATCATTCCATTTATCTTAAACTCTCTCTGGAAAGTGACCTCTGGCATGGCGCCTTATCGCTGACTGTGGATGACTGAAAGAGGCTAACCTGTCATCCACAATGTTGGATTCCTCCCTCAGAGTCCCGTGTGCCGCGTCCCGGCGTTGCTCAAACTACAACAGTCGCCTAGGCGACTCTAGGGAGATATAAGTGTCCTTTCTGCTTCCTTTTTTTCACATGCACATCAGAAGACGTCTAAAGTGCTGACTATCGTTTCTCTCTTTCCCCTCCGATCTCCTGCAGTTTCCTCTCAATAAGCTTAATGACGGCTCTTTCTCTGCTCAGCAGGAACATACCAATTTACACAATCACATATATTAGCTGTGACCACTGATCTCATTGCATAAACTATCCGTTTCCTCTCTGGTCTCTGGTGTTACTCTTGCAGAAATTGATTAGTGTGTTGAATATCTGGTTCAAACTAACCTGAGCCAAAAATATATCACACCCAAACATGACATCAGACTCAGAATAAACAAGTTTTAATTAAAAGAGTGAGTAAAAGACAAGTAAGTGTGTACATACAATACACATAAATACCCTATATGTCACACTAGCACATCTTTAGGTATGTTAAAACGAGTAAGAATGCATTCATAGACTTGGCACATCTCTTTTTTTTAACCACATATTTGTGGTGAGTCTCACAGCATCCTGTGTCATATTGTATTTTCTTTCATGTAAAATGAAAAAATAATTCTGGTAAATTTCTCCAAAGCTCTCCTGGAATCTCCTAGCACTGGCTTCACTCTCTTCCAATATAAGTTGTTTCACAGTCTATGTTACGTAACTCCGTCTAAATGTCCGTTGTGACTTTGGTGTTTTGACCCGCATTTTTTCCCCATTAGGCGTAGCTGGGCAGCATAAAACTGTCAGTGACAGTATAACTTGACCCGTGTGCGCCTGGTTTGACTGACATCAAACACAGCGCTGTGTTGACAGCCTTCCAGGTTTTCTCCACTGCCAGATTTAGTAGAAGCTTCTGTTCTGCAGTGGCGGTTTGACTTCTGAAAACTGAAGCCAATAAAAACATTGGATGTTGTCTCTAGAATTTGGAATAAAAAATGTTTTGCAGTCCCTAGCCTACTTCTGAAGAAAAAGGAATTGATAGCGGACTTTGAGTAGAAGCAGAGGAACTACTTTAGTTTTAAATACCTTTGGTGTCCACAGCATCGAGGGCCTGACCCCGAGGCTGCACCATAACTCAGTGGTAAAGAAGCCAAGGAAGAAAACTGCAGGTATCCTCTTAAATACTGAGTCATTTCTACTCCTCTGCTCCACTATCAAGAGCATGCACCTGCACCATCCTGACATGGGAACATCAATGCCGGGTATGGAAATAGCACAGAGCAGGACCACGAGGGCCCTGCAAAGAGCGATTCTTCAGCTGTACACACAATAGAAGGTGCTTCACCCTGCCTTCGACATTTACATCAGAAACTGCTGGATAAGAAAGACATGAGGGGTCACAACCACCTGGATAATAGGCTTTTTTTTTTACCTCTTCATGTGGTCAGGGAAAAGGGATTGGATGCAATAGGCCTGAATTGAACACAGCTAACATATGGCAAAACATGTCCTGAGCACTGAATTATGTCATTCCCCTACTCCTGTCTATCTACTGTCCTATATAAGTAAAGGCAAGTTTAAAAAAATAAATAAAAAAACAACAAAACAGAATTAAATAATACATTGAAATGCTCTGGAGAAATTAGAGCAAGTGGTCACTGATGTGTTTCATTTAAATTATGTATTTTTAGAAAGGTAAGAGGTCAGGTTACACTCACTTCTATATATGGTATTTACACCAATAAACAAGTTGAAAATATAAGGCTACGTGATCTTTCATATCTCTTCGATATGTTTTATAACTTCCATTTCATTGGTGATGCATCTCATGCACCGCCAATTAAATCTTAATGCATTTTTCTTATCCACCACACTGTCACAACAAGGATGGATTTTAATATCAAATCTTTATGGAATTCGGAAACTCTTTACTTTAGCCTGATTGCAAAACTTTAATTTCATCATCATTACCTCCTGAGAGGTGAGTGAATGAACTGCATTTAAACCTGTTGTGTTAGATATTAGTTTCTGGAAAGCAAACTTGAAGTCCAAATCATACTCTACCCTGTCCTCATCTCTCTCCTTCCCAGTCTTCTTGCCTCTAAATCCTCTCCGCTGTGCTCCTCTCAGCTCGCCCCATTAGAGAAGGCAGGAGAGCTGCTTTCTGATCACACCTGAGGTAATAGGTCAGGGTGGAGGTCAGCTACTAGAGCTGCAAAAAGAAAAAAAGTCTATCGCTTCCCTCTCTGCCTGATTCTCCGGAGAGCTGAACTTTTTGCATCCAGTTTAAACCACAGACAGAATAAAGGTAACCTTTGCTCCCGACCTCTCTGCTAGAAAAACTCTGCAAAGCGGATCCGTAATTGTGTGCCGACTTTAATAATTAGGGGGCGGAGGAAGGGAAGTCACACATACACATATACATATACATCTCCTTTAAATTTTACAAACCAGCTTATCATTTCACAGCCATGTGTGTCCTTCCATTTGTGCTGGCTCGCTGTGCTTATACAGTAGCTTTGCATGTATATGTTTAAAGAAGTCTGAAAAATGAATCAAAAAATGCATCTTGTAGAAAACACAATTACATGACGGATTAAATCAGACTCTGGTGTCCATATGTGAGAGATGTTTCCTCATCTTTCAATTGTAAACTGTGAAAATGTCAAAATCTTGCATGTATGGGTATATACAGGTTGAATTTCACATATATACCTGGTTAGGTGGTGATTTGAATTGTGTCCTTGAGTCCTCTTTAGACTGCTCAAATACCTCTTCTCTAACTAGTCTTCCATGCTGATATCAAATTTTGAATTTATGCCTGAAGGAGAGGTAGGCTGCAAGAAATCAATGTACTTTTTGTTCCTATATTAGCATTTTTCATTATATATTGATGGTAAAACATAAATTATGACTTTTAGGAAAATAAATTATCCAAATCCATTATAAATTAGGGATACAGGAGCAAGTCTACATGCAACCAATTGAAACTTCCGACCTGTAGGACTGGCCACCCACCCACTCTGAGTTGGGAAGAATTGCTCTTGCAGCAGCATTTCTGTCGAACAGGTAGCTCAACCCTTTCTATATTCTGTGATATTGCGGGCGGGTGAGGGAAGGGAGAAGGGGGAGAGCTCATGAATCAAAGCGTTTGGCTCCTTTAAAGACGGTTCGGTTGATCCCCTGAGGCTTTGCTCTCCCAAAAAAATAAGGATTCCGCTGACACACTTATTTCTGAGGCAACAGACAATCAGTGGCATTTTTAAAACCTTTTATCCATCCCTTTAGGAATATGAATCTTCATTAGACACAGCAGGAATGACTTCCTTTTTCTTCAGAATCTTGGAGGCTCCACAGATCAATTCACTGATGATTATATAAAAAACAAAAATCACAGATAAATTATCTCTTTTTATTATTTCGGTATATAATAAACCCCTATAATGTAGTTTATTGCCCCTGACTTTAACTCGAGCAAATCGTGTGCCTCTTAGACCTTTATTATTACTGAAGGACCTGAAAATGTTGGCAAAAGCTTTGGCCACCCGTCTTCAAGCCATTCACCCGACTTTTATTTTAGAAGAACAGCTGTTTTTTTTTTTATGTTCACACATACACTGCTAAAATGATTTCATTTTCTCTGAACAGTCTTCTCCGAAACAAGAAGTCATTATTTCACTTGATGCAGAGAATGTATTCGAGTGAAGGGAATGGGATTTATCTTTTTCTTTTTTTTTTTCCTGTGCTTCAGACATTTGAATTTGGGAACAGACATATCGCAGATTTGACTTCTTTACACCTCCCCTCGGGCCATCGCTCACAGAAATGACGCATCGTCCACTTATTTTTCATTGTGATACTAGACAGGCATGTTCTCTTTCCCCATCTGCGATTGAACCGGATTCGATTGCATCTCGCTTTCTCTCCAGTGGACCAACATAATGTCAAACTGAAATTGATGCTTTATGCTGATCACCTGTTGCTTTATGTATTAGATCCACCAAATAGCCGTTCATCAGACTTGAAGCAATTTGGAACCTTCTCAAGTTATAACGTGAATCCCCATGAGAGCGAATGCTATCCCATACATTTGGCTTCAATCTGCAGGGTTGATGCACAATCACGTCCTTTATCTTCCCTAATGGATATACTCACATCCGACATACTCATTCACTCTTTCAGCTTCAAAACTATGCTTGTGGTGCCATTCACCCTCAGGATTTATTAAGAATTTAAACGCTATTTTAGGTTTATGTCAGTCGCTAACCTGTTGCCTAAGGTGAAGAATCACCTATTTCCTCAATCACTCACTGATGTCACATTCAGTACATGTTTTTTTTAAGTCTTCTACAAAAGGCGGCACAAGCTTCTGGCTTGTCAGATTTTAATTTGCCTTCATTCCACTTGTTCTGTTACTTTCAATTCAGGCACTGTGCCCTCTCTCTTTTTTTCCTCATGGCTTTTGCTGAACATTCTGATGCCAAGAACAGAATTTCTTGGGAGACGAGCGGTGGGATGAAACTGTACGCAGAGCATGCTCAAGCAAAGCTTATGCAAGGCTGGAATTTATGCAAATTCAAAGCATTGCGAAGAGTTTTTTTTTTTTTCTAATCTAACATCTATGCAAATAATGCAATTTCAATCAATTGTAATTTGAGCCTTATAGTTTCCCTCTGTCCCCAAAACTTTCACAGTTAAGAGAACTCCTTGTTCAAAAGTATTTCACTGATTATTTAACACCTTACAAATCCTGCCCACTGACTGATCCACCCTCCTCCAAATCTATTATGTTCTATTTCACTACTTTTTGCTATATTTTATGCTATATTTAACACTTTCTGTCTCAAAAAAGGGAATTGCAAAGCTGTTGCTGCTTTGTTATGACATTATTAAATATGCATAGATGTGTAGGGTCTCTTTTCCATGCCATTAAATAAGATGCTCACAATAGAATTTGCACATAGATTATGAAACATCATCATATGGAATAAAGTCTGAACTGTTTATGCTTCAAGTGATTATGAGTCACATTTTCTAAGTAACACATAGAGGATAAGGTACAGGCTTTTTAAATAACCTGTTCCCTTAACATAGTTCTCTGCATACATTTAATCAATTCAATTAGAAGCTCAGAAACAGGCTATGGCTAATTGAATTCATTCTCTCTGGAATGCTTGGATATTTTTGCTTTGATTGGCACTCCCTTGTCTCCATTCAATATGTCCTTATCGTTCAGATATGTAACAAGCTCCTTGAGAGTCACCGTATTTAAACCTACTATCAACAACCAGGTTTTGATTCAGGTGTTTCAGCCAACTACAGACTTATATCAAACCTTTACTTTCTCTCTGAGATCCTGGAGAAAGCAGTCGCCAAAGCAGTTTTTGTGACTTTCTACAAAACGATGGTTTATATGAGGATTTCCAGTCAGCATTTACGTACCTAGGTATATATAAATTATTCTTTCCTTATTATTAATAAATAGTAGTAGTACTGGGATGTACCAACACCCATTGAATGCCACACTCCCTGCAGTTAGGACACAGGCTGCTAGTGAAGTCCCTTTAGTGGGCAAAGACACTGAGTCTGTGGCTAAAGACACAAATGAATGTCCACGACCCACATTTACCATAATCATGGTTCTTGTATTTACCCTTATTTCTGCATTTGAAACCATTGATCAGCTCCTACAGACATTGGGGCATCTTGTTGTTATCAGAGGGACTACAATAAGTCAGTTTATCTCTCAGATATTTCCAATTTCCAATAATGTTTCCTCTATCTGTAAAAAGTTAGACATGGAGTTCTGCAAGGCTCTTCACTCGGACCAATACTTTCTGCCCTTTATATGCCTCCTTTAGGTAAAATTAGTAGCAGACACTATATTAATTTAAATTTAAATTTACTTTAAGCTACTGAGCTCCGGTTCTGTTCTTGTTCTTAGGCCTGAATACCTGAGAAATACATATAGAGTGATATAGCTAATTGGATAGTTTTTCCTTGGTCTCAAACATCATAGTAAGAAATCTATGAGTTATCTTTCATCAAGATATGTCCTTCAATGCCCACATTAAATACATTTGCAAGGAGGGCCTCCTTTGACTTAAGCAACAAAACAAAGGTCAGGCACTTCCTCTCCCTAAAAGAGCTAGCAGAGGGCTCGGCAATGTTTTTTTTTTTACTTCAAGGCTGGATTACTGCAATTCCTTATTGTCCGGATGCTGCAAAAGCTGATCCAGATAATTGCTGCGCGTATATTAGCAGGCCCTAGAAGAAAGGATCATATCTCACCAGTATTAGCGTTTCTGCACTGGCTCTCCTGTAAATTCAAGAATAGAATTAAAAATCCTCCTCCTCATTTACAACGCTCTTAATGGTCAGGCTCCATACTGCCTTAATGATCTCATAGTTCCTGGTTATCCGCCGAGAACACCGCGCTCCCAAAATGCAGGCTTACCCGAAGGTTTCCACCATTTTTTATTAAATTAAAATGGGAGGCAAAGCTTTCAACTACCAGGCTCCTCTCCCTGTGGAAGCATCTTCTGGGGGGGGCTAAGAATAGGCTAAACAGCCGAGAACATTATTAAGCTGCTATAGGTTTTAGACTGCGGGGAACCTCATGAGATACTCGCAGCTTCTCAATCTTCTTCTCCATCAAAATGTTTCTAAAACTAGATGCGTTGATCTTTCTTTTACTATATCCCTTTATTACATATTCATAAAATGAATGATCACAATTCCAGATTTTGGCAACCAATCTATAACTATCTCAAATATATAAGAAAAAGGGACAAAAAATAAAGGGCAGTGGCTTTTAATTTTCCACTGACTACCCGCTTCCAGATTAAACATTGAGATTCATTTCCAACTGTTTCACATGCGGACAAAAACTCCAAAGTAACATCATTAATTGTCAGACTATATGGGGTGGCATCCCTCGCTGCGCAGGGGGTTCGCTGTTTAGATTAATCCCCAGAGACTCACCATCTGGGCGACTTAGCCGCCTGGCATTTATGAATGCCTGCGCTCAGACCATTACTCAAACTATTGTGCAGTAAAGGGTAGGAGAAAGGGTAATTGGCAAGATAAGCATCGGCCTGAGAGAAACGAGAGAGGAGGATCAAGAAGAGAGAACTGATGGATTATTCCTCAGACGCATTCAGCACAGGCACGATCTCCGATCTTACTCAGAGGTCCTGTCAGATGTGTCTTAAAGGGACTTCCACGGGAAATCACAGAATCAAAGGCTTCTGAGAATGAACCTAATCTTTTGTGTGATTTCTTTTCACGGTCCAAGAGATGCTCAAATACAATTGGAAGTATAATCCAAGAAGAGATTCATAATCACTTGCTGAGATGGTTAAGGGAAATATCTACAATCTTGCAGATTATTATTTTGCACAGGAATACTGTACCTTCTTCCGACCAATGTCAAGAGTCAAGTCTGCAAAACAACTGCTGACTGATAACAAAATAACACTCTTTTAAATACCCTAACCTTTAATGTACAACCTTACGAAACAGCACAATAATGGCTGATAAATTTTGCCCTCTTTAAAATGTTATAAGGCAATATTGTAATAACTGTCCAATAGCATATTAAAAGTGCTGAAACATTAACGTAATAACTTTTGGCTGATAATGTAATAAGTTATAACATCATTGGAGTCAGTTAAGGACTTTGATTACATTTTTGACCAATTGTTACGTTATTGACCTGTTAAATTTTAAAAAGGGCAAAATCACTGCGTTATTGGTTACTAGAAGCAGCAATAATATCAAATTATAAATGTAACACGGCGCATGTTCAACCATCTGAATGTTTAAATATATCTATTTTTCCATACACATTACTTCCTAATTGTTGGTATTCTCTACCACCAGCTGTAAACATTTCACTTCTAGAGATATTAGAAACCCAATATTTCCACATTGGATGGGTTTAATCGGAACAAAAATACTATAACTGCATTGAACCTCCACAGTATCATCAGCTAGATGCCATTGGAACAAATGCCCATGAGGATTACTATGATTTGCGGATGCTGCTTTGCTAGATGAGCATTCATGAAAACGGACAGCAGACCGTTTGATCGTGTCTGCCGTCAGCCGTGAACTTACCAACCTCTGCAGCCATCACAGTGATGTTGTGCCACGCCGTCTCCTCCCGGTCCAGGACCTGCGTCGTCCTGATGATTCCGCTGTTCACGCCGATGGTGAAGTACAGAGGTCTGCCCTCTTCATTTTCTATGAAGTACCTATGATGAAGGAATCAGATTTAATTAGACTAATTAGAGGAGACTGTAACAGAACAATATATAAGGATCGGATCAATTTTTGCATTGTCCCTCTATAAAAGTAATACATGAAGAATAGATTTGCTGACACAGGAGCATTAGCATCATTTCATATGTTGTTTGCTTGTTAATAGTATTATACATCATTCATTTTTGTTTATTATTCATAACATGTCAATTATGATTTTAATTGTGATTCCTATATGTCCACGTCAATGAACTCACCACAGCTCTATTGAAAGTTCCAGAAATGCACAAACCTGCTGTGTGCAATGTGTTGCCAAGACATTTTCTCTCACTAAGTGACTCTTGAAAGCTGGTATTTTTTTCCCCATCGCCTATTTCAGCCATCCACCTATATTTCTTTTTTTTTCCCTTCAGCACAATTCATCATTCAACCAATCATTATGTTCACTTCTGTCTCGATCTTTCACTCTGACGCTGCATTTATATTTAAGTGATGCAGAGAAGCCTCGCTCCACGAACCATATGTATCATTAATCAATTGTTATCTGTTACATTTCTAAATATAAGACAAGTCAATACATTAGTATGGTTCTGGAGTACCAGATGACTACCAAAGTCACATAAAAGGCTCAGCTGCAGAACTGCAGGTGCTGATGGATGATTATTTGATAATCATATTGATTTAGGCATATTGCATACTAAAAAATGATTGCATCACCTTTTCTTCATTTTCTTTAGTAAACAACTAAGGAGCTACCTTAATAGCATAAAGTTTTTCACTTCACTTTTTATTTTGACAGTACCGCAGCACTTGGAACCGTCACTATCTCGCCTGCATCAGAGTGATTCAATATAGAGCAGCAATGCTCATCTTCTTCCAGAGTGATGGCCCAAGGTAGAAAACAGTATTTTTTTTTTGCCTGTGGCACACAGGCAGAGCCAGAGTAATGATCATAGAATTCGGTGTGTTCAGGACCACCTTTTGCTAAGTGGTGGAATGACATTCTGGTGCACTGGTGAGTATTTTCTTAACCTCTTAAGCAGTGATCTGAATAATAGCATTAAAATCAAGGCTGGATCTAACCTACTTAAAAGGGGGTGCATCTTAAGAGGTTAAAGGAACAATTAACTCTAAACAGAGATATTGTTAGGATGATTTTTAATAGCCTATTAGAATATAGGAGGATCTTTTTTAGTTGAAACACAACCAGAGTTGATGAACCAAGTATCACATCATCTGTGGCTCCATAAATCATTCCTGGAAAAGTAAAATTACATATCACCTTAAAAAAACTGTTTTTTTTTTTAATTTTACCTGACAGCGCTGTTGGTGCTATCAGGATCCACGGCAGTTATAGTGCCGACCTGGGTGCCAGCCGGTGAGTTCTCATAGACGTCCATGATGTAGTAGTCCATGGAGAAGACAGGTGGCTCATCCACGTCGCCCACAATAACTCGCATCGACGTGGTGTCCTTAAAAGGCCCCAGGTGCGAGAAGCGGGAATCTGGGTGGGTGTTGGCCCCCTCGATGTTTAGCGTGTGGACTTTTTTCTTCTCGTAGTTCAGAGGCTAAACAGAAAAACAAAAAACAGAAAACACAATGATCCCAAGGACATATTTCAGCAACAAAGAAGTTGAATCTGATAAAAGATGATAGGAACTGCCACAGGGCACAACTTCCCTGTGGAAAGAGGACTTTTACCATCCGTGCAATAAAAAGTTTGCCTTGTTACCTTTCATATCTCCCCAGGTTATTCCTGCCTACACGATTACATCATTGGGTGATCGGGTGAAGTATAGGTGATTATCTGATATAATTAATCAATAAAAATAGGATTTAATTTATTAAATCTTAGTCAGCACACCACCTTTACAATGGAAGGAAATGATAGCCAACAGTCTCACAGATTATACGTAATCACATAGTATCACAGGACAAAATGGAGCCTTTTCAATGTTAACGCACTCTCTCTCTCAATTTTAGGTCATTTGAGGTTATTCCTTTGCAAGCATTCATTGTGGTTGGGTTTACACTCAGGGATTCTCTTGCTTGCATTATGACAAAGGGAATTGGCTAGCTGGATGTGCTGATTGATTTTCCAGTTTCAGATTGGTGACAGAAACGTCTTTAACCAAAATGTCACTGAGAAACCTGCACGTTTGAAGGAACAATTTATGTTCAAGTAGTGGCTTTAGGAAACATTGGTGTGTTGTTGTGTTGTAATGGGCCGATCACCCTTTACTGTTGGTGGCACAAGTGTGGCCAGGATGTTTGGATATGCAGCCAAGTTACGTATCTAATATGACACTATAGTCCTGTTGTGTTTAATATAGAGCTGGTGTTACCAGGATGTGGTGCTTTATCTGAAGTCTAATTCAGAATGTGTCCAAACGGGGTATGCTGATATCGGGATTAAGAAAACAGCAGGCGGTTAAAGTGGTGACCGTTCTCCACTGCTGGAGTGGAGGAACATTAACATTTATTTCTCTGGAAATGATTTTTGGACTAGTGTGAGAGGATATTCTTACTCAGAATGAAATGTGATAGTTTGGAAATTGCATAGAGCGGAAATGGAACTTGTTGAGTATGAGGTGAGAGAACGGTGTCACCCTGATCAGTTACTACTGCAGCTGAGTTGCTGCAGTTGCACATTTGTGCATTAAACCGTGTGACTGACTGATGAACTGTGATGAATAAATTAAGCTCCATGAATAGTTCTGCAAAGAAAAACAGACTTTTCAGACCCCACCATTAGATAACTCAAGCGCACTTCAATTTTCAGTGGTAGGAGAAGTATTATCAGATGTTCTATGCCTCTTCTTATTCCAATGACCTGAAAATATCCGATTCATTACCAAGACCAAGAAAGCTGCAAAATACGTGGAATTAATGCTTTAATCTGTTAACAAAACAGATGTAGATGGATTCTAGTTGATTGATTTCTGTACCCCAGCCTTTCCAAAGTATTATGATTATGGTGGGCATAATGTATTTATACCTTCATGCAAAAGTGAAAAAAGTACTAGGTTGTATATATCGCATTATAACTACCATAAGTTATGGAGACACACAGCTGCTTTAAAGTATCATAACAGGAAATAAATGCAAAGTTTATCAAATCGAATGACACCAATAATGTTCTATGTTGACTTTGTGAACTTTTAAAGTGACAAGACTGCATAATGAATAATGTCCCTATCCAAAAACCCCTACAGCATCAATGCAGTCTGCCTTCCCACACACTGAATCTGAAAAAACCCTGTTAAATTGTTGGTTAAATTGAATGAGTTAACCCTGCATGAAAAAAAACAATAAATTCATTCATTAAAATGTTGCCCATTAACTTTAACATCTAACACATTTTAAACATATTTTTACATTTGAAAACTTTTTTTTATAAATTAGTGCACAGCTATCAAATACACAATTTCTTCCAAGAACTCAGTTGTCATGGTAACATGGAAGTTTGCAAGTGTTATTCCATTCCTCCTTATACTTTTTTGAGTCCTTGACCCCTCCCACACTCAATCACTCACAGTAGATGCCAGTTAAGCCTGTGGGGTCTCAGGCTTAGTTTGCAGGGACGTGGAGTGTTATTTTAAAATAGGTTGGGCTGTGTGTTGTGGTCTATGCCTCACACCTGCTTGAGGGAAATAATTCCTTCTCTGCACTCGGCGTCCGTGGTGATGGTGAAAATGGCAGCTGCCTCTGTGTTGGTGATGCTGTAGGTCATCTCAGCATTGGGCCCTTCGTCTTCATCGTCGGCGACGATCCTACCCACGGCCTTCCCCTCGGGGGCCAGCTCGGGTACGTACAGCTGGTAGCTCTCTGCAGTGGCAATATGACATTACAGAAATCAGTCTGGATGTTTTAAATATGTTTTAAATCATTTTGATGTTAATAAATTCTGTATTCAGCATGAAATCCTCTCTCACTGTTGAAAAAAAGTTGCACACTTGCAGAGTGTTACAACAAATAACACAATGTAGTGATAACTTTTTAAAATTATAATTAAAATGATCCTGTGTTCACTGTTATTTACCGTTTGATTACGCTTTAAAGGTGACATATCCTTTACTACCATTACAGCAATCTGCACCTCTCAGGTGTAATGTAATGTAATGTATTCTGGGCTGAATGTGTTATGTTGGAGAAAAGTCCTCAGCGCCGTGCTGCAGCTGGAACCTGCAATAAAATGTGTCAACCCACATGAATATTTGGAAGCTCAGTGAGTTGCGGGGACAATTGACCTGCCAAGCACCTAAAAAAAACAAAAAACTGTGTGCAGGTATACTGAGGTGAACTGCTGCTGCAAAGCAAATATTAATTTCAACGTTCCTCTGTTCACTGAACTTTGTATGATGTTAATTGATGAACAAAAACTATTCATGACATTATATTTCAAAGCAACTTAATTTTACTCTTTTAGTGACTGAATCTTTACCACAATATTGTATAAAAATAATCTTCTTTGTCCAAAATTGGTCTTTTTTTTAAACAACTATATTTCCCCCTTCCCTCACTAGGAGAAATCGGAAACCCTGCGGATACACAGTTTCTCTCTTATGTAACTGTGATGATGTACAATAAGTCTTACAGACATTTGTTGTCTTGTTTTGTCATAAATTAACATTTTAGTCATGCAAACATTTTGTTGTCAAATTTGAAAGAAGTGATTCGGTAGGCTGACCATGATCATTGGCAACAGAGTTAGAACCTGGAACATAACATGTGATTTCAGTCTTTTTCCTTTTCTATATATATATATAAAAACCTTTTCTATATATATATATGGCTTTTTGTTTCCACATAACACATGAAAATGCGGCTGTGTGCTCATGATATTCTTGATGCGAGAATGATATTCTACTTGCATAAGGTACAAAAATGTGCTCCTGTAGATATTCCCCTTGAATCGGAAACGTGAGAAAAAAAAGTGAGTGTATACAAAACAAGTAGGTAGAGTTGCCGTGCTATTTGTGATAAAATATTTCTTGACATGTTTACTTGTCTAATTAGCATAATTCTATATTCATGATGGCCCAAAGCCGTAATTGTAAAACGCGATGTGCCTATTTGTGTATGTGTGCGCATGTGTATGTATGTGTGCGTGTTGAGGTTATTTATCTATCTACAGTATGTATAGTACATATCAACAGAGACAGATGATTGTTGGAGTTTAAATAAAGAATTGGTGCTTTAATATATGGTCACCACCATCCAAGATGTGGTGTCCATCCTCCAGGTGCTGCAGCCGTAAACCTGAAGCGTGTTGTGGGAGGTGGTTCATAGATTCATAAAGCCTGTCGCTCCAAATCTCTGTCACAGACCATTGGAACGTAGCATCTCTGCCCTACGTACACTAAAAACCTGACCACACCACGCCATGATAAGAGGGATTCACCTATCTTGACAATACTGAATGCTTAACGTGACATTGTGGATTTCATAGTTGTTCCCACCCTTATGCAATGCATGAGACGATTCCTTCTCATGACAGCAGCTGTCCTCAGCAGCGCCTCTCGGCACGGAGACGCCAGGTTGCTCTGTCTCCAAAGTGCATCAGTCAGCTTGGGACATAGATCAAGGCTACCTGTCTCTAACTGTGGTCTTCTATCGTTAGAGACAGTTAGTCTTCCAGCCCAGTCTAACGACAACTCCACCCTTTTTGCTGCCAATACGCCCATTTGTCTGCACAACTCATTCACCCCTCACTCCTCTCCTTCCCCAGTAAGTCTGTGTAAACACATCCTTGAGGGGAACTGCATAAATCTTGCACTCTTTATGCTACCTTCACATCATCAACCATCCACGAACGCAACCAAACCGTCTTTTCACCCCGGTGTGCTCAGACCTACCAAGTTCGCCCATGCATTTTCTTTTTCACAGAACGGCCCATCTCTTGAGTGCAAACATTTTCTGTCAGCTATAAATGAGCTAGAGTCAATTTATCATGACTGAAGCCAAGGAAAGCTAGGGCTGTTTACTTATCCTCACACACTTATTATCACATAAAAACAAACACAAATACATTTTACACTTCACTCCCATTTGAAAAGCTGACCCAAATCAAGCTCCTGATCTCCATTTTTTTCCTTGTCCTGTGCTGCACCAAAAGCAGACTTCTCTGTTTCCATGGCCACTCCATTTTGGTCAAGCCATAATTTCCCATGGGTGTACCTACTGTTGATCTATTTATCCATGCCATTTCTTTGAACCTATATCTCCTTGGATGGCCCGAATAGTGCCATGCTCTGTTCATGGCTCAACCTTCTCATCAGCTGGTTTGGGATCTCCTTTTTGTAATGATGACCAACTGACCCACCTGCAGGACATCCATCTTCCAAAGATGCTGCTCCAAAGATGCTTAGGATTCCAGAAGAATTCCAGGTAGCTTCCTCCACTCTCTACAAAATCTACCCTAGATTCAAACACCATCCACTAAGGATGCTACAATTCTATACATTTTGTGGTTTATTCACTCCACATACCAATATATTATCAGTGTAGCTCATGTTCACAGTCACTCCAAGTCAATCTCACCTATTTACCTATCTATCTAACCACTTCTTCCACATTCAGCATTTTGTAAACCCTATTACCATCGTTCACTCACCGAAATCCATCATCAACAGACTATCACCTTTAAGCCTTTCATCCTAGTTGACAGCACAGTACCTTTCCATCATTTTTCCATTTATCTTTCTGTCAACAGTTTCTCTTGAAATGGGCTGCGATTGGCCCCAGCCATTCTCAGATAATGACTCTCCTTACACTGTTGCCTCACAGCAAGGTCGCAGGTTCAAAGCCTTGAGCTCGGACCTTTCTGTTTAAAGTCTTCATGGGTTTTCTCTGTATGCTACGGCTTCCTCTGAACTTGAAGTAATTGAAAACTCAAAATTGCCCATAGGTATGAGTGTGTGAGTGAATGGACTGTGTGCCCCACAATAAACTGGTGACCTGTCTGGGGTGTCTCCCTGCCTCTTGCCTGAAATGTGCTGGGATTGACCCCCATAACCCTAGTGAGGAATAATCAGGTCTAGAGACTGATGGACATGTTCTGGTTTCACATAATAGCTTGTTTTATACTGTTTATTTTTGTGTTATATGACTATAACCAACCTTCTGTCAGAAGCAGTCACTCATTGAAGTAAGCTACAAATAATTGTACCTTAAAGGTCAATTTGCCTTCAATTAGCTAAACGACTTTTGAGTACATTCAGCAACTGTGACTGAGTGCAACTTTGTCACGATCATACAATGAGTGGGATCGCTTACTCTGTGGAAACTTTGGAGGGTTGTCATTTACGTCAGTGATGGTGATGTTGACAGTAGTGGATCCAGACAGTCCTCCAACTGATCCTGCCATGTCTTTGGCTTGGATCACCACAGCATAATGGTCCCTGGTCTCACGGTCCATGCTGGACATTGCTGTACGGATGATGCCTGAGGAAGAGACAAGACAAGTATCACATGTCAATGGTGGTCCATGTTGTAGGAATCATACTGGTACTGATGCATACACAGCTCTTAGGTACACAAATTCAATACCCTTTACTGCTATTGGAGTCATAATTTTGGTGCTCAGGAGCTCAGGCAGCTACCAGTAATTGTGAACACACAGAGAACAAATGTTATTATTAAATCCTACCCAAGTTAGAAGGAATAGTAAATTAGTAGGAATAGTAAAAACTAAAATAACTGAATTAATTTCCTTGGCATTTTCAAACTCCTCAATAGTTTCCTTCAGTCATTTTGCATTAGTGAGAACTAGAGATTTTCGACTGTTCTAAAAAGAAGAATCAGCCAGAGGCAGACTGAATTGTAAACACTGTCTGAAGGTGGACATCACGAGGAGAGACACAGGCTGGACGTGTCAGGTCTGTGATGTGTTTATCCGTCTTGTGGTGGACAGGAACTACTTTTTTTGGAGTGACACAAATAATGTGTGTGGCATCTTATCGCATTGCATGCCTTTTATTCAAATAGCCAATTTCAACTATCTTCTTACATAAATGTGTACAGAGTTTTTAAATTTAAAATTTATATTTGCGTGCTAAGTTATAAATCTGGTTTATTAAATATGTTGTGCTATAGTCATACAAGTGAGGTTGTGCTGTAAAAAAACAGAACAAGAACAGTTTTTAAGGGTAAATCTAAAAGTTAAATCCAGAGTAATCAAACATGTCCAGTTATACCCTTGACCATAGAGGCAGCATACAATGCTGATACTTCTGTAGTGTGTTGCTGAATATTCTGTAATCAGCTTTGTAGTCATCCTACAGCTCCTGTAACAGAATATCTGTCTGGTCTCTGGACTCTAGACACAACATAAACTGAATTCTTACACTGAGAAAAAAAAAGATTTAAAGTAGCTACACCAAAATATATGCCTGAATGACATCTTGATATCAAATATTCTAATAAGAGAAGTGTCAGTAATTTATATAAATGTACTAGTGATATATTGATGTAACAAATTACATTGTAACATCATTAAAACTAGAAATAAGTAAATAAAATAATGCCTCAGTACTTGTTGATACTGCTTTTATTTTGTATGCATTTCTGCTAAATAATGTAACAAGTCTGCTTCTGCTTTCATGGAAAAAAAATAATCGATATCAAAACTCACGTTTGAGCTTGTTATTTTTATGAATAAATTACTAGGAAACACTAACTTGATGCTGACAATTTTAATATTTTAAATGGAAACTAGCAGCCACAACTTTGAAAAGAAACCACTGTGATTGACACAAAACATCCATCCATCCATTGTCTATCCCGCTTATTCCCTTTCGGGGTCGCAGGGGTCTGCTGGAGCCTATCCCAGCGCGTTAAGGCGAGAGGCAGGGATACACCCCAGATGGTCGCCAGCCAATCGTGGGGCACACACACCATTCACACACCATTCACTCTCACACTCACACCTATGGGCAATTTAGAGTTTACCAATTAACCTGAGCATGTTTTTTGTATTGTGGGAGGAAACCGGAGTACCCGGTGAAAACCCACGCAGACACGGGGAGAACATGCAAACTCCACACAGAAAGGCCCCAGACCCAGGCCCAAGGCGGTCTTGAACCTGCGACCTTCTTGCTGTGAGGCAACAGTGCTACCCACCGCACCACCGTGTCGCCCTTGACACAAAACAGTTTAGGTAAAAAGACTTTTCCTGAATGCAATAATGCAAATGCAGTGTAATTATCATTAAAACATTCCAATTACTTATTTTAAACATTTTGATTTATGAGTGATTCAGGCCCACTCTCACATAGCTGCACAATGACGCGCTTTAAAATGTTCTAATGACACACAAAACAATAAAACATTAGCAGGCAAACCTAATATATTCTAATAAAACTGGTGACACAACAGGTGATCCGAAAAACAAGGCATTATCCTGAGGAAGTAATCCTGCATCGGCTGCTGCTGCATTTCAGGGAAATCTCAAAGGAAAAATAAATCCAACCCGGTCTCCTCAGTCAGCATACTGGCTGAAGCATGAAGGGAGACGGCACATATTACATCTGCAGAGATGCAGATATAAACAAAATATGATAATATGATTTGGCCACAGGGAAGGATATCTCATGTTTATGGTTTATATATTGTTCATTTTATGGTAATACACTTGATGCACACATGCACACACACACAATGCTGCACACTTACATTTTTTTTTTTCGTGTTTGTATCATTACCGGACACACATACACTCATACCACTGTACACTGAAACATTATATTACATCAAATGTCATAGATTGCATGTTTACCAGCTTATTTCTATATGTTCACAAACTGAAAATTAAGTTGATTTGATTCCCACCTAGTTGAGACCAACTATTTTCCTCATACATTATTCATAGTTGTGGGAGTTCTTGAAACATATTTTTTCCATCTGGATAACATCAGCAGATCTATTTTCATCTGTTTTCTGTATAATTTAGCCAGGCTTATGTCCCAAAACTAATAAACAAACATCATGTTAATAGATGTTTATATATAGCGATACTATATATTTGGATGATTGGAACTTTGAATTTCTTCAAAAGCTTATTTCTAGTATGTATTTTTTTGTATTTTTACTATAATATACTATCGAATATATTTTGTTTTATCACCCACTGTAAAAGAATTATAGTTGTTGCATTTATGAATTAATAATATGGCAAAAAAGTGTTGCCATTTTCTTGCTGAGATGCCTCTTCAAAATAAAGAAAACCACTAACTCGTATGGAAAGGAGAAAAAAAACACTACATTGAAATAATACACCATAAATAACATAACAACACAGGCCTGTTTGAGTCCTTCCCTTACTCGTGGAAAATTAATACAGTAAAACATAGCCCACCTTTATATACAACATATAGTTGCAGTTTAAAAAACATTTAAAAAATGGGCTAGTTTGCATTTAATTTAGATTTTAGTCCAATTCTAGTTTGTTGCCATCCTCTTCTTTTTTTTTTATTTCAGCCACATATAGCAATCAACCAATCGAACCTGAACATGAAACACAAGTACAGCAGCTCAGGTCCTATTAAATCAGTGTTCTCACCAGTTGAATCAGTTTTTTTTCCATTTCTGAACATCACTGCTCGGCTTCTACATTGGGGCCGTGAGACTTTGATCTTCACTCAAAACTGCAAGCTGTCATCTGCAAGGCGTGAGCGATATTTTGGATTCGCTTGAGAAAACCTGCTCGGCATATAAGTATGCAGATTCAAAGATGGACTCCAAATTGCATACGCTAGGAAAACTGAAACCTTAAGAAGCGAAGATATCTTGTTTTTGCTCCAATTAAGTCCAATGTCGAGTAGAATTATCTTATCCCACTGTCAGGTTTCCTTAAAAAAAAAGGTTAAATTGGCTAAAATCAAGAGAAAAAAATAGAAAGATTAAGACTTAAATTGTGCTTCTTCACTCTTATAATTATCAGGAATGACAGAAACGAGTTTGTCTGGTTTGGGGAGGTTTAGCACCATCCAATTGTGCTCTGGATCGAGATTGACGCCTCTGACAGGTGAAATGTTTGAGAAAATCTGTCTGGCTTTTTGAACTCGGACACCCATAACTCTTTATCAGCTACATCAGCCAATTCAATTTCAAGGTCAGGTTGACTTGTTCCCCTGAATACTGACATGTCAGCATGGATGAGTAGAAGCATAATCTGCTTTTTTTCCCCCCTTCTCTCAACTCACAGAATTTGTCCAAATGCAGCTTGCAGTGCAATGACCTTCTGTGTCCATCTCATAGCCACTGACACCGTGCGAGTGACATTCTATGTATTTTATATTCTTTCGCTCACCACAGCTTCACAAATGCCCCCCTCATGTTTGGCCAACTGGATGATTTTTTCCTGCAGCTCATCAGAGTACACACAACTGTCTGTTCAGTATTGTTCACATCACTTGACTCATCACAGGCAATTGTGAATGCTGGAGCTGAATTATTGTCCTCAGTTTTCAGTCATCTTAATGGTCCTGTCCTTCACACCCAGAGGCGTTTCTCTTCAAAAATACTTATTGATATATTTACTGATATTTTTTGTGACTGACTCTTTCTTGTATTTTTCATTGGAGAACAACACCTGAGGTCTCCTAAGCTGCCACAAAACTAGCTGCAGTAGTTCTCAGCTCTACTCAGTATTCGCTTTTAAAATTGCTATTTTTGTATCCCCTGCTTGGCATATTTTATAGGTAAAAGAAAATCTCCCATTGAAACTACATATGTTCCTATAGTTACGCCGGCATGGTGATGATTTAAATGTATGATGCTTAAAGAATTCTGCCATTGAAACTATGTGTGTTTCCATGGTTACGCCAGCAGGGTGATGATTTGAAATTAGGATGTTCTTGCACATTATGTATCATTTTAATCTCATAATTGTGACTTTTCTCAAATACTCACTCATACTTTTTATAGTTTACTTCAGAATTCAGATTTTTTTATCTTGTAATTATGTTCACTGGTGGAATGATTCCTGCAAAATTAGGTCTTGCTTTATGTTTTAAAGCCATTGAAATCAACTAGGTTTCCATGGTTACATCAACAGAGTGATTATTTGACATTCTAATGCACATGTACAGTCTTCCCCCTTAATCATAGCTTTTTTCCCCTTAAGCATGTTTTTTACTCATAAATATAAATTTTACTTCCTTAATAATGATGCACAATGGACCTTTTCTTTCATGCTGGTTGAATAGGCTTGTGTAATGCAAAGTGTTTTATAGTTTATTCCAAGCCACAGGGAGCCACTGTAGAGATGCATGCATCCCTAAAGCCACAGGTTGCTGAGCCCTGTTGTTAAAGAATGGAACTACATTATATATCTATATATATATATCTAATAATAATTCTTAGTGCCCTGCGCATACCAGGCACTGGCTTCTAACTAGCAACTCGTGCTAGGGCCATGCTTTTTACCCCTAGACCTAGCCACAGACATGACTCAGGAGGAAACCCCATTAGATGACCGATCGAGCAGCTTCAGCTTTTGTTGTCTTGCGGTTACTCTCGTCCCTTAATGCAGGAAATGAGATTCAAATCACAATTTTGCTTCGGCGGGTGGGTTTCCGCAGGGCATGTGACCTGTTAAATTGCATGAACAGCTGGATGATCTCATTCATGTGTGTGTTCACAAAATGATACTTACAATTACTGGAAATACAGCACTAATAGGCACACATGTACATTAAAATATATAGTTCTGTTCTGTGACTTTGTGGCTGCATTACATTGATTTATTTTAAGTGGAAAGTAGCAACTGAGAATGATTCACTTTGTAAAATGTCCACTCAGAAGGCCTGAACCCTAAACTGGTTCTAACAAGGACGGCATTAGCACCACACACATCCACACACACGCACGCACACACAAACAGTCCTGCACACGAGATGCATACTGTATTTAGCCTTGAGGCACTGCTCCACTGCATTACTCGCTTCACAGGCTTACAAAGCAGAGAGCCATCTGGTCTTAGCCGTCCTTTTAGACTGAGCAGAGAGACACGGCGCAGGCTGTGCAGGACATGCAGCACACATTATGCACCTGTATCACAGAGAGTGACCGGGTGAGGGACTCATCCCGACTGGAAAAGAGAGTGAGAGAAAGGGTGAGGACGAGGGTGAGCAGTGTCGTGCAAGAGAAAGCGAGATAGAAGAGAAAAGAAAGTGAAGAGAGATGAGAAACTAACACAAAAAAGAGAAGCTGGAGGAATTCTACCTCTGTGTCACAGCGATGAAGGGAGAGATTAACTCTTGAATCAAGAACAAAGATGAATATATTTCGCTGTTGGAATTAGATTTTAATTTTTTTTGTGCCAATATTGAAGTCCTTTTACCAGAATTACTTGAAACTGGCTTTTGACTGCAGAAAACAAAAAGACCTCAAGCTGCTGAAATGAGAGGAATCCACATAATACCAGGATTGACAGTATACACAATGGAGAAAATCATTATTCGATCCCTCGCTGATTTTTTAAGTTCACCCACTCACAAAGAAAGGAAAAGTCCATAATTTTAATGATTGGTTGATTTCAATAGGGAGAGACAGAATATCAAAAAAGAAAATACAGAAAATGGCATAAAACAAAAGATTTATATTTTGCAATTCACTGATTAAAAAAAAACAAAAAAAACAACCCCCTTAGAAACAGAGAAACACCCCCAATACATACACTTCCACCTATATGCTTTATGGTGTGGATGACGTTCCTGGTATACACTGAATTTCTCATTCTCCAAATACGGTGAGCCAAATTCCAAACAGCTTGATTTTATTCTCATCTGGCCACATTACGAACTTCTAACCATTCATTCTTTCTGATTGTGTGCAACCTATGAGAGTGTTGGCATTATACTTATTGGTCTATAATACCTGGCTAAAAGATGCTCTCCATGATTATTAGGTGTGACAGACAATAGCACATGGTAATCACCAGGGAAAGAGCTGTTATTAAAAGGCAAGTTCACTAACAGAGCAAAGGGGGGCGTTAAATATATTAGAGAGATTTAACAAACGCTTTTGTAGTTGCAACTCATCTGTTTCACTTGTGTGTCATAACTCTACCAATTTAAAGCTAAGGGCTTATCTTCCCCTCTTAGTTTAATACAGATCTGCACTGTGATGAATAAAATATGTTGCACAAATTCCTTTACATCACCTCCTGGTAACTGTGTCATATGCACATTTTGGAACTACCTCTAATAAATGCACAGCAGTCTCCCTGCAGAGTCTGACATGGGGGAATGAAAAGGCAGAGGTAGACAGGGATGCTCAGTTACATTACACTGCACACTTTGATCCTACATATTGTACTGTACATTATGCACCTGAGCCTGGAAAGTTGTGAGGGCCAGAGTGTACAATTGTAAAAAAAACACACTCAGCTATAAGGTACAGAAGCCTGTAACTAAAATCATCAGAGAATAGGCTGATTTACTAAATACATGAGTAATGAGCATTGGTGATTACATAGTATGATATAGTGTACCTTAAACAGGATAGTTTAAACAGGGCACGGACATGAGATTTCCATACGATTAATTAATTTTATTGTGTATCGGGAATTAACAAAAAGCAGGTAGGCATTCAAAAGAGTTAAATCAGGCTTCTTTATAATCACAACAAAAATCATGGCTAGCGGCTCTCGAAACGGGGAACAGAAAATAAGTCTTTCTCAACAAGTCTCTCCAGTGAGACCCCCTCCAGTCCCTCTTTCTCCAAGGAACTAGTTCTGCCACCAGAGCCACCAGAGCCACCAGAGCCACCAGAGCCACCAGAGCCACCAGAGCCACCAGAGCCACCAGAGCCACCAGAGCCACCAGAGCCACCAGAGCCACCAGAGCCACCAGAGCCACCAGAGCCACCAGAGCCACCAGAGCCACCAGAGCCACCAGAGCCACCAACCTCTGCACACAATGTCTCAACTCCACTGCACAAACACGCTCAGGCTGCTTTATATGCCAGCTCTCAGCCAATCAGCAGTCATTAGCCACACATGTGTTGAGAAGGATGGTGAAGTTCCTGCCTCCACCATTAGATGGAGCCATACCTGGGAATGTAGCACCCCTCCAGGACACATGTAAGTTAAAAAAATGCATTCACCATTTGAATAAAAAAACACATTGAAGACATGCTCACATTGTATTAGCAAACACCATTCAATTGGGCAAGGGTTAGCCATCATGTTTTATGAATTCAAATGAGTTATGAAACTTTTAGAATCTTAGTTTGTTCAGTTTTTCAGTTATTCTGAGGTTAGTATGTTCAACTAAGTTAAATCACACACCACAGTTCTTTATCATGAGATACTATTTGGTGTAGCAACACCCTTTAACCCCATAAAATAGACAAGTTCCAGAGGTGATAGAATGAGGTCTTGCATAGTTATGTGGTTGTTAAAGGTGAGCCCCAGACTTGTGATTGAGTGGGAAAGAGCGATGACCGGGCTGTCAAAAGTAACTTGGGATATGGATGAAGTCTGGTCCTTTGTGCCAAGAAGATGAGCCTTGGTGTTGTTGCTGTTTACTTGAAGGAAATTGCTGTTCATCCATTCCTTTATCTCCTCAAGGCGGTCAGACAATCATGACCCATATCAATGCAATGCAGAATCATCTTGTTGCATGATCATCTTCCTGTTGGAAACAACTGCCTAGAGTTTCAGAATTGACAGTGAGTAAAAGTTCTCAAGAGGAACCATTGTATCTGCCACTGCATAATTTTGATGACACCAGTGAACATCGAGCCCTTCCCAGAGTGCTTCAGAAAGAACATCTTGATTTTCTATCAGGTGCATGATTTTCTTTGGTGCATGAAGAATGATCTGAGGTCTCCATGTGGTTGTCTTGAATGTTCATCCACATCCTGATTTTGAGTGCCTGCTCTGTACCAGCGTTTCACCGAGTATGTTAATAGATCTCACCTCACCCTTTGTAGGGCCAGTGGGATCCAATTAGTGGAAGTCAAGCCATAGTTAGTGAATTACTACATGTGACAACAGTTGAGCCTTTGCCTCACTTATTAGTGTCATTTTGTGGTGTAGCAGGACATATGGAATGGAAATATTCAGGTGAAGTATAAGTACGTCTTGGCTTAATATCGTAGACTTTGTATCACATTGCATCCAATTGACAATTTAAGTGTATAATGTCTTTTTTCTGTTTTTCCAGCATAGAGCAGGAAAAAAGGGAGGCAGAAATGAGACATAAGGAGAGAGAGCTAGATAGAGAGAGGGCTCTTACATCAAAAGGAACTCTCTTACCCCCTATTCCTACACACAACACACACAGCAGCCTTTTTGTCGGTCCGAATGTTTTGGCTTTCATCCTGAGGTTTTCTCCACTTCAGAGAAGTTAGCCATCATTTTTCTCTCCTGATAATTCATGCGCTCATACAAGCATGAAGGCACAGAGCTGGCACCTCCTCTTCCAGGGCCACCGAAGGGGGGCTGCAGAGAAAGGAAATTATCGCATGATTTCAGAATGGCCCAAAAGAGCAAGGGACAATGGGTGTTCGGTTCACCTCGTGAAAACACTATACATGTTTTTTTTTTTTTTGTGTGTGTGTGTGTGTTTGTTTTGAAACTGACAGAATCACTGAGGCTATGCAACTAGTAGCAGCTTGTCTTTTTGAAGGTATTATAAATTATAGCTGTTGCAGACCTTTTATTAGAGCTGCTCTGTGTGTCCATGAATACTTGTAAATTAGACAAACAACATTGAGCAAATCCACTAATTCTGTCTTAAATATGCCATTTGACTATGTGACAAAGCATTGTCTATAATGATGCATTGTGGTGCATATGGTGGTTTACATAGGGCTACATCATAAGTATATATCGCCATTGAAAGGGTCTTTGCTTTTTATATTAAGTAAAGCCTTGGGCTGTTTGATACAGTCCATAGAACATAAGACTCGCCCCTGTAGTCCGTCTCCGTCTTTCTATTCCAATGCTCTTCTCTTCTATGCCCTCATTTTTTTACATCACATTTTTTTTTCCACTCTTTCCTAACTTCCTTCCCTCTGCCCTCCAACTGTTTTCAGGTAGATTCCAGCAAACGCGCTCGGCTCCCACCCGCCTGCACCACTAAGTTCATCTGTCAGCCGAGCGAGATGCTGCCCGGTATGTTAAACACGCCTTTAGCATTCAGCTGCCACCCTTGGAGAAAACACTGGCTGGCGCCGAGTGCATTGGCCAGACCCTAGAATTAATTTCCTGTCTCTCTGTGGGCTGCATAAAGGAGGAACCACCATGCTAATCATACTGATCAACATGACGAGCAGGTGTGAGTCCTTTGGTGCATTTTAAAAGCTTCCACAGTCAATATTTTAGTATAAATGTCCACCTGTCCTCTCAGCAACTGGTACAGCAAAAGCAGAGAGGATCCTATTTCTAATAATGAAAGCACTACAGATTCCAACTGTTCACTTACATAATATTTTATTGGCCATTCATGTTTCTATGGTCATAATTAGGAATTTTTAAAACTGTATATCAAACAAAATATAGTGAGAGTGGACTAGAATGATCATACAATAAAATAGAGTATTTTTTTTTTTATTTTAAAAGTGATTACTGTCCAAAGTATATGTGTATTTTCATCATCAACAATTACTCTCCTCCCATCCCCACCTCCGAACATGGAAACTAATCCTGCACTCCTAAAAAAGTCTTTTTAAAAATGAATCAATAAAGGACAATCTCACATCATGCAGCCTAGTGTTTAATTTTATGTTCTCCTAATTTTGTATGTACCACATGTACCAGAAAGAGTCTACAATGGTTTCCTATATAGTGTTCTCACTATGATGCTCCAATTGAACCATTAAAACCTAGAACGCACCTGTTGAATGTACAAAGATTTGTGATAAGATAGTAAAATGTGAGGGACTTTTTGGGGGAACTATTCAGCAAGTTTTGAAAAAGGGCAAACATGCAAGGTAACCTGACCTTGAAAGTGAACTGGCTGACATGACCACCAAAGACAATTTCAAAGTTCCAACTTCAAAACCCCCACAGATAATGGTAAAGATGCCCATTCTGGCCCAAAACCACACATGAAGTGACATTAAAAACCTCCCAAATCCGACCACCTCGTTTTTTTTTTCAATCATGAAAAGTAGGCATTTGCAGTCCGGTCCATCTTCAGATCAGTCTGCTTGTGCAAGCAGGTTTTCTCCAGAATTAATTACATGAAAGCCAAATATTACTCCCCTCACAAAATGAGATCTGCAGACTCATGGGAAGATCAAAGTTAGATCTATCCACCAGCTCTGCAGTGATGCTTGATCACCGCACATGGCTGAGGAAATAAGATTAAAGACTACATGGATAAGTTATATCAAAGGCCACTTTTTATTTTATTCATTATATAAAAAGTGAGCCAGTGGATTTCTTTTCTTAACATCAGCTTTGTGGGTGATAGGGATCAACCAGATGTTATTTCAGGGAAATAGCCATATCAATTATAAGTAATCAAATAAGTAATTTGCAGTAAAAGTCAAATATTGTATTTATTAATTTCTCTTTAAACTGTAGGGAATAAATTGGGGTCGCAGTGGCCCTCTGTCCTGTCCTGTGTATATTTAGGTTAATGTGTTGTGTGCACTTTCGGCATTGGTCACTCTGACCTCTGGTTCTGGTTCACAGAAACAATCGATAACATAGGTATTTTCTCCCTGGAGATCAGCATGTGAGTAACTGCATGCAGAGAGTACCGCAGATGGCTGCAGAGATTATGGAAATCCATGTGTTCAATTACCATTTCGTAAATTCCCAGTGTTACGGTCGTGTAAGAATTTGTTAATTCAACCACTTGCCGTCATCCGCTGCCGGTCTGAGTGCTCTGCACACAACCACACACACACACACACACACACACACACACACACACACATTCGCTTTTGAGGCAGATGTACAGGAAGAGTGAAAATTGAATTTTCAATTGAGACACAGGTTAAAGACCACAGGAAACAATGTCTTAAAATCTGTAGTTGGAAGACAGGTAGGGCTAATAAAAAAAAAGGGAAAGATCCCAGTGGAAGGTTTGAGCATTGGAAGCCCAGAGGATGAAACCCTGCTCAATCAGTGCACCAGTGTATGTGTGGCAGGTCATCTGGGCTAACCTTGCCTCTGTGGTCTCCGTAGACCACCTAGATGAGGACATTAAGTGTGTCTGACTGTGCTCTGGACTCACTAATGGATTCTCTCTTTCTGTTTTTTTTTCCGCCTCTAAATAGCACTACTTCTTTAAAAGAGAGCAAATCACAAAAATCCCTTCAGGCGGGATGAAATCTGCCACTGGCGAGCAAACGAGGGAGAGAATAGAAGTAGGGGAAGAGCAGAAGGAGATTGGAGAAATGGTATATTAGAAAACAGGGTATAGGAGGAAAGGAGTGTTCCATGCCCCTTCAGTCTGAGGTTGGTATTACGTAACCTCCCGCCACGGGAAATGTGCTACCTAAAATACTCAAGCAACCTTGTATTTCTGAATGAATTGTGCTTTTTCAGTGTTCTTTTCTGACTCCTGAAACATATATGAGATATTTCCAGCACAGACAACCCTTTCTCACTCACCTTAGAGTCACTCTATGAGGAACAAAGCCCGCCATTTGTGTCATTTTTTTTCAACACGCGGAGTAGCATCTCTATAGGGTTGGGGACATAGTTCAAACAACGCTGCTTTTAGGTTTCATTTTTTTAAGGAGGTGGCTCAAAATCCTTGTTCCATTGACTGGAGTTGAAGTTGCAGGAGACACTTGTTCAACACCAAGAACTAGGCATTTTTTGCACATTTAACCTCAACCAAGTGTTTTTGTGACTAAACTTGACCATAAAAACATTATTTGTATATTTCACTGTGCATCAATAATGACTAAAGAGTGAACGTCATATGACATCCCAAAGGAGCCAAATGGTGTCTATGTGAAAACATAGTGCAATTACCTCTTTGGCAACATCCTGGGTTTTGTTGACTTCTACTTCTGCAAAATCTATATAACAGAGGCTACGCAATGCTTTCTGCTATACCACAGGGAAAGGAGTGGTCACGGTGTTTCCGGGCCCTTTTACAAATGCCATCATTCCACCAGGGTCACGGTGGTTCTGCTGGAGCCGATCCCAACTACCATCATAGCCCACACACTCACACTCATTCACTCACACACTTGTGCCTACAGGCCAATTTAGAGTCGCCAGTTAACCTAAGCATGTTTTTTGGACTATGGGAGGAATTTAGAGAAAAACCCACGTGGAGGACATGCAAACTCTATACCTGAGAGATGCCAGCTCAAAGACTTGAACCTGCGACCTTCTTGCTGCGAGGCAACAGCTCTACATACTGTGACAACATGTCGCCCCCTTTACAAATTCACCTGGTATAGTCTTTGCAGAAAACTCTCAGCATTGGACTACTATGCCGTATCAACTTATACACCTAGACAAGGGAAGTATAACTTTTGTTAAAACTGTAGGTTCTACCACAGCGAATGATGGGAATGACGGAGAAACAGGAAGAGTAAAGCAGACATCCACATCCTACATGCTGAAACTTGTTTGGGCAAATATTTGAAAGCGGGATTACACACGCGGTCGGTTCACACAGCTCAGCACCGACTGATACGTCGCCCAATTATCTTAGAATCAATTCCGATCAATCCTTAATCTACTGTTAATATAAAACCCGACCTTTCAATCAAACACAGGGCAGCTCCGGGGGAACGTGAACACATTAACGTCTGCGATTAATGTGGAAACCTTAAAGCATTAATATTAATCAAACATAAATTAATCATTTGACTGCGTTTGACCCCATCTTCCTCCTATAGTTCCAGTGCAAAGCTTTGCCGAGACATGACACTGAAGCACAGCAAGCCTGAAGTACTGTGTTTAGGCAAAGCACATCTTTACTGGTGTGGAAAAAAACGAGCTAGCACTGAGGTGTGATGCCTTGAGAGGAACTGTAATAGAGTGGAGACGCATTCCCTCCTGGTTGCTGCCTTAGCCTAAATAGACACTGATTGCCCTAAGTGAAGGATAAAGATCGTGAAGGGATTCAGTTTGTGGACAGGAGCCAGAGAAGAGTGTTACGTTACGAGAAGAAGTAATACGATTTCGATTTAAATAGCTGTTTTTAGTTTAGTTTTTTTTTCTCCACTGGTCAGCAAGAATGAATTTGACTTGTTATAAGAAGACAAAACACACTTACTGCCCCTATATATCAAGGATGCAAGAGAAAAGCTCCGACCTAAGAACCCACAAACCAGTGCAGCCAGGGCAAATACGGCAAGAATGAAGCTAACAAGCATCTTATCATTCATTCATCCAAAAACACTAGAATTCAATACTGGTGATAAAGCGTGACCGATCACTGCTATTATTTCGATTTTACATGACACTTTTAATGGATTCCGAGCATGAGTTATCACTTGAGTCTGCTGGAACTGGAACATTATTTAAGAAAAATATGTCCCTTTGCAACATTTTTCTTTCTAATGTTGACTCGCCATAGTCAGAAAATCACAGCTGTTACAAATGCACATTAAGCTCAATACAATTCTCAATCTTCCAAAATGTTTAATATGTTCAACACTGCACAAGCTGTTTATATCCTGTTCTGTTTTGGTGAGCAGCATCCCCCTTACGAAAATTAACCATGGCTTTACCATGGGAAATACCGTGGTTTTACCATGGTTTTTTGGGTCACCATGGTTAACCATGGTTTTTTTGTGGTAACCATGGTTATACTATGGTTTTTATGTAGTAACCATGGTTCTACCATGGTTTTTGGATACCATAGTATTACTATGGTTGGTTCATGGTACTTCCAAAAACCATGGTAGAACCATGGTTACTACATAAAAACCATAGTATAACCATGGTTACCACAAAAAAAACCATGGTAAACCATGACCCAAAAAACCATGGTAAAACCACGGTATTTCCCATGGTAAAACCATGGTTAATTTTCGTAAGGGCCAGGACACACTGCCTGCACTGAGTTGATTTTTTTTTTTTTTAATTTCATTCTTTTTTCTTATGTCTGCGACTCATGTCATACGCAATTACAGATGTAGACATTGAAACTGTAGCGGTTGTGGCTGGTATGATATCAATATTCCATGAATGAAAAAAGGCGAGACTCCAAATCTATAAATAATGCTGCTGCAGCCATGTTTGAGCCTCGCCTGAGAGGCACGGCTCAGGTTGGGCTGTGTCACTGCTCCAACCAGATAAAACGGCTCCCAGAATGCAAAGCTACAGGTTCCACATCACCATTCACAATCTTACCCCCTTAACGCCTGCTGTCGCAAATATGCAACAAACCGAATTGACCCCAAACTGACCATTATGCCTGTTGTTGCAAATTTGCAACATACCAAATTTTTTTATTTTATTTTTTGTGCAAAAGTGAAATGAATAATCATTATTTATCATCTACTTAAAGGCAAAAGCAGCCATATAAATTCAGGCATTAAGGGGTTAAATATAGAGGATCTTGTAGGTGTGATCAACAAAATAATAATCTATAAACATTTTTGCATGATTATAATTTTCTTTAGCATTTATTATGGATGACACGATATTCAATCAGATGAGAGTCAAGACGTGCAATAAATTTACATTGATAAAGTATATGCTCTTAAAGAGATTTACTCAGCCTGTTGGACATTCAATGGAAAACCGATCCGTATGTCTAACTTACAATGTCCTAAAAACACTGGTGCTCTTGCTTTCTCTAATTTATAGTTTTAGTTTTTGGGCATAACAATTAAGAGCAATGAGGATCTGGCTACAAAATAGGATCAATTCCCTGTTAACCCCGAATCGCTGTGTCAGGTGTGTGAATGTTTATCCTCCTCATATGCAGCTGTCACCATCAGTGTATGAATGTGTGTGAATCGTGAGATAAAAGAAAAACAATAAGCATTTTTTCACATGAGAAACAGAGAGAACGTCCACAAATCTACAGCTGGCTTATGAAGGCTACTTCTTTTATGCATACATGCCTATGGTAACGTATAGGGCCTGTACCCACCAGTCAGCTGATGCGATGCCCACCACTGTCTCATTTATGACCTAATAACAAAACAGTCAAAAGAGGAGAAGGAGCAATAAAAAAATGCACTCTATTAATTTGTCAGACAGTTAGATAGACGGCTAGACTAGATAGATTCACATCTGTGAGCTGCAGGTGTTTCATTAACAATCCAGATTGTTACCAAAGGTTTGATGTTTTAATATTACATGGGAAAGCTATGTTCATATTGTTACTGTAGTGCCAAGGAGCATCATTCATTTCTTAAATTACTACCAGTTTATCAAAACACAAAAATCAAAGTCCTGAGCTTTGAAATGAAGATACATGAAGGTGTCATCACTAACTGGAACTGAACACAACATGATCTCAAAGTTTTTGCTCGTGAACAGGTAATTTCCATCAGTAAAGAGCAGATTCTGTAGGCAGGTTACATTTCTACCTATAAATTCAATTGTTTATCATATAGAAGTTGCCAAAGACACTACCTACATATTGATTTGATATTTGATTTTTTGTTGTTGTGTGGATTAAAGTCTGTAAATGTTGACTCGATAAGCAGATTGAGAAAAATGTTGTGGGGCACATATTCATTATAAAATTGACCTGAAGTTACTAAGATGCACTTATCACTGAACGTTAACTGTTAGGCATAATTATTTAGGAAATTATATATTATATTTTATATTTGGAAAAAAATTACTATTGACAACCGTTTAAGTGCTATTTTTTTGTCTGAAATGTCTTGAATCAAACCTAATCTAAAAAGTTGCATGTCACATATTTGTACTAAATTAAAGGTTGTATTTTTCAAAATAAAAACAATTTGAGATTTTTTTTTCTATTTTTGAGATGCCATGGTGTGTTTAGATTGAAGGGGAAATGATTCAAAAAGTAAAATAAAGTAAACAAGGCTTCTTTGTGACCTGCTGCATCATTCTATAATTCTGCTGAGGGATTCATATTTTATGATTTGTATTTTACTTCACACAGGAAGTTTCCTGCTCATGGTTAGTATTAGACTATACAGTTATTAGTATGTTTTCTGTCACTCTGGAGAGAGCTTCATCATGTCTGAGATAATGACTAAAGTGACACCGCTTTTACACTTTATACCCTAAATGAAAGACTTTTAGGGTGTAATGTGTTTGTTGCACGTTCAATTTTGAAAAAACCTACAACCATTTAAAGGTCTCAACCTTTAAATGGTGAACTATTCATGCATGAAAGTGGGCCGGCTTTAGAAACCATGAAAGCCGACATGAATCAAGTGTGACTACAGCTGTGAAGGAAGGAGCCACCTTTTCAAAGCCAAAGAGTGTGTGTGTGTGTGTGTGTGTGTGTGTGTGGGGGGGGGGGGGGGGGGGGGGGCGTTTTACACTCAAACGGTTAGGTAGAATATTACTTTGATAATATATTCAGGAAGATGAAGAGAAGGCAGATTTTTACATTATGTGAGACGGCGGCTGCGGTTGCTAAATATATCACCGTCATTTTGTGCTTTCAAAGAAGTTGTGCAGGTTTTTACAGGCCGACTGTCTCGTGTTCCTGCTGGCAACACATGAAGGAATGTAATCCATACACTCATGATTAATTAGATTTACTGTACTTTTTTGTGTATGTGACGCAAGATTCTGACTTTTCCTTATTTGAGTTAATTTCCTTGTAGGAGCAAATTACTTATTTGCATATATTTGTTTTTATCCTTATCTTATTTGAGCAAACACAGACTTTAGACCGTGTAGCTTGTATCATCCTGGTAGCTCACATAAAGTTTATGCAGTTTGTTTTTTTAGCCAGTGGCCTATGATTTCCCATTCAACTGTGTCAAGGAGCAAATAAACACTGTATCTCATTTGGAATGACATCTGAATGTTCATTTTGGATGTCATTCACCAGCTGTTTTAGTAAGAAGTTCCTTTTTAGATCCTGCTTAGGCAGTCACCAATGTTTTCTTTGAGGCAGTTTTTGGTATCTTACAACTATAATTGGTTCCATGTCAGACATTTGCCTGTCCATCTGTTAGAAGTTGCAGGGCACATTTTACTGAATGTGTCCAAATTTTGCCAAAACACTCTTCAGAGGACAGGGATAAGTTTTCTTTATATAAGAAAAATTACCCCAAAATGTCTTTGACTCTACTTTTATGCAAAATATGCATCTCATGGCATGACATTGCAGACAACAGAACAGGTCCTCTGAAACTTTAGGTTGGATGTTAATCCCGATACATGGCAGCATGCAGAGTGTCTCAAGGTCAACGGCGAGCTTGACCTTGTGCATGTTGGCCAAAGGTTTTTGGCTGTTGCCAGTCGAGACTAGTGTAATAATAGTGTAATAACAGTGGTGCAGAATTACATGTAAAAATCTGATCTGTTTTTTTTGTTTTTATGGGAAATATGAAGAAGTGGTGAGACAACAACCACGGTGGTAAAGTAAAAGTGTAAAAGTGTTTTGTTATAAGTGGTACATGTTGGGAAAAAAAGCAGGAGCTGGGGCCGTCTGACAGCCCAGTGACAGACATTCAATTTCATGGATACCAGATTTAGGATATGGGGAGGACATTCCTCTAACGTCAAAAATGAATTCAGGAGGCTCGCCGTCGACTTCGCCGGCTCATGTTAAATAAGATGTGACACAGAGAGTGGAGCGGGCTGAGAGCCAAGTGAGCGGCAGAGAGACATGGAGGCTGTGGTGAGTGAAGAGAGAGCGGCAGCAAGAACAAAAGCCGTGAATGAGACACATGGATCCTTTCATGGAGGTTTTTGTTCTGAAACACAAATAAAAAACCATCAAACATTCTACAGATACAGCAGATTGGTTTATGTAGAGGCAGATGCTCCTAACTTTTGGTTTAATTCAGCTGCTTTGCAGATCTTGACCAAACCCTACAAGTCGAAGACTCTCAGAATAAAACCCCAAATTGAAATGACAGACAGCTCCTAATTTTAGAAAGTATACAGAAAGCTTTCAGTTTATATAAAAAGTGCAATGCAATACATTTGAAGGAGCACACACCAGCAGATCAAAACAAGTCTCTGTATTAAAATATGAGCAATAATACTTATCAAACAGAGGAAAATTTGAATGAATTGATTCTAATTTGAGCCAGCTTCAAATAATGCCTTTTAGCTTCTGCAGATGAGGTCACTAAAGGCTCCACTTGCTATTTGAGGAAATACAGTTTTTGAAAGCCATTTGATCAAAGTTATGTTAAAATATATATTTTGTGAACTTTCTGGTTAAAAAATAATGATCAATGAATAAAAAATTCTCAAATTATTTCAATTATTATAATTTTATGTAATGAAAGTGGGCGTGGATGTGTACAGTTTCAGCTTATCCGCACAAAACTTTGCACAGTGATGAAATTAACTCAGCAATTTCTGCATGTCCGGCCTTGAGCTTTCCATCGAACAGCTAGACAAAGATGCCATTTACTGGACAACAAATCCAAAACTAAAACAACCTAAACACACAGAAAGTGACTTCACAAATAGGAAAAATGTACAGAAATTTAACTGAGTGTATCCAACTGGCACAAAGCTGACCTGGTTCTGATACACATTGAGGTGTGTTACTTTCTGTTACTGTCTTTTGAAATAAAGGTTTAAATAAGGGGATTACTGATACATTTGATCTTTAAGGAAAGGGTGCTGCATTTTCATTTTTTAATCCCCTCATGAGACACAACAATCAATGTGACATCTAATAGGGGGTTGGGATTAGGATTATTATAACAAAAAATTCAATGAGCTGCATCTCCTTAAGGGAAGGTTGTAGAGACTTGAAGCCAAGCTCTATTCCTCCTAACCACCATACTGGCTTAGCAACAACAAAGGGCTACAATAAAGTTCCAAAACGTTTAATTGGTTGTATATCCAGAAAATCGTTACTTCTGAAAAGTGCATGAAGAAGAAAATCATTCATTCAATGCAGAGTAAATTGCAGGATTTAAAGCAAAGATCCTTAGAAAAAATACAATGATAGAGTCCTTTTTTTTTGAAGCAGCACTTCATTTGGTGAGAAGTGTTAGAAATCTCATGAGCTTATACTGGTTATGCTTCAAAGTCATCTCACATCTTGGATCCACTATCACCATTTGTTTCTTTTTTTTTTTTTTTTCCCAAAACACTTCATGCATCAAATTTCATGATCAGATCTGTATGTGAAATGTCCAAGTTTCTGAACAAATAGCCAACAATGTTGGCGACAGTAATTAGGCACATGCTTTTTTTTATCTAAAGAAAGTACAGAATATAGCTTTTAGGGTCGTGGTTCTATGAGGTGAAAGTCCTACCAAATTAAGTTATCTGATGTTTGTTCTCAGCCATATGCAAGATGCAGAAGAACTAGAAAAATCATGTTTTTATTCAATGCCTTCTTCTTCTTCCTCACCCAAACCTGCCCCACAATGAAACACATTGCACTAGGTGTGTTTTGCTGGAAGCAGCTTCAACAGAGATTAGGAGATTAGAGGCTCCAGAGCGTTGCCAACATTGTGTTCTCTAACTCCACATCGAGTGGCGACCTCCAGGGATGAGAAATGTAATAGTAAAGTAGTAAAAAAATAATGCAGTTCTTCCCTATAGCCGCTTGATGGGGGGGGGGTCTACAGGGAGTCAATCTTATGTAAAAATGCTGCTGTACAGCAGAAATAAACTGTTTACAGCCTGGTATAAATCACCTGTTTAAATTTTAATCTCACCAGCTCCCACACAATCATCAAATCCTGTTAACTATTGGTTTCAAAGAAACAAGATGGCAATCTGAATGGATAAATCGCTGAATTGGAGTCTTCAAAATGGGAGTCCGCCAATTTCCTATTATTCTAATTATTTATTTATTTTTTTTATTTCCAAACTTGTAGTCTTCAGCCCCAACTGGGGTTGAAATAGGTGACAACACTTGAAGCGATTCATCAGATTTTAAGCAGCTCCCTCTGGAGAGCTTCATAGTACCTTTGTTCCCCTTTCCGATACTCGTTCCAGACAATCAGGTTTAATAGGAGTCTCTCGAGGTAGCGCTGTGCTAGCTAAACTCACCACATCAGTCGGCGTAGCGCGATCTCTGTTGTAATTTATCTTGTTTCAATAAACTGCCCCCTCCGCTCGCAGATAAGCAGCAAATATAATGAAATCCATAGCACAGAGGATCCATTTTAAAACACACAGAACACCAGATATGAGGAGGATAGAAACTCTTGTCCCTGTCGCTGTGTGTGTGCCCCAAGTTTTTATTAGGGTCACTATGAACTCCACGGTAGAAAGGGACGGCCCCTTAATTAAAAAATAAAAAATTCCCATATATCTATATTCATTGAAGGTGGCGTTATGCTGACACATTGTGCTATGTATAACTCACAAAGGTGGAATCGGGGTGGGGGGTCAAAGGTCAACTAATATGTTGGAAAGGGTGTTACACAAATTGGCAGATCAGCTGTGTTGTTATAAGGTAATGGCCTCCAATTTACCATATATATTATATATATATATATATATATATATATATATATATATATATATATATTTACCATATATATATATATATATATATATATATATATATATATATATATATATATATAGTAATGCAGAGATGCAAATGCAGAGATGGGGGGGGACACGAGAGGTCCGGCCATTGAGGGGGAAGAGGGAGGGGGGGTTTATCTAAGATATCTGGCCACTGTAAGTCCGCACACACACGTGAAAACTACACCCGAGTGATTTATTGGCCGTGCGGCAGGAAGTAAGGATAGGGATATCATTTTCAAAAAAACGTGAAGGAAAAAAACGTGAGATACAGTGGATGCTGCAGTGCTGCAGACAGCAGCACTAAAGAAGAACGACCCACTCTACATAGGGAGGCTTATACTGGAGAAATTGAAGTCTGCTGTCGTTGCACAGGTCCCAGGGCGAAGCATTTCTGGATAAGATCTTCTTTTATTTTACACAATTTATACAGCAATATCAGGCTGCTGACACCTGACTTGCTACGCTGAGATTCTGTGCTGTTCTGTGTTGTAACGTCTCTGCGTTTCTAACTAGACAACCTAGCTTTGTTCTCATTTCTATGTGTTATTGATTGCTTTTTCTCTTTTCTTTTTTATATGGTTTAACTCAAGCCCTGTTAGTGCTCTCCTTCTCCTGGTGACTTGACTTTACCCACTTTAGGGATGATGATACATGTTTTAAAGTGTGAGCGGAGGTTTCCGGATGTTAAACCATATGTTAAGGAAACCCAAGAGACATCAGCGCACTGTTCATCTGCCCGGAATCTTCTCTGCAGCTTCTGCATGCTTTGTAATGCCTTTGACGTCAATTACTTCACAAAGCATGTGGAAGTCGTGCTTTTCCTCTGCTCCGTTTGGAACATTTCATCACATTTACACATTTGAAGCCATAACTTGACCCAATTCATAAAATTCCATCAAATGTGTGCTCCTATGGCTTCATATTCTTTATGAAATATAAGCAAAGGAGGGGGAATTGGAAATGAAGCAGAGCTCTTGAATATTAGATCTCTGCAATCCAAAGCAGTATTAGATAGTCTGACATCAGGATTATGTGGAACATGTCAGCATGCACCAATCTACCCCTTCCAGTCATATTAATACTCAAATTCCTCGGCCCGGGGAGGTGGAGTTGCAGCCTAGGTTGTCCACACATCCAACAACAGCCTTGTTCTTAGCTTTTTATACACAGCCTGGAAAGTATTACAGAAACATGTCACAGTTCACCACCCTCCTGGCTCTATTTTATCTGAATTCTCAGAGTTTCTCTCGAGTGTATTCTTTCAGACGGATAAAATAGTCATAGTAGTTGATTCCGACGTTCATGTGGATGACAATGATCGCCTCGGGTTTGTTTTTCTCTCCTTGATGGACATTCTCACAGAACAAGTGAGAAGCGGCAGCTGAAGTATTTCAACCCGCTAAAGACAATGATGGTGCACCTCTACCCAACTATCCATCTGTTCTTCCATCACCATGTGATATGCTGCAGCCACTGCTCAGGACAGTAAGCAGCGTGTCATCTACTTTGCTGAGAGGTTGACCAGCTACACAGAGCCCATGAGCATTTAGGACCCTGAAGCGTGCAGGAAAGATTGCCGATGACCCCCTTGCATCCGGGACATGATCTACTTCCCTGTGTGATCAATCAGAACTGAAACATCATGCCTGTTGAACCTTTATTATGTCTATCTGATCGGAGTCCTACAGGCTCACTGTAAATGACACTTGGACATGAAGACTAAAAAGAATATGCTGTTCCAGGAAACTGCAAGAATCTCACTCGAAACGGAATAGACCATAGATCTATTACTCATCAATAAAAGAGGAAAACAACAAACAACTTGATTTAATTTGAGCACTTCAGCCACGCCAACAAGGTATTACGCTTCGTAATCATCGCTGCAGTGATCCTGCAAAAGATCCACGTATTCCTGTAGTTCTCTGCATTATCGACCTCACAGGCTTCTCCAGTGATGAGTGGGAGACAGAATTCATCACCTCTCCCCCTTAACTGGCACTGATTCACCTTCAAACACAGGAACCTTGGAGACGGCTGAAAAAAAAAAGCTCATACATATTTAGGCCGCTTTCCCCCCCCTCCACCAATCGACTTTCTTGCGCTAGCTAACAATGATTCCTTTATCCAAACCATCAACCTGTCTCTTTGAGAAGTTTTTGTTTTGCACCTATTGCACCTACTCTCTCTATCACTGGTTCCCACTCCTGTTCCAAACATTACACGAGTTGATTTAATTGCTCACAGCATAGTTTTCCCGTGTGGATGTAGCACCTACCTAAGTAACACTGGCAGTGAATGTTTAGCAATATACATTCAAGAGGAATATTGTTTTTTAAACATAAAATAGACGATTTTTCTTTTGCATAAAAGTATATGTGCTTTCTTGAATAAAAATATCACCAGGCGACATAAAACCAGCAGGGGTCCTACGCAGTAAACAAGCTCCAGTGCACCTGCTGGAGCAGATGGAGACTGTTGTCAGAAGACAGCCCCCATGCGCCACCTGCATCATTACACACCTTTATTATAGATCCCCCCCAAACATTTGAATAACCCAAAGCAGAAACCACCCGTGTTGCAGCTTCCACGGCTGACGTCATTGTTTGTGATTCAGAGGCAACTTTTCGGTTTGAACTTCCCTCAGAGCTGC
The DNA here is from genome assembly GCA_036785175.1 of Eupleurogrammus muticus. NCBI lineage: Eukaryota > Metazoa > Chordata > Actinopteri > Scombriformes > Trichiuridae > Eupleurogrammus > Eupleurogrammus muticus. The sequence goes on along the minus strand of JAYKQN010000014.1, from coordinate 11,491,079 downwards.
CCGCGAAGTTAACATAGGAAGCGGCCTTACCTGTCTTTGGGTCGACAGAGAAGTAGGGCTGTCCCTCCAGGATGCTGTAGACTATCTTGGCGCTGTTACCATATGTAGGGTCGTCGGCGTCCGACGCTGTTACCTCGAAAACTGATATTCCTGGGAAAAGAAAGAGGCGATGACCATCGATAGCCCTGATCTCTACAATGATATGAAGTGTGTGTCTCAAACATATTGATTCTGCAGATTGCTTGACAAGACAAAAAAATAAATAAAACAAAGGAGGAACTTCCATCCTGAAAGTGAATCTATTCTTTATCTGTCTCATCTATTAGTGATTTGGCATTAGCTGAGGTCTAGGGCAGAGAGGGATATGTATCAGACTGTGGATACACAGAGTATACATGAAGGATGAGTCTATTATTCATTGGGTTCTGCACATGTGACTTTAAATCCACCCCGGCTCTGTATCTAATCGGGAAACGGTCCTCACGACCACATTAAATTACGGTCAACGCCGGGCGTGTTACTGTCACTGCCGATGCGTGACACTCTGATTAGAATCCGGGATGAAAAGCACGCCGCAATCTATTGTCTTTAACAGTACGAGCCGCGTCTTGTTTCTATGTAAATGTGACACTCTAAACTTCCCTCTTGAACGCTCGCCATTGGGGCTGCATGCGCCGCCTTGTAAAGAGCCGAAGCCCATTAGCCTGACCATGTAGCGGCAGACAGGAGAGCCGAGGCTTTTATCCAGCTCATTCATCATGTCACACCTGCCCTGCACTTCTCCTCACATTAAAGCAATACTGGTCAACCTTATCTCTGTCTATCCAGGATTTGGGAAATAATGTGAAACACAACATTCATTTCAGTGTTCTGTATCTCGAAGGAGAAGCCAGCTATAAAATCTCTTGTTCTCCTAGGAACCAATTCTCCAGAGAACAACAGACAATCATCTTTGTCTCTAACGGTGCCTTCAAAGACCTTGAAATGTGTTTCTCCCTGAAACTCTGCGGAAAAGTGAATGATTATACTGCTAAATACTTAAAAATACACTTAATAAAATATCAGGATAGTATGGATTGCTCGAGGTGAACCTCACAAATCTGCACAATCAGTTTGAAGCGATAGTTTCTGCCCGTTTTCATGATTCCCTTAGTCATAGCGCTAGGTGCTTTGTAATTTTTTTGTCGATACAAGCTGTTTCCAGACCAGCGGAGCGAAGACACGAGCTGCTCAGCTACCACTCTAATGTCTAATGGTATTTGTTGGTTTCCCTCATTAAACTGCACGGATAGAGCGTATTGCCAATACTGTTTAGCATGTAAATTATGCTTTGAGCAAGAACCATGTTGTAACCCTGTTTGTCTATTATAAAGACACACTATTACTGTTTTCTTTCTTACTAAATTATTTCCAATTAGGAAAATCATGTTATTTCCTCAACTTTCAACATTCCAGCTTTAGTGAATTAGTTAATAATTTAATAATTATAGTAATATTTTAGTAGTATAACATTTTTAGAATATAATATTAGATAAAAAAATTATGCTATTACTGTTAAAAAATTTAATTTGAAAGGTTTTCTCCAATGAACTAGAAACACAAGACTAAAAAGTCAGATAACAGCCACTGTTTTTTTTCTTTTCTGCAGCTTCCAAATGTGGTAAGAAGCATTGCTCTGTTCTTAGGAATTAGGAATTAGGAATATTACAGTGTATTTATGATGTTTTTCAAGCCATTACTGAATTACTTGATTTGCATTATGGAATTTTATTGCGCAGCATTCCATTCAGGAGTTATTTTGTATGTACAGTACACACTAATCTAAAAATGAATAGTAAATATCATTATGAATGTAGTGGTTTTAAAATGACTCATCCCTTCAAAAATGTATTCACATGTATTATAAAGCATCATGAAATGGAAACAATCAATTACAAGCACCTTATAATTGCACTTTTTGCTTAATACATCTGTAAAGACGTATCAGTGGATGTGACTGTGAAGGTATTGTTAGCAGCAATAGTGCTAATTGCATTAACACGTTGACACTCGTATTCCTCTCACTAACTGTGTTTTTCAGCCGGTGTTGGCAACAGAAGGCTGCTGGTGGCTCCTGTGGTGGAGCTTTGCACTAGATGCAAGCTCACACCAGGAAAAGCAGAGAAGCGGTGCAATTAATGATATCAGTGACGACTGAGTCACATTTACTTAATTCCTGACCTTGAGTCAGTGCACAGTGGCTGACTGGCTTCCTTGGACAGTCACCAAATAGAGCTAAGGCATTTTTAATTCACTGCTAATGCAAGTCAGTTTCAAAATGCCTGCTGGGAAAAAAAGGGTTTGCTGCTCCAAAATACACATTACACATTTTAATTAAGTACTATTTCACCCCTGAAATTGAATGAAAGAAATCCAGACACACCACTGCTCAAACTTTACACATCTTGGCCTGAGTTTGGACAAAACCAATTTACTGAACCTGCACAACAACTTTTAAAGACATATGAGAATTTGCTGGAAAATTAATAAGTGGATTTGTTTGCAAATTTTGCATGTTTTTACATCGTGGCATTACTTTCCTGTGTTGGAAGCAACTCTGACCAGCAACATTTCTCAGTGAAAAGTGCAATGCAATGACTCTCTGACTGAGTAAAACTCTCTATTTATGATACTTTACCTCCAGTTGTCTCCATCAAATTTTATTTTAATGGTTTAGGTACATTTATGCATATTGTGGATATAGTTGGAAAAAAAAGTTGATGATAGACTTAACTTGTACTGCTTTTTTTCCAATTAATTAATTAATTAATTAATTTACATGCAATTAATCTATAAAACCGCAAATTAACATTTGAGGTAATTTAGTGACATCTAGTAGACTTCGTTACCTCCCCACTGACAATAGTTGGCTTCACAGCTTCCACCACAGATGTTTTACAGGGAAAAGGACATATGTTAAAGTTGCATTGTGGGAAAAAGAAGTGTCCTGTGTGTGTTTTGGAGCTTGCCACATACAAAAGCTAAATTACTCTCATGGGATGTAGTTTCTAGAACATCGAACGAAAGTTCCCGGACCTACGTGTATAATATCACGGGAACTAAATCGCCGCCTGCTGTTAGTGGTTCCTAACTTTATTTGAAAAAGACAGAATGACCAAAAAAGAGGGAGAGACTCGAGGGAGAGAGACAGAACGATGGTGGTTGCGTATGTTAGACTGTGACTGGAGAGAGAGACCAGGGATAGAGAGAATTTACAAAAAAAAAAAAAAGTAAAATATTCTAATGCAAACCTAAAATAACAAGCACACAGAAAGAGCCGGTAAACAGGGCTAAGGTCAATGACCTTTAAATGTTATATTCATATGAATGGAAAGTATGTTTCACATTTAAATACTATTCAAATATTGAATGTTATACCCCTTATAGAAGCAGCTCATGTGTAGCATAGGTCACCAATAAACTTTCAAACAACAGTGAATCAGCAGGGGCGACGGTGATATTTCTATTTGCAGTTAATCACCCGTCCTACATGCAGACTGATGCAGGACCCGTAATGTAATTTGCGTCTAGACACAGCTATCTGCTAGACTGAGCTAAGTAGCTGCCGCTGTCGGGGATCAACGTCTAATAAACAACACTGCCTGCTCCACTCCAGAAATGATCCGGCTGTTTGCCAAGCTAAACCGCACATCGAAGACTTTGACTCCACAAATCCATTCATAAAATATAGAAAAAAGGACGAAGAGACGACGACCAAAAGAGATATATTCCATTGGTCGATTCCACCTCACCTGGTAGAATAAACCGTAGAAACTATTCTTACGAAAAGCTGCCAGAACCATGTTGGCGGCTTGTCAGTGGACAGTGTTGGGCAAGTTACTTCAAAACTCTCATGCATCATTTATTACTTTGTAAAAGGGGGTGGGACATTTCATAAAGTTGGCATATGGTTTTGTGGTCACAGCTTTTCGAATTGGTTCGGTATACGTTGAGCTTGAGAAAATCTGTCATATCTACAGCTTTAAAAATACATTTTTATTATAGTCTGAGGATGAAAAGTAGATGAGATTCTGGCTGCGAGAGAGGAGACACTGATAGAGAGAGCAAGAGAGAGGGGGGGGGGTGAGAAGGGGAGGTGAGAAAAAGGCGAGAGAGGTGAGGAAGAGGTGTGTGACAGAAGGGAAGAGACAGAGAAAAGGGAGAGACTGAGAGAAAGACAAAATGAGACAAGGCAAGAAGGGTGAGAGCAGGATAGAAGAAAGGGGCTAGTTTTGCTTTAGTTTCCAGACCCCATAAACTTTTAACAGACCTCAATCCCTCTCCTTGTGAAGGAGTCACCAATATTTTTCATTGTAAAAGTGCAATGCAATGACTCCCCGACTGACTGCATCACTCTGTTCATGATACAGCAGCAGTCAGGGAGAGAGTAGCAGGAAGAGGAAAGACCGGCCGCGTTGAATCAGAAGCAGACTACATTGCTAAATTTGTTGATTCAATGAGCTGTAATTTGTCTTTACTCATGTCGACATAGTCAAACTTGAGCCTTACCATTGATACTTAAATATTAATTTGTTCCGAGACACGCAATTCCTTTTTGGCATATTCACAGTAATTACATTGATAAGTAAATAGTACTTATTATAGTACTATACTAGTAATAATCTATGATATATGACATATACTGATATATTCAGTGAGCTGAATAAACTTCAAAATGAACTGATGGGAAATTGTGTAAATATTTGATGATATAGAAAAAGAAAAAACAAAAGAAGAAAACCTCGGGCATGCTGTACATTATCACAGCGAGACAAGAACAGTTTCCGCATTCTCTAATGTTCCTAATGAAACTCAGCATGCCTGATATCCAATATCTGAAGCCTGTGCACACTTTTTTTATATTGTTTCAGGCACATCTTATGGATGCATGTATATTTAATGATTTTGCATTTGGTTGCACAGAGGGAGAAGGAGACACAGGCTACACAGACAGAAAACATTGAGTCAGCCATCTTGATAATTGTGTCTAGAACTTAAGTTTACCTCGTGGGATCAACCACAGGGACAACATTTAAATCCAAACACACTTTTTTGAAATGACTAAAGAAATTGTTTAAAAATTTCACATTTAAATAAGGTGTGTTAGCTGAGGGTAAAAATGAATAATTTTAGTAAATGTTTTTTTCATCCAGCCTTTGTATGTCTACCCATACTTGAGTAGAAAAATCAAAGTATCTCCCAAAAAAATTGTTTACGGTTTGAGATATAAATGTTCATTTATCAATATAAGAAAAAAAAAGTGACAAAACTGCAGTAGAAACAGATTTAGCAAATAAATGATGATGTAGACTACAAGAAGCATGCAACTTAAATGTCATCCCACTGGAGAGATGACAAATGTCAGCAGAGTTTTGTTTTTTTTGTTTTTCCAGTCGGTTCCTCTTTTTCCGTCTCTGAGCAGCGATCAGTGTCTATATTACTGACACGGGGCTGTTATCCAAACACTTGTAAAAGCTCATCATGCTCCCCATCACCAGGATTCATTACATCTTCTTCTCTTTGCAGTTTACTGCACTCCATAGGCATCAGCACCACCAGCTGTTTGCATTGACATTTCCCTGTTAGAATTAGCTAATAAAATTCACAGAACAGCGGTGAGAAAAATGCACAATTCATTTGCATCCCTTTATTAATCTTTTGAGACACTATTCAAATTGCGATGCACTTATTAATGGAGCTGGGGCTGTCAACTGGACTGAAAAACTTAATTTGAACAGTGCATTCCAAAAAAAATAAAACAGTAGTTTAAATATTTATTGCACAATAAATAGTTGCAGTGGGTTTTTGTGACTGCACACTGTAGATCACAGAGATCAAGTCAAGTAAATGTTATTTAGAACAAAATCATGACGAAAAGCGATGTCATGACACCAGGTCTCGGGATCAGAGGTGTATAGAAAGTACACTGTGTGCTCTAAAAAAGGGAAAAGAAACTTTTTGGCGGGTCCATGTAGTTTTCACTTCAGCAATTCGAATTTAAATTGTTTTTCATATTTAAGGAATATTCAAACATCAAAGTTGAATCTTATATCCCTCGTAGGAGCTCATCTAGAGCTTAGATCACTATTAAACACTTTAAAACATCAGTGCAAAACATGAAAAACTGAGTGCACCAGTATGTGCCATAGTGTGTTTCAGCAGACTATTATGTTATAATCATGGGCAAAATGCGATTTCTCCAACAAAGTTCACTGAAGCTGGCTATATATATATATATATATATATATATATATATATATATATATATATATATATATATATATATATATACTATCCATAAGATTCATATGGTCTGGAGAAGACTGAAACAATCTAAATCTAAATATTGAATTTAAAACTACACCTTTTTTCTGGCATTATGCAAAGTCCTGCTGCTTTGGCTTTGTTACAATGTACAGAAAATACCTACTGCAAAATGTATTCCTTTAAAAAGTACAGCCAATCATTTTCAGAATATATGTTTTTTATGTAATAGAGCTGCATTGACTTGTCCAACTCAATGACAAGTTGTACTGGGTAGGTTAATGGTATTGGGCCATTGTTAAATTTATTAGTTGCACTTGTGTGTGTTGTCTATCATTAAAAAATAAAAAAAGAAGAAGGTTCTGGTCTTACCAACATCAGACATCTCAGGTACCGTAGCTGAGAATGGTCCATCTGGGAAGGTTGGAGCGTTGTCATTGACGTCCTGGACCTTGATGATGAACTCTGACTCGGCCTCTAGAGAACGGTTCGTCCACCGGTCGATGGCCCTCGCGTGCAGGACATACTGGGCCTTCTTCTCACGGTCCAGGCTCTTGGCGGCGTGGATGTCGCCCGTCGTCTCGTCAATGACGAAGATGGAGCCGGCCCCCTCCCCGGACAGGATGTAGCGCACGGAGCCGTCGCCCTTGTCAGAGTTCGAGTGGAGCTGGAGATGTAAAAAGGAGAAAATGACTAAAGGGAGGCAGCACTAAAGTGTCTGCCAATTTCCTAATAGAGAGTAATAGCCCAGTCCGGGTGAGTGGTTCAGCTAATGGCGAGGACCACGCAATGAGAGACCGGCCGTCCAATCAATGAAAAGGGGATGCGGGATCATCGGAGGACTTGGAGGAGTGTGACAGGTTGTGCAAAAAGTTTTCTGTCTGAAACAAGCAACTGTCATAGAAAAAGAGAAGAGGACCAGTACGACGGAACACATTCCACAACCTGCAGTCTATCCAGAGCCGGATGTGTAGTGCGAATTAAGGATGAGTACGGAGAGACTGCAGGTATCAGAGACAGAGGAATGAGGAGATCGAGACCCTCATATAAACAGTATTTCTGAACTTTTACAAGATACCTAAACTGTTGTTTGTGTGAGAAAAGGTATGTTCTAACCCTGGGCTTCATGAGCCAGTTATAATCACCAGGTTAATGGCATAAATTGAATAAAGTGACTCATTTCCCAAATGATCCTTGACAATAACCCAAATTATATGAACAAATGTAGCCTTTCTGAATGTGTTCTGCTGCTGAACCTGCTACAGCTGCGATTTCAAATTACGCTGGAATCCTGCTTTTTCTTTTGCAAACCGTCTCAGTTCTCAACGAACACTAAAGCACCACTGCAATCGAAATGGGATAGCACATCTGATGGCCGAGTCACCCAATACTCACCTAGCCAATATAGAAACTACATTTTCTTCATTCATTCATTATTACCCTGGTAACTGCTTTGCAGAAGTATGTGTACTCCTTGAACCTTTTGACCATTTGCCACATTTCAGGCTTCAATCTTGAAGATAGAAAATTGGACTTTTTTATATACGTACAATATTTTAAACTTTGCTTTTGAAATAAAAAACTGAAAAGTGGGCATACAATATTATTCGGCACCTTTACCGTGATTGCAGTCAACTCGCTCCAGAAGTTCCTTTAAGATTTTTGAAGGATCCAATGTTGACCTAACTGACTGATGATGATAAATAGAGTCTCAGCGTAAATGCTCTGTGATAGTCTCCGAGACCTAAAGCGCAAACAGCATGATGAAGACTAAGGAACACGCCAGGCAGGTCTGACATTTTGTTTGGAGAAGTTCAAAGCAGGATTAAGATATAAAAAAAGGCTATTTTTAAGGCTTTATACATCTCACAGAGCACTGTTCAAGCAATCATATTGAAATTGAAAGAGTACCAGGCCACTGCAAACCTACCAGGACCTGGCAGTCCCTCTAAACGTCCAGTCCAAGGAAGGAGAGCAGTGATCTATCTATTTTATATATATTTATGTTTGAAGCCTGAAATGTGGCAAAAGGTCAAAAAACTTAAGCGGACCAAACACTTTTTTTTACAAGGCACTCGAACAGTACAAAACGTATAGCATTGGTACCTAACAATATGTGGTAAGGTTTACTTAGTTGTGTTTTAAATAAGAAGGACACTAAAAGACTTCTGATATCAGAATATGGAAACATTCCCAAAACATTCCAAGAAATGCATACTAACATTCTCATCATGTCCATGACATTAATGTAGGTAAATATGTCAGCAAATTACATTACAATCAAATTGATGATTTCAATGACACTGTTACGCATAAGAATCTCATTATAACAACATTATCTTGTAATGATTTCCCATCATGATGAAGACACCGTCTTGATATTCTCTCATTAAATCTATAACGTAAAGGTTGTCTGTTGTTATTTAAGACAGTATTCTCCATCTAAGCCTCTTACAGTCTGAATAAAAATGGCAGTCACACAGTTGCCTTATTCCTTACGGGCGAGTTTGTTCTGTCATCTTTGTTCTCCTGACAAACTTTCAGCGTGAGATCTGATTCCGTATATAGCGGCGAACAAACCCTTGTGACAGAAATGTTCCTGTTGTACAAGAAAAGTTTCTCACTACCTTATAGTCCTACATGACACGTTACTGCTATAACAATGTACTGTGACATGTAGTGTGACAGCTCTGCATTTACGTATCGTGATGTGCTGTCTGCAAAATAGCGTTGTCTGCACGGCAGGAAGATAAGAAAAAAAATGTATTAAAAATTTAAATTATTTTGGTCTGCAAATAATTACACAAAATACTCTGAACAACCAGTGATATATAATAAATAATAACAATAAAATGACAAAGGACTTTCAACTAACTTGTGACACTTTCCTAGAGAACATAACCTTTTTGGTGTTTAACAAAAAATATATATATATCTTAAAATAATTGTTAACTTCACCAATGCCAAAAATGCAATTTTGAATCTTCCTTTTTTTTATTTGTTTATTCAATTATTTAAAAAACAAATTGTGCAAAACAATCTTTTTTTTAGTTTTACTTTTATTTTTAATCTCAGTAAGATGATAATAATAGACCATAATAGACCTGGTCAAAACAGGTAACAATAAATTATTCTACATGAACAACCAAATTCAAATAATAAAGCAATTGTCTTTATTTCAGAACATTCCAAATATAATAATCAGTCTGTGAGTTGGAGGATGGTTTATTTTTACAATTTATGGGGCCTTTCTTTTAGTCTTAGAAGTATGTTTTAACATATAAATTCACACTATAAAGCCTGATTAAAGTTTTTAAAAAGAATTGTGTAATATTTATCTATTATTACATTCTTTTGATAACATATTTTACATTGTAAATTTAATGTCATTTAAAAAATATTATAGATTTAATCTTATGTAAATTCAATTAAAAGTTCTAAACCAAATAAAATATCTGAAACAAATCAAATTTACTCATGGATGAAATAAACACAAACGGGCCTGATGCTGAGCCTTGGGGAACCCCACTAGTCTTTCAACCAACCTTTGATAATTTTGGACGGAAGCAATTTATTTAAATATACTCTTTAAATTCTTTTTTTATTCAGCACAGGGGAAAAAGTAATTTGTTTGTTGTTTTCCCAAACAGATTCTTACAACGTCTGTGGGGATTTTCTCAGGTCACTTCTCTACAACCTTTACTCTTCCAGCTCACTCCAATATGAGTTAAAGTTTCAACAAAGAAAAGAACCTTCAGAGGTGCACATGCCTGGAGGAAAGGCTCCCATTGTTTTTCATCATACGGTAGGTTGCAGAATGTCAAAGAAGGAAAAATCTTGACAAGTCGGCACCATGAAGTGAAACAGGAAAAAAAAGGGAACACGACACAATGAGCAGCAGAGAGAAAGAACAGAAGTCCTCTGCCTGAGCTGTAACAAAGCTGCATGTAAAGACACATTTTCATCTCGCTGCCATAAGGTAAAACATTTAAAAGAAAACGAGCAGAAAGCAGCAGACAAAGAAGGAATTGAAGAGAATACAGCGGCATGGAAATAATAGTGTTTCTAAGCAGCAGCTGGCTGGAAGTAGCAGCGACTGACATTTTGAGGCTAAAGTATTTCCCCTGTGCATGTCTCTCCAGCTAGAAAGAACAAAGGCTTATGAGGGTGTGAAATATGAATCAAACGGCGCGTGGGCGGGCGGGAAGTAACGGTTATTAATTTAAACAGGTTAATTCCCTTCTGTTGGGATTAACAGGACATGCTACACTAAGCTCCATCGCCAACCATAGGAGCTAAAACACGATAAGGTGGTTTCACTCTGATTTGATGCACTTTATCCGGTTTATATAACATCAGTCTGTGATTCTGTGCAGTCTTTCTATGCCGAGTTCCAGTTTCCGATTATGTACCACTGGCCCCAGAACCGGACATAGTCCCCTGGTGTAATGCTTATGCTGTGGTGGCACACCGCTTCCATTTCGACAGATCTGTGTTGTTTGCTCTCTGTCTAATGTGTCTAATTAAATTATATGAATCGAAATGTTTAAACATTTAAGACAGCGTTTCTCAAACTTTTTTTGGGGGGGTTTCAGTAATTTCGTTCCCTGTTGCTATTATGTATTTACCCATTTATACCACTGCAAGGGAAAACCAGCACATGATGCAGTGCAGTCTACCTTTTGAAGTATTTAGCATTACAAATACAAAAATTGTCTTCTGAACATTTTTATTTTAACATTGGCCAGAGTCTACTTTTTTACCCTTCAGGGATTAACCACAGCAAATCAGTTGCCTTCATCTAACCCTGTCCTCTGTGTCCTCTTCTCTCACACCAAGTACCTTCATGTCCTCTTTCATTACGTCCATAAACCTCCTCCTTGGTCTTCCTCTAGGCCTCCTACCTGGCAGTTTAAACCTTCTACCAATATATTCACCGTATCTCCTCTGGACTTATCCAAATCATCTTAGTTTGGCCTCTGAGTTTATCTCTTTCTTTCAACACAATATATGATCTAATTAAGATATGGGCATTTAATACATACTTGCAGGTCTATGTGTACTCTAATAGAATGCATTTACAACATGTACAGTTCAAAACAATATTTATCTTTTATTGGCCCTTTATGCAACCCTTCTAAGGGTTGGCTCAAATACTGTTCAAAGACATTAAACTGCAAAATCCTTAATATATGAGTGGACAAAGCCAATAAACTATTGAACTGCGAGGCTACTTTTGCCGGTCTGTGGGCATGCACGAATGAACTGATCTCAGTTCAGTGAGGAAGTCGATGAAACATTGTTACAGAGTGTTCAGAGCAAGCCGGAGTTCTTAGAGTTGGGTTTTGCTTGTTGTGTGGTTCGTGCATAGGCCTATACCTTGTGTTTATTTCATTTCTATTATTTATATTAAAATGTTTTTTTTTGTCATATTTTTATTTTCACGAACATTTATAAATATAATAATGTGATTTTTCTTTTTTTTGTTTAGCAAATAAGGGGTATTTACTGAAGTCAAGTAGGAGCAAGATATGTGCCCTCCCAATGCAGCAGCACCAGCAATAGGCAAGTATTGCCGTCCTATCAGGGAGAGGGTAACATATATGTATGCTCATGTAACTTTAAGGGATGGTAATTTGTCACCTATGGTTGGCCTCAGCCATCTGTTACTCAGAAAAAACTGTCAGCCAATCAGAAAACTAGGACTATGTTTAGTTAAAAAAACAGCACATTGCAGATGCACAGATTACACATTACATTACAACAACTACCTCTTAATGCACATAACTGGGACAATCAGTACTGTCTTGTTTTGTTTTATCTTGTTGAACTTGTCCTTCCACTATACTACTTATGTCTTGTCTTGGGGTACTCATGTCTTGTCCTGTCATACATGTTTGTTTGTTTCTAGTTTTTTTAGTTTAGCACTTTACCATTGTTGTTGTATCGTAGTTTAGGATTGTCTCGTCTTGCGCACCTGCACTTTGATGTTGTTGTACATGTAAACGCATAGGATAGTGAGAAACGCAATTTCGATTCCTTTGTATGTCAAGTACATGTGAAGAAATTGACAATAAAAATTGACTTTGACTTTGACTTTGACTTATAAAGCTTGTGTACGACTATAATCATTCTCTGTTTTATTTCCTTGTGGCCTGGTAGCAAAGGTTCTGTTCATAAATCTCAACTTTGTTGGAGTTTAGCTAAAATGTCTGTCATAATCCCTCGTGCACAGGAGAAGTGTGGATAGGCAGCACTTCCTTCAGAAAGTGGGGCAAGTCAAAGTTGAACTATGACAATGTATATATATATAGTTCAGTTATAAAGGCCTTTTTAGGAGACTAATGGAAGATCACTTTGATAGGGACAATGGTCTGGAGGTGACTTTGGCTCTTGTATTACAGATACATAAACCCATTATGAGAGTACAGAGATTAATCCTTGGAGGGGCTAGATACATTTTTATGTGTTTACATATGTAAGGGCTCTGTGCAGACACGTCATTTCAAAGTCAGTTTATGTATGTTTCTGATGATTCACTCAAGTGCATACAATAGATAGAACTAAACAAAACAAATTGATTGATCTGCATGTGCCTGTAAAGTAGGACACAAACTTGAACGCTAAACGACTTTCTTTGCTACATGAACTGCAAACTGATGTTCACGTCAACAATGACAAGATACATAAGCAAGAGAAAAATGTCAGCTCACTATCAGCAACATGTTTGTAATGTCCTATCACAGACATGCATCAGTGCTTCTGTCTGCTCATGTGAACAGCATTTCAAATAATATCATGGGCACTGCTGCCATGTTTCTGAGTGAGAGGGAGCGAGTGTTAAAGTGTGTGTGTGTGTGTGAGGAAAAGAGAGAAAAAGTCGGGCCGAGAGAGCAGTCCCAGCTGTGAATATGTATTTCTGTGAGTGTGAGGAGCTAAATAAATCATGCATCAAACAGATATCTGCCTTCATCAACTTGTCAGACTGATGGTGCAATGTTTGGCTACAGTGCCATGCTCAGCAGGAAACCTGAGCACACGTATGCTTAGCAACACACAGTGCCTGTACACACACACACATACACACACATACACACACTTGCACTTTCTGAGAATTATGGCATTGAAGTTAACAGTTCATTTACAATACGGTATTGGCTATCACATACTGTGAGAAGATGAAGTCTGAGCATAAGTCAAGCTAAAGTCACTTGTCTCCCTGAACCAGGCTGTTGTGTCTACAGTACAATAATATAATATAATAAAGACTCTACATTGATGCAACAATTTCAGTCATTTGTTTTCGTTTACTATGCTGTTCATCATCGTGTGTTTAGTTTACAAGATCTGGATTGAAAGTTAAAGTCATACAAAACACAATATTGAAAATGTGTATCAGTGGTTTGGGATGTTCATCAATGATTCAGGATGTGCATCACTGTCAGGGCGTGAATTGATGTGCTGTGGTGTCCATGAGCATGTCAGGACTTGCATCAATTTCCAACAGTGTGTCAGGACATGCATTGATGTGTCGGGGGTCATCAATGGGTATCAGTGTGTCAGGAAATGCATCAGTGAGAAACATGCATCAGTGTTTTAGGATCTATATCAATGGGCCAGGATGTGCAACTATGTGCATCAGTGAGTCAGGATGTCTATCAGTTTATCAGGATATGCATTAATTTCCCAGGATGGATATGTCATGTGCATGTCAGGAAAATGTTTGGACATGCATCAATGTGCATCAGTTTGTCAGGACATGTTTCAGCATGTCAGCATGTGCATTAATGTGCATCAGTGTTTCAGGATATATATATCAGTGTGCCGAGATGTATATCAGTGTATTGGGATGTGCATCAGTGTGTCAGGATGTGTGTCAGTGTGTTGGGATGTATATCAGTGATGGTATGTATATCTCTGTGTTGGGATGTATATCAGTGTGTTGGGATGTATATCAGCATGTTGGGGTGTGCATCAGTGTGTCAGGATGTATATAAGTGTGTTGGAATGTATATCGTTGTGTCAGGATGTGCATTAGTGTATTGGGATGTATATCAGTGTGTTATTACATGTGTCAGTGTATCAGAATGTGCATCAGTTTATTAGGATGTGTGTTATGTATCAGGGTGTGTATCAAGGGTGTTTAGACGCGTATCAATGTGACTCTGCGTAAGCATGTTATTTGTGCATCAGTGTATCAGGACAAGCATCTATGTGTCTGAATGTATATCAAGAGTTGTCATATCAGCGTGTGGGACTCTGTGTAAGCATGTTAATAGCATGTTAGTGAGAGAGGGCATGCATCAGTGTGTATCAAGACGTGTATCAACGTGTCAGGACGTGATTCAGCATGTCAGAACATGGATCAAGGTGTCAAGTTGTGCACCAGTGTGCATCAGCGTGTCAGGATGTGTATCGGGACATGCATCAATGTGCATCAGCGTGTCAGGATGTTCACGTGTTTTGCATGGATATTCTGCAGAAATTCTGCTATTTTTTCCACATTAGTTTTCTGGATGAAATCATTTCAGCTGTACATGGCTATCTGCCTACCAACATGACTAAGATGCATTTACTGTCCTAAAACTGTAGGTGGATAGTAACTAATTACATTAACTATGTTACATGTGGTTGAACCCTGTCAGTCATATGAAATAAAACTGGCATGAAAGCAGAGCTTATTATTATAGTGTTAATTTGCCATTATCATCCACCAGATGAGCCTATTTAATTAACTGAAGCTACAACAGACCATGCTTTTAGACACTGACTTTTGTATAGACACTATTATTCTGTAGGAATCTGTCTCTCTGCATCCTAAACAGGCTGTGTGTTATCCGTGCCAAAGGTATTAAAAACAGATGGAATGATTTCCGTTTGTGCCCGGATTTCTGTGTGTGACGGATCAGATAATAATGAAAGTTCTTTGTATCACATTGTTTTATTAATGAACGGCTTGGCAGGAGGAAGTGAGACTCAGTCAGCCACACCATTTGTCTGTTTATGCAGTTTTTGGGATTGTGCCCCACACAATATGTCACCAAGAGTTTACTTGACTCCCTCCCTATATTACACAGACATAAAATCAACTTTCATCTGTTTTCTCTCACTTTTGCATATGCATTTGAAACCAATTGCTTGTATTCTCAGATCAATTTTCTTTGGTCTGGCATAAATGCACGATGACCAAACATCGCCGCAGTGTTTACTGTAAGGAACACACAATTTAGAATAAAAATCAAAAACTGTTTTTTGATTTTTATTTTTCCCACAGTGACTTCACACTTTATTCTTCAATCCTAAAAACACCAAAATAAATCATATCAAGTAGATACTGTATTTTTCAATTTAGTGCCAAAAGCATTCTTTTACTAGTCTTCTTCTGTCACAGCACAACAGGGAAACGCTGTGCATGGAAACACAAAGTGAATTTGATGACAAAAACGAGCTTTACTTTGACAAACATGAATAAATCTATAAATCCCATATAGTAGTTGGCAATTAATGGTCATTGGAGGTCTGGGAGAACACCTGACAGCTGAAACCTGATGATGAAAGTGAGGAGGAAGAAGAGCTGAGACCATAGAGGGACAGGTCATCAGATAGAGGAAGTGGCTGATATCAAGAAAACCAACTGATGGCTAGGAAACACTGACCTGTCCGAATCCACAGTCGCAACATATCACATATGGTTCAAAATATCGTTCTATTGGCTATTTTGGATGGTCTGGTCACGGGAAATTTCCATTGGCTTGCAATGGTGGTCAAACTTTCGTAGCTTCCGTTGGCTTTCAAGCCCGACTCCATGCTTCGACTGGCTCGTGCAAGGTGTCAGTGGATAGGAAACAACTCCAAAAAGTGTTGTGTTACTTGCTCATTGAAACCAATGACTGAAGTGTAGTATTGCCATAAACAACCTCCTGCCCCTACAAAAATAGTTCAGACCCAAGATGCAAGCTGTACCCCAGAGATGGTCAAGCACATAGTAGCAGGATGTGAAATGTCAGAGTGGCTGGCATAGTGTACAGGAACGTCTTTACTCAGTGTGAGCAAAAGTAGCGAAAACACGATATAGTGATTGAGAACAACCGGGTTAAGGTGTTGTGGCACTTCGGCTTCTAGAATGACAAACAGCTGCTGGCCAACCAACCATAGCATTGGTGCTGAAGTGCAGGGGAGGTCAGTGGTGATGGATGTAACAACTTACAGCAACATTAGGTAGAAGGAACCTGAAAAGATTGACAAGCAGACTATCAGGCCTCAGAAAAAAAAAAAAAAACAGCTTCAACAGACTTGGAAGGTCAAACGTGGTCCTTCTGGCAGCAGCACCTCACACAAAAGTGACCACAAATTATATATATATATATATATATATATATATATATATATATATATATATATATATATATATATATATATATATATATATATATATATATATATATATATATATACATATACACTGATATATAGAAGTGTTTGCTTCTCACCTATGTAAAATGTCCTTGTGACATAATCAACTATATAGCAGTAAATTCAAGGTATGAGTACTGCTGTTATTATTAACCACCAGAATGACTTAGAGCCTTGGGGAGATTGAATGACAGCTGCAAGGATTCTTCGCGCTCTGTGATCAGCACTGCTTTTGCGGTTTTGGTGTTTGACAGTGACATTGTGATGACAGCTGCCAGTGAGATGTAATTCGAACTTGAAGGATGAGCCAGAATAATGGCTGCGGAAGCATTGCATGGATCCATTTGGCAGAGGAAAAAAAAAAGGTATTTAAATGAGAGCTTTCATTTGTCAAATCAAAACATGGCTTATTTTGAAGCATTTTGGACTAGTGATGTGAATAACCACTACAAATCTATCACTGAAATAAAATATATTTTGGCTCCACATTATTTCTTTTCAGCAGGCTTTTATTGCTGGAAATGCTCATAGAAAAACAAAAGGTGTTTTATATGTTATACCAATTTGTATTGTGTGTGACTACAATGCCACATGATCTGATCTGATGAGCCCGTTAGCTACCAAGCTATCGGTAAAACTATGACTGATGTCCACAAATTTTTGTAAAATGCTGCATTGCATTTTGTATTTTGAATCACACGCCACATCCAACTAGTTCTCTTTTCTGCCTCCACCCACACGGAGAAGCACCACTACATATGCTCATCTCCAACACTCATCTAAAACTTAACATAATTCCACATTACACGGGTAGGACTTGAGCTTGACCTACTTCTTTTAAAAAAACGTTTGGATGATTGTAAGGTAAGTTTGTCTAGAGCAATGACAAGAAAATACAGTTCCTCATCATAATGTGTTGAAAAGTAGTAGACCAGCAGAAATGCTAAAACTGACAAAGTTTGCCTTTGTGTGTGGGGGAGGATGGGAAAGTGGGATGGTGTGTACCTGAAAAATATCGATCAATTTTAAATATTGAATCCACCTAGAATTAAATAGTGGTTGGAATGTCTTTTACATTTTTTACAGCCTATTTGAGCAAGATAAACTTTCTGGTACAAAGTCTTTACGAAACCTTAGTAGCACTGACTACTAACCAGTAGCTACAAATCAAACACCACAATAGTAGCTTCTATGTAGGAAGTTAGCCAGGAGAAAGCACCGCTATCCTGCTATAACGAAGTAATGTGATGAGAGATGGACATACCATATGCTGTACCCCAACACACTAATGCACACTAATGTATACATGAATTAATACAGTCTACAGGGTGAGGTTTCCCCTTGGGTTTTCATTTATTCCCTGTTGTGGTGAAGGGGGGACAGCTGAGGGACGTATTGGAGACAAGAAAACCCCCCCAAATGACAGACTGAGCCAGGTAGTGATGGTTGGGTTGTTGTGGTCACGCCTGCAGGCGAGCACAGTTGTAAATGTTAAGCACTCAATATGTTAAAGTGCATGGGAAATGTGTGGTGGTAGTGTGCCAGGCAAATCATACATTTGCTGCAGGGATTTACATGTACAGTCAGTACAGCTGACTCCCTAAAATCAAAAAAATAAAAAAGAAACAAAAAATAGCAAAAAATTAACAGGGGGAAAAAATAGAACATGCCCCGGGAATAATCTTTTTCTCAATTTCCTTTGTAGTCTTTGTCATTACGCTCTTGTTCTTTCAATAGCAAGCGCAAAGATTCGTATCTTTCAAAGCCAAAAATAATCAAACAGATCATATTATTAGCAGCAGAATATTCTTGTATGAGGCATGATGATTTTTCATGTAGTTTTACTGCAGCAATTATAAGAGATTTGGTGCTAAATTCCTAACAATATCCCACTCATTTTCTAAAATAGGAAATTTTTATCATCAGCAAATTGATTCATTATTAGAATTAATAAATAAGTTATTATGAATGCAGAGGCAATAATGTAATCTACTAGAACACATTATATATCTATAATAATGAAAATTTCACAAACTTTACATCCTCACTTCTAATCACTTTTATTTCTCATTCTGATTTTATTAATCAATCAACATATTACATAAACATAACTTGGTTATTACAGTAGTATTCCAACATGACCATCACCCAGGTTTCTGGTCAACTGTGCAGCCATCAGTTCAGACTTTTACTGTCTCATGTCTTCTCTCTACTGAGATATCCGTTTGTGATTTTCATTTATGGCTATCCTGAATAGATATTGTCTGATTATAATATTTTATTTGATCTCATATCCAGACAGAGATGATGTGGATCCATTGCAGGGAGGTCTGGAAATCTCTATTTTTTGTATTCTACACTTCCTACACAACGATGCGAGCGAATTAACCCCCAAGGCTGCGAAATAAGCCCCAGCCATCAATTTCAATTTATATGACAGCCAGTGTCAGAGCCAACAAAGTCTTCACCCTCCTTCGAGTGTGCCTGTCAGGTGTTGCGTGCAGATTGAGCAGTTTCAAACTAAATATTGCGGACATCACTCACAAGCTGTCATAAAGTGGACTTAAAAAAAACAAAAACAAACAAACAAAAAAACTTTCTTTTTGGAATTCCTCCCCCTGGTATTCCTCTTTTGTCTTCTCTTTTTTTTTAATAATCGACCAGGGGATTCACTTAAGATGTCTATACAATTTGTGAATTCCTAATAAATACCTCAACAAAACCACATATACTGAGAACTGAATGAAAGGAACAACATCACTTGTAATATGGTTTATATCCAGAAAATTCTGCAGAATGACCGAAGGTCATTTGGGTAAAAAAACATGTGCAAACTCATAGGAAGCACAAATAACTGACCTACTAAGAATTGTGTTTTTCAATTGTGCAAAATAGCAGACTTCCGAGAGAAGAAAATCTAAATAAATTAACATAGCACACGCACTGTGATCAGCCATGCTGAAAGCAGTTTCTGTGATGCAGACTACATCTGAATCTAATATGTCATGATTCAATTTGATCGATATACCAACTAACATATTCCTCCTCAAGGTCATAGGTTGTGGGACAGGCGGATTCCAATTTAACACTCTTCAACAAAAATTTACACAGAAAAAAACCCTAAATGGGCCCTATGTTGCCATTCTCCAAGTTTCATATTTAAATTGTAATGGCCTGTTTATAAAGAAAAAAAACAGCATACTTTTATATGGTGCAAAATAACCTAGATATAGCAATGCAGTCTGCCTTCTCACACACTCACTCCCCTCTCTTGTGAATGACAACACATCAGACATACACATCTTACATTAAGTTGGTTATACAGTAACTTCCATCTTTTTTTGGAGACGTTGGGTAAACAGCACTCATCAGTAGCATCTCATGTCTTGTCCTTGAAACACACTATAACGTGCAAACACTGTGGTAATAATCCTTATTAAACTAGGTGGACACGTAGGAGGTGAAATACATGATAATTATTTAGGAAATATCAGTCTAATATAATCATATGCAAATCATTCTACAAATGAATTTACCTTGTATTTGTATCTATAGTTACTGACTGATGAAGACAACTCCTCCACCTATGTTTGTCTGCTGATTTGTGGTGGTGTGTTTGTTTGTGTATGTGTGTGTATGTGTGTGTGTGATCACACTCTGAACCCTCCAGATAAATCAGGAAAAGCAACTCCTTGTGAGCATAAAAACTTTGAACTTTCCGTCCAAATTCTCTGTGGAAACCATTAGAACATTCAGAACTCACTAACTCAAACACAGCCGTCTCTGCCACTTCTGCACCTGTTGTCATTTGCGTATCTATTTTTAGTAAAAAGGAAGCCGCATTGAATTGTTCACACTTTATTTGGGATCTTAGATGATCAGTCCCATTAGTATTTATTCTCAGCTCTTCATAGGTACTCATCATGAACATGAATGATTTTTTTTTTTGTTCAAAATGAACAAAGTGTGCCCGCTGCTAGGAAAATAAATCATGCCAAATGTGGTATAAGTGCTGAAAAGAATAGTAAAGAGGAAATCAGCAGCATCTTTGCAACCTAGAGCCTCAGAATAAATGTCCTGGAAAGTAAAAGCATGAATGTGACTCTGGGTGAGAGGGGGCAAGCCCCACATGGATAAATGAACACATGATAATTAATACCGCTGGGTCACACCAAGGCCACTGTGTGATGAATTGCTTTCATTCAGTTCATAATTTCAGGGTAGAAAGGACTTTACAGTGTAGGACCACTTCACCCAATGGGAAGCTTTTTTGGCATCCAATAAAACGTTTTCTCTCTTAATGCTCCAAGAGCAACAAGACATAGTGGACATTTTCCAAATAATCTATCATTACTTAATAACGCTCTGGGGACTGAGGACAAACTAAAGAACTTTGTCATACTCTATTTATATATTTATTTAAATTTCACCAACATTAAACGTGCATACTCTAATAATATGAAAACACTATGTATGCTAGGTGGGTATGTTTTTATTAAATCAACAGAAATTTTGGTGCATTATCCGCATATGTCCCAAATTAGACGAAAGGTTACACACATATTTTTTTTTGGCTAGTCTAGCTATTTTAGGTGTACATCATAAATTCAGGACATTCATACACAACCTAAACCATTATGATTTGGAGTTGGAACTCCGTCTCACTAAATGCTATCCAATATTTTGCAGATCTACCACTGTATGTTTGACTTTAAAAAGTTATTCCCTTTATACTCAGAATGACACCATTGGTCTGCCTTTTAACTGGCGTTATCGCATATTTTAAATGGATTTTTCCAGAATTCTAATAAGTTTAGAATCTTATGTACGTGCAGTGTGTGAATCATCCATCTAGCATCACCAAAAGTCATTTCCTGCTAAAAAGAATTCCAAAATGTCAGTCAGCTTGACATGTGACAAAGTACGAGGAGCGGGCACCAACAGCAGAAGCAGCAGGAGGAAAAAAAAAAAAGAAAAAAAAAAACACCAACAGACACACGTGGAAAACACAGAAATGAATGTCATCATGAGCCCATGCTGACCTCGACATGTGAGTCAAAGTACGGCAGAGGGAGAAAAGGGGGGAGATGTGACGCATTCAGTCCTGGACATCTTTTGATTCTTTGACAGCCTAATGGCCGAGGATAGCTCCTGAGTGATGGTTGCCACGGGGCAACACACACACACACATACATGCACACACACATATATATATAGGCACCCACACTGTAACTATTATTAAACCAATAAAAAGGAGGGAAAGACTGTGAGCTTTTGTCCAAAATAAGGACAGTTGTGTAAATGAAAGAAGATATAAGTTATTGAATGGAACCATTATGGATGAGTGGATGATAGGAGCTCCATTAAACATGTGGGTTAGTAAAACAGATAAGACGATATGATCATGTAATATATACATTATATTGCCAAAAGTATTTGCTCAACTGCTTTGACTTGTATATTTATTTTAAGTGACCTCCCATTCCTAGTCTATGGCGTTCAATCTGACGTATTTCTTGGTTTGCTGCAGCATTCACATCCTTTCACTGGAACTAAGGGGCCACTTTTGTCTATTTTAGTGCATATTAAATTGATCACATAGGCAACTATTGCCAAATTTAAACTTTAACACCACCTAAACCTGGTGCTCACAGCATTGTTCTTTTTGTAATGTGTGTGTAAAACCTCATGAGTGACTAACTCTGTAGCCAAGCTTTAATTGTTCTGATGACTTTAGCTAGGAGGTGGTGTTATGGAACAGATTTGCCTGCTGATTTTTCTCCGGATGCTTTATGAATCCCCTCCTGTGCTGCTGGCACGCCTCTGGCTGCAGTCTGTACTTCAAAATGCTCGCAGGACTTGTGGGGTGAGCTGCAAACCAAACGCTTTCAAGCAAAGGCCATCTCCCGAAATCGATCCCTCTCCATAGCACTTCAGTGTGCATGAGTGTCACTCACTGCGAAGTCACTTTATAGCTGTGGAGGACTCTCAGGTCTACGGTGGATGGTATAAATAAACAGGTGAACTGTGGGTCACGCTCTCTGCAAAGAGCAGGAAAGTGCTGTCACCATGGATACTAACAGACGGGTTTTTGGCTCAGGCTTGTCGAGGACTGTTATGTGTTTGGGGCCTACACACACAGTCAAAAGGGGTCAACCAAAATCTGGCCTCTACTGAGTGGACCCACGAATCCCTTACAGACACAGGAGAGTCACATTGTGTGCAAAGACATAATGTTTGTTATCAGTGGGTGGTGTCTATGTATCACTTTTAGTACCCTAGTATGGCTGTTTATATTAATACTTTAATTTTAGTTTTTTTTATTTGAGTTTGATATTTAGTAGTATAATTGGAAACTGGACTCTGCTAATGCTAATTAATATGAGAAAAGTTATCCATACAAATTACTTATTGTACACATTAATAATCATGTTTTCATGTGGTTTCATCATACCAATGGAACCATGTAAACCAATGCATTAGAACATTTACAGTAAAACTTCATATAAATCCAAGTTAATGTGTTACAAATTATGAACAAATGACAATAAACTCATGCATCAACTCAGTAAATCATGAATCAGTATTAATCAGATGTGTACAACTCTGATTATCTAAACTCTTACATCATGTTTAGTATTCATAGTTTCACTAGATTATAGTGAATTTTGTCAGCACACTACCTACTGAAAACCTGCTCAGATCGGAAGCTAATATGAGGCTTCAGCTCCATTTACGGTGTTTTTAAACTGGCACTAAAAAGACTATTAGAGTGGAAGATGTCTCACTTAGTTTAGATGACGGAAGTTTCATATTAGCTTCAGATAAATTTGTAGATATATGATTTGTAGATTGTCCCATATAACTTGTTGAAAATGTTGATTTAGGCCTGTTTTAAGACATAATTGATGACTGTATAGCTGTTCAGACAAATCAATGAGGCTCAATTCAAAATGTGTTGGGATCTCAAGGCTTGTATGGCAAACGTGAGAGATGGAAGGAATGTGAAGTCTCCACAATACGTGATCTGATTTTTAGTATATAGAACACACAGGAGACAGAGGGAATGATGAAGAGTAAAAGAAAATTTGTGTAGATAATTACAAAGTATGCTGTTAAATTTCACTGCGACAAACATTCGGGCAGACAGTCGGACGTTGCAATGACTAATGATCCGAAGATCCCGGCATTTTCTCCCGATCCCTTTACGGCTCCTTTATGTGTCTTCATTCTACAACTACTGGGCAGCAGGAAACACAAAGAAAGCTTTGATGCTACATCAGCTTCTGGCACTTTGCTCATGTTAATTAGATCGCGCAGAAAAAAAGAGCAACACGAATATCCCGGTGGAGTCCTCTCTGCTGACTGCAAACTGTCGGCCCAATATTAACGAGTGCTTCAGCATTACTTCAGTCTAACAACTCCCTGTCCTTATTTGCCTTTGGTTTGTTTTTATTGTCTATGAATAAAACAATAAAGAATAAAGAAAGCTCTCAGGTGTACAGTTTATGTGTAAAATGGATTGAATCATGTACAACTCTAGTTGGATAGACGTTAATGATGGAATTTAAATTCACAAAAAAACATATATATTTAGCAGAAACTTACAGTATTTCTATGTGATTATATGTAAATGTATAGTGTTTCTCTCTGTTTCAGCCTTATAATAAGAGCAAAGCAGCATTTTTGTAACCTAAAATACAGCTTTTCCAAAATGATCCCCTAGAATGTGGAAAAAATGGTGTTTCATGAAATCTGACCCTTTGCAAAAGTCTGGTGTAAGCTGGACTCTAACTGACTGGCCTTATATCTTCTCCCAATGGGCAGAGTTGTTGGAGATACAGAGTTAGTACAAAGACATTACACAAAGCTGCTCTCAGGAGCCTCGTCAAAGCGTCCAGGGGCTGGAAACACTTTACATTTTCATCAAATGAAAACAGCCAACTCATGAAAGGACTCACGTTTAGAAGTTTGCAAGTCTGCAATTAGAAAGTTGAATTGAATATAATGTATAGATAGATCTGAAGTTAATGACATACGTTTAGTTGATTCAAAAAAACGACAAAAAAATCTGTGAAATCTGTGAGACAGTGCACTGCATCATCGTCAAAATAGTAAACTGGAGCCATACAATCGGGGAATTGGGTTCATTCCGTCCGGATCCAAAAACTCCTTAAGCTGCTCTGGAGTCTCGTGGTGGAACCAATAGGAAATGGTGTGGAAACATGTACTAGAATATACATGCAACTGTGTCACAAAAAAAAAATATACTATATATATGTATATGTAGTTTCTTTTGGTGGATTTAAATCCAAACAAGTGCCGCTTATTCTTTATTAAAATGCTGAACTGCAGAGATTTGTCCTTGAAAATTATATCTACTAGTGCCAACATTCAGCATTATACCAGGAAGTATCTTTTACCCTTTAAGTATCAAGGCAGAAAGGAAAGGTGTGAAAGGCACTTTTAAATATTGTTGAATATGCTTCTAGCTGCCTCTTATGCTCCCTTTAGGCAGACCACCCTAGGTGGCATACTCTGTAACATGCTAACAGAACTGCATTTGCATAGTGCATTTCCACTAAAAGCACTTTACATTACATTAGCTGTTCCGATACCACAATTCACCTATTCATATGATGATGGCAGGGGCTGTCATGCTCTAAGCAGGATCAAATATTTACACACAAACAGGGACAATTTGGGGTTAAGTATGGAATATGCATTAGGGATAGACATGCAGCCTGGTGGAGCTGCACATTTTTACCGACTGATCCTCCAATCTGCTCCTCCTGAGCCACGGCCTCCTAGACACACAGTGAGGTTTTTACGGATTATGTTTATACAGCTTCTACGACTTGAACGGCTGGTAACGCTGCTCGTACAATGCACTTTCTTAAAATCCAGTTAGTGATCTTGCCCCCTCTCCTCTACTAACAACAGTTTGCAAATACGGAACCTTCCGAACTGCAGATCCCGATTAGAATGAACCTCCGCTGCATCCATGGCTGCACTCAACCACAAATTACAGCACACTGCTTGATGGAAAGGTCAATTCTACAGCAGTGCCGCAACCACCTGACAAGATTGCTTCCAGTTAAACAATGTGTGTGTGTGTGTGTGTGTGCAATGGTAATGGTTAATGTAGTGAGGATGATTGGATTGGTTGCCCATGCTTGCCGTATTTTTCGAGTTAATGGATTTACATTTACCTTGTAAATGTAATTGACTCTTCGTGTTATCATGAATAAACCAGTTGACAGAACATCCTTTCCTCTTGACTGAGCAATTACAGCTAATTATAATTCAGGCGGGCAGACTAGTGATCCCGGGCCGCGCGCGCATGGCTGCTACGCTATTTTGAAATTGACAAGACAGAGGAACCAGAAGCGAAAGTGGGAAGACAGCTCCATGCCGGAGTGACCTGTTTAATATTGAACCAGGATTCCTCATGAATTGTGGATGAGACACGTTCTTTCTTCTACCGGTTCTGATGTTTACACATGTCAACCCAAGACCAGACTACCGCCTAACTATTCTAAGGAGGGACCTCTCGCTGCAGCAGAGGGGCTGCAGGGTCGACTGGAGGATCCTATACTATATATGACAAAAGGAGCAAAGACTTGATCTCATGCCGCGGGGGATGATAAGAGAAGCCTCGGTGTGAACCTGCTCTGTCACTAATTAAGGGTCGTGATACCACACAGTTTTTATGGCAGGATGATGTGATGATGCCCTGAGGTTTTAAAGTCAAAGCTATTAACAGACAATTGGTCATTTGGGGTGCAGACCCAAAGCCACTCCAATTTATTTTTTTTACAACCCCGAGTCTCTTGAGAGAACACACCATCATCTGTGTCCTCTCACAGCCTACCAACCTGCCAACCTGCCACCGCATCGTCGCTTCATATTTCAGACCTGGGAAGTCTATGGGACTACTTTTCCATTATCATATCTATGAAATCATACATCCATATTAGCAAACCTATTTTAATCCAATAGCACAAAAAAGAAGAAATACCCATAAAAAGAAAATGAAACAGCCATTAACACAGTTTATTGGGTGTTCTTGGTGGTGCTAAAGGGTAAAAAAAAGTAGCTGGTTTGAATGGGCTTAATTCATATAATTGTGTAAGTGCAACTCTACGGATCCTTTTTCTTAAGGCTCATGAGGATCCCAATTTGTGGTTTACCAAAGTTTGACACCCACATGTATATGTTGTCTGTATTTTTCAGCTAAAAAGGCCAAGAACTAATTCTGGTTTTGTAAAGTGAACTTTTTTAGTTCCTCCTTAAAAGGGGTTGATCCACAGAAACAAACAAGAGTCTTCCATTCTGATTAGCGGGTGTGTGGTCGCCATGCATCCGTATAGGGATGTGTGTAAATGGTTGAATGAACACTTGCACTGTGAAGCATTTTGTGCGGTCAACTAGAAAGGCCCTATAAAAATGCATGTCCATTTACAGTACGTATCTACTTTGCAGAAGTGTTTATGCAGTGAAACGGGAACGCTAAACATATCAGGCTTAAACACAATTAAAGTTACTGGTCAATATATTGTAGGAGCTGGTTAAAGCAGCAGTAAAAAATGTAAAGATAGACACAAAAATTTGGCATCATCATTTGGTCCTTTTATTATACATTGTAAAAAAAACACTACATTGAGAGGTTATTTGAGCAGTAGATTATGTCAGTTCATCATTTATTGAATTGTGAATGAATGAATTAAGAATGTATGTGAAGGTTGTTAACAGTATATTATATATATGGTCTATATAACATCTTCTGTATGTTTTTCCTTTATAGAACACATCATCTATTCACAGATAAATCAGGTCTGAGGGTCTGAACATTTTTAGGTGTTAACTTGAACTTTTAGTTGCATAACCCAAATTGGGTCGATTTTCATTATTTATACACTGTTATACTTTTAGATATGGTCAAAGTTCCAAAACTGGAGGTTAACTGTAGAAATGCTCCCTGCAGGTCAGGAGCTAGAGTCCTGACCTAGAGGTCTTTACTGGTCTTTGCAAGAGCCGTAATGGCAGGGCATGTTTCACACTGTCAATCAGGACCGGGTCAGGTCCTGCTCTATTCTTGTAGGTCCCGGGACCTTTTACAATTAGGTGTAATATCGAGCGGCTCTGACAAGACCCGGGCGTGATCAGAAAGCTGATCGTGATCTCGGTGCTGCTGTGTGTGCATTGTAACATCAGGAAGCACAGGTCAGACTTGTCTCAGACCTCATGGACCAAAGTAAAGTAGCAGCCGTGGCCTTACAATCGTGCAAAGAGTGGACATTGTCTTTCATATGTTAGATGCAATAAGAGTGAGGAATATGTATGTTTCACAGCCAGGCACAGAAGAAGAAGGCTATTGGTATATATATATATATATATATATATATTATATATATATATATATATATATATATATATATATATATATATATATATATATATATATATATATATATATGTATCCTGCTCAATACAGACATTTCTCATTTAAGCATGGGTCTATATCCAAGTTTTTAAATAATTAATTGGTCCGGTTTGGCTTCGGGCACACATTTTTATAAAACCATGAAGAACGGTTCTTTAACTTGCTTCTGAATGCTGCGTTCAAGATGACGTCTGCTTGGTGAGAACAGCCGTCCATTTTCCCGCCTTCGTTGCTAATGTTGCTCGTGTCACGTTTATGGATGAGTTTGAAAGCTGACATTTCGAATACAGAAATGAAATCCTAAAACTCGGGTATTAATTCCAGATCGATTTTGTATTTACATCGTAAATGCATTATGAGGAATCTGGGATATCTTTTAATGGTCGGTATGAACAGGAGGAACAATCACAGCACATCATCACTTTTCTTTTAGGCTCCATTAAGACACACTTGAAAAATCCCCTCCTTTGACTTGTGGCTACTTTGCGTGTTACTGTGGTTTTGTTATCCCCTTAACAGTAATGTTAGAGAAACTCTAAATCCTTTGCTGACAATCGTATCACCAGTTGAGACAGAAAAGAGTTATTATTATTATGTATGAGTGCAGCTAACATCCTGGGGCATTTCAATCTAAAGGTCAGCATTTATCAGCCTGTTTAAATGTGCTGCCGCTGTTTGCCCCTGGCATCTCCTGTCTGTGATGGACGATTTAGTAAGACAATCACACAGAGACCGTAGCTTCTGTCTTATTACCTTTTATTGTCCCTCAAAGGTTCAAAAAATTGTTGACCTTAGCTCAGGCAGTGCATAGGCAATGAAAAATCAGGGCAAAGGAAAAAGAATACCATCGTGGCATGGTGTTATCAAGTACGGTAAAAGGTCCTGGTATTCCGTGTCAGTGGTGAAATCCAAGAAGCCGGTTTCACTCTGATGACTTTTTCCAATAAATCCCTTCATGGTTTCGGCAAGCTCAGTCATGCATAAGGGGCGCGAAATGTGATTGACAGAACACAGGGGTTTTATTAAAGGAATAACAAGACGGGGAAAGCTCCACGGCAATCTGGCAAATTTCTCGTCAGGAGTTTTGCTTCATCACTAAGCGACTGGAGCGACACTCGTACGCTGGCAGTCCCGAGTGGAGTAATCAGAGCGGGGAAAAAAAACAAACTATAAAGACAGAGCGGGATATACAGTGTGAAAGAGGGGGGCCGAGAGGGATAAGCCTGTACTTCAGAGAGGTGTGAAAAACAGCGTTGAGTGTCGGGTTTCGGACGCAAACTGTCACCATTACTGCCCTGAAGGAATCTTTAAACACAATGTCCCATCTAGTCTTTTTCTGTTTTTTTTTTCATTTTCATCTCTACTAGCCCCCATCTCCTTCAACCCCTTGCCTCACTTCACCACCTCTCCTTTCATCATCCTTTCTCTACCACGATCCTTTTTCATTTTCTTGCATTGCCTTTCATCTCCCCTCGATTCCTTTTATAAACGCATCAGTCGTCTCGCCTGGCTTCTCATCGTCTGGCCAAGCACTGCTCGCTTTCCGTCCATTTGTTTGGCCTCTCACGTCTACACGAACTCGACGTTCAGTTAAAGAAAAGCACTTTGAAAGAAATAATACGTTCATTTATTATTATGTGGTAGCATGCTTTTCATTTACAAGGTAATAAATACAACTATATCCAACTACAACTGTTGCTAACACAATTGACTGGCATAGGGTCAAAGACTCTTACACTGCCAATGAGGAGAAACAGCCTCTCACTCTCCATATCCACAATAAGCAAGTGAAGAGCATAGTGAGACATAAGTTCCTGAGAGTTGAAATCTAAACGGATCTCACCTGGTCATTGATTTAGAAAAGCATAATGTTCACCACCATCCACCATCCATTACATCTAGTACTACTATGCATCAGCTTCTACCACAGAATCACAGAGAGCACCCTCCAATACGGCTGCGTTGTGTGGTATGAACAATCATAGAAAGCACAAGACAACAACGTGAGGTGAGGGAAACCCAGCATATCATCAGTGCTGACGTGCCACCCCTGGACAGAGGAAACAACAACCATCTGAGGTACAGAACAATTAGACCAACACAATGACAACCTGCTTGTTCCTTAGGGCTGTGATGTCCAACCCCTATTCCTCCTACAAAATGACTTACTACATGATAAGAATGTATCCACTAGATGTCCATCTGATAGTGGAACAGTTAAATTCAAGGAGGTGATTTATCAGCAGCAGCAGTTTTTGAGTGAACAGCAGTTTTACTGTTAGTGGAACTCAACTGGAGCAACAGAAAGAAAGGCTTTTAATGGTCAGGTTCCCTCAACAGGGTCAGGTTCCTTATCTCAAAGAGCTCATAATTCCCCATCATTCATCCATAACACTGCGCTCCTAGAAAAGAGGCTTATTAGAAGTTTCCAAAGTCTCTAGAAGTAGAATGGAAGGCAAAACCTTCAACTGTCAGGCTCCTCTCCCGCGGAATGATCTCTCTATCTCAGGCTAGGGGGCAGACACCCTTACTACATTTAAATAATCCCCACTCCCTTTTTCTTTCCTCTCTATCTATAAACGTGTGTCCTGCTGGGGTAAAAGGACTGTATATGTATAGTAAAGATACATCACCATGCAGTCAGAAAAGTCGGGAATCAAACTGCACTACCTGCGAGCCACAGCTTTCCCCCAGGTAAGCTGGCGGAAACCTACCTGGGGGAAAAGCTTTTTTCTTCCCACAGTGCTTTCCTGTGTTTTTCCTTTTTGCAGAGCATGCTGCATTGCAGCAGGCAGCCCCACATAAAACCTCTCCCCATCGGAGGTCACATGGCCCAGACCTCTGTCCCGGTTACCTCTCAAAGCTGCCAATTTTGTCAACTTATTTAAGGCTGTATTCTAAGATTTCTTCCCAGTTCAGATGTATTGCTGCTGTACAAACTGTAACACGCCCTGAGGTGAATCTGTGATTTGTGATATTGGGCTAACAAATAAAATTGACTTGACTTGAATACAGCTGAAATCAAACACAACCTGTGTGAAATGGAAGCAGCCACTCTAAAATTGACACCAAAATGTTAAATGAACGACTGAAAATATGAAACAGACAACTTAGGTCACAGTAAACTACATTGTGATGAACAGATTTTTTTATGTTTATGAATGTCAGATGATAGAATGTAGAGAGATTACATGCGATACACAAATTGAATTTATTGATTAATTGTTTCAATGTTTTGTGCATAAATATCTGAATAGAATACTGAACAATATCTGTTCCCTACAGTATAAGGTTACATCTTCAAATGTCTGGTTGTGTCTAACAGTCCAAAACCAGGTTAGGGTTAGGGTTAGGGTTAGGGTTAGTGTGACAGTGTATTTGTGTGGAACATTTAAATCAATGTGATTAATCCATGTGTGAAATGAATGGCGTATGTAGAAATATATACATTTGGAAGAAGCAACTGGAAATGATATAAAACATAATCTACTTGCCCCACACTGTAGATGATTAAAGCGTTATCACAAATGATGCTGATTGTCAGATTTGATTTTATGTTCGTCATTTTAACATAAGTTCAAAATACAAATAATGAATGAATCTAAAACTCATCTATGCTGAATGATGCTGCTTTAGCAATGTATCAGTAATGTATTTATCCATGAGATGCTTTTTTTGTTTAAATGATCAGGATGCTTCTACTTCTTATTTGACCAAATTCATTTCATCCAACAAAACTGATTCAAAAGAAATCATCAACACCATCATCTAGCACTCCACAAGCCTCTTCAAACGCTGATTGTAATAACCTGCTTAAATGTTTTGCAAAGTCAGAGACATCAATCATCTGAATATTTTACTAATAATTGGTGTTTCCTGCTTTAATAACCTGAATTTTGTCCTTAGACGGCAATCACAAAAACGTTCCACTAAACTTAACCTTCATCAGGCCACCTCAACATCCTTCCCTCATGCTTGTTTTATGTGTTTTTAATTCAACTGGTCCTGTGTTATCCCCCTTTGTACTGGCTATGTCCCCACCCATTGTAAACACAGTATAATTCAAAACATGCTAAAAAAATACTTCTGGAAAATGCAGCAGTCAAGCAGCTGAGATAATAGACTCATAACTCACTTTGATGTCGACATGCCTGACAGCTGCGTAGAATGCAAACAGGACGGCTGGTCTGCTTATTTGTTGTCGCTGCCATTTTGATATGTTTTTTAATTGTGTAATTTTTTTTGATTAGATGCAATTTGTCATTTTACAAAAGCTGGGCCTCATGCAAGGATAACCTTTTCAGTGGTCATATGACCAACACTTTTGTTAAGTTCAGGTGTGCTCATGTTATGATATAAACATAATTATTACTCAGTCCAAAGTCTTCTGGAAAGCTGCAGGGAAGCAGTTGGTCACCAAGAGGAACCAGAACTTTTTTTGCAACCTAGTACTCAACAAAAGTATCTTTACCGTTTGGGTGTACTACAAATGCATGGTTTCAAACAAAAGAACTGTACTAAATTCAATTCTAAAATCGGCATGTTTCAATGTGAACTTAGATCTGAAAAGTGTTGTGCGGACAGGATGGAGTGGTCATGGATTGCTAATTCTCTTTCCTCCTTCTGCCTGCCTTTCTTCTCCTGACCTCTGATCTCATTTCTATTTCTTGTCCCTGCCTCCGTGCTCCACCACTATTCTTTACTCACCTCACCTCACCTATACCGCCTTCCTCTGAGCAGAATATCTCCCTCCATCAGTCAATGTCGATACACACTTTTTATGGGTTTCTGCATGCCCGTGTGTGTGTGTGTGCATGCATGGTTGTATTTTCTAAAGTGGGTGCCGGGGTCTGCACCGCATTCCACCCCGTTGCTATGCTCAGAGCAATCGATAGAAAGCAAGGCGTCATCTGAGTGAGGAAAAAAGCGTAGGTCAGCTGTCACGGCAGCACCCTACAAAACAATGACTGCGTGCCCTGGGGAGCTTCATGCATGTGTGTGTGCGTGTGTGTGTTTGTATGCTGTCTCTATGTGTACTTCTTTGCACCTTAAGCACATCTGTTTCCACCTTCGTGGAGCCAGCTACACACACACACAAATGAAGGCAGACACACGTTAAAACTCCTGAGGGTCCCAGTCCCAGCTTAAGTCCTCACCTTTGTGAAGATCGCAGTGTCAATGTCACGCAATGCCACTGTCGGAAAAGATTATCTGCGCCTCGTCGCATTCATGCGTCCCAACTGGCCACTGAAAGGGCCGACCACTGGCTACCCACCGTGGCTGTTACTGTAGCCACTCCTGGTCTGATCTTCTGCCAAGACACAGTCTAAATGTATTTTCCCTGTGAGGGACATATTATGTTCTTCCTGCACTGCGATGCAAGACCTTCATGTTCATAAAGTCCTCTCTACTTTCAGTCCTTCTCGAGCTGCCATGAGGGTCACTCCGTACCCAATTAGATGGTTTAAGAGGCTGTTGCAGAACTATCTCCGGTTATGTTCTAAACTTGTTTATTTCATGAATGGATTCCACGAACCAAGGTCTGTAAATTTCTGTGAAAATGCCATGTTCATATATATATATATATATATATATATATATATATTTTTTTTTTTCTGCCTTTGATAGTATTTCATTTTTATAGCCTCGAAAGGGCCCTTATCCGAGAAGCCAAGGTCTGACCACATGCTGTTAAAAGGAAAGCAGACATGTCTTTTCTTTGTCAATTTATTGTGGTGAGCTTCAAGATATCTAACAAAAAAAAGTGTAAAACTCCACAAAGCATAATTTGGTAATAATTATGCCAATATGCAATGAAAGATAGGTATAACCAGGCTACCAATGTTCAAGGTCTCAGCCACCAATAGACATCAAGATATTATGAATAAAACAAGGCGAACTGAAAAAGCATGTGGAGTGAAATGTGCTTGATGTTTGGATATTAGAAATGCCACTGTCTTTCATTTGTTCCTTCATACAGAAAATTGCTACTGATCTGAGAGATATTTGTATGGTCCATTTCAGGATCACATTTCATTGCCTTAGTATGTCCATGGTTATTGATTTACTTTGACACAGGAACTGTAAGAAATGAAAGACAAGCACGTTATTGGTATGTTCGTTGGAATAGAGGGCGTTTGACTTTCTCCATTGAGGTCATGAATATTAAAAGAAAGTGAAATATTTTGATGAAACCTTCGTTAGAAGGAGGAATAATTCATAACCCTATTCTCTCTCAAGGTCCAGTGGGAGTATCTAATGTGTATCAACATATGTAAATTGAATAAAAAAAAATTAAAATGCAACACTTCAGCCAATGAGGAAATAGTGTAGGTAATATGCACTATGAGTTTATATGTGGCCTGTATAGATGGTTGTATTGATTAAAATAGAAACATATTTTTCCCTTGAATTTAAAGCTAAGTACAGTCTCTATGGAATGAAAGCATACTAGGGAATCATTGGGTTCAGTGTGTACATACTTTTCTTAAGGACATGACTCAAACTATTTCTGTTAAATATTTAACAATCCACGCCGACATACATAATAATTATAAGGCATGTGTTCCACCCAGAATGTTTTCTGGGTGGAATGTTCATTTTCATTCCTATGGCAGTTTCTCACATGAAGTCGAAATAGACAGAAGCTGTTGTGGAGAAACGTTCGGAAGAAATAAAGCTCCAGCTTGCATCCTCATTTATACTCAATTATTAAAATAATCCTATCCAAACAGACACACAGACACACACGCAATATCTGCACAAACCAGATCATCTATAATAAATGCCCTATGCATACGATATTAATGTATTAAACTGTCAGACTATGGATATTTCTGGTACTATACCACGCTTAATGAATAAATGAACTCTGTATCAGTAATTAAACAAAAATAAAATTAAAGTAAATTATTCCAATTGATCCATTCCAGTAACTCTATCCTTTTTCCAGGCTCATATACAACACAAAGTATACATTTATCCTTCTGTGTAGAGTGCCTGCGGGGTGGTTATAGGTATGTTATCGATTTCATTTCGGGTTTGCTGTGCATTGATTTTTAGTTTCATCACTGGAAATGCGGTGGCCCCTTTAGGATGATTTTTTTTCTTCTTCTTCTCCTGCTTAACTGTGGCCAACACGCATGCCAGATCGCCTTCAGATCACAAAGGAGTTAGTCAGTTTTTGTGACTCATGTGTCACTGGAAGGCCAGAAAACACGTCACATGCACAAGCATTGCCCTGCCACAGGTCAATAAATATATATTCCCTTGTCTCTTTCTACAAAGTGTGTTTAAACACACTGTATGTTAGAATCAGGTGTTGACTAAAACTCTCCTATGAGAGTTAATGTTATCCAACACCCCCATTAGTGGCTTTTTAAGGATACTTTATCTGTAGGTTAGGACCCATAACTCAGTGGTTCTTCTGCAAACCCTAGGCATCAATATTACTTGGTATTGAAAAGGCAATAGCCCTTTAATTACCGGGCAGCCTCTGTGACCATTTTACCGCCCTGTAACACAAATTGTATTAATAAAGGTCATTACAGACTGCACAATGAAAACACAGAGCCATTTTGTGGCCATTGTGATTTTACTTTTATCCCCTTCCTATAAAACAATTCTGCCGTACACACTTTCAAAGGTATAGCCATTTCTAAGGTCATGCATCGGGTCACCACTATGCACATTTCTCGCTTTTGTTTTTTTACAGGGCTGATACTTCAACAGATGTTCACTGCATGGTGCAATTGAAAAGCAAATGTTTTTTTTTATTGGGTTGAATTATTGAATACAGTTGAATACGGTTGAATTATTAGTTTAATGAGACTTAAAGGCAGTAATCAAGATGTAACAGTTGCCCTTAAAATCAACTTTTGGAATGCCTCATATTGCATCCCATTCTCTGCATTACACTTTGCTTGTAAGTACAAATGTGTCCGAGTGGACATAATGTAGTTATGCATTTCTTTGCTAGTCTTGTTTTGCATTTTTTAAAAATTTGTCATCATCATAATAAATAATTGTATTCATTCAAGACCTAAATGACTTAAGACTTCTGTATATAGCCATTATTGTAACATCTGTATTATTATTAACTAGTGTTTTCATATACTTTGCTCTCTCACCCACTGTTCTTGCTGGCTTTCTTTTGTTTGTATATATGTTTTTGTTTATAAATGCCAAGTGTGTTGTAAATGAAAAATCCAATTTAAATTATTGTTTAGAAAAGGAAAAGCATGCAGCACATTTTTTTCAAGATTGGAAATTAAAACCAATATGATCATAAATGGGCCTACAGTATGTAGCTTTTCAATCTAAATGGATTATAAACCCTTTCAACATCTTGTACTACTCAAGGGCATACAGCTATTATATTTTCAACTGAATTGTATGCAACTGAGAAACCAGCATGTTGGCACCTTCAAGACGCTTGGCATCATGGAGTTTTACAAAATTCCACATTTGCTGTGAAAAAGACTTGCTCAGATAAGCCGCTTTATCTCAGCACCACACATGCTCAGTGGCGTTCACATTCACATTCACAGCGCTCACACCGCCATGCTGCAGAATAGAGAACTGAATCCTACATTCAGATCCACACGGAAAGAGACCTCCCGGGTTGGATGTACTTGGTAATAGGCTTAGGCATATCAGATGTGATTGTTCCTGTGAGGTTGTCGGCTAACTGTTTTCTGTCCGTATTTCTCTCCACAACCTGCAGCTCTGCAGTTGTTTGCATGTTTAAGCAGGAAAGGTGCTGTGACCTTTTAAAAAAAGTGCTAAAATAAACAGCTGGAGGCTAGTGACTGCTATGTAAGAAATGATCTGTGTGCAGGGACACCATCAGTATTTTTTTTTCCCATGAATAACACATTTAACAACAGATTATTCGTTAATTGATAATGCAAAAAAAAAATACCTTGAGGTTAAAGCTGAGAGTTTATGTGTTTATACTTCCGACCACAATGCAGACCTGATTTTGACATGTGCTGACTGACTAGTGTTCACATTGGCCACCTTGCAATTATGGACAATACTGTGATTAAGACAATAATGCAATTACATGCATTACATGATTTTACATAATTGTGAAGGTGGCAACTCTCTTTAATAATCCAATTTCCACATGTCATGCAGTCAATTCATTTATCTAGAGTTAGCTGGTATTCAATAGCAATAGGAGAAAAAATACATCAAAATGAACCTAGAAGCAGCTCTTACCTACAACTTACAGAAATTGCCTGTACCAGTCACACTTTTACACTTTTTATGAGCATATCACATTAAGATAATTGGAGTATGGGTTCTTCCTTATTTGCATTATTTCCTCATCTTCATTATAATCAAATTACTAGTCTGCATGCAAACAGGGCCAATGATATTCAACTTTAGTCACTTGTAAATGATAGATTGAGCCATGGACAGC
Source organism: Eupleurogrammus muticus (assembly GCA_036785175.1). Taxonomy (NCBI): domain Eukaryota; kingdom Metazoa; phylum Chordata; class Actinopteri; order Scombriformes; family Trichiuridae; genus Eupleurogrammus; species Eupleurogrammus muticus. The sequence continues at coordinate 11,453,487 of JAYKQN010000014.1, read as the reverse complement.
CCATCTGAACTGACTCTGTAGAGAAGAAGTACTTTGAATGGCTGGTTAAGGATTATATCTGCTCCTAATTACCGTAGCATTTAATGCCATAGCAAACAAGATGAGTTTACCGAACCTCTTAGGATTTCTAAATGCAATGAAGTTGCTTGAATGGCATCACCACCGCTAACAACCCTACCCTTACATTACGTCAAGGACATGCCTCAAAGGAAATTATGCTTTCCCCCCGTTTTATCTATAGTGAAACTTCTATAACATAATATATGGATGAAACATCCCATAATAAATGATTATGTTTGTCTTTATGTATGTCTTTAGCACTAAAGGCTTTGGATTAGTCCTGAAATTCAGGACTTTGCAGCGAGCTGTGAGACTGTTCTTCATCTGTAGTGGAATTATGCATTTAGACACTGGCTTTTGAGTCTAATTTTGAGTCTAATACCACTCAAGAACAAAGTGATGTTACTGTATTGACTAGAACTTAGGGTTCAACACCATAGTTTCCCTCCAGGCTCATTATTAAGCTCACCTTGTGGATCCTTGATATCCATACAGGCAAACCCCAGGTAGACACACTTCTTCTACCCTCAAGTTTAACCCTAGAGCATCACAGGAGCTTCTTCCCTTGTCTTAATATTAACAGGTCCACTGTAGAGTACCTTGGAATCCAAACTACCCCCTTACCTCTATAATACTTACACAGATATTATTGCTTGTTAATTTATGTATAATTATTGCTTATTTAAGATATTTCACTATACATTTGTAGGAATTGGCAAGATCATCTCTCTGTGATTACACTGACCAGGTAACAGAGATTGATTGAAATGAATGGGAACAAATGCTGATTGCTAGACTTGTATTGTACTCACTGAAGAGTGCTGTAAAGTGCAAGGGTTATGTTAAATTCATATATATGGGTAGGAAATTCTGTCTTTATTAGATTTCTATGTTACGTTGACATAATCTACACATTTGAATCAGCATCTCTGCACAAACAGAGTTTTGCTCACATCATTCGACTGTTGACTATCCCTGAACATACACATGGAACACCAATTGGTTTTGTTCAGTGGCAAGTGGATTCAAACTAATTTAATGCATAATATATTATTTTAACAAATAATAAAGTGTTGCATTGTGCTATTCTACAATGGATTCATTGTTATAATAATTCTTTAACAGATTACATTTTTAACCAGAACATGTCAACCACACACCCGTAAGTTTAGAACAAGCTCACTACAATTTTATTGCAGATCTTTTGACTGTAGATACATTATGAAGTCAGACTGACAATGAACTCAATCTTTGAATCCAAGCTGATCATTATAAAACCAGATTGTTGATTGTTAAAGCAATTATTAGGCCCCCATGTCTAAGAAAGCAGTGATTCCAAGATTTTGAGACCAAGTCCGTATTGAAATTTGGACTCTAAACACCACTATTAAATTCAAAAGTAATTTTTTTTCTGTTAGAAAGAGAAACAAACAAAACCTGAGGGCATAAAATAAAAGCAGAATCCACAAAAACAACATAAAAACTTGCAAACAGCTCTTCAGTTAAACAAAGATTAACACAATCATTTATCGCCTATTAATATTAGTAAATGCATTGTCTAAAGGGGGGAAACACACACTAACACATGACACATTAAAGGTCTAAAAGGTTATGTTCAGACTGCAGGGCTTAATGCTCAATGTGTATTTTTTTGTGAAATCCAATTTTTTTTTCATCATATACATTTCCAATTAAAAGTAACTTGTATTTGATCTATAGTTTAAACTCTAAACACCCCAAAAGTGTCTAGCGTGTGCATTGACACAATGGCACAGTTCACAATCACCAAGCATGTAGAAAAATACCTACAGACACACAAATGCACAAATATTCATCACCAGTATCTGGTGATTTCTGGTCATCATACTGATACTAGGCATCACATTTGTTTTAATTAAGAGATTAAGGCGGTAAAAAATAAGAATATTGGCCATGGTGTTGTCACATGGTTGTCATTTACTTTATGCTTCCACCTCCATCAGCGCAGATAGCGTGTAGGTCAGATGAATGTGACCTGGTCATTCATATTCAAATCCCATGTCAAACGATCAGATATGTATCGTTTTTCATGACCACACATCTAAAATATCAGATGCAGGTTGCATAGGGGTGAAAAAAATACCGATTTGGGTCACTTCAGGCCGCAGTCTGAACATAACCTAAGTCAGCAGGGATCACTGTCTGAAACACCACTGGTAAATCAAAGAACATTATTTTAACAAGAGTGCACTGATTCAGCTCTGACGCAAATCACAATTTTTACCTCTTTGTAGGATTTGAAAATGTCTGATTTTTGGTTCTAAAAGAAATGGTAGTAGAGAATGCAATGCAAAGAAATGAAAAATAATATATATATACATATATATACATATAGAAATAAACAAGTACCTTACCTTTCCAACGTACTGAGGCTCGGGTCCAATGTGTTCTTCAAGAACAAAGAACTGGTTCCAAATCCAGCCTCTTTTGGGCCGTGGGTGGAAATCCGGGTCTGTGTCTGGCAACTTGGTTTGATTCCTCTGTGCTCTGATAGATGTTCTGGAGTTTGAGTTGGAGAGCTTGGAATCAGATTTGCTGTTTGGATTGGTTCGTGAAGAGAGCAGGAGTTTTGATTGAGATCTAGGATTAGATAGTGATGCCGGGCTGCCATTGAAGTAGACGTTCATAGAGCCAGATGAGTTAGACGTTGACGAAGTGTTAGGAAGAAGGTACGAAGATAATTTAACATTGGACAAGGAAACAGACTCTGAATCTGTCTTTGGCCCGGTTACTGCCTTAGAGTTGGGAATTGTCTTTGCCTTTGACTGCAACAGTGACCCAAATCTTGGTTTTGGATTGGTTTTAGTATTACTTCTCGCTAGCTGATTGGAATTTGATTGCCATGAACTTTTGGACAGAGACTGTAGCCTAAACCGAGTGTTTGTGCTTGATGTGACCTGGGAGATTGCTGATTGAATATTTGTGCTGGACCTGTGGCTGTCAAGAAATTGGGGCATGGTGTCAAGCCCGGGCTTTAACTGAGACTTGCTCCAGAGGTTCTGGCTGGCGCTCAAGACCTGGGTGGTCTTCCGCTGAGACAAACGCGTGTCAGGGCTGGAACTTGGAAGCGGGGTTGGTTCAGGCAGTGTCTTGAGCCTTGGGTTGGGGTACAAGCTGGGATTGGGATTGGTGGTATGGTTCAGATCCCAGGTCCCGTAACAACTCTGGGAGACAACACATAGGAACACCACCAGAGGACAAAGACGGGAAACTGCAGCCACACCGGCTGGAACTCTCATTGTAAAGAAAGAATGGTTCCGAAGTGTCTTTCCCCTCTCACCTCCACTGGGTCATACCACCATGGGCATACACAAGGACTCACACACACACCCACAGATACCCTCAAACAAGCAGGTTTGCAGTCCTTTTTACAACACAGGGGTGCCAGGAGTGTCCACACAATGTGGTCCAAAAATTCATTTTGTAAAGTTCCCTCAGAAAAATAAAACAGAACTCCATAATCCAATTGACAATGTTTAACTTTGCACAAGCAAGTGATGTGTCTTAATATGTGGCAGTTTTCTTCCTCCCAACATTATTCCCACAGTTAAGAAACACTTGGAGAAAACAAAACACTTTATCTTACATGAACATCCAAGTAATTACAAGTCCATATAGTTCCAATAAAGTCCAAATATGTGCAGTTAATATAATATCCACAGTGGTAAAAGTTGAAATCCCCTGATCTTCCTGGTGAAAGAAGATAGTCGATGGATAATTGTTTGCTCAGAGGCTCATCAGAGGGGCTGCTCTTCCTGAAAAAGAGAAGATGAAATCCATGAATACAAATTTTGTAACAAATAGTTTATGTACCAATAATAAGTACCAATAAATTCAGAAAAGAACATAACCATAATACAGAAATTTTCACTTTGACACTAATTTATATCCTCTTTGGAAACCTTTCTCTTAGTGTTAGTTTGTATAGAACGCTTATTTCAAGAAAATAAAATCATTGAGCATTGCTGCTTTAAATTAACAATTTTGTAAGAAATTGTCTTTCAGGGTGCAAGGTATTTTCAAAACACACCAAAAATGGGCTCTGATTAAAGGTGAGATTGTCAATTTTACTCCTGTCCACTAAATGAAGAGAATGATGCTTATTGCCAGTTTGTGCAGGATGACAGATTTCTGTAATCACTTTCCAAAATTACACAGTGGAGATTGATTATTGATCTGGCAGGAATATATGAGATGTAACTGCAATTTCAGCAGATCTATTGTGATCATGACTCTATACTGTTGAATTTGTCTGCTTTTTTAAAAGTCAATTAAATGCATTCCTGTACAGTCTCTATCCCATCCTATGTATCCTCAACCCGTCCAATATTGTAATTGTATCTACTTAGATAGTTTCTATTATAAAGAAACATGAAAGGTCTCAATGCAATGAGCATTACTTCAGAACATCTGTTTCTGCCACTAGAGAAAAAAACATCTCAAAACGTGACATATGTCAAATATTATATAAAACGTTTGAATAATTTTGACTGCAAAATTATACCTTTAAGTATAAATGTATCCCTCTGATGACTAATTCTAACAGCCATTATGTAGCAAAACAACTTGTACATAAAACATAAAAGAAACCTTGCATTAGTTGCATACATCAACAAGACAAAAACAAGATAAAAAAAAAAAAATGTTGGGAAAAGGTTGTTGCAAATCAGCCTATAGTAGCTTCTTTCTGACCCGTTCACAAGCATTTAATTGTAAAATTCAGAAAAAAAAGGTTCAAATCTATGTGCATAATTATATGACAAGTCACATTAGTGCAAATGTAAATTCAAACATTTGTTTTTGTTTACTATTAAAAAAAAATGCTTTTAGCAGTAAGCCCAGCCTGAGAACTGATTCCAACCTGATTATGTAACATATAAAGTGCATAATTTGGAAAAAGAAAATTCTGCATCTGATGTTAAACTTTACTGCTTTAACATCTAGACTATTTTTGGGAAGGACAGGGACTTGTGTGTTCTGCATCAGGGCTGAAGTTTTCTGACTAAACTAACTGCAGATCCACAACCTTCTTCAGGTGGCCAGAAAGACATGTACTTGTCTTCACTGTGTGCACACTGCACATCCATACAGCGAAGTCACTCACCAGCCTCACCATCACACAGCTTTGTGCTCTCTCTTCCTCCATGCACAGAGGACACATGAGATCCTGCAATAATGGTGGAAAGGAAACTCCGCATTACACTGCCTTAGCCTATTTTAAACTGAACTAAAGCTGGCCCATTGCTACCCTGTGTGGTGGTAGACAGACGCCCTGCCCCACCTCATTCCATGTTTGTGCTTTTCACAAAGAATGTTAAGAGAAAAAAAACATTGCAACAATTGTGCATTGAACAGGTTGCATGGAAGGGGCTTTTCTCCCCCTTTTGTAACTTGCAACATGTAAAATGACATGTGAAAACAGGTGTTCCAGAAGGACTGATAAAATATTATTGAGCAATTCAAAGATTTAGAAGTTAGCTATGCTTTTTTTTTTTTTAATTTTGATTCACAGACATAGACACACATTTAAAGACACTGGCTATTCATTTTACAGCTGTAGATATATTGGTGTTATTGCATTGTCTACACGTTGACTCCTTTTATAATGGAAAGTGGCCAAAGGTATGACTGAAATTGTATTGTTACTTGTTACTTACAGTATTTATCCATTAATACATTATTTTTAAATGTATTTCTTTACTTTTACATTCCCCCACACTAACCCATTTATCTTCCTATTTCCACCTCAAGGTATGAAATTAAAAATAATAAATAAAATAAATACAATTCTAAATAAATCGCTTCATGAGCAAAGGGAAAATAATAGAAAACAAATGTGTTAATGGGAAATTAAATGATAAATTTATTTCCTTCTCCTCTGGCAGTTTTTGTTTTCTGTACAAATGCTCCTACGTTCTGTCATTGTGTAATAAGGAATACATTATGGTGAAAATAAATGATTTTCCTTTATTGTGGGGACCCCCTCAAGGATCCCTGGGGGACACCACTTTGAGAACCACTGCAGTAGTCTATGCAATAGCCTGACATGCAAAATGTATGCAAGTGTGGTGCTAAATTACTGTATAAATCCTCACAACGGTGTTGAGCTCACACCAAGGTTCCAGAGTAGGCTCTGCATAGACCTGACACAGAATTATAACAGAAGCTTCACTATTTTACTTTTTAAATCATCATCTTGCTCATGCAAGGTCTTTTCTTCAAATCACACGTTTGTTGCCACCCTTTTTTCTTCTTTGTGACCTGTAACAAGGAAAACATTTGCAACAACTACCAACAATGCCTCTTCTATTGGTTTGACAACTGCAAACTGCCGCTCACACTCAAGTTAGTAAGCCTGTTGTTTTGCCTATTGTCTTTTTAGCCATTGTTGAATAGATGCACTGCAGAAGAAGACTAGATTATTCCACCTGCAGGCCACAATAACTACGTCAATAACCAAAGGGAAAACAATATGCAAGTGATAAAGGTTTCATACATGATGGAGCCTTTCTGAGGGAGTTTCTGCTGTTTTTCTTCTTTCTGTGTAGCTCCTTCATGAGAACAATGTGTTTGATTTAGAGAAAAGAATGACATTAAGTTAATGCAGAGAGGCTATTTTAGGCTGGGCACTGCATTAATGTGGATGTGTAATATATGAGATTAAGGCAATTTATCTGTGGGCTTGAGGCAATTATTCTTGAAATAATTGCATACAAGTTGTTTACTTGTTCTATCATAATAATGCATAAAATTGAATTTACAGTTACATAATAGGAGGAATATTGGAGAGTGGATTAAAAAAAAAAATGTTGTATTTGTTTGTTTTTCAAGATACCTTGGGGCCTAGAAGACCAATGTCGTTAACCACTATAAGTGATCGAAAAAAATAATAATAATAATAAAAAAAAAACATTTACATTAAATACGTTCATTGTTTCTATCAGTTTCATATATAAATTATAACTTGTGCTTTTCTATTAAGTGAGCAGTGGGCAAACATATTAAATATTAAAAGATTTATAATATTAAATATATTTTACTGCTTTCAACATGTTCTTTTACCTTCAATGGCTTTCTGTCTTATCTTATTATACATGCCCCCTTTGTGAATGTGCAGAACTGCTGTATTACTGCAATTACATGAATGATTTTGACAGTTAGGAGGCTAAACTGCCTCATCTGTACATGAGGTTCAATGTGAAGCTTCAAGGTTCTAATGGTCTGTAATAAGAGAATTAGCCATGTATACTTAGTGTCCATGGATTATTAATTTCGTGAGAATAGACTATATAAAAAATGCGTAACCCCAGTGCTGATGAGTTCACAAAGACCCCCATAAAGCACTTTGGGAATTCTATAGGATTACAGCCATGATAATAAAGAAGTGTGGATGGGCATGCATAAGCCTCCAGTCACAGGTCTGTAACAATTGATTTTAACCAAAATCACATTATTTCCCTGCTAACTATAGCCACATGTTATACACGGGATGCTTGGCCTACTAACATTATGGCTTATTAGATTTCTTCATAGAGAAAATGTGTGAACACTACGTATTCATGAATTATAAGGTTCAAAAATTGTAAACCCAAGTACTATGTACTCTGCTCAGTCAGAATCGTCCATTATTTATTTATTTTTGGTGTCATGACAGTGGCAAACAGTGACCTTGTTTTCAAAAATCCAATCAAATGTTGCATTAAAAGAAGAACTTTTTAAAGGTTAATGCTTTTTCCAGATTTCCCAATTCATTAATTTTTGTGAGCCCCTCTTCTGATTTGCTGACAGCTACTGATTGACAGATGGCTAAGGCCATCCCGGTAACAATTCACTGCCCTGGAGATGGCAAAAAAAAAAAAAAAACTCAGAACATCAGCTGTAGGCCTGAAGCCAGGCTGGCCATATAAACTTCCCCTGGGCAGGATTGTTGAAATCATAAAGTTTTACCGGATTGCTCACCGGTGGGACAGTGATGCTTCACCGCTGCACTAACGCTGGCACAGGCAGTGCTAAAAGCTGTAGCGTTAATGTCAGACCAGAGCCAAGTGTTGCGAAGCAGCGGGGAACATCAGTGGAAATAAAAACCTCATGGGCAGCTGTGGTGGAGTGGGGGGAGGCAGATAGTTAGCGATCAGCCCCTTTACGCACACCAATCCCCCCATAAAGGCCCAGTGTGAATCCCCCTGATTGCTAATAATAACTTTAGTGGATATTCAGTGATGTTAGTGCATATTTATGGTCATTGGAACTAACAGCACTAACAGTAGCTGACAATAGCAGCATATCATCATATAACAGCAGATATAATCTGAGCATGCAGCAGTGGATCTCAAGCTCACACCGGACAGATAAAGGGAGGAAGAGGGAAGTCTGGCCAGTATTAGGTTGATGAGTAAAGTTAACATGTCTACACTGGCTAAGTTAGCAGACTAATGTCTGAAACATCCTATGAGTCAAAAAGTTTAACTTTAATTCTGTGAATGATACTCCTAGAGGCCAAGTTATATTGTATTTATGTCATTATAAGGGTTAATGCTCTACATAACTCTCATTGAGTTGCCGCTTCCCATTAAGGCTTTGACTTTAATGGTAGGAGGAAACATTAAAACCTGATATCCAATCTTAAATGATCAGTCTGCAAATGGAGGCTCAATTCTTATCCTGTTTTCCCACAACAACATATATAATATATTTAGACTTTAGCCTGAAGTGACCCAAAATCAGATTGCTTTGCCCCAATGCAACCTCTGTCTGATCTTTTAATGACAGTCTGAACGACACAGATCCATTTTTTTTAAATGCTCAATTCTTATTTTTGTAAAATCCATTCTTTTGCAAGGTTTTTCACATTTCCAAATAAATGTGACTTTTATGTGATAGTGTGAAAATTAAATGCTCCAAAAGCCAGACATAGATCACAGCCAGCACATAGATATATATCTGCACAAAAGAAAATACTCATAGATACACATGCATGTAATAATCCTTGGATATGTGGTCCTAAAATCAATGTAAAGCTGATATTTTAACCCACAACTTTGGTCTCAACAGACCGGTTGCATTAATCAAACCGACATGTCATCAAAATTCTGCACAGAAGTAGGCGGAAGAAAGCAACAACCATGGCCAAAAATCGTGCCTATGACTTCGTTTAGCATTCTTGCTGGGTTTAGTCCAGTTTGTTCCTCCAGGAGTGATGACAAAACGGATAGAAAAAGAGAAGTCTTGGTCGGTTTGGACCGGGTTAGTTCTTGTGGTTGCCCGTGCTGTTAGTTCTTACAGCAGAACGGAACATCTGTCTCATCTAATACAGGACCTTGTTTCTGCCTGAGCATCTCCTCTCCCTCTGCTCCGAAATCTCTGAGTTTCTGCACCGTTGCCATGGTTACATCTGTATGGTTTGCCGGAATATCTGTCAGAGAATGCAGAGGGCTCTGGGTCTCGCAGGGAGCGTCCCTCTTTTGTCTGTCCATAGACTGAAGTCCTGCATGGTTGCCATGGTGGCCGTGCCTCTGTATGCATTGCAGGAGTCTGAGGGTCCTGCAGATAAGTTCTTCTCACAAGTTCTCCTTCGAAGTTCACTTCCTGGAATCTCCTTGTGTTGCTTACATCAGCTTACGAAAGCCTACGTCACAGTGTTGCAGAAGTATAATCATGCTGTTTCAGCTACTATGCATTTTCATGCTTGGGACAGCTTCTATACAGCCCCTAGACCAGGGCTGTTCAACCCTGTTGCTGGAGAGCTGCCATAGCAGGATAGTAGCTCTACAAGATCAGGATTGGGCAGCCCTGCCCTAGACCTTATATATCACAAATCAAGTGAGAAAAGTTACTATTAGCACGTAATGGGACCTTTAGACACTGTTTTGGGGATTTTCTCCAGTGAACTAGAAACAAAAACTCAGACATCAGTCCATTGGTAATCCATCAGAAATCTTCTTGGCAGAACCTCTGTTACTGTCTGCAGGGCTGCTGCCTCTGCTCTTTGCCAAAATAAATAATAAGTGCCAACATTCAACAAATCAGCAGTCTCAAAAGTCTTCTTATCTTACGTACTCAACTTACAAACATGAATGCACATTTTGTCCTGCACCTTAGGTTGTTGAGTGACATTCACCAGGGAAAAGTGTGTCACTAATGGCATTCAGCAGCGCAGACAGCTAATTAGCCACTCAGCTGCAGTACACTGTACATGTACATGAGAATGCCACTTCAGTCTGGACCGCGGCTAGTGTGATTCTTTTTTTTTAATACCACTTCTAACAAAACTCAGTTTGCACATGGCAGGAAGCCACAGTATAAGTCAGACCATCACTGTTTTTTTCAGACAAAAAATAAGTCCTCTTCCTTCCAGATTTTAAGGAATTATCATTGTTTCACTTTTCATTCCTCTGAGTGAGGCTTTTCTATTCTATTCTATTCTATACCAGCCTTCTGGACTGGAAACAATTATCACAGCCAAAGGGCCTAAAAATGCTCTGTCCCAAAGTGGAGCTACAGGGCATGCAAGGGCGATCTATATGTGTTTGTGTGTGTCTTCTTGGCGTGCATTACAAATTGGACAAAGATTTCTCACAGGTACACACTAGTTATATCATGTTCAGAATCAAAATTACATTTCAAGAAAATTGGTGAAATTAACTGCACATCCGCAAATTTCAGCGACCTTTTTCAAAAATCTTTTTAACAAAGCCTGGTGTTATTTGATGGTACTGTTGACACTGGCTGAACACTTAAAAAATTCCTGAAGAGAATGAAATCATTCAAACAGATAAAACCGTCTAATCAAACGTGACCTTCTTGCTGTACTGTATTTAAAGGGATGCGTTCCGTCGATAAAATTGTTTAAACAGCCAGATAGAGAAGTGTCACTGACTGCCCTTCTGTGGCGGTCCAAGGGCAGAGGCTGCGCTACAATCTCTTTTGGTGTCTGGAGATCTATCAAAACCAATTAGCCATGGATTAGCATCCAATGTTGCTAATTATGATGCTAATTGGAGGGGAATACACAGCGGACCACTGAAAGGAGGCTGAGGCTGTGACTTGAATACTGACATCATGGTTACTGACTTCCATTTATAATAATCTGTTTGTATGTTGGTGCATCAATCCATCTATTGCTCTATCTACTGTATTTATCTATTTATCTCATTAAAAGAGATATAATAGACACATTAACAAACTGATATATTATTGACAATGCATTTTGCAATGAGCAAAACAATGGGTTTCACATTATATAATCAAGTATTATGAGCTCATGGCAATGAATATTGATTCATATATTTGGGTTACTTGTTGCCTTTCTGACATTGCCATTTAGACGTGACCACATTAAGTTCCCATTCTGACACTTTTTGCTACTGCCATTTTGACAGCAGTACTAATCCTTTTTTACTTTTCCAAGTCAATTTATCTCTGTGATTCATGATCAAATGTTACCATCCTGTATAGTTTATAGTAAATTAAAGAAAATAATGTACTCTGCCAGTCTATGCCCACCATTTTTAGGGCCTGCAATTAAAACAACATAGTTTATACTAGGCTATTTAATTTTTAATAGTAGATGCCAGATGGATTATATTTTTAAACTAAATAGCCTAGCTTGCAGGGGTGAAATAGCCAGTCGCTGGGAGCCAGACAGGTTACCTCCCTCTCAAAGCTATGGCCTATGTTGTCTCGCTTGGTGTAGATTATTCGGATTGACCTGCATAGCCTCTAACCATTTACCTTGTCCCTGCTGGAGAAAGGCAGTTCCAGACCATGATGCTGCCACCACCATGTTTGACAGTGGGAATACTAGGTTCAGGGTAATGTTATTTTTACGCCAAACATAATATTTTGCATTGTGCACAAAAAGTTCCATTTTGGTTTCATCTGGTGGCTTATGGCAAACTTTCAAAGGTACTTTTTTACGTCTTTCCTTGAGAAATTGTATTCTTCCAATAGGGCCAGATTTGTGCATAGTTGTCCTATGGACAGATTCTCCCACCTCAGCTGTGGATCTCTGCAGTTCAGCCAGACTGATCATGGATGGCTTGACTGCATCACTGTTCAGTCTCTCCTTGTTTGGGCTGAAAGTTTAGAGGGATGGCCGGGTCTTGGTAGGTTTGTAATGGTCTGATACTCCTTCCATTTCAGTATGATTGCTTGAACAGTGCTCTGTGAGATGTTTAAAGTCTGTGAAATCTTTTTATCTACTAATCCTGCTTTAAACTTCTCCACAACAGTATCTCAGACATGCCTGGTGTGTTCCTTTGTCTTCATGATGCTGTTTGTGCTTGAATCAGACCTCTGAGACTATCACAGAGCAGGTGCATTTATATTGTGACTTGATTACACACAAGTGGACTCTATTTACTATCATCAGTCATTTAAGTCAACATTGGATCCTTCAGAAATCCTCAGGGACGTCTGGAGTGAGTTGGCTGCACTGCAAGTAGCTCTGTTTACCACATCCAACGTATCTTTAGCTTTGTAGTTGTTTTCCTCCAGCTGGATTTTCAATATAATGAACGTGATCAAGGAAGGTTGTAGTGGGTTTTTACAAAATGGTAAAAATCATACTTGTCAATATGTTGTCCTGCAATTTAGAGACTTGCTTACCAAATATTGGAACCAGAGATTTGTTCTGAAACTATTTTGAAAACCAGAATAGCTTAAGTCAACTTCAACTCGATTTCCCGAACAATGCCAGCCAAGGACCTTGCTTCCACCATCTTCATCTGCCCAGACAGCTAATGCGTGGTTGGTTTGCACAACTGAATAATTTCTGCACAAACTGTCCAACTACCTCATGGAAACTCATCTACTCATCTGTCCTCAGCAGGGTTTGACCTCACTGCAGATTGTTGTTGGAAACAACTTAAGTGGGCCAAATGTTCACCTTCGGTGGCATCTGCAGTTTGGGGAAGCGTTTTCAGTTCATCTGTTTTCACAGATGAATCTTGGTATTCACTGAACCAGGCAGATGGCAAACCATGTGTTCTCACATGGTTGAGCTGTTTGCGGAGTTCAACATTGTGATCTTTGTGCCCCATAGTGGCAAGATGGGGGGTGGGGGTTATGGTATGGGCAGGCATAAGCTACAGACTATGAGCACAGGTGGATTTTGTTGAAGTCACTTCTTAATAGACAGAGATAGTGTGATGAGATCCTGAGGAGCAACTTCATAACACTAATGCACCACCACACCTCATGTTACACCGTGATAATTCACAGCGACACCATGTTGATGAAAACATACCAGTTCTTGCATGGGACCAACATTTCACAGGAAACAATCAACAACCTGATCACCTCTATATGTAGGCGATGTGTTGCACTGAATTACGCAAATGGTGGCATACACCATATGCTGTGTACATAATATAGATACAGTGCAGATGATAATTCACATTCAAAGCTGAAAAAAAACATAATGAGCCTCATTTGCTTTTAATTAATTAAATGCTCAAACATATTAAAAGTTGTACTAAGCTTTCTTTTCATGAACTTTATTAAGTATAATCAGCAACTGCTTCTTAATAGCAACAACCCACAGCTCTTCTGTCTGCCTGCCTATCTAAAAGTCTTTCCAGCAAGCTCTGGGTGTCTCTGCTCTCTAGAGATGTATTTTAAAGATACACCATTTTAGCTTGTAAATTTCAATCTGCGGTTTTCTATGGTTGGACGATAAGCTACAATCCCCTGTGCTGCAGGAGAATTTCACTGCCAAACTCACATTATGCAGCACAGCCGGCTGCTTTCTGTCCCAGTATCAATCCATTTCAGCTGTCTTTTGATTCAAGCACCTGTATTATAATTTTATATTATATAAGTCAGTCAGAAAAGGCTGAATGAATTATTTATTGACAGGATGGAGGATAAAACCAAAATAGCTCTGGAACCACTGTGTCACTGTTATGGGCACACCCCAACGTTCAAGCATCTATTGTTTAAATTCTGATGTTCTGGCTTTTTTTTTAAAGTCATTTTTTTTTCTTTTCTAGTACTTGCACTCAAAAGCAAAAAGCTGTTCCTCCCAGCCCTCAGGAGTTCAACGGCAACAGCAAGGAAAAATATACACAGTATATGCAACTCAAAATCTTAAAATGAAAAATAAATAAATAAATAAATAAAATTATCCATTATATGAACAAGCAGCAACACAACTGCTTCCTATTGGTTGTTGAAGCAAATGGAGACATGGACATGGCAAGTATTGGATAAACAAGGCTGGCTTTGGTGGGCCCTCAGTTTTACTGTCAACTTTGAGCAAGTCAGGGATACATGTGTAAAACCCATTTTAGACATGCACTGCAACCCTGACAGTATCCACACATTAATCAAGGAAATGTGTATGTATAACCAGAAATATCTGAATCAGCCATCTGAGGATCAGCCAGACATAAACGAGCTAATATATCACACTGGATTTTCATGTGTGTGTATGTGTGTGTGTGTTTGTGTGCGTGTGTATGCGAATGAGGCCTGGGCCCTTATACCATGTGGATGGAGTGGGATAGGCTGCAGGCACAAACTGTGCCTCTTAGTGCATGTATGTTTAACCAGATTGGAGGTCCAGCCACAATTAAAATAATCATGACTGAAAAAAAAATATTGACATTTTTTCGCCAAAAGAAACCTTGAGCAAGATGGCGGTCGCAAAGATGCATCTCATAAGCCAGGAAAGGGCATCTATATATCCACTGCTGCTGATGCCAAAGACATATCTAACCATGAGAGACTGTGAGTTTTATGCAACCCCTCTTCTTTCTTGTTGTGTCAAATACCCTCTTTTTTGTCCTGCCCCTCTGTGTAAGCTATGGAAGTAAAAGGGACTCTTTAGTGTCTGCATGAAACACCCAATGCTTTCAACCAACTCCAACGTAAGCCCATCAGCACCGACTCCCACTGGGCGCATCTGGATGACACGCACCAGGGCATCTGGATTAACACACCAGTGAGTCTGGATGAAACACACACACACACACACACACAGCTTCAATCATTACAAGTAATGTAACAGCACTAAGGTTACAGTCTGATTTGCTGATATGACAGTTGCTGTGATAGACACAGAAAATGTCACATATTGACATGTCAAACTGAATAATGACACTGACAAATAAATAAATAAGCACAAATAATTGGCAAGTCAAGTTGATTGACATGAAAGAAAATCACAAGTAAATGTTTCACCAGTGTCTTTGAGCTAAATTCTGCTCTTCAGAAGATTTCATGTTCTCTGATAAAGACTGTTGCTCTATTATTCGTTTCTATTATAGTATGGATCAGACTAAGTAAAAAAAAAATAGGTGCCGGATAAAAGTGGCAGCCAAGCAGGATGAACACATGGACACACCTTTACTTTTTCACAGTGAAGCTCATATCTGATTATAACAGTACGGATATGAAGAAGCTTTAATCTTTGGAGGCCTCTATCACAATTAGCTGCTGTCTTTGAACTTTGTAGCGGAGGAAATTGGTTGTCTCATTTTAGAAATACTGTACTTCTACCCCCTTACAGAGGATATCCGGGCTACTTTCTACAAGATCCCTGCTCCCTGTTGGAGGATAAAGTTTAAGCTGGTTGGCTTTTGTATATATGTTTCAGGGAAAGGTAATGAGACATGTAGTGGAGGGTAACTTTTTCCATTTTCCCCATTTTTACTGATCTCTTTTTGTGTTACATTGATGCCAAATGCTAGTAAAAAGTAAATAAATAAATACATCTGTTTTCATTGTTATATTCTATGATAAAACCATTATATTTATACATGACATTTCAAAAAGGTTACTGAAACACAACACAATTAGAGAAGAAAGGTAATTTCCTAAAGGGGAGGTATCTGTGTATCTTGTTTTTTTTAATGACACTTTTATTACAGCCCTATGTTTGAATGCACATTTTTAACAATTTTAATGTTATACTGTCAAGAGAGATATAATTTCTATTGACATAGATTCCCAGTGAAATAAAAATATGATTTGGGATTTAATGACATGCCTTTTTAATGGCACGACACAGGATAATATGCAGGACAGACAAGCAGCCTATATATTAATCGTTGGAGGTTGGTAAGGAACCTGAGTACTGGATAAGGCGGACAATGGTCCTAGAAAGAATATTCACTTAAGAATCTCAATTCTCTTTTAGAATTTGTATTACCCATTTGATACATTTAAATGGACACATTCACAACACTACTTGGAGCAAAATGAGAAGTCAATGTCTGGTTTGTGGTAGGATATGCTGTAAAGCATTGCTAAGGGCTGTAACTACACACTTATTTGTCCCTAACCTTTCAGTACAGGATATTTGGTAAGTGATTCCTCAACTCGGTATACTCTGTGACCCAAACAATTACTGTCAGAACAGTTCAACAATCTTTATACATGGATGTGCAGAATTATAATTCTAGAACACATGCTTCACCTAGAACCTTTTGGCAGTGCAACGCAGTTCCTCCCACTACATGCCAATATTGATCGTTTCGTACATTGATGGTGAGGGTGTGCCAGCTAATCTCGAGGCTCATTCACTCACATTCAGAGTGAAAGAGCCATAAATCCAAAAGCTGTTCTTCCGATTAGCAGACAACCCATTAGACCTCTGAACCGCAGCTCCCCAGGATGTATACTTAGAAAAAAGAGAGACCTGAGCTGGACGATCCTATCATGACACTGACTGAGTGCGGTGTGATTGTTTCTGAAGAGGCTGTCCTATAATATACACTCTTTTTAATGGATAAACGAACGGTAAGATAGTAGTAAAACACATTTCAGTGGCACTCTCTTCACATGGTTTGCATGTGAATGTATCCTCCCTGATTTTGTCATCCCGCCCAATAGACCATCCAGATCCCAATATTTACCCCCTGACCATTAAACATGTGTCTTTTACTTTGTTGGATACATTTTTGAAGAGCAAAACAGCAGATGGTGGATTTGAAAGAATGTATTGGGTCCTCTGGCAGGTTTATAATTCCAATGCACTGTACAAACAACAACTCAACCGGCATTAATTTACTCAACAGATAAATGTGTGTAGTTACCAGACGAGGATTCATTCATCCAGGCATTTATTACAGAGCCTGGGTTACATGCCCAGATGCCTTGCTAATTTAATCGTAGTTTGAGGTCACGTATTGCTGGTGGGTTTTGCATACTCAGTATGGTGAGCTTTTTAGTCATAACTTCACACATTCAAGCAAAAATGTAGCTGCAGTAACACTTAAACCTACAAGGGCTCCTAATGTACTACCTCTGCTATTAGAAAAAGCACACACACACACTTTCATGGTAAGTGAGCAATTTCACCATTTCTATTGGTTGTTAAGATGTCCCTTGATAATATACTTGCATTTGAGCAGGAGTCATATGTAAACCCTTCTACAGTGAACAAAAAGATTACTGCACCATTTTTTCTTTTACGAATTTGCCTTCTTTTTTAAGTTAAAATGAAAGATCTAAAATCTCTATGGATAGCTCCCCCTCAAATTTTGTGTGTGGCATGTTAATATGTTGATTAAACTGTGTGATTATTGCACTCTGTGACACAGGCCACTCTTTGTCATCACACAACACGAGGCCAATATATCCAGCCAAGCTGTTGCCATGAATTAATTGTTCATTTTACTACCATAAACTGTCGCCAACGTTGTTTCCAAGAATTTTTCTCTACACCCAACTGACTACTAACTGCAGCAGCCCTACTACAGACCATCAAAGGTAAATAGAAAAAAAAGATGGCAGGCAGTATGCATGGCGGTATGTGGGTGCGCAGTTTGCTTAGGTCATCATTCGGATGGTGGGCTATGGTATGGGCAGGCCTAGGCTACAACGAATGTAAGTCCATTTTTTGACCTCAATTTGAATGCACTTAGGTATTAGACAATGTATTGCACTGTGTGACACAAATGGTGGTCACAAATGGAGATACTCATGAGTTTACTGGATTTCAACAAATCTGTAAACCTGAAAAAAATCTGAGAAAAAAAGTGTGTGCATAAAAAAATCTCAACTCCTCTCATGAAAGGAGTTTATTTTATTTGACATGGGCATCACTATCAGTCCAGGCATTAGATGCACTGTACACTGTTTTTAGCTAAACGGTAATTTACAACACCTGTCCACAACAAATGCAAAAGAAAGAAAATGTTCAGTGTATACCGTGTACACCCATAGACAGCTATATACAGACACAGACGCAGAGACACAATTAGTTTTGTCAGATAAAGATCTACGACTGAACCCCACCAGGGCTGGGTGTTGGATGTACTGGGAGGACTTTGTATGTTGCATCAGTGTCTCTGTGGATTTCCTCTCACAGTTTGCAGACATGCCAACTCCAAATTGCCCAGGGGAGTGAATTAGGCTGCAAATGTGTTTCCCCATCTGTATATGTCAGCTCCTGAGTACCTGAGTAGACCACTACAGCACCGGATGCATGCTCGGAAAGGTTGATGTTGCATGTTGGAATATGATGTATCTTCTTTGTCTACATAATTGAAATTTTCCACTGTTTAAGGCCAATTAAAGTGTCAATTTGTCACATTGAAATATTTTATCATTTGTCTTCAATAATTACTGCTTTCATACATACTAAGAAAACCTAGTTTCATACCATATTTTATATTTTGTATGTGTATGTATGTAAACTGTTATAAATGACATGTTCACAAACCATGTGGACATCTGCATATTACGCCACATTACGCTACAATAATAAGCCGTTCATTCCAATTCATGCCATGCTGTTGGATTGGGTTTCTTCCATGCTGAACTGGGATGACCTTTACTTTACAGAGCTGGCTTTTAGTGGAGGGGCATTGTCATGCTGAAAGAACACTATTGTTTAAAATCAAATCATATGCTGTAAATTTCCTTTTCATTGGAGCTAAGGGTCTCTAGTCAGACTATGAAAAATAGCCCCAAACCAAAACAATTCAGGAGTGTCCATGCGGCCTACTTTGGTTGTATAGTGTATACATCATCTATTGTTTCATCCCACACCTAAATGTGTTTATCAAGTAAATTCTTGAAAAAAAACAGATGGTAGATTTATTTTGTGAATGCAAACAAACTTTATTCACTTTTCATTGAGCTGTATCCTTAAAGCTAATGTGAAGAATTCGCTAAGGCTATTTTTGAACAACCGGTGCAATATCTGTGCTGCTTTCATCCATGTCATCCCCACCACCAGGACGTGTGCTGATGATGGATATTTTCAAAATGTTACACAAAGTGGCATTAAGTCTTAAACAGTTATGTCATTTGCCTTGAATTGCTTGCGTTTTCCCCACATCACTAAGTCTTTGTAATGCCTTTTTGACTGCTGTGAAATCCAACGTTTGCATTGGTTTGCCGCCATCCTCCTCATTCAGAGGCACACCGCTAAATAAAACAGCCCATTACTGATCCCATCTGCAGCAGAAATATGCATGCATGCATCATATCAAATTATATTTGTGGTTAGCATGTGCATCTTCTTATCAGAACTATGCTATAGCACACCAGTAGTGGGCAAACATCCCATGGATACTATTGCATGTTAACAGCAACATTATATAACAATACATGTTAATGCTTATCCATTAACATGTTTGATTGTCTGATTATTCTCATTCCACTTTTTCTTATCTTGCTCTTTTTTATTTTGTTCCAGTGTGTGTCCACTTTTCACGTTTATTGAAAAAAAAAAAAACAATCATAGATAATAAAATGGTGTTAATTTGCAAAAGTAATCACGATTTAGTAAGTAAGTAAGTAAGATTTTGTTCACTGTTGGTTCAGTGAGCTGTCACATATTCACAAAAAAGGGCTGTGCATAGTACTGTTCCAGTCGAATTCCTTAAAGTTGGGTGCACTATAGCATTGAAAATGCTGAAATAACAGAACACAACTGTTATTTATTACCTATAGTTCAGGGTTGATGTTTTGAATATCTGCATTCATCCAGCCACCTGGTCTGCATGCACGGCTTCAAAAAAATTGATCACAGTCCCCAACAAATGATTTCCATTAAGCTCTGCTCTTGAGTGTACCACTATACTGGCGGATAGTGTTCTAAGACTCTGAGGGTGTGATTGTGTGTGTGTGTGTGTGTGAGTATGTGTGTGTGTGTGTGTTAGTGTGTGGCATATTAATTCCGACATATGTGCAGTCATATAAACAACACTATCCACAGCCAAAACCAGAAGCAGGGAATGTTGAGATTCTCATGACAAAATTTGTATCTTTCTCTCTCTCTCTCTCTCTCTCTCTATATATATATATATATATATATATATATATATATGCACATGCGCTATCACACACACACAAACACACACACAAACACACACACAAGAGAAACAGCTGCAGCAGCTAGATGGATTTTTTTTTTCTCAGCAGTGAAGCAGGAGTGAAAAGAAAGAAAAATAGGGAGGGAGAAAGAAAGAAAGAAAGAAAGACCAAAGAAGGGGCAAACATGGGAAAGATAGGTAGAGATGAATGGAGTGATGGTCTTTACCTCGTGCAGATGGATGAGAGGATGTGTTCGGACTCCCCCTCCTCACGCTGCGTTACTCTCATCTGTCTGTTTCCCTCTCTCTCGCGATCCCGCTCGCTCCTTCGCTCTACATCTGCCCGCCACTGTGGACAAGCAAGTCAATCCCCCTCTCTCTCTCTCTCTCTCTCTTCCTCACTCTCTCTGTGGCACTGAGCAGAATAAAAGATTGCCTTTCACACTGCCTCTCTTTCACTTTCTCTCCTCTCTCCCATGTACTGATTCCTCAATCTCTCTTTTCCAGTTATATTCATCTCTCTCTCTCTCTCTCAAGTTGTCCTTATTTGCATTAATGTTAAAACAACACAATTGCCAGAGCATCGTGAATGAATGAAACAGATTAAATACATTTGATAATTCAGACATGAAAAGAGAGTTTCCCAAATGCTGATACCCCTAACATGATATAATTGTGTGTGGTTTAAAGTACACACATTTGACCGTTCAATACCAAATAGTTTTACAGAGGTCTCTCACTGGCGCTGCATTTTAGATTTTAACAGCGTTTCTGGTAATTGACCAGAATCTGTGAGAGCAGCAGCTTTAAGCACAAAGATAAATTATTTAAACCTATAGAACACTATATTTGACTGGTTTTGATTTCCGATCACTTCTAACACTTAGTGTATTATTTCTAGAACATGTTCTCTTTTTCAGCCTACAAAAAAAATTAATTAAATGTCCTTTTCTTAAAGCAGCCTCAAATCCGATATCAGGTCAGCTCTGATTTCCATAACTAGCAATCTCACAAATAATAAACAACACACGCTGAGTTTACATATAGATGGGATCCTTATTTCTAACTCCCACAAAATCTCCTAAGCAATTATTGACTTCCTCTAGACTCAATTCAAGGTCTTGCATTCAAAGTTGATACCCCATTTTAAAGGAGACTTTGCAGCTCCCATAACCAGTTTCGTCACAGCCCATTTGAGCGGCAGAAGTTCCAATTTGACCAAACTGTAATTGGCATCACTCACTTGTGTGGGATGTAGTCTGCGGCTGGCATACTCTATTACATTACATTGCTAGTTTTTAACTTGAGCTAACACTACCCCCTGACCCATGTCCACTAGTGGGTGCGTAGGCCATCACAGGGGCCTGGGTGACGGTGGACTTCAGGACATCGAAGGACTGTTGACACATGGACTTAGTGCACAGTATTATATTGGACATTTTGGGGTGAGAGCGGTCCCCTCTTGGAGGTGCAAAATGGTTTAGTGTACCCATAGAGGCGACGAGTAACATTGTTGTGCCCTAACCCTAACCCAAAAGCACTAAAGAAACAGTCATTAATATAATCTAATCTGAGTGTATCTTAAAACCCTATTTATATTAGTTTATTTTTAAATAATTTCTTTTGGTCTCACACTTTGTGCACTAGCATAGGGGCCCAATGACATTCATGGTTTTCCATGAAATTGTTGACAGTAGTTGATAATGCATTTAGATTTTGTATTTTAATAGGCTTACCTGTTTTGGACAATTTCTACAGACTTCAGGTGCTACCAGTAAAAATGAATACAGTCCATTATAGATTCCAAGGCACCACATATACACTGGAGGTCAGTTAAATCCATCAATAAGAAATGGAAGGAATATAGTATATGTAGAGCTGCCGAGCACAGACCGTCTTTACAAATTGGGGGACCATACAGGAAGGAGATTTGTGAGAGGCACCACGAAGAAGCTATGACTACTCTGAAGGAGTAATAGGCGTCAGCAGAGAGAATTGGCGAGATTCTGCATATGACTGTTGCTTGGGCTTTTCACTAGTCAAAGCTTTTTGGGAGAGTGGCAAAGGAAAAGCCAGAAATCCCATATTATCTTGAGTGCAGTTCACTAAAAGGCATGACTCCATACTGGGCTCCATGGTAAAGGAAAAGGAAGTTCCGTGGTCTGATGAGACCAAAAAGTGGAATTTTTTGCCATCAGACAAGACACTATGTTTGGCAGACACCAAACACTCTGCATCACTATAAACACACCATCCCCACCGTGAAGCATTGCGGTGGGGGCATCATGCTGTGGGGATACTTATTGCCAGCCAGACCCCTGGAAGGCTTGTAAAGAAGGGTAAAACAAATGCAGCAAAAGATAGTGAAATCCTGGAGGACAATCGGAATCTGCAAGAAAGCGACGGCTATGGAAGAAAATGAATTTTTCTCAGAAAAGGCAATAACCTAAACCATACAGCAAAGGCTTCACAGAAATGGTTTAAGGATAAAGTGAATGTTCTAGAGCGGCCAAGTGAAAGCTCAGAGCTTACACCCAATCTCTGCATAACCTGACAGATCTTGAGCCATTTTGCAAAGAAGAATGGAGTAAAATTGCTGTGTCCAAGATGCACACCACAGCCCTCTTAAAGCTTTGGAGAGGGTAAACACTTATGCAGTCATTTATTATTATTATTATTAAATAATAAATAAATAGAAATTACTAGACATTACTAGAAATCTGTTTGAACTTTGACAAACACATAAACAACTGTAAACATGTCAGCACAAAATATCTGCTCCCACATGGTGAATTAGTTTATTTCAATTAACAAATATTGATGACAACTTTGGAAGGCACTGAAAGAATACATTGGTGGAAAAGAGGTTTCTTACAATGTGTTTGTCTTTTGCACTTTGTGTCTTTAATGTCTATCCGTGATCTCAACTGTGAGGATTCCAACCTCTTTTCTATAAAAGAGTCAGCCATATTATTACTAATAACTGAACACAGACTGTATGAACAGCATCTAGATCCATAACAGAGGTTTACTCAGCTGCAGGTGAAATTCTTTCTGACCAACTGGAAATGAATGTTGTATTCCAAGACTTTCATACAAGTTCCTATACTCTAGAATCTGAATGTGACCATCAAATAATTGGTGGCTTTGAATAACCTATAAATCTCAACAATAGTCCAGTCAGAAGGCCAGTCCGGAGGGGCCCACCCCTGATGGTGAACCAGATGGTCCAGATGGACTCACTACTTAGTTTTTAAAAACTTTTTCCTACATCAATTTCCCCTGTGCTACTAGACACCATTATTGAAGCTTTGTACTATCCATCATACATACATGGAACAAACCTTTTGCACACAATTTGTCTATTATAAAAGCATATGGTGAAATATCTGGCTATAGGTTTAACTTCTCTGAAAGTGAGCTTTTCCCCATGAGGAAGTCTGCTAAAAGCTGCTCATATTTTCACCTTCTATTCAAATTAACTAACACCTAATTTACATATTTGGGCATGGTAGCAGGAGGAAACAAGGCTGGCTTATTCGCTGCACACCCCTCAAAGAGGGGACCAATTTCTTTCATTTATGAGCTCCTTTCCAATAAACAAGATATATAACTGGTTTTTATAAACTCTCCATGGGAGGAAGACTTAGGGATGGTTTTGCCAGATAAGCAGTGGGAAAAAGACCAAGAGGGCGTGGACAAAGCTTCTATCTGTGCCTGACATGGTTTCATTCAATTTAAGTTGTTGCATCGCCTTCATTTCTCCAAGGTTAGACTCTCTAGAATCTTTCCAAACATAGATCCAGTATGTGACAAATGTGGGCTATTACAGGGCTTTCTGGCACACTCATTGTGCTCTGCTCCAGCCTGCACAATTATAGGTGCTCAATATTCAACACACTGTCAGAGGTATTTAAAACGTGATCCAGCCAGATCCCATGATAGCCATTTTTGGGCGCAGTGGGAGAGAACAATGAAGATCTGACTGGAATGAAACTAAGAAGAACAAAATTTGTCACTCTGGTAGCACAACGACTGATCTGTCTCAACTGGAAAAATTCTCTGGTTGAGAGATGTAAGACAGTTCAATAAAATTGAAAGCCTGAGGCTCACAATGCATTGCTCCTAAATTTGGGAAAATCTGGATGGAAGGACGGAAAAAAAGGAAAGGTGTATACTGTATATACAGGGTTTCCTACAGTGCTTTATAGTAAAGGTGTACAACAAATGCCAAAGGCTTTCCTACATCCCTCTGGAGATAAATAAAAAAAAAAAATTAAACCAATTAAAAAAAAACTGCTGAATTTTACAGCCTGTATATAATTATAATTTATTATTATATTCAAATTTTCTCATTTACCTCTCCCTTTTCTGGATTGACTGTCAGTGTGCAAGTGTGTATTTGTGTATTTTCCTTTTGATTATTGTATTAAATACAAGGGCTAGAATATAAAATTAAAGTTATGGTGGTCTGCATGAGAGGTGGCCTGGAATGACATCAAATTCCCAGCTTGAATTATTGTCCCAGTCTGCCGCTGCCTGATGAATAAATGACTGATGCTTGATGACAAATGTTTTCCCTTTAACTACCCCGCCATGCACTACAATTTATTCTTAGCCATGAAGAGTAACTTATGTTAAATGTCTCCCACCAGTCACTATGGAACACACCACCAAATCTCGCCCCATGGACTCACAGCTGTAGCATAGAAGAATAAAGGAAGGCAGACAGAGGATGATACTCATAGGAACTATTGACGGTTTTATTTGGAGACATAAGGGATACAGACAACAGTAAGACTCCACTGAAGCTTTAATTGTTATGCCATCTGGCTCATTGTCCACCAATATGGTCCTCTGCCTCCAAAGGTCAATTTAAGAAACTGCAAAGAGCCCAGATCAGACCTGCCAGGTTAATCATAAATTGTTCCATGAGAACAAATATTATCAGTATGCAACTCATGATTCATTGTAGAGCATAAGCTGGTTTTCACTATGATTAAAGTCTTCAGGAACACTGTGTTTTCTTCTGTCCTTTATGCAAACCAAACACCAGATGCAGTGAGCATCATTCTCATTATTCTACCACTGCACCTAGGTTAGTTTAATACAAAAAAAGTTCTTAAGTAGTCAATATTTCAGGAGTTTCCAGCATTCCATTATAACCATCCAGTGACTTTGATTGGATGCATAAAGTATATTTAGTATATTTAGAAGGAGCCTTCCTTCTACTAAACACACTGACCATTTCTATCAGAGATGTATGTATAGAGTCAGATGTATTCCCAGTAGACTACAGTATACATTTTCTTTTCTTGGTAAAATCTAATTAAGAATTATTTGGTTTTAAAGGCCGCTTATTGTATACCTTTTCCTGGGATTTAGGCAATTTGAAGTTTCCCCAAACAAGACAAAGTTGTTGTTTTTAAAACCAAAATCCATCTTAATATAGTTTGTACATCTCCTCTCTGGATATCTTTGTACACAGCCGATCATCATCACTATGCAAATAGTCATAGTTATGTCTCCTTTTTGGGAATAGAAAACCTCAAATCCCATAGAAGTCAATGCATTTGACTTATCATAGTAGAGGGTTTTGACTAGCAGGATAGTGTGAATTTACTGTTATTCGATCTTAATTTTATGAAGATGTCTAGTAGAGCTGATGCTGATATACATTGTGAATTCTATAAAAAAAAGTTTGTTTAGGTTCTTCAATGTTTTGGATTTCGTCTGCACATTTTGTGAATAATGATTTACCTTCACATTCCACAAAAGGCCATCTGCTGCTCTACCCCATGCAATTTGTTCAAATATACTTTGCAGCCATTATCTGCCAAATGTTGCAACAGTATCTTGTATCTTTTACAGGCTTCTTTTGCTGATGAACAGGTCATTAAATCATCAGCATATCGTAAGAGTGTTGAAGCCAAATCAATAACAATTTCTGCTTTGGTGTATAATTGCTGTTGCCCAGTCAATAGCCTCTAGGTTCAAGGGATATTGATCTGTGCATGATATGTAATCTTATTTTGGAACAGATTAAATAGGCTGAACATGGTTGATCAAACTTTTATCCCTTTTGCTTTTTCTACAAGGAGGGCCTGCCTGTCTGTGTTTTCTCACTGCTGTATCTCAGTCGTCACATTCCAGGCTGAGAATTTGACTGACAAGTGAGAGTTCACACATTAATCCAAAATCAAAGTGTGGAAAAGTCACTAATCAGTCAGGTTTTCAGTATATAGAAAAAAGTATTTTTGTGTGGTTTGGAGAGTGTTGTATGAAAGTGATTGAAAAAGGCTTACCAATGGCTTGGTCCTACAGGCCAGACAGAGACCTAAGACCCTCTTAAAGGTGGATATGGAATGAGAGATAGACTTTTATACTAGGGTTAAAGTTAGTTACTCATCTTTATACATTGATTCTTATATAACCAACTAACAATGATGTAAACCAACTGACTCCTTATAACAAAAAAGGAATACAAATACACAAAAAGAACTTGAAGCTAAGACCTATAGTTTAACCAGATGCCAGGACAGATGTGCTAAACCTCTCCAGTGACAGAGCTGTGACATAGGCAGGATTGCTCTGGTAACCAGGGATGTAGGTGGAAATGCAGCGGCCTAGAGTCTGAAGGCAGGAGAACAGGACCAGAGTTTGGTAACTGGAGCGCAGGGCTGGAGGCTAGAGGCTGGTTTGCTGGTTGTTCATCATTGGAGAGGGATGGCTGATTGTCTAGAAGGGCGGCGGAGAGTCCTGGCAGAGCAATTAGCAGATAAAGGCTAGGGTTCTGATATGGCAGATGGGGTGTCTGACTGTTGGTGAAGGCCTTGGAGAATGTTGCAGCTCAGGAGACTCCTCTGACCCTGCAGGAAAAGAAGGTTCCAGCAGGCTACCGGCCAGGGCTACAACACACCTGCAGTATGAGTGTGGATGGTGTTTTACAGAAGAGTGCCAAAAAACAAAACATATTCTATAAGAATGGAGCAGGCTGGATACAAAGATAGGGGACCCACAAATTGGATCTTACTGAACAAGTCAAGGTGAACTAAACTTAACTGATGAGTAAAACCAGGTGCAAAGTGATGGTCAGGGAAGCACAGGTGAAGAGAATAAGGTGATGACCCAGAGAACAGAACTCAGAGGAGCTGATAGGCTGGGGAAATCACTGGGAACAGAGCAGGGCCACGAGGTGAATGCAGGTCAAGTGAGGAGGAAACAATTCATGTAGACATAGAGGAAAATTACCAGAAAGCAACTGGAAAACCAAAAATTGGCAAAAAGAGAAGATAATGATCTATTATCTGTGTACAACAAAATATTACCAGACAATGAGCTCATTTTCAATTAGAAGTGACTGATGACAGTCTGGGTCGAACTAGTGCACATGACTTACCTTTGCAATGTATATCTCATACTCAGTTTAAATAATAAAGAGATTGCATTAAAACTTTTAACTGTGATTACTGAATGACACCTTTAATTAGCCTTTATATCTTCTGGAAAAATATAATAAACCTTTTTTTTTCAGCCTGGCTATCTGACACATCCATGTACACACACATGCATGCATAGTCCAGGACCAAACCAGAGCAGCTCTGATACATTTTACATCAATAGACAATCAATCAAACTGTCAAACTGTGTCTCAATAGAATAAACTGCAGTTCTCTAAGTATAACGTCGTCCGACTCCTAAATCGACACTTTTACGCTCAGGTTGATGTTTGTGTTCTGTTCACTAATACAATTAGACACATACTGAGCTTGCAGCTAAATGTCCCTCTTCTTTATTATATACACACAAAATGTACACAGTTTTGAAACATTTATATTAATGCATCAACATGACTTCAAGTCACAACAATTACATTGTCATCATGTGAATATTATGCTAAATTACATTTTTGCAAAACTCTAAACCAAGCAATGACCACAACCTGTATCTCATGCACTGCCTCCCTGAGCCAAGTCTAAATAACAACACACATTTCATGCTTTAGACCCAGATTTTAATTCTAAAGCAGACGTTCTTAAAAACAGCAGACACAATCCCCCCTTTTTTGCACATTCTTCATCAATGCCAAATCCCTTTGTGTTCAAACAGAACACACTGTCATTCTGATAGCAAAACTTCCATTTCCAAGGCTGTTGTATCTAACTATTGTCTCAATACAGTTCAAACTGTGCTCAAAACCAGTGATTACATGCAACATAGAAAAAAGGGAAAACACAATGATCAGACCATCCATCCATCCATCCATCCATTTTCTATCCCGCTTATTCCCTTTCGGGGTCGCAGGGGTCTGCTGGAGCCTATCCCAGCGCATTTATGGCGAGAGGCAGGGGGATACACCCCAGATGGTCGCCAGCCAATCGTGGGGCACACACACCATTCACACACCATTCACACACACACTCACACCTATGGGCAATTTAGATTTGCCAATTAACCTGAGCATGTTTTTGTATTGTGGGAGGAAGCCGGAGTACCCGGTGAAAACCCACGCAGACACGGGGAGAACATGCAAACTCCACACAGAAAGGTCCCAGACCCAGGCCCCAAGGCGGTCTTGAACCTGCGACCTTCTTGCTGTGAGGCAACAGTGCTACCCACTGCTCCACCGTGTCGCCATATGATCAGACCAAACAGATGTAAATATAATATTATTTTACTTATATTACAATAGCCCAAATATGTTTTGTAATACAAACCAGAGGTAAAACTAGATTCAACAATGAAGTTACAAAAAGTGCATAAGTGTCAACAGTGCATTTATTCCTCAACAGCACCATTTGGACGGGCTGGGACTTCTGTTTGAATCGAAGCATTTTCTCTATGGAAACATGCATATAGTTTTGTAGGCGTCACAGAAAAATGCAGAGTAGACAGCAGTTTGCTCCTTGACCCTCTCTGTGTGGCATTTGAAGGGCACCCTGTCCTTGCTCCATGCACATTTTTATTGCGTTTGAGGACAGAGTCAGTGGTGGAAAGGCTGACTCGTTGATTTTCTGCAGTGTTTCACACAGTTTGATTGCATTGTTCTGACGGACCTTGTCGACAATGAAGGTCTTTTGACGTGGGGGGTAACACAGATGATGTGGCAGTTTTGCAATTCTACAAAAACGGGTACATTCAATTGCAAAAATGTACATGCAGTCCCAGGCCTACAAGTGTGTTGGCAAATTTATGTACTGAAATGATGTTTTATAGCACTGTGAAAAAATGTTCGATTTGATTTAATTATGTTGGGGGGGTAGGCTTCACCCATTGTTATACCATGGTCAATCAAAGTACCCTGTAGTTCATCACAAATAATCCTCCTTTTTATTCTGCCTTTTAGATTTTTCCTGTTGATAGGGAAGCTTCCATTACCAGTGAACTGGTTCATTGAACTGGCTTATATTGGTTTTGTCCAATTATCAGCCACAAGTGAGATTCTTTTTTTTTATGTTAAAACACAGTTTTGGAAACCAGCCTGTTTTGGTCAAAACAATTTCAAAACATATCCTGCTAAATAAAGCACTGCAACCAAAACTACATATCGCATCACAAAAAGCCAATTTTTGCAACGAATGTCTCATAGTCTAATTATATTGCCAAATTTTTGTCAAGCTACCTACACACTGTTGAGAATGATGAAAAGCACCCTCATCGTTACTATGCTTTGCTAAATTATTTCGATTGTTCACATGCAAAGAAATATTTGCAGAATCAGACGCATAATGTGGATTTTTTTTCTCACCAGACAGGGGATCTGTCAGTGCACCATATGCACGACACAATATCCATATATAAAGCAAGAAGCCTCTGTCAGTCTGTCAGTCTGTCAGTCTAAGGCTCCCATATCTCTTTGACTGTTGGATCATTCTCAGCTTTTGGACACAGCTTGTGCATGGTATGATGGTGTGTACCCTTTTTTGTGAAATTGATGGATGGATGGATATTCAAAAATGATTATCATTAAAACGTAAAAGTCCCAGGTGTACTTTGGTAGCATAGGAGGTAGCGTGCTTGCCTCATAAGCAACTGGGTTTGAATCCTGGCAGACACATTCCTTTGAGTCCATGCCACAAAAAATCTTTTACAAAAAAAGGAAAAAAAAGTTAAAATCCCACAGACTTACTTATCACACTACTTTCCTGCAGCTCTAGAATGTGTTCATGAACCTTTTTCCTGCAGCTTGTTGAAATGCTAAAATGTTGAGATTCTCAAATGAAGAAATGGGCTGTGGTCCTCATTGAAGTGGCTTTTTAGGAGCCCTTTAATAAAGGTGGGGGACTCAGGTACAAATAGCACATTCAAAGGGTTTTAGAGCTCTCTCACGTTCTTCCCAAAGGCTCCATTGTTCTGGCTTGAGGTCAAGGTGATGATATGATTCATTTGTGATATCTTGGTCAAACAGATGGCATTCACGCCACCTTTGCGGCAGTAGACGTCTGATTATATAGCACGTGCCGTTCCACCTCTCAATGACATTTTGAATTAAGCAGATTTCTGGCTGTTCGGTTTGTTTTGCTTTAGCTTCAGGCCATTGCTGGCAAGCTCACTCTTGTCAAAGTGCAACACCAGGGACCTTGCAGCAGCAATGGCCCCTCAAATGTGAGTATTTTTCTTCATTGCAATGGTTCACAATTAGCTGTAGACCAGACCAGTCAACAAAAGCGATCCCATGTCTTTCTGCTTAGATTTTCAGGGTACACACAACATTTGATGCATTGTCATGAACTGTGGCAAGTATCTTATGCAGGGGGATTTTAAATTTGGCAACTGCAGTTTTAATCCATGCTGTGATATTCATGGCTATGTGCCTCACTTGAAGTGGCATGGTGCACAAATTAAAGTTCATGAGCTCCCATTCATCATTTCGGAAGTAGCAGATTAAGCCCAAGTGTGCCTCTGTGGCCAAACCTATTCACATGTCTGTTGTCAGACATTTTTCATCTCCATCATGTTGATTAAACGTTTGTGTTTGAGAAGAATGTAGCTTGTTTAATATCCGGGCTATTGTGGAAAAACTTAGGTGACATTGTGTAATACAGCATTGTCTTGCAGGATTGCCGTGTGGATCTGTGTGGATCTGTGGAAATGCTATTTTGACTATTCATGAATAAAATGAAAGTTCAATGCTTAAATATATGAAAGGAAGGAAGATTTAGAGGACCATTCACCAGCACTTCCAGTCCTGGACATCAAACACTAACCACCCAAGAATCTGCAACAGTTCCCAGCAACAAGCAGCAACTCCCAGTTCGTGCGCTGGCAGAACTCCAGCAAGGGGAACTATAGAGACTAGTGACAACTGTTGCATATTTTTTTCACTTTTTTTTCTAGTAATTATCTATGTATTTTTTTTATTTTTATATGTATTCTTAATTCAAAAGTGTTTGTTATGAAAATAAAGTGAAGCAAATTACACTGTTTCGGACTTCGGTGGGGCCACTAGCAACATCCCTGGAAATATTGCTGTTATTTGTATTATTATTCCATAGTTCATTTCTCCATTTTGTTTTCTTGCCATTTTTAGTATCATAACATCCTGTTGAATTAAGATATTACTGGAAAATAGTAAGTAACTACATTTATTGCTTTCTGCAATGTCCTATCCTATACAAGTCCATCAGTGATTGAGTACCTGTTTTCCCTGTGAAAGGTTTGGATGAAGGAGGAGACTGTACAGCAGGGACATATTAGGCTGCACTCAGTGACTTTTTTGCAATAATTGTGGCCCGCAATTCATCTGGGTTTCTTCCCCCTAATCCACCACTACACACCCTTATGCCTCCTCTTCTTCTTTCTTGAGCAGCATTTACAGGTGCCTCTATGCACAGATATCATACTGGTCTGCTCATGTTTGGCAACATTCGCAGTCACGAACAGCACTTGTGAGGTAACGAAACACACTGTTCATCTGAGAAGTATAAAAACTCCTCTTCCATTGGTCAAGTATGAGTCTCTCTGACTGTCAATTAATCTATTCATTTACCAAGAGATTCATATATAGCAATCAATAGTATGTCCTTAGGATGACTTATACAATGGAATTATGTTGACATGTTCATTAGGCTGAAAACTCAGTTTAGAGCAATAGGATCTAGAAAAAAATATATACTGATGTATATATATACAGTGAGGTGAAAAGTGTTTGGCCCATTCCTGGTTTCTATTTTTTTCATGTTTTATGTGACATGATTAGGAAGCTCCACATGGACATACTGGTGTGTTTTGGCTGGACATTCTCCTTTAGGACTTTTTGGTAGACATCCGAATTCATAGTTCCATTTATCACAGGTCCAGGTCCTGAAGCAGCAAAACAGCCCCAGACCATTGCACTGCCACCACCGTATTTTCCTGTTGGTATGATGTTCTTTTTCTCAAATGCTGCATTACTTTATCATCAGATGCAATGGGACAAACACAACTTCTAAAAAAAAGTGTAACGTTTTTCTCGTCAGCCCACCAGTATTTTCCCAAAGGTCTTGAGGATCATCAAGATGTTTTCTGGCAAGATTGAGATGAGCATTAATGTTCTTTTTGCTCAGCATGGTTTTCTTTTTGGAACTCTGCCATGCAGCCATTTCTGCACGTGGAGTCATGGACACTGATCTTAAATAAGGTAAGTGAGACCTACAGGTATTTGGATGTTCTTGTGTGGTGGTTTTGCCATCTGTTAATAATGTCGCTCACTGTGGTTTGCTGGAGCCTCAAAGCTTTTTGAAATGACTTTATAACCTTTTCCAAACTGACAAGATCTCAATTACTTTCTTTCTCATTTGTTCTTGATGGCCATGATGTCTGGCTTTTGAAGATGTTTTGGTCTACTTCACTTTGTCAGGCAGGTCTAATCTGAAAAAGGTACATGTGACAACATGCAAAAAAAAAAGAAAGAAATCAGAATCACACTTTTTCACACCTCTGTACTTGTTGCTCTGTAACACTGGCTGCTGTGCACTGTGCAGAATAGATGCAAAAAAAACAAAAAAACAATAAGCTTTAGTTTAGAAGAGGTAATCAAACTTTAAAGAGCAAACAGCATTAAAGGCACAGTGGAGGGTAGTATTCAGTAAGGCACAAGCCAATTAAACATCCAACAATAAAACCAGTAATAGTGTGGCGCCACCACAGCAATTACAAACAACTCGGTTAAAATAAAATACAAAACAAAAAAACACATAACGCAACACAAAAGGGAATGCCTTGCAGCAGGAAAAGCCCACGCCGGGTCTGATCACAGCTGGCACGCCGCTCCCTCATCCACGGCCCTTTTCCCGGATGGGAGAAGCTTTGCCAGAATTTTTTTTTTCTCCTTATAAAATGAAACAGTCCATGCCACGTCTCACTCTGCGGTGCTTGTTCGTTATTGTACTCCCCAGCCAGGAGGAGATTTTATTGGCTTCCTCGTCAGCCGGTTTGCTCGGTTCTGCAGGGCCGTGGTGCCGGTCGGTGTCCCTCTCCACTTTAGCTGCGGTCTCGCCCGTTGCTGTTGTTCTGAGACGTCCCCGCACAGTCCGCCCAGGCTGTTCCCCTCCTTCTCTGCCAACCCTGTTGTCTGTGGATGTTCTCTCATTTCAGGTTGGCTGAGGGCCAGGTTGCAAGTTACGTAGCTGTAGATCTGCGCTGTGATGAGTCTCACTCATAGGATGTGTGATGTAAGTTCTTGCAAAGTTTTTGTATTGATCCATATTTTTCAGCTAAGTGTAATAGGGGGGAACAAACGACTAATTCTATTTTAAAACATTTTATTGAAGGTCTTTCCCATATATGTGCATGTATATGATATTTTCCCCATAATCATGATAATATTAATCATATCAGATATTTCTTTAGCGATGTCCTTTGTGTATATTATGATTGAATTCATCTCAAAAGAGGTGATATTTTCTATCGTAGAAGGTCCTATTGAGGCATCAATAGTAGCAGCTACTAGTTGGTAGACAGTGATACAAAGGTTTTAGATGCAGCATTACAGAAATAAAGAAAGGAGACAGACATAGACAGGATAAGTATATCCGTGCCTGTAAAAAGACAAATGTGAATGTCTGATGTGTATAGTCATTTACCATTATCATTGCATACTATGCATTTTGTTAAAAGTACATTTCTAGCCCCCAGTCACAATTACTCACTGCTGCTTTTGGCTCAGAAACCTGGTTCAGTGTTTGACGCCCTCAGTACCAGCAACTCTACATGTGTTTCTTTCCTCACCGGTAGAACTATTACTGACATCTCAAGTGTCGAAAATGATTTCATGGAGCTTTGAGCAATATTACATTCACAGTTGAAGATACTTCAGGGAGAAATGCATCGTTTTATTTAGCTGCCAATTATTACATTCTTTTTCAGTGGCATATTACGTATTTATCACATCTCTGTTACCATTCCAACAGTTAGTTCAGCCTCCACAGCATTTAGTCAGTTGTGCACAACATACAAATACATACAATATGTATATTTCAGAGATAATTCTTGTTTATTTCAACAGGGCTTTGCCATGAATAAGCTTTTCTATAAGTTTTTAAGTTTTTTTTTTTTTTTTTTATTACAGTTGTTGTAAATAAGGATGCATTTTTTTTTCTTATGTACCATGCTTTGGAAAAATATGAATTGCAAAGAGCATATGCAGGAAAAACATGTATACCAAACATATCCCTATATTGATATTGTTGTCTCAAGCATTTCAGTTTGCATTGAAAAAAAAAAAAAAAGCACAAGTACAACTGTCATAATGAAAACTGGACAAAGTCATTTGACTATCTTGTTAACAAAATATGATGGCAGAACTTCACATACTAACGACACCTATAGGAGTTTGGAAGATTCAAAACATTCACCTTTTACTATTCGGACATTCGTGTTACTGTGGAATCTTAAAGGAGCAGCGCTTCCTTTTGTACCATACACTGTGTAAAATGGATTAGCAATATGGCCTCCAACCTTAGCCTGAGGGTTACTACACATGGCTGCCATTAGCAGGATCTAATGGGGAATCATGTCTGTCAGCGAGCATATCCTCCCATGGAAAAAAGCTCCTTTGCACAACTGTATTGCACAGAAAGGGCATCCTGGAAAAGGTGTCTTGGTTAAGTAGCAGCCTGCCAGCACTCGTGGCTGCTAATGAGTGTAGGCTGCAGCATTTTCTGCTGCAGCAATGCCAGCGTGCACGTTAAAAGTGAGGCCCAGTCTACAACCGCGGTCACACGACGCTGTAATCCAGTCAGGAATAACTTATCATCCTCCTCGGGCCAAAAGCGTGACAGCCAGCGATGCTGTTGTAGACGGCAGCTGCTTACGGAAAGAGCTGAGTGAACAGAAAATCTAGTTTGTGGCTTTTCGTTCATCAGCTCCATTGACTTACTGTCACACGAGGCCCCGCAGCCAGAGACAAATTCACGGCAATGTCCATAAGCGCAAACTTCGCCTCCGTCTGTGCAAATCGAGCCACTGCCTGGGTTTCTCTGTCAATCACTATATTTTGTCTCTTTCTATAACACAATATCACAATCTTTTGCTCCTCAAACCTTCATCAGGTGATATTTACAGGGAGGAAGTGACACACTGTAAGCAGTTATGGCACATAAAAAAAAAAAAAAATTGCATGTTACCAAGTTTCACAATAGCTTGTGTCCTCCTTGCATAGTTTTATGGCAGGGAGGGGAGAGGGTGCTGGGGAGCCTTAGGATGAAGTGCTTGTGTGGTGTGAGGAAAAAAAAATATAAAAAAAAACATTGCACCTTGGGTTTGTTTCTATGGTAACAATATCTTGACAATTTCTTCCCATCTGCTGCCACAAAAATGGCTTTTCTGTCTTGTTATGATTGTATCTGTCCGACATATCAGAAAAGCTCCGGACGAACGCGGTCGGAACAAACTTTCTCCTTCACGTTCTTGGTTAGCAGAGTGACGGGTCCTAAAAGTGGCAATGACGAGACCGGCCTCTTTCTCAAAACATCTGAGATTTTTCTTTTTTATTTAACTTCAAGGGCGTATTGGCAGCTGCACAAGAAAAGGCTCTGTGCTCTGACAAAAAAAGAAAATTGGTAACAATTACATTTACACTTGATTAATACAGATTATTCAAGTCATTTTTTTATTCATTGAGTGCCAAATCTTAAACATTTCCTTATAACTTTTTTTTTTTTTTTTTTTTTTTAAACAGAGCATATTTAGGCCATAGAGATCTAGGAAAGACTCAAAATGAACCCCTTGAGGAAACAATTAGCAACCATGTTAAGAAAAAAAAAGCCTTTAAGTCACAAATGATGAACAATAGCATTAAAACAAGTCTGATAAGTTGTATGCTGTAGTTACAGCAGTTCAGTGTGGGCATTCGCTCTGCAGGTGAGCTTGATTGTGCTTTCATTATGGTAATTGGGCAGAGATTAGCCTCGCCAATTTGAAATCATAATGCTGTCAAAATGCAAATTTATGATTTCTGACGCTGTCTCCGTAATGCTTGGCCAGGAAAGAGCCAGAAAAAAAAACAACAACAATGCAAAAAAACCTTCCTAAATGAAAATGTTCTCATACCTGTCTCAGGGCATCAGCTACAAGCAGAACTCCTCTAGTTCAACTCCATGATCTTTATAATTTAAATATACATAGTACATATTAAATACATTTTGTACCACTCACTGAATCGTCGTAGGAGAGATCAAAATTGAAACCTGAACTTTACAGAAATAGAACATCAAGTGAATATCTACTTTAGAAATACAGCCTTGCTCTGAAGGTCTAAAACTGAATTAGTCCTCACGAGGAGAACTACAATAGCTGTTAGATGAGCACACGGATGCCAAGGATGCATGGAAATTTATCTCCATCCACACCTAGCCTTTTATATAGCCATGTTGAATAGACCTACTGACAATATAAGCGTGTGCCTATGCATAAGTATGCATGTGTTTCTGCACACCAGTGTCTCTCCAAGGTTTTTTTCTTTTTTTTTATATAACAATGCAAATTTAGGAGGTTGCTTTGACTATGCTGAACTATTTAGCATTTTCTCCAGTATCATAGCTGCTTTTAAGAGCACAAAAAACCCATGCAGCTATTCAAAGAGACGATTCAGAAAGAGTGCACATCTTCTAAAGCGCCCTTATTATTTGATTTTTTCCTGTATATCCTGACTGTGAGCTTGTGTTGTTTTCCAATTAAGCTCAACTGCAAATATATACAGATGAATGTATTCACATAGAACACCTACAGTACGTGTTGCACGTGGAAGAGTGAAGCTTCCCTCTGTCGCTGACTGTGAAGCCCTCCCCCCAAGGCAAATCTGTGAATTGTGATTTTGTGGTATACAAATGAAATTGGCTTAACATGGCATGACAGAAGATTACATGCAATATGTATATTCCAGAGATAATTGGTGTTTATATCAACTCGGCTTTGCCATGAACGGGACTAGTTTTTTTTTTTTTTTTTTTTGGAAAGGTGGAGGCTTGCCAAAAACACCACGAACACTTGTACCTGAATTAACACAACAAGCTGCTCAGTTTGCAGAAAACAAGTTAACGTTCGCAACTGCTCTTTTATGTCTTTTCTATAACACTTACAACACACTGAAGATATTGTACTGGGCGCTGATAAATCCTGAGACATCGCCTCTAAAAATATTTACACTAAGAAAATCCATAAACACATGTCATGGTCTGGTTCGTGCTAATCTGTGTGCATAGATAGCGTAAATAGACCTGTTGTATGTACCCAGACTGAAGGTTCCTGCATGTGGAGAATACACTTTATACAGTAGCATTGTACTGAGGCTGCCTTTTCAATTTCAGGGTCATGGAAAAAGGATAAGAGCCCCATCCGTGCATAACATAGTCAAAGTCTGTGACTGTAATCACTCTATAACCCGAGTGCTTCTGCAGAATGTGCCGGTTTCTCATTATGTCCATAGGTATTTGTGGTGTGACACTCTAGCTGTATCATTGCTCACGCCCCACCTCCAATGCTGATATAATTTACCCTGGAAACATTTCTGAAGTGGAGTGCTATTTAAAAGCCACATTAATAACTGTATGTGGTTCAGGGCTGCTTTTGCAAGACATTTGTCTTGTTTAACCGTACATCACCTGCACATCCCTAGACGTCACTGACCCCCCCACCGCAGCCGCTGTCATTAACCTGGATTTTGGTTCATTTTTGTCACGGTAGTAACCATACTATAGTGATTTTATATGCAGCAACAGCTTAGCAATGACTTCTGGTTGACAGGTATTATTTCTGAGCCCTTGGCAAGTTCTTCCAAAAGGTGCACATATTACAGAAATAAAAGCTGATCAACATGTTTGTAGAGTTGTTAATGAATCATTTCGGTACATTTGTTTCTAATGCAACCTTTATATGTTTTCATCGAAAACACAGCCATGTATTGCAAAATGTGAATAATAAATGCACTAAATGTACTGAGAAGTAAGTGCTGGTAATGGTTCCTGGATCAAAATCGTTTAACACAATTTACCTCAAAATTTGCGTAAAAGCACCATGAAGAGAAGCACCCTAGCTATGTAACAACGGTTACACATCTAACTGTCTCCATGTGATTGCATAGGGTCCTAGTGGGTTGGTGATGACATATTCTCAGTTCAGTTTTTCTTTGACCAGTTTACATGCAACCGTGCAACCCTTCCACATGGACCATTTAGGCCGTCTTAAGTATTCAAAGCACATGTGCTGAACCCATCCAATAAGTGCACTCTTTGGTTGGGAATTTTACACCGTAAATCTATATGTATATTAGTGGCATTCAAGATTCATCTAACGGAGAATAATGTACACTGATTTTAGAATAAATAATTAAAAATAAATTAGCAATCAATCATGATCTTTAATTAAAGCTAGAGGTGCGCTGAGTATTGCTGAAAGGAAGCAGAAGTTATTGGCAGAGTTGTCTACATGCAGCTCTCTATTAATTAAAGAGCTGAGGTACTCTGTTTCTCACACACCGCTGCAGAGTGTGAATTTAGTCTCTGCACACCTATCCCTCTGGACTGATTCCAGATTCCATGCCAGTACCTTGTTCGTGGGTGCTATCAGGATATTAACCTGTACATAACTTCTGGCCAGAAACTCTAAAAAAAGAAAAGGCCCCGGCCCAGCTGGGAATCGGAGGACTGGACCCAGGAGCATTTTGCTGTGAGGTAACAGTTCTAACCAATGAAGCAATCGTACCACAATTATGCAAAGCTACTAACATGTAGCTACACACCAAGTGTTTTTAATGAGGAAACCCTTTGACCTCCATCGGCTTGACCTTGCTACATTATTGAGACCCTTATTACATAAGGGTGGAGTTTATATATATACACACTGCCCATCCAAAATTAAATCACCACCCAAACGCTAGGTCACACCTTTAGCTTTGATTAATCAAGCCAAGTCACATTCACCCCAATGGGCTTCACAGTTTGTACAAAAGCAACACAACATCGCCTGTCCTTAGACCCTCACATCCTCCAAGGAAAAACTCCCTATAATACCCCTCTAATGATGGAAAAAATGGAAGAAACCTCAGGAAGAGAAACAGAGGAGGGATCCTACCTTTGAGGAGGGTCAGGCGTGCAGTAGATGATGTGAACAGGATTACGTCACGCATTCACTGTGGCATAGCTACAAGAAGCGTCTTCAGTATCACAAGATTATTTCCATCTAGCGTTACATTTATTTTCTCCAAGATCTTGTATGGATGATCTTTGTATTACAAAGATAAATGATGTTTCATATAATAATGATTATTATTGTTATTATTTGTATTATTATTATTTGTTCTCCAGGAATTATACCATAGGATCATGTAGTTGAAAAAAGTGAAATAGTATTAGAATTATAATGTTATATTTTACATCTGTGAACCCATTACATCAAGTCACATTAATGCAACTATCTGCAGTCTTTGTATTATTGCATTACATGTACTGTTTATACTCATACTGTGAACATTTTAACACTCATACTCAATATTTGTTGTATGTTTTGATTCTTGGAACCAATTTGTGTATAATGAAAAATCCATTAGTGGTGAACTGGGCAAAGATTGGCTTCTAATTTCAAGATTCCTTTTGATTGTGTTACACAGAGTACGATTTTTTTTTTCTTTCTTGCTGAGAGTGACAGCTACTTATTGTTGAATAAAATGTTCAATTTCCAGCACTAAATGATGCAAAGGAGCAGCGTTTTCTTCAATAGTGTATTAGCCCTTTCTAATTTGAATACAAATCTGATGCACCGATCAAACAACATCATCTTTACATTACAAATCTCCCATTAAAGAGGTTTTAAGCAGTTTTTTTGCATGATGTGAGAGTAAGGATAGGGAATGTTCTATTGCTGTTGTACAAATTGTAAAATCCACTATGTCAAATCTGTGATTTGTGACTTCGGGCTTCTGCAGAGAGATATTATGTACTCACTCAAGTTTAATACACCTCATATATTGTATTTGCTCCATTTTTCCTCTAACTTTGTTTGTTTGAGGCGTCATTCCTTACACTGAACTCTTTTCCTCGGTCCCTGTCATCCTTCCATGCTTTAATGTGCACACGTGTCAGTTGCATTACCAATCGGGACCCGGCCTCTTACACAAACGTGACATCCCTTGGCCGTGTTTCATTTTCATTCCGTGTTTGATAATACGTTGTCTTAAAGATCCTACTGAAACTCATGAAATGATTCAGATGCCACCAAAAAACCTTTTATCACGAGAGCCGTTGTATTAAATGTGACAATGGCTCTAAGTGCAGAGGGAAACAAAGATGGGAATTAAAGGAATGGTTTTGAGAAGAGCTCCATTTCTTTGCCATATTGTAGAACGCACATTAAACCGCATGCATATTTTGTTGTAAGAATAATCATGATTGGCACGGATATGTTTAGAAGGCGCCACGTAGACAGACCGCCAAGCAGGGATGTGTGCTTTAAACAAAACCAGTGCTCCTCTCCCTGAGGGTGGCAGCACTTTGAAAGTGAGAGCTTCCATTTCAGCGCTTTCCCTTTTTCTTTTTTTCTTCTTTTTATTTTCATTCTGTTATTATGGTGTCAGGCGAAATCAAGGAATGATGAATGGGATATTCCTCAGACCTGAAAATACTCCTACCAGCCATACATCTCTATAGCTTGGCCGTTCCAGATCAAGGATTGTTGTAGATGACACGTCTGATGCAATAACACACCCTATGCTAGTCTAACAGTGGTGTTTTATTAAAACTAGTATATGAGCTTACCTATCCTCACAGTATAAAGTGGAGCAAAGTTAGTTTTTTTTTTTTTTTTCTTTTTTTAGGAACCAATTTGAAGCAAATAGTTAGCAGACAATAGCAGACAATAGACTCTATGAAGAGACATCATTTCAGACATATAGGTGATAGTTGCTGATCGAGCCTATGCTTCTATGTTAACTTTGTTTGCCAAATAAATGAATCACATGTTGGAACTTTCACTCTCTGTCTCCTCTCTTGCAGCCGGACTCCCATTTATTTGTAACCTGAGACTGCTACGAAAGTCACTTTTAACCTAACTACCTACCTTATTACCTTAGACAAAACCTCACTGTTAGTGTGCACTTGCCCAACTTGACCAGACATTAGACAGTCCTAAAGTAATGATATTGTACAACAGGGTAGTCCAAAAAGTAGTTAAAGTTCCTTTGGTGCTTTACAACTTTGGATAAGTATTTTCTTTGCAGCTGCCAGACCCAAGAGTACAGTAGAATTATCTTTACGGAACAATCTTCTGTAACTATTATAAGGCTTTTAGAATCGTATTATCTGATACAATCCCATGAAGTCTGATTTTTTGAATTTTTACTTGTGAAACAAAATGATGGAAACTATGGTTTCTCATGGATATTTATGATAGAAAATGATTTTCTTGTAGCACAATGTATCCACTGTCCACAGCATTGTCCTTTTTTTAGGAAGGTGTAGATGGATTTGGTGAAAATCTACAGTTGGGTTTCATCATTGGAGTGGAATTGTGTTCCATGATGACATATAATGTGAATAAGGGAGCACATATATAGGTATGAGATATGCTTTGAACCATGGAAGTGCATTATGGGTTATGCCAGTGCAGGATTGCAGGCAACTGAGAGCGGGTGGTGCAGTTTTAGTGC
The DNA here is from genome assembly GCA_036785175.1 of Eupleurogrammus muticus. Taxonomy (NCBI): domain Eukaryota; kingdom Metazoa; phylum Chordata; class Actinopteri; order Scombriformes; family Trichiuridae; genus Eupleurogrammus; species Eupleurogrammus muticus. Next base: position 11,411,001 of record JAYKQN010000014.1, on the reverse strand, counting down.
TGTGGTAGGCATTGGAGGTTTTCATAAATCGGGTTGGTTGTGTAGGAATTATTTTAATTGAGGTCATTCCAGTATTTTGGAAGCTTGTCTGAAGTAGCTGGGGTTGTCTGAGTCCTTTTTCGAGCTTTGTGATGGCCGCGAGCTTGAAATGGGAAGAGAACAGTGCCAGAGGTGAGAGAGGAATTTATGACGTCCATGATGATTTGAGAAGAGCAAAAATGGGATCGGAGCAGGTCCACCGCATCAACATCAAATCAAGGATGTGCAAACAAGCCACGAAACTGAAAAAAAATAAAAAAAATTCTGAACCCAAGCTGTGCTGCATGTGGCCTCTTCCCCTCATTAGGATCTCACTGTGTGACTCACCGAGCTCCCTCTGATTGTCTCCACGTACTCGGCCAAATTGATTCCTGCTGATTGCCATCCACCCAGGCAGTGGGATAACTATGCTCTCTCTCTCTCTCTCCTTCCAGGTGTTGGTTTGATTTTACACTGGTTTCATTTCCTTCAAGTTTTGCAAACACAGTTAAATTATAATACTAATAAAAACAGGGAAAGGGGTCAAACATTATTCAGTAACCCTTTTGAAAACACATTTTTTTTTTAAATTTGTTTTTAAAAATGCTGCTTTCTGGTAATAAGATGTCATGGTATTTTCAGCGTGAACAATATGCTATATCCGTACAATACACTCCTACTAAAAGTAAACAGAGCCGATCAGAAACCAGCGCGACCAAGCAGGAAGCCATCGCTCTCTGGCCGTACCTTACACAACGTTTTGTCTGTGGCGACTTCTTCCATGAATAAATCGAAGTTATGCTAAAAATGTATTCATTCATAACAATTGGCCCATTGCACAATCTGGTCTATTTTTTACACCCCCTTATAAAATATTACTTGCATGAAAAAACAATCTTAAAAGATGACGTAAAGTGTTGGTTACTAAACAGTTGACAACAGGACCCAAACGCCCCCTGTTGATGTGACCAGGGAGTTGCACCTTTACCACAAACATGCCTTTAACACAAAAAGTGATAGACGTAGCACATTGCAAACGCACCTTCTCCTTTTACAGTATAGAACTGACATTCTGTGTATAATGTTTTTGTGTTTGTAAGAACTGGACTGCCACAGCACTCGTCTTTGACCACAAAAAAAGGCATATCACAAGTCAGCCGAATGGCTTGTGTTGCTATCCTTATAAATGGAAAATCATGGCTCTATTATACAACTTTTGCATCTGAATAAGGTTGGATACCGATAAATAATTCCCCCAAGTGGAACACTATTTCAGAGCTCAGTGATGTCCCTAAAGTTGCCTCATATAGCAACATCTGGCCAAAAATCCTTATCCTATGGTATCTAGGCAGGCTGTGCATCACAAACAGGACCGACGGTCGCTGAAGAGGTCTGTGAAGTTTTGCCAGAACTTAGCATATTGTCACAGTGTGCACGGAGGGAGAGTGCAGAGATGGGAACAGGCTGGATGAAGTGGAGGACATGAATACAGCAGGTACGAATCCAAAGAGGCAGACAGAGCAGCACACGAACGCACATGTAACAACGCAGGTAATCAGACTTAAATACGGCCAATTAGTGAGAGACAGGTGAGGGGAACAAGGCACAGATGAGACATGCGAGGTAATTAACAAATGCAGTAAACCAGACCGCACAAATACATAATAAAATAAAACAGGAAAAACAGAGATTATTGACAGAATCATGACAGCACCTCCTGAGGGCTGACCAGGGACGGAGCAGGGAACCGGCAGACAGCGCTTACAGAACGAAATAATAGCTGTCACAGCGGATAATGACACAAATAATGGATGTAGCGATAAAAAAAAAAAAAAGTTACAATTAATGAAGCTAGGTTGTTTGACCCAAACACTCAATCTGGCTGCACTAAGTGTCTTCTCTCCAGCAGCAGTGGCGAAGCTCACAGCCAAGGTCAGAAGTAGTGTCCTCCGGATGCAGCGCTCATCTGTCAAGTCATCTGTAAGCATCCCACGAATCACTTCATTTCACTGAGGACAATTATTTGAATGATGTATTACGTCAAATTGACAATTTAAGAATGATTTATGAATACAGTGCAAATAATGTGATGCAAATAAAAGTAAATACGAAGAAAATTGCAAAATTAAAATGAACTGCAGATCCTCTCCAAGGCAGAGCAACCTTAATTTATAAACTATGACAAAGGCACAGTGTGATGACATTATTAATTGACATGAAATCATTAAATATGGTATAACTTTTAAACATGGATGCATGTATGAATTGTATATGCTCAGAACCTATATTCATTTTAAAGTCAAAGTGTTTAAGCACCTGAATTTCATTCACCCGTAACAATATCATTATTGAAATAGTAGTAAAGAGTAGACTGTACAATGCAGTAAGACTGCCACTGGATAATATCTGACAGTACAAGGTAAAAAAAAATAATGATGTCAGCGCTGTTGAGATATGGTCCACTCACTTCTTATCTATGATTCACTGCACAACAAAAAGATAGATTCTGGGGGGAAAAATGGCAATATAATGCAAGTTAGACTATATTGCCAAAAGAATCAGAATCAGGTGTCACCTAAATCACTTCCATGTCCTCCAAACCTCATGTGGCCTTCAGATTAGCTCAAGAACATCGCTCAGAGAGCTTCGTGGAATGGGTTTCCATGGCCGAGCAGCTGCGTCCAAGCCATACATCATGAGGTGCAATGCAAGGTGTTGGATGCAGAGGTGTGAAGCACGCCGCACGGACTTTAGACCAATGGAGTTCTCTGGAGTGATGAATTGTGTTTCTCCGTCTTGCAATCTGATGGACGGGTCTGGGTTTGTGGCTGCCAGGAGAAGAATTCCTGTCTTTGGATACTTTGAATGGGATGTCACTTAAATTCAAATGCAAGTCGAGGCAGATGAGTGAATACTCTTGGCATTATTGTGTATATTTTACTGTAAATCCAAGCAGAAATGGTAATGAAATGGCACCCTGAAAGCAATACTGCTAAAAATACCACATAATTTACATGCAAAACGTAGGATAACCTGTTCTAATGTTAGCTTGCAGCATTGACGCTCATTATGGTTGCTCTCTCCTGTTAATGATGCATGTGATCAAGCCAGGGATATATAAAGACAATAGGTGGAAGGGCAGCAGTGCTTGTACTCTCTGCAGCTGGGAGGCTCTCATTAATTCAGAAGCGGATCAGAATTTGTTTGGGTAGTCCGGATTTGACACTGGTGCAGTTGTCACTGTCTTCCTCCAGCATATCTGCCCACCTCTGTTCTGTATTACCTTCTGCCTCGGCTCGTATGTGCACTAGAGCTCCACCAGCCTCCGTTTCTAAAAAGGCGTGACACACATAAATATGCCATTATTTAAAAAAAAAAAAAAAAAAAGAGATTGACAGCTGTCCAAGACTTGTATGTATTTAATTCACTTTTATAGATGTGTAGATTTTTTTTTAGAAACGAGACAATAGATGCACATGCACTCTAAGCAAACAGGCAAGATTATTACCATGCTGCTAATTTCCATCTCTACACCCACTGGCAGGTTGGCATACATGACATTAAAATGGCAGTATAAATATATAGAGATAATTTAGATTTAATTTCAAATGGAAGGTTCACATCTTGAGTGCTCCCCATCTTCTGGTGAGCACAACACACACTGGTATGAGGAGACGATAGGATGAATATCAGAATATCATTGTTCTTCCATGTAGGTAATGTTTTACAGAATAGAACAAACAGAAGATGATTCATCGGATTGCATCACTGCATCTAATTCCTTTTGATTGCATGAATAGGCCAGGACACAAACAACATTTGCTTTTTATTATTTCCAGTGAATCTCCTCATGCATACAGCTACATTTTCAGAAATAGTCATCCATTGATTGATACACTAACTGTACAGGTTGACCAATCTACTTTCAATTTTGTGTTTTCCATGAAAGATCACAACTTTATTTATCAAATGGGCTGCAAAATGAATAGAAAAAATACAGCCAAAGACATCAATATGGTTAGAATGAATGATTTTTATTTGAAATAAAATTTGCTGTTGTCAAAGAATGCCCCATCTAAAAAGCTGTTTTCAGCTGTGCTAACATAATTGCATGAGGGTTTTCTAACCCTACATTAGCTCCGAATTAGCAAATGAATGTAATACATTAGCAAACACAGTGGTTGCTGGAAATGTGCCTCTCAATAATAATAATAACTGTGTAGATATGGCGTTAAAAAACAGACATTTGCAGCTAGAATAGTCATTTACCACATCACCAATATACAGATTGCATTTCTGTTCAGTATAATGTTATCTTCATGGGAAAGGCAGTATTTTTCTTTCAAAAATATAGACATTTCTAAGTGAACAGTAGTATATGTAAGAGCACTGTCAAACAAATAGGTAGAAAAAGCGACCAGCACACGCACTTAATCTGTATTCATCTATCGTCTGTATATACATTTATGTATATACAGCTGTGCTCATTAGCAAACAGTGCTTATTGATTATGACAAGGCATTTGGCTACTTAAAGGCTGTTAGTAAACAGGGGTGTTGAAGCACATTCATTTCCTCCTGTCTGCCTATTGCATTTATTATTTTTGAAAGCTTTTTTTTTGTTCTACTTTGCATATCACAGCACCACAAGAATCCAGGTTGTTTATTGTCAGCACAGCACTAGTGTATTTTAAGTGTAACATCATTATAGTGATGTATTTATTGAAAAAAACACATCATATGTTTGGTACAAATTGATCTTAAAGTGCTGTAACACAGTGACCGCTTTCATTTGTTTTGTGTGTGTGTGTGCAAATAAATCCAATTATCGGTCCTTGGTTCTGGAAGAAGAGTTAGGGTTAGGGTTAGGGTTAGGGTTAGGGCTATGGGTTAGGGCTAGGGTTAGGTGTCTGCTGGAAGGAGTCTGAACGATGTTTGTGTCAGTCATGGCCAGCTGCCAACACCCCCTACAACAGCACCTCGGAATAAGTGCAACCCACGGAGCCGTGGGTTCGGTGGCGGACTTCTGTCACTGTCGTGTTCCAGAGGCAGGCTGAGGAGGCCCTTTGTGCCCAAGGCCATTTGACTCCTTAACACCTGGACACTCAGTAAACTTTTTTCACACACTACAACCCCCCTACACACACACATCATCAGGACATTGTACTTTTTTTGTACTTTTTGCACTGGTATACCCAAGACTTTATTCTTTTTTTGCTCCTTTGTAATTATTGCATTTTTTTTTCTGTAATAGTTATACCATATTTTCTATCCCCTGCCTTTCCTGAGTCACTTTCTCTGGTTTTGAACATCTCTCAAAAGTAACAAGGCCATGAGATCTGGCTCACATCAACGAGACGTAATTCCCATCACTATCTCCCAGGATCTTCTAGATATGAGGCGTTAAATTGTCGCTTCTACCAAGCTGCATTTGTAGCCTGCTTGTAGGGTATTTAGGGCCGTGGGCCTCAAATATATGTTAAATGCATTATGCAACAGAAATAAATAATCTGCCCTGTGAAATATTTGTTTTTTACCAAAGTAGGGCTCTTAGTGAGCAGTTTTCCGCACCCCAGCATCACCGGAATCACAGCTATTAAGAATCCTCTCAAATCATTGCAACTATCGCGCCAAACACCTTTTTTTGTCTTCCTTCTGTTGCTGAAGCAGCAAGATAAGTAAATCTGCATGAGATTCAATATGTAGATGCACCCGCCCCGAGGATTTGGAATTTCTCATTAATTGGCTTAGTGAGTCCTGAGACACAAAGAAAGACTTATAAATAAATAAATAAATAAAGCAGCCGATAAATAAATGACTGCCAACGGTGCTGCCAAGACATTCTTGCAGGGCAGTGGCAGCGCCGCCGCTGTGGACGGTTCACGTACTCATACTTTTCAGACAATTTTATTTGTGTAGCCAAAAAATCACAAATCACAGATTTGCCTCAGTGAGGTTACAACATTCCCCTCAGTTCGAATAAGGAAAGCCACAACCGTAGCGTGTGGGATGAGGAAACAAGGGTGAGCTCTGCCCCCTCTAAGTTAAAAAAAAGAAAGATGGTTCACAGAAGAAGAGCCTAATAATTAAAGGTTCATGTCTATGCTTGAAGTGGAGCATGTCAGACAGGCAATTCAATTCATTTAAAAATTGGGACCGGGGCATATTAATAAACATGTGCATGCAAATGTAAATACACAAGATTATAACCAGTGGCTAATTTTCTTTCTTCAGTCCCTCGGCAGGGATAGGGTGAGATAAAAACAACACGACAACAGAGAGAGCGAGACAATTTGACACAGATACTGGAAACTGGGACTGGGTCACGCATTGTAAAGACATTTTAAGACGTACGGTGCACATGCTTGGATGCGCAAGTGCTTGTTATTAAAGTAAAGTCAATTTTATTTGTAAAGCCCTGAACCATGAATTGATATCAGGGGGGTTTACAGTTTGTGCAGCAGCAATTACGCAGTTTATCCTTAAACTTCTCCTCCTTTTATCACATGCTAGGTCTCAGAATACGTTACACAGCTCAGTACAGGAAGTATGTTGAGAAATTTGAGAGCCCTGGCCATGATCCCTATAGGCTGCTTCCTTTGTGTTTTCTCTGCTTGCCTGTCATAAATTGGTCCGTGTTTACTCCTATAACATTGTAGAACCTCAGATAAGAATATGATCAAAATCGATGTGGCAGAGCCAGAGATATCATCTTTCAATTGCAATTCTGCAACTCTCTCTAGGTAAAGCTGTAAACTGTCATCTCTGGTTAAGGGGTCTGAAAATATTGGCAGGAGAGTTTATCTTTTAGATAATGGTTACTCCTATAACTACAACGTGTGCTGACATGAGAGCACGCACGGGGACTGTCTGTGTGTCACCACTGACGATCTGATGCCAGGTTTCATCCGTCAGTCAGACAGACGAGAGGAGGCCGACCACGGAGTCACAGAGCAGCAATCTTTGAGAAGGACGGCTGGATTTAAACTTTTCTCTCTTCTCTTGATTACATAAGAAGATTCAAAATTGCAATCATTTAATTTAATGAGTTTTTTAATAAAGTTCAATTGTGATTAATGGCATTGTTGAAGTCAAAAGTAATAACACACTTTTTATATAAAAAAAATGCACTTAAAATGGAATTTAAATGCACTGCTATATGAAAAAAAGTGCCATAACAATTCATCAGCATTGCTTATACAGTAGCAGTTAAATAACTTACAGTATTTAGAGTAAATCTCAACCAGTGATGGGAGTAACAGTGTTAAAATGACTTTTTTTCAGTAACAGGTAAATTAAGGAACTAGCTAACTAATTCCTTTTTCTATTGGTAATGAATCAGGTCAGAGTCAGAGGAATATAAATCAGTGACTTACCAGAGAAAAGTAAGGTTCTAAAGTTCTGATCTTTAGCCGGTTTAACCGCTACTTTGTCCCTCAGGCAACCATGGCTGTAGCCAAGACCAAAACGGCAAAGCTAGTAAGAAAAGTTTCCTTCTTCAATCACCCCAACATCTTACTCCAAGAAGCATTTACAGATCCTCAAGAAAAAGAAATAACAAAAGAACTGTTTCAATGCAGCGAAAGACAAAGACACTATGGCCGACTGACCATGTAATGGTAAAGGTTAAGGACGTGTTGTGTGTGTGGTATAAGCTTCATTAGACTGCATATAAGATATGGTGGGCACACTGACATCAAACTACCCTGAAGGGACCTACAACATTTGCCTAATCAAAAAACTTACAAATCAGCACGAGTTGAACAATCTGGCGCTCCGCAGTGGACTGTGATAATGCTGCACAATGCCCACTTGCCTCGCATAGTTGTCACACAGCAGCTGGAATCAACTCAGTCCCAAACACGAAAGAGAAACCGAAGGGATTGTTCACGGAGGCTGTGTTGCTCCCCGTTGCCGAATGGAAAAGCCAGGCAGAAACTGTATGAATTGACAAATCCCCTAACACGAACCCTCAGGGGGTATACTGAGTTTAAGTGAAATAAATATTTAATAGGGAGGGGGGGAATCATAGGGCTACCTGCAGTAGTGTAAGAAAGCCTGGTAGTTCACATGACACAGGAGAGCGGAAAACATAATTCCCACGAGAACATAGATATTTAAATTTGGTTCCCTCAAGGACATTGATAGCTCATTAGAGGAAGCTATAACGTATAAAATGTTACACGGCAGCCTTCTAGCGGCAATCTATTTTTCCTTGATGCCCCGTGTGCTCTCTCTTTATGCTCGCTCTCATTCCAGAGTTACCTACAAGTGTTCTGCCAATGAGGTTCCATCAAGGACGTGGGGATGATGTTGAAGGAGGGCCCTGATTATGATGCATCCTCCTCTGATGAGAATGAGGCTCTCAGGGCCCTATTTAGACAGAAAATGGGCCAAGTGCCATGACACAGCTGCACTTGCTAGTTTCTCACCAGCGCGAGTCAGAATCAAATTAACACCCAGCAACTACTTCCTGTTCCAGGCATGATCAGAGGTAAAAAAAAAAAAACAGCACAGTAGTAGAATCAGGTGTGTGACCGCATGGGTGGAACAAAAAGCTGCACCCACTGACAAGGAGGTGCAAAACACAGTCATTCTGCTCCTGAGCAGAAAACATGGCCCAAAAAATAATCAAATAATGTAAACTGCGATTTGTGTGGAACATGTTGGTGTTATAGGGAAATAGTCCGTAAATGTGCACCTGATGAGATGAATGGGCTACAAATTATTTCAGAAGCTAAAAGTACAATTCTGTTTTCTCTGTAGAATTTATTGTGTCCTATTATAACTATGGTTTGTTTTTTCGGCAGCTGTTTGAATATCAGATGCCATTTAGTTTACTCTTTATATGTATTATGGGTGATCTGTTGCATAATTTATGGATGGAGAATCATGTTTCAGATGAAGAGTACCCCCCCTCCTCCAAAATAATAACAATAAAAAAGATTACAGAGCTCTGTGAATTGTCCATTTCACCATAAATAGATAATCCTGCAGTGTTACTGTTGCTATTGCTACTGTGCCATAAATATTCAATGAGCACCTTTTAGATTTAAAAGACACATTTCAACACAAATCTCAAATCAATAGACTGACACATAAACTTGAGTAATAATTTTAACTATCATCATTTTCTGAAGGTAATTAAATCTCCATAATAAACCCAAAAACCTCAGAAAACCATATTCATAACTCCAATATGTCATGAGAATATGGTTATAACTCTGGGAAGATGTAATGCAATTTCTGATGCAAAATATGTCAAATGTGTTTATTTATTTATTTGTATGTTTTATGTAAATTTCAAGACGTTGAATTGACATCTTTTAAGGACAAACCAACCAACACGATTCTTACAGGAGTGTATGAAAAAAAGACATCTCTTGTTGGACAACATCTGCGTAAGCATCAGACTTAAGGGGGAAACCCTGTTGACCCAGAATAAAGCCGACCACCTGGCCACCATATGGATTTATGCTCTGTAGGGTTCGATTTCAGTCCAGATATGTTCAAACATAGAAAAAAAAAAGCTTCAGCTTCAAAATCCTTTTATACCTTAATTCTGCAGGTCTGACTGGCCCAGATACCAAGAGGATCAAATCAAAAGAAAGGCTAAAGCATTCACAGTTGTTTCACCTTATATATGAAAAAATAAAATGACAAGAAGAAGGAGCGAGGAGTGGATAAAATATGAAGGAGAGCAGAGCGAGGAGCGGGAGAGTAATGGAGACAAAGAAGAAGAAGGAGATGCCCCACGGAAAGAGAGAGAGAGAGAGAGCAAAGAGTTTGGGAAATGAGGGAGAGATGAGGGAGATATGAGTGATGATGAGCAAATAGATAATAAAGATATAAAGGGACTCTGAGAGGAAAGAGAGAGAGAGCGGGAGCTTTAGACAGGGAAAACTGGTATTTTGAAACAGTAAGTGAAATACCTGATGCAAGCAAGTGCTTAAATATTGCACTGGAACAGGCCAACTAAAGCAGGCCTGTGCTAAAACTGAAACTGGCCTTGATAAAATCGTATTGAGCATTGGAATCAATGCAGGATACTCTGATTGGAACTTGCAAGGCAAGAGTCATGCGACGGCAGCTCGGCATCCCAGAAATGATGTGCACATCGGGATACTCCCGTGATTTACGCCGTGTGCCACCTTTCATTGTGCAGGATATACTGTGTCCTTCGCGTCGCGAGGTGGAGAGGACATGGCGTGATGGATGGACACGTAGGCCACATCTAAGTTTCATACAGAAGATAAAAGTTTGTATCATACCTCAAACATGGAATTTAGATTTGTATTTTTCTCATTGGCAGAAAGAAAAATGGCGACCTGTGTGACTATACCGTTTCTTCCATTCAATCAGTTTATTCTTGTACTTGAGAATGTGCACACGTTCACATCCACTCCTGACAAGATATAGCAACAGCCACACAAATCAGAAAAACAGGAACTAACTCTTCATTCAGTCAACCATGTCAATGAATAGGCTGTTCCACATTTATCTTGCTATTTAGGAAAACAAGGTAATCTTTCAGAGAGAAATTATAGGAAAGCATTGATGCCTTTATTCACTCTGGTAGAGCACAGCAACACTGGATTAATATAAAAGATTTAGAGAATGTGCTGGCAACCTGATTAATAATAAATACTGTTATGGCATGGACACGGGACACAGTGAAGCATAATATCCTGTAAGAGAAGGTGCTGGTCCACTGATGCTTTCTGTGCACCAGTCAACAAGTGATTCTGTGCTGTTTGATTCTCTGTGATGCTTCTCTCCCTCACCTGATGTATGCATGCGTGAGTTTTGGTCCAGAACATGGTCAACTGGTCTAGATCACAGTGGCTGTGCCATGATGACCAACAGATTTAAGTTGGCAATTAACTGTAAAATCTCGTTACATCATTTTGTTTTCACACGTGTCGCACTCAAAAGTAATGAACCAAACTGAAACCTCAGGACCTGAGGAACATCAGATATGTATGTCGAATAGAGGTACTCGGCGATGTAAACTAGAATTTTGCTTGAGTTTATTATTTAAAAAAAATCACAAATTCATGAGTGTTATTGCATGCACTGAAGCATTCAGTGTGAGCCCAGAATATCTATCTATCTATCTATTCAGTCATAGAATATCTTTAAAAAAAGAAGAAGTTTGGTCTCATTTTCGAATGATTAAATCAAATAGCATTAAATTGATAATTGTCTTCTGATTGGTTTGATCAGAGGGGTTCTAACCATGGTAACAGTAACCACGGGGGATACCCAAACCAATTATAGTTTATTATAACACTTTATAATAACCTCCAGGTAACCCAAAGTGTTTTACAACAAAGCATTAATTAAAACACACCAGATAATAAGTTAAATCACTCATTTGGTGTTTATATAGCTAGGTAGGCCAATACCATTAGTAAATCAGTGTAAATTTGTTGTAAATCTCAGTTTCTGTATTATGTATACATCTTAAGGTGTTTTGTATTATTATTTATGTAAATAAAGTAATTAATGTTTGTGGAACGCCAAGCTTTGAACATGGCCAGCACATCACAGACAAAGATGAATGATGTAAGTCTAAGGTCAAACCTGGACGACCAAGTACATGAGTCCTTGGGCATACACCCAGGGAAACCCACTGGTAAGAGTTTTAAAAAAAAAGTTGCTTTCACAATATGTTTATGATTGTAATTTGGTTTAGTTTATAGTTTTTCTGTATCTATTTATTTTTTTATTGCAGCTGAGCATATTGTTGTGACCGGGGAGACCTGCTCAGTGCAGTAACTGAAATTGATGCCACCTTGACAGATGTTCCACTGGATGATCGAGAAATGAGGAATGCCATGATGTCACAATACCTTGTGCATCTTACATTGTTTTACCCCAGAGACAAAGTAGTCAGGTAATAATTTAGATGACAAATTATACTGGAGGCAGTCAGGTCTTAAAATGTGTAGAAATTTGATTTGAGTTTCCATCCCAGCCAAAGCAATGTGTCTGGAGACTAAATAAAGCTGCCCAGGAAGATCAGGATCTAGTGCCAAGGGGGCAACGGCCAAAGGCGAGGCTGATGAAGAAATAGGTAATGAAAAGTGACTGTAAGGTCGCTCCTTACAGACGGGCCTAGTGCCGAACTCTGATCCAATATCGCTGTTGCCCTCATGACCAGATGACTTTGCAGCTTTTTTTTCTGTCGCCTTGTTGGTTTCTCTCCTACTTCTGCTCGGCTTCAGTGAGCAGAAGTAGGATCTCCCCATGTGGGACTCCGCGAGTCTTAGTCACCGTCAGGCTCCGTGTTTTCTGCTCTCTGTCAGTTTCCTCCCAGGCGGAGGCAATCTGTGATTACTCAGGCAGGGCGTCTGGTGCGTTGGGAGAGGAAACGGGAACACAGCAATTCGGAAGTAGGAACGTCGCAATGAACGAAAGAAATAAGAAATTGATTTGATCATCCCTGTGACACTTTCACATCTTTATCCAAGGCCGCTTGTTTTATTGGTCAAACGTTGCCGACCTCATTGTTAGCTGGCGGGCCATTATCGGCGCCATGGTGTCCCAGTCATGTGGTGTATTTTCCACTCAATTCAGCCACTGGGTAATGCGGTTTACAGTCCACACAGACACAAAAGCTCATAAAACGACATGATTGGTTAAAAGGGAAACTTAAAACAACCAAATGAAAGTAATCCAGAGGTCCTTTAAAACACTGGCTGCAGTGGTGAGTCAAAAGCAGCAGAATCATCCATCGCTGACTCATTTACTTTGAATCAGGCAAACATTGTGATTGAAACCAGTTAAACAATGAATAAAACACTTTCTTGACAGATGGCTAAAGCAATATGATCTATAGTATTCTCTCTAGGAGCAGTTTGGGGAATGAAGAGCCAAAAATGCAACAAAAAAAATAATAATAATAATATGATTGCACTTTTCCACAGTATAGGTCCAAGATTTAAATGACTTTAATATTAAAAGTGCCAAATTATTCCTTTAATAACAAGTATGAAGGATGTGTTTTCTGCTGCATTAATTTGTATCCTTTTATAAGACTTCTCTACTATAAAAGCCCTAAAGTACCTGACCATCACCCCATCAGATTTATGTTTGGTACATAAATGTAGCCTTTCCTCATAATAAATAAATCAGTGCCACGTAACATGATCCAGGCTATAATTATGTTTCCCAACAAAATAACATAAAAGAACAAATGTGGTGTACTGAAGCCATTTCTGGTAACTGCCTTCATATGCGTCACATGTCGTCGGTTTCAGTGATGATGAGACCACACTGATACTGCTGCTCCCTCCCTTCCCCGCCATCCCCTCCTAGTTATATTCCGCTGGTAACTCATTAAGCGGCACTTTTTTTTACATCTTTGACACAAGATGAGTAAAGGCAGTCACGTACAGTAACTTAGCAACTCCACTTTGTTCTGCCTTTTAATCAACGTGGCATACTGTAAGTTGGTTGTATGACTCTAATCACAGTAAAAACACAATTATAAAGCAATTTCATATGCAAAAAAAAGGTAGATAACAGTGAAATGCTGATGTTAGATGATATAATTTTTTTTTATTATAAAGTACTTGAAACATAATTGAAATGTACCAACTGTTAAATATGCGTGTGAGTGTACAAAACTTAAGTCATTAAAAATTAAATGTGAGGGAGCTGAGTCTCATGATAGCTATTCTCAAATAACATGCATTAAGAGTGAAAGGGGGAAATGGATCTGTCGTTTTTTTCCTGTTTGCCTTCTTCCTCACAGCTCCTCTCTCTCTCCCTCTCTCTCCCTCAGGCACTATCGTCTTTTTATGTGTCCTACATTTGTTATTCATCCATTGTTCATTGGCCCAAATTCCTTCAGTCTACCTTTCCTAACAAGCTCTCTAGTGCCCCTCAATCACAGTTTGCACACATTCATCAGTCCCTCTACTTTTCAGTATTTGTTTAATAATCTTGTTGTTACCAGTTGCCTTCAAGACTGGAATAAAAGTGAACCACATGCAAGCTGAAAGGTGAATAAAGCCAGGAACAAAAAGGGGATTTAATCACTGAGAGAGTAGAGAGAGGGAGTGTGAATGAAGATATAGTGTGACAGCGTCTGTGATAAGTGTGTATCCAGAGCAGCAGCGTTAGCAGTGGCCTTAAGTCACCCAGCCGACCTGGGGGAAGCGGCATTCCCTCAATCGGACGTAGATACTGAACTGCTGCAAGGAAACAAAAGATCGACACTCACGACAAAAGCTGATCATCACGCTCTTCGCCTTTTGCAAACAGGTGTACGCGTCCTCTGTTGGACCATTGTCCTGTCTGCTGCCGTGTGATCAATGAGAGGAGGGGAGAACAGCAGCAGCTGCTTTAAACCAGACGATCAGTCAATTTAAACTGCCCTGCGAGACCCGTTCTGCCGGATTAAAGATCCATAAGAAATAGATGCCGCTGTCGTCTAAAAGCTACAGTAATCATATACACGCCATGTGAAAACACATGCTCGCGCACGTTTAGCGGTGTGAAATCAAACTGTGGTACTCCCTCGGTTATTCAATATGCTGCGGGCTGACCTACATTTTAGTGGACAGGAGTTTCAGTTTGTGTGGATCCATCAAGCCAATTGAATAACCCTATTCAGCTTCCCTATACCCTCTGTTATTTAATAGAACTAAACGTCCATTCATATAAATAGCAAAATAGGTGGGCAATGCCATCTGCAAGTCAGATTTGTGTTCAAATGACGAGTCAGTCTAGTAAAATATCCACCAAGTGTCAATTGTCAACTGTAGAATGTAAAGAGATAGAATGTTAGAGGCTGATCCATAGATTCAAGCGATACTATACATACTCCTGGGTTAAGAAGTTTAACTATCATCATGAATTTTGTTTTCAATACACATATATTGTTCACTTTGTTTCTATTTACTTAAGGTGGATAAAAATGATGTGGATGAATTGGATGTTGGTCAAGTTGCCTTCCAAAGTGTAGCACAAAAACTAACACAAGATAATGAGCCTTAAAGGACCAATTCTATGCAAATAGGCTCTTTCCTAGTTTTATTCATGCTAATAAGTTCTAAGGGCTCTCATTTGTTCAATGTAATGATTTAAAAAAATATTGTCCTCATCACTCCTGACAGCTCATCATTGTGGCAAAATGTCCAAAAAGTAAGTGGTCAGATATGTGCTATTGTGTTTGCATTTCATTGACTAATGGGCTGGAACATGTTCAACTTTAGTTCAGAATTCGCTACTTTTCACAGATCTTCAGTCAACACAATTTCTGTGCATTACATAGTGTTGAAGCTCAGCATCAGCACGGTTGTACCGCTGCAGTAAAACAAGATGCTCGTTGGATAAACCATGGGTTTCGTCCTGCCTATCAGTCATATTTGGAGGTCTCTGGGGAGTGGGCTTGGTCTCTGTGAGTCTGGATTCTGAACTTCTTCATAAATTTCCCCCAAAATTGTTTGGACCAACTGGGGACCACAAAACATGTTTGCTTTATATCTTCATGTTTGTATATATGGCAAAAGTTAAAAAAGTTTAAAGGCGGCACTGGTTATCTCAGTCGACCATGAGTTTGACCATGCATGTGTCACACAAGAAAAGCTTAGGCAGGAGTTCTTGAGCAGGTTCTCGAGGATGTTTTTTTTTAAGTCCTGGGTGTGATCCATCCCACTAAGATTCAAATATGTGCTCCATCACAGAACACACAAAGTGATGGGACCTGCTCCATCCATGTCTAAGAAAATGACCGCTTCAATCAAAACACAATAGCACATCTCGTACTTGAATACACGTGTGGAAAGCTGAAAATGCTGTTCAGCATTCTCTGTGGCGTTGTGTGTTGCACAGCATTGCCCCGTGTGACCAACAGATAGTCGTGACATGATCTCTGCCATATACCTTTCCTCTTTCGTTGTTTCTCTTTTTGAGTGATTAGCGGATCGGTGTCTAACGTGCAGAGGCCTAGCTCTCAGGTCTGCTCAGCTGACAATTATCTACTCCCCACATGCTCACAACAAGAACCTGCTTCAAAGTACCAGACCTCACCAGATTGTAGCCTCAGTTGCATACTCTCATTAGGCTCCTGACAGCTGGTACTGTTCAGCGCTGCCTGGTGGTTAAATATCGGTTCTTTCTGCCTCAGTCCTCTGCCTTCTGCACCAATTCTTCCTCCCGCCTGGGCAGCGAGGGATCCGCTGGCAATGGGGCTTCACTATCTACAGCCTGGTAAGCAAACCTGGCCAGGATTACTGCAGCATTGTGTTTTATTGTTAGTTTTTCTTTCCCCATCCCAACCACATCCAGGGAAAGACCAGATAAAACAGAAAAAAAGAAAAGGTTTATTCAAAGCTCCTGTGGGTGTTCAGGGCCTTGCATTGCAATGGAAGCCACCCAACATTCTCTCTCTCTAGTACTCTGAACCCAGCCTAGTGGATCTGGAGCAATGGGTGGTCCCCATAAGCATAGGAGTATGTGAGCAGAGTACAAGCAAGCGGGCAAAACGGGATGGAGTGATGCTCCAATTTCACTCTGGTACCACTTGCACCAAGCGTCCTCAACCTGGACTGCATCTGCGCATCCATCCAAACCATTTTCTGTCAAAAAAACTGACCAGCACCTCGACAACAGAGTTCACAAAGTGCTTTAAGAAAGGCAGAACAATCACTCACACAGGTACTATTCCTGTAACACCAACAAACAAGGATAATGTGGAACAACGGCCTGGAAGGGAACTAAACGAATCGGCCCAGCTCATATTTCATTTGCAAATTAGCCCAGCTTGTTCGTTTTTGAGGAAGGAGAAGCCTGGAGTGGCCGTGTACAGTGGAGCGGGGATAACGGACAGCTCTGTGAGCGAGGAGCAGAGATTTTCACTTTCCTCCGCCGCTCAGGCGCCCTGTACCACGTCTAGATGACATCGCGGCGGTGGAACATGGGGTAGTTCATCACACATTTTTTTTCCTTTTCTCGTGGATCCTGCCTGCAGGGTCTAGCTTGCGATTCTTCACTCTGCATCAGTGATTTTGTTTGACATTTTTTTCTCAAAAAAAAAACACTGGATTAGTCTTGTTTTCTGACACTTTTATACAAATAGACAGCACACAACAATTTATCTCAATTTTTTCAATCAATTTCTCTCTTCACAGAAGAGATGGTCGTGAGCCGGATATTAAATCATCCAGGTTATTTTAGATTTCTTTTTTTAAATATGTTGATATTCCAGTAAACTCCAGTGAAGCTGTTTTTTTTCCTCTTCATAAACTTCTCAATCAAGTGAGTTGGAAAATAGCTTTTCCTTTTTCAATATGAACCCAATGGCATTTCACTTCCCACATATCAATCTTTTCCCAATCCCGGCGAGTTCTGATTGGAACGATCATACCGCGGTTGTGATTTACCTTCTAAATCAAAATGAACTCCGGGGTGAATTCGCCGGGGTGAGTGTTCTCCATTGTCACAGCCGGGATCAGGGCTTGATAAACTGAAGGTCATCCCCGCTGTCTGAGGCTATCTGTTACACAGTAGCAATCAACAAAATCTATTTTCCATCACGGGCGTCGCACAGGAAAAGATGGATTCGATGCACATAGACGGGTATTGATTTGGCAATTTCCGAGGGACAAACAAAACGGTCTCCCAACTGCTTAACTGTGTTTTATTTGCCTCAGAGTAATGCTTGCGCCCCGGTGGGAGTTCCCACAAAATCTTTAAGCACGAATGAATCCTCCTGACAGCCTTTTTCAGAAAAATGACAGTGTGTAACGTCTGTAAGCGAGAGTATTAGTACGAGGTATTAAAGGGCATGTGTGTACATTATACCTTGCTACATCAATTAATTCGAACAACAAAAGTGAGACAAGTCCATATTTTACGGAGTCTATTACAGGGCAGTGCTGGCATTTGGATTCAGCCATTGAAGAGACTGAGAAATATAATGGGAAGAAATAAAAATGCTCACCTATGATACTTAAAGGCAATTTGATGATAGAGATCTTCATTGAACCTAAGACAAAACTTCATTTTTATTTTTTTCCAACCCTGTTCCTTTAAATCTAAAGTCATATAAAACAGTTTTACAAAAGCCAATATATATTTTTGTAATGCCACAAAACTGTATTTGTAACAAACATATTGAGCATATGTTCAGTGTTAATATTTGCTTCTGGCAACAAATGCATGATTGATCTTTTAAAGTTTAAAGTAAGCAAGTCAAAGAGAAAACACAACTTGCTTTGCACCGATGCAGCAGTTCCTCATACAAAACACATGACCAAAAGAACAGACTGGAACCAAAAGTACGTGGCACACATTCGATTATGACAAACATAAATGACATACAGAGAGCAACAGGTCACTGTTCCACCAACTGTCGGCCATGTTCCCGATTAAGCCTCAGGATCGACCGATGGATGAATGACTTTTTTTAGTTTTACCTTCTGAAAGGTTGGGGATTTAATATCTCCTTCCAGAGGGTAGTAATGCATATTCTTCATGTACTCATAGACAAGGCTGTTGAGTAGCACTCATACACAAACTTTATAGAAATAACTTACTCTTACTCTGTTTAGAAAAAAACAAGCTTCGTATATGGAATTGTAGCCTATTATTATTGCAGAATGTAACAGTTTAAACTTAATTGAGTAAAGATGTGAAAAACCACTAATTTTCAAGACTTTGTTAATACACTAATGTGACATAATGCACATATTCTGCTAGATAACTTAATAAAAGGCAACAAAGCTTTGTATATTTACAGAGCACATTGCACAAAAGTGTGATTTACATGTAAATATATACAGTAATCCCTCGTTTATCGCGGGGGTTACGTTCCGAAAATGACCCGCGATAAGTGAAATCCGCGAAATAGAAAACTTTATTTTATTTTTACAAATAGCAACTATTACATGTATACAAATACAGTGACTCGCGTGTAGGCCGTTTCACTGCTCTTCAGACTGGGCCGCTGCATCCTGACTGCGCTCTGCAGTGTTCTCTTCTTCTGAAGCCCGCGGTGCAGGTGTGTTTGTTCGGGAGAAGAACATAGTGATAGGCAGCTGTTGTCGCTCTTTTTTCTTCTTTGCAAACGAGACGACAAAATGATAGCACAATTCGTAGCATGTTTTGATACAAGAAGCGGGAGTGAGTTTTTAGCGAATCAGAATGCAGAACACAATGCACCAAAAAAAAAAAATGCATTATGAAAATCCGCGAAATAGCGAATCCGCGATAAGTGAACCGCGAAGTGGCGAGGGATCACTGTATACTGAATGAACCTAAGTTGGAGGCTTTTCTTTGAAGCTGGTGGATGACTGGCACAGTACACATGCGTGTACCTGGTGTGGTTCCACAGTGGTTCAAGCAGTTTTGGATGGTGCAATCCCACACTGATGTACCTTGACCTTGGAGTTCACCTCTAATCTCTTGGGAAGTTGTTGTGAGTTCTTCTCTCACTGGTTGCATTATCCATACATTCAATATGTCATCTTCCTATCCTCTTGCAGTCACGTCCAGGCAGGTTGGCTACAGGTTGGATACCTTATTATAAAGGGGAATCAGGCCTTCCAATGGTAATAAAGTCCATTCGTTCATTCTTTTTGAATATCTGCTTATTCCTCACTAAGGTCATGGGGGTGTGCTGGAGCGAATCCAAAAGCGTGGGGCATACACATTCACTCATACACCTATACATATGGGAAATTGTACATCTCCAATTAAGCTAAGGATATTTTTGGACTGTGGGAGGAAGCCAGTGACAACCTGCAGAGACACAAACCCCACACAGAAAGATCCCAGCTCAAGGCCTTGAACCTGTGACCATCTTGTCTTGAGTCAACAAGTTCCATTATTTTACCATTAATTTATGTTTTACTTTCTCTGCAAATTTGTACCCGTCCTATCTCTCAAGATGAAGGGTCTTTTCCATATATACTGGCACTCAAGTTTTGGTCCAGCTTCTTCATGTGTAATCCATGAGCCAGGAACATATCATGTGTATCTGTAGTGTGAGACAGCTTGATATATACACATGGACATGATGCTGGTATGTCACAGGGATTTACTTATTCCAAATGCTACCCTTTTATACTGCAAACAAAGCATGAGGGATCAGTCTTCTGTATGTCTTGACTTGGGGATTGAAGTCATGACCTTTGAGAGTCAGGCTACTGAATCAGTTGTAAATGTCCACATGTAATATCAAATATTGTAAAAATTGTACTCAAATATACCACATTATTTCCATTTGATTTTCCAGCAATTCAGGACCAGGTCACACCTTTCCTTTATGGTAATCAGATGGATGTTGTCCAGGCTCTCAACAGTCAACGTGTCCCCAGGGAAAGCTGTGAGAATACCGTAGATATCCTAAAAAAGAACAGAGACAGAAACTAATAGACTACATGCAAATCTATTGTCCGGCTTAAAGCTCACACATCGGTTTCCTATCAAATACTATTGGATGAAATGATTTATCAAGTGTACTGCTGCACACCTGGAATCAAGTGCAGTGTTAGGGCAGCATTAAGAGAGGTGGAAAAGATGAACTCAATGCACAGCAGCAAGAGCAGGAGGAGTTGCCACTTCTTGTTTCCTTGTGATGATCAGGCAGAGGTCAGGGTCAGCGACTTACCTGTAATGAAATGACTCCTTTTTGTTTCAATACACCATCTCTTTGTCTACAGCACTGAATGTCCACTACTGATCTCTAAATGCATCTGTCTGCTGGTTGCTGCTGAGCAGGGAGTGCACGGAGGGTTTAACAGAACAATGAATTGAAAGAAGAGGTGTCTACACAGTTTTATATGATTTTTTTGAAAACAAATGAATATTTAAAGTCTGTGTCAGAGATTCATTCTTGTCCTCATACTCAGCATCAAGACATATATGTTCATAAACAGCTGTGTTCATTAGTTGTGACCAGTAACAGAATTAGAGCAATGGCCCATAGGAAAGTAATGCGATTATTAATTGTATCAGTGTATCAGTTTTTGAAAAGGTAAATTTATTTTCTCAATGTCTTTTGAGTTTATTTATACCCTCTTCCCTTTTCCACATATTTTACATTACAACCACAAACCCAAACATCTTTATTTGGAATTGTATGTGATCTGAAAAGTGTGGCATGCATATGTATTCGGCACTCTGTTCCTCCTTATTACACTGAACAAAAATATAAATGCAACACATTGTGTGTGCTCCCATTCTAATGATATGAACTCACAGATCTCAAACATTTTCTACATTAAAAAAAAAAAACATTTCTCTCAAATATTGTTCACAAAGGAGTGGACCAACATTCCTCAGGCCACAATAGACAACCTGCTTGGCTCTATGCGAAGGAGATTCGTTGCACTGCATGTGGTAAATGGTTGTCACAGCAGATACAGGCTGGTGTTCTAATTCCCCAGACTCAATAAAATATAACTAGTTTCAGAGTGGCCTTTTATTATGGCCAGTCTGTGGACACCTGTGCAATAATCATGCTGTCCAACCAGCATCTTGATAGGCCACACCTGTGAGGTGGGAGGGGCTATTTCAGCAAAGGAGAAGTGCTAACTATCACATATTTAGACAGCTCTGTGAACAACATTTTAGAGAAATGGTTATTTTTTTTTAATGCATAAAATGTTTTGGATCTTTGAGTTCATCTCATGCAAAAAAATGCAACAAGAGTGTTGATTTCATATTCAACACACACCAGCAAGGTCAGGGACAAAGTTGTGGGGAGGTTTAAAGAAGGATTATCTTCATATACCAAGCTTTCTCACAGAGCACCTCATCGTCCGTAAATGGAAAGTGTATGGACTGCAACCAGTCACACACCTGATTCCACTAATAAAGGTCCTCAGAATTGGCTCTAACTGCTTGGTTGGAACAAAAGCTTGCACCCAATGCGGCTCTCCAAGACCAGAGCTGCCTACCCCTGACCTCAACTGACAGGCAGAGCAAGGAGAGCATTAATCAGAGAAGCAGATAAGAGCTCTAGCGCAGGTGGAAGAATCTGTCCGTAGGACAACTAGTGTGCAATCCACAAATCTGGCTTTTATGGAAGAGTGGCAAAGTGAAAGCCATTGTTTGAAGAAAGAAAAAAAGATTTGCTGCAAGCCATGTAGGGGACATATGGGGATAAAGGTGCTCTGATCAAATGAGACCAAAGTAGAACTTTTTGGCCTACAGGCAAAATGCTACATGTGGTGGAAACCCAACACTGCACATCAATCTGAACCCCCGCCCCTTCCAAAACCCCCATTGTGAAACATAATGGTGGCAGCATCATGCTGTGGGGATGCTTTTCTTTAGCAGGGGAACAGGAGAGGCTGGTCAGAGTTCATGAGAAGATGGATGGAGGTAAATCCAGGTCAGTGCTGGAAGGAAACCTGATAAAGGCTGCAAAAGACTCTAGACCGGAGCGGAGGTCCACTTTCCACAGGAAAATGACCCTAAACATACAGCCAGAGATACGATGGAATAGGTTAAACAAAAGCATGTATTTATATGTTAGAATGGCCCAATCAAAGTTCAGCTGGTAGAGAGATATCCTGAAAGACTGGGCTGAATACATACGCATACCACACCATTCAGAGTTGCATTTCTATAAAAAATATTAAACTCCCACTTTACAACTGCTTTGTGCAAAATCAATAAACTATGTTTAATTTTATGGTTGCAAAGCAACAAAACGTTCACCCATGATAACATTACAAATCACCACTAAACACAGACTTAAAAGTGATAGGAATGTTATTCTTTTAGTATATATTTGTTACAATGTTGACTTTTAAAGGATAGGTAAAGGTCTAGAAGCTTCATCCTGTGGGGGGCCATGGATGTTTGTAATAAAATGCATGGCAACAATCCAGTGGTTGTAGGAGGTGAACTTAGTTAAATACATAAAAGGAGAAATTCTTTGAATATACAAAAACTCAAGCTGTCAGTTGAAGATGTTTTTTTTTTGGTTTTAGTTGGTTTTATTAAGTAACATGACTTAAAACACATGTAAACATATAGTACCTCAGGCACTTTGAGGAGCTATCGAGTTTGCCTTTCCTTCTGGTTCTGTAGCTAGATTCTAATCAGTCCACAGATCTACCATTTTTTTCTAAAATGTCCCCACATCATTCTAGCCAGTGCCTGCCATTGTAAAAAAAAAACAGGTCTAGAAATAAAATATAAACTAGCTCCCAGACGGCTCCCCGCTGTCTCTCAGCTCGCCATCTTCCTCGAGGCTCCGCTCAGTCAAAGCCGGCGACTGTCTGTCGAGGATGCTGGCGAGCGTCTTGAACGGCTGTCCCCAGTCTCCGAGGGAGCTGAAGTCCCCCGTATTGTCAATTACCCACGTCTCCT
Source organism: Eupleurogrammus muticus (assembly GCA_036785175.1). Lineage (NCBI taxonomy): Eukaryota > Metazoa > Chordata > Actinopteri > Scombriformes > Trichiuridae > Eupleurogrammus > Eupleurogrammus muticus. Next base: position 11,387,644 of record JAYKQN010000014.1, on the reverse strand, counting down.
CTATGGAGCTGAGCGAGCCCGCCACCGAGCCGTCCCCCTCGTAGGCGTAGGTGGCCAGCGAGTCGTAGGGCGGCGCAGCGTGGCCCCGCTGGCTCTCCTCCAGCCGCTGCTCGATGAACTCCCTGATCAGTTCCGCGTCGCCCTCGGTCACCCTGTGGTAGCGCGCAGTCGCCGTCTCCGCCGAGGCCGCGCCGCCACTGGCGCCGGCGACGATGCCGGCCGTCTGGCAGTGAATGTCCGGTGACCTGATGTCGTCGCATCGGCTGTTGAGGTGGAGCAGGACGCCGTTGCCGTAGCCGTTCTTCTCCTTCCTGGAGGCGCTGCTCTGGCTGCTGGTGCGCTGCGACTGCGTGTTGCGTAGCGTGCCCATGTCGAAGGCATGAGTGTCCTCCTCACCGCCGCCCTCGTCGTCGTAGTGGATGACATTGTCGCGGACGTCTTCTTTTGACGTCATCAGAGTCTCTTTCTCTTTGTGGCGCCTCTGGCTCATGTATAATGCAGCCATGACTGTACGACATAAAGACAAAGAATGATGGATTAGTTTGCATTGGTGCAAAGTACAAAAAGGGCTTTGTAAAAGTGAATGGAATTTAGACCCGTTTTATCCTATTTTTTTTTTTTTAAGTAATTAAAACAATGATCATAAAAAGAATGATAATAAAAAAAAGTAAGTTTAGTAATTGATGTTACACAACAAGCGTTTGCGGCCAAATGCATTTCAACAATTTTCTGACGTTCTTTGTTGACATGCCTACTGTGGGGCACCGGAGTCATAAATATTTAAACGCTACACAAAAGATGCTGAAATTCTCCTCGTGCCTATTCCAGATTTTTGTTGCATTAATCTCGTTCCCGTTCAGATTTATCTTTTTTTTTTAGCTCTAGGTGGCGACGGCTCAGGAGGTAGAAAAGTCGCTCCTCCGGTCTGCAGGTTGACACGTCCTTGGGCTAGATACATGACCACGAATCGCTGCTGATAGGTGTGCCACTGGTGTGTGGATGTGTCCGAATGGTTACATCGCATCCTGATGAGTGTTTCTGCACCTTGTTTGGGCAGAAACCACCATCAGTGTATGAATGGGCGAATAAACTTGTAGCGTAATTCACTTTTTGAGTAGATGGACGCTAGAATTGTCAATATACAAATATACTCCATTTACCATCTATTTAGCTCTACAGATGTATTTTTAATGTTGTGTTTCTTTTCGACACGTACTGTATATCATCACGTTGTAATAGCAGCTACTCGCTACCTTGGCCTGAGGCAACCGTGTGAACAAGCGACCGACCACTTTCTGCATTAATGAACGTACCTTTTGTGTTTCAATTACGTTTGCTTCAATTGCTTTTTGCAAAAAAAAAAATGTTTCACACTAATTCAACAACATGCAATATTTTAATATTATAATTCTAAGACAACTCTTCATTAGCGGTGATGAAAGTCCTATTACTACTTATTACTATTACTTTCCCATCATTAAAACAATGTTATTCTTTCGCTTGCAACAAACACACGCCTGATTATTTCCTGGAGAGTTGTATACTGCCAATACATTCTCCAGACTAAAACTGCATGTTTATCCACCATTTTAATTAAATTGCAAATCAATGCAATCAACTGTAAATGTTGTGTCTTACACAATTTCACTTAGAGCTTTAAAGAAACGAAGAAGAATTTCCTGTTTTAATCCATTTATATGTTAAACATTTCACAACACAACTAGATGTCTGAGCCAAGCAGCAGCCAGTGAGCACAGGACAGTTACATGAATGATGAGGATGGGCAGAGATAGAAAATAATGTTATAATATTATTTCATTATAATATTTAGATTCATCATAAAAAATAATATGTACATGTTGTGTAAATTCTGTTACAGATGTAGTAGGAGTAGTAGGGTTCAAGTTCTTTGACAAATTTGAGCATTAAAAATGTAAAAGGAATGCAATAGTAACTAGTTGATGGAAACTGCTAACTGTATGGAAACTAGAAATTAATAATTAATAACCAATTATTATTATTTTTTTTTAAGTAACTTGCCCAACACTGTTCATTACTACAGCTAATAGAACAGCCTTACTTAGGGGATGGTAATTGAAAATATTCTCGTCTGCAACTTTGTGCTGCAGAGTTTACCAATGTCATGATGAATAATATTTGTAGTATGGGGTAAGTCATTTTTCTCTGTAGCGTGTTATTCAAAAATGTATTGAAATAAACATTGAAATTAGAAATTCTGGTAAATTTTCTTCCTGGTCTAGTCGATATTTTATCATGTAGACAACTCAGCTGTGTTTAAGCAGTTGATAATGGCTAAGATTAATTTAGTAGAGCTGAATAAACTTGAACCAAACTAGTTGTGCATTGAACAGTTTTGAAGCATACCTGTTGGTCATTCAGAGAAGAGTTTTAACCCTGAACGTGAACTATATGACAGCGCACAATTGAGTGCAAAATCAAAAAACACAGTTTTTAACACTTTATGATTGAAAAGAAAAATCTAGCGAAATCCATTAGTCAAATAAAATGAAAAAGGCTGATGCCTAAAATATCCTCATGCCAGGGTCTAACAGGTAATTTTCTCTGCTCTCAGTTGGAAACTCAATGTGAACGATAAAAAATGCCAAAACTGAACTGTAGCAGTTTTAAAGAGAGCGAGCAGAGGACGCCCTGCTGCTCATTTAAATCTACATCTATTATTACAATTACAGGCACAAAAACGGATAACAATCACCCTCCCATCCATGGTTTTCTCACCATAATTCTTTTGTGGTGAGTTACTGTCAATGTACACTAATCCTAACACTAATATACAGCACTACAGATATAAAACAAAGCATTTAACAGGGAAAAGAGAGTAAATGATCAGTACAGCAAACACGATTCACCCCACATATCCAGGCTGGCACCACATGACATTTATGACACACCTTAGAAATGCTGTAATGCCCAGATCAGTGCTAGTGCTTCATTTTCTGCAATTGAATATTTACATTAACTTTCTAGAAAAGTAGAACGCTGGTCCATTCTTTTCCTGAAGCAAAACTGTAGCTGCATTGACATTCACTGGATTTCACTGGATACGCAGTATGTTTTGTAACTAATATACTTATTTTGAGGTTGGATTTGGTCTGGGTCTCTTGTTGTATGGGTTCTGTAAGTGAGGCGTGGTCTCGGCCTAAAAGATATTTGTTTGGTAATGAATGGGTAATGGTGGAAAATAAAATAAAACATAAAACAGGGGGTCGTATGTTAGCTTTTTCCAAGTGTGGAACATAAATCTAGAGAGACAGAAGTCCCACAAAGTCTGTAAATGAATTGCTTCATTGGCTTGCTGATAGCTGAAATAGAGCAGAGCAGCGCTGGCTTAATCATCTCGCTAATAAACTGGCATGCATGGCAAGTCTTAATGCAGCTGGACACATCGCACTTTCACTTTGGCCAGAAAAAATACACACAGGACAGGGTTTTATGTTTTTTTTTGCAGCCCCCAAATCATACAATCCTTAACAGCATGTCACAGAACCTCTTACAGCGACCCGAAACACAGGCTTACAGATCCATGAGCATTTTTTTTTTTTTATCAGCCTATGAAAGGACACCATCCAATGAACTGGAGACAGACTGATCAGTCTCCTGGCACCTAAACTCTGGCTCTGGAGAGATGGGCAGAGAAACAACCACACACTCTAAATCCTCCCTCTTCCCGACCAAACACTGGGGTAGATGACTTCTGCTGGAAACACGCCCGGATGTCTCCACCCGCTTTCACTCCGCTCCCAAAGGCACGAACCTTTAGTGGTATGGGAGAAGGCGGCCTGCGCTGATATAAGAAAGGCGCAGACACATTTTTTTTTTTGCATATGGATGTGTGTCTTCCTCAGATCTCGACAGCTTCGGTGACATATTTTAGCTCCACTTAAGGCTGCATGTTGTCAAGTTACCGTAGCCGAGCAGTAGTCGAGTAGAAATCTTTCGCACTGGCGCACAACATGGAGAGAAACTCCTTAAGAAACGTCTCCAGCTCAGCGGGGATGCTGAACCCATCATCATCCACAGAGGCAAAAGTTGCATCATGTGTCTCGTTGCTGCCACAAGCTGAAGGGAGGGTTGGGTAAATTTAGAATTTAGATAAATCTAAAATCTACGCTCGACTTGATGAAGATGGAGCTGGCCAGTTTGCAGGCGGAGGACGGGCGTTGGCCTGGAACATCGCATGATTAAATAATGGAATCACGGCAGCGCCCTGCTCCTAACTACTAACTCTTTATTGGAACACTCAGCAGCTTGTTTTAGAGAGGAACACATTCATTGATTTATTCATATTTCAGTACGAGGTGATACAAGACAGAACACATATCTTTACTATTAGCTTTGCCAATATTTTGCAGATTGTCATTTCAAAGCCAGTTCAGGCTTTGTAGGATCTCTTGAACTGGTGAATGGTATTTGTTCCGGTTATATCTATTGCTGGGAAGATAGCTGTGGATTTTGTTCTTGCTACGTCTACTATTCGTAAAACGTGTCACTTTGTTGGACGAAACTCTTCCTTGGTCAACAGTGGTGTATTTGGGCACAGAGGGTCAAAACAAGCAAAAAATCCTGTTCGATTTGAATACTTTTTGCTTTGCTTGGCCTCACAAGGGAAACACAAACCAGCTTGTGTGTGTGTGTGTGTGTTGTGTCGAGGGATAATTTCTGAACCAGCCATCAAAAGAAAAAAGGCACACGCGGATTAATGGAACAGAAGGCGGCTTTAGAGACTGCTGTCGGTGTCAATAATAATTCGTCTTTTAAAGCACCAGTACAGTGCCTCTATAAAGTATGTATTCCTATAGAAAAGTAGACAGATTGGATGTATGTGATTTTTGCATGTCAAACACACTAACCAAAGTATGTGTAGTAAAAGAGGAAATGATGAAAAATATTTATTTGTATGTGTTTTCACATTGTTTTAACAACAACTTATCTACCTATCATTATAAGGCAAGTGCACTACCCCCTATACATCACTACAGCACAGCTAGAGGACTTTAAGTTGCAATGATATTAATTATTATTCATTTAAAAACTGACTGCATATGATGAGTAAGAATGTATAAAATCATCAAATAGGAATACACAAGTAAACTAAAAGCACTTTATTAAATATACTTAGTCAATTTCTATCACTGCCTGTGGTGACACAGATATACATTATGATATTTGAGGCCCTGTAAATGAGAACAGTCTGAAAAAAAACAAACAAAAAAACACCAATTTCACTCTCATTTAAAATGTCTCCCCTGGTTTATTTCCCTACCATTTAACTGTTCTTGCTCACTCATCCATTCTCCCACTTTTGATAACAGGCACCTGTGCCGTCGTCCTATCTCCTGCTATGTAATCAATAGGAGCAAGGCAAACAAAGGCAGCTGCTCGAAACTAGATAGTCAATGAGTTTAAGCTGCATCCACGCCACCTGGCTGATGCTGTTGCTGTCTGGAACATGCCGTGGAGAAAATAGAGAAACGGAATCTGAGACGAAGCCTCAAGGTAGCGGTGTCTTGCGAGATTTTGCACATTTTGCTCTTTCTTGATAATTACAGTCAATACTTTTAGCACAAAGATGCTGCTTGTAGATCTGCAAAAATCATAACCATATAACCAATATGCTGTTTAAGAGCTAATAGCTGCTCTCTAGTTGCAGTGGTGAATCATTTATGAGCGACGAGCACATCCTGTGTCTATTGTTCGGCAAACAAAGAACTCGTATCTTCTGGCCCATAAGCTTTACAAACCAAATTAGATTTTGAATGATCATCAAGTAATCAGAGTAGAAAGAAAACAGTGTTTGAAACATCAAGGTGATACATAGAGAGATTTCATCTCCAAAATTCTGGTTTTGGGAATATGTGTTAAGGTACAGTGCGGTGGCAAAGTCTCCTGATTGGATCAATGCCTCCACAGCTTGTTCTCATTCTCAGTCAATACCACGGTTTTGTCATGACCTTCATTGTCACTTTCCAATGCCGCCGGGTACCCCTCAGCGTCATTTTTCACCATGCAGGGTAGTTCCATAGATTTCTATTAAACTCCATCAATGTCTGAAATAGACACAATGAGATCATGCAAAAAAGTGAAATATACGGTATCGATCTATAACGATAGGATGGTTCGTGTGTCCGTGGCTCCCATATCTCTCTGAATCTTTGTAGGATCAACTTTACAGGGCACAATGGCATACATTCATTTGTGTGAAATCTTTCAGGATGGATATGCAAAACGTCATTATTATCATTAAAAAATATCTTATCGTGTAGATATGGTGTATGGGGTAGAGTGCTTGCCCTATAAGCAGCAGACCCAGGTTTGAGTCAAAGAGTGCATTTGCTGTTAGTCTTTTCCCATCATGCCCGGTTACTTTAAAATAAAAGCATCTATGCCTTGTGCAGCCAACAAACTGTTATACTATAGCCTGCATTACTATAGTTTGTTTTGTGTTTTACTATATGCACATATTACTACTATGTGTCACTCGGAAATATTGAATGTTGAGTGCATTTTGATTAGGGATTTAGGTTGGATTATACTTTTTGAAATCGAAAGCCCCTCATGGAATATTTATGACTCCGGAGCACAAGCATGAATACCACTGCTGGTGTAAATGGTTATGATATAGTGGACTATTTACAGCACTTTGAACTACAAAGCTTTTTTTGTTTCCCCTCATCTGCACCGTGGCACCTCATGTCTACAATGATAATAAATAAAAAGGCTTAAATTCTATAATCCCCTCTTGTTACAGGCACAATACGGTTCAGCAGAGTGATCGCACCTCTAATCAGCGGCTTTAAGACATCGATGAGACGTCTGTGACACCAACCACACCTGGAAAGAAGCTGCCCTCCAGCACAACCTTCGGCGTAGCTGTCATGTTGTTGTTGTGTTGGAAACAGACTTGTGTACTGGTAGGAAAAAAAACGAACGAATACAGCCGTGTTTCCGGCCGTTCGGAGCATTTTTCTTGTCTAAATAGGGGCCCAAAGACACACACTCTATTAGAAAGCCAATCGGCTGATCCGTGAAGCGGATCAGTGCACTGAGAGAGAGAGAGAGAGAGAAAACCAACAAACAACAGATCCTTGGGGTATGTGCTATAGAAACTTAACAAGGTCATAGTGTAGGCTAGGGGCTGGGTTAATGGGAGCCGCTCGCATGTGCTGCGCTATATTGATGCTTCAGCATGTTCAGCTCTTAAGGCGACTTAATAGAATGCCATCTTTTGTATGCATGGAGGGGAGAAGAATGTGCAGCCTGTACAATTGAGATTTTACCTCTTCGAAACAGCCTTGAATAAAAGAAAATGAATATGAATCAGTCTGGAACTCTGAGAAAGCACAGCTATGCTGCATTCAGGAGTCACATGACAAGGGATAATATTTGAAATAAAAGAATAATGCTAATGACAATTAGATTTTTTTTTTATATATATAATATATATATGTTATAAATATCCAAATCTGTGCCTTCTCGATGGAGGGCCTTTTCTATGCCACCCAGACACGATAATTAAATGGTGTTTCTTCCCCGCTGTTCTCTGATTGACAGGTCTCCAGGCTGCTGGAGGGAACAGATGCATTTATATGCAAATACGTTTACGACTGTAACCGTGGGAGACAATATCAGGCGTGTGCATGTGTAAGCAACTTCATAATTGTTGATCATCGTCGTCACAAGTGCGCTCGTTGCAGCCGCCGCGACGGTCTACCGACACACACGCACGTAGCAAGGTTGGTCGATGCTGGTTTCTATGCTGAAACGGTGATTGTTGGAGGATGAATGCTTTTTGTTCACCATCTACTTAAAGTGCTTTTGAAAGCAGGCCCGAACTAATATAAAACTGTCTGTGTTGCATTCCGGAGTGGCTGGAACATTTGGGTTTTTGTTAAGATTTTCAAAAGGAGACGGCCGTGAAAATCCTATTTTTATTGATAGTGGGGAAATAAACTTCAGAGAATCATTTCTGAAGGGGAAAGGAAAACAATCCATACCGTACTACAACGTGAGATCATGAATCAATAGGGGTAAAAGTATGAAAATCTTTCATGCATCTGTATCCGCCTCTCTCGTCTCCTCCCTCCCCCTAGTCGCTGTTGCTATGATAACTTACGTCGTTTGAGCTTTTTAATGATCATTAGGTGGCAAACAGCATTTGGACCAAACCACTTTGAAGAATGGGAGGGGGCGGGGACGCATGGTTTTACATTTAGCAGCGCTTGTGAGGAAGAAAAGGAGGTCTGATTTGAGAATGTAGTGGCTAGTAGAGTAATATCGTATGCAAAACAATATTTCTGTGTTTATTTTTTCTTAATTTTTTAGATTAGGAGTTTTCAAGTCATTCCAAATTGCTGAGTAAAACACTGTTTTATATAAAACCTGACATTTAATTATGGACAATTTGTTTTACACCTTTACATCTTTTTTTTCCCCTTTATTTTTCCTCCCATAGTGGGACAATTTCAAATAGAGGGAAAAAAAAACAGCACCATACATATTTACATATTTCAGCTCCTAGCTGAAAAAAAAAATATACAGGCTTTTAATTGGGTCAGATGTATTTAACATTTCTTTTAATATTCAAAATCTTTTATTTGGGTCGCCCCCAGGATTTCCGCCTTTGCAAGAAGATTCTTTTATTAGCACAGACATGAACAGAATACTTCAAAAACCCAGCCACAACCAAGGTGCTGTATATTTACACTAATAGTGTGGTGATCATTATTGTGCAAAAATGCCAACTATTTCAATAACTGGGGTGGATTTAGTGCTCTGAAGGCTATTTATTTTTTGTGTGTTTATACATGTTGCAGTCGCATAATCGGAACGTACCTATGAGCAGAGAAACACAGAGCAGAATAGCCATCAGGGCTCCGGTGCTGAGGCCCATGGGCAGGAAGACGGCCTCGGCGGAGCACGTGAGCAGCGAGCCTCCGGCTTCGCAGGAGCACACGCGGATGGTGACGGTCGCCGTGCTGCTGTGGGCGGGGTACCCGCTGTCCTCCACCACGACGGGAAGGAGATAGACGTCCTGCAGCCGCCGCTGGAAGCCCGAGCGCCGCGTCACTATGCCAGCGGTGTTGTCTGGGGAATAAAAAAAAATAAAATAAGTGACAGAATGCTAAATTTATGTGACGAAACGATGAAGTCTTCTTATCTTCAAAATTACAAATTGCATTGAGTAAGTAATTCTATTTGTATTTAAATTTTATTTGATCAAATAAATAATTGTTTCTTTTACAACTGTGACATGGCCAAGAAGTCAGCACAGTTACAAGTTGAGTTACAGGGGTCAGTGACAGACTATGGTTTCAGAAAGTAAATGTTGTGTTCATGTTGGTTTCTTGTCATTTAAATGTCTACTTGTAATGTAAACATGAAAATGTTGCAACCAGAATAGAATGATCAATTTAAAATATTTAATCCACCTAGAATACAAAACTAGTTGATAGCATATATTTATTTATTTATTGTTAATCTTTTGTAATCTTTTGTAGTTGACTACCATCCATACACCAAGAAAGTATAGCCTTCTAGATGTAAGGCAATTACTATGGCCTGCTATAAGAAATAAAAATAGTATATATACATATATATATATATATATATATATATATATATATATATATGTATATATATATATATATAGGAAAATGACAAGTCATTCAAAGAGCAGCGGGAGCAGCCAGTGAGGATTTCTGTGATGCTTTACTTAAAAGATCATATCTCACCAGTATTATCTTCTCTCCACTGGCTCCCAGTGAACTCGAGAATAGAATTCAAAATCCTCCTCCCCCTCTACTGGCTCTTTCTTAACGGTCAGGCGCCGCCTTATCTTAAAGTGCTCCGAGAAAAATCCCATCATCCGTCTAGAACACTGCACTCCCCACAATGCAGGCTTATTAAACGTTCCCAGAGTCTCTAGAAGTGGAATGAGGGGCGGAGGCCTTCGAGTATTTCTAGCCCAATTCTTCTCTCGCTGAACCATCTTCTGGGTTTAGTCCAGAGGACAGACACCCCCCACTTAACAAAAGGCTAAAAATGTTCCTTTTTGATAAAGCTTAGTTAGGGACATGGCTGCAGCACACCAGGTGGCTCCGTGTCCACTCCAATACCAGAGGTCTTTTCTAGTTGTAGGCCACCTCATCCTCCTTATTACATACTATAAACCCTGAGAAGTCTGTTATCCTATTCAATGCTGTATTCTGAAAATGCTCCCCTACCCCCAATGTATTGTATTCCATCCTGTACACATCCAACACATCTACACAGCGTTGTGAAGCATCACCTAACACGGGATCACAGATCAAACCAGCATTCCTTCCGACCAGAAGTAGAAGATATTTCTGATCACTCACACCACGGCGGTGTAGGTGGCCGACAGGCGCCACTTGGATCCACGCCAGCCACCGCGGGAAGGCGAGCAGACACGCTCCGCAGAAATAAAGCAGTGTCTGGAACGCTGCCTTCATCCAACAAATGGAGTGCCAAGCTCCTGTCACTCCGACTCACTGCGGAGTTCCACCGGGGCGTAGGCGAAACGCTGCCCTTATAGGGGTCCAACGGTGGGGAGGCCTCCACCCTGCATCTGTTTAAGGCATACACACTTTGTTTTTGTGGGATGAGAGGAACACTCTGTAATAGCTGGCCTTGTTGTTTTCTACAGAATTCTACTGACATACATCTAAGATCCAGGGGAAGGATTCACACAGAAAATGAATTGTGTCAGGTTGTCGCTATAGGACAACGCGCTAATGATAGGAATTTAGCAACCGAGTGTAATTTCCCTTGTTTACTAGTGAGCGGAGCAGCTTCCGGTGTTTCCAGGCTTTTCTCTGCATTTTCAGCATACTGTTGCAAAATGAAAACTGCAGACAACACAAAAGCCTCACGTTGCACGTGTTTAATAAGTGTAATAAATAGAGATGCACAAACAGAGCTGTAAAAAGTCATTAACCAACTTCCATGTATTTTTTTTGTACTTCTCTAGCCCTCTATTGCATAGAAACAATTACTTTGGGCTCAATATTACTAAAAAGCAGTAATATGAAGTCCATGTTTGATCATGATTGTCTTCTAAAGGACATAATCACATTCTATGACCAGGAAATACTGTTTTCACTCCTTTTTACATGGACTGACAAAAATCTTATGAATCTCCAGGGAACATTTCTTGCTGCAAACCAGAATATCACAGTACATCCTGGACCAAAATTAGAAAGAGCCTGACACAACAAAAATGTGCATGGTGTTGCCATATGGCCATGCTATGCAACAGACCGCTGTTTCACCTAAATCTAAAACATGTCAGGTTAATATCTGGTGCCCACAGCTGGCTGCAGCATCACACAGCACCTGAAACGCATGCAGCAGTAGCGTTTCTGCAGCATGTTAACACTGGATCAGTGAGAATCTGATGGCGAATTAATGTTCTTTGTTCTTACAAACATCTACACCGTTCAGGTGTTGCACGCAGATTCTAGGTTTGTATGGCGGGATTGTTTGAAACAAAGCAACCTTTATGGATGAGGAGACAGCACTCTGATGAAGCCAATTTTGTTTGTGCAATGTGGCTCATTTGCATAGGGAGGGGAAGATTTCAGCCCATTGTTACCTAATTTAACATCAGACGTAACCCACAGAGACGCGAGGATGACGTCAGCGCAGCTGGTATTTGCTCTTTCCAGGTGCTTTGTGAATAGCAATTTGTATTTGTGGATTATTCGCACAGGTATAGCAATTGATTTTTTGAATCCCTTGACAGAGTGACCCCTGATGACATGACCTCGGAAGAACTTACGCTTCCCTACTTCAATATATAATTATTTTCTCCTGCTGCAACTATGTGCTATTTTGTTCCTCCCCTATGGCTCAGAGCTAGAGAAAGAGGGGGGGGGTCCGATTAGAGTTGGGACTATGTCCCTCACATGAAGTCCTTTTTACCTCCTGGGGTGCTGACACCACTTACACATAGACACACATGGAAATATCTGTGTTAGTGTTAAGGGCAGCTTACTCCAGTCCAAAGGGAAACAAGAATGCTCTGACTAGTTCAGCACGCTCCCTACGGAGCAATCGCCAGAGGAGCCACATGCCGCATGCTTTTAATAATAAAAGAAACGCAGGTGACATTTTGTCCATGATTCCATTTGAAAAAGGGGAAAAGGTGAGTTCAGGGGATGATTATTGTTTTAAACGGGGGCCCAGACTCACTGTAAAACATCAACATCCACAGGGAGACTCATCATTACGACTTCCCCTCTAGACCTCACCATTTCCATTACTTTAAGAACACGCTCTGAATGTTATTCCACCAATACTGGTGTCAGTCACAGATGTTAGAAAATGCTTCTTCTCATAGGCGTGGTGATGCTGGTAAACATTTACAATATATAAAATGTTGTATATATATATGGGACGATAAATATATATATATATATATATATATATATATATATATATATATATATATATATATATATATATTGATTATTCATTATTAATTAAAGTGATTGTGATGGGAATGTATATCTTATTATATTGATTTCTATCTTTCTATTACTATATAGCTATCCTTAAATTACTTGTATATTTGTATATTATTGTATATTTATCTTTCCTCTAACCATCTGGTATTGAGTGACCTTATACAGGTTTGTTCCAATCTGTCTGGAACAGAGTTTATTATGACATCTCACAAGCTGTTACTGCGATTTCTGTGAGCTACAAGGCTGTGAGACGTGTTAGCACTGCTTGCTCTCTTTCTACTCTGTAAAGGCTAAGACTTCAATCGAAACACTGAGCACGCTCACCATTACATAGGTGCTGTAATGGTGCGGGTCCAGAAGATACAGCTGATAAGCTCAGGGACCATACAACAATACATCACAACGTCAGGAGCCGCCTCGTGGCCTTGATCGGCCGCTTTGTGTGGAAATACTCATCAGTTCTTCACTTCCACAAAGAATGCAGGCAGGTGTGAACAAAGCTCGCGTCCTTAAATGACCTTTAACTGTGCTTTTTCAACCCAACTAGCTGGACGGCAGCCTTGGTTAAATAGTCCAGTCTGGACTAAAATATCTCTATAGCAAATATTGGATAAACTCACCCATGTGTAAACATGTTTTTTTTTTGTTGTTGTTTGTTTAGACCGAACTATTGGAAGCGTTGACATTTCTTTCCCCTGCAGGATGAATCTGATTAGTGTTGATGACCCCCCCCCCCAAAATTTCCTCCAGGACCAACATGAGGTTGACATTTGTAGTTCAGACTGAAACGTCAGTGTTTTCCTCCTGACGAATAGTAAAACTTCATTATCTGGCTTGTCATCTAGTTGCATCCGGTAGAAAAAAAAAAAGTACTTTGGTTTTGAAACAACAACCTGCAAAATAATGACATTCCTTTGACATTTACTTTGCATTTGTGCTAATTAGAGTCACTCTAATTAGCACAAAATCGTGTGGCTGTAAATTGTTTTTATTCATTCCCATTTCCCCAAAATATCAACGATGAAGCAGCGGTGTCAGAAAAATGTTACACAACGCACAGGAGCGTGTGTCACGCCTTCAATATTTGATATTGGAGCACAAAGAGGAAGCACGGTTTTATAGAGAAGAAACTGTTTCAAAAGATGTTCCTTTACCTCTGAGCTACAGATTCAGACACTTCTTTTCAGCTTGTCCTGCACGGGTGCGTGTGTGTGTGTGCGTGCGTGCGTATGTGTCTGCGTGCATTTGTGTGTGCGTGCATGCGTGTGTGTGTGCATGCGTGTGTGCCAGAAAAGATCCATTCTCCCGCAGCCGGATGGAGATGTAGCCTGACAAGGTAGAAGCCATTAAGGCACCTTGTTCCTGTTCCAAATCCCCCCTCTCGCCTCAGCACCACCACCACAACCGCTACACACACACACACACACACACACGCTCCAGTTCCTCTAGGTGGCTGCAGGCCTCTGTGTCTGACTCAATCAGACGCGATGCTGACTGTATAGGAACAAACACACAGGAATATAACAATGCTTGTTGGTGAGGTGTTGCACAGGAAGGAAAACAAAAAAAGGAAATGTCAGGAGAGTGTCTTTCAATAACGGGTTCCAACGGGTGGACAGAGGAAACAGAGACGGGGGGTTAAGAAGGAGTAAGCACCTTAATAATGTCACCTTTCAATATTTCTTTTGACCCACAGAGATCTGGAGTTGCAGCTTATTTGTGCATATTACTAAACATTACTAAATAACTCCACTAGTATCTGCTCCTGATGTTCATGACTCCTCCTGGTAACCCAGCAGGAGAAAACATGCATATGACATGTATCATGGAGGGGTGTGTGTGTGTGTGTGTGCCACTCCCTTTGAGGATCGCTGCATTCTATCTGGGAGCTGTTTATGAATAAACTAGTAACCACTCTCTTCAGGAAAAAAAAAGAAAAGGAGCTTGTTACTGAGTTCAGCGCTGTGACTCAGTGACATGCTTTTAATAGATGTTGGACAATGAAGCTCTATGGCAAAGATGAATAAGGAAACAGGCTTTGGATACACACACACACACACACAACTAGAAAAAGCACTCTGAGAGCGCAGACTTCCACCGAGCATTTTATCACTCCCACCCAACATGGTTGTCCTATGATTATTGAATAAAGGCACATATCATGGAACGAATAAGTTTACTCCTAGTGTCTGGCTGGCTAAAACATTACCTTCCTTAAGGGTGAGTAGACCAATTCATTGTTGGATTGGCTCCGAATGTGAAATGTGTTGTTGATAACAACATATGCAGCCTCATCCTTTCACCATAGTCCATTCACCACCAATGTGTTCACCATGTTTAAAAGTGAATCTGGTCGAATGTGTGTTTTTTTCCCTAGTTCAGCAGTTACGCTTCTATATGTCAGAACTTAATATTATTATGTGAATGAGTTATAACATAACTTACGAAGCTGTGCACAAAGTGGATGCCGATATCTGCAGGCCGCTCACTCTGCACACACGCTGCGCAGCAATTTAATTCAAGAAAAAAAAAATGAAATGTTAACTAGAATTGAATGTCACTGTTACGAATGAGCTTCAAAGCGTTTCTGTGCAGCCCTAATCATGGGATGAGTCCAAATTATGGGAGGAAAAGAAATACAAATATCAGATAAAAAGACAACATTATGATAAAAAGTAAAAACAAATATAAATATATGATATACAATAAATATTATGATAAATATATTTAAGAAAACAAGGTTAAATCGATCTCAATTAGGGAAAAAAAAGAACTTGAAATAAGGTGTACATTATTTAGAATGAGGGTTCTCTGGATGATTATGTAACGATCATAATACTCATTGAGAGAAGAGATAAAACATCCAAATTGAGGAAAACTCATTTTGGCATCTCTTTCCTCATCACCAACCAGTAGTAAGCTAACGTTACAGCATTTCTTGAACAATTATACCATAGAAACATGTGAATTCACACGTGTGGTATTATGTAACATAGTGAACATCCACAAGTTTTAATCAGATTCCTCAAATTCCACAATGCATACCATGAGAAAGGGCTTCACTCAGTACATTTACATGCATGCAACACAGTGAAGTTATGGTTATCTACTGTCCAGTCCCAGTATAACTTTATAACTTCAATTTTAGTTAAACTCACATGTACTTTAAAATGTCCGTTTTTAGTCGTAGGGGCTTCTGTGACCAGTCAGTCAAACACTGGATACAACTGTGAATCCGTGCGTCACCACGAGTCAGATTTAGTCAGACTTTTTCAACATTGTTTTCAGATTGTGCGTTGTGCAGCCGCCTGTCAGCGCATCTTCTCGTTTGAGGCACATAAGACCTCCCGTTGGTCCGGCTTACCGCATGGCGGGGAATGGCCTAATGTACCGATGCATTGTTTATACCCCGGACCACACCTGCAACACCCCCCACCTCCCCGCCTCACACAAGAATAGCTGCAAATTGCGTTCGCTATTTACATGACATGGGCACTGGGCGTGAAATTGACACTTTCAACATGGAAACTAGCAATTACAGTTAGGCTTTGGCACCAGGGACCAATTTTGCTTTTGTCTAAACAGGGTCCTGAGAGCCTATAGACATGCTAGCACAACTTGAGGCTGTTTTTAGTGTTGCTAACACCAGCATGCAGACATACACACAAAGTCTGTGATAGCTTGCTGTCGTGTTGCAGGCCTCTCTCAAAACTCAGGAGTCCAACCACCTCATCTTTACCAGCTCAGCAGTGCGTGGGGGATTTAACCCCAACTCTGAAAGTGAATTATTCTTATTCTCATTCTTATTATATTATACATTCTACACGCTATCTATAGTGACCACAGTTATAAATCCATATTGATAATCACGACTGTGATGATAAGAACCAAGTGCTGACAGAACTGACTGTAACATTGCTTTACACACTATACAAATGAATTGTCTTGACGTGACTTAACTTGCAGAATTTGTTGCCATAGTGTTGCCAAAGTTAACCTTTAAACACACTAATGTATCTTAGTGACATGGGATAACTCACCTTAAACACCATGAAATAGACCATACACACAATTATTGTGTTTTATGTGTTTAACTACTTTTTTAAATCCATTTATTTATTAATATTATTATTATTATTTTTCTACTTCCTAATGTGTTTTTATGGGAACCTGTGAATGTGTTAGTGAGCCTGTCAAAGAAGAATTTCTGTCAAACAATAAAGAATTCTATTCTATTCTATTCTATTCTATCCTATTCTATTATTACACACAATAGGGCTCAGCAGCAAAACTTGAAGGGGACACTGATGTAGTTAATAAAAAAGCTAATTATATTTATCATAAAATATATATCCCTGACACCGCGCCCGCCCCTTTCTTACTTCCAAAATCTCGAACGGTGAAATTCCTGTTGCGGAGCTCTTTCGGAGACTTGAAGAAGAACCTCTGGCCGACTGGAGGGAGGTCTTTGTCCACGGCGCTGACCGTCTGGATCACCTAGTCAGGGAGCAAGCAGACACCTTCCTCAGTGCAATATAATCGGCAAAGGGCAACAGGAGAGACAATTATAGACGTCAATTATGAACAGTTAGAATGCATCCTCTGAGGGAAAAGAATAAGTAAACTGGCTTAAGATGTGACAAAAAGGCTGATAGTACAATTCCCTTATGGCCGTTTAAGGGAAGTTAGGAGTAACATCCTGACTATTGGTATTAAGCATTAATGTCTTTATTCACACTGTTCTGCTTAGAATTAGATGGGTTGCACAATTTTGCTCCTGTCTCAATGCTAGGGTGCCACCATGTGTCGTAATAGCTATTCCATTAAAGCCTGCAATAAATTATGAGCTACCAATTTAAATACAGGCTCTATTTGGGTCCCATAATTATGAGATGATTATTAAAAAGGTCTGCATGTCACATATATGAAACAGTGTTTTTAATGTCTTCTTCATTGATTTTGCCACACCGAAGGTAACCTTATAAATAATAAAAGCTCCCTACTATCTTATGGCTTGGCAGACGTGAATGTGCTCACCTGTCCGACTCTGGAGTTTTCGCAGACGAAGGTGTCCGAGGGAACTGCCAGCTCGGGAGGAAACTCGTTCACGTCCAGCACGTTGACCGTCACCGACACTTTGGTGGACAGCAGAGGGTTGTCTGTAAGGGTGGACACGGAGACGTGGTGAAGGATGACACGTGCGGAGCGACGCGGCGTAATGTGTTGATCCCACATGCCGACAGTCTGTCAGTGTATCAGGCCTCAGCAGAGACGCCCGCTACAGACTACATGCTGGGAATTAGAAATAGGAAATGCAGCATTGCATATAAATATCTTATAATAATAACAATACAATGATTACAATGTGACTGAAAGTAACATACATTTAAGTTCAACTTATTGTGTTATTGTGTGAACATAGTGTAGGGGTCTGTGAAACAGAGATTATTAGACTTCAATGTCGTCAATAAAGCTTCAGATTATCATTATCAGTTTGTCAATGCAACGGAATTAACTCAAATTCTACTTAATAGCTTTTCTTGAACTTTTGAAAAAACATCTACTGGTTCACATCAGTGGATGAGTTTGTTAATTGAGTAGTTGACAAAAATACAAAAAAAAGAAAAGAAAAAGAAAAATCAGTTTTCCTAATCTTATACCTTAAAATGACTGAGAATGATTTGGTTTGCTTTCTGCTGCATTATTAACAATAAGTCTAACAATATGTAAATATTGCTCTTTTCACAAGTTGAACTGCTGGACACAAGTTACTTTATTCTTGGTGTATTTTAAAGGTTCAAGGTTTAAAGTTAATTCATTTGCCATTTGTGCACTTTGGAATCAAACCGTAAAAGAAATAACATATCATAAATAATTAAAAAAAAACACACTTGGTAGTAAAAGTAGAAATAGTAAGTACTAAAACAGAACATTTGTTAAAAAAGTGTCCTCGACTATTCAACATACAGCATTGCATATATCATCTGTATGATACAAAATGATGATGATTATTTCACACTGGAGGCTTGAAGTTTTCACATCACACCATGGATAGCAATCATAGGTCCAATCCAGGTCTCCTTTTAGCTGATTAATGTGGAATCAAACCCTGCACATACATCATCCTGCACAGAGAAGATAGCACCATCCGACTGGAGGATCGAGAAATAAAACATGTTAAGGGGAGACCTCACCTTTTGACAGGGGACTGACAGAACGACTGATGATACCGGCTGCAGCCATGATTGTCAAATATTAACTTTTAGACCAACATTAGCTGAATTAAATAATAAAATCCTGTCATGAGCTTTTTTCAGTTTCTGTCATATTAAAGCATTAAGTTGTGACCTGTTGTATCACCATTTCTGACCACTAGATGGAGCCAGATACTCACCACCCATATGCCTGTCACCCAGCCGTGTGTCTTTGTATCGAACCACATCTCAGGCAGCTGTCAGGTAATGTTTCCCGCTCACTACGGATCATCCTACCAACTAACAGGCCAAATACAGAGTCAGAGATTTTGTATTGTTGCTCTATTTAATGAGGAGTGCTGCCAGATCTGCGTCTCAACAGCCCTACGCCGACTTCCAGAAGCGTACAGGAGGAACCCGCACCCTGCACATACAGCTTGCATGAACTCAGATGGACTAAGTTTAGTTTCCACCACAGTAACTACACCTGCAGCTGGAAACCAACCAAACATGCAACAGGAAAAGGGGGGAGCGGGTTTTGTAACTTCAGGTAATTTCAGGATTTTAACTACATGTGTATGGAGCTATGCATTATACACCTGTTTAAATAAAGATGTACACTACAAAAGTTATTAACTTCTGACATTATCATTATCATTATTAATAACATATACTATAAATTACGCACCATCCCAGAGCACCAGTACCAATAGCTTATGTACTTTTCCTCCACCTGTGACCTGTATCTGGACACGCTATCTCAAACTGCTTCAAAACTTTTTGGCCTGTGACCCATTGAAATAAAACCACACGCAAGCATTTCCCCCTTTAGCCTCTGATGTCCAAAGTGCTCTTTTGTCAATGCATCTTTTTTTTTTTTTTTTTTTTGCCTGTGTGTATTTAAATTTACACCATAAATGCATTACTGCCATTTTTTTAACCCCCGGCATCCGTGGGGCCATTTTTGTCCATTTCACTCCTTGTGCTTTGATAATTTTGGCTGCGTAAATGCATACATAATATACATTTTGGCCAGATGTATTTTTTTTCAATCAGTTCTGTGATTTCATCCTCAGCTCCTTATAATAAGTCTCAAGTCCCTCAAGGACATTTTCTTGGTCTCATTGACTTTCAAATGCCTGGTTGTGTCTGACTAACAGTCCAAAACCCTAAAATATAAGTTTATCATCATGTTCCACAAATAATATTAATAAGTCATCATTTTGATTAAAAAAAATAATGATGCAAAAAGAATTGCTGATTAATCTTCCCTCAATCGATTTCACTCAGTTTGACTTTCCTTTTATTTGCTTGTGTCTTGTGCAGAAATCCACAAGAAATAAAACAAAACAATTAGAGAAAGATTTGATTTGATTTCTTTTTATACAGAGACAAAGTCGAGCAAAACAAAATGCATCAAGAAGCCAGAACGAGAACTTTTCATGTATAATTGTTGGAAGAAAAAACAATCTTTGACACATGAAATGACATTAAGACGTTAGTCTGTGCATACAAGTTGATAAGGACAATGATGCCAGTTCTGGTTTGAGATTTCTGAAATAAAAGCATCAGATCTGACTTGACTTGAGATCTGATTTGAGAAACAAATGAGATTTGCCTGCAGTCGAAACAAGCAATGCATTCTGTGTGCATTCAAATCTGTATTAACATTTCTTTTCCTGACCCAAACATCTACATCCAGATACATGGTAATATCAGCCATAACCATGTTCCACGTGTGCCTGTGCTGAATTAGAAATAAATGCATGTTAATGTGTTGTGCCCGACAGCACACTGGTTTCCACCCATTTAAAGAGTCTATCGCTCAAGCAAGTTACAAAACTGGTTGAAAATTGCAAAGAATGTACCATTTGTAGCTCGGGACCCTGGGCGACTTGTTCTTTGTGATTTAAACACTAAACCCTACAAATGCAGAGTGGGGATTCCAAACCAGAGTTTTGGAGATATTTAAGTCAGATGACAGAAATGGCTCCAGGTTCCTCTTTAATTCAATAAGCAGCAGCTGTGTGATTTATGACAGAAACAACAAATCCACAGTACACATCAAATTACTGGATTAAAAGTAATTGAAGTGCATCTAAGGCCTCATGCATGTAAATCCAGGGTTTTAGATTCAAGCTCATGACATCATTTGGATTTTAATATCATTTGGACATATATGCTTTTGACTAGTTTGACAAGATAAAAAGGTTGCATACATTACATGAACTCAACCTTTTGTTTGAATTGAAGAAAAACATATACTGAATGAATATTTTTTTTTATATGTGGCTCTACTGGAATAGCTTTGTATGACACCTAGTCACCTAATCTCCATTCGTTCCTGCAGACCTACCTGCTATTCCTCATCTGCAACACTGAATCTTCACTAACCATGGTTGTTTGTATCCTGTATGGTTCTTTAAGCACTGGATATCTCCCCTTGAAGGAAAGAGCATGGAAATCTGACCCTGGTCAATAATGGACTGCAGGAAATCCAGGATCGTCGACACAGGTCAGTGCAACTTGACGTGCCTGCCAGCACACCAGGTGGAATATACCCACCACATGGTGGTGTAATACAGGTGAGCAGAAGCGCCAGAACCACCTCCCACAGTCCTATACCAGCGACCCACTGGCTTTAAGGGGTGGGGACGACCTGGTCTATGGAGCTGATGGCGTTCAGCTGCAGTGAAACATCGCAGAGGCTCTGGATGGAAGCCTTGGGTAGGATTTTTGCAGAGGGACTGGCTTGACTTAGGAGAGAGAATCGCTGACAGCGTCACGTCATCAGTGACCCTACCCAGGCTCTGTGGACATCTATTGCTCAACTTATTACGAGGGCTGCAAGAGTAGGCTTGCGATCTCCTGCAGGCCCCAGAGCAGCGGGGCATCAGGCAACCACTAACAATGACCACTGGGAGCGGGCAGCGAGCGCACTGCTGTCATCGGCTGAGCGAACAGCCTCTTAATTAAGAGCGGCTGTGGCTCAGAGGTAGAGCGGTCGTCCACAGGTCCGACGGCGGTTTGATTCGTGTGTCCTCTGGGTTACAGGTTGATGTGTTTTTTTGGCCAAAATATTGACTATAAACCCAACTCTGTTTCCAATGGCTGCACCAATGCTGTATGAATGTGTATAAAAGGTTAGCCTCCACACGTTGTTATGGTAAAAAAATAGGTTTAAAATAGGAACCCTATACCGTTTAGCGGACTGCCGTCATCAGTCTATGGAAAAAAAAAAAGACGGAGGCTACACATTGTGACAGCACAGCTTGAGTGAACACAATCGCAAAAGCTAAAGGTGAGCAACAGGAACACGACTGCCGTCAGACCGGCTTCTGCAATAGACGGCGAATGCATCTGCAGCTCCTGGTCATGGTCACAGGGCTACACCTAATTAGGCCATGCTGTCGTTTTGAAAGCAGGAAATTCTTGTGGAAGAGAAAAAAAAAATGCTACACTGTAGCGTCATTGCAGTCCTCTTCACAGAGATCAAGAGGAAAGGAACAGATCTACCATTCACCACCAGAAGTGTCCAGTGCTGGGGGCACCACCGCTGGTGATCAGAAATTTTAAAGTCAGCTGTCAGCTGCTACTCTAATGCGCACGGTGACCGGTTTTGTGATTATATCAAATTTATCGTGATCCTGTGGATATTTCACTTGCTCCCAGGTGTTTCTTGCAAAAATGACCTTTATCCAGTGAGATTTCCTGAATAAATGAAAGTGAAGTACTTACTGACTTTGGTTGCTACCACGGTGATATTGTGCTGAACGGACGCCTCCCTGTCCAGGTTTTCATTAGTGGATATGGTTCCCTCTACGGTGTCAATGTCAAAACAGCTGTCGACCTCTGTCTGCCATTCCAGGGAATATCTGCAGAGAAAAGAGCCCACATAAGAAAGAAACACGCTACAGTGACCCTGACATAAAAAAAAAAAAAAAAAAAAAAAAAAAAATGCAATGCACCACCTTTAAAGCCCAGCAAATAATACTTTTATCACAAGAAAACTCATTCATAACTAATAAGTAAATGAATAAATATATGAAAGATTCTGTGCAGTAATGACACATTCTGTATTTTCTGACAAACTATTTCACCATGTGTTCCATTCATAGAAAGGATACGATATTCCATTGAAATGGGACTCTGCAAATGTAAGTGTGTTAAGAAAATGGTGTCGAGGACAAACATTTTATAATCTTTTAAAACAGTCTAGTCTTGGCTTAATAACATAAATGTGATTCTTAAGGGACGTCCTGATTCACCAGCTTTAATTTACACGTTAAGAAGATGGAATCTCAGGAGTCCAATGTTATTTTCATTAATTTATGAAAAAGTAATGGCTTCAAAAACAATGTAAATGCAATGTAATGTTCCAGGGCACTACTTCCATATGCTTTGTAACACGTTTGCTGCCACAAAGCGCAGGGAAGATACCAGGCAAAGGACATTAGGCTGATGTCTGAGTTTTTGGTCTTATGTTCGCTAGTTGCTTATAAGGAAACCCTTAAATTAGGGTTTAACATCCAAAAAAAAACTCCTGAACTGATTCAGCATGTGATTCAGCATGTGACTCTGGGCTTAACCATTTCCAAATGTCTGCACATTTTCTAAAGTTGTGGCATCTGATGATGCACTCTCTAACTCTTCCTGTGTTTTACTCTTTATTCAGACTCCCTCATCCTGCCCTCTCTTGGGTCTCAGTCAATGAGCCTGAAAATAATTTGAATCCTAAAATGACAAATGTCATTGCTACTTTTTCCACCCGCTTAAGGTGAACTACACTGGTAAGAAAAGATCGAAGTGATGAAATGCCATGCAGAATATGAACAAAGAATATCAAGGAAAAAGGTGAACACACAAATAATTTACCTCGATTTTTTTACTGCTAAATTCATAAAATTTGACAAATGCACCCATACCAAGTCCAGGAAAAAAACAGCATTTTTTCTGCACCTGGGTCCTCCGCAGCACAACCCAGACAGCGCTAACCTCGCCATATGTTATTCTCTGTACGACGCTGTTATAAAATAACGTCTGACAACACTGTGGTTAAGGTTTGGTTTAGTTTATGCAAAACTTTCTTAGGGTTAGGCAAAAGGTCAAGGTTTGGCTTAAAATATTTATTTCAAACATGGTTGAACATTGCATCCATCGGTTAAAATGTGGTAAAAAAAAAAAAATCCAGTCCAATGGGAATAAAATGTTTCTATGGTAACGTCAAAGTGTTGTCTCCTGCTAATTTTGCAACTTTTAACTATCTAATTAACAACATTAGATGGAATAGAAGACAACAGCTACTAGCCAGTCCCTGCTAATGCACAGAGGCTAAAGACCTATAACATGCAAATTAAATGTTTGTTCTAAATTACAAGTTCAGAACCATTCCTTCGTTTTGACATATTCTCTGTCCAGTGCCAAGAATGAACTTTTAGATTCTGATTTATTGATTTGGCCTGAATATTGACTCATAGGATCATCAGAACTTTAGTTACTGCATTTCTTTGTGAGAGCGAAGGATTGTAATAACACTGAAACTCCGATTTTGATGCACATTTGAAATGTGACCAATCACAGCGGAGCTAAGGGACTCGTCTTTTTATATCCACACTTGCAGCATGTGTCCTTGAATTATTCAAAGTCCGGTCACATCCGTCCGCTTACAAAAGGAAGAAAAGAAAAAAAAGATGCTTCACAGCAGCTCAAGTTAAATCCACATCTGTAAAAGCTGGTAAGAAAAATTAATGCATTTTTTTTTTGCATTATTCAAGGATGCTTTTTTTTCTATTATATAATGCAAGGACAAGCACTTGGACAATGCAAAGATGCAAAAAAAAAAAAAAAAACAAGATGCAGCTGTTGCTTTGTTGGTCTCACCTGACGGCGCTGCTGCTGGCGTCCAGGTCGTGCGCTGTCACGGAGCCGATGATGGTTCCTGGGGGAGTGTCCTCGTACACGTCCATAGAGTAGGAGGGCCTGGTGAAGACGGGGGGCTCGTCCACATCCAGGACGTTCACCTTGACCGTAGCCGAGTCCTTGAAGGGCCCCAGGTGCAGGAAACGGGGATCCAGCTCCGCATTGGACGCTTCCACTTTGAAGACGTAAAACTTCTTGGTTTCGTAGTCCAGCGTCTGCGGAAACGCAACGACGAATACGTTCTGTGACAATTAGGTTGAAGACACGGTGGCACAGCGGGTATAACAGCTAGAAGGTCACGGGGTTAAGCTCCTAGGACCTTTCTGCTTGGAGTTTGCATGTTCTCCCCATGTCTACGTGGGGTCTCTGCTTCCTCCCATAGTCCAAAAGCATGCTTAGAATTATTTGAGACTTTAAAATGGCCATTATTCCAAGATGTGTTCACAGACCCTCAGGAAATCCCAGTACCAAACAAATCTAAATCTGGGCCTAGAATAATTTATTTATAAAGAATGTTTAAAGACAGTGCTCTTATTGTTAATTTGCACACAAATAAATATTTAAACTTCAACAGCTTCTTTAAAAAGCGTTGGTTCATAAACCAACTTCTCAAACTTATTTATCCCAGATCCAAGAAATACATAGTTCTCTTGGTATTTGTCTTTTAGGGAAGGAAGATAAGATTAATTTATCAATTTATCCATTTTAATTCAGTAGCTTCCCATTAACATGAACTAATGAATTTTTAAGTTGTATTGAATAAAAATGTACCATATTATGATTCCTCTTTAGCCCTGTTTACACAGACATCCCACCATAATATTATTATAATAGCACAGTGAAGACTTCTTACTAGTCTGCCTTGGCCTATTCATTTTACACTGAACTGGTTTAGCATATTTTTTTTTCTCATTGGTAATCCACCACTTGTCTCATCTGTGAATTTCATAATATTTTAACCCTTTTCTGTAGACTGCAGATGTGAGAGATGCTGAGCGAGAGACGGAGAATCGTCTAACCAGATAAGGAGGCATTTATAGGAGGTGATCGTGTCGAGAGCAGAGCCCTTTGTGGCTGTGATGTTCCCAGGATGGGTAACCAAACCACATTTCCTTTTTTTTGGATTTATTTAAACGAGGATAAATTTAGAGAAGCTGTCCTGTAGGGATTGCAAAAGAGCACCGATGGTTCATGAATAACTTCCTACCACACTAGCAATGTTATTTATAATAACGTACTAATGTGTCTCTTCAGAGTCTATAAAAATCACCAGTAAAAACAGGAAAAGTTGCTAGATTTGTCACTTGCCATTTTTTTTTTTTTTGAAAGAGTCACGCGCGTCATCACTAAATATAGCAACAAAGTCATTATATTGGCAACACCGCCTTCACCTGCACCGCCATGCCCAGCGGCCACTCTCTGGGTTTCCTGACCAGGCCGCCACCTCATTCCATCCCCTGCAGAGGGCCAGGTCGTATCACCCCTAACACCTGCTCCCTCCGTAGACAAAGTGTCCCGTGTTTTTTTTCCTGCATTTCTCTCAGCCCCTTCCGTTATTCCTTCCTCTTCCTGTCCTTCTGCCGTGACTCAGGTGGCTCTGCTGATCTGATTTCATTGATTCCTGATCTATCTCCATACGTCTCCCTTCCCATCCCTTCCCCAACATCCCGCTCTGTTTTGTGTTTTTCCATCTTTTCCCAAGGCTGCACTTTTGTCCCATGGAAATGCATCACTCCATCTGTTCCATTTCTTCCTGGTCAGTCTGAAACTACAAACTAAAACTTTAAAGGATGTGCTTTGGTCTTGGTCTTTTCCTATTTCATCCCCTTCCAGTGCTTCCATTATGGGGCCTCTCACTCTTAACCCCTCAACCACCTGCCCTTCCACCTTTATCTTGCTTCACAACGGTATCAACATGCTTTTATGGCTTTTATTCGTCCCCATTTCATGTCTTTACTCTGCCCCATCACCAGGTTTCTTGGTTGATCAACGTGAACCTCACAACATCGTACTGTTTGTCCCATATGACACGTCTTTGCTGGAGTCATTGCTGGCACTAGGTTGCTGATTATGTATAAAGGCCTCAAAGGTAGGACAATAACCGCGACTGTCGTCTTTGACCAAAAAAAATAAAATAAATCAAACACTGTACAAACAGCACCTGCACACATGGAGTTCAATATTTTAATTTCATTTCTTTTTCCAAGCGTGATGCCAGGCTATGTCATTTATTCCTATTGTTGCATAGCAACCATGCCTGCATCTTGATATATTAATTCCTCACCAGACACTTCAAAGGGAGGAATATTTGATTATTGATGTCCAATCACTGATGAATGCACTGCTCGCTGATTGATTTGGACAAAAAGGAGGGTCGATTTCCATTCTTCTCCACGCTTAACTGTTTATGAATGCACAGGAGGAAGATGCAGGAGACAGCTACTTTGATATGGAAATGTAGCCGCAAACTGTACCAAGACACATTCATATACATATCAAACTAGGTTTATTTCATGCTGCTGGAGACAATTCGCATCCCCGAGCCCCAGCGGTGCTGTGCATTATATGTCAGCATTGGGACCGCGTGGATGTTTTGGCTTCAAGTCGATGACTCGACTTGAAGACAAGAATGTGCTTATTAGATCGCAACATATACTACTGTGTAAAAAAAATGTTAAAGCTGAGAGAAAGGCACGTAAGCATGTGTGCACAGGGAAAAAAAAACAAACAGAAATGCACACATTACCCCCAGGATAGACTGCTCTTCTTCTTAACTAACCTAGTGGGAAACAACAATAATGTTGTTTCCCACAATCTGCCTGTCATCGGCTGCACTGACGGCTGCAATGCAAAAGAGACGCCAAGTGTGCATGGATGTGTGCACCAGTCCTGCATATGCACCGCAGAATTCACCTACTAATTGTGTGCAGTGAGGATTGCATCTTTAAAATGCGCAAAATAACACACCTTACCCACGTTATTTATTCAGATCCCCGATAGCTGCAGTGTACATTAGTGATTATACCAGTTTTACATTGTGATGGACCTGTATGTTACGGATTTGCATAATACTCCCCACAACCCGGGTTTTTGTTTGACAACATAACCTCCAGTTACCTCTGGTCTCACATGAATTATTAGAGAGGATGGACAATTTGGTTGTTTACTGTAGTAAATATTTCTAAAGAAACCTGTTAAATTACCTGCTATCTTTCACTGTGCACCACGAGAGACTTGTGAAGCTTGGACAGATGTTTTGTTTCTTTTTGTTTTGGCTGCACCCAACCCGAATGCAGAGCAGTAATCAAGGTGTGATAAAACGAATGCCTGCAGAACTAGAACTCCAGAGGCAGGGGGAAGAAATAACAAACATCTTATGGTGCATGATATACAAACACATATTTTTTTTCACAATGTGCTTGTCCCATAGCAAATACCCATATCGACTGTTATTCATTTATAGCACGTTTGTTCATAAACGTCATACTTTTGGCTCGATTCAGAACGAATCTATTGTCAAAAATCCAATTAAAATAAAATAAATAAATGGATAAATAATTAAATAAATAAAAAGATAGTGTGATTTCAGTTGTATTTACAATTAACTGTTAAATAAGAAGAAGAAAAATAAGTTTTATTTGCAGTATTTGGTAATTAACTGTATTATAATGCAGTAACCCTTTGACTGACTTACTGTGATTTATGTTAAAATATACAGAAATCTACTGTAATAATCATTACATGGTAACAATACTGTGTTTAACGCAGTAAATAACTATTTGCTTCACAGCAAAGTTTTACGGTGTGCAGTTGTGTCATCAGCAAATAAACCAGTCCTGCATAATGGTATGCAAATAGCTAGGAATGAGGAGATCTACAGGTACACACTTCTAAACTAAAAACATATGCTTTCCCAATGAAGTACTCTTTAGCCCTGCAAAATCATTCTCAGCCAGACACCCAGCTGCTCCAGGTGCTTTACATTCTAACATGTACCTACTCAAGGTCACAGGTGGCAAATGGACTGCGTTTTGTAGAATGCCTTCCTGGTCTTTCCGATCACTCAGCAGCGCTTGACACCGACGTGGGGGGCTGCTATACACGGTGCCAGGCTGTACATCAGGAAACTAATAATTCAAACGTGTGTGTGTGTGTGTGTGCGTGTGTGGAGGCCAGATGAGCTGGGGATTGAACCGCCAATCCACCCCAAAGTGGGTGAGGAGACGCATTTCAATCGCTCGCTCTTCAACTTAGATCAGCGAAGAAAATAACGTGCAAAGCAGGAAACTATTACTTACAGTATCAGTCGTTTCTTTAAATCGCTTGAAAATGATTCCAGGCTGGCACAGTATAACTGCACACGCTTTTATACACGTCCACTGGTCAGTTTTAGCTTCATGTTCAGTTTATTCATGAAGCCTCTTTTACAACCTTTCTTTTCTAACAAAAGTAGCGTCTAAAACGCTGTTCTGCGATATTAATTATTAATCGATGCAACCGCATATTATAAAGACTAACTGATGAATTTCCAGTGCAGTGCAGATTCGTGGCGATGAGTGTTCGTGACGTGACGCTCGGAACCATCCGGACGTATCACGGGGAAAAGTTCATTTTTGCGCATAGAAACATACGTAGCCTGTCCAATCTGTCTGCGGGAACCATTAGAACAGCCGAAACCCTCATTTGAATACTGCCTGTCTGAACCCGCTGTCATTTACACAATTATTCTATTCTTCTTTTCTATTTTAATAAGAGAACAGATGTAAATGAGCCCGGCTGCAGTTGCATGAGGTGATGCTGAATACTATCTGAATCATGTTGATGTGTGTAAAGTACTAAAATCCACAGAAAGTCTCCTGTCAAACTTCAAATATTAAATATGGTGCATTCATCCCACAAAAAAAAGATATTTAATATTAACATATTTACTTAATTATGAAATAGCCTGATCTCAGTTCAACATGAGGGTCAGTGATTTCATGAATTCTGCTAAATCTTGTATATCCCTTTGACGAAATCATTTCTGTGAATGGATAGAAATAATAATCCGCTTTGTTGGTGTCTGTGAAACATCACGTCACAGAACTGCTGGAAGATGGTAGAAGGCAGCAAAATGAGCAGGACAGAAAAAAAAGATAAAGTGACATGAAAAATGCACTTAAGAGGTTAAAGACTTATTTTTCAGTGGGTTCATACATTTGGCCTTTGTCTTCTACACAAGTAATCGTGCGCCATCGACAGGGTATTTGTCTTTTTCTGTTGCCACAGAACATTTCCACATGCCTCGCGTTCGTTTGGATCGTTGGCTGAGCGCTATGACTCTTGTTTAGTGAGACGTACCCGGCAGGTTTGTGCAATGTTAAGCCATTGTGAGTTTGAATCGATGGTTCGCGAGCGTACAGCACCAAACGCTGCCATGGAAAAAGAAAAAAAAAAAGGACATCTGTTGTCTTCTACAAGAAAGAAGCGGCTCATTGCCAACATTTCCTGGAATCGAACACATACCTTATGTCACGCTATCATTGGCTCACTAGTCTATAATGGCGTCTGTCAAGGTCAGGTTAAATGAAAGGTAAATAATAGGGATAATAATGTATTGTCAGTCTATTGATGGCACAGTAATGAATTGCTCAGGTAAAGGACCTGAGTCTGTAACTTTAAATTTAAAAGTATATGAATTTACTTAACTGAATTTGTTTTTATTAAAAAAAAAATAAAAGTTGTAAATCTAAAATAACATAGGCTGCCATGTGATCTGTGTTTGTGGTCGGATTTGCTCTGAATCAAGTAATAGAAACTATTCAGCATCCATTTCACCGATTACCCACATGACATCCCACTCCAGCGAATTCATGTGAAAGTTCAACGAGTCATGAAAAGGCCTTGGCCTGTCTCACGTTTCATTGTGTGTCCAGGTTTACAGCTCTGAAGTCGACACGGTGAACGCACTTAAGAGCAGCAGCAGCAGCAGCAGCAACAACTCGACATAATGATGGAGACGCCGACAGGACAAAGAGAAGCAGGCAGGAAAACACTCCGTGTAATAAAAGGTTCAAAAGAGAGACCTGGCGTTGCCCTGGTAACAACCATATGACCGACGAAAAAAAAACAGGGAGTAGAGCTCAAACCTCTCCTGGATCAATGAAGATCCCTCTGACCCGTCACTCGGCTGACACACAGACTTGTAGGGATGAATCAGGGGGAAAGTAAAGCAAACGGGGTGATTGACACTGAGGGGGGCATCTTGCTCCAGACAGAAGAGCACAGAGGAAAAGGATGGTGGAAAAGCAGAATATCTAGCGAGTCAGGAGTGATTTTTTTATGTAAAGATATATGATTAATACTGGGGCTGATCATTTTGTAAAGCAAGCTGATGAAAAAAGAAAGGGAACCTGGAATAGTTAGTATATTCACATTATGGATTCATCTATCAATAGAAACCTTCTATTAAGGGGGGGCATGGTTCATAATTGGCCTGCTGTTCTGAAAAAAGGTTATAAATATATGAAATGTGTGATGGTTCTTAAAACTACTTCAATCACACCATCACTGCGTAAAAAAAAAAATCCATCAAATCTTTCATCACAGTTCTCATCATAAAAAAAAAAAATGTCTGATGTATCATGGACACACCTTTTAAACACTCAGCTGTCTGTTCTGCTCTGTGTCTTCAACGATTCACAGGCAAAGTTGAATAAGGGGGAGATATTATTGAAAAATGATCCAAATGTAAATGCAATTACAAGGCCTCATTCTGTGAGTCTCTTGAATTCTCTTTAATGAAGTGTTCCAGGGGCAAAATCTTCCCAGTGATGTATTGCATGTTGACCTTTCCACCCTGACGTTAGTTTGTTGGGGCTTCTTCAGCTTTCCTTGCTAGACCTCGGGATTAATCCCTGCTGCTGCAGCTCCTCTGATCTCCACAAACACAACAGGACTGAGATTGAAGAACAGGGAAAGCATAAAACAATAAAACATAAAATAAAAGGCAAGTTGTGCGCATCATGCAGTGATGTCAACGATTCATGATTACTGTTTTTGTCACGCTGCAATCAAAAATATGACTAACATTAGGCTCGCTGACTATATACCTTGTGCCGTACATCTGCTGTTTATCGATTACAGCTCAGCTTCCTATGGCCCCCTGCAGGCTGCCCACTGAGTTTTGAGCTCCTCACTCTGCTCCTGGATACAAAGCTCCTTGACAAAAAAGGCCACAGGAGGCCGAGGGCAACTTGCACGTCCGGCATACACATCCTCAGCCCCAAAAGTTGCAAAAAATACCTAAAATTAAAGATTACATGTTCACAACAAACTACAGCCCCAACACCATGGTGAACTTCGCATTGCAAAAACCTTTCTACACTAAGGCTAGCGCTCTTGTCTGAAAATCATGTTTAAAATTAGTTTGTTAATCCATCCATCCATCCATCCATTGTCTATCCCGCTTATTCCCTTTCGGGGTCGCAGGGGTCTGCTGGAGCCTATCCCAGCGCGTTAAGGCGAGAGGCAGGGATACACCCCAGATGGTCGCCAGCCAATCGTGGGGCACACACACCATTCACACACCATTCACTCTCACACTCACACCTATGGGCAATTTAGAGTTTACCAATTAACCTGAGCATGTTTTTTGTATTGTGGGAGGAAACCGGAGTACCCGGTGAAAACCCACGCAGACACGGGGAGAACATGCAAACTCCACACAGAAAGGCCCCAGACCCAGGCCCAAGGCGGTCTTGAACCTGCGACCTTCTTGCTGTGAGGCAACAGTGCTACCCACCGCACCACCGTGTCGCCCCAGTTTGTTAATTAATATTAATATTTGTATATATTCAAACAATACAATACATATGGAAGGACCTATCTATCTATCAAAAAGATGTATGTTCTATCTATTAGAGGGCCGTGTCATACAAAAGACGTCAGGTTGGACCTGAGAAATTACTTTTCTTTGCAGATGACTTTCCCCTTTTCCCCCATGAAAACTGAAGTGCTGACTTGCGTGTGTATATCTTACACCTTGGAAATTATTGAGATTCACAACTTCAACAGGCGTGACAAAAATCCACCAAATATAAATATGTGCAGAAAATAACACTGAAAACAGGTTTACATATTAAAAAAACAATGCCCATATTCAAATTATATTTGAATACCGGAAGGAAGGCATTGCAGAGCTGTGCAGAATGCATCACTGGGACCACTTTCTACCCTCTTTTCAGGACATATACACCAATTTGGTACCTATAAGACCAACAATAATGACAGTAAAAATCATTCAATTGTATACCACTTTTTTACGGTAGTTAGAGGTACTTTACATGCAGGGTAAAAAAAAACAACAACTTTAGGCTATGGTAATCCTAGGGAATTGCCATGGCCTTTACAGCAGCTGCATCTACCAGATGCTTTCTGGTTAACGTATCCACTCCCTCAAGGTGAGAAATGAGAGGCTGGAAAGGCGCACGGCAAAGTCTGCCGCTTAGAATGTAGCCGCCGTGTCTTTTCTGATTTAGAGGACAGTCTGAAATAAAAAGCCGCGGCATCCCTTCTGATGCTGAACGCCCTGATGCGATGTGACTTTTACTGTGCGTCCCAGTGTGCAGGAGTTTGCCTCTGGGTGTGTGTGTGTGTGTGTGTGTGAGCGTGAGGGGTGGTTGGTGTCTCCTCTCGGGCTCCGACGGAGTTCAAGTTCCCCTTGAGTCCTCAGGTGACTTTTTTTTTTTTTGGACGGACGCCACGCCGAGATCTGATTTCCTCCAAAAACCCTTCATGATGGAGTTAGAATCCGGCCCACTTGGTGAAACCGGACGCTGCGGTTTCGCCACAAATAAGTGTCACATGTTCACGTTTACCCTTGAAGGGGAAAGAAACGGAAGCCCGTTGGGGATGAATGAATAACTTTTGTGTGTGTTTGTTTCCTTTTTCTCTCCCTCTTTTCCAGTGCTTTGTTTCCTCCTGCGTCCATTCACACCTTCTTCCCGTTCCACTAACATACACCCCTGTCATCAGGGGCTTTTAATGGCTGATGCTGCAAAAAGGCAGAGGACTACCTTGTGTGCACGGGCGCGTGTTGAATGCCTGAGTGTGTCGAGCATTGTCTTGTGTAATATGGCAGCTTGGTTCAATGGGAGGTTAAGAGGCAGAATGATTGGGATCACAGCTACATCAGCACATTCTTCACACACTGATCACTGACAGCGCATCACATGCAAAATGCTGGTGTTTGCAAATCCTCCCGTTTTGTTGTTTTTTTTTTTTTTACCGGTTTAAGGGATAATAAAAAGGCAAATGCTAAATCAGATAGTTTGCTGCAGTTTTTTGTTATGCAAAATTCAGCTTAGCTTGCATAAAAAAAAAAAAAATCAAAATTCAATTTGGGATGCACATTTTAATTTTAAATGATAGTTTATCTACCTTTTTATTGTATGTTTTCATATCAGATATGAGTTATAATTCTGTATATATCACAATTTAGACACAAAAATCTATATTTTTACTGACAGATTAGTTCAATTAGTTATACAATTAATAATCAGAAAAAATGCTGATCAAAACTGTCTTTCATATACGTTTCTAATGTTTATTTCCTCATCCCCTGCAAGCTGTTCTTTTCTGTCCCAAATGCACTTTTTTGTACGTTTTGTCCCCGTCAGGCTCAGGTCATCACTGTCAGTCTCCGAGCGTTAAATGTAGTCATAGGCCTGCCAAGTCTCACGCAATGACCGTGAAACTCAGATGACTCACGCCACACACATACACTCCCTCATGCAGCCAAAAAAAACAAAAATAAATAAAAAATCCTAAGTGAAAACGTTGCAAGTTGCAGCACACCTCAGCAATAAGTTATTTGGACCATCTGGGGGAAAGCCAGAAATATACACAAATTTATCACATTTTAATTTATTCTCATGCTGCCCAGAGTATCTCGGTCAGCAACAATATCCTCCCTGTCCGTTCACATAGGGCAAACAGTGGGTTACTATGGTTACAAGAATGCTATCTGTCCTATACATCATTGTACTTGAAAGAAGATTTGTCTTGGACTTGTTTATATAATTTACATAAGTGCCTCATTAAACCCAAAAGTTTAACAATAACCATAAATAATCCAAATCATTGTAATTTTACAATTTACATTATTTTCTTTGTTAAATCCTGAAGATTCCATTGTATGTGGCAACCTACCGTATTATTTTACATAATAACTCATTAACATAATTTTGTATTATTAAATACCCATTCGTAATCATTTCATGTCCTGATAAACCTGATTATACACTGTTGTACCCTCAATCTAAGGTGGTTGTTGCTAAAAGTCATGTGGTTTAGACATACAGGAAATTAGTTAATTCTAATAGAGGAGGGCCATCATAACCCCACTGTGACCTTTCCAAGTTTGTGCTGCCATTTTTACCTTTTAAAGACACTTTCACAATGAGTAGTACAGGGATGTAGGGGGTCATTTACAGCAATATTTGTTATTTGTGAATCAATGTATACCCAAGCCAATCGAAACATGGGGTCGTGAGATAGCCAACTTGAAATCCACCGAGGACCGACTACGAAAGTTTGACCACTTTTAGGTTAATGGACAGTAATGCGACCCAATGGGAGTTTCCCATGACGAGACCATCCAAAACTGATAGCCAGGGATTTAGATCGACTGGTGACACCTGGTAACACTATGTTACGCAAATAAGACACCACTTCCACAGGTGTGTTACTTCTTGGTTGGAACAAAAATCTGCGGACCCCACGACTGAGATGGTTCGGACATGTCCAGAGAAGAGATAGTGAATATACTGGTAGGATGCTGAGGCAGGAGGCCTAGAGGACGACTAAAGAGGGGGTATATGGACCTAAAGGGAAAGGCCACAAGGATAGGAAGAAAGAAGTGAAAATACAAAGTGAAACTCGTAAAAAATGTGGAACAAGGACTGTCTTGTGTAGCAGCTTGGTGCCCAGGCCTCTATTTAAAAGTGTATATATATATATATATACTAGAAATTTGAGAATTCAAAGTGAACAGTATATACCACTACCTTTTTCAAGACTACAACTCCTTCTTGACTTTGGCCATTGGAGATTATATCGAACATGTTGCCCTCGTCTCCCGGGACAATGGAATAATCCACCGCGGCGTTGCTGCCGGCGTCCAGATCATGGGCCCGAATCCGACCCACGGCAGAACCCACCGACGCCGACTCTGGCACCCGGAGATGAAATATACCTGAGTGACAGAGATGGAATTAAGGGGGGGGAACTGTTCATCGGTCAATATCAGCTAATCGGACATGACCGTTCCAAAGGTCCACTCACTCTTGGCGAATCGCGGCGGGTTGTCGTTGACGTCGCTGAGGGTGATGTTGATGGTGGTGGTGGAGGCCAGCCCCCCCAGCTGACCTCCCATGTCTTTGGCCTGCAGGAGAACCTGGTACTCCTCTTTCACCTCGCGGTCCATGTTGGCCAGAGCTGTCCTGATCAGTCCTGTGGCCGGGGCGGTGGAGAAGGGTGGTTACTTTCACATGCAGATTTTGTCAGGATTTTTTAGTTTGATTGAAATGTTTTTTATGTCTTGATGTAATCATTTGTGATGAGGTTCTATAATTTGTGCATGCTGGCTATTTGCATACAAACATATTTAATATAATTTTGCGGATTATGGCTCACAGATAATGAAATGGATACATGAAATAAAGTTCCAGCTGCCATTAGGCTACATGTACCTAATGTATTGGTATCATATTACTGGCAAAGATGTTTTCCTGTTTAACTGGGAGGAGAGTACTGGTTGGCCATTGGTAACCCAGCAACTTGGCTGCCAGTCCAAGGTTGTTTGTGCACAAATTGAGCCTATTAAAAATGCATTAAACGGTGCCTTTTCCTGTATCATTTGTGCCACTCTAGATCTGTTTGGGAAGGCTCTCTGCATGGATTACTAGGAACCTTTAATGCAGGCCATACTCAGGTCACTGCTATTGTGTTAGGCTACAGTTGGCTTTATCAGACTTGGATATTTAAAAGAGATAAAATATATATTTTATTGATGCCATGTATATCTGTTGATATTGATATGAGCAGAAACACCAAGTTTCAACAGGTTACCTTCCTTTCTGATTTTTTTTTTTTCTTACTTTCATTCTTATTTCGAAGTTTCCGACTGCAAACAGCAACTGGTCATAGTTGTTTATGGCTTCCAATCTTACATTTTCAACACAGCAAAAAAAAAAAAGGAGAAAAAACATCTTTGTTGTGTACTTTAATATTTAATAAGGTCTTTCCTCACAGTGACAGAGTTGGGATGATGAGGCATATTTTGCCTCGGGGTAAAAAGAAAACACAACATCCCCTGTTCAGAGTAACTATTGTTCAGTGGAGATGTCTGTTAGAGCAAAATCTTTAATTTGTATCAGGACTGGCTTTATAATTCAGGTGCCGGACTGGAGCGAAAACACACTCCCGGAACCACTGTATTGAATTGTGATCAGGGTCCCTCGGGAGATGAGTTTCGTTGTTTTTCTTTGAGCAGGCAGTTTTAACTTTACTGTGGGGGGAGCAGACGTTCAAAAAGAAAAAAAAAAAAAAGTGCAGATCCTCGGGTTTAGGTAGCGCTAAACAGAAAGATGGAGTCAACAAATAAAAGCAGGTCATTATAATTAAAAAGAGAAAAAAAAAGCAATGCGAGACAACCAAATAAGAAGTGCTGCTCTCTGCACAGCTGAGACCCAGAGGCCCCCTGCAGCCTCTAACTCGTGTAAACCACCCCGATGCTTATAGTAACCGCGGTAACAGCGCTGCAAAGGTGCAACACGCTGCCCTCTCACCCGTCTTCGGGTCCACAGAGAAGTACGGTTGGCCGTGAAGAATGCTGTAGACGATGCGTGCACTGTTGCCGTACGTGGGGTCGTCTGCATCTGTAGCCGTCACCTGTGTCACATAGGTTCCTGTAAACACACACACACACACAGGTTATGTAAATCTAATCAGTACATAATCTGTAAATATCATGGCTGCCCCCTCAATTGCCCACAGATGTAATAGACTTGTGGACTACGTGACATTGTGCTTTGTTTGAAAAGGTCAGCTCGGTTCGGCCTGGTGGAAACTTGACCTTTTGACCCCTCCCCCACTCCCCCGTCACCCTGTGATGTCAGACCCAGTTATTCAGACCAGCAACGAGGACCAAGTCGGTCTGAACGAGCCATCTGCTCGGCCACACCGCAGCTGTTAACAACCTCCTTCAATCACTTAGGGAAGCAAAACTCAAGAGAAA
This sequence comes from Eupleurogrammus muticus, assembly GCA_036785175.1. Taxonomy (NCBI): domain Eukaryota; kingdom Metazoa; phylum Chordata; class Actinopteri; order Scombriformes; family Trichiuridae; genus Eupleurogrammus; species Eupleurogrammus muticus. Next base: position 11,349,725 of record JAYKQN010000014.1, on the reverse strand, counting down.
GTCTTCTTCTAATTTGATTTTAAATTGGGTAGAACTTAACACCAACAAAACATGGCTGAGCAAGACTGTTAACCTTTGTTAATTTGTATAGATCTAGCTGTGTTTCGGTTTGTTCACTGGGCGGGATGTTAGGTTTGATGTTGGTGGGTTAGTGTAGTTCCAATGTTGCATGCATTTTAACCTCTCCTTTTTACTTGGCACCTTGAAAAACACACACACACACATATACACAGTAGTCATTTAAATAGAATAATGTATATTTAGCTTTTGTGTCTGATGAATATATGCTTTTGAGTAATACATGCACTTTTTTAATGTTGTAAAATAATGAATTGTACCTTATTTAAATCTCTGGTTTCACTAGCTATCGATAAGATACTATTTTTTTTTTCTTGTATTAAGTTAATTATGGAACAGACTTCCATAGTTTAGTATAATTTTTAAGACCTAATCGGAGAGTTGACTCTTTCTTCATAGACGTGGTGCCCCAACTATAAAACTCAATAATTATGTTCTATTTTAAACAAGTAAATTATTCATTCAAATATCTATTGATTCTTTCTGATAGCCAGTTCGATCTGAATACCGATTCTGAGCAAAACATTAACAGTGTAAGGCACTACACATCTTAGTTGACCAAATTTTTATTAACGGATGATTTGAAAACTGACCATTTGAAGCATTTTTTCCGCATGATACAACAAAAAACGTTCTTATAATTTAATATCAAGTTGAACCATTGTTCTTTTACCTATTAGTAAGCTGACCTAATAAAATACAAAAGAATATGGACAGTGAAGCGGTGCCTATTGGATAATCACGACACCTCAACTCCATTTGGGAGAAAACAAAAAAAAAACAACTAAAAGACAAAATCTGATAAAAGTAAGCACAGAGAAAATAGTAGACGTATTGAACACGGATTTAAAGTCATTTATAAATAAAAAGTCAAAAGAGAAAAAAGGGTCAGCATCTATTCTTAGCATTCAACTTTCTCACAGATAGGATTATGCTTGCATCATATGGATACTCGTGGTCTTTGCCGCCGCAGCTTAAACGCTGCACATTTCGTTGCCGTATATCACGGCGGCGCAGAAATACTGGGGTCAAGCTTGTGTTCTCTCGGAGCACTTTGGGTCTCAGCCGAAGCATTAACAGCTTAAGGTCTAAAGACCTCGACTGTTAAATTACCTTTCAGTAATGGCATTTAGCGGACAGATGGGCCACTAAGTCTGGCTTAGTGCGGGGCGCCCTGACAAATACAACTTAATATGTCCGAGCGCCCGCTGAAGTGAATCTTAAGAACCAAGCGGAGCCCAAAAAAAAAATAGTCTAGTTGAAAAAAAAATGTTTCACTTTGGTCAAGAAACTGAACATGTGAGAATATTAAGTTTCATCTACTCGTCTCATGCAAAAAAACCAACATGTGCTTATAAGGCTTCTTTCTTTATATTTGTATATGCTACAGATATTACTGTCTCCAGCGGATCAGATCTAATGATCTATTTTTTTGTTTTTTGTTTTTTTAAAGTAAGTTAATTATGAAGGATTTTATAATGGTCAGTATGAACGAATGCTGAGTGATTGCTGTATCTCACTGTTAATCTGAATAATCCCCTATCGTGCCCTTTCCTGGATTATATTTAAAGTTTTGATAACCCTCATGTCATATATTTGCAATTTAACTCAAGTCACTGTAGTTTCACACTGCACGCTCAAGCGCCTCGAAGGAGGCGTTTTTTTGGCCTGCCTCACATACATATTCATGAGCCTCCGTTCCGATGGATGATTTTCACCTGCAACATGAAGAAAAAAAAAAAAGTCGGTGTAACATGCAGACGCGGGGAGGGCAGATGGATGTGATATGATGGTGGGAACAGGTAGGTGTTATAGTAGGGGCACGGTTGCTATAATGGTGGGGGGTAGGTGGACCATGTTGGGAGCCGCCTAACGTGGAGGGGAAAGGGGCTTCTGCATGACATCACAAAGTCATGGAAATACAAGGGAGCTGTGAATGTGCAAAGTCTCTAAATCCAGGCTGTGTTTGATGCATGGAGTGTTTTTTATATAGCCCAAACACCTAATTTAGAGTAGAAAAAAACATAAAAGATACTATTTTATAGTCTATATTATTCAATATCTTTACATTATAATTTGAATGAATTAATCATTACGAAATCAAATATATTCATAAAATGCAATGCTTGATGAATTATAGTGTTGTCTATTTCAATTTTTATTATAGATACACTAAAAAAGAACAATTAGGCCAATGACTACTGCTGCCTATGGTTCAGATCAATGTCAAAGGCAACATACCATACCAAAGTGTAATAGTTAATATAGTGTAAGGGTTCTTTTCTCCTGTCTTACCCGTTTGAGACATCTCAGGAACGCTGGCGCTGTAGGGCCCATCTAGGAACCGAGGTTCATTGTCGTTGATGTCCTGCACCTTGATGATGAACTCAGACTCTGGTTCCAGAGGGAGACCCGTGTCCATGTCCACAGCCTGGGCTTTCAGCGTGTAGTAGGACTTCTCCTCCCTGCAACGCATCGAGGATTACTACATTGTTTAAAAAAATATTTCTCCTACTTAGTTAGGCTTTAAGATGTCTGTCACATAGCATTGAGTTGCCAGGGTGGGTAAGATTGGAGAAAATAATCTGATTATTTGCTGTGTGTTGCAGATGATGGGACATTACAGTAATCCGGGATGAAGAGGAACAAATACCAGCTAATGACAAAAAAAAAATCTGATTTCACAATTTGAAACTCTCCAACTAATAACCTGAATTCAAAAGGAGACACATTAATCGCACTTACATTAACCCACACACATTTAACGTGTGGCTTTTCAGTGGATCAAAGACGTCAAGATTAGAAAGATTAATGGCAATCGATCAATATTTGATTAATGTCTGTTCGCATTCTGTCTCATAGCAACACTGACAGGATGCAAAGTTAACTTGAGAAATTCAGTCAGATGCCTAACTGAACACAGACAGACTGCCTCAGATACAGACAGCTGATGTACAGTTGGTATTTTGTGGCAAATAAAGACAAAAGTGGTCATGTACCCATTGTCTATGTCCATATCTGTAGCTGTGTATGACATCTATCTAACTTTTTATTTATACGTAATAATGAAGGTGCAGCTTCAGGGCTCCAGGGGCTTGGGGGGATGGTGGTTGACTGCTTAGTACTTAGCCCCTCGGATCATTGGGACAAACACACCCCCTCCACCACAGGTGGCGGCTTAAGGAGGAACAGGATACACCACATGGCATCCGTCCACGTTCACAATCAGCCATTGTCACTTTTATTGTACCAGCTGGTGAAATAACTTGATAATGTTGTCGCCTCGCCGCAGTTAGCTGTAGAACATACTGTATTTGCTCATTATCCAGCTACAACCTGCACTGCCGTCGTTAAACAACCCATCCTCATTCCCGGCGGGTAAAATTCTGCCTTTTTTTTTTATAAATGCCCTTCAGCGTAAGATATCGACATAAAAGCCACTTTTCGAGCGTCTGCTTTCCACTAGCTTCGATGTTAAGCCCGTTTCAACATTAAATTTTTAGTGCCGGAGCAAATGCTCCCGCTGGGACGCATCTGGATGACACATTTCCCAACTGCTACGAGTCGTATGACTCCTGGTTGCCTCGGAAGTTGATTCAGGGGAAGATTACTGGGCATTCCGAGTGCCATCTGCATTGTTGGGGGCGTGTTTACGCCAGATACTTCAGAGATGATGGTATATTACACACTACGCATCGCTATAATTCTGTCGCACGGGATTTTATAACTGGAGGGTTATCACACGGTGTAAGTACAACTTTGCAAGCCCTCCTCATCCACCGGAACGGTTTGCTTGCTTGTGCTGGATTTGATTGGCCGATGCAATGTGTTGCTGCAGCAAAAGTTAGGTCCAGGTCTGGTTTTGTTACAGTGTTTAACGAAAAGCGTGCTTTGAGCTGCAGCAGCACCAGCAGGAGCACATTTGAACAGTAGCAGCATGTGTGACCAGCAACAGCAGGAAATTATTTTATTTATTTATTCATGTGTGCATGTGTGTGTGTGTGTGTGTTCGGGGACAGCGTCGAGCGTAGGTCACCGTGGTTTTTCGAGGCATCGGAGCATAATTAAACACTCTGATTCACTCCGACGACATGTGGCTATTGTATCAGCTGGATCACTCCTGCGGTGTGGCTCATAACCGAAAGGCCAAGAGCGAAATGTCCTGTTAATCACTGCTGCTATAATTAAAACGTAACATGTGCTATTACTCATATTTCTGCAGTGCAGTTCAATCTGAAGCCCTTGGTGCCTCAGTCTTTGCATTTTAGAATGATCCAAACAAGCAGGTGCTAGGGTTTCATATGTGTGACAACAACATGCCTGAGTTTATATGACAACAGTTGGACACAATATGTAGAGATTGTGATAAGTTCATTACTGACAGATGTCTCTCTGTATGTATGTGTTACAATATGTGTCTGCTGTGTGTATTTGGTAAAAACTGACCTGTCAAGCCCCACCAACGCGTGTATATCTCCCGTTACTTGATCAATGGTGAAGATGGACCCGGCTCCTTCTCCTGACAGAGTGTACTTCACAGCACTGTCCCCGTGGTCCATGTCTGAATGCAGCTGCAGGAAGAAAGCACACACACACACACACACACAAAAGTGGCACTTAAACAATGAATAACATGACAGCTCATAGATTTATTATATAATATGGTTACTACTGCAATCAGTTACACTAAATCACCACCAATGATCTGTTAATCTAATTCCCCTTCATTCATATATATGAATATTGTTATTTAGTGATATTTACATATTATGAAATTTAAAGTTCAGTCTGTCCCAAAAACTCCTTTTCATGGAGTTTCATATTCTCATGTTTTTATTTCTTCACGCTAATATGAAATTCCTGTCACTTTGTATTCTTTGAAAAGTGGTTGACACATCTTGACTTTTAGTTTGTCGTGAGGATCAAGCTCCTAACACCCTGAATCCTACACGTCCCACAATACAACGCTGCCTGCCTGGCAAACACATATTTCAAACCTCACCCATCCAGGTTGTTATGCAGGCTTTTTTACATTTTTTTTTGTTTTTTTTATCACACCATAACCGAGAGCAGAAACACATTCACCAGTCACTGTACCTGTGTAAATCGGTAGACAAGATGCAGTAGTTTAAGAGATTCTACAAAACCTACACTTGGCTGTGGACTGTGTTTCTTTGAGAGGTATTACAGTAATAATACATCTACTAAAATAATAATAAATCAATATTCCCCTCTTCACGGCAAGCTGCTGAATCCTCAAATGCGAACTAAGAAGCTATGATTTATTAATGCAATGTTCCAGGCCGATGCCCTTCCTCAGCATGCAAACCGGCCGATTCCATTTTCATCAACATAAGCGCAGACGCTTCCCATCCGTTCGCCACCCAACTCTGTCCCCTAGCCGTCGGCTTGTAGCGGCAACGGACGTCAGGCGGGCGGTTTTCTCGTGGGCGATAAACCAAAAGTTGCCTCCTGATGCGACGGCTTTTAACGTCACCCGCTGCGCTCCTGACGTTTCTAAAAAAAAGTCGTTTCTCTCTGTGCTTCGGAAAGGTTTGCAGGATTTCAGCTTGACATTCAGCCTTCAGACGAGCCGAAAGAGTCACCGTCGAGATCTGAGAGTAGAAATATCCACATGAGAGCGCCTTTTGCACTTTGTGGAGTCGGGATAGCAAATGTGTATAAAATACGAACGCTGGCTACAGATGAAAAGACGAAGAATGATGAAATATATGGATGATTTAAGCCATAAAGTCCGTGCTTTCTTATTTACACTAATGTCTTACTCCCTACTTTAGACTAAACAATACATTTTACCAGGGGTATAGAAAACAACATAGGAATCACCAGACTTAAACACACCTGATTGTTATTTCTTACGAAAGATTGTTAGAATCTGGTATGTTTGAGTGGAGAAAGTCCTAAAACAGCAGGGCAATAGCTCCAGGAGCATGGTTGGAGACATCTGTCCTATACCTCAGGGCACTTTGTGAGCAATTCTGCAACCAAACTATTAAAACATTAACTAAAAAAAAATACCTTAAACAGCGGCAGTGTGATGATCATAAAACAGGAATTTCCAGACCGAGGCGATGCTTACCGGCATTAACATTATTGTGTTTCTCTCAAAAAGGGATCCAGGCACTGCCATGAAAGTTAACAACGAAACTGACCAAAACCCAGCAGGCTTGAAAACACAGATGTGAAACGAGGACCCGCATACTGATGCGAGTTAATGAAGATCCAGTGGAGCCGAAATGACGGCGTGCAAGTTAATAAGGTCCCGAGGAAGGCAGCCACGTTACACCGCGAGGAGCTGAACATTCCTCGCAGCCCTCTGTGGAACCGCTGGTCACACAGACGCACTCAGTCATTAGCTCATTGCCTTTTGAAATATTAATCGCTTAATATATATTTGAAAATGGCAAAGCTTATGCTTGGGACATGCAGCGGCGGGCTTTGGAAGGCATGTCGCATTTAGCCGCAGTCAGGTCAGTGGGAGATTCAAACCTGTTCTGATTTTCAGCATTAATGAGTTTTTAACTATTACGGTTATATTTAATGTATGATAGACGTTGCTGCTGTCAATTCTGAACCCCTGAAAATGTGACTTTGTATTCGGAGCCGTGCGCGCTCGTGCCGAATGCTGATGTCCCCGCGATATGCTCTAGAGTGGTCATTTTGTTTATCAGTCATGTCCCACAGTGACAGATGGATCTCTGCCTGTAAAGGTCAGGCGGACATGTGTAATGAGGCCAATGAGAGGTGCAGCGTCTCTGGCCCCCAAAAAAAGGCGGCACGAGTCGCACACTGGGCGGCAAACAAACGTGCCGGGTCACCACGCTGACCTCAGACGTGCAGCCCCGTCCGGGTGAGGGCACGAAGAAAATCAACGTGCAGGAGCCGAGCAAAGCAGGGGTGATTTTATCCTTGCTATTCGCTTAAGATTTTACAAACGATCGAGCAAGGTTCAGTCCCATGGTGTCTCAATCCTCTCTAGGATAGCTCATGATTAACTCATTTATGCCCAGTGGTAACTACAACTGTCATTTTCAACCCTGACGTGTCTATATCCATTTATTGGTTCAAGGGTTTTGTACCTGGGATTTTTTTTTCATGGGCATATTTTGCAAGGAGCAACTATAATTTACTGTCATAAAATGCTATACAAATTGATTCATTCCATGATTCTTAGTGACCCAACTGTAAAAGTATATGCATGAAAACTTTAGGAAAGAAAGGGCTTATATGGGTTAAACAGGATGAATAAAAAACTTTAACACATACACATATAATGCTATAAATATCTCAAAGCACTTCAGTACCAAGTCCAGAGGTTGTGATAGCACAAGTTCTCGGAGATGTGTGAACGGGACACCTGCTCAGTGGGGGGGGGGGGTTAACAAGCTGCGGCCCACGCCACTGTCTCCAGGAAAGACACAATAAAGTGAAGCTTTGAAATATTAAAGGTTTGGTTTAACTCGAGGCGCACCTGAAAGCTTAGTGTGAAATATTTATCCGCTCGCTCGCTCGAGTCAGAGGGCTGCAGGGATATTTATTATGTTCCCCTTCAAATGCGTGACGTGTGCGCTCGGACTGTCAGTTACCTCTGTGAGCCACTGACATGTGAGGTTGATTGATGCAGTTTTAATACTACGTTACTGAATCAGAATGAAGCGTTAACCTGCATGATGATGATTATCTCATCAATTATAGCCTAAAGGCTTGGCAAAAAAAATAAAAAAAATACTTGACTACTTACTTCTAAGCACCAGCTGCCTATTGATTGGTGACGCAATCGCACAAACACACACACTCTCCTACTTTAACACACACACATACATGTATGTATATTAACATTAAACCTCTGTCAGTAGTGCAGCGCTATCCAAAGACAATGCCTTCAAAAGGTACATAAGCTACTCTTTAAACACACTTTACACACACACAGTGACACACACAAATTCCCACAGGCTACACACACACACACACAAATGAACATGCAGTTCTGCTAGGCTTGCATTCTGTATTTGTCACAGGTGAGTGAAGAGAGAACTCCAGGGAGCTTCCACCTCTGCCTATGCCTACGATGTACGTTCCACAGTGTCTGTGCATGTGTGTGTGTGTGGGTGTGTGTGTGTGTGTACCATCTTTTTTTCTGCCCTTCCCCGTCGATGTGTGTATGCAATGCAAACAGCTCTGTGAGTTTTTATATTTCACTCATCGCGGCATCCTTCACTCCTCCACATCCCATCTCCTGCAAGATTCCACCTGCCTATAATTCAAAACACCTCAGGCAAAAAAAATAAATAAAGAATGAAATAAACATTTTCCATTTTAGGAGTTCAGTGCCGTCACTTCTTTGCCATTAAACGGTCGGCGTCCAAATGAGATTCTCACCATGCCTGCACCTGAGCTTACATCACTCTGACTGATGGCGTGAGTGAATGATTAAATTATAGATTCCATGGGACAGCAAGGCCCATTGTAAAATTCCAAGATTCATGTTTGATCTGTCACGCGCCTCAATAATGTGTGGAGTGAAATGCGGGACAGCAATAAAATACAGGCGTGCAATGAATAATAAATACATATAAAAGGGCAAAATATAATTTGCTGTAAAAAATAATAATAATAATAATAATAAATAAAAATCAAGGTGGCACATATTTCAGTTTTGTCCACACCGGACCAAACGTGCATGGAAAAAGCTTTCCCCAAGCGAGCCTCTGCCAGTGTATCTCAGACCAGAGGCCACTGGGTAGACTAGTTGAGGCCAGGTATTTTCCAAATTACCTTCTGGCAGACTGTGGAAGCAGCAACAGGTGGGCTGCATGCAGCGGATCATTACTGCACCGCATCCAGCTCATTATCCGAAGCGCAGAAGTGAACATGAAGGAAATGCTGGCTCCAAAGCAGAAACGCACTGAAGTGGGTTTTTGAAGGCTGTAGATCAGGGCTGCCCAATCCTGCTCCTGGAGAGCTACTATCCTACCTGTGTTAGGAGTCAACCCACTATCAACGAGCTAAAGCTTGCCAAGGGCTTGTGAATAATCGGAATCTGGCGCGTTGGAGTAGGGAGATTCCTAAAACATGTAGTATAGTAGATCACTAAGATCTACTATCCTACATGTTTTAGGATAGTAGCTCTCCAGGAGCAGGATTGGGCAGCCCTGCTGTAGATGTATTCAATTTTAAAAAGGCTATTTGTGATCATTACTGTTTATTTTATAATAAAAAAAAAATGACAGGCGGAAAGCTCCATTTGCTCCGTCGTGTCCGGTGGAATGACGGGACGCCTCCTTTTGCTCCGAGATTGTTTGCGCTGCTAATTAGTCTGATCCAGGCAGATCGCCAATGACATGTGGAGACAGCTATCCATTAATCCTGGATTAATCAACGCCAATGTCACATTGTTGTTAATATACTATATGTAAATGCAGCTTGAGTGCAGACATAATTTTCTTATTATAAGTTGACAACGTGTTACAATGACATAGCGATAACTGCCAGTATTCTGTGAGAAAATGTTATATGCATTGAGTGTTCTCTCTTTCTGTTAAAGAATGAAAAACTGTAATTGCTTCTGTGCTACAAAGATATATATATATTTTTTTGTACTGCTGGGTATTTGAAGATGTACATTTAAAAACCTCATGATGCGTATAATATTCAACCCTTTAAACCCCCTTTTTATTTAAAGTCTATGTATAATGCATACAAATACACAACAAAAGGCGAAAGAATCCGTATTTAGGAGTCGAACGTTCCCTCCTCACAGCTCTGCCATCAAAGCGACGCGTCGGCTCGAGCAGTCACACGTGTGTGTGCGTGTGTGTGTGTGCGTGTGTGTTGCGGATTGTAATGTTCGAGATGTTAATGATACATCTACGGGGAGTTGTTGCTTCTCCTCATTACCAATGAGCTGTCTGTGCCGCTCGGCTAAATCTTATTAGCGACACCGGTTTTAAGGCAAAGGCAGGTGGTCTCCATCAGCCGGATGGGTGTCAAAGAGAACATTCGCTCTGTCACACCTCCATCCAACTCACACACACACACACACACACACACGCACTTCTATTATAAGTACGCTGCTTCACACGCATCATAGTTGAGCTCAGTCAAAGGGAAGTCACTATAAACAAGTCCACAGGAGCACCGTTTTCTGTCATGAGGTGCTGCCGCTGTGATGAACGAGCTCATTTGAATGTCTATAGTTAGCTAATGTCAGCCGGCGCAGCGATGTGACTCACTGACTTGTTTTCATTAAAAAAAAAAAAATCTACAGCACAGGGGGATGGAAATATATAATATATCAAGATTTGTCAGTGGATCGGCTCATTGTTCGTTTTGGATTGTTGCACATTTGTGTTTACTGGCGCCCTGCATTTCACGCTGCATATTGTTTAAGCGTGTGGCAAACCAAATAGGAATCTTTAATTTTTTTTCAGATAAGATTATATATATGGAAGGGATTGCACATTTTGACCTCTGGACATCACATTCTGTTGGAAGCCTCAGTCACTTCAGACAAAGCCTCCCAAGTCTCCAATGCATTTTTTTTTTCTTTATTTCTTCCCGGAGACTGTGTCAATCCCTGTGATCAGTAGTAAAAGTTAGCGGAGGCCTAAAGGTTAGAGAAGCACTTGTAGGGATTGTCGGGTCAATCCTCCACCGACCGGCAGGATAAATCTGGTGTGGTGGAGGTAAAAAAGCAAAAAAGCAACATTCCCCCAGGTGTTGCCAGGATGCTGGTGCCTATCTGGTTGAAGTCTAAATCAGAATGTGTGTCGTGTCTGGCTTGAATGAACAGAGGCTCCTCTGCTATTCAGTGATATCTTGGTTGGAAAACCTGTGGTATGCTTTTGTGAATTTGACTGTCTTACCCAACTCAAACATGAGGTGGGTTACTTTTGCTGTTTAAAGTCAAAGGTCAGATGATTCAAATTGTTTTTTTGTATATTATTTTGCCTATGGCCATGCCTATTTGTATCAGCTGCTTGCAAAACCACATGTGTGACAGCTGTACATCAGAAATAAAGTTTTGAAGCTACTTTTGCTGTTGTGATCATATCTTTACAAATGCCCAACACTAGTCACGAAGTAACCGCTGTTTTTTACTAAATTACATTAGTGACTAAAGGTGCTTTCACACTACTTGTTTCATTATTTGATCCACACCAGTCTATACAATCCAATTGACGATTCATCAATGAATATTCAAACAAACAGGAAATCAGTGATTTATCACGATGTATCTCTTAATTCGTTTCGACCTGAGTTCTTACAGAGGGCCGCACTAAAGTTTGTCATTCGGTGTGGAATCAAGCGGACTGAGACCACAGGACTGCAATTGATATGCTTTACACCAACGAGAATGAACCAAACTAAGCGGCTTTGGCCTTTATAAGAGATCTTAGCTCAGAAATAAAGACTATACGGGCCCAGGTTCAGTGTTTTTGAGGGAAACTTGTGAATGAACGGTAAACTGGACATCACATTTATTGATTTATTAATTTATTTTTTACATTGTTCACCACTTAGGAGTAGTTCATGAAATTAGATGGGTTCTGCGGGAGCTCCTTTAGTCTCAGCATGACTCCCGGTCGGCCTTAAGCTTGTACGGATCCAACCCCAGGGCTTCAGGCGCTAAACGCTCTGAGTAAAACGGCAAGTGACAGGAGGTCATCGGATCCCCTCAGTGAGACACACACACACGCACACACACACACACACACAAACACGTCCCTGCCTCCTCTGGTAATAATCAAGCTGTGACCTGCTATTAGCACCTGGCTTCCCTTTTGCTTTCTGTCGTTGGGCCAACAGAGGTCTGAACAGCTCAGAGCGCATTTATTACTTCTTAGGTTTGCGAATCTGAGTTTGGATGTAAGTTTTATTGCATGATTGGCACCGTATTTCACATGACGTTGCGTTTATAGTGTTGGTCGATTTTGTCCTCATGGTGAACTAGCGGCTCTTGGTTTTACCGATGTGTTGAGTTGTGTTTTTTTCACGGCTCTTTGGATGCGCTCGGTGACTTCTCTTATATACGCTAGTGTCACCACTGCCCTGCTTTCCTATTTGTGTGTGTGTGTGTGTGTTTTTTTTTTTTTGCACCTGTATTTCTTCTTTAATCTCTATGTGATGTGCGCCTTTGTGTACGGCCCATTGCGCAAAATCAGTTTTCGGTGCATTTTGTAAGTGTTGCTCTTCCAATGCTCGCCCCTCTGGGTCCTTTATTAAAGAAAAAAACACATCACATCTCTGTGATCACGACACAATAAATCTCATCACGTACAGGTCAAAACCTTTATTTTCTGGCCCATGTATTAAAAGGGCTTTTAATTTGCATGCTGCCTGGTTACCATCAGATGTTCATCAAAGCTAGTTTAGCATGTGTTCTTTTTCATGGACTATGTCAAATTTGTTTTATTTCATTGTATAGCTCTGCTCTATAAATGCAGTATACATAAGAAAATCATTAGCCGATTTACAATACATTACACCAGGTCTGAGGTGTAGACTAAACGTTGCCGTTGTAAGAACGGTTGTGGTCGCATTTAAACATTTTTTAATGTGGTGTATATATTATCACTTACCAACAACCCGAAAACCAGATTAAATGCAGCAACTATGAAGTTAGTCATTATTCAGTGTAAATGTATTATACATAACAAAACAATGTATTATACATATTGTCTCACTTTTTACATTCTTCTTATTTTCAATTTGTTTACTATGAACATATCATTTTTTTATTTAGAAAATGAAATATGCAACAATTGACAGAGACCTCTGTTATCACATGAATGGCATTTGACATAAACAATCTTTATTTGGATAAAATTGCGAAGCTAAATGGTTACTTTATTGTGTGGGGTGACAAAATAATAATAAAAAGTGACAATTTGCATTGTATTTTCCAGCCATAGAGCCTCATATATTTACGTATAACACATTATGTATGCCAAATTTATAATACATTATATAATATTATTTATCATTATTATATATACTATTTATAGCAATTCATACTTTATAAATCCAATTATAGGTTAATAGTGATTATAAACATTTATAACACATTTTATAACACCTTAAAAAAATGTACTACAATGAATGTTCTCATAATGCACAGACAAGACCTTCATAGAAAGTGTAGACAGTTATTGCTCTTGTTAGGAAACAATGTCTCTTTAGGCTTTGACTTATAACACTAGGAGGAATAATTAGTGTACATGGTGTAGTAGTGGAATAAGACAGAAGTCATTCATTGAGTCTTATATCTGAAGAAGAACTAAATATATGGGATGCACGTCATAATCCAACTAACAGTTAACAAGTATTTTGCAGGTCTGGTCAGCAGCAGCTGCTCAATTTTAAGCCAAGTTTAAAGTCCTTTAAAATCCAGGCTTATTAAATCAAACCAACAATCAAATCAAGCTAACCCACTTCTCCAAAGATGAAGAACAGGCCCAGGGTTTTCCAAGATCACAGTATTCACTTACTGTGTTTTTTCGTTTTTTTTTTATGTGTGTGGGGTTTTGATCTGATCCACATCTGATGCTGATGTGTTTCGACACACGTCCAGGTTATTTGATTTTACCAACCAGAAACGAAGGTCTCTCCTTGCATCCATCCCCACAAACACACATACACGCAAGCATATAGCGTGCGCCCTCCTTTTCCCTCTGCCAGCTGGAGGTCTCGGGCCTCCCGCAGAGACAAAGCTGCGTTCCGTGCAGACCGGGGTAGAGCTTCTGGTGCATCAGTCTACCGAGATGATTGCGTTCTGAACTCCGCTTTCAGGAGCATCGCTTGGAGTTGGCACATAAAAAAAAAAAAGTGCTGAATCTGATGGGATGATTAGAGAGGACACAGGCAGTTGGAGGGAGATTAAAGATCCCAAACATGGTACTGATATATATGTACTTTTATGTTAGGCCTTGACCATGTTTATAAATCACTGATATAATGGCTTCTGACCATGACTTAATCATAAACCTTTTTTTTTTAATTGGTACTAAATCATCTATGAAACGTTGGAGTTTTTATGAATATTTAAAGCATTATTGGGTCAATATGATAATCTGTTACTTTATACATTTACTATTGGAATATATATAGAAGATGTACTTAAAGTACTCACCCTTGAATAACTATTGTGGACACAGTCCTTCCCTTTAGAGTTTTTGGATCTCCAATGACTCCTAGTGTTTTGTTTCATTTTTAGTTTGTAGTCCTAATCTTCCATCTTGTATGGAATTGAAGTCTTCAATACCCATGGCATTATCTGCACTGTGTATGAAATTCCCTTAAGAAAACCTCTTTATATTCGTTGGGGTGAAAATAGACACCTCCACCTCCTCTGTTGTGCCGACCACCATGACATACCTCCCCTGTTTACCCTACATATTCATTTTCTGAAGAAAAGGGTCATTTTATTTGAGCTTGCTGCTCCATTTTTTTACCAAATGGCACTCTATGCTTCATTTGCATCGGGTGAGGGTGGAACTGATGGTGACACATTTATTATACAGTTTATTCAATTAAATTCCAATTCTAATAGCTGGGTTTCAACCTTTAGTGGGAAGTAGCTATTTATTTTACTTTGTACAAAAATAAAGTCAATCTGCACCACTATTGAATGTCTGTATATGTTGGTTTTAAACTGAAAAAAGAGTTTATATAGTCCTTAAAGAGAATGGCAGCACACTCGACACCCCTTTATCCAAGTGTTAGAGTGATTCAGGATGTACTTTGCTTTCCCTTTTGGTTGTCAATTTATCTCGAACACTTCCTTCCTCCCCCTCCGTGGATGTTTTCTTCAATTACTAAGAAGTGCATCAGTGCAACCATGGATCCAAACACCATTGTCCAAGCTAATGGGAGATTAAAAAGGTTTGAAAACAGTCAGTATAGTTTCCTGTCAGAATAGAGTTGATAGCTACTCTGCCAATTAGTGAGCCAGAGAAAAAGAACTCAAGGGAAGTAAGAGTCTCTCAGATACTACTAATTTGACAAAAAAAAAAACGCTATTCTATGACAGACTAAAATTCTGAATATATCCTTAAGACATTTCACCACCCCTACTGAATTGTGAAATTAAACAGATAATGTCACTCCTGACAATAAAAATCAAATATTGTTGAGGAGTGTTGGTCCTGTTCCAAAACAAAAGCCTCATTTCAATCAGAGACATTTCAATGAATTCACCATAGAAAATGGTTTCATTTGGATTTGTTAAAATTCCTGTTTTTGCTGAGAGTGTGAAACCATGATGATCTATACTTCATATTGCCTTAATAATCAGTATTTACCAGCAGGCATTAGGTAAATCAAATGGCAACATTGTGTTTCCCTGCTATGCTTAGCTACTGATGATACTATGACCCATCATGAGCTTCACAATCAATGTGGCATCTCACTCCTTCATTGGAAGTATCTATTATATCAGAGATATTACTGTACATTTAGAATTCAGGTATTTATTCTGGATGGGTTGCACCAACTAGTGTTTCCCAAGCCCAACTGTAAACACCAACCTCATCTAAGCCAGGACTTAACAACTACTCCAGTTTCTAGCTATGCACGTCCATGTGTTTGCCCACTTGACTATTGTTATTTCCTAGCAGCATGCATTGCTACCAATTGTTGTCACCAATCTCCTGCTGTCCTGCTTATTTATTGTGAATCCTTTCTAATCAGCAGTAATGTTATGGAGGATCACATATTGGTCCCAAGCATTCTGATGTGATGGCAAATCAGAAGACTTGTAGAGAAATAACAGAGGCCATGAAGATAAATATCCTTTACTACGGTGCTTTTTTTTTTTATTTGCAGGTAAGATCCCCCAGTGTTTGTCTAATTCACCAGGCTAAAATCTGTGTCACCTTTTTGCTATACGAAAGTGGAATGGATTTGTGGAATGTCTGTGCAGAAATCCTCTGCATGCAAAACAAGTAGTCTCGTGCAACTTTTCCATTTATTTCAATTATTATTATAAGGTCTAATATCAGACATAATATATATGTCTATGGAAGGGGGAACACCCCACAACTCTAGTGGTGATATCCATAAAAGGAAATTTGTGTCATGCATGATGCAGCAGGTTGATATAATTGTTAATTGTGCAGCGGAGCTAGCCTGGTTAACCCCAGACCTCATATCAATGTATATCGATATTCCAACTGGGAAGCATCCGTTCATTTGTTCCTATTGGAGACATGGTTTGTAAAAGCCCAGAGCCAAGTATTGGGCACTGGAAATGTTTATCAAATGTATGTGTAGTTGAAAGCACAATTATATTAAACATACCCTATGACGATAGTTCTAAGGCTGCTAGAGACGTAAATTAGGTAAATTACCGCCCATATTAGACCCACAGTTATCAGTAAAGTCCTTTCTGTGTTTTGTCATCATCTCGCTGCATCCCCTCCCCCTGTTGTTGGTTCTCTAGGTGAAGGGAAAATTGGGTCCTTGTCGTCAAGACTAAATTTCACAGCTAAGTGAATTCACATGCGATGAAGGATGGTTATATCCAGGCTACAGCAGGGCTGTAAAGCACATAACTGTCCTTCTGTCTTCAGATGGATATTGGGATTTTTATCAATTGAAATGTATCCTACAAACAGTTGTGGATGGCAATTTTTGGACCAGCTTGCTTTTGCTTTCCTGCTGAGGTTCGCTGCGAGTAAGCATAACGTTGTCATAGGCTTCAGCTTCACCATTTATCATTATGATTATTTTGTCTCGTCTCAGCTGGTTTGGAGAATGCCAAGTCATACAGATCCGTACAGTTCCGTCGGTCAAGCGTGTAGCATTGCAGATGGAATTCCACAGCTGACATGATCCTGGACATTTTTCTTACCGCACGAAAGTTCTGCCATGGTGTGCGAGCTTCCATTACGAAGCATGGTATCAGTTTTTATAAATTTTCGTGCGAACAATCCGCATAGAATTTCACACTGAGCGTGAAATGGCTTTAAAAGTGTGGCTGTCCTGACTAAGAAACTCGAGAGCCAGAAAGAGAAAAATGAATAGACAACTACAATTCCTCCTAAATAACAATAAAAGTTCAAGCCAACAGTTTCCTCTTAAGACCAATTTACAAATCCGCTGGGAGAAATGTTTACTGTGGAACTGAGGGAACTCCTGAACCACAAGAAGGAGCCAAGGGTCAAGGTAACAGGTCTGTGCCACTAATTATGAAAGAGCTCCTAACTGGAACATAAACAAATACTGATGTAAAGTGGATTATATTTGGTATCAAATGCTGCGTGCATGTTTATATTGTGACTTCTTTTTTACAGTTGAATGAGTAACTCTTCATCCTTTGATGAGGTTAAAAAAAAGGTCCTATTAAGATTTACAGGCTTAATTAATGGCTCCGAACCTTGTCTTATGGACTGGACTTGCAAACTCTGCAGGAGACCCCTGTTCTATACCACCGTTAACTGGATATTTTGTACCATAATTTTTTAACCTACTATTTTAATTCAACCTATGATCTTTTCCAAGTGTTTTTGTGCCCAAACCTAACAAATAAATAACAGTACTTGTACAAATCCCTGTGCATGTCCTGACAGGGTTTGTCACTGAGTTAATCAGGAAGTTGGAAGTAAAAGCCCTCTGCACGAAAAAAAATAACACAATCCGCGTCCCACTGATTGACGTGTCGGCAGTGAGACTCTGCTGTTCTATCAGGTGGCAACAAAACTGCATTTCTTCATGAGGAGTTGTCAGTATGCTTTTATAAGCTGGTAGCATTTCTTTACTAAACTCTACACACTATGCTGCCAATATGAGGTAGATGTAGCCCTAGAAGGAGAATCGGCAGTTCAATTACTGGCCCCTCCAGGCTGTATGTCAATGTGCCCATGGGCTAGATACTTAACCCCAAACTGATAGCTGTTCATCAGTCTATGAACGTGTGTGAATGTACACTTGTACAGGCACTATACAAACACAAATCCATTCACCCTATACTTTTCATTTACTGTATACTTCCCGTTGTATTGTAAACTATATTGACTGTATACAGAGAAAATGAAAACTGACATTCTTATCGATTCTACCAGTCCCATGCACACGCTTAAAGGCGCACCCTACTTTTGTTTGGAATAAAACTGTTTAGAACATCACTGGCTGCTCCCTGCCCTTCTTGGAAGACATTGCCAGTACACAATGTCGTAATCGGATGGGGAAAATTGCTCCCGATGAGCCCAAGCCTCCTGCCTTCTAACAGTTTATACATCTGGAACATCCATGAGAAATCCTGACTCCTAAAAAGTGCAATGACTAATATCCTCTTAATGTGCAAGGACTCCAAAGCTGTTATTGAATTTTACATATGGGCAATATCTGATGTGTGTATGTATCTAAAACTACCCATTTCTATTCACTTGTACAACACTCATCTAACTAGTCAGGGCCAAATAAGGAATCACAAAACAAATTCAGCATGAATTTACATCATGTCCAGCCTCCTGCGTGCTCTACCCAGGAGCTACTCGCCTCTAAACCAGAATATTTCGAGTGTGTATGAACTTTTCGGGGACAGACAATGTCCTGTGGTGTGTGACGTGTGTAAAAGGGCAACTTCAGTCACATATAGTTTTTTTCCTTTTCCACCAACCTTTAAGGGGACACTTGTACTACACTACTACATAATTTCCTAGTTTACATTTGCACTAAAACTAGTTGATCAATATCAATACTGTAGAATATCAAAACATGTGACATGTGAATATACATACCTTTCCGACATACTGTGGTTCAGAGCCCATGTACTCCTCCAGGACAAAGAACTGGTTCCACACCCATCCTCTTTTAATTCTCTGAACCCTCGTTCTCCCATGTCTCCTCGGCCGCATCCTGCCCTCTAACGATGTCACTTCCCCCAAAGACGTCCTTGCATTCTTACTTCCTGTCCCTCCCTTGGCAGACAGCACCCCGCCTTTAGTTCTGCTCTGCAGCTGAGCCTGCAGAGGGATTTGGGAGGTGTAGTCCAATAGGAAACAGGAGCCCACCAAAAGTATAGTGACATATTCCCTTGTGATCATCAGGGAGTATCGTTGAAAACAAAAGGGAGCGAAAAGTTCAAACAGATGGCTATTTCCAAGTTGGAAATTGACATGCATCCAAAGCTGGAATTGCCCTAGAGGTAAGCATTAGGGACTGTGTTGTAAATTGAATATGATCAAAGTCAATGTAGTGTCCTTAGTGAAGTATCAGAGTTACCAAAGTGCATTATGTTCCAAAAAGAATCATTGATTGTCTTGGTTTGATGTTGGCTGAGGTTCTCTGAAAGTATCTGGGATTTAAACTCCTGGCTCTGGTTCAGGTTTTACTTTCTCTTCAGGTCTCCTCTGTCAGTTCACGTAGACACCTGGAGGAACAGATAAGAAAAAAAAACAAATGAATTACCATCAGAACAATAAACCACTCATGAATGCAGCACGTTTGATCAGCGTGAAACAAAGTACACAAATGTCCCAATTGTAAAAACTACTATTGATGATGCACACATATCAATATAGTTTAGCAATTAGGCACAGCAGGCCTTCACTTTTCCACACGTAAAAGCGGGGTTGTAGCGAGTCTAGAGTGTGGTGAATTAATCTATTTAAAATTATATGCATTTTTCGAAATTGCAAACACAGGAGCGAACGTGTAAGGAACAGATTCATCATTGTGTTTTTGTCAGATCTTATTTGTGGGACTCTATCCTGGGGGCTATAAAAAGAGGAAACAACATCAATTGATCCACCACCGCATGAATCATTTTTATACTGACAGTACAGTTGCAAAGCCATGCTCATAGGGACACTGGATTGCTCAACTGCATTAATTTATAGTGGCGAAACCATGCGAATTACAGTCATCTGGAGATCTTTGGAGAGGCATACATTGGCATTTGACACAGGTGGCACTGAGGTGGTAGAGGGGGAAGCAGTTGAAACTGAAATGGCAGCAGATGAAACGAGTAAGGTGATACTAAAGTAGTAGAAAGTACCCTCCAACCCTTGTTTCGTTAATAAATCCTAATAACATCACGGGATGCTGGGAGGTTGAGCCTCAGGTCTGACAGCAAAATTATGGTAATTATCTTCCTGCATTCATTTGGGTGCCATTGTCATGCACATAACAGTTATGAGTGGGGAAACATGCACCTGCTGCACGGCACACTTGAGGTGAACACTCGACGCACTTCATCACCGTGATGTATGCGGGGTGTGTGAAAGGTGATGTGGAGTGTTTACTCAGTCTGAATGACTGCTCTCATCATCCGGTCGCATGCAGTGCCTACGTGGAGGGCGCTTGCTCACACAGTACAGTACATAAGTTTGCTTTGCATTGTATGATATTGCTGTAAGGCGAACACTTGGCTAATAAATACTGGCAAAAACAAGGTACTGTAGATGCAAATTCTTGTAGCTTTCACTCAAATGTATTTTAAACTGCAGTTAGGAGCCAATTGAACACCAAAACAATTGTTCCTTGTGTGTAACCTTTTAGCATCAAATTCCCTCATTGTGTTTCCTCGTCTGGTGTTAAGCTGTGCTGGTAGTATGGTAACAAAAAGAGGGAATTTGGGACTAAAAAGACTGTGGCATTGAAAGATATCTACTTGATTTGACTCGCTTGAACGAGAAATCCATATTTATAACTTTGTATTATTATTAAACCAGTGTGTGTTTAGTTAGGCCCTTTTTACTTAAGGACAACAAGGATTCTGTCCACTTGAAGAGAACAGCATGGCAACAAAAGCATGTTTCAATGGTTATTTAGGGCCTGACAGTTGTTTTAAGCCAGTCTTGATAAATAATGAACCTGTCCTTTAAATCATATGTAAGGCAAACTCAGCTCAAAATGGGGCAAAGCTGATTTCGTCACATACAGAATGATTCATTACACTTGTCACCACACTAACAAAACAACGCTGTATAGAGGCAGTATATTTGAAGCAAGGAACGTTAAATAGGAACACATGGAACGTGTGTTATGTTTCATCTGCATCCATTTGCAATAAGGGAGTGAGTTGCTGTCACTGTTGCATTGACTTCTGCTTAGAAGTTACTTCTTGATTTTCTCCTAGCTTCTACTAGAGTCAAGGAAACACTGATGTGTGAGACCAGTGTTCTCCTACTGTATTTGACAAGTATAAACACATATTTTAATACATTATTACTTCATTTATTTTAAAATGAGTTTATGAGTAATAGACTTGTTATACAAAAGAATAGCACGCATTTGTTCTATCTAAGCAGAAGCTGCTAAATTAAACAGGTAAAGGTACGGGTGAATTACAACAATATATTTGGAAACAGAAATTGTAAAAAAAAAAAAATCTAACCAGACAAGCATTAATCCGAGAAAACATCATAGTATATATATTTATAATAATAATATATATAATATGTACAGACAGCTGTAGGAATCAAGAGTTGAGGGATGTGTGATTGTCAAATAAAGGAAATAGAAAAACTAGCATTCATAAATTAAACTTAGCCACTTGACAGGTCATGGAAGCATGGGTGGCAAGTGAAAATTGATATTAAGGCTTTTCTGCTGACATGGAAAGTTAATCCAGAGGAAATGGTTGACAATTGAGGGTTTTCCAGGAATATGTAAAGATTTATTGTGGTCAGAGGGAAGGTTATTTCAGCACAATGTCAAATCTTTCAATAGCCCTTTATTTGAGATATCAATTCAATTTTTAAACCTTCCACAATTTTTTTTTGGCAATTTTCTGCCAAGTATTCCTACATGGCAATGACATACAGTTCTCACACACCTGGCTTGTAATGGGATGGGAGATGGCAGGGACTGAGTTCATCTAACCCCAAACACACCTATGAATTATTCAGGAAGCCAAGGCAACCACTCTGCACCATGCACCCTGCTTTGCACCCATTAAGTGCACTGCATAACTTGCAAAATGACTTAAGAAACTACACGTATGCTATGCCTAAATAGGGGCCAAAGTTGTATATGGTACATTTAAACCAACGTTGTATCTATGGTGTAGTGTCGGCATAGCTGCAGACCCTATGCTGTAGCCTGACATGCACTCTGTACGAGATATGTAATCCTGGCCATGCTAAGCCCACAACAGCTGTGATTGGTCCTCTCAGCCACGTTGAGTGGCTGCAAAAAGCCCAATTCAATTTCTCTCTGCCTCACTCTTTCCAATTCAGACAAAAATCCTACAATGTATTCGTTCTTTTTGGCATCACAAGTATTCTTGTGGAAAAACTTTTAACTCCAACTCTGTTTAGTCTACTGTTTGTAGTACAAGAAGAAGATGAAAGAATCTCATAGAGAGACCACCACCAACGGTTTGGTGGTGCAATTGCAGAGCAACTCAAACACAGCAGCACTCTGGTTTAAATGCACAAAAATGGTGTCGGCCATGCATGTGGGTTACGCCGTAGGCTCTGGGTAGGCTTGACGCAGAAGTATAACTGAAGTTTTAACATCAAGGCTTTGAGTCATCTACTGGAAGTAAGCAGCAGCCCCGGACCATTTGTTGCTCCAGGCTATAGTAGTAGTAGTAGTGGGAGTACTGGAGGAAGTACATGTGTGTACAGCACGGCATGTCTGCTACAGACCAGAGGGGGTTGGTGTTATCCCAGCTAGCCCAAACTTGCCTCAGCGTGGTTGGCCTACTGATGATTGTTCAGGTGGTTCACAAAATGAACCCACAAAGACTTAACAAAATATAGAAATTCAGGTACATGTTCAGCTTTCTTGAGGAATCTTCCCCCAAATCCGCATTGTTCTTTGGGCCATGAGGGACATTTCTGTGCTCTGCTGCGCCATATACCACCGCACGACCAGGCAGTCATGGATCAGTGCCCCATGAAACAGAGATGGTGTAAATGCCTCCCGGGTAAGGCTTGTGTGTGTATCTGTGTGTGTGTGTGTGTGTGTGTGTGTGTGTGTGTGTGTGCGTGTGTGTACTCTCCAGAGATCCTTTCGCCCAGTCAGGCACATAGCCTGAACTCTCAATGAGTATTAGAATAATATTTAAAGCGAGATGGAAGTAGAGCGGTTCTTTAGTAGTAGAGTAGATAACACAGTCCCAGAACTCTGTGATCCAGAACCTTTAGGCATGTTGCACTTCTGACCACTACACAAAAATACTTATGTCACAGAGAATGTTCTTTTAGTCAATGTTTAACATGTAATCTGTTGTATGTTTCCCACGTGAAGGTCCTTATGCTTGTTAGGTTTTGTCTGAACATTGGGGGGAACATTAAGCTTTTGTCATCTTCGTGCACCATAATCCGCCAATGATATACTCCAAAGTGTGAGATTCAATATTTTCCTGTGCAGACCCAAACCATCAATGATTTAATCTAACAAGTACTGTGTGTGTTTCGAAGACAAAGACATATCTTTTTCACATTGTTTTCCAAAAAACTGTTTAAAAAATACATCACTAGGTGACCTGTTCCTTCTTGACCGTGAATAAATGCACGGTCAAGAATGTTCCTCTGTGTAAATAACGTTTGCTTAAAAGCACAGTGACCCGTTTAAATCACTGATCCAGAGCGCTTTGGTGAAGTCATTCGCCTCCAGGTTGTTGCCACCAGTTTTTATTACAGTAAAATGTTACAAGTGAATGTGAATGATTTTTTTTTTCACATCTTGCCTCGGAGCATTCAGTAGTCCACACTATAGATTCAGTAATTTTTTTCATTAGCTGTTTATACTAAAATTAAACCAATTTGTAACAGCTATATTAAATACAATACCTGTAGAAATTATTTTTGTAGGGTTATATCGAGGCAAGATCTCAAAAATGTAAGAGAGATGTAGAGTAGCCTATAAATTCTATAGCCAATGTTATGAAGCATGGGATGGGTTTACCATTTTTATTTCAATACACATGCAACACATACAACTGCAACTAATGATTATTTTCACCCTTGGAATACTTTCTCGCTTATTCAATTTGATATTTGGGCCAAATATATACAGAAAAAAACTCACAGTTGAGAAGCTGGAACTCAAAACACTAAATAATTAAATAAAAGAAACATCCTCAAAAAACAACTCTGTAGACAGTTGGTGCATTCCCACTGGATTTGAATCTTTATGTTGTGCGGCAACAGTACACTGCCCAAATTGATCCAGTTATTCTTGGATGCTATCGATTTCTGTGCCCGGTGGCCCCAAATCTGAAATACACTTGTGTGCTTTGTTTCATCTCCTCTGGAGGTGAACATTACAAAAATCACAACTACAAAAATAGCCAGCTACAAAGTTTGGAGAGTCTCCCTCTGCGCCTAAAGCGGGTCTGATGAGGGTTGCTCCATTTCATATGCTACAGCCATTTATACACAGTACACATGTTTGCTGTGCTCAGTTTGTTCCACTTCACATCAAAACTGCCAAACAGATGGTTGCGAGGAGGTTCATGGTAGGGGGAACCAAGAACACTGTGTAGGTTGGAATATACAGGGGGACTGTTCAGCTGCTTTTGGGGCCTGTTAGTTTCATTATAACTTCTATTTTTTGTGAATAGTTTCTCCCACCACGTCACGACAAAACCTGCTTAATCTTATTTTAATCTTGTCCTGAACTAAGCGTTTCAACCACAAAACTCTGTGATCACTTACATGCCTAACTTTGCTCTAATTTAAGCTAAATTAAAGCTGATCGGTTGAAATAATACATTTTGACCTTTGCATGTCAGTAACATTTTTTTAATGCAGCTACACTTCTTTTTAATGTGTGAGGGCCCACTGAGAGAGAGAGACTGTATTTTCAATGTTCTTACCCAGTTAAGATTGTTGCCTAGTGCAGCTTTAATTCATCAAAAACAACTCTTATCTCAAAGTTTCTTTTCCATACAGCCAGTTGACAAAACGTCACAACTCTTTTGACCCATGTATTCCTATAGCTCTCACTAGCTACAACTTCATGGACTTGTTTTAATGACCAAATTCTGACTATTAGAGACAGATTTCATCACTTCTCAGACTCAACTGATATCGATTCACCCTCAAACATAGGAGCCCTAGAGACAGATGAAAGAGCTAACAACTCCAATTTCTCCAATCAACCATCCTGAACTAGCTTCATTGATTTCCTCGTCCAAAACCTCAACTTGTCTCTTAGACACTTTAACAGCTTGAATGCTTAGACATTTTTTTTCTCTTTTGATTGGCACTTCCTTGCTGGACATGCTCAACATGTCCTTTTATTATCTGGTAATGTAACACAGTCTGCTGGAGTAGCTGTAATCAAACCTCTTCTCAGATAACCTGTGCTCGATTCCAGTACCTATAGACCTATTTCCAACCTTCGGTTTCTCTTTAAGGTCCTGGAGAAAGCAGCCACCAAATAGTTGTGTGACATCCTAAACAACAGTGGTTTATGTAAGGATTTCCAGTCATCATTTAGCACGCATCTAGCATAAAAATGACATTGGTTTCAAACAACATTCTCGATGCATCAGACATGTTTTTTTGCTGCATTTGACATTAACAACCATTAGACCCTACTACTGAGATTAATTTATCAGCATCCTATCAGTATGGAACGGACTGCAATAAGGTGGTTCAAGTTCTATCTTTCGGATCAATTCCAGTTTGTTCATGTCAACAATGTGTACAAAAGTTAGACATGGGGTTCTACAAGGTTCTATGCTTGGACCAATACTTTTCATTGCTATATGCTGCCTTTAGATTGTATTATTAAAAATTATTTTCCATTGTTATGCAGATGATACCTAACTGTATCTATAACCCAGATGAACCCAACAAACTGGTCAATCTTTGTATATCTTAAGAACATGGACCTGCAACCTTCAGCTGCTGAACTTTGACAAAACTGAAGTCATTGTGCTTTGGCACAAAAAAAACTGAAGTCAATGGCTGCTTTCTTCCATATACACAGCATTAAAACACAGGCACTTCCTGCCTCTAAAAGATGCAGAAAAGCTAGTCCATGCATTTGTTACTTCCAGAGGATGGCTGCTCCAACAAGTCTCTAAAGACTCTCCAGCTGCTCAAATATTAACAGGCACTAGAAAAAGAGATCATGTTTCACCAATATTAGACTCTCTCCACTGGCAGACTGTGAATTCAAAATAAAAAAAGCTCTCAATAGTCAGGTTCCATCCTATCATAAAGAAGTTTCTTTTCATCCATCTAGGACACTACACTCCAAAAATGCAGGCTAAAGGTTCCTAAAGTCTCTAACAAGACTGGCAGAGCCAACAGACTCCTCTCCTGTGGTACCATCTCTTTTTAATGGAGCTTATATTTAGGGATGGCCCTGGCTGGTCGAGAATATGCTTATGCTGCTAGTCTAGACTGTCACAATGGACACAATGAGTTTCTGCCATTAAAAGGCCAAGGGATTATATGTAAATTAAATTTTAAAAGCCAATGTACATATAAAACAACCTTAATAAATCACACAATCTTGATAATTTTGATTTTTTTTGAGTGCTGTTGTAGCATGTGTGCTTATGAGAGATGCCACATTGAAAAGTTTCTTGAACTTTTATGGTACAAAAAAAAAAAAAAAACTTGCAGCGAAGTGGCCAGATGTCCTCTGTAATAAGCTATGCACCACTTAACACTCGCTAGCTAATTAATGACCCTGTCAATCACACATCAGAGGCAACACCCAGGGAAGAGCAGCGCACATCCCATATGTTTGAACCAGGGAGGTGAATGCTGGAGGAACAGCAGGGAGGCCAGTGACCAAACAGTGGTTTGTGAAAACTAAGCCTATTACAGTTACAAATAACAGGAACTGTCAAAAAATGATTTATTGATGTGTTCATGCTTTACAGCATTATACACTACATAAGGTCAATTACAGTGTGGTTACATGTTATATATGTGTCTATGATTGATGAATAATCCTCATTTTTACAAGAAACTTTCCTCTTCACACCTCAACTTGACACTCCTTCCCTAATTCTAACTACTAATTTTAGCATCCTGCACATTATCACACTGATTTGTTCCTGCGTGATGATCTGTGGTTTTAAGTGAGAACATCATCAGGATTTCAACTGACAGCTCATTTTATAGCATCATGCAGGTTATGTGTATTCCTGTATGTTTTGAGCATTTTGTACGTATAAAACATAGACCTTTTGTTTAACCAAAACGAATAATTCAAATCTCCCATCCCACAAAAAGTGATCTTTCAAGGATAAGTTCACATATTTAATTGTTTCACCATTAGAAGATGCTTCATAAGGAATTTACAATGTGAGTGATTAGTGACAAAAATCCCCAGTGCACCTTCTTTTCAAACACAGATTTCAAAGTGCATTTTAAGCTAATATAAATTTACTGTCTAAATGTTTCGATGTTATCGTCTTTTGAGTTATTTCCGGGAGAGAGTTATTTTCATTGAAGTCCACACTGAAGAGGCTTCCTTGCCTGTGTGAATGTGAATCTCCTAAATTAATCAAGATCAGGACCAAACTGCAAGCGAATCTCAAGTGTTCTCCTGCGATACTTTCAGGGGTAAAAAAAATAAAAAAGCAGTTTCTTAAACTCAGCTGGGTAATTAGCCATGTGCTGAGTGGCCCATAATGAAATACCTACCTACCTGCTGTCATGGCAGCTCAGCTTCAACACAGCTACCCGACTGTAATGAATATAAAAATAACACTAATCTACACTCATAGTTACAGAAAACATGTTTTTCTCACAAACAAATAACCTCACTGACAGAGAGATGTAGAAATACTCAACTTGTATACATTGTAAGTATGTGTGGGGTGTAGTAGTCTTTAAAGACCCAGAGAGCCTCACAGTGATTCAGGATCTGAAGCCACCGATCAACCACGGCAGCCATTTATAACTTTTTAGCTAAAAGGCAAAGAGAAGTTCTGTGCGTGTGTGTTTATGTGTAAATGTACATACTGCACATTCTTCCCAGATACATTCAGATTTTCTCTGCATGTTTCGTTTAATTCTATATTTAGACTTGCATACCATCACATCCCCGCATGCCCCGATAGAACGACATGAAAGACCTAACTATTTTTTCCAGCAAAAATAGATTTCATCAGTTTAAACAGCTGTTACATGATACGGCGGAATATTGGTAAACAGAATACCTCTAGGACACAAGTCAGTGCCATGTCTTAGTATTAGTGGTTTAGCATGACAGGCTGCACCGTGAGGTCGCCTGAGGGTGAATCAGAGAGAGCTTGTCACATGGTTGAATAGCTTCAGAAAACCCACCTACATGCACTTTTTTGATGTTGGGTTAGGGCGTGTCCAACCATTTCTCTAACTTATGCAAAAAAGCTTTATTTCGTGCAGGGATTGGTCACCTGTGTGGAGGTGAGAAGGTCGCGAGGGTTTAAACTTGTTTCGCTCCCTTCCTTTTTTTATATTGCATCTATAGTTAAAAATAGTGGCAGGAACGGAAAAAAAAAACAATTGCGATGGCCAGGGATAAAAATCGTTTTATGAGCCTATTTATTTTTAAAAAATCTATTTCTTAACCTTCAATGGTCCTAGCCACTGAGAAGGAGAGCGATGCAAAACAAACAGCCATTAGAGTAGCAGCCAGAGTCTGAAATTAGTTGATTGAAGGCTTTATAAAACGTTCCCTAGGAGCTGCTATTGACTTTCCTCCTCATGGATTTCATGGCTTGTTACTTTGACTGTTAATGGAAGTTTTGTCGTGTGTGTTAGATAAGGAAGTTGAAGCGGAGGATGGAGCAGTAGGAGACTGCGTGAAGGGGCCAGCCTCCTTCAAGGAGAAGCACCAAGCGGAATCTATTTACAAATCCTCGGCCGCCCAGAGGAGCGGGAAGAGCTCGTGACGGAGGAAGCCTGTGCTTATTAGGAATAACAAAATAAGAAATAAAGCTGAGCCAGAATTTGGAGGGAGCATTAAGTTTTCTAAATGCTCAAGCAGACATTGATGCAGAGGGGAAAAAAAAATGAATGAAAAATAAAAACATGACACAATGTCCTCAATTGTTATCCCATAATAAGGAAAAAACAGGCTTCTGGAATACATTAGGGGCTGAAGGTAGCACACAGAGAAGGGGGCAGCAACTTTGAGCATTTTTCAAATTTTTTGTTACTTTTAAGGCAAAATAAGTATCATCTATATAAATCAGTAGGTGCATTAATGGTGAAGTTTGAATACATTTTATGACTGACCCAACAAACCAAAGGTAAGACGTCTATGATGAACAGATTTCTTTTCTATGGCAAAGCAAAGTTGTCAAACATTCAAAGTAACGAAGGGGAAATGAACTTTTTTCGAGGGTTTGCATGCAAATGGCTTTCCGACTGTGTGTGCGAGTGTGTTGAACTCGCCGTAAAAAAACTACTTTACTGTTGTTGTTGTTGTTTGGCTGTGGTTTTATGTCTGTGGATAAAAAAGTCCCACCACAGCCAAGCATGATGTTACTGAGCCTGACCTCCAGTAAAGGAGATGCAGCTCTTGATAATAAAGTAAGACATACTTCCCACAGGATGTACATCTTGCAGCAAATTCTCACAAGTAGGAAATATAATAAAAATATATGCCACTAATTTCTACATACAACTTGACTGATGGTGTCGTGCTGGTAATAACAAGCCCATCTCTCTGAAATTGCTCCTCTGTTCACTGCTTTGCTCTTTACTGCTTATAAAAACTCTTTATTTATGCCGCAGTAAGCAGCCTATTAGCAGGTAAATGTTGCACATGTCCTGTTTGTCTTATAACCCTCTTGTACAATAGCTGAGAGCTGAGGGCACATGGCTGTCATTTATCATCCGTTAGCAGTTGAATAAAGTAAAACTACTGAAAAGGAATACAATGTCACACTATATATACATGAAAGACAGCAATTACTCGGCCTGTTCTCATGCCCAGGTCAGTCTGTCATGCCCTCTCTCTGTCAATTTTCTACATGCAGGGTGGTTTTGTATAAAACTCCCAGTGACTGCAATAGGCCCAATGAGGCCAATGACATTTATATAAGGTGAAAATATACTCATTTGGGTAACATTCAATAACAAAAAAGTTAGTCAAGCAAGGAGACCACTGTTCCAGGCCACATGTGCCTATTTTAACCATCACATCAGGTATTTTACTGATTGTTTTAACAATGATCTTGCTGTTGTGAAGTGCTATTTTGTGTTGTAATGTAAGCAGACGTTAACCACATCATTGTTACGCCATAAAGCATCATCATTTTGCTGCGTTCGGTGTATCTGCAACATATCTCAGGTCCCCTGTTGAGCTTGAGTTGGTTGAAAATGTTGAGCCAGTACAAGTGTACCCCTATTGACATTTTTGTGCGGATGTTGATCTCCCTCATGCGCTCTCTCTCTCTCTCTCTCTGTCTGTACGTGTGAACGAGAATGACAGAATCTCATCGAAAAAAGAGACGGAATCGCCACCAAGTCGTTAGACGTGGGGTAAACAATTACATGACATCCATAGCCACCCCCCACCCCCATGCATACCCAGTAATTATATTATTTTGCATAATGAGGGGGGGCGTGACAAAACTGTACATTCTAATGCTCTGGGAGGAGAGTAAAATTACTAATGTGTCTATGTGTCTATTTCGGACACACACACTCAGCAGAGACACTATGAATATTTTGATGCTAAACACAATTTCCATGTGGGTAGTCTAACTTCATGTGTCAAATAATTAAAATATTAAGTATTTATGTACTGGAGACTGCAGGCTCAGCTTGTTGGAGCAAAGGCCTCCCAGCGTTCAGGGGAGAACACACAGTTCATAGGGGAATTCTAGTACCTCAGGTTGCCGATGCACAGCTGCACCGCCGTATCACATGACTAGTTAACGCTGATGAAGAGTCCCGGGTGTTCCTCTGTCAGAGAGCTAGAGGTAATGATTGCCGAGCACCTCAGCGTCGCATGTTTAAGGGAATGCATGTGACTGTTTGCAAAGAGCTGCGGATGTCTGCAGGCAGCGATGAGGCAGTGGGGCAGTTTAATAGGCAGCCTCCTCTCACAGTGACTACATGCACCATCTGGGGCTTTAAACCTGAACCCTAGAGGACCTCACACTGGATGAGATAGTTCATGAGCATGGGGACCTGTTGTTGCACGAACTAAAGAACTGCAGTTGCTTAAAGGTAGGCAAGATGTGGAAGGGACCTTAATACGTTTCCATAGATGCGCCTTGAATGTGGCTCCAACTCATCAGCCCTTTATTGTGCGAGGGAGGCATCGTGTGCCGACAAGTCTTCCCTGACTTAGCAGAAGGGTGACGTGCTGCTGGCGAACATCTGTAACCGTGTTTCCACCTTTAAGGGAAGCTCATGCAACGTGGAGGGCTGTGTGACTAACCTGGAATAGACCTAACCTGGAAGAACTGTTTCTGTTTTTACCATGATAAGTCTCAGTCTATAGAAAGATGAGAGAAAAATCTAAATGTTCCTCATACAGGTTTTTTCAATGATATAATAGTAGACAATTTAAGTGAAATGATTAAGAAAATTGACCTCCAGCCCCGCCTACAGAGAACATGGCAAACACATACCGTCCCAGAAAGATAAAGGTTAAAAATGATAATTTAATTATTGAAGTTTCTTTAATTCCAAGCAACGATTACAGACTTAACTGATATAATTACATGAATCAAAACTTGGGCTTAAATGGGATAAGGCAAGTTTAATGAAGAAGCCAAAATTCTACTTTTTATAATCACCATATACTTATTAATAATACTATTAACACTTTTTGTAATATAATATTGTAGATGATACCTATTTACAGTATATTGGCCATTTTATGAAACTAATACTTTCAGGAATCTATAGTAATACCAATGAGACAGATACAAACAGTGGTTTAATTATTATTAGTAGTTATATTATTATTCAGCTCATGTGATATGAATCAGTTCAAAACACATCAACACAACTTTCAGTGGCGATCAAAAAAAGATGGAGCTGAGAGGAAGCACGGTAAAAGAATAAAAGCTTAGCAGGAAACTGCAGCTAAATTCTGTAACATTGCATCAGCCTATATATTACAGAAGTTCACAGTAATAAATTGCACGTTGCATATGTATGAAACATCTGACAGAAATCCAGGAATGTGTTTCCACCCATCGGACCTTCTCTGACACGCAGCTAGACAAAGCTTGACAAAGTGTGTCTCAATTCGCGGGTTGTAGCCTCCGAAGGCTGCACTTGAAGACTGTGTGTGTCAAAGTGTGTCACAGCGGTGTGACCCAGGCTGTCCCAGTTCCAAGGTACTGTCAAATGCAGCTGACGAATGCAGTCTTCAAATTACCCAGAGTTACCTGGAATGCACTTCGCACCATCATGCAGCTATATGGACTATTTACTGATGCTGGAAGCTTTTAAAAGTTTTCGAAATGTATGCACACGTATGACTGCATTGCAAGATGAACCAAACTTGTCCTGAGACATAAGTTTCCATGGTCGTCAACAAAAGCAGCAAAGTATGAAATTCTTCCTCATACTCAATCTTTAATGAACCATAACATCAAATTATTTAAATTTCCTTTCCTGATTTCAGACAGGTCCATGTAAAATATTAATAATGTCTGTTGGGCACAGGCTGATTTCTTCTGAAGGAAGATGATTACTTATCCCTTATACAGCCTCAGAAAGTGAAGGTATAAAACTTCTACCATAAACTGATTATTAGGATTAGCAGGTGTCATTATATTCAAACTAATGGCTGGGCACTTTTCTAGGTTGCTTTCCTTTTTTTATGATGTTGGATGTGGAACATGGTAGAGGTTTGAAAACTTGATATGAATGTAGAAATGTTACCTGTCAAATTATAATTTGTATAGTAATAGACAAACTCACATATGCATGTCAATAAGGAAAGATGCCATAGAAGTCGTTGGGTTCCTTGATTTAAAATGAGTTTTGCCAGATAGGTCATACCATACTGAATCATTTGTAGCGTCTAAAGTCCCAGACCTTGAGGTATGGTGTCTGGACCTGGAATCTGGACAGTCTGGACAATGTCCTTCCGATATGAGTTTTTCCTTTTTTCTCATACCAGAAGGGACTTCTTTGTTGTCCCTTCATCAGAGTTGCCTGCTGTGGATGGGATGTGGTCCATCTCCTGGGTCAGATTTGAATCACATTGCACCCCCATAACACTCAAAACATCTTACTATTGAATCCAGGTGAAAGGGACAGCAGCTCAAATAGAGACTTCCCGCTCCCCAGCCACTTCATCCAGCTCTTCCAGGGGAACCCTTAGGCCTTTTTAGGCCAGCCAAGAGACATATCCTCTCCAGTGTGTCCTGAATTTTCCTTGGGGCCTCTTCCCAGAGGAAACGCCTCCCGAGAAGGTGAGGTGATGGCCGAGTCACCTCATCTGGCTTCTTCCAATGCAGACGTGCGGTGGTTCTACTCTTAGTCCCATTGGAAGGCCAAGCTTCTCACCCTCTCTCTACGGGAGAGCTCAAACACCCTGTAGAGGAAACTCATTTTGACCGCTTGTATTTGCGGCGTTTTTCTTTCAGTCATTACCCTCGACTGGTGATTCCAGAGCTTCAGCTTTCGGCTCTTTGCCATGGTAAACCAATGCAATGTCTGCATCACTGTAGCTGCAATCTCCCAGTCCTCCCAGTCCATCCTTCCCATATGAACAAGACCCAGACGTTGAAATCGATTTTGGGCTAGATCGTTGCACAGTCAATGTGTTCAACTTAGGACTTTAAGTCTTCAACCTTATCAAGGCTATAACAGAGCAGTTTTCGGACAGAGGGCATACTCCTGACTTTCTCAAAGCGTTCAATAGAATTGAGGTGTGTCTTAAGTTTTTTTGTGGTCTTTTTGTAGAAGCTGTTGGATCTTCTCGGCACGTACTTTTCTGTGTTCCCTTTTCTGTAGTGAACGGTTCATTTGTCAGTGTTTAGAGCCTTAATGGATTGCGCAATGCTCTCAAACTTCTGGTCCCCTTCATTGCTAATGGCTTTAAGTAAGAAAAAAAAAGAGTAGCTGAACCCATTTTGGTGCATCTGAGCCATCACACATTTTGGTTTAGTCCACTATGTATCTTTTGGGGGCATTGTTGCACACTTATTGGAGCTTACCTAGAGACCTAGAGCTTTTAAGTTCTAATTTTTGGTAAAATAATTCCTCAAAGAGAAATTATTTTAGAAAATTCTGGTCTGGGTGCCAGAGCTGCTTACCTGGCGTGCTACCTTCACCGGTGGCATTGAGATCCCTGTGAGTCAAAAGCCAGGGCTTCAGCTTGTTTGAGCTCTTCCTTTCGTTTCTATGGTGTTGCTCACTCTCATATTTCGGATCAGATCAAAAGTAGGGGATGTATTTTAGAAGTTGACATTTGGAGTTTTAAAAAGGAGGAAAAAGTAGAGCGATCCTACTACTTCTATTTGCTTCATGGTTCGTGTGTGAAGCCTCCCGAGAGGCTGCAGGTCAGCTGTCTGAAGCAAGAAGAAGAAGACAACCAATTAAAACACAATGGGCTTTTTATACAAGGACCTGAAATGGACAGTTTCAGACTGATTGAGCTGAGTGGCTACATAAATGGAACAAAAACAAGGAGTAACTGTGAATCATGCAGAGATATTACAATAAAGCGTCCGGTTAAAAACATCAGATTTAAGACATATTTAAACCAAAACTCCAATCGAACAAAACTTGCTAAAATATACTGCACAAAATGTTTATTGTAGATATTAACACAGGAAGTGTAACAAAGATTTCATGTATTAAAATTAGAATGCAGTAAAAATTCACTGAATATCACCTCAGTTAAAACTGATTGTATTTGACAGTGACTCTGCTCAAGGACAAGCCAGGCATGGTCATAAAGCCTGAAAGTACCCAGAATGGCCTTCAACCAGACTATTTGGGTGAACACTAGAGAAGCACTGGGCTTTGTGTGTGTGTGTGTGTATGATCTGGGACAGGTGTTTAATGGAGCTCATCTTCCCATCAAAAACAACCAATTGTTAAATTTGAGTGAGAGACACAATCTAGCGACCCCGGTAATTACCGAGGTAATGTGTAGATCGCCTGTTATTTCCACACATAACCAGAACACATTACACAATACTGTAAGTCAATCATGTGTTGTTACATCATACAACTTAATTACATATTAATTAATTACATTGACTGGAAAACATAAATTAGATTAGAATTATTCTCCATCATGTTCTGGAATATGAGCTATGACAAGTTGACAACCGTATTTATTTTTCATTGCCATTTCAATCAACAGATTCAAAGCCAACACCAGGGCATGAAAGTACAACAATTAAATGTTCCAGTGTGTGTGTGGGGCATTTTCATATTCACTGCTCTCTATTAGCTATTAGTGAAAGTGTCTACATTTGTTGTTTTGTTGTTGATTTTTTTTTTCCAACCGACAGCCACAATAAGAACAAGACATTTTCTGCACTTCTGCTAACATGAAATCATTCCTCCTGGCAACTCTGGTGACGTAACTGATTTCATCCATGAGAGCACAGGCCATGTTAGATTGTTCCATTTCCATTTTGCTAAAGCTCTACATGATTTTGTTTTTAAAAGGTGCCTGTGAGACTAATACGCTGCAATATGTTTGTGGAATATATCAAAGCGTAATATATTGTTAGGTAAATGTGAGCACCATGGTTAAACATGAAGCATAAATGTGAAGCAATGGGAACAAACAAGTTTACGTAACAGCAGTCCAGCAACTATATGGAGGAACGCGTGCACACTGCGCATTGAGTGGATGGTGTTTGGAGAAAAAACAGCAGGAGTAGTGAAGGCCAGACAGCGTTGAACTAAAGGAAATATGCGTATAGCCACATGTTTTGAGTGAATTCATTATGCTTTCATCGGCTTTCATGAGAAAATATGAAAAAAATGCAGATTGAAGTGCATAGATGTATAGCAAATATTCCATTTTCCACAAACTCAAACTTTCAAAAGCACTGCAGACGACCCTTCGCACGGCTGTCCGCCGGCGTTCCAGCTCAGTTTAGACGAAACCACACCTACTTCAATATGACGGCTAGGTTGCCATGGAAACCATGCTCTGTTGAAATATGACAGCTACAGTAGCTTGGAAAATTTGCTTTTCAAAGATGACCTGTGATCTCAATTCTGAAGTGACGAGGTTATTGATCTGTTAACGTAGATTCACCACTGTTTACATTATGTAGTAAGTTAGTCTAACATTTTAAAAAATATATATTTTTTTTACAGATTATATTATTAACAATAATAGATGGGTGTTTTGTGAATGTGAATTTGTGTTCATGAAAATAACATTGACGACTAAAGATTTTGTGGCTCATATTTTCAGACAAAGCTCCGGAACGAAGAGAGAGAGAGAGAGAGAGAGAGAGAGAGAGAGAGAGAGAGAGAGAGAGAGAGAGAGAGAGAGAGAGAGAGAGAGAGAAGAGGAAACAGGTGCAAATCCCAGAAAACACAGAAGTCATCAATCTTCCACTGAGGTGGAACAAGGCGAGCTGCCCCAGTTGGAGCCACACAGAATCTCTGCATGCTGCCAATAAATTACTCTCGTTCATTTCCATGTATCAGCAGCCCCTCCTGCACAACTGCATGTGCAAATTTAAGAGAAAATACAGATATATACATTTTTAGGCTATTTATTTATTTATTTTTTTAATCTTTTTTCTTGTTTTCACAGAACCTGTAATGCAATTTAAATTATTTTTTTTATTTTTTGGTCTTTAATCTACACAGTAGCCTTGAACTCTCCTCTACATCCAGTGCTTCAGAAGCTCTTTGTAATCATAGAGAACACCTGAGGCAAATTCTCTCCACTTCTAGACTATTGAACTCAATTCCAACATCAACCGAAAACCTGTCCGTTCTTAGTATAACCTGCCAATTAAAACCACGTACAGAGACTGACCTCTGTTTGGCCAGCGATCCAATAAACACATTCATTTTGCTCAGCTCAGAATAGAACAAACACCTCATCACATCACACAAATCACAGTTTTGAATCTTATACCCAAATTCAGCTGGTAACAACCTTTGCCTTCAAAGGTTTCAAATCTATATATATATACATATATATGTGTGTGTTTTTTTGACATACTGTAACTACCCTCTCTCTTTGTCTCTCATGCTAAAACCGACCCTCTGAACAGTGCCCCTGCAGTGATTTACGAGGCTAATTAATAAAACTAAGGCTGAACTTTAATTAGTCCTGACGACCTGAACGGTTAATTCATCCAACTCTGTTAATCACGTAATGAAATTTGTCAAGTCTTGTCCAAAAGTTTAAAAAAAAAAAAAATGGCAAAATCTAGATATAAGAAATCTAAGCTATTAAAAAAAAAAGCAAAAAAAAACACATTAAATAAATCCTGGTTAATGTTGGCTGACAAGGAACATTGACTTTCACTTCACAAGGTTTATGACGTTTTTCATGTTAAAATGTATTAATTATGAACCCAATGAAAATGGGCAAGCAAGACGGCCCGTCCTCCGTTTTGGTGCAGACTAAAAGCCATTTCACACCAAAGTGTGGATTTAAAATGTAATAGTAATCCCTTATAGTGGAAAGCTTGCACACCATGGCGAAACCTTTCATGCAGCATAATTAGTGTCCGCTAGTTTGTCATCTGCGAAACTGTCATTTACGTATACAAATCATTTTAATTGCATGATGATGAGTAACTTTTTTTTCAACTTTTTTTAGTTATTTTTTTTTTCCCAAACCAGCTGAGACAAGACAAAATGCAATTACACATATTTGAAGAGATGATCTCAACTAGGGGAGTCACGTCCACCTGCTGCATGATGCACATGTCCTTATATGGAAATTATTCTCCCTTATAAGGAAATAATATATACATATATGCATATATGTATATTATGAAATTTCACACCAGACTCAGAACATTTTTCGCTTGGATATTCCATGAATGTGAAGGTGATATTAGCACGGCTGTACTTTGTTTTTCAGTGATAATTAGGACAGATCAGTAAGATAACATGTTGAACTAAAAGGGTAAGTATGATGGACATTATATAGCTGTATTCACACATTTCTAATGCATACTTTCTCAGCCTTTCGCTTTCTGCACCTAGCGCACAATACACACTCTCTAGCTCTCCACAGTCAAAGTAGAACCTGCCTCCTTGTCGCGTTCCTGTTCTATATATTTTAAACTAGTCTTTTTCTTGTTAATAAGCCTGGAATTTAATTATCACCTAGTGTGCCAAAATTTGCTCCATTTATTATCTCCAACGGTTCAAATCATCACTGATGTGATTCAGGGGTTTGAGACGTGTCAAGGACATCATCATACAAATGGTCCGATTTGTCCGGTTTCCAGCTGGCCTGCTGTGAGCGATGAAGTTCAACCGTATCAACAACGGTCGAAGCTCGAAGCCGAAACCCGTCGCAAATACACAAGTCCGCTGAAAAATGTAAAACTAAATATGTTACTTAAAAAAATGCATTGACAGAGTATATGAAGTGGAGAGACCTTTACAGTCAGCGTGTGAGAGGAATATTGGGAATAAATCAGGACTTGGCTGTGAAAAAAATGGCTTTCCCCTAAGACATTATTGGGCGTTCACAGCTTCTATAAATACACAAACTGTAGGTCACATTGACGTCTGACCCAGCTGCCACATGAATATCAGTAGGTTGTCACGTTTCACCCCCAACAACTGACAAGGGACGTCTCAAATGGTAGACAAACAACAGATGCATTTTTATTTGGCATTATACAGGCAGCACAATGTAAGATATTAAGGGGGAACCATTACATTGCTGTAAACAACTCCTCCTCTTGCCTGCATTCCACCTTAAACTAAAAGGACACGCGTCATGCGGAAGGTGAAACTATCCAAAAGTCTTTGTAAACCCATAAATACTTTTGAATGCTAAGTAAATGTTAAATAAATGCACCGGGTAAACACTGCTAAATGTAAAGTGATTTCTTAATTGTTTGAAAATTAAATTGCTATAGCTAATATTATTACTTTTAATAACATTGTGTGAAAAACATTTGATCGAACCTGCAAGGCAAGTTGTAGAATGTTAGAGAATAATATAGGGCCAGATTATTGTGGTATTATAGTAATATAGTATCATTATATATTATTATATAACTTTTCTCAGCCAAATTTGTTCATTTTATTTTTTGAGGTGACCAATCTAAAAACGGGATGTTATTTCACTAATTTATTCTTCATTCTGTTTCTGGTTGAATTTAGTCAAGTATTGTCACAGAAAGCACAAATCATGTCACAACCGCTTTAAAGGCCAAATTGTATATATGAGTTATTAAGTTAAATTCATGTTTTCATTTATTTTGGGTCATAACAGTCAACTTCTCTACCAGTTTATTCCTCACTAGGGTCACAGGGCTGGAGCCAATCCCAGCACATCACAGATTTTCAACCCTGACCTGAAGACATCTGTAATCCTTCAAATCTCTGGAATAACCCCCCAAAAAAGTCATTGTAACTAGGATAAGTAGTTTCATGTTCATGGGCATATTTGTGTAAGCAACAACTTCTTCAAAGTGGATTACAAAATTGAAAAAAATGTAGATACATAATATTGTTAGTGACTCAAGTGATACAATTATGCATGGAAAATTTGAGAACATTTAGAAATATATATAACTTCTAGAACTGTGTTGTTATGAGAAAAAAAAAACACCTTTGAAAAGAGAAGTTGTTGCTATGTGTGTGTGTGTGTGTGTGTGTGTGTGTCGTCCCCGCTGACCTTGCCCCTGCTGTTTGCTATTGACAGTAAATAGCAGGTCCTGAAGCCAGTTGTCCCAGCTCTTGACACAACAATCCTACAGCTGTTACACACGGAAGAGAGTTTTTTTTTTTTTTTCCCTCACATTGGGCGAAACTTAAAACGACTACGGAAGCCAGGAAACCCACTGTTATTTTTTGGGCTGTCGGCTTGACAATATCCGAACAACGTCTTTTCATCTTTTTCTTCCTGTTTCCATCGCATGGCATGACCAGGTTGGCTGTAAATAGCCTCCCTTTGCGAGTCAGACTCCCCCCTGTTCTTAATATGGCGTGCACCTTTGTCATCATTGTCTATTTATGCAACCTTTTTTTGTGTTCTCATCCCCAGTGTGTGCATGATTTTACTGTTTGCGGTTGCCCATTGCAGTAGGATTGCATTTGCTGTGCAAAATAAAAACTTTTTTTAATTGAGTGACAGCTCAGATAAGACCGACGGGGGGGGGGGCTAAATTAAATTAGTAAAATTACTGAAGTAAAGAGTAACAAACGGCAGGATGGCTGTTGCGTTAATAGCATTGATACATTATGCACTGACATTTTTCCTAGCTTTTGTACCCTTCCTGTCCTGTGTGCTTGCTGTGGGGATCAGCGATTGCATCATTATTGATTTCATGTGTCAGACAGTACACGCTAAAATAATTCTGTGACGTTGCGATTTGGCAGGGGAGAGAAGTGTGTGTGTCATGCATACCAGGCAGCTGAAGAGCTCAGCTCAGCCCACCAATGTTTGTACTTACTACTCTTTTTTACTATTATTAATATTTGTATATAAAATCTGTTCAACATTTCATACCTCAGTGGAAGCTGGAGGAATTTATATATATATATATATATATATATATATATATATATTCCTCCAGCTTCCACTGAGAAATGTTGAACAGACTTTGATTTGAGATTTGAGCTGAATTGTATCTTTTAAAACTGAAAGGTGCTCATGGAATATTTATGGCTCACTAGCGCAGGCGTGAGTAACACTGCGGGCTTAAATGTTTATGATAAAGTGGAGGATTTACAGAGCAGCGTTCACCGAGAAACACAAAGCTTTGTTTTCCCCTCATCCTCATCACTCTGGCGCTCCATGCTTGAAATACGAAATATGCATAATATAAAATATATATATAAATAGGTTAACTACCATGTGACATATCAGTCAGAATAAACTGTCCAAAGGGATTTTTTCAACTTCTGAAATCATGTTTTACATCATTCTGCTCAGCTTCATCAGGTGCCCATTAACACACTCTGCACCTTAAATAAAAGGTTTAAACTCCCCTTGTTATGTACTGCACACAGTTCTCTTGTTTTTTTGCTTTCCTGGCCATGTTTCCACTCAGGAGCTGAGTGAACGGCGCGTTGTGCACCTGCCTGACAGCCATCTGTCAAGCAAATCTTCCCGATTGGTCCACTTTAAATAGCACGGGCGCCGCGAGCTGCGCCTCAGACCACCTCTCAGCTTGTCTTAGCGCATGGCGTTAAACTACCTTCAAGATATCGCCGTGCTGTCTTTTTCGTCTGCACACACCTGGGACGCGCAGGCTTCAGCAGTCACATGCTGCATACAGGACTGAGACACCTGCGCTAGTGGAAAACTAAGAGGTCCAGCTGCTTTTCAGAGCTAGGGCATTTTTGGCACCATCTACATAGGGATCTCAGTCCTAATGGTCTTAACAGTCTTATTATCCTTAAGCTACAGTAGCTTGGATTGTACCTCATGTTGTACCCAAAAGCATCAGTTATACATACATTCCACCTGAAACTTTTAAGTAATAGATATGACGGTCAAACCAGGCCCCTTAGTAAATGTATACGTCTTGACCAACCTTGCAAGTACTGTATGATGAAAACCTTACAATCACAATCACAAAACCAATCCTCATGGACATAATGATATAAATCATATACGTGAGGCCGAGCAGCTGACAGGGATGTACGATCAGAAGCTCCAGCGATATCAAGAGAGAATCAAATATTCATACTGATACAGATTTTTAAATACACTGAGCACAGTGATGGTGGAAAGTAGAATAATTATTTATTTGAGAACTGCCTGTTTTTTTTTTTTTCCTGTGGGTGATGTTGTTTATTGAGTTAAACCATGTGAGAATTTGATGAAGCTGTTAACAACTCATAGAAGTGTGAAATGCAACCGAACTGCAAACTGCTTTTTTTTTTTTTTTTTAAGACATCAAAAAAACTAAAAGGTTGAAACCACTGGTTTCATCTTTAACTACATGTTTGAAAAGCTTGTCCTATCGGCCATTGTGTCAAAACCGCCTTCTGAAAAGCAACTAAAGCTGTCAAAGAAATGTAATGGAGGAGAAAGAACAATATTTCCCTCCGAAGCGTAGTGGAG
Organism: Eupleurogrammus muticus; assembly: GCA_036785175.1. Taxonomy (NCBI): domain Eukaryota; kingdom Metazoa; phylum Chordata; class Actinopteri; order Scombriformes; family Trichiuridae; genus Eupleurogrammus; species Eupleurogrammus muticus. Next base: position 11,307,527 of record JAYKQN010000014.1, on the reverse strand, counting down.
CGGAAGTGTAGTACTGGAGTGAATGTGCTTAGTTAAATTCCACCACTCGTGCTTACATGCTTCCAGACTGTGTTCTTTAAGAGACATACATTTCCCAGTAGGTGCTCCAGTTGAAGCTCCAGTCAACCAGCAAGATCTCAAAGATTTGACCGATTCCTGCGGATGTCGCTTCATAAGTCGAGTAACCCTGATAGGTTGCACTCTGTGATCATTAGTGGCGCTCAACTGTGTTTGTCTAACACCATTAATCCCATTATGAGTGGGCAAACACCGCTGCATTAGCGGCAGACTTCGCCGCCATTCACGTCTGGTTGCTCCAGCCAAGCATGAAGCCACGGTCTTTACATTCAAATGCACATTGCCGGCTGCGCTGTAAAGCAGATTATGGGTTGACCGCCCCGCTGTTTCTCGCTACTTCTCATTTGCTTTTATTTTCTTACTCTGGTGGCACCATGCAATTATGTTCACGCTATTCCCCCAGTAAATGCAAGGTAGTTCGCTTGGACAGAAACATGAATGGATGCTAACAAACCTTAACCCCATTTCGTTACGCTTTGTCTGGGGTTTTTGCTTTTCCCTATTGCATGTGTAGTGTGGCACAAAGTTTAAAGCATAGTGGAGTTGGTGGAGACCAAGCGATCACATCCAGAGCTGCAGTTCCTCAAAGAGACACTTGAGGCTGAATCAATCCCAATTTAAGAAAAAATCACTGACTTTACACCAGAAATAAACGTGTTTACAGGCTGGTACTAAAAACAGTTCTGGTCTCCATAAATATTTTCCCAGTTCATGACAACTGTACTTTTTTTAAGGCACAAAGTTCTGCATAATTAAGAGAATATCTAATTTGAGAGATAAGGGCAACTCCTCCCTTGCTCCACACTCTTGTTCAGATATGGTCACCTCTGGCTCCAAAAAAAACAAGATGGCAACAAAATGCTAAAATCAACGTTTCAAAACATGAATGCACAAACCGACAAACCACCACGTCCATTACTAATAGAGGACGGACACAAAAGGCACACAAAAATTAGAGGTAAAAGGAGAAAAGTAAACCTTATCAGGTGGATTGAAAAGAATTCCATTTACCACAGTCCACAACAACATGTTTTTTTGTATGCCTGAATCATGTCCTAATAAAAGATATTTAACCAGTAAATATGATTCACCACCCACTTAACCAACTTTGGCGGAGGTGAGTGTGGCTGAGCCATACATAATGCATGTGTTTACAAGCACACTAATTCTGCGTGTCATCACCACCCTAATAAGCTCCGTGGTAAATAGTTCGGATTTGTTCTGCAATGAAAAAGATTTTTTTCTTACTTTCCACCCAGTTTTAGCAAAGATAACTGGGCTGACTGCCTTCCCTCTCTATTAAAAAGCTTTTCAAGCATCTTTTCGTACCAGTCCTCATGTAATTGCATCAATTTAAACGGAATGCACGATAAGCTGTGTATAGGAAATTATGAACTTGGAAATAAGTGGAGAAAAAAAAATCTTCTATAGTCGACTTTTGTATTTTTAGAGTGGTTTTGAGCTACTTTTTTTATGTTTGGATGTCTGCACACCCAGCTTTCATCTGAGCACACGGATCTGATGTTTCTGGTCATTGCACCATGAGCTGCTCACCAGGATCCAAACAGCCCTGTGAACTGAATAACTGTAGCAGCAATTTCTGGAGCCCTGTGCTAAAAAAAAACAAAAAAAAAAAAAAAAACACGGCGCCTCTCATTTCATCTTCACCTTTATAATGTGATTTATTCATCGCTGGCTCCTACATTGCGCATCAATAAGCAAATCTTTCCGATCATTATTTCTGCCCGCCGTGTGTACGGGGCGCGGATGGAGATTTGAATGCTGAGGCCAGGTGTTTGTTGCTTGCTTATGTGGTTTTCTGTCAGATGGAATCAGAACTTTTAAAAGGAGATCTCAACAGGTGGTTAAATTATCAGACCTACGGCGCAACAGACAATTACTGGAGAACAAATTATTTTAGAGACATTGAAATGTACCTAAAGGTAATAAGGGGCAGTGATTATTGTTAACATGCACAAGTGGGCTTAGTTTAATTTTAATGTTACACTACATGGCCAATAGTTGGCTTTTTTATGGTTCGGACATCAGTTCTAATGAACAATTTTCAAAGTGTGATTAGAGTTGTACCACTGTACCGACGTCTGTCAATACACAAAGTCATATCCATGCACAGATGGTCTCAATTATATATGTATAGGCTACAGAAAGGTTGTAGCAAATAAACTGCCATTATATTCCTATCTGGTAATTGTATTTGGTATCTGGCAAGCGCTATACCTGGCATGGAAGGCACATGTGCTACATGGCCATGCATGTCTTCCTTAATTGTCGTAAGTCATAGGGAGCAACGTAATTGTTTGTTGTTTTGTATAAATGTAATTAAAAAAATACCATGGCTCCATCTCCAACAACAGAGCAAACCTCTACCTTAAATTTGGGAGAGTTTGGCCAAACTAACTTAAATACGAAATAAATAGATAAACTCTTGTGTCTGAAACGGGAGCACAATCAGGTGCAAAAGGTTTGTCAGAAATAAACACACAGGACAGTTATGATATGAATGCATTTGCTATAGACCAAATTTATCTGTAATGACTTTTTCACTGGAATCAGAATCTCATAGAAGTTTATCCTGTACATATATCATCTATTGTCAATCTGTGATTTGTGATTTTTTGGGGCTATACAAATAAAACTGACTTTATTTAATCTAATCTGTTAACGTGACTCAGTATCAGGTCATTTTTAAATGATTTTATCAACCCTGCTTAACATTTGGAGTTCTACACTACACTAGATTAATAAAGGAGCCAATTGAAACAAGTGGATAGAAGCAGAACTATTAAAGATGCCTTTTAGTTTAAGTTCATTTCATGTTTTCCTACATTATTATTATTATAGTATTTTGCATTGTGTTCTACAGGGTTTCAAAGGTTCATACACAAATAGTCATTACAAGTAGTAAGGATGGCGAGCGATGACGTGAATATATTTATGGCTTATTTCAATGTAATTTCTTATTCTGTTGCTGTGAAGAAGCCTGGTTTTCAGGTTTAAATCTGCCCATAGCTCACAAATATGCCAGTGCAAAACAAATATACTACAAAATGAAATGAAATGAATCTATTCAATAAAATGAATAATTGTTCTGTGTGTAAAATTACAGAAATTACAGTGCACCAACATGTTTCATTGATAAGCACATAAAATGCAACATCTAATTTCGCACTTCATAAGCTATAAAAAGAGAAAAAATGTCCTTATCTGTGTGATAAATAATTGATCAAATGATTTTTGACCAATTGTGACGTTCCATATCTGTATCCTGGTGCCTTGGATGTATCTAAAAAGCATTCTCTGTTACACATTCTTTAATTGTGGAGCTCTTGTTGCTTCACGCTTATTCAAATGAACTGTGCGGTGGTAGCTGATCAAATGTCTCATGACTGCTCGCGTTGAGAGTACAGTAGAAAACGTGTGCTGGTGACACAGTTTACTGTCCCCGGTGAGTTTGTAATCTCTCATCACAAGGAGGAAGTGCTTCAAAAGTCTGACTTCACCGAGCGTTTGTGATCCTTTTGGGACTAAAAGAAAAGAGAAGGCACTTAAGAGGAATATGCAGTATTATCCAATATAAAGAGGTTGCCATTTGTCCCCTCCACAGACAGAGATTATAATTGAACATTTTGCTTTAAATGCCTGAGAGATGTCCATAGATAACCGAAGCAGGTGTTGAGTAATTTTAGACTTTTAATTTCATTATTATCCAATTTCCAGTTATACATGAAAATGGGTTTGTCATAGCAGAAAAAAAAAAAAAAAAAATCTGTACTGCGAAACCTCCCCTTCCCACGATGAGGCAGGCACTAAAAAAAAGTTCTGGAACTACACTAAAGACTGAAAAACTAACAAGTGACATCACAGTGACTATTCCCATAATATACCAAAAAGAGAGGTGAAAGCAGCACTAACTGTATGAGGTGGTGATATGTTGTGTTTACACCATTTTGCACCACACAACAGTAGCAGAAATATCAGTGATTTCTGAGAGGGCAGAACTTTGCCAAGCGTATGACCCCCACCCAACATTGTCGTCGTGCAACTTTGGATTGTGACAATGCTCGTACATGAATAAATATCAAGTATCCAAGTTACCTATGCAGGTGCAAGATATTACCACCAGGTGGCCCCAAACAATGACGCCTGTTTGAAGGTCCATTTACCGAAATTTTAAGTGATCCAGAAACCATGATTTCTTCCACACAATTCCCATATCATCACTAGAATGTAGTCATCTGTTCACAGTACCGTCTCCAATAATTGCTGAAAATTTTGACAAAAACTGGCCCAAACTTTTTGAGATGTTTTGCTAACAACCATACTAACAAATGTCAGCTAAAACATAACCTCCTTGGTGGAGGTAATTATCACCTCTGGACCAAGAGTTGAGTCAATTTAAGTCAATCAACAGTTATCGTCAAATTATTTTTGTCTATTTACTTTAATGTGTCTTTTCTAGTATGATGCATTTGTTTCCAGTTGGTCACAAACAGTCTCTAAGATGTCTATTAAGTTTCCTGTAGAGCTAAGTAATGATTTTCATTAATTTTTACATTATTGCGGATTAGTCAGCTGATTATTACTGTTATGACGATTTTTTATATCTAGATTAAACAAAGATATCCAGTTTACTCTCATAGAAGTCTAAAGAACCTATTCCACTATAAAGACAATATTCACATCTGGAATCACATCATTTGCAGCTTCATGACTCGGTCCATAATTCCACTTCAACAACTCCCTACTCTGAACAATAGTGAGTTAACTGCACATCCATGAAAATTAATGCACAGCCTCACTCCGTGCGTCCTCCTCAACATCGTGAATGGACAGCATCTATTCTAACAGTATCATAAGAATTAATTATGTTAGTTTTTATTATTTCATACAATCAGATAGGATCCGCCTTATTTCCCACAGCAAGACACCAACAAACTGTCACCATTTGATTATGACATCTTGAAGGCAACACTTTATTACACCTTTATAACACCTATTGCGTGAGCCCCAAAATGCATTTCGTATTTTTAATCAAGTTACCGTAAGAGGTTATATCAGAGTTGCGTGTGGTGCCACAACAACAAAATAAGTTAACTCAAATAAAGGACTTCACTGCCAGAGCTGACAGTCATGAGCTCGTCGAGCTAATCTGCTGAACTGAATTCTAACTTGCCCTGCCCACTAACCCTATTACCACGCGGCGCGGCCGGCTCAGTGAATGAACTTCCTGAGAGGACGAGCTCCCCACGTTGAGCCCCGGCCGATAACGGAGCAGAACAGAACGGTGAATGGTGAACAAGGTGGGGGGGGGGGGTTCACTTGCTTATGAATGCGCAACATGTCCTGATTGCAGTGCCTCTACTGTAGCTGTCACTTCTTTAATTGATTTAAGAGCCCCCCCACCACCACCCCCTCCCAGAGCTCCCCCCGGCCGCCCTCCAGCTCGCCTCCCCACCTCTCACGTTGGACACTTCAGGAACAGCCGGCACACTTGGTAAGACATGGAAAAAAAAAACACCACTGAGAAAGAGAGACTTCTTTTTCTTTTTGTTCTTTTATAAAGGTGGGAGTGTGACATTTTCTCATCAACATGCTGGGTGGTAGGGAGTGAAAGAAAGAGCAGTTACCTGACACAAGCCTCTCAGCGTCCCCACCCCCCCCTCCCCCTGTCCGTATCACTGCTGGAGTAGATGTAGTCCAAATATTTCAGAGGAAAAACTCCGCTCCGCTCCGAGTCCACGCTGCTCGCGGTTAGTTCACCCTGTTGAACTAAAGGCACGCTCTCGCTGCCCCTCTCCTCTCCTCTCCTCTCCTCCTCTCTGTGTATACTCTAAGTCCCTCCCTCTCCCTCTGCCTCTTTCTCTCATACATCCCTTGACCCCCTCCCTTCCATCCCCTCTCTCTCTCTCTCTCTCTCTCTCTCTCTCTCTCATTCTCTGTCCCTTGATGTACTTTCATCCGATCCCTCCCCGCAGTTTACTCTCTAGGTTTCTCCCTTCACTGGCAGAACTTTAATTAGAAACTCAGTGCCATAGGAAATTGTTCAAATTTTACTATGTAAGATCTGAATTTTATTACTACTTTCAAGGTCTCATATTACTCCATACTATATAATACATAGATATACCACCATGTATAATTGTGGTTTAGAGAATCTAAAGATCATCTCTATAGCTTTACATGTCTTCTTGTCTATATTTCTACATGGGATCTTTAACATCATGGGAGAAAAAAAAATAGTGATACTAGATGATTAAAATTCATTTCATTTCTCATTTCAGTTGTGAAGCAGCTTGGAGGGGTTGATCCATTAGTGTGAGATGGATGCCCCATTGTTGTATCTGTCATAACGGATAAATATGCCTAATTAGTCATCTGGGTAACCGTTCATTATATTAGGGGGAATCAAGTGGAGAAGGACACGCCTTCTCCACTTGATTGACAGCCAGGAGCTGCGGTGGACCTGCAAGTGCCCAGCACCTATAAAGCTGCTAGTAAAAAAATATTTATATGTATATGTATATTAGCATCAATCACGGCCGATAATCATGATAATCATCACACCCCCTTTTTTTTAATTAACAAATAACTATTTATAGGATAAAAATGTTATGTGGTGTAACCTTGAAAACTTGGTATCAGATAGTTTAACTCTCTTAAACTGCTTTTTTTTCCCCAAAACATTTTTTTATCATGCATATAATTATCAGTTGAGTTACGAGCAATTATGTAATGTTATATTATATAATGTCCTGTTTTCTATTTTGTACTCTGCTTTGAAAAAATAGCATTTTATTAAATGGTAACTACAGTCACAGCTTGCACAAATATGCCCATAAAACATGACTTATCCCAGATAAGTTTGTTTTATAGGAGTTTTGCAGAGACTTGAATAATTAAATAGATATATACATGTCAGGGTTGTAAATTATAATCATTTGAATAAAATGCCCTTTTATTCAAATGATTGAGTTTGTCTTCCACATGATCTCAGGAGGAAGGGGCAGGAAGTCGGTGACGTCATATGACAGAAAGTGCTCAGAAACTAATTCTGAGTAGAAATGGCAGCCATAGACCTCAGCAACTATAGTAGCCGATGGACTTGAATTGGAATAATGTTTAATGTTAACAAAGCGTTGTTCAGTCAAGTCATGAGAAAAAAAAGCAGAACACAAATGCACCTTGTCGATTGGGCTGGCTGATTCCCACTGCATGTGCTTTTCATACAAAACAATGCTAACCACGTTATAGATCCAGATCTATTCTCATCCCATAGCAAAGGCATACATCTCAACTTGTATTATAAGGAACTGCAAACATACAGTATATTCCTCAATATAAAAGATGGAAAAAGACAAATAAAAAAGTAATGAACACTATGGTGCTATTATAAAATAGGACGATGATGATGATGATGATGATAAAAATGAATAATACGGCATGGTAAAATGAGATATACTTTCATTGTTATGTCTTCTCTGTTTGTCTCTGTCTGTTGCTGAAAATGTCACTGGTCTCATTCCTTTTTCACTCTGCTGCTTCCTCTCTTTTTTTTTTATTTTATCTTATTCCCCTGTTCCCCCCCTCCCCTCCCACTACCCCTCACCCATCCCTAAAGATAGTTCAGAGATGTTGACAGAGCATCAGTCGTGAAGATTTCAGGCAAAACTGTCTGTTTCTCTGCCGGTTGTTTTTTTTTTTTTTTCTTTATTGTAGCTAAGATGCTACTCATTTCCCCTAAGCTTCCCAAGCAGGGTTCTTTTGCGGCACTTAATCACACACACACACACACACACACACACAGAAGCCAAGGCACAAGCAAAAGGACAGTCAACTGCATACTCTAAACACCAACTCCCATACGAACATGACATTACCAGCAAGTGTAGGTTTAGTACGGGGAAACAAACAACAACAACAAAAAACGCATTTACTACTGGATAAGCAGCATGTGAGAACACAAACACACACACACACACAAACAGACAGACAAACAAATCCACACAAAGACTCGCTGGTGGATTAGCGCTCCCGCATCATAAAGATTGACACTGCAGGGGTCTCTGATGCCACAAACACCCTCATCTGGCTCCCATCTTAATCAATTAGAGATTTACCATGTGATGAGATGCCGTGTTGGTGTGTGTGTGTGTGTGTGTGTTTACAGGGAGGCCCTGGCAGTCACTGCTTATATATTTATTGAATTTTTTATTTGATTTCATATATTTTTTTATATTAATAAATGTGTGCGTTACGGCGAATGACATGCAACCTCATTACATGACAGCGTGCAGCTCGTGCTCCTCGGCTTATTGGTTTGACAGATGATCAGAGCTGTTTTATGTGTCTTTAATCTAACTGCTAATCAGAAAAAAAGGCTACAGCTCTTGCATTTTTGATAAGAGTCTTGATGGATGAATGTCCCTCACTGCTGACTGACCTACATACAAACACTCAAACCTCTCTCTTGTATTGCTTCTGCTATTTCCCTGTCTGCTTTTATCTCATTGACAGACTGCCGAGGCGTCGCTGCCTCTCGGCCCACGTTACCTCCACTTTGTCTCTCTCTTATCTCATTCTGGCATTTTTTTTTTTAACTTCAGGACATAGTCAAAAACAGGTGAAAGGGACACATATCAACCAGTAGTATTGATCTTGTTGGTCTCACCCTTCCAAGAAATGCTGATTCTGGAATAAAATAGATAAGAATTATTATCGAAAGCCTTAATCCCTTTCCACACAGCAACAGCATGAACGATTTTTCTATGTGGATTTCAAAATCTTTTGTCCACACATAGTCTGGTTAACAGCAGACCTTATATCAGTGTATATTGACATTTGGTCTTGGAACCATCCGTTCATTTGTTCACATTGAAGGCATGGTTTATGAAAGCACAAAGCAGCTTATGAATCTCTATAAATGTGTCTTTACGTAGCTTATAGCCAATCATATCAAACATATCCGATGACATACCCGATACCCATTGGCGATTGCTGAAAGTTGCAGTCTAAAGTACTTTAAAAACACTTTCTAAGGCTGCATTGGAAGCTACATTACCGTCTTTTGCCATGTTGGATTCACAGTGATCAAGAAAGTTGTGTCTGTTTTTTGTCATGTTTAGTTTTCACCCTCACCATTCTGTTTGGCTCCCTAAATGAGGGTAAAATTGGGTCCTTGGTGTCCAGGTATACTTAGGAAAGCCCATATAAGCAATGTTGCAGGAAGTATTTTTGTCTAAAGTGATAAGAAGCAAGGAGTGATTAGGATGTATTAGGTATGCCACACCAATAGGTGGCACTGCAAAGAAAACACAGAGAGACCTGCCAAAAGAATGAATGAATGCAATGAGCAAGCAGATGTGAGAACTGAGACTTTGGTCTGGGCGGAGGACGAGGTGGACTTGCTGAGGGTGACTTTAAATTACAAAGCCGCCAAAGATCAAAAAAATATTGATTGGGGGTCATGTCAGTTCAGTGTCAGTTTGGTGTACATGGCTCCAGGCAAGGACTTTGCCCATGACGCAAAGTCAATTTCTTGAAGTCTCAGCTGGCAGAGGCGAGATCAAGGTGATATGGGGTGGACTCCAGGCAACCGGAGTGGTCATAGGCATGTGGTCCTCATGTTTTTGATGGTGGCCAGCAGCCTCCCAACAGGTGTTAAAACAGCCGATTGATGCAAGATGATCCCTTATTGACGCCTTCCCTTCAGCTCCTAGAACGACACGTTTGAATGGGTGGGAGCAAGCTGGAGAACCCTGAGAGAACCCTGAGAAAACCCTGAGAGAACCCACGCAGACATAGGGAGACCATGCAAACTTCGTGGTCCAGTGGCTTTAAACCTGTGACCTTCTGACTTGGAATATTACCTTTTAGGTTAATAAACACCATATGTATATTTCACTATACAATTCAAACAGAATCCTAAAACATGTATCTCTTACTGTTGATTAATGTAAATCTTAAATGAAATAATTTAATAATTTAAGAACTCGGACAAAGAGCTTGAACTGCTTTGCAATCTCTGCAATTCATAGGCACATATGACTCACCTGAAACAGCACAGAAGTATGAACTCCTGGTAAAATACTCATTTGCTACAACTAGATTCCTTTTGAGATTATTTTCCATGCTGCTCCCGGGCTGCTGAACAATGGAGCAGAGACAAAGGTAGCTCATGGCCACAGCTGCTTGTGTGTAATGTGGTTTGTTCTGGAAAAAAAAGGAAAAAAAAAAAAACCTGCCAAGAAGAAAATGTTAATTCATTCATTCATTCAGCTATAACCGGTGCTTAATTTGTAACTCAGGAGGTCCTGGAACACAGAAATTGTGCCGCTCCAGTGGGTCAGGGGCAGAGGAGAAATATCCGCCTTTTGAATGAAAGTGAAGCTCGCTGTGGTTCCGTAATAAATACAATATCATCATAGGCATCGTATGTCAACATTTCATGTCAATTCAGTGATATTATAATCCATAAAGACGTATTTCTATTTCCATATACATATTCAAAAAAAGTTGAATTCGTGACTAAAATAAGTACTGGTTGTTGAATCAAATAAATGTGTAATTAACACAAACACGTTAAATTGTTAATTCACTGTCTATCAAAAGAAGATATTATTTGATTGATTTTCACTATTTGCATGAGCCAAGACTAACAACCTCTGATAATATTTAACATGTCATGCTCGAAGATGCAGAAAAAAAGAGTTTTATGACCATCTTACATCAATCGATCCAGATGATGGTGTGTGGCGTGTACACCGGCTCCAGCAAAACTCTCATGAAATCACTTCGTTCTTACATTTCATGTACGTCTATAATTATGCACTCTGAAAGGTAATGTTTGCTTTGCCTGAAAAAAAATCCTCCATCACGGAACATAATCAAGGCTGCAATTATGCTTTCACCTGAAAAGTTTTTTTTTTCTTTCTTTTTTCTCCTGAACAAATTAGTGTAATTATGGTAAATACAGTAAAAGCAGTGAAAGCGTCAGAGTCATCAAAATGAGAAATTCCTGACACCATTGTTTATGAGTCAAATGGCTTTGTCCTGTTTTCATTATGATAATTTACTCAGATCTTGGGGACACTTCCTGAAAATGCTCAAGACAGCACTATTTACACTGCCATTTGAAAAGCATGGTAAAGTTATAAATACCTCTATTTAGTGAGTTACCTGATTATAAGACACTGACATATATGTTTTACATGTTTATTGCATATGCTCTTTGCAATTCTAATTTGTCCACAACATTGTGTAAAAAAAAACTTCAATGCAACCTTTTTTGTCGAACATTTACCGTAGAGGAATTTTTCAATTTCAAAGACATTTTTATGAAAAAAAAAATGAACAAAAAAAATAATTATAGTGATGCGAGAAGTGCATCAATGCGACAGGAAACTTCACTAAGACATTTGTATTACTTATGGATTTCCCTGTTTAACTGAAACAAGCCACAATCCGTTTGTATAGAACTGAATTGTTATACTGTAAGCCGCTTTCATATTGTCTGCGTCTTAGCAAAACTTAGCGCACCTCCTGTCGACTTCTATCTCAACCTGCAGATGTTCATGGCTAATGGCGGATGTATGCACCACATCGGGGGCTACTGCGCCGCTCCAGTCCAGTGTGATTCTCTTCATGGCGCTGGAGCCCCACTCGCAGGCATCTCTCTGCAGACCCTATGTAAGGCACTTGGAGAACTGCTTAACCAGCATGCTACTCGTGGTGACATCCTTTGGGCAGTCACACTTCATGCGTTCCAGCAGGCTTTTTTTTTTTTTCCCTTTACAAAGGTGATTCATCACTATCACTATCACTACCATCACCAGCATCCTGCAGTCCAAGGAGCTGCATGCTGCCTCCAGAGCGTTCTCTGGGATGCAATGTCTTTAAAAAAAAAAAAAAAAAAAAACTCACACGTGCATACAAAATAGGAATGTTCCCTCACGCTGTCACTTTTCCCATTGACATTTTCTGGGCGTGTTTGTGCCTTATCTCAACGGTTTTTGGGGGCATATTTCCATGAAAAATGGTACAGGTATTCATGGTCTGTGCAAAATTGTGATATGAATGGTAGTGGTGAACCCTGTGGAGTAGATTTGGAGATAGATCCTGCTAACTATACAAAATGTATATTCCTGAACATAAACTCTGTGGAAGTAACAAAGTCAAATGACACATTTGGTTGCATTTTTATAGTCTTTTCTGCAAATCCCATGTATAGACTCAAACCATCAATATACTGATCTAGGATCACTACTACTGCAATAATACTGCGTGTGTGTATGTGTGTGCATTCATTTTCTTATATCTTTTTTTTCTGTTTCTACATTTTGACAGTAAGAACCAATGAGGTTGGAAAGACAGACATGTAACAGAAAGTGTAAAGACTGAAAGACTAACAGCACAGTTTGATCTTGTCATGTGATTATTGATAACATTAAGAAGAAGAATACAGAACCATGCCACCCACCATGTCATATGTTTAAATACTAAACTAAATTTCTTTCAAACTTCTGTCTTTCAGTCAGAATCAAAGCTTCGTGGACCATCACAAAATACCTTTTCTAAAGATCATATGTTACCTTCCTCTCAGGCTGTTACTTAGGCAAGTGAAAATTAGAGTGTGTGAAATGTGGAAAAAGTGACTGAGTGGCAAAAAAAAAAATCACAGATTTGTTAAACTCTGAGGAGGTGAACTTACGAAAAGGGAAAAAAAAACATCACACCCGCTGATAGCAACATAATTTGTGCATCATTTACACCTGCGATGTGCTCCGTCTTAAAGGTACAAAATGTAAGATCTCTCTGGCAAACCGGTAATTACTGTTAACAGCGAACTGCTGCTTCTCTGCTGCAGGCCACCAGCACCACCTGCATCTTGTTACATACTGCTCCTTTAAGGTCATGTTAATTATACAGTGGCGCGAATGCGAGTTTAACACCTGAGCACATGTTGGTTTTAGCGTGTGTGTGTGTGTGAGCGTGGTGGTTTTCAGGCTACATTTCAACACCCAGATTGGTATATAATGAAAACTGAAGGGAGCACGAAAATAAATAGATTCAAATTGCATGTGTTTCTGAGAGCTGCACATGCATAACTCTATAGTTTAATCTATAACATCTATGTTGTCTACAGATGTCACAACTCTCGGCTATTACCGAAATGTGTCCGTTTAACGGCCGAAACTTACGAATAATATTCTTCGGGAAACATTAAACCGACGTTCCGTTTTGTCGCCCACGGCCAGATGTGCGCGTCACAGCTGGCTGCAGCGTCCCTACAGCAAGCCGAAATGAAGAGCTGAGAGAAAAGAGGCCGTCCCGTTCACGCAGGCGCAGGCACAGCAGCCTGAAACTTCATTAACGTCCGCGCCGGGACCGATCGCGATCTGACGGTTATAAATGTTTCCTCTGCTCCGCCACGGAGTCGTACACAGATCGGCTGTTACCTGTGGTTGGAAAACGGCCAGGATTCGTCCGTGACGGGGGTTTGGGGCGGACCGCCCCGGGATGGGCAGGCGCACGTGTTTTGAAAAATGAAAAATCGAATGCTTGATTGCGTTTGTCTTATTGATTTTTCTCATTACCACCACGAGACACCCTCCCCCTAAAAATAAGGATGGCCCACATCTACAGTGCTGATTATTTTCCCTTTATTTTATTGATGACACTGCTTCCAAAAACATGTTCGCTATTCTACAATCCTCCGCTCGGCTGCTTTCATGCTGCCTACCTCTACTCACCTCCCCAACGCATTCTGTCTCCTTGATGCTCTCCTGTGAAAAAGACAAATGGAAATGAGGAATAATAAATATTCATAAACTTCATGTCGGCTACCATAATTGGCTCTTCTTTAATTTTGATATTGCACTGAAATAAAAGAAATTTACCTTTCCTTCCCTTACTCCCTCGCTCATCTCACATGACAATGAGGAATGGCCTAATATTAAATAACTATGCTGTGTCTTTAAAGATCACTGAGAACATTGTTGTGTGTGTGTGTGTGTGTGTCACTCACGTGATTAGTGCAAAAAAACAGCACATCACGTCATTGATTCCTCACGGAAATTGTCATATGACACTGATTTCTGATACTAGTGACAAAAAGAGAAAATACAAAATTATAGAATGAAGTCATTTTAAAACACACACAATACCTCCATCAAGGAGCTAATGATGTTAATTAGAGCTGCAGCGATTAGTCAGTTTATCAATCAGTTGCCAACCACATTAATCCCCATCTATTATCATGATCGATTTGAGTGATTTTAAGAAAAAAAAATATTTGGTGTGGTGGAATCACTGCATGACACCAGTGGAAAGACAACTTTAATTGAAGCAGTAATAACTCTAATTTAGTGACTTAAAATGTTTGTGTACTGATGGTTTAAGCCCTATTTATTTAATGTCTAGAGTTAATTACTGGAAAATGGTAATTAGAGGTATAATTTAGAATTTATCTTCTCATTGTTTAAACTTATGAAGGTTGGGGATTAAGATCATTTAAATGTATTTAACCAGTTTTGATTGATTTGATCATACACTGCTACATCATGTTTAACATATTGATAGTATAAAAATGTGAGTTAGTTGATAGAAGTGATTTAAATGATGCGTTTGCTTAGTTGATCTTTTGTTTAAAAATGAATGTAGATGGATATTAATAAGGCCATTGATTTGAATTGTTTCAGTGCCAGCCTGATTCGTTATCTATCTTTATAAGGCTATCAACCTGCCACTGCTACTTTCACTCCTGTGATCAATAAATGGAATAACACAAAGCAAGCCGGGCCGTTCATAGTGTTCTCCGTCGATCTCCTGGCCTCGAGCGAGGAGGGGTTGGCCGGCGATGTCCGATAAAAGGGAGAAATCACCGGGCACTAACCCCTCGGACGTGACTGCGAACTGCACACCAGGTCGGATTTATTCAGCCATTTCCTGCTCATACGGAATCGACTTGTAGTTTCTCGGCTGCACTGCCTCGTCGTGTAGTGTATCGCCCGTTCCTTTTTTTCCCGGAGATGAGGTGCCATGTGGGATGTGGATCTTGTGAGAGCTGATGTCCTGCGGAATTCGTGGGCTTCTCTGGACAAATAGCATTAAGTGGGTTGGCTTCTAGGTTCCAACACATATAATAGAAGAGGGTTTGGTTAGTTTTTTTTCAGATTCAGCAGGTTATATTTGTAATTAAATCCTTTTCGATGCAAGAGAAAACCTGTGTGGCGGGAAACAAACGACCACAATTGTCGTTTTAGCGCCTTTCGACGTGCGGCCACTTACGGATGAATCCTGAACTCCATCAGCGCTGTCGCTGCATTCTTTATGTTCAAGCTGAAAGTCGGAGATAAGCCCTTTCACTCCGTAACACCCCCCCCCCCGGCGTCTGACTGAAGGTTTGATACCATTCAGGATCCATTCGATATCATTCAGTGCCTCACAAGCATGAATGGAGAGAGACACACACAGAAAGAGAGTTTTTCAAAAATCTAAAACTGTGGCTATTACACACAATTCTTTGTGAATTGCACTGTTTTTGCATTGAGGCCCATTTTGCATAGAAACGGGCTGATTATGTAAACGCATCTATCTAAAGTTCCTACATGAACTATTTCAAAGTTGACTTCTTAAATTTTAAAATGAACTAGTTCTTTCATAGTTGATAATTATTTATAATTCATAGTTAGTTTATAGTTGTGAGCTATTATTTCCATAGAAATCCACAGAACATTATTTGCTAGTTTTCATCTTCATATCCAATTTTGAATGCGCGCCGTACCCAACCAGGGTTCACGTTAGCATTGAGTGGTCTTTTCAACGTTTTGCAGTTTGCTCTCCATGTGACCGAAGTGCGGATTTTCTACTTGGGCGGGAAAAAAAAAAAGTTCAAGGAGCAAAGTTGGCACAACTCCGCGGTTATTCCCGTCCTCGCCGACTTTGTCATAGAGCTCTTTGAAAAATTGTCACATGATAAATCCCTGTTGCGCCGACCCGCTGCACTCGCCTCCGTCTTTTTTTTTTTTTGTTCCGATGACGCATGCTGTGATGTGACGCTGGTGTCTGGCGTCGTTGCCAGATTTGATCTTTTTTTTCCTGCTGAATATTAAGGCTCTTTACGGCTTGTTTAGCCGGGTTTCGCGACCCAGGAATCCAAAGAAATGTGGCGCCCTATTGAACAGACACACTACAGGTATGTGCAAATAGCGAAGTGCAAATAGCCTGGCACTATGGTAACGTAGTTTAGGGTGCATTTTTACTTTTATTCCTTTGTGAATAAGATGGCATCATTTCATCATGCTCTTGTGAATTCGCCCCAGTCTGACCTTTCTAGCAGCTCGTGTTCACTAGTTAAAACAACAACCAATCGACTTGTAACAATGTGAATAAATTAAACTGTAGTCACCTCTGCAGTTCCAACAACTCCCCCCCAAAAAAAGAAAAGAGAGATTTCCTTACCTCTACAGGGTCACATCCATTTCAGAAGGCACATTTTCCATTTAAACTCTGAGTCAATAATTTAATCTCATCATATTGAACCAGGACCCCTCCTGTTATTTGGATTCAATAGCTTCTTACGAATGCGTTCCAAAAAGCAGAAGCGCTTTTATCGTGCCAGGGCACATATTGAATTAACACTGCATAATGTTAAGGGTAAGCGGGAGGGGGGGGGAAGTTTGATCAGGGCGTCCGTGACCTCTGGAGGGGGTTTAGATGGTGCCAGGGGCCGGTCAGTATCGCCCAGAGAGCTGCCCAGCCAGGCGCGATGAATTACACTCTTAGTATATTTTCAATGCAATTTGATTGCTATTTTGTGGAAGAAAAGCATCACATTTTTTTTTTCGGGGGGGTGGGAGTCAATGACTGAACCATCAAATCTGATGAATGCTGACTCACAGCGAAAAGAGGAATGAATCATAAAAGCAACATATGCTGCTGTATTATTTGCTGTTAAAATATTATGTTTCAACCAAGAACTGATTTTGACACTTTTATAGCAGGAAAAAATAAATGAATAAATCTCTCGAATGATGGTATGGTATGGAAAAAATGTAAAAGAAGCAGAAGCATAGAATGTGTGCACCAAATGAGCGGTGTGCAAAGGAAAGGTCAGAGGTCAGGTTTGAAAAAGTCTTGCTTTCTTGCTGTAGGTAATAATGTAGCTATCGGCTTGTAACATACTTGCTGCGTGTGTGTTTCTTTGACGTTTTTTTTTTTTCCCCCTCTAATTACGAGCAATCATTTCTCTTAATTGGGTCCAAACTCAGTGGGACGAGGGAAGTCGCTGCAGTGGTCTAGGAAGGATACGCTGGCTTTCAATTAAAAAAACGGCTAAATTAACATACAGACACAGTGAGGCACGAAAACAGCTTATCCGCCATATCCTGTACGTATTAATTCATGCGACAGCCCTGTTTTGTTCAGACGTATTATGGATCTCTCAAAGGCATTAGTAAATCAAATAACATGCTCCCTTCCATCAGCACAAATGAATTAAAAGCAGCATGTAGCTCACGCTTAAGCCATGAGTCACTATTGTGTGCTCTTTTTTAGTAACACCCCCCCCCCCCCCACACACACACACACACACACACACACACACACGTCTGGAGCCGTGGCCATGTGAGCGTTTACCGTGCGATCATGGGAACACTCTTGCATTGGGTTTCCCGTCCTGTAAAGTCCAATATAGTGTTCTACGATTACGTGATTATGAGTAGATTCAACAGTTGCAGTAGTGTGTGTGTGTGTGTGTGTGTGTGTGTGTGTGTATGTGTGTGGGTTCTTCGGTCAGACCCTGCACAGATGGTACGGCGTGCCCCTTTCGAGATGCACAACCTAATCCCTCAAACACATGGCGGGCTTAATCTGAGCAAGTGTGTGCGTATGGTTGTGGTACCATATAAAGTCTGTGTGTATGTTCTATATAAACCCAGTAATATATTCTGTGTATTTATTATTGCTAAGACACAATTACTTTTTTTTCCACAATTCACTGTAAAAAAAAAAAAATGCATTGCGTGCACATACACATTATTATGTTAATATTCTGCGTGACATGACTGCCCTGAAACATATTAATATGTTAGGCCCTAATACATTAAGCACACTTGAAGAGATTAAAAAAACGAGGTTTCTTACTCTTAGGCAAACGAAAAGCTTTTTTTTTATTTTGATCATTGCTTTTCCTGTTTTTTTTTTGAGCCAGAAGTGACCAGGACTGGATAAGAGTCATGGACCTTGTGAGAAACTGTGCCTTAGCTATCCACCTGTCACTCAAAAAAAAAAACGTGCCTCAATGTAGAACTGTCATGAACAGGGGAATTATCTATGGAGACCAGAACCATTTTTTGTACTAGGCAGTTTATTTCTTGTCATTTGGGCATTTTATCTATGGGGGTTGACTCACTTTTGGAGCCAGCTTCAAGTGATCATACAAAGAAATGCTTTTTTTTTTTTTTAAATTATTTTGGCACTTCCACATTGACTTCATTTTCCAGCGTGTAACCAGGTTGCACAGGAATGTCTGATGCCTTGGACACACAAGCCTGAGAAAACATTGAAAATGACCTGCTCAGACATGTGAACATCATACACTCAATAATCAATAATAAATAAATAAACAATAAATTAAAGCACATATGTTATGTTTTTTGCAACACATTTGTATTGCACCTTGAACTGCTCCAGATTGGAAACCTGCTCATTTTTTACATAATGTAAAATAGTGTCAGGCAGTTGAAGGGCACTTGATTTATATTAAACTTATTTAATTTATTCCAAGCGGCAACCAAAATTAACCTAGGGGAAATTAGATTCATAATTTTTGATTAGACTTTTTTTTTTATTAATGTATATTGAATTGACCAGAGCAACAATATAAAACAAGAGCATTTAAAATCTCCGAATGAGGTGAGGTGACACACACACACACACATGCACACACACACACACACACACACACACACACACACACACTGCTGCAAAAATCTTACCAGTGACATGCTTTGCCTCTAAGGGGACACTTTGTTTTGTCATGTTCAGGATGATGACAGGAATCTGGGTGGCAGCTCGAGAGGACGTGTTTTAAACGTGCCCATTCACGCACCATTTAAACCACCGGGATCCATCCATTTAGAACAGGGAGCTGAGATGAAGTGAACCAAAACGATCCGCTCCGTTCAAAATCACATTGACATCAGCGGGTCTGCAGGTTCTGAAACATCTTTTAAAGTGATGAATTCACTTTGAGGCAAAACAGCCGTAAAAGCCTTACACTCCGTTTATGAAGCCCCTCAATATTCTGTCTTACTTGTCATAAACAGCCATGTTATAAAATGTTATTGTATCCAGTGACGGCTGTAAAAACAAAATCTACATACTATATCTTTTTTTTTTTAATGGAGTTTCAGCAAGGACCATTAGACATTTTCCAAACACTGTGACTTCTCCAGCTAAGGCAGCTAGAAATCTCATCCACTCATAATGGATACATGATGATTTTAGCAAAATCATCTACATTTATTCTACTTATCTGGGTCCAGGTCATTTTAAATATATCTTTAGGGATTTTTGTCAGATTGGAGGCTGAAAAATGGTATAGTAAAAAAAAATATCATGGTAAGTCATGTTGTCATTACTGTATTATTCATTATAATTTAACACAAGTGTTAAGTAATCTACATATGAACTATTAGAACATTTTAACTATACATTGGCACACATACTGTTAGTGGTGCCAAATAGGGTCTTATTAAGATTTTTATTCAGGAATGTGTCACTAGTGTCAGTGTCTTCCGCTGCTAGTGACGTCGACATGGCGTATGTTATGTAAAGAGCTGAATCATACGTCTACAACATGTTTCCTGAAGGCACCGTGACTAACGCCGGCACTCATGGTTCCGCACGCCCGGCCGATGTCACGGCCGCCTATGCGAGAAGGCATAAAAACGAGTGAATCTATAAACGTAAAATCTGCAGCGGAAAGAAAAAAAAAACAAGATCAAATATGCATCAAAATATATTTGAAAGTGAAAAGTGCAAATAATGAATTTATATTCAAGAGAATTCCAGAAGTGAATCAAAAACATGCTCAAACGGAAAACTCTTCTCGTCTCTTATTTTTAGATGAATGCATAATTTTATTTTGTCAAAGTTCAGAAGAAAAACTTTTATCCGTTTCAACTTTCTTTTTTTAATTCTATATTAAAATTAGCTAAACTACTGGCCTTGACAGATGCGTGGTTAGTCCAGACAGCGATAGCCGCGTGGTTCATTAACAGAAAAACACTTTCCATCCATTTACTATAGGCGTTTATTCCTCACTAGGGGTCACGGGGGTTCTGCTGCAGCCGATCCCATAGAGGAGAGCGTAGGATGTAATGGAAAAGCGAAAACGCTTATACCGAGGCGTATAAAATCTATGCTTTAATGCTGCTGAAAATTGTCGTTTTTAGTCGCGATGCTTGAACCGCGCCTTGTCATTCATCACGAAGAATATCAAAAACCTAATAGCGCCGCGAGACGGCTGCAGCGACCCTGCGCTCGCTGGCGTCTCCCACACATGCCTGCTGCTGCTGCTTATTGAGTTATATGTCTTTCTGAGCCAAAGTGTACTGAGAGCTATTCAGACCCCAGCGACCAGAGAGAAAAATGCTCTTTCTTTCAGGCCAGAGAGCAGCATTTCCTCCTCCTTTCCCTTTCATGTTCGCTACACACTCAAGAGTTATCACTCTTTGTTTTCTCTCTCTCTCCCTCCATGTGTCTCTCTCTTTGCTTGTTGTCTCTGCATCTGTCACCCCCCCCTCCTCCTCCATTCCCTCTTGTTTTTGTGCTTGTGCGCCTCCCGACCTCAAGTGGCCCGATTCCATCCCCACAAGACACGGTGACATCCTGATGGAAGAGCTCCTCTTCAGATGCGTTATTGTGCCGTGTGGCGCAGACACTCGACGAGCAGGAGTGAACACACCTTTTTAAGCCGTCTTGTCCCCCCTCTCTCTGCCTCAGATCCATATATCATCAACCTCGTGTTGTTCCCAGAGCATCTTCAAGTGGAGTGGAAAGTTGCGTGGCTTTTACCTGTGATGCTGTTTTTTTGTAATTTTCAGAGGTGTGTCTTTTTATAAATGGAGAGAAAATGTCTGGAAATGTCATGTAATCACATGTGGAGGCAATATTAGTATTAATGCAGACTATATGCAGCACACGTCCTGTACAGCACCAAACTGTAACCTCATTCCCTACAAATTACATTTATATATGATTTAACTACATAGTTAATAATAATTTATTGTTATAATAATTTGTTTGAAATGTGACATTTTAATAATGGACATGTGGGCATTAAGTAATTATGTTAATCAACAATTCAAAAGTAATGGCTGATTTTGATTATTTAATTTTCAATACATTTGTATTTATTGTTACTTTTGTAAGTTTCATGTGATTTCAGTGAGAATTGTGGGTTTTTCCTTCTTTAACTGAGGGGTACCAACAATTTTGTCCTCGTGTGTATATATATATATATATATATATATATATATATATATATATATATATATATATATATATATATATATATATATATATAAAACCAAAACAAGCCTAAGAGAATTTTATTACGTGAAAGAAGATAAAAAATCATAACTTTATAATTTATTATTACTTTATTATAACCCTTATGTGGTGCATAAAGAATAGATTATGAGTTGGAGGTACTTTTTTTAGTAGCCAGAAAAAGCATTGATATATATGTATATATATATGTGTGTGTGGCAGGGTGACCTGTTTGAACACAACTAGACAGGCTTTGTCTTCATCTTGTCTATAACAAACTGAATGGGAAGCATTTGGATGTTGATCCGAAGGTGCGTCGATAATGCGTAGGAAGGCGGCAAATATTGTCCAAGGCCGTCCGACCCTCGAGCCAGTTTGATCAGGGTGAAGCGAGGAAGCGAGACAACAATCTAACCTTCTCGGATGAGCTCTAGCAAACAATTAAAAGCCTCGGACGCCTTTTAAAATAGATGAAGGACGTTGGCTGGAGCCTTCCGCTCGCCCCCATAGAAGGTTGTGGGAATGTTTCAATCTGTTGAAAAAAAAAATGAGTGCCATGAAATAGCCCCGTACAATCTTGCCAGACACCACACCCATTTTTTTCAAATAAAAATAAGCACAAAGTCAAAAGAAATTTATTCATAGAACATGTTTAGGGAACGACTTACAATTGATCGAAGCGCTTCACAAATGAGCCAAAACCCCGTGGAGGGAGATTGTAAAGAAAACTAATTAGCCTGGCCTCAGTGAAGTTATTTTTTCTGTGCTTCATTGGTTTATCGAAGCTTCTTAAGAATCTAAGTGTATTCTTTGTACACATGTAAGGAGAAAGTAATATTGCACAAGTGCCCTGAAAGTGAGATTTAGCTGCTTCCCAAAGCACAGGCAGGTTAAACTGGGATTGTGTATTTAGATGGAGGATGATTAGATAAAAGCATGGGAAGCATAGCCTGCACATTATATTTATCAAAAGGTGAGACAAAAAAAAAAAGAAATAGGTATGGGACTGAGAGAAATGTCAAGCAGATAATAGGATTTAACAGATGCCGTGCACCTTTAAAAAAGAAAAAAAGATCGAAATATAGGAAGATGTTTGGATATATCCAGTGCAAGGTAAATTATTAAATTGTATTCCCCTGCCAGAATTGAGATGGAGTTTGAGAAATCCAATAATATTGACTTAATGTTAAGGAAGTCAGTGTTGGATTTAGAGCCGAGAAAACATTTTAGAAGCATTTAATGTAACCCTCATGCCATCCTTGGGCATTTTTGCTTCTTTTTTTTTTTTCTGGGCGGGGTGTTTGGTGATCATTTTGGCTGTTTATTTAAAATGAAATGCTGACATTATAGATGCATTTTAAT
This sequence comes from Eupleurogrammus muticus, assembly GCA_036785175.1. NCBI lineage: Eukaryota > Metazoa > Chordata > Actinopteri > Scombriformes > Trichiuridae > Eupleurogrammus > Eupleurogrammus muticus. Next base: position 11,284,511 of record JAYKQN010000014.1, on the reverse strand, counting down.
ACTGTAATGGGGGGGTCTGAAAAATGTGGTTCTAATGGAAGTCAATGATGCAACATTGGCCAGGACGGTGTCCAGAGGGAGAACCTGGATATATATATATACGCAATCAAATCAATTTTGTTGCTAATCTTTGACACAGCCATGGTTCTAATCACCACCAAGGCCCCATCCTCCTGCCATTATATTATATTATACCAATGCAGTGCCTGTAGGAGGTATTTATGTGTGTAGACATTTGGTGAGACATGGATATATTCAAATACAGTAAGACATGCAAATGCTCTTATTGTAGGAAAAAGACTTGAATTTATGTTGAAAGGGCAAATCTTAACTTGCATATTAGTTTTGCAAATATGTTACCAAGCCAAGTGGAACCGGACATATAATGAATGTCCTTTGCACTTTTTCCTGTAGAGTGTAACAACCAGTGCAATGGGTTTAGGAAGTAATGGGTTTAGGGCTGGATTTGGTTTGGATAAGTAAAAATATGAGATTTAACTACCCCTACACCACTACAATGCACCATGCATGAGATTCTAACTTGTGTGTAATGATAGTGATATTGTAAAAATCTATCAAAAAAAAAAAAATCACAAAAAAAGGTACACACCAGTGTGTCATGCACCAGTTATATCTAAAAGCTGAGATTGCTCAAATTGGAAATATTTGTTTAAACAATTTTAGGCAGGTTAGAAGTTGTTTAAGAAATGTAATTGCTATTCCTTAAGCAGGAAAATATAATATTGATGTGTGCTGATTTTTTTTATAGCAGTTTGTACATTTTTGCCACAAATGTCCCAGAGGTTAGAACATTTAAGGGGGGGCCATGAGGGTTTAGGCTTTGATTTTATTTCAGAAGCTGGAGAGGAAGAACGTTGCTGTGCACTCCTCCCTGTAGTGCAACATCTCACCCCAGTCCGGTCCAAAACATGCCGGAAACATCCAAGCGTGCGAGACGCTGCGCAGTGCTTGGACGTACAGAACCCTAATGGGGAGGAGGGGGTTAAAAAAAAAAAAAAAAAAGTTCTCAGATCTCAGCTCCCTAGACATAATCTGCTGTATTTTACAAGGCAGACACAAAGCCTGACCAGAAAGCTGCTCCCTTCACTTCCCCCACCTTAGTTTTTCCCATTTCAATTATCGTGTAATCTAGTATTTGGATTATTATAAAGCTTTTGATATCTTTTCCCTCCAAAGATTAATTATACAGTTATCATCCTCTGGGCTTTGTTAAGGCTGCTCCGTGTCTGTCCTCCGCTGACTTCTGATCGTGTATGGTCCCATGAAAGGACTTTAAAACTTTTTTGTTCTGAGACCCGTCGACATCGGCTGATTTTAAACGAGTCTCCTGTATGAAAGCGATATCTGCATTTTTTCTGTGTGTGTGTGTGTTTGTTGTGAATATTCCAAACTATTGTTTTTGCTGGGCGTGAACAGAGGGACTGACAACTCATTTACCAACAGTTAGTCACTGGTGAGCAGACAGATGGGAGGGGAGCTAAACAACAGCAGCCCAAGGCAACCAAGAGTAAGAAGAAGCAGTGGATGGCATAATTTGCATTATTTAATCAAATGGCAACTTTATATTGTTTCTCCTTTAGATGAGCAAAGAGCCATAGAGGAAATTAAATCAATGGATATTTAACTAAGTAGACACAGAGAAACAGCATGGAGGATGGATAAACACTCTTTAAACTGATATTCAGATGGAATCACTGCAAAAGGGACCTGGACTCTTAATAATTTCCCCTTCATCCATCCATCCATCCATCCATTTTCTATCCCGCTTATTCCTTTTCAGGGTCGCAGGGGTCTGCTGGAGCCTATCCCAGCGCATTTATGGCGAGAGGCAGGGATACACCCCAGATGGTCGCCAGCCAATCGTGGGGCACACACACCATTCACACACCATTCACACACACACTCACACCTATGGGCAATTTAGAGTTGCCAATTAACCTGAGCATGTTTTGTATTGTGGGAGGAAGCCGGAGTACCCGGTGAAAACCCACGCAGACACGGGGAGAACATGCAAACTCCACACAGAAAGGTCCCAGACCCAGGCCTAAGGCGGTCTTGAACCTGCGACCTTCTTGCTGTGAGGCAACAGTGCTACCCACTGCTCCACCGTGTCGCCCAATTTCCCCTTCATATCTTCACAATTTTTTTCTAACACATTTATTTTAAAAATACCATTCACTTCAGCATACTGTGTCAGTAATTAATGCTTGAGCCATATAAATGAAATATTCTATTTGGAATGTAATGCATTTATTTATTGAGCCGCCGATTGATTGTAAATCATCTCGAATAAATTAAAAGCAGCACATATTTGTAGCTCTGCTTTAAAATATGTTAATGTTAATAAACTTTTCCCACTCCCGGCTGCATAATTTAAGTAGTAGTAGTAGCGGGTGGTTTCTCGCGGAAAAAATGATGACGGAATAAATGTCTTTCTTGTATCAGGGAAATTGCAAATGGGATTTGTGGCAACATGATTGAGTTCTTTTCACCCAACTGCCAAATGGAGCTTAACTGGACTTTATCTCCAATAACCTCAAGAACCTGGCTTACATATAGAAGTGAACTAACTTCTTCGCTTAGTGGTTCAGTGTGTTGTTGCTTGAGAGATCATCAGTATGCCACATGGTGTCCCCTACTTATTTATTTATTTATTTATTTTTTTACTGGCTGATGCCTTTATTTCCTGTATGCTTCCAGAAATATGACCCCCCCCCTTCCTATGACTAATCTATGCAGCGTTTGAAGCCAAGACCTGGTGTATATTTAAGGTGCCCCTCGCAGTCATCGATTTGCCTGGAATCCGCTCATCATCATATTTCTCACCCAATGATGAGTAATGGCTGCCTCCAATATGATAATCTTGCATTTCCGTACTTACCCACTCTCATCGTTACCGAGAAACCTCTGTATAGTCCGTCGGAAGAAATTAAACTTCATCAAAGTAGCAGGGGTTTTTGTTTTTTAGGGTCACACACAAGCGTACCCATTAGCTCCCAAATACCGGCCATCTTTCATCTCACTTGCCAATGTTTTCTCAGTCTGCACATGTATTTCTGGTCTTTAGCTGTGTGTATATAAAAAGCCGGTCTTCCGGGAAATTGCCTTTAGGACATAGAGAGATGTTGTTACTGTCTAGGATTTTATTTTCTGTCATTTACCTTGCTTGACAGTGCCAAAAAATAAATAAATGAATAAATAAATAAATAAATTACTGATGGATGCACGATTACCAAAATGAAATTAGATTCTCTAAATATACACATGTATTTTTTTCCTCACAGCATTGTAAAAGTTTAAACATAAGCCATCGTTCCTAAAATGTTTAAAAAAAAAAAAATGCATGAAAATATATTAAAAATGTCTATCAATCTATGGAATTTATTCTGCAGCGGTCGCACTGCATGATGATCGGTTGTCAATATAGACAAGTTGAGTCAATATTTACAGGCATCGAATTGGCCACCTACACAAAACAAGCACGTTTCCCACAAAAGGTCACCACAAAATTTATATTTTAAACATGTATATTCATATTTGTTGACGTAACTTCATATTTATTGTTCTTTGAAGACCTCATGATATCTAGATGATATATGGCAACTGCATAGCAGCCGGTACTACTGAGTTTCATTTGGTCCTTCAATGGATTTCAGCAAAAAAAGTCAGAAAGTTTTGTTTTCTCGATGGTCGCATCACATATAAAAATGGACTTGTTTGTATATGATAAATGTGAATATAAATAGGGTTGCTTTGCAATTTTTGCACGTGACTTAAACATTTGGGAAATCATGGCAAATAGGGTAGAAAGTACATTAGAATACACTAAATATTACAGTGTGTGTTTTTTATGCTATGTTTGATTAATTACATAAGTGAATTCCTTTAAATACTATTTTAATGGTTAGTTGTACCGAGTGCAAACTTCCTGCTACACATGTCGGCTCCAGGTTTATTCTGCGGAATAAAGGATCCTGAGCTCTGTCAGCCTCGTAAGGATATTTTTATTAGAATTTTTTTTATAATTTCGAATATCAAATGAAAAACCAAGACGCTATTTTACTTGGTGGCACAGCTTGCGGTGCATTTCACACTTTGCAGGTGTATGACTTTTTTTTTTGTTGTCGTCTCATTTGCACAGGTTTTGCAAAGGCAAAAGTCACGCAATCCTTTTTTTTCTTTGTGAATTCACCCCCGGAGTGGATTTGCTTCACGTTTCGGTCCTATTCATCCTCTGCGGTTATTGTGCAGAAGAAACTGTTGACCTGAGCCGCCCCCCGGGCTACAGCGGCAATCACGGCGGACGAGAAGAAAAGAAAAGTGTTCGTGCCTGTCAGTGTTGACGGCTGGACTCTGCTGCAAACTTGATGAAACGGTGCTCAAGGCCTTTGGCAGATGCACGTCAGTAGGTTTTTTTTGTACAGTGCCGTCATATAAGAGTATAAAAAAAAACTATGTACACAAAAAGTTTTCTCATTGAGTTGATTGCCACTGGTCTAGTAGGTTTCCAGGGTTGCATCATCAGAGACGGATGCCTTTTCTTTTTTTTTTTTTTTTTCGAGAGCAACTATTGTGCTGAGAGTCCAAATAAAGTTCTCAACACAGCAATCAAACTGGACCACGTCACAAATGATGGTTCTGCCTGTGTGCTTTTTTTACTTTAAGTGTATTTATAGATGTGGTTTCAATGCATTGATGTGCAAACTGTACCCGCTGAGAGGCTAAACGTCCGAGTGGCAATGGCCATCGTGGATGCCATAGAACAAACAAGTATACACAGATTGTCTGATTTTTTTTTTCCGTAGACTGGAACTGGCTGTTTATTGCAGGCTCCATTGGTGGACCAGTTTTTATAGTTTTCTTCGACGGGTTTGCACCACGCGCCACTGCTACACTAACTCTGTGTGACTTGTTTGCATCACCAACTCCGATATTGGGAAAGCAGAAGAAGGCCTATGTTTATTTTTAACATCATTTTATATTCCCTCAGACCTATAAATATTACTGTACCGGCCATAACATGGGGGGAGAGAAAAAAAAAAAAAGATGAATTAGTAATAGCTAAAAGGAGGATGGTGAGACTCCTGTCCATAAATAATAATAGACAGTATTTAATAATTAACACTAGTAATTATTTAATTTAGGTTATGCTGAAAAGCCAGTTGCACTCGTAGAACACGTCTTCCCTATGATAACAAGGTCAGAGGCTATAAATGGCTAAATGGCTATAACATACATTATTATTTATTTTCACTTAACTTGCCATAACAAAGACGGGTATTTCCAGGAACTACAAGCGAACATCCTGCTAGAGCCTATGATGCAGACAAGGGGTGAATACCTGCCTCTCGCCTGATTGGCTCCAGCGGACCCATGTGACCCTAAAATGACTGTAGAAACTAAACTGGGAGTTCTCCCAGTGATCTGGCCAACCTGAGGGCTCCGTCGGCACGGTTTGTGGCACCGGCTGTCACGCGGGGCCCGTAGCCGATCACCTCCGTGTTAATGAACTACAGCAGCTCAACGGCGCCGTGCTGCTTCTCTCGAGTTTTTTCGAAGCTCGTCTATTTTTTATTGCCCAGTGTCATGCAGCTCTAACAAGTGAAAAACTGCGTGCTGTAAAACTGTGTTGAAAATCACTACAATATGTTTTAAATTGCATAAAACAAGTCTGTAGTTGTACCAAACGTACCAAAGATACAACTACAAGGTCACTGTGCTCATTTTCCTGGAAGCTCATGCAATTAAAATAAAGATCTAGATAAGTAATAGCATATAACTGAATTTGACCCTTATTTTTCATTTATCATATCATATTCCTTACTTCTATTTTTTGTAATAAAGATAATTGACTTCAGAGCATCCATGTATTGCACATATACAAATTTAAAATTTTGCTCAAATGCCTCATTTTGTATTATGGAAATTCCTTAGCTATTTTTTATTGAATAGATAGGTTATTGCTTGTATTTTACTGAGCACTAAAATACAACATTGTAAATTCACAATAATGTTTGCACAATGACTTATTTTTTTCATAATTTCAAAATTATAATGGCCTTAATATGGTACATTATAACCATAAAATAAACGCAGTGCAATTACCAAACATCCTTCATCAATTAATACAGTGAGTATTTTATTCATGTGTCTGTAAATAACCCATACATTTGCTGGTGTGGTGGACCTACAAAACTATTGGGGTTTGGAAAACCATACAATAAGTGTGAAAGCAGGTTTGCATGACATACAAGCCAGTTAAGTTATATTCAGCCTCTGTCACATATATAAATTCCTATAGGGAATGTGATGTACTTTGGTCTAACCTTGAAAAACCTGGGGAATCTGCTATTTATTTATTTATTAGTATTTGACACAAACCATTATCAAACCGTTTTAAAAACATAATTAAAAAAAAAATCTGATTATAATCCAAACCTAACCTATATTTAGATATGTCTCCACAGCTTACTTCCTTGACTTACTGATTCTCTTTCAGCTCGCTTGATGCATTCTGGCTACATAACAGCAGTGTAGCCTAGAGGGCAGATGGAGCTGAAAAGAAAGGGAAGAAAAAAAAAGAATAGTATTTAATCATTAAAATGAACAGATTACACAGCGGACAAGGGAGCTGCGTTATAACTGACAGTAACTCTCCATTGCATAGTGTTATCATATAGTGACAATTACTTTGACTCAATATTTTTTTTTTAAAAAAACAGTAATTTAAAAGCCATCTTTTACTGTTTAGTTGCAATAAATCAATGCAATAAGTCTTTGAAGGAAAAAAAATGTATCGTATATGTCCAGGAAATATTATTTTTACTTTACTGTACATGGACTGACAAAAATCTTCTGAAGCTCCAGGGCACATTTGCTGCAGAGAAACCGAATATTGCAGTGCATTCTGGGCCAAAATTGAAAAAAATAAAAAAAAACTTTAAATAAGAAAATGTGTATGGTGTTGCCATATGGCAATGTATGCAATAGAGGGGGTAAAGTATCCTGTAGATTTGTACCTTCTTGCACCACTAGGTGAAGCCAATTCCACTTTAAATCGTTGGGTTTGCAGGTATGTTTGGATATGGTAAGGGCTCCATGAATTGGGAAATTCATCCTGTCATGCAAGGAAAAACACAAAAAAAATGTTGTGCAGCATTTAGGGCCAGTAAAACATGTTACTATGATGCTAATGTCTAGGACCAGCAAGACTAATTCCTAGCACTGTCAAATGATTAAAATATATTTCCTGATTATTTGCTAAATGTACTGAAATGAATTGTGATGAATTGCTTCTCAATATTAAATCATAATAAAGATTCAAATGTAAACTCTGTGAATTTGAATCTAAATACTATTTAAAATCTCATATATTTATTTTTCTTTTCTTGTTTGTGTGCTGATTTACTTAATGTATCAAATCAGGTGTTATTTAAATATAAGGGGACAAAATTAAGAGAAAAGATTGCTGCATCACGCAATAGGTGGGATGGGCACAGGTGCAAAAGTGCACATCCTGTGTGTATTTACACACAAGTACACACTCCATCGTTTCCTGGACGCCAGGAGGGGAGCCGCTAACCTCAGAGTGCAGCGGGGAGCTCAGGTATCTGAAAGTCTCATTGTTTGCCTGGGGGAGGAAAATCAAATTAATCTTTGGTATAATGGTTCGCATTTGGGAAAGATCGTCGGCTGGATATATTGTCACTCGGGAAGTTATTTTTAGACGTGCTTTGGCAGATTTGACCGACGTCGGGTGGGCTGAGAGTATACACGTTCGCTTTCATCTCTGTTGGCGGCGGGGAGAAGGAAGAGGAAACAAACGTGTAAACGTGTTAAACCCGGAGACAGTGCGTTAAACTAAAAACGGATCCGGCTACTAAAACATCATTAAGTGCAAACACGGCAGGCTTTGTTCGTTCTTGTGAGGACTTTAAAAAAAGTAAAAAAAACTGCATCTGACAGCCCGCTGAACGAAGTGGCTTATTCATTAGGTGAGCGTGCCGGCTCAAAAACGTAAAAATAAACCATTCAGAAAAAATTAAGTGGCTGGTTCATAGATGATAAATGGTGCAGAGGATCAGAAAATGAGTTTCTGATCACAAGTAGCGAAGTAAAAACTAAAACTTCTTTCCCCAAGTATACAATGTATTAACATACATTGTAGAGGAAGAGGCATCCTGTAGTCAGTGCGGCGCCAGCCTCTGCACACTGAACCACATTCTGACCAGCTGCCCAAAAGCTCTGGCAGACGGGCGCTATAGGTGGAGACACGACAAAGTCCTCACCGAGGTCGCTAAGTGGGTCGAACTACAGAGAAGCCACACCAACAAACAGCCACCAGTACCACCAAGGCCCACACGCTTCCAGCGAGAGGGCAGTAAAGTCCCAAAGGGAAAAAGACCTGACCGCCTACCATCAATGCTACACTGCGCATCAGATTGGGAGCTGCGGGTGGATCTCAAGAAGAAGCTGGTCTTTCCTCAGGAGGTGGCGGCAACTACCCTCCGACCGGATATGATCCTTCTTTCTAGGAGCTCGAAGTCCATCATTCTAGCCGAACTCACTGTTCCCTGGGAAGACAGGCTAGCCATATCTCATCAGGCAAAGAAAGGTAAGTATCAGGACATAGTAGATGAGGCGACCCTTGCTGGATGGCATGCCACCCTCTACCCAATTGAGGTCGGGGCTCGTGGTTTCCCCGCCACATCTATTCGCAGTTTCCTGCAGAAGATCGGGCTTGATGCCAAACAAGTACAGAAGGCTACCAGGGAAATAGCCACAGTAGCTGAAAGCAGTTCCAGGTGGCTGTGGCTGTCAAGAAATCACAGCTGGACCCCTTCTGCAGGTGAAGGCTAACTCAGCCCTTGCTGCCCCACTCAGGAGAGGTGTACAGGTTAAGGGGCGAAACACCTGGGACCCTGAGATGCCTGCTGAGGATGCGGAAGGGGTCCCTAGGAACACTGTGACACTCCACCAGCTAAAACCTTAACATCTACATTGGGGGTGGGCGGTTCCGGTCCCGGGGGGCCGGTGTGGCTGCGGGTCCTTGTTCCGGCCGGGCGGTGGGCGCACCTGATTCTACTAATTACTGCTACTCTGCACCTTCGTTGGTGGAGTCGGGTGTGTTGCTGCCTGGTTGGGGCGGGGGCCTGCGCCCGCGCCGGCCCTCTGGGGCCAGGGATTGCCCCACCCCTGATCTACATCCATAGTTGCTCATGCAGTCTCTGCTTGTAGCAAAGCACCTTTGGTGTTTACTTCATCTTAACTGTCGTGACCATGGGGAAAGGCCCATTGGCGGTGGGGAAAGACCCACAGACTTCCATGAAAGAATGGATGACCGCACGGAAAGACGGCACGCAATAGTCCTAGGGCTGGCACCCCGACAGACTGCACCAAACGCTACAAGTACTAAACGAAGAGAATACCCCCAAGCAGACCGAGGAGGGGGGGAGGATAATCTGCTGTCAAGGACGGATCACATGGTAACTGACCCGGACGACGATATAAGGACTACGAACTTGGATGTGGAAAGACAGGAAGGTGAAGCAAACAGAAGGTGCTCCATCTGTGGGAGAAGTTTCAAGAACGAGCGGGGCGTGAAAATCCATCAAGGTAAATCCAAGTGCAAAGAGCAGTTGCAGCAGCGCAAAACATCTAGCATGGCCCAGAGTTTAATCTCAGAGTTTGCTAGCTCTGTTTGTCAGTCGATGGAGGACCGGAGTCAGGAGGCACACCACAGTGCTCAGGACCCCCTAGCTGAACCTGCTCCGAGCATAAGGATGAGCCAAGAAGCCCCGAACATGGAGGGCTTGCCGAAGAAGCTGCGGCTGAACTTGCCATCAGCCACGGACCACAGGTGGGCACAACTGGATGAAGACCTCAGCATCATCCTTGACAACACCTTGAGAGGGGATGCTGTAAAAAAGATCAAGACTCTGGTGGAGACAGTGTACCAAGTATGCTATGACAGATTTGGAGTTAAGGAAGGAAAGCCTGAGAAACAGCCATCAGGCCCCAGCAGAAGGCAACGGCGCATTGCTGAAATGCGCCAAGACCTCAGAGAACTCAAGAAGAGGTGGCGGGGAGCAGAACATCAGGAGAAGGAAGCCCTGAGCGAGCTAAGCTCAGAGGTGCGGAGAAGCCTACTCCAGCTGCAAAGGGCAGAGGCAACGCGGAGAAGACAGAAAGAGAAGCGCCGGCAGAGGAAATCTTTCTTCAACGATCCGTTCCGCTACACATCTGACCTCCTTGGCCAGCCCAAGAGTGGGAGACTGGCATGTTCCAAGGAAGAAGTGGAGGATGCTGTAAAGGCAGCACATAGCGACCCCAGCAGGGACCTACCATTGGGAGAGTGCCCCTTCCCTATCCCAAAGCTCAATCCAAGCACCCCTTTCAACATGGCAGACTTCACTTTTGAAGAAGTGAGGTCAGTGGTGAGACGGGCTCGAGCGGGATCCGCTCCTGGTCCATCAGGGACATCTTATAAGATTTATAAGAACTGCCCACAGCTGCTAAGGAGACTGGCCACACTCCTGCGCACGCTGTGGAAGAAGAAGCAGGAACCCTGGCTGTGGACGCTTGCAGAGGGCTGCTTCATTCCTAAGGAGCTGAATTCATCAAGCCTTGACCAGTTTAGAGAGATTTCCCTACTGGACGTTGAGGGGAAGGTCTTCTGGGCAATCATCGCCCAAAGGTTGACATCATACTTACTTGTCAATGGCTACATCGATACAAGTGTCCAGAAAGGAGGAGTACCGGGCTACTCTGGATGCCTGGAGCACACGGCGGTAATTAGCCAGATAATTAAGGAGGCGAAGAGCAACAAGAAATCTCTCTCGGTGGTCTGGCTAGACCTCGCCAAGGCTTACCCAAATGTTCCACACCAGCTTATCTGCAAGGCATTGAATCATTACCAAGTACCATCAGAGGTCATTAAGTTGGTGATGGCTCATATGGGTTCTTTACAGATGAGGTTCAGTGCACAGGATTTTACCACCAAGTGGCAGAGGCTGGAAAAAGGGATCATGGCTGGCTGCACCATATCAGTCTCCCTGTTTGTGGCAGCTATGAACCTACTGCTGAAAGCAGGAGAGTCTCAGTGTAAAGGACCGACGGCAGCGGATGGGACAAGGCATCCAGCCTGCAGAGCTTTCATGGACGACATCACCGTGATGACCCCATCCATCCTTGGGACACGATGGGTCCTAAGTTCACTGGATAAGATGGCCACCTGGGCCCGTATGCAGTTCAAGCCCAGCAAATCCAGAAGCTTGTGCATCCTGAAGGGAAATCTGTCGAATAACACCTTCAGCATCCAGGGGTCAGAGATTCCAACCATTCAGGAGGAGCGAATCCGATGCCTGGGAAAACACTATGACAGCACTCTGAAGGACAGGCTAAACCTCGAAGACACCGCAGCCCAACTAAAGGAGTGGCTGAGGAGAATAGACAGGAGTTTGCTGCTAGGTAGGTTCAAGGTGTGGTGCTTTCAGCATGGCATCATACCAAGGCTCCAGTGGCCATTTCTGCTCTACGCCTTCCCTATGACAAGAGTTGAAGCAATGGAGAGAGTCTGTAGCAGGTTTATTCGTAAATGGCTGGGTGTTCCTCCAGCTTTCAGCGCAGTCAACCTCTACAGCAGGTCATCAGTACTCCGGTTACCATGCTCCTCCGTCATAGAAGAATTCAAGGCCACCAAGGCAAGGGCAGCATGCACGCTCTCAGGCTCTAGGGACGCAAAAGTCAGGAATGCAAGTTCTGCCATTAACTGCGGCAGGAAGTGGAAACCCCTCGAGGCGGTGAAGGAAGCGGAAGCCTACTGGAAGCATCAGGAAATCGTGGGCACTGTGTGTCGCGGACGGCTAGGGCTTGGAAACTACGGTGTCAAGAGCTGGTCGAAGAGCAACATGCGAGACAGAAGGGACTTGGTGGTGCAAAGGGTGCGGGAGGCAGCTGAAGAAGACCGTCGAATCAAAGCAGCAGGGCTGGGCTCCCAGGCGCGCTGGATGCAGTGGGAGGGGGCGCTCGAGAGACCATTGTCTTGGAAGGAGCTCTGGGGCACTGACCAAGGCAAGCTGAACTTCCTGCTGCGCGCTGTGGCTGATCTCCTACCCACACCAAGTAATCTGAAGATCTGGGGCAAGGAGGAAGAGGCATCCTGTAGTCAGTGCGGCGCCAGCCTCTGCACACTGAACCACATTCTGACCAGCTGCCAAAAAGCTCTGGCAGACGGGCGCTATAGGTGGAGACACGACAAAGTCCTCACCGAGGTCGCTAAGTGGGTCGAACTACAGAGAAGCCACACCAACAAACAGCCACCAGTACCACCAAGGCCCACACGCTTCCAGCGAGAGGGCAGTAAAGTCCCAAAGGGAAAAAGACCTGACCGCCTACCATCAATGCTACACTGCGCATCAGATTGGGAGCTGCGGGTGGATCTCAAGAAGAAGCTGGTCTTTCCTCAGGAGGTGGCGGCAACTACCCTCCGACCGGATATGATCCTTCTTTCTAGGAGCTCGAAGTCCATCATTCTAGCCGAACTCACTGTTCCCTGGGAAGACAGGCTAGCCATATCTCATCAGGCAAAGAAAGGTAAGTATCAGGACATAGTAGATGAGGCGACCCTTGCTGGATGGCATGCCACCCTCTACCCAATTGAGGTCGGGGCTCGTGGTTTCCCCGCCACATCTATTCGCAGTTTCCTGCAGAAGATCGGGCTTGATGCCAAACAAGTACAGAAGGCTACCAGGGAAATAGCCACAGTAGCTGAAAGCAGTTCCAGGTGGCTGTGGCTGTCAAGAAATCACAGCTGGACCCCTTCTGCAGGTGAAGGCTAACTCAGCCCTTGCTGCCCCACTCAGGAGAGGTGTACAGGTTAAGGGGCGAAACACCTGGGACCCTGAGATGCCTGCTGAGGATGCGGAAGGGGTCCCTAGGAACACTGTGACACTCCACCAGCTAAAACCTTAACATCTACATTGGGGGTGGGCGGTTCCGGTCCCGGGGGGCCGGTGTGGCTGCGGGTCCTTGTTCCGGCCGGGCGGTGGGCGCACCTGATTCTACTAATTACTGCTACTCTGCACCTTCGTTGGTGGAGTCGGGTGTGTTGCTGCCTGGTTGGGGCGGGGGCCTGCGCCCGCGCCGGCCCTCTGGGGCCAGGGATTGCCCCACCCCTGATCTACATCCATAGTTGCTCATGCAGTCTCTGCTTGTAGCAAAGCACCTTTGGTGTTTACTTCATCCTATGAGTATTGTATTATCTATTATAATATGTATATTGTATATGTTTTATTATAATTCCCTACACATTTCAGTGTAATAAATAAACTATAAACTCAATAGAATAGAAATTGCATTGTTTTGTTGTAATAGAACTGCATAAAAATTGTATGTATTCGTAATCTTCAAAGTATTTTCACATGTGGTTCTACGGCGATTGACTCTGTTCAGAAAGGCCATAGAACATTTCTAAAATATATATATGGATTTTCTTCATGAACTATGAGGGGTCTATGGACTCTTTGTTAAAACTAGTAGGTACGCAGGATAGATCTTGTGTGTGTGTGTGTGTGTTTATTTTATTTTATTTTTTTTTTAATTTTGGCAATGAAGACTGGTGAAAACCAGCCAGAGAGTTTGTTTTCCATCAGGGATACCATATGCTAATTCATATGCAGTGATCAGGGCCCTAAATTACAAAACACTGTGATGTATCCAAACTCACATGCACAAAAGCCCAAAAATTGGCCGTGAAACAATATGCAATTTAAAACTTGGGCACAGTAAATAAGGTATTGATTAATTATAAACCTTATATCCCACTTGTGAGGCGACCGATGTGGCCTCCCAACAAAAGGGATCAGGGCAACCAGGTGAAGTGGAGACAAGAGGCAGCAGAGTTGGATTAGGCCAACAAAAGGCAATTTATTCGCTCTCTCAACAGAAGCAACACAGTCAACACTCAGCCATCAACATTTCACTGTCTACTACGGCCCCCCGTAACAGTCAAAATGGCCACTCTTTTAAGCCTGCACCTGCCCGAGTTTAATTGGGGTAAACCATTAAGCGGGGGAAAGCCAATATCCCCAATAACTACTGGCTCGCTTACTATTAAACAAAACATAACAAAATAGTAAACACAGTAGGTAAATAACAGAACACACATTAGAAAAACCATCTCACCACATATACCTCACACATACATATTTACAATAGACCAGAAAATACAACACACCCCTGTGCAACGTGTAGTGCACCCCCTAGCGCCACACTCAATAAGTACTGCCCCTGCAGCGGCGCGCGCTTCCGCACAGGAGCAGTGGAGTCGGACTAGGAGGTGAGTGCAGGTGAGCGGGAATGAATGGAGGAGGATGTGTGTGCGATTGTGTGTGAATGACCAGACGGAGGCTAAACCAGTAAATGGAAAGAGAACCGGACGCGCAGTGGGTACCGCACTGCACGCCGAGGTGAGTGGTGAAAGTTTGTAATGGGAACGGGTGACGTGGCACGTCGCGATCGCGGTGTCCGCACCCGGTTCCCGACCATGTCACTAAGCACTTAGCATAGCATATACACGTAACAATAACCCCGAAACCATGTAATACGTGCGTGTGGTGAGTGTGTGTTTTTGTAAAGTCCAGTCGCCGGACTCCGGCGCAACACGGAGAGCTGTGGCTCCGCCCTCATGAGCCGGTGAGAAGGGGGGGGCTCACCTTCTCACACTTCCCTCCCCTTCTGGAGTCTCGCCAACTGGGTGGCGAGACAAAAAGTCTGCAACAGTGTTCTGTTTCCCCGCACGGTACTGTACCGTAAAGCGGTAGGGCTGAAGGGCCAAAAACCAGCGGGTAACCCGCGCATTGGAGTCTTTCATCCGGTCTAACCACTGCAAGGCGCGGTGGTCAGTCTCCAGGGTAAAGTCTCTACCCAGCACATAATATTTCAACGTGTCCAGGGCCCATTTAACCGCCAGGCACTCCAGCTCCACTGCGGCGTACCTGGTCTCCCTGGGAAACAGCTTGCGGCTAATGTAAGCCACAGGCTTCCTGTCCTCTCCTTGCCCCTGTAGCAGCACTGCCCCGAGACCAACACCAGAGGCATCGGTCTGGACCGTGAAGTGCTGCTCAAAGTCTGGACTCTGGAGCACCGGATCACTGCAGATCGCTGCCTTTAGATCCAGGAATGCTTCCTCCTGCTCCTTCCCCCACTGGATCTGGGAAGAGCCCGATTTCCGGGTCAAGTCCGAAAGCGGCGCCGCACGACGGGCAAAGTCTGGCACAAACCGGCGGTACCACCCCACCAACCCCAAGAACGACCGAATGTCCCTCTTGGTCCTAGGCCTGGGACAGTTCAGCACCGCCTGTACCTTGTCCTTCTGCGGCCTGATAATACCCCGGCCAAGCACATGGCCAAGGTATTGCACCTCCCGCTTGGCAAGGGCACATTTATTCGGATGGATGGTTAATCCCGCCTGCTGGATGCGCTGCAACACCTCCTGGAGATGACGCAGGTGGTCCTCCCAGGTGGCACTGTAAACCACAATGTCATCCAGGTATGCTGCAGCGAAAGAGTCTGTTCCAGCCAGTACTATGTCCATCAGTCTTTGAAAACTGGCTGGCGCTCCCTGCAGACCAAAAGGCATCACCACGAACTGGAATAGCCCCTGCGGTGTACGAAAGGCTGTGCAGGGCCGGGCCTCCTTGGTCAGTGGCACCTGCCAGTAGCCTTTACATAGGTCCAGGGTGGTGATAAAGGATGCTTTACCCAGCCGCTCAATCAAGTCCTCAAGCCTTGGCATGGGGTAAGCATCAAAATGTGATTGGGCATTTACCCGACGAAAGTCAATGCAAAAACGCATGGTGCCATCCTTCTTGGGCACCAGCACCACGGGGTTGCTCCACTCACTGGACGACCTCTCAATCACCCCCAACGCCAACATGTCCTCCACCTCAGCCTTGAGGGATGGAAGAAGTCGCTCTGGGACACGATACATCCTCTGCCGCACCGGTGTCGTGTCCCTGAGGGGGATGGAGTGCTCCAGAACGGTGGTGTAACCTGGCTTCTCCTGGAACAGGCCGGGGGGGATGATCTCCGCCAGCTCCCTCTGCTGGCGAGCCGTCAGATGTGAGAAGTCCAGCGTGGCTGACTGCTGACTGGTGGGGAAGTACTGCTCCGGCGTTTCCTCTTCCTCCACCACCGACTGCACCCTGAGCTGCAACTCCGGCGGTCTCTCATGCCACTCCTTCAAAAGGTTGACATGGAAGGTTTGCCGGGGTTTCCTCCTCCCAGGAAGCTCGATCTCATAGGTGGCCGGACCCATCTTCCGCACCACCTCGTAGGGCCCCTGCCACTTGGCAAGCAGCTTGTTCTCGGAGGTAGGGAGAAGAAGCAGAACCTTCTGACCTGGTTGAAGGCTTCTCTGCCTTGCCGTCTTGTCATACCAGGTCTTCTGGTGTGTCTGAGCCTGCCCCAAGTTCATCCGCACCAGCTCCGCCATTTCCTCCATCTTGTCCCTCATCTTCAGGACATGGGCCAGGATGCTGCTGGTTTTGGGTGACCTGGGTCCCTCCCAGGCTTCTCTCAGAACATCCAAGGGACCTCGAACCTGTCGACCATAAAGCAGCTCAAACGGTGAAAACCCCGTGGAGGCCTGAGGGACCTCACGGTAGGCAAAGAGCAAGTAGGGCAGCCAGCGGTCCCAGTCTTTGCCATTCGCTGCCACAAACTTCCTCAGCATGCCCTTTAGAGTCTGATTGTACCGCTCCACAAGGCCATCGGTCTGAGGGTGGTATGGAGTGGTTCGGATGCCCTTAATGCCTAGCAACCCATACACCTGCCTCATTGTCTTTGAGAGGAACGCTGTGCCCTGGTCTGTCAGGATTTCCTGTGGGATGCCCACCCGGGAGAACAACTGCAACAGCGCCTGTGCTATGGGGCGAGCAGAGACTTTGCGCAAGGGGAAGGCCTCCGGATAACGCGTGGCATAGTCACAAATCACTAATATATATCTATAGCCGGTTTGCGATCTTTCCAAAGGGCCTATTATGTCCATTGCTATCCGGCTAAAGGGCACCTCAATGATGGGAAGTGGTTGCAGGGGATAAGGGGTTGTCTTCCTCCTACTGGTAATCTGGCACTCGGGGCAGGTTTTACAATAATTCAACACATCCCCATAGAGCCCGGGCCAATAGAACCTGCTGGCCACCCGTTCATATGTCTTAATGTTGCCCAGGTGCCCCGCCCAAGGAATTTTGTGTCCCAGGGCTAGCACCTGTTCCCTGAGCCGCTTGGGCACCACCAGTTGCTCAGCCCTGCCCTCTCCTGGCTCATGATATAACAATCCTTCTTTCACAGTATATCTTTCCCCTGACAAAGCTGAAGGAGGTGCATTTTGGGCTCCATCTACATGGGTGACCTGGGCAAAGGCTTTCTGCAAGCTCGGATCCTCCCTCTGTAGCTGCCCAAAGTCGTCAGGCACCGCTCCCCACTCGTCATTTGGCTGGACAAGCGGCAACTCCTCAGCTCTCTTCTCCGCTTAGTAATATGCTTAAATTCAGCGGGTTGTCTCGTCTGATCTGAGGTCGTGCTCCTTCACCCAGACTTGGATGTCCGGGGCCAAGGTCCGCAGGAACTGCTCTAGGACCAGGATCTCAGCCACCTCCTCAACAGTTCTGCCTGCTGGCCGAACCCATTTGTTGAAGAGGTCCTTGAGGCGGGTATACAGCTCCCGGGGCGTCTCTCCAGGCCGAACATCTGGCTCCCGGAACCTCCGGCGATACACCTCCTCGTTGATGTCATATTTCCGCAGTAGGGCCTCTTTCACCCGTCCATAGTCCAAGGCATCGTCCATATCCATGGCCACGTAGGCACTCCGCGCTTTCCCAGACAGGTAGGGCACCAGCAACACCGCCCAATCCTGTCTTGGCCAGCGGTAGGCCGTGGCCAACCGCTCAAACGTGGTGAGGTAATGGTCGATATCCTCACCCTCCTCTAACCGGGGGATTGCAGCTCTCGACCCGGTTAGGGGTCCTGCCATCACTGGTGCTGGTCCGTCGGCTGCTGGTACGGGTGCCGCGGCTGCCAGACCTGGGGATGCCGGCAGCACCGGCACTGCTGGGGCTGGAGGACCGGGTTGAAGAGCCCAGGGCGGGGGTGGTGGATGCCTCCGGTCCGCCTCCACATCATCACGTAGCTGGTTCAGCTGGGCTTGGACATCCCTCCACCGCTGCTCCTGTCTTGCAGCTTCCGTGCTCTGGGCCTGAAGACTCTGGAGCAGGAGCCTCTGCAAACCCGCCAGATCACACTCCTCCGGCTCCTCCCTTCCGGACTCCTGGGACGCAGTCTCCTGGTCTAGCTGCTTCTCCTCCGAGTCCTCTCGGGTCAGCCTGCGACGGTGCATTCTGGCCCAGCTCCAGCCGTCTGGCACCCCACGGCCACGTCCACCTGCTCGTCCTCGAGCTCTGTGTCTCCGCTCCAGCTTCCCAGGTGGCGCCACTGATCCCACCGCTGCCACCAAATGTGAGGCGACCGATGTGGCCTCCCAACAAAAGGGATCAGGGCAACCAGGTGAAGTGGAGACAAGAGGCAGCAGAGTTGGATTAGGCCAACAAAAGGCAATTTATTCGCTCTCTCAACAGAAGCAACACAGTCAACACTCAGCCATCAACATTTCACTGTCTACTACGGCCCCCCGTAACAGTCAAAATGGCCACTCTTTTAAGCCTGCACCTGCCCGAGTTTAATTGGGGTAAACCATTAAGCGGGGGAAAGCCAATATCCCCAATAACTACTGGCTCGCTTACTATTAAACAAAACATAACAAAATAGTAAACACAGTAGGTAAATAACAGAACACACATTAGAAAAACCATCTCACCACATATACCTCACACATACATATTTACAATAGACCAGAAAATACAACACACCCCTGTGCAACGTGTAGTGCACCCCCTAGCGCCACACTCAATAAGTACTGCCCCTGCAGCGGCGCGCGCTTCCGCACAGGAGCAGTGGAGTCGGACTAGGAGGTGAGTGCAGGTGAGCGGGAATGAATGGAGGAGGATGTGTGTGCGATTGTGTGTGAATGACCAGACGGAGGCTAAACCAGTAAATGGAAAGAGAACCGGACGCGCAGTGGGTACCGCACTGCACGCCGAGGTGAGTGGTGAAAGTTTGTAATGGGAACGGGTGACGTGGCACGTCGCGATCGCGGTGTCCGCACCCGGTTCCCGACCATGTCACTAAGCACTTAGCATAGCATATACACGTAACAATAACCCCGAAACCATGTAATACGTGCGTGTGGTGAGTGTGTGTTTTTGTAAAGTCCAGTCGCCGGACTCCGGCGCAACACGGAGAGCTGTGGCTCCGCCCTCATGAGCCGGTGAGAAGGGGGGGGCTCACCTTCTCACACCACTACTATACTTTCACCCCACAGTTAAACATTATAGACTAGGGCTAACCCAGGTTAGCAGGGCTTGTAATGCAGCAACATGTTATATAGATTTTTAAACACTTTGATTACATAAATTAATCTGAACCTAAACCTAGATTCAGGATGCATGCATGCATACTTATATATATATATATATATATATATATATATATATATATATATATATACATATAATGGGAGGATAACCTCAGTATATAATGAGTGTGTGTATTGATACGCCAATCTGGTTATTGTCCTGTAATAGTGAAGTGGGAGGTAAACTCAAAACTTCTCACACTTACCATCTACATGATGCCCTGTCTAAAATGCAGGTTGATGCATTGTAACACGAGCTCACACGATTTGGGAAAGGAAAACGATGACTTCAAGATGACCGTCATTCTACAGTTTTAGATTGTAAAAAAAAATAAAGGGATGTTAGAGATGGACAGAGAATGCTTACAACATGTGGATCTATGCATTTAATGCTTCGACAAGCCATAACTTGATGTGTAAATCTGGTGCATTTCCTTTTTTGTCGTTGTTTTAATGTTCAGACTATAATAAGTTGGCTAACTTGAGAGCACATGTCCATTAAACATGTTGTATCATTTACCATCCAGTCATCACTTTCAGCCAATCAAATCGCCGCCTGCTTTTTCCTGCCACAGTGTAATTGCGCTCCCCCCAACGCGGCGCTCTGACAGTTTTGTAATGGATGAGCAGACGAAGGCAGGCTACAGCGGGAAAGCTTTTCCCAAGAGGGGAACTGATGTCCTTGGATGCAGATGGCGTGCCGCCAAGGGCAGATGATGTTCTTTTTTAAGTTGAATTTATATTTCTGCAGGCACCGAATATTCCGCATTATTTTGTCATTTCCCTCAAGTTTGCTTTACTTGAGTGATTAAAAAGGTTGCATTCATTTAATCCCCCCGACAACATAAACACGCAGGCAATAATGTGAGGAAAGCCTCTAGTCAGTTAAAGAATTCCACAATTACAATGCACTGAAATCACTTATTTTTTGTATAATCATAAATCAGTATATATAAATATAATATATAGTACAGCATGGAGTGGAATGCTTTGCATTGTGTATGCTGAAACTACAGCTTCTTCTTACTCTTTTTTTTTACAACACCTCCTGTTGAGGTTGTAAAATGAAACAAAACACCTGAGCATTTTCACTTCATGTATTTGATTGCATGAAATGGAAAATTACAACCATCTGATGTTCCCCAAAGCACAGAGGTTATTTTTTGGGGGGGTCCTGGTGGCGTTTGCTTCATTATAATAAAATGCACATGCTCATGTGTTTTGCCTGCAAAACTGAGATTTCTTCCCCACATAGGCAAATATTGGACTGACCTAGCCAAAGGGTGTTTATTTGCACTTGTGACATGTTTTTCAAATCTACAATTCTACAAGTTACTTCACAATTATCTATTATCATGTTGATTAAAATGTCTACAAATAAATCAGGGTTGAATTATGTATGTAGTTACTTTCTTTATCTCAAATGTTTCCAATAATCTGACTAAGTCACAATTATTTAGTCAAATCTAAGCTAATTCAAACTAACTGAGGGATGTTCAAATGCTCCCTATTAATATGCCCTGTGCACATATGTTGATGTGCTTACTATGCATAGTGGTGGTTCATCTCAAGCCATTGTGAATTGCAATGGATTTAGGGTTTTAGTTGTTAGACATGTGAGGCCCTATTACTAAATATTCAGACAATCCTCTCAGTGAGCTCCTACTGTAACTTAGCCTGAAAATTCCTAGCGAGGTATCTTAGATTCTGAATCATTCCCAGAGAACTCTTAAGCAAAGAACAAACTCTTATCATAGTGATGAGTTTTGGTTGATCCCCTGTTACTACTACTGTTACTTTTAAAGAATTGACAGATTGACTCCGTAAGCTCTACGAAAGTACACTTTTATTCATGCTGGGCATAGAATGGACCTAATCAATCTAATTATGAATGGTTTATACTTTAAATTCATCCCATTAAATGTGTGAAAACCTCGGTCTACTTGCACAGGACAAATGGTGCCCAACTTACGAACACAAAAAGGAAACCTGAGTTACGTTTTTTGTCATCGCTTGCCATACTCTTTTTTTTTTTGCCACTACCTCTAGTATTAGCCTTTACTTTATGAGTGCCGTAAGGATTGGTTGTTCCACTCCAGCGTGGGCTGCGGCAGAAAGGCGAAATAGTCAGACGTGGCACACAATTCCGATGCAAACTTGCAAAGACAATACAGCGTCTTACTAACATTTATGAATGTTTGTAAGTCGGATGCCTGTACTTCGGGGGAAGTGCTGTACTTGCATGCTGATGGTTTAACATTTATTTAAAATGCTGGCGGTTTTAGCATTTCATGCATTTGATATTAATGAGGGTAAAATGGCACGGCTCGCGTCAATTTCTTGATCGCTGGCCTATAAGCAGCGGCGTTGGGTGGCATTCACGATCCGATCTATAGGATTTAATTAACTTGCTGTCATTCAGTGTTTGGAGAATATTTACCCTGCCTCTTGCCTTCTACTTTCTCCTCTGCTTAAGAAACTCTACTAAGACTTTTAATATTCCTCCTCCCTGGTGTTAGCAGGTTTCACCTTAGAACAGGCAGAGGTAAAGTTGCCTCCTGTCTGGCAACAGCTTTGTTTGGTCTATGGACAGTTGGCCACAACTATGTTTTTATGTATTTTATTTTATTTTTATTTTTTATATCATGTTTTTTGTCATATTGTAATAACAATTTGTAACCACACACATGTTAGCAAATGGATAAACATCAGCTAGCTAGTAATCCTAGTGATTATATTGTCTGTATAGTGGGTTGACAACATAAGACACTGTTATTTCTTCTTTGGACAATGATTATAACTTCTATTCATGTCATGCATGTCGATAAAATTCTTTTGTTTCTCCATTTTTTGTGCTTATTTCCCCTTTAAGAATATGAATTGGTGAGTATATCTCTTGAAAATGCGAAAAACATGCACACTAAATCATCTGGCTCTCCTGAACCTACAAGTTTGTAAAGTAGTAAAGTCTATTCAGTATTTTTTTTATATCAGTAAGATTAAAGAAGGTTTAAATTCAGATTTTAAATCTCAAATTACATTTGTTGAAGTTTAGAGATTCCCCTAGTGGCTGAAAATCACATACTTCTTAATTCTAAGAAGGAACATCATTTTGCAAGCACAGTTAACTAAAGACATAGACATAGATTTTTTCTTTTTTTTTTCTGAGTCAGTGAAAGGAATCAGTGAACAAAAAAACTCACAGTAGCAAAGATGTCTTAACAGAGAAGCCTATTTTTCATGCTGATGCATTTTTTTTTTTTACTTTTATTATGATATGTTTGGCAATGCTTTCTACTGATATCTATATTTGTTGTTTGTTTGTTTTTTCTAATTGTAGATGTCTTCTAATAATTTATATTATATATATTCTATCAGTGTATTTGCTTCACATACTTATTGCCTGTGAAGCTTCCTCTGAGAAATGCCAGCCTTACTTTACTGACTTGAAGTAGATTACTGACATTGGCTAATTGAGTGTCCTGCCCCATCTATTCACTTGTTCATAATTTCTGATTAGCTATATCTGATTAGCTTTTGCTGCTTTCCATTAACCTCACAAGTCGGAGCTGGGAATGATATAGTCTAGTTTGGGTTCTAGTTAGAAAGTCTTAAAGAAATGGTAAAGTGAACCTGACCATGGACACATGGCAGTTGTTAGCAGTTGTTGGACTCAGCTGTACTCACTCTCAACTTTTTGCACATTTAATTGAATGAAGGGCATTTTTAATTCTAAAATTAAGGGTAAACATAGTGTTTCCCAAAAACTGGTTCTCAAATAAAGAGGTGCAATGTGTACAATTTGGCCTGATGATTATGTTTTAAAAAAAGGGATCAACAAACATGAAGAAACACCACATTTAACGTTATGTCACAGACGTGCATGTGAAGCATTTCAGAAGTGAATTCCAACCAGCTAGTCCCGTTCCACCTCCTGATACCATTTTGTACTGCAAAAAACTTGTTCTAGTTTTTCTCATTTTTGGTCATGTACTGTTTCTTCTGACATTTAAACACTTCCATTTCCCGCACTGTGGAACTTCTTGAATTGTATCTCCGCTCCCTTACCGACGCGCGGCTGTTCAGTATGTGTGCAAGTACGCTCCCACTTCGCCACCGACCCCTAATCTGCCGCAACCCCTTTGATCATGCAGCGCTTTGTTCATACGAGAGGGATCGACGATGTGCTCGATTGCATCGAGGATGCCGCTGACGCTTTCTTTCAAGGGGTTTGCCAGGGTTGTCACTGAATTGACCATAAAACCATAAATAATACTGTTACCCTTAAACGGTGCACCTTAATGACGCATGTAGACATTCTGGATTAACCCTTGGATGCCAATCTATTGTGGGGCACACATAGCATTCACGTACACACCTACGGGCAATTTAGAATCTTCCAAGTGATCTTAGCATGTGTTTGGACTGTGGTGGGAAGCCGGAGAACCCAGAGAGAACGCACTCAGACACTGGGAGAACAGAAAAGGCTCCGGGTTTTTAAGGATTAAAACCTGCAGCCTTCTTGCTGTAAGGCAACAGTGCTTTTCATGTCTTGAGCTCAGGCTGGTATGGTCGTCCATTAACAAACTTTGGTTTCTGTGTCGTCTTCCGTTAGACTTTTAATGACTAAAAACGCTCCTATCTCACCACCACGGAGGCCCAGTCATGGTTTCTCTCCACATCACCTCTGTGCCAGACGAGATCTGCCTCGCAGGCAACTTTGTCGGCCATGTTGTCCCTCCGACCCTTGCATCTGGATCCGGCGCTTTAGGGGGGGAAACGGCAGAATCAAGCTCTTGAAAAAGACGTATAAAGTAAAAGAGAGTGTTCATTCTCAGTTTGAATGTGACTCACACCGCCCTGAAGAGTGCCAAACAGTCCTTGCCACTCAATCATTGCTCTGCTGCAGTCTTACCATATCTCCACTGTTTGGTTTTCCTTGCAGGGGAGGGCTGACAGTTGTCCTCCGCTCGCTCTCCCGGTGGGTTTCCTTCCCACCCGAGACCGGGTCTTATCTGGGGCTAAATGCTCCGTTGGCTCTTCTGGCAGTTCAGCACTCTCTGCCTCTGTGTTTTCCTGACCATGTGTGTCCATCTGGATCTCCCCGGCTTGACAGTCGGAGCCGTCTCCCTGGGCTTTACCGCCCAGATCTCTCCTCGGGCCTCGCCTCGTTCTGTTATCTCTTCTTCAACAGCACGCCACCTCCATGGTTTCAATTGGTACATAATCGGTCCGCAATTCGTGCCCTTTGCTTTTCCTTCCTTATAGGCCATCTGTAAAAGAGAGAAGGGAAGTTGGTTGTACTTGAACACAACGGGTAACATTGTTTTGTCACCACTTCATAAAATCTCAACCACTTGTGGTGTGGTGAAAAAAAATGACCTTTTCAATTTCACAGCGCTTTCTGCCGCGATTTGTGCCAGCATGGACAAAGCTTCACACACCCAGCAATACTCGGTCAACAAGAAGTGAGTCAAACCCTCTGTAAAAAGCTTGCTTGTTAAAGGCTTAACAGGTAAATATAATTTCCTCTTTTAATGGCAACACATTAATATTCAACAAACAACCTTTGATAAAGTTTAATTGTCTAGGTCCTATGATGCACTCACCAAAAGTGACATTGATAATCATCATGCCAGATGAGTTTGGAAAAGCACAATGTCTGGAAATTACAAAAAAAGACCATAAAATCTCACTCAACAATTTCTGTCAATTGTTGGAGTGGCAGCACTGTATTTTATTCCAAACGTTCTGCTGTTCAAACATGATTTCACTAATGTACACTTTGTCACCATCATCACTCTAGTTTAATATTGGTAGATGAAATTAGGTCGACAGAGGAAAGCTTCAAGATGCTACCTCTTATGAAATAAACACATTCTTGTTACTGACAATTTTGTGACACTTGCAGAACTTAAAACTTAGGTCAGCATGTACCAGATTTTAATGCCATATCACTTAAAAGGCTATACGGTTTAAACGTGTGGTCAAATATGCTACACCAAATGAGAAAATATCGCCTAAAGGTTACCTACTGTTAAAAATGGAATAGCCTGATTTAAATGTATATTGTTTTAATTTCAGTTCCTAAGTAATAGTGGATATCGCCTGGCGGAAGAAGTTTTTTTAACTTTACTTCAGTGTATAGCCGACTTCCTCTACACATCAGGATATGGCTCCAAGAGAACCGTTTGTGTCTCGCCATGATACATGTGCACCCAATTTGAAGGACCTATTTGAAACTTGCCACTGGGGCCACACATTGCGTTTTTCTCATTTACAGTCGATGACAGAGGAGCCACCCACGAGTGGTCCGTCCCATTGGATTGTCATGTTCTGGGCCTTACTTTATTCTGGTTTGTTGCTCCCTTTTCCGCCACATATACTATGAATCCTTACAATTCTGACATGCTATTTAACGCTGTACTCTGTAATTTCTTCCCCATCTATTGCTTCCTGGAAGAAGGATCACTTCTACAAATTTCTCTTCCAAGGACGTTTTTTTTCCTTGTAAGATGTGAGGATCTAAGGACAGGGGATGTTGTGTCACTGCTGTACAAACTGTAAAATCCCCCCTGAGACAGATCTGTGATTTGTGACTTTGGGCTATACAAATAAAATTGACTTGATGTTTGACACCACCTCTGATATTTTTGATAGAAAAGACAAACTAATGGGATCCGCGGGGTCCGTTAGAAATTGAAAAGTTTAATTTCCCCAGGTTTGTCAGAAGCCAAAGCTGATGGAGGCCAAGAGAAAAACAGAAACACAGGGTTACCTGAAGGAATCTTACCGAATGTGTTTCTCCACTGAGCTTTTCAGCTTCAGCAAATTAAAGCAGAATTGCCTCGCACACATCCTTTAGATAGGGCAGTGGCAGGGTTCACTCAGTTTGTTCATTTCTGATGCACGTTAATTTGCAAAGTTAAGTGCAAAACCTGTTTGCTTTACTTATGTCAAATAGATGGAATACTCTATGCATGCACACGGGGTATTTGTGCTCCATCTGCTTGTGCTCATGTGACAAGAACATAATAGATGAGTGAAAGGATGAAGTACAACCTGATTAAAAAAAAAAAAAAAAAAAAAAAAAAAAAGCCAAAGACTCAAAGCTATAGTACACTACTGCACCACTATTGTTTCCTGCTTAACTTGCTAGTCTTTTCTATTTATTGTTGGACCTGCAATATGTGAAGCATAGTAACTGCACTGTATCATAATAGTGTATTAATCATTAGCTATTTTAAAAGCCAAAAATTATAAATGGTATATTAACAACAGGATTGCATGTGTATCCAAAAACAAATAGTTTTGCTGGTATAGCTTTGCTGTCCCAACAGATACAAATTAAAATACTGGGCTCTGCACATCACTATAATAATAATCTCATAACACACAGCTGTTGTCTCACACCCTTGTATTTTAGAAATCATTGATATTTTGAGTTATGTTTGACTTGTTTTATGGTAATTTGATTAAATGCATAGTCAAACAAGAATGCAAAAGACATAAGTTCTAAAATATAACGGTGAAGATCCACAAACTAGAAACAAACTGTAAATAAGATGAATAAAAAATGAGGGACCACTTCTAGAGACCTAACATTTAGCTTTTAATAATTTATTTTCACAAACCTTATGCAGAGCTAAAGAGCTCTTAAACACACATGCTATTCAGCAATTTTACAAAAATTATGTCTTAATAACTATTTAATTATTTTCTGATTAGTTGCATCATATTTTTTTGTGATACATCCACCATGGAGACTACAGGTTTAAGACCTACTGGTGGCCACTCTGGACAGTATAGGATTGTAAAAGAGTGAATGTCTGGGTTTGGATCTGTACAAAAATGCTAGACGGATGTTATCAATCCTCTATTTCAGTTATAATTTCACCAGGTAAGTGTGCATAATGCACTACATTCCATGCACTGCATAGTGTGAATGCACTTATATACTTAAAAATATCAGGTGTAAATGCAGAAGTATGCATTTTAGGATATGGTTTCAGTGTTGTTCTATTGTGTTTGTTCTTAAGCCTATTGGGACCTATGATGGGGTTAATAAGCATGTACCAAAAAGGTTAAAAATAATAAAAGTTTCAAAAGTCCTTATTATGAGAAAATACTGCCAGAAATAAAATAATTTTGAAATCCTAGTGAGACTGGAAATAGTTTGTGTGACAATGGACCGTGCTGGGAACTTCTACAGATGGAGAGAGCTACAGTATAACATCCAGAAATCAAGGCGCTACAGACAAGCTGTGAAATGGCAATCTTTTTTTTTTAATGCTGCTCAAAACTATAAAGGGAACGCTCTAACAACACAATGTGACTCCGAGTCAATCACACTTCTGGGAAATCAACCTTTCAAGTTTCCACTTTCCAATATTGTGAATCAATTTCACCTGCTGTTGTGCAAATGGAACAGACAACGGGCGGAAATGAGAGGCAATTAGCAAGACGACCCCTATAAAGGAACGGTCCTGCAGGTGGTGGCTTCTCTGTGGTTTCTTACTAATTACTGGTCACTTTTGCATGTGTTTTTTTCGGTGCCCCCCTGCACTAGAGGTAGCATCGTGGCGGTGGCTGCAACTCGCAGAAGAGCTCAGGCAGTGAAGCTGTAGGACAGCAATCCAGCAGCAACAGGACGAGCGCTAGCATAGCCCTGCGAAATGACCTCCAACAGGTCACTAATGTGCAAATTTTCTGCTCAAACCGTCAGGAAAGGAGGCATGAGGGCCCAACGTCCACAAGTGGGGCCTGTTTTTACAACCCAACCTCACGCAGGGTGATTGGCGTTTTCCATAGAGCACAAAGGCTGGAAGCCCCACTTTTTTTTTTTTTCACAGAAAACTCCCTCGCTGTGCAATTATAAGATGTATGTATGTTTTTTTTTTATTTTTTTTTAAATGGCAACAGTGCATAATAATAATTTTCGTATGTGAAATTATTTCCAAATGGTTAATCCCATTTGCAAATTGGTGTTAAACATCCATCCATCCATCCATCCATTTTCTATCCCGCTTATTCCTTTTCAGGGTCGCAGGGGTCTGCTGGAGCCTATCCCAGCGCATTTTATGGCGAGAGGCAGGGATACACCCCAGATGGTCGCCAGCCAATCGTGGGGCACACACACCATTCACACACCATTCACACACACACTCACACCTATGGGCAATTTAGATTTGCCAATTAACCTGAGCATGTTTTGTATTGTGGGAGGAAACCGGAGTACCCGGTGAAAACCCACGCAGACACGGGGGAACATGCAAACTCCACACAGAAAGGTCCCAGACCCAGGCCCAAGGCGGTCTTGAACCTGCGACCTTCTTGCTGTGAGGCAACAGTGCTACCCACTGCTCCACCGTGTCGCCTGGTGTTAAACATATAGATTATAATCATAAAATGTACAAAAGGCAGGACTAATAGTAAAATAATGCAGCTAATACTGAGTCTGAGTCTCTTGTATACATTTTATCTGTTTGGCATCCCCATAATAAAGTATGATGGCCAAAGGGAGTTTGGCCAAAGCCAGTGTTTTTCAAAAAAATGAAAGCAATTTGGAACTGCATTACACTTCTACTCTCCAAAGGCCTATGACTGTGTCAGAGAGAAGTTTCACTTGGCCGTGCGTTATCCTCAGCCCATACAAAAAAGGTATAGTAGCATCCCATACGGATCTTGAATTCACTGTCGTTTCCTTCACCACTTTCAGAAAAGTTGCATTGCTGAGAAGAAGAAAAGCAGGAAAAAGACACATTCTGCTCATGGACGAAGGATGAAATGTGCATTCACAAGCAAACGGAGTTTGAGAGGGACCGAATTCATGGCTAGGCTGACCTTGGTGTTGGCGAGACGTGCATAGCTGTGGTAACACGAGCATAGCTACTGCAAGATTAGATTAAATCATAAAGCAAGGCAAGAGACAGATAAAATAAAAGAAGACAAGGTAGTCTGTAAAAAAAAAAAAAACTGTGTGTCGAAATTTAAAAAGTGTCACAACTTTATCTTTTTTAATTATAAAGGGAAGCATACCTACTATGGGCACTGCACCAGTATTTATAATATAAAGACATTCCTGTCTATGGAATGTACACACAGGCACACAAACGACAGGAACAAACAGGCTATCGACTGTTTTGTTAACATTAACACCTTGAGTGCAGTAAATCAGTCATATCAGGGAGATTTGTTATTTTATTGCTGGGAGGTGGGCGGTGAGGTGGCTGAATTAATGAAGGTGTTTGTGAGAGAGAGGCGGGGGGGGCGTCCTGTCCCTGAACCTCAGTTATGTGGTATAACATCATAAGTGAAAAAAAGGGACCGAGTTTTATGTGAATGACTATAATGACAAAATCAAGGACTTTGTGGCTAGTTACAACTTCGAGTCAGTGACACTAATGAGGTGACAGTCAGTATGTATGTTTCTTTTGTTATGGAACAATAGTGAAGAACTTTGTCATTGTTCAACATGATTCAGTTTACTTTGTCTCACTCTTTTGTGCAGCTGTAAAAAATCGATTTCTCTATTGCGACAAAAATGTAACCCAAGAGAACTATGTCTGAACCAAGCAAGATAACTTGATGGCTAATTATGCCCTACCAGATTGCACAGTATATAACTTAACAAAAATCATTTCTCCATCTATCTCTTTTTGCAAAAACCGCTTGATAAGAAGAGTACAGACTGTCTGGGAAAGTCCTCTCTGGGCTTTCAAACTTACTTTCGCAGATAGAGGACAACACAGTGCGAAACTTACAAATAAAAATCAGTGTCATTACGTCATCTAGAAGAGGAGATTCCATGAAATGAAAGGGATTCAGGATCTTCACTTTATCAGCAGCTACAGGACAGTGGGGAATAGAGCTATTGCTGACCACCTGCCCCCACCCTCACATGCACGTGTTTCTTAGTCTTTCTACTGAAAATCAGGCCATAATGCATCTGTATAGTGGCTCATAATTATTTATAAGACAGACCAAAGTGCCTCAAGAGAGAGGTCATCCTTACCATTCCCCCATAGGAGTTGCGTAACCTAGTATTCCATTGGGACCATTTTTATGTACGGATTTTATGGATTTTTCCATCATTCACTTTTATAGGGCACCCATTGAAATACTTTGAAAGAAAGTTTTTTGTTGTTTAGATTTTTCCAAAACTTTCATGTAAAACAATTTCAAGAATCTATACATTGGTGCTGGTGGTGGGGGGGGGCAGTTCCTCACCTCAACAGTATCTAGTCAGGCTTTGCATTTTGATGGTTAAAAATGATATTATGTACACAGGACATCTTATATGACTGAAAACCTACAGAATTGATGGAAATTCCACAGTAAAAGGAATTGATAGGAATTATGCATTATATCAATAAACATTGATATAAGACTGTATTATTCATACTGTATAGGGAAAGAATCAAACTAAATTTTGTCTCTCGGGCTCGTGAAACATTGAGTAAAGCACCGGCGCAGTCTCCCTCACCACTTTAATATTTATTGGTAGTACAAGGTTTCGGCTGTCTGACCTTCATCAAGTAGTAGACAGCATCATAACACTTCATATTTATGTACAAACTCTCAGGAGTTGTACAATAACACAGGATACACATAGCTAAAGGTGTATTTAACTTTAAAGTGCAACCGAAATGATTGGTGTATGATCAGAAGTCGCGCCTTGAGAGTCAGTCAATGGAAATTTGGATGCATCATGAATTGAATTGTATTAAAAATGATCATAATTGGACTGTGAGGATCATAATGAGTTGCACCGCTACAATTTAGTGCTAATGTGTAGCATATACATACTTCATTTGATTTACGTGTGTGTGTGTGTGTGTGTGTGTGTGCATTGCTTCCTTTAGAACACGGCTCAATCGACTCAAATTCAGGAGCTGCCTCCCGTCCCCTCTCCCTGAACTCCTTTAACACCCCAAACATCTCCTCCAATAGTGCTCAAAGAGAATGGGAGGACAGCGGGGGGTGCGGGGGGGAAGCGAGGAGTGCCCCCCCCCTTCTCTTCCTTGCTGCCTCCATTGCCTGTTATCTAGGCTCGCTCCAACCTTCACTGCTATAGGACGACCCCTTCCCTCCACCCCCAGTCTCAAAGCCATGTGTATGAGAATGTTGATATTCCCTCCTGTATCCTGTTTTTTTTTTTTTTTTTTTCGTAATCTAATCTGATTCTATTACCACAATAATACTGCACATAGTTGGACCTTTTAAAAGAGGGGAGACTGTGTATCAGGAACACTGCTTTCCTAAAGAAGTCATCACAAACATAGCAATATGAGTATATGTATATGAGCGCCTCGAATGAAACACACACACAGCATTTGGATTTAAAATTTGTAGATAGAACAGTAGTCTGTGCCTCATCACACTAGAATTAAAAAACACAAAAATATTTAGTGTTTGAACAGTTGAAAAGCCTAATCATGAAAGAACCGATTTTGACGAGTGAAGGTCTATTTTAATATGAGATGATAGTTTATTTTACTCTAAATTTATTGAATTATTTTCTATCTTGACCTTCCCTTTTTCTCGAATTTTCTAAGTTTCCACCGAAATTTTAATGAATTCAGCCTGTATGCTTTCATCTGTATTGTCCTCCTTTGATGCATAGGCCCTCTTGATGCTTACTATCAGCAGTACGGGTGATGAGGGTCATTCGAGGTCAGTTTGAGTGGCTGGTTTTCTGCTCTCAAGTTTTTGGGCTGGCTGGTTTGTTGGGTGGCTAGCAGGTGTTGGGATGTCTACCAAGGTGGTCGGCTGGGAATACCACTTTCCACCACTCCCACACCCACCAGCGTAATGGAATCCTCCCTTATATTATCCAGCACTGTGGTGGGGTATGGCCACAATTACTGGCTTTGGACCTCCACAATGTCCAAGGTCCAAAGGTTATTATAGATCAGAGTGTTGGAAGGTGCATATGAGTCATGCATGTGGGATTATAACCAAAGGGCCGATTTCCATCCCCAGTCCCATTGGCAGGTTGTTGTTGTTGAAACAAGCTAAAAAGGTACAAAAGGGAGGACTAAGACGATAAAACAATGCACGGTGATATCCTCGACAACTGGCCCAAGGTAAGGGGACCAATTTACAGAGAAGTTATAAAGTGTTGATGACACGATGATTGTTCAACACTGCGATCTGGAAGAGCTGAAGTAGCTGCTGTGTCCTGATTGCTGCAGATGTTTCGAATTAAACACACTCAACTGGCGAGGCACGAAATCTATCTCTGTTTCCGCCGCGTTCGAGGCGGGATCCTGAGTCGATTCGCAATGAGTTGTTGCACTCCGCGACCACGAATCCACATGGCGGCTCCCTCTTGAGGAAATGGAAATAGACCAACCTCAGAATTCTCTCTCTAAAAATGATATTTCAATTTCCTTTTTAAATGGCATTACTGGCATAATTGTTTCTATTAGTACGGTGCTCCTGGCACAACGCTTGCCACATTTTATATTTTGCCGCCATTCTACAGCAGTCTCTCTCCCAGTAGCACCAGTTGTCTCTCCAAGTCAGTTACTCTATATGAAATATGATGGAAATGGATTTTCAAACTGCATGAATACATTTTATTACAAAATATAACAGTCATCTGTGCTGATGAGTGTGGTCTGCAACATCCACGTTTGGTCTGATCTAAAGAGAGGATTTACATTGAAATGCTGCACTAGAGTACACTTATTTTTCCTTGTAAAACTATTCAAATAATAAACAGTGCAACGCAATGTCTGCACATTTTAACCAAATTAACACTGAAATCATTCGTGAATTTTTGTTACCCTCATGTTGATTGGTAGCCTTGGTAAAGCCATCCTTATCCATATATCCACTTTGCTGTGAAATTCTGTCTGGACACCAGGGACCCAACTGGCCAACTGTCTTTAACTGTTTAACTTTGACTGTTTTTAAGGGCTGAGCTTATTGTGCATATGTTGGACATGCCTGAATAAATCTGACTCATGGAACACAGTTATGTTCATTGTGTAAGTTGTTAAATTCCTGCAGCAGCTCGAGGAATCTCCCCATTAACGGAAATGCATGTATGCGCTTAAGTTAACACTTTTAGTGTTTTTATTATTAACATACTGCACGTGTCTAGATAGAAGTAATTGTGTATGTGTGTATGCAAAAAAAAGGATTTGTTAAAAAAAGGTCTCAACCAAAATAATATATGAACTGTAATCAGTGTTTAGCAAAAGGTAATGTAGTTTGTGTTGTATTGTCAATTTAAAAGTATTTGAAAAATCTAATAAATATGCATGAAAAAAAGCAAGTGATTTATTTTAGTATAAAAAAAAACAACCTTTAACTCAGAATATATGAGCTGTAATTACTTTTTGGCAAGATAAAAAATGTTTCATGGATTTTATTGTCCTTCTAAAGCAATTTTTAAAATGAAAAGGGGTTTGATTGATTATAATTTAGGGCACAGAGCAGGTTAAATAATGCACTTTCTGGCAGAAAGTCACTTTTTGGCTCAACAGTTATGAAAACAACCAGTGTCAAATAGAAGTAGCAATGATTTTTTAAGGACTAGAAATAAAAATAATTACTTTAGTAAAGTATTTATTCCCAAATGTGTTACTTATGTAAGGTATGTGAGGTAACCAAGTATGTGCACTTAGTTACGCGACACCTCTGATTTGTTAATACTGTAGGGGGCGCTGTGATGATGTTTCATCACCGCAGGAGAAGTGGATGAAGCCGTTTTTAGGTAGGTTAATGTGACTTGACACGGGCAGCTGTCGTGGCTGCTGTAGCGAGCAGGGACGCGGACACGCAGCTTGTGGCCAGAGACGCCCAAGACTGCGGCCTGGATGTCCCATTCAGATTCACACGTGTGCTCAGGAGGATTCAAGGTCCATTCGTGTTCTCCATCCTCACTTGCCAGAAATGATCCTGATGAGAAATGATGATTTACTGAAAAACAGCAGCTATATGAGGGTGGATAAAGGTGATCTTCTGCTTAAAAATAGGATAGAAATGCATGATTTATCATATGTATACAGCTGAATATTCTGGCATGCACAGAGTTAATAAAGAAATGTCATAAATGAACAGCTGAGAAGTCAACAAATCACTTTTCAATAACTACTGGGAAGTTGTCATAACTTTTTTTTTTATCCACATTTCCACTTCAAACGTGGTAACTTTCGGAAAGGTTGAGGAGAGGTTAAGGAACGTTCATCAGTCTGATGCAACCGGGCCGTATAATAAAACACAGAAAGGATGGACTTGATGAGATATAATCTCATGCTTGATGTGAGGAAACTGGGCCACTGCAAGGAGCAAATATTAATGGACAAATATCCATGTGCGAAGGAAATGCGGGTATGACTAATTCAGCCAGTGGGAATTAAGGGAATATATTTACTCATATGTTTTAACACTCAGGCCTGGATTCAACGTTTGCACAGTAAAGAATATCACCACGGCGACCTCAGAATGCTGAGTCGTTCAGTGAACGGAAGCTGTTGAATAGCGCTGGTAAATAAAATGTAGATTATTTGTGTTTATGCATAGATGCAGATTTTATGTAAATCTTAATGCATTGCCTACATTTCTTTTTTTCTTTTTCTTTCCTTGTTTTAATTGAGGCTATGCAAGCTGCCTGTGTCTGTCCGGCCCACTGAACTCCATCCAAATCTAGTCTCATTCCACATCACCGTAACCTCATAAAGCCACCGAAAAAGGTGGACGTAGAGATTGTGTATCATTATCGGCCGATCGGGCAAATGGAGGAGACGTTTTTTTTTTCCACACCGGAATCTCAGATCACATCAGAGAGCGCTCCAATTACAAAGAGGGCTTAAGGGCACCAAGCCCTGGTGGATTACATTTACAGCTGTGGTAATTTGTAGCTGCTTGTGAGGTGATGAGGTGGGGGGGGGGGGGGGGACTATTCGCTTGCACACCGCTCACTTAGACAGCTTGCTTGCGCCGAAACCTGACGTGCATTAATATGCATATGGAGTTGTCATACTCGATGCTTAGAAAGTAAACTAAAAGAACACTTTGGCCTTAGCTCGGAATATGCGCATTGCCTACTGAACAGTCTTCCTGATTAAACAGACAAGATTAAAGCTGTAGTTCGGAAATACAGACACAAAACCTGAGCAGGTAACACAGGACGTGCCTGTCTGCATATGCTACTTCTTTCTGTCTAAATTCATTACTACGTAAATAATATTAAACCGGCACTGACTGAATATACAGTATTCCCACTGCATACCAACAACATCCTGGGGAAGACTTAGAGGTGAAGCACAAAGACTCAGCAGCGTAGGTATGCTAATGTCAGCATGCTAATAAGTTCACAAGTATAATACTAATGTAACATTTGATATACCTACAAGGTTCCCCATGTTGGCCTATCTTGGTTCATCTGTTTGGCTTAGCTGTAAAATGCATCGTCACAGGGATGAAATGGAAACATGGTTCTCACTGAACAGCCACATTTGTAAAGACTATGCATGCAGGTGCATGGAATGACACACTTAAAAGAAACGTGAATATTTAATTAAAAAAAAAAAAAAAATGTTGTTGGACCTCAAGAATTGTTGTGTAGGCCCCATTCATCAAATGGTCCAGAGCTTTCAAAACACTTATCTTGCACAGCAGGGCTGCAACTGACTATTTTAATATTCAATTAATCCATTGAATATCGAAACAGCTCTAACCAATTACTTTCCCAAAAGCTGAAGATGACCACAACCTAAAGATCATCATCATTTACTATTATCTCCTAAACAATGACTCAAATCCTTTAATGGATTGTCAAAATAGTTAACAATTTATGTAATAGTTGGAAACTAATCGATTAATGGACTAAATATTGCAGTTCTATTGCACAGTTTTACAGAAGGAACCTCAACCTAAGCTTATATGCGTATAAATATCAGACAATATAGATATATATTGGTGGATTACTGATACCTATTTTTCTTGCAACACGTCAGCATCAGACTCACTGGGTTGTACCACTGCACCACAAATTATTTACAGAAGATGGAATCCACTGTCCAAGGCCTTCACATTCTCTCCTCACAGCCGTAGTGCCAGCGGTCAAACTGGTTTATGTTTTCTGGATTAGAGATTGGCATCTCTTTCACAACTTGTGGGTGTCTGTCAGTGGAGATGGTGACTGCTGTTTTTATCAGCTTCCTTAAAAACTTTGATTTCCAAGGTATTTTAGTCTGAAACTTCAGAGCAGATGATGACTTACTTGGAGCTCGCAACCCGCCGTGATTTCATGATATCTAACACTGCACTCTGCTCTTCGCTCAATGTTTTCTCAATAACAGGAAACACAAAGTTTGTAATGTTTCCTTATGTGTTAGAGCTGCATCGATTGGTCAGTGAATCAATTAGTTATCAACTTGGAAAAAATGAAAGACATTTTAGATGGCATCTTTGGCTTTGAGAAACAGAAATGGGTCAACATTTTGCACCACTTTATGAACCAAAAAAAAAGCATTGATTACTTGCTTCGAAAATCGATTTACTCCATATGAGGAAAAAACAGTGATGGTACCAAAGTTCCATTCAGGACGGGCTGAGCTGGTCGATTCCATCAGGCGCGATGAGTCGAAGCGGAGGAGAACTGGTGAGCAGGAACAGTTCTTTTTATATCTGTACAGCGCCGCTTTCAGCATCTCATGTTTGAAGTTTCTTAAGATATATTTCATTATCCAAGGGCATTATCCAAGGCTCTTTGTAAAAAAAAAAAAATAAAATAAAGAAATAAAAAATTCTAGGTCGTCTTGTCTTTGCTTATAACCCGCAGCTCCTGTTGTGAATGGGTTTTCAAGGAATTTGTTTTATGTCCAAAGGATTTTTTCCCAATCTTTTACCCTCTACTTATCGCTGAGGAAGCTTTACATCTGCCCCCTTGTTGCCTTTAACAGGAAACTACAGCCAAAAGCAGCACAATGCGGCATTTTATCCAAGTCTACGCTGTCGGACAAAATAGAAAGAGGAAATGGGGGCAAAAAAGTGAGAGAATTCGAGTATTCGTCCATTCAACTTGTATTTGCCTGTCCAAGTCTGGTTGCTGGGGGTGGCGGCCTGAGTGGAGAAGCCCAGACTTCCCTCTCCACTTCACTTCATCCAACTCTCCCCCCGAGGCGTTCCCAGGCCTGGGCAAAGACGTGGTCTCTTCAGCTTGTCCTGGGCCTCCTCCCAGAGGACACACCTAGGTGGAGGTGGACACACCAGTGGAGGCGTCCAGGAGGTCGTTCAAACCAGATGCATGAGTCACCTTATCTGGATCCTTTTGATTTGAAGGGAACTCTTTCAAGCAGAAATGCTTCCACCTTGATTTGGTTGCACTGATTCTCATCCAGTTGCAAACTGCTCCAGCAAGAGCTCCAGGTCACGGCCTGATGCAGCCAAAAGGACAACGGCATCTGCAAAGCAAATATTCTATGTGTTTTCGCATAAAACGGGAGAAATGATTGACTAAGTATGGATTTGCTTAAAAAAAGGGCCATGTGTGATAATCCTGCCGATGTGTATTTGTTCTGTGTGCATGCATTTGTGTGTGAGCTACAGCAGGGAAGAGAGACACGCTGCGTTTTTCTGAGGCACAGTGCAAAACACAAAGTTAGAGATCATTTTTCGTCACTTGAAAGTGAAAAAACACATCTGCGGCAACTAATAATTTAATTTAAATGAATCAAATTATTAGATAATAAATCTGCAACAAACAATAGCTCTGACTGATTGCCATAGTTGGATTTTTTTTTTCTTTAGATTATTTTAAAAATCACTGGCGACGAGAGGATCCATGATGCTTGTCCTGAGACTCCTCGAACAAGGCCTGTTTTTTAATTTATAAGGGAGTTCTGCATGAGCCAGGCTGCTGGGTTGTTAGAGTTGCAGGCCCTAAAGCTAACACACGTTGCTTCAGAGAGTACAGTATAATGACCATTTTTTTTCAAGGGTTGAAACCTAATTTTATATTCTCACTGTATTTTTTTTAGCATTACAGTTTGGCTGGGTGGTAACACATTTTTCTCTGGTGTGACACTGTGAAAGTTTGTCACAAGTGATTACATTATTTGATCCATAGTTGAGCTTTTTTTTTTTATATTGACGTCTGCACTGAATGAAAGAAGGAAATGTTCCATTTGCTTTCCATTCTACATACCATGTTCACCGTAACAGCAACATGAATTTAAGATTAAAACATCAGTAAATGCACCATGATAAAGTAAAGGAATATGGGAGTGAGGAAAAAGAAAAAAACTAAATACTGACGAGATTTCATCAGCCTTTGTACATATGGGGTATTCTCTTCATATTCATAATTCAGAAGCATGCAGTCTGATGCAGCTCAAAGAGGACAACACAGCTGTAATCCTGCCAGGAGGCTCAGATTCCCACTGGATCCCCCAACACTAAAAATATAAGCACTCACCATGGAGAGAGAGGCAGTTTGTGTAAAAGGGTCTATCAAACGTTACAGTACACAGAGGGGAACAAGGACGGACATCGAGTACTGTTAAACAATGAAACAATCCTGTCAGCCATGAAGGATGAAGAACCGATAATTAATCTTGTTTATTTCAAGAGGTTTCCGCACACAAACTGTAATCATACCAGTCGGGCTACTGACAATCATGTTGTCATGTCAGGGTTAAAAACTATAATCATTTAAATTAAATGACCTCTTTCCTGGGAGGGTTTGACTTCAACATGTTCCTGGGAGGATGTCTTATGAAAGGAAGCATATGGAAACTTATTCATTTATTTGCTTAAAACTGTTGTTTTTTACTCACTTCTCTCACTTGAAAAAAATGTATGCATGTAGAAGTTTTTTTTTTTTTTTCAAATTTTGTGTAGAAGTATATAGTTGCTGTTGGGCTTGTCACATGTATTAATAGTCTGTAATCTAAATCTCCAAAGTAGAAGATATTGTCTGTCCAGTAGATAAAGGGCATACTTGAACATGTCCATAAGTAACAGAACTTAAATCAGATTATAAAATAAGCACAGCTTAATGTGAACAATATATCACTCTCAACAGAGAACTCCAAACATCTAATTTGAAGTAAAAATAAGCAATGGGACAGATTTTATGATTTTAGGAATTGAGATTTCCCATAGCAATTTAAAAAAAATATATAAGATCTCTTTTACGTCAATGTTACATCTACTAATTATGAATGAGCAATAAACAAGAACAGAGTGGTTTCTAATTCTTCTCAAATAAGTATATTACTCTTAAAAAATACATTCATAATTTTTTCTTGTATTGCTCAAACATCCATCCATCCATCCATCCATTGTCTATCCCGCTTATTCCCTTTCGGGGTCGCAGGGGTCTGCTGGAGCCTATCCCAGCGCGTTAAGGCGAGAGGCAGGGATACACCCCAGATGGTCGCCAGCCAATCGTGGGGCACACACACCATTCACACACCATTCACACACACACTCACACCTATGGGCAATTTAGAGTTTACCAATTAACCTGAGCATGTTTTTTGTATTGTGGGAGG
Organism: Eupleurogrammus muticus; assembly: GCA_036785175.1. Taxonomy (NCBI): domain Eukaryota; kingdom Metazoa; phylum Chordata; class Actinopteri; order Scombriformes; family Trichiuridae; genus Eupleurogrammus; species Eupleurogrammus muticus. Next base: position 11,244,443 of record JAYKQN010000014.1, on the reverse strand, counting down.
AAACCGGAGTACCCGGGGAAAACCCACGCAGACACGGGGAGAACATGCAAACTCCACACAGAAAGGCCCCAGACCCAGGCCCAAGGCGGGTCTTGAACCTGCGACCTTCTTGCTGTGAGGCAACAGTGCTACCCACCGCACCACCGTGTCGCCCTTGCTCAAACATGTCCCAGACATTATTCCCATATACACAGCTTCTGTGAGACATTTAAGACAAACAAACAAGACATACAAGATTTAAAATCTTCTTCTCAGACATGTCATAAAATTCAATTCGACAAAATAAAAAAGACAATATTGGGATCAGTCGTACAATGATGAGAGCAAGTATTGCTCAAATAGTTATCTTAAGTCAACTTCAGGTGTCTCAGTGATATCCTGCAATGTTGTCTTTTTTTAGTTTCTTGCTACTAAGAGGCCCTGGAGAAGTAATTCAGAAAAAAACTAAATTATCACAGACATAGTGTCAATATGAGAAAGCTCAAATTAATCTCAGGAGATAAGACTGAACTACAGATGAGCAACGGATTTTTTTTTTTTTTCCCATGGGTTGTTCTCAGTTAAGAAAAGAATCGACTCACACACAAACGCAAACCTGAACATGTTTGTGCTGCCTTTTGCCTTCAGGACGTCTGCAATCCTTTATGATGTCCTGTAAAACATTACAATGCAAATTAGGAACGTTCACTTGCTGTAACACACATGTGCAGATAGGGGGCGACCTGCTCATCAACCTGATATTGTGATAATGTTGATTGATAACAGACTCACTCGCTCTGATTTCCCAGTTGAATCTAGGGCTGAGTGCTTAACACAGTTGGTTCAGGTCAGGTAAGTTGTAATGAGATATGCGTTTATAAAGTATGATCTAAATGTGAATGGGGTGGGGAGACAACCTTAAGTCTTGAACTAGTTTTGAAACTATTTACCATAGATATTCATTAAAAGTCTTTTGTTTTAAAGGGAGATGCTAAATGGGAACTGCCAGGCCATTTGTATACTCATTTCCAAAGTGTCTTTTTTTTCTCTTTTATTTTTATATTTTCTAGGTAGCCCTATAATTGGGGAAAACATATTAACATTTTTATCACTCCCAAAAGAAAGTCTAAAAATATTGGCTATTCTGAGGGAATGTGGAGAAATCGTGGCTGAACATGCCCATGTTATCTGACCTTGTCCCTCAATTAGTTATCTGTACTCGGAGGTGTCAATCAAAAATGCCCTGATACTTACTGGAGTAATCGTTTTTCATGAGACGTTCTACTTCTACTCCTTAGATTTTAAAAACAGCCTTGTTACTCCTATTTTCTGCTTGTCACCCCACTGCCGACCTCGACCTGGGAAGGTCTGGGTCTGTAAGGGAAAAGCAAGTCTTCCACTGAGGAAGCAAAGTCTGGGAACCCAGCGGTGGGCTTATTCATCTCTGGGACTGAGATCACCAAGGTGGTTAAGTTCCTTGGTGGCGAGGCCCTGGGGGTGGATGAGATCCTCAAGGCAATCATCACTTAGTCACACTTCTCAACATCCCTGGGAAGGTCAATTCATGGGTCTTGAAGACAAGGGTCTATAGCAGGGGTCACCAACTCCGGTCTGGAAGGCTACCAGGGGTGCAGGATTCTGTTCCAACAAGGGAGTAACACCTATTTCTACTAATAAAGGTCCTTAGCAAGGGCTCTAGTGGTTAATTAGTAGACACAGGTGTGTTACTGCCTGGTTGGGACAACATCCTGCAACCACGGTAGCCCTCCAGGACTGGAGTTGGTGACCCTGGTTGGTGACCTTTGGATTCAGGAGGAGCATTGTGGTTTTAGTCGTGGTTGTGGAACTGTGGGCCAACTCTTTACCCTTAGAACCTAGAGGGAGCATTGGGAGTTAACCCAACCAGTCTACATGTGCTTTGTGGACTAGGAGAAGGCTTTGATGGTGGTAAGTCAGACTTCTTCCAGGTGGGACTTTGACTCTGCTACGGTTGCCCCTTTTCACAAACTCTGTTCATAACCTTTATGGACAGAATTTCTAGGAGCATCCAGGGTGTTGAGTGGCTGTAGTTTACTGGCCTCAGGAGTGGGTTGCTGCTTTTTTTGCAGACAACCTTGTCCTGTTGGCTTCATTGGACCATGACCTGCAGCTCTCATTGGAGCAGTTCGTAAACCGAGTGCCTCACCTGTGGTCACATGCTTTGGGTAGTAAGCAAAAGGATAGGTCGTGAATACAAACAGCCACAATGAGTTTCCTGTGCAGGGTGGCTGGGTTGTCCTTTAGACCTGGAAGAGCCAGAAGATGTGACCGGGGAGAGGGATATCTGGGCCAGCAAGTAGAAGGCCATTACAAAACAATGCTGGCCTCTATATGTATCTTCTGTAACATTTCATTAGATTTTTTGTGTTTCTTTTTTGCTTTCTGCTCCTCTATTATGAACAATGTTCAATAAAAAATGTCTTTAAACAAGTTTAATCTTATGATATGTATTGTATATGGTCACGCAACAGCAAAAAGCTGAAGAATGCTATTTGCCTGCTTTACATTTTTTTCAAGTTTGTCTTAATACAATACTTGCATGCCCATGTGTACAAAAGAACAATTGAGAAAGAAAAAAGAAAAAAAAAACTTTCTTAAGCATTCCCGACAAAATCCACAGTCCTTGTTCTGTATACATTCCAAAGTTTAATTTCAGGCTTCAACAGTCTTCAGTTACACAAAGTGGATGATTAGTGTGAAGGCAGCCACCCAGTAGCTGATGTGGCCAAGCTGTTCTGCACCCGGAGTCACTACCGAAGTGCTGCTGAGGGTTTTATCTGTGAAATATGTTTTATTCAGTAACAGAATGAACGGCAAACAAAGGGATGTGTTTCGGGTGTGTAGTTTGCCGTCTCTGTCTCGCTATCGTGCACTCTTGTTCACTACTTTTCCTTGACAATTCGATGTTGCGAGGTGTGAGTTTGATATATACTTGGCTTGTATTTCTTGGTAGACATTTGCTGCCGTGGGTACACCTTGATGAATACGGTCTTTCGGCCACTTGTTGGCACGTCTCATCACTGACTCTCCTATCATTACATTCATTCATTCATTCCCCTCCTTCTCATTTCGTCACCTGCAGCTTCCCTGATTTGTCCCTCAGCATTTCTATTGGTCGGTCCCCACGAGATCCTTGCAACATTGCCTTCTGCCACATGCTCTGATATTATAAGGGAATATTTTCTTCTAGGTTTGCTTTAGTATTTGCATTTATTAGTTGGTTTCCCTCTCCCTATAGCTACAGAACTGGTGGTCCCCCCCCCCCCCCCCACTTTTCTCTGTGATCAACATAAAATAATTTAGTTCATTGTGTTACTTTGAACCACCTCCCGTGCCCTTCTCTGTATGGCTGTGCCTTGTGATGTAAAAATTATTTGTGATTTCTTTGACATTTAATTACAATTCCCAGTGGTGGCGTCATTGGTTTCTTTCCTTTAAAATTTCGGGGTCTAAAACTTTAATCATAGGTTTGTAATACATTCTCTTTCACGTTGTTTTTGAGTTTCTTGTGAGTGAGCAAGAAACAACAGGTCAGAGTCAACGGAATGTACAGCACTGATTTGTTGAGAAAGTAGAGTTAGGTTATGATAAAATAAACTTCATAAGAATAGTTCACGACTGCTGCGTCTTTCCTTTTTCACTCGCTGCAGTGTCGTACTCTTAGACACGTTCACAAACCCTTAGGAAATACTAGCAAAAAAAAGTAAAGTAATACTTTTCCTGGTATTGATGTACTTTTATAGTGGAATAACTCAGTTATAAACGTACTTTTTGGGAACTAGAACTACACCCAGCACCCAGCGCTGTGGTTTCAGCAGTTCAGTCAACTATGTTTGTTTTAATCATGCTATCTAACTAAATTAGAGTTAAGTTAAATTGTCTTGAATAATATCTCTGCCCAGAGCATCTCACAGGTGCTTAAACATCCCATAAGTGCAGGTTGAGTTTTGCATTTCATGCCAGACACACCTCCCTCAATATAATTATGTTACAAGTCTACCATCTAGTGGTAGATGAGGAAATGACACATGGTCACACACATATAAACATGAGGCAGACACTGTAGAGGAGTTCTCAGATAATCTTGGCAAAATGCTTTCAGCAAGGAAATACCAACAAATGAAGTACACAATTCATATAAGAATACCTTTAATCGAGCAGGCGTCCTCTGCCCAGCTAATCAATCAAGTCAATGCAATTGTTGGCGTCTCGTCAGAATTATTTCGGATAGAGATATATTCATCACAACACATATTCATCAGTATGCTGAATGAATTTTGAGATAATGATGTATTTAATTAAACTCAATTTCCTGAGGCAGGCAATTAAAAAATATATGAAAAAAAATAGAGAGAAACACACACACACACACAGACCCTGATCCATTAACTGGATAGTGAGGGACTTATACCAACCTATGTGGAAAGTAAAAGTTGATTTGGATTTAGAATGTACTGTTGTAGCTGAGTCATAATGAATTCAGCTTCGCCAGGAAATGCTGCACTGCTCATAATTAGGCAATAACTACAGAAAAAGATTTTTTTTAGAAAGTATTTTATCAAATGAAAAGAGACCCTCCCCACTTTCTTAGTTGACTGTGTGCCATGCCGTTGTGTCACTAAAAATGACTCTGGCATTCACAATAACAAAACCTTTTATTCTTTATTAAATTAAAGTTCTCGGACATGCAACAGCGAGACGTCAAAGCCAAACAATGAGGATGCAGAGTGCTTCCAGAACAAGCATGTGGAGTGCTTCACGTCGGCCTAAAAACAGTCCAAACAAGTTTCATAAAAGGCAGATGATCGCCATCTATTCAGTTTAATTAACATTTTCCCAAAAAAGATTTCGTTTATCGTAGAAAAAACGCAAACCTCCCATTTTATGCTTCAACAAGCACAAGACAAGGATGTCCACTCTGTCCATTGCTTTTCTTCACTGAAGCACATGCTTACTTTATTTATCATCAAAACCACTGCATCCTGTCTGTGTGTTGTCTGCATTGGTTCCACCTCCACTAGAAAATGTGACAGAAAAACCTGACCAACAATGGACCAGGCAAAGATAAACCTGCTACCTGATTTTCAGCCCTTTAATGATAGCAGTTGCAAATTCTATTAATTCAAACCCACTTAGGATGCTGTCGAGTGCTTCGTATGTTCTGAAGCACGATCATGTGTTTTGTGAGTCATATTTGCATTTCTTTTCCATAGAGAAGTGAGCGATGCACACAGAATTCCCTTCCCTTCATATATGAGAAAAAAAATCTACAGCATAATAATTATTCTACTGTTCCAGCATTCATGACCTTTGACTGCACATGCACAGTAAAGTTATTTTTGTTGTTTTATACTAGTATTCTAAGTAAGAGACAGAAACTTGCATTCTTTCTCCACTTGAGGTAATCGGTGCCGGGTGGTGACGTCTGGGTCCAGCGATTACCGGCCATTATCCTGGCCCATGCATTCATTCGCCCCCCCCTCCACTCTCCCTAAATGCACCTCACGCTTAGCTCACATTTTTCCTGATAATTTATTGTATTGTTAAATGTAATAATTTGTTAAACATTATCATAATCATTGCCATCAATATAGATAGAATTGTAATAGTTCAAAATGTCATGTGCATGTGTGATGCATCATATACAAACCTATTGGGAGTAGCAATGGTTTATGTTCATATTTCTCATCCAACCACAAGCAACTTTACAGTATCCTAATAGCACAATTTATCCTGGAGGGGTTTTGTTGTCTTAAGTGTTCTTTTAACGCTGCTGTTGCCCTTCCTATTCCCTATAAACTCAGTGTCTTCTCACGCCGGGTCAAACTGACCAACGCCGAAATGAGAAATCTTTTTTCAAGCCAAGGGCTTATTAAGCAATAGTCATTTCAGCATGTGTACAAAACATACATCCATGGTACAAACCATGTACAAAATTATTCATTCAGTTAGAAAAAGGAAAAAAAAAAGAGCAGATTTTTTTTATTTCCTTATCTCATCTTTTATTGTCACTGTAGAAATGCATCAATAGTTGTTTTCCACATAGTTTTTGACAAAATCTATAGTACATTGTTTCTCTCAGGAATCTAGACAATCTTGTTAATGTTAAGGTAATTCCATGCTTGTGACATTACAGTATTTACATATTTTGATATAGTCAATGGTACATTTTTGTATTCTGTATGTGTAAATGTCCACATGTGTAAAATCAGCAATTTAGACAATATTGTTAATTTTAGGGTAATTCTGTGCTTGTGACATTACAGTAACATGTGTGCAAACCCATTATATTAGACAGGATAAAATTCTCCTCCTCATGAGTTCCTGTATCTCCTGTCAGCAAAAATCCCTGCACTGTTTAAGGGGATTTACCAAATGTCCCCTTTCCACATGCGTAGAAGAAAATGTTAAAAAAATTGGATGAAATTTAAATTAAGGCTTCATCTGCATTCCCATCTTGGTCCAGCCAGTAAGTATAACTTACAGTAATAATAACTTCTATAAGACTGTATTCTCTGTAGCTGCACATTATTCTTGTATATTCTAAATGTTATTTTGAGAATTGTTTTGTTTAATTGTATTAATTACTATAACCAACGCATACACTTCCTTACATTCAAATTTATAAAGAATTCACGAAGCAACACTTCAAAGTAACAGTGAATCAGAGAAAGTTTATTTAATTCCTTCGTGCCACTATAACTCAGTTAGCAGAGGACTTCTGGCGTAGTGTTAAATATTTAACTTTATTTTGAGAGTGTTGGCTTAGGTCTGTGGAGCTATCTAAACACACAAAAAAGTGTTGAAATTGACTCTTTTGGGGGGGTAATTTAACACAGAACTTTTTGAGACAATTTTTGGTATCTTCAAATAAAACCCAGGAAAAGTGCCAAATAATATAGTGATGAACAGAAATAGGACCTTTAAGGTTGTACTGTGTTATTATGACCAAAAGAGAGCGCCCAAGATCTTTACCACACCAACCACAGATTGTTTTTTTTTTTTTTTTTTAATCATTTAAATGTCTCAGGTTGCAATTTGAAAACTTCATTAAATTTGCAAAATCATACACCAGGACAATTATACACAATCATTATTCATTGACTCTCTGCTCTTATGTATGGGTGATTTAACATTTTCTTTGCACCTGATCACATTCACAGTCCTTAATAGTGATCTGTCCATGCTGAGTCCTTTCCTTTATTTATGAAGGTGTCCCTCTACATGCAAATTATAAACAATCTGTAAGTTAAAGCTAATCCAGTAAAGCAATTTGAATGTTTGTGATGCAGGTTCTATTTTTTTTTCTTCCTTTTTAAACGGAGATACTCAGCTGTCAGATTTCTTATTTCTTTAATATTTGATAATGTGTTCTGTAACATAGTGATATGAGGGTCAGTGTGGATTTGCTGCCACAGACAAAGCAATTAGAATCGCTGTCATGTGCCAGCAGGGGGCGATCTTCTCATGATGCATCCAAGCTGAGAGTGGTGGAACTCATATACTGGAAGCTTTGCTTTGTTTTTTTGTCCTGAGGCCTCAGACCATCAAAAGGTCCCGAAGGCCCTTTAGTCATTCCGCGGTAGTCGGTTCGTTCGCGATTTGATTGATTGTAAATTTGTCCGAGAGACTGCACCACTTAAGCATGAAATCAACTCAATCTGTGGGTGCTCGGCCATCGACACGAGCGGAGAACAGAATCTATTCTCTCGCACAGATGATGCTTTTGTTTTGTGTCCTGACAAACCCCATGAGAAGGTGTATTGTAAGGGGCCCAAACATGAATCTTGGAACAGGAAGATCTCAGATTTCCAATTTAGCTGCACAATGCTGGGAATATTTTTTTAAAATGAATTGCCTATGATGATAGAGGCTTTAATTCTGACAACATTGGTAGCATTCTTATTTTACACATTCACATTCGCCCTGGGGCCAGAACCGGCCCACTAAAGGCTCAAATCTGGCACAGTGGTTTGACAGTACGGCATCTTTCAGGACTCAAGGGATGAATACGTATAGTGAGTAAAAGTATACTATATTGTTCAGTGAGTAAATGTTTCGAAATGTAATGCAGGCAAGAGTAGAATATGGAATAACAAAGACATAAGAGGCTTATCTCATTACCATTAGGTTAATTAGTATCATAATACATATCAACGTGAGCTGTATGTGGAGCATAAACTAAATTGAGGTTAACAGTCCTAATATAGAAAATAACGTTTATACTAAATTCTAAAGTAAAAAAAAAATTAAACATTAAAAATGCTATAATCATTCTATAAAAAATGCTGTGGAATGTGAATTTTACCTCAAAACACATATGAGGCGATGGCATGAACTTCATGAACTTCATGACCCACACTAATTGGGCGGTTTAAACACTAAGCTCAGGGGGCACCACGCCAGTGAAAAAAAGGAGAATATTTCTCATTTATTTATTTATTTATTTTTTCTCCTGCACATTTCTCCCAGCTGAACTGGGAATTACAACCAGCGACATGTTGGCTCTTCAACCTGCCGTTCAGTGTGTAATTGACAACCTTGTAATACAAAAAAAAAAAAAAAAGCATAAAGAAACGCTGGCAGCAACATGAGCTAATTAGTTGCTCCCCATGGGAGAATTATGTTTGTTCTATTTTTAGGAACGCGGGGATGGACTAATGGAGTGGAAAGGCGAGGCTAGCCAGGCTCACCTGCTCTCTGCCGCCATTCAGCGGAATGCACGGCCAGACGTCACACAGCTGTCAGTCGACACGCGGTAAAGGCTGCGCCCTCGCCATGACAATCAGAGACTTTCAGCATATTTGCAGCATGGCTTCCTGCAAACACACTTCTTATCTCTATCCAGAATTCTACGACTGAAACTACCATGATCAAAAATCAGTAAATAAATGACTCCATACATATTTAAATATGCCCACATTTATTTAATTTTACATTCAATTAATTCATAATTTGAAATTGTGTTATTTTTGGATTTTATATTGATTTATTAATTAATATTTAAATGTATGTAATATATATGTATTCATCCTTCCCCCCCAATTTATTTTCACCTATATAAAATGGAAAGTAAAATTTGAAATTAAATACATTCTTGTACAAACAGAAAATAAACAATTAATATTAAATAGGTGTTAGACTTATTTATTTTTTTTACATTACATTTTTTATTCATCTATTTAAGGCCTCCATACAAATGGTCCTACATTATCTCGTTGTGTTACTTATGGGTGGGACTATTTATTGATTTATTTTGGTCTTAAACAGGTGACTTTTATAAGATAAAACTTTTTTTTTATGAATATATTTTATCAAACTTGTTGTTTTGATCTTGTCTGACTCAGTGGGGCAAACTGATCATTTCAAATAAGGAATACTATTATTGTATGAATCTTTTATTTGCTACTTATTTATTATAAGAAAATGAAAAAAAGACACTTGTCAGCATCAAACTTTTCCTCTGGGCAGCGCTGTTGTGTCCAATAAAAAAAACATGAATCTTCACTTTATCTTCAGACATACTGATGTGGCGACAACAAATAATATTAGATTTCACCTCTGAGAGCAAAATGTATCTTCCAGAAGAAATTACATCATACATCACAACTCTCTGGAGACGTCGGAGCCCGCAGTAAATTACCAAAAGGGCTGCAGAGATCAGACCCTTCTCATCTGGGGAGATGATGGACATTGATCAGCCGGTCCTCTTGGGGACATTTTTGGGTGATGGCCTGTACGACACTGGCTTGGAAATTCAACCAAATTGGATGAATTGACCAGGTATTGGGGAGGAAAAATCTGACCTCAATACAGTGACCTAGCAATTCTTAGATGGAAATTATAACTACAAAATCACTCTGCCAAGCCTATTGTAACTCCCACCCGACATTGTTTTCCTATACTTATTGATTACACCCATTTATGTGGAATGAAAAGTACCAATTTTCCTCACTGTTCTAGTAAATTGTGATTGTTGCTGACATGCAGGGTCAATTTGATCCAACAGAGTGACCTGGTTAGTTAAAACACATCAAAGTTCTACAGATGCATACATTATAATCTGTAAATTAAAAAAAAAAAATCTAAAACATCTAAAGTTAATACTAGACAGGAAGTGAAAACTGTGTGCTCTGATGACTGCTAAAAGCCCATTTACCACAATCTTACCAAACAACAACAAATATCCAGAATCCAGAATCATTACCAAATTATCATTATCAAACTTTCACTACAAACTTGATGACAATCTAGCTAAAACCTTTTGAGGTATTTTGCTAACAAACAGGCAGACAGACAAAAGCCAGGTAAAACATAACCTCCCTGGTGAAGGTAAAAAAAAAAAAAAACTTTTTTGTAATGATTTCATTATTGGTGTAAATCACAGTGTAATAGTCTGCTCTCACAAGTCAACCAGCTCCTGACTCAAAGAATTAAATTGGAAACTAATCATCGCGCAAAATGAGGGTTACCACCAATTTGTGTTAAACAGGTTGGAAAATAAAACTATAAACAATAAATATCAGATTTTCAGTAATTAAACACCTCATGTTTAACATAATTAGGTGTTAAACTAAAAGAAAAAAAATAATGAAAACAACAGACAATAGGCTAGAAAATAATTGGAAAAAAAAAAGCAGTGCACTGAAAAAGTCCAATTTTGAGTTGAATTATCTTGAATTATTAACACAATAGACAAAAATAGGAGCCCAGATTAGTGAAAAACAAAACAAGAAAATGATCATAAGGGATTCTCACGCAATCCAGTATCACCCAGGTATCAGGTCTTCAACCAGAGATTGTCATAATTACCATCATCATAGGGGGGGAAAAGAGATTCTACTGCAATGTATATTTCATGGAGACAATCAAAACAAAAAAAAAAATACCACACCCTTGAAGACCAGAAACAAAAAAAATAAAAATAACTTGGACTTTAATTGGCACACAGCAGCATCCTCCTCCTCTTTGAGTGCATGTACACCATTTCCTGCCAGACAATATCCAGAAAATAGGCTGATGCAATGACACGTTGAGGGTTGTCATGGAGGAGGAAATAAGTGGGTTTGGGTTTTGGGGGGTGTGGTGGGGGAAGCAATGGGGGGACGACGGGGAGCCCAAAAAAAAAAAAAAAATTAAAAGGAGGAGAAAAAGGCCAAGCAAATATTGCGTGTCTGTTTTCTGTCCTTTCTGGCATTGGCTGAACCTTTTGATGTGGTTTACAGGATGGATCAAAGAGGGGAAATCAATACCAATATTTCTGCAGCCTGAACCGGCTGAACATCTGTCTGCTCGCCTACCGGCCTGTCTCACGGCCTCGGCTGCTTTTATATCCACCTGTCTGCCCGACGGCCACGATGCATGTATGCTTCATTTAGCTACTGGTGCAAGCGGAGGTCTGGTCGACAGCCTTTACTGTCTTTACTCACATGTCTGTATATTTAATGCTTGTACAGCATTAAATATACACCTCCTTACCTCAGTATCTAATTGCATGAATCAACATTTTCTGCATATGCAACTGCACTGCATTGTAGTTTGCACATTAAAAATGTAAAAAAGCAATTTTATTTATACGCTTCAAACAAGACTATGCATGCAGTTAGATTTAGTGTCATCTTGGGATGTCAACTCGGGCTTGTAAAGGATTTCCAACATTCCAAGCCAGAAACCTGAGACTTCCCATTATACTGTAAATGGAATGCATCCACTGACCCGACTGTTGCCGGTTGAGTTGCATTGTGGGTAAAGTAGGTGCCAGGTTTTTCCGAAGTTCAGAAATGGACACATTTAATGGGATAGTTCAGTATTTAGGACATCTAGCTCCATTTCCCATGTCCCTGCATGATCCCTCCAGCACTGAGCTTTGCAGAGATTTCCATCCATTTTCAATATGGTGGAAGTCCACCAGGCAGGATTCCAATAGCTCTTCGCCAAACAGGAAGCTCATGGTTTAATCTTAATTGTTGACAATAACACTCCTATACTGTCACTCCATAGCCCATCCAATCCAGTAGATTCAATCCAGAGGTTGTTCTTCCTTCTGCTCCCTTTCATTCAATAGTCGGGGATGTTTGTGCTTGTATATTGCATTGTCTTTCATTTATTAATGAATACTAACAAAAAAAATGACAGCAAAATAAATATTACATACATCCCTCTGTGGGAGCTGTCGACTTCCAAGCTTTTCAAGCCGGTACAGATGAATGAAACAGGAAACGTTGGTGCAGCTTACACACCAAGCTTCCTACCAGTGTTTATTCAGCCTTCCATTAAGTTAAATAGGTTTTTTAAATTTGGGGAAAGATGGCGGACCAAAGGGTGGAAGGTGGACTTAAGTGACATGGAAGGAACTAAAAAAATAAAAGTTCTTTCACCTTTCCATTGGGGAATAAGTGGTTGGTTAAATATTAAAAAGTCTGACATGTAGCCAAAACCCCAACTTTACCAACATTATTATGGTAAAATAAGTTAGTGATGTTGCTCATGACATGAAAATGTTCACCCAACTCTTAAGTTATCATTTGTTTTTACGTAACCTTTTAACCCCTGCTCTTTGTTTTAGTTTCAAAGGGTCTGTTTCCAAAAGTGGTTGCAAGCAGGTAGCAAATGATGTCAGAACCATGTTTAACTAATAATTGTTGCCCGCAAGTTACTGTCGTAGTTTCAGAAAGTTACAGCAATGCTGCGTGATGCTATGCATGAGTCACACGTTTTGTTTGGATTCGTGAGACAAGATCAGCTCTTCTCGCGTTCACTTTGACGGATGTTAATTAAAGCCTTTGCCACCGTGCCCATTTGATTCCATTAGGAATTGACCCTATTCACATAGGAGACACGTTCTAAAGGCCCCGGAGTGGTGATGCGGCCTCCCGCCGCTCGGCCCGCTGAATACGCTCTGATTTTCCCCTCAGTAATTAGCGGCTTTTAACAGTTTTGTAACAAACCAGAAGCTGAACAGGGGTTGGACCCGGAGCCGCGTAAAAACAAAGGAAACAGATGGAAGCCTGTGAATGAAATGGTAATGTCGCGGCGTACTTCTCCCATGCATACGTCTTCCATTTCTTTTTGGCCCTTTCAGGTCAGGGTGGAGCAGATGGAAGTTTACCACTTGCTTCCCTCTACCATAGCTGCTAATGCATGTACTTTGCAAAGTGTGCATTTAGAAGTAGCTGTATTTAATAGGAAAGTGGAAAAATGATCTATGATTCTGAAGTATATATATATTATCTGGCCTGTTTAGGATTTTGGTAAAAAACTTGATGTGCCTTCAAAATAAACACACTTAACACCACTTTGCGTCGTGTCCTGCTTGCACAGTCAGACCACGCTGTTGCACTTTCACTCGTTTCAGCACAAAAAGAAAACATCAAGAACAACCTACGAAAACAACAAAACCTGCGATTCCTACCGAGAGGTCTGGCAGTGCACTTCTCCACTCCGACATCCTGAATGTCAAAAGTGAAAAAAAAAAAAAAAAAAGTGGCTTTTTAGGCAGGAGACCAAAGACATTGGCGCTGGGAAGGAAGGGAAGGAAGGGTGGGGGAGTGTGTGTGTGTGTGTGTGTGTGTGTGTGTGTGTGTGTGTGTGTGTGTGTGTGGGGGGGGGGGTAAAGTTTTGTACCTGGCGACCCCTTTTTCACTCTCCTTTTCTCCCTTTTTCATCTCGTGCACCCCATCTCACACACACACACACACACACGCGCGCTGTCGGCTCCACTCCCCTACACCGCTGCGTCTAATCTGAGCAGAAAGCAGGTGAGACGGGCCGATGATGAGACGTCTGACAGCCGAGTAGGAAGAAGGGCCCGATCCATCCTGCAAGCACAAATAACGCAGCACACGCTAAAATGTTACACAAGAACCCCTTAGCTGAGGGATGATACCGAAAGCGTTTGATAGGCTCGAACAGAACGGACGGGACTAAATATTCGGAGATCATGTGATGCATTATTGGAAAAAAAACAATAAAATACTGATCCACCTTGTTTTTGTGGTAATCAACTTGTTTCTGATATTGTCTTATTCTAGTGCAGCAGCCAGCCGTATTCTGTCTCTTTTTTCCCCTCCAATATAAATATATATATAAAAGCCCTTCAGCAATTTGGTTTTCTTTGAAAGCAGCAAATATTCCTATTCCACTTACCACTCGCTATCACTTGTTAAAATAATCTACCAGTGTTGGCCCTAAGGCACTGAAAGAAAAGGAGGCTCTACCCGAAAGTCAGTTTTTTTCACATTCTCGGATGTACAGTACAGATTATGCTGCGTTGAGAGCACCTTTGGAACTCCTCTGTGAGAGGGGAAATCATCTGCCCGGTTCATATGGGATGTTTATACTCGTGAGCTTTTTTTTTCCTCTAAAGCAAAGGAAAAGTCCTTCTGAGGAGAAGTTTAAGCGACAGGAGCGTGTTGCTCCCAGCCATGGACAGATGTCGCCGGTCTCATTACGAGACACTCGTCGTGCTCGGCGTAACGATTCCATTAAAAGAGCGGGAATCTGACTCACGCCACGGGGAGGAGGAGGGGGGGAGCCGTTCACGTCATGTTCACCCAACACCTCTCGTGGTTTCTCCGCTCGAGGTTTATCGAAAGTACTGACCTCCCTCAAGGCGGCAATATTAATGAAGGCAAAAAAAAAATAGAGGCAAAAAAAATACATTGACGGTTTTGCGACCTACGGGCTTTAATGATGAGTTTGATATAAAAGTCACACGATAATTATATACTGCTATGATATTGTTAATCATCAACTGTAGGATGTTCTATCTCCTCAGGTGTGCTGACTCATCAATGACTTTCCTTATTCCCACACTCTCACATATATATATATACATATATATATATATAGATAGATAGATAGGTAGATAGATAGCTATTTTCATGCAGGGAAGAAAAAAAATATGTGTTATTTTTATTGAATTGGTAATAGTAATTTATATTGATGATCTTTAATGATATTGTTTAATAAAGTTAAAGTTGAATCAAAGTAAGGTCATATTGCAGAATTGAATTTGTAATAAAACAACAAAAAAGTTATAATATTTGAATAATATTTGAATAATAATATCTGTATAGTCACATTATGTCTTCATGTTTTCTAATATTCTGACTTTATTCTCATAGACTTTATTGTCTTATTATAACTTTATTGTTCTTTACAATCCCCCCCCCCAAAAAAAAAAAAAAAAAAAAAGAAAAACAAGAAATCTGTTAACATGGCCTAATACTCCTTTTTGTACACATCTGACCTGAATAACAACAGCTCCCCACAGACGAAAAGCGGCGGTGACAACACAAACGAGACGACGCGCGGCGCCGCCGTACGCAGCAGCGCGTTTCAGCCCAGCCTCCCTGCTCCACTTCCAGCGAGCAGACTGCACATTTCCATCCGGATGATGAGTCGCGTCCCATATTTTGCCTCTGACAGTTCAATTTACCACCATTTCTTCTGGAGATAATTCCCTTCTCCGTGCGATAGTCAAAACATAGCCCTCTGAATGATTGCCCCGTGAAAGCCGGCGTATAAATCTCGCCTAAACAAGCCTCGCTGAGCGATTCATTGTGCGGCTGATATGAGGAAGAAATGTACTGTCTCGCAGCCTGATGATGGATTCCTTTAACAGGAGGCCTTTATGGAGGAGGCTGCTCTGTTATTGATTATCCATATCGCTCTGAAGCCTTTCTGCGAGGCTCGGGAGACTCACAGGTTCAATAAAACGCACGCTCCGTTGCCAAATAGTGTTCTAGCATTTTGTTAGGACAAAGAATCATTCAATTCAGAGTAAAATGACACTGCTGGAGTACGAATGCCCTGATTTCTGCCACCCCTCTTTGGTTTGATGGTTGTAGAAAGGTACTGATTCTATGTAAGGATACAAAAAAAGTGAATCATAGGCCTTAAAAATCTCAAATCAAGATGTTAATATATTATTTGACAGCAGTCGGTGAGAGCAGGAAAGGATCGTAAAATAAAAGCACATGTCACTCAGCTTTACGGTGGTGTGATTTCCCTTATATATTTATTCGCATTTGGAATGTGTGCGTTCAAATAAATAAATAAATCAACATAGTGGAAACAAAAGACGGATCGGTTTGGCAGAGGTGATACGAAGTGATAAAACGAAGTGGAACGGAAACAGATCCAGCGAATGAGTCACGACGCACACGGAACGCGCGGGCGAGGCTGCGGCTCCACTCGGGGGGGGGGGGGTGAGAAATAGCAGCAAATTAAAACATCAGGGCCTCATTCATCAATAACGATGGATGGTAAAAGTTAAGGGTGTTACCCAAGTTGCTGCACTTTTTACTGTTGAAGAAGATGAAATTGAATATTACTAACTTAGTGTGTACATATATATATATATATATATATATATATATATATATATATATATATATATATATATATATACCCACCACGTTATGTGTGGTTGAAATATTTATTCACATTTAATCACATGGATGCTTTAATTGATGTTGATATCAAATTAATAGAACATTTACTTTTATTTTTTGAATCTGTACTTAAAGTACATTTAAAGGGATGCAGTATTTTCATGGTTTTAATACTCAGCATTTGAGTAGACATCTCTGCTTTAGGCAAATGTATTTTTTTCTTAGTATTAGGAAAGAATTAGAATAATTTATTCAATAATCTCAAACCCCACTACCGTATTCAGTGTTTAAAAAAAAAAAAATCTAAATAATGTGGTAGGCCTGAACAAGCATAATTTGACATATTAAAATAAATACTACAGGCTGTAGTTTAGATGTACTGCAAAAGCAGTCATGCCAGGGGATTCAGATAAGTTGCGTGATGTTCTAAAGAAAAAACCAACAAACATTCAGAAGAAAAAACATGTTGAGCTTTAGTTTTAGCAGCTTTGGCTATTAACAAATTATTGATAACTGAACACTGAAAATAAATGAATGAAATAATAAGCAGACAGTCAGAAGACGGGAACAACAATAACTGAAATATACCAAAACCAGGAACAAAAAAAACTTTAAAAAATAAGGTTTTGATAAATATTCTGACCATCAATATCAATAAAAATGATCTCCATCCAAGAAAAGTGAGACTTGTCAATGATGTTTTTACTCCTATCAAGTTAAAATTGGAGAAACTTCCTGATGTTGCGTGTGACAGGAACAAACTTCATAAAAACTGAGTATTGTGGACCTGTCGTAACCCAGCCTTAGACTTTAGTGTCTTTGGAGAGTTTTGCTCAATAAATCCATAAGGATATCCAATGCATTTTGCAATTATTTTTCAATTTGTTCATGTTGAAACCTCCCTTTTTGCTTACACACATAGCCATTTTTTTTTCCTTGAGCCGAGTCTGTTGACCAATCAGAGGCAGTGACGGACAGCTCTATCATCCAACCGCTGTGCTGTGATGACAACATAGTATAATACCACAGCAACGAGTGCAGGGTCTGCATCACGTGTCGTAGTAGGGCAGCATTCAGGGCACGGAGGCCCGTCGTGTTTGTGTTCTTCAACTCTACAAACTGAGAATGTCAATGTACTTGTTCAAAAAGTTATGAAAAACAACATTAAAAAAAAGTCAATCTCGGTCATGGAAGTGTGAAGGGAGTGATGTGGCCTCTGAACGTGGCCCTGCGGGCAGGAACTGCTCTCAAATAACTTTCTGAATAAAATCCGATTTAGTTTTTTTTTTTTTTTCTTGAAAAAGCTGTGTGGCCAGAATCTTTATTTCTCACCCCTCCCTTTATTGTAAAGACATTTGGAGGGCTTTTGAACAAAAAAACGCCCCAATATTATTGTTCTCAGTGTGATAGATTTCGGTGAAACTCAATTTCCTATGGTGTCACATTTCAGTTTCCTGTTAACAACTTGACATTTCGAACAAAAAAAAATGACTATTTCAGGTCAAGTCTGTCAGCATGGTAAGAGCTTGTCCGTCTGAGGGCCGACCAACCAGTAAATGGTTTTCTTGCGATCTGCAAAAAATAAAAACATGCGTTCTCAATGAATGAATTTCACACTGACAGCTGTCAGAGAGCTCGAATGAGCTACGCACCGTCGGGTAGGTTGAGAGGACTCCACGCACGCTAATTGCTGAACGCTGTGACGCTATTTAGAAGTAAAAACGCTTGAAAGAGAAATCCACGTGTTGGCAGTTTCCATCAGCCCCTCCATCTTGCATGCTGTGATTTTTTTATGCATGTCGACTGTATCAGATACATGTGATATATAAATGTGGAGGTGGCTGTGTGTTTCATATTTTCCACATGTTCTGGGTACGCCTTCTGCAGGATGAAAGCTGATGGGTAAATGACGGAGGCTCCGTTGATGATATCTGTCAGACATGGGCCCAACCCTACACCGTGAATCAATATATGTGAATCCCTAATTATGTTTCTGCCAAAGCTTGCTTGGGTTTTAATGTTCGGACCCAGAGTTGACATATTGCGGTTAGAACTGTTCTGTCTGACAGAAGCTGCTGTGACTGAAAACTGAACTTGGTTTAATGATGCCGCGATAAAGGCCACATATGTAACCTTTTCTCACCCGTTTCGCGGGTACATGTTTATTGTTTAAATGCTTTGTTCAGTACTTTTAACCACTGGATCCCTTTTTTTCTGTAGAAAAAAAGACTTCTGAGGATGAGTCAGCTCCTAGTAGAAACATTGCAGAGCAATGAAGACAACAACTCCCATGATCCCACACTGCTATGTTCTAATGCAGAACTGTTTTCTATCCAAACAGTTATAAGGGGGGAAATACCTATATCACATCTTCCTCAGATCCACCTTTTTGAAAGCTTGAGATAGCAGGCAGAGGTGAGTCAGGTGACCTTTCGAAGTGCTGTGTGGATTATATTCTCTTAAGAACGTGCTCACGCTGTGCACATGCCATGTAAGTCTGGCTGAAATCAGACCTCCAGATATAGAAAAGGTGATTTGAACACATTCTGACTGCAGTGTCCTACTGCATATATATACTGCATTTATTAATGTATTCATATACAGGTACTACTCGGAAAATTAGAATATTGTGTAAAAGTTGTTTTATTCATGCAATTCAACATAAAAGGTGAAACCAATACATTTTATAGACTCATTACAAGCAAAGTGAGATATTTCAAGCTTTTATTTGTTTTGATTTTGCTCATTAGGACTTGCAGCTTCAGAAAACCTCAAATTCAAAAACTCAGAAAATTAGAATACTGTTAAAAGCTTCAGTATTGAAGGCTCAAAGTGTCACACACTAATCAGGTAAGTAATCCAAAACACCTGCAAAAGGGTCCCGAGCCTTTAAAAAGCCTGTGTCTTTGGTTTAGAAGAATTCACAATCATGGGGAAGAATGCAGATCTGACAGTTGTGCAGAAAACCATCATTGACTACCTGCACAAGGTGGGTAAGACACAAAAAGTGATCGCAAAAGAAGCTGGATGTTCTCAGAGTGCTGTGTCAAAGCACATTAATGGACAGTTAAGTGGAAGGCAGAAGTGTGGAAGAAAACGGTGTACAAGCCGGAGGGATGACCGCAGCCTGGAGAAGATGGTCAGGAAAGGGCCATTCAAAAGTGTGGGGGAACTTCATAAGGAGTGGACTCAAGCTGGAGTTGCTGCTTCAAGAGAAACGACACGCAGGAGGATGCTGGACATGGGCTTCAAATGTCGTATTCCTGTTGTCAAGCCGCTCCTCACGAGCAAGCAACGCCAGAGGCGCCTTAGCTGGGCTAGAGAAAAGAAAGACTGGACTGTTGCCCAGTGGTCCAAAGTCCTCTTTTCTGATGAGAGCAAGTTTTGCATCTCATTTGGCAACAAAGGTCCCAGAGTCTGGAGGAAGACCGGAGAGGTGCAAAATGGAAGATGCATGAAGTCCAGTGTTAAGTTTCCCCAGGCTGTGATGACTTGGGGATCCATGTCAGCTGCTGGTGTTGGTCCTCTGTGCTTTATCAAGTCCAGCATAAATGCAGCTGTCTACCAGGACATTTTAGAGCACTTCATGCTTGCTTCAGCGGACCAGCTTTATGGGGATGCAGATTTCATCTTCCAGCAGGACTTGGCACCTGCCCACACTGCCAAAAGTACAAAATCCTGGTTCAACAACCATGGGATTACTGTGCTTGATTGGCCCGCAAACTCACCTGACCTGAACCCCATAGAAAATCTGTGGGGCATTGCCAAGAGAAAGCTGAACGGGAAGAGACCAAACAATAAAGAAGAGCTCAAGGCCGCGATTGAAGCATGTTGGTCTTCCATAACACCGGAGATGTGCCACAACCTGGTAGCATCCATGCCGCGCAGGATTAAGGCAGTCATTCGTTCAAAAGGGGCCCCAACCAAGTACTAAGTACAGATGCAACATTTTATTTTCAGAGGCCTGACATTTTTGTATTAAAAATCCCTTTTTTAAATTGATTTCAAGCAATATTCTAATTTTCTGAGTTTTTGAATTTCAGGTTTCTGAAGCTGTAAGTTCTAATGAGCAAAATCAAAACAAATAAAAGCTTGAAATATCTGACTTTGCATTTAATAATACTATAAAATGTATTAGTTTCACCTTTTATGTTAAATTGCCCGAATAAAACAACTTTTACAAGATATTCTAATTTTCCGAGTAGTACCTGTATGTATCATTGCAGCTTCTCGAATCTGATTATTGCCAGGTTTCTTCAGTCTTCTATTATAGTGAACTACAGGGACGTCCACTGATCTTTATGTATGATTAATTTTGAACAATTTTATGGTCAAAATGGCTGAAATTGCATATTTCGTGTTTAAATACTGGGGGGAAACATGAGGTGAGGCAGCAACGAGCTGAGGCCGCACCTCTGAATGTGCAATCCATCACAAGCTGGTTTGATGCATGCAGTTGGCCCGTGCCTGTTTCTGTATCGCTGCATGTCACCAATATAATGTTATAGTTTATAATCTACTGTTAAAATAGTTATTGTAAATCAGTGTGCAGCAGGTGAGTAATCTAATTTCTGGTCGACCTCCAACCATGTATTGGAAGATTAGCTTGGTGATTTAAACTAAACTAACTATTTAAACCGAGTATTATTTTCAGAGTTGGCAGAGATTGACACCTGCAGGAAAATCATTTCATATGTACGAGATCAATCTTTTAAGCATTAAAGGCATTAAGCCACTTACTTTCTTGACTGCACTCCATGGGAGGCGTGATGATGATGGACGTGTGAGAACAGACGCAGAATACGTTGAAGGTTACGGGTAAGATGAAAGCCGCTCGGTCAATACCATCTCATCCCATAGCTTCAAATATCACAGTTTTGTCATGCTTCGTATGGTCTGGACAAAAAAAAAATAGGTTGGATTTACCCTTTTTAGGGGTTACACCACATGATATTAATAACAGAAAGGCCACTGTCAGATTAGAAAGTATTTGACCCAACCTGTTTTTTATCAATTTGTTAGCGTTATCATAAACTGATTTAAAAAAGAAGGTCATTATTATTATTCATTTATGGTATACATTTTCTATAAAGGCCTCTTACTGGAATGGATTACAAAGCTTCTGCAAGCATCTGATGACTCTGATAAGATCAGAAAGTGTGTCCCTGCTCCGCTGGTGGTCCCATATCAAAGAGCTGCTGGCATTTATTAACACTTACTTGCATTGGTCAAGGTGATACTAGGGTGATAAAATACCATGCAAACTGTATACATCAATGTTTATTTGTTGCTTGGCTCACGTATGTCATATATGCATATTAGTGTGAGTGAATTTGGTCTGTGCAAATACAGCAGGCCATTGCATAAGATGGTGTCAGCCTACCTAATTTTATCTTAACTGCAACGTTCACAGATTCTGCTTCTGTACCCTCTTATTCTGTTCTCACGCTTCTATCAAGATGGAGCCTTTAACAGAGTGCAAGAAGGAATAAGTGGCTTAATGCCTTTAATGCTTAAAAGGATTGATCTCAAAAATAAGAAGTGATTTTCCTCAGCTGTCTGTCTGTTCAGACTCTGAAAACACTTCTCACTTTTTTTTTTCTTTTTTGGTGTGTTTTTTTCATGCCAGTTTAAATCAGCAAGCCATTCCTTACAATATGCGGCTGAAGGTAAACTAGAAACCAGATTACTGACCTGCTGCATGCTGATTTTTTCAATAACAGCTTGATTCCGCAGGATATGGTCCAAAGAAAAGTAGAAAAAAGTCTTGCAGGTAACACATGTCAACATGTTGGGTAATAAAGCAGACAGACATACGGCGTAACCAATCAGAAAGCTAGAATGAGCTAGAATGAGCCAATGAGCCGCCTACGCAATGACCATGCAGCGGTTAAGCTGAGACGTCTGTGCTGGCTGCTGCCAAATGCTCTGATGTAGTTGAGAAGTGAATCCACTTCTAAATAATCTGTTTGGGTTTCTTTAGCAGTTAGATTCAAAATGTAGAGACACTCAGTTTGTTATTGCAGCTCATTTTATTTGCATGGTGACATTATTGATAGATGTGTTTATGTGTTGCAATGTGAAAAAGGAGCTGTGTAAAAGGGGCTACACACACACGTTCACTGTCATCCACAAATGCAAACTTTAAGAGGCTATAACTGCTTCACTGCTCTTTGTTTTACATTCTAACATTCTACTTGGTGAATGAATCTTGTCGTTCATCTATCTTTTTTTTTTTTTTGGCCAAAAGTAGGTTGGGGCCTATCATTGCCGCCACTCTAATACTTGTTTCCACAAGACGAGTAGAAGCACGCCCCCCCAGGTAACGACATATGCCATGAGTCTATTTTTTGACAAAGCCGCATTGAAGTGGTGTCAATCAGAGCAGATGGGAAGTCAGAAGAAATGGCACAAATCAACCGGCTGGTTTTTCAAAATAAAACATTAAGTGTAGATTGTGGAACTTTGGGTGTAAGAACTGATTACCACCTCTAGCCAAGGATGTTGCATTTTTGCTGGCAAAACTCAGAAAGTCCAGCTCAGATTCTCATCCAACTCTCAGTGTTTGTTGGGAATGGTACCTTGAACGGATGCTAATGAGAAGAAAACCAGAAGAAATCCTGGTTAGTTTTTTCTGTTGTTTGGTACAACCTCCATAGCTTGGCTGTATGCTTGGCAGAAGTGTACTGAACAAAATGTCCTTTTTTTAAGAAGCAGGTGAAGTTACCTCCTGCCTTACGAGCCACTTACAAAACTTGTATCCCTTGAGCTCTGACAGATATTCACTGACTTTACATTGCTGTGGAAAGAAAATAGGAAGCGGTGTATTATTTTGTCACATTTTGTACACTCAGTGGGTGGTGTTGGACCCTTTATCAGCCACATGTTAGACCCCCCTGCAGTAGAAGAACTGTGAGAAGGTGATGAGCCCTCCCCTTCTCACCTGGTTATAAGGGGGAACTGATTAGCAGAGAGAGAGTGTTCCCCCCCGGACATGTTTACGTGCGGGACAGGTGACGCGACGAGTGGGACTGCCTGTCTGGTCCACCTGGTGCGAGGTGGACTTTTCCTGCTGACGTGAGCGTGTTGGGTTTTTGTGTTTTTTGTACCGCCGTCAAATAAATGTTTTTACGTGAGTTCCGCTGCCTCCTGTCTCCGCTTTTTTTTCTGGTTGCCCTGATCCCTTTTGTGGGGCGACCGCGTCGGTCGCTCACATTTGGTGGCAGCGGTGGGATCTGTGGCGCCGCCTGAGAAGCTGGAGAGAGGAGGTGGAACTCGCGGAGCGAGACGGTGGTTCGCGAGCGAGAGGATCGGCGGCGGTGTCGGCGAAGGAGTCGGCGAGACGATCGGCGAAAAGTGTCGGTGAGAGTGTTGGCGAGCGAGCCAGCGAGCAAGCCAGCGGAGACGGCTAGCGAGCCGCTAGCAGAGACGGCTAGCGAGGTGCTAGCGGGGACGGCTAGCGAGGTGCTAGCGGGGACGGCTAGCGAGGTGCTAGCGGAAGTGCCCGGCGGAAGTGCCCGGCGGAAGTGCCCGGCGGAAGTGCCCGGCGGAAGTGCCCGGCGGAAGTGCCCGGCGGAAGTGCCCGGCGGAGACAGTTAGCAAAGGACCCAACGGAGACGGTCAGCAAAGGAGCCGGCGGAGACGGTCGGCGTGAGGAGCCGGCGGAGACGGTCGGCGTGAGGAGCCGGCGGAGACGGTCGGCGTGAGGAGCCGGCGGAGACGGTCGGCGTGAGGAGCCGGCGGAGACGGTCGGCGTGAGGAGCCGGCGGAGACGGCTAGCGGAGGCGGCTAGCGGAGACGGTCAGCGAAGGAGCTGGCGGAAGTGCTAGCGAAAGGGCTAGCGGAAGTGCTGGCGGGGCTACGACCGGAAATGGAGTGTGGTCGAGCGAGCCCCGAGGCAGACACACCACGGTCGCGGACTTCTGTCTCGCCACCCTGTTGGCGAGACTGCAGAAGGGGAGGGAAGTGTGAGAAGGTGATGAGCCCTCCCCTTCTCACCTGGTTATAAGGGGGAACTGATTAGCAGAGAGAGAGTGTTCCCCCCCGGACATGTTTACGTGCGGGACAGGTGACGCGACGAGTGGGACTGCCTGTCTGGTCCACCTGGTGCGAGGTGGACTTTTCCTGCTGACGTGAGCGTGTTGGGTTTTTGTGTTTTTTGTACCGCCGTCAAATAAATGTTTTTACGTGAGTTCCGCTGCCTCCTGTCTCCGCTTTTTTTTCTGGTTGCCCTGATCCCTTTTGTGGGGCGACCGCGTCGGTCGCTCACAAGAACAAAAAAATAAAAATAACAGGGACTGTGGTTGAACTTTTTTTATTTTTTTTTTTCATTTTATACTTGGAGTTACATTTTCTGGTCTGTGGAGGGCGCAGTTTGTTTATTAATGTTTTTCTTGTGACAGCTAGTAGTTTCTAGCTCCATAGCAAGAGAAGAAAAAAGCTGTTTGTAGCCCTTTGTAGTGGCAATATAAGTAAGTATATAACTATTCCCAGGCCGGATTTATCATGATATTATGTACTCCTCCATTGTTCATTAGTAAAAAAAGACTGAAATGTGTCTTAGTCAATTGAGCTTGTATAGGCAAGATGTCATCTCCATTATTAGGCTTACTTTAATAGTTATGTATTTTCTTGTTATCAGTGTTTGATTTTCACAATTTCTGGCAATAAATTCTGTCCAGTCCCAGCTTTGCATGTCCAAACAGAAGATCCGACCAAAGGTCAAATAAAGTCCGTCCATGGTTTTTACATAGATTATCGTAGAATATTGCAATTTTCAATTTCTCTCTTCTGAAATGCTTTGGGCATATTGCAAAGCGGTGTTGCTTAAGTCACACGTCACTTTACACGTCCTGTAGAATCAAGGAGAATCATGTCCCGCCCGGCAAAGTAAACCCCCAGAATGCACTGCAACTTCACAACAGAGGGTAGAAAGCGAAGATGGTATACGTGTAGCAATAACATCATCATTCTATAATTAATGTTCCAATAAAACTGAAGCTGACACTAAGTCCGGGGTAGAAGCGTTCAGTCATAACACGCTGCAGCCCCCTAGTGGCTGTCTGCCTGTCAATCAAAGCCGTAACTCCTTAATTCTGCAGAATTTTAACCCGTGATAAAATATAAATCAGTGCGCTATGAAAAAAACATTGAGTCAGTCTGTCAGTCAGTCAACTTCTCCAAAGAGTCATATTTCATAAAAAAAAAAAAAAAAAAATCCAGAGGAGCCCAAAAAAATAAAAAAAAAGGTTCTGTTTGGATAAAATAAAAAAACTAGGGAATATCAATAAACATCAAAACGCATTCCTTCTATGAGTAACACACTTTAATAAATAAGGCTAGTTTATAATAGAACAATAAAAAAACAAGGTGAGGATGGGAAGGCCTGTCCACACGAAGCTTACCGCCCAAAAATGTTGTCGTTTTATTGTTCTATTATGAACTCCCCTTATTTATTAACACTTCCGGCTGATAGAAGAGTCCCTCGGAGTCTTCCTCTTTTTTTTTGGATGATTTCATTAAGTTTGCTTCTGTTTACAGTGTCCTGGGTGCAAACGGCATTCACGAAATAAGGGAAGTGCAACTTTTTGGGAGTCTTTTTAACAGCTCCAAGCGCGTTTATTATTACGTAACCAAACTTTGAACTGATGCAGTCGCGCAGGTTTGTTCTGGAAGGAAAATCATTATTTGGATGTGTCTTGGTGATAGGCTAGTAAAAAAAAATAATAAAAATAAAGACAGGACCTTATATTTCATATAGGTCTTACAAAACCCAAACGGTGCTGTTGGTAGAGCCACATAGCGGCCAATCAACATGTTTATATTTATCTAATCAGACCACCTCAGGCTGTTATTTTCTACTTGAAGTCTTGAAGTATCCCGTAGACTGTGTGTGTGTGTGTGTGTGTGTGTGTGTGTGAATGCAATAACAACGCGTCGCCCCGATTTATAGCAGAAAATAAACCAGTATTTATGAAACCACACAGGAGCAATAATAGAATGACTCAAAATTGTCCAGCGAAAATCACATTCTTCCTGGAGAGGGGGAGAGGGGGGGTCGCTAGCTTTTTGAGTCTCCATTGTGACGCCACTGCATCGAATCATCTGTAACCGCCAGCTTACAGACGATCAGGCACCAGGTGAGGAGGCTTTAATAGACAGGAGGATGTGGGAAGTGAGTTTCAGCAGCTGAGGCCTCACACGCTCGTGGGATCAGGACTTTGACAGGCAGCAGCGGTTGTCATGGAGTCGGGAGGATGGAGGATGATGGAAACGTTCTCTTATATCACGGGCGGGTGGTGGTGGGGGTGGTGGGGATGGGTGGGTTGTGAAGACATTCTCGTGAGGGCCTGTTACAGACACACAGGTCAGCGTCTGAGCCGAATTTGGCTCGGCTTGTCAGGAGGCAGCGGCTATCAAGGAACTACAATGAGAAACCGTTTCATATTCCTTTTTGAGCATCTGGGAAACATGAAAGCGTGTTTTCAGGCTTTGAAATCATCCTTTAAATATAGTTTTGCATTATTGTAATTCTGCCAGCCGTAGCTGTGAGTTAGGCTTTTTCTTTTTTTTTTTTTTCAGGGTAAGAGTATGAGAAGGCAGACTGCATTGCTGCTACAGGTCTTACTGCTTCTGGACCATTAAAGCAGATTTTTTTTTTATTTATTTATTTTTTTTTATAATAAATAGACCACAATATTAAACTGGAAAAATTGCAAAATAGAGCCCCTATTAACATAAATGTTATATATTTTTTTTTTTTTTTTACCCTAATAATACTTTAATATACCCGAAATAATTAGACTAATGGAATAAAATTTGTATTATTGGTATAAAATTATATAAGGTATTTTTCAAATAGAACATACTACTTGGTTTTCCCTACAGTATTACAGTGGTTACAGTAGTACTGCAGTACTTCCTGGTCTATCCATCAATTATCTGTGATCAGTGTCACACAGACTGACATGCACTACACGAATGTTACATCTTCCTATTTAAGTAAAAACTGAAGTGAAATACTAACCTGTAAGTGAAAAAAAAAAAAAGAAATCCCTTGTATTTGACAGGGATATGAATAATTTTGGGCTTAAGTGTAGTTTCTACTGTTTTACATAATTTGTTGAAAAATCTAACTGTGGTTGTGAGGCAGGTTAAATGCCAGATTCTTGAAAACAACATTGGAGACAAGCTATGGTAGTGAACTGAACATTCAATTCACCCTTTGGTGGACATTCCTGCAATCAATATGCCCACGGCACGTTCTCTCAAACCTGGTGTTGTCGAATAACATTGCACATTTTAGGGCTTTTTATTGCAACCAGCCCACGGCACACAATGTGTGATCAATAATCACGCTGTTTAATCAGCATTTTTGTTATGCCACACCGCTATCTTTAAAGGTTTAAACCAGAGGTGTTAAACTCGGTTTAGGTAATTTAGGCCACATTCAGTTCAATCTGATCTCGAGTCAAATCAAAACAATATGTTGTTTCACTTATTCCATATTTAGTCAGTTTACTGATTTTTGAATGACTGAATAATGACATTTTTGAAGCAACAGGTAAAGTTATGGTCCTGGCACATGTTTTAACACCCTTGCTTTAAACTAATTGTGGACAAAATTTAAGAGAAGCCATGTGTATGCATAAAAGAACTCCTAGATATTTAAATTTAGAAAAGTTGTGGAATATACGTATATATTGTATATAATAATTAGTTTTGCTATCATGAAAACTTTACAGTCCTGTAGATTGTCGTATAAGCCTCTTCCATTTAAACCGGTGACTTCCTTTACAATTAGTAAGGTCACACATTGTTCTCTTCTATATTTCGGGGAAAATGAAAATTGTCCTCCAACTGAACACGTACGCACATTAATTCGGCAGGTGGCGGGCAAACGGACGTAAACTGCAGCCTGCACAAATCATCCTTCTGCTCAGCCATTAGCAAACATCTCCGGCGTGATGCTCTGATCGCTTGTAAGCATACAGTAGATCCGCTTTTTACGCCTGGCGGCACAATGTAATCTCTGAAGGAATTACACGACGAACGGAGCTATTTTTTCCCCCCTCCGCGGCATCTCAAGTTTAGACAGTTAGTCTTTTCAGCTGCTTTACTCGATGATAAGTCTGTTTTAATCCAATGAGCTACAGTATGTACATGTACTTTGGACAGGCAAACCGGGGTCATCTGTTGGTCTATTTTTGTTAAAACCATATTTATTGGCCAGAAAAGACAAGTACAGTTAAGCAAAAAGGGGGAACGATGTTGAGCATGTTATGAATCGATTATTCTGACTGGGAAAGTTCATTCTTAACGTCGGAAACTAGATTTTGATAAAATAATCTTAACGCAAGGAAATTTCCTATTTGTGCATCTTAAAACTACTGATGTGTGTATGTAAGTATATTGTTGCCTTTTGCCCTCATTGATGATCATTTTTCCATAAAGGAAGTATTATATAACTAGATATATTCTGATACAATTTTTCCTCTTGATGCCATAAATAAGGGGAAACCTTTGTTTCCTGTGGGGTGTAAATAATATATGAAATAAAAAAATCCCTTTTTGAGGTGCTGACCCATAAATTGAATCCCAGCACCTCTTATTTATTGGTTTTACTGTACAATATCTCATTTTTTTTGCAAGGTAATAAAGGTCAAAACATATAACACTTGGTTAAAACATAATATTTGAATAAGAAAAATACAGCAGAAAAGAAGAAATAATCTATCTATACAAATATTGTATTTTTATTCATGTATTATTATATAATTCAAATAATAAGGGGGAAAAAGGCAGGGACACAGAAACACTTAAACGTAAAAATGTGTTCATGTGTTTTACATTTTGTGCATTCCATTTTAAATAAGAGCCTAAAAAAGTAAGTCCAAGGTCCATTTTTGGTATTTTTGGTCCTCCCTATAGAGGGCTGGAATACTGTACTTCCCCCCAGAAATTAGGATTATTATATTTTTTTTTTGATTCCCATCCATTCCTCTTTTGCTGTTGCTGAACATTATATTATTATATTTTTTTTTCATTAAAAGTTCCATATGTTACACATAAGTTGAAAACTGGATAAGGCCTGATTGGACATCAATGTCAATGTATATCATCAATCAATACACTCCACACTTCATTTTCCAATGCTAAGGTTGAAATATGAAGACATCTTTAGCACTTCTCCTGACTCGACTCCCTCTCTGTCACTTCCACTGCCTGTTTGTGACGCCGCTAATGTGCTAACGTTCATTAATTAGCCCAAGGCGTCAGCTGGAATTTGCTTATAAACCAAAGTGTAGGGAAACATTCATATTTTGCACCTGATTTCATTGCAGTCTGTCAAATAGTTATTAATAGCTAGAAAAAAAAAATAAAATGAAATGTCAATGCTGTCTGCTGGTGGCACCAGATGAAAAAGTCAAAGGATTACAATTCATCCCGAGGCAGAGATGGATGTCGGCCTTCGTTTCCTATTTTGTGATGCAATCAATTCAGTTATTTTTTTTTTTTTGCATTTTGATGACTTTCTATAATCTAACACGGTCTGTTTTAAACTATTTTAACAAACGGATATTATGAGGTGACTTCAGGTGAAGAGGTGAATATTGTACTAATGGTGAGTATTACACCAGCCAACATTTCTGGAGTGACAGTCTGTTCTTTCAGCTCAATGTCTCTCTGCCGCCGTGGTAACCAGCTGTAATGTAATGTGTAATGTATGGACAAATGTTGCCTCATTACTTCATGTCATGCCAATTTTTTCAAAATAAAATCACTTGGGTTACTGCAACCGTAGGTGCTGCACAGCAAATCTGTTTTCTTTAAAGAATAAGAAAGCCTGTCTGTTTTCTGTTCCCTCATGCAGATCTATCATGCCTGTGTTTTTTTTTTTTTAATGCCACTCACTGAATTACTGATAGAGGGCTGTTTGAATGACAGTTTTGCACTGTTCGTCAGAGTAAATTAGAAAACTGCACTGTGAGACCATATTAAATCGTGCACTGCCTTTTAAAACAAAAACATATAAAGGCATAGATTAAAACGATGGTAAACAGCTTAAAACTGAAATAATAAAAAACGAAACTGTTGGTGAGTCTTGAGCTACATTTTGTAACATTTTTAATATGTCGAATAAAATGAAGCGAGTCAAAAATAATGCCATTAATGTGAAAGTGTTTATTGTGTATTTGATGTGCATTTCATGACTGCTCTGATAAACCTCAGCAGATATAGCTTAAAATCTTTCAATACTTAAAGAATAACCCCCCCCCCCCGACCTTTATACTTTGAAATGCCTAAGCATAAACATAAAGCTTCTAATTGTTCTTTAAGGTGAATATTGAAATATGTTGATATCAGAGATTATGAAGATATGACACAGTATTGATATTAAACAACACTGTGTCACTTGCCTACAGATTTATCATTCAATTTAGCTATTATTTTATTATTTGTTATTTTGCATTTTTTTGATTATTTTATCTAAATTTTTGGAAATGCTTCCTTGAATAAGCCCATTTTAACCAATGAGAATTCAGGCCCATTTCAGGAAATTATGTGGGTTAAACCATCGACCAAGTGGGCCACATAGAACACATTTCAAGTTTTTCCTCAGAATAATAGTTTTTATTGTAGTATTGTGACATATAAAATCTATATTAAGATGCGTAGTACATGTCACTTTGGGACTAAATGAATTAGGTTCAGACAAAAAGCCTTATAAAGAATAGTCCCTTATTTATTAATTTTCTCTTACTCGCATGTTCTTGTTTTTGTATTATTACATTTCCACCATCTATGATTTGAGAATGTTGAATGACAACATTCGTGGCTCTGGCATGTGAAGTGTTCTCCAGCCGAAGGATAAATATGGGTGCAAATGAATTAGCACTTAAAGGGGCTTTCACACCACTACAAGCACAGGAGGCAGAGGAGACGAACTATTTTCATGAATGGGATGAACATTGTTTCATCGATCCATAAGAAAGGCTACGGAATGATTAGTTGTGAGTATGCACCCCAACAAAACATACTGCATGTCCTCTGCATCCTGTGCCTTATTTAAAATGCATTATTAAGATAAGGCAGGCTACAAAGAAAATGTATTTAAAAAGGTCTGCTTCTTTCTTGCCCTATGCTCTAGTGCTCTCGTACAATGCAAAGAGAGTTGTGTGCTTCCCATGGGGAAAGTGAACATGTGCAACGTGGTCCACACTTCATGAAACACACTATTTTCACTAGCTACACACTACATGTTCCTCCTTATTTTGCTTCCTTTGTCATGCAGCAGTGGTCAGTGATGGACTTCAGAAATGCTCCGTGACCTTAGTAACCAGTTCGGAGGTCGGATTTGATTGGCTTAAGTCGTGACAGGGGTGTGATTGTATTGGCTAGAGTTGCACTAAATGGTAAACACGCCAGGCCCCGTGTTCCCCGGCTCATGGGAGCATGATGACATGAGGAGTGGCTGCAGGAGCGAGCTAGTAAATAACCCCTCGGACGTGGAGCTGAAAAGTGCAACATTTTGCAGCATAACCTTTAAAACAATGTGGATAACATTCCCTGGCAATCTGTCTTCTCATATAAGGGACAATGACAAAAACTGTCATGTGCTACCAGATAATTTAATTCTCTTAAAAAGGTTCTAAAAAAAAACAAAAAAAACATGATATCAACTAGTTTCATATTCTAGGTGGATTAAATATTCTAAATGTATCTTTTTATCTTCTTTTTTGTTACATGATTTGATATTTTGTGTCAAAAAATTCTCAAATCATAATTTTTGTAAGAAGAAACCTATAGCATAAAGACAAAAATGTTCATTTTCAGAGACCAATGAATGCTTCATTAAACTCTATTTTTTGCCATGAGTTGTCACTGATCTATAGGAGGGAAAAAAATAATTGGCTTTGGTATTTAATTTATTTCAGTTTAGGGTTGGAGGTGAATCCCATGGAGGAAACTTAGATCATGTTTATAATTCAGATCAATTCAGTTTGAACCTCAAATAAAACATAATGCATAAAATCAGGTATTAATCCTCAGGTATCAATCCACTTGTCTATAAATCATCACACATGAGCAGTTTGTGATTGTGAAATTAAAAAAAAAAAAGAAAAGTTTCAACTGACCCTCTACAACCAAAGATCATCTGTTCATTATTATAGAAGACTGACTCAACCAGAAAAATAATCAGATTTGAAATCACTCATTTGGATAATATCAAATCAATAAAAAAATTAAAATGGATAAATGGATTTCAAAAATAGATAATAGGTTAATGTAATAGCTGTCTAATAATCAATCAACTGTTGCATTTCACTGGTCAGATTTTCTGAAATGATCAATCTTCACGTTGACTGAGCACACTGGCCCAAACACACACACCCTGTCCCCCCCCCCAAAGCCCCCAGAGCCTCGTGCCGAGGGCACTTTCATGACAGACACTTTCTGCCGCCACGTTGCTCCCGTTTGCATCACTCTCTCCTGCTTTTCCCACACTTCTCCCTGAAAAAAACGGAATTAAGTGAAACCGGTTAGAAAAAGGAGGAAAAAAAAAAACAGAAAAGAAAAGAAAAGGGAAATGATTTGTTTCCGATGGATATTGCCTCATATCAAAGGCCAGTGTGGACGTGGGGAGACGAGGGGGTGGAAAGACAAAAATGCTTTTTGACAAAACTTCAAACTCGGGCCGAGACAACAGCAGCTCTTTGTATGAAGCGGGATGTTCACACTTTGCAAATTAAAGAGCATACCCTTTTAACTTGAAAGTGCCAATTGCAGAAAAAATATTTCACTGGCTACATGTTAAGTGATTCTCTAAATCTAAAAAAACCTACAACTTGTATTGTAACAATGTCTTTAGTTGATCTGTTATTATTAATATTACAATGATTTATTTATTTATTTTTTAAATCCTTCTATGAATACTTTTCTTTAATCTAGCCTTTATTTTATTCTAGCCCGGAACATCTTGTAGTGTGAATGTATAGAAACACAGGAGACAATGCTTTGCTGCTGACAACAGCTGCATAATAATTTCAAACGCAGCAAATTCACGAACGAGGCGAATTCCTCCAATCAAGAGAAATATCCTCTCCAAAACTCATGCATAACAACAGGGTTATTATGACGCCTGTCGTACCCGTCAAAGTATTGTGAATACCACATAATCCTTTTAATACCCACTGTGGGCCAGAACCCGTTATTTTTATTATTATTAATCGTGGCACCGCAGATTTTTTTCTAAATAAGCGAAAGAAAATAAATGTTTACGTGGCAAAAACATGTGGGCTTCAATAGATCATTCTGTATTGAAATTTGCTTGAGGGCTTATGAATGCATCACAGCCTTTTGGAGTCTCCTGATTGGTTGGCTCCACTGGCAAAAAACACTCCTCCAGACATGCACATACAGTTACAGAAAGATATAGATATATAGATATAGAAAAAAAAAGTCCGTATTCATTTTAGCAATGGCTGTTGTTGGGTTGTCAGCCTGAGAATTTTAGATCCCACCTCTACTATACACGTACAAATATATGAAGAATGAACTAAAAAACAAATGATCCTGTGTAGCTGATATCGCACTAGTTCTTCTAAACAATTAACTTCATCATGGTGACAAAATGTGTCTACCGACAAACTAATCAAAAGTTTGAGTTTTATTTATTTTAGCATATTAACAGAGTATATCAATTTTATCAAACCCAAAGAAATAAAAACTAAAGATTTGTTATTAATTTATTGAATTGCTGATGTTAAGCAAAACAACAGTTATTCCTACACATTGGTCCACTTCAGCACCACGGTCAGCGCCTCTGGATTTATCTAATAAAACCAGGATCCTTAGTTGTGCTGTTAAAAAAAAATGCTAAAATGCTTTTAAAACCTATGTGATTTTGAAAAATGAAATTCATGAAAGTACATGGTTAAAAACATAAAAAAAAAAAATGAAGGTGAAATTGATTTTGACCTGCTAATTGAGTGATTAGTTGTGAGCTGCTCTGGTCCAGACAAACAAGCATAAAGTGATAAGCTACGAGGGATAATCTGTGTTTAAAACAAAACTAATCCCTTATGTTATTCGGACAGCGACGATACCAACACGAACTAAGAAAATGCGGTAAACATATTTTGATAGACAGATTTATGACTTGATGGATTAATATTAAATACTAAACAATTTACTGATGACGTCTACATGGATTTAAATAATCCACCCCCAGTTTAATAAAATAAAAGAAAAAAACACAAAATAAATACTGTATATCCTGAAGGCTATACAGTATAGAAGGCCTAAATGTGTTATCAAAATAGTCACATCCTCCTCTCCTTCATCCATGCAAACTTCCGATCCACTTTGTTCTTTATTTATCGGTCATTTTACAAGGACAATGCATAGTAATGAACACTTTGTGATGCACATTTCATATCAATATGCCGGATTTATCTCAGAAGTAATTTCCATCTGTAGTCCTCATATTAAAAAACAGACAGACATACAGGCGATTAAAAAAAATAAAATGTAGCATAATAATCACAATATGAGGTTGGGATTGCATTTACACGAACATAAAGGAAGACACAATGTATGCAGCAGTTATTCATTATATTACAGTATAAATATGATATAATAAGAGATTAGGGCTACAGTTTTACTTCGTTAACGTGCTGGACATGGGTAATGGGTGCAGACCTGGTTGGGCATTAACCATTGAAGCTGTTTTAAATACATTAAAGGTGAAGCTGTTTCTGATCGGGGTCAGGATTCTGTTTCAACATGTGCAACCCTTGACAGTGAGTTTTGCCAACTCTTGCATAAGAATGTCCAAGATATAAAAATGAAAGTCCACTTAACTGCTCATCATGGAAGCATTTTTTTTCTTTTGTTGCCAGCCTCCTGGCTATGAATTATATAGAAGAGCAACACCTCCAGGCAACGTCTTGTCCGGTTTTGCCCTCTTCTTCAAATAATGCAGTAAATCTGTCTACATTTCCTTGAGCTGTGACATGCACGTGTCAATCATCCGGACTGCTGTGTGATGTCTATTAAACTTTATTGGAGGTAGGTGGATACGACGTGTGTGCCTTCTGCGGTGTAACTTCAATTTGCTCGTCTTGCAAAGTGCTCATCTTCTGACAGACAACGTCTTTGGTGAAGCGAGATTGTTTTCTTTTATTCTATCTAAGGTTCCCTCAAGAATTTGCATCTTTTTTTTTTTTTTAAGGTTAATAAAGTTCCCTCCAGCTGCATGTTGGCCTGTGTCTCTTCTAGGATCTTAAATTGTGATTTTTTTTTCCAGAAAGGTGAGATATAAATTGCACCAGAATGCATGGAAAATGGCTCCCCTGAGTGACAGTGGCCCTGTTTAGTGGTGGACCCAGGTAAATAGAGTAGAAATGCCAATTAGACAATCAATTAACTTAAAGCAGCGATTTATCTTCTAAAAGTTAGAATTGAGAAAATAAAGAGCGATTAAAAACAATAAAAGAAAAGTATAATTTATCTTCTTAAAATGCCTCAGATAGATGGGACTACCACCTCCTATACATATTCCCTCACACCAACCACCAAGCATGATGATATTTTTTTCCTTTTCTCATAATAACAAGATCCTGACCTCATAGCAGTAGTTAAATTAGATGTTTATTATGTAGCACAATTAATTATTCCAGTTTACTTCCAGTTTTGTGCTGTGTACATTCCAAAAATGTCAAAATTAAAGGTGAAACTGACAAAAAAAAAGAGAAAAATAATGCTCCAAAATGAGAGCTAAGCATCCTATACAGTACACATAATTCAGTTTGGGTTCAGACACTTTTTCTTTCAAAAATAACCTCATTAAAAACCAGGGAAATCAGTGTGGAAAACACAACTGTGGGTTCCATCCACCTCGAGTAAAAAATGTGTAAATTTCCTATTTATAAACCCAGTCAGGTACTCAGTTATAGAAGACAGGACAGGAATAAGTGACCTTTAGCATATACAGGCACACTGATATAATTGTGAAACCTGAATTATAGTTATATTATTGCCTGATCCAGATTCTTTAAAAGTGCCGGGGTATTATAATAAGAAAAGTTCTATAATAAGGTTTGCCGCTTCATGCTTGGACATCTAATAAGTCCCAGATTGTCCTGCTCCCAGGTGTGATATAAAATGGCTTTTCAAGGCCAAGCGCGGCATTATGAGGAATCCAGGCCACGGAAGCTGTCATCCTATTATCCCCACAACTCGTTAAGAGGAATCAGAAAAGGAGCTGTTTATGCAGACTGGCACCCAAGGCCGAACATCAGAGTGCATCTTGTTCCTTGACCTGACCATGAGTCTTTAATAAAGACCTGAGTGTAGCACAGAGTGTGTGTGTGTGTGTGTTGTCATGAGAGAGGAGGGGAGGGGGGAGCTGGGACTCATGCAGTCACTCGGTTTACTGTTAAGTGCTAAATAAGATGACCTTGATGTTCACATGCAGGGGAACTATCAAAGAAAGGCCTTGAATATGTACAAAAGACAGCCAGTGTGTGAGCCATGGACTTGCGGGTAGAAACGCTAGTTAGCACAGACCATTATAGAGACCAGAGTAACTTATGGCCAGTGAGAAGTAAAGGCTGTTCCTCCGTCTAGTGTTACAGTGTCCCATCAAGAAAGAATCAGGGCTGGGCTCTGGTCAAGGACGCCATAGCTGAAGGTCTTGCATGCAGAGAGTGTATGGACATGTGGACGGACAGACAAGTGCAAAAAAATGTCACTTGCACATGGATCACGTTGCATTATATTAATGAAAAGTGGGTTTAAAAGGCAGTAGGTTCATATGTACGTGTGACAATAAAACAGCCATAATAGGAAGAGCCATTTTGGATTTTGGATCACTCTCTGTTCTGGTAGACCTTGGGAGGGTATCTGGTAAAAAAAAAATGCTTTTTTTGGATCCAGTTGGATCCAGTTGAAAATGTTCCAGAATCAGGTCATCATATTAGACCCGTGAAGACGTCTACATGACACCCGATCGCTAACTGATGACATCTCAACTCACACGGTTTATTGGGCAACCATTGGGCGATCACGTGAGCTACTGCAAAACCAGCTCCCTTATCAGCCTTCTGATTTATTTCTACGAAAGAAAGGGTATACAAATCGAAAACCTATCACAGATATGCAGAATGAGAGTACTTTGCTTTTCACATCATATTCAAATTGTGTTTGTCTGGTTCTGACAAGGATACCAACGCTATTCCCATGGAGGCAGCTTTGGACTGAAGGTTGTTGTTACGGGAAACAAACTCGAGCTATTACCTTTATTCAAGACAGTTACAGCGATGAATACAATACATTTCGAACATAATTAAAACAAGTCTTTAGTGGTAATGTGTGGTAAAGCAGTTTGTATTTGGCACTTTACTGTGCATAAAGTGTGTAAAACATGTAGGTAAGTCTTATTTACATTATAGCCTGAGTGGGAAATGCTTTTTTTTTTTTTGGAGTGACCTACTCCAAATTTCACAACAGATCAGAGACTTTCATCAGAAAATGTTTTTGTTTTTTTTACAATAAGGCGTAACCACTAAAAAGGTCCTCGCTCGGTGCTCGGAGGTTATAACACATCTATGACTATGAGTGTTTCTCACTGCAATAGAACAAGTCTATGAAAGCAAGTTGCATGGCTGGTGTTTGCAGATATTCCTTTTAAAGAAGGAGAGGACAACTTCTATTTTAAGAGTTTTATCAGAAAAATCAGCTCCTATTGTGCAAATGGATGTCGATCAGCTTCACAACGGGTCGGTCACTGGAATGGATTTACTGCTCAGTGCAGGGACATCTTCCATAATTACCACTGAATATTAACAGTGCAGTACAAAGGATTGTGTGAGAAAACATTGAAATATGAAAAGATAAAAAAAAAAAAACATGATGGATGTTGAAACAAAGATTACCTGTTCTATTCAAGCGAGATCTTTTCAAAGACGGCTCATTTAAAACAAAAAAGAACAGATTTCAAGCTCAGAAATTGTTCCCCCCCCCCTGTGGTAGGTGCACCACAGACTCCTAAATGATCGCCATGGAGCTCCACGCTGCAGCGCGCCTGTTGTGCACAGCTGCTCCTGCCGGCATGTTTTTTTTTTCTACATTGAGTTTTTCTTTGATAATCGCCAGCATGATAACAGCCTTGTAGGGAAATGAATGGATTGTTTGTACAGAAACACTAGAGGATTATAAATAGGTACCAGCGTGCATAAAAATTGTTCAAAAATACTATATATATATAGAGAGAGAGGGTATAGAAAGTGATGCTGATGTATGACTCAACAGTTCATTTTCACTTTTAAAATCATCCTCATGTGAGCCGCTACACTGCTGTGTACCTGCTCCAGCATGGGTGCTGGACTGAAAAGCGACAGGTTCCGCGTCACACAGGCGCTCATGCAGACATGAAGAAACCCCGAGCAGCCACAGAGACAATTACTGGATAGTCTATAGTAAAGGGTAATGGACGGATTTATTCACAATGTCAAGCGAAGGATAAGTAAGAGCTCAATTTACCTTCAGGGAGAGTCCAGGAGAATCCGGGAAAGGCCACATGCAGCGGTGCCAACTCCTCAGTAAGGAAAGTAGCCATTGGCTGTCCTAAAACACTTAAAAAAAAAAAGTGGCTACAGAGGTCTGGAAACTCTCTCTAAAATACTTACTAAGTTGAGTGTCAAGTGTGTTTCTTGCACAAGTCAAGAGTGAATTAAAAGATGCTAAAAAGAGCATAGAGCATCCATTGAATTTTCAAAATAAAAAAAAAAAAAATGAAAAAAAAATTAAAAGTGTAAATTAGATTTCATTTTACACCCTAGATTGCTATTTAGTGTTTTGTCACTTCATCATACTCTCTACTAACTAAATATATTATCAAAAATACATTTTAAAAGCTTCATTTAATCACTTTTTATGTCACATATCCCTGTCCTGTGTTTTAACTAGTGCATTGTTGGCATCGTCTGAATGGAGCCAAATCGCCTGTGTTGACCAATAGCTGGAAACCGAATGACTCTCTCATATTTTAATTAATTTTTCATCTAATCTGCTAAGGAAAAACAAAGCTTCCACTTGAATCCAGGGTTTTTTATTCCAGCTGCCATGACTGCGGCCTTTTTAGACCAAATGCGAACCCTGTCGTCCTCCCAGAAGTGAACCGGCTCCCACAGGGAGCTTCTGGAGTCCTGTCACAACGACAGCTTCCCAAAGATTACCGGCCCCTTCCATCACGGATATTTCTGAAAAGTGCTCACTTGGATTCTCTTTTTCTAACCCCCCCCACCCCCCCCACGGATTTGGAGGAGCATCAGGAGCCCAGGAGCCGCGCGTTAATGTCACTAAAATCATCCATCAAGTCGCGTCCCTCCGGCGTCAACCTGCCTCACTGACACAAACGCTCAGCGGCGAGGCGTTTCTTTCTGTACTCTTATCAAACACCTGCACACACACTCTCACACTCGGCTTGACACATGCATGACAGCATAATTAATTATCAGCGCTCCCTCGGCGCCGTGCCGTTTTTTTTTTTTTTTCCTCCTTTCTCCCAGGAGAATGCTGGTTATTGATTGAAGTAATTGCGAATGTTGGGATCTCGGAGCCGAGCGCTCGGATGATTGCCGCTAATGGCTTCAGGTGGCACGCGAGAGGCCGCAAGAGCCAGGGAGACAAACTTCTCCCCTTTCGCCAAAGTGCTCTGGCAACACGCGTGTGCTTCCGACTGCGTGCTGCAACACGGCATGAAAACACGAGCTCGTGGCGTCCCATCAGAATGTCAGTTTGAGTAATTGGTTGACGAGAAAGCTCATTTTCACACAACTGACTTATATTCACTTTGAATCCTATAGTACGGATCATAAATCTGTAAACTTGTATGCCTTCATATTTTGCTAAATTTGTTGTTGAGTGAATATTTTGCAAAAAAAATCCAATGCAATAATGGAGCAAAATTGTGTAGTATAAGAAAAACATGCGGCACACTTCCACAGGCTTTTCCTGTGTGTTTGTGTGGGTGAAGACCCGAGCTATTGTGTCCATCAGAGTTCTGTCAACCTTAGGAAAGTAAAATAGATACAAACAGGTGGCATGAGTTTCATCACTGCTGTTGAGGATTCTCAGCATTCGGAGATGTGGAATTACTGTCACTCACCCTGTGTTGGTGGCAGAATGGCTTCCAGATGGTGTGTATTACAGATGATTTCAGCATTGGGTCCAGACATAGTCATAGTCAGGGACAAGAATCCAGTCACTGAAAACAATTTTATTTTTATTTTTAATGATTTTAATTATTATTATTTATTTTATGCACAAGTCACATGCATTAAAAACAAGTCAGTTTTTATGGTTTGGTTTGTATCAATCAAAGTGATGAAATGGCTCTGTAGCTGTGCAGCTAAACGCAGACGAGACAAAGCTTCTTCTAGTTGGTCTAAATATTCAGAAATAAATACTCCAAGAGATAATGCCGAGGTTTCTGAGCGAGTCAGAAACCTCAGCATTCATGACCCAGGCTGAGTCACAGGAACTGGTTCCTTTCTTTCAACTCAAACAGATCAAGTTGAATGGATCTGGTTCATTCACTATGCAGAATTCTCATACGTACATGGACAATTCGACCGTATTACTCCAATACTGAAATCCCTTCTTACAACACAGGATCTCCTTCAAACTCCAGCTACTAATAGTCTATAAAGCAACTTAATGGTTCAGCTCCTTCGTATCTTCCTGAATGCTGCTACATGCACCC
Source organism: Eupleurogrammus muticus (assembly GCA_036785175.1). Lineage (NCBI taxonomy): Eukaryota > Metazoa > Chordata > Actinopteri > Scombriformes > Trichiuridae > Eupleurogrammus > Eupleurogrammus muticus. The sequence goes on along the minus strand of JAYKQN010000014.1, from coordinate 11,203,256 downwards.
AGGCCAGATCCCTCAGGTACAGCTCCTCCAGCTGTAGCCAGAAATAAATCTATCACGTTCCTGTTTAAGTCCAAATCTTTCTCTTCTCCCAGGCTTATAGGTAACCATTGTTGTATGTATGCAAGGTGTTTAATGTAATGCGTTTATTTATGATGAGATTGTGCTGCACAAATAAATTAACAATGACATTAGACAAACAGAAATTACAACACATGCACAGCATGTCAAGACTCAAATAACTCTAAGGAGAAGCACTAAGGAGAAGTCGCCATCTTGAATAAAACGGCTGATTTTTTTATGATTTTTACACATTCATGTTGTTTCATTTAGGGCTTTTTCATGAAATAAATGTAATAGTTTACCATTCGTAGCACGGCACTGATCACTCACTCACCTGTTCCCTGGAATCCTGATTCACTGTCAGTGGTTACCTTGAGAAAATATGGAATGACATGGAACACATCTCGAAGATTTAGAGCGCAGACATAAGGAGTGAAAACGACTCATTCCTTCTGGTGGGTAAAAAAAAAACCTCAACATGTTTTCGTGCGGTTTCGCTGCTTCGCATCGAACGGTCCGCTGACAGAGACGGAACGTCGCTGAATACCAGATGCTTCTTCTTAGTAATGGCGGCGCAAGAGGTCAAACAGTTAAATCAGCGTGAGAACAAGATGAATTATTGGCTGCAGGAGGAGACTGTTTTACTAATCAGGAACTAGAGTGAATCCACATGTTGATGCGGCTCATTGTATTTGTATTATAACAGAAGGTAATCGGCAGGAAGGTTCCTTCCTTCCACGTCTACATGTATTTATAGCAGTTCCTTATGCTGTTTAAGGTAAGTCATTTTACAGGCTTAAGCTTCAGATTCAGTCGTGTACAGAATGATGAGTCTTTATGCGGTGTATTTAATATTAATGATGCATACTTAACTTGTAGGTGAATGTGATAAATCAGAAAGGATTGCGAGATTAACACACCCTCTGATATAATCCTATACTTTGGATTTCCACATATTATTTAAATGTCTAATAATCGCAGGGACCAGTTTTATTTTACATATTTACAATTGAGTGTCGTCGCTTCCTATGTCTCGAACGGAAAATTTAGTCGAGCAGCACTCAGCCTCATTGTGAAAGCCACGTAACATTTTTGAGTGACATCAAAATCCCAAACCGTTTTTCCACAGCGTGCGTCGCGGCTGTAATGACACGCGACTCGCCGTCACGACACGTGTCCGTCACGCTCGCCGGCGTGGACGCAAAGTGCCTCGAGGACCGTTGCCCTTTTTTTTTTAAAAAGAGTTGACGTCGCTTGTAGCCTTTGTAAAAGGATTGCACTTATTTCTACAATTGTATATTCCAAAATACGTTATCAGTCTATCAATCAGGCACATTTAAAAAGCAACTCTGTGCTGTACATATGTAAATAAAAATAAAATGCTTGGCTAGTTTCTGGTCAGAAACACCATTCGTCTGCAAAACACATCGAAATACTTTACGCATAATACATTATGCATATACATGTATATACGTAGCATAGATATACAGTAGTGGGGATCCTATCAAACTCTGTGCTGACACGAAAAAGACAGAGATGAGGTAAAACCAGACAAAAAAAATTGGTGACTCAATCGATTCTCGTTCAACACAAACTCCGTGAGGGATTGATATAAATGCAGTTTCTGCTGGAATTTCCCGTTAGCGCGTCGAGTTTTTTTGTAGTCTCATCGTTGGGATGTTGACAGGATGTTTCCCGAGGTAGTGATGGAGTCAGACGAAGGTTTGGTGTCTTCGCCTGCAGAGTTTTCCCGCTGTCTGTTCTTCACAGTTCTCTCAGGAGTCAGTGTTTCTGGAAAAAAAAAAAAAAAAAACAAAGGTGGAAGAAGCATTCAGATACTTTTCTAAGTAAAAAGTACCAACACAGCAATGTAAACATACTGATAATAACTACATGAAAAATTCACTGCAGTTAAACTCTACAGGCATTTTATGTTCTGGCTTGCAAATTAATTGTAAATCCCAACAAAGTACACATCTGCAATATGTTTATATAAACTGTTACGAAGGCTGGTGTACATTCATCCAGAAAAATAATCAGATATATAAATAATCCATCCATCCATCCATTGTCTATCCCGCTTATTCCCTTTCGGGGTCGCAGGGGTCTGCTGGAGCCTATCCCAGCGCGTTAAGGCGAGAGGCAGGGATACACCCCAGATGGTCGCCAGCCAATCGTGGGGCACACACACCATTCACACACCATTCACTCTCACACTCACACCTATGGGCAATTTAGAGTTTACCAATTAACCTGAGCATGTTTTTTGTATTGTGGGAGGAAACCGGAGTACCCGGGGAAAACCCACGCAGACACAGGGAGAACATGCAAACTCCACACAGAAAGGCCCCAGACCCAGGCCCAAGGCGGGTCTTGAACCTGCGACCTTCTTGCTGTGAGGCAACAGTGCTACCCACCGCACCACCGTGTCGCCCTATATAAATAATGTAAATACATATTGCAGTAAAATATTGGTTTGGTCATCTGACAGATAAATAATTATATATGATTATCTATGACATAACTACAATATAATATGAAGCTTCATTGTTTGAGCAGCATGTCACTGTTTTAGCTGCTGGAGGAGAAGTTAGTTTTAACTACTTTATATATAGATTTTATCTAGTCTAGTTGCCAACATAAGGGTCGGGCCCCTCCAAAGGGTCAGCAGATACATGTGAGGGGCATGAGATGATTAATAGCACAGAGAAGGCCAAATTTATGCAAACATTCGATCAAATGAAACCTTTAGGAAATCGTGGGGGTAACAACTCATAGACATGTTCAAAGTGAGTGTTTGAGAAGGCAGCCTGCATTGCTGCTACAGTGCAACATTGTGCTTTTTGGACCATAAAAACATGCTATTTTTTATAAATAGACCATGAAAACAGGGGAAAAAAAAGCTCCCTTACTTTTCTCTCCATTTTTTCGTGCCTCTTATTAAAACAGAGATATTTGTTCCCGGCACAAATGATCTTAAAACTCAGCAGAAGATATTTTGACATTCGAGTCTGGAATCTCTCTCTCTGGAAGACGTGCCCATGTTGCATCAGATCCAATTTCCGATGCACTGAATCCCGCCCCCGAAAGCCACGTACCGGCTGATGATCCGGAGTATTTTGGGAAATGCGTCTGTGCATCACGCGCGGGTTGGGGGTGGGGAGTGGGGGGGGCGCGAGGATTAGGATTAGAGAGAGTAGCTGCACGCTGATTGAAGTGTGTCTGCGGATGCCTCAGCGGGCTGCAGCCGAAATAACACACGCCGCCGGTTCTGGAATAGCTCGGGCCTTCAGGCGTTCCTGGCGCGGAAGGCGTGGGACACCCCCCCCGCAGCCCCCCCCTTTTTTTTTCTCTGCCAATGTGACAATTAAATTGCTCCCGATGCTGCTCCATCACTGTGTGAATGCGTGTGACTGATTAGACGCGTCTGATGAGCGGCTGGCACCTTCCACGGCGGCCATCACTACAGGAATTGATGGGCACTCGGTGGTGAAAAGACGCTATACAAATGCAGTCCGCTCGCCATTCACCATTAATGATCCCTTCAAAATTCATTCTCAGCCCATGCTGAAACTCTAAGAAGTGTGTTTGGTTATAGAGCTTTAAAACTCGCATTAAACACGTCAGTAACACCCCATCGTTTTTTTTGATTTGTCGCGATTTTGTCAAAGGTGATTCGCACGGAAAGCAGGCGCAGTGTCTCCACAAATGGAGTCACGGATTTAAAGACAGTGCGACTCAATCCAGTTCATTTGCTTTGAGATCAATGTGATATATTGACACATTTCTGTCGGAGAATTTAAGGGGAATTGGTGCTCTAGCGAAAGGTTAAACACTTTTTACCACTCCGGAGAGATCTCGACTTTCCCTGAGGGAGGAGGGGTACAGCGTGCCGGAGTCGTACCTGAGAATAAAGTTACGGCTCTTTGTTCATTAAAAAGTTTCTGGTGAAACAAAAGGACAAGGTCTTTTTTCCCAGAGGAGACGAGCGAGAGCCCCCCAGATCTATATGACACTACAGCTCATTAAAAACGCTGACAGTCCCTCTGCCGTTTTATTAGCGGCCATTTTATGCCTCCGACTGCAGCAGCCCCAACACGTTAAAAGAATAAGAATGTGTGTAAATGTGAATGTGGGAGAGAAAGAGAGGGGAAGAGAGTAAAGAGGGAGAGAGATACAGAGATGGGCTAAAATGACCTTTGTGAAACACGGTTTAATTCCAACTCGGGCTTAATTTGTATCCCGTTCTGCAACAAATCAGGACCCGACTGGCCTTCACAACGTCAAACCCCCGAGACCAGGAGCCCCGCCCTCGAGGGATTAATTTAAACCTTTTTCTTTTGAGATTATGTCACATTTTTTTTTTCCTTTCTCAAATTAGCACATTTTTTTTTCTCCAAAAGTTTCCTTTTACACTGTTGATTTTTGCAAGAGAAAGCGCTGTCGTGTGTCTAGTCAGGCAGCGCGTGCAATATCACTTCTTACACATGGTTTGTTTTGCCTTGGGCTTGGGTTATTTTAGGTAAGACATAATTACGATACAAAAGTTTGATATATATATATATATATATACCTGACGCATCATCTTCAAGGTGTACGAGCATTTGGCAGCGTCGTGAGATGGGTGTGGATGTCCCGCGATGCCGGGGATGGTAAAAATATGGCGCGTAAAACTACCATGCTGCAGCCGACTCTTCTGTTCAGTAGAAACGCACCAATTTTAAATTGTAATCCCACAGGTCTAGATACTGGGTTGTTAAAGACCTGAACATGGTGAATGCTATAAAGGAAAGATTAAGAGGGGAGACAGAATGGGGCACTATAGTTCTTATTGCTAGTGCATCCATTTGAAACTAATTACACTCTTAAGTGTAACTAACTCAAAAAGTTGGATTGGATTCATCATTTCTATGCTGTCACATTGAGTTACTTCGGGGCTGCCTTGGATGCTTAATTTCTGCTTGGATCATTCTCTGTCATCCAATCAGATCAAGAGATTGATGCCATACAAGCACAACCAATGGGCTAGCAAGTCTTTTGCTCAGGAGCTAATTGTAACTTGAAATGACAGCGTGCATGCCGAGCAAGGCTCATCTAGAACTTGGGAATGTTGAAACGTGCAAAAGAGGAGACCTTTGTGCAACAGCACCAACATATAGCTGTTTTCTTAATTTTTCTTTTAATATATTTTGACATTGCTCCGAGAAATGTTTTTGCATTTAGGGTGTAATGTTATATATATATATATATATATAAATATATATATGGGAGCGGGAGGCATCACACAACAGCGATGCACAGTGGCTGATGGCACTGAGGAAAGATCACAGCAACCTCCCTGAACAGAATCCAGTTACCATCACAGTGGCAGATATCCAAGAAAGAGTCTCAGGTATGAAAAACTGGACAGCACCAGGCCCTGACAGGATACACACATACTGGCTTAAGAAGCTCACTGCACTCCATGAGCGACTAGCAGCACAAATGAACCAGCTGCTAAGGGATGGGACTCACCCTGAATGGCTAACCGAAGGGCGAACGATCCTGATCCTGAAGGATCCCTCAAAGGGTGCAGTCCCATCCAACTATCGGCCAATAACCTGTCTCTCCACAACATGGAAGCTCATGTCAGGTATCATTGCGGCTAAGATAAGTGGGCACATGGATCAATACATGAGCGAAGCACAGAAGGGCATTGGCAAAGATACCAGAGGAGCCAAACACCAACTCCTGGTTGACAGAACAGTCGCCCAAGACTGCAGAGCCCGACACACCAACCTGTGCACAGCCTGGATTGATTACCAGAAAGCCTTTGACTCAATGCCACACACATGGATCACTGAATGCCTGGAGCTGTACAATGTCAGCAGAACTCTAAGGGCCTTCATTGCAAACTCGATGAGGTTGTGGAAGACCACCCTTGAAGCCAATGGGAAGCCACTTGCACAAGTCTCCATCAAATGTGGCATATACCAAGGAGACGCTCTGTCCCCACTGCTGTTCTGCATAGGTCTGAACCCCCTCAGCCAAATAATCAACAAGACTGGCTACGGATACCGACTCAGAAATGGGGCAACCATAAGTCACCTCCTCTACATGGATGACATCAAGCTGTACGCCAAGAGCGAGCAAGACATCGACTCACTGATCCACACCACCAGGATCTACAGCACAGACATTGGGATGTCATTCGGGCTGGAGAAGTGTAGCAGGATGGTGACAAAGAGAGGGAAGGTATTCCACACAGAAGGGGTCTCACTCCCAGAAGGAACAATAGCAGACATTGGGGACAGTTACAAGTACCTGGGGATACCACAGGCAAATGGCAACCTTGAAGCGGTAACAAGGAAAGCGGCAACAGCCAAATACCTCCAAAGGGTAAGGCAAGTCCTAAGGAGCCAGCTCAATGGTAAGAACAAGACCCAGGCAATAAACAGCTACGCCCTGCCAGTGATCAGATATCCTGCAGGAATAATAAGGTGGCCAAAGGAAGAGATACAGACCACAGACGTTAAGACACGAAAGCTCCTCACCATGCATGGAGGGTTCCACCCCAAATCCAGCACCCTGAGACTGTACGCTAGCCGTAAGGAAGGAGGCCGAGGATTAGTCAGCGTGAGAGCCACTATCCAGGACGAAACATCCAAGATCCTCAAGTACATCAAGGACAAGGCCCCAACAGATGACGTGCTCAGTGAATGTCTCAGACAATGGAGAACAGAGGATGAGGTGCTGGAGGAGGGACCATCATGGGAGGACAAGCCCCTACACGGGATGTACCACCGGAACATAACTGAAGTGGCTGATATCAAGAAATCCTACCAGTGGCTCGAAAGGGCTGGACTGAAGGACAGCACGGAGGCACTCATCCTGGCTGCACAGGAACAGGCCCTGAGCACCAGAGCAATAGAGGCCCAGATCTACCACACCAGACAGGACCCAAGGTGTAGGCTGTGCAAGGAGGCCCCTGAGACAATCCAGCACATAACTGCAGGATGTAAGATGCTGGCAGGTAAAGCATACATGGAACGCCATAACCAAGTGGCTGGAATAGTGTACAGGAACATCTGTGCGGAGTATGGGCTGGCAACCCCAAGGTCAAAGTGGGAAACACCTCCAAAGGTGGTGGAGAATGACCAAGCTAAGATCCTGTGGGACTTCCAGATCCAGACTGATAAAATGGTAATGGCAAATCAACCAGACATTGTGGTGGTGGATAAAGAGCAGAGGAAAGCCGTGGTGGTGGATGTGGCAATACCAAGTGATGGCAACATCAGGAAAAAGGAGCACGAGAAACTGGAAAAGTATCAAGGGCTCAGAGAAGAGCTGGAGAAGGCTTGGAAGGTGAAGGCGACAGTGGTGCCCGTGGTGATCGGAGCACTCGGGGCAGTGACCCCCAAACTGGAGGAGTGGCTACAACAGATCCCTGGAAAAACATCAGACATCTCAGTTCAGAAGAGCGCAGTCCTTGGAACAGCAAGGATACTGCGGAGAACCCTCAAGCTCCCTGGCCTCTGGTAGAGGACCCGAGCTTGGAAAGTGGATGAGACCACCCGTGGAAGGGTGAGAAGGGAATTTTTTTTTTTATGTATATATATATATATATATATATGCACACACACTTGCACGTGCATGCAGTGGTGGCTGCAGGCTGCTGTCTCTCAGACAGCCGCTGTGTCTCACATTGACAGCTCATCACTGTCCTTTCACTGCTGTCACGTTGCTCGTCCTCAACACAACTTCAACCTGCTTCACAACTTCTACAATAATTACAGTAGCTGCAGGGGTGTAAATGCTTTGTTGTCGGGTTATTTAGTTACATATATATATATATATATATATATATATAGCAGAAAACAAAATCCGTTCTATTGAAGTTTTATTAACTGCTACTGGAGACCATGGGATCTGTCTGAAAGCCAGAGAACAACAAGTACAATAAGGTAACCTTTAATAGGAAGTTTTCTTAAATAAAATACATTCTGGCAAAAAAACTATTACTTGTATTAATCACTATCAATACTGAAAAAAGAGCCCTGAGGATAGGATGGGTTTAAGGGAAATGCTACTATCTCTTTCTATCTTCTTTTTTTTAACCAGAAAACTGATTTTTTGCAGATATATTCTCCTCCTTTCCAGAATGAACAGACCTAGAGATTAATTAAAGGTAAACAATAGAGAAAAAAAGCATGTTCAACTTAACAATCTGTGTTTCACAAAGGTCGTGTGACAGTACAGCTTGTTGACCACAATCTAAATGCAACAGTTACAATTAATAAGGTGGTTAAAAAGCAAGCAACATGTTTTGTATTGTTTTTTTTTTTTTTTCTTGAGGATGTATCACACACACAAAAAAAAAAACTTTGCCCACTTTCTTCCTGTCCAATCAAATGTGGACTACAATAAAATCCTACTAGCTTTAAACCACTTATAATTGTGTTTACTGGGGAATAACAGCTAATTTCTGTTTCACAGGCTCCCTTCAAAGAAGAGCTCTACTTGATTTAATCTGAATTAATAGCACAAAGTAAACAATGCAGCAAGGCCATGCAATTAATTGAATTTTGTTTGCGATTTGCGTCTCAAAACTATCTCCAAACAGATAAATAACATGCAAGATCTGCTATGAAGTAATATCTGCAACTCTTGACACTCATGCTAAGTAAATGCATTGTGTAACTAAAAAAACATGGCTTTAATGATCAGTGAGATCAATGAGGGATTCCAATATTGACCAAAATAACAGTGATAACAATTTTTTTACTTATAATGAATATATTTTATCTGAATGCAACTTTCCTAATACTGAGTACAGCAAGTATGTAACACCTGCCCTGTATGACTGGATGTGGTTGGCCTGCTGTGACCGCATCTACAGTATAAATTATTCTTAGCTCTGTGGCAATTCTCATTGGGTTTCACTAGGAATACATCAGCACGTCTCTTTTGGAGGCAGGATCCTCATGAGATTCACATCCACGATGTGTGGAATATAGAAATAACTAAAGCAGAAATACCGCTGTAATCTTTGTGTCTTAGTACCTTGAGCTGCATAACATGAGAGCGTATGGTGACTTGCAATTTTTTCTCTGTTGGGGCGTAGCGTAGAAAGAAGGACGCTGACAGGTTAACCTGCACTTGACCCACATGCACTCAGTTTGATTGACATCGTGCATCGCCCCGTGATGACAGCCTGCCCTTTCTGCTTCCTTCAAGCCGGCGAATAAAAAGACACATTTTTAGAAAATTCTTGCTCTGCAGTGATTTGACTTAAAAAAAAACTCGTACACAAAATCATATGCAATTATAGTATCTTATTGTATATCATATTATTACATTATATGTAACATAAACCTTATTGGCAGTGATACCTCAGCAATGCCACTGATAATTGGTTCATAGTCGAGCCAATAGATTAAAAAAAATGTTTTTATTAATTAATATAGATTATTATTCATGATTTTCTTGTATATTTTTATGCTTACTGACCTCCTCTTAATATGTAACTGTAGGCTAGAACACATGTAGGGATATATATTTAATATCAGTTGATAACAATGATTAATGATAACTTTAATTTACTATTTTTTTTAGTATTCTCAGATACTCAGATAATTCAGGACATTTCGTTTAGACGCAGGATTCTCCTGAGATTCACATTGAAAAATAACCAAGATAACTCAGCTTGTCGTTAATTACAACTAAAAATAACAATAAAAAAGCAACCAAGATCTTTTTAAACAGTATTTTAATAGTATTGATTGTGCACCAACCGGCTGCCCAATCAAATGTGACAATTCGTTTTATTTTTTTATTCTGACTATCAATATTATATTAAAATTCATATATATATGAACACTAAGCTGAATCTGCTTTACTAAAAGAATTTGTCCCCCGCCTCATATTTCATCTCCACCGCATCAAATCTCCCTCAGATTGGCGATATGCTGATTTTGAAACATGCACAGGGCGTAAACATCCTCAGCACCGATTCTGTGTTCATAAATACCACTTCACGCGCAGGAAAATAGCGCGTATGCACGTTTCTTTGATGCGCTGACATCCCTCCATACGAACTCTCACTCTGCGTTTCACGCGCCTTAACAGCCCTCCACTCTGACTGGAGGTACAGTCGCCGTTTTTCCCCCTTTTCATCCTCAGCAGTTGAGAAGCGTCGCTTTTTTTTTATTTCGGCAGCGCTCGGTGATATCTCCCGGAGAGGTGCACGTCCCCCGGCTGCTTTCTATAGGGATCCCACCTCACGAACTCTTATCAGACAAGCTAAACTGATGCTGAGGGCCGCGGGGGAGGGGGCGAGGTCACGGGAGGAAAAGGAAAGGGGGAAGTCGGTAGAAGGAGGCAGCGACAAAACGAGAAACGAAGAAGAGTGCGGTCCTAAGAATGGAGTTATAAAAAAAAAAAAAAATGAAAGGCGCGGGGAAAGAGCGAGAGAGAGGAAAAATTCTAAAGACCGACAAATAGAAAAAGAGTGCAGCTCTCCATTAAGCCCTGTCCTGGAGCGCTGCACAGAACAGAGTGTGACAGCTCATTAACTCCCATCATGCCTCGCCGTTTCCTGCTTACGAAAAAAAAAAAAAAAAAAAAGAAGTGTAGACTGCGTATGAACCCCGCCACTGCTTCCAAGATGCTGCTACTTTCCCTTTTTCAACCAGTTGTTGATGTTACTTCCCGACGTCTTTGGAAGGAACCGACTGATGTGACGATACGGCCGGAAAAAAACGGGGCCGGATGAGGAGCGAATGAAGAGTCATGTTTGACATACTTTATACTAACTGGGAAACGGGTAGCGATGGAACAAAAAGGCTTTTCCCACCGCGGGCTGCCGATAGACGGCGTGATAAGTGGGTGAACAGCTCGCTGGATCAAGCTCAGGATCAGCTCCATGCCAGAGGGGTTCGAAAGGCCTGTTCGTTTTTTTTTTATATTTCTCATATCTGGCACAAATTGTGCATGTTGCAGAACTTCTTTTCCGTCTTTTCGAGTCTTGCGAGAACTTTCTCTCTCAAACTCCCGTGAGGACGCCTCTCCTTGTGTTTGTGCAGCGAGCCGAGCTCCTCGCCGAGGTGTTTCGGTGACAGAGCTGTAATCACCGGACGAAAGCGGAGCCGTCGGAGTTACCGCGCTAATGACGCGTTATTGGAAATTGTTTTTAACGCACGATTAAACGCGGGGACACATGAGCTTTAAAAATATATATATATATATATGTATATATATCACAGATCTGTCCCGTCCTTGTTCTTTTAGTTCACTGCTCTCTCCGCTCCCTTAAATAAAAGTGAGGCCGAAAGCGTTTCCCTCCACAGTAAATCATCTTTTTTTCAGAGTCTGGTTTTTATTCAATGTGCTTTATAACGCAACGACATCAACAACAGGACTCTCTCTAATGAGTCCTCTTTTTTTCTTTTACCTGACTGTGACTGTTTCTGCAAAGTCCTTAAAAAAGTTTCTCTTTTTTTTTTTCCACTAGTCACTGATGCTCTGGCTCTCTCATCTCTTTCACAACAGCTTTTACTTAAAAAAGAAAAGTTCTGGAACTTAAACTTAAACTGCTCCTATAGCGATGCAATCTACATAGTTTTTTTTTTTTTTTTTTTTATGGATGGAAACAGTTGAGACAGAAATATCAGTAGCAACAACCCCTACAGAGAGAGACAGACAGAGTAGCTGCATTAACATTATACAGTGTTGTTCTAAGGGTCTTAGTGTTGTATTGCTGCGTTCACATTTTCTATTCTACATTGTGTTAGTAGAAGTGTTGTTCATTAATATTAACTTTAACAGGTCAGCATGTCGACTTTAGCCTGTCTGGCTGACCACATATCAGTGCAGATTGATATTCAGTCTGGGAACCATCCGTTCGTTTGCATTGAAGATTTATGGAAGCAAGTATAAGTATACCCAGGATATGTGTACAACACATTTATAAAGCAGTACTGAGGTTAAAGGCTATTGTTGAGATTTTTTTCTCATTGTAAAAAACAGATATTTACTCACATGTTAAAATTGAAAACTCTCCCTTTAAGGTACATTCGCAACTGATAAAACCAAAGAAAAAATGTGCAATTAATCACAAGTTAACTATGGACATGGTGTGGTTAATTGTAATTGGATATGTGAATTGGCAGCCCCAGTGTAAATGTATCAGTAGCATGATTTAATCGAACCACAACAAAAGAAGAGAGATTGTACCTGTTCCAATGCACCAGTTCCAAGTGTTCCCCTGTATGGAAGACAAGTTTGACGGTAGCTGTGCATAAAAAATGTGCATCCAGTCACATCTCTGCACATCTGCTACCACATTATGGTACAAAACACTACATATGTATCTCATCCGGGAGCATAAACTAGCTATCTGATGCCCAAAATATGACTAGTTGACAAATCTAAATAAAACATGCAATCATGAAACACGATTTCACGATTTGCCCAGGAGGAATTTGATAATCCACACAGCGTGGCGAAAGCGGCGCGGCGGAATCTTCAGCCCTTCATCTGGTTTCTACAGGGATGTAGGATTACGCGGCATTTACACGCATCTACGGAAGAGACTCGGCAGAAAAGGAATCGAAAGAATTGTTTTATTACTTCAGGTTTACCCCCGCGAAGTCCGCCATGTTTCTGCTAGATGCTTACAGCGAAACTACGCACTGCACCTTTAAGGCAAATGCTTACTGGTAAGTTAATAGAGTCAAATCAACATGCTAATAAAATAATATTAAAATTCCAATGGTAAAAATAAATCACAAATTAAACACTAAAGCGGCCATTTTGCAATTTGAGTAAGAGACACCTTGCACGTGACACTGAAGTACATTTTGCTGTAAATTTTTTTTAATTAAAAAATATAATTTTAATTATGTTGTGGATTTTGATGGATCTCACATTACCAACTAATTCTTAATTTCTTATTTGCAATGCGATCAGGCAAACGACACAGTAAATAAGGGCTTCTACTTGTAATTGTGGAATAAGTCATGATATTCAGAAATGTTCTTTTTGACTTCGAGCTACTGATGGTTTTCCCCTAGAAAATAGATATTCATGATGAGAGTGTTTTGCTTTTGCAGGAAGAGCTCGCCGTGTGCCGCGTTTTTTGCGGAGAGATTCTCTCATTTTCCAGTTTCCTGTCAGCATGCGTACTACTTGATCTTTGGCAATAGCCGTTTTGGGCCAAACAATTGTGTAATTTATCTTTCATCTGTCATTTTGCAGATACTCTGGGCCTTATGTGGCACACACAAAAAGAGAACAGCTTGAGTTCAGAAATGCAGCTTTACTAGTTTCATTACCAGAGTTCACACTCAATTACACACCCAACGCCAGCGTCCTGTAGGTGAAACGACAGCTTCAGCCAAAGTTGCACGAGAGGGGGTGTTCACATACACAAAAGCGACAGCGCGGCGACTTATTTGGTCACTGAGAGGAGAAAGCGGGGTTCCTTCTGACACACGGAGTCCTGAGGATGAAACATGAAGCCATTACCGTGGTTGAGGGTGTTTATTTCCTCTCTCCATAAAACACGCTCTTTGACATTCCAGATCCCTCGTGGGCGTAAACCGTGATGGAGAACGGTCAACAGAAATATCGGCGCCCTCTCTCCGTAACAAATGAAACTGAACGGCGCACGGGTGTTAAGCGATGTTCATTAGGCGATCGCTCAGCCCCGGTGCCACACACTGTGCTTGCACACACACACTCACACACACACACACACACACACACACGCACACACACACACACATAGGTCAGTGAAAAATAATGTTTGGCAAGATGAGCCAAAACTAATTTAAAATATGGTTTAAAGAAGCATTTCTCAGGTTTTCTTTAAAAATCCATGCATATGGCCGAAAATGAATGATACATTTGAAATATTGAATATACCTAGAAAATAAAACAAATTGATATCATGTCATTTTCATTAAAAAAAATGGTATCAAGTTTTCAGGGTTAAAACATCCTGGTGATATCCCTGCTTCTACATTTCTAACATATTTTTACCAAACGAAAATCCTTTGAAATATTTTTCGAGGTGTGGATAGTCTGAATAAAACTGTAGTAGTTCATAAAATCTATGCTTGTCATTCACATTTAGGTGAGTTTTTTCCTAATGACATGAAAAGCTGAACTAGACAAATCGGTTAAAAATGATTTATTTAAGAGTAGCATGAAATGAGATAAAAAAGTGGTCCAAAAATAAAATTAGAGTGTGTGACCTATATTTTTTAGGTGGAAACTTTAGGGCCAGGCAGTGTATTTAAGTTTTAGCAACACGGGAGCTTGAAGCATGACGTGGCTTTTAAAAGGGATGGGAAATGATGCTCCAATTCTATTATTTGTGTTCCTGTTATGTTCACCATGCTTTGCGCTGTCCTCCAAAAAACAAAAAAAAAATGACTTGCTTAAACAGCACTCTCGAAAACTCTGTTTCACTTCTAACGTCACTTTTACAAACTGGCCTAGCTCATCGATCAGTTGGCACAACATCAAGACCTGCAAGTTGCTTGTGGATTTATACCTTTTATAGCAATGCTCGGGAAGCGTCTAATTTCTCCTGAACTATCTACAAAAGGAGTTTCAAAGAGAGCAGAGCCTGGAGCAGGCAGATGAAAAAAAACGATGCGCTGTGCATCGTAACCGATCTTAAAATAACTGAGCTTAATATTGGGTAATGACATCAAAGCTGGTGGAAGAGCCTGCAGCTCACCTGGCCGTGTTGTCTCTGTGCAAGTCCACAAACCAATCAGCAGGAGAAGCTGTCGTTTAGCTTGACGCGAGGCAGTTTCCTGCCAAAGTTACGTCAGTCTTGCTCGGGGGGAACAAAGAATTTTCATAATAATTCCTGATTTATTATTATTGTTTTCCTCCTAAAGTCAGATTGTATATCATTTCACCTTATTCACATTATGACAAGCTATTCAAATTCAAATGCACAGACGAATCAAGGATAAATGAATAAATCGCCAGCTAGCAAAGTTATAGGTATTACGCTTTCTTCATTTTTTTTTTGTTGTTCTCTTTATACAATCAAAGGTGTACACAGATTCCTGTAAGAATCGTGCTTTATAGAAGCTAAAAAAAAAACAGCAAGACAAACCTTTTGATAAGAGTGAATAATTAAACCACTTTGGCTTCATCTATTATGTATCTCACAGGTA
Organism: Eupleurogrammus muticus; assembly: GCA_036785175.1. Classification (NCBI taxonomy): domain Eukaryota; kingdom Metazoa; phylum Chordata; class Actinopteri; order Scombriformes; family Trichiuridae; genus Eupleurogrammus; species Eupleurogrammus muticus. The sequence continues at coordinate 11,188,017 of JAYKQN010000014.1, read as the reverse complement.
TCAATTATGTATTTCAACTCAGAGTTTATGATTATCTAATAAAATGGTCTGTGCTTAAGCTTAGGAACAACTTATATAGCTAATTTAAACAATTAATGGTCAGATATATCAGAACTATCCATACAATGGTGGTGTATGGATATTTTCTAGGGTTTGAGAATGCATCTTGGAGTTTCGGCGTAGTTTATATAAAGAAGAAAAGACGACAGCACATTAACTTTTCAAGTTTCTTGTTTTAGGCATTGACACGTGTGTTGACGTGAAGAATAAAGTAGCAGCCAAACTGAGAAACTAATTCCTCTCAATGTAGGATCGAATGGTAATGAATATGGTGGGATTTTATTCTCATTGTGTTCTGGACCTTTAACACTGGAACAGGATAGCAGTGTGATAGCCTAATAAGGAAGTAAATGGCCTTTCACCTTTTTTTTAAATGTATTTTGTAGCATATACATAAAGAAATGACACAACAGGGGTCTACCACTTTTGAGGCAAGCACGCTACCCCCTACACTACCACAGCACACGTATGGGCCTCTGAGGTTTATCTGACAGTCAGAGAGATATGCGAGACACTCTTTATAGATAGATTTATAGAACAGTGTAAACAGTGCATTTATTCAAAGCTAAAAATACATGTTTTATATTCTATATATGTATTATATGTATTCCATTTCTGTCCCAAAGATCCACCTATAGCCTTCCCTCCTTTATGTGCAATTAGTTTTAACTTCATCCTAATACACTCCTAGACCTTTTTTTTTTCAATGCTGTTTGCATAATGAAAGGTTACATTTGTTCTGGTTCAGCAGCTGTTTAAGACATTTAATAATCCAAGGCTAATTAGAGAACAGGAATGATTCAGTCATTCTTTGAGTAATTAAAGTTCATCTGAACCTTTGCAGGATTCTGCAAAAAAAAACACACACATCCCAATTTGAACATTTGAAACATTAATTTAGTTCCTTCGTTCTGCAACTTTCCCTCTGTTTCTCCTCTTCTGCAGACTGGGACTATTTGAACAATGATCAATGATCCAAGGCGCCTAAGGAAGCTTCACCATATGATTTGTCGGCAGCCCTGATAGTCCCATAACAAAGATTCAGCACCTTAACATGTCTCAAGGCAATGAGAAAAAATCGCTAAGGGACTTATTCTGGGAGCAACGTTTAAAGTACCCCTTAATAATATCAGGTGCATCAGGGGCTATACTCTGAAAATGCTGCATCACTAATGATGACTGATTGTCCGTGTGAGCTGGAGGGTGGAAATAACAACCGTAATAAATAATTGTGGGAACTCTCTTGTCAGATAAAATGGGTGCTGAGACACAAGTATTAACTCACACTGTAAACCCCAATAAGGCAGCAGGGGTTTAACAAAAAAATAATTAAGGCAAATGATTGCCTTAATTAAAATTCATGCACTGTCCCCAAAGTTCTAAAAGAAGTATTTATTCCTGGTAAGATAGATTTTAACTTAAGATCTCTTTTTAAAGGATTCTATACATAAAACATTTTTTAAGTACCTTTAAAGAACCATTTTTTTTTAACCTTGGTATGAATGGTTCATTGATGAAACAAAAATGAAAATGATGATCAGTGGTCACATTTTATGTCTATAGACTGTGTTACTAATCGTTTTAGTCTTCTGACCTGTACCTGTGCCACTTTTGGTAGAGCTGAAACCAGACGTGAGTCAATCCTGGATGCTTGCATTTTGAAGGGAAAAAAAATTGTATAGCAAGATGTGATGCCATCGCATGTTTGATGTCTGATTGCCATAGTCTTCAACAGTGTTGGGAAAGCTTTCTACATTCAAAGTTCAGTTCATAAACTGTTTCACTTCATAGTTCATAATACATTAAAACATTTTGAATCAAGTTCATGATATCCACTTTTTAATTATTTTCAACCATGATCTGACAACCCTCTCAATACTAGCATTTTCATAACATTCTGTTTTCATCCATTTAGTCCATACTAGTAGCAGCTGCAATTTCCACCCTGCAGTATATTCTCAAAACATTAGGGAAAAAACTTGATGCTTAAATGGTCTTAATTATGTAAATAAAACCAGGACTGTAGTCCTTAAGGTACAGTCTGGGCCATCAAGTTCCTTTAACTCCTCATACGCTGTGGTGCTGCCTTCCTCCATGCTCCTGGCTGTTGCTCTGTGTTTTATGATGTATTTGTTAATGTGACAGATATGACAGCTGCTGCAAGATCAGATGGTTTTCCCCTTCATATTAAAGTCTGTTCAATGTGAGTTTTACCTGGAAGGATCTAATGAAATTTGGCACAAAGTTCTAGAGAGAGCCCTTCACAGCCAGAATGAACATATTCCGGCCAATGTTCACCAAGCGAAACATACAGTACGCTCAGTTCACGTTCACCCAGAATATGAACGAGTTCATGAACGATTGTTCATTCAAAGCATTCACTCACTCCTCTTCAAAACCCGCTGAACCGTTTATTTTTGGATCCAGTTGACAGCTTAATTTTTTTCTGTGTGAAAGTGGCAGGAGATAGACTCTCAGGAACATTTTACTGGTAAGATTTCACTAAACTTCTGTATCGCTTCCAATAAAACACCACTGCGATCGATCGTGTCTGCTTGAAGTGGGGTGAAGGAAAACAGTGACCTCTCCAAATCCCACAAAATAATTTATAACGGGACAAGAGGCCTTTACACACAAGGATTTTTTTTTTTTTTTGTGCCAGTGATTTTGACATCAATCTGTTTTTTCTAACTAATATTTATATCATGAGTATATGAATAACTGAAAACACTATAAAATAAAGGACTTTGGCCTAGATGTGAGAATTGGAAGTTTAAATTTTGCATTGTATTTACACTCATATACAAAACAGCTTTCTTAAAACGTAGACACATAGTGTGAGTGTGGGATTTCTTATCATGATGCATATTTCCGACAACATTTTATTGTATAAACTAAGCAAAACTCATTTTTGTATGTCTGTGTGTGGTCTGACTGACTGACTTGCTTTAAATGTGAGAAGACAGACCTGAAAGAGAAGCACAGAAGAATTAACTAAGAAGTAATTCAAACTGTCACAAGTTCCATTCACAATGTTATAATAGCAGATTCTCAGAGGACAAGGACCCGTCTAGAGCTGCAACGATTGATTAAATGATTATTCACCAACTACTACATTAAACTTCAATTTGTAAAATCTGAAAATTCTCAGCTGATTTTGAAGTCATTAGAACTCTCAAGAGTTTCTTGACAACCTATTAGTGAAATATGTGTTGTTAGGATTTGCTTCATTTGGAAGATGCTCTAAATAGTAACATCTGTTGAAACAATGATTCTTGGCAATACATTTTATAGCTTGAAGAATATTTGAAAAATATGCCAGAATCTTCTCAGCCAATGCCAAACTGCTTATTCTTCTGCTGTTATTGTCTCTTGTTTTGAGCTTCTGGTGCCCGATTGGGACCTGATTGTCAGTAACTCTGAAAATGGGCCCTGCTTCAGTGGTCAATCAGTGTTTGCTCCAAGGATCGATATGCCACATTTGTCCTAATACAGCGATAAGACAACTTCAAGCTGGTGTTTCACAAATCATTGCACCATCATTAGGAACGGACCCCAGGACCCTCTCTGAGCTAAAAGGCCAAGTTCCCTCAAATGGTAGATGTCAGAGACAGACTGCAAAGGGACCATCTTAAGAAGACCAGTTCCTCACCCTTCTACAGATTAGCAGTGAGGTTTAGAAGAGCTACACAATTGAATTATTTAAACCCCATTCACATTAGCCACAGGGCTAAACTGGAAATTACCCACAATTTCTCTGGTTTGCATGCTACATGAAGCAACAAAGGCTTAGAATCCTTGTTGTAAAAGGTGCTATACAAATAAACTTACCTAGCCTCTCTTTTGTGCACACATTGAGCAACAAGGTGTGTGTGTGTCAATTTTTCTCTTATTGTTGTAGTTTGATAATACGATTTTTTTTCCTTCTGAATAGATTTTTGGCACAATAGTACTATTAAGGCATGGGTCCAATAGGCTTTTCTGTTACCCTTTTATTACCGCTTGGTATTTGTGAATTCGTTACTATATACAGCTTCTAAAGTACAGCTTCACCAAATCATCTACACCAGGCATTTGGAAGGCAGACATACGTGTAAATATTGGATTTGAAGTTATCTTTTAATCTTGAAATGTAAGTTCATTCTCCATATTTCCCACTTAATGGTCAACATTTCTTCTAATGCAAGAAAAATACTCATATACTCTTCCAAGTATATTTCACATTAGCCTACTGTTTGTTTCATGTTAAAACAGTGACACTTAGTCTACATTTGATTGCACTATGTTTATTTCAATGTGACAATGTGAATCGTTTCATAGCAATAGGGTGATCACAACATTACCATTTCTCTTAGAGTCCTTTCATTGTTGTAAGTTAGTCTCTGCAGCTTTTGTGAACAGGTTTTTAAGAGGAAACTTTTAACTAGGAAAGTTTGGCGCTATTTAGGAATGGTGAGAAAAACTGTTTCGTGAGCATAGGCCCAGATGGGATTTATAACTAAAGTTCCAGTTTCAAATGAAAATCCGTTGTTTGGAAATCAAGTTGTCATTGCCAGCCACTCGGCGAGGGGATGCGTTTTTGAAGAATGCTGCTCATCCATCCGGCCCGAGCTCTACACAGAAGGAGCATTGAAGCGGCTTCTGGTGGAACAAACTTCACTAATACTCAGCATGTTGGTTTGTTCTTCAAATAGTCACCCATCTGTTTATGATTGTGGAAGTAAAAGTCCTGCTTGAACTACATTGTTTGTCATCATAAAAACATTCATATTGGACATTTCAGACACATACTAAACTCAAAATACTACATAATATCCACTTATTGCAACCGAGCCATCAATTATACGATCAGGGCAGGAAAACCAAAAAAAGTTGGTCAGGATTGGTCACCAGTCGCATGCGAGCTGGTTAACTTGCTAGGTGTAGGGCTACCTGAAAGTCAGGAGGCAACAGCATCCCACTAATCCCACTAACATAATAAGGAGCATAATATAGTGATTTAATATTAATCATTCCCATGTGTCGTTTATCGAGTGGAGGCGAGGAAGCAGAAAAAGGTACAAGGAGGATCGCCAGTCATTAAATGCAGGCAGTCGCTCATTAAATCAGTCAGAAAGGCAGCTAGTGTGTAGTAGACATAAGAGGAATGAGGTGACGGCATGGGGAGAACTGAGGAGAGGATGTAGTGTCATGTCTCACTTTATTATTATTATTTAATGTGAATATCAGAATTATAATGCATACTAAGAGTTAATTTGGTAGCCTGCAAGTAGTTTATTAATATTTGTTTTATATGGTTGTCATTAGTCTTGTTCTAAGGAGAGGACTGCGGAGACAGAACGCAGTGGAGAGGGGAGGAGAAGGCAGCATGAGAGCAGCAGAGCAGAAAATTGTAGAATAGAGATGTTTTTTGGAAGCAGTGTCATCAATAAAAAAGGGGATACAAATATGTAGTTCTTGGCCATTTTTTTTTGTAATGCGCAGTAATAAGGAAAAATCAACCACACGAAACAAGCCAGCATTCAGCACTTAAGACTTCTTCAGCGATTATCTTAATTTTCCAGATGTGTGGGATATGCATCCGGGATGCCACCCATCCCACGCAAATATAGTTCCACCAGTAAGTTTCAACTTTCCTCCACTGGTGCTAACTCGGCTTTAACGACTTGCTAATATAGTGCCATCGACAAAAAACATTAAAAAACACAAAATTCTACTATAAATGTGGTTTAAAGTTAGATAGCTTATAGATTGCATAGGCATTGCAATGACATTGACATAAATGTTAATTTGTATTGCATTAGGACAGCCAAACATAATACAAATTAACCTGCCAACACAGCCTGAATCAAAGAAGCATTTAAAAGCAGAAGCATATTTCAGAAACTTTTACACTTATCCCCGATGTGACAGAAGCAACTGTCATGTAACATATAACAAGACCATATATTATTTTTTTTTTAACTTTTTAATACAATATTAATTCAATTAATATGTTAATGTACTGTAATCACACAATTAATCAATCTGGGTTTTTATTTGTACTTGATTGTTGCTAAGTGATTTGATCAAAGATATAGACATTATGTAAGATTTTCATACATCCTTAGGTCTGTCAAATAATTACTTACCTTAATCTTCTACTAATATTGTGAATATACTATACAATCATTTCCACAATTTCTATCGTTGAATAATTTAAACAAAAACTTCTTGCAACATGCACACCAGAGTTTACTAATGATGCAGGTAATGTTGGCAGACATAAGTAATGAGTAAGTGTTGCATTATGAATGGACATTATATTTGATATGAGTGACAGAGGGGTAGCATCAAGTAAGTTCTTCCTACTCCTTCTTGAACATGAAAATCAAGATGTTAAATGGTAGGATTGTTTACCTTTTGAATCTTTTTATTCTTCAGAATCTACAGAAAACCAAGGAAAAGTCGACTATATGGGACCTTTTAAAATATAGTGTAACAGCACAACAGTATTTGGTCCTACTTATCCTGTAGCTTGCTGTAAACAAGAGGTACAGCTAACATGTGTTTAAATGTAGAGTAATGACAGTTTTTGCACAAGAATCTTGTGTGTGTGTGTGTGTGTATATATAGATACACCATCCTAGCTATTCTTATGAGATGCAATTGTGCATGAGCAATCACTTGTGCTGAAGCGCACACAGCGAGACAGAGAGTCAAGAGGCGCTAAGGTGGAGGCAGAAACATGCGTGTAATATGATCATAATCAAGTGCTGACAGGATTGTAGATTGCACGATTGTCTTCTGACTAGCAGAAGAGAAACGTGATTTGTGCCTGTGCTAGAAAACCCGATTCATCCTTCGGTTTCCTGCATCTATGGGTACGACATGTTGAGTCGGAACGGCTGTAGACAAACGGCTGGTTCCTCCATTCCTTTACCTCCTTATCATTAGGATTTTCTTCTCTCTCCTTTCATCCTTAATCTAACCTCTCATTCTTTTCATTTAGCCCTCACTCTTTCTAAGCTTTGTACTTTCTCTCCCCCTTCCCATGCCTTCTTTCTATTCCCTCATTATTATATATATTTGTTTTCTAACTAATAACTGCAGGTCTGCGTGTCTTTGATCTCCATGAGCTCCTGTACAGTACTGGAAGTTCAAGCAGCTGAAGAAGGGCACTGTACCGCCCACAATATATGAGTGAGTGTGTGTGCATGTGTGTGCATGTGTGTGTGTGTGTGTGTGCGTGTGTGGCTAGGGCAAAATGCACACATCCATTTTTGCAGTTTGATTTTCATGTTTTATTCATAAAAAAATGAACATGCTTTTATGGACCTAAGGCGCCTAGTTAGACCTGTAGCAGTTTTGCATCTCAGGCATTTTGAAAAACCCACATCTCCCCCCCCTCCCCTATTTAAAAGCCCACTTGTGATTGGTCTAGGCCTGTCAGAAATGCCACGCCCCCTCAGAGAGCTGAGGTTGCTTAGCGAAACCATGTTAGAGACTTCTAACCTTCAGAGACCTAAATTATTAAATTGGAAAAGGGAAAAGTCTGTATGGGGAGGAAGTTGAGGTGGACAGATAGGTCAACAAAACATTCGATTTCAATGCAAGTGTTCACTTCCTGTTCTTACCCCTTTCCCTGTTCTTATTCCATTTTGAAATCCCCTCATTAGCAGGCTGCTGTTTTTAAGTTCAAGTTTAAAGATATGAAACTTTTTTTTTTTTTTTTGTAATTCACCCATCGCCATGATTTGCATAGTCAAAGCAAAAGGTGCTTTATGTTTTTTTGTGTCCATCCAAGCTGTTTCTAGACCAGTGGAGCAGAGCCAGGAGCTGCTCAGCTACTACTACATAGCTAATGGTATTTTTTGGTTTTATACACAATCCTACACATTTTCCATGCTATGAGAGAGTAAATGTAAAAGCCAGACTAATGCAACTACTTCTTCTCACAGCTGTTCTCTGCTGGTCTGGAACAAATTCCATAGTCATATCACGCAGTTTATATCCCAAGTAAAATTTGTTCCAGTCAGAACAATAAGTTGTACGTAAAACAATGTTGATGAGCCCAGTTACTCATAGCTAGTAACAATGAAGATAATGAGTGAGGTTTATTACTGTTATCAATATTGCTGTGGGTAATTGCATCTAAAAATGTCTTACATATGCTTGCATATCTGTATGGCTTCTCATATTGTTCAGTGGTTTGATGGGAGGAATTCGATGTGCAGCCAGCGCTTCTGATATTATTTAATATCTCATCCAAATGTTCCTTCTGGGAGAAAGGAGGTCAGACCCTTAACATAAGTGATCACGAGGTGCCAGTGAGTGTAAAACGTGTCTGCTGAGACCCAATTTAGGATATTTTGCAGCTCCAGAAAAGAGATTGTGTGCATGATTTTTTTTTTTTTTATAAGAGTAATAGTATAGTAGTATAGAAATTTGGGATATTAGATTAAAATGGAATCGTGTCCACACATGACTGTTCTGAAGTACTTGTTTATCACTATTGTAGCATAAAGTCAGTGTGCATAAACCACCATATATTGATGTGTGTGTGTCTCAGAGAGCAGTGATGGACTCAAAACATTTTCCTGACACTATTACACTATTAACTCGTGCTCTGATATTCTGGGTGTGATCTCTGGCTCAGCTGCCTGGAGGAAACAGAGGGCGAGAGCCGGGGCGTTATCTCCCATTACGGCGATTGCTGGTCCAGATGTTTTGTTCGTCCTGCGCCATCTGCCGTGCAGCTACGCCCAACGGGTCCTCCATCTCACTGCTTATCTAACATACAGGCCTATTAGGCATTCATTGCTGTTTAATTCAATAACGCAGCCAATCAAACCATCTATTCCAACAAGTAGTTAGCAGTGTTGGGGAGTAATACATGTGTTGCTGGTAAATTATTAAAAAATGAAAGTAATTAGAATCTGTTACAGCACATATGACAAAGTCCTTCTTTTTGCATTTTTAATTTCCATCAATGGAGGTCTGGAAGGCTGTATGTGTGGTTTTCTGGAATTGGAAATTCAACAATACTAATATTTCTTTATTTCTATGTTCTTTTTTGCAAACAATAAGATAATAATATGGTAAGGTTCGCTTTTTTTTTTTTTTACCTCACCAGTACAATTGTTGGATTTTAATCTTTCTGTTTTTTTAACAGGGTAATCTGTAACCCAATACCTTTCGACAGTAACTAACTCTAACCCCACTGGGTTACGACATTTCATTTAGTTAAATGTGCGCCTAACAATGTGCATCATTTTCTGCTCCTAACTAATGTATGTTGATTGCTTTTGCATTTGTATCCCATTTTAATGAAATGCGCTTTGCTATGCCCAGGTCGTGTTCGGCTCTGTGTTCGGCATGGTCCTACAGTTAGACGCAATTAAAACCATCAGGCGCATTAAAGCTGATTTGTGGCTCGCACAGAAAAAAAGTGTGAATGTGTCACAGTGATTTCGGTGAGTCATACTCGGGGAAATCGGAAAACGTTTTTTACTCGCCGCGTTAAGTTGCTGTCAGTGCCGTCCAATCGTTTCCCTCTGTTGCTGCTTAACAGTGAAAGAAGCATTTATATGAAAAGCAAAAAAAAACATGTTTTGTGCTGTTTGCACAGCAGATCAGATTTACATATTGCAAAAGCAGACTGGCAAAAAGAGCTGGTCGGTGAGAAGCAGCAGGCCTTACATTTTGTGCAAACCAGTGCACATCAGGCAGGTCATTAAGGGTAACTTGATGATGACGTATTTTCTTCGTCTGTCCTGTCCCATCTGCACTGTGCATCACAGATATAATTACAGCAGCTCACTATTCAGCATTGGGTTTCTCCTGCCATATGGAAGAAGTCCATTAGACGTCTGTATGCACACACTGGTGAGTAAATGTGTTTTGGTCTCATTTAAACATTTAATAGTTAATAATTGTCATTTAAAGCTGCAGCGTCGAACGTGTACGCTGATTAAGCCAATCACCACCAGAGAATGCAAACAAATGTCCCTGCTGGGAGAAAGTCAGACAGCGAAATGAAATGGGTCATTTTGTGGGGGTTGTGTGATGCTTTTAATGAATTCACTTCGAGCAGTATTTGTTTCTATCGACCTCATTGACACCCTTGAAGGATCCAATACAGTCATATTAAACATTTTTCTTCACATCCTGTCATCTGTATATGGTACAAAAATGTAGCTTCCACTATGCTATATAAGTTTTGGTGTATTGCACATTATTATAAAGTCTAGATAAATGTAAGAACATGAAACACACATCATTTTGTACACTTTAACATGGCTATAGCTATCCAGTTTAAAAAACCTACAACATATGTTACCAATTTCAAAACTGCCTAACATTGCTAATAAATGTGAAGGTATGGTTCAGCAAATAAGCTCGGAAGAGAAAATTCAAGTCAAGCCATATTATTTAGGCATTTCATGAATTTAAAAAAAACAATAGATGTTGACCAAAGCGCTTCATGGAGAGATTCAATTATGAGATTATGCGATTGATGATTACGATCAAACACCATACACACACATACAAGAATGTTCAAACAAACACAGACGTATGCAAGAGGAAGAGGAAGTGAATTAGGCTAATGAAAGCATATGATATCTTGATGAAATTGCACGGACAACAAAGTAAATACAAAAGAATCAAAGCCGGAGAGCGATCAGTCATGTTTGGGTCAGACTATTCCATAATTACAGACAAGACTAGTCTGTAGTGAAAAAGACTCCAGTGTTTGTTCTGTTTTAACTCAGGGAAGCTTTAGACACGCAGGATTGTAATCCCTCCATGCAATTTAAAAGAAGGGAGTACACACCTGCTGCATGGACCATGGAATGTTCCTGGTGGAGTATTAAGCCTCAACGACAAGCAACAGGAAGTTTGCTGAACTACAGCAAGAGCAAAGGACCCGAGGTGCATCAATTCTGACACATTGTAGGACGTTGATCTGAAATCATGGAGTGTCAGTTTTGCTAATAAAGAATCATAGATGATGTTTCTGACTACAGGGTTTAGTGCTGTGTTATTTATTGTAAATGGATCCTTGGATCTATGGATATGTCTTAAGAGGTCAGAAAAAAAATGGTTCTCTCTGCTTCAAATAGGGATGAGTATTGATGTTATCAATAGTTAAATAATCATGACTAAATGATGGCTTCTCGAAATATATATTATTGAAAAAATAAGAAAAAAAAACATATACTTTTATACTTTAGCCCAGAACATTCCAAGTTCAAGTTGTAGAAGTGCTAAATGGATGGTTATGAGCCCTGAGAAGACACACACACACACACACACACACACACACACACACACACACACACACACATGCATGCATGCAATTTTTTAATAATGAGATTTATTTATTTATTTATTTATGTTGTGATATAACAAGATGAAGAAGAATGTGAAAATATGGAGGTTGGATGGTGGTCAATATCAATGTGCAGCATCTGAGGGAGCTACGGCGTTGCAGACCTTCATCTTTCTTTGTTAAACTTTCATTGATCCGGCACCTGTGTGAAGTTAATGGGATGTGTGCATCTTCTTCATGCTTAGATGTTGTTAGCACAATAAAGCTCTCTTGTCAAAACAGAGTCATTTAATAATTAGCAATAATGAGGAGAGTAATATGAAACTCGCATAACAGGATGAAAAGGGTGATTACAGAGCATTAACGTCCAATTCATTTTGTTTCTGTTATTACTAATTCTAATATAGGCTCATGCTCACGTGTTTATTTCTAGAAAAGAAGTAGGTTATTCTGATCAAGTCTTTCTAATCTTTACAGAGTTTAAAGAGTTTTGTATGAATTATTTGCTTTAGTAAGATTTATAATGTTTGCAAAAATAGCTCATAGTTTCAAGGATAGTGCCAAAGCGTTCAAGAAAAGAAAAATGTGACAGGACAGGAAGCAAGAAAAAATAAAGTCCTCTGACACTAATCTGTCTTAGGTTTTTAGGATACCCTCTATATCTGTGAATTATTGAATGATTTTACCTCTGCGGGCCTTGAACAGTTATTCAGGGTTATTGCTTCTTCCAAATGTACCAAGTCTAGTTTATTTTGACAGACAAAACATGTTGCTCATGACTACGACCCTATAGAATCCTTAATACAAATTGATACTAGTGCTTTATTCATATTTCTTTTAAATTGAGTTTGAAAGTAGGACTTTGAAATAGAGATATAGTAGAAATTGATGCATAAAAGGCACAAATAAGTGCAGTGTAGAAATACACTGTATCACAAGAAATGTGTTAAAATTACATTAAATAGTATTCAGAATTACATCATGTCTTAACAGAAAGTTATCTTTATTGTCCCTATACCTTAAATATATTAAACATTATTATTTACTATTTGTACTATTATTATTACTAGTACTTATCATTACAAGTGATACATAAATGTGATCACTGATCCTATATGATGAGGCCTGTCCATGTCACTGCCCATTCTGTGTCCATTATCTTTAAACTCAATTTTTAAACTGCAAACTTTAAACTGCAAACAATTTGCCGTTCTTGGCATAAGGGCAAGCCACACCTCTTCACATGAGGTAAAACTCATGTCCCTTTCTTGCTCTGACAAAGTTGCTGAATCACTCCTGAGCTACAACTCCTGACACTAAATGTTTAGGCTCGGTTAGCAGCTCTCTGGGAGGATTCTCCAAATGTCTGTCGGCCCCGGGGGTACAATAATTACATCATTAAATGCAAATGAATGCATTAATGTATTCATCCACCATCCTTTTAATATAAGAGCGTATCCCGTTCGCGGTTGTTTCGAGTGATAAGTGATATGATGTTGAAAGCCTTTGACTGCCAGTCTGTAACCCCAGCAGTAAATTCACCGTAAGCACTATTTGAGGGGGAAGGATGATGACATAATGTGTGTTGCCAGGTGGCAGATAAAGAGCCCATGAGTTCATATGCAGTCAAATTAGACAAAAAAAAAGGTGTAAACAAGTCTGTAACAATAGCTGTGTATGTAGGATGAGCCTATTGCAGCATGAGGAGGTTCATTAACTACACCTGTTATGTATTCAGTGCCTGTATTATAGTACAAGTTTAAATTAAGGTCCTTTTCAAATGATCCAACTTTTATCTCCAGCTGCGGTATAGACTGCAAGGAGACGAGTGTCCTCTGTGGTGATCGTAGAGGTCAGGGTGACAGATGGTTATGAAGCACATCTGGGCCAAATTTCAGAAAAAAAAACCTCTCAAGATTAAAAGCAGCTACTTACGTGGCCAGTGAGAGTCAATCACTAATAATCCTCAAATGGCTTTGGCCTGAAAAAAACCTCATGTTTGTCTGCATTTTATAAAGCTTTAAGGATCTCAATACTCAGATGTGTGCAGCTTTGGATAAAAAAAAAAATATTTAAATTGTCAATTGCAACCATACGATTAAACATGGGTAACTTCGTAATGAAAGTTTGCCAATTTGAACCAGAAAGATCCGTACTCCAGGTTTGCAGTGTACAGGAAACATGTAAAAGAAATCTTTGAAGGGCGGTTGATGTGGCGTACAGGGGCCCTGTCAGCTGCTACGTCTGTGACCCGACCCCCGCTAAGGTGATGAAGATGGATGGATGAGTGGACCTGTGAGGTGTTGTCCTCACTCATCAGGCAAGAGGTCGCATGCTGCCGCTGACCCTGTGGACAAAGAATGAGAGAGAGAGAGAGAGAAGAAATGAGGTCTGTGTTTGGAAAAGCCTTGTGGAGACGTCAGGAATAAAACAGAGAAAGTAGTTAGTAGAGTGGCAGCTTTGTCCTCCCAGTCAGTCCTTAAATTCTGAATCAAATCCTTCTGCCATTTGAATCAGATTGGCCTTGTGTTAATGATGCATAGTTATAGGATGCTCTGTGAAGTCTTCTTTTAATTCAATATTATATCTATAATGATTCCTCTGATAACAATATAGTACATTAAAATATTAAATGCATGTATCATCAGTTCACTATTGTGTTTCCCAGTATGAGTTTCCATTTCTCCACATCATGTGACATCATCACAATGTGCCACGATCATCGGGAATTCTGTCTCAGTACAAGTCTTCTCCAGACACATACAGATACAGATACAAACGTCCGTACTCGGATTCCTGCCATGACGTTCCTACAGTACAACATTCCTCATCCCCTCAGCCTTAGAAAGGAATTAAATTGGTGTTGAACATAACTTTTAAAAAAGAAACACTTCATGAGAAAAGCTGGCTGGTAAGTCATTCAATCCTATACAATCATTATGATCAATTGTTGGCAGTTTACACTGTTATAGGAAACTTAATATACACACCACACACATGCTGTCATTCCTAGTTCTAATGGTTAGTCATGGTTAATTTGGAATTGTACTTGATTGATTTAATTTAGTCTGCTTCTGAATCTTGAGTGTATCTTGTTTGTTTTTAATGATTTCTTTTTTTTTGCTCCTGCCGATTTGACCTTTGATCCTGCCTAAGTGTATCGGCCTTTGGATGTAGTTTAATTTGATCACATTTAAAGATGTCACCTTTCTGATCTTGGTGTGACTGTCTCTTTCCTTCCTTTTGCCTCCTCAGTCGGTTAAATTGTGAATTTCCCCGACAGGGTGGACCCCCCCACACCCATGTTCTTCTTTTGATACCGTCCGGTTGTCTTTTTGTGTTCTGATCACCGCTTTGATGTCACTGTATGAAAGTGTCTGTCTGACACTGCTCTGAGTCTCCTGCCTCAGTCACTCTAATCACCTCTTCTAGGATATCAATACACCACCACATAACTCTGCCTGTCTGATTTAGAAAGTGTAACCACCTCTACTAAATCAGTACATTAAACAGAGTTTAATCAGTGGCTCTATAACTAAAAACATATAGCACAAAAATTAATATCTCATCAGGAAAAAAAATATGATGTATTAGTCCAATATTGAACAGATTTATCTTGCATTATACTATAATAATTTTTTATGGCAGATTATTTTAATTTTTTTCTTTTTTAGATTACTTGTTAAAGTTATTATGCATTACATAGTGATTAGACTTTAAACAGTATTTATTAGATAGTGATTACTGACAGTGAATAGATATTAGACAGTGATTAGTTACATATTAGTTACTACATGATAATGAATGACTAGTTACATATTAGTTATTACATGATAATGAATGACTAGTTACATATTAGTTATTACATAAATAATAATTATTTCCTACAAATGAGCAAATTGTGGTTGCCAAACTGGACACTACTTCTAGTGGTTTGGTGTTTTGTGAATACAGACCAAGACTCCCATATATATATATATATATATATATATATATATATATATATATATATATATATATATATATATACAGTTTTTTAGGATGACTGAAGTTCTGATTTTGTGTGACGACTTCATTGCTATAAATTACTAAGTTTCATGTAGCTCTGGGTTTTTTCAGTCTTTTTGCCCCTGTCACATCATCCAGAGAACTGATTGGTCAGTAGATGGGCTGTTTCCAAAATGATGATCCTGTTCAATGCAATGAATTGAATAAGCTCTGGAGCAGGTTAGCCACACAGCATTGGTTACCATGGTGATCTGCGTCGGCTAAAAAGTGAGCCAGCTTTTGTGGGTTAAGCCACTGCGGTGAAAGAGAGGAATTTTGAAAACAAGATCAAGAGCCATGGGGGGGGGGGAAATCAGAGAAAATAATACACTGTGTGGAAAAAGGGCCATAATTTTGTGAGTGAAATGTTAATAGACACTTGTTTGTTCTTTTTTTTTTGGAGGAGGGGGGGGACCATTTACTAAAAGCTCTCCTGTCAGACACAAAAAGAGGTCTGTGTCATTCTCTGCTCCACCATGTGAGGACAGTGTTGAGCTGAAGCGTTTCTCAGCGAGTTCATTTGATCCACCTCCCCGCTCCCTCCACTTCTGACCTGCAAACACCCAACACCCACACACAGGCTGCTGGTGCCGACGTGTCCAGCCTTTGGTCATCAGAGAAGCGCCTGTTAATGTGTGTGTGTGTGTGTGTGTGTGTGTGTGTGTGTGTTATCAGAAGTCCTCATCTCTAGCCTTCTACCTCATCTTCCTACCCACCCCCTCCCTCAACGTCAGCCTGTCCATTTCCCCGTCAGAAAACAAGCTGGTCTTATACTTTTAACAAAACCTCTTTGTGGTCCATAAAAAAAAAAAAAGAAAAAAAAAAAAGCTGGGTTATGTCTGTCAAATGGGCTTTTTACCCCACATCCTATAGAGACTCAACAGGCACACATGTTTAACAAATTATACCCAACTATGATAGAATAAACAGACATGGGCATATGGGCCCATGGCACAGTATGTGAGATTGATATGGTGAAAAGGATTTGATTTAAATACACTTTCATAAATTGTTAAATAAAATAATTTCTCGCTAATGATAATAGTAATCATTTAATTTTGTAATGTGTCGGATCAGAATCTATGGCTATTTATGGCGGGATTATGTTCAGTAATAGAAGCTTGTTTTAAGTTCAGTACATTGCATCCTCAGAAATAATATTTGTATTATTTTTTTGTATTTATTTGTTTTTGAACTGATATGGGTTAATCTTCTGTTTTACTGATGTTTATGATTTCCCTTAAAATAAACTTAAAACCCAGCTACATTTGAGAGTGAAATTTTCTACTTTCTATCCCACTACACATACTTGATAGCTGTAGTTTTCCCATTAAAATCTTATATAATATATTAAAGTACTTGTTACAGATTAACCCAGTGGTTCATCATATAAGTATATCATTCACCAAATAAAATGGGCTCATGTAGTAACACTTGAGAATATTTTGTGAAAACCCTGAATTTAGAGAACAGTCTGAATAATGAAATAAAATAAAAATGAAAACAAAAGTACTTCACACTGTAACGTTCACACAAAGAACTAAACTACCTGGCCCATTAATAGAGAGAAAAAGATGGCCTAGCCACCACGATAGAACACATTCAGTCAACTTCCCTGAATAAATACTATCAAATAGAAAGTACAATCAGCTACAGCATTCTCTGTATTTCCATTTTAAAAAAAGAAATGTCCTGTTTTGTGCCCACCTGCGTTTCATTTCCTGTTTTTTTTCTCGACTTTTGGGCTTTTTCTCTGAGTCGGGTCAGGAAACAGACAGCTTCCTGGGAGCCGCCGTGTCCAAAATCGGCCTTGAAACCGAGAGCGCGGCAGACAGAACAGGAAGTGAGGACGCGGTGATGTCATCGGGGCAGCGGGGTATCTTTGGTCCGCAGGTGTAGCTTCGATCTAAATCCATCATCGTCGCAAGCCGACACCCTGAATGGTTGACTTGGGTCGTGGCAGCTCTTCCTGTGGGACACATCACATCCTGTGTACCAGACAGGCCGGGGATGAAGCCATGAGTCTTCCAGAATACAACCTTTTTTTTTGCCCATTTTGCTATTTTAATAATTATATTTTCATGGAATATTCATAACAAAGAGCTGACTTTTGTGGTCTGAAAGCACCTAGTTATAACTGTATCAGCAATGCAGTCTTCCTTCACACACACACACACACACACACACACACACACACACACACACACACACACATTCATTTACACTCAACCCTATTTCCCCACCCCACCCCTACTGAAACGCCCGCTCTGTTGTGATTGGCCTAGCACTTTTGAAAAAAAACTAATAATCAGTGTATCACAGCCTATCTAACCATAGCAAATGCATGATTACAGCTGCAGCAAAGCCTGTAACCGCTTATTTTTGCTCACTAATTTTACTGCACAGGGTCCATCATCATTGCATATTGTTGCCATCTGTGTTTTTTAAGGGGATTTTGGATGGATTTGAAGGAGATTTGAAATAGAATATTCTGAAAATGTGTATGTTAAAGCAATTGCCACTTATTTTAATACAAGATAAAACCATCTATATATTAACTGTGTTTCCATGTTCTTCCTATGTTAGCGTGCAGGGGCTCTGGCTTCCTCCCACCACCAAAAGATATATGTATGTGATCAATATCACATCCATGTGCAATCCTCATTTATTGTACTAATTTGCATCCAATTGTAGGAGGAAGCGGGAGTTCTAATCTGTGAACTCAGCATAGTATGTCAGGGATTGGGGCGGTGAGCGTATGTGGAATTTCCTCGTGATTTGTGAAAGTTCTGTCCCAGTAAATATGGAGGATGACTGGCATTATAAACTTAAATTGCAGTTGTATATTCTTCTTCAGTAAAAGAGTCTCTTCCCTGTGCTAATCACTGAGTAAGCACTGTGCCATCCTAATTAACTAAAAGGACCGAAAAAAAACCACACCTCTCTCCTCATTTACAATATCAAGCTGTCCAGTGATTTTCACTGCAATTCTTCATATTGACTACACAAACACCCACAAAATAAGAGGTTAGATTGTGAAGGATGACGCCAGCCTGTCTTGTCCAGACCCCCCCATGCGTAATGAGGTGTGGGCCTCACTCCTTTTATTCTTAATATTTCCTGTGGACTTTGGTCTGACTGAGATAACATATTCTAACCTTGATCGTTTTTTCGTCCGCGCTAACCTTGCTTTTAGAACATTTTTGCTGCATCACGTCGGATCGTCTCCTTTGTGAACGATTTTCTGTACGTGTGTTCTACTCCGGCCTGTTCAGCCGATTCATTGAATTTGCCAGTATATCTGCACTTCTTCTTTCTTTCTTTACGTAGTGACCGACAGGATGAGTGGTATTCTGCTTTGATTCTGTTTCTATGTGCTATGTGCTCACACTCCCAGATTGCCCCGATAAAGGTTTTTGAAAAATGTCTGAAAAATGTCAAATGTGTATAAACTTCACAGTGACTAAATGCTCCTTATTGATTCATTTATTATGTATTTTTTTACACTAGAAGGGTTGTATAGTTCCCTTTCTGATCTGGTTAACTGTTGGCAACATTTGTCCTTCTCTCATACTTCACTTTTTCCACTCTACACAGTGTTGCGTGTGCAGCTCAGCTCTGCTTATTTTCACCAAACTCAGCTGAGCTAAGTATATTCACAGCTTTAAGACCAGCAACTATCCCGGTACCAAGAACATGATGCACCTCCTTGATAGTAATGTCACACTGCTACTGCCTTTATCCCTGACAGATGAGCAGTGCGTTTACACAACTGCTTCATGTTCTTCTCCAGTAACGCAGTTTGTTCGGCTGTCACGTCGTCCCATGCACACAATCTCACACAAAGCAACATCTGCGGGGGGGGGATGGGGGGATGGGGGGGGGGGGGGGGGGGGGTGATCTCTATTCACAATTGGGCTAACAATGTATGCGTGTTGAAGTGAATGTTGACGCATTCGCTCCATCTGCTGAGCTGAACCTAAATCAAACTTTCAGCTAGTTAATAATTCATCGCTGCTGAACAACAGAGTCACTGTGGTTTTTGGTTTGTGGGTCAGATTTTTTCTTTTGTTGCTTATTTGATATTATGATTATTTTTTTAGTATTTCATTTTTATCTTACAATATATATGACAAACCATAGGGCTTGTCCTCCTCAAGTCATGAATTGAAACGCTTGTATTATTATCAATTATTAACAACACACATCTACATAGAAGTTTATTTATACATCAATGACCCAATGATGGAAAGTTGAGGGAGGACACACACACGTTACCAACACTATATTGGGCTGTTTTGTAAAACCTCCTCTAGACAAGTGATTTTAACAACCTTAAAGTCACTTCACTATGTCGTAGAGGATTTTAAGTAAATGAAAATGCCACATTGTCATTATTTCACTGTTACGAAGCCAGATTTGCTTTGACTCTAAAAGCGAAAACCGGAACACACAGTCCAGCTGTGAGTGGAGTAAATGGTGCTGGTGAACCCCCCCAAGAGCCCCTTATACTGTACCCAAAAAACTGCAGCGCAGGGCTATTCCACTCCTTTCCACTGTTATTTCTGCGAGGAAACATTTGCAACATATCACTTAAGGTTCATTACACCCTGGAACGGAAAAATATCACAACATAAAAAAAGTCCAAAATACAAAGGGAAGGAAAAAAATGATTTGAATGTGTCTTATTCTCGATGCAACCTGAGAGGAAAAAAAAAAGTGCCAAACTAGACTAACACACTCAGAGGACAAAAAGAACTAAGTGTTGCACATCTCATCCTCCTCCTTCACCCTTAACACGGCTCCCAGCGAGCAGCCGCCTGGTTTCCTGATAAAGCACTGGGAGAGACTAAACGCCCTTGTCAGCCAATGAAGACACCCAAGGGCCCATTGGTTAGGTTTATTCACAAGGAGTGACAAGGTTGGAGTTAGGGTAAAAAGATCAGAGCCAGTCAGTGGCAGAATAAAAGGCGAGTCCTCACAGAAGGCAAAACCGGCAAGCTCCGTGTCATTATGGTAACGTGGTATTACACTGACGGAAAACTGGATCTAATTGAAATACACATTTATAAATAAAATAAAACCCAGATGCAAAATCCAATTAATCCAATTCAATTATGAAAGAACGCAAAAGTACAGTTCAATGAGTGTAAGATGAAAACTGCACCCTTCAGGGGGGCTCTTTTATACGTTTGAACTGATTTTGTACAAAAAAGGGGGATGTCAGCTTGATATGCATTCAGTTTAACTCAATTCAAAATACTTTTTAATCACCCCTCGAGTGGCACCCTGACGAGTTGCGAACAGAAGCAAGTCGACAATTCGTTTAAAGACATGAAAACAGCCTAAAAAAAGGCAAATATGGCAATGTTGAGTCGAAACAGACATGGTTTAGCGGCAGTGGCCGGTCCAGTGATGGCCGTCGCCCACCAACGCTACATGACAGACTCCCTCTAGCTGCTGTACTTATATATTATGGAGCAACAACGTCTGGTTTGGGAGGAGGGCATTGTGGATGGATGGGTCAATGAAACATCAGAGGACTTTCCTGCACCATGGTGCATAATTATGCTATACACATACATACAATCGGCAGTTTGACAAGTTTGCAAACAGAGGCAAATAAAGAATACATTTAAATATGTATATATGCTTGTGAGAACACACATACCACCATATACAAGTAAAAGAGACAATGTGTTTTTAAAGTTCGGTTTGAGGGTGTGTGTTGTGTGTGTGTGTGTGTTTGTGTGTGTGTGTGCGCTTGCACGCATCTGCTCTGTCTCCCCTCCTTATATTGTTTCTGTCTGGACAAAATCACCCAGAGAAATTCATCTGACATCAGGCTTCGCCATGCCTAATTTCTGTTAATCCACAGAGACACACACATATACACTGGCACAGACACGCACACACACACACACACACACAGGCAGTGTCTTTCCCCCCACCCCCACACATAATCAGACACACACACAAATAGCACCCAAATGGAGTCGTATCAAGGAGCAGCATGCATCACAGAGAGACGGAGCAGAAAAAGTTAATTTGTACAGTGCCAGGAAACACTAATTCCTTGTAGCGTTTGTTAATTCCCATCATCGGGACAGAGGCGGCTCCTCTGTGAATAACAGCTCGGAGCTCTGACAGGCCGCCAGCCGTGCATGTGCATGGCCCTGTTTATATTTGTGCACTACTGATGCTGCGGTGGGAATCAGCTTTGGAGTTTGAGAGATAATGAATAATGAATTAACACAATGAAAACTACTTGACTACCAGATGAAGTTTAGAGGTGCATTCTGTGCATGTGTGTATGTGTGTGCGCGTGTGTGCCTGTGTGCATGTGTGTGTGTGTGTGCGTGTGTGTGCCTGTGTGCATGTGTGTGTGTGTGACTATTAATATTCAAATAATAGTCAAATTTGAAGTGATGCCTCTAATTAGATCGAGTAATTAAGTTGCTGTTACCAATTATAAACGGAGTCAGAAAGTGGAAAATAAGCGAGAGGAAGCATGTCAGTGATTCTGTTTTGTTGGTATGATTGTTGTTTTCGCTCTTGCTAATGGAGTAGGAATTTCCTGAAATCTCCC
This sequence comes from Eupleurogrammus muticus, assembly GCA_036785175.1. Lineage (NCBI taxonomy): Eukaryota > Metazoa > Chordata > Actinopteri > Scombriformes > Trichiuridae > Eupleurogrammus > Eupleurogrammus muticus. The sequence goes on along the minus strand of JAYKQN010000014.1, from coordinate 11,166,007 downwards.
ACAGCTTTTTCACTGTTGCAAATGGATTTCGGATACTGGATGGATACTGTCATCCCACGAACCCTGGTTAGCAAACTGTCAATACTGCAGGACTTATCTCATCCCGGTGCAACAGGGTTCCTGATGTGTTAACAGACCGGCAGAAACCACATCTCATCCTCCTCCTTCATCCTCAACAGCGCGTCCAGGGATGCATGCACATGGTACTTTATTCAACAAAGCCACTCCATTTAAACATCTGCATCTGTGACAACTGCAAAGCCAGCTGCTGTGTAGGTACATGTGTACACTGTACTCTGAGAGTCCAAAGATGGATGTTGCTCCTTTCAACTTAAACCAAACACTCACTGTGGACTCTGCAGTACAAAGCAGTTATCAGTCCGCTCTGTTGAACTGAATTGCTCCACAGTAACTGCAGTGTTCGGTCCTGACTTTATCTGTGAGTCAGACCTTCCTTTACAGTCCAAGATAAACACTTCAAAAGGCATGTCGAAAGCAACACAGATTTTGTAGCTATATCAAAAAGATTGAGTATCTCCTCTCTTTTGCCAATACAGAAAAAGTGACTTATCCTTCTTTCTGTTTGCGTACCGGGCAGTGATGTTCTCCATCAGGATTCTCTTAATTATACATGAAATTCCTCAGTATTTCAGAGGAAACCCAGAACCCAGAGCATCTGAGGTTAAACAGTTTCTGCTTTGCCCTCCTCCACCATTGAATCAGTTTGCAGACCCATGCATGGGCACTAATTTTAGCAAGCATATGGTAATGTAATATAATTGCTCAAAAGTTATCTACATACTGTGTGTATGTGTTTCAGATCTAACCATCTTCACATACAACCAAGCCTTCCAAATGGTGTGATGTGATACCACTTTGGTCAAGTTACTTTGGAATGTCTAAAGAGATATTTATGTTCTTATACAACAAATACTGTCATGGTGTGTGTCCCTGAAGGAGAAAGTGATGCTACTAGCTCAGAGTATAGGGGTATTGTAGTGTTTCTACTTGTACTGCGATGCATGGAGGGGAATGTCTTTTGACTATGTTGTTTATTGTCATGTCACCTCTGCTACAATAAATGCTGGTAAGTACTCTTTAGCTTGATAGTATTGCACTGTTACTGGCTGACCCTTTTCAAAAGACAGGTAAATTAGCAGGTTACATTGCAAGTTTGATTTCAGTAGAGCTAACATCTTTACATGTTCTTTAAAAGTTTGTTTTTTGTCAGACTGAAATAAAAAAAAATGGTAAATATGTAATAGTCTTCAATGGCACCACTGCAGGACTAATGAACGTCTCCTTACTTCGAAAACCCATTTCCACTCACATATTTTATCATATCATATTCACTGTGACTATTTCAATTGTAAAGGCTGTCACTCGATTCTCCTTCAAGGCATTTCTGATGGAAAGGGAATAATTTGTAATGTCTTTGCTGGACTGCCAGGGTTTAAGACGGTCCACACTGTGGAAATTGGCCAGCCGGGGCAGCCCTTACCCAGCTCATATCAGAAACTTTGGTGGGGTAACTGCTGGCTATTACCTCCTATGAGACTCCATTAGGAGACTCCAGTTCTGCATATTCCTTGCAGAACTATTTCCTGAAACCATTCCATGACACTAGCAAATTTACAGCTGCACAGGCATATGTTCAACCAAAAATTCAGTAGAGCATGGGTGGTTATAGAAAATGCTTTCAGCAATCTGAAAGGAAGATGGCATTGCATTCTCTATTAGCTCTTTTCAGTGTTTGTTCCTCTTGTCTTTATTCAAGCATTTTGACATTAATGATCCCTTCAATATAAGTCATGTTTCAATGTATTTATTACAGCTCAGAAGTTAAAAAGCATTTTTGCTGTCATGTGCTGTTTAAAAAAAAAGTTTCCCCATACCATTAAAGTCTTTTCTTCTGCATAATAAATATATAAAAAGAGCTGTCTCCAAGTGCCAGGTGCATTTTTAGATGTCCACATAATGTCTGTACAAAAAGAAAGTCTGTGTATAAATACAGAAGGTAACATCTTCATTATCTGCTCAGGTGATTAAACGTGTGGGTGTGCTGTCCAGGCTCTGACCAGCTCTGTTCACAATGTGTGACTGCGGAGAAATATCAGATAATGAAGAGGACATGGTTCACTGTGCTATAAATGTGGCAAACATCATTTCCGAGCAATTCCTACCCCGAATATCCATGTTTTGTTTTGCTTTTAATAAAAACTCCTAAAATAAAATCGCTCAACCCACAGTCCGTGCGGCCCAGAGGTCTTGGTGATAACAACGTGTCCATCCAGCAGTGGTCAGCTGGCAGCACATGTGCAGGCGCAGCGTTCCTCTGTGAGGGGGAGTGTATCTGTAGCTGAGCCTGTGTGATGCTGGTCAGTGGTGAGTGGAGGCACAGGTCCTATCTCTGTTTGGCAGCACCTGGATGTTGCTCAACGCCTCCTGATCTCTCCACATGTGTTTACAGTCTATCTACAGATTTTTTTCTCCATACTGTATTTTTTTTTGGTCTATTCCATAAAAAAATTTTATTGCATGGCTGTCCCTCCTGGGAGAGGGTCAGAACTTTAGAGCACTGAATATCTGGAAAATAGCATTGGCACGCCAATGCCAAGCACATACACATGTCAGCGGTTTAGATAGTGTGGGCGATTTTTATTTAACAAACCTAATACCTATTTTGCATGCAAACATATTGCTGTAGATTTGCAGTACGACTGTCAAGGGCTTTCATTTATTTATTTTTTTATTTCCTTATTGCTTGTTCAGCATCCATTTGTCCATCTTGCATTGTAGACAAATGTGTTTTTTTTGCACAGACCATTTTGTTGATGCAGGACTGTATGCTTACAGATCTCAATGGATATGGCTGTCCCGTGTTGTTGTTTTTTTTTTGTGCTTTGATTTACAATAACAATTCTGCATTTTGACATTGATTTTGACAGATGAAGCAGGGCAGGCCACCGTCTTGGCCCGCCCCGGATAACCCAACGGCATCATTACAAATGAATACAGACACTTGAGAAGACACGTCAAGGAATTTGCCATTTCTAACAAATGGTTATTCAGTTAGATTGGGGGAAGCTGTTCAGCAGAGCTCTCAAAAGTCCTTTTTTTTACACAGACATCCCAGTATAATGGAAGACTTTATTTATAAGAAGACATTATTCTGCCCCACAGTCTATGCATTGTACAATAAACCAAGCAAGCCAGTGTTATGCCACCGCTTGTGTGCCTTTTTAGACAGCATTCTGGCATGCAAGAATCAGAGATGTGACACAACAATATTGGTGTCTAGTGTGACACACTAAATCATTTACATTGGCTAAATCAGCATTTTTTTTTTTCCCGTCTGTAACCCTGCCGCTTCTCCCGTCTACTTGCGAAAACCTTTTTACCCTGATGACTTTAATTCATGGGAGAGTGAATATCTCTCATACTGACAGCTGTCAACACATTGGGCAATGCAAGTACAGGCAGACAGACATACTGTACCATGCAGCCATTCAGAGAGCTAGAATAAACCAGGATGAGCGGCTATGCAGTGATATGCTGTCGCTGAAAAGAAACAAGTCCACATAAATTAGCATGGATAAACATAGCCTCCACTGTGTTTTGCTGCCATTCATGGTTGCATATGGAAAGGAACAGAGGAAAGACATCAACAACTATGATTGTAATATTGTAAATGCAATATTAGCTCTAGTGGAAATCAGAAATGAGGTTTTTACCTGTTTATTAGCAAGTAGATCTGAATCATGAAACACTGGTGAGACACAATGGAATACCAGGTGTGAATAGGCATACTTACTGTTCCACAGTTGATTGGATAGATGCTACTGAAATGCCCACTCTGTTGTCAATGGTCTGCTGTTTTCGGAAATGTCACGCCCCTCGAAATCAATGAAACAGAAGTCAGAGAAACAAAAGCCAAATACAAGCACTGCAGCAGGAGGGGGCGGCTTCATGTATCCGGGGACAGTTGCTATTGAATTCCACTCCTGTTGTGACACCAGAAGAAGAGCCATTTCTAAGTGGTTTGTGTTCAGCCAAGTTCCAGCAACACTATAGAGGAGGCCAAACTGCAGCAGAATGAGTGGGTGGTCTTATTTTCACAGTTTGGGTTTAAGCAAGTACACCAGAGACCTAAATATTTATACACAGTATATTTTTTTTCATAAAAAAGGTCCCTTTAAACAAGGCCCCCCCTGGGAGAAGTCTGGGTAACATCAGACCATATGTGTGAATGTTTTTATTAATTCACTGGTGCAGTAAGAGGCCACGTTGATAACATTTCTATCAGCTGGCAGCAAAACAAAGGAACCTGCGTTTGTCTTGAGGAGTCATGGCCAGGGATTGATGAGGATGTAACATTTATTTACTGGCAATCACGCCAAACTGTGCAAACATTGCACCGATGCTTCCACAGCTCCAGGCTCCAGTGGCAGCTTCCACAGACGTACATAAATAGATGCTGCAGTGACTTGCTGGATCAGACATGAATGGCACCGCCATTTTGAATGTGGCATTCTGTAAAGATGCCTCACTCGTGTGCTGCTTGGGTTTTCACTATCCAAACTACGATTCCCGGGGAATTACCTGTCATACACAAGACTGAAAAAAAAATGTTGGTGTATTTGGCCATATTCTCATCTCGAGAGCTGAAATAAATAACACTGTGGATAATGCTGTGAATTCCCAGGAAATATTTAAGCAGAACTTATTTTAGCTGCATCAAGAAATTAAGAGATTCTGAGATTTTAGAATAAATCAGTCACAGTTAACTGAATAGCCTGAACAACTGGTTGTTGTTAGTTGTTAGAACTTTGTCAGATAGAACTTTTTAAGGTTCCCCCAATGGTGTTGGAGGAAGCAGTGGAACGTGGTCCTTAGAAGGGAAGCTCTTACATCCAGTCAGTTGTCCAAGCTCTGCAGTGGGCACGTCAGACAGCAGGACTTGTCAGACTGTCAGGATCGGAAATAGAGCTACTCTATCTGTCTTCAGTTTCCAAGCACATCTCCAAAGTCTTGTTTCGTCACTAGGCTATAAGGATTTGATAAGTTAATGTCACCGAAAATGAACCCTGACAGTATAGAAGGCGCAAGAGCTGCGCACCGTAGAGCTGTGAACATCATAATCCTGGTCATATTCAAACCTCAGATCCACCCTCTGGTACCTCTTTCTGACACTTGTGTATATATGATACGTACATGCAAAGCTAGCACTGGGATGATGAGATTAAAAATGCAGGCCACCAAATTTCAGCACATTGTCCTAGATATTAATTGAATTCCATGTGACTGAATGTGATATAAAATGGACTAAAACTCAAATGTTTTCAGCCTTTTTTCTTGCAGCACTACGATGCATCTGAGGGTACAGACTCAGTGGAGTAGAGCTATGTCAAGGATTGGGAATAGGAGGCGAAGATCCGAGGCAAAGAAGTGGTCTCCTGGAGCATCTGACTAGGGAAAAATAGGGATGCTATTTTTTTATGTCATTTAACACCAATTTTTCTGTCAAAGCTACACATGTCTTATCTTGTTATCATAATGTGAAGACAGTGAAAGGTGGACATAGCGACACATCAATATTAATAGTATCATGAATGAATATTGATTAACAATATCATTGGGATGCTGATCACAGGGTACTGCTTCCAGTGATTTACAATTACATGCACAGCTATACTACTGGTCTAAAGTTTTAGAACACCTTACTTTTTCAGTTTATTTTTTATTTTTGCATAGTTTAGTGTCTTATCTGACAGATGATGACCTGACAGCCCAGAGGTATGATTATTAGGTGTAGACCATCAGGATCTGCATAGCTGTACCTGTCTTACCATCCATCCATCCATCCATTGTCTATCCCGCTTATTCCCTTTCGGGGTCGCAGGGGTCTGCTGGAGCCTATCCCAGCGCGTTAAGGCGAGAGGCAGGGATACACCCCAGATGGTCGCCAGCCAATCGTGGGGCACACACACCATTCACACACCATTCACTCTCACACTCACACCTATGGGCAATTTAGAGTTTACCAATTAACCTGAGCATGTTTTTTGTATTGTGGGAGGAAACCGGAGTACCCGGTGAAAACCCACGCAGACACGGGGAGAACATGCAAACTCCACACAGAAAGGCCCCAGACCCAGGCCCCAAGGCGGTCTTGAACCTGCGACCTTCTTGCTGTGAGGCAACAGTGCTACCCACCGCACCACCGTGTCGCCCACCTGTCTTACCTCCATGCTTATATACAGAGGTTATACAATGGTCAATGCTTGCAAGACTTCATTTATGTCCATTACTGTAGATCAGCTGTGAGTCTATGATGTTAACGATTACTTGATTCCTAAAATGTGCTATCTCTCTTTTTTAGGTTGGATAGTTAACTTTTTTAAAAGAATTGTAAAATTTAAATGTCCCATATTATAGACTTTCACTGATTTGAATGGCTGTAAATGGGGTGTGTGGGTAGTGACTGCATATTTGCCATATCACAACTTCAGATAAGTCACAACTGCTTGTTTTAAGGCACAGTTTCTGAATACAGGCTGTGTATGTTTCTATGTGGATTGAGTGGTTTGAAACATGGAGCAGGATGTTATACTCTGTCTCCTGTCATATATACAGTCATTCATCTATATGGATCTATATTTCAATAGCAATTAAAACAAATGTGCGTTCTAAAAGTCCTTGCCCCAATTTACATGATGAAGACATGTCCCCTCCGCTATAATAGGTGGTAACCTATACGTTTTAGGCTGATAGAATTGCGCTCTTACTGGTTAAGAAAGGTAACTTAGCAGGTTAGGAAACCAGCACAATGGGCAGTCTTGCAGATATCTGTTTGGTGTGCTTTTGTATGTTCTACTTACACACTTACCGGATTCTTCCTGTTTAATTTATTCTCTTTACATTTTACCCAATGTTCAGCTTTAGTGTTGCAGCTTGGCTAAATTGGACAATTTCTATGCCAAGCCTGGTCTAAACATGTGGATGTTGGACTTGTGTGAAAAGAGAACAAGGTCCAGCAAATATAAATGTGTGAGTCTCATGGCAGGAAACATGTCCAGTATAATCCTCATACCCGGGAAATGTCCGGATTTGTGGATTTGGTTGGATGGAGGCAGAGGTTGCCGCTGAGGCTCTTGTTTTTCATGGTTTTGGACTACAAGGCCAATTGGAAGGCACCAACTGCCTATTACCTGGCCAAATCACCAGAGACACAGGAAGTCCTGCTTGTGCATGCATTGGAGGAACTGCATAGCATGGCATACAACTGTTGTGTATGATACGCATTCCTCCGATGTCACAGCATGCGCTAACCAACTTGGGAACCAGCTAAAAGCGTAAGCATGCCAAGCCCTTAAAAACCTTTTTTGTGCATCCAGTGACTAAAGAGAGGGGGGGTTTGCATGTTTGCCACATGTTGAACTTGGCTGGAAATATGGTGCTGGTTTTTGGACTCCAAACCAGCACCATTGCCAGCCAAGGTCATGTGATTCATCTGACCACATGCAACAAGGTAACAAGCATATAAATCCTGATTCATAGAAGATTCTTTGGTTCTTTGAATTGAGACAGTAGAGTTCACATTTCATATTTTCAACCAAGTACCACTATTTTGTGAAAATCTTGTAGGGATGACTACTGGTGCTTTCGAAATAAAAACATTTTCTATCTTTAGGGTTTTCAGTTACAGATATCTTAGTGTGACATTGTTACTTTTACCTGCCTCTTATAGAAGTGAATATTTTTTAGTAGTAAATGTTTTGAATTGAAATGAAATAGTTTGACTGGATGAATATGGAATGACTGATATCAAATTGTTGAAATTTCACTTTTTCTTTGATGTCAACTCCCCTGTTATATAATTTGAAGGTTAATTGATATTTTGTATACAGATGTGATGTGTTTCTTTCTTCTTCTTCTCATGGCCCATGAACTTAATTGAGTTTAAATAAAGAAAAATATGTTTTTTGTATTTTCTGGAGGCATCTTGGTACGCCATGATAATACTGACAAAGCATTTTCTTTCTAGGTTCCCCATCAATCACGAGGTTCATCAGAAACATTGACAGCTTGATGTTGATGATGGAACATCTTCAGTGTCAGCAATACATCTGCATCTTTTAGTTCATCCAGAATCACTTGGAACACCTTTTTTAATTCAGGGCATCATCATTTTGTTTTTTCTATAGAGCTGGAATAATAAGCCTTTATTTTGCACCCTCTCATGGTCAGGGGATGCCTCTCCCGACACATCGGGAAACGTGGCAGCACAGGATGACACCTTTTGCCAACATCCCTGCAATTATGTGTGTCCACAGCTACCCGCCCACCCGCTGCGGGGGATTTGTGGACAATGTCAGGGTTTGTCATTTGTTTATGTCAGGGAGCACATTCATCACAAACATTTTGGAATTGACAACAATTTTTTTTTTTTTTTTTTTTTTTTCTGGTCATGTCATTAGTTGTGGGTGTCTTCCACAAACTAAGGCTGCACCCTATTGTCAAAAAAATGGATGTAGCTGCCATCCTTGTTTTATACATATATTTATTCAATTACTTATGATTAGTATACAACTGAGGACCATACCTCAAGACTTGTCTCACCTTGTGTGGCATATTCGTTATACCTGTACTTTCCATTCCATATTTGTAAGGGAAAACCAAAAAAAAAATCACTTTACTTGTTTCATCTGTCCGAACGTTGACATTGTAAATTTTTCATCTCAATGAATGTCATTATTAGTAGGCTACATAGACTAATATAAAGCATTAAAACTTACCAACATCAAAACCAGTTAAATGTGAACTGTAATGGTTTAAGTGTCACAATGCGAAATGTTTCTAGTCATGTTATCTCACAAATAATTCCAATTTTCTTTATAATATTATATTTCGTCATAAGTCTAGCAAATATTATATAAAGTTTTGAAATTATTTAGGGTAATATGTTGCTAATTAAGCCTCAGAGCACAGCAACACCCACCCGTTTTCATGTGGCTAAAAAATGGGCCCGAGGATGCAAAGGTATCAGCAGCGTGGACACATTTTTAACTATCAGGCGATTAAGAAACAATGCTCGCTGCCGAACATGAGATGAGAAGAATCGCAGGCGTAACGGTAATTTTGAAAACAAATATTCAAATGACTGGAAAAAAAAAAAAACGGCGAGTACGGGAAGCCTGTGAAATGCTATAGACAGCCCTAATGAGTCGGAGGTTAGTGCGAATCTATACACTTCATCTGAATCAGATTAAACCGCGGGAGAAGCTGCCTCTAATGTGATTGAATCCTGATCTACCATCGGATGATGGTAATGAGGGGTCAGGAGGTCGTGGACAGTAATCATCTATGAGTGCAATTTGCATCTGGACACATCTGAGCCTGCGTCTGATGTGCGCTGTCTGTGCCGCACGTGTTCTTTTTTTTTTTTTCCCTGCTTTCATCATATCACTTCTCCACTGGTTTGCTGCATTCCCTCGCTCCTTCTTTGCCCTTTTCTGTCTCATTTTGTCTTTGATCTCCTCTGTTTCCTGCTTGTGTCTCTCATTCTGTCCCGGCTCGCCGCATTTTTTTTTTTTTTCTAGGAAATGTCTTGTTCTACTTGTTTTACTGTCTGCTCTAGTAAGCTTTTTTTTTCTTTCTTTTACTCTTAATCCCACCCCTAAAGATGTGATGAACACAGTTTCTCTTTGTTTCGTAGCTATAAAATGACAATGACATTTGAGCTGAGGGGGCTGAGGTCTTCCATGTGTAACTATGAATAGACTGTAAACCAGAGGTTTTCAAACTCTGAGGAGCAACAATTTGTGTCAAAACTCGTTGGTCTTTGAGTCAGAAATTAATCAAATCTGAACACACAAACACACACACACACACACATTTTTTAGACAGTCCCCGGACATTTCACAAATACACATCCATAAATCTGCTTGGAAATCAACACAAGGTTTATGATGCTGTTAATGAGCTCCAGAACTTGGCAGAGAAATCGTGCTTTTAAAACTTTCTTCAGCGTCAAAATAATGCAGTGATGGTTATCTGTACGTCCGCGGATACATTGCAACCAGGAAATGATAATAGCTTATTCAGCGTGCTTTTCATTTTCCATTTGTCACAATGTGAAAACTTTAGGCAAAAAAACAAAAAGGCATTAGGCAATAAAGTTGTAGCTTTAGGCTGTATATGAAGATGGATGTGGCTGTTTGAACATTGTACAAACTCAATGGATTTTCAACTAAAGCAAAAAAAAGAGGTGTATGTGGGTATGATATTAGTAATATGGAGTTTGAAGGATTAAACTGTCACGCGGTGCCAATGTGTTGAAATGAGTTGTATCTACACACCATTATGTTCTAGAAGTTGTATTATTCCATGTGTTATTCATAATTAATTACTACGAGGAACCATGTGGACTATGCTTCAGACACAGCTGTTTGCAGGATGCATAGCAATGATGTGATGTATCTATTTGTGGCCATGCAACAATAATAGTTGTATTTAGGTGATGTAACTTCGACCTATGAAGATCTCAGATGTATAGATAAAAAAAACAAATGCTGGGACAAAAGCTTCTCAATGATCAGAATTTCAAGCAAAGTCTGGGCTGACTGCACAAATCCAATTTTAGATCTGGTGCGATCGCATAGAAAGTTAACGCAAAGATGCGAGTAGAAGCCCGGGGCAACTGAAATTGACACAAATACATTTCAAAGCAAGTTAAAAATCTTTCGAATTTAGAAAAAAAAAAAACAGGACAACCACACACATACCCATCATACACCACAGCCTCAAGCAAATGTTTTTTTTCAATTTATTAATCGTTAGTTGATGTTACTTTGAAAATAAATTAAATAAATGTATATATGTATATATATATATATATATATATATATATATATATATATATATATATATATATATATATATACATATAGGATATGGAACAATGGCACTTTTAGGTTAAACAGACTTCAGCAACGCTCTATTTATTGTGACAGGTTTGTTTCTGCTGTTACCTTTTAGGTTTCTCCTTTTTTTACACTCGGGAGTGTGCATTAAAGTTTCCGTTTGAAAGCATTACGTCCATAATATATTTATTTTCACATCCATAATGTACCCTCACTGTACGAAATTCCGCATTAAGGCCACGCCGGACATATATGTAAGAGCTCCTTTTTGTACACTCGACATCTCAATTATGTCAGAGCATAAAAGTTATTCGGTGGGAAAGCATGTTAGTGGAGAAATGGCTTTTACCTGTGTTCACCTCTCGTTTTACGCCGTGAAAAGAACATCATTTCTTCAATGTATAATCAGGTCGCCTCCCCCTCCCCACCGCCACCATTTGAATCCCAAGGCCGCCCGATGGCAGCGTAGCTAGGGAGGTGATGTATGAATAACTCCGCTAATATGCCCGGGGAAGCCTGTTTGTTGTTTCATCCGTCACATAAAAGACAGATTCCATCAATAGGCGACTCGCGTTACAGACAGATGGATCCTGCTCCTGATCGGTCCTGCTCGTCCGGATCAGAGAGGGGACTTTTTTTTTTTATTTCTTTGAATTTGTCAGACCAGCGTGAGCTTTTAACCGCCAAGAACAGACAGATGATCAGTCCAAAGATCTCTGATTGAGGCTGAACCACAACACACAGAGGAGTGGAGGGACTCAGACTTAGATATTGTTCCCATTATCATTTAAGATGACATCATTTTCTACCTCAAATACTGACATAAACAGGATCTGATTGGATCAGAACAGCAGCTGTGATTACTATTCCCATCATTATAATGGCATTGCCCTTACAGCTAAAAAATAATATATGGTATGTTCCTGGTATTGAAACGTTTTTTTATTGGACCAACCTGAATTTTATGCTGCTGACAGTTTCCATTATAGACCAGTGTACTGAAATGAGAAAAAAACCTTAAGATGAAGCAAATTATGGCATTATTATTCATTCTCTGTAAATTTGCCCTTAAGTTTGTCCTACCTTGGGTCAATATATTTGTCACTGTAACATTGCGTATTACCCTGGGAGTTTCAATACAGTATGTCATGTGACTATGTCCACCAATCAGGTAAGCATCTCTAGTATGGTGATTACTCGTCTATACGTCTATACTATTAACATGAACTACTGTGAGATCATTACAGTCACTATGGATTATACCAATTATAATGATAATGGTCTTTAGACAAATGCATGGTCTTCATATCAATGAAGATATTGTGTTTATAGGGAGCAAGAACAGCCTTTATCTTAAAAATTAACAGGTGGCTAAAAGGCCATTTTATAATGGCTGTAGCTGCATGATGGTTGTGGTAATGATACAGTGGCTAATTTGGTGTTGCTGGAAAAGGGTGAGGGTAAATCTTCAGAGGCCAAACTAATTGCTTCTGAAATGCTTTTTGCCATTTCTACTAAAAAAATAAAAATGCAAACCAGGCAATTAGTGGGGTGTTGGAAACCAGTCATAGTCAAATGTGGACATGGTTTGAGCATGTGGGGTTTTATAAATCTGACAAGAAGACTGCATGTTTCCTATTTTGTGTCTATTTAGGTTTCTAAACATACATTTTTTTGGTATAGTAGTTATACAGTTTTATGCATTCGCAGTAAAGAAATATGTGTTATCATTATCTGATGAAAGAATAAATTGTGAAAAACATCTGGCCCGCTTATTATGCTCTCATTCAGCAAATTGATAGGGATATAACTTTAATTCACTGTAATTGTCCCTACAAAGATAACGACGTAATCATGCTGTATGCAGACATGAACCTCTGAGTGTGTGTGTGTGTGTGTGTTTATCTGATTTCATTAACTGGAATTATACTCAGACTTTGTTCAGATGAACTTAGCAGCAAGCACGCTGCCGAATGAACTCATTTCATGGAACGCCTGCTCATTGGATCTCATTGTATGTGGCGGGCGCAGCCGTTTAGATAACATTTTTTTAATGTCCCGCATTGCATTTTGATGGCTTAATATAAATTATATAAACATAAGAGACTGTCATAGGGGGCTATCATATCAGAATGTTGTGTCTCTATGGAATTGTGTAGAATTATTTTTTTTCCAGACTGGCACACACACTTGAAATTTTAATCACTGTGCCATGGTTATGTATAAGCTCAGTACATGACTGCACGGACCAGACAGCCCGAGCATTTGCATCAGTTTGCATCAGACGTGGTGTGTTCCTTATCCCCGCTGGGTTCTTTTTTTTTCTGTCACTGCAGAACACGAGGTACTTTTCAGGGAATCTTCTTTTAATGGCTCAATTATCTCACGCCCGTGGACAGAACACATTCGGTGGCTGCAACTTTGACCCCGAACTAAGATTGTCGAGTATCTATCACAGTGATTCCAGATGGTCTTAAAACAACAGGCAGGAGATCAAAATGAAGAGTGAAACATGGTTTTCATGCCGTTCATACTGATCATTCAGATGATCCCTTCATAATGCATGTCCAGTATATGTAAGTCCCTCTTTTTTGTTATTACACTTCCACCACAACTCAAAATCAAAACACAAAAGGAGAATTAGATTTAAGAAAAAAAAAAATGTGTCAGATATACACACACTGCAAACAAAAAAAAATTAGGTCAGGTGAAAACATCCTGTATTTGGTACAACATCCAACAATCATTTCATTGCAGATAATTTAGCTTTTGTCATTTTTTGATTGTTTTTAGTAAATTTAAATCTTTTTTTATTTAAGAAAATGTTTAATGGAAAATGTCACAAATCATGACAAAAAATACAAATGATATAATAATAATAATAATAATAATAATAATAATAAAATATTATTATTATTAGTATTAATAATAATAATAATAATAATATTAATAATAAATTGTCTTGGACTAATTGTATCAAATACAAGATATTTTCACTTATGTTTATTTTGCAGTGCATTTGTGCATTTGTGCATTTGTACCTGCAACTGCTGAAGTCTCCTATAAGCTAAACATCTACTATTTTGCTTTCCGTCACTGCCAGTGAAAGCAAATTGGACAGTCCTTCAGTAGCCCAGATGAATAGGTATCATAGGAGGAATTATTACAGCGAGCAATATATGTCCGTGGAGGTTCATCCAGGTCATTTTTATCCCGTAGAGTTGTAGAGCAAAAGCAACTGGACAGTTTGTTGAAGACCTTTCAGCTCTTAAGAGCCTTCATAAGAGGCCTCTTGGATGAAAAAATGAAACGTCTTCTGACTCTTCAACCGTCCAGTTGCATTTTTCTACACAACTAGATATTACAATGATGGAAACCTCTTTCAGTGTTCAAATGACTGTCATAGGACTTACCATAAAAAACTATTACCTGTAAACCTCTGCATGCTGCATTGGGAATGGCTTTATTTCTTGAAGGAAGAAGGGTGACTTATAGCTAGTAGCGCTGGTAAATGCATTAGCTGTTGATAGGTGTTCCGTTAGCATTATATTAAACTCAAAAATGCTCGCTCTCACTCTCTCTCTAAATTGAAACCCTTAACTGACTTGTATGACCCTGGAAGCTCTGCTGTCCAAGAAACGAACCAGTAACAATCAGTCTCTCTGAGATTCGTGTCCACCTGTCGGTTGAGTCTTACAGACCCACACACACACACACACACACACACACCCTGTGTATGTGTGTGTTACACTAATTTTGACAAATAGAGCAATGTGGCTTTGTCTAAGGTGAAACCAATAGGTGTGTGCAGAAGTCTCATCTGTTTAATGTAGTATGCCCCCCCCCCATCACTAATGGTTTGGTCCGATTAGGCGTAGTCTGATGTATAAAGGTGCTGCCATTGGACATCTACGGATCATAGTGCTGGCCTGAGCATGTACTGTTGTTTTTTACGTGTACCACCGTTAATAAACCGCCTTGGTTTTGACAAAATTGACCTCTGCTGCCTCCTGTCTCCACTTCGCCTGGTTGCCCTGATCCCTTTTGTTGGGAGGCCATGCCGCCAGTCGCCCATAGCCGTGTTTATTCCCACTTGTCCCCCCAAAAAGAGATTGAGTTTAAATGCAATACAACTTTCGGGACTTTGACCCATGAAAAGGTTTGCCAGCTCGACAAATCCCGCCGTGCTCGATGGGTTGTCTCACCGGTTGAACGGGAGGCAAGGCCAGCTGGGAAAAAAAAAACAAAAGAAAAAAAAGGCGGGAGCTTCCCATTAGGCATTCCATTTTATCGTAGTTCCTGTCACAAAGGGAGAGAAAAGAAATGTCCCTTGAGTCAGGTTGGTGATAGGTCTACTGTTGTGTGTAATCTTCGGTTCGCACCTCAAAAAGCAAAGTAAAGTCATTTTTTTTTTTTTAACGAGAAACTCAAGGTCCCCGCGTCCATCCATTCCGCTAACTTGCCAGGCGGAGCTGGCCTCCGTTGAACAATGACAGTATTTCACAGGCCACTAGACAGAGCCAAGGACACCACCTTACACATTGTGATGCACGCAGGTGTCTCTGGCTATACCCGCTAAGGAAGAACTGTATGATAATGTGTGTTTTTAATAAGGTATAAAAATCGGAAAAGACGCCGCTGTGGAAATGATACTTTTTGTCTCCTTTATTAGAACGTATCAAGGCGAGAGATGACCTCCTGTGACCCCGGTGAAGAGCTGCCACCGTTCGCTCTGATGAATCTACGACACTCGGTGCTGTCACTGGAGGACACAAATGCGGACTCAGCACACGGACGGGTTGAGGGATTTTTTTTTAAATCCGCAAACCATAAATGACAGACTTACAGGAGTCAGTGGAGAATGAGAAGCAGAGACGATTGATCCATGTATCTGAGGATAATCATTTCAGATATGACTGATTCATTTAATCAATTAGTTCCCTTTATTGGAAAGGTGCAGCACCTATAATGTTGAGTGCAAAATATTAGGTGTAGTAGCAATACAATAGGATACTCATTTTTCATTGTGAAATAGATTATCTTGCTTTGTTTGTTCACTGTTTGCATCTTGTCTTATTTTGAAATCGCTAGTTAAACTCAAAGTGTCACGATAGTGTTTGTTTTTAAGAAGTACAAGAAGAAGACAAAGAGGAGAGAAAAGTAGTGTGAGACGGAAAACTACAGTTTGTGTTAAAATGCAGTAAAAGTTAAAAAAAGGATTTTTTTTTTTTTACATTTTTGGCATAAATGAGAAGGGTGACCAGGGGCATTTTAATTTTTGCCTAAGTTAAAATTTTTGAATGTCTTTTTTTTTTTTTTTTTTTTTTGATAAAATGCCTTTGGCAATTTAAGCGATTTCACTAGTAATAATATAAGTGTAGTGTGTTTAGGATGGCTACTAATTTCCTGGCTAGACCACTTCTTTCTATAACTTTCAATTCAAATTAAATGTAATTATTTAAAAAGGGACATTGCAAATTAATGAACATTTACATGGAATATAACTGATTATAGCCATAGGAGAGTTTCTGTAGTTGCTAGGCCAGGTTTAAAGTTGCCCAACAAACTAAAACATTAATACAAGTTGGCCTGAGTCACTGTATTCTTTATTGTTACATAAGCGACACACAACATTCACACACGTGTGTCCACGTTCATTCATTAAGACTTTTTGATGTAAATGATGGATGAATCTCATATTCTATGCATTTTATAAAGTTTTTTTGTGTGTGCATATTTCCCCAATAATTAAAAAAAAATTGTTAGGCTATTATTTTAATATGGAGATGATATTTAGCACCAGTTGATAAATGGAAATAAGGTTTTGTGGCTAAGTGGTTTATTTTACTGCTAGATGCATAAACAAGGCGAATCACCATTAGACTTTCTTTACTTTTATTCAGCTAGTACTCTACATGCATTATGAAAGCTTTTACTTCAAAACGTAGCATTTTGCAATAAATATGTTTACTTTATAATATTTTAATGTAGGACTTTTACTTATAATGAAGTGCTTTTACACTGTGGTATTGCTACTTCAGCTTAAGTAGGTGTCAGTCTAAGTAAGTAAGTAAAAGACTTGAACTTCTGCATGATGTTTTTTTTTTTTTTTTGCCGCCGCATAAAACGACACATGGCTCGCAATCCATTTCACAGCAGGCATTACGGCGCTTTAAATCATTCACATCATTTGAAAGATGTGCTCGTCTCATCTCGAGTAGCACCTTCCCAAATAGCCGCGCATCTTCACAATTTCCCACCTGCCAGTCGCATAGCAGCTCATGAAATAAAAAATCGCGCTCACATGGGAGACAGAGAATACGGACACATTGGCCATGTTTTTTTTCCTGGATGGGAAACAATTGGACTGTAGTTGCGTTGCTTGTTACAAAAGTAAAGTTGTCCAAGTTGAGAAAAAAAAAAAACTGAGATTTAAGGTGTGCTACGCCGCTCAGAAATTCAGATTTGGAGGCCTTTCCCCTGCACCGTGACCATACGGCTCTCAGACACTTAACGTACGCTCCCCTCCCCATACTAAGCCATGACAAGACAAACAACCGTTTCCACTACCTTCCATTGTCCGCCTTTTTCCACACGCCACAGGCCGCCGCCAACTGTACAAGCGCCGCCGTGAAAAAAAAAAAAAAACACTATTTCCATTCGCATTTGTGCGAGAAGACAGCGAAAGAATAAAAAAGCCCGTCGTTACCTGCTATCATCCTTTTGTTGTGAGCAAAACCGTGCACTGCCTACCTAATTATCATGAATTAACATAATGGCAGAGAGGATGTGAAGTGACATGTATTCACTGGAGGAAGGGAAACCTGGTGTGTGTGTGTGTGTGTGTGCGCTCGCTAAACACACTATAATTTGTATTGAATGTACAAATTGTGAGAGAGATAGATGTGGATCCAGCCTTTAGTTTGACATAATTGATATCTGGATAACTTTTACCCCGTGTGTAAGTGTGTATATTGGTTCTCTGAAGGCCACTTGTATAAATTACAGATTATCTTAATTGTTGAATTTGCATGTTTTTATTTTTTTTACATGCAGAGTCACTAATTTCTTTTCTTTTGTGTTAAAATAGAAGATAAGACACCCTCCACTTTTCTTTTTCCCAGATTGGCATGTTTTTTTTCCTTTCAGGAATTACATCAGCATGTCTGAGTATATATAAATCCCCCATTGATTATAATGTCATGATCTAATGACTAATACACATGCAAAAACAAACCGTCTGCACCGTACCTCTAAAATTGCATCGATCCTAGTTGCCGACGGTGGTAAAGTGAGAGCGTTAAATCACGGCCGCTGCGATATGGCAGCAGACGTCTCGGGAGGATTAAGGTGCCGCGTCACGAGGCTTGTTTTTGCATCCGTGTCGACATAATAGAGAAAATAGGAGGAAATCAGCCGCCGCAGTCTGTTTTTTAGCTCTTTAGCTGGAATCATCAGTGGCTCTCAGTCATGGAAACAGTCACAAAGTAAAGAGCGACATCATATGTAAGGCTGTTGTGAAATGTACTGAATTATGTTGATTCCATTATATAAAATTCCAGATGTTACACACGTAACAGCATAAAAAGCAGCTTCCTGCTGGAATGCTTGTACTGTATGATATGAGACCATTAAAAAAAAACTATCATGCTGTAATTTGCAAAGCAAACTGTGACATATACCACCCACTGTCTGTGGTTCAAGTCATACCGTGATATAAATTTTAGGCCATAGTGCCTACCATCAACCTATTCATTGCATGTTTCGGTTTTCTTTATTGCCATTGCTGTTGTATTTGAGATAATATTACTTCAACAGCACACGGGAATCAATCCTCTAAAAGCGGCCATGCAATTAACACACATGTTTGATCTCAGTTAGTGGTGAAAAACTTTTATAGTGAGTTCACACACGATACGTGCACTGTATTGCTGTGATTGTAGCTGACATACAGTATAATATTCTAATATGTATACTAAGCAGCTACAACTCATGCGGTGCAACTAGCATTCGCGGTGCAACTAGCATTTGCTGTGCAACTAGCATTTGCTGTGCAACCAGCATTTGCGGTGCAACTAGCATTTGCTGTGCAACTAGCATTTGAGGTGCAACTAGCATTTGCGGTGCAACTAGCATGGTGCAAATAGCATTTGATTTTTTTTATATTTTTTTTGGGGCAATTTTTTTTATTCATTATTTTTGGTCTCGGTGTTGAGTTTTCTGTGTCTCATGTAAGCACAGTGTGACCTTCCCATGAAGGCCTGACCCAGACGAGGCTAAACACACCAGATGTGAGCTAAACAACCCTAAACAGCTGTGAAATGACTAGTGTTGGTTGCTGTTACTGGGGTTTCCTGAGGGTCTGTGATTGGATAGCCGGCTTACTACAGCCTCAGTAGTGTGAGAAATAAAGTAACAGCCATAATCCCCATCGCCAGTTATGACTAACATGATGAAATAAATGCGAATTCTCTCTATCGTATCAACACCATCTCCCCACCCTACGAATCGCTTGTATGTGGGCGACTGATTACGTATAGGTTTACTCATTACAACACATAACTTGTGGGTACACAGGCGGCAGGAATGCGTGGTCTTTTCCATTTCCTTGGTTTCCACAAGATCGAGCAGCGGACGTGCGTGTCTTACGGGAGCGTTTGAGTTATGCATTAACATGTGTGTGTTTTGACAAAAGCGGTGACGTACCTGTTGAGAAGAAAAAAGCTGCGCTGTATCTCTAACCGCATACTTATGTGTTTCCTGCCATTTTGAGTGCATAAGTGCATTAAGTGCATGCACACTCTGGGTACGAAGGTGATGCATTTAAAAATGGTGGACTGGACACTTCTCACCTTCAATAAGATAAGCTTTGAGAAGATAAGACACTCCTTTATTAGAGGGGAAGTCTCTATAAAAGAAATATATAATTAGAATAGTTTGAACAATATCGCGTGCAGAAAAGTGACCTTAATGAATGTGCAAATTGCAGGTTACTGCTTGTTGTAGAGTCTCACGGCTGCAGGAGGGAAGGAACTGGGATAGCTGTGATATATTTTTGCTATCCTACCTCGGACTGTTGATTTTTTCCACTTTATCGGGAGGCATAACTGTTGCTTTATTGGCTGAAAACAGATTCACACTTTATTAACCTGAAATTCTCTGCTGCTGCTGCGAAATGCGGAATTCAAAACATCTCATTGCTTTAGTTACAACTAATAATTACTAAAATGAATTTGATAGACAAAAATAGTCTTTTATTTGAAGTATGTTTACTTAACTCAACAGCGCCGAGCGTGTTTCATGCAATTATAATATTTCTTTAACGTGGGGATTTTTCAAACAGCAGCTTTAAACGGCGCAACATCAATTAGGCTCAGAGTTACCATCTCAATTGGGTCACAGTGGATTTCAATTTATATTACAAGGATTTAAACTGCACTTTACAACTCTTATGATATCCAAAAGGACGATTTGAAGGCAAAACAAAGTCTTGAGAAATGAGAAACTTTATAGAAAAAAAAGAAAAACAGGTTAAGAGGCATTCATTAGGTATCTGAAAATGACTTGAAAATGCAAAGAGCCATCTTAGAGTTGCCTTCGCCCAAGAAATAATTCAAATAACCAACCACGTATTATTTTATTTTCACCTAATGACTGATGAGTGTGTGCATACCTCTCGCGGCATAGCCGTGGTCTCAGTAGGCACATGAGACAATGTTTTTTTGCAATCATAACGATATAACATAAAATATAAAATATTTATGGCACGGCTGAAGTAAAAATGAATGAATATAAGCTCCGTATGAAGCACCTATGGGCCTTTCAGTCTTTGAAGAAAAACATAATCCGTGGGCCAGGTGAGTGTTCAATTACATGGAGATGAAGCCTGCGTTACCGTGTTATTACAATACTATGAATTATGTAGAATTTCCTTCACAAGCTGCATAACTGGGCTGATTGTTGTGCACGAAACCCACGGATGTCATGGCAACAGCTGTCAACAACCTGTGGGTCCAGTAAAAGCATTTTTTTTCTTTTCTGGCTTCATGAACTGTCAATCATTTCCAAAACAGGAAAAAAATATACAGTATAACTCTGTTGTGGGGATTTATTGTTTTATGATTTTCAAATATCTTTTTTATTGTAGATATGTCTCTACATGTTTTCTTTTTAATGTTGGTTTATGCCTGTTTATGTACAGCACTTGTTCAGTTAGTCTTTTACAGCTCTTTATAAATAAAGTTGAGTTGAAATGAGAATTTAGAATAGGCTCATGCAAAGCAAATAGTAGCCACTCCAGGCAGGGATGATTATGGAAATCTTGTGTATTAGGTCACCCGAGAATTAATTCTGAGCAGTCCTGTGTTACTGTAGGCTTAGAGGATTTTTTTTCATACTTTCCTATTATTTCATATATAGTATATAGTATATGATTAGCTATGAGCCCCATAGAGCAGAATGATAAGCCAACAAATAAAACATAAGCCTGTGTCAATGCCAAGCAACACAGAAAACTCAAAAAATCCACCTTCTTAGACTTCCTCATTAGAACAACATACATGTCCAAATGAAGGGACGTTGTTCCATTATAAAAGATAATAATAAAAAAAAATACAATATAAAATGTATGGTGTTATTTGAAAAAAAAGGAGAAAGGCCTACTCTTGTGAGTTCATAATCTATTTTTAACAAATGACAAACAGTTACACCAATGTCTTTGGGTGGTCTCTTTTGCAATGTTGAAATATTAAATATGCAATGTTCCAATGTCCTAAGTTTTTTTTCCAAAATTAAACTTTTTGGGCAAAATGCAAAGCATTATGCTTGGCATATACGCCTTAAACACACCATCTCAACCATCAAACATGGCGGTGGCTGCATCGTGGTCTGGAACTGCTTTTCTTCAGCAGGGACAAGGAAGATGTTTCAAATTGATGGGAAGATGGAAAAAACAAAAAAACATGGCCTTTCTGAAAAGAAAACCTGTTGGAATGTGCAAATGACCTGACACCAGGAGGGAGGTTTAGCATCAAACATGATCCTAAAACATAAAGTAGGACCTACAATGGAATGATTCAAAAACTTAACTTATCCAGGTGTTAGAAAGACAAGTCAAAGTCCAGACCTGTTGAGAATCTGTGCAAAGATCTGAAAAATGCTGTTTTTTCAAGGAAGAATGGACAAAATCTTCAGTCTCTAGATGTCTAAAAAATGATAGACATGACCAAAGTACAGCTGTAAATGCAGCAAAAGGTGCTTCTACAAAGTATAAAACCAGGGCAGCCAAACAATATTGCATTTCCTGCTTCTAATTTCTAAAAAAAAGTTTAAAATATTGTACAAATTTCATTCCACTACATGATTGAGTCCTACTTATATACAATCAAATACAATAAAAATAATTATCTATGAAGTAGACATATTTCTACCTACCAGCATGTCTTAACCTAAACATCCCCTAGCTGCTCACATACAGACTCCTGTTCAGCTGTTAATGAAAAAAAAATGATATGATGGTAGCTCCTCGGGAAAAAAAAAATGGAAGAAACCTGCGTTCCGTTAATTTCAATCATGAAACGTGAAGCACCGGCGTGGGGCTTGCGTCATCCTCCGTCCCCTCTGGGCGGCTGCGGAGCCGTCCACCAGGGAAAAGGAGGCGGCTGTCGGATCAGCGGACCTTCATGTGCACGGCTCATCAAAGTTCTGGAACTGTGCTCTCTCTCTCTCTCTCTCTCTCTGTAACTCTCCTGCACTTCCTGCGAGAGCCGAGGAACCAAGATCAGACAACGGCTGCGCAGGCTTGGCTGCACATCCGAAGTCCAAGTCCCCAGGGCGACGCCTGCGTCAGCTCAGACGACCCGGAGGAGGGCCGCTCCCCGGGGAACGGACACATCAGCGATTAAAGCAAAAAAAAATATATTAATGTTTTTTCCAAGCCAAATCGTACTCCTCAACCATCTACGTACAGAACAATGTTGACATGCTACTTACTGTACTGTACTGTAGTGTATTTTATTAATCAAAAATAATGCTACTCAGTTTGTGATAATGATTGTTGATAATGGTTTATAAATACTATGTAATACTCCGTTGGATGAATTTCACAGAACATATAAGATAAGCTTAAGCTATGAGCAGCTTCCAGGCCGCGCTGTGGACCAGAGGAAGGCATCACGCAGAATCTTCAACCCGACTCCCACATCCTGGTTGCCGCGGAGACGGAGATAAGCTTGGACTGAGATACGCTGGTGTAAATAAAGTTCTGTGTGTTTTGCATAATTGTCAGACATCGGCTGGTACGCTGTCCAACGCAGTGCTTTTCCCCCTCGATTTCCACTGTAAATGATTCTGATCCCTGTTAGTTCTCGGAAATGTATCAGTTAGTGTCTGACCTGCTCTATTATTAAAGTCACTACATAGGAAAAGTAACTATTTGTGTTGCTTGTTAGCTGCATAGAGTAGAATAGTATAGACAATACTTTCACATGTATTCACATTTGCCGTGAGACAGGAATCATCATTCGTGGTGCTGTTTTCAGCGTTTTGTTTAATTTTTTTTTTTGCTTAATGTGATTTCCATGAGTTTATAGACAAATAATGGATCTTTAAACTCTTATCATATTCATCATTGAACTTTCTGCATTGCAGATTATTAAGTTTTATTTGTTTTGTTTTTTGTCTCCTCCCTGATTTGGTCTTGTTTTAGGTTTTAAATAAAATATTATTATTATATATATATTTTTTTCTTTTTCAATGTCTATCTATTTTATATATTTCCTCTGTAACAGCGACATACATTGATTCTGACACTTCTGTAGTCACCACACACATTATAGATTTCTTTTGACACTAGGTTTTAGTGCATAACCTTGTGATTGAAGTAATATATATAGAAACAAAAAATAGACCTGCAGCTTAAGTGGATGTCATTACTCCCAACACTGTTTAATTCTCCTTTTTTTCTGAAGTGCAGTCACTTCCCATGGGTGTCGTAAGAAACTAAATTCCTAAAAACCAATAGCATTCGGAAGGAAGAAGTAATTCCGAACAGCTTTTCCAACATCAGGCTGCTTTTATGTAATTTTCAAAGTTGTTTTAAGACTTACACGTAATCAACCATCTGCACAACATTTCAGTGCATTTATTTTTTTCTTAATAAACACAGAACAAAACAAGACTTGTATTTCATGTGAGCCTGTTATTACTTAACATACAAAACAGCACCAGCAAATAGAAAATAACAATATATGTGATGTTTGTGCTCATGTCTCTCAAGTGCTTTTTACCTATATTGCTGCCACTCTATATTTTTTAATCACAATATGTGAAATAGTAAAATCTATATATCCACAAAATTCAATAACCAGATCGACTAAAATATGTTTCTACAGTCTTATGATACATCATCAGAATTCCTAAATTTCATTCCTAAAGGTCCATTTGCACGACAGCATAATATCGTAATAGGGTAATATCAGGTTCATGTGCATTTTCAGAAGAGTTGTGTTGTTCCCCGAGAGCCTTTCTGCAGCTTTGCACACACACACACACACACACACACACAGCCCCTCCCATACAAAACATATCAGTAATATTAATATTAAACTAAGGCTTTCAATAGGAACCGTATATTAATCTCTGTCTCTCTTACATGCATCACTCTCTCCCTCTCCCTCTCTCTCTCAATAGAGCATTCATAAGTCCACACTTGCATGCAAATTTAATGTTAGTGAACCACACAGTCACAGTAGTAAGGTGGACAGATTAATTTATCTTTAGCATGGTGCTCTTCTTTAGGTTTTAAAAAAGATAAATGACAATTCCTTTTCACAAGAGACCATGCGTGTCTATACACTGCACATTGGGGACTATGGTAACCAATAACAATATCTGAGGAATAATTTGTTTGTTGAAAATGCACATAATAATCATAATAATAGGCACCTGAATACCTTATATAAGAATGTAAAAAGATTATATAAAAAAAAATACTCATTGCATTGTTCAACCCATAACTTTACTGAACTTCACATTTTCAGCTACAGATATAGCTCACAGTGTTTATGTAGCATTGATTTGTACCTTGTTTTTGTCACTGCATTTTATAAAAGATATAGTCTTATTCTTCTTCGAATTATATATTCGATCATATACATTCATTAATTCTAAATTCAGTATGTGATGAATTATTTATTAATTTTAATTATTTTACAACAGCACAACTTACTTACAATGCTTTTACTTTGAAATTGTAATCTGTATACACATCGTTTTATTTATTTCAAGAGTAATCATTTTTGATGTCAATTTTGTCAATCATTCGTAATATAAATCTCTGTGCTAAATAGGATCGTTTATCGTTATAAATGAAAATATAAAGATAACATTTACAATAACTATAATGATTGAACCCATAGTTAAGAACTGTAAGCTGTTGTTTAAGAGTTCTTTAAAAAATATGCAACTATTATGACACCTTGGTGGGTTTACGCTCTGTAGATACATTATATAATGTTAAATTTGAATGTGATTTTAAATTTAAAAATGTACTAGGAGAATGAAGGTACTGTTTCCAGCTCATCAATGTTAATAAATAACTGTTGCCATTAAACTAATATTTGACTGTTTTCAAAGTTCATGGCCAATGTTGATTCATGCTGTGTTCAGCCCAGTAGTTGTACCATAAGATTTTCACAGGCTTAATGTTAGAACAAATGTGGCAATTCTCACAGGGATAAAAGCCGTCTCATTAAATGCATTGACTATAAGTGACAAAGGTCATGCTCACCGTGATGCCTCCACCTCGCCTGTTACAGCTAACAATATATCGTCTGTCTATATGTGTTTATCCTGGGAAATACAGACAATGTAATGTTACTTGTCTAAATGCAAGTTCATGCTTTGTGCACCGGTAAAAGTGATTTTCTTCCTCAATTTGCAATAGTTTTTGTAGCCAGGTGACTTTTTTAGTAATCTGTTGCTTGTCTTTTGCATAGTTTTAATTGTGGTGTGAAGAAAAGAAAGAGAGAATATTAGTGGGTTAACCAGTTTACCTAGTGTGCCTGTAAAGGAAAAAGAGAAGCATGCAAGCATGAACGAAACCTCTGTACAATTTCTGATTTTTTTTTTTTTCCAAGATGTGGAATCAATTATGAACACTCCAATTATTGAACTCAGGGATGGTTGGCACCAGCAAGCAGATGCCTGCTCATGGCCTGAAACAAGATTATTCTGATTGGCTGCTGCCCACATGGTGATAAGAGAGGATGTCCTTAAAAAACAGGCGCCATCAAGCATTATATATATGTGTGTGTATATATATATATATATATATATATATTTGTCATTTTCTCTCCGAAGCAAATAGAAGTTGTGTCACTGTCTCTCCCCGGAGGCCCAGCTAGACCGGCATTTATAAGAGCCGAATGTTCAGAGGAAAATCAATATATTAGAAAAAAAAATAAAAATAAAAACTCTCAATAATGATTTGCTCTCGGCATAGGTTTGACACCACTGACCAATACTGCACCATCTTGACAGCATGACTGCTCTTTCAAGAAACGTGCCACCATGCTATGGTAGAGTGCGAACCGTTGCAAAAACTGCACATTTATACACGTTTAAAAGCTATGACCCTAATTATCCAGTCTCTACAAATCCTTGCCAAACGAGACGTTACAATGCTGACTGTAGCCTGATATTTAGTACTGTAAAAATATTTTAGACACTAAAGTAGAGTGAAGATGCTTTAATAGAAAATAATAAAAATAATGACATGAATATTTTTTTTTATTTATCAGTTAACCTTATACTTTAACATCTAGTCCCTGGAGTCCTGTCATACCTTATCTTGTCTGTTTGCATGCGTTTTGACAATTTCCTGTTTTATTTCAAAAAGCCACGTCTGATCTCATGTCAGTTCTTTCCACTTCCTGTTCCCTGCAGTTTCCTGCCAGTCTGATTACCTGCGCCTACCCTAATGTTTCACAACTGGGTCCAATTGCCTCCCTATTTAGTCCCTGGCTGAGTCCAAACCCTGCAACAGCCTTTCATTTAGTAAGCAAAAATGACGAATCTACTATCTCAAATGTTCAAATACCATAATATACTTTCAACAGGTAGTGAATAGCACCCTGTCCTTCTTCTGCAGTATGTGAGGGATTCAAACTATGCTACCAATTAGTCACTAGGAGGGAAAGCTGGCAGTGCTGTAGTACGTCCAATTTGTGACATAGAAGCTACTACTGTGATTAGTAGGTCCTCATTAGTAGTCAGCTCCTGTGTTTGTCTTTGCAAGTTAGTCTTGTCTGTGTCTGTGAGTGGTCCAGACAGCCACCACCCCAACCCCCCAACCCCTGTGCCAACCAGCTTTGGTTAGATTTTTATTTTTGCATGTTGACCCAGCCATCATCTTTCACTTTGAATACCTTGTTCTGACTACCATTCTGTGTACCAAACTACTGCATCCGGCATCTCAAGCTTATTCCCAACACATACAAGTTCAAGAAATGTAAGAAACTTGAATGGAATCATTATTTGGTCTGAGCACACCTTCGCTGTACCCTTGAGCATAGTTTCGATTAGATTTTATTTTTTAATCCTTATTGTTATTTTGTTTTTTTATATAGCACAATAAGAGGCATTATCAGCCAAATACAATAAACAAGAGAAGGGAGCAAGATAGGGAGAAGACACCCAGACGGGACTAACCAAGGCTACAATGATTACAAAGATAGAGAAAACAAAGGGAAATTAACAGAAAATGATTAGTAAGATAATTGCATAAACAAAAAATAAACAAAAAAAAACATGGAAAACAGTGACATATTCTTAATAAAGAAGTTGGCTTGGGCTTACCAGGTGGGTGAAGGTGTGTTGACTGACAGGGGTCAAGTTATTAAAATTTTCTAAAAATTGTGAAGATAGAAAGTACTTTTTTGGGGGTTATTATAATTTCCTGACAAAGTGCCTCAAAATGTATCTTGTCTGTAAGAAGGATTTGATTGTTCCATATGATATTTCAACATATGCGGGATGACTAAACTGTAATATAATGTGAAAAAATACACATTTCCATAGTAGAGCTGACATCACATAGAAAGGAGCCAACATTTTAAGCATCAAATTCAAATTAGTGTCACAAGCACAAGGAAAGATATCAGAAATTTCAATATTGGTCAGTGGTCCTAAAATACAACCATGAGGAACTCCACAGGTTAGCATCACATCTGGTCCAATTCAGCTCCATCCATATTTCTGGTCTACTTTTCTGAATTTGACTGCAACTAGGAAATTAAAATAAAAATGGAAACCAGTACCATCATATGACAGCATGAGCAAACAGCTAAACCTTTGTTTACAACTGCCCGCATCTCAGACTTGAAAGAGCTGATGCCATTGTGGGAATCTCACTAAACATTGACCTTCTATTAGCTACCAAGACCCAATGCACTCAAAACCATCCATTTTCTGCCATATGCACATGTAATACTCAA
Source organism: Eupleurogrammus muticus (assembly GCA_036785175.1). Taxonomy (NCBI): domain Eukaryota; kingdom Metazoa; phylum Chordata; class Actinopteri; order Scombriformes; family Trichiuridae; genus Eupleurogrammus; species Eupleurogrammus muticus. The sequence goes on along the minus strand of JAYKQN010000014.1, from coordinate 11,137,587 downwards.
CCGTTTTTCGTTCCTGACACACAATACAGCCACTCTTTTGCAACAAAAGCTGTCTCTTGCCTTTACTTAAGTACAACACTATGCATTAAAAGCTACTGCCCGTAATGAGTCCAAATAGGTGCCATTATAAAACAGCACTCTTGAGTGGACTCTCAATGGTGGAGCTTTGTGATGTCCTTATTAAAATATCTAAAGCCATTCACTGAAGAGCGCTGAAACACTTCGTGGAGAGGCCCACTGTGGAACTCGGCCCTTTGGCTAATGAGCTCACTTGCATTACTTATAGGACATGTAATTGTCAGAAGCACATCTCTTAATTTCTCATCTTGCTATGACTAAATTGAGTCGGTCTTTGTTCCTCTTTTCAATCACTCAGACTCTCTCATTGTTATTCCCCATTTCAAACCCACTCTATACCCCCCACTTCTATCTCTCCCCAATCCTAATCATATCATTTTGAATGCTCTCTAAAATGAATGATTGAAAAGCTTCACTTTACTGCATGCATCCTTAAGAGCCCACTATTCCAGTCTGAAGTGTCAATAATAGTGAACCATTGCAGCACCATCACAACTATCAAGTAGCAAATTCTCTTATGGTCTCCTCTTTTATTAATGCATGCTCTTCATTTTTTGTTATTTTTTTTGCTTTCAAACTCCTATAGTGCTCTGGAATAATTCTTACACTCTTAATAAGCTTCACTTTAGTGTGTTAAAACATTTTATTCCAACTGTAATGCCTTCAGTGAGCATGCATGGATAAAGTAGCTGCAATACGAGTGGAAGTAGAAGGTGTGAATTTTTGTATTTGTAGTGTTTCATTTAGCAGCATTTGGAAAGATTTTACAAGGCTTTGGTTACTCACACAATACTAAATGAGTTTATAGATATTTTAGATCCACACATTGGATTTGATTAATAAAAATAAATATCAAATAGAAAACTCACAAGTACTGGCTGGTGAAATTATACAGATCCTCTGAAATTACAAATCAGTTCAATGAAAACTACCTAAAATAACAAAAATCATATCTGTCCCATCCACTAACATGGAGGGGTAGGATGATGGGGATGATTTTTACTGGATATGCAGATGTTTAGCCTCCATTGTTGGGAGCTGTCGTGTCATCCACTACATGCAGTCAATGGTCTTAGGTTGTCCTCAGTGTTAAAGGGCCCTATTATGAAAAAGAACTTCCTCGGTAGCGTGTACATTTTCTCCAGTGATAAGCTAATCACAATAGGGCCGGTGTTTATCCCATAACACATAGAAAGTTCTCAGAGTGAGTGTGTGAGAAGGCAGACTGTGTTGCTGCTAATTCTACTAGCTGCTTTCAGACCATTAAAAAATATAAAACTTGGAAAATGACAAAAATAGAGCATCTATAAGCCTGATTTGTGGCACTTTGTCAAACTAATGCATGTATCTGCCATAGCCTGATTATTATAGTATGTAACACTGGGTAGTAATGTCCTAACAGACTCTATATGATGTGCAAGTGTGGTTCATATAACCCATGGTGATGCTAAGTTATGCTTTGTCAGGTATTGTATTTCATAGGCATGGCGAATCTAGTTTAAAAGGCACAATAAGCATCATGTACATGTTTTGTCAAGTTTAAACTGCATAATTTGTAGTTCATGTAACACTGAGAAAACCCTACACCAAATAATGTTTAATTTGAATTTAAGGAGAGGAGCAGCCACTAGATCCACTTTGTTCCTGCTGTGCAATGACCAATTTGGAAGTCCCTCGTCATCGCGTAGTAAGCTTTGTGCACACTATCATGATGGCATTTGTAATAATTAGATCGCTCTCCTAAAACCTTCCTCTCTTCTCCTCTGCGTTTTTTTATTTTTCCCTCAGATACCCAGAAATGTAAAGACTGTGAGAATTCATATTCAAGGAGATGAACCTCATCAACATAACGGGCGGGGACATGTTTATCTTTGTATTTATTGGATTTGCTCATGCAGTCGCAAGACATGGAAAGCTCGGCTGACCCATCTGAGCAAATCCCAAATAGGAAATAATTGCTTTGCTTCATCTTCAGAAATTGGTTTACATGAAGTTGAATATTTCACATCAAACTAAATTCACTATTTACATTGTGTAATTACAATATTAGTTGTGATTTATTACATTTTTCTTGCTGAGCATTTTTCATTTTCATTTTTCTAGTGTGGAATGATTTGTTTCTTATGATTATACTTTAAATCACTTTAATGAATTGGCCCCTACATATATTTCAGATTTATTAAAACGAATAACCCGTTGTAGTGTGGAGAACAAACACAAAACTAAAGCAGTGTCCGATGGTTAACAACAACCAGAATACATGTTTAGCACATACTAAGCCATTCAAATATATGCAATAATATTGTGTTTAAACTTAAACACAACTTTTTCATTTAAACTGAACATGATATTGATCTGGGTGTATCTGTTTCCCTTCTTCTCACCTGTAATGCATGACCCAAGTGAAGAATAGGTGTGTATAAGAAATGACTGGCACCTCTTCTATTTTCTTTCTGGCCAAAAGTCTGAATACATTATCACGTCCAAAATAAATAAATTAAAAAAAGAGAAGAAGAATAGAAGGCACGAGACAGTCATTATGGTCCCTGTGGTAGTCGCAACAGTTTTGGCTACAGTAGCCGCTGTAGGGAAATGCCACTGTACTCTGAACTACTGCCTCCGAGCGCCTTTCGGAGTCTCTCCGAGCTCCGGGGTTGACGAGGGGTCAGCGAATGAGGAGCGATATTAAATACGCAGTCGCACACACGCGAAAAAATAAAAGAGGCGCGCGGGTGGGGGAGGAACATGAGCAGTCATTGGTCGGCCTGCAGCGTGCCGGCGCTCGCTGACTGGAGAATGTCAGCGCTGCGGGGAGTCTGCTGTTTGACTGCCTGCAGGGCTGTCAGCTGTCACTCTGTCTCTCTCCCTCTCCCTTACACACACACACACACATGCACGGAAACACATACCTCAAGGTCGAATGTCAGAGCGCATCAGGAGGCTACGGCACACACACACACACACACACACACACACACACACACACATGTGGACCAGCCACTCCTCACTGGGACGGCTGAACGCGCCCAGACACTCTTCAGACATCTGTCCGCTTCCTGCGCGGCTATTTGCATATGGATGAAGATCGCCTCGAAGTCTTCTCTCGGGCCGAAAATCTCGGAGAGAAGCTCTGAATTCGTTATATGTGACAAAGAAAACTCCGAAGGGGCCGGTCGCTTCTGCGGCGGCAAGTATCGACAGAAGTGTCCCGTCGGTGCTGAAATAGCATATGTAAGTCCTTAAAAACGTCTGGAAATCCCTCTGAAGCCCTGCAGAATGAAGACGGCGCACAGTGGTAATGATTAGTGCAGTGTTCTACAGGCCCTCTGATCTGTTTTCTGTCACCATGGTTTATATCCCCTGCTGCCGCTGCTGCCCCTGCTGCTTCTGCTGAAACTGAAGCTCCGTTAGGTGGCTGCGTGGTCACGCCACCGGCAGGATGGGCAGCAGAAGGTGCTCTGGCCACAGGGGTCAACGTCAAGTTCAGGTGCATCCACTGTCAAGTTAGTGCCAGAGCTATTCGATATAAACTGTGAAATACATGATCAAATGAAATGCATATAATTATTTCTTGTTTTTTTTTTTTTGTGATTGTGATTGGTCACCGCTAAACACCACCTCTGCTCATTGTTCGATTTAGAAACGTTGCAGAAGCAGCATCTTCAACGCTGTTTTAACCGCACTTTTTGTAAACCTTTTTTTTTTCTATCCCTATCCGAGCGTGTTTTTCTTGGTGCCTACGCCTCACCACAGCCTGCTCACACCATAAAACATGATTTTTGGGTCGCCCTCATTCGTACTGCGACTCTGAGAGATCCATTCTGTCGCGTCGGTCGATGGATTGTTCCACATTGTCCAGGCAGATTTTTACCTCTAACGCTCTTTTGCAATTCATTCATAAATTCTGCCACTGAACTGAACTACAACGAAAAAAAAAGCTCCATTCAGGATTGATTCTAAGGTGCTTTTATCTGTTTACAACGCTCCTAGGGGCAAATGCATGAAGAAAGATATGTTATGGGTAGTGTATGCATGGTGCATAGGATGGACAGTGTCATTATCTGCTCATCATATGCTCCTGCAATTTGTTCTTTCTCGAAGTCATATTCCTATTTAGCTTTCATTTTTTTTTATTAAATTAAATGTTTATTAAATATTATAACTAAATAAATCTCGGATGGAAATTATTTTATTTATTTACTTTATTTCAAATTTGGTTTGATAACAGCCCTTACCCAATCAGGAATGCCATTGACATTTGAATTGTTGCATGCATGTTGATTACAGATGGGTCATCCAATCATTTTTGAATGACTGGATGGCTTTGATAGTTTTTTTTATTTTTTTTATTTTTGCCCCTGCTCATTGGATAGATGATCAGTTTTGTTCATTCATGTGTCTTGAATACTGTTCAGAAATAATCAGAATGTTAACATTTTGCTAAAAACTGAGCCAGAGGAGACATCTCCATTGAGGCGTAGAGATGCACACACAGAGATCCAACTTCCATGTCTTCCTAGTCTTCCTTTTTTTTTTTTTTTTTTATTAAATTTCCTAATATTTCTTGAACAGGGGGAAGACTCGGGACACGCTTGAGAATGTATGCCTTATGGCTGAAACGTGTTTGGGGAGAGGGAAGTCTGGGCTTCTCTGCTGAGGCTGCTGACCCCTGTGACCTGACCTTGGATAAGCAGCAGAAAATGGATGCAGTATTTCATATATAAATATAATATAATACTGATATCTGAAATGTGTCGGATTAACCACTGAAACATCAAGTTGACGTTCTGTTTGCTGCTTGTGTGTCCGGGTGCGGCGTCACGCAGCAGAACACAACTGAAACAAAAGAGCGCGTCCGTGCACGTCCACACACCCGTAACCACATTAACGTCAACATTCAGGGTCTGAAAGGGGAATTTAACGTCCATGCAGATCAGCCCTTACACACACACACACACACACACACACGTTGCGGGTCCGTACGATTGCGCGTAATAAACCCTCCCCTATGGATGACCACCGGCTCTGATGACAGTAATTATTTCAGTCTAATTGTGTGCGGCTATCAGTGCTGGTCTTTATGAAAGAGCCTGTTTTCACACCGGTGCTCATTTCCATGAAAAGGGGAAAGATTTCACTTTTTTTTTTTTCCCCACACAGAGACGCAGCGATGACGGTAACACAGTTGGCACCGTGTTTCACCCTTTGTGATGCGAGAATAGCAAGTTGTATTTTTGGGGTTATATGCACATGTATAGCTTCAGATGAAGCGACGCGAGTCGTTTGTGTCTTTTTGTCTTTTATTTTTTATGCACCAAAACTATGGAATTCCCTATCCAGGCTTATAGATGCTCTGTCAAAATGTATAAACCACATTTGTAATCATATTCAGTCAACAGTTACCAAACTGTCACTCTTCCTTTATATATTTATTCATGCATCATCATATATATATATGTGTGTGTTGTTTCTAGGCGTTTTTTCTGTTTAATTGACATTTTTCCCACATTATGTTGTTCTCACCAGACCTGTAATCGCTATCTGCTTCTTGTGTTTATTCACTTGATTGCTTGGATTTATTGCACAGCATGCCTGTTTTTTTTTTTTTATTATTTCTTTTTGCTTTATTATAAAACGCCTCCTTTGTGGAAGATGTAATCTGCTCCTTCTCCTTTGTGGAAAAAAAAAATAATAAATGTGAAAAAAAGTACACAAACTGTTAATATGCAAATGTATTTCAAGGTGTCAAGGCTTCAAGTTTTCTCTGAGTTCAATAAGAATAAGAGGAAGGCCCACCCCTTCAAATCTGATTTTCCTTTGAGCTCGAAGGAAACTTTTTTCAGCAGAGGAATGTGTGGAATTTCATCATTCACACATTTTTTGAGCAGAGAAAATTCTCTTTTAAACAAAAGAGAATTTTAGACAAAATACAATAAATTCCTCAGATTCCATTGGAAAAAAACTGTGCATTTCACTGCATAGATTCGCGATATATACTCGTGACCAGCTTAAAGGCGACATTTCTACGAGAAGATTAATAATTAGTTTTTGCACTGGAGCAGACTGGCCGGTTCAGAGACATGTAGAGTTAAGTCAAGAGGAGAATGAAGGAATCTCAAAACACAGACGCTGCGACATGAACAAAAGAACAATTGTGTTTTTTTATCTAGTTTAGTTCAATTCGTTTGTGTGTTTTGAGGTTGGATGGGTTTTCTTCTTTTTGTAAAAAAATGTTCTGCAGGAGTAGTTCTTAAAAAAGAAGCAAGCTCATATCGAGGCGTCGTTATTCAGTCGATAAAAAAACTGCATAACAGTGAAATCCTCGTGTTGTCTTTTTTTTTTTTTTCCACGTCGCCAGCTGCCACACGAGTAGCCGAATTGGAAAAGCCATCTGTCCGGACCCAGAGAAATGGGACATAGCTTTTTCTTTGGCAGATCCCCGATACGATATTGACCCCGGTGATGTTTCCAATTAGACGCTAGTTTGCTTTAAAAAGGAACGTCTCTCTGGGGAGTCAGAGTGGTTTCTGTTCAGCCTCCAGGCAACAACTTCTCTCCACACAGGGACTATTGTCAACCACGGTTTCTCTCTTTTTTTTTTTTTTTAGCAAACCCTCTCTTTTCTCCTTCTCTTTTTTTTCCACCCTGTCAAATGAAAGAGTGGCCTGAGCCGGCCATTCAGACAAGTGGCCACATGCTGTGTGTGTGTGTGTGTGTGTGTGTGTGTGTGTGTGTGTGTGTGTGCGTTGAGCAGCTTATCTAGCTCACATCATAAAGTTCTGGCAGCTTTTCATTCTTCACTACAAAAGCACATTGTTAAAGTTGCCTCAAAGCACCTTGTGTTACGGCCGTGCGCGCGCACACACACACACACACTGCACGCAGTTTGAACCATACATTAAAGAATTTATATATAAGCATAATACCATCGGAGCAAGGGAAAGAGAGAGAGAGAGAGAGGAATACCTTTGCAGGGATAAAAGCGCAGCCGCGTGCATAAAAGTGATTTCCCGTGTCATGCGCGGTTTTGTTGTCAGAGCTAATAGACGGGAACAGAGGCTGCGAGGAGGCGACACAGCCATAAAAGCGGGAAACGCTGAGTTCTGGACTGACTTTGGGCAATTCCAGACTTTATTGGACGATAAAGAAACGCCTGCAAACTATGGTCCAGATTAACCCGTTTTTTTATTTATTTATTTATTTAGTTTTTCTGAAGAGGAGAAATGCATGTTCCATAGAAAAGCCTTGTGAAACATTCAAACATTTATAATAAAAGCGGTGTGATATCATCACTTCCAAAAATAACGTTTCTGTTAAAATATACGCTTTTTGGGTATTTTACTTCTTCACAGTGAGCGGTAGTAATTATTGCTTCCCGTATCGCTGAACTTTTGTTCACCTATCCGTCTAGACATCCTCCCTGCACAGACTTTGTCACTGCATAATAACAATAATAACATCACCTCATATCCTGCGTCGGTACCGCAGCAGGCGGAGTTGAGGCGATCGAGGTATACAGCGAGCGCCGCTGTCACTAGAATGTGAATATATGTCGTGTTTGAGGCACTTAAGGAAATTACCGGTCATTTCTTTTTTTTTTTTTTTTCCCTCTCCCTTCGGAGGACAGTGTTGGGCAATGATAATGGGTCCATTAGTGCAACTCCAAAATCCTTATTGAGGGAGCGTGGTGACTCACACCGATGAATCAGGGGGGTAATGATAGCGTGCGTGCCGAATTTTTCCAGATTCGACATGTCACGGTGGGAAAAGCACATGTGTAAAAGAAAAAAATAAAGGGAGGAATGATGGCGGAATTCTTCATAGGACGCTTGCTGAGAGTCATGTTAAAGGTTTTAAGTAACAACTGTTCTTTTCTTACAACGCTGTCAGGAAAAAGGCCTTAGAGCCCCTCACACATCTATTGTCGACCCACACGGGGGGTTCCAGCCATTCCAGGCTTTGCTTGAGTAATGTCGGTCTTGCTTCAAAGCAACCTTTATCAAAAGAAAAAAAAAAAGAAATCCTACACACTTGTGGGGGTGAACAAGACCATTATTGCATCTTAGCGTCAAGACTAAAGAAAACTCTGCTCCTGCTCTCTGAAACATTATTTATACCTAATTATAGGGGGGTCACACTCATGTTAGTTTGTGGGCTGCATACAATGCAATTTGATCCCAGTAAAAATTATTGTATAACTAATCACAACTACAAGTTTCTCACCTCCTTTTGATGAATTCATCATTATACATACATACATACATACATATTAACTCAAATTCTCCAATTTACAAAACAAGAGATTAATGACAAAAAATATGAGTCATGCTTTATTATGATATTTTCTACAATTATATTTTGTAATATTTTTTTTTAAATTTCAAAACCATTTCAGTTTTTGTGTATATTCTGAGCCAAATTGGGAAAAGTTTTACAATTCCAGACTTGTGTAGCTGATTTTTTTTTTTTTACTGTTTTGAAAATCATCATAATCATAATGGGTCAAATCTGGCTGAAAACAAAATGCACTAGGTTAATCAATAAGTTTAGATTTGTATTTACTACATCATTTAAAAAAGCAGAATCAAGTATTTCCGTCTGCAAAGTGAATATTATGAGGGGGGAAGGGGTTGTTGGGAATAAACAGCAAACAGATTGTGATGAACATTTCCAAATCAAACTTTATCTGTGAAATACGTTCATCCAGGAATCACATTTAAAGTGTATTCAACGAGTATTTGACTCAACTGACAAAGCTGTCACTTTAGTTCAAAGTCAATTTTATTGTCAATTTCTTCACATGTGCTTGACATACAAAGGAATCGAAATTTCGTTTCTCACTATCCTATGCGTTTACATGTACAACAAATCGGGAGAGCGAGAAGCCGCTGCGTCTGCACGCGCCACCGTCTTGGGTGGTTTACATAAATCCCCGATGAGGCTGAGAATTACACTTTATATTTACTTTATTTGCAAAGTTGTCCTCGGAGAGAGGAGTCAGAATCGGCTCATCTGAATGATGAACTATGATCTTAGTATTGTTAGCTTGCAAACCAGAAAACCTCCCTGAATGCACATTTTACCGAATATTTGATCTCAAAATACATTTTTTTTACCTGCCAGCCAATCCACTGAGAGCTAAATGATGCTGCAGACACACTAAACACAGCACAAGTAGAGGATCTTCAAAATCTTTGCAAATGATCATGGGGGGGAAATGCATGATTGAATATAGTTTCATAGGAATCTATCAAACAGTCACTAAGATTCCACATTGAACTAAAAAATGCAATTTGCCAGTGAAGCATCCAGGTTGTCAGGGGATCCCTCTGGAGATGGTGGACGTTTGCATAGAATTCCATGACATTTCATCCATGAGTTGCTGAGATATTTTGGCCTGGATCTAATTAGCGAACCAAGGGACAATGGCTAGCCAAGTCATTAGTAGAGAAATCTACATACATTTTTTAAGGAATAGCAACACCATTATGTAAGGGGCAATAATGCTGTTACTGTTTAGAAAAAGAGAAAAAAGGAAAGACTAACTCGAGTATAGGGCTTTATCTCGATAAATGGAATGTGTCGTTCGAATGAAACATTTACTTGCCTCAAACATGACGCACCTTTCAAAAAGCACAAATGCAGCTTTCTTTCACTTGTGTGCTTTATAATTTCCTGGAGAAAGTAGAAAACATTTCCTTTTGCAACCACAGATAAGGTACAGTATCTTCAATGTGTTATCCAGACACTTTAAATATTAAACTAGTTTAGATTTTTGTACATTGTTCATGTTAATACTGTATTGTATCAAGTGTCCATTTTCTTATACATGTTAGATTTATTGGAAAACAAAAAATAAATACAAATTGTTCTGTTAAAGTGGAGGTGGAGTTGGGTCCCAAATGCTTTGGCAAATGTGAGCATTTCGAACTTTACACAAAAGTTTCTTTCCAAAAAAATGGTCAATTTCATAATTTGTAACTCAGCAACTAAGTTAGTTACCTTAAAGAGAAGTAACCAGTAACTGTAAATAATCACTTTTTTTAAGTAACTTGAACCTACAAACTTGAATCTTCCTGAGGTTTCCGTTAATTTTCTCACTGTTAACATTTCTTTTTAATGTTTTTTTTCTTTGGGGGGGGGGGGGGGGATTCTCTGTTGCACTATGTGAGTGTGTGAGGGCATTGTGTACAAACTGTTAAGCCTGTTGAGGCGAATCAGTGATTTGTGATTTTGGGCTATAGAAATAAAATTGACTTGACTTGGAGCCGTGCCAGTACATAGCCATAGCCCTCCAGTTTATCATGGTTAACCCTGCTGTCATTAGTAAATATATCTTGTTAAACTCTGAATATGACACGATTAGTTATAGGCAGGACCATCAAGCGATGCATGTCTTTCTCAATCTTTCCTCATTCCTCCAACAGAACAAGAATAAAAAAGTTCTCGAACAGCCAAATAACAAATTAGTCTCCTCATCTTCATCATGATCACCCTTTAGTATTAGTTCATATCAGTTACAGCAGGTAAAATCTCTGTTATATTTTTGCCACAGCAAGATGAGCATTTGTAAAATTATGCAAAAAATTTCTTATTTCTATATTATAAGCTGCAATGTCTATTACCTAATATATGTTTTTTCTCTTTATCCCCCTGCAAAGACACGTTTCTCAATTACAAGCTGTCAGGATATAGAATAAAAGAGATAAATAAGAGATATTGAGCTTCATTGTTCCTACAGTTTACAAAAAACACATTGTAAGTTTAAGACATGGATACATCTGTGTGTGTATGTTTTCTTTTTTTCTTTAGTAAATTTGGGCTTGAACCAGATTCAGTGTGAAGAGGTTGATTTCAGGAAGAGGCATGACTCACCTCTGCACCTTAAATAAAAGGCTTAAACCCGCCGTGCCCCAGTGATCTCCTCCCTCTCATCCCATGCACAAACGCAGGTGACTCCGTCACGTTGTTTTCAGTGTCTCGGGGAATGTTTCTGTTTTTCCTTCGCTCTTCTTCTTTTGCATCTTCGCGCAACAGTGCGTCTCCAGGTGCACCTCTTATGTAGAATGTATAATGTCCTCAAGTTAGCACCGTGCCGTTACTGTGCGAGCGCATCTGCCTTTCCACCACATGAGCAATGGGTGTTAATCTAACACTTGCACCAGTGTAAACTAGTGATTACGGCTGTGTTTTGGTGCCAAGACTGTTTTAGCATCATAGAAAAAGGGCGCTGAGAGCGTGGTTACCCTTTAAAGATGCATTTGAACAGCCTCAGCTACTGTCGCCCATACGTTGAGGACTACCAAATATATGTGTGTGTGTGTGTGTGTGTGTGTGTTTGTGTATCTGTTCACACATGAATAATGCAGACATGGTTAGTGGCATCTCATTAATTGATAGGATCCGCCTGGCGTGCTATCCTCACCCTTCTTGGCATGGATAAATGGGAGAATGAAGTGCTCTGTGTTCAAGATGAGGCTACTTAAATAACTTGCTCTCTCTCTCTCACACACACACACACACACACACACATGCGCGCACACACTCTCACGCAGACACACACACAAACTCTCACACACAATTCAGTAATCTGTTACTGCTGATGAATAGCTCCTAATGCAGTGCTACTTTCTGCTTGTGGCACAGATGTACCAAATGTATTTATCCTATTATGGTGGGGTTGGCAGATAGATCAGTTCACTGAATGATTTACTGCTCCCGTGTTACGTTGAAACCATTTACTCCGGGTGGCTTTTCCCAGTTGAATCAAGTGGCTGCCGGGTTCGAAGGTGGGAATATTTATTTCACATATGAAACTAGTGTGTATGTGTGTGCGCCCGCGTGTGTCGGGGCCTGGATTTGGTTCATCAGCGTGACTGAAAAAAACACAAAGATCATTCACCCTAAGGATCCTACATACGGACAGAAGGCAGATAATTTTAGCTGCCAAAAATGCAAATGGGGTGAAGAATATTGCCTCAGTATGCTGCATTGCTCAAGTAATGCCAACCGTCTTTAAAGGGGATTTGTTTTGTTTTTTGGCTACGAGACGCCAGTTGTGCTCAGAGGAAGCATCGTTATTAGCTAGTGAAAGACTCGAGGTAAAGTTCACGAGCAAATGCTTTTATATGAGAGAGTTATGGTTAGAAAAACACATCTTCACTCTCAGAATTCCTGCTCAGCCCACGCAGTTCTGGAAAAACAGAAGCTGAAGTTGTTGTATGAGCCACGTATATATAGTATAATAGCGTGTCCAGACAGAAAGTATTGTGGAAAGTACGTGAGAGTGAATGGCTTGTATAATAACCAACATCATTGTCAAATAATGTCACCAGAACACTAAGTTAAAGAATAATATATTATTACACAATATTTGCTGTAACGGCATAACAATGAATTATAGGCAGCTAAACATGATTTGCAAACATTTTAAATAATACATGATGTGTGAAAATCACAAAAAAATATATAATTTAAATCAAAATAGCTAAATTCCTGTTGGTGATAGGGTATTGCTCCAAGAGACTTTTTGGTGCATCTTAACATGTTGTCCATACAGTATGGACAACAATCTGAGTCAAAAGGCTCATTTTTTTATTCTTCCCAGGAGGGCCTACAAAGTTATTTGCCACCCCTATTAATGCAAACCATTAATATCAAATTTATCACCAGATGTGGCATGTATGCTGACCTTCTGAGCATATTTAGGTAGGAAAAAAATCAATAATTTTCAGAGAAAAATAAGTATCCTTACAGATATAGAGGTTCTACATCTTTAAGTGGGTTCAGGCCACAATAAGAATTGTGTTCATTACCTTGGAATAAGCCATTTTATCAGTCACTCCAAGAAGCCCACCATATTGCACCACCATGTTTCTAGATTAACCAAGAATGGACAAACCAAACAACGGCTGAAGAGATGGCTTTTTACATTTTTTTTCTTGATCAAATGTTTGGCATGACATGTGGGAAGTTAGTACTAAATATAGGATACTCATACTCCTGCAACTGCTTTATCATAGTGATAAGCAAGTGTTGTGTACAGCCTGGTGTTGCACTTCCAAGTTTGACCATTCTGCAGCACTACGACAGTCCTGGTGCAATGGGTGGGCCTTTGCATGGCATCATGGCACATCAGTGTGTTAGTGATGGACTTGTGGACTCCCCTCTTAAACTCTCCAATCAATTCAGTGCCCTACTGAAGAAAACTCCTGAGCAGCCAAATCGGCAGTTCTCTTCCCTGACCATGACCTGGAGGAGAATGTATGCCGATTTTTTTTCTGTCAATGGCAACTTTGAACTGTTTCAATCTGTTCTTTTACAGACAAGGGTCCTTTCCTCCAGGGTCTAATTTCTGATCACAAGCTCGATTTATTGTGTTTTTTTGACTGGGACATAGCGACAACCAATGATTATTCGTAGCTCAATCAACTCCACCGGGGTTTGTTTCCAGCTGTCAATCCTGTGTCTGTTGGTGAGCGAAAAGTGTATAGTGAGAAGTGGAAAGTCTCACCAGTTTCTGTACCCATTCACCTCTCATTCAAATCCATTTCTTTACAACTAAATGGGCCTGCCCCCACTATAATTGCCACTGTTTATCATCAACCTAAGCCTCATAATGATTCTATAAATGAATTTTCTTCTTTCCTTTACCATTCTCGGCTCTCTCTCCCCTAACATAGTACTGCTGGGAGACATTAATATTTATACGGATAATATCAACAACACTCTCACAAGGGACTTCATATCATGCCTGAATAGTTTTGGATTGCAGCAATATATTGACTTTCCAACTCACTCCAAAGGACATGTTGTGAACTTGATCTGTTGTTCTGGGGTCACTCCTGCTAACTCTACTGCAGCGGCATCCAGGTTCCCCAATCAACCGTTCCTATCATTCCGTGTCAACCTTACTATCCAAATCAAATCTGTTATGCAATATTTCATTCTGAAACATCAAGGACATTAATTTAAACACCCTCTGCCATGGCATTGACAAACCTCCCGAGCATAAATTGTCTATTCACCCCTGATGAAGTGGTTTATTATTACACTGATGGTCTCCATAGTCGTCTAAACGCCCTGGCTAACCGGGCTGTTTCCTTCACCCATTCTACTCCACCACAACACCAGCTCAAAGCTAAAGGGCATCAGCTGGCGCTTCTCCAAATAAATTGAATGTTGCTTTTTTTGCACAGAGAAATGTACAAACACACTTTTTTATTTAAAGGATACTCGAAATTCTAACTCCAGAGAAGACAAGATCCACTAGCAAGTTTGACACCTCCTATAGGTCCTAATCTCTGGTTCCCAAAGCTCCTCTCTCACTTACCTTTTTTTTTCCTTTCAACCTTGCTCCTGTTGATGAAACATCTTTCCTTATTTGAAAAATTGAAGCCATCTACCTGTCTGTTAGACCCACTCCCTACCAGCCTAGTGAAAGCTTGTCTATGCTCCCTGCCCTCACTCGCCTCTCCCTCACTACTGCTCCTGTTCCCATAATTAATTCTAATCAACCTTATATCCCCTGCTATAGCATTTCTTATACTCTTTGAAACAGTTGCATCTCAGATTCATGCTCACTTGTCTGCCCATAACCTCTAAGAATGATGTCATAAGGATGACCTAGACGGACATCTAGGTCCAGTCAATTTTACGCCAACTTTGTTTATATAGCCAACACACACCTTTTCACTCTGCTTTACTAATACCATCATTCCACCTCTTGTTAAAGATATTGGTAGACAAAATAAATCGTAACCAGATACATACAGACATAATATACACGCATGCATACAGTATTTCATTGCTGCAGCAATTGGCTGCAATATTGAAACACAGAGTGCAGAAAAACTCCATTACTCTCACTCTGCTCACCTGCTGAATAACTCAGCACGCCTGGAAATACTAACAGAATCATGTTGTTATGCTCTGCCAGGGAGAACGTACAACATAACTCAAAAGTCCACTCATCTTTGTTCATGTACCGGGGACCAGATGACTCCTCAGGCATCAGTCCGCTTAGGATTTTTTTTTTTTTTTTGCTCTACTTTCAAAGCCACAGTCTTCAGGACATGCACAGCTGAGTCAACAAACCCAACCGTACCTTGTCCACATGAAGGGGAGCTACGCATTTTTTTTTGCATTTCCTCCAACTTCATAATCAGGAAGGAAGCCAATTTCCACCTGCTGTACTGTCAACATGGAGCCAAAGACAGTGGGTAACAATAAGCATGTGATCCATGAATGAAGACGCTCTAAAGTGGTACATCGACCCATTTACAACTGCTGCAAGAAAGGGATGCTGTGTTTTTTTATTATTGCTGGTCTTAACCATGTGTGTAATAATAACTTCCAACTGAGCACCTCATCTATTCTTAATCACAGCGTAGTACAGTCTTTCTTGGCTTAAATAATGAAACTAAACAAACATGTAAGCAGCCACAGACCACATCTGGAGGGCAGTTTGGAGTGTGAATATGCATAAAAGAAATTCTGAGCTGTTTATGTTACTGTTTTCTGTGGACCTGCAAAAAACAAGACTGAGTGCACACATACATTTAACAATATATATTTTTATACCAGCAGCTGTGTACTCTTTAGGTTATCTGAAAATTAAATCTGATTATAATTAGTAACAAACAGTGAAGGAAATAATAAAACAATGTAGAAAATAAAAGGAAAATTTAATGTAAATCATTGACATGTTTGAGTTGATTTTGTGTCTTCATGCTTGACTGAGATAAAATAAAATAAAAAATGCTCATAAAAAGTGCCTTGAGAGTTTGGAGACACATTTATGATTTGCAACTGGGTTTGAAGAGAATATTCCAGTTTAGAGGTCAACTATCCCTCCGCCATTGGGAAGCATCTTTTGTCAGTCAGAGCTTCCTCTTCTTGCCGGGACACCTGAGCTTTTGGAGTGAGGCTATTCCTAGAATGAGCGGCAAGCCGACAAAATCATCATTCACGTCGCGGACAAGATATGTCGGGGACAAGATCACCTTTTTGGCACATTTGGCCTGCTTTAAGGACACATTTGCCTGCTTTTTAGGCCAATTTACCCCATGTTAGCTGGGGGCCAAGGAAGCAGCTGCCACTGTGTCAGAATGTGACTCCGGAAGATTCCACTCAAGTAGCTTTTTCATTGTGCCATCTGTTCAGTCGGCAGCAGTTTCTTTTTCCTCTGATTCTAAATGTTGATCTGTCCATCTTAGACATTGAAACATACAGTATAGACTAACCTATGAAGTATGCTATTAATTTAGATATGCCTTACATATTTAAGAAACCTTGGTATCATGAAAGAATAGTTGAATAGTAGCTGTATAGGCTGAGGATCGGCCAAGCCAATGCATGTCTGCCAATACAAGTCTTTCCCAAAGCTACCCAGCAGCTCCCTGTATTACAAAGACCTCCCCTCCACACAAGGAAGCAACCTATAGCAGCACCCACGTCTCGCAAAAATCCAGAGCTTACTGCACGGGGGTGTGCTAATGCAACTGAACTTGAGAGAAATGTCCACCAGCACTTATTGACTAACTTTCCCCTCACCTCTTCTAGTCTAATAAAACCCTAGACAAGGACTATAATAAACAGGACTCAACTTTAAACATTAACATAGAGGATTTTCCTCTGTGAAATGATCACTTAACCACCTATGACCACTTGTTTGGTCTGACTGCCGCCATGCATGAGACTGGTCTGACATAGTTCATTTACAGCTAGCGCCTGTGGGAGGATCGCCTGTCCAGCACCAGAACAATAGGGCAGCTGACAGCGTGTCAGGCACCCACACGTAAAGCTGGGAGGTGCTGCCACACTACAACTCTGCAGTCCTTCCCTATAATCAGCCCCCAAAACACAAGGAAAAATGCCCTAAACGGCCACAAAAGGCCTTCACCTTTCTAGCATGAGTACATTAAAGGTGGCATGTTCAGGAGGATTCTCGCTGACATCAATCCAACTCTGCCACGCAAACACTCTCAATTAGTGGCTGCAGTGCATATCAGGTGAAACCCACTCGTTGCCATAGCCTCCGCAAACAATTGCAACCACAAGTTCACGACAAAAGCATTGTTTGGGGAACAGGAGTGGAACAATGGTGGTGGCGGCATGTTGACTATTGTGTGCATTCAAAGATGCCAAGTTAAAAGAGAGATTAGTATGCATACAGGGTATGGATCAAACCTAACCCCCTAATGTACCTAAAGACAGTGAGACTAAACCAATACACATTTGCAAATTAACAGTCTCGCTTAGCTGTATTCTGTGAATGCTATTACTTATATAATAATGTAATATAATGGGGAGGAAAAAGAGTTGCTATGGTGAGTGTTGAATTGCAGAAAAGTTCCTTCTAGCTTTTGTGCTAGTGCAATGTGCAAAAGTGCTATGTTGCTCCTTGCTACAAACTTGCTGAGTGAGCCTACTGCTTCAGACAGTTTAGCTAAAAGGTGCATTTTGTATGATTTGTCCAGAAAGAAAACTGTGGCATTGGCCTGTATAGAATTAGCCGAGTTAAAACAGTCCAGATAATGTGAGCTCACATTCCTGTTTGTTCTATGTAATTGTCTGGACTTTCCTAATTGCAAATGATTTCAAGAACTTGGACAGTAATCAGGGAATGACAAGTGTCAACATTAGTCAACACAGGCATACAGTGCAGTTAATGCAGAAATAAACCCCATAATAACAATTGTTATAAATTTACAAGAACAAGATTAGCCTAGGTACTAGTGGAGTTTTTGGGAGGAAAATATCTTTCTGTCATTTTCCCAGCTGGATTTAATAAAGATCGCCAACTTTGCTCTGCTGATTCACTGGATAAGTTTGTCTGTCAAAGCAAATACTAACACCCACAAAATGTATTTGCAAAGAAAGAGAATACCAGATTGAGACATAGAGGGAACAGACATGTGAGCTCACATGATCAGGACTGTTGTAACAAGCATAATATACAGTATCCTTATAGTCCTCACAGGTACCTTACTCTGAAGGAAGCAGGCTGCTGCACACGGACAGTAGTATTTCAGTGATTTCTACTAACAATTTTGTAAGGCAGAGAAACATCACTGTCCTGCTGATTGAGGCATCGGATGAGAAAACACATCTAAGCATTCTGGAGTTAATGGACCACCCACATTGTCATTTCATTTGTAAATAATGCTGAGATGTCAGATATACCTTTCCCACTGATAGGCTGACCTTGCAATACTGTGCAGATTAACACATGTAGAGTATAAGTGACTTATTCTCCTTTTTTGTAATATCTGCTTAAATATATTTTAAACAGCTCAACAAAGATTACTGACTATGTCCACAACAGACAGACATGCTTTTTTTTATTATTTGTTGTTCGTTATTTGCACATGGAACTATATGTAGATGGGTTAAAAAGGGGAAAATCACAAATGAGTCCCGACGTGGCCCAACTGCATTGACCTCAGCAGTAAAACTAAATGAGCTGTGCCTGATCGTTACCACTGTATTGCAGAGAAAACAAAATCATTGTCTGATCGTTGTGTAAAGATACTTTTTTTCTTATTTATGATCCATTCGCAAATGCTTTGTCTTCTAAGCATTTTAAGCTGTTGCCATCTGGGTGTGTGTGCCTGTGTTGGTTAGTGGTCAGTGTTTTTAACACACAGTGGGTACTATTCACTTAATTTCATGCAAATCACTAACGGGGGCAGCTGGAGCTGCTGAGTCATTAAAAGACAGGGAAATATAAGGTACCTGAAGGGAAAAGAAAGGTTAAGTTGAGCCTCCTCTTTTTTCAGTAATGGAGCTTTGCTTACCTGCATGTTTTTTTTCCATCTGTTTTGTTGCTACTTCTCATCACATTCTCAATGGAGCCTGAATAAATTTAATCCATAAATGTGCTTCTTTTTCTTCTTTTTTGGATGCTTTTTAACAGTAGTACAACTGCTAACTCAACTTCTTCACAATAGGTCCTAGCTCTATCATAGTGTAGTGGTGTAATTGGTACTTTGTCACGTCCCTCTACGCCAGCACATTCGAAATGGTACTTGAACACAATAACATAAATGCATTCAGGCTTTAATGTTAACAAAGTTGATATTTTCCACGGTGCTGTGAAATAAAGAAAACAGCACAATTCAATTCTGTTGATCTTAATGCCAGATTGCTAGAATTCAAAGTTTATTCAAATCGATGCATGTTTGTGCACCAGTGATTTAACAATTCAAGACATAGCTAGCAATACATTTGCAGATGTTCAGGGCTATCTGAACATGTGCAGATGAAATCATCTGATGGGCTGCATGTGGCCCATGGGTCAGTAGGTTGAAACCTTCCACTAAACCATGCCTTATGTATCAGACACTGAGGGATGTGATGAAATAGAACACATATATAGACAGAGACATTATCTCAGCATTGTAGTACAGTGGGAAGTTGCGTCTCCGAACTTCAGCATGAGAATATATTTTGAATATTGGTAATATTTGAACCAGTTACGGGCACTAGTTTTGTATCATTCAGTAAGTCATTACCAAGGAGAATGTAATTTGTAAAATACGTGAGACCAAATTCAAATACCATATGTGGATCGGCATGCAGAGGAACCTGCCCTCTGCCCATATTTGGTAAAAGGTTGGGTTGTTAAGTCTTCAGCCCGCGCTCATATTTTATACTTTATTATTTTGGAGAATATCTCCTTCAGGGACTATTTTTTCCCCTCCATTTCCTCATTGAGTAAAGTGACTCGGTCCTAATCGCATCCCTTCTTCTTTTAGGGCTGCTGAGTGCCACTTACCTCTGGCTGGCGGACCTGAGCACTTGCCAAAGTGCTGCTTGAGGGGCTATGGATGAAGTGAACATTTTAAAGGACTGAGACTGAATATTAAGAGGCTGGGTAGAAAGAAAAAAAAAGTTCTACCCTTACACTTCTGGAAATCACTCATTTAAGCCTGCATTTTAACTGTTTGCAGTCAACTGTTGTTATTTGCGTTAAACCAAACCACTATCTCAGTGAAACGTTGCTTTTACGCTACACATTCATTTACTGGGGTTTTAAATTGATAGTCACACATGTAAATGCTCAGTGTACCATACAACTGGGAACAGGGCTGTCTTCTGGACATATTCGTGCCCTGGGCCAAGGAATTTATCTGTTTTATTACAATAATGTCATCTTAGGAAGATCATTTTTTTTTTAGTTTTCAAGTACCTCTACATTTGCACCAATTGTTATTATGTGTCATCCTCATAAATAAAACATGACCTGATTATCACAATTATAAGATCTAACTTTGACACCTCCAAAACGCATCTAATTTGTGGTTTATTCTCAGCCTCAGTCTTATGTCAATCCTGAATCAGCGTGTCATATATTCACAGTTCACAATAGTCTCACCCACTCCTCCTCCCTTAAAATAAAGCCTGTCAATAAAAATGTAGCTGTATTGATTGCTATTGATAGCTATTAATATCCATCCATTGTCTATCCCGCTTATTCCCTTTCGGGGTCGCAGGGGTCTGCTGGAGCCCATCCCAGCGCGTTAAGGCGAGAGGCAGGGGGATACACCCCAGATGGTCGCCAGCCAATCGTGGGGCACACACACCATTCACACACCATTCACTCTCACACTCACACCTATGGGCAATTTAGAGTTTACCAATTAACCTGAGCATGTTTTTTGTATTGTGGAAGGAAACCGGAGTACCCGGTGAAAACCCACGCAGACACGGGGAGAACATGCAAACTCCACACAGAAAGGCCCCAGACCCAGGCCCAAGGCGGTCTTGAACCTGCGACCTTCTTGCTGTGAGGCAACAGTGCTACCCACCGCACCACCGTGTCGCCCTAGCTATTAATAGTTTTTGTTTAAATATTTGGAAGAGTCCATTGATGACACGGTTCCTTCAGAGTTTACTTCTAATAAACGACTATTGGTGTGCGCATCGATGCTGAAATATCAATATTGACAATACCAGATATTTACATTTGAAGATAGAACTCCACATTGAAATATTGAAGTTGTAGTATTTGGGATAAATCTGTAGTTACGTGTAATTTATTTCAAATTGTCAATACCAGCCTGAAATTTAATGGGTATTGGATTGGAAAAGAAATCGGAAATCACACATCACTATAAATAACTCTTAAACATTTACAGTCTTTTTTTTTATATATACAACCGTTCATGATTCCGGCCTCACAGGACCTCACCGGAGTGTTGTTGTTCAGCATTTACTTTTTGAATTTTGCTCCTCTGTTCAAGGCTCCACCTCCTGTCCTGAAAGTCCAGGTTCTGCTTTCAGGTCTTGACTTGAAAAGGAATTTTGTAGGTGACATGGATTTTTTCGTAAAACTATTTTTCCGTTTCAGTAGAAATGAGTTATTATTTTCAGGGGGAAAAAAAAAATTGCGCCCTGTTCAAGGCCACAGAATGATGGGTTGGTACCGACAAAGGCAACATTGAGCAGAATTATATTCCTTTAGAGCGGTTTCGTATCCTACCATTTTTGCACCAGTGTGCAAGCATCATAAAAAACAAACTGGAGTTAGTTATGTGAATTCCTGCACACTCAAACCAGTCACAAGTGGAAACATAGACCTCCTGTTGAGCTTGGAACAAGGGATGTACCTTTAACTTCTTTATTTCAGATCCCCATTCGTCGCTACTTATAAATTGTATATTAATAAAAATAGAAACAACCATTATTGTAGAACAGCAAAGCAAATAAAACAGGATGTCATCATACTCCTACTATACTGATATGAAATGGTCTGCTGTCAATGGAACATTTTAGTCGCAGAGTTCATAGTCGCAGACTTTTGCAACTGAATGTTTAAATGCAAATTAAGCTTTAATATCATTCATACAGTATTTAGTTACTTTCCCCACATAAAACCCAAAGAAATCAACTTGCAAAGCAGTGATAGTATCCTTTAGGGACACCTTCTTTCAAAAGAGATGACCCCTGACCCTAGAGGCGGCTCATCTGGTTTCAATGGGGACACAAAATCCAAAATTCTCTCAGTAACAGAATTTTGGATTTCAGCTGCGTGGACAAACAGAAAGGAAACACAGCGACAAATGATAAATAATTTCGCGGAAGTGAGTGACTTGGGTTTGATGAGACAGGCAGAGACAGGCGGACAGACTCACCTCCTCGTGGTTTCGGATATAGCGGGACACATTTGGCACCGAAACACCTTCACCCGCTCGCGAAATGCTGTCATCAACAACAACCTACATGCTCTGCAAACCATGTGCTACAGTCAGGACTCCACCTGCTATATATCCTTTCCTCTCAGAGATATGAGGAATAAAAATATACCCGCTCCCTTCACAGCTGCACCCCGGAGATAAGTCACACACACACACGCGCGCGCACACAATCGTGACGAGAAGAAAAGGAAACCATTTATTTAAATGAAAATGTGGAGTTTCAGGTGAGGACAGGGGAAGCCTGAAAGCCTGAGACTTGACATGGTTTGAAGATGTGTGACATGGCACATTTCACATTTCACTGAGCAGATAATTAAGCTTTCAGCAAGAATGTTCAGAGTTAATTTAAGGTGGCGCTTCTTTTTGAAGCGACACCTTAAATTAATGAGCTGTCCTCATTTATCTGAGTGAGCGGTTGGAAGTGTGACATGTCAGAACTTTGAACAGTGATTAACTCCAAAAAATGGCCTAAAGTTGGAGGGACCATCCTACTTTTTCAGCCACAATATAATTCTGGTTGGATTGTCACCTCTTACCCACAATCCATTCATATCTGAGCTCTATTGGTATGTTACAGATGCCGATCTGAATAATTTCCTAACTTCAGGACAGTGATGGACAGTGAGGGGCAGGGGGGTGGAAAAAAAATAAAAAATAAAAAAGTCATGTCATGATACATGGTGAGAGGGAAACTTTTGTCACAGTAAAGGCACCCAAGGGAAATTAATCACATTTTGGCACTGGAGGGGTCACACTTGGGGGGAAATTTATCAAGTTTAGGCCACTGGAAAGTCACCCTAGAGGGCACTTTATTAGTTTTGTACATTGGGGGGTAGTCAGCGGAATAACCAGCGAGGAGAGCCTCATGCACCAAGGCATTTTTCTCTATTTTTTTTTCTCTATTTAGGAGCCGTTGCTGTTACCACCGGGGCTGCAACAAGGGAGCTTGTCCTGGTTCTTAAGGAGCTACAGCACCCATTCACTGAAATGTGCACATGCTGTTACCGTTTTAGCTAAGCAAATGGCAATTTGCAATGCCTTACACTGCCAGCCTCACCATCACACACATGCACTTAACATTAGAGCCTTTTTTTGCAAGTTTTTCCATATTCGAATCGGAGGTCTAAGGACAGAGGATGTTGGGTTTCTGTGCAGACTGTAATATCCTCTCAGGCAAATATGTAATTTGTGATTTTTGGGCTGTACAAACTCTTTTTTTCTTTCTCTCCCCTCTCTATCTTTCTCTCCTTTAACTCAATCACCTACAACCTCTGCTCCATACAGCACTGAGCTACTACCATCACCTATTTCTATAACACTATGATGAGATAATGAATACTGAGCAAAAAAAAATGCCCAAAATTTCTTTAAGGATAGGCTTAGAAAGCATTTCATCCTGCTCTCTTGCACAATCTTTTATTTGTCAGATGTGTGTTTTGCACCATGCGTAAGCAAAAAAAAAAAAAACTCATGTCCCTCTCCCCTTGCTGTAGTTCACACGCAAATACACACAAACGAGAAATTCATGGATGGCTACGCTATAACCCGTGGCAACAATGAAGGATTACAACATGTAAAGTGCTTCACAACAGTTCCACGAAGCCCCTTTAAGGTTAGCCTGATTGAAGTTTTCCAATAAAGATGAGTGCAGCAGCAGCAGCATCAGGATTACCGGTGTGCGGGCGGTTCATGTCTTCACAAAGAGCTGACACGGCAGCCTCTGTACTCGCCCGTAGTGGCAAGTAGGCACACCGTGATAATGATTGATGTAATGTCCCTTTGTAGAAAGTGCGGCTTGCATTTGATTGTGAACAACCCTAAATCAGTTGAGCGGGAACGGAATAGTAGTTTAATATTCCTGAGGTCACACCGGCCCTCATTCAACATAAAACACACTCCTCCCCTTTTTTTTTCTTTCCAGAGGACTACGTCCTATCATGTCACTCTACAGAAAAAAAAAAGAAAAGAGACATTTGGTTGAATGGCAATGTGTGGTGTGACAGGATTTCACCAGGTTCCAGTGAAGCATAGGACTTTACACTTCCTGATATACTTTTGGAAACATGATGGGAAACCGAGTTTATAATCAACACCTGGACATAAGCCATCAGGAAGCTTGGCAGAGGACATATTTAACCCCTTCGTGGTATTCCCCAGTACTTCGTACAATGTAGGGATGGAAGCAGAACATAAACTCATGGATCTTGCTTCGTCTATGTGGTTGACATCATTGTTGAAATTCACTTAGTCCATATTTTCTCTTATTAATTTAATTGATTTGATTATATTGAGCAGTTTTCTCTAGTATATGTTTCTAGTATATGTTCCTCTAGTATTGCAAGTGTTGCAGTCAGCATGAGGAGTTTCCAAACTAATGACCATTTTCCATGGTAGGTTTTAATGTTGTCAATAAAAAGTGGTGTGCACATGCTTGCATATGCTCCATTTAAGGCACATTGGGAGGACACATTGTAAATGATCAATAACTTGGTTTAAACCTTTTAAGATAAGATAAAATAAGATAGAAAGAACTACAACCTACTGAAAATGTTTGTCAAAAATTTGTACAGCACATTTCATACAACCATTACAAGAGAAAATAAACAAATTGAAAGTGATAAAACTATCACATATCATCAGTGCTAATATTATTACATTAATAGATTTTTTTTTCTTTGTTTGTAGTTCTCAGCAATTGCTAGACGGAGCCTACGGGCAAAGCACTAAAGTCTTGTCTATTGAATTAGAAAAGCTGCCTTGACGATATGAGCACCACTGTCTGTTGGCTCCAAGATTCCAGTGTGTCTTGCAGTCCCTGGGCTATAGCTTCTCCCGTGTGGTCTTTGTGGGGAAAAAAAAATGATGTCTGCAAGCACTGATTTTCATTTGGAAATCCCTGTCAATAAAATGAATTGTGAAGGACAGATACAGCCTGAGCATAGGTCCGTCACGGCTGCAAAGAATGAGACCTCCTTGATTTCAATCTCTATTTCCCCCCTCACTGACATTGTTCATACAACGCAGGTGACGCCACTTTGGAAAAATAATTGTGTGAGGGGATCCCATATTTCTTGTCCAGTATTGTGACCATTTTTCCTTTAAGACCTTTTTGGCTCACCGTATTTATTGGACACATGGCTTTGGCTGAATAAAACAAGATTGCATCTGTTATTGCAGCATGTCTTTGGAAGGACGTTTCCTAAGTCATGGCTTAAGAACCACTCAGAGCCGATCCGTGGAATCCTCCAGTACGACTTGACGCCATAGCCGGCCAATCAGTGGCGCCGCTGGGAAAGCGTGTACCTCAGCGGCCAAGCCCTCCGCGATCAGTGCTGCACCTAAAAACCTAGACACATTTTCCCTAGTCCACAGTCAAGACCAGATCAGATTCTGGTATTCCCACTTTTCCTATACTACAGATAAGTTCCATTATTATGCAACACACAGGTCACAGGTGACACCCTCACTTACTATCCCACATTCATTCCCTTGCTTTTAAATATTTCCAGGAGCCTATTCCCATTGCAGCCACTCCTCTGGACCACAATGTTAACATCGCTATTATATATACATTAGTGGTTGGGGGATAGTGAGAAAATGTGGTTACCATCCCATGCAAAGCAATACATGACCTGAATAACCTGTATCAATGTCAAGGAAGAGCAGTGTGTGTTTTATGCAACTTCCGGCTATTAATTATTTAAACACATCCAGGAACAGGAAAGGTTTTAAAGGCAAATAAAACACTATGTTTTAATGTAAATTAAATGCGCAAACAGAAGGGTGCATGCAATTATTTCTGGGAAACAATGAAAGTTTGAAACTTTTACAGCCTAGATGTTTTGTACAACAGTAATGTTACTGTAGTCCCTTTCATTGCACCTCTTGCTCTGTGACTTGCAAACAACGCCGTCTGTTCATGAGATGTTGAATGTCGCTCTGCAGCCATCATTAGTGATCATGGTATAAAATTGTTATTGGTAGCAAAAAAAATAAGCAGTGCAACTCTTTTCAACAGGCTATATGTGCACTGCAAGGACTGGTAACCGGAAAAGTCGTACTTAAATATGCAGGTAAATTTATAGATTTTCCGAGCCCTACTCTGCATGCAGACCAACATTTGAAAGAGTCCAGGTGCAGATTAGTGAATGCAAAATCAGATTTGAGCTTGCAATCAGCCCTGCTCTCATTTTCTCCAGTCCTATGTCTCGGCAGCTACTGGAGACCTGAGAATTCAAAAAACTGGGGAGCTTACCAATCATTCTTGACCAGCAAAGTGCGACAGAAAACACACCCACATCTGACCGTCAAGCAAGGAAAGAAATATAATCATCCTTTTGAATGTTTCCAAGAGCTGTATTCCACTACTTGACAATGAAAATGGCAGAAATGACAGACTCCTCCTGATTAATGCAGCATAAGTGATTTTTTGTATTTTTTTTTTTCATGAACATAGATTTTTTCTACAGTTACATTTCTTTTTTAGCTTGCACAATCATTAAAATCTTTTAGTATTTCAAATCTTAAATTTGTTGTTACTGCTACTGTTGTTACTGTTGTTTTTTTTTTTAAACAAATACTAGGATAGGTTAAATATAAGGGGAAAACCTCTAAGAGTATCTCATTAACCAGCAACTCAGTGTATGTACTTATTTCTGAATTCTGAATCATACTGGCATGATCAACGTCATGAGTGTGATTCTAGTCAGATTAAGGGATGCTTTTTGTCTTCTGGCCATTTGCTTGAATGTCCAGAATTATACAGAAAAAAAGCAAGTGATTGGTCAAACATACACAATACTTTTCTGGTGATTTCACTAAATTCATAAAAAAAAGGTAGAACCCTCATATAGATTCAGGATGAGAGGAGGGCATTTCTCTTTGTTTCTTAATGTTGAGAGAAGAGAGAAGTAGTAATTTAGAATCATCACCTTTAATTCAAATTATAGACACAGGATAGACAATAACACAGTTCACGCAAAGCTACAAGTCATATGAAAAATAAAGATAAGAACAAAAAAAAAGAATACGAATGGTCATTACATAAAAACAATCTGGACACTTCAGATCCCGGCAGCGGAGAAGCATAAGTAGATAAAAAAAGCAGCAGTGGTATGGAGGCAGGAATCCAGATAAAGGGTTCTGTACTTTATAGGTCCACTGTAGAATGCAACAAACAAGACATTTTTATTCACTGGGGGTGCTATTGCTAATGAGATTGTAAAAATGTGTTGTCCTGGCAGCAAAAGTCACCATATCCAACAGCCTCCCGTGTTTGATGCACTGAAAACGACAGTGTAGGACACGCAGGGTATGATCTGATCGGAAGGCCAGAAAACAAGAGACGGCGCTGGACCAGCATGTTTAGCACTTTCACGCAGCTGCAGACATAGTTGCCGATACCAGAAATGGGTCAACTGTGGGTGTGCAGTGGGAGGGATGTGAGGTTTGTCTGCGCCCGTACATTTACGAGTTGATTCTGATTTGTAAAGGGGGGAAAGAAGCTTGAATCAGTGCGTGCACACAGGTAGCGTCTTATTATTGTCGCATTTTGCAAAGAGGCATAAGGAACTCTTTGTCCAAGCGTTTCTATAAAAAACAACAAACTGTCATCACTTTTTGTTTAGAATCTTTTCAAACTCAAATTGGTACACAGAGATATGTCACATATTTTCTTTGTTTCCCACATAAAGTCTGCCCACTTGAAAGTGGTAAGAAAAATGGAAATTGTGTCTTTCGCTTGTTGTAAAAAAAATATTGAGAGAATCGGTTTTCATTCAAAGAAGATAAATTGCCATGGTTGTTTGCCAAGTAAAAGGTGTTACGTGTTATAATGTGTTATTGTACTGATGTTTCATCCAAAAATGATCCCTATAGATGCCAGAGAGCGGTTGTCATATCCTAACGTGTGTGGGCGAGGTGGAACATTTGCATTGATTAATCTGCAATTACTGCACCATTAAAGAAGTTGATTAAATGAATAGGCGCACATTAACTTCAATTTATTTAGCCTGTTATTGTTATCATCAGATAAAATCTGCTGTTATAGATAGACTTGGAAATTCAATCTTGAGCTATCTTCGTGTTTTTTCTCTCTTCCCGGCCCACCCAGTGTAATAAATAGCTGTATAATAAATCAAGCCCACTCTATTCTTGTGGGCCACTCAATATGTATGTGGTGTGACAGGCTCGGCTGAGGCTCAGATCATATATCTACTGAGATGATGGCAAAATAAATCACAGCTTTTACAGTAGCAGGCTGCCCAAGGCTAGATAGGCCGTCAGTCTTTAGCTCTCTCTCTCTCTGTCTCTCTCTCTCCAACTCGGTGTGGATTCTTTTTTCCCCTTTTTTGATTCTCTCTCCCTCAGGTTGGCCCATTTGTAATTCAGAAATGAGGTCTTTTCAGGTGTATAGCCCCCATTTTCTCTTTGTCCTGGAGGATACCAGTTTAACAGCGCTTTGTGGAGCATTTAAACATCAATAAATGACTGTTACATTCCTTTTTTTTTAAACTTTAATTTCATACATTACCATAATTCCCATGGCAGACAGGACTAACACTTTAGAGACTGGCTGACAAAGGCTCTTTATTGAATTTCATATGTGGAACCGCCGGTCGTGATCTGGCAGGAACCCTGATGGATGGCACCGCTTTACAAAGGCACAACACTGTTGAACTTTGCATAGAGGTGCAACTTCATCTTTTTTTTTTCCTTTAAATTTAAACTTCTACTGCATTTTAGTGTACATTTTCATACTCGCTAGAGTGGGAAGGCGAATTTACCTTCACCTGAAGTTTGATGTGTTTACTTCTGATGGGTGTGCTCTGTTGCACTGGAGACCAAGAGTACTGACACATCATGCCCTTCCACTTCACTGGACCAAGGTCACAAGGCTGGGAAGTGGTAAACCACTGGTAGTTGGTACATTATGTTGAACTCATGGGGGCGTGTGGACACTGGAGACACTTTCTGGCCTATGCAGAGCAGTGGTGGTTTAGAGGCAACTGGCCGTGACCAGCCATGTTGGCCACTTCTTGCCTCCATTGGATAAAGGAATGGAATCCTGAAATTTTGCTGTCCTCGTCTTTGTTTCCTCTCAATCTTTCTCCCATTTCTTTCACTCGTTTTGTTAGAGGGAGTGTGTGTAGGTGTGTGTGTGTGTGTGTGTGGACAGTGTTGTTATACTGGACCACAGGCATACCACCACGCAATGCCCTTCATTTAACATTTTGATGTGAATCATTTTGAAGTGCACATGCCTGGGGGCTCGGCTCATCCAGTGGAGTGACCCATGGTTTCTTTCCAATTCCTTGCCTCCTCTTGTTTTCCTTCCTTCATCCTCTCATCTGTGACCTGCAAATTGTCTGGGGTCTGTCATACTTGTGGACAGTTGATTCACCTTAGTGTCAGATGAGGAGAAAGAGGCCTTCCAGTGGAGGCTGTGAGACACAAAAGACGAGGAACACATTTATGAGGCTTGTAAATTGCCTTCCTTCATATGTGAGAAATCATTCACATTTCCCCGTTTAAAGGCAGGAAACATAAAAAAAAAATCTAATTTAGTGAAAGAGATTGGAATCAAAGAGATGGGCCAGCATGGAAAGATTCATAAAAAAATGAACAATACAAATGACCCCAACAAATATTTATGGTCAGGAGGAACCCATCATCCAAGATATTCTCTATAAACAAATAATTTGCAAAAAAGGTGAAACCATTAGCCAAATGGCATCTTATAAGTTATGGGAGTTTTGGTTTGTTTAGCTCTTTATTGGCTTTCACCGCTGTATTTATAGAAGTTTTCTTAGCATTTCATTAGCTTTCATTTCAGGACTTATTAGAGTTTGTTGGATGGCAAAGGATGACAGATATACAGAACGGGCTTGACTGGAAGCACATATACAAGCTACTTCCCACGGGCTAATCCATCATTACCTCATAATGCACATAACTGGGACAATCAGTACTGTCTTGTTTTGTTTTATCTTGTTGAACTTGTCCTTCCACTCCATACTACTTATGTCTTGTCTTGGGGTACTCATGTCTTGTCCTGTCATACATGTTTGTTTGTTTCTAGTTTTTTTAGTTTAGCACTTTACCATTGTTGTTGTATCATAGTTTAGGATTGTCTCGTCTTGCGCACCTGCACTTTGATGTTGTTGTACATGTAAACGCATAGGATAGTGAGAAACGCAATTTCGATTCCTTTGTATGTCAAGTACATGTGAAGAAATTGACAATAAAATTGACTTTGACTTTGACTTGACTTTGATCATCAGATATTGGCAAGATTGTTCATGAAATCATTCACGAGGAAATATGCTGAAGCCTACTAGTCTGCTTCACCAGTTCAAACCAGTTGTGGCTACTCTTTATTATTACTTGCAGAAAGCAGCTCCTTATCCTTGACCAGATTGTACTGTAGCTACAGTTGCCGCTACTCAGGTAAACTGAGTAGGATTGCATTGTTGGCAATGTAGGCTGTGAGTTTTTAAAGGGAAAAAAGAACAAATGGGATAATATAAGGAGATATGTCCTGTTCTGCATCAATCTTTTAAAGATGTGGCTGCACAAGTCGAGCAGTGTTATGAACCCCATTCGATGGAACCAGTTCCAATCAACACGAAATGGTACCCGGTATCTGATATCTATTTATTTTGTATCACAAGCTATTGCTAAAAGATGACATAAAAACCACTGCAGACCATGGTTTGGCCGGTCATTTCACTCATTCACTGATGTATCTTTCCTGCATTCTTCTCTCTAGCTTGCTCTCCTCGGCTAAGACAAATCCAGCTATGCTTTAAACGCAGCATTCACACAAGGATGAAACAACATGGATTTGTCTGGCTGTTCTTTGTATTTACTGCTGTGTTACCACCACAGTCCCCCCCCCCTTTGTGACACACAAAAAAAATTAGTAAAAAAATAAGAGGGTAAAACTGTAACTGAAGCTACCACTTTGGCAGTTGCCAACGTCACTCTAAAAGATTGATGCAGGCCCCATTCCTGCTAGGAACCTTTTCAGGTAATGGCATATTCATCATAACAGTGTAGGCATAGAGGAAAGTGACCAGTCACTGTTCGACTCAGAGGAACTGTTCAACTCAGAGGAAATACTCAGTCGCAAACACTATGATCTCAACTGGCTCGGGCTAAAAATCCAGTGCAGTAACCGTGAGCTGAGGCCTCCACTCTATGTCTCAGGAAATGTTGCAATGAAGATTACATATGTTTCTTTTAATTAAAGTTAATAGCTGCAATGTAGAGCGGTTCTCACTACAAGCTCAGCACTCCAGTCGCCAATCATAGACTGTTAGCGCTACCAGTTGGGATAAACTGCATGTGAATGTTGTTCTCCACTGCATTAGTCGACAGCTCGGTCTCAGCGTAACACATAAATGAGATGATTGAAACATGCTGTTCCATGGGCTTGATTAAATGGAGTGCTGCTAGTCCTCCTTTCCCCTACTTGTATTCTCTGATGTGTGTGTATCTGAATCTCCAGCTGGGCAACAATGTATTTGATTGAAAGATCCGTGTTCTCATTACAACTTACGAAGGGGGGGGGGTGGGAAGGAGGCAAAAACACAATTTTTGCAGTATTTTGTCAGTTGAGTATTTTCTAGATCGGACATTAAATATAACTGTATGGATGGGGGGGGGGGGGGTTAAATGCTGTATTTCCAGACTTCAGACCCATCTCTTCAATTATTTGTTGAACTCCTAGAGTTAGGCAGGAGAGTCAATAAAGAATCAGTGAACTCAACCAGGGTCATTGTAATATCACTATTGCCTTAGCCTATAGTCAAAAAGCTGGACAGTGTCCGTCTAAATGAGCATCCATCCTTGTTGATTATAGGCACCTTTTTTCGTTGCATTTTGGATTTGCTTCTTAAATTGCAAAAAAATGTTTGTTTGAATGCTTGAATGCTGTTTCTAACCATCTTTATCATCATAATTAAATTATCTAACCAAGTGAACTTAGAGAAAAATCATCTAAACCACGTTGCTATGCCCCGAGATAAGAATTCTTACAGCCTCTAGATGGCATTGCTTGCCAGTTGATGATAATGGCCTTCTGAACCTAGTAGTAGTCCCTTCTAACCGCCGATAACACGCATTCAATAGAGTGATAACATCTGAAGCGGGTGCCACATTGTTATGTGTGAAAAGAAGGTAAGCCAAGAAGAGAATACCAAATTGTGTTCCCCCAAAGTTGTTGCCTGATAGTGCTGTGTACACCACCCTGGAACAGTCCACCCAGTAGAATACAAAGATCCTCACAGCAATGCAGATGGAGCACAACAGGTCACAAAGGTTCTTTTTGCTTGGGAGCGTGAAGTCCTGAGGGACCAGTCGAGCAGCAAAACAGTGTCCAGCTTTCAATACAGATGAGAGACAATATCTGTAGATCAGCTGCTTGGACTCTACGGAATTCTTACTATATGCTTAATTCGTTTATATGACTCATTGTGAACAAGCGTTTTCATATGTGAGTGAGTATGTGTCTTTGATTTAAATGTTACAATGATTTTTTAAGGGGGTGAAAGGGGTTCCAGGTTTTTCACATCACACTTGTGTAAGTTGAGTACTGGACCGGAACTCGCCTGGAAACTATTTGTTATCTCACAGATATGCTTCTGGGCCCAGCCCAAGATTAGATTTAGATTTTTTTTTGTGAGCGCAGAGAAACTTTCCACTTTCAGAAGATGAATGTGAAATCAGCCTTTAAGTGTCTAGGAGGTGATATCATTGTGTGTGTGTGCGTGTGTGTGTCAAGGGTGTGTTTTTCAGTATCAAATTATCTATGTGATAGTTCTGTGATGGTTATCTGTACATCCGCAGTGATATTCAAGGTGCCACTTTGTCAAAATCTCTTGAATCCAATGCAACATGATTAATCTTCTACATCCCCTAAAGCATTATGGAAAATGTAGTTACACAACTGTGAGAACGATTGTCCCGCAAATCGCAAATAAAGC
This sequence comes from Eupleurogrammus muticus, assembly GCA_036785175.1. Classification (NCBI taxonomy): domain Eukaryota; kingdom Metazoa; phylum Chordata; class Actinopteri; order Scombriformes; family Trichiuridae; genus Eupleurogrammus; species Eupleurogrammus muticus. The sequence continues at coordinate 11,104,319 of JAYKQN010000014.1, read as the reverse complement.
AACGAATGAAAAATAGGGGTGATAAAACACATTAATATGATATCTTATTCATGCAGCATCCGTGGCACCTACAGACAGGCTGCTGCTGACCACAGGTACAAATCTCATCAGGCTGTTTAAGGTGCCATGAAATGGAAGTCAGAAAGCTATTTTTTTTCCACGTTTGACGTTCTTCTGTTAAAAACAGACCACTCAGGCAAAAATATAGGGTATTTTGTATATTGTGTATATTGTGCATTTTGGTGTTTACAGCAGCAAATTGCATTGAATGCACATTATCCTCATTCCATTGGTGTGTTCCCAGCCTTTGACACAATGGCTGGAGGACTTCACAACCTTCTCCCAATGAATTAACCACCGAAGTCAAGGGCCATACAGGTGATCATTTACAGTGCCATTTTTATTGGGGGCCCAGCGTTGAAGGGACCGGGGGAATTTTTCTTTTTTAATTTGAAAGTGGATTGTTATCTGCAAGGACTGGCTTTCTCATACGACGTGGAATATTGACTGAGCAAGCATATGGAGAGAAATATTGTGGATAACTTATATTCCTAATGAGACGGACTGATGTTACTTCCTCTTCTTTTGTCATTAATTGTTTGGCATTAATCCTCAATTCTCAATGACTGATCGCCTGACTTTTTGCTCTAGTGCCACTATTGACACTTGGGTGTTGGCGACATGTCTTGACAGCTTTAAGAGCCTCGTGACCTTCCTGTAGCAGCTCCAGCAGATCAATGTTTTCAATTAACCAGTAAAATATCTCAACATTCATCAGACGAAGTGGCGCAAAGTTTTGTATGGGCATTCATAGCCAGATAATATATCCTTTTGTCTGACTTTTGTGACCCAGTGACTCATTTAGTGCCACCATGAGGTTGACACTTGAGAGTAAAATGTCAGCTACTTTGTAGATTGCATAACATTTGTTTTGACATTTTCATCAGTGTCAGCTGAATTTGTTTTCAGGGCTAATTAGGGAATATTAGCATGCCAACATAATGAGCAATGATATCTTAGCATGTTATTATGCAGATGTTAGTAATAATCTCATAGTTCCATTAAAAAAGCCTGACAGGGCTGACTCTTGCTAACCTTAGAAGGTCTTTTAACAACAGCAGTTTGATAATCTTTATTTACCATTTTTTCAAGAGTCCCTAAGCACAAAATGATGTTGCTGTGGATAACCCAAATGCAGAGAGGTGATTGGAGGCAGGATGAAGTGAGAAAAGTGATGTAATCAAGTAAGTGACAAGAAAATAAAGGAAATGTAGAAACAACAATAAGATGGCTTGGTAAAAGGCACGCAGAGAAAAATGCAAATTAGGAAGTAAAATAAGACAAGATACACAATGGGGAACTCATTTCAAAGTAAAATAAGAACTAGACACTGGAACAGAGAACAACCCAAACACCATGAAACTAGACAAGCGCATTACAGAAAATGAAAGTACCCCCCAAACCAAAGAGAAGCAACTGGGGCAAGGTGGGGGACCTCAGGTGGGTGGCTGGCAGGAGGCCGGAGATGATGGCCGGTAAAGCAGTAAAGTCCCTCAGGATGTCAGCCCTAAAGCCTCTGGAGGCACCATAGTCACTCTTGGCCAGAGACTCTGGGAAGGCGGAAGAGGAAAAAGAAAAGAATAAAGAAAAACAAATATATATTGAACAAAGATGAAAATGAGTTTCCCATGTGACAAAGGGAACCCACAGATGCCCTTCTCACCAGCAACACTTTCCAGCTCCCCCTGGGGGATCCCAAGGTGTTCCCAGGGCTGATGAGATACTTAATCCCTCCTGCAGGTCCTAATCCAACACCCCCACCCCCTCAGATGACTACTTTCGACCTAAAGGAGCAACGTCTTCTCTATCTTTAAAGCTGGGCCTGCATACCCTGTAAAGGAAACTTATTTCTCTTTGAATCACTCTTAGTCTGGTCCCTCCATTGCAACCACTTTGCCTTGAGAGACCCTACCAGGGGCAATTGCCCTAGACAAACCCCCCTACCACCACAAACTCCTGGGATAATCTGGCAATTCTTTACCAGGGGAGGGGGATATACCTAGTTTCGCAGTTTCTTATTCATCTTTTACTCATGTCAGTACTACACATCGCTGTCTGCTCCCTGTCTCGCTCTCCCACACACGGCACTGACTGATGAGATGTATGAGGAGTTCTCTCTGGAGAAAAACAGCTTCCTTATCAGCTGAAGATTGTCAGGTGAGTGCAATATATAGGGAAGATGGATAGACCTACTGGACAGTATAGCCGGGACGATGGTCTTTGTGTGTCTGTGTGTATGTGTCTGTGTGTGTGTGTGTTACTTTCTTGTATAAATAAATTGTCTGATAACTCACACAAGTCATTCCCAGCATTTTTAGTCAGACACCACATGTGGCTGTGTGTGAGAATTTGGTGCATTCCCGGTGGACAAACACTGAATTAACCCAGAGTGTAGAGCACAGAGTGATTCATACTTGAAAATGATTAACACTTGGAATGCAACGAAGCAAGTTGAAGAACAGAAAGACAAGAATTGACTCTGTTCTAGCTGTTCTGCTATGTGGACTTAGCAGGAAAAAATGTGCTGAGAATACCTATAGAATTTGTAGCTTTACGAGAGGGAAATGTTTATTTTCCGGTGTTCATGCTGACAAAAGAGTGAATCCATTGCTGTTTGCAAGGCTGAAGCTAACAGTCTATAGAGAAGCGTGTACATCTAACATCAAGCACTTCAGAGTGGTGGAAATCTGAAGTCCCATGTACAAAATGGAAAAAAAAATCCTTTCAGTGCAATGTCAAGTCTCTTGTGTGTCAGTAAGTTGAAGGGCTAAAACCTGCAGCAGAGGCCAGCTGACAGCTTGCAGACATGACTTAAAGATTACTGTTAAGCTATCACTCCACAGCCAATCTGTAGGGAAAACAATAACGTGAATGCATAGTCAAAAATAAGCCTGTGGGGAAATGACTTATTTAAAAAATCTTAGAAAATATATATGGCATGCTCCCCTCTCTTCAGAATACAGTATGTCAGAATACAGCCTTTTAATCATGATGGGGGAATCCTTTCGCTGTCACGTGCTGCAGGCTCTAAGTCTGTGTGTGATGTGGTGAACTTTGAATGTAATGATTAGGAGCCATTATGCAAAACATAAATATCCTACAACAGCATGGCAATCCATTCTCAATGAGTTGGCTGACTGTATTATGGTAATTACGGTGTGTTTGCAGGTGTTATATGTGGGTGGGGGGGGTATAGTAAAGTCTTTTTATCTCCAGAGTGAACCCAATGAAATCTGATGAACTCCCTCGAGGAAATCAATTGAGTCGGAGTCATTTGGGGCTGAAGACTTCAAGTTTGAAAATGAAAACGATCTGTAGGTGTGGAGCTAGAAGGGAGTGTGGCTACCAGACCTTTGGAGCTGCTAGTCTGAGTTCGAGGCTAGTTGGTTGGAAGCCACATTCGCTGGCTGTAGAACAGGGCCACAGCGGCATTATGGTTGTCCTAAAATGGACAGTTGTAAATATCATATAAAACTTCTTACCATTTTACAAAATTGCCTCTCAAATTTAATAATATAGAATCACTAGAAAATAATTACAGATGTATTTCAGCAATAGAAAATTAGAAAAAAAAGAAAAAGTTTCTTTTTTTAAACAACCTTTGTGGCCAATCAGGAATAGATTACACACACCTATATACACACCAACATTTTCCCTGTTTACGCTGTATGCTGCTGTCAAAAACTACTTGCTTCTGGCTGTGGCCTTTACCCACGGAGGCATTGCATTTCCTACAGCAATCGGTTGCTTTGCGATCGTTGTTTCTTGAAAACAGCCGACACATCTTTCTCTTTTACTACCCCTGCGTGCTTCTCTCCTGTGGCTGGATCACTGCAGTTTATGACATCCACACCTTCTTCTTCAAGGATGTAGGTTGGTAGGTTGGTAGGTCACCCCATGGATCGGAAGACCCATGGGGTCATTTTTGACCCAATTTATGCAGTTAAGGGTTAAATGTTCATCCGCTTTCCCATCTCTTAATAAATTGCAGAAGTCTGAGCAAGCTATCAAGGGCCATTTGAAATGAGTCGCTAGGCGAGATTAGGCCTGTGGGCCTTAAGTTTCACTGTGCACTAGAATACCCATCCGGTTGCATTGTGAGCATGGAGGGATGGGGTGGTCGGTTCTGTGGCATAGAGGCATGGAGCTAGGTGCATAATTGGGCACAGGTTGGCAGAGTTGGATCTTCTGCCCCCTATACTGTATAGTAATTGAGAAAGAGAAAAAGAAAGAGTTCACATTCATGGACTGGGGATGGCAGGATGCAGGACATTTGTGGTGTTCTGTTGGAATAGAAAAGAGAACGTAAAATGGGCCCTTAGAGTGTAGCCTAATTTGAGATACTGTGTGGTAAGCGAAGCAATAAAACATCACCCTGTGCCTGCAACCGTGGTTCTGTGTCTGTGTAACACAGGTTGTGCTAAAGTGGGTAATACTGACTCTGCTCTGTTTAATACCAAGTACCTGGTTTTTAAGAGCATGAGTGATTAGCTTCTCTAAGCCCAGGAGAAGCCATCTTCACCCAAGGGTTAGCATTGCTGTTAATGTCAGATCACCATCCCCAAGGCTCTGGGAATTGGTGTGTGTGTATGTGTGTGTGTGTGTGTGTGTGTGTGTGTGTGTGTAAGTGTGTGTTTGAGGGGGTCTGAAATTTGGCTGAATTTTAACCTCTCTCTCAGGTTGTCTTGCTTTTCATTGTGCTCTTTTATCTGCATGTAACCAATATGCTTTTGAAAGTTCTTGCTTAAGTAAAAGTATTAACATCAAAATATAGTATTAGTACTCGGTATACAGTTATTATATGGACCATTATAATGGTTCATTTTACAATCCTCTATGCTACAGTATATATATACCTGTGTATAGGGTTATAACTATGATTGCATTCATGTGTAACGATTCATGTGTAATTTGTTGATGAAAAAAGTGTGTCTCATTGGATAATCTATAATATAACATGTGTTTTGTGGTAATAATTTGAATGAAAAGTACAAATATTTTCCTTCCATAATATATGATGGGAATTAAGAACATGATTTTTAATCAGGTAACCTTAAAATTGTGCTTATATCCACTACTTGTGTAAGTTAAGTTACTTTTTAACACTGAAAGAGAATAGTACTGGAGTAGTAGTACTAGTAGTAGTGGTATGCAGTATTCCTTTGTACGCTGCTCTTCTCTACGAGATCTTAGCACATGCTGGAAGAATAGACAGACAGCTGTCCTGTGAACTTTGCAGTGCTAATTCAATATTGCATTCTTTAACAGTAATGCAAATCTAGTTACACACTGGTGACATTACGCCACTTTGCTCCAAAGCATCCTGGGAATTACCGCATAGATTTTGCACGAACGGTATTGTCATGCAGCACAGATTTGATTTGATCCCAAGGTTATCCTGACACTTTTTTTCCCCTGCATTTTCTCCCTCACTTTTTCACCTCTTGTGTATTTGTGGGTGCATGCAGCCGTGCATGACCCCAGCTTATATGACATACTGGCCTTTACAGATAAGGAAGAATGGCTTCACCCCCCAACCCACTGATCAGAGCGCAGGATATAGGAGGAGGAGAGAGACAGTAATAGAGTAAATATGAGCAAGGTGGGAGAGGAATTTTCATTAAAGTCTAGACAACGCTACATGCCAGGACTGTTTAATCATCCCAGTAACTATGTAGCAACAGGCTTTTTGTCCGGTTCAAATTCATCAGTCATTTCCTACACTAAGAAGTGTTGAACTCGATGTGACATTCACTAATAATTATGGAAATCTCTTCTCCTGCAGTAGTATGTGATTAGAGTGTCTTTTTGTCCTCTTGCATGTCAAATTAAAATTGTTTAAATGGTTAAACACACACATTGCATGTTTCAAATCAGATCTCTACTCTTAGGCTTAGGCTTAGGCTTAGGCTTAGGACATGTTTGCCATATTAACTAAGCTTTAAAAAAAAAAAACATATAAAAGAAGTAGCATAAACTGTCATCCTTTGCAATTTTGACAAACTCGACGTTTGCGAGTGCGTTTTCCACTCTGGGAAAATGATCCATTTCCCTTTTGCTTCTATTTCAGTTTCAAGTGCTAAAGAAATGCTCACACTCAATTACCAGAGTGTTTGAGGAAGGTGTGGAAAAAGCAGCTCTGTTACTATGACTATGTGGAGAATATAGTCTAAGAGGTGACAAATATTGTACCTTTTCCAGAAATGTAATTAAATTATTAATTAATTAATTTAATTCTTTTGATTAGTTAAACAACACTTTAAAGAATCGCACATTTCAGACAGTTGATATTTAATACTTAAAACGTGAGACTTTCAGTTGATTTTTTTGTTATTTAAGCCACAGGTAAAACATACTGTAATCTGGAAACTATGCTGTATCACTCGTCCCACCACTTTGCAGAAGCCAGTTTGTGCGTCTTTTCTCAAAGCGTCAGTACTAGTGTGTGTAAGTGTGTGATGAATATGTGGGACATCATTTGTGGACAGCCTTTTCACAGTTCACTACAGAAAGCAGGCGTCTTTCTATTTTATCTAGTATCTAGTCCATTAAAAATGTGCACAAACTGACTGTCCAAACACCTTTCAATTGTTTGAATGGCATTATTATAATGATTATTTGAATATTGCTATTTATCTCTGATAGCTTGGAAACCTGTAAACTATCTATTTTGCGTGTTGGTCAGGGTATGAAATTGAATTCTTTTTCTTCATTGTTTGTGCTACATGCACATCTGATTGCTCAAGGCCTGTGGTGTTATGAATGGATGAAATGAGCGACAGTGTCACAAATGTCATGTGGTGTTACCCTGAAAACTACTTTTATATTCTAGGTGGTTTAAATATTCAAAATTCATCATTCTCTTTTAGTTTCACTGATGATTTTTGTAATAAAAAAAAAAAAAAAAAAAAACTTCTACTTTTACTACTATTCTTACCTGTATACCTGACTGTATAGTTATGCACAGAACATTTAATAAAAAAAACGTTTGAATGAAAATTGAATAAGATTTCTATTGTTGGATCTGTTAGTAATAGTACTATTCACTTTAGAAGTTGCACAGTAATAATCGGCAACAGAACGCAAACTTTAGGTCGAAATATATATATATACAAATGCCAGCACACAGATCAGCGTATTTTCTAATGCTAACTGCACAGAGAGATGCAGAGAAGGGGCCCGGGTCATCACAGTAGGCTATGTAGTCTAATGAGAATGCAGCTCTGCTGCGGCAAAGCAGCCAAGAGTGGGCAGCGAGGGAGAGAGGCACAGGGGAACGATTTTTGCTTTAGGTGAAAGACAGGTTCATGTGGGTGTGAAAAACAAAGGGGAAGTCAGTTATTGTACTTTGGCATCTGATTTGGCTGCTAACACAGTCAACACGGTCAGCAGTTGCAGCAGCGGCAGCTGCAGAAATATATGGCTCATGGAGGAAATGAAGGTGCTTTAGATGAACACTTGGTTCATTTGCACTAGAAAAAAAAAAATACAAGCAAAAAAGATACATGATTATGTATATCATAATATATAATATTAAAAAAACACTTTACATTTTCATGAAAACTGCACAGTGCTAAGTTCGAGGAGCAGAAAAAAGCTCTGCTTATTAGGTTGTGTCCCTTCCTTAAAATATCATAGTATTAACATAAAAAATAAAGTATATAAAAAATATAGATTATTTTTAATGCCTTAGTGTACAATAGCAAACAACTAGAATGCAAAACAACTAAAATGCAAAACCAACAACAAAACAGCCACAAATATATATATATATATATATATATATATATATATATATATATATATATATATATATATATATATATATATATATATATATATATATATATATATATATATATATAGTTTGAGTTTGAGTTCGCCAAGTATGTGAATTTTAATGTTTGAGTCTGTTAAAACAAACAAACAAAAAAAAAAAGAATGCCCAACCTGATAAAAAAAATTACCAGAAATAAAATGTCTCATGGCAAAAAAAACAGCAGAAGATCTACAGTAAACTAAACTATAAGTTTTATCACAAAATCAAAAACACTCCTAAAGATGAAAACAGATAGCTATGAACAGAAAGTATGACTGGGAATCTAAACTAACATTTACAAGTAACTAACAAAACACTTTACCAAAAAAAAAAAAATCCTGTAAACCGTGGGTTTGATGGAACTGACCAACAGACAAAGACACTCTGGCACAAGACAAGTGAAATACAGACTATTAGAGCACAATGAGGAATTAATGCAGAGCAGTTGGAGACGATGGGTAATTAGAACGGACGCGCAGGTGACAGGGTGATGAGGAAGGGCAACCACTCTGAAACAAGAGGTTAGTGTTTTCAAAATAAAACAGGAAATGACAGGGACAAGAACAAGACAAGACAAAAACCTCACCACGGCACGGCACAGAGAAGCTCATCTGATCTGCATGCTCGCCATCCTCCCCGGAGTCCTGACCTGACCTTCAGAACAGACTCGAGTGGGCAAACGCTCACATTCAGTGGCGTCAGGCGCTGTCAAGAAATGTCTTATGGATAATTAACATCTTCTTTTTTTTTTGTTACTGCACTGCACAGATGGCAGACACTGTGTATTTGCCGAGGTCAACGTTGTGACCGGAGTGCCCAACGGTGGCAGTGATGTTATGACCCGGGCAGGTACGCTATCGAAAACAAATACAAGTGCATTTTATTGATGGTAATTCGAATGCACAAAAGACGCCGTGACAGGATCTCCAGGCCTCGTGCCAGACAATCCAGCTCCCCGCCGTCATCTCGTGTTGCAGCATGATAACGGGACATTGACAAGGATCTGTACACGATTCCCGAAAGCCGAAAGCAAACTAGTCGTATCGTCTGCATACGCAGGCGTCGATGCCCATTGAGCATGTAGTACTATCAATACTATATTAATACTTTAAATCCCACTGTCTGCAGCCTGGCTCCGTTTCTGTCAAACCAACCATCCGTCAGTAGAAGGGTTTTGCTTCTTCATAATCGGCAGCCTGAACAAATGCTGCCAACAATAATGGCCTCTGCACCCATGACCGCTAGTGACGTTTTACTTTCGGTAACGTTGCACCTCATTAGCGGGTTTTCATTGACTTTCACCTCGGAGACAGGTGAAATTAGACGGTAAAGGCCGCCGCGTTGAATCGTTCCAAGCCGACGTCACAATTCATTAAACGGCAGCACCGCGGATTTCTGAGCGGCGTTAATGCCTTTCATCTGAGTTAAATGAATTTTTAATTACCAGTTAGAGGTTAGAAGTTACACCTTTAACATTTTTCCTGTATGGGGCGATTTGTCAGTAGTTTCGACGGGTTTTTGTTCTCATCTGAAGACGGGGGTTTCGCAGTATTCTCGGCGTAACGTCTCGGCGACACGCGACGGACACCCAAACAAGATCCACCTTTTCCGTAGTTTCTTTCTTCTTTACTTCACTTAGTCACACACTCAGTTTATCACCACACACACGCACGCGTGCGCACACACACACACACACACGCCGTAACTCATCTGCAACTGTCATCCTCTCGGGGATTTATATCTTAAGAGAGGAGGAGATTGAAAAGGTGAGATCAGTCGAGCATGATGAGGGAGACAGCTCGAATGGGAACGAGGGAAGATGCACGATCCGTGTCATTCCCCCCACTATTTTCCTCATCTTACATCAGAAGCTATGACATCCTGCCCATATGACTTTCAAATTCAAGTTTTTGCTTGAGTGAGTAGTTTGAATTAACAGCATTCCCCCTTTTGGGCACGTTTAATTGCATTCCTGCTTGCACGTTAAAGGGTAGTCCCCTTGTTTAATTCATACGTCTTTTCGGTAATCCTTTGACCTTCTAATAACAATGGACAAGGTGGAACTCAAACATAAGTGTTTGGTATTACTAGGCGCCTGTCACTTCTTTACCTTTATAGATGTGTTATCCCTCCATCTTAAAATCACCTATGAAAAAAAAAAAAGGTTCTCTTTGGGAGTGACCTGGATGGATAGGATCAGGAATGGGTTCATCAGAGGGACAGCACATGCTAGAGGTTTCGTAGATAAGGTCAGAGAGGCCGGACTGAGATGTCCGATGGAGAGATAGTGAATATATTGGTAGAAGGACGTGAAGATTTGAACTGCCAAGCAGGAGGCATAGAGGATAACCAAATAAGAGGTTTGTGGACGTTGTGAAAGAGGACATGAAGGCAGTTGGCGTGAGAGAAGAGGACACAGAAGACAGAAGAGGGTTAGATGGAAGCGATCAATTTGTCGTGCTGATCCCTGAAACGGAAAAGCTAGAAGGTGAAGAAGTTCAACATTCTGGAAAATGCTATTTTTTTTATTTCTGAGAGTGTGATGCCTAGTTTAGTATAAACACTGGAAACCTATGGTGGAGATCTATAACTGAAAAACTGTGTCTTGACAATAAGTTTCAAGCAACATTAATATTTAAAGTGCAGGTTGTCAGATAAGAGTTCAAATACACCAGACTTTAAAAGTTGTGTCCTTAAACGCCAATACACTGCCGTCCATCCATCTCCTATACCCACTTATTCCTCACTCAGTTTTTGCTGGAGCTGAACCCATCGTACTGGAGGAAAGTGGCAGGGATAGACCCCACACAGGTCGACAGAACACGCACACCATTCACACACACACACACACACACACACACAACACTCACTCACACTCATACCAATAGTCAATTTTTCTCCAATCACCCTAAACATGTTTTGGGACTGTGGAAGGAAGCCAGAGAACCGAATCCCAGTAGAACCTCTCAATGTCTCACGAGATAAAATCTTATCAGCGAATATCTTATCTTATTTCATTCGCTGATCATTTTACTTCTAAGTTTTCCAATAAATTTTAAATGAAAGGTCATAGAGAAATAAAAAAGTCCATAATGTGAGGTAAAGAAAGCACATAATATAAGATTCAAAATAAAGGGAAATTAATCAAAATCAAAAGATTATAATAATTAACAATCAGCAAAGTTGGCACAGTGGTGATTTTTTTTTTGTACTGCACCTTTATGTTATATATTTCATACTCACAAGGCCTACAAACACACACACACACACACACACACACACACAATTCTAAGAAAAGCTTTAATCGTGAGAAATGTTATATGTGGTGCTCAGAGAACAGATAATACATAAAGGTGCACATGTTAACATCAAACTTTTCTTAGAGTTCTAGATTCACACACACACACACACACACACACACACACACACACAACAAAACAAGTGGTTAATTGTCCCTGCTGAATGTATCGTAACCATCGCTGCTGCCAATCATCAGGGAATGCCCACATGTCTTGATATGAGGGGAAAATCTATACAGCACCTTGCTTTTATTCATTTCTTTTTTTCCCCCCATAATACTGTATCGATTGGCTTTGCACGGCCCTAGTTATGACATTCATGCCAATGAAGCAAAACTTGACATTGATACCAATCTTCTCATCTCACTCTTGGAAGGGAAGCGACTGTATATTTCCCAAATTGTTGGAACTATCAACCTTCAATGTTATTATGGAAAATTGGCAATTTAACAGTATTCCAGTTTGACAGCAATTATATTTCTGTATGCAGCGAGACTGGCATCAGTCCAATATACCAGAAGGTGGATGGTACAGGGGTTTAAAATTTAGACCTTTTTTTTCTGTAATTTTAGTGAAGTAAAACAGAACAGACAGCGTGAACTTCTCTATAAATATGAACCCGTAACTTTTTTTTTGGCAATGCCTGCTTCCCTGTGGCAGTGGCAAAAAAGTTGGAGGTGAACATGGCTTTTTATCAATAAACACTTTGCCTGCCGTCGCTCCCATTGATGTTAGACCGTCAGCGCGCTTTGGCGAGATTTGAATGGGCCTGTCTGGAACCTTTCCATCCAGCGCCCGCGGTGCCATACTGATGAAGGAGATAATGCTGTTGACAGAGACAATGCATCATTCAGACTGTAGGATCAGCTGGCAGCGTTACGGCACGACGCCGGTCCTCCAGGAAAGTCAAACACCCGGCGGGACGACGTTAAATGAGATTTGGAGAAGTCGATGATGTGCGTCTGAAATAGTGTCTGCCACTATTTATTATGCATTTGGACTTTTTCCGATGCTTTGTAATTAAGTACCTATGTCGTTATGCCCGAGCCACTTGTAGAACTGATGACTGATGAACTGTTTTCTAGGCTCCTCTTGGCCATAACCAAGCCAGGGCAGCTCATATGCAATATTTTACAATATATGATATCTCTGTGACATTGCGACAAGGAATACTTGTGCAAAACCATTCGTTTAATCAGTTATTCAGTAAGACCAGACTAAACTTATAGAAGAAAACTTGTGAAATATAAGTTTTCTGTATCCATAAAATACGTCGTAGACCTTTTATATCACCTTGTGAAAAACATGTGTAAAAACAAATGTTGCATTTATATTGAGCGCTGCATTCATTATTCTTAGCTGCAAGTGTTAGAAGTCAAGTGTTTAATGGTGGTTAATGGGTAATGACAGCTTACTTTACACATCCATCCATCCATCCATTTTCTATCCCGCTTATTCCCTTTCGGGGTCGCAGGGGTCTGCTGGAGCCTATCCCAGCGCATTTATGGCGAGAGGCAGGGGGATACACCCCAGATGGTCGCCAGCCAATCGTGGGGCACACACACCATTCACACACCATTCACACACACACTCACACCTATGGGCAATTTAGATTTGCCAATTAACCTGAGCATGTTTTGTATTGTGGGAGGAAGCCGGAGTACCCGGTGAAAACCCACGCAGACACGGGGAGAACATGCAAACTCCACACAGAAAGGTCCCAGACCCAGGCCCCAAGGCGGTCTTGAACCTGCGACCTTCTTGCTGTGAGGCAACAGTGCTACCCACTGCTCCACCGTGTCGCCCACTTTACACATTATTCTTGTTATTTATTATAAAAGTGTCCATAGTAAAAGACTGTTTGTTAGACCAGGAGCTATGTTTTAGCTCTGATTAGCATTAATAACTCACCAGACATGGAACTAGGGGATATTTTTGCACAACCAACTGTGAAATCCAATGATGGTAAAAGGACAATGGTATAAAAGGCCATGTATGAGTGGAACTCATCTCCTAAGCATGTCACACAAAGGCACAGTGGTAATTATATTCAAGCTATTATTTAAATCATTCCAATCGGTATCAATGACAATTACAAACCACTGAAACAGAGACTGATTGGTATGCTTGGAACTTAAATATAGTTGAGTATGACTGTTGTTGAATAAATATTTGTATCTGTGTTAATTGTGAAGTGTGACACCAAAAAATAAATGGATTGCTTTTTAGACTTTTTTGTTGCACTGATTTCATTTTGGTCTGTGTTGTGTTGCCATGTTTCTGTTTTTTTTTTTGCTTGCAGAGTGTTTTTTTTATTTGATATTCTCTGTACTTTGAAGAAAATTCCCAGTTTTATTTTATTATGTTATAATTAGTACTGTATTGTGTTAAAATGTCGGTGAACCCCAGGAAGAAAAGCTGCAATTATGCTGTAGCTAATGGGGATCCTGATAAACAATAACCAATACATCATTAGCAAATTAAAGGTTTTTTAAATTGTATTCTCTAATGAAGCCTTTTTATTGAATTAATGTGGTTTTGATAAGCTAATTTTAGGTAAAAGGTGTGTGTTTTGCTGGGCATTCAGAAGTTGTGCAAACACAGTACCTGAGGCATTTTTTTTATTTGCTCATAGAGGACAAACAATTCAGAAAAGAAAATACTGAAACCTGGATGCACACATGGTATACAACTGTAAAACTCCATGTTTATCATGTGCACTATTTAACTTAATAAGACTAGATTGATGAGCATGTTGAAAACAGTCATCTTCTCTCGGGTAACAGTATATCTGATTGCATAGTAGTCTTGCCATTACTGTGCCTTTTTTTTATAGCCAAAGGTCGTGAGGTCAAATTAATTAGATGCTCACAGAATCAGTTAAACGAGGGTGCTAGCTGGCTGCAGTCAGCAGTTTGTACACAAAATTTTTCCAGAAATCACTTTTCGATTAGTTTACGTTGTTCATCAAGTTCCTCCAGCTCATCACTCGTTTTACTAGAGTAACTGAATTGGAATTTGCTCAAACTAGAATTATGGCTGTTTCAGGAATGTCACCAGTCATCACCAGACTGGGCCTACTACACAAAATTCCAGTACAGAGCAATGATTCCAATGTGGAAGTGACATAAACTGAATTCCTGCGAACGGCTGCTTGAAGTGATGTGCATTTATCCTTTTTATTTTCATAATTTGCCTATTCCCAATTTTGTTAAGTTTTACGATTCAGCATAATTAAGAACATATAGCTTTGAGATGATATGTGGCTTAACACTAAAAAGGGCTGCTATGTGTTGGCTACTAGACACAGCTCTCACCCAGCTCCACTTTCTCATTTTAATATGTACACTTGCATCATTTATAAATATGAACACCATGGTAGCTAGCTGATGTTCTAAATAAAGCAATAAAACTCACCAACATAATAACCACTTGTTTGGAAAGGGGCTGAAAGTCGGCGCTCAGCAGTAGGTGTTTCAGAGTAAATTGCTCAGTGCTCGCTCTCTTCTCAAGGCCATGTGTCTTTCATTATCTCGGCGCTGTCTGCGCGTGTCCATCTCTCACACACTTCGCGGGCGGAGAAACGAGTCCAGTAAGTTGAAAACAGCTGTGTCGGTATATGTGATCCCAGCTGCCGAGACAAAAATCATTTAAAAGCTTCTTTTTTTTTTTTTTCATTAAATCAACTTGTCACTGGGTGTGAGACGCCTGAGACGCCTCTCGCTGGCTCGACGCTTAACTTCTTCCTCTGGGTTTCAATTTTCACCTCATTTACATCCAGAAGTGGGCCAAGCCTGCTAACGTGGGCCAGATGGGAGAGCGTGGGCCTGACGGGGGAACCTGTTATCAGATTGCGGGGCGCCGCACATGTACAGTAATATGTCAAAATATTCCATCTATCGGGTCCTAAATTGTCATAACTGTTCAGTGTTCCACTGACATGTTATTCTTCAGCCGATAGCTACGATCTTAAGCTGATTTGCATGTTTCAACCGGCGGAGTTTAAGTTACATCAGTTCAAAGGATTGCTTTTGAAGTACATAAATGTTATAAAAGAACACATTCCTGGTCCAGATCTGTGCAGATATTCCCAATGCTGTGGCAATGTAAGCCACATGGGATTGTGATATTTTCTTCCTGTGTAGACACGAACGTATCAGAAACGAACACAAAGGCGTTCCGAGTCGGACTTTCTGTTCCTGTTTAAATCCTATTTCCTCTCCTTCCCAATGCTCGGGAGATCAAATGTTCTGCCCGCAGTGCAATCATAAGAGTTACACGCGCACAATTAAAGTCAGCTCTTCTTAAACATCATAGAATAAGGAGGAGGACCGGAGAAGGTTTACCACCATTTAAGATTAACAGTGGTAGTACAGGAGTCTGAAATAATTCTACTTTGTCTTTTTGCAGGTGTTCTGGTTGGTGCCATTTTTGTTTTCAACTTGTTAAAAATGAGATTAAAAGGGCTCCACCTATATTTGCTGTTGAGATGTATGCATGTATGTTAACTCAACTCAATTGATTTGAGTGTCAAAAAAATGTTAGGGCAGCACTTTTAGTTGTAGATGTTCAGATTAGCTTGAAAGTCTTGAAGGTGATCATTGCACAAATGGACTGGACTTCATGTTAGGTTTCTTCCCTCTTTGATAGAGGTTAAACTTTCTGGTGGCCTAGAGAACATCATGAACACGTTTTGTAGGCGTTCAAGAAGAAATAGGAGTTAGTTAATCAGTCCTCCATGTGACTCATGTCTGAACGTTATATTTTAGTGGTTTCTTGAGCACCTTTGGCCCATGTGAAGATGATGGCATCCTCCGCATAAAGTGGCAGTTCAATTATATATATACCGTATATTTATACTGAAAATAAGATACAATCGGTAAATTTTACATATTGTAAATCTGTTATTCAGATATGATTCTTTGAAAGGAGGACTTCTTGGTGGCCAAATCGAGGTCCAAAAAGACAGCAACAACACAAGGGTCCAGATTTACGATCAGGGGTAACTGTGGTCACCTACCAGGGGGATAACTGAATTTATTGATGATGTTTGGAATTGGGCCTACTAGATAGGTTTGAAAAAGTTTCAGGAAGTTGATGTCCGGGTCATCTTGTTTCTGAGCTTTTTTGTAAGCCAATGAAATTGGACATTTCCATGACCAACGACCAATGACCAGTTATTATCTACTTTATCCAATCCATGATTTTTTTGTAATGTAGTGTTGTTTTGCAAAGGTGTTCTGTGTAAAACTACACTTGTATCTTGTCATCAATTACAGTCCAACAGGGGACATATTAGCCACACATCCCACCATGAACTGTCAATGCAAATACCCACATGATGTATTATTTTTTTTTGTTCAATCTGGATTTTTATTTTCCCCATCTTAAATGAGTCTTGTGCTGCTGTACAAAGTGAAAAGACCCCTGAGGCAAATTGGATTTGTGATTTTGTAAGATACCAATAAAACTGACTTGACCTGACTTGACTGTGGACTGTCTTTATTTCCAGATATTTAGTTGATTAATTAGTTTTCGTCTTGTCTCTGTATTGTCTTGTGGCTCTGATACTGCCTGGTCTTTTTAATGATGGTATTTTTTTTTGTTGTCCCCAGGAGAGCAATTTTGTGTTCATTTTGTGTTTCGATATTTTCCTCTGCATGAGTGAGTTTCCTTTGCACTTTATTGGTTAAAGATTGTTATTTTGCACTTGTTTGAAAATCTGTTTCCTGTGTCAAAGGTTCAAGTCTTTGTTCAGTTGTTACTTGATAATGTAGATTTCGATTCTGGTTGGTAGAAATGTTTGATGAGAGCTGTGAGGTTCAAAGATCAGCTTTTATACAAAAAATCACTCCCACTATTCAAAACATCTTTTTTAACCAAAAAAGGAATTTGTAATCACTTTTTGTTTTTTGTTGTGTTGGTGTTCTATAAAAAAATGCTTAGTTCAAAGGTTAGAGGATTCTAACTTTGGTTTTTGAAGTATTAGTTGCTTTGTCTTACTCCACTTGTACAAACCGCGTTCAAATGCGGTCATTGTCACCTTCTTTAGAACAGACTGAAGTGCATTTGAAGCTTTGGTAATCGACCAGAAGCACAAATAAAACAAGAAAGAAAACCTCTTTTAATGGCTGGAGCTGAGCGACTAACGTTACTTAAGATTTTACCGATTATTATTGTTTTGTCTACAAAATAGACAAATGAAATCTAGTCTGTCCACTGTGAAGAAACATTGCCTCCCATTTTTAAAGATATATATTTTACCCAATTATATTCCAAACACACAATCAAATATTATAGTGGTGGATTTATATTCTAAATCTAGCCATAAACCACGAATAATCTATACAAAAAAACAAAGAACAGAGAACTCATACCTTCACCAAGGCCAATGGTTCACCTTCTATGCAGCACGACCAGTATGTAACCATTTCCAAATTTAACTAAAATCTATACCTGACAACATAGTATAATTCTAAAACAGCCAGTGATAGCTGCAGTCAGACCATGCAAACTCCTCACACAGAGAGAAAGTCTCAGCCAGGTTGGAAACCAGGAACCTCAGACAGAGAGATCATAATGCCGATCATTGACCTACCTTCCTGCAGAGCAAGGAGAGAGATGGGGGGTTGGTCCATCTTAAAGACTACATGCACTTAGGTGTCATGATAACACTGTGTCCATAATCCTAAAATAAAGCTTGCTACGAACAAAGCACCTGCAGGGGTGAAAAGCTGTGCTAATTGCACTGCCGTCATCGTTTTGTCTCTGAGCAATAATGATGATGTGTGTATCTGTGGGTTAGTAAATGAAGTGAAATTGTCAGAAAGTCCATGTTTATGCAAATGAGGTTCATTGTAAAAAAATATATATATATATATATATATATCCCCATTCACAAAAGACCCATTGCTGACATGTTCTCTCTCATCAATAGGGGATGCTTTATCACAAACATCCCCCACCGAATACAACCAGGAATCGGTGTAACGTCTGATCTTTCATTTTTTTTTTTTCAGAGCGTTTATTCCTGTTACATCCTGACCGATGCAGCGTTAATGTAGTTACTGCTGCCGTGCTGCATGCATAAATGTGCACAGACGCACTTATCCTTTCAGCTGCTGTGATTCTACAGCCGATTGTGACGCAGAGCAGCTGTGGGCACCAAACAAATCAGTCTGATTGTGTTCAATGCATGTATATATATATATATATATATATATATATATATATATATATATATATATATATATATATATAACACTGGATTTATAACATTTTGCGGCAAAACAGATCATTGGTTCTTCTGCAACACTGAAGCACCCTCTGCCTGCAGAGACTCTCACCTCGGCTCCCGTGACTCCATCGCCCCACCCGCTGTTTTCTTTCAAGCAAGAAATGCCTCTTTTATTAAGTTAGCGTCTACAGGATTAACGTTCAGGAGACTCAAATTAAAAGAAATCCAGGGACAACTAATGCTGCACAACCTTCCACAGGATGTTATAATAT
The DNA here is from genome assembly GCA_036785175.1 of Eupleurogrammus muticus. NCBI lineage: Eukaryota > Metazoa > Chordata > Actinopteri > Scombriformes > Trichiuridae > Eupleurogrammus > Eupleurogrammus muticus. Next base: position 11,085,632 of record JAYKQN010000014.1, on the reverse strand, counting down.
GGGACCAGTGCCTCGTGTTTATTTTGTGTCTTGTTTGTTTTGATCCAAAGAGGATTTATCCTGGTCAGAATGTGATGGTCTGTTCGGCTCATTTCACCGCCGATCGCTTCATCAGCCGGGCTCAATTAAACGCAGGGTTCAAGTTCAAAGAGGCCCGCCAATCGAGCCGTGGTAGCGAGGAGGCGGCGACTGAGCGGACCGGTCACCTGAAGCGGACTGTGTTGCTGGACGGCGTTATCCGACCATCATGCGGCTCCATCCTGCTGCCTCCAACCGTCACAACACGGCTAATTGCGTTGCTCATAAAGACCTTTAATATTCCTTTGCTTCTGGGAGCTTTATCAACAGCACTGATCTTGCTCATGACACACAGGATTGCTGTTAGCAAGAAGGTCGCAGGTTCGCCATGTTCTCCTCATGTCTGTTTGGGTTTTGGCCAGTAGGTGTGTGTGAATGGTGTGTGTGGCTACAATAGGGGGACTGTGTATTCTCCCATATCCATTTCAGGGAGACCACATATGGCTGACATTTTTTCCAGAGAAGACAGTGCCTACAGACAGTTGGCCTTAGACCAGTCACACCAACACATCATACTTCTAGTAACTATACGAAATTCAGGAAGGAAAACTACATGTGGATTGGTTTTATGCTGCTGAAAAAGTATGGCAGCAGTTGCCTGACAATATTTTGAGGTGCCGGCGCATATATCCATCCAGCACACGTACTTTCAAAACCCCTACAACTACCACATAATGGGCATCAGGCCCTGATCATGACCATTTGTCGGAAGCCTAACAGTCGGCAACGAGAGCGCTTTATGCGCCTAATGTTTCCAAGGCCAATCTAAGCCATACCAATGTAATGAAACATCATATTGAGCCTTGAAGGAAAATGCTCCAGATGGACATATAGAATTCCTGAACGTCTCCTGGGTCCTTCAAAAAATAAAGGAGGTTGATTTGATGTCAGCGGCTTTCCACAGAGTCATGTAATCCCATCATGCTTGTCAAAGGAGTTACATGTAAGCAACTGGACTTTTTTCTTGTAGCTTTAGCTGTAGAAGGAGGCCATCTATGTCCATTTAGAAAGACCAACTTTTATCTGCTACCATCCTGCCTTGAGATCTCATTCCAGGAAATTGAACTGCTCTTCACCATCAGAGCATCAGAGCAGGACTCATTCTCTGGATAGGGTAACCACACCGACTCTCATTCCACTCCACACCTTGATGTGTGACTTATGCGATGATCCAGAGATATAAGCTCCTGGTTTCCAGCAACAGGCCAGAACTGAAGAAGCCTTCTGGATGGAACGCGAAATGTCTTCAAGCTACAAGAAAAAGTCCAGTTGCTTACAATTAACTCCTTTGACACTACAATGACCTGGATGAGTGAGAATCTGCACAGACCCATTGTGCTTGTACACAAGAAGAATGGCACCATCAGATTTTGTAATGATTTCATTTATCTGCATGCAATTATCAAATTTGACTCTTATGCAACACCCCATACTATTCTGAGAGATATCAAACTCTATGGTCCAGCTTGTGCTTTTTTCTCTCCAATTTATTCACTTTCCAGACTCACCTTCAAAGGCATCTCCTCAGTGAAGGTCCCGTTATACTTTAGACTCAGCAGGACCTTCCCTTGTTTGGCTTACCTCACTGATCTCATTCCTCCTTTTACTTCCTCTTGAAAATGACTTAACCTCTTTTTCAAACCATTTGTGTTCTTGCTTGCTCCGAGTTATTCTCCCTCTGACAGCAGAGCACTGTCCTGAAGGCGAAGGATTTGCTTCTCTTATCTCAGTTTGTTGCTTCTTTCAGTCATGTCCTTGCGCTCTTTGCACAAAGCTGCACAGCAGCTCTCTGCGTCTTCTGATCACACTGCTTCGCAAGGGGAGGTCGTTTAATTTGTCGCCATTGGATCCTTCTTGGATATTGTTGTCATTCGGGCTCTCTAATGCCTTCTCCATGAATAATACTCTGTGAAAAAGCTGAAAATGTTTCTATTAATTCAGCGGTTAGGATCCTCCCTGGTGATTTCTGCTGGTGAAACAGCAGAGCAGAGGCCTCCCTCTTCTGCTCTGCTGTTTCAAGGCTGTGTTGTCTCAAACAAGCCTCTTGTCTTTTTAACCAAATGGTTCTTTTTTGGCCCATTTAAGCACTTGTGCAGGATAATGCCAAGGTTTGGTTGACATAGTCATTAAATTTACATGCATTTCACATGCTTTCAGTAATATCTGGCAGTCTTCTTAATGCAAAAAACACTTGAAAGAGGGGTCAACAATTAAGAAATGCATTTTTTTGGGGGGGGTTACATCCTCATATTTACCTTGATTAAATCAGCAGACATGTTTTCTCATTTGTAATCTGCCACTCGTCTCATTGACTATGAACATCTTTTTTACTGCCTGACAGCTGTTAACACTAATACAAGTATTTTAGTAGTTTATGTCATTGATCACATGTGATAATTACAAGATGATTTGTTTGATTGGTTTTAATATGTATGTATGTATAGTACTACTCAAATGCAGAAGTGTTGTATTTATTATAATGTATTGCAAATTCCAGTGAAATGACGGTTTTCTGAATATCCTGCAAGCATAATCTTTAGACAGCACAAATCCACTAAACTCTGGTATTTATTCCTTGTTTTTGCTCATCAAACTGATTCTGGAAACTTGGAAATCATACCTCAAATCTGACCTGTGCACAATACACATACAATAGAGAATACAAGTTTTTTTTACAAGACAGGAGACAAGACAGGCAACAGCACAATAACAAGGATTCAGACATTTTAACCATATAACAATTTACAATAATGAAATTAAATCTTAAAAAAATAATAATATCATAATGATCATATTCACCAGTCATCAACATACGGTTATAAATTGTTTGGGTTGTGATTCAAACCAGTGGCAGTTTACTTCCCTCCATAACACCGCTAGCGCGATGTTATTACGTCTTGGACGTGAGGTGTTTGAATAGGTTCAAGCTGCAGAATGTTTTTGACAGAACGGGTGGATTTGTGTTTGTTCCCACCTCCCACTCTTTGTACCAAATAAACCATCCGCTGCAGGCTCACTCCAGATCCAGAGGTTATCTGATTTGTGGAGAGGTAGGAAATAAGATCAAAGTATGTGCAAGTGATTGCTTCATGACTCATATTGTGTGCAACTTTATAAAAAAATCTCCTACTTTTTTTTTTTTTTTTTATCGCTACACGTGTCATCAGAAGAATCGGATGTGCTTCACTGTCAAGGACAAAGGTACTTACTGTGCATTCTCCCATTAAAATCCAGTTGGTCACATTTCATACTTTTACACTTCTATTTCTCACTTAAGCTCTGATAATGAACCAGGTTTAACTCCTTCTCTGCGATGGATTGTTTGCTTCTAACAAGCAGAGAGTGTCTTTAATTGAATGTATAGGGGTGTGGTGATGACACATTTTGCTGTTGCAAACGCACTTTAAAATTTGACAGTTTAATTAATTTGGGATTATTTACACTCCATAGCGAAAGCAACACTTGTCACATTGACAGCAGTAAAAACACATTAACTGGATGCTGAACAGGCAGCTCTGCAAGGAAATCATGTCCGACAGATTGTCAGAAGGATAATTTGACTCTCAGTAGGAGATCCAACACGTATCAGTAGCTGCATTAGTAATTTCATTTGCATTATCGACTATTGTAAACTCACTGTCATTAAGGATTTTTTTAGTAATTGATAATTTAAGGACAAAGTAATACAAAGTTTTATTTTGCTTATTTGTTATTTTTTTTCAGCACATACTTATTGAATTATCATTAAAACATTTCATGCAAATACCTTTATTATTTTATTATTGGGACTAATTGATAATTATCAAAAACACAGCACTATTTATAGCTGACTATTAGTGATTATTACTGACACCCCCATGTGGCACAAAATGCCAAAAAGATGAGTTTAAGACAATCAAATACAATTCATGAAAAATTGTGAAACTAAAACACACTGTAAGGTATGCCGCCTCTCTCCATTTGAAAATCAGTGGCCCTTTTCAGATGACCTTTGTCTCTATAGCAACATCTGTGAATATTCTCCATTGTCACAACAGTGACACATACTCTGACACATAAACCGCTAAACATAACTTACATCTATGTACGCCAATGGCAGTGAACATTTTGGAATTGAATTGACGTCTAATAATTAGTATACAATTCAATAAAACTCAGTCGCTTAGGGCACTCTTCAATATACGACACCAGAAACTACACGCCTTATATTGAAAAAGCATTTTGGGTGAGCAGATTCCATTAGAATAGTGCTTGACCGCATGAAAGTAAAAGTGTAAATGCACCCAGGACACGTCGAGGACGGTTTTAACACAAGTGTAAATGCGCTTGCTTTTTTTTCAATTCGCATACAACTGCGCGTGCAAGCATGTGATCGCCGCCTTCAAATAAGTTCTAAGTTGAGACGGTGCACACATAGGTTTGGACACGCAGTCTTCCTCGGTAATGGTCACCATCCTCTCCCACCATGGCCGAACTAGAACAGCATTCTCCTCTGCTTTCGTCTTCGATGACGGCTTCCTCTCCTGCTTCAAAAAGAAAAGCAAACATACAACAGTGCAGCTTCATGGACGACTACCATCGTTTCATTGCTGATGTGACACCTAATTAATTGAGCTGCAACAGGTCAAAATATGTAATGTGTATGTAGGGTGCATTTTAATAGGTGTAAAACTTCAAAGATGCAGGCATAACCCACATGTGGACCTGTACAGCACGACTTACGTTGTTTGGTAAAAGCAAATGTGCTCGCTTCATTTTAAATATAGATTTATTCTAATTGCATCACGTGTAAGACAGCTCAGTTAATCTAATGCAGTTTGGTTTAAATTGGCTGAATATTTGAAAAAAAAAAGTAATAAACAGTAGGCGGAATATTTCAGCACATTTCTTCTAAGAGTGTTTTCAGATTCAAGTGACAGCCACTAGGAACGGCAGATTACCTAAATTAGACATGTTGCAAAAGTTTTAATAAAGTCATCAGTGTTCCCAGCATGTTTAGTTTAACATTAATATGACAGATCTCAAAGTTGATTAAAAGAAAAAAGACAAAACAGATCCTTATCATATACTTACAGTGCAGTGCAATGTTTCTAGTTTATTATATGATATTCAAATCGAAACCTAAAGGGTGTTTAGTCAGAAGCATCAATATGATGCAGCAAACGCTGTATCTGTCTGTGTAAAGATAAATATGAGCTGAGCTGGCCTTCTCTCAGCAGTGCAGCGGAGTACTTAATATTTGTAGGATTTATGTATTAGCCGGGCTTTATGGCTCATAGAGTATGATCCCATAGATACAGTGGCCTATTCTCAGGCTCTTTTGTCATGTCACACACACACACACACTCACACACACATGCGCGTACAGACACTTCCAGCATACCGCCGAGCGAAATTATGCCATCTCCAAACTTTCAAGTAGAGGCAGGGATTAGGTGATCTACTTCTGAACTGCCAGTATATCATCCGGGAGGAAATGATAAAAGATTTATAGAGAATATTTGCCTGCTCTCGCGCTAAACCTGAGTGGCAGTTGCGGGTCGAAGGGATTTATGATCTTCAAGAAGACGGACAGGCTGAGGTGTGCAGTTATGGAATATAGATACAGAGATGGATCTGTGTACATTAGATATTAGAAACATCTGGATGTTGCTGTGGATCAGCCACTTATGCTTTAACTGATGACATCTGTGTGTGTGTGTGTGTGTGTGTGTGTGTGTGTGTGTGTGTGTGTGTGTGTGTGTGTGTGTGTGTGAATGTGTGTGTGTCTCTCAAAGAAAGGTACAATCACCCACAATCAGATTTCATTGGACTAGTTTTATCTGCAATTATGTTGCAGATATTTTCAAAAAAGAAAACACTATGCTCAGTATTTTAAAATGGTTTTGGTCTCTGTGACCACTGTCGGAGGATACAACTACAACAAATAACATTTCTATATTTGATTATTTTTATTTAGCCTATTTTCTTATTAATAATTATTTTTTGTTTGTTATTTTTCCCTTATGTTCCATACTGATACGTAACGTTTTTCTGCTGCAATGCTTTACATTTATCTTATTATACATTAAATCTATAATTATTATCTTAATTTATCTTATTTTAGTTCATAACATAATGTCATGAATTCATTTTACAAAAAAAATGGCCATGTTTTACCTTAGTAAAACAGCCCAAAATGATTGAAGGTAGAGAATAAACCTGAGCCAACATATGACCACCCACTGGTAAATTAACCATTCTTTTTTACTGTTGTCTGAGAGAGCAAGGAAATACTAGTTTGGAGTTAATAAGAAGTTGATGAAACGCTAATCAGCGGCTGGTAAATGTAATTACCGGTCCACATTCAGACAGAATTGTCCTCTGTTCTGTCTCCTAATTAACAGGCCAGTAACTGGCTGTTTTTTAATTTGTATTTGCATTTCAACAACATACCCACCTTCATGCGCAGTGTTATCTGTTTTATTGTTTGTAAGTTATTTGTGGGAAGTGGTATATCAATAAAGTTTTTATTTATTCATTATAATGTGTGTAAACTGTTAGAAAATAGTTTTATTTTTTTTTTGGGGGGGGGGTAATTTAAAACACTGTATATAAATTAGGATTAAGGAACAAATCAAGAAAGTTGGCTTCGCTGCGTTTTGACATTTGTCCACCACACAGTACAATATACTGCAGTGCAGAAAAGAAGAATACAATACCACCAATATATTTCAAATACATTATAATCAATAACAGAATACAGTTAGGTAAGTTGTTAACTGAAATGACAGCCAGTTGTTTTTAGCATAGGATATATAGCAGTGACAGTGGCAGCTGTATGTTTGCACATTTCAATACAAGTATGAACAATACACGGATGACCATAAGGAAAACAAACCTGGATACACTTTCTGCCATATTCAAATAATCAGTCTCATTTCAGGTTAATACTTTAAAGTGTTTTTTCAGAATGCATCTTATTTCTCTTTACTGTTTTCCAATATGAGAATCTTTTTTTTGTGGCTTCACAGCTCCGTCCCCAGTGACTGAGCGACCTCTTGAACTTTACTCATTCCCTGCATCATCTGCCTGAGTTTTTTTTTTTTTTTTTTTTTTTTTTTTTAATGGCAAAACAGCCACATGGAACGTATACAGCATACTACTATTTTCAAGATGTTTTTCTTTTTCCTGTCCTTTTAACCTTATTGTTTTCGTTGCCTCTTGTTTTCATCCTTTATTAATTTATATGAATCATAAATATCACAAACCCTCTCCTGGCATCATCACTCCCTCTGTCAGAGCCTACGTTGTCAGAATGAACTTTTACTTCTGCTCTTTTCCTACTGATGTATGAATGAGGACTGCGTTGGAATATGTGTGGAAAAAATACATAAATAAATTATAGTTTTGTTTTGTTTTTTCATATTTCCATCAGCGTTCTGAAGTTTAGCTTCTGAATGGTTTTGAGTATTACTGGTGTACATGTACAAAACACTGAGGTGTTCATGACTTGTTTGAAAACATAGGATTGATGCCTTTTGTTTCAAAGAAATTTACTCAGTGATATGGTGGCAGCGTTAAGTGCTTTTGAAAAAGTCGACACGGTATTGAGTCAGGTGATTGAAAGCGTTAATTGAAACTTTAAATGTCTGTATGATATTTTGAACAAAAGTAAATAATGTTGGACTTCATCCCCAGTAGATCACATAAATGTATAACATGAGGCAAAGTGATATTTCAGTCTTCACTTCAATGGTTTTTGCAGAACTTGCAGAAGAATAGCACATTTCTAAATAGGATAGGAAAAGAAGGGAATGGGAGGTGCACAGGTATTAATATATGGGGAGAAATAGGATCTATAATCCAACGTGTTTGACCAGCTGCAGGTTGGGAGTCTTTCAAACGGTGTTGGTGGTTGGTGTGATTTCGGTGGCGGCTGGACATGAGCAGTCGGGCCACACGTTTCTGGACATTGTCGAGTTTGGTAAAAGGATTTTATTGGGTTAACTCTGGAGACTAAGTCTGGAGGTTATGAGGGCACGGACGGATGTTTCAGCGGCTGCAGGGGACAGGGAGGGCCCTGAAATAAGGCACCCGAGTATAGAAAAAAAACAATATGATAAAAAAAAACAAAAAAAAGGTTGTAGTCTCTGCAAACTGGCCGGTCTAAAGAAACCAGGAGAGATAAATGCATTCTAAACCAAAGAAATAATTAAATAAACAGAAAAACTGCATGAGCGAGCATTCACTTCCTCAAACAATAAGTTGACTCACTGAATCAAGCGGCTGGAAAACATCATTTATTATGATGAAACAGGAATAGTTTAGTTTAGTCCCACCAGTCACAATTGTGAATGCATGTGATGCATGTAAACCATTTTGTGCCTCCAAGAGTGGGCCCAAAATATATATAATATAATAATAGTACTGTGAAGTTCTCTCATGATAATCTCAATATACAGCATTATTATTATTATTGTTATTATTATAATTTATTCATTTTTTTTTTTTTTTAAGTATCATAATACATTTCTCCTCCTACTAACAGAACCCTGTGACCAAATACCCCAATATTTCACCAACTAAGCCAACTAAAAAAAAATCTAAATAGGCATGAGGTATGTAGGAGTTAGGGAGTAAAATGTATGAATTAAAATGTGGAATCGAGGAAAAAATTGAAATCAAATGGGTGAATGGTTCAGCTTGTCTTTCAATTAAATAAATAAATATTGACATGATAGTTACCAACTGCATCTGTAATGCCGTTGCATGGTTCTTTGGGAATAATGGGAGTTTGTGTGTGTGTGTGTGTGTGTGCATGACAGCGTAACCCCTAAACTGCAGCAGAAGTAGGACACTGATGAAGTTTTTCATCATCTCTGTCTGAAGGAACGAGGTCAGCATTCATTCTGCATCTCTGTCCTGCGTGTTTGCTCTTTCTCTCTGTTCTGTGGCAAGTGGAGCACGGCAGTGACATACATGTTAGTGTTTGCATAAATATCATGAAAAGTAATTAATAAATAAAAAAAACAATAAGATGTCACAAACCTGCCATATGAAACACGTTTGAAAACCTTGATGATTTCATCGAACAAACACTTCAAATTGCAGCGCATCAACATAAAACATGTCTGACAGTTACCGACATTGTGTGTTTTTTTTTTGTTTTTTTTGGCTAAATGAAAAGATCTGATACAGATTTCACATCTGTTCACAACAGCATATGAAGCTATAGCAGATGTTAAACTGGCTTTGTGAGTGGAAAAAGGAAAAGATAAAATGAAACAAAATTTTTACCAGCATCTGTAAAACTGAATAATTGCCATCGTTTGTTGGAAACGGTTTGTTTAACCACTATGAAAACGCTGGTATAAAGATAACCAGATGTGATTTTAGATGGATTTATGTGCCGGACTACTGCTGATTGTGGGTAGTATAGACCTATAGTGGCATAAATGAGAACTTTTGTCATCAAATGTGAATTTGCTTGTGGAACAGACTTTCTCTTTTGTCCATTTTGCTACATCCACATTGTAGCTTAGCATTTATATTATATATGCAGCCGTTTATTAATAATAAGAGGCATCCTTTTATAAAACATATAGAGGTTATGTATTTGAAATAAAGGAAACTATAATATATATAGTTTACTTTACTTTTACTATATAAGTAAACTATTGAGCTCTACTGAGCTTAGGGTATATATATTTACTTAACATGCATTTCTATGTATATAATAATAGTATATAATAATAATTTATATCTCTATACAATCGTATTTTGGCACTTACTTTTTTTTTTTTATTGATGTTTAAAAAAAACATGTGACTATTATGCCGAAGATATCTATTATGATATGAAAAGTAAAACAAAACTGAAAAAACGATTAATTTAAATGAAATTAGTAAGTATTTTATAAACAAAAATGATGAATATTTGTGTATTTAGTACAATGTATTAGAATATGTGTGACATAATTCATTATGGTTTCACTGTATTCTAAAAAAGCTTAGTAATTAATAATAATATAATTATTAATTTATAGGAAGAAGGGATTAAATACATGTATAGCCCAACACTCTTTTCCAGACATGTAAAATGTTTGCTTTCAACAGTATTAATACTTTTTAATGTGTTTATTTATTCATTTTCACATGTTCAAAATAAACTGTTACTGACTGACATGTGACCACAGCCTATGATCTGTTGATATGACTTTCTATGGCACATGTGTCAAACTCAGGTCCTGGAGGGCCGAGTGGGTGCAGGTTTTTGTTCCAACCAGGCAGTAACACACCTGATTCTACAAATCAACCATTAGAGCTCTTGCTGAGGACCTTCATTAGTAGAATCAGGTGTGTAACTGCCTGGTTGGAACAAAAACCTGCACCCACTCGGCCCTCCAGGACCTGAGTTTGACACCCCTGTTCTATGGCATCAGTCTGAAGAAGAGCATGGAGTTCAAAAAGTTACATTTCAGTAACGTCTTAATAAATGATTTTGACGTGTGCAGGTTTTGGTCCGGCACCTGTTTGAAATTCATGGGAAGTGTTCTTTTTTTTTCCATTGTGGCCGTAACCTCCTGATGTCTTCGGTTGCATGGCAACCTCCCCGTGGCGAGAAAGCGTCACTGCTGATGAAGCACGGTGTCTGAGTGTTTGAGGTGTCAGAAGGCGGACTTTGTGCAGAAATAACTCCTGGATCAACGTCATGTTCAACAGACCGGGAGCCTACAGGTGTGGTACGTCATTATTTTCAAAAAGTACAATATTGCGGAAGAGTCTCACATGTATGTATCATCTGTGTATTTCTACTTTTATTAGCTATAAATTACTTTCTATTGCTTACATTTTCAAATTAAGTTAAAAACTCAGTATTTTCGTTATTTTCCAGACTTTATCTCACATGACAGTTGAGCTGGGAAGACATTTCTGTCACTGTCGGGCCTATAATAAAAAAAAAATAAGGTCAGGTTTCAGGTTTCAACATAGATTTGATCAAATCCAGGCATGAGGTGCACTTTAACTGAATTACTTCTTTGGATGCTCTTGTCGCTGTCACCGGTCAAAGATGTATGTGTGGGTTGAAAGCAAGTCAGCCGTCTCATTTTCTGCGGCAACTGCAAACTCTCCTGAACCACTTTGGCCTCTACGTTCGGGCTAAGTACTACATTTTCCTACAGCTCCATGTGGCCGTTGGTTGACGTGCGTCTTTAAGAGCCTCGCATCACGTCTCGGCTGAACTGCGGCTTCTGAAAAGCCTTAGGTGGTAACATTTACACACCATCTGATGAACTGTAGGTTTACTGTATGCTGCAGTATTGATTTTTTGATTTATTTATTTATTTCATATTCGACTGTAAAATGCTTGTAGGAGCATTTTTTGATCAAGCGAAACACATGTTTTAGCTTAAAGGCTTTCTGTGAAACAACATTAGGCTGCAGCTTGTGCATGAGTGACTTCTTCAGTAAGAGTGACTCGACCCTGCTGACCCATGATAATGTAGACCTGAGCCAAACAAGTTCTGCACATAGTCGAAATTCAACTTGGCTCAGTAATGGCGCTCACTTGTGGACGGGAATCTACTTAAGCGGCACTCCTCCTGAAAGCATCTTCTGTTCTGTTCCTCTTTCGATTTAAGCAAAGCAAAGTATGCAGAACTCTTGAAATACTTCCCATACGATTATCCGATTCTACTACACTGTCCAGTCATATGTGTGTTCCAAATTCCCTGGGGTGGAGTATTACTTTCTCTATGTCCATCATGGCTGCCAGTTCCTAAGTCGATAATGTGATAAAAATGTAGTGTGATTACACTGTGGCCCCATGTGACAGCTTGATTGATTGATGTATGTATGTTAAAGGTTTATTACTAAACCCCCTGTGATGGATTATTTCAGAATATCTCCCGAATCATACGGATTTTATTGTGAAAAGGAATAAAATGAACACCTGTGTCATCTACAGTATTTCTTTGCCTTAAAAATGGTATATAGGTACAGGATGCTGTGGATTCTTATAATTTGCCTTATGAGGCAGTTGTGTACAATTTAAAGTGCAGAAGTAAAAATGAAATTGTTTGTGTAAATAAAAGGTTAATGATATATTACTCTGAGGAGATATGTCAAATTGCTTAATTTGTGTGATTTAACTAATAGGGCATAATTTTTCTCTCTCTCACTCTGGACAGAGCTTGTGTGTGCAAACATGCATGCATGCATGTGTGTGTGTGCACCTGTGTGTGGTCAACCAAGAGCAGTGCTGCTTGTACATTCTGACAGCTGCAGGAAGGAAGGATGGCGCTTTAGGTGCCAGGCTGTCATGAAGGAGCTCTCCAGTGCTGCTGTACTGCACACTATAACCTATATAGTAATATACAGTATATGAATGTGTTATTGTGTGTGTGTGTGTGTGTTGATCGTGGTTCTAATTCAACAGTTTTAGGATAAACTGCAACTTTCTTGACTTGCAAACTTTTCTTTTATATTGATAAACATCCTTTTAAGCATATTTTTTTTTGCTTTGCTTTTTGAGATTTTGAGGGTATGACTATACGGTACGAGGGTATTATTTATTATCCATTTGGGGTGTGAAACCCTTTCTTTGTGTCAATGATGGTATGGTCTGTTTAGTTTGGTATTTCTACTTGAATTCATGTTTTCCTAATTGAGATTTAGGCCCTACATTTTTGCATGTATTTTCCCTCATTTTCCATTTCCAGTGTTAATTTGATAAATTCTGTTGACAATTGAAATCATTGTTAACACAGTTGGTTTTTGGTTTTAACACGTTTGTGCCTCGATTGGGTGATGACACTATGGTGCAAACTACTTCTGCAGAGCTGCAGATCTATAGCTACACATTTCATGCACCTTGATGTGTAGAAAATAGGCTATATATTACGAAGTGAAAGCTGCCAACTCTGTAATCACAGCTGTGTTCCACAGCATCAAAGCCTGGCCACGCATCTGCTCATATTTTGGCCGTAAATCACTCACTTTTTTCTTTTTTTTGCCCACAGCACAATAATTGACTACTGATTGTCAAAAGCTCCCCTTCCTAATCAGCCGTATTCTGTGTTTGCATGTGTGTATGCACGTGTGTGTGTGTGTGTGTGTGTGTGTGTGTGTGTTATGGGGAGGGGGGGGGTTATGCATGTGAGCTAGATCAAATAATATGACCGGGGCGACGCAGCTTTGATCTCGCTGCCTGGTGGTCTGCACAACTAAACGAGGGATGTTTCATGTGAACGCCGCTCCATTATTTCATTATAACCCAGCTACAGATCAGCACTGGTGGGATCATTAAACATCACACAACACACAATGAAATGCTAAATGAAAAAAGTTACAAGCCAAATCAAACAGAATGAAATCAAAAGGGAAAAAATGGCAGTCAATAAAGAAGGAAAAATACATTTGTAAAAGAAAAATGTTATCAGGGGTTGAGAGTTCTGAGCCGTGTGGTTGTAAATGTGTGTATGTACAAAAATAGACAGAGAAGAGAAACCTGGAGAATTTTTTTTTTATAAATTTTATCATCACGTCATCAATGTAACCATGAACAATTGATTATATATGTACATAATATGTAACTTTTGATTGAAGAGAAATAATTGGTCTAAAAATGGAGTGGCAGGAGAAAAAAAAAGAAATGCAAGAAGCAGATACAATATGCAAAAAATGCACATATTTCCCTAATGAACAACCGCAGGGTGTAAACATTGCATTATGGAGCAGAACCAAAAACCCACCCTCAGGCACTGTGTCAAATTTCATACCGCTTCTCCTTCAATTAACATTCATCCCCTTGTTCCCCGGTAGCCATGACGCCACACAGAGACTACGAATACCAGCAATCAAGACTGATCTGTATTCACAAAAGGTAGCCTGCAAAACCCATGGACACTGATAGCTGAATGGAAGCAACGATTTCCCCTTCAATGTTCAGATATTTTACATGTCACGGATCTACGTTCGGTTTTTGTCTTTTTTTTTTTAGGCGGAGTCTAAATTCCTTTTTTCGCCTACGTCTGCTTCACTTTCAAATTTCATAAAATCACAGATGAAATTAACAACTCATTAAATGAATTTTCTCATTTTCTCAGCAACATTTATTATCAAATATTTTTTTTCCACACTATATTTTTTCCTCCATTCTAACAGGTTATCTAAAGACATAATTTTGATGAATTTAATTTTGAATTCTGCATTTTTCAAGTCACAACACACGCTTAGACCTGTAAGCACGGAGAGACTTGGTGGTCGATATGCTCTCTGCTTGTATTTGTTCTCTAACTAAAGCTAAAAATCATTGCACGTCATTATGGAATTTTATTGCAATATTGTTTTGTTTTTCTTTCTCACAGTCATTCATCATCATCATTTTTGCAAAAAAAAGTGGAATCAGGAGCAACACCAGCCTCTGTCTGTTTGCTGCGTTTGGCCGAGGCTAGCCTCTTTAGCTTATCCTCGCCCTCGAGCCTGGCTTGTAACCTCCCATCAGCTGTCAGCATGACTAACATCTCACTTTATCTCGCTGTTTCCACTAACAGGAGGTCAGTTTTATGATCTCTAATTCCCACAATCGCTGCTCATGAAATTTCAAGGCTTCATCTCTAAGGCTACATCCACACGAACATGATTTCCTTTTAAGTTGCACATCTTTTGCAACGTTAACATCGAGCCTCCACGCTGTTGCCATCGCTCGTCTTCCTCTATAGTATATTTTGCATCTACAGCAAGCAAATATCTGGTGCCTGTATGACAAGGCAGGTTTTCGTGAGATACCTTCAGGTGTTTTCAGCGTCACAATGCTGGGTGACTTTTTACCAGAGTAGATCACTATGGCATCTGTTGCTAACGGATTAATGGGAAGTCTCATTAATCCTTTGTACTCCAGACATTTCTGTTTTTAGCATTGCTAATGGTTTCCTTTCCGTCTTCTGTCTCATGCACAGTGTTCGAGCTGAGGTGGAAATTGCCAGGTGTACCTTAATGATCTTTTTGGCTTACTCTGACTCATGGTTTGACCACATGACATTTGAAGATTTTATAGACGATCAGACAACCAAAAAGTAGGAAAGAAGGGGATGGTAACATTGAGTCATTGGCCAACCTTTCTTATTCTGTGTCAAACATAATCTGAAAAAACAGAGATGGGGTGTGATGGACAGCAGCATTTTCTCCATCTTTTTTTTTCAATAGGATCTTTCTTTAAATCCTTTCGCTGGAGCAGATTGGTGAACCTCATGTGGCCACTACAGATCGGCCCCCACATAATGTCCATATTCCCTCATTCATGCTGAAGGCCATTGGTTAAGGGCAGAGTGTCTATGGCAGTGTGTCCTCCCTCCTTGTCCTGTGAATATAATTTCTTGGTATGATTCTACCTGTGTGTGCTCAGATAGCCTTGTGTCTTAGTTTGTGTCTGAAGCCTGAAAACCCTTGTGCAGTAGATCCCGTTTCTATTCACCTTTATGTTCAACAGCCTGTTTTCCTTAAACTTTTTGGTGCACATTTTTTTGTGTTGTTAGAGCGTGAAGGAGAAGGAATGTTTGAACATTTCCTTGGTTTACTACTTTCTGTTAAGGTTTACTACTTTTTTGTTAAGCTGAGGGAGTGAGGCCCAGCGCATGTATTTTGATTTGTTTTCTTACATCTTTTAAACAGACAGCCTGGCGTTCTGTGTTATGTTGGCCTGGATTCACCCTGGATTGTGATTTTGCTTGCTGTGTGCAGCAATACATTTTCATTTCTTTATTTTTTTTTTCTTTTTCATACACTTGCCTGCTTTATTTTCATGAAGTGCTCTGCCCCTAGACCAGGGCATACCAGCATAGTATGCTTATCCAAAAGATGGTTTGTGTTTATGTGTGTGTATTGAACAAAGAACATTTTTTTAAAAAGAGTTTGAAAAGTTTAACATGAATTGTTTTCATTTGCACATATGTAAGTTTTCCTGATTTGGTGTAGGATGTAAAGTTTTGCATGAGTAGTCTATTTTTTTTTGTAAATGTTCTACTATTTCTCTCTGGCATCAAAGATTGATCAGTTTTCTTCACTCTGCAGTTTGAGCAAACCATTGCTAAAGAAATGCTCTGTTTAGTTATGAATTTAACTGAACAGTAAAATTAAAAAAATTCAAATTAAATTCATGTTTAACTGAAAAAGATTTTTTTTTAATCTCCCGATGGATCATAATGGAAGTAGAAGCAGTTTCATTAACAAACACGATTATGAATTAACCTCTAAATCATAGTTTCCCCTGATCTTCTCAATCTAGTGTTATCTCACATGATTTTTAAATTTCCAAGTCACACAACTCAAAACATTGGGTTATCACAATAATTTTGGCAATCACTCTCCAACATCTTATCCATCTCTGACCTTCACATTTTCCAGATTCCAGAGAAACTTACAGAAGAATCTTAAAGCAGTTTAGTTTAAAATCAAACATTCTTTGCAATCACCAATGTTGCTAAAGGCGTCCCACAGGGTTTGGTATTTGGTCCTCTCCTCTTCATTGTAATGGAGGTAACATCATCCATCAATATGGTCGCCACTGCCATGCCAATGCTGTCCAGCAACCACTGGAACTCACTCCACCCTGACCGACTGCCTTACTGTAATCACATTATGGATGCAAACGCATTTTATGAAACTAAACTGTGAGAAATTGGATACGATCATCAATGGTCTCAAATCCCTCACCAAAACCACTCGCAACTTCTCTCTGACCCTACTGTACATCCCTTGCTGGATATCCACTACCTTGGAGTCATTTTTGATAGCAATCTCTCCTTTGAACATCGCATCAATCAAATCACCAGAACTGCCTTTTTCACCTTAAAAAATATAGCCCTTCTGCTCCCATCACTCACCTTCTGTACTGCTGAAACCCTGATCCAGGCATTTATTATCAGAATTGATTAATGTAACAGTATTATATATGGCGCACCATGCAAAGTTTTCAATCAACTCCAGTCCTCCAAAACTCTGCTGCTGCCCACCTCCTCACCCGCTCTAATGACCACAGTATCCCTGGCCTCCAGAACCTCCACTGGCTGCCTGTCTCCCAATGATGCTTTCACTTCAAAACTCCTCTCCTCACCCACAAACTCCCTACAACGATGAGACGGTCTGACTACAGGGGATGATGTATTGCTGCTGTATAACCTATGAAGCCCCCTGTGGCTCCCCCACACCTCAGGGACCTTCTCCACAACCATACCAGCTCCCACAGCCTGGAAATGTACAATATGTGATCTTCTGCTACTACATGTCTCTCAATAAAAAACAATGACAAAAATGGGGTTGATGACCTAAAGAAATGATAATCCTACTGGCCGCACATCTCAATCTTCTGCTCATAAGTAAAAACATAACTCTTGCCGATCAAATGATCTTATTTTGTGATAGATAAATGTTTGATCACTCATGCAGGTATAATTTGAATGTCTGTAGCCGTAAACATGTGAGCAGACGTGCAGTTTAACATCATCATTTCCTCTGTTTTTGACAAGATCTTTAGTGATCAGTTAACATTGGAGCCAATGTTGTGCCTACCCTGACATCCCTGTGTTCTAAGGCCATTTAGTAAAGAACGGTATTTTCAATTTTAATTAAAGAGACATTGGGGGAAAAAAAGGTCACTTTTTCCTACTGGTGCATAAATGGTACCAGTTGACATGGTAATATGTTGAGGATTTTCTGATAATCTTTGAAAGTTAAAGTGCAGCCAGTTAAAATTTTAACCTAGAAATGTATTTATTAATTTCTTTACCTAACATAATCTGTTATTGTGAAATAGCATGTATAAGTTGTACATGTTTAATTAATGAGAAAGTCCCAAGTGCTGTGACCTGTTTGAAATTTAAATGACATTTCTACTTGAATGTTTGTCTGATCTGACAGAGTTTGAAGATAATAGAAGACAAAGACGAGAAGCTTTGAATACTCCTCTCACTCATTTCCATTGTAACACAAAGTTAAATTAGACCATAGATGTCTGAGGATTTTAGAATATTTTAAAGTTTAAACAGAATCTATAACTTAGTATAGTATAAATGTAGTGAAGTTGGTGAAAAAGTTAGAAAGTATGTGATATACCTCTTTCATTTTGAATGGGGGGGAATTCCCAGGAACACAGGGTTTGAATAATAAAAATGAGAACACTAATAGCCAGTATCACCTCATGGAGCTGAATCTTATAATGTTTCAGAGTTTGTAGGTTGAAAAATGTGGAAGAAAAAATCCAAAAAAATACTCAGAAGAAGTTGAAGAAGACACACAAGTTATAAAGTAGCAGCATAACGCAAAGAAAACGATTTTAAAGTGATGCAAAAGGTATTGCCAAGGAACATTGTTACATTGAGGGAATAATCTATCAAAGACAAGTGTCATATTTTGTTGAGTATTATGCTCTGATTAATTAATTAGAACACTCTTACACAGAAGAAAGACACAATACTTGGATAATGCGTTTATACACACACACACACACACACACACAAACACACACACATACACACACACACACACACACACACAAACACATACAAACATACACAAACACACACACACCACATGTGCACACGCACACATGCACACACACACACACACACACACCTGCACACACACACAGGCTTGACTAAAATGGGCATCTAAAAGGTCAAGTCAATACCTAGTTTTTATTAAAGGTTAATGACAGTGTTGCAAAGCATATGAGACTGAATCAATCAATCAACCTCAACAGTAAAAAAGCAACAGTACCAATGAAGGAAAGTAAATATTGTTACGTCTTTACTGGTGCATTAGTCAGTACTATTACATTTTTTTTTTCCAAAAGTGAGGCACCATAGCAACACGATTGCACTCCTCAAACAGGAAGGTCCCTCAGATAGTCAAACCTCAGGTTCATGAAGAGCAGTGAGGTTTTCGTAGTGGTAACACTCTAAAGCAGCTCTGTGCCCTTAGCGCAGTCCTGGAGGCACAGCGGGGTTGTAGAGGGGCTGCAGTTCAGCGTCCTCAGGACTGGGTCGCCACTTGGTGCAAATGATCCGGTCCTGTCGGCTTCATCAGACCGTGATCTTCAGCACTCTGCAGCGGTTCGCAGCCGAGTGTGAAGTGGCTGAGGCCGTGGTTCTCAGCCAGAAAAGGATAAATTATATAGCACCAATCATGAGACCCAGGGACACTTTACATAGATGAGGAGCAAACACTAAATAAAAACACTGGATAAGATGGCGAGTCTCCTTTTGCTCTAACAGAGACTCTCAGTAATCTAATCACACGGCTTCGTCCATGGTTGAGACTCCATCAGGAAATTCTGAAACTTATCAGATTATCTATCACACTGCCACTCACCTCTGTGCGAAGTGAGCACAGATTTTACTGCATGCAACACTTTATAAGGAAACAGGATGTCAAACCTAACTTTCTTCAACCTTGCCTGCCTGTCCATACATGCAGAGAAAAACAAAGCCCTGGATATCCAGATTATTATAGACACTTTTGCACTAAACCACAATAACAGACCCTCACCAATATCAATAGCCAAACATTTCAATAATTAATTAATCAATTTGAGTATTTTTTTAAGAGGAAAATGTCTAATTCTTCTTCTAATTCTGATTTTTTTCTGGTCTCTTTCGTGTTCTCTAATAGTAATAGATAGTCATCAGCTGTGAATTATTGGTCTGGAGAAAAGAAAGACATTAGATTCTTTTTCAGTTTGAAAATCAGTAACATTGTACACCATCTTTTGAACCAGACACCTAATTGATAAGTTAATTCAACAATTGATAGATTATTAGTTATTGTTAGTTGCAGCCGGATTATCTAAAGATCTACACACAGTTAACAGACCACATTGCACTTACACTGCATATTTGTGACGTTATGAGCATTGGTCTAAATAATTATCTCCAATGTACAATTGTCTGGTTGTATTGAATAAATGCCGTTCATTTTGGCTTGGGTGCTCTCCCCAAAATGTGAAGTCCAACCTCTGAGACAATTTGTCGCTGTATTGTGGTCACTTATATCAAGCTTGTAGCTATTTCGTTGAATATTTGTATTCAAAATCCAATAAAGCTTGTTTTTCCTGCTCCATAGACTGTTCCTCTCTTTTGCTGTGTGTGTGTGTGTGTGTGGCATTGATCACGTGGGATTCTGGTGCGTTGGAGTTAGGCCTCCTGCTTCACAGCAGACGCAGATCAGCCATCAGCCTGCTGCACCTGCCCCATATAAACTCCAGCCAAACGTCAAGTCTTTGCTGGATTATAGGCTGAAGAACAGTTAGTCGTGGTGCCAGCATGAACCTCTTGACTTTATGAAAGCTGTATTCTGGTCTGTTCCGCCGCCCCTTGTCTGACAGCGCTCTGTTCTTTGTGCCCTGGAGCTCTTGCCAGTATCCGTCTTCTCCAGACTGAACAGGAAGTGTTAGGTAACAAGGCTTCTAGCATTTCCGGCGAGTGACATCATCGATGATATTTTGAAGCCTTGCTGGTTCCTCTCACAACTTGTGGTTTATTGTCGCAGACTTTTGAAATATTTTGACCTGATCTCTGGCAAGGAAGTACGCTTTCAGTGCATTTCCCATGTTACGCTGTGTAGCATATGTTCACTCTTTTTCTTCCAAGGTGAAATTCTTGTGCCGTAACAGCACTTCATCCGTGCCAAAGCATTTTCTTAGCTTTGGAAATGGAGGTACACCCGGTCAAGGTAGGTTATTAAAGAATATCCCACTGTAGTAACGTAGCTTTCCATTTTTACCACACAAATGCCAGAACTGACGCCGTATTCATAAAGCTTCTCTTCTTTCACCCAGTGATTAGAAAAGGAGGAGCCGCAGAGGCCATGGTCTTTGATTGTCAAAGACACGCAGCCTTTTATCATTGTAGAAGATAAAGGTTTCAGGGATTTTTGTGCTGAAATTGTTCTTCAAACAAGAAGGAGCGTTTGACAAGGATAAAGGATGTAGTATCAGTATTGAATGGACTACTATTTTCTTGCCTCGCTATTTTTTCTTTCCTTCAGGCGATTAAGTTGAGGACAAATACATGGAAAAGTGAGTTTGTCCTCAAACATGTGGACATCCATCAACACGGATGCCTACCTGGCCGTAACCTGTCATGTTTTTTTTTTTTTTTATGGCAACATATTTAGGTGTAGTCATATTCCTGCAGGCGCACACGCAGCCGGCAAGAACATTCCGAATAACGTGCCTGCACAGATGGTGCCGCCATCATGATTGCCCGTGGCAGGCCATGCAGTCTGCACCGCGCACCTCTCAGATTTTCCCAGTGAAGAAAGCTTACGACCGGACTTCAGTGGTTGCATTTTGCTTACAAAGAAAAGGACAGACACAGCAGCCAGATGTTCCCCATGATGGACCCCATGAATGCCTCAATGAGAATAATTTCATGTCACGCATAGTTTCTCCAGAATAGGCTTCCAATCTGCTTGATTTATCTACATAGAGTTGAGTGTAACTGGAAACAAATTAATGCTGCCGTAAACACAAGGTTTTGTAAAGGTGAAGCCTTTCCTTGCACAACAGCACACTGAGACAGTCATCCACGCCTTCATGAAAATCTCGATTGGGTCATTGCAGCGCACTTTATTTCAGACTCAGCCAGTCACGCCTCCCACGTTGAAAAATGCAACAACTCCTCCTGCCAAGTGGACATAAGAGGGGACGCATAACTCCCATTCTGGCCTCCCTCCGCTGGATCCCTTTGCACTTTATTTGTTTTTAAGTATTTAAATGGTCTCGCCCCCTCCAGCCCTACATTCGACTGCTGCTCTTGGTGGTATTGAGGTCAAAGTGGGCGCTCACAGGGGACAGGGCTGCCTTTGCACATCAGGCAAGCCTCCTCACTAACAAATTTTAAAACTCAAGTTTATTCCTTAGCCACATGAAGCTCTAGGTGCAACACCTCGCGGCTATGGTTGTTTTTAACGTTACTATACAAATAAAGTTGAGTTGAGGCACTGCAACAGGAGTGAAGTCCTATGAAACTTATAAACACACACATCCCCCTTCTTCAAACAGATTTAATTTCTAGATAAGTTAACTTCAAAATGTCAAGTAAAAAGTACTGTATAAAGCAGGTAGCGCTGGAATGAAATATAAGCATGAGAACAATGGCTGAACAAATATTCAAATGTCAAAATTATGAACATAATAAAATGTGAGAATTGCAGCAAACATCATCTTATTTCAGATTATGGCAACACATGCAGTATATGAATAGAACAACATAATATGATTAGAAAAGGCAAAAAAAAATGGCAAAAGTGAATCAAATAACAAAATACAAAATAAAATATTTAAAAAAACCAACTTTATGCCTTCATTCCAGAGGCTGATAGTTCATATTGTTATTATTAGTGTAATTATAAAATACTGTCTGTAATTTTGAAGGTATACTTTTCAGTTTTTGTGAAAGATAGATTGAAAGTGATGAATATCTCAATCATGCTTTAGGCCCCTGCTTGTCTGGCTTTATATAGGATGTTGTCGTAGAAACTTGACTTCAGACGAGCCTTCAATTAAGACTTTAAATGTTGAGATCGGTGTTCAATAGCTTAAATTAAACTACACTTCTACATAACAACGTTTTCTTAGAAACAGTTACCTGCACAATTGCACGCATATGCACCCTTCATTGAAAGTTGTCCATGTCTGCACACAGCCATACTATGTCCCTCTCACACCTATACAAATATTCACATTTTAAAAGTGCATTAGAAGAGTTAACTTTTGGTCATTTTAGACTTCTGCTGATATCACAGCTCATGTATCTGTTTAATAAGCGATTTTTTTCCTGCAGAAATTTGCTCCAAACGTCCGACAATCTGGAAACCTGGCAGATTCTGTGGAGCTATCGGTGGCAACCGTTTACCAGCAGATGTCACACTGTTTTCACAAAATTGAGTCCCATGTTTTTTTTTTGCTCTCAGGGGGCCAGTGGCACCGGACCGCAGGGTTCAAGAAAAAAAAAAGGAGCCTCAGGAGGGATGGAGTGCTGATAGGGCCCATCAAAAAGGTAATGTGACGCTGCAGCGAGGTTGACATCCCCCAACCAGCATGGTGAAGAAGAAGATGTGAACAGCGATCAAAATCCAATGGTTGATTCAGTACGGGAAGGCACATGGTGGTTTAGTCGAGGGGGGGGGCTCTGCATTTTATGCCACATCTGTCCCATCAGTGAGAGTGTTTAGCAAAATAGAGGCCAACTCATTTCAGAGCGGAGAAATCGTCTGGGCTCTACAAAGGTCAGCGAGCTGGTAATTCTAAATGCCAGACCTGAAGTAAAGGGCTAAGGCCACCTCATGACGATCCTGTTCGGATTACGTTTGTTCGGCACCGACAACAGTGTACGGATGTGTCTTTTTCTACTTTTAGTTATTTATTTTATTTTATTGACTTGACTCCCTTGTTTTGCACTACAGTTAGGCTTTTTTCATTTTGATTGCACCTTTATGTTGACACTAAACGATTCAGTGAAAAATAGCTTTTGAACAAATCTTTTTGCTTAAGTTGTGTAACATCTTATTAAATGTCAACTTCCATATCTATATGAAATGTTAATTATATAATTTTATGTATATATGTAGGTTTATAAGTAGGAGTAGAGGTATTTCTTTGAATACAAATGTTTCTTAACTAACTTTCTAAAAGACAGCGATGATATTAATGTACACACACATACAAAACAAGACCACAAAATGAAATTAATTTTCTCAGACAATACAAGCTTTAGAGGTCCTCAGCGGTAAATGATTCTGTTATAATATAATAGTTATGAACAACATGTCCTCCCATGGTATTTGTATTATAACTGAGCCCAGGAGTGTGCTAATTTCAGAAATAATATTCGCTATTTCCAAAGGTTAAATGATTCACCTGGGAGGTGAGGAAGAAAGGATGCATGAAAGCCGTTGAATCTAATTGTTCGATTGCCTTTCAAACACTCTGAATCTTTGTTCTTTGGTGCCCATCACTTTGGTGTGTCTGCTCTCATTAAAAAAAAAAAAAAAGGGTGAGCCGCTGTCTAATCTTGATTCTCTCGCCCCTGTAAGAGAGAGAACACAGAAGCAAGTGATGCCCCACTGCTGTCTGTACGGAGAATTCCACCTCTATGGCCCCAGTCAGTGTGATCAGTGTCATTACCTTCCAGGTCTACTTCACCCTTTATGTTTGATAAACCTGCCACTGGGAATAATGAGGTTATCATCAGAGGAGGCTTCGCAAGCCACCTGAAGCAAAACTCTGTATCTCCTTTTTATTGCAAGCGCTGCATCTCGTATGTATCGTCCTAGACAATCAGCCCATTATCCCTTGGAAATTATGACCATTCAAAGCATTGCAAATTTATGTCCGGTGCCAATATGCAGCGCCAGCACAGGAATTAGTGTGCCCTTTATGCAGTGAGGCAGGAAAAAAAAAAGGGTGAGTGTGATGAGCATTGGAGGTGAAAGGACATGATGCAAATCTGACTGTACTTCATGTCCTGTCACTGACCTATAAGTTATGCATACATTTTTTTTTCCCCTTCTTTTTATAAATGTTTCATGAACCTTGACCCTGAGTGTTTTAGTCAACCTTACGATAGGCCGTAATTTATTTTAAGTAACCACAATCTCTCACTTCATTGAACCGTGTCACATGCTGTGTGCAAATATTGAAAGAGGGAGAAAATTTTAAAAAGCATCCGGTACATTCCAGGATTCTGCAGAATCATCTTTGTCTAGTGGCAGGGTAATACAAGAGGAGGCTCGCCACTGTAAGAGAAGCCGCTGGTGAAGCAGAACTAACACCCTCTCATCTGTTGATTTTAACAGTTGAGCCCACAGGCCTGTTCACCATTCACGCACAATACGGCTAAGGCATGTCGCGCATGGCCCATTACAGATATCACAGGGTTGCATGGGTCCTCTTTAGTTTTTTTTTTTGTGGCTGGTCTATTTGTGTAGTTTTCCGATGGGTAAAAGCTACATGACACCATATGTAAATCAAGTACAATATGTTTTACAATTATTAAAACAAGCCTTTCAACCTTGATGCTGGATTGCTCTCTCGCGGCTGTTTTTTCGTATTTACGGCATCGCACATTCAAATAAATCAAGTAACCATTTGTCCATGATCCTATTGATTTCAAGGAAGATATGCAAATGGAAAAGTAGTAGTTCAAATGGCAAATTTGCGGTACGTTTTTGGAAAAATATCCCATTTCAGATCCCTCAAAAGCACAGTAGGAAAATGCTGGCATGCGGCAACTCACAACAACTGTGTATCCTGTGTTTTTTAAATGTGCACAAGGTGTGTCCAAACTTCTGACTGGTACTGTATTTTTACACCTATTTCTAGTAAGCCCTTAGATTTCCCTTTCAATTTCAATAAAAAGAGTTTGGCAGCACCTAGAAATGGTTCTGTGGTTAGTCCAAGTGCACGCGGCAGTACCTCACCTCATATCTCATCTCCTGTTTTATGCCAGGGAATGCTTGTTTGGGGGGTTTTGATTTTCATTCATGGCAAAGCAAAGTGGAGGCTATTTAAACACCTCGGCCAGCGAGCCCTCGTGTAACCAACAGTTAGGCATTGATTGCGCCACGGCATCTGCGGGTCGATCTTTTGGAAGCCGCGTTGTGCGCGCCTAATGGACACCAGCATCTCAACAGGGCCCCTTGGCTTTCCTAATGAAGGCCAGTGTCCTCAATGGATGCATTGGCAGGGTCTCACATAACATTACAGTGCAGCTGTGGTCAGACAGATGATTTCTTGGAGCCACCGTGAGACGATTAAATTTCACCTGCTTATTCCCTTTGCTAAAGAAATGTAATTCCAAACCCTGCAAAGCCCCATTCAGAAAGGATGAATGTTACTGTGGGTGCTGAGGGACAACATTGTTCCTCTCTGTGCTATAATTTAGTTCATGGTGGCAAAAGGTGTTTTTTTTGTGACTGTGAAATTACACAATATGGTTTGTTGACACAGACAAGAGACTGCGTGTACCAATATACCGGGGGTGCCCAATCCTGCTCCTGGAGAGCTACACCCCACATGCTTTAGGAATCTCCCTAGTCCAACACAGCAGATTCCAATTATTCACAAGCCCTTGGCAAGCTTCAGCTACTTGATAGTGAGTTGATAATTAGAATCAGGTGTGTTGGAGTAGGGAGACTCCTAAAACATGTAGGATAGTAGCTCTCCAGGAGCAGGATTGGGCAGATTGGGACAGGTGATATATATGTTGGCTGTTGGTGTTAGCATGATTTTATCTATCAGGTTTGTTTTCCAAGTCAACACCGAGCTGACACAGGCAGAAAAATATGGTCCACTTAAAATCCGAGAACATCACTTCAGATGGGGATTTCAATTACAGAAGGGCCAGCCAGTTTGGCTCGCATAGTAATTGTGTCTTCTTCTCTGAAGATGTTTCACCTGAGTTTAGGATTAGTAGGTCTTGGGCAAGTATTGGGAGTGTTCTTGAAGCCACAGATGGAGAGTAGCACTCTGGGAAATAATTGCATTATTTGCACGTGTTTCTCATGGCTTGACGAGCACCCAGTAGTATTTAGTCCAGCCCTTTATTATTACCAGCACCCTCGCTTACTTTTTGCACTGATTTCAGCTGTGTTCTAATTTACATTGCCTGTTTTCCCACTGGGTTGACTGTTGTTGACATCTTATTTGCCTCCATATAATTATGGTTGCAATTAACTGATTGGGGGGGCAACGATCCCACCTATGTTCCTCCTATTCTCCACTATTATTATTATTATTTGCCTTATACAACTGTACAACTGCTTGGATTTCAACACAAGTTGAGTATTTAATTGCAATGATTCTCAGAAATATTTGTCACATTTAGAAAAAGCATTCTGATGGGTTCATTTCATGACCTGATTCATTGAACAACAGGAGCTACCAGGTGTGAACCAATAAACTGCACTTAGTTTCCACCAAGCTGTGGTACAATTAATGTTTCCACCTTGATGATGTATTATCGTTCATTGTGTATTCTGCTGCAAACAGGATTAAGCACCTGCACTTTGATGAGGAAATCATTTCATATACCTAACAAGGGCTGAAAAACAACATTCTGCAGGTTTGAAACCAATCCAATGAAGTATAGTGGAACAAGCAATTTGTATAGCGTGTGAAAAGACCAACCTCTGAGCCACTTACAAACAAAAAGTAGTTTGACTACATATTACAGAATAATGTGTTACCTGCAACACAGACATGACAAGCTGATCCGATAACCGAACCAGTGTTTAAATATTAATAGCATGGACTACAATTGTGTGTACAATTGAGTCTAAAGTTACTGATGTATCTCGATTTCAACACTAGTCAATGCTTAGGAGACAAGATTCTGTATTTGCTTTCATGTTTATCTGTATATGCATTCCCTTCTGTAACAGATTATTCAGCAGGCATGCTAGTCCTAGTTTCCACTGTGAATAGGCAGATGAGAAAGATTATTTTCTTATTTTTTTTAATTTTTTCTTATATACTGTATTGCCATTATATACTGTATTACATTTCACTTCACTTTCCAATAGTTTAAGGCAGTGATACTCATACAATTCTTACAAGTCCCCAAAGAAAATGTTCAGTGAGACAAAGGTCTGTTATTAAGGTCAGTTTGCAATTGCAACATGGTTCTTAACAAAAGGTCAGAAGAAAAAAAAAGTCTCTGTATGAAGCAGACACTAGGTCTGTGCTTGATCCCTCACACTGGCAGTGTAGGAGCTGCTCAGTTATCAATCAATGTACATTAGACACAACGGTTTGATGCTCAATGGAAAGGGGTTGAATGCATATTTTTCAAACCCATCCCCTCAATTGAAATACATATTTTCAGTGTGTCCTGGTCCTTCAACAACGCATGCTGAGGCACATCAGAACAATTTGCCAAAGCGGCTTGTGGACAAATTTAAGACCTGTGCAGCCCACAACAATCTTGAGATGCCCTCTCCCTCAAGGACGAGCAAAATCCCAGACATGATTTTATTCATAGCACTGCCACCGACATTTACTACTTGTCTATCAATCTCGGAACCCATCGGCTATCATGTGACAACAGATTAGCCTCTGGGGGCAAGCTGCAATATCTCTGGGCTTCTGGTGGAGCCAGCAGATATCCATCCATGATTTCCCTTTTCCTTCCATTGATCACTGTTTACAGTCCTACCAGTGACGTGATATGTCAGAATGAAGCTGGATTTGTGACCGGATTGTTTCACAAACAGCTAGTTTGCACTCAATTAAACAGTTAAGCTAATAAAACACTAAACCGTCAACAGACTCCGATCGGTAAATAGTTATAAAGTCTTTGCGACTTAGATTCTTAGATGTTGAGATCAAAAGGGTCCTCATCCCTAAGCTGCTGCGAGATAAATCTCCCTGTGGGGTCCAGACACCGGTGTTGGATGAGGATGGAGACCGAGTTGATGAGGCTGAAGATAACCACACTCGAGTGAAGTGGAAGAAACGGCATGTGATGATAAGCTAACAAGGAGGGTGTGTCGCTCTAACCTAGTTAGATATGACCATCAGATGTGATCAGCTAGGATATCACAGCCTGGCAATCGCATGACAATGCAGACATGTGAACGCAGAAAAAGAATTGAACTCTCACCAAGCCCTATTTGGGCAACCTGTTCTGACTCTAGCTTCTACATGTACCCATTGCTTGCTTGCAACCATAGCAACCGCAACCTGTTCAAACGTGATTGGCCAAGTCCTCAGACTCCGTACCTACAAATTTGGAATCCTAGAGATATGGAGTTATGGAGATTACTTGTCTATTTAATACAGTCTATTTTTATGTCTGTTTGTGTGTGTGTGTGCACACCTTGGATATACCTTGGATATAAAAAAAAAAAAAAAAAAAGTGAAAATCACTTACTGAGATACTTTGTCTGCTATTCACTGCGGGGAAGGCAAATTGATGTGGAATTATAGGTGACAGCACCTGCCTTTGATTTGTTCAAGTGTGAGACAGCAGTAATAGCCGAATAACGGGCAGCAACAGTGTTGGCTGTTTACATCTGTTACATGCTTTGCAAGAATAATATCAAAATGAATAGGAACAATAGGCTTTATTTTTCATTTGAACTTTAGGTTAATTTCAAGGGGACATCTGCAGCACTGAAGACAACATTTAAACACTGCTTTTGCTTTAACCACTGATGGAATCACTGTTTCTTATTGAGTTAAAGTCTGTTTTATATAGTATCATGAAATGAGCTTAGAACATGTCAAAAGTGTCGTGCCGCTTTTGCATGTATGGCTGTTGTTTGGATTTTTTTTAGTTTAGAATTATGAAAAAAGAGGTGAAAACAAATCATCATCCATAGCTTATAGGTTTACTCATTCAAACATGCAAGTTATTGAGCAAAACACATGCATTTTTTTTAATAAAATAAAAGCTTTAAAGAGTAGCTCAGTGCAAGTATCACACCAAAATTTGCCAAATCTTTAGTTTATTCGGCTGTTGCCATGGCTCTTGTTTTGAGCTTCATCCATCCCCCAGGTGGCAATCAGGTGGCAATCAGACAATCAGGTTGCCTAATTGCTACCTGATTGGCAGATGATTGTAGGCTGGATTCTACTGATTTGCCGTCTAGATTTGCAGGACGAAGTGCATACAGCTCTCGGCTGAGATAATCTGGAGCAGACAGCAATCTGTCAATAACTGTGCTCATAGAGCTGCCAGGACTACTGCCACTACTTCCCTTCACTGTCAGACCGTTTGTACTAATGTCAGTGGATCCTGAACGTGTAGGAGGGGGGAATGTTACGGTCGGCGATAAGTCCAGATTCTGCTTAGGGAGTCAAACTCATTCTCCAAGATAGACAATGCTCATCTCCACAGAGCAGGGTTTATTAGACTCCCTCCAGAAATTGGGGAGTAGAGAGAATGGGATGGCCCGCCAACAATCCCGACCTCAACCTAATTTCACGCTGATGGGATCAGCTTGGGCGTGCTGTTTGTGTAAGAGTGTCCAACGAAACCAGGTTGGCTGACCTGCCACAAAACCTAATTGCGGAGCGGAATGCTATGGTCACCGCAGTGTGTGACCAGGCTGGTGACCAGCATGAAGAGGAGGTGTTTGTGGCCGTGTGTGTTTCTTCAACATGCTACTGAGGTATGTTTGTTACATGAATACATTGTCAAATTGCCCAAAGACCTCGGTCATCCAATCCAATAGTCAGCAACACCAAACAAGCGTCAAAAGGCAAAAAAAAACAGAGCTGTTTGATATTGGCAGAGAAAATTTGGCAAATAATACAGGAGCACAATCCACATGCTTACCATTTAAAAGAGAAACAAAGAGGACAATTTTCTGATGTTTGTCCATAAATGTAATGTTTCTCTCAACATAATCACTTATCTGTAGGTACCAGGAAAAAAAAATCTTTATGGATATTGTATCTTCAGGCTTATTGATTTAAATACATTCAAATGGAACACATTATACAGATGACAGAGTTGATTAGTTGCCAACACACAGAATATATTCTGTGTTCTCTCACAGTCACAGACTGCTAAAAAGGATTCAGGGTTATCAAATACTGGGGTGAAGACATAGGTGATTTTAGATCTACCCTCTAATCGTCTAATAGCTCGCCATGCTTGAACATTGCAAACTGTAATCAGGTTATGACAAATAGGCTTCAGGGATTTAAGGTTTTTAATAAATTATATTATGGGGAATTTGGACTTGGAGCTTTTCACATCAAGCCAAAGAGATGCAAGCTTTTTGTGTACCCAGTTAGATATAATGCACATGTGGGCACTAAAAATTATACTTTTGGACATCAGGAAGGTCAAGATCATCCTAAGGGAATGAAAGTATTTTAGGTGTGTCTTCTTTGGAAAATGAAAAAGTTGAACGGCCTATTCTGGCTTTTTTTTATAGCTTTATGTGGGAAGATACAGTTGTGCTCATAAGTTTGCATGCCCTGGAAGAATTTATGATTTCTTGGCCATTTTTCAAAGAATATGAATGATTCCTCAAATAAACCCTGTTCTTTTACTTATGGTTAATGCTTGGATGAAGCCATTCATTACTTTTCTTTTAAATCATAATGGCAACAGAAACTACACAAATGACCCATCAAATTATATAATATTGATATTTTGGCCTGATAACATGCACATGTCTGTGTTGGGTCTGCTTGTAATCAGTTCAGTGTAAAAAGTTTGTTTTTTAAAGTGAGTTTCTATGCTCCTGACGGACCCTTGCACTGACATATCTGGATTCTGAGGCATGGAAAAAGTAAAAAGAATTGTCAAAAATATCTCCAGGAAAAACTGTATAAAACAGGAGAGCAATATAATGCATGATAATGCCAATCAGCAGTGTTCAATCTCTAATTAAGAAGCGGATAATGAGAAATGATCTTATATTATATAAAATTATTATTGAATCCAAACTGTGATCGAATCCAACAACAATTTTTGCCACAGCTGTTAAAAAAATTGTTCTAGATGCAAAGAAAAACTTACTGATGACATCATCTGAAATATGGGGCTCTGAAAAAAAAGTGGTTTGGATGTTTCGAGATACGCAATAAGGAGGCACTTAAAGAAAAATGGGCTGCATGGCGAGTTGCCAGAAGAAAGCCATTACTACTCCAATGCCACAAAAAAGTCGCACTTGCCATATGCCAAACAGCACAGAGACTCACTCTCAAAAGTCTCAAAACTTGTGGAACAAAATCATTTGGAGTGATGAGACCAAAAATTGAACTCTTCGGCCAAGATCATAAACATTTAATTTGGAGAGGAGTCAACAAGGCCTACGATAAAGATAAGATGAATGCAGTATGTTATCATAAAATCCTAGAGGAAAATTGGCACTCATCAGCCTGGAAGCTGCACATGGAACGTACTTAGATATTCCAACATGGGATGTACTTATTCCAACATGATAATTATCAAAAACACAAAGCCAAGTCGACCTATCATTGGCTTCAGCAGAATAAAGTGAAGGTTCTGGAGTGATAATCACTGAGCTCAATATCATTGAGGAGATCTCAAGCATACAGATCATACAAGACAGCCCAAGAATTTACAGGAACTGGAGGCCTTTTGCCAAGAACAATGGGAAGCTTTACCATCAGAGAAAATAAAGGGCTTTATCCACAAGTACCACAAAAGACTCCAAGCTGTCATTGGTGTTAAGGGGGGATACGCAATATTAGAAACTGGGGTATCTAAACTTTCAATCAGGGTCATTCATGTAGTTTCTGTTATAAGTACAAAAAAAATAAAAAAAAAAGTCTAACATCTAGGTGTTGAGTGTTTTTTTAAAGAGCCCATTAGCCATGACTTTGTGTTATATGTTCTTGAATATCCATACCCTGCTCAGGACTATGGGGATTATCTGAGGTTTTTGTTTTAGATTGTCTTATGGTCCCTGCCTCTTGGGGTCTCTCTCACTTTCTCTATCTCTCTCTCTCTGTCTCTCAGTTTGTGTGTGTGTGTGTGTGTGTGTGTGTGTGTGTGTGTGTGTGTGTGTGTGTGTGTGTGTGTGTGTGTGTGTGTGAGAGAGAGAAAGGGAGAGACAGAGAACTGGCCTTCGGCTTCCCAGCTGTCGTCACTCAACTAATCACCTGCACTAAAAGAGACCTAGCTCAACACCCAATCATCACTGGATTATAGACTCAGATATCACAGTTAGTCTCTCTCCAGCCAAACCTATTTCATCCGTTATCTGGCCTGCCACCTATCCCTCTGCATCTGCCCGTAAACCTCCTTTGAAAACACCCACTGTTTCAGCGACTGTTTCTGCTAGAGTCCAGACGCCCAAACCCAACATGCCTAAGGGCATTGCTTCTGACTTGCTGTAATTTATGGTGTACCCTGAGAAAAAGCAATAAATTAGGACGTTGTGAGCATATAGAGTAATCTTATACTGGCTATCTGTAGTGATTAGGCTTTGAACGTCAATGTTTGTCCTAATTGCCTCAGCAAGAAGCTCTATAGCCAGTGCAAACAGAAGAGGTAAGAGGGGCAGCCTGGCCTTCTACCTCTTCAAATATGGAAATTGGAAAGCCTGCAAACTGTTGGTGAGTACTGCAAAGAGGGGTGTTATTATAAAGAAACTTGATCCATTCAATAGATGTCTTACCTAAACCAAATCCATGTAATGTGTAAAACAGGTAAGGGTATTCTACATTGTCAAATCTTTTCTCAACATTTAGAGAAAGCAACAGGCCATCTATTGACTGTTGGTATGAGGAAACTTCTTGGATGTTGCCTATAGCCATGATGGATCTCCTGTAGATGTTGAATTAATATAAACATGTATTGAATTTCTCTGTAAAATAGGATCTAAACTTTTGATTCATCAATATGTAAGAAATCAACCTCCAATTTCAAGATTGAGTTATCGGGTTCCTGAGGATATATTGGATGAACACGAATATATATCCCTATAGAGCTAAAAACTGAAAATATTTAGGGAGTAAAGAAATAAACTAGAAGTATATAACATTTGTGTACTTTTGGTAAATTAAAAAAGTTATTTGTCAGATACTGAGCCTTCCACACATCTACATAATCAGGTCTTCACAGAGGGAAGTAACAATCCTGCCATTGGATTGTCTATAATTGGGATTAAATGATGATTAAAATCTCCTCTAATAAAGGAGTTCCATCCAGAAACTAGTGGAGCTGCAGTAGGGGACTTCCTTGTATTCAGAACCAATCAGTTTCTTTGCATTGTCAAAAAACTTGCTCTTGCAGAGAACAGCTGAGAAATCTTAGAAGATAATTACTTTGGCTACTCCATGTTTCAGTGATTCATTTATTCTTCTAGTTTCTCCCCATGTCCCACAATGCATTCATCAAACGGCGTTTGTCCTTTTAGTTGTGAAATCTCACAGGGTGCTAGGCTCAGGAGCTAATGACCAGTGTGCTCGCTCGAGCTCTTGCTTGTCCAGGTTCAATCTAAAGGAGCCAGACCTCTAACAACCTCAGCCTCCTCAGCCCCCTCTGGGAAGCCAATAATGCAGATGCATTGTCTTGTCCTCCAAGTAATCAGTGTTTTTTTTCATGACCGTCGAGATCTTCATGGTGCACTTGTAGAAAGTGTGATAGTGGCCTTAGCCATGGATGACTCTGGAGATGCTAGGTGTGATTTTAATAAGTGCCTAACAAAGTGCTGTTGCGAGTGAGCGACCATCAGCTTTGGTGTGAGCTTTGTTGGCTAGGCTAGACTATAAAGTTATTAAAGTTCAAGCAGTATTATGTATTGTAGGGTACAATTTTTAAATCTGTGAAATGGCAAAGCAGCTCTCTCCAACCTCTCTTTATGCCACCATTTTAAAAACCTTCGATGATTTTTTTAATGGAAGTAATGCCAGCAGTGGGTTAAGTATTTCATTAATTTTATGTCTTTTGTGCATGTTTTTTTTTTCTTCTCTGAGTCCCAAGGCCTTGGAGAAACTCAGGTCAAGCAGAAAAAAGTTCTGTGTGCTCACTCCAGGAGTGTTTGCTGATGCACACTACTTGACCTTTGCTGTAAAGCCCGCACGTGTTCAATGGGTAAAAGCTGAAAACACTGATGTATAAAGCTTTATCTGTGTGATGCTAGACAGCTGGATACCATGAAACTCCATGCTATCAACCACTGAATTGGCTCCTCTTGCCGGCCGTTGATAAGGTATCACTGCAGACAAATCACGCAGTAACAGTGAGTCCATCTTGGCTGCAGGACTTTGTGCTAGTTCTCCTACTTTTTGGCCGTTTATCTTAATCTGCGTTTTGGGTGTATTGTTTGTTTCAGCAATGAGATGATTCATACTGCTGAACTGTTTCCCTCCCAACAATCACTTCTTACGATTATAGGCGGTAACACACACACATATGGCCCATTCCTAACCGGTAATGGGTAACTACACCTGAATTCCTCCCTCGCACTTGCTCTTGAAATGCTCCTGCGGGAAGCTCTCTCCCTATCACCACATCTGGAGGAAATTCAACAGACTTTGTATTTGATTTACTTTTCCTCTCCAGCTGGAAGGGGAGTTTAAGATGCTCTTTTTCCTGCTTAAATGTTCTCTTTTTATGCCCTCTTTTCATTTTCCTGCGACTCCCTTTTAATACCCTACAGTTTGCTCTCCTTAAACTTGTTTAACTACAGATTAAACAAACGAGCTAAGGAAATTGACAGTCTCCAGATCCACACTTTAAATGAAAGCGACTGAAAAGGTTCCATCCATCCATCCGTCCATTTTCCAAAACTGTTTTTCCTCACTAAAAGAAATAATCCTAAATATATAAATGGATTGATAGCAAATTCACCTTTAAAGACCACATTGACGACTTTATGTTATAGATTAGGTATAACACTACCAGGTAAATCTTTCTGTGTATTCACAAAGAATGGATAGCATCATCTTAAGATCCTCTTGTATTGTTGGTGCTTCAGGCTTTTCCCCCACAGATCGGTCCAGAAGGAAAACTACAGTGAACGCCAAATTTTGCTTTGCGTGACTGTAATTAGCAGAACTGCAAGCACATAATTCTCCAACATAATTTACTTATTTTAAGTCTCAGCATTTCGCATTCAGGATAATCTACTGACAGGTCTGTACACCCCAGACAGGTCACCAGTTTATCTAGGGAACACGCACCATTCACACACTCATACCTATGGGCAACTTAGGGGCAACAACACTACCCACTGCCCCACTGTGTCGCCCCTAATCACATGTCAAATGTCCAAAAAATCATACGACGCAAAATCCTTTTTTTTTTTTTTAAATCCCCCAAAGAGGGAAATCAAGTGTCACCATAAAAATGTTTAAAAGACTGAATGTCATGATAATATTGTACAGAAACATGATCCAAGCAGCTGTGTGTCACAGCGTGCTGCAGATTCACTTAGCAGCTGATACGATGATGGTGTAACAGCATTTCCAGCAAAAAATAATTCTGTGATCTGCCACATATCATGGATGAATGTGTGGCTGATCTTTCTGAATTAGACCTTTATCGGAATGAGGCTCATACATGGAAGGGGATGTTTTTTTTTTGTTTTTTTTCTAGCATATTACCTAATTTACGTTGGTGCGAATATTAGAGACACACGAATGTATCCTGAGAATACTCTGCAGGCGGTACATGTGCACCGAAGATTTCCACAGGATAAAATAATTTAATTGCACAGCTTTTCTAGACTTTCCAAAACGTGTTTGGACCAAATGAATCAAATTCTGATAGGGAAATGAGTAATTACTCGGGGTTGCATGACGTTAAAAACCGATTTATCCGCCGTTTTACAGCCGTTACAGTTAATGAAGGGGAAGACTACAGCCAAGTGTATGATGAAAGCGCGCGTCTGTATGTTGTCTTTATAATTACTCTCCCTGCCAGAAGAGCACTATGGCTTTAGGCAACTTAAGGATGGAACTTTTTTTTTTTTTAATGTATAGGAACTGATCCTGCATCCTATTATGTAGTAGGCATACGGATTGTGGACGTGACCTTTCTTTCTGTATTGGATTATGGTGACGTTATTTATAGACATTCACCCATCTCTAATCTTAAACATCTGGATGCTGTCTATCACTCGGCTCTTAGATTTATTGCTGTAGATCTATATGGCGCCATCATTTTGTCTTGTACAAGAATGTGGGCTGGCCCTCCCTTTATG
Organism: Eupleurogrammus muticus; assembly: GCA_036785175.1. Lineage (NCBI taxonomy): Eukaryota > Metazoa > Chordata > Actinopteri > Scombriformes > Trichiuridae > Eupleurogrammus > Eupleurogrammus muticus. The sequence goes on along the minus strand of JAYKQN010000014.1, from coordinate 11,048,877 downwards.
TCAAGTGAGATTAACATTTGTATCTTTTTTTTTATGTACTTTAATGGGCTACTTAAAAAATTCCCATCTTATTTATGGTCACTCCTATGTCAGAGACTGTAATCCCCATTTTCAAAACTGCCTAAGACTTTATATTCCTGCAGTGAATACCAATCTTAGTAAAAATAAATCTTAAAATATTCCATCACATTTATCTGGAATAATTTACAGATTTGAGTGAAACTGGACACAGTGATATTGATCGTGCAATTAAATAAATTTTGTTTGCATTCTATTGATTTGAAGTGTGGAATTTCTTATATTTTTTGAATTTACATTTAATACCCTGTTATGGTATTATTTTATAATGCTATGCCATCGCCATTATCATAAAATTGCATTCAATTCTTTACCCTGTAGTAGGGTCTCAATTGCAAATAAGATAATACCTCATTGAGATTTTTTGATTAAATAAAGTAAAAAAATAATTATAAAAATTATCACTGTCTTTGATTTTTAAGTCAAGTCAGGTCAATTTTATTTGTTTAGCCCTGAACCTTTTACTCTCAGCACAGGCTGTTTAAGGTCTTTTGGCATGTGTCCATCCCATTATTTAAAGTTAGACAAAAACATGTATAGACTTTGACAATTCTGATCATATCACAGATTGTGAAAATGTATCTACTGTGTTAATTACATTTGCTGCATGTTGAATCCTACACCAGAGATAGTGAGATAAATAGGCTTAAAGTAGTGTTTATACTCCACCAACCTTCACTGTATTTGTCCCATTATACAGACAAAAACTCCTGCCATCAGACAATTGCAATACAACAAAAAAAATAGATACAATACAGACAAGCCTGCGTTTCATTCTCTGTAACTTCCCCAGTTTCATCCATCCACCCCATCGATTGACTCCAACTGTGTGCAAAGAGGAAGGTTTATTTCTCTGTAATTCCTTTTGTAGCTGGACAGAACGGCGGGTTAAAGCCACTAAGTGTTCCCATGATGATGATGTACTGTAGCGAAGGCAAAAGGAGAGACAATGCATCAACTCTCCGAGGCGTGTGCACGGATGTACACGATCAATCCATCAATCTTTATTTGCCACATGTGATCACGGCATCTGGAAGGAACTGCATATATCTGCACCGACTCTCGGGTGTTTAGAATCAAGGCTGAAAATGTTCCTTTTTACCCCGCTGCTATGTGTTAAGCCTTTTTTTTCTTTTTAATGGTTGCATTTATTGACAGTGAAATGTCATCTTGCCAATGTGAGAAGCAAACAGCCTAAGTGAGTAATAGCAAACAATAAGCAATTAACAATAATATATAAATGTTAACGGATAGCTGCCTGTGAAGCAATTTACACAATTTGGCCTTAAACTGTTGAATTAAATTTATTTATTTTTGTACTTTTAGAACTGTGCTTTGTTGGGTTGGTGGTGGTTATGGTTGGTGATTTCTGATTCCTGATGTTACTGCTGCTGGAGACAAAGGTTCATGAAAGTAATGAACCTGAACCTAAACAGTAAAGTTATAGGCCATTAAAACCAGAACAATGAGCCTGGAGATGCTTGAACACGCCACAGAGCTGTAGGAGTGGTAACGCTCTGTGGTTTTGATATGGTGACGCCATTCTCATTGTTAAGTAATTTGGTGCATTTATTAAAAAAAAAAAAAAAAAAAAAAGAATAGTGCAGCTTGCACCTTCGTTTTTGTTACATACGTGTACGTACAGCGCTGCCCGAGCGGCGTCGACAGGTCACAGAATAATGAAAGTAACCACACACAGCCATGTCGACCTTAAATGCATGAGGTTTACAGATAAGAGCGCGATAGTCCCAAACCCAATTCCCACTGGCTGTTTGATGAAACTGTCTATTTGAGAAGCCGAGCCCTGAGGTCACATGCGAGGCAACAGACGGACGGCTAAAAACTGCAGAAAGCCCGAAAACAGACACACACACACACACACACACACACACACACACACACACATGTCATCCCCTGCAGGCTAACTAAGTGGTCTTTCTTCCTCTCTGGGGGCCCTCTTTCCCTGCTGTTTCACCCCTCTGGCATGTGCTCACCCATCCACCAACAACCCCCCACACACAGACACACACACACACACACACACACACACACATACACTCCAACTGGCTATCAGATTTAAAATCAGCCATTTCCAAAGTCAACAGATGTGAACCAATTGAGGATGGATTGCAGACACACTCCTGCACTTTCACATGTGTAATGCAATAAGTGTGGCGGGGGCCGCACACAAGGGGATAGATAGGCACACTAGTAATCGAACCTCCCCATCACACACACACACAACACTCACACTGATACACACTTACACACTTTTCCATTAGCCGGAATTGTTTTTCTTACCTTATAGTGCAACCCCTCAATTTGATCGAGATAATTTCCTATTCATGGGTTTAATGTGACATTTAAGTAGTTAAGCACTGGAATCAACACAATATAAAACAAGAGCATCTGGACAAGGCTAAAATTTAAAAAATGTTTTTCTCTGTAAAATGAAGGTGAATGGAATTCTGTTGGAGGTGTTTTGAGCATTAAAAAAGTGCAATTGTGTTTTTTTTTTTTTGTGTGTGTGTTTTGAGCAGAGACCTTTTTTTTCTCTCCAGAAATCACTTCCTGGAAATTCTGAACAATTCATAGTCCTCGCTCTTAACGGTTTTCACCATTGTTAAGCTTTGAGAGCTTAACACTGAGGAAAAAAAAAAAACTGTGAAAAAACAGAACAAGACCTCCATTTTATTAAAATGACCTTTAAACAATTGAATTCAATTGTTTAAATATTGTAACAATTACTTTGGGCCTTTGCCTACGAATGTAAAGAGGTTGACAAACATTTTATTTTTAATTACACATTTTTCTTTTGTGTTGCTTGTTTGCAGAAATCACTCAACAATTGCATACTATTTCAAGGTGTGGCACCTTAAGTGATTAAATATGCAAATGGGCTATTCAGGGCTAATTTGCATACATGCATTCCAGAGCAGCACAAAAATGCGTAGTTTGAATAAAGCCAGGTTCAAGGCTTGTTTCGGCTCAAGAGCCATCAAATATAATCTTTCCCACCAAGTTGGTTTCAGTTCTATCTACTTCCGACCACAACAAGCAGGTATGGAGTTTGAATTGAATGACGTAAACCTACGTAGGTGTGGGGCAGGTTCGGTGTGTTTGGAATGACAAGAAGAAATGGCTGCAACCAAATGTATATAAACACCATGTTGGCAGCATATATAGCAGCATTTCATTATTGACTTTTATTGAAGGCCTTTATCTCCCCTGTCTCTCCCACTTTTAATTCCGCAGCATTACCGTTTTAACAGATTTCATCCCTGACGCACTTGACTCCAATGTCAAGGTCTAATTAAGAAACCGTTTAAAATGAATCACAGACTTAAACATTGATCACATCAGCATTAACATAAATGGGCCTGAAAGTGCCTGCTAATGGATTTGATCCATATGGTGCTGAAAACCTGAGGCCCTTGAGAGGAAAGGGAGTGTATATGCAGGATTGGGGGATGGGATGGATGACAGGGGGGGGGGGGTCGACGTGGGTGAGCATCTCCGTGGAGTGTGTTGGATGGCAGACACTTGGATTTGTTAAAGCTCCCATTGATCAACCATAGTGGATTAAACCGTCCACGCACACAGGCGGGAGGACATGACAGGAATCCGTAGCATCAGCAGAGCGCCGCGCCTGGCTCAGTTCGGAGGGTTCGAGGGCAACTTTAGGACCCGAGGGTGACTGGTATAAATGTCGGCCTAAATCACCCTCACGTTGCCAGCATCTATAATTTTCAAGATCATTCTCAAGTAGGCTGTACGATGGATGGCCAAGGCTGGAGTCCAAATGTCCAGACGTATCAGGCACATTCACGGAAAGTCCAACAGCATCTAGCGCTGTCCAAACCTACGATTCTTTGTGTTTATGATGGACCTCAAACAAAATGTCTGTTGATTTCCAAAGAGTCTGCTTTGGGGTGCTGAGCTGACGATTACGAGTAATCAATGAGACAACGGACATTGAAATGAAGAAGAAGAAGTCAAAGAAGAAGAAGGTTAATTTATAATTGCGGCATTGGGTGGCCACTGTAGTGGGTCTTTGTGGCGTAAATTCCAACATATGCCCATCTGTATGAAGTAAATTTAGTAATTCAGATTTTTTTTTTCTCCTCTATGCGACCTATGTCTGATCTTTTAATGACAGCCTAACGCAATGCAGGATACTTCCTGAAACTAATACATATCTGATCTTTTGACATACGACTTCAGTACTGTATTACAGTATTACAGTATTACTGTATACAGTACAGTACCTGTATTTGTGTGTGTGCGTGTTTGTGTGTGTCTGTTTTTGGGCTTTCTGCAGGTATCTAATCTCTTGCTGTGTGTGTGTGTGTTGTCCTTGTGTTCTTAAATGTGCATGCAGGCCACTTTTGAGGCATTTAAAGTTCACAACCTTTGCAAAAAACTTGATTCTGAATCGAGCATTAAGACCCCATAGTCTGAATTTAGCCTTATTTGTTTTATTATTTATTGTTATTATTATTATAAGAAAACTAACAGAAAATATTTATATGTATTTGTATCATTCTAGAATAACGTAAAACAGTTAGGCCTTTTTTTTTTTTTTTTTTCTTGGTGAAAGAGGAATATTGATTCTGCAAGCCGTCCATTTAAAGAAGTTTGTGCAGGGATGGAGCCTGTGTATTGGACCACTATAATATTGTGTATTTTCACCAATGATGCTTTCCACGCTTAAAAGCATTCCGCGCAGCATTCAAATGTCTCGAACCCATTTCTCACTCAAACACAGAACAAGCAACAAAATATCACACTCGCAAATCTCTTCAGCTCATGTCCAAAAACATGTTTTAATGACAGCAATTTTCCCGAAATCATAACCACACTGAAATATATATCTTCAACCAAAAAAAGAAAAAAACAAGAACTGTCAAAAATAAAGCGCACTGAAAGCTTTTCTGCTGCGCGTCCATGACTCATCTGTTAGTTTGGTTTACACACACACACATGCACACACAACCACACACAGACACACACACACACACACAATTCCTTGGACTCACCAACCATTTAAAAGAAGAGAGAACAAACAGTGATTTTGACGTTGCCTGTGTGCAGAGATACAGAACCAGTATTGAACCACTTATAAACCACTGAACCCCCATAATAACAGGAGAAAAGGGAGACAGGGAGCTAAAGTTCACCACATGATCAAAAGTATGATATAAAAAAAGAATAAGTTATCAGCATGTAGTGAATTTCATGATCTATATTAGCATGTAATTAAAGACAGTAGGAGTGAGAGTGTACTTGGTGTGTGTGTGTGTGTGTGTGTGTGTGTGTAATTACATGTGTTATGCATGTGCAATCACATCCGCCTGCATCTAAGAGTGTTTTACCTGTGTTCACGAACTCTGCCGATGTGTGTCACGTCATGTGTATTGTGTGCATGCGTACATGTAATATGTGTGTGTGTGTGTGTGTGTGTGTGTGTGTAATTACATGTGTTATGCATGTGCAATCACATCCGCCTGCATCTAAGAGTGTTTTTCCTGTGTTCACGAACTCTGCCGATGTGTGTCACGTCATGTGTATTGTGTGCATGCGTATATGTAATATGTGTGTGTGCCTGTGAGTGTGTGTGTGTGTGTATGTCAGCACGCTGATGAAACCTGACAGTACTTGTCACATTAAACAGGGATGCCATGCAACCAGAGTTCATTTGCTGCCGCGAGCCATTAATGGTCCGCTGCTCGCAACGAAATAGCGGAGTCAAGACGGAGTCACACTGGGGTACACATGTTAAACCATTAATCTACGCATGTGTGTGTGTGTGTGTGTGTGTGTGTGTGTGTGTGTTTGTACCTTGTAGCACAGGTGTCAAGGGTTTCGCTTCATGTGCAGCTTTGCGGTTAAACAGTGCTAACCACTCATTATTACACCAGAGTTACTCATATTTAATGTGAGCCATGTAAGGTTCAGATACAGGCTGGAGTCATTACCAGACGGTAGGAGCAGCATTTTTCATCAGGCATCATACCGTTGCCGTCCGTAGAGCAACCTTGTAGCCTTGTTACTGAGCGCGTGTAACCTCCGCACTCTGAGGAGGTGGCACGGCTTTAATGGAAAGGACGCCGCTGCGTTTGGTTACTTTGCTTAATGTAATGTCATTTCTGGCTGCGGCTTGTTGTACTCTCCAGGCCGTGCAGGTGTATTTCAGCCTATGAGTGCATGATCGTAGGAAGGAATATCCCTCACTTTTCACTGCACTGGGTACCCCATAGAGTCATTTTTCCATAGACTTCTGTAAGACTCATATAGATGCAATGAGATTGATGATATTTGTATAAGGTACTAATTGTCCTCATTTGGAGGCGGGTTGTCGGTGGTTGGATGACATAGATGCAAAAAGACAAATGTTGTCTAACTAAAGACACTGTTCCAAACCACAGGTTTCAGCGTATTAATGGGCATCTCAGCAATTTTACTCACCATTTTAACCGATAAGAACCCACACCCATTTATAGGAAAATGATAGTGGTAAACATATTCCATATTAGGATGCTTAGTATAAGTCACTTCAGGACTTAATGAGTTAAGTTCAGACTAAGGAAGAGTCTAAAGTTCACGTTACACCAGTGTGACTGCGGATTCTTATGAGTTAAAGGGGCTTCATTTTACCATTTTTCCATCTTAATTTTTTTCATGCTCTATTTATTCAACAAATGGCCAAAAAGCACCTAGGTAAACCTATAGTAGCATTTGCAAATATTCATTTCCACTCCCCTTGTGATTGGTTGGATGATAAATGTATTATATGTCTATTCCATTTCCTTGTGAAATGTTCCACTCCTGTAGGGTGCAAGGATGTCATCTTCACTCTTTCTGCCCAGAAAGCTAAATCCATATTGCAGGTACTGTTCAGGGCAAGCATATCCTTATTAGAACATGACAAAAAAAAAAAAAAAAACGTGCACGGAGGACTGGGAGTAACTGCGTGGAAAGCACAGTCAGCTCAGACTTTGGCATTGATCAGCAAGCCATTCAAAGAGTGAATAATAGCACTCATATTTCTCCCTGCAGTGGGTTCTTTTATTTATCCACCCACAACTCGGTCCACTGCTTTCATTAGGGTATTGATATATATCGATCAACAAGCCAATTAGCTTCCACAAATGTACCGTGGACATTCTGTAACAGTCGGAAACAATGAGTGCAAAAAAAAGCATGTCCTTTATGCGTTATTGCTTTATTGTAAGGAAACTCAGTTTCATACAAGTAGTGTAAACAAAACTACTGAATATTTCTATGTCTTCTACCACTAATGAAACACCACTATACATCTACAGTATGTTCTAGTAGATGAAACTAATTAACGTTTCCATTTGGCTATAAATAGCAAAAGCTATTTGCAATGGTATTTGCTCCACATTGGCTAAATTCCACACATTAGGTGATGTTGGTATCACAAATGTTGATATGCAAATCGTTGATGGAGACTGTGTTGGAACCAATTTATGGCTCATTGTGTGAGCAGAAAACAGACTCCCTACTACCCGCTGAGAGCGATTAATAAAACAGAACAACGCATGTATGCACAGATTTATGCAGTGAATCTGACAGAGATAATGCATAAAGCATATACCTGGCTTATACACATTTATACCTGATATAATAAGAATGATGAAACATTCCTGGTGGTTTAAATAGGATTGTACTGATTGTAAAACCAGCAGGTTTTGTAACAGGAGTAATGACCCGGATCTTAGCACCAAATATGTTTCTCCTGGAGTTTTGCTTGTTTATTCAAAGCATGAAGCATTGGTACTTCACTTACTCTTGAAATAGGTCTGTATTAGCAGTATTCTACAGTATTCATCTGCTGTGCCTAAAAGTGGTTTTATTAAAGGTGCCGTGTGGTGCAATCAGGCACTTTTGTGGCTTTCTTCGTGCTAGATGAGGTGGCTCTATCCGCCTGCAGAAGTTCCAAGCATGCGTTTAAATGACTTCCCTTGTATATTGTTGGAATACATGGCCGGCCACAGTAATGTGATGTTCTTTTGGATATGATGTATATTTTCTTAATTTGTTTGCCCGTTCTACAATTAGGCAGGATTTTGCTCATTTATATGACGCACATCTTCATTTATACAACGCATCCATGTCATCAGCAAGTGGCAAACAAGTAGAGATTTCAGTTGCATCAGGCCACTCTAGCATTGATCTTTATAGCATTTCTTTTTCTATTCACATTTGAGAAATGAGCAAAAGCACTTACTTTTTCCATTCATGCATTTGATGTGAAACCTTGCACTGGATATGAGATATATTTCCATAACCCACCGTTATACTAACAAAACACTGAGACATTTTGATGTCATTTGTATTATTAACACACTTCCAAAGAAACTTTTTTTTTTAATCTATTTCCTTTGAGAAAATGATTCAGTTTTGAAGCACGAGTTCACTGTTTTCGGAGCGATGTGACCTTTTTGCAGGTGAGCGTTTTGGAGGCGATGTTGTGCTGAACTATAGAGATTATTTTGGTAAAAATGCACCTGGAGCTTTGAGAATGTTATTTCTGTTTCAAGGAATGAGCCAAAGCAATGAAAAATAAATTAAAAAAGAAAAAAAAAAAACTGTAAAAAAAAACCTGTAATTGCCTTTTTTTTTTGGTAAGTTAGATTTTTCTCCTTCTGGGAAACTTTAGAAATCCCTGAAAACACAACAGATGTCACGGTCGCAGGAAATGATGTGTTACTTTTGTGGAAAATGATGTCAGTGGGCAGTAGTTTTACATTAAAAGCTGCAGATTTGTGTTATGTTTTTGGTTTATTACATTTGCAGGATGTTGTTATGTTAGTGAATGCGAATGTTTTTCATGCAATTGTGCAAGAACCATCTGAATATTTAAGTGATCATATAATGACTTTGAATATTTTTTGTGTAGTTTTACAGAAAAACATATATAAGTTAGTACAATAAAGGTACAAAAAATGATCCTATAAAATATTGGTTCATGTGAAAAGAAAAGCAGTGTTCAAACTCCCAAAGTAAAGTTCTGGATAAATAGGCTTATTGACTTTTCTTCAGTGTTTTAGTGGCTGGGGATTAAAGACCCTATTTTGAAGATGTGAAAAGAAAAGCAAGTGTATGTGGTCGTTTTTACCAGCACAAGTGTCAATTTCACAGCCAGCGCCCATGTCCTGTAAAAGAATGTGTGGCGGCGCTCGAAAAGAGGCCAGAGGTCACTATATTTTTACTTTTATTATTTCTTGTGGGCCTTTTTCTCTTCATATATTTTGTATTTTCCATCACCCGGAGCAGCTGTATTACTTCACTTGCTGAAAGTTCCCATTGCAAATAAAACCTTTGCAGCAGCAAATCTGTCACTTCTGTCTTTTGTTTTTTTTTCATTAAACTCTACATTCTATAAAGCTATTCTGAGATGAGTTTACTTTTGGTATTGAATGTTTGGAAAATAAAAAAAAAGGAAATGAATTTACCAATCCCAATTAATAAAAATGGTAAATTATAGTGCAAAAGACAATTGATGATCAACACAACACAATACAATAGAATAATGTATTGTAAAAGGGCTGCTGACACATGTAATAATGCAATTACTATAAATTCATCTTTAGGAATAAATGCTTTATTACATGTAATGAGTCATCAGGTGACACTATTTATATTCAGTGATGGGAATAATGCAAATCTTTTTTTTTTTTTTCAGTAATGGATAACATCTAATCGATTACTCTTCCCATCATTATGACGCTGTAACTGTTACGGCCACCGAAGCCGTCTTTCATCGTGCAAACAGGACAAAGCTTACAAAAGGAGAGAGGAAAAAAAGCAAAGCCGGCCGCAGCATCCTGAACACACACATGTTTTACTAAAAGGCGAACACATGCCTGAAAATTTCCTTGAGACTTTAAATAAAAAATATCCTTCTATAACCATAAATAAAGCATTTTAATATATTTTCCATACTAAGATTTAAAGAATTAAACTAGTTTATGTTTAAATAGTATAGACTTGTCTACACAGTGTCTTTTAATAATTTATTGTATAGTGTTTTCTTCTTATTAATTTCTACTTATGAATTTAAATCTAGAAGCGGGGTGGTGTTTATATATCACATTTGACTGGAGGCTAGTCTCACTCTGTCCCACAGCAACTCTAAAATAAGTTAGATTTCACTGTTTCTATTAATAACATGTATTGTAATATTTGTGTATTTCATTATAATATTCAGATGTATCTTTATAAATTAACACACACATGCATTTTAAATTCTGTTAAAGAGGGTGGAGGTGGGGTCTGAATTCTTTGGCAAACTTCTTTGGCATTTAAACATTTACTTGAAAAGTAACTTCACTCTTACTTTACTCTTATAATTTATAACTCAGTAACTACTCAAGTTACTTTGTTGGAGAAGTAACTACACAGTAAAATCACCAGTATTAATATCATGGAAAAAAAAGAGTTGTAGGAGGAAGGAATAATGTTGGAGGATGTTATCGAAAAAAAGACTTCATGTCGACGGTAAAAACTTTACAATTGTACAACAACTGTTGGGAATTTGCCCCAAACTCACGGTCTTGACGCCAAGTAATTGCACCTTTTAGAATGGAACCTTTACTGTTTGGCAATGATGCATGTTATAATGCTGAGTATAGAAGAAGTGTTGTTAGTTTTGATAAGTGTGTTTTAGTAGTTGAATAAAACCTGTCACTCATCTTGCATAAAGACAGCATATATATATAGTAAATATATTAAAAAAAAATCTGATTGATCACAGACAAACACACAAACCACAGGAAACATGTTCCTGGTTTGTTCTGTAGCATAAATCAGCTGGGTAATGTTTAAAAAAAATGTCTTTATGTTTAAATAAACTGATTTAAGCTCAGACAGGTTTGTTTAAAAGTGGATTTTTCCTTGTTTAAATGTCACACTGTTGGTTTTCCTCTCAGCCCTGTTGTTGGATGATGTGTATGTGTGTGTGTGTGTGTGTGTGTGTGTGTTTGAGATAGAGAGAGAAAGAGAGACTGAGAGATATGGTCTTTCCCCCGCAAAGAGCTTCTGTGTAAGGTCGTGGCCTCGTGACACTTTGTCACTCTCGTTTTTCCCCGAACGGGTGATGATGATGTCACTGAGCATCTTCTCCTCGCCTCACACACACACACACACACACACACACTTCCTCCCCCCCAAAATTATGCAGTGGCTGGAGATGGACTCACACCTTTGGGGTGAAGTTACACTTTAAAATCACAAATGTCACATAAATGTCATATTGCGCTAACATTTCGCAACAGGAATGGACGATGATTCACACACTGACTACGGGTTGATAGGAATGATAAGTGATGGCCACAGAGAAACAATCTGTTGTAAAGCAGCTCCCATAGTACATCATATACAGTTAAATGATAAACTTTGTAAAGTTAGTAAAGGTGCACATCACAAAAAAAATGACTTGCTACTTACATCCATCACAGTTACATCACATAACTGATTCTACAACTTCTGCATGGTCACCACAATCAGGAAGTAAAAGAAATGATTGTGCAGTAATGATTATATGTTGTGGAAATGTATATATATATATATATATATATATATATATATATTAGTGTTAGTTACAATTACATCAGAGCTCTGAGGTATATGCATAATGTCAAGCTGAAATCACCATTCGAATAATGAGTATCACAAGCTTTTGCATCAGATTCTTGTCCATATGAAACGATCTAGACGTTTATTAAACCTGAAGGAAATTCTTGTGCTAGAAAATGCTCACTTCTGTCAACAGAAATATAAACCATAGAGTAATACATGTAAAGTGTAGATCAATTTGCATGTTTTTTGGAAATGGCCTAGTATGTGTACATCTCAAGTTAAACCCCACATTTCCCTATATATATATACTGATGGGAATATTATTTTGCAGCATCTTCACTGAAGTGTGCTTAGTCAAAAGTGGGAAACAACACGTAATAATCCTGCAGTCTGTCTACACGGGTCTGTGAGCAGATGAGGTTTTCTAATGCAAACACCAGAGCAAACAACTCGAACATGAGAGCAAACGTGTAAAAAAAAAAAAAAAGGTAAACACTGGCTATGATTCCGTTCACATGGACAAACAAGACCATCTGAGTCCGCCCGAACGTCCGAACGAAGCGGCGCGGAGGAAAAAACACGGAGGCATTAAACGCCAGCTGCGTTAGGGCCTCGCACGAGTCCTCCCCTGCCAAGGATCCCGCTAAACCGCCACCTGGGTCAAATTTGCTGACAACACGGCTGCGGTGGTCCTGCTCACAGACAGCGATGCCAGGGCCCACCTGAAGGAAAATAGCCTGCATCAGAAAGAAACGTGATTTTTTTTTTGTTTTTTTTGTTTTTATTGGGATTGTATATATGGTTTGTGCTACATTGGATTCTCTTCTTAATTTGAATCCTTTCTGATGATAGTGGACTTGGTCCCTTTAAAATCAACGGATCCTCAGTGGAGCCATAAAGATTTAAGGTGGCAGGTTTTATACCTGTTCAGTCTAAAAATACGAATGGTTTGGAACCTGAGAAGTATATTTTCTGTGTTTGAATCGTTAACAGTTCCACCAAATAGTGACTTTTCCTATTAGGGTTAGGCATAGAGTTGAAAAAAAAAATTGGTACATTTGCAGATCTAGTTGGCCATCCTCTGGGCGATTGAAAGAATGGTGCAATGGCACCTGGGAAGATAATCTATACCAAGAGGTTGCGGAAGATTTCAAGTCAAGTCAAGCTCATTTGCATATACCGAAATCACAAATCCCAGATTCACCTTGGGGTGCATCCATGCAACATCGCCTGTCCTAGGACCCCCACATTGTACGAGAACACGCTTTTCACCGGGGAGAACGTGTGTCCCCTGACGCCACTCTGCGCCATTCGCCTGCCTGAGATGATCCGGTAGAGTTGGGACTCTGCAAAAAAAAAAAAAAATTGCAGGGTTGTGTCTGCCCAAGGGTGTGTGGCCTCATCAGTGCAGAAAGGACAGGAACTTGTGCAGAGTGATGCAAGCTTCCACAATGCTCACAGCCTTCTCAGACGCAAATTCCAGTGGTTGGCGGAGGATTCTCCACATAATGCTGAGTGTGTTTTGCAGCAATGCATCATTTAGGCTTCTATTCTGGATTATTTGTATGTTTTTGATTAAACGTTTACCCAAATCAACATCAACCAGGGTAAACTACAATATCTGTCAACACAGTTTCTGCCTTTATGATACAAGAAGTTCATGTACACACTCTCTCCTTGTCTGCCATTTTCATTCCAGTAATTTCAGTGCAAGTGTCTATTGTTGGACAACTGCTTGCTGAGCGAGAAAAATATTCACTTTTCAACAATACTAACATTATCTTTCTACTGTAAATACTTTCTGAGTTAAAATGTGTTAAAATGTGAACAAGCTGCACTGAGGCTATATGATGTAATATATGGCATCTGATGATATGGCATCTTTCAAGAATATGAAATAGGAAATTATATATGGAGCCACTTGCACACAGAAACATGCACAAACTTGCAAGTCTATCTCCCAACAATAACACAACTGTACTACAAAATGGATAGAACTTGAACAAATATGGCCCAATTATAACCTAATACAATATAATATAGTATTTAAATTTAATACAAATATACAGTAGGTATTTGAGGACTTGAGCAGTTTTCCGGTGCTGAAGGTATTTCTGCTGCTTTCTCACCACATCCTTGAACCAGAAGTTTTTCACCTACGAAATGACAAAAAAAAATATTTTATGCTAAAACGTGTTGTTAGATTAGATTATATTAATAGAAGTTTCTTTGAATTAAACGTAAAACTACACATTTCACCATGGTTAATCATCAGTGATTGGAGAAAACTCACATTCATTATTTGATTTTAGACAAAAAAATATGAAACCATACCAGAAATGCACAACACACACCTAGACTACGTTAATTCATACCCAGAGCTGCTTTCTTAACCTACTCGAGTGGGACATAAAAGCCTTTACAAACTCAAAAAGCAAGGATTCGGCAGATAAACTCAGGACTCATTTATTCTTTAGGATTTACTGAGACAGTCCTTTCTGTAATTTGATCGTGTGTTCTCAAGAACCTCTCAACCACTGTCTTACAGTCCACAGCCATACTGACCATCCTGCATCAGGTCATCAATCCGGTGGAACACAACATTTTTCCTGTGGCTTTCTTCTCACTTTCACTGCAATCTCTTCAGTCCCGGGGAACCATGGTGAGTCCCGCTCCTCAATCAGCGGCGGTGCGATCCAGTTATCTGAAATCAACTCGGTCGTCAGATGTAACCTCAGCTTCTCTATAGGGAATTGACTTTACTGTCGGAGTGATTTTTTTTTTCTCTTCATGAATTCATTTGATCAGTTCCTCTGTCAGTCTCCTCACGGTCTCTTGTCTCTCTTTGTTTGAACTCTTCAGACACGGGTAAACTCTGCGACATTACCTCGCTTCAAATACTCGATACTGCAGTGGGTAGTGCTATTGCTTCACAGCAAGTCTGCAGGTTTAAGGCCTTGAGGTGCGACCTTTCTGTGTGGAGTCTACATGTTCTCCCTATGTCTGCATTGGTTTTCTCTGAGTCTCACAGTCCAAAAAAGATGTTTAGATTAATTGGCGACTCCAAATTGCCCATAGATATGAGTGTGTGACTGAATGGTGTGTGTGCTCCATGGTAGGCTGGCGACTTGTCTGGGATGTATCCCTCCCTCTCACCCACAGTATGCTAGGTTTAGCTCCAGCATGGGTTCACATGGTCCAATCAGCCATATCAGATCCATACATCACCAAGTGCATCGCAAGCCGTTGGATGCAGTTGTGTAAAGCACGCCATCTGAGGACTCTAGAGCAATGGAGGCTGGACTTCTCTGGAGTGATGAATCGCGTTTCTCCGTCTGGCGATCTGATAAAACGGATTTGGATTTGACTGTTGCCAGGAGAACGATGGACTGCATTGGGTCAAGTGTAAAGTTAGTTGGGGATTATGGTGTGGTGGTGTTTTTCAGGAGCTGGGCTTGGCCCCTTAGTTCCAGTAAAAATAGTGCAAATGCTGCAGCAAACCAAGACATATGCCCTATTGAACCTCATAGACCAGGAATGGCATGTCACTTAAACTCATATGTAATTATATATATATGTGTTATATATATATGTTATATATATGTGTGTGTATATATATATCCTTTCTGCTTTGTACTCCCGCATGTCAGGGTAGTCCCGCTTTGATCAGGTTTATGTGATTGCCCGCCGGAGCATGACGTGGGGTTCTGTTGCCCCATGTGGTGCGTTTCTCCCTGGTGGAATGTCGTTCCGATTCATTGGAATGTGGGAGGGGGGGGGGACCCTCCGTTTTCCCTGCAACGCTTCTCTGTGTGCAAACCCATCCTTATGTCGGTGATCAACAGGGGCCGACAGCCGATTGGATAAGACGCGGCCGCCAGTCGTGCGAGAACGCCTGCTGCGAGACATCACAGGAACCTGCTATTCAGTTGCACGCCAGCGGGGGGTTTCAGATGCAAATTGGGCCCGTTCTCTGATCAACGGGGCTGACAGCTGATTGGATTGGATTTTCAGGTAAGAAGGTGGGCGACACCGCGGAAGCGTTTCAATTCCCATGCGCCGCCGACAGACCGCCGGTGACGGACCGACTGTAGTGCTCCGGCTCCCTGCTGTTAGCAGTTTTAGACACAGTACTTAACTCACACAGTTTAGTAGGATTACATTCCTCCTGATTTGCACCTGCAAACCGGGGACGCCACTCATCGTAGTTCCCGGCTTACTGTGCCACGTCTTTTCGGGTTTTGTGCTGGTACAGGCGCGGTGGACAAAAGCAAAGCTGCAGGAAACTGAAAGCAGCCGAGTTCTGTAAGTGGAGGGCAGACAGGTCCTACAGCCCACCACGACATTGGCATTTATAAAAAAGGAAGAAAGAAATGAAGAGCGAGTACTAGTTATTCAAACCACAAATGACATGTACAAGAACTTTGTGGGACTTTATTAGTCTGCTATTTCAAAATACTGTAAAAAAAAAAAAAAAAACCTAGCATAAATAATATATGTTCCACTGGCTGTTCTCTCTGTATGTCCAGGCTTTTCTAGCCACAAACTCCCCTGCATCCTGGTGACTTCCTTTGTGCTCGAGCTGTCGCCGCTCAGTACCCACAGACATCCGGCAGGGTCGCCCGCAGGGAACATCTCCAGGACCACTTTTTTTTTTGTCAAATCTGCAACCCGAAGCAGGAAGCTGGGAGAAAGGATGCTTGTGAGGAAAAGTCAGGAAATTCAACCTCTGTGGGACGTGGAGGTCAACAGGCCACAGCATTTACAAAAAAAAAACACTTTTTGTGAGGCCAAGTAATCCCCAGCAGAGATAGCAGAGAGTCCAACTTGAAGAGATGGGATGTGAGGGTTTGGTACAAAAAGAAGAGGGGGGGAGCTGAAAGCAGAGGAGAGGAAGAGCAAAGAGAAGCAGAAATAGTAAAGAAACAGACATTTAATAAATGACCATAGCTGCTCATTCTTGGTTTACACTAGCTCTTGTTCTGATTAACATAAAAAATCCTTTATCTAACATTTGCCCCTTTTAGATGACTCTGTTATAACTAGTTAAATAGTAAATGAATTGAATTTTATATTCACTCAAAACGATTCACACTAAATTCCCACTGCCGCGTCTGCACCATTATTTCACTCTCATTGTTCTTTATTATTTTATACTGAAAACACTCGACAGCAAAATCTGTTTGCTTATGGATATTATTTCTACATTTCACTATTATATTATATTATTAGATATTTGTAGGACTTTTTTCCTCCGCCACATCACCCCATCTCAATAAAATTATAATGAAAAGAAAAAAAAATCACATTATTAGACCACAGTATATTATTATATTAATAAGTTACACAAAAAGCAATAACAATAATTTCTTAATAATGTGTTTAAATAAATAGTTTATGGGCACAAATTGAGACAAAAGAACCAATAATAAAGGAGATTAGGTGAGAGAGCAAAAGCATACATACATATATATATATATATATAAATGTTTTCTGTATTCTCTTGCTGACATCTGACATCTCACAAACACATAAAATATATTCCCATCTTTATTTTATGAATTTCATTAAGCGTGTACTGAGTATGTGAATATGTAGGTGTGTGTTTTATCATTTTATTTGTTTATTTTTTTTATTTATTTGTTATTTTGCACAGTTAAAAATATACAAAAAATAACCAAAATAATAAAAAAAATAGTGCAAGAAGAGGCAAAAAGACCTAGTGGACTCATCTGAAGCCTCCTGAATCACCAAATGTTATACAGAGTCCACACAATGAACATACGAGATTGATTAATTATAACTGTGTGAGTTCTGGTGGATTCTTATTTCAAAACAACAATTAAATAATCAGCAGCTTTACTAACAATTTATCAAGAACACATTTTATTAAAACGTTAGGAAAAAAAAAACATTCCATACCTACATTGACCTCTGCAAGTAAAAATTTTAGGAAGATGGAAATCTGAAGGTTGATTGAATAATTTGCTTGTTGATCATGTTTCTGGTGATAAACTGTATTTCAATTCAAATCCTTCTACCAGCTAGTGATTTTTTTGACTTCCAGATCTGTCGTATATAGCGCGGTACAACTTGAGTCTCAATTCCTTGATCAGTAGTGATCTGAAAGTATCGGGTCAGGCCTTTACTCATTTTTAAAAGTGTTGGCTGTAATTCCCTGTCCATTGCAGTCTATCTCATAAATATCAGATCCTATTGAACATCCTTTGATTTTGTGACTTTCACCCAAATTTCTCATCAGTCTTGTGCTTATTCAAATTTTTCAGAATTATTTATTATGCGACAAGTAAGCCCGCTGATTTTGCTGCCTTATGCCATGGTCATTTCCCAAAGAATGAACTATAAGACCATTAATTCATGTTTCCATGCACATGTTCTAACTCAGTCAGGCCCGCTGGTGTTACCAGGGAAACCTGGTAGAACCATTACCATCCCATAAGGTACTCATGCAATGTTAATGTTCCTCACTCCTCCAGTTAGTTTAAAAAAAGGGACAGACCGTAGATACGACTTAGCAACAAGAAATATTCTAATACGCCACTCACGGTGAGGTAAGCGTAGGTTTGGGCTCCATCACAGTAACTCATTACAAACTTTTAGAATTAAACTTGATTTTATTGCAACTTTATAGAGATGATTACACTGATTAGGTTAAATAAGAGACAAAGCTACCATCACACATCTTTGTCCTGTGCAGCATTGCCATTCTTCAAAATTGTTGTATTCTCCAAATAGGTTGAAAGAAATGGTAAAATTCCACCACTCATGTTTTGCTTCCTGGTACAATAGTTTATCAAGATAACTCAGCTGTGCTCGCAGCGGTTGATAATAAGTGAGTTCGACAAGCTTGATAAATGAGCTGCTTTTACCCATGAGATTGGGATTTTCACAGCACGTTTTGCACCACCATCGCTGTCGTCATCTGTTTGGATCCAGGCTAAGTCCTGGAGCCATTTTTCCATCTAAGCAGATTTATCATCAAAGATACCCCGTAGAGTTGAACTAAATGTTGCAAGGGGAAAAAAAATGCATTGATTAAAAAAAATTTAATTCAGCAGCAAATCATCTTCAACGGCACGAAAACCTGCATGCACGTAACAAATGAGAAAAACAATACAGAAGATGACACGCAGGTTAAAACTAAATAAATTTGTCATCACTCGAAAAGGAGTGGCAAGAAGAAAAAATAAAAAAACGATTTAATCTCATCCCTGATTGTCATAAAAAATGTAACAAAATACAATGACAATTAGTTTACACACAATGCATTTAGGTAAGATAAAGAAAAAAAAAAGTTTTGATAGTAGCACTTTTCCTAATTTATCAACGTTCTATATATTCTATTCTATATTTTATAAAAGTGCAGATTCATATGTCAGAATTCAGGTCTTCAGCATTCCATTACATGTATTTGTCCCATGCATGCAGTACAGGTCCTTCTCAAAAAAATTGCATATTGTGATAAAGGTCATTATTTTCTGTAATGTAATGATAAACATTAGACTTTCATATATTATAGATTTTTTAAACACAACTGAAGTAGTTCAAGCCTTTTATTGTTTTAATATTGATGATTTTGGCAAAAAAGTGAAGAAAAAACAAAAATCCCTATCTCAAAAAATAAGCACATTCATCCGACCAATAAAGGAAAAGTGTTTTTAATAAAAAAAAAAAAAAAGTCAACCTTCAAATAATTATATTCAGTTATGCACTTAATACTTGGTCGGGAATCCTTTTGCAGAAATGACTGCTTCAATTCTTTCTCTTCACAATATCCCACAGATTCTCTATGGGGTTCAAGTCAGGAGAGTTGGCAGGCACCTGTAGCCCATTTCCTGCACATGCCTGTGCACGGTGGCTCTGGATGCTTCTACTCCGGACTCAGTCCACTGCTTCCGCAGGTCGCCCAAAGTCTGGAATCGGCCCTTCTCCACAATCTTCTTCAGGGTCTGGTCACCTCTTCTCGTTGTTCAGCGTTTTCTGCCACACTTTTACCTTCCCACAGACTTCCCACTGAGGTGATACAGCACTCTGAGAACAGCCTATTCGTTCAGAAATTTCTTTCTGTGTCTTACCCTCTTGCTTGAGGGTGTCAATGATGGCCTTCTGGACAGCTGTCAGGTCGGCAGTCTTACCCATGATTGTGGTTTTGAGTAATGAACCAGGCTGGGAAATTTTAAAAACATCAGGAATCTTTTACAGGTGTTTAAAGTTAACTTGTTGATATAGATGATTAGGTTCATAGCTCGTTTAGAGCACCTTCTCATGATATGTTAATTTTTTTGAGATAGGAATTTTGGGTTTTCATGAGCTGTATGCCAAAATCATCAGTATTAAAACAATAAAAGACCTGCAACATTTCAGTTGGTGTGTAATGAATCTTAATTATAAGAAAGTACATTTTTTATCATTACATTATTTTTTATCATATATCACCAATGTGGTAATGTTTTCAGAAGGACCTATATATATATATATATATATATACAAGAAAGAAAGTCTAGGGTTGGTCCAACACTAATGGCTCATTGTCCACTGAGCTTCCACCATCACAACCTTTGCAATAACCTCAGTTAATGTTTAAGCTAATTTACTAATTCACACATAAAATTAGACACAATTACACATGTTCTCCATTCATAAACAGACATATCCTTATATTACTAACTCATGTTGATAAAACATAGAAAGCTGTAATTTCCGTTAAATTAGACTGTAAACTATAAATAATATACTCCTTCAGTAACACCAAACAAGGTGTAATTGTAGACACAATTGGAAAACTACAAATAAGCTCTTTATTAGACATGTACATACATATTATGGTGTGTAATGCTATATTAGACTCATAATATAACAATTAGATATTGTATAACAGAATAAAAATCAAATAGGAGATCCTAATACACGTCTTAGACAATGTATTACAAGCTAATAGGTATAAATAAGAGATAGGGCATAGTTGTGCCACATCTGGTCACATCTGTGTCAGGATTCAATATATTGTCATCTTTACTTGTGTTAAACTGTGCAGGCGAGTTACAAAAGATATTCAACAATGCTGTATATCCACTTTCTGTCCTGTGCCTCACATGTACTATATAGTGTGGATGCTATTTGGAGTGTGAAAGTAGACTTTATATTCCAATAGCTTTTAGTTTGTCAACCACACCATTTAGACAAGGAAGTAGTCAGGATTTTCCATTTTTATTTCAGTTACAAATTACACTCAAAACTGGACTGTTCCCCAACTGTTTGAATCTTATTATACCTTATTACAGGCTAATTTGTAAAACGTTACAGCAGAACTGCACTAATTGTATATAATTTAGTACAAAGTATGGCTTATTATATCTTAATCGGGTGAAAATTGCAGCTTGTTACACCTAGCGTATCTCGAAATAAAGTGTGATCCAATTAGTTGCGCTGCGCTTACAGTAATTTACACGTGTAGTTTCTCGATTCAAGTCATTTACCTCTCTTTTTTGTCGGTGCCGTGTGCGACTGCAGCGCTGTGCTCCTCAGTTACACACACACACACACACACACATACACACACTTTTGCTGAGACTGAGCAGGGACGCAGGGAATGGGAGGGAGCGAAATCTCTTCAAAATAGCTGAGTTCATTTAGTCAGTAACTCTTTTTTTCACAGTGTGTATGTTTGAGGAGGGGGCTGAAAACACACACACACACCCTGGAATGAAACTTTAAAAGTGCTCCAGTGGTGGCGGTTAGTATTTTGAGATCGCTGATTTGCTCTTTTTTTTTCGCTATTGATCAAAACGAGATATAGCCACGGATAGATCATCCAATCATCGTGCACAAATTCAGCTAAAAGCCAGCATTTATCCAATGAGCTTCTACTTTCCCTGCAGTGGAACCACCCACTCTTTGCATCCCCATGCAAGCCTATTGACCCTGACCTCCAACACTGCTTGATGCGCTGACCTTAATTAAAAAGAAATTCACATCAGTGACCTATGAAAAAGTCGCTGATTCTGAACTAAAGCTGAACTAAACTGGAACACAATAGAACATATTTGACCACGTAATGATGTTTTGACATTTTAGGGGAAGATGAGCTCTTCTCCCTCCAATTTACAGGCTATTTGTTTCTCACGTAAACTGGGTAATGGTGCAACAATGACAAGCTACTGTGTGAGGAGAAGGACTAACCAAGCTATAACCATAGCACATACCATTAGTTTGGTATGTGAGCGTTAATAAGTTGACAACATGCTGACACAGATCAAAAAATGTGCATCTAGACAGAAGATAGTACAGCACAATATGAAAAAAGTTTGAGTCCTTTATTTATATAATGGAGCTACCAGGTGAAATAATACTATCTGGCTGTATGAACATGTACTGTTACACCCCTACTGTAAGTAGAGTGTTTTTACTGTCTCGATTCCGCACTGGGCCACAGTGTACAATAATAAGTACTCATCTTTTCATTATGGGGCAACCAATACGTTTGTGGTGCAGCCCGTGACAGACGGCGACAGACAAACGCAGGTTCGTGTCACTGTGGAAGCTGCAGGACACGGGTCAACGTGAGGTGGCTCAAGGGTCGATAATCAACCTTTGCTACGGATGTGAGGAAACTACTCGAGCGTGAGATACCGGGAAACGACTCGCGGTCAACACGTTCAGTCTCTCTCCTTGCTTTTAACACTTTGCCTCAGATGTTTCAACCCAAGAGGATTCACATGAACCGATAGGGAACCAGAAGTCTATATATACAGGGGATGTTGTGTTGCTTGTACAAACTGTAAAGCCCAAACTGTAAACCCCAGTCTAAGTCAGAAGCTGGTTGTTGTGTAGTCAGAAGTTGGTATTTTAAGCCTGCATTTGATATGGGCTGATCACATGTTCCTGCCTCAGAATTGATCTTGAGACCAGTGGTTCAGTCACTACAGGAAGATTTTTTTTTACAGAAAATGCATCTTTTTAATAAACATGCAGGCATACATTTTAGCTAAAGATAATAATAATAATAGTTTTATTTATTTGCACCTCTTACAAGGATACATTACAAATATCAAATAAATACAATAAAGCAACAGATAAAAATACACATTGTGTAAAAATCAGAGAGATTGCTATCATAAACAGGTGAGATTTAGTCTGGATTTGGGGTCAGTTAATTAGAAGATACTAAAAGTAGTAAACTAGCAGTAGGAGTAAAATGCATGAACTAAAGTTTTCCATACTAAAAGTGTCTTTTATTAATATTTTAATAACTTCATTACAAATGTATTTAAACAGTATGGTCATTGTGTGTGACCGCAGGGATGGTTTACTGCTTAGTAATGTGTTGTTTGCGTGGGGTTTTTTTTGTTTCTAAAATAAAAATTGTAAATGTACTTTATGTTTCAAGCAAAAGAAATGTAATGTAATGTAAATGAGTTGGTGATTAATGCGATTTGATGGCGATCCAACATGTAAATCATGGAACTGAAGTTGCATTCAGGTTAGTTTTGGGCATGTGGTACGAGCCCAGTTCTAAAAGTGGCTTTGATTCTGCTGAATGCAGGCGTTTTGCAAACTGTGGAGGTAATGTCACATTAAAGCGGGTGAGAAATGCAGGTTTTTAATCTCTGTGGACACAGAGTGAAGGCAGACTGTGCCGTGTCACACACACACACACACACACACGCACACATACAGGGGCTCCAATGAAGATCCTCTTAGCACCAAATATTGACACATTTTAACAAGGTGATACTTCTATTTCTAATTATTCTTGCTGAATACTCATTTTCAGGTGAGTATTGACCCAGTCAACATTGTCAGGGACCCCTCATGAGATTGACTCAAAACAGCAGGTCTTTGGATCCTCAGCAGTACGCACCAAAAGTCCAAGAGTCATATCTGCACATAGACCATCTGTAGTTGCAATAGCACCAAATGTTCAGGAGCTGTGGCTTTTTTTTTTGTAATATACAGTAAGCCCTACTCACAGCATTTAAAGAAAACTTTAACTATAGACTAAATCTATGAGTGAAAAAATTCTGAACAAAACTTACATGGATCAATTTGCTGGACCAACACAATCCAGAGGGGAAAGTAAAACAGATGTATGATTGTTGCAGCACCACCGTCACCACTACCAAATTGTTACTTGTTTCCCCAGCAACCAAGTGTGGAGTGGATAATATGAACGCTTCTCAAGATGTGCAATTGACGAACACACACACACACACACACATGAAGATAGATTTAGATTTCTCACTTTATAGTTAAGAGGACTAATTTGGGATTTTGTTTAAAAAAAATGTTGTTTACCGATTGTAATGTGACACTACAGCCTACACAGATTATCACAGCAATTATACACCAGTGGCATGTTGTCATGATGAATATATTATTATTATATATTATACTATATTTTCTATTCATGCCAGCGACAGCTCAAATCAGTTCCATTGCAAAAAAATCATTATTTAAAAACATATGAAACAAAAACAAATTAATTGGATATGATTATCTAGATGTATCCAGTGACAGCTCACATAATACCAGATGTAAATGGACCCATTTACTTACAATTTTATTTTATTTTTTACCAAATTTTTCAGCTGTCTCGAACACATGTACAATTTGGCAATTTTTGAGTAATAGTAATAGTAAAAAAACATACAGGGTCCAGTGGTTTTAGGAAAGTCTGACGAAGGGAAGTCAACGAGCATTGAGAAATAGACAGATGTGTTGATCGTCTTTTAATGACATGTGTTGACATGAAGAACAATACAAGCGTTGTCTTATAAATATACCCGAGCATCCAACCGGCACACGAAATCAATACAGGGACACAGAATCAATACGGCACAGAGAGCTACACCACAGCAACGGCGTCGAATGGAAACAGATCTGATCAGAGATTATTGTGAAGACAATATGAAAATACCATTGAAATGAATATGAAATGATGCCAAAGTGTTATGTGTAAACCAACCGCAGGGCATTAGCTAAAAACAAAGTTCTTTCTGGTTTTGGGTTGGTGTTTTCTAGGCCAAAGTTGGTATTTTGAGCCTGCAATGGATATGGGCTGATCGAAAGTTCCTATATTTATGGTTTATTAGAAATTTATTTTCAGAACAGCCTTGGAATTGAGATTGAGATCAGTGTTTCAGTCACTGGAAGAAGACTTTCTTTTGCATGCTTACATGAATAAACTGCCTTATGCCGCAGTAGTGGAACACATGATCACTCAGCTTGTATGCGGTTCGATGATGGATGAAGTGGATCCGCAGTCTGAACTAATATCTATTTATTTTGTTTTGGAGCCTACGCCACCAGAGACAATAAAGAGTACTCTCGGAGTTAAGTGATTTACTGTCAAATAAACAGAGGAAACACATTTTGTTCCCCCCCTGTGGGTCTGTGGCGGCCTGATATCTCAGAATTTAAGGTCGACAAAACTGTCCGATGCATGAGTTACCTGCTCGTCCGTATGATGGATGTTCACGACGCTGGATTCATTTCTAATAAGACGGCATGCTCCTTAAACACGAGTGTGTGCATCTCTGTTCATAACATGCATTAACCCTCTGTCATTTCTTGTGTTTTGCTTGTTTTGCTTTTGTGTGTCCTGCTTTTCCTTCCGTGGTTTCCCTCCACACCTGCCCTGATCCGCATTGTCATGCAGCATTCCATTTGTACTGAGTGGGGAAAAATTCACCTGGAACACCCTCCTTAAGTCGGTAAAACAGATTCTCCTCACCCCCGGGTTGACGTCCCATGATAGCTGCCCCAGCTGCAAACAGCAATAGGAGCTCCTATAATATTCAGTTTTGAGCCCCTCTGACTAGTGTTTGTTGCACTAGGTCAGCTGTCTGCATGTTATTGTTCATGGACATGCTGCTATAGTGGTATTAGCATTTCTCATGTGATAATGCACAAATTACAACACAGAGCGCACTAGCAATGGATATTGACTTCCGATGTCATACTGACTTTATTCCCATTATTCTTAAATAATTAATTAGGAGATACTGTAATCCCCACATTGTCTTCCCTTGCTGATTCCCCATTGTTATACTGTGCTTTATATCATTTAGTGCTGAAATTAACTCCCTGTTTCCTTCATCATACCTGTTCCAATGTACCAGTACATGTTGGACAGTTTCCAGTTTATTACATACACTGTATGTATAATACAGGAAAGTAAGTGTCTATTTTGTGGGGAGTTTAATTTAATCCTGTATGTTCTATCTTCAGACAAGTAATGAACTTCTCCTCTCATGGGTTCCTGCTCTGTACACCACCAATGGCTATTCAATGCTGTATAGGTGTCTTTTTGTGTTAAATAAACCACAATATGACTGTCAGGTTTTTAGTTTAAACTTCTGCTTTACTTAAAGCTGTGGACTGCAACTCTGAAAATCAGGCATGAAACTTCCACTGGAAGCTCCCCCCTCCTTTCTGTATTTCTCCTCCATATTTTGGCCCATTTAAGCTTGATCCTCTGAATTCCAAAGAGGCATTTAACCCATTTCAACTTGCACTGAAGAGACTGGTGATGTTTTAAATGCTCCGCTACTTTTTTCAGACATCGGTTTTATGTTGAAGCCAAAATAAGCTGTGCATATGTACCTAGGACTCTTCCCTTATTGTACCTCAGATTTTGACCAAGAGTGCCCATCATCATCATCATCATCATCATCATCATAAAGTGTCTTTCTTCCTATTTTACAAGCTGTTATAAAGTTTCATGAATCATCATATTAAATAACAGTGGGCTATGTACACTACCTTGCGGAGCTCCATCCTCTACTGAATACCTATAAGAACATTATTTGCATCCTCTCTGTTCTTCATTCCCTGATTATTTCAATATATATTTAAGTTCAGATCTGTGGTTTTTGAGTGTGTTTGCCTGCCATTTATGTGTCAATGTATGTACATTTGATATGATGTCTGCACTTTGGCCATCTTTTTGGTTTCGGGTTCACCTGCTGCACACAATATCCTCCTACAAAGTTTGAGTGAAATTTGTATCAGCTTAGGATAACTATTTATTTATTATATTTATTTTCAAGGTTTCAGAACAGCTAACAAAGCCAATAAACACAACAAAACCTATTGTTATTATTTTATTTTGTTCTGAAGGTCCTTGCAAAAAAAAATGTTAAAACTTTAGTGTTTGGCCATCTGCCTGAGACAGAGACATTTTTAAAAAGTCAACTTTACACCATCTTGACTCAAATTTTTGTTCCTATTGGGTTTGAGCCACAAACGTACCCAGAAAGCATTATTTCAGCATGTTGTATTAAATAAAGCCAGCGCTGTCTGTTGGCCTGATTGTTTTTATACATTTTTGGTGATATTTTATATATTTAGTTTTAATACCATACAAACTGGATTAAAAACTAGATACTTAAGTGATTTTATATCAAGTGTGAGTTAGATTAAAAAGCTTGTAGGCTATACTATTTGATTTGAATCAAACCAAAGAGAAGAAAAAAACATTAGTTTTAATCAGTTTTATATGAACCTATGCATTTTTTACAGCAAACTCCACTTTGTAATACTTTCTCATCAATAATGAAAGCTGATTTTACTTCACTTCACGTCACTTTACGTCATTTTCTCCTACTATATGTGACTGTTTTATTCAGTTTTGTATCCACCTGTATTTATTTCATGTCATATATTTATTAGTGTTCTCACTCTTTCAGTCATATTTTAATCTACTCTATCTATAGCCTGTTGCTTCCCCCAAAATATCAGTGCATTATGGGAGGTAATATTTTAACATTTTAGCCTATCTCTCAGAATTCATTGTACAACTACATTTAAGTCTAATGAGATTTTGAATGCCAACAAAAAAAGTGAATTTTTGGAAAAAATATATCTATAGCTCTGCTTGTCATTCCATTATTTTTTGTCATAACATACTTTTCAGAAATTTCTTGTGTTTTTTCCCTCTTAAGAAATACACAGTGAAGATATGCATTTGCCCCCTGTGATGGACTGAATCACCATCTTAACACACTTTGATATTGCCTTTTTTATCTTTCTCTTTTTCTGTATACCTCACTTAAACCTTCACTTACCCTCTAGAATTATACGGGATTAGACGCATTCACAGTCCAAATTCATTCCAGTCTACCTGCTGGTTTTGATACTTTTGTGTTTATTGTGCGCGTTCCCACCTGTTCATTGTGTGGCAGGATTAGAATGAGAAAGCGGGAGCTGTGTGCGGCGTGAGTAGATAAAGAACCAGCGGGACGGCATTCAATATTCAGGCATTGTGAAAAGCCGCTGGAACGGGGAGAGAAACGCCCACTTCCTCCTCGACCTAGGCCGTCGTCTCCCATCACCTTCCCATGACTTAAAGACCCCAGCGTGTGTCCGGCGGATGAGGTTGTACCGCAAACTGTTCGGCGCAGCCACTCTGGCAGACGGGATGGAACGCCTTCTGTCCACGCCGCTTCCCACTGCTTCCATAGCTCAGCCAGAATTCTTTGACTTTTGGCGAGCAAAAGTCAAAGAATGTACCTAATGCTTGCAAGGAAGTGGTGTTTTTTAAAAGGGAGTTTATAACTGGGAAAAAAAATAAAGATAAAATAGGTTTGAAGTTAAATCTGAAAGGTTAATAAAGCTATTAAACTCGTTTTTTTTCTGTAACGTGTTGATTGTATACAAAGGCCTTGGTAACAAAGACAGTGACGAATCAAGGGAGTAGAGGAAAAAAAGAAGAAAGTAAAGGGACACTGCAAGTCATGTAGAGGGAAGGGAAATAATACTTAAAAGTGCAAATTGGAAAAAAAAGGCCTGTTTTTGAAAAGTTGTTGCTTTTACAGTTAGAGTCCCAGATTTTTACTCCTATTTCGGGAGTTTTCAGCCATCTGGCAAGCTTAGAATTCCTACCTTTGAAAATCAGCAGTCAAAGAAATACAACGTTTTTCATAAGTGTGGAGGACTCCTAAGGAAGAGCTGATACATTATTACATCTCACATACACGTATCTGGGGTTATAGAATGTTACATAATTGTCTGAGCATGCTTTAATAACTATGAAATTGAACTTTGATCCGGACGTGTGTCACACTCCTCAGAGATTAAATAACCTCTTGTTACAAAAAAGGAAGACTTTCAGATCAAAACGAGATTAACCATTAAAAACTACCTAGGAATTAATGATGGAGAGGAAGTGGAACGGGTTATACTATGGGAGGGAGTACAAGCGGTACTGAAAGGGGAAATTATAATCCTTTGTGTTATAAGAGTTGAGAAACAGACAAAAAAAAATCATTACAAGAAATAGAAGAACAATCAATCCAAAGGATATTGGAAATAGTACAGAAGAGCAAAAAAGAAAATGTCAATCTGCATTCATTGGATGAACTAAGGAAAAAGATTTCCTTGAAGAGATAGAGGAGAGAGTGATGAAAAACAGTGAAAAACCTGGCTTATGAATCACAAAAAAACAAGAATATATTCGTAGCAGTAGCACCAGAACGTGTGATAATGTGAGTTACAGTTGTATGATCCTGACAACAACCAGCTGCCGAAAAAATAAACTGGAATAAAACTAACTGCTATCAGGTGTTTACACATGTTTATGTGCAGCCTGAACGTAACCATGATGGCAAAACATTTGCATACGTAATGCAATGCATTGTGGTTGTTGTAGTATTCCTCTTAGGAATATACCGTCCTATAACCGTCATGGCACCAATTTAAAAAAAATAATATAATTGCACATTTTTATTGCATAGGTGACCTAGTTTTAAATAATTCAAAGCAACAATTTTTATTTTCTTCTTTAGATTCATATTTATGATTGCTTTTTGTCTCCCAGAGCTTGGGGGGACTGCGTACCAAAGGGTTTTCATTTCCTCCGCAGCGCATCCGATGGGGATTTTAAACACGTCCAAATTAAAGCAGTTCAGTTTCGTAGTCGTTTCATTTCAAACCCAATGCGCTGGAGTTCAGCTCCGACTCACAGAAAATGGGCCACTGTTTTAATACGTACGGGGAGGAAAGAAAAAAAAAAAGCATTTAATAGGGCTCTTTTTAAATTGGTGCAACAGTACAGCAACTAATAGCGTTTCCATCATTCCTCCCAATAATGAGTGCAACGCCTGTACAAAGCGAGGCAGTAGAATGAGTCAAAAACACGCCTTTGTCCCCAGGAAACTGCTTCATCATCAACAAGGGGGAGAAAAAAAAGCTTTAATTAGGAAAAAAAAAAAGGCAAAAGGCAAAATACAAAGAAGAGGCAGTTTATGGGCACAACAACAGCGAGATCATTTGGAGGATAGAGGAGAGGAGGAGGTTAAGCGCCCCGTATCTGGAGGAGACAGAAAACGCTGCGAAACAGCTGCAATGAAAAGAAAAGCAGAATTGTGACTGTAAAACGTCTCGGAAGCCCCAGACACCACGAGCGATCGCAATTCATACCATTTCCTTTATGTGCAGACAGTTTTATGCAATGTCGTAATAGTCGCGCGTGAACCAAGAACCAAGGACAAGTTAGTCATTTTAGCTGTCAGAGTTCAAATAAAAGGATGAACGCTTATGGTGCACTCACGGTGTGATTCTTCTGAAACCTAATGCTGTACTAAGCAATATTTCTGCATTAGCAATGGATCAAATGACTGTGTTAAGTGGGGAACCATCAGGGAATTCAGCTAAACGGAGCATTTTAACTTATTTCAACCCAGTCTCTTGGTTTAACAGGGAATTAATTGTTTGGTTCAGTATCACAGCTCTTATCTTATCAATCAGCCGCCTGCTGTGGCGGAAAGCAATGTTTGTAATCTGATTAAACCTCGTACAAACTACATGTCCGGGCCTCAGACAGCAGACAGATGAAGTTAACCAGCGGCTTTAACATGGTGGATGGTTTAGCAGCTAGATAATGTTTCTTAGATAAGAGCGATGCTTGTTGCTGGATGTGTAAATGGGCAGAAACACATTATAAGGTGCGACATGCTGCAAAAAAAAAAAAAAAAAATATTTAAAAAATAACACTAGAAAAGATGGGAAGCTTCAGGCCATGATTAAAAAGAAAACAAAACAATTATTGCCTTAATATGAAAGTCATAAATACACCGTTAGATTTCGTCTGATTTGAATCATGAATAGACTTCCCAAAGGGTTTGTTTGAGGTTGAGGTTATACCCAGAACCATTTGCTCCTCAAAAACAATTTTTTTAAAGAAAATGTTTTTCATCAATTCTTTGTGTTCCACTGAGAATGATTTTTACCCAAAGAACCCATTTAAGAAGATTGAGTTTTACAAGGATTCTAGACAGTAGGAATGTGTAGTAACACTGCAGAAAAAATTTAATTTTTAAACAAGGGAAAATAATTTTTGTCAAATAATTCTGCTTATTTCAATTTCTTATTTTTGGTCAAGTTAGTCCTATTTTCTTAAAATGCGATTGAATTGTTTGACTTTATTATCTTACTGTAATCTCCTATGTTGTCTCCTAACATCTACTAAAGAAAAAAAAAAGATTTTTTTTGCAGAGAAGGCCAGTATTTGTATGTTTTGTGGCAGCAAAATATATTTTATCTGTACTTGCATCAATAAGCATACAAATTCAGATTTAATTTTCATTAAAACTCATTTAAATGTTTGCCTATTAAAGTGTTATGAATACTACTGAGAGTGGAGTGCTCATGCCAGGTGAAAAGAAGACTTCCTTAACTCTTTTGCTGCACCCTCAGTAAAAGCACTGGGAAAGTAGGGTAGTGCCATGCACCAAATGATCTGGCCGCTCAGGAATCAAACCACAACCCACTGCTTAGGGCATTAGCTCCCATGTGTTATGCATGACTGGGCCTGTATTTGTGGTTTATTTGGATTCAGCTCTGCCCTCAGTTGAACGCGCGGGTATTAGAAGATCTTCATCTGATCTTAACTTTATTATAGATAGGGGGAGGACTGGGACGTGCAGCGCTACAGCGTGCAGGGGGTTGCTGGAGCCTTAAAATTGAGCCTCGGTCCGTCAAAGGGGAATGGTTGGGGTTCGGGTGTAGAGGGGGGGTGGAGGCAGGCTACCGGATTGTGCTGTCTAACTGACCCCTTTACAACTGAGTGTAAAGCCTACTGATCTTTTTTTGTATTTTTTCATGTGGAAATGCTATTAAAAAAACACTACCTCCCAACTTTTAACTTTTAACTATTTTCAAGACATTAAATACATGTGCACATTTAAATCCTATTTGTGCAGGATACAATTTCTTTGTACAGATATTGATTGAAGTCAATGCCCATAGTGGGCCTTAAATCCGAGTCTCCTACATCACAGGCAAAACCAGCAGCCCAGGGCTGTCAAACACGTCCCACCTAAGGGTCCAATCTGTGCAGTCTGAAAAAAAAGAGAAACAGAGTTTGGAATTCCTTAGAAAAAAATATGTCTTCTTGTTGTATTCCTTTCAGTGCTTAGGAATCAAATATACAAATAAATATAATGATATTTTTGAAATTGCACTTACATTCTGGCTGTTTATCACTAGTAGGCTGCAGGAGCTTCTTATTGTGGGTCACCTTCAGTAGTCCGGCCATGATCTAAAATGAGTCGGACACGCCTTCACTAGCCGATCACTTATGAACATGGCTCAGGCGTTTGCTGCAGGGATTTATGCGTGTATGACAGAGATTGGTGAGGAGACTGCAGTTTGAGTTTCTATTGAGGAGTCATCGCTGGAACACCAATGTAGCGTTTTAGCAAGCAGACATCGGTGCATGCAGATTAAACCCAAATATTGTTTTTTGCAAGCATGTTATCATGTTTATTCACTGAACAGTCTGGAAGACCAACAGAATTGTAATTGATAGTAGATTTTTGTAGCACACAAAGAGGAAGTTCTAAATATTTGTAAAAGTCCTTCATCTCATTAAGTACCAGGGCCAGTGGCTGGCTTGTGGACAAATTTATAGATGTATGCCTTTTAAAAGAGCCCCTTCATGCTTACATTGTCCAGAATCCCACCCATTAGATGTATACTGAGATGACATGATCATTTGTTCATCACTCTATAGCACAGGCCAATACATCCTGGCATCAGAGAAGACATCGATATATACTTTCTTTCCAAATGTTAATTGTATTTGATTTAAAGAGAATGACATTGATGGAGCAACCCTCAGAATTTACACTGAGAGGATGGAGAGATTAATTCCATCAATAAAAAAAAGCATAATTTCTCAAGTGGCTCATCATCGCCATTAAATGAGAAAAGGTGAAGTACTGTATCTGTGATGATACTGCAACTCTGATATCTTCCTGGGGAAAAAACAAAAAAACTTAGTTTCAGTCTAGTCCCCAAGCCTTTTGCGGTAGGATTTCAGAAAACACACCACATCCTTGTGTTCTCCCGCAAGACCGCGACCTCATGATGAGCAAACAGCTGGGCCGGCTTCACTGGGATGGTTTGCTTTCCCAAAATCATTAAAAAGAGGCACTTGATGCAAAGGAATTCAGAGCTTTTGGCCTCTTCGGAGAACCGGGCTAAACTCTTTTCTCTCAGCAGCCAAAATGTGTAGGTTACTTGTATAATTCTTAAAGAAACCACTGAACATTGGAGTTTTTATTCGAGAAGCCAGATCATGATTCAAGGTAGTGTAGGGAATGCCTCCTGGGACAAATCAGTAGATAAATATTTTTTTAATGTATTTTTTTTAGTTTTCAGTTTTCATGCACTTCTCTTGAAACAACTTTAATCATTATAATGAGCATGTCCTCTGGCTGCTCGCACCAAAAAGATGAGCTGGTAAGCCTGTTCATATGCAGGTATCCCTTCTTCTAGGGTTGGTTCAGGACATGTGAATTGGCACGAAATCTTTCCATATTTGTTTCCCACTCCACACTACTGTAAGGCGCATAAAGTAACTCAGTAGAAAATTAATAGAAGATAAGTCTGTGGACTGGCCTATTCAGGAATGCACCCAGTTGCAGGTCAGATCAAAAAGGAAAGGTGACCTTTGGTGACACAACTAATGTGTGCAAAATTTGCAAAATTTGGCAGGTTCTGCAAATGTAAGTTGCATGTAAGGTGACACAATCTAGAATATGTTAGGCTCAGGAGAATGTGGAGAAGATGAAAGGAGCTTTAAAGCTCATATATGTGATATTTCTGTAGAGATGCTTAAAGGGGATAATTCATTAAGTGCTTTCCAGTGTGATGGGTTTTAACTTAAAAAATGAGACTCGCCGAGTTTCTCGGTTGACTATTGCAGCCTCATGTTGAAGGTCATCAGGTCGGGGAACGTGCGCGTCCCTTTCCTTTTGCCTTTCTGCCACTACTGCAACAACCTGTACACACATTCCACCACAACAAACAGCAGGTTATCTGACTAGAAACAACCATCCAGATATTAGCTCTCCAGCTAATGAGTAACAAACACAAATTGAGCTGCAAAAATGAGTTACACACACACACACACGCACACACACACACACTGCTAGAACACAATTTCCTCGATTAAGATTAAGCCTCTTTGTAAATTAGATGAAAAGGTGACTGCTCAGAACTTCGGTGCATGTGTTCCGGTGTGAGCACTTTAATATAG
Source organism: Eupleurogrammus muticus (assembly GCA_036785175.1). Classification (NCBI taxonomy): domain Eukaryota; kingdom Metazoa; phylum Chordata; class Actinopteri; order Scombriformes; family Trichiuridae; genus Eupleurogrammus; species Eupleurogrammus muticus. The sequence goes on along the minus strand of JAYKQN010000014.1, from coordinate 11,014,628 downwards.
ATAAATAGAGATGTGCAATCTTTAAAGGAAAAAAAATGAGCATAACCCATGCATAGCGAAACTCATTAATGGCTAAGACTGAGGAAATCCTTGAAAAGTTTCTTTTCTAAGATTAGTTGCAATATCCAAGCATTGATTTCACTTGTTTCCAAGTTGAATTTTTTTTTTTTTGATCATCAAGTAACCGGAACTAAGTATTTTTGTTCCCCGTCCTCAGCCTCTGTGGGAGATAAAGGAGCGATCGCGAGTGGTAGACGCTTATCACGAAATGATCACAGAGCTAAATCAAGGGGCAACACAGATAGTTTCAAAGAACATCAGAGTATGACCTAAAGGAGCAGTGCCAGGGGGGCAGGATGATTCAGTAAGACAAGGTAGCCAATCTGTGTTTTTTATTTGAAAATACCAAAAAATATCAACATATTATCACATATATTACAGCATACTATGAATTACTACTAACTATGCGCTACTTTCACAGGACTCATCTGAGATGCAGAGATTTTACTGCTCCCTTCTCCTCCTTCATCCTTTCTGCACAGTGTTCACAAAGTTAATACTTCCTCGAGGATCAAGGACAATATCCCCTTTTATGATGCTGTGAAACGCGCTTGTCACTGGGGTAAAAGCCCTTCGATTTAAATCTCTTGTTCTACCGGGAAGTAATCTGTCAAATTCGGCACAAAGTTTTTGACGTAATACAGCCTATTAAAATAATAATTAAGACAGACTGGTAAAAGTTTGTTAAAAACAACAAGCAAGTCCAGGATGCAGGGAGGGGCTCTTGTGGGATCCAGCAATGGTAGACCTGAATGTAATAAAAATAAAAAAAAAAACTGGGTTACCTCAGTGTGGCCAGTCACTCCCCTAGGTGGTTTAAGATTGTGTTCTTGTTGTACTAAATAGTCTACGGAAACTGTCAGGGTGTTTTCCCCCAAAAGTATCTGAATTCAAAACAACAAAATGCACAAAATGTCCAAAAAAAGCCTTAAAAAGAATCTGGTTGAGTCTTCAACATGGGGTAAACTACATGGATGTTGAAATGCATCACAGAGTATCTCTGGATTCATGGAGTTACATCATGCACACACACACACACACACACACACACACACACACTTGTGTGACAAGCTGCAACAACAGACTGAATGTGGAGCTTCAGTATCTCCACATGAGTCTAACTGATGTTAGATTAAACCATTGACTGGGACAGTTCTTCTGGTCATAATGGGTTTACCTCCCAACAACATCAGAGCATTTAGCAGCAGCTTTTTTTTATCTCTCAACCATCCTACTGCACATCACTGTGTGGGCCCTCATTGGCTTGTTCAGCTCATTCTAGCTCTCTGATTGGCTACACAATATTGTAGATTAAAAGGCTTTCACAGGAAGACAAAGTGAATGATGGGGTTACATGGGACTCACATATTCAGTATGATCTCTCTCTGTATACTCTCATAAAAATGACCCGCCTTGCTCCACCAATGTGACACGTCGCTATGCAACCAGTGAATCCCAAGCATTAAAGTCACTTACACAGGGAGGCATAATGGCAAAAAAAGCACAGACTGAGGCAGAGACTTTTTTGCAGCCTTTTCGCCGGGTGTTCGGTGTGTTGTCTAGGGATAGGAATAAAGAAGACAAATTTGCTAAAAGTGCCTACATCAGCAATCATACTCCCTAATTTGTTTTTTGGAGTCAAATCCCCGAAGGAACCTATCAAAAGCATTTATTTTCATTGATAGATTTGCTATGGGTACCAAGGACCATACTGCTGTAAAGAGACTGTAAGATTATGTAGGCATTAGTAAGGAGACAAGTCCATGCTGCAGCAGGGGATGTTTTTATGGTAAGAGTTTAAATAGGATGGTCAATTTACTGCTGCTTCCCACTTTTTCACAGGAAAAGTTCAGTTTGCACACAAACTTTTGTCAAAGTAATAGTAACATTTTAGTTTACTGTTGTTTGTCTCCCCAATACAAAAATGGGATTCAATATTTTTTGTTCTTCTTATAGAAAACATTATTGTACTTTACACCCGTAGAAGACAGAAGGTTTATAGGTATGATTCTTAGAATCTTCTAGGTTCTAGATATAACAAGTAAACTATAAAGAGGTTTTCTGATAGACCCCCTGGTGGGGATCTTGGTGAAACCCTTACAAGGGGGAAAGGTTCTGGATCAAACCCTCGGGTTCTGGGAGAAACAAGGACATCATGGAAGGGTTTTTTGTAGAACTATGTCTTAAGTGGCTGTGGGTAGAATCTTTAATGGTTTTGTGTTTTTTCACTGTCATTAGGTTCTTGGTCCAACTCAACAAAGAGGTTGTAGTTGGGAGCTTTATGAAAGGTTCTAGCAGGAACCAGAAAACGTTCTCCTATAGGGACAAACTAAATAACCCGTTAATTAGCACCTTTGGGCATATGTTTAGGGTGGTCCAAACTATAACATGACATTAAATAATACCAGCAAACTGATATTGATCCTCCTGTGGCAAACTGTAGGCAACAGATTTGTTGCCAACATCACAGAGCCCACACAGGCTGGTCTGTTGAGCTTGCAGGTCAGACTGTGGTTGCACTGGTCAGCCCTCAGGTCAGATCCTGGTAGTACTGGTCAGCCCTCAGGTCAGATCCTGGTAGTACTGGTCAGCCCTCAGGTCAGATCCTGGTAGTACTGGTCAGCCCTCAGGTCAGATCCTGGTTGTACTGGGCGGCTCTCTGGGTGATCGACTGGCTTGCCTTTAGACAACTAAGGAGCAGACGTACATCATCAGTAATGGAAGTCAAAATATTACCTGGACACGAAGAATCTAATCCATTTAAATGTGGGAGGTTAGCAAATTCTATTAAGAACAAGAATGCATCTTCACTACCCACTCACATTACTTACAGAGACACTGCGCTATCTGGGCAAAGAGAGATGTGTTCAGCTTTTAATAAGTGTTTTGCAGCAGCTGCCCCCCTCTTGAAGAATAATGCTCATGGGTCTACTAAGCCAATGCTACTAAATGAGGCAGAGCCTTCAAAACCTGACCTCCTTCTCTCTGTTTGTTCTCCATCCTCTTCTCAAGTCACTGAAGCTTCTCAAACAACCAATGCCAAGAAAGCAACAGGCAACGTTTGGACCCGTTTTTAGACTCTGCTCCTTTATTCACTGACTGTAACTCACATTTTCAACCTTGGAATTTATACTGGTATCATCCCAAACATCTGGAAAACAGCCCACATTGTGCCTCTGCATAAAGCAGGAGATAAATCTGTTTTGCATAACTCTTGGCCAATTCCAAAACCGCCCTGTCTCTCAAAGATTGAGTTCTTAGTTCATAACCATCTGAAATGTTTATTTAAGCAAATATTCCATTCCATTCTCCGTCCCTATCAGAATACAGCTCTATTTCTGCTGCTAGCCTTGTCTTAAATGTTATTGCGTCCGATTAGACAATTAAGGCACGCCGCAGCTCTTTTTGTGACTAATCATAGATGGTTAATCACTCCAAATTTAGACATAGATGAACATATATTGACATGGACTAAATCGCCTCTCTGTCCTTCCCTCTCTGTGAAGCAGAATCAACACTTTCATGTTTTCACTTATACAAGGGCTACTTTGCCATCTTATTCTTCATCTCTCCTGTGCTGAAGTCATTCCACTTTTAACAGCTGTTCCCAGATCTGGGCTGACACTGTACACCCCTACAGTAAATACTAATCTGAAAGACGGCCTCCATATATTCTGCCCCACTTATCTGGAATAACTTACATATTGCATGAAAAGACTCACTGATACTAACAGGGCAATTAGATAATGTGGTTATGTATGAGTGTGTGTGAAAATGTGTGTTTGATTATATATATACTTAATATCATACCATGTCCACTACAGTATGTGACTATTGTCATGGGCTTAATATTATTAGGCTGTTGTCATTGTTGTTTTAAAATCATTGTTGTTACTATATCATAACCAGTTTCATGTTTTTTTTTCCAGTTTTAACTACGAACTCAGGTCTCGCTTGCAAACAAGATTGCGATCTCAATGCGAGTTTGTGATGAAGGTATAATGAGAACTGTAATTTTGCATGTACTTACTGATTTCTAGGAATTGCCATTGATTTCTATTTTTTCGCTCTTCTCTTAGATAAGAGAATGCTTAACTAAGATTAAAAAAAGAACATGTAAATTGTCACAATCTGCATGGTCCATTGGGCTAAAATGGTCTGAATGGTCCATTAATCCCATTTAAGATTATAAGACTATTAAAAAGCCTGTATGAAGGTAATTTAACATCTTTTATGCTGCAGATCTTTAATATGAACATGCACATGTCTGTTGATACCATTTATATTTACAGTACTTACACTACTTCAATGTTTGGACACTGCTAGCTTCTTGCTTTTCCTATTCCTCCTTTTATTTCAATTATCTTATATGTAGGGGGCCTTATTCATGTAAAAAAAATCATTCAGTCCACCTGTGTAAGAGCAGATTTATTGTACAATCATGTTGTGCTTTTAAGAAGCTCTTAACAGATAAACAAGACAATGCCATTGCACGAGGCCTCATGTTGCACTGTGTAGGGGTGAGTTTTAAACTTATCTTTTGCTTTTATTCAATAACTGAAAGCACAGCGAGACAGTGCAGTGTATGTAAGTTTCCCCTGTGTATGCGTAGGTTTCCTCCCACAGTCCAAACATGTTGGTTTATGTCAGTGGGGCCAAACTCCATTTAGTTCATGGGCCACATACAGTGCAGTTTGATCTCAAGTGGGCCGGACCAGCAAGAATTAAGGAATAAATTACATTAGAACACCTACAAATTCTCCTGCTCCTTTTTTATGTAAGGAAATACATTATAAATATTGACATGATTAATTAACCTACAATTTGCAGAATTGGGTAGATACTATGAAAAAAGACATTTCAATAATACGATGCCTCAAATATGAACACAAAAAACGTATGGTTCCCAGACTGAATAGCAATGTACATTTATAGCCAGGCGAGGAATTTACAGAAATCCCTCCAGTTTCCATATGGAGGAACTACTACTTCTCCAAAGGTCATCAGCAATCTGCCCTTTGGTCTACCAGTAAAAGAAAGAACGCATATGTCCAATTCATGAGTGAAAGGAATACAAATAGAAGAAGTGGTTCTTTCACGTAATGAATAGAATCTATTCACACACACACACACATACACACACTAGTCCACCGGACATACTGTAGCTGCAGTATTGAAATGTTTGACAGTTTGGCATTCAGCGGTAGAATACGATCCATCAAACACACTTGACTGTACGTAAGAGAGGGAGCAAAAAAAAAAAAAAAAAAGAGATTCAGAGGTGTGCTGGGGGGAGGTGGGCGTTGGAAGGAAGCCGTGTGTGCATTGTCAGCACCGAGGGCCTGTTTCACATGCTCCCTGCCTGGAGGCCGTCCATCTGTCAGAGGTGAGAGGGAAACCTCAGTCGGCCCTCAGTGACCCCCTCTATCTGATCCGGCTTTCATCTCTGCTGGGGAATTGTGCTGGTAAAAAAAAAAAAAAGAAAGAAAGGAAAAATAGCCATTTCCCTCTCGTTCGGATAGAAGCAGCTACTCAGCTCAGCAGTTTCGCCAGGAGCATCGGCTCGATGTCCGTTTGCAGAGGCGTCACAAGTATTCACGCTGGTTCCTCGTGGTAGAAGTACAAATACTTCTGTAGAACTTGAAGTATCAACTCTGAAGCTTTTTACTCAAACAAAAAGTGTTGCGTATTGGTTTGAAAACAGCAGTACTTAAAGCAAAAAAGTAAAAGTAATGCAATGGGAGAAATGCCATTAAATATTTCAAGTCAGAATTTTATTAAAGAATCATTGTCTGTTTAGGAGTTTTTATCTCTTTTTTTATTGTGAGGGGTCATTATATATGTTATTATTATTTTTATTTATTTTAAGTTTTTCACATTATTGAATAATAACACTAAAAGCATACACTTACTACACTTACTACTACATACACAACACTAAAACTAAAATAAAAGCAAGATCAAGTTTACTAAAACCAAAGAAAGAAAGCTGGAAATAAGCAAAACTATCTGCCAATGGAATAAGATAATTCTACTCAATATCAGATTGATTATACCAAAAAAACAAGATATTTTCACCTAATCAAGATGATCTATATGGAAAGGTTTTTTTAGTGAAGACTATATATATATATACTCCAATAAAGTAATAAAGTATAGATACACAAAATTACTTAAGTTCACAAAGTATATAAAGTACATATCATACATATCCTTTTTTGTGAATTTTCTGGAGAGTGAAAACTGAATTGATAGTGTGTTGTGGTGGTGTAGGGGGTGGTGTGGACCCTCAGGAAATCCTGAGATTATTGTTTAATGGATGGATAGATAAGTGGTTGTTAATTATTAAACAATGTGTGTCATTTCACCATTTACTACACATACTGTGGTTGGCAGAGTAAACCCTTATCTATAGGGATACATACTTTCTATAGGCACTGCACTCGTGTTACCTTAATAACAGCTATTACACATTATTGGCTTTTGTCCTGTTTATACCACATCCCCAAGTTCTACCCGTTTTTGTAATGGTGCCGTTAGCCTGATCAATAAAAATAAAAAAAAAACCTCTGCAGAGCTCAGTGAGTAGCCATCGACTCCCTGATACCCAAAGCTCACACTTCTGTTCTCACTGTTCGTGTTAACAAAGCATCACAGAACCGCATAAACACCATGATGCCACTGTAGCACAGGGGTCATGGGAACAAAAAAAAAAAAAAAAGAAAAATGCCAGACCTTCATGGCTTTCCATGTTGGTGTGAATAATAAGATGTTGTGTTCTGTTGTAAATAGTTTTTTTTTTTTTTTTTTTTGGGAAGTTAAGACTTTCATCTTTGCTGCAGTCCCACTTTTGTTGTTTGTGTGTGTGTGTGTGTGTGTGTGTGTGTGTGTGTGTGTGTGTGTGTGTGTGTGTGCGTGAGGGAGTGAGGGAGCAGAGCAGGCTCCACCAAGGCTGTGGGGCCTCTTCTTAAAAGGCTTTATTTCACTCTACTAGACAAAGACCCCATACACATGTCAGCAGCATTTTCACTCCCTCTGGGCGCAAAACACACACACACACACACACACACACACACACACACACACACAGTCCTACTGCTACTCCTTTTTACTCCTTTTTGATTTTATTTATCTGCTTTTTAATGGAGAAGGATTGGGGACATCTCAATAAGAAGGAAAGTTCTGAGTCCGTACAACTTTTCACTTCACAAGAACAAACCCAGTTCCAGTGACGCTGGTATTTATGAGGACGTTAAATCCCCGCATACAGTGTGTATTTTTCCACCGTCCTCCAATATCGGAGGTGATAGATCTTCTGGCTCACATTCTCCTTTCAGAGGATTACCGCTCTGATTTTCTTTTCTTTGATTTTGGGGGGTTCTGATTGACTCTCGATTCTATCCGCCCCTGAAGAGCGTGATTATAGAGGTCGTTTTTTTCCTTATACAGCTCCTGGCTTTGTGTTTGCATTATCGAGGTGCATCGCAGAGGTCCAATGAGAAATTTCTCAGACGGAGACTGACAAAAAAATAAAAAATAAAAATCTGACTCCGCTATACTATTCCCTTTGAGCATGAGGACCAGGAAATCACCACTTGAAATGATGTTCTCTGTTTTGTATCAGTGAGCAAATGTTGCTCAGTGTCACGCATTTAATGAAATGGTGAACAATCTGTAATCTTATTCTCTGAAAAAAAAATGCACTCCTCCCTCCAGCATACAATTTAACATAGTCATTACGATGTATTTGTAACACCAAACTATATTTCTCTTTGGAAATTGTGCTTCGAAAAAAAGGGGGCAACGGGAAGTCGTGTAATACTTGACCTCTGGGTATTTCTTAGTCTTTGCATACCTAGAGAGCTTTCACAAATATCCATACATATTTATATAAATATTAACTGATGTTTATTGTAGTGTTTTAGCACCTTCCAGCTCATTGTTTCAGGTTCACGACCCACAAGTTTCTTTCTTCTTTCAGATTTGTTCATCTTCAGTCCCGCTGACACCAACATCGCTTGATCAATGCAACGTGATCGAGACTTTTCTGTTTTTTTTATATATATATTTTTCTCATCATTAGCAGATCTGGTGTGCAGAGTTAAAACAAAAAAAAATGAACCCAGCTCCGCTTACAGAGCTTTAACAGAGGCGTCACACGACTAAACACAAATACTAACTTTCCTTACTTAGGTAGAAATTTTGGGTATCTATACTTTACATACAGAGCTCTTAACAGTCAGGATCCATCTGTTCTTAAACATATTATAGCTATCAAACAGAATACAGCTTATTAGAGCTTCCCAGAGTCTCTTAGAGGCAGATTGTTGGAAATGCTCGGATGCTAGGATGGCCTGAGGCCTGCAGCCAGGTTCTGCCTGAGGTCCTTATCCTAGTCAACTCATCCTTAATACCCTATATACCTTTATATAGTGTATAGCCCTATAGCTGTTTTGAATTTGATCATGTACGCACATCATCTTTTGCCAGTCTGTCCATCCTGGAAGGCGGAACCACCCCCATGTTGCTTTTTGATAGAAACAAATACTATACTCTGCGTTTCTTACGTAAAACATGAGAAAGATCTTCCCTGCAGACCTGACAGTCCAAACTCCCCTTCATTGCCCTCCGCTCATGCCATTCACGAGTTGTCACTCCGTAAGTCGATAAAAAGGATGCTGTCAACACCAACGCCGATGATTGACATTTGTTGTTTCCTTCTATGCAGCCTAGAAGCCTTTTTTTGTATTATTATTATTTTACATCGACAGCCGTTTGCAGGACTTCTACACCATGTGACCAAACCACAGGCTTCGACGTCAGTGCGTTTTCGAGTCTCCTTAGTGCCAGTTTGAGGGGGGAGGCTTTCTGAAACGCCGAAATGCCGCATAAAATTGAATTAAAGCGGCTCCCTGCGCGCAGAGCGGCCGCATTCACGGCGGCTGTGACAAAAGAGACAAAGCCAACTTTCATTTCAGACGCTCGCCCGAGTATGAGGAGCGACAGGGAGCGGCAGCGAGGGCGAGGGAGAGAGGAGTTCAGCGGGGTTCAACTCCATGCAAATGCCGCGACACGGCGGAGGCCGGAGAGGCTGTCATGAATGCTACGGGCTCACTTATTGTTGCCCGGCTGGACTTGTAATGTTGGTTTCTGTCTGGCTGAGAAATACTGAAATGCAGGAAAAGAGCAGTTCCCCTGTCTGTTTCATCTAGAATTGCAGAAACAGGCCAAACTATTTCCCAGAATACACAATGCCCTGTAGTTTTATTATAAGAACTCGGGTTAGGTAAGATAAGACAATTCTGATGATACGGCTTCTTTCATTAGGGTTAGGGTTAGGGTTACCTAACCCTAATTAACCTGTAACATCCATCCATCCATCCATTGTCTATCCCGCTTATTCCCTTTCGGGGTCGCAGGGGTCTGCTGGAGCCTATCCCAGCGCGTTAAGGCGAGAGGCAGGGATACACCCCAGATGGTCGCCAGCCAATCGTGGGGCACACACACCATTCACACACCATTCACTCTCACACTCACACCTATGGGCAATTTAGAGTTTACCAATTAACCTGAGCATGTTTTTTGTATTGTGGGAGGAAACCGGAGTACCCGGTGAAAACCCACGCAGACACGGGGAGAACATGCAAACTCCACACAGAAAGGCCCCAGACCCAGGCCCAAGGCGGTCTTGAACCTGCGACCTTCTTGCTGTGAGGCAACAGTGCTACCCACCGCACCACCGTGTCGCCCCAACCTGTAACATATTCATTGGAATAAATTATATTCAATATTATTTAGTAGTGAAAATAAAAACAACCTAATGTTTTGTATAAAATTTTGAGCTTTTAATTAGTAGTTTTTTTCACATTCTGTTCATAAACACTACAAATCTAATCTCCTCTCTTAATCTGCTTTTACAAAGCACGGGGCGTTCATAACATCTCGTTCTGTCTCATTAATATTAAGCCTCTTTTTTGCCTGATTTGAACAAAATTACACAAAATGAATGATTCTGTCTGATTTTTTGACACAAGATATCGAATGCTGAAGCTGAAAAAGAATGATACATAAATAACTCACCTAGAAAAAACAACTAGTTGATAACAACATGTTTTTTTTTAAATATTTAACATATCTGGTGCCATGATCGTTTTGGCATTATCTCATATACGGGTTGCTGAACGCTATAAAGTTGATATTTTGATGGTAACTGTATAGGTTATTACTACTGTATCATAAGTTTAAAGTCTTGTTTCCTTCAAATTGTTTGAACTTTAATTCAGTTTTCACAAATCCTGCTACCAAACACTATAAATATGTTGTTTTCCCATCAGAGTTGACAAAAACACAAAATGTGAGTCAAACACTATAAAAATCAAATGAGTGATGACCCAGACTCATAGGGCACACTCACATTTGGCCAATCTATACTACTATTATACCAGTGTTAACCCCCCCATTATTAGTAGTACTTGTTTATTCTCTACAGCACCAGTGTGTGGGATTAAGCATTAAACATAATACAGAAATAGATATGCAGTATAAAAAAATAACAGTCAATAAATAAATATGATAAATAGAGAAATATGGAAAAACACACAATGTTTAATCTCACTCGTTGCAAGGAACACATCACACTCACACACACACACACACACACACACACACACACACACTGTCGGTGCGCAGTACTCACGGGATAAAAAGATATTTATATGTTGGTATGCCATAGTGCGTGTGTGTGTGTGTGTGTGTGTGCATGCGTGCGTGTGTGTGTGTGAGTGTGTGTGTGTGTGTGAAGGACCTCGGTGGGAGTGCAGACAGAGCTGCTGTTTGTCATCAGACAGCGGCTGAACCCGGGGGAGTTGGAGCTGTGGAGAAGAGACATGGGAGGAAACCCAGAATCACACGTGAGTGCAGTTCAGCGATGACGCAAACGTGGCTGAGTGAGGCGCAGCGTGGTGGGGTGTGAGTGTGTGTGTGTGTGTGTGTGTGTGTGTGTGTGTTTCATGCATCGGCATGGTTCAAGGAAAGCAACTGGGTTCAGTGCCAGTGTGCCTTTATTCTACGTGTGTGTGTGTGTGTGTGTAAATGTTATATTGCATTAAGATCTTATTATATTACGCATAGGATATGGTAATATCATAATGATATTATCTTGTGTTACAGTGTTATGTGATAACTCAGTGATAACTACAGTAATGCAAACAGGAACTGCTAATACTTTATTCAATGTGACTTTTCATTGTGCTGGAATATAACAAGTACACGCTAAAGGAATCGGCCCCACAGCTACCTCCCACTGATGCCACGGCAGCATTACCGCGTCATAATCCATTAATATTATCTCGTTTTCCAAAATGACTACAGCGCAGAGTGTCCTGTCAACACCATTGTAACCCATATACAGTTGTTTTAAACAACTTTAAAATGCCACACAAAACTGTTTTATATATAAAACTCCTCTCATACAGTATGCAAATCAACAGCATCTTATTCTGAAATAACAATGTAATATTGCAATCAGATAATAAATATGGTGGGTAACGAGAGTTGCTTGATCTGCCTTTTTCCTTAACCCAAATTCAAATCTGTTTTCTAGAGGAAGAATACATTTTTCATGTTTTCGATCACTGCTAACACTTCTTTTTTTGGTGTGTATTTGTGCACCAGAAGTCAACCTCTGCAGCACCAGAGCTCCCAGCGTAGTAAATATGCAGCCCGTGGTGTGGGGTATCGCTATTGATTGAATATGCTCGATGAGGTCAGAGAGACCAGCGCCGAGTGTAACCGGAGGAGGGTGAAAAGAAAAAAAAAAAAAAAGGAGAGCAAACAAATATCAGCAACGGCGAGCATGTCGGACACTGCCGGAGAGAGAGAGAGCGAGCGGGCAACGTGGGGGGGGGGGCGAGGAAGGCCAGCGGGCGCCACCCTGACATCCTCAGTAGGCGAAGTGTCCTACGGATGACAACTGGAAATATTACGCACTCAGATCGCAGCACAAACAAAACGCCTGATGCGTGTAGAAACGTGTGGTCCTACTGTGGCAGTATGGATTGCTTTTCAAGTGTTTTAATGGAAGGTAAACACAGCCGTGTGTGTGTGTGTGTGTGTGTGTGTGTGCGGCTGCACGTCTTTTAACATACACGACACCGTGCTGTGTGTTCACATGCCTCGAAAGAAGCTCTTCACACAGATCTGTAGATATCACGCGTTCATTTTTAGATAAATGCAGATTGGGTTTATTGACTTTGCTGCTATGCACATTAATGACGTGTATAGCACCTTACGTTGACGCATATTAAATTCAGACTAATTGCGTTCTTGCTTGGTAGATCACAGTGTGTGTGTGTGTGTGTGTGTGTGTGTGTGTGTGTGCTGCGTTTATTTATTTAAATTTTCTCCTCCCAGCTTTTTGCACACAAGCACATAAATGCTCCATCTTGCATATCCGTAACACAAAACTACTTACTAACAACTCATTTATCTGCAACCATAGATTCCTCTACCCATGACGATTCTACATAAGACGCATTTTTCATTCTTATTAATTCTTACTGTTTAATTTGTCATTCTTTAATGTTCTTCTTTTTTTAATATGTTGTGCCCTTTAAGCACGGCTGCTGCATAAAGTGTATTAAACAAACATCTGATTCGCATATATAATGTCATATTTATATTAATCCACGCAAAGTATCTAAAATTGTCTTTATATATTTAAAATATTTAAAATGCTCTCATGTGTTTGTTAGTGATAATAACAAGTAATACACTATAGTCACGTGTATGAGTACATTTAAGTGTTCATTTTGCTGATAAATGGCTCTTTATTTTCACTCCATGACATTAAGATAAGGAATTTTGACTATGTTTCAATGACAGTATTTATACTTTTACTTAAGTATCTGAGTACTTCCTCCAGCGCCGCTGACTAGAGCTCTGCTTAACTCTCAGATGTGGGTCATTCTGAAGAAAAGCACCTGCTAAAGAAAAAAAATTCTAACATTAGTCACAGGATCCAGTGCATGGCGCCTGATGAGCTTTAAAGGAAATGAGAAAAAGTTCCAGAGTTGGAGACAGGCAGGAAGAGCTGACAGACTTTAAAGGTGGGATCATGACAGCTTTTGTTTATGCAGTAAGAAACATATTGAAGCCAGTACAGTACCCGACTCACTAATGTTACCTACGATAACCTACTTCTGTACGTACCACTGAGGGCCTGACCTGGAGCCTGCACGGTGACTCAGGGATGAGGGAGCCGGAGCGGAGGCTGTTTCACCTAAAGCTCTTTGAGAAAATTCTGGGTATCCTCTGCAATAATGAAGATTGCACCATCGACGGTGTCGTAACATTATCGCCTTGTACAGAAAGCACATAAAAAATATATATATACATTGTGCTAGTATGCCTAAAATCAGACTTCTAAAGCATGTGCATGTGAACACATGCACACTTCAACTGTGCATGTAAATGTGGTTCATTCAGCCGAATACCCAACAAGGTTCCACCTGGATAACACCATTACTGTACATAATTATCTCATTCCAATGTACTGAACAATAATTCCAAAGTGTGGGGCTTACTCCTGGCCTGGTTACCCTGGAGTGTAGCTGCCATCAGAATAAAAAAAAGACCCATAACGCTGAGCGAGTGCTACACTATTGTCAAAATACGCTATGTTCAAAACATTTGAGCTCTAATGTGGGCAGACAGCATGTCATAAGAATCAGTAAAAAAAAAAGAGTTAAAATCAAAGTATCGGTCGGGTCCTTGACTGATATTATTATATACGACATCATTATTTTATTAAAATGAAGCATCAGCGTGTAGGACGGCGTGTTATGTCCGTGCTCCTGCTGGAGGCAGTAGTTTCTACTATATGACTACTTTATTACAGTCGGACTATGAATCAGCATAAAAACAGGTGTCAGCAGGTATCCTCTATCTTTGCATGAGGAAAAAAGCTTGTTTTCTCTTTCCAACGCTGCACAAACTAAGCCGTTTCCCTAATAGATTCGCCAAGGACCATTGCTGGATTACATTATTCAAAATAAAATAACAAAATTCCATTTTATTCGGTACCTTTTCTGTTTTGTACCAACAACGCGGTAAACCATGAGTTTTGTGTTGTATTACACCTCAACCAATCATTAATTGTTTTAACATTTTATTGCACACTTTACATAAGTGATAGTGTTCACTGTGATCATGTGGCATGTACAAATATAGTTTTCAAATTAGATTTAAGAGTGTTTGGTATTTGGTGCGGTTTGTTTGTTGAGGTTGTTGTGCAAGCAGTGAATTCAAAAGCTTGATTGTGGGAACTGTCAATGACGACATTCCTTACGTGACCCGTACAATTATACCAGATCACTCGGTAATTATAGATACATATGCATGCATCAGCAGCCGCTATTCAGAAGAGTGGAAATATATATCAGCAAGTGAGAAGGAGTTCAAATTGAGGTGTGACATCTTTGTGTCATACAGTATAATAAGCCTTTTTTCAGCCTGTTATACCTATTCAACATTATTTCTGATAAAAAAAAAAAAAAAAATTGCAAAACCAGATGATAAAAAAAACCATTTCCTTTTGGAATTATTATTTTTTTTTCTACTTAGGGGTCATTCAATCTCAATGAATGAGCTACCTGTGACTCTGTGTGACCCGCAGCTCGCATTTAAAATGCTGGTCTAAAAACAACCTGGGCGTAGAACTATAATGAAACCAGTCGCCTTCACAACCACCTCATGGAAAAAAAAAAAAAAAGACACGCCTGACCATTTGCCAGAGTGTGTGTGCACGGACCCCTGCAGCCCCGACGCGGTGCTCTCATTGAAACCAATTGGAAGGCCATGTTTCTGAGACACGGTGCTAATGGTGGCCTTAACACGTTCTAAGATAAATGGATGTGTATGGTGACTGTGGCTGTAATGCCCTTTTTACCCAGTATACCTACATTTTTCACTCCAGAGCATTCATTTTTTTTTTTTTAACTGTGAAGTCCTGGTTAAAAAAAAAAAATTCTACTGAAAAGTCAGAAAAAGCTCATCACCTCTGAACTTAATATGTGTGATTGCTGCACGGGCATCAGCAATGTGAAAGTTGCAATAATATCCTGTTGATTTCTGCAGAAATTCTATCTGTGAATGTGTTTCTACAGTATTTTCTATTTGGTATTTCGTCCAAAATACAGTGCAATGCATAATCAACTGCCATCAGTAACAGCGGCTGATCTGGCTCAGTTACTTTTTTTGTTGAAGGAACATGGAACAAGGCGATCTGTTAATACATATTCATCATATGGAAACATTTTGTCTGTGCCTATTCCCATAGGGTTAGGGTTAGGGTTAGGGTTAGGGTTAGGATTTCACAGGGCATTGTATCATGGCAGGTGAACTGAATGTCTAGGAAGACTAGTCAGTCCGATGCCTATGAACTGATGATGCCCCTTGGAAAAGAGGCGAAACACCTTACTAGACAATTAGGAGGCCAGTTTATTATCACACTGTGTCTTTAAATGCCTCTCTTCATGTAGCCTGACTCTTACCCAGACATTATTTATGCATAGCAGTGTCTTCCCTTAACGACTACCCTTGTGATGGGAACCCCAAAGCCTCCCCGCTCGTCTGTCTGTCACTCCGTGTTTCTCATCTTTCCGTCAGTACCTTGCGTCGATGTGCCGCTCTCGCCGGGCCGTGCACGCCGCGGAGAACGGCCGTAACGTCAGCGCAACAAAGCGCACAGGCGGCCAAGGGGAGCACAGCAAAGGTCGCCTTTGGTTCCCCGAATCATTCAGTTGTGCGTTTTGATCATCACCTGCACGCCGCTGCCTAAACAGAGGATTTGGTAAGTTGGAAAAGAAAAGTGCATCATGGCCATTGGTTTATATTAGATTAATTGATTTATAGGACCGTACATTATGATTTTACAGGGCATTGTTTTTTTTGTTCAGGGAAAAAAAAGAGCTGAAACCATTAAATAATAACCGATATACACGATAACCAATTTGCCTCCTTGATTCGGCATGAGAATAGTCTCCCTCTCATGATCATTAGCAGCCTGATGGTTACAGCAGGTCACATTTATATGTTAATTCAGCCATGGCAACATGGCACTTCACATGCATAAAATTATACATCAGCATCAGGCTTTGTTTGCTAAAACCGCTTTAAAATGCCTAGATTTCAATTGATTCCTCTGTTTCAAAAGCCTAGTGGCTGGTTTTATGCACAAATAACACTTCTATGACCTGTTGATCAAGGGCTATAAGTCCATTCAGTAATAAATATATTGTGAATTTAACCTGTGGATACATTTTTAAATAAACAGGACTTAATGTGAGTTGGTGAAGAGTTCTACTTCCACTGAAGCTGCAGAACACATAACTGCAGTCTGTGCATATACAAGTTACATCTATTCAGGTATTTACAGCACATGTCGTGTTAGTTTCTCGGGTATGTTGCCGCTCATCTTCTAATGCAACCTTTAAATAGCACGAAAGGTGGTGTGTTAGCACATAAACCCTGTCCTCAAATAATCCCTGCACTTTTAATGCCTCGGATCACACGGACTGGTGCAGGGATGCGACTCGCTATTCGCGCATGAATTCCAGTCGTCTCTCTCGGATTTAATCGATAGGTGTGTACACTGTCTTTTTTTCGACAGGTCATGTTTCACTCCAGGATAGGTGCGAAAACCAGCTACTGGTGCTCACACGCTCGCTCTGTTTTCCAGCATGAGCTATGAACATGTGTAAAATTTGACAGAACCGGCCTACATAAATTAAAGACATCCTTGAGATTGTTGCTCCTTTAGTGAAGTGTGTTTATCTTTCTAAAAAAAATCATGAATATTGAATATTTCAAGCATATATATATCTATATATATAATTTAAAGATGATGTTTGAAACATGTTAAGGTTTATATTAATAAAAGGACCTTGATGTCTGCACCAGCTCAAACGTTCAGTACCACATGAGCAGATCCCTTTATTGACATGCAGATGAAATGAAACAAACATTAAAGGCTGGCTGATGTTTAAACACGCCCAGGCCATTAAATGTGACGCGCGTCTTTCGATTCAACACACGCCAGCTCATAACTCCCTCTGATGCGAAATCAAGGATTACGTTTGATTTCGGAACGGATGCGGCTACCGCTGCAGCTTGCGAAGGGTTGACCTACATCCTAGGTTGTGTTAAGAGAACCTGGTGGGGGGGGGGTGGTGGAAAATGGTCAAAGGGATGATGTACCGTTAACCTGGCTCAGCGCGTTGGAGACCCAGGCCGTGCTAATTGAAATGCCGTTGGCGTCCGATGCTCATTAATGCAGAGCTGCAACCTTATTTAGACTTCAAATTACACTAATTCATTTCTAAAGATGATAGGAGACCGTAATTACAACAAAGCCTCCTCCGTCCAACGCGTTAAAACCCAACACGCGTGCCGACAATGAAGCCTGTTTATAATGATGCATTTTGTCATTTTCACATGCTGCAGCTTTGGATTTATACTTTCTTTTTTTTTTGTAATAAAGACCGCTTTAGGAGCCCAAGTCATAAATCACAGGTGGGGGAAAAATAAGCTATTAAAAGAAGGAACGACTAAAACGAGTTGGGGTGGAGGTGATGATGTGAAAAGCAGGAAGTGGGTAAATTGATGGATATTTACAGTGTTACACACTGACATGTGGTGGTAATTCCCACTGTTCACCTTTGTTTTCTCTTCCTGATGGGATTATTTACACCCCGTTTCTTCATCTAGCCGACTTATTTGTAGCAATCAGAATGGATAAATGAATAGTTTTCCACAATGAATGAGAATGAATGCTAAGAGCAGTGAGGGAAGAATGAATGAAACTTGTAATAAAACAATGTGAAATGACTCTGTTACAAGGATGAAGCAGTGGGTGGTGCATGACCTTGTGACCTCCAGCAAGAAGGTCACATGGTTCAAATCCTTGGGTCGGGACCTATGGGGTTTGCATGTGGGCTTCTCTCCTGGTTCTCGGGCACAAACATGCTGAGGTTGATTGGAGAATGAAAAAAATGAGCAAAGGAGATCCCAATCATATTTGTTGCTGGTTGATGAGTTGGGAGTGTTGACCCCCTCTGCGTTCCTGGCCATTCGTCACTTCTTTGACCGCTCGGGAGTGAGAATGTGTGTTCCAGTCCTAGGGATTCCCTTTTGCTTGTGTGTGTGTGTGTGTGTGGCTGAGCTGTTGACTTGGTTCTGCGGTGTTTGGAAGGCGATTGGTGTGAAAAATGCAGCCCCCCGGGTCAAACCCTGTCTGCCGATCAAACACCTCAGCTCCACTTAAGTCCGGGCGACCGCTTGATTGTCAGTTTGCCAAACAACAATGCTTTGTTTGCGAATGTGCTAACACTTGACCTAATAAGGCTTGCTGTATACAGTAGATCTGGGCCTTGTGTGTTAATTCTGTTTACACTAGTTACAGGTTGTAGAGAGTGTAGAGACATTTGGGCTTAGGTTAATGAGGTTTCCTTTCCTTCTTAGTCAGCATTCAGATTCATAATTAGAAGCCTCTTTATGTTATATTCTGCTGTTTGTTTGAAACAGCATTTACCTTCTAACGGCCCGATAAATAACTTCAACTTTTGACTTTTGTCGTGCTCCTTTTGTAAAAGCTCTGTCTCATCTAAGCAATTTTAATACATAAGTTTACACCAAAGCCCACAGAACATACTGTTTTGTAATTGGTCGGCTTTCTGCATGGTGCGTTGAGGCTGGCTTCCGTGTTTCTTCCAACCTGATATTTCTGATCTAAAATATGAGAGTGGATAGTAAAAACAACACATCCTTGGCCTTAACCAAGGCCACGGTACGGATGGCCGTTCAGGCTCATGCCTGGGCATTCAAGTTTTGGATCTGTGAGCATGTTTAGCAGAGATATGCCCTCTCTCAGATACGTTTTTGTATTATTAAGGTTGAGCTAGCCATGACTCTAGCTCCAGTTCATAAATGAACATTCCTTCTATTTAACCTGGGCGACACTGTAGCGACAAGATCGCAGGTTCAGGTCCTTGGGCTGTGTGGGGTTTTCTCCAGGTTCTCCATCTTCCATGCTAAGGTTAAGTGGAGACTCTAAATTGCCCGTGGGATTACTCCAGCAGACCCCCCCGTGACCCTAGTGAGGAATAAGCAGGTATAGAACATGACTATTTAACTTACATTGATGCATAACAAGAAGATTTCTGTAATGATTGTCAGTGATCCACAAACATGCACCAAAGTTTTCTTTCATTCAAACAGATTTGTCCAAACATAGAATATGCCGTACCCAACGCCGGTTATTATTGCACATAATTTAATCAAGGTAACCAGGGGAAAAGGCATGCACATTCACAGATTAACAATGCACGTGAGTTCACTTAGAGCCAAAACACATACCTGCCACCTCGACAGTAGCGCGCTGTAAGAGGAATAAGGGCTAATTAGCTAAGAGTGCAGACCCTCATGCATGCAAATGGTTATGGAGGAGAGATGCCGAAGATCAGACGTCAATCTTTATTCTACTCAGCACCTGACACAGACATGTAAGGGATGCGTGTTTGTGTTTTTTTGCCTATTATATATACATAATTAGCTGTGTTCCTCTGGGGCTTGCTAGTGAAATTCCCCTCACGGGTTCTCAGCGAAATCATCAGTGTTTTCAAACAGGACAAAATGGGAGTGGAATGCCGCAGCGTTATGCATCTTCCACCAGCCGCCTATAACTTTTAGTCGTGTTTCATTTCCCTTTTGCTCTCTGAAGTGTGATGGATTTTTTTTTCTTTTTTTTTTGGAGTTTCGTTGGCATCTTTGTTCTGCAGCGGGTTTTGAAGTTTCCTTATGGAAATGGTGTCGACGTTTCCCATGCTGCATCGCTACTTTGTGCTGTCAAGTAAAGCAAAGAGCACTTTCATAATCTCTGAATCGCTTCCCACGTTAGAAAAGGTGGAAAAATATGGGGGGGTGAAAAAGGCAGCAAAGAGAATTAAAATCACCCCCCACACACACACACACACACAAACACACACACACTTCCCCCTTGAGGATTTGTGCAGATTAACAAAATTCAATATTACAGATATGAATGAGACATAACATGAAAAACAAAAAAAAAGGCCAAATAGAAGAATGAAAGTATGAAAAGATATAAAGAATTGACCCTTAAATCGTGTTAAAAAGCTTTAAAAAGTAATACATACAAATACTATTTTATTAGTGGAAATTAACAAGCATGGCTTTGGTAGATGAGTGATTTCCATTTTTTCCCATTCTTATTGGATTATACAAGTTGTGTGCAACCTTTCCAACTAATTTCTTTTAAAATGCGAAGTTTTACACCAACTTCAGTGGATTGCTGTGTTTGCAGGAAACATTTTTATAGTGCAATATAAGGGTCAATGTCGACACCACCGATTGGAAATCTATGTTCCACTACTAGGGCTGTCAGCCGATCTATAAAAGGTTTGAACACGGATGCTCTCCTGTGAACCACACAGGACCACGCATTTCCAATGAAACCACAAAGATCACCCACCATCGGTTTGAAAGGCAGATTTCTGATCAACACTAAAGAGGAATAACAAACGCGTTAAAGCCTCTAAAGTGGAGCTGAATTCTAAAACGGCTCGGAGGGATGAGCGATAATCATCAACAATAAATCTGTTCCATCTTCAAGTGGCAGTCGAATTTCAACAAAGGTAATAATAGTTCTGCAAATATGAAAGAAAAAAAAGAAGAACTAGAGAGGGTCTGAGAAATACACGACGGAGAATGTTAATTGTTATTTAGCCCATTTTCTGACAAGCTTATAATTAAATGGTATCAAAGGATTTCCCAGGTCATCGAGTTTCATATGATACTGTACCTGGGGCCATATTACTAAAGCTTCTCTGCACTAAGAGTTGCTCCTAGTGGACCAGAATTCTAAGAAAATTCCTAGAAATACAACATTTTCATTCATTTAAGACTAAATCCTAATAAAGATTAAAAAAAAAATGTATTACTGAGGAATCTTTGCTCTTAGGAGATCTCCTAAGGCGAAATCTGCTCAGAGCAGAGAGGACGACTTTTAAGAGCCTTAGGAGAGTTTTTTTTAAGCAGAAAATGGCTGAAAAGAGAAATATTCTCCAAACAATGGATGGCAGTGAGGTAATTAAATGCTTCTTATAGGCCATGCATGAAGCAAAAATCACAAACACAGTGAATATAATAAAACCTTTGAAGCATTTTGTCAGATATTTTTTAAAGTATGGCCTACTTTTATTAAAAGAAATGTTCTTTTTTTTTAATTGTTTTTCCTATTATTCATCAAAAAAAAAATTTCCATGGAGCTTCATGAGGCATTCATGATTTCATGATTCCCATTCCAAGGACAAATATCATTATTCTTGTGGTTATGTGCCTTTGTGTACACTAAACATCAAATCCCACTAACATTTGTATTTTGGAATCAGTAGGAAAGCGTACAGTCAGGATTTATTCTCAAACTGACTCTGTGATGGATATATATGTATGCATGCTCCAGCTGTGATCATCAGTGATGCAAACATGACTCTTCAAAAAAACATGTTCAATTTCTTCCCTTTTCCTGTGTGATGCCGTTGCACGGGCGTCTGTTAACATATGGTCTCATTCCGTCTCCATCACGAGTGTGATGCTGAGGATCCATATGCATATGAAAAGCCTGCAGACAAGATAAAGCAGAGATTTCCGCAGGCAGATGAGAAGGCCTCAGATGATGATATTTAACTTAGTGAAACAGACAGAAACCACACAGAAATTAACACACAAAACACAACTTTCAATACACAAAGATCCAATAGTTTATAACTGATGTTGCTGAACAGAACGAGGCACCGGTGAAACATATGGAGCAGAAGTCACAAAATAATAATAATGTAGTAAAGTAATAACTCAAAGATAAAACGCTCCCATCGCTGGAGAGCAGGGCCAATGATTAAAGGCGCTTTGCTGTGGAATATTTGTTCGGTGGCAGGGGTGGTGGTGAGAAAAAATAAGTTCAATAATTCATATCTGTGTTCAAATTAACAACAAGAAAACTGTTGTTAAATACTGTTTAGAAAAAAAAAAAAAATTGTGAGGTGATAGTGCTGGGATTTCCTGAGGGTCTGTGAACGCATCTTAGAGAAAACAGCAGCACGCTTGAACTTTTTCTTCTCGTGGGGTTGGCTATGGTGTTAAGAATAAAAAGCTGCAGGAAATCACCCAGGGCATATTTGATCTTCAGGGAAAATGCACGATTTAAAAAAAAAAATGTAAAATGCATTGTGTTATGTTACCAAGGCTAGGGGATGAATGCAATGAAATTTGTATGGGGTTTTATGGTGTTCCATGAGGCCATTATTTCCATAACTACACACTCTGAATCCTCTATTCAATGGAAATAAATTTCATTAAAAGAGAAAAAGTTCAACAATCCTCTAGGAACTGTGAAAAATGATACAAAAAGATCTTTAAAGAACATGTGCATGGTTCAATACTGCTTGTTTTGTGAATTTGTGTTGAAATCCAGGAAATGATGGACTCAGCGATCCTAGCTCTGTATCTGATCCTGATCATTTATTTTACCCTAAAACCTGCATAAAATATCTTTAATTAAGGTATTATTTATCATTGATTTTCCACAAAATTCTGCCATTGCTTAAACTGAGACTAACCTACCTACAGTGCATACACCTGTGTGGATGGAACAGGACATCCTGACAGCCTATGATTCGGGGTTTGTTATTCACTTCACTCATAATTGTGTGACTTCTCGTCTGACAATACAATGAAAACCAAATATGAAAATATAAATGTGTATATGCTTAGCTCGCGGAAATAGAATCCCTTAACCTATTTAACCCCGTCCAAACCACCAGTGGGTCCTCTCCTTATAAATTCATGTTGTGCTGTCAAGCAGTTTTCAGACCTCGCAGAACCCATTTCAGATTCTGGTCATGATTGCAATAATGCCTTCTTGTCAGGTGGAATTTCGTAGCACTGTGTACAAAACACTAGATATATGCACAGTATATCAATCTCTGTTCGTTCCCTGCACTCAGGAAACATGGAGTTTTAGTTTGGACACTGGATATCATATCACCACAGTAATGAAATGTGGAAAGAAGCAGATTGAAGCATGCACTCGCCTAACAATGTTGTCAGCATGTTCGTTGCATCGCGTTGTATTGTACCCCACCTGTCCATTAGTATTCTCTGTGAGGATCCTGCCCTTTTTATCAAATATTTACAGCACGGTGGTGATATTGTCAGGGAGAACGCCCCGCTGCTCAATGCATGCACGTGGAGGAGCAGAAAGGGCAGGAGAAGAGGTCATAGTGGTCCAGCAAGAGGTGGAATTTGTCAACATGGAGGTCTCCGCTGTGAAAGTATATTTCATGGCTGAGATACCTTGTTATCTCAACCAAAGCAGTTGTGGCAATACACTGAATGAAAAAAATATATATATACATAAATATATACCACCTCTGACTGGAAGAAGGGCAACACGTTCTTATCCCAGAAGTGTCAAATGTTGTCATCCTTTATCGCCTGTGTGACACACACCGGGTTTTCACTTTACTCCGATGTCGACCCATCCGCGTCTTCATGTGTCACCTATGGGGAAAAAGAAAAAGCACCGTGCAGCTTCCTTGCCCTGGGATAAAATGATCGGTAAAACGCCAGGCTGCCGGGTTTAAAAACATCGCACCCGAAACTACCACCTTCCGAACGTGGACATCCGCCATCTTAAACGGACATCAGCCTCGTTGTGTTTATTTCTGATGTTACATGGAAGTCAATGCAATTACCAGTGTGGTGGAAACTGCCATTGAATTTGCTGCTTTTAATTATCAAGAAAAAGGTTTACAGGCTACTTTATATGTTTACAGGTTTATATATGCTGAGGTGAAACAAGACCCTGCCTGAGCCTGTTTGGAACGTCAGCTGTATGAATCTGAGTCCCAGCGGCTCGACTGCAGAGAGCGTGTGAAGTCGTGGTGGAGAGTGTACCGGGGAGAGGAAACAGCAGGTCGCCCGGCTCCTTCATGCCGCCATAAAAGCATCAAAAAACAGGGTGCCAAAAAAGCAAAGAAAAGAGAATAAAAGGCAGGCAAAACGGAGACAGTATGCGACCCAATTTTTTTTTTTTTTTCCCAAAAAGCAAGGTGGGTTTGCCTCTTACCACAGAAACAGGCAGGTACCTCGGGGAAGAGCGACTTTGCCTTACCTGTGATTAAAAATAAGATGTATTTTATGTTACTATGTCCTCTGTATAATGATTTTTTTTATTTTTACAATTCAGTGTTTGTTTTAGTTCAATAAGGAAAGCAAACGCTTATCAAGCTGTTCATAATCAGCTAAACCTGTGTCAAAATGGTGCATGAATCTATTGTTATGGGGGGGAATTATGAATTAAAATGTATTAATTAAACATGCTATAAATACAAAAAACAGCATAGTCAATTTGAACATTCAGTGGTATGTTTTGTATTAGCAGTGACATGCAGACCTTGAAATAACAGGTTACTTTTGTTCAAACACTATTTCTTAAGCAGCTTTTCAAATCTGCTGCTGGTTTCATTGAATGTTTCTTGTGTGAATAATGTTCAGTCAAGGTTTATTTATTTCATCAATAATGTTTATGGTCTGTTAATTACATTTTTTTGTAATTTTATTTTGTTATTGTCTCTTTTAGTTTCTAGAAAAACACTTCATAGATACAATGTGTTGTTCATATTGTTATCCTTGCATCAAATAATAAACACTCTTGATTACGTTCTGTTCTGTAACTTGCTGTTCTATTAAATATAATATGATATGCCCCGTGATCCTAGTGAGGAATAAGCTGGTATAGAAAAAACCTGACTCACTGATAATTTGTTATGTAAAAAAGACACATTTTTCTTTGTAGTTATAATAATATATATTCAGCACTATTCAGTTAATATATAAATATAGCCAGTCAGAAGCCACAAGCCTGGCTGGTCAAATTCACAAAAGAGCGACTGCTAAACCTTAACACAAAAATTATACCTTTCTATTCACAAAACACTCACAAGTGGTGAAAATGCATCGCAAACTACAAATTCATCCCCTTTCCATGCACATAAACCTCATTGCAAACAAAAAATATCTAATAAACAGAGACCAGTAGACATGTAGTTAGGGTGAAATTATTAGCGTCTCCAGAGTAACTGAATCTCTCTCGCTCTCTGTGTTTCAATATCTGCAAATGACAGATAAGCATATTCCTTCAGCCAAAAACAATACATTTGTTTTTCATTATTGTTCCGAGCATTTCTTTTCTTTTTCATACAATTAGAAAATCTCCTCAGATCTCGATTCAGGATATCATTTAGTTTCTTATTTTTTAAGTTGAATCGCTGTTTTACAATAATGTGTCATCTGCATACATTAACACATTTGGAATGGGCAGATGATTTGTGGGGGATTCCGAGCAGCTTCCACGATGTGCGAGCACCATCGGGTCTGTCTGACATCATTTCATGAGGAAATAGCATGTCATTTGACATAATGAAATGAGGAGGTGTGGCCTAAGGAGGGTGATTTTTCAGAGGCAGCTACACAGTAGTATTGCTGTAGTAATAACTGTAATAGTAATACTGACAGTGTGGTCAGGTCAAATTCTAATATTAATAAACCTATTTGTTTACTGAATATATTTTTGAATGCTTTATCATCATGACCCTCTATAATTATCCTAGATTGAATACAGCGAGATGTATCCAGGAGAACTGAGCTGCATTCCTCATTGGGATAAACAGGGAGGAAGAAAATCAGCCATCACAAGTGGGAGCAGCCGTCTGGGAGGTCTACGGATGTGTTTGTGTGAGTCCTACGTGCGTCGGCCATTATCTTACAACGTAACAACGGATGCCTGTTCTTATATGTGATTGTAGCCTCTTCAATCTGCGAGTAGCCACGACATCTCCATTATCTCCCGCGGTGTCACTGAGTGGATCACGGCGCGTTCCTACAATCGCGGACTCGTCTCAGAGCTGCGGTTTTGTTCGAGCACGAACGTCTCAGCGTTACTCAGACGCAACCGCCGTGTTTCCGGGCGCGGAACAGCAGTCGCACTCGGTAACGCTTGAGTGACAACTGGAAAAGGTCATTAATGTTTTAACACGGCGATGGTGGCGCTGTCAGTTATGAAATGGCATTCATGGCAAAAAAAAGGAAAAAACGTCGCTTTTGTCGTCAGGAAAAAAAAAGCTGAATCGTGTCACCCGTTTTTTTTTGTTTGTCTTTGATGAAGCGGCAAAGATCAACCTTCAGTTTCTGCCGCTCAAGGCGAGAGGGGGAAGAACAAAGAGCATGTTAGATTGAGGTGAACTCGAGTCATCTGCAGCCCGCACTTTCTCCACGTGTCTGAAATTAATATATATTTTTTTTTTCCACCATGAAAAAAGGCTAGAAATGAAATCAGTATTTTATGTCAGAGCAGCGAAAGGAAAAAAAAAAAAAAAACACCGAAAATCTTTTCTGTCTCTTTGATGTTGATCAAACTGCAGTTTACAGAGAGGCAAAATGTGGCTCATTTCTGTTCAATGTGCCATTTCTTTTTTGCAGTAAAAGCTGCATGTGAAGCAGCGGATCACAGGGAGCTTTTCCAGAGTCCCCGCGTACATCAGATTTGGCTGTGTTTCTATTGACAGAGCTACAAGTCTCGGTGGAGCCGCCTTTTAATGGCATCAAAGAGGTGGGGGGGGGAGGCACGGGATTAAAAGAGAGGAAGGGGGGGGTATCGTAAAGAAGGAAAAATTAAATACGCAGCAGGCGGAGCGGCAGAGAGCGAAGATGACTAAATTTGCGACTTCAGTGCCAACGCTGCAGGTCTGACTGAGAACAGCTCTTTGGATCTTTAGCCAGTTGAATCATCACCTGGGAAGTAATCCTCAGCATGGTGGCGTTTTTTTTTTTTTTGTTGTAATCATTTGTTGATTGTGCCGGGACACAGAAACATACAGCCCCAAACTCCTGCTTACATAGCACCGAGAACTCAGTGTTGCTTAATGTTGCTTAAAGGCAGGAAAGGTGGAAAGCCAAGTTTATTTTTAATAGATACGGATCATTCTCTTACAAATCAGATACGTATTTATATTTAGTATTAGTAAGAAACGGGTAAGTGAATTGTTCCATAGAGCCTACGGGATCTTATTTTATTTCTATATATACATATAAATATATTTCCATTCAACGTCACGACTTGACATCATAATGGAGAGATGAAAGAAATCATCTCCAACGTGACAGCGTAAAAGCAGGGCTGCGAATCTGTATAAACACTGATATGTACTTTCCTGTCCAAAAGGAAAAACCCTGGATGCTTTGTGCATAGGTGTCAAATACAAATTATAGTTATGTGTTCTGCATACTGCATACATTCAGCCCCACATTGTCCATCAGTCAGTCAATTATTTGTATTCATGCAGCACATTGAAAAACGAGTGAAGTAGAGTTTC
Source organism: Eupleurogrammus muticus (assembly GCA_036785175.1). Lineage (NCBI taxonomy): Eukaryota > Metazoa > Chordata > Actinopteri > Scombriformes > Trichiuridae > Eupleurogrammus > Eupleurogrammus muticus. The sequence goes on along the minus strand of JAYKQN010000014.1, from coordinate 10,987,062 downwards.
TGCAGAAGTTTAAGGAAATTTGAAGTAGAAATTAAAGTTTAAGTATTTTATGCTTAAGCTATATCGTAAATACGACATCTGCATTTTTATCTGATGTGTATGCGCTTTCAAATGTGCATGATTGTCAATTGTTAATCGTTGATCCACGTGAAGTGTTTCATTTGTATTGAAAAAATCAACATTTCCCATTTCTGGGTGGCGGAATTTCAAATGGAATGAATGGATTCCACCCAGAAAGTTGCCCCCAAGTTGCTTTTCCAAGATGGCTGTCCCATCTATAAACTATAACGGAAGCTCCTGTAATATTCACTTTATAGGACTTTTCACTCGTCTTCGTATGAAATCAGCCTAATGCATAGTAATGTTTGACATGTGTATATATGGAAATGCCACTACAGCGTTTTTGACATTTTTCACATGATATGTGCAAACTACAAAGTAGAGCATGCCAACAATGGCAAACAATCATCGTCATCAGTGGTCGCTCATATTCAAGTATGAGTCCTTGTGAGGCCAATTCTGGACCTCATTATTCTGTATATTCATTTTTTGGCGGTCATTATGGTGCGGTGCAACAGCAATAAATGAGCGCACAGATTGGTTTGTGTTGTGTTCCTTAATTATTCACGACTGTATTTGGGTGTAACACGATCTCCACCAATCAGAGTGTCGTCTCCCATCCTCTTTAAAAGCCATGTTACGTCTTTCCAGCTGGCGTGTCGGCATCTGGCAGAGCTGAAGAGACACGTGTCATGTGATGTCACTTGCGTCCGAGCAGCTGAAAGGAACTCGTATGACCATACTTCCCTGTTTTCTGACTTGTAATTATAAGTTATGTGTGTGACACAAAACATGAATAAACATCATGAAGCTCGGGGCTGCACCCCTCGCTGTGCGCGCCCTGCGGTGTTACAGAAACTAAACATGCACTCGGTGGTAATTTCTCGGTGTTCCCGGCGAGCTACCGAAATGTCGAGCGGACGTTGATTGAGATTCAAGTTGGATTATGTAGTTTAAAACTGAAAAGGTGCTCATTGATTATTTATGGTGCGCAAGCACAAGCACTAGTAACACCGCGGCCTCACATGTTTATAATGGATGATTTACACAGCTCTGAAAATAGAACGTTTTTTTTTTCCCTCTCATGGCACTTTGAGCATGAAATATACAACAAATCACCCAAAAACGCCCACACTTTGAAAATATTATATAAATATAACGGATAAACTAAACACTGCGTGACATTTAAATAGCGAATAACATGAAATAAAATGCTAAACTCTGCTCATAAACAGAACAGAAGAAACTTCCCAGTGGAAACGAAATTAAACTTTTAAGCTCCTGAAATTGTGTTTTCAACCACTCCGACGCAGCTCGGCTTCATCAGGTGCACGTTTACACGCTCTGCACCTTATATAAAAGGCTTAAGCCCCATAATCTCTCTCCCCTCCCGTTACGCACACAATGCTCTTTCACACGCGTTTTTTTTTTCAGTTTCTTGGCCACGATTGAGCGGCGTGTTTTAGCGCCTGCGTGTCGGTCAGCTGTCCTAGACGTCTTATATCGAGCCATGGAAGCTGCACGTTAGACCTTTTAACGCGTGGCGTTAGCCTGCCCTTCAACGCATCGCGGTGCGTTCACTGCACCTGAGCGGAATGATCTGGGTGTGAATCTGACTCCTATAAGCAGCAAAAACAGCTGCTTATGGAAAGCCTTTTGAGCATTTATTAGACATAACTGATATTAGACGTTGATGATCCGCGGATGAATTGATTGGTTGATTGATTGATAGGCTGATTGTTGCATTGTCTGTGTATCGCATCTCCATGAGTCCCACCTGGTAGAATAAAAACTGCCTTTTCCAAATAGGGCCTATTAAGAAAAACACACTCCACGTGTGAACACATGTGACGAATTAGGACGACGGATTCAATCATTGATTTATCGGACCCCGGAAGGGACCGAGGTCACAACACATTAGCCTTTAGCTTCGCTTTCTTTCGCGCTATCGATTGTTTACGCAGACACGATCGTCAGTCTATTCTGTCTTTTCATGAGCGTTGCGCACGTTTGGTCATGCGCATGAACCTCTATGAGTTGCATTTGCGCTGATCATGTGAACGTGAACGCCCACATTGATTGTTAGCGTGCACGAGCAACATATTTATTGTAACCGTGCAGCGTGAGGATCCGCGGGGCTCACGTTTATATCACGTGTCAATTATTTATGCATGAACTTTACTTTCATTATATATTATTGTGAACTTCATTATCCCTCTTTAATTGTACCGTGTGCAGATGTTGTCAAACCCCATGCGTGATTATCAGAATCCCAGTCCCCAAAAAAATGCAATACTGAAGAATAAGCAATAAAGTAACAATCAAATGAAACTCAAATTCTAAAATCTACTCACAGAATGGAAGAGGTGATAGTTTTGAAGTGGCATACGACGCTTGAAACGAAATATTGACTGTGCAGGGGGAAGAAAAAAAAATGGACTTGACAAAGAAAGGAAGTGGATGAAATGAATGAAATGTTCCGAGAAGGAAAAAAAAAAGGTGACACGCATAAAAATTGGCCTTATGTAACAGTGGACGTGGAACACCGACGTCTTGGTGAAATGTAGGAGAGTGTAGATGTAAATGAGGGACGCGCCATGTAAATTCCAGCCTGATGAGGCCGTGTTGGCTCCGGTGCTGTTTGTGGCCGTGCTACAAGACGCGATGATGCAATTCACTGCAAAGGCGGGTAAGGGGAGCGCTGTGTTGTGGGCAGACTTTACAAAATCTTAACAAAAAAGGGTGATAATAGCCTTTCTTTTACTCCAAGCTGTGTCACTGAGGATGTTTCATATAAAATCATCTTTTTAAAACAATGTCCTTTAATCTTTTATTTCGGCCTCACCATATCTGCCCTTAAATGAACATCGAAAATTCCGACATTCCCTTGAACCCCTCGATGGCTGCGGCGGAAGCTTCCTGCTTCCTTCTCAGCAGATAAACAAGATGTTTTGCATTGTCCGCACCAACAGAAGTCATATTTATGTCATCGTTGTTGGGAGTCTGACAATAGAGCCATTCAGAGTTGCCAAAAGCTCCGCTCGGACGTGCCCTCATCGGAGACTTACTGTCTTTGAACCCTCTGAACCGTAAGTGGTTTTCCAACAACGCGGCGCGGTTCCACTCAAAAGCGCAGCCACAAACTTTTTCATCACAGGAATGTGTGTGCGAACGTTAGACTTTTCCCTTTTCAACCGAGTACGTTGTTACCCTATTGAAGTGGCCTTCGTGGTTTGGTTGCAGCATTAAACCTGCAAAGGCTTTCATGCACATTCCATCCTTATATTGTGAATTTCAATGGATTACCATTTCATCTAAATTTTCTGTTATATTCACCCCCAACAGAATGAATAAATAGAGGTCATGTGATTCTATGAAATAAAAATTTCTTCACTGAAATAAAGAGCTAAAACCAATTAATTATTACCAATATACAAAAAACCCAACAGCCAGTTAGTCTACTTGTTTTGGCTTTATTTATGATTATTTAACATTACAAGCTTAACGGTTTTATATAATGCCCACACAATGCAAGTATTGAGTATTCTGCTTTGATAGAAATATGGATACATGTGTATTAGATTTTTTTTTTGTTTGTTTCCCGCAAACATTGAATGAAACCAAATTAACTGAGGTGAATGGCACAAATGACGCACGCAAATTTCCCTTCATAGTGAGATATACTGACTTTCATTTTTTAACACAGACACAGCAATACCCCCTCCACGCTGATTTTAATTGGCCGTCCCCACACGCCGCGTGGGAGCCGACACCTTTCGCTGGTTTCCACCAGCCGTTACGCCGGCGTCTGGTGCCGCGAGTGCTTCGGCGCCTTCGAAACCAGCCCCGAAATATTGACCAGCTTCCTGTTTTTATTTTGCAAAACAAACAGTCTGCCCCCGGAGCAGCTGACGCAACATCCCAACACATCATCCTACGCGGGTCAGCATCTGCATTTCTCTGGCAAATAAAATATTTTAAATATGTTTTTTTTTCTTGTCTCAGCGTTATTTTTTAACAAGCTGTAAAAGTGTCAAAACCAACCACTGCTTGGTTGAAACGTAATAGTTTAACAGCAAAAAATGCAGCAGCAGATGTTTCTTTTATGATTCTAACCTGCTTTTGTTTTATCAGATTTGATAATATTTAATTACAGACGTTGCATTAAAATGTACTGTACAAAAACAATCTCTGAATCCTAAAATCGCTCCTGCGAGTCCCTATCAGTAGTTTTTGTTTATTTAAGTTGCATCAAACTTCACATATCCGTGTTCAGTTTTCATTTGTGGAGTGGAGACAGTTGATTGTTTCATGTAAATATCAAAGTGTGAAATGTCTCTGGCAGTCAGAAGGAGTTAAGTTTATTAGAGTATTACACACTGCACTCTTATTGGCTTGGGGCGGGGAAACACACACACACACACACACACATAGAGGGCACACACTTCTATTGAGTCATAAGTGAAGAGTGAGACGGATTTATTTTTATGAGCGCACATTGTGTTTCAGGGAAACCCTGCATGCCACGCGTGTAAGAAGCAGCAGGCGCCCGAGCCGTCCGTCTTTTTGTGTCTTCTGGCGTATTTAACCTGGAACATCCTTGTCTGGTCGCACCTTTGAAGCATTGTTTGAAGGAGGGGGCTTTCATATGTTCTATATATTTAGATATTTGTTCTTTGTGACACTGAGGCTGCAAGATAAGAACAGTTTCTCCTCATTCCATCACACTGTCTCCAAAACCAAATAATACCATACTTCATCACAACTGCACAAAGGTAATTGCTATTTTAAGAATAGTATATATACATATATATCTATATATATATATATATATATATATATTGAGTGACAGTTAATAGTTAAAATGAAGTTTCTGTATTCCAGTGATTGTTGTTGAATTGTACATAATATATTATATGACATAGTGTCTATAATTATTTATTATATATATATTATAATTGGTATTGATAATTACCGTAATTGGTTGAGATGAGGCCTTATTCACTATTTTTCTCTGCTGCCTTGACCTGCATATTACTTTAAGTTACATCCTATTCCCAAGACGAGTGTCGTTCTGCTGGCGACGGCCAAATTCTAAAATTATTTGAATGGGTGAGCGAGTGCTAGCGATGTTGTGTAAAGGCTTGCTATCTGATATATCTGATGGGGAACTCCCACCGACGAGCTGACGCACGTAAAGAAATGATTTGATAGAGACGATACAACCTTGGCAGGGGCGTCCACCTACGGACAAATTAAAAAAAAAAAGGGACATGGACGGTATTAAGCTGCAGAGCTCTGCGGATTATAACAAAAAAAAAACACACAGGCAAAGTAGGCATCTGGGAATTGGTAAAAAGTCTCTGACATGGCAGCGCAGACAAGAAAACATTCGGAGAACAAGGCCCTTCATAAATTTAATCCCACCTGGAGAGACTTTAATCTCCCGAACGGTTGATCTTTCTGTCGTTCCACTTGTTTCCTCCATTCGGGAATGTCATTTAAGGGTTTAAAGCCTTTTCCCTTCATCTTAATCTGTTTATCCACTTGTTTCATTTTTTTTTCTTTGTCTTTTTGTGTCATTTTAATACCCAGCGGAGCTGTAGTGGCTCTTTTGTCATAATAACACAGCAACATTATGTGGATGATCTCTCTCTCTCTCTCTCACACACACACACACACACACACACTTTTCAAGCTCTCTCCCTCGTGTTCTTTCTCGCCTCATTCTCAATGTCTAAATCCAGCTTTCTAAGTTACAATGGAGCTGTTCAAAGCCGCTGCAAAACGCTGCGCAGGCCTCTGCGACTGTCCGTTGGAAAGTGGGCAACAGATGGACAGTTAGCAGAGAGAGAGAGAGAGAGAGAGAGAGACCTTAAGAGGAGGAAGGGAGAGTGTCTGAGGTTGGTCTGAAAGCTTCAAAGTGCCTTTAGCGTCGTTGGATTAAGGTCACAGCGGAGTTTCATAATGACAACAAACGCAGCAGCACAATGTCAGTTAATATCACAATCACTCACTCTTACACACACACACACACACACACACACAGGCATATAACCCTTAACGGTTACCGCTCCAGACCCGAAAACTCGCTCGGACGGTGGGTGCGGATCTTAATATTCCGATTGTCAGGGTTCACCAGGAACAGCGTGCCCCGGGAGGAGTGAAAAGAAATCCCCGCTAATCCCATGAATCCCCACCAGTTTCTACTGAATGATTCAATTTCCCTCTCATTGTGTCACACTCAGCCGGCCTTTGTATGTGTGTGTGTGTGTGTGAGTGTGTGTGTGTGTGTGTGTGTTTTTACTCAGTCTCAGGTCACCAGTCTAAAGTGAGTTGCAATGAAGCATTCCGCCACGGGTGTCAAAGCATGGACAATAACAGCTACAGAGCATGCTCAGTGGCCTTTTGAGTGACAGCCAGGAGCGGTGGGCTGTGTGTTTGTCTTTGTGTGTGTGTGTGTGTGTGTGTGTGTGTGTGTGGGGAGGGAGGGAGAACGGACACAGAGTGGAAAGTGAAATAATGACTCTTATGACTGCTATCTGAGTTGAAGGTCTCACTTGATTAACATTGCACATTAAAAAAAAGAAAAAAAATCGTTTCATTCCCTGTTGCCGACACACAGGCCCTCACACACACACACACACACACACACACACACACATGTACGCACGCTCCACCATAAAACTGCGACTTGACTAAAGCTTGTAATAACATGTAATACACTTACATTTTTATGTGAGGCAGCGTGTGTTCATGCACTACTTGATGTATGCACTTGTGAAGTAGAGGCTCAAGTTGAATGTAGCTCAACACATGGAGCCTGTGATTGAGTTTCTATACGTTCGGCGTAGTAAAGTCAATCAGTACATTTACATGTGCCTTAAAAAATGTAATTAATGTGTTATAATCAAGTTATAACCTGAGTTCAACTTCTACCTGTGGCCACATCAAGCATGTGTTCGTAATACAGATATTAAACAAGTAGCAGTGACACATCTGCAAAAAAAAATGTTGTAAAAATAGAAAATATCCATTTTCTATTTCCATTTCTAATACCTGAATTTGTTCCTTCGAATAAGGAAGGCAGATATAAACCACAAGATTTGTGTAGGGCGTTTAAAAAAAAAAATTGTGGTTAAGATAAACAAAAACAAGTTTGAAGTATATTAGAAAATATGATCTCTTTTGCATTTGTGTTATTTGCAACATGAGATTTAGTGTGAGATTTAGAGCCATCTAGGTGGAACACACTTGGCAAAAGTTGGATATAGTGTTCGTAAGTATGGTTTAATCAGTATATAATTCTATCGAAATAAGTGTGGTGTTCTTATTACATCAGAATGAGCCTTTTTTAATCACAGAGAGGAGCGGGGGAATCTGTTGGAGCTTCGTCTATTTCATTTCCTCCCCTCACAGTCCTGTAATCAGTTACCTGCCGCTCTGAATGGACATCACTCGAGTGTGAAGAGGCCCACTCGTGAGTCTATTTAAAACGGTCGAAAAGAGCCGTATTGAGGTTTCTGATAAAGGTTCCGACATCGATTAAAAAAAAAATAAAATGAGCCGCCTCCGTCCCGACTGGTTAGCGCTCACAATGCCTACGCTGCAACCAAAAAATCCAACCTTTTGCCTTTCAGAGGAAATTTGGAAGCGCAATGACTTCTAGGTGCAAAGGGTTATGATATGAAACATTTTTTTAAGCTTCATGAACTTCTCTTGCTATTTAGGAGCTGTGAGATCCAGTGTTCTGTAAACCGCTACCCGACACCTTCTCATCAATTACTATCCTATTTCAGGACAGCAGCTGAAGCCAACCACGTGCGATAAAGGCCTAATTGCTGCCACTTAGGGTTGAATCGGCCCGACTTGCCGCTGATTAGCGGCCGACACCCAAAGCTCTCTCCGCGCGACCGGAGCGGCCCGACTGGGCGGCTCACAGAGGGATCGATGGCGGACATATGGCCGCAGCCGGGGGATTGATTCTCCGTTCAATAGCGGCGGCGTAACCGGAGAAGGTGAGACAGATGGACGCAGGTGAGGCAGATGCTGCTCATTTTGCAACGCCCCTCAAAGAACAACGCGTTAAGAGCAAAAACAGACGTACACGTTCATTTATTATTATCTACGGAAATCTGTCTGTGGGAGAAAACAAGGTCATTTCTTTTATATCCACTCATGGCTTTACATAGCAAACAGTCTGCAAACATCCTGTGTGATTCCTAAGACTTTTTACCATTTGTGCACTAAGTGATTAGTGCAGAGACCCTTTAAACAGCGCCTGCTGTGGCCATGATGACCAATATGTAACCTGCAGCAGTTCGTGTAATTCAGAGCGAGATTAATGTGCATCCAGTTTTTTGGTTTGTCCTCTCCACCAGACGTCTCCTGTGCTGCACCTGTATTTGGCACAGTTCTTTTGATTATCCGCTTTTTGGTGTTTTTATTGCCGGTACACCCCTCTCTAACAACAGCAGCACATGCCTGCTGCCGTCCTACCTCTGATGTCATCGCAGCCAATTTTTTCATCATTCAATCTTTTGTTTTTCAACGGGTCCTTCCATCAGAAGGGTTACACTTGACTGTTAAAGAAATAGTTGATGCTTTATGGTGTAACAATGCTGCAGTTGAGGGCTGGATAGGTTTAAGGGTTTTGAGTTTGATGTGAAATTTGGTGAGTACTTCCTCAAAGCTGTCACCACGGCAACATCCAACACCACTTTATGTTAAGTTGCATGATTAAAGGCAATTTTCTGGCACAAGTGTTGAAGCTAAGGACAAAAAGATATTTTTGAATGGAAACTCAAATTGTTTTTTACGCAGGCACCTGTATAAAACTAGGAATATTACACAAATTAAATACATTTCCAGAATTTTGGGAATGGCTGACCAAAGTAGTCATCTCTTCTGTTCCATATATATATTAATGTAACATTTTGTAACATTTCTCCTGTTTGTTGTACATCACTTAAATGTGATGCATAATGAAATACATTGTCTTCAATTCAGCTCGAAACTCTTCATTATGCAGGTACTGCCAAGAAAACTCCAAAAGTATGTAGGCAATCTGATGCCAGCATCAAACAAGCACTGACCTGTTGGATTCTCTTATTGGAAGCAAACACAGCAGTAATGTGTAAAGAAGAACAACAAAAGTCCATCCCTAGTGCAGTCTGCAAACCCCAGGTCAGGCGACCCTGTCTCCTAGAAATGATATTAATACGACCAAAGTGGGCACAAGCAACATTCTGAATGTATATAGTGCAATATTTATGTCAGAAATATAGAAAAAAAAGGTAGACTTATAGTTGTGGATGGACCGAGGCCAGGAAGCAGGAGGACCTTTTTTTTTTGCAGGAGAAGTGCTATTCTGTAAATTAGCATAAGTAATCTATCAGGTGAAAAATATTATCTTCACGTCAACGGCTATACCATTATTCCACGCGGACATGGATCAGATACATAAATTCAAGGTCTGGTAAAAATACAAGTATTCCAGTGTGTTCAAAAGTTTTATAATTACTTGAGCAGGATCTCTGAGTAACTCATTCAAAACAAGCCGTCTATATATAATATGTAGAAATAATATAAATATAAGTATGAAATATATAATGCCTATGTCTATGTCTGCAGGTTTTTCTTAAAAAGTTACTCAGGATCCTGCTGAAGTGAATCAAATTAATTAACTTAGGAATGCACTATATATGTATTTTTATAAATCCTTGAATTTATGTAATTGATGAATCTGACCCGTGGTCACATTCAATAATTGTTATAAGCCACTGATGAGGAGCCAGCGAAACATGAGTTACATACATTTATACATTTAGTGAAACTGGAGGAAGAGGATCGGGATGGAGGGTGAGTCCCGTGCGTGTTTGCGTTATGCTTTAACATAATCGCTTAATTTTTAGGTTTAGGTTTAGTGAATGATCCTGGTTTTAGTTCGATTAAAAAAAAATGTTGACACAGCATGAAACCTGAAAAGACACGAGGTGGGAATACAATTCAATGAAGGGACAGCAATGATTATTATTAGATGTGTGTGTGTATGTGTGTGTGTGTGTGTGTGTGTGTGTGTGTGTGTGTGTGTGTGTGTGTGTGAGTGTGTGTGCGTGTGTGTGTGCACGTATGTGAGTGTGCTTTCTCTAAGCTTCTGTAAATGTGAGTGTTTCCATGTTGCGACGTGTGTGTGGGTGTGTGTGATTGTAGGTACAGCCGCTCTGTATTATCATGTCTACCATCTGTTCCACCAGATGTTTTATCTGGCAGTAGCAGCACATGTGAACATGTTTACCGACGACACACCTGGCTCATCCACAGTGTGAAAACCGCCGTGTTACGAGTCACTGTTCTTATATGTTTTTTAAAGCTGATGTCCCCATATACGCACCTGACCATGATTTAACTTGACAATCATTAAAGGATCCATATGCTTCACCTTTACTGGGTTGTATTCATCGCCTTCAGGAAAGTCCTGACTTGGTCAGGTTTAAGACAGAGTTTCTGAACATGTGTATTATTTATAGAACAACTTGACAAAAAAAAGAGACTTGCTAATCGAGTGCGTTCAGCGGCTACACTGTAAGGTCACTGCTCCCCTCCAGCCCTCTTATGTTTCATGGTAATTCACCGACATAAACCCAAAGACAACCCACGACCCAGGACAGCTAATCACAGTTTAATGAAGTATGACATTATCTATAAGCAACGGGGTCAAAATGCTCTTTCGTTTCATCTGAAGGGTTTTCCTAATTCCTTAGCAAATGTTGGTTTTAGCAGCTTTGTGAACAGGTTTTTCAGAAGAAAATCTCAGCTATGAACTTTTAGTACTATTTAGCATCCTTCTAATGGTTCTGTAAATACGACCTCATCATTTAAACCATTTTATATTAATCAATTTTTATATACGCTTTTAAATGGAACTGCGTAATTAATATTTCAACTTTTTATACTAACCTATTTATAATTATATTTGTCCATCTGTAATTACTTATATTCCTTACATATTATTTATAATGTAATGGCACTGTGTAATTATTGTTGCTTTTTAATTATATCTACTAGCATGTTTATAATTGAATACTTAATTACTATATTGACTTAATAGATCTATCTCTTATTATCAGTTTTTTTTACATTGCTTACATGTTCAAAATGAACAAAAATGAACCAAAAAACTCATGTTACAATTTTAAATGCCTTGACACTAGTGTCATGCCAGTGCTTAGATGACCCATTATTCAGAAACAACAATAAAAAAAAAACAACACACATATCAATGAAATACACCTATAACGCCAAATACTAAGATTACATTTTTGCTCTGTCTTTTAGCAGTTCTTCTCCTTATGAGTTAAAAAAACGTTTCCATTTACAGTGGAGTGAGAGGGCCTGATGACGGTGCCAGGTGGCCAAACACGTGCTCTGTTCATCCACCCCGCTGCAAAAGGAAGCCCGCAGTCAATAGCCACGCTGGTCACAGCGGAAGCCATCGGTAACCGCGGCGGCACTAATGCGATTAAATCAAATCCTCACTCATAAAGAGGGAAAAAAAAAAAAAAACACGCACACCAACCGTTGCACAACAGGTTCGTTGGCACAAACAATGGAGGAAAACACAAACCCCGAATATAATAACACGTGTGGCTCACCGTGGGTATCACTTATTGCTTAATCAACCGTGCACCTGATCAGTGGTCTCGCTCGGCACATTTAGCATGCATTTAATGACGGAATTTGGGCTTTTTTCCCCAAACAATTTAGTAGAAATTTTGCCATGCAAGCGTCAAACATCAGTAGTGGAAATCCACATTGACGTCAACCCTTGGTTTGATCAGCAAAGAGGTGCTTCCTCATCCACCACACTTCCTCCAAATAAACATTATTAGGATAAACTAACTGTATATTGGGAATCTTACTTTATTTGCAGCTGAATTAGCTGAATACTGTGCTGCAACCATGTAGTACGGGATGAAACAAACGGAAGGGCAGGATCTATATGAAATAAGTTTGAAAATATACGTTAGTGGGGCTCATCCATGGAAAGAAAGCAAAAGCAGCTCCTGGTATCTTATTAACCCCCAGTAGTCCAAGCCTATAGAAGCACAACAAGGGTGTCTGCCCCCCCCGGCCTGAAACAGAACGTTGGTTCCACAGGAGAGGAGCGTAACAGTTGGAGGATCTGCTCCTAGAATCTCATGAACCTCTAATAAGATGCATCCAGGGATCACAGTGTTCTAGTTAGGTGATAAGGAACTTTGAGCTCTTTGAGATACGACGCAGCCTGACCATTAAAAGCTTTGTAGGTAAGGGACATTTGAATTCTATTCTTGATTTCACTGGGAGTCAGTGGAGAGAAGCTAATACAGGTGAGATATGATCTCTTCTTCTAGTGCCTGTTAATATATGTACAGCAGCTCTCTGAATCTGCTGGAGAGTCCTGAGAGACTTGTTGGGGGCAGCCTGACAGTAGGAATTGCAGTAGTCCAGTCTAGAAATAACAGATGCATGGACTAGTTTTTCTGCATAGAGGGACAGGAAGTGGCTGACCTTTGCTATTTTAAGTGAAAGAAGGCTGTTCGTTATATTTGTTTAATATGAGTGGCGAAGGGCCTATCTGAATTACCCAGATTATGATTGCAAAAATGAAATCCAAAGCAGCTATATCCCTTGATGATGCATTTCTATGGTAGTTTCAGTGGCTGCACACAGCACTCCATAAGTCCCCAACCTTTAAATGCAATTTTTTAACAGCCAATTTAAAAAGGGGAAAAAAAACCTTTCAATGTTCATATGAACATGTGACTGAAAAACTGTGATCCTATCCTGTAACCTTGTTTCCTTACTTGAGGTAAGTAAAGCTATTCTCTTATCAATAAAAATAGGTTCTTTTCCTATATTCTATCCTATATCTTTTCTAAGCTACCTATGATGTCTTGTTTTCTTGGGTTTTAGCTGCTGCTATAGTGAGCCAATCAAATTTTGTATTAACTTGAGGAATGTTGCAGTGATTGGCTGTGAGCAAAAAAAGTACAAATAGTCCCCATTTCTGAGTACAAGAATAATCAAATGCCAGTATTGGTTTAGTTTATGATACTGGTTCATTTTGGTCGATACCATGAAGGTATTAGGTACTAATACCTAGCCAGAGTCTCAAGTATGTAAGAAAAGTGTCCTTTTATTTGTCATCTAACCAACAGATTTGTTTTTTTCTGTGTGCAATGCCCACAAGGCAGGTAGCGCCATTGTTTGTTCACTCCAAAGCGAGAACAAAAATGAAAAGGCTTTTCAATGTGTCCAGACAGTCATCTGGGCAGCATATAACCATGTTTTTTTTCCTCATTATACACTTACACTGATGTGATTCATCATTTCGTGATGTAAATTGGTGGGCAGTCTGATTCATAACCTATGCAGCCCTCACTTCTTTCATGCTCTATGTATAGCTTAGATCGGGGCTAATTAAAGCCTTTTTCTATGATGCCGTTGTTGGGATAATAGAGTGTCAGTCATCCAGCTGGTCCTGTGATTAGTCAGATAACCAAAGTCCTCTGCCTCGTCGTCCTCCACAGGCCTATCCTGCGTCTTGAGGTCCGCGCTAGTCAAGTATGATAATGAACTCTTGCAAACCTCCACAATCTTGCATGCAATGTATGAGGAGCAGACCTCCTCGTTTGCAGGGTGCACAATGGCAACATACACCTGGTGTTACATAATTTCACAATCTTATACTTCAGTGGCTTTGCAGCAAAGTGCAACTTTCTCGACTTGCGGAGTTGTCTATTAAATATATATGCAATCATTTTACATGTCAAACTGGATCAAAAAATGTCTTTACTGCCCATCAACCAACAAACACAATATTTCCTGACATAGGATTCCGTAATATAAATCACAACCTGGATTTAACGAAGCAAATAGAATCTCCTATTGGATAATTGCTACATAGGTGGCTATCCTGCAATCGATACATTATTTAACCCCAATTGATGCAATGAGAAGCTTTTCATTTCTTGAACAGCCATGTGGAAAGGCACATGCCGCGGTTGTGGAAAAAAAGGACTTTAGTCGGTTCGAGAATAGACTATAGATTCCAAACCTTCACCCCATTGAGAATCTTTGGGATGTGTCAACACAAGATTTTGGTGAAAAACTAATGGAACACTTGGTGACATGGAGGAAACTCATCAGAACAATACCACAGCAATTGTGTCCCGTAATCAAAGCTAAAGGTGGTCCTATAAAATGTGTGTGTGACCTACATTTTCCATGTGACCTTTTTTTCTTCCAGGGCAGGGAGATGTCTAACATACCTGCTTTACAAGACTGTACGTTTTCATTCCGAATTCAGCCCTCGCTACGTTGACCTCACGTAGTGGAGGAAATAAATTACTCTCAGCTCATCAGCCGGTATCAAGGTGCCCTTAAGCAAGGCACTCAGCCCCCGAGCCAGTGGAGCTGCTCAGTGTGCCGTTACACCGGGGCACAGCAGAATGTAAAGCAGCATGTTGGCAGGAAAGAAGCCAGGAGTTTGTTCATTTTTTATTATATATACTGTATATAGCTCTGTAGGAGGTGCAAGGCCTGGAGTTAATCTACAGATAGAAATTGCCTTCATTTATATGCTCTCATGTTTTTGTGTGTGTTTGTTTGAATATGCATATGTGTGCATGTGTTGTGTTCATGCAGAAGTTTGCTAATATCTGTACCACTAGCAATGCATGAATTAGATAATCTATGGGGTTGTGTGCTTACATTGCTAATGCTTGAAGTAATGGTATTGTATTGTATTGTATGTATTCTGATCATTTCAACTCTTTTTTCAAAATGGGTGCGAAGGCCCGTTAATACCCATTTATATCTGTGTCATGCCCTTTTTTTGTTGTCAAAAGTCCCAAATCTGCACTTTTACATTAGGGTTTTATTTTGAAGTTGTGATGCCTTTAATGTGAAATACAGCATGTGCAACGTGTGACCTACTGCATGACATCACAAAGTCAGAGAAGAACGAACAAGCAGTGGAAACGGCAAAGTTTCTAAGTATTGACTGTGTTCAATGCTCCATTTGTCTGAGTGTTGGATGCATGGCTAAACTGGAAGTAGCTGGCAGTGGTCTGTTGTAATATAGGCTTTCTTTCAGTCAAGCAAAACTCAACAGAGAACAAATTTAATTGAATGGGCAATGAGTAAGAATTGACCACCTGAACCAAACAAATAGTGGGATGTGTGTGTGTGTGTGCGTGTGTGTGTGTGTGTGTGTGTGTGTGTCGCTCATTGACTCTTTTGTCAAGATTATTTTCACAGTGGATCTGTGCTATCCCATCATCAAAATATAAAAAATAATAATATGGAGACATTAGCATTGATTGGGAGTTAATTTATTGAAAACATGCACATAATTCACAGATCAGCTGTCTCACTTTGTCACACCTTTAAAACCATTATATGGATCAACTGACCACATATTGGTAATTGGTAATAAGGGGGTGACAAAACTCCCCATCGGGCTGGTTAGCAAGCTCACTTTTGTAGATCTCTGCAAATTCATTGTACTTCTGCAACATAAAAAAAGATAATCTCAGTATGAAATATTCAAAGCAGCATGAAAGCATCATCGGACAAAGCTACAATGTCGTATGGCATTACATTGACGTTTTTCATCTTGCGAGGCCACATCATCATTATCCCATGACTTTTTTTTTTCTCTGATACCTCAGATACCTATGAGATACCTCGGCTTTCAGTATAAAGACAAGTTTATTGTATGTTTAAGTTAATTTATCTGGAAACCATACAAACAATAATCAAGCTTCAATCAGCCAGAGTGGCTGTTGTAGAAAAAAGTTTATATGATTTATGAGAAACCTTGAAAGTGAGCAATTTACAGATAGTTTCAAACAGTCTATGTTGCCATGTCCATAAAAAAATGTTTACTAAAGTCTTTAGATTAAATGTTGTTTTATGATTTACTTCTATTAAAACCCAGTTGTCATCTTGATTATAAAGTCAGTGGTTTTCTATAGGTACTCAATGAATGCAATCAGTTTTAAAGAGGTCATACTGGCAAACCATATTTATATCTCTTTCTATTATCATGAAATAGACTGGTATTTACATTATCATTGAAGTGAGACTACAAAAGGTATGAGCAGGATATTACATTAATGCGTCCTGTGAGCGGCTGCAGCATGAACCGAGGATCTTGATATAACCTGATATAACGTCAATTGTTTTTCCTACGTGAGCTTTATGCCATATTTTCATGCTCAGTTCTCTGAAGAGTTTCATCATGGCTCTTGAAGCTTTTTTTTTTTTTCCCAGGGTTCTGAAGCACGAGCGGAGGTCAGGGTGGAGCTTGTGTGTGACCAGAGGATGTACAGGTCCCAGGGAGCCACTGATAAATCATATCTGGAACGTCCGAGGCAGCTGGGTGCAGCTCCATACTAAAATGTGTTGTTTTTTTTGTTTGTTTTTGTAACTTGACATAAAGTTGATACTATTCTTATTTTGAGATTTTAGTTGGCCACATAGTTGGTTTGTTTTTTTTGAAACCCTATTTCGTCAGCTTTTCCAGCCTTGGTGATATAGATCCATTGACGTATTCCATAATCATTGCGACTCCAGTCCACAGGAGAGATGAGAGGAGGGGAAAAGAAGGGGGAAAAAAAAAAGTGTGATTAAAACCAAGCTTTAAAAACCTGAGCTTTAAGAACATAACTCTTACCCGTATAACTCATCTATAGCAGCAATGCAGTCTGCCTTCTCACACGCTCACTCTGAAAATCCCTATTTGCTTCTACTCTCTGTTGTGATTGGTCAGAAATTTCCCGCCCTTCAGAGAGCTTCCTCTCCCATTGTGACATCATAACAGGAGCCATTTCTATATGGCTTGTGTTCATCCAGATTTCAGCAACGCTGCAGATGAGGCTGAGATGATTGGGTGTCTTATTTCACAGTTACACAGAGACCTCAATATGTGCACACACAATGAAAACAGAATCTTTTCACTTTTTTTCTCCCTTTACACAGAAAAGAATGAATTCGGTTTGCACGGCCCTGCATATAAAGTTCCTGCGAGTCAGGGAGTGAACTTTAACCTGTTCTGAGCCGAGTAGCCTGACAGGTGCAGCAGCTGGCACAGCGAGGGGGAAACAAAGGACCTCTGCACCTCCAGTCAGCAGTTACAGCTCGCCCACCTGGGCTGCCCTGTGTTCCTCTCCCCGTCCCAAAATAATCATCTGCCAATCAGCATGCCGGCTCACACCACACACACACACACACACACACACACACACACACACACACACACACACTGAGGCAGAAGTACAGCTATGTATGAAGTGTGTCCTCTTCTATTTAGCCAATGGAATTCTGACACATTTACTGCACTTACATTATTTTACTAAAAATCAGGCCACAGTGTTTTTTTGTTGTTTGTGCTGTTTTTTGCAATGAGCACACTGCATTGGTTCCTGAATCTGTGGAAATATCTGTGCAATAAAGGACATGTAGAATAAAGCAGGGAATGCTTAAAAGGCTCAGAGTCCGAGTTCAAACTAAGCAGGGTTCATTTGAAAAGGCATCTTTTTATTTTTCCTCTGGATTTATTATTATTTTTTTATTTAAATTATTTATTCATGTTGCAACCAGAGAAAAACACTGTACTCTTGCTCAGACTCACTGTGGACCTGGCCACCAACAAGACAACCGTGTGTTTTTTGAATCACGAACCTTCACATTTCATTTATTCATTGAACAACTTTCATCAACAACAACATTTTTTGGTCTAAATTAATAAATCTATTTTAATTCAGGATTTTAAATTTATTTCCCACTCATATCTCCAATTTTTTAAAAAAAATATGCAGTCTGTAGCATATTATATTCACTCTTAGAAAACATGTGTATTCACTAAAATGGGAAACACTGTGCTTGCATGCATGCATTCTGAATACAGGTCTAAAATAAAAAAGAGAGTTGCATTGTGGGTAATGGTGTCGACAGGTTTTGGGGAATAAGACAGGAGGATATCTCTGGCTTTAAGGCAATTTTGATTTATTATTTTTTTTATGACTGTCCATCATGAGTCTGGCAGCGTTATAGGATTATGATGCTAAATCACAGTACAGTACTTTTTTTTTTTTTTAAAGCCCCAACTTCATGGCAGGCGCTGGAAGTACTGTCAATAACCTGTATTTATGTGGAATTGAATTGACAGTTTTTTTGCTATAGTCATCTAACAGCATCAACCGCCGGATGTTGACTGTGAATTACAGTTTTGTTTGCTTACAATCTTTATTCTTTTTTCTTATTGTTGGAGATAGACAGCGAGCCTCACAAAAATGACCTTGAAACGCAGCATTTTAGAACATAGCCGGCACAGACTCTGTATTTTATATATTTTCCCGCAAGATCTTTCACCTAGCCTTTACTGTCGGGAGATTATGCTCCTTATGTTTGGCAGCTCCTCCCAGGCTATTTCATAACCCATCAAGTCAATAAAACAGTGTATGACCCTGGCGCTGAAAACAGGCCAGAGAGAAGTGCTCGGGATCATCAGGCATACTGAATAATTAGATAACTGATTAAATGAAATGCCTTTTGCCTGATGAATACCGGGATGTGCTCCAGTCTCCTGGGACACCGAGCAGGATAAGCAGTATTGAAAATGGATGTGGCGATAGAATTAATAGGTTTAAATGAAGCAAATTAAATTAAGTAATTAAAGAGGATGCAATATGCAGAGCAGCAATCAGAACATTGAGAGATATGCATATAAATGACACAATCTGATAAAGGCTGTTATGATGGGAGTTTTTTTCTTCGCACCAACCAATCACATTCAAGATAATGGATTGTCTTTTGAGAAAATAAGTTTATTCTTTTCATCAACCTTGAAAATATCCTGTGATTACATTGTTGAGGTAATAAACCAGAACTCCTTTCAGAGATCTGGGGCGAGGACTGTGCTATCTGTGTATGGATGTCATGTGAGTTTATGTTGGGACTGTCGTGTTATTTTATACATTTATTTCCAGTGCCGCTGGCTACCAATAAAATATCCAATTAAATTAACCAAACAGACAAAATGTCATGGAGAGATCTGGCAACACTGAGAACCAAATGTGGTAAAACAAAGAATTTGAGCAAGGAGCTCATTAGGACAGCATTTCTATTCATTTTAAAATTCAATCAAGATAAGCAAGTGTAATAAAAAATAATATGTTGTTAATTTAATGACAGAGGTGGGAGGGTCATTTTAATAAAATGCTTTAAGTAAAGTGAGAGAAAAAAACACTGTGAGGACACAAACAAGTGTGCTGTCTCACTATCGATGCATCACCCACAATGTAGTCCACTATAATATAAAGCAGCAACAGCAAATGAACTGGATGGTTAAACCAACAATAATGACTTTTTGCTAGCCATTACTTTGTGGTAAACATCATATGTGTGTTTAGCCTCCATTACAGCCCTGATTACAAGTACAAGTTACTGCTTATTGCTCTGAAATGGAAAAAATGGCATGAGCCAGAAGTAAATGAAAGGTTTCACCTTCTCTTGTTGATTCATGTTATATTGACCCCAGCTACAATAATATATAACGTATATACTCAAACACCCGATGCAATCAGTTCTGCATAGCTCAACACTCGAGGCTTTCCGTGCTTTTGTGGAGCTTATTTTCGGCCTTACTGGCGTCCGTGATCTCATTCTTTAGGTCATTGCCCACTTCACGCAGGGCCCAAAACCATCCCAGCGTGTGTCAGAGGTTGGGGGTTGATGAATTACATCGTCAGTAAAGAGTAGACATCCTGTCCTTAGGTCTCATACTGACACTTCCAATCCATCGCTAAGAGATTCTCTCAAGGAAAGCATAGTAGGTGGCAAAAGTGAAACCAAACACCCTGCGATTTTACTGTAACAAACACAACCTTACTAAAGGGTTTACAAACAGGATCAGAGGCAAGGTGGAAATGCACACGCTTTCTTTTGCAGTCAATAGTTGCTTGTGCATGCAGACATACAGCACACACTTTGGGTACGGCTGCTCTCCAGGTTTGCTTGTCCATCCAGGGCCAGTATGCCACTGAAAGGGCACAGGCAGACAAAGACACTGATTGAACAAACAGGCACCACTTGTGTCCAATCAACCGTTCCAACACACCCCACATATGAGCCACCCCTTACACTAACCTCCACCCACTGAGATCCACCCAGTTTACATACACCACCCCAGGATCAACTGATTGGTGAGAAAATAGGTACTGCCCTTCCTCTGGTTATGTAAAGACTACATAACTGGTAATTACTGCCCCAAACCCTTTACAAGATACCCCAAGGTACAAAGCCATGTGCGTCGAAGTCTCCAAAGGAATGGATGCAGGGCAAACCCTGAAGAAGGTGGCCTGAACTTCCACCTGTATGTTTTCCTCTGAGATCTGAGGTTCAGCAAACATGTGGAGCTACCTCTCTAGTAGCCTGGCAAAGAGTTTTCTCTGGGGAGACTGAGATAGAAGATTTGGCCATTTTAGCCAAATGTAGGTGGTTTGGCTCTGTGAATAGCAATGTCAGGTGGACACAACTTGGCACCTTGGCAGGTGGATTGCCATTGACTTTGTTCCAGAGGATGAATCTTTCTGTTGTGCCACCACCACCACTACTACTAGTCAAATTGATCACAAAATGTATTCATCTAAAATTTGGTACATGCACTTTATTGTTTTGAAAATAGACTGTCAAACTCTTGAGATCCCTTTACTTCAGAAAAGTCTTAACAGAATTTGGATGGATTTTCATAGAATTTTAGTCTACACAACTACGGTCCCCATATGATGAATTGTAAGAAACTTGGTCATACTTACCCTTACCCTCTTATGGTGAGGTGAGCATTCTGTTAAATTTAATTCTGTTCAATTGAGAAAAGACTACCCATGTCCCTTTTCTTTAGATTCTAGTTCTTAACATGACAAGCCTGTGTGTATTGTGTGTCGTAAATTGCATTCTATGAAAAACACAGCCCTATCAGCCTGTTGAATTTTGAGTTTATTGCTAATTAAATATTGCGTGCTAGCACACTAAACATGAACATGATTAATGTGACCTTTTCTGCCTGTTAGCGAGACTAAACTCTAAACACCACTGTGCCTAAGTGCAACTAGAATATCTTTGCATAATTTAAATTTGAATCTAATTCCTGTCTCTTTAACCCACCCCCACCCACCGACTGATGAGCCCACTCTGTCCTGAAGCTTTGTATGTGGCATTGTATGTGATGAAGAGGATGGTGAGATATAATCCAAACAGTACAAGGAGCCAGGGTGGTAGGGGTGGGGGATTGTGGTTGGTTCTGGTGATTAGCCCATGGTTTCAAGATTTCTGGTTGAAACCACTGGTTTGATTTTGGGGTGTATTGCAGTCAGAATAAACAGATATGTGCTCTTTTAATGATGTGTAATTCAAAGCTCAAAGGCCTTCATCTTCATCAGCCCGCATGGACGTGTCACTGGTGGCTTTTAGCGAGTGCTGTCTCCCTGCAGTCGGTTTGGAATATTAGTTCAAGGACCCTAACAAGCTTCTGTGTGATGCCTTTTTCAGTGACTTCATAGATGAAATGTGGTTTTAAAATAGGACTGTAATTGTGTCTTTGGTTTGGACCAAGACATTTTGAGAACTATCGCCGTCTCAAAATAGGCAGCCAAAAGTGAGAAAGGTAAAGAGAGCTGTGTTTCCACTAAAGGAGTGCCTGATAAAGGAATCTGATCGAGTCAACGGAAGCCTTTTCA
The DNA here is from genome assembly GCA_036785175.1 of Eupleurogrammus muticus. NCBI lineage: Eukaryota > Metazoa > Chordata > Actinopteri > Scombriformes > Trichiuridae > Eupleurogrammus > Eupleurogrammus muticus. The sequence goes on along the minus strand of JAYKQN010000014.1, from coordinate 10,965,214 downwards.
GGGCCAAAGAGAGTAGCTGACCCAGAGTAGGTACTGCAGTGGAAACAGGCCTTATGTGAAAGTAGTATACAAATAAAATTCCAACTTGTAAAATTGTTTCAGCTTTTCATTGCTGTGATGAGTAATTATGCTTTTTTTGAATGGTTTTAACAAATCGTATCCACCCAGTTAAAATGAAGTTAGTTTGTTAATTTACTTTATGTTTACGTCGTGAGGCACAGCAGCCTCATATTTATGAATTAAAACACTCGTGACAACCTCAGATAGGGGATCGATAAAGAGGCTGCGGTTGCTCACCTTCTTAAATTTCATCTGAACGTTGCTTTAACCTCATTATTATTAACTGGAGTTACAGTGTGAGCGTGGAGCTGCAATCCACTGTGTCACTGTCTGAATAATGATGGAGCTGCAAGCACCAGAGATAAATGAGTATGGATTGATATCAGCTAATAAACACGAGCAGGATAATAGTATTGATTCACGGGCGGCTTAATGACACAATGGAACAGAGCCTTAAGGCTTGCAGAGGATTTGGTGCTGACCGGTGTTTGTTGTTGTGTCACAGTAATTTGTTTTGTGTCCGTCCTTCACCATTAATACAGTGAACTGAAGACAAGTGATTAATAAAGACTGGAAATATAAAATAGAGCATATGGGTGTCCATCATGGACAAAACGGAATTCATAATTTAAATGTGCACATGCATCAACAGCACATGTTGTAAAATGTTATTTATGTTATTATGAAAATGTCATAAAAATGACTTTATTTGAGTTTTAAACAACATTTTTGCGATATGCTTTTTAACATCTTGGTGATGTTAAACAAATTGTTCAGTAGCACTGAGCAATCTTGAAGAAACTTATTTTTTAATGTGAAATTGCTTTATTCAGTGTTTTCACCTTTAATTTCTCAGGAAGTTTTTTCTTTTTGCACAAAGGAATATAAATAATCAGACTCCTGGCTGAGCTCGCTTTAACAACAGTTGGCTACCCGCCACGTCCAGATGTCTGTTGCCTGCAAAAAAGTGGGCACATCTGGATAACATGAAACTGCTTTATCCAGTGTTTTTACTGGTTTTAATCACCAAGTCAGTTTTTTTGGGTGAGAAAAACATATTGAGGATAAAATTACATTCATTTATCGCAGTATTTATTCATGCAGTAGTTATAAGATGCTGAACACATAAGGAAATATTACAGTTACTTTAAATGCATTGCACTAGATTTTGGGTGCAGAACATACGTACATGAGGCCATTGAATGGAAGGTTGAATTAAGATTTAAGCCATTTTTCGTATATATTTAATGTATTATTTTCCCCACGCACAAATTGAATACAAGCCGATGTTTCAGACATGTTTCAAAGCAGGAAAAATCAACAAAAATTTGTCCAAGGTACATTTAGAAGAGAATAAAAGGTTTGATTAATTTGCAATTACACACAATTACAGTTTTAATCGACAGCTCTAGTTGAAAACCATCTAAATTAAGTGACGTCAAACTGCTGTTATGTACCTTAATCCCAATAAATAATATCTCAACTTGTGTCATGTTTATATACCCCTCTCCCTCATTAATTGCTTTCATACCTTTGTCCATTACTCATAAACACAAGTTGCCAATGTGTCTCTAGTTACCATTCGTGATCAGATCTCATTTCCCTGCTGTATATGCTTAAAAAAAACACATAACATTACTTCCGTCTTCAACTCGGGCTTGTTATAACTCTTAATTTTTCCTCTGCTGTATCTGTGTGTTTGTGCGTGTGTGTGTGTGTGTGTGCCCTGCCCGGGAGACAAGAAGAGAGAAGCTCATTTCAGCTCAGTGATTCGCGAATGCATTTTGCTTAATTGCTGGTTGCACACGTAGCGGCCCAGAGGAGAGACAGACAAACTACACTAATCAGAGAGAGCGCGCAGACCGGGGGGGGGGTGCAATGCACTTCCCTGTCTGGTCTCCTGGACGTCAGTCGAGCACACGTTCGCTCTTCGCGGCTCAGGGAGGCAATGCATATGACGCGATCACAAGTGGCTCAGACCACCTCCCCATGTGGTTCGAGTGATGCGATCTCACGCCGTCCTCATCCCAAGTGCGTTCATGGCTGTTCTGGATACCAAGTGTGCACAGGGCTTTAGTGTCAATGGACGTGAAGTGCTCATGATGTTATCGCAATCTGTTTGTGCTGAGTCATTTTGAAAGAGCACCAGCCAATGGGTAAAAAAACGCCAATTCTCGGTGTCAGTCACTCTGTGGCTGACGGAGAGACACACATGGAGTTTATAGTGCTGGGCCCATTGTTGCAGTCCAGCCTAAAAAGAAGTGTGTGTGTGTGTGTGTGTGTGTGTGTCAACACAAAAGAAGTTCATTAACCCGTAATCCACTCTGTGTTTTGTGTGCATCTGGGATTATTTATTGTCACCACTATTGTGGACCAGCAGGAATGTCTGAGACATCAATAGATCCCATCAATAGAACTTACCCGTCAATAGTTATATAAGGCTGTTTTTGTGCCGATACGTGTGTGTGTGTGTGTGTGTGTGTGTGTGTGTCCCTTTTTTTTTCATCAGAGAAAAACTAGAGCAACTCTCCCCTCCACCCAGACAGCAGCAGCAGCAGCAGGGTGGCATGTTATATAAAATCCTGCTTCCTCTGACAAAAGCAACTTTTAATAGCCTCAGAAAATCATCACATCTTCAGAAAACTTCCCAGGTATTGTGCGCATGCTCTCCCCCTCGACTGCCGCTCTGCACAGTAATTGAAAGTGATGGTGATCTACTTATCAAATATTCTGCATATTTGTGTGTGAAGTCTCCAAACTGACGAAAACTCGACAGAAGCGCCGGACTTCTATGATTCACATATTCATCCACATAGACGTCTTAGTAGACTTTTGAGGACATTCAATCACTCACAGCTATTTCTCAAACTATGATCTTATTTCAATCTTGAATCCAACCTTATATCTCACTTCTTGTGCTGGATTTAAATACTAACCCTAATCTGATTCTAAACCCCACTCCGACCTTATCTAAAACCCAACAACCCTGAACTCCAAAAAACCTCATGTTATATTAACAACGTGAAGTTAATCACTATAAACAAGCAAAATCTTAGATGTATTGAATGGAACCATTTGTGGGAAATTATTGCTTACATGCATTCAGTCCCCAATGATAATGGGTCCCATATCATGCAAATAGATGTTCATGTTTTTTTTTTCTAAATAAGATAAAATAATAAAAGGTCTAAATAAAATTCTATACAAATTTGCTCAATGCAACACACAGAAAAAACACAAATGTACACAGCCATAGGATTTTTTCTCGCTCATTTGTATGTCCTTCTCTTAGTGATGTCATTTCGTACCGTATCTCCCTCTGGAGGTTCCCAGCGTGGCCCACCTGGACAAACCATCACGCTCACGCTTTTTTTTTTCACTCTTAAAAAATCAGAAGGGACGGTCATGCATATTTATGAGACTGACCAAAAAAAAAAAAAAAACGACCTGTGCTTTATGGAGCACCATCGAGGCGCTTGAGAGAGCACTGTAAATCTGCATTGAGTTGAATTTTTGTACTTTAAATGTGAATTAAATGGTTAGGGGTAACAAAACTTCAAATAAAACTCAGAAAAAGTGCAGATATGGGACCTTTAAAATGACAAAGTCATTCGCGGGGCGGTTTGATCCAGACTAACTTTTGCTCATTTTGAAGTCAAAAGTTAGAAACAACCATCAATAACTTACGTATTAATGTGGAAAATGCCCCAATGGACATACTCTTCTGCTCTGGCTTTATTAAACCATAGACTCCGATTTATCTGTCACATTTATCTCAAGCAAATATCTTCTTAGCAATGCAGAGGTTAAGGATGATGGTTTACCCCAATTTTTTTTATACTACTGCAGCTGCTTAACAGTAAAAGTTGCTGTGTATTCTTGGTCCATCCTTTAAATCATTTAGTGATTTTAAAGGGTTTTTGCATATGACAGAAATAATGTGATTCTATGCAAATAAAATTAAGCCAGACATTGCATTTTATGCATCTCAAATCACTCCTGATGGAATCAACCGTGAACAATTCTTGCATGAACTTATTCCCTTAGCAGAGGCTTTGCCTTACATACATAATCTTCTAATTTCCATTTAAACCCTGGGCCCAGGTGTTAATCCTAAATTATTCCCTTGATGAATATAAGGGCCAGTCATGTCTTCACACTGAGAAAGTCTAAAGATCAAACCACTTTCAAAAGAAGTATGAGATCACACACATATATATTCTGTGTCTCTCCCCTTAATCTTTTCTGTCTGTAGCCCCGAGTTCACTTCGTCTCTCTTAGCAGAAATGAAAGGGATTTGTAGCAGCCGGCCATTTGCACCTGTGCTATGGCAGAATAGCGGGAAGCAGTAGGAGTTTCAGCTTCTCCTTAGCCGTCTCATCCAGCTCCACTGACCCGTCGCCTCTCCCCCCGTTTTACCTCATTCCAATTTCCACCATCCTTCGACATACTAACGCATAAACTCTGGGCTGAAAGAGCAGCTGGAAGTCCAGGGCGAGAGAGATGGGGAGGGGGGATTAAATCTGTGAGTGGGAGGACGGCAGAAAAAGAAAAGACAAAATGGGGGCAGAGACCAAGGCAGGGAGATAAGACGGTATCCGTGTTTACCGGCTTTCAGCAACTTGGCTAACAAACCATCTACAAAGCCAAGGAAGCCAACAATGGCTGACCGCCTTTAGCTGATGCTAATTAAGCGTAATACTTTGAAAACAGGAATGCGTTTGCAAGGTTTGGAAAAGCCAACCCGAGAGTCAAACAGTGGGAGGAAAACGCGGTAACGGCTAAAGTTATGGCTTATATGCATTTATCGAGGCTTGGCAGCATCAAGACGAGAATCAAGACCATACATACCGCAGGGCTGCAAGCATTTGTTTAAATATGCTGGCAATGGAAGGTAGGATCTCTTTGTTTAATGAATTTATGATCGTGATCATCATATGAAAGACTGGAATTCCTGTCCATACATAAGGATCAGTTCACTGAGACAACAACTCCAGTAACTTACAGAGCAGTACAGTGAAACACATTTGCATTATTACAGTCTGTTGCTGTATGCAATATTTATTTTAATCTTCGAGAGATGTCTTCAGTATATTGTGAAGCTTCCGTGTGCATAGTGATGCTGTTCCCTGCAAGAACTATGAGAAATGAATATTTCGGTTCTCCGGAGGAAACTGAGTTTGGACTTTAACTTAAAATAATAATGTCCTGACCACTCCGATGGAGGATTCATCGTGTGGACGGCTGATTTATTTTTTTTTCACTGTTGAAGTGGGAATCTGTGTGTTATATTACTTCTGTGCAGAAAAAAAACACAGAATGCAATAGTGTGTCCATGCATTTTAAGCATTCCTTCCTGTTGGACTGGTCTGGCCAGTTTTTCCTGCTCCTGGTATATGCAAAAGTACATGTGTACCGGTCTATTTGTGACTTTTTGAGATTTCATGATTGATTAATCCAATGTCACGTGGCTATGCTGCAAACCCATTTCACCACAGAAACAAATAAAGCTTTTTGTCTTCTTGTGTTTTTGAACCTTACTTGTTTTTTGACGTTGTCTTTTGTAAAGGTGTATATTCTGTGCATGTTTGGAACATTTGGAGCTGCAGTAAAGTTTTTTTTTTCCTGGTGTTTATCACCCGAGGGATCTACAAGGGTATTCTAACTTTCTTTAATAATTTGCTGATCTGTTTATTCCTTAGATGCTGACGCGATTTATTAATGCGAAGACTTCAATAGTCACATCTCGGACGAGGACGATTGTATTGAAGATATCGATGATGTCTCGCCTTAAGTGGCCATAGACTTGAGTATGAAGAGTCATGGGGAATCACTCCTTGAGTTTCTCACTGCAAATTGGGTGTCCTAAATGGTAGAATAAATCCCGCTAATGACAATTTTCCATTTATATCACCAAAAGGAAAAGCTGTTGTGGACTGTACGATAAATGCTTGTCTAGATCCTAGAGTGAGATACCTAACCATGAATTGCTCCCAATGTTGCGCCATCAGTGTGTCAGTATGTATGATAGACCAAATCCACCGATGAGCAGGTGGCACCTTGCATGGCAGCCAATTCTATAAGTGCATGGATGGGCGTTTATAGGGGAATGGATATTGTCATTCAAAGCACTTTGAGGGCTCAAAAAGACTAGAAAGCCATATTTACAGATGCAGTCTAAAAGGCATCTTAGGGAACAATACCAACAATATAGGAAGTTTTCCTGAAGTTACAGAAAGGTGAATCAGAGCATTTTAGAGCAGTTTTAGTAGACTCTATTCATTATTTGTGCACAGTTAAAAAACATAGAAAAGATAACTGCTGTAACCATTAGGCTACAAATGCTTGATGATCATGAGAGAGTGAAGTTAAGAAGACAAACTGTTTAATTAGGATGTTTTTTTCCCCAAAAACTGAAAGCCAATTATAATTAATCAGCAAATCATTTTAGAGCACGGTAAAATGGTAGAATGCCCCCTGATTCCAAATAATGTGAAGTTCCTTAAATCATGATATTAAGGAAACCAGCAACCAAAGAGCAACATAATCTGTCACTTGGGTCGTAGTGAGCCAGGTACAAACATCCAAACAGTGGACTCAGATTGGACGTTAAATTAATGTCCAGAATTGGTCATGGCCTGACAACCCAAATATAGACATGATCTACATATCCACGCCACTTCCAATGTTCAGTGGCTACTGATTCTTCCACTGAAGCTGCAGTTAGCGTTTCTATCTTCCTGCAAAACCCCGTCGAGTTGTAGAAAATTATATAAGCAGACATATGATGTGATCTTTCTAAAGGGCACATGACTTAGCAACCATGAAGACACAAAGTGCAACAAGGCATTGACGACACTGGAGGCAGCGAAATATATATTTTATTTTGACATATACAGTAATAACACAGTATTAACTCAAAAAGAATCAAGTGTTTCACTGCAAGAAAAACAAAGGAGGTGATGTGAGGAAACAAAGAATACATTTCCTCACAGTTATAGCCATGTCTTGTTTTTGTTTTGTTTTTTTTTCTTCTCCAGAGTGGTTCAGACTAAAATAGCAATCTAGGTGGGATCACACCCTTACAGTCAGCCTTCATGCCGACATTGCAGGTCAAAACACTTTGAGAACCACACATCAAGGCTGTCATTTTCCGCCTGAAGAAACACTCGGTGTGCCACTCTGCCTTGTGGATTTAGGTAATGTATTGCAACGGTGTAACCAACCGGCCGTTTCCAGAAGGCTTGTGCATTTGAAGACAAGCGTGTTGCAGATGTTTCTAAGTCGACTGAATAGCCGGCAAGCGGCACTCATTGAGTATCCACAAGCAGCATGAACTTTTGCCTAAGAATTACTTACTGTGAATTAGAGAATCACTGTAACATCTCTCGAGGCTTGTATGTGCTGATCCTGCCCGCCCCGACACCTGTCATCCATCATTGTCAGACGGCAGATGACTCTTACTGCAGAGTTTGTGTCTTGATTCGGCCCGTTTGACCCGTTTTGCCCCGACACAGGTGGCGTATTTATCAAACGGCGCGCCAGCTGGAGTCCCGGTTTGTCACTCGTTCGGGCATCTGCAGTGTTCTCTCGTCATTTCACAGGCCGTTAAGCGAGGATCGCGCGGACCGTCGCGCTGGGTCTGAGTTCATCAGATGTGAACTCGTCCATTAATTTACTGTACAATCACTACAGGCTCCCATCGAACCTCTTCTAATAACAATCAGCTTATTCTAGCTGGACCTGTTCTTTAGCAGCTAAAAATGTATATCCTCTGTAGTGTTATGAAAAGTCATGACAAAGATGTGATGATATGTGTTAAAAAATAAGAGCAGCTTTCATTAAATATGTTTTGCTGGAGGGCCACATTCAACTCGCTGGCTGCTCTCCCTGGCAAAAATGAATGAGGTCAGTACCAGTTAGGGACCAGGAGCTGACTACTTAATGATTTTCTAAGTAAATCTGGCCCTAGGTGTTATTTACTGACAGACTCTCCCTCAGGGTGCTTTTTCCCCTTTCACTGAGCCATTCTAAAGCTTGTTTTGTGCAACTTTTGGCATCAAAATGGCATCCAAAAAAAAAAAATCTGTGTTTGGGAGTAGGACAGGAGGACTAAACTGTCACTTCTCTGAGCCAAGTTTTGTACTGGGACACGGAACCCCCTCCCCAGTTACGAGAAGAAAATGACAAGTTTGCAGGTTGCCAGGAATGCGGACTGTACAGGCTGCAAACCTGGCGCCGGGCACATGTGCGAGTATCAGTTTAACTCATCATGGAGCGATGACAACTGCTGGTGAGCAGGGGATGAAAGGAAGAAGAAGAAAAAGAGCATATGAGAAGGACACGCACACACACACAGAGTCAGGGACACCCAAGCGAGTTCTGTGGTCTGTTTAATGAGACCAGATAAGTTGGTGTGAAGGGACTCAGTAATTACAGCACGGCTCTGTGTGCCTGTCCAACCTGATAACCCATCCCCCCTCCCTCATTACACCAGCCTCACCTTGCCCAGCACTGTCTCCTCCATGTCAGCTTTCTCTCCATCTCTCTCAATTCATGTTACTAGGCTGCTAATACATATTTTAAAGGCTGCGCATTTTTGTTTCCGCAATAAAACACAATGTAACAGCATTCAGTCTACCTAAACCACACATTCTCATAATATTATCTGCATCTCTTACGCCTTCTGTGATTAACACTCAACATCTTCCTAAACCTGCTTCACTGTTTTAATTATGTGCAAAATAAAGTGAAAGTCAATTAACAATGAATTAACAAATATTGCAAAGCATTCCTTGCCATTTTGTATTTACCAGATGCCAATATCCTTCATCAAAGAAAAAAAAGATCACATTTCTTTATCTCAAGAACATCAGATGCATGTTAGCTGAACAATCCCATAGTCAACACATGTCAGCAAATGTTAGAATCACCGCGTCGCTACTGGTTTCCTGGCAGAGGAGCGGGAGGCATAACACACAATGAAACCAACATGACAACCTCCCATTGTCAGGAGACATGTGGGGAACATGTAACACAGCTCTCATCCAGCTAGTGTCGGTTTGCTTTGTTCAAAGCAGGAGTCAGGATATACGAGCTGATTGTTCTGGACAGCTTTATAACTAACTGAGCACTCGTGTGCTCCCCAGAAAGTGCATTTGGTTTGGCCTAAACAGCATTACCAGGCCCAGTAAACAATCTATATATATATTGGAAGCAAGGTAAATAAATAAAAACCCAGAAAGTAGGAAGTTACACAGAATTTATTAAGTTGTTTAGCAAAGCAACTCTCACCTCTTATGGACTTCTCATGCATCCCAGGAGAGGTTGGAGATATGGAATCCATTGTAGAGTGTAACTATACTTTTGCTGTTTTACATGACCACGTGGGTTGTACACTCATAACCCACTGATGGACACCAGTGTTGAAATAAGCCAAATGAATAAAAGGGGCTATATAGAAATGCTAGCGTGGGGGCAGGAAGTTGCAGAGCCTGAGGGTCCCTAGCACCCATAGTGCTGAGGAAGGACTCCCATGCTGGATAGGGTCAGGGATTTGCAGAGTCCAGAGATGTTGCAGAGGGTGCAAAAAGAGACTGTCCCTAATGACAATGAGGCTTTTGACCTGGGTGGATAGTGGTACAGGAAAGCCATTGATGGTAATGTTTGGGTGTGTGGGGTGATGGGCTATGGATTGTGTGCTTTTGGCGCTGATGAGCCTTATTTTATTTACTTATGTTCCTGCTCATCCAGGTAGTGGATGCTAAATGCAGGTAGTGGAATGGTGAGTTGGTCCCTCTGGGCTGGGATTGAGTTGCTGCCCTGAGCAAAAGAGTTCAAGTATTTCAAGGTTCTGTTCATGAGGGTTGTTAAAATGGAGCAGGAGATCAGGCATCTACAGCTGTGCAGGTTCTGTAACAGTCTCGTGTGGCCCATCTACAGTCCAACCCTTACCTATGGTCACAGGCATTGGGTAGGGACAACAAAAGCAAGGTCAAGACAAGCCGCTATCCCAGAACAGATCCATTGATCCTTCTTTTTGAAAGGAATCAGTGGAGGTGGTCATGGATCTGATCAAGGTGCCTTCCAGGCGTTTCCCTTTACAGGCATTCTGGGTACATCCAACTGGGAGGAGGCCCAAGGGCAGGCTTAGAAGACCACTGGTGTGGCCTGGGATTGCTGGGACTTGGGAGAAGGCCATCTATGGAGGGGGCAGCAGGCGGTTACATAGCCTGATGCCAAAACACCGACCAACGACACGATAAGTGGACGTAAATGAGTGGGTAAAGTAGCTGTGAATCACAGGCAAGAGTTTGGCAGCCTCCAAGCTAAATAACAAGATGCATCCTTTGTCTTTAGCAGCTACTCAATGGTGAACAGTGTGGAGTTTTAGCAGCTGAAGAGACAAATCAAAACTAGCAAACTGGGTGAGTTTGTCGCAAGGGTAGCTTGCTGTGTGAATTTTGGCCACAGATCTTTACCAGGATCACCAGGAAAAGCCATATACACACATAGTGATGGATGCGGTGAGCAATCATGGGAGAAACTAATAGTACTCGTAACAGTTTACAGATGGATTTAGCAGACAACATGAGGGTGCTACACTTCTTTAAAACCTTTACGAGATGTTGTTATCAGATGTTTTTGGTCAGAATTGTTATTATTGTTATTATTTTTTTACTTCCTTAACATTTACATTTTAATGTCAGACTCCCTTGACTCCATCAGCAGTTTTCCCTTCCTCGTCCTGTGCTGAGTCTGAACTATGACTAGCATCAACACATTTTTTGAGAGGCTTTTCACAAGAGATGAGGGTTGTTTGCAAAAGATTATGAAAATAATGTAGCGAGGGGGGCCGTGGAGAAGCCGAGGAAAAGCATATTTGCATTGTTATCTTTGACTGTTTGGCTGTGCAAGTGCCGGAAAAGATGGGTTTTGAAGCATGAATGCTCATTTCTGCCTCCAGCCCCGTACCTCTTTCTCCTCCCTGTAGCCAGAATTACATCCGGACTCCCCGGGTGTATTGTCAGGATGTATGTTCCTAAGAATTAGGGATGTAAGTGTTTGATACATATCTATGCATATGCATCTGTATGTGTATGTGGGGGAATAAAAGGGAAAAACTGTCACAAAATGGATGTGTTTTGCTGGTTATACAGCTTTTCTGCTGTTGTAGAATAGTGGTTCTAATGGGAGCAAAGGCGAACTACTACTCATTAAAGAAGCAGGGAGGGGAGGAAAAAAAGCAGTGTTCCTTTCAGATGTACTGCATGAGTTAATTTACGAAAGAAATAAAACAGAAATAACTGCTCACTGAAATCACAGCTCCGTTATAAAGCGGGTGATATTTCAGCCAATGCTCTTGGTCCAGACATTCATCCAACCCCAGGACTGAGTTTTACAATATGTACCACTTTCCAATTACTATTAGAGCAATATAGCAACTTTAAAGTGATCAATAGATTGTTCAGTAGTAAATTGTTAATTAGCAAATTAGTACCTTAGTAGATACATTGAGATAAGATACACTTTACTCTTCTAATGCAGTCCCATGGGATAAAATTAGTCTTTCTAGTCACATTCTTTCATACATTCAGCAATTTGTATATTCAATCTACACACATACACACCTGCAGACAATGCAGACATGTTGCACAACCCTTAAACATAGTGCATACATAGTAATATATGTCTACATTACCTGCTAGGCAACATAGGCAAGAATGATTGTTCACAACGGATATTATCTGATGCTGTAATAAAGGAATCCGACTAAAAAACAAATTTTTGTTTTTAATTTAAAGATAGTTACAGTATGTCTGATTCTTATTTTAACTCAATTGTTCGCCACACTTTTAATGGCAAAGTAGCTTAAATCTAGTAAAACTGCAACACCACATCACCCACCAGGACATGAATCAACTACTGTATTTATAGAATTAGTTTATTCAGATTATTCAGATTATTTAAACCACTGATTTTTTCAAATTAGGGCCGACCTGCACCATGGCAGTCCAGATCTGGAGTGTGATTTTGCTTAGTAAGCAAAAAGTAAAAAGTGTTTTGAAACTGAATTGAGGGTGTGTGTGTGTGTGTGTGTGTGTGTGTGTGTGCAGACTCAAACCCCAGTTATTACAGTAGCCAGTCGAGCTGATGTGCTGCTGTTACCAGGAAAAGCACCAGATGCTGCAGCATGTGCACGGCAGACACTTTCGGCGGCTCCACTGTAATAGATGTTTTGATAATTTTTTTTTTCCCCGGAGGCATATGGCAAAAAAAAAAAAAGGAGCTGAGACCGGAGACCGTATTAAATGGTATGTTGTGTATTCGGTGTGAGCTGGCGCTAGACTTGTCCCTGTGTGGGTGAAGTGAGGGGAAAAAGCAGGGATGATTATAACATGACGGTTTATCTGAGCTGAAGACTTAACCTTGTGTTGTGGGTGAATATCAGCTAAAGTTAGAAAGTGAGAGACTTTTTTATACCGGAACTGTGAATGCGGTCTGTCTCCCTGACGAGTGGCTTCTCTGATTGCACTTTGTAGGCTATTGATTTTAATACAGTAGCATTGTGTTATGTTGTTAAGCTTCGCTGATGCTGTTGCGGGTAAATCAGTTATTTTTATTTCATGGAGGAAAAAAAATATATCCTCAGTAGAAAGTGGCGCAGTGGAAATTTTGTTTGGCACATAGTGATACTTGAACGGTCCAAAGGGTTTAGGGAACCTCTGATTTAAGCACATTTCAAACTATTTCATTGTGCAGATTAAAAAAAAAATAAAATATAATATAACAAAATCTGACCTCATTTCTTTGTTAAAACAAACCCTTCACTTACTATTGGCTCTGTGCTTTGAGTTTTGCTCATGTTCTCCTCTGCATCCTTTTCTATCCAGGCTCCCGAGGCAGAGGCTACGGAGACGGATGAGTAAAAGAAGTGCTCGTGTTTGTTAGCTGCCATTTTTGAAGCCTGGAGTTTGGCACTTTGGCTTTTGCCTTGTTGTTTTTTTTATTTTGGAGCAGACTGACTGTATAATGAGAGGTTGGAGCTCTGACTTGTGGCTGTTGCTGTCATGTCTGTTTTTGAGCCAGAAAAGACTCTAAATGGGACCATAATTTACAGAAAAGAGAAGAAAAAAATGAATATCATCCTGTCATTATACTTGAAACTAGTTGAATAAGGGCAGTTGGCTCATGAAGTGTCAAAGTGTCGAAGCGAACTTTATTGCCGTCTCACACTTTGTCACATTTTCACAGGGGAAACAAATTTACTATGGACATAACAAAAAAAAGTGAAGACAGACATCAACGATAATTAAATGAGCCCTAGATATACAAAGAGACAGATAACGGACACGTACATGTTCTAAACAAGGGAAAAGGAGTTTGAGGTAGCCTATAATAGGGTGGAGTAATAATAAGCAAGAATAGATGTGTATGAAACACAAACTTTATGTGGATGTAGAAGTTCATATCTAGTTTGTGTGCTGATGAACACATGTCTACGAAGCATCTCATTGGTTGCAACTTCGGGGTAATAACCCTTTATTAAAATTATTTTTTTTTTTTACTTCATAATAGGAACATTCAAAAGATTTTGACCTTATTTTCAGAAATCTGATCACCTAACTCAAGAGTCACAATAACTTCAAACAAGAGGAAGTTTTGGCTCATAGTTAGTGTGGTTTTCCCAGAATTGGAAGAACGTCAGTTTGATTCCCTGTTCCTTTGGCAAAATTGAGCCAACATCTGGCAGAATTGCATCAATTCAAAACAATGTTTTAAGTATGATGGATCAGCTTTTTGGCCAAAAATAAATAGGATTTTAAGTAATGCTAACTTAAATACTCTATTCCAACATAATTTTCAAGTAAGAAGTGTTTGTGTTTGTGTTGCTAGTTGCTGAGTTGATCCAACATAATATTTAACAGCTGTAAGTCCATAATAAAAGGATTTGGAGCTTACATGTATTTCAGGACCACACACATATAACTTAAAAAAAGAAACTTATTAATCAGAAGTCGTACACTCAATAGAACAGATGTTTAGGGAATTTGGTTTGAGAAAGACACTTTATGGCTGGGTTTTAATAGCATTCAAAAGGAAGAACTATGTTATTTTGTATTCTGGACTACAATACTCAAATAGATGACAAGAAAAGTGGGAAAAGTCAGAAGCTCCTAACCTAAATAAATGGCTGAAGACTGTAGTGGATATTTATAAGATGGGAAGCAAGCTTACAGTATTAATAAGAATATACAAAATAATAAGTTGATGGAAAAATGGGCTCTTAAATCAAAATAACTTATTATTATTATTATTATTATTATTATACTTATTGTATATATGCATTTTGTTATGTAATGCCATGTTATTGATTGTGTCACACAGGTGTAAGGTAACACAACAAGTAACTAAATATAGTGTCAAATATATATAAGAGGATATTATTATATTATTTGTTAAATGTTGTATTGAAATGGTACAGTGTAAAAAAATGAGCAATTGTGAAACAGGAATATTAACAACCTCAGCCTAATGTAATTGGTGGCATGACAAATTTGCATTTCATGGGTTCACATGCACAGTGTTGTGGTGCAACCTACTATTGGTTTGTCAGTGGCTATAAAACACCACAGGAGGAAAAAAAAAAGGAGAAGAAGAAGAAGGAGGTTGGCAAATGTTAATTTAGAGAGAGTTGGCCCCACTATTTCTCAATTTAGCGGGAACCCGGTACAAACCTGCTACAAGAAGGAGCGGCCATCACTCTCTGGCGAGCGTGAGGCCAAGTGCAAGCTTGTGAAAAACTCCCGAGGAGACACAAAACATGTAACGACGTAATGTCAGGCCTCTACGGTGCCAGTATTTCACCCGCGTTTGCCCCTAAAAGTAAATTTTGTGCAAACTGGTATGAAAAAAAAAATGCTTTACGAGCAGAGTTTGAGTGAAGACGGCATCTTCTTTTTCCTCCCCAACCCGGGGTTATACAGGAGCGGATTGTTGAGAGGTCAGGCTGCTTTAACGCTGCAGCTCTAACTAAATGCTTGGGACGATAAAAACGTAGACAGCGGAAATGGAAATATTAAACTGGGAAAAGAGTATAATGGGGGCGGGGCCTTTTAAATCTATGCAAAAGAGGGGGGTAATTCTGATTTGTCCATTTTCTTACACACTCTGATGCATTTTAACATATATGGTATTTGTTAAAAAGAACATCTTCACGGGTGCTTGGCAGGGCAAGCGCTGAATACTGTGGAAATACTGTGGAATTATTTATTGTAAAAAACAGTGAAATATATATATAAAAAAATAAATAATATTGTGAGAAAACTAAACAACTTATATACACACACAGTTCAGCTAGTGACAACAGGTTAATGTTCCAACTCTTCACCACTTATTAATGATGAGCCAATAACAACCCTGCCGTACTTACATTCTAAAATACTTGGCTGATATATTTTTCATATTTTTCTCCATTTAGCTTTCTTTTGTTTTTTGGCTTTTATGGATTGCACAATGTCTAAACTCTCTATTTATTCATATAATATACAATTAACAATCTGCATTTAATTTAATCTAATTTGAATGTTTTCAAAGCAATGAATTGAATCAAATTACTGTCCTTTCTTAGGAGAATTAGTCAGTGGCAGGTGGAGAAATCAACAAATACAAAAGAATTTTCTATAACAAATTTGCTTTTGTGCTTTTGATGCATTCAGACAAACTGTGTCATTTCAAGCCAGGAGTTACATCCTGCATGTCAAGCAAGACATTAGAAAGGCTGGACGACCTGTAAAGGGGGGGATGGGGGGGTTGTCCATTCTTTCTAATAAATTTACATTTACATTGCTGCTATCGGGTACTTCGTGAGATACTCCTTTTCTCCCTCTGCATCTGTGACATGCATGACCCGCTGATACCTTACCGTACCTTCTAAATCGATATAGTCCTCAGATTACTGCCTGTGTGTGGGTGTGTGCACGTTTTTTTTCCTCATTTATACACCATGCATTAGTATAGCTGCTCGATGAGGGGTCCTTCCCATCGGGGGTGATGTGGTCTGCTCCTTACTCAGTCCTGTTGGCACCAGGAAGTTGCCGTGGATCCTTGTCACCACATACATACCATAAATTCTTAAGTTTCTGTTATCCTATTTAATGCTGTGCTCCACCATTGTGTATTCACATAATTAAAAATGAGCTTGTCTGTCCTGTCTGTTACTTTTTTCCTGAGGTTTATTCCTTTTTCTCCCTACTAAAGGGGTTTTTAGGGAGTTTTCCTTGTATGACGTGAGGGGATGTTGTGTTACTGCTGAGCAAATTGTGAAGCCCCCTGAGGCCAACCTGTGATTTGTGATTTTGAGCTCTACAAATAAAATTTACTCTACTTGACCTGACTATTAAGAATCTTCTTCTTTCCTTTACGCTGAGTCTCCTGACTTTAATCAAAAACTTATTGGCCAAAAACACAGAGACCAGCACTCTTTACCACCGCTAACGCCAGTCTCTCTGCCAATGGATTGACCTACGAGTTGCATGGGAGGTCAGCTGAGCTCCACTTACTGGAAACCTTGAACAAACTTATCCATGAGTCACTGAGGACGCTGTAGGATAAGATTTGAACCTCTGCTTTGTTCATGTTAACAATATAAGGTTCTGTGCTTGGATCAATACTCTACAATTCATCCTTTATATGCTTCCTTTAGGTAAAATTACTAGGAAACAATCTACTAATTTCCACTGTTATGCAGATGATACACAACTCTATCTGTCAATTAAGCCATAAGAAGCCAGCTAGCTAAACTTCAAGCATGTCTCAAGGATAGAAAATCCTCAATGACCTGCAACTTTCTGCTAGTGAACTCAGACAAAACTGTTCAGTTATTGTGCTTGGAACGCCTCAGAAATTCAATATCCAGTGATACAGCTACTTCAGATGACACCTCCTTGGCCTCCAGCCTTTGTAAGAAATCTGAATATCATATGTCCTTTACCGCCCACATTAAACGAATTTCAAGGACGGCATTTTTCCACCTAAGCAGCATAGCAAAGATCCTGTCTCTAAAAGATGCAAACGAAAAGAAAAAAAAAGCTTGTTCATGCATTTGTTACTTCCAGGCTGGATTACTGCAATTCTTTACTGTCAGGCTCCAAAAAGTCTTTAAGGCCTCTCCAGCTGTTCCAGAATGAATAACAGGCACTAGAAGAAGGGATCATATGTCACCTGTATTAGCCTCTCTGCACTGGCTTCCTGTGAAATCAAGAATAGAATTCAAAATCCTCTTCTTCCCATACAAAGCTCCTAATGGTTGGGCTCCATCCTACCTCATGGTTTTATAGTTCCATATCACCCATTGAGAAGACTGCACTCCCAAAATTGGAACTTATTCGAATAGAGGTGCCCAGAATTAAAAAATGAGAGGCAGAACTTAAAAAACATGCTCTGTCTCACGTTCTACTTAATTCTTCTTCTGTTCTAATGTAGTATTTCCATCCCTGTGCTCACATCATCTATTGCAAGCCTGTCCATCCTGGAAGAGGGATCCCTTCTCTATTACTGTTCCTAAGGGTTTTTATTTTATTTTTGAGAGAGGGAGATGTTGTGTTGCTGTAACTCTACTATGCCTTTACACAGACGAACATGAATTTCCCCACTGTGGGACAATAAAGGAGCTATCTAATCTAATCTAATCTAATGAACATTAGGGCTCCAACTAACAACTATTTTTATAGTTGATTAATCTCTCAGTTACTTAAATGACTGAATGATTAGTTGATTGGTTCATAAAACGGTGTAAAATGTCACAGTTGACTTTTTTTTTTCTTTTTTTTGTCTAGATCCGTCCACAACCCAAAGATCATCAGTTTACTTTTATAGAAGACGAAAGCAACCAGAAAATATTCAGAATTGCAAAGCTGGTTTGTGATTAATGTGATAATTGGCAACTAATTGATCAATCAACACATTTTTGCAGCTTTAATAAACATCAATGAATATGATCAATGCTTTTCATCGAATATTGAAAAAATCCTACAGGCTGGCATCAACAAGATCAACTTTTACCCCTTCTTATGTACACTACTACCACTTTATATATGTATATACACTAATTGTGTGACTTGTGCCAAGAAATATCCTACAAGGACCTGAAATTGCTTATTGCTTTTGCTGCTTTTCTTGGCTGGGTTCCCTGTTGAAACAGGGGATTTTTAATCTCAATGCGACTAACCCTATCTCTTACCAACCTGTCAAGTTAACCGAGCCTCCTGAAATGTGACAGCGCACCTTTGGTACTTTTGTGGCCAGGTGAGCCGACCGCCCCGGGGACCGGCTGACAATCTGCACGTCCCGCAGCACTCATCCGAACCCCCTGGAATCCTCCATTGTCATGCAACGTAGAGCTGCTGTGTTCTTTTTTTAAACCATCATCTCCCTTTAGAAGTGTCCAGGCGCGTCCAACTGGGAGAGGACCCCGCGGCTGCCACAGGACGCCCAGGGGAGATTACGTACCCACGTCGCTGAGCCCACAAATAGGATTCCCCGGGAGGAACTGGAGAACGCGGCGCAGGGAAGGCGGAGAGAGACAGGGACATCTGGGACATCACATTGCACAGCCTGCTGCCACCATGACCCAGACCCAGAAAAGCAACAGAGAATGGATGGCATTTATTTTTCTTTCCTCCATGCAGGACTGTCAATGTTAACGTTTCCCCCTGACTTTTTAGTCCAGCACCGATTTTCGGTTCGACATTTCAATTTGTGCGATCCTCAGGCCCAGAAAGTGGTTGCAGAGGGTGCAGCAGTATTGTCGAATATACATTTAACCTTTGATTAAAATTACTTAAGAAGAATCTATCTGTTGTGCAAGGATTACTCTGTTGTGGTTTTCTTTAGAATGAACATTGCAATGACCTGGGGCGATTCTAGTATTAAAGGTTTACGGAGTTCTAAGCACCCAGAGACCAGATCACACCTATATAGGTCCTATAGTGAGAACCAACAAATGTCAAAAATGGACCTTGCACTTACTTTTTGGACTTTTATTTTGAAATGCAATTCACAAAATGTAAAGCACAATAACAAAAATAGTTTTTCCAAACCTGCCAGACCAATAATCTGTTGCTTCGATGCCATGTTGGAATCAATCACGCTCGTCAAATAAACCAATTTTTTTGGGGGGGGCAAGTGCTGTAAGGATTGTTTTGTATGTGTATGCCCGTAAATTGTGAAAATTCTGAATAACAATGGGAGGAATACCGACAGAGACCCTGGAGGAGCAGAGCCGCTGAGGGATCCTAGCAGGATGTGCAGAGCATGCAGTAAGTTCACGTGGTTTTCTTTTATAATTTCTTTCTCTTTTTTTTTTTGCTTTGAAGGCTTTTTTTATCTGTGTGTCTGTGTGTGTGTGTGTGTGTGTGTGTGTGAGAGAGATAAAGAGATGGACAGAAACAAAGACAGAAATCCTGTTTTACGATAAATCTGTTACCACCACAGATGGTTCCTGATGAGCAACAGGCAACACAGATTTTCCAACACCAGCCGGAATAAGTCAAGGGCATCCACACAGGACAAGGCCGAGATTGACAGCACTACGCTTATGCACGCACACACACACACACACGCAAACAAATCCACACAGATTATTACAATAAATGAAGATGAACTTGTGGTATACACACTCTAGGTTAACTGCTGCCTTTGTGACACCCAGTGAGTCACGTTCAGTTTCGTGAGTCACATTTTAGAGGCGACATCCAGGTATTGTTCGCTACATCTGCAAAGTATTCGGATTTTGACTCCTTGTTACCATTTTTGGGGTTTTGCTTGATTACCATTAAATACAATATTTGTTTCTGCTTCATAGATAGTAGTGCCGCAACTAACAAGCATTTTAAAAGTCAATTAATGTAATAAATATTGAAACTATTAATTACCATTGATCACCAGTTTACAATTATAGAAGAGAAAGTAACCAGAAAATGATCAGATTTGAGAAACCAGAGAATTTGGACATTTTCTTCTTAAAAATGACCAAATGTTTGTTGATTAAAGTATCATTTGGTAACTTATTGTTTAATCAACCAGTCATTGCATATCACCTACATTTAACGTAATGTAATCATTAGGACTTCCATTTAAAATTAGGGCTGCAACTAATGATCATTTGGAAAGTCAATTAATATTGACTATTGAAACAATTAATCAATTAGTATTTGGTTCATAAACAAATATAAAATGTTAATCACTGTGTAAGAATGACACACATTTGGACATTTTTGTCTTTATTGAACATTGGTCAGCAAATCAATGAATTGACTATTAAGTACAGATCTAATAGATTACAAGATCTTCAGTGAGTTTCCAGAGGGTAAAAATATCTGAAAACTGGACAAGACTGAGCTCTTATTGCTGCAAAAGATGCAAAGCCCAAAAATAAAAAAATAAAAAAATAAATAAAGATGCAAAGCCCGGCCTGTCAGCATCAGCGATACTGTGGGAAAAGTTGGACGGCTGGTCACCAGGGGTGTGACCCGGGTTGATAAACTGTTGTTGTCAGCGAACAAACGCGGCGGTGGTCTAGATCCCTGAGTAGATCCCTCCTTGAAACTACATCAAGAGGATCTGCTCATCCCCCAGCGGGGGGGGGGGGGGCCCAGGCCCATAGGTGCTCACCCCGGCCTTTGTCATGTCCTGCCAAGGCCGACGCAACTCCAGCTTCACGGCCGTCCCCTGCCCCGTCCGCTGAGGAGAAAACATCTGCTGAATCAATGGACTGTAAAAAGAAAGAAAATCTATTTCTATCACAGGCTGACTCTTCATTTTGCAGCAATACACACATGCTCGTGTTTGCTCAACTTGATATAAGCTCTGAAAATGTTTAAGTAATTAAAGAAAAGTTTTAGTCGTCTCATAACTGGTCAACTTCTTACAGTTTTACAGTAATCCAATTACTCTTCCCTTCAATATAATGCCATTACAGTTACTGCTAAAAATAGCAGCTTCCCTGGTGAATAAGTCTCACTTTGTGCCACACATTGTTGTACACATTGTTTTTTCTATTTCCCTAATTGTCCATTTCATTATAATACTCAGATTTGATCAAAAACTGGACAATCACAATAATTCAAATCAGAGGTTGGAGATGTGAATCCAAATTGAACATGTGCTTATGAGTAAATAATAGTTACATTCCTAAGTAACCAGTAACTTTCTGAATTTGTTATTTAGTAACTACTTGAGTTGCTTTTTGGAGAAATAAACTATTTACTTTTTAATGGTAATTATAATATATATATATATATATATATATATATATATATATATATATATATATATATATATATATATATAGGGATAATATAAAGGGATTAGTGTAAAAACTTATCTAAACTTAACCCAGACCATTAAGGAAATAGTCAGAATCGAATAATAAAATGTACTTTTATATAATTATATAAAAGTACATATAAAAAACAAACAACATAATAATAAGAAGAAGAATTACATAGTGCCATCACTAAGAAAATAAATATGAATGATATGGTTACTTATGAGTAATATCAGACAAATAGAATATTCAGCATATATAATAAAAATACACAGTCCAATAACTAATGTATATAAATATGAATAGTATATTTATAAGTATAAATAATTACATATAAATATAAATACAAGTACTGTGTACATAAATTACGTTAATAACGTGAATAAATACAAGTCTTTGAAGCTCTTTTGTGTGTGTGTGTGCTGCACACACACACACACACACACACACACATACATACCCGACCAACACAGACAGAGAGAGACAACTTTTGTTTGCCATTTGTTTTCTGTGAGCTGGAAATTCTAAAAACTTTGATGCCAATAAGCTGCCATTAAATGTTCTGCTTCTCAAACAGGCTTGATTTTGATTTTTTTTTTTTTAAATAGACAAATTTAAATATACAAATAAGGTGATAAATAAATTAGCTATGCCAACTGTAGTTGAAAATCATGGGTAAAAGTGATTAAATGAATGTATTTTTAACGACAGTGTCCAGTTTATTTTGTACATTCTATAAAATGATGGTAGTATATACTAGTTATTGCACAGACTGGTAAACTATCTGTGTCTGGCCCTGAGCTTTGACTTGAACTCTATATGACTGCAGTGGTCAGTTTCTTGTCCACTGTTGCATAACCATAAACCTCAAATAAACCACTTCTTGTTTTTCTTTTTTTTTTTGGAGATAGTCTAGAGTAATTTTTTTTTCTCAGCCTGACGCGTTCATGCATGTAGTGATGGAGTGGCAGACAGGCAGGTAAGGAGGCAGACGAGGGGGGAGGTGATTGACAGGTGCCACGGCAACGCCAAGCTAATCCCTGCGTGATTGACGGCAGCGGTGGGCGTCGGGTTTCCGAGACGGATGGGATGGATGGATGGATGGATGGATGGATGGATGGATGGGTGGATGGGTGGATGGATGGATGGATGGATGAATGGGTGGATGGATGGATGAATGGATGGATGGATGGATGGATGGATGGATGGATGGATGGATGGATGAATAGGTGGATGGATGGATGGATGGATGGATGGATGGATGGATGGATGGATGGATGGATGGGTGGGTGGATGGATTGATGGATGGATGGATGGATGGATTGATGGATGGATGGATGGATGGATGGATGGATGGATGGATGGATGGATGGATGGATGGATGAATGGATGGATGGATGGATGGATGGATGGATGGATGGATGGATGGATGGATGAATGGGTGGATGGATGGATGGATGGATGGATGGATGGATGGATGGATGGATGGATGGATGGATTGATGGATGGATGGATGGATGAATGGGTGGATGGATGGATGAATGGATGGATGGATGGATGGATGGATGGATGGATGGATGGATGGATGGATGGATGAATAGGTGAATGGATGGACTAATGGATGGATGAATGGATGGATGGCAAACATTCAAACTGATCTGACCTAGATTGTCCGTGTGTGTGTGTGTGTGTGTGTATGGGGGGTAAACACAGAGCGAGGGGAGGCAGACACACAGAATCAGATCAGGGTTTCATCCCCTGCTCCGTCTGTCCTGTTCGTGTGAAGCATCGCCCGCTGTTGTCATCGCCGCTGCTGACATTCGCCGTTCCTGTCGGGGAAAGGCTGAGGCCTGGGAAAAAAAAAAAAAAAAAACGCCTCGCTGCCGTCGGATACGATCATGCCGTATCACATGATTTTCCTGCCTCGGCCATGAACCTAATGAGGACGTGCCGAGCTTCCTCTGCATGGATCAACACTGCAGTATGAGACACACACCAGTTTGTTTCTCTTTTTTTTATTCCTGCCGCAGAACAAAAATGAAAATGTTCAGCATCTATGGCTGGTGATAAAGTTGGAGTCACACAGCCTTTATCCTACAACTTTACTTTTAAACCTATAGCATGTTTCCTCTGGTCCGTAAAGAGCGAGTGAATGACTTGGTAAACTTACCATGGTTTTTTCTGGTTATTATAAACTAAAAAGACATCAAAAAATGTCACGTTGAGAATGAAAAATATGAGCAGTTACAGAACATGCAAGGACAGGACACAAAGGAACCTGGCTGCAGAAATTTGTGAAGTATTTTCCAAAGCTGAAGCTGACGTTTTTTTTTTTTTTTTTTTGTTCTGCATGTTTTTGCAGATTCTGAGTAAAAAAAACAGGACAGAAAACAAAAAGTTGAACATTGACGTAAATCTTTTGACCTTGGAACTAAACCCATTTGGAACAAAATCTTATGCTCAAAAGATTCCAAATATAAATCAAGGTTCCTGGATTGAGATTTTTATTGACCCAGGATTCTTTCCCCCCTGTGTTTGAGGTGTGTGTGCATGTGTGTGTGTGTGCATGCAGCCCAGTATCACACCACAATGGGAGATCAACTGTTACTGTCGTATTTTGTCACCTAGAAGTGAAAAGTGTGTATGACGCCCATCAGGTCACACACACACTTCAGCTGACTCCTAAGGTGGAACACGTCTATATTTAGAGGTGGTGGCTTCGATGGATGGGTAGTTTCAGAAAAATCTATTTTAATCCCTAATGGTAATGCACATTAGACCTAATGCTTTCTAATTTTTTAATGGTGCTGGGACGCAGTTTTTATCTAAATAAGTATTAGCACTTTGTAACATTTGGAGAGTTCATTTGCAAACAATGGAGGAGCCAGAAAATGTTCCTGTGGGGTGGCCAGGATGGTTGTAATAGAAATTATAATACATTTTATTTCAAAATGCCTTTCAGGACACCCAAGGTTGCAGTAAAAGAGATTTAATACATACATATGGTTTAAACACATATATTCTGTGATCAAAACCACAATATTTGGAATGCAGGTAATGGTGGAAAAGATCAGACTTTTTTTCCTTATTCCTGTAAGTAAAGCTACCACAGTTATTACAACTAGTACAAAGTTAACTAAATACAAACATAGATTAATGAAGTTGACAGTCCAATTTATCAAATTATGATAATTTATTATTTTTTATTTTAAATTATTTGGAGTCATTATTTCACATAGCGATGCTATAGTTAATTTTGCATGAATTAAAATTAGTCAAAAAGTTGATTTTAGTTAGATATGAATTATGTTAATGTTAGAAAACATTGTTGTTCATCTCGTGCAGTGAACTCCACAGTTAGAATGACTTTACTGATGCACGAAGAAGTAAGACTAGTTTTTTTATAATAGTGAGATTGTCAGTGAGCGTTGTAATTAAGTTTGTAATTAATTTAGTTTAATTGATATCACCTAGAATTGCACAGACTCTTCATTTGTAACTACTTAATAATACAAATTCTAACAGAAGGTCAAAATAGAGAAAAAAAAAAACTTTTATGTTGCCATACAGAGAAAGTGACACAAATCAAAATCTTCAGGCCCATTTTATGCAAACAGGTCCATGCATAGCTTTAACCATGCTAAATACGATCTAATAATTATATAAAAGCTTTCCTACATATAAAAAGGCAAAATGTATGAAACCCAGGAAAAACAACACAAAGGGGACCTTTAATTACTGCAGATCATTCACATAATTATAACGTTTTTTTTCCAAAGTATGAAAGTAAACATGCACAGTGCCATCCTGTTTTTGTCTGAACATGGAAGTCCAGATGGTTTCCACGCAATTAGCAAACAGACAGCGCCGCAGCAGCTGAACTAAAACACCAACAACGGTGCTTTAAGTTGGAATCGGCTTCCAACGCATTGAGATTTGGGCCAGAATCAAGCTGTGCATTATCCATCAATGAGTTAATTAACCGGAGAGATGGGGAGAATATAATTAATCTGCCGTATTATCTATTCGTCAGGATTGAAATAGTTAATTACGACACAGAAAAGAACTCCGCTGCTCCATTTTGAGTGTTTTTTTTCCAGCCCGGGCTCTATCTGCTCTAATTTCCTCCGTCCCGTCCGTCTGTCTGTCTGCTCTCCATGTGACATTTAGGAGTCAGGAGGGAGGAGCTGCTAATGAATCTGCGGGGTCAGATACTGGAATGTTCGGCGTTGAGCGCGGATGGAAAACCCTGCAAACGGCGTCGATCGGACGGCGTTTGTACGGCAGCTTTAGGCCCGGGTCTGCACAGCGGGACACGTGCTCGCGCATTTGGGTCACTGGGTCACAGTAAATCGTCCCCTGTTTCAACTCTGGGTGTCTGAATCCCCCAAAAAACGCTCGTTATTTAGAGGCGTCGCTACACTACAGTTTCTCTACAGCACTGCTGTGTCAAACATGTGGCCTGGGGGGTCAGTACTGGCCGGTTAATGGGTCCAATCCGGTCCACTGGAAACAAAATATGGACCAGTTCCTGGTTCTCCAGAGAAATGTGAAGGCGGCTGCATCTACTGACTCTTCTGACTATAAATGACTATACTCCATTATTGAAATGATGAATAAATTAGTTATTTGGTTCCTAAAACAGCGTTTTACAAAGCTAATGATGCAACTGTCTATTTTTAACAATCCACAACCCAATGATCATCACGTCACTATTATTGAAGACTAAAGAAACCAGAAAATAATCAGATATGAAACATCGAAACTGGAAAATTTTGACTAATCGCTTGATCAACTAATCATAGCAAATCACTAACTTTATGTACAGTAATGCAAAAAATGAGGGATGCAACTAGCAACTATTAATAAATCAATCAATTGAAAAATTGTTTGGTTCATAAACTGGTGTAAAATATTGATCACTGCTTCCCAAAGATGTAACCATTTTTATTCTTATCCAATTAATAGGGATGTCTCTTATTTATTGTAACTTTAAATGTTACCTTTATATTTCCGGCTATTCTTTCTATCAGTTATGATATGGTTGCGCTCACTGAAGCGGAGAGATAACAGGAAATACACGGAGAGCAAGATTGGAAACGGGGTTGAATGGAAGAGCAAAACAGGAAGTGGCCGCCACCCCAACCCACCAGGGAATCCCGCCGGTGGTCACATGGTCACTCCGGTTGGGAACAGGCTTAAAGGTTAGTTTAGAAACGTTCTAATCATGTCAAGCACCCTTGAGACTGAAATCCTCCATTGTGCATGCAAACAAATTTGTTGCTAAATTCTGTGGCTCCTTTTTATTTAATTGGGAGAGTAGAGGTAATTTTGAGGTGGTAATTTATTTCTTTGGATCAGGATAATGGTAAGTGTGTTTTTTTATTTTAGTTTGCTCTAAATTAGAAGACCAAAGGGGCTACTAAAATATACAAAACATCCCTTAATAGAGGAAAAATTAAAACTTCATTTATCCATCAGGCAGCAATGTCTATAGGTCGAAATGACTGCATCTGTGAATGGTGATGGATGTTTAGAAGTGGTGATTGGGATTTAACAAATAAATACCAATTACCTGGGGGTTCGTCTACATTTGTGTGACTGTCATTATGTTTCTCACCATAGTACGAAGGACAACCTTATTTTGTCTGAGCTTTACGAACCCATTCAAATTTTCTGTTGAAAAAAGATGATGTGAATTCATCAAATCAAAATGATTTTAGATCATTTAATGACATGAGAATAACCTGGTCAGGTTCAGAAAAAGAAGAGAGTTTGACCCTTCTGCATTAGATCAACCGATGGTGTGAACACGGGCAAAGGTATTCATTGTGCTGTGGATAAGACATGGTCTGTCAACAAATCACAGTACACCGGAAAAAGAAAATAGTTGCACCGACCTAATTGAATTGCGTGCGTTGGTAACACCTAAATCAATTAAGTTCATTGAAATTAAAGTAGGAAACTGGAGTTACCCCAACTTCTTAATTTAATTTTAAATGAACTCCATTCATTTAGGTGTTATCAACTAAAACAATTCAATTGAGTTGCTTCTTTTTTACAAACATTAAAATGCGTAAATGCGAGTCTTGTCCAGTCTCCTGCGATAAATCCCCCACACACACTTAGTGTAAATTGTGTGTAACTCACAATTTACTCTAATTGACATAGAAATGTTAACAAGTTGACATCAGCACATCTCTCCAGAGCACTGTTATACCGACAATATGACGAAGCAGTTTTTAGTGTCTAGTGTCACAATGACACAAGGACTTGTCATTCTAAATACCGCCGTCATGTTCAGCGGCAGACGTGCCGTTTACTTAAGGATCTCGAGCAAGAAACTGGCTTTTCGAGAAAATGCCTTGTTCTGTTCTGCAAATGTCACGAAATGTACCGAAGGCACTGAGAGGAAAAAAAGACTGTCATATTAATCAACCTCTGCAAGGACTGGCTTACTTGAATGGCTGTGAATGGGGTGTAGGCTGTGGCTGTGTGTAGTTGTGACATCACAACTTCAAAAAACTTGCGAAATCCCCATGTGAGTGTGTGAATCTTGTCCTTGCAAAATACGCAAAAGTAATTGTAATATATTCTAAATCTTATAATTATTATTCAGTTATAAGTCTCTGATGTTCCTTGATGCCACGGGCTCAAAGAAAGCCGTGAAAAAAAAAAAAAGGCCTCATGCCGCTGACAGTTTGAGGAGCTCAAATGATGTTTCCTATATTTGTCAGATAGATTCACGACGGGGCCTAAATGAACACTAAGAAAACCCCCAGCGTTAAAATGACACGGCCGCGTCGTTATAAATATTGATGTCCCAACTATGAGCCCATACCAGAATATGCATCAGCGTCTAAAATGCAATTTAGGGGGTCGTTAATTTCATGAGCTGGTTACTGTGATACGGCTCCACTCGGGAAAATCAATCATACCCAAATATCATCAAGAGACACGGATCTTTTGAAAAAAAAAAAAATCCTAACTAAGTTTAGCTACCTTGAGTGCTACCGAAAGCCGGTTTGGCCCAAGGACTAATGGAATTGCAAATATGCAGGCAAAAGCTGTTCATCAGAGTTCTTTATGTGGCAGTGATCTGCTCTGTACACAGGAAGTTCCTTTTGCTTTTTAGCTGTCAGTAAAAAGTTAAAGCCGCCAGCGCGAAGCCTCTCATGGCTCCAATAAAACATTACTGGCCTCCCCCGGGGTCGGTATTCTGCTCGGCTTCTGACCACGAGACATCCTTATTTATTTTTTTATTTTTTTTATTGAACAACCTCTGAAAGTCGCTGTGAAAAGGCGTTAGGATCCATCGCCGATGACGGCAGGAAATCTAACCCAGAACACAGACGACACAAACTCATGCGAGCAGCAAAAGAATAAAGGAGCTGTAAAAAAAAAAGTTAAATCTCAACAAGTGAAAATGTTCATATGTGTGATTAGTCCAATGGAATTATTTCATTCAAATAGCAATTTTTTTTTCTTTTTTTTTTTTGTCATGAAAAAAATGAGTAAAATCAAGAACAATATAGAAATAAGATAATAATACTCCATATTGGACCAATTATACCAAGAACATTGTATGCATCATTTGCAGTGCAGTATTCAAATTCTGATTAATATATTTTTTTATTTTTCTTTTAGTAACTTGTATGTCTTTTAGTTTAGTTTCTCAGTCATAGTTACTATTGATAGCTGTTTTTTTTTTGTTTGCAGCTTGTATTAATTGTTTGTTTCCCTCTTTTCAATTCGATTCGATTTCAATTTTATGACAAAACCTTCATAGCTTACCTTAGTCCCAACACTTTTTGTCATGAGACTTTTCATTTCTTAATTCTTTATCAGGTCAGGAACTCCTCCTCTCGGAGCGTTTTTGGGTTAGACTTATTCTATTTGCTGTCGTGATTATTCTTTCTGCTCTTCTTGGGGCGATTCTTATTTTATCCCCTTTCCTTTGACTTGTTCAGATTATTGTGCCACTTCTCTCTGAGCCTCTGAGAACAGCTTCTCACTAATTAAGATCAATAAGACTGGTACATAACTAGATATATAGCTGCATAATACCGCCATATGTGTTGTTCTTACAGTTATTTGGGCACTAAAGAAGCCATCAAAATTCAGTAACTTTTTATTTTTAACATTTTATGCTCAAAAACACACATACATCGTGAATTTAACATATCGCTACTTGTGTATTTGTGGCCTCAGAGCAACATGGGACTGATCGCATTTTTCTGTCCGGATAGCAAATCAATTCGTGAACTCGAGGTGCTGACCAGTTCATGTGGTAGAGACGCTGCTTTTAGTTTTACAAACCTGTGAACCTCACCTCGTGCGCTGATATAAATTTAGTTCATTCAGCTGTGGCTCAGAGGTCGGAGGATCGGCCGTTTGATTCCCTCACATGTGGACGTGTCCTTGGGATGGTTGGTGTGTGTGTGTGTGTGTGTGTGTGTGTGAATGTGAATGTGTGCCAATTTCCATTATGATGTCTTGGGTGATTCGTAAAACTGTATTTTTGCTGTTTTAAAATGATAATGACTGAATAATCAAAGTCTTTCTGGTGTCCAAAGCATATTTTTGCATAGAAAATGTATCGACTTTAAAATTCTGATCACAGTATGAGACTAATTTATCTTTTTTATGAACTACTGAAGGAATTTATTGGGACGGAGGTCAAAATGCCAAAAGGTCATTGGGATCACCTAAAATCTAAGCAGAGGAAATGGCCAAAGAACATCAAAAACCTCGACACGATGTTAAATCTGCCCGCTTGTAATAATTGGATTTCATAATTATATGAGTGTTTGCATGGATGTATCAAAACATTGAGAGGATTATGAAATTAATTTCATTTTTATGCATGAATGACTCCCCTTAAGTTAAGTGAACTTTATTCAGAGAAGCAACCACTAGGCCTCTACAGTCTGATGCTAGTGAGTAAAGAATGGTTTACTCTGTCATAAAATAGACCAAATAAACATAGTCGAGAGACATTTTTATTCTGTCTGTCTGTTTGTACTGTTAAGGGTACATAATTAGCCATAATTAATAGCAAATTTAAATACTGCTATTGGTTCTCTCTTGTAGTAACAATGTGAGGGGTGTTATTACCACATGAAAGCGTTTAGTCATGTGACAGGAAGTGGCAGTGGGCTCTCAAGCTGAGCGGAAAGGTTAGTAAAAGCTCTGTTAGAAATAAGATGCACAGCGGGGCGGTGAAAAAAACCCACATAAAACACGATTGGTACCACTCAAAAGTTGGGAACGCGCGTTCCTGTTCACAGAGAGAAAAGTGTGAAAGATAAACGCGCACACACGATATACACTCCCTGTCAGTGTTTTCTGCTTGCTGAGTCTTGACTTTGCCTTTCATATATCAGGGAAGATTTATCTCGCTTCTCTTTGTTGTTTTCAGCGCCCAGATTGACGGCCGCCAGGGGAGATTAGTTAGACAGCCTTGTTGGCTGTGGTGTTTTTTTGTCTTGCCAAGACAGTAAATTCCTTAAAAGCGTCTTCAGTCTCCTGCGTCTCGCC
Organism: Eupleurogrammus muticus; assembly: GCA_036785175.1. Lineage (NCBI taxonomy): Eukaryota > Metazoa > Chordata > Actinopteri > Scombriformes > Trichiuridae > Eupleurogrammus > Eupleurogrammus muticus. The sequence continues at coordinate 10,934,286 of JAYKQN010000014.1, read as the reverse complement.
CGCACTTCATCATCCTTGCATCTACCCCACCTCCTGCTACTTTCCCGTTATATCGACTATTAATTATGGCCCTTTTCATACATGCAGTCAAGCCTCCCCCCCTCTCCCCATAGGAAGTGCACCTTTAAATTATCAGAGTGTGTATTGTGGCGTGATCAGTCATTTTACATGGTTATTAAAGCGCCGCCTTAATTCGATGCCAGGATCAAGACAGAGTGATGTTTGAGATTGTCATAAGTCAAACAAGACACACCTTGATGGTAAAAAAAATTGTTGTCAAGTTTTTTTTGTCTTAAAATAGATTAAAAAAACATAATCAAGATACAATTTTAAGTAGTTTTAAGGATTCTTTACCATATAGAACACCACACCACAGTGGAAAGTAATGAAAACAATATAAAAATAGTTTACATTGTAATAACATTGTAATAACATTGTAATAACATGTCATTTATAATGAAATGGAATGTGCAAAGGATTCATAAAGAGCATTACTATAGTGTCTACACGACAGGAGTAGGAACAGACCTGATCCTGACGTGTTTGACATGTATAAGACAACTGTGGAAAGTAAAGAAACGAGAAGTTTTGCAAACGGCATCACATCACCGTCGGTTTCGTTGTTTTTCCTTCGGGGAAGAAAAAAAATATTTAACATAGCCGAGAGAAAGATGTTCAAACACCTCGCTTTCTTTCTTTCTCTTGTCATCCGCTCCTTTTTTTCTCCCAGCTTCTGTCCACCCACCACAGTCTAGCAACTTCTTTCACATCTTTTTTTTTTTTTTTTTACTTTCTTACCTGTGACCGAGCTCAACCCCAATGTCCACCCACACACACACACACACACACAAACACACAGACAAACAGATTTCTTCAATGCTCCACTGTTGTGGCCAAGACTCTGAAAGGAGCTCGAACTATTCTAATAAAAACAGAGAAAAATGCTGTTTTTGTTTTGCTTTCAAATCAATACTGACTGGTTAAACTAAAACCAAAAATGGCAGGATGGCTCAGGCCTCATCATCAAGACAATAAGAAAATAATTTCACTTAAACCAGTGTTGCTCCATCTTGGCTCATAAACATTAAATTTCCCCTGATAACGGATCCATCATTGAATCAAGCAGCCAGTTATTTAACAGACAGCAGATCAAGTTTAATATAAAGTGGTTCCGTACAGCTTAATTTCTCCTGGTAGCATAAGTAAGTAGATAATAAAAAAATATATCAATAATCATTGTTATCCACTGATATGACATATTTTAGATCAATATATGCTGTAGCTTTAATCTCCTGCCGCTACATTTACGTATAAAGAGCAGGTTGTTAAGTATAAAATGACAATTTAAAAGGAAAAGTCATCATTAATTCTCATATCATATCAATAGGCTTCATATTTTTTTTCCCAACTTTTACATATATTATCTTAGTATTACACAGTAATAGAATAGAACTTAAAGATAGTTCTTAATAATTCTGAATATAATCTCTTTCTATCATCCTAAACCTACTCTGGAACCCCTTAAACTTTATGAAAACCTCTAAGCGTTTCTCTCGGTCTTCTAAAACAGAACAAAGAGCTGGAAAGTTAAACCTAAGGCAAAATTAAACTTTTTGGACAAAGATTAAATATCAATAAAATTGAACCCCCCTTGGAAAATTGTTTCAATACATTATAGAATAATAAAATACCGACTGCAATCTGTAGAACTGAGAGTTCCATGAGATTGGACCTGTATATAAAACATGCATGCAAAATCCATTTTTTTTTTGGTTTTTATCATCAACCTCTTCTTAAAGGTTGTTTATTACCAGTCCTGAAATTATCAAACTGGATAAAGGAGATCTGGTAACATCTGTATATTTTATTTATAAGCCATCATTGTCCATCTTGGTTTTCTACTGCAGAGAAGCTACACACTCCTTCGGTTTGCCTTCGTCCACTGCATCAGACAAATACAAATTCCTGTTCATGCATTCTGTCAGAAAACAGGGCGAAAGGGCAACGCCAACAGGCCGACACGGTCTCATGCAGAATATCCTGCTCTTTATCATGCAGCGCCGAACAGCGCAGATGACACGTTACACTTTCGCTGGATCCACAAATTAAACCAGTTGCTTCCTCCTACGTCGCTTCGTCTTGTGCTTTCTGACAGCCTCAGAATACTCAGTTAAGCTCTAAGAGCTCGATCTGACCTGTTGCATAGAATGTTATTTCAATCTTTTAAAAACTGAAATCCATCGTTGTGCAAAGCAGATTTTACATCGTCTTTATACCACTTTAATATTATAATTTTTATGGTCTATTTATAACAATGTGCAAGCTTTTATGGTCCAAAAGTATCTAGTCAGAGCTGTAGCAGCAGTGCAGTCTGCCTTCTCACACACTCACTCTGAGTAAGAACTTAACTCAAGTCAAAGTCTAAAAGTACTGTACTAAAACTAAGTACTAAAACTACTCAATGAACAAAAGTGAAAGTATAGAGGAAAAAAAAACAGTTGCCCCACAGTCACAGATATAGCAGTTTAGGTGTTGTCTGTGTAAATGTACTTAGACAGGTAACAGTAGTATGTAAAATAAAATACATTGAATATGACAGTCAAGAAGGAGAATTTATTATTTTTTTAAGCAAAAGGGGAAAAAACAACCTTTAAATGCCAATATATGCAAGAGGGGGAAAAAAACATGTGGCATAAGTTGTATTATGCACTCTCTGCTCGACAGCTGTCATGAAAACGTCAGAATGAAATAGGAGCAACAGGGTTATGTTTTTTATATATATATATATAAGAATTAGAAAGTACACATAATTGAGGTAAAATGTAAAAAGTTGGCCGGAAAGTATTTGAAAGTGTAGATACCAAAAATGTATAATTAAGTAAGGTAACAAAGTATTTCTTCTTTTTTTAACTCAACACATTTTTTACTTAATATTAACACCTATGGTTAATATTAAATTTCAACTCAACAACCACTCCAGCCGGCTGTGTGGAGGAGTGAAAGTGGGAAAGCTCTAATTTCCGTTTCCTCGCTCGATTCACACCAGCCATCGATATTCGGCGTTTCGGAGACATTTTCTCATCTTAATCTGCAGAGTTGTTCCAGTCGCTGACGGGAGTTCACAACACGGAATGCCTTCCGCCGAAGTGGCTGTAAGAGAGTTACACGCCACCGACGAATTCTACCTGCTTTTGGCAGTTGAGTGGGAGCTAGTGTCAGGCTTCATTTGCATAACATTATCTGGATAATGACATCCAATCCACAGGCCCACTTACATGTGTTATTAATAAGAGTTCTTTTTATGTCCATTCTGCCCACATTCACGGGTCAAATTTCCATACGCAAAATTAGCGAGATAGGAGGGGGGGGGGGGGGGGGGGGGGGGGGGCGAAGAGACTGAAGCAACGCCATGGAGGTTGTCAGTTAAAGCAGCTCCTCACTTCTTTTGTCAGGATTTCTTGTTCAGTGACCTTTGACCTCGCCGGATGGTCAAATGTGGAATTGCATTCACACCAGGCTGAGATCAATCATGACGCATTTCACCTAAATTTATGCCTTGTTTAGTTTTGTAACAATAATAAAAACAGAACAGATAAAAGTAAAAAAAAAAAAATCAAAACTTATGCATGAACATACATGTCCGAAAAAGAGTGGGAAAGTTTAACCTTATTTAATCCCACCTCCTTCTATAATGAAATAATAGTCTTTCATTGAGTATAGAAATACAATATTGAGTTATCACACATATTCCAACACAGCAAATTAAATCCACTACAAATGATAATCTTTACTTTACCACTATACATATAAATTAGGATTGAACTAGGCAAACTCTTATTATACATTATTATTGCATTAACTCATTCAATTTGATGCCAACAATCGCGCGTTTCCTTTCATCACCCAAAAACGTCCTTCGCTCGCTTTATTGTGCAATTTTGTTTGTTCCACACCTCACCCCGAAATGACATTTTGTTGCTGAGCATACCGTGCTGGTTAAGCTGCTCCCTGATAAAATAAAAATGTCACCGCAGAAATTGCCAGTTTTAAAGTTATGACTGTGGCTTAGGATTTTCTAAAAAAAAAAAAAAAAAATCTACTCCATTGTTGTGACTGCTTCCTTTTTTACAAACAGAATTTACATGTACTATATGTATTCTAATAATATATATGCATATATTTTTGCAATCAATATCAGATACTTTAAGATTCAGGTGGTATTCTAACTGGAGGCTTTAACTTCTATCCTTTACTGTCTATATAAATAAAGGCAAAAGTAGAAATATTTAAATTTGCAAATTATATTGTAGTGATGTCATTGCAAGTGGTGTCAATTATATTACAATAAAATTCAGTCTGTGTATGTTTCATTCACTCAATTCAATCTATTTAAAATTTCATCATTGTTGTGAATCAAAGGTCAGAGAAGCATTTTTCTCCACAGCTTTCATTAACATAAATGTGATGAGGATTTGGGGGGTTTACTGCTTAAGTTAGGCACAAATTGCTTTAATCAATCCCAGATAAAAAAGAAAAAAAAAAATAAGCGCTGCATGTGCGGTAAGTCTTTAATACTGAAAACGAACAAAGAGCGAGCTGTTTTGCGGAGGAACGCTGTGTTTCAGGAAGGATGGGTGACAGGATTTGGTAATAAAGACGAGCAGGCAGGATGCCGGCGGCAGGAAAAGGAAGCGGCCGTGGTTCAAGGTGATTGGCAGAGCGGGAGGATGGAAGCACATCCAGGTGGTTCGGGCTGATAGGAGAGGTTTTTTTACGGCTGCGCAGACCATCTCCATACGTGGCCACGACGATCATCACTAAATCACGTTGTAACATCGGTATTAACAGTTTTTGTAAGCTGTTCTTATTCCAATAAAGTTCAACATGCCTTGGAGATCGGTACATGTGACAGAATGATATCGATTTTAGGTTCTTGGATGACCTTTCTCACAGCTTTTAAATACATCTCGCAGAGTTCCTCGGAGAATGGGACGCTGGGTTTATTTCATTTGAAATCAGGTCATCTGACTGAGTTTAAGACGCCTCAGACGGCAGAGAAAACACGCGACAGCAGCACGGCGCGGCTCATCTTTTCACGGAATGAACATAGGCAGAAAGTATAAGACCTTCTTCCCTGACTCAACATCACAAAAGAGCTTGTTGTGTTCAATTAAAAAAAAACTGCCAGGGACTGTGTAAAGAAATGTGCTGAAATTGTAATAAAATCATCAACCACAACAAAACCTCACAAACAGATTTTTATTAGTCAAGTTTGTCTATGCCAACAGGGAATTTGATTCTACGCTTTATAGATTGGCATAAATAGAATAATTACCCAAAGACAAGACTTTGAGTTAACAAGTAAGAGTGAAGGAGTAGTAGAAGTATAAAAGTAAAGTCATTTTAGGGGGAAAACTGATGATCTTTGGGTTGTGGATACAGCGATCAACATTTTACAACCTTTTTATGAGCCACAAGTGCTAATTGATCAATCTCTTCAATAGTTGATAGAAACATTGACTATTAAAGTAATCATTAGTTTGCAGCCCAGGTGCAAAAGAACACTGATAAAACGACTAAATTTCACAACCCGATCTTGTATTCTGTTTATTCAAGGATGCGTATGAACTTAAAAGCACTTCTGAAATTTGTATATGCCGAGGATGAGTGGAATTTAGAGTGTTTAAAGGTATTAATTATCATACAGTAATAATTGTTTGTAGAAAAGTGCCAGCAGCTGCAGCACACACGAGAACACACCAGTTGTGTTTTCCTCCTCCCATTGTCAGCATATTTGCATTGATGTGCCTCTAGCTATTTCCCCGGTGTTTCCATGTGTCTCCTGTTTTCTGCCGCCTGGTTCTGCTCGTGTGCTTGTGTGTGTGTGTGTGTGTGTGTGTGTGCATGTGTGTCACTCTCCAGCTCCCTCCTGATTGTGTGCGTTCGCCTCACCTGCCCAGCATGCACGCCTGCCTTCCATCGACTCAACCCAATCATACATCCACTCCACTCATCGCCGGGGTCATTGTTTCTCACCCTGGGGCCGCACGGTGGTAACGTGTTCAGAGTTTTTTTTTTTTTTTTTGCGATGTTGTTGCACGTTACGTGTGCTTACCGTGTTTTTTTTTCTCGCGCTTCCAGGACCACCCCCGTCAACGAAACCCCTGAGCTTATCCCTCGGCGAGTCACGCTGTCTGTTCAGATCAACTCTACCGTCCATTTTTGCTTCTGCACTTTCTGGCTTTCTTTTTTTTTTCCCTACAATAAACTCATTTTAATATTATTTAATTCCACTGTCAGTGCTTTTTTTTTATTCACCTTTACTGATTTTATTACTCGGGGACTTCAGGGTTTAGGGACTTCATCTCTCTCTCTCACTCCACCAGCTTTAAAGGGCCAATGTGTAGCATTTTAATTAATTTACTAGCTAAAGAAACAACAATTCCTAAATATCTCTTTATCGGTGTCAAATGACCTCTTTCAATAATCTGACTTGTCCTCCTGAGCAAATAATGTCTTATCTGTATACAGGACACTGCCAAAACTGTCATGTGGTATAACCCTAAAACCTTACTACTAGATAGTTTAACTCTCTTAATAAGGTTTAAAAAATTAAAACATATCAACTAGTTTAGTATTATTTTTCAGTTACAACATTTGATGTTTGTCACTGATACATTTACATTATGCAGGTAAGTCCTATGGTCTCTCTGTTTGAAATGTGCATATAAAGAAATAAGTTTGTTTCATGAATAAAATGAGTATTTGAATGAGAAATTACATTGTTTGTACATATGCGACAAATATTGACAACAACAAAGTATTCGTCTGGTATAAAATTACTTTTAAAAAGCAGAATCATTATACAAATCTGCTTTGTAATTTGACATCTTGACTTCCTTCCTCCACCTGTGCATTATTCAATCCAACCATTAATAATGTATTGAGTCTGCCCACATTGCTAAACTAAGATTGCGTTGGCCACACCTTCCCACTACAACCACACGCCAGGAATTACGACTTGGATCTGCACCTTGTCTGGAGACATTCTCTCATTATTCATTAAGTCCTGGCAGGGCCTTGGGACACATTACAGCAAATCCTATATTAAAAATGTTCCTTGATTCTTTGGCAAAAAAAAAAAAAGAAATACTGTATGAAATATATCTATAGATAGCCCTTCTATACTGCACATTGTTGACTGACTTATTTATTAGGTTGATGTCTGGTGCCCTGTTTTTAACTTTTATATTAAAAAAGCTTATAAATAGAATTAATAAAACGCCTCGCCATGGTGTTATGGTATAATGGTGTAGCATGCAGTGACAGGACAGGAAGTGACAGTACATAGTGGATTGTCCTGTTGTGATTCTAGTGTGTGCGATTGAGACGAGAAGTCGTATCTAATTCTTATGTGAACAGTATAGGATCATTATACTGACTTTTTCTGTTGTATATATTATGTATTCTACTTGCGCATTCATTTGCATTCCCCCGAAGACAGAATCCAATGACTTTGGTGATGCTCTGACTTTTCTTTAGGTGACAGGAAATAAAAAAAGAAAGAAAGAAAGGAAGTTATCAAGGTAGTTGATGACCAAGCACCTTTAAAAGTACTGTTGCTGTAAAATACACAATTTCTCTGATTTGACATTCCATGTGATCAGAAAAGCCTTAATTCATGTGTGTTTTTATATTAGCTTTGTCCAGTAAATCCATTTGGGTATGTGCTTTATGTACCGTTTCTAAAGTTTACAGCTTCTTTCAGTTCACCCACAGTTTTTTTTTTGGAAAGATGACAAATTATAAAGTCACTAAATTCACACCAAAAATATTTCTGTTGCAGATGTTGTGGGTTTAAGAAACACAGATTTAATTAAATCTTAGTTACTGTGACAGACTGGCTCAAACGAGGGAATTAATTTTAATTGCAATATACAATTAAAGCCATAAGGAAGTACTTGGTAATTCTGTGTGTGGAAAAAAAAAGATCCGTTGAAATCTCTCATCTCGTACAACAAATGTCAACAACACCAACATATTTAAAAAGTCACAAATGTGACTGTCCTGAAGTTCTGGTCCTTTTGTCAGGATAAAATAAAGAATGAGCAAGACTTTTTACTTGTATGTTTAAATTACTCTGAAACATATCATTGCGTTAGCTTCAGCCATTCTGGGTTAGCTTTAGCTTTAGCTTTAGCGGCTCTGGGTCAGTGTTAGCTTCAGAGACTCTAGGTTAATGTTAGTTGAGTCAACATTAGCATTAGCTCCTCCACATAAACGTTAGTTTCAGCTCCTCTCGGTCAACTTTACAATGCGTTAGTCTGGGTCAATGTTAGCATCATACACTTTGGATTATCTCTACATTTAGAGGCCCCGGGTCAAAGTTAGCTTCAGTGGTTCTGGGTCAATATTAACTTCACCTGCTCTGGGTTAACGTTAGCTTCAGAGAATTTGGGTTAACTCTACCTTTAGCATTGTTAGCTTCAGAGACTTTGGGTTACCTCTACGTTTAGCATTGTTAGCTTCAGAGACTTTGGGTTAACTCTACCTTCAGCAGCTTTGGGTCATTGTTAGCTTCAGAGGCGCTAGATTAATGTTAGTCTCAGTGGCTCTGAGTCAACATTAGCCTCAGTAGCTTGAATGAATTGCATATTTGTACTTGTACTTGAGGAATTTTGCATCAAACTGAGACTGTCTTTACTTCTAAAATTATTATTAAGTGTATCCTAATTCACAGCACCAGTCTAGTGAGACTAAAAAAATATTCATCCTGATTTCTATTGATTACTGTACCATGTTATGCAAAATAAGCTCCATAAGAAGTGAAGGCAATTAGGCCAATTTAAGATCATGTGGGCAGTATAAACAATCTACCTGATAAATGAGCATTCGGTGAAGACATGAACAAAAATTTAAGAATGTCATATGCGTTTGAACACACTGGAATAAAGCGATGATGAATCCCTGGACTTTCCCCAGATTAGCATGAGCAATGACCCCATTAATGTGGTGGAGAATGTCACAGTGACCGGAAAAAGAAAATGGATTTAAGTGAGTCAGGCTCCGCTCAAATACCTTTCTAAGTCTGAATACTGTTTCTGCTCTTGTTTGCAGGTGTTTTTTATGTCATAGTCGGATTGATAACTTTGCACTTTTTAGTACGTGTAAACGGTTTCTTTGTAAGTTAGAGTGGCAACGGAGCCAAGAAGCAACCTTGAAACTGTTCTATTAACTTCATTGTGTCTCTTGTCTGCTGAGGTTTGCGTCTTAGGTGCGAGGGGTGGGGGGGTGGGGTCTGCACAGGAAGCATTCCTGTCTCCATCCCCTGTCAGTCCGGTGAAACAGTGGCCCAGGAATGGGAAGAATGGTGCGAAAAAGAACAAAAGGAGTCAGAGGGAGGGCAAGGTGGCCCGGGGAGAGGGACGACTGGAGGGTGCGAGGGAGGGAGGACAAGAAGAAGAAGAAGAGGGGAAAGGAAGGGAAATTGGGCTGGAGGAAAGGAGAAAAGGAAGGTAGGGGGTTAATAGTGGGGGCCTGAATAGGGGATTAACCCCCTCTCCACACATACACACACAGGATTAAGGCCGTACACCTGAAAGGCACCACTCGACTTTTAACGACACACTCGCAGCCATGTATACACTCTCAAGCTCCATTCTCGGGAATTTTGAGATCCATTCACTTCCCTTTATACGTAATAAATTAAATCTCACGCTTGTCCATGTTAGAGGATTTTTTTTTTTTTCCCCAAGCCGGACAAGGAAGACAAAGGGAGAGGATTCTCGTCATTTCCACTGTGAAAAATCCCTCATCATCTTCCGAATAATATCACTTGACAGTCATGGAAATGGTGTCAGCCGGCATCATGTTTGGAGATAAGCATGACTGGATTTTTCTGTCTTTGTCTCTCTCTCTTTTTTTTTTGTCTCGATTCTTTTCTTTTGAGAAATGCCCCATGGGTAGCTCGCTGTGCCAACACCACATCTTTGGCTTCTCTCGGAAAAAAAATATGTCAGACGTAATCCGTCCCTGGCAGGGCCGACCGAAAGATTAAAGGCTGAACCCGTATATACTGGACAGTTGCTAGAGCTATTAAAATATCGGATAATTCAATTATTGGTCAAACTGTGAGTAACTGTGAGTAACTGTATGTAATAGCGTTTTCCTGATGATGCAATAAAACACACTAAACCACACAGAACTAGCTGTTACTGTATATGTGTGGACAGTGGTGTCTGATCAAAACTAATATTCAAAACTTCAATTTGGCATCCATCATTCAATGGTTAGTGTAAGAGAAAGAAAATGGGTTACATCAGAAATCTACGCAAATCTAAAAGTAACAATATAGAGGTCAAAGGAAAATGGGACCAGGAAATAAGTGTTATAATAACAGATTAAAAATGTGAAGGGAAGATTTAAAGTAGGATACAAACTAACTAAAAGCTCAGCATGGAGGGGATTTGATTTGGAGGTGAAAACCACTCTAAAATACAGCAGTGCGATATAGTGGGTTGGATGGGGTTGTGGACAGGTGGGGGGACTTTACACATTTATTTTGGGATTGCCCAAAGCTCCTGGATTTCTGGAAGAATGTCCAAAAAAGGAGATTAAACAGGTTTCGGGTATTAACTTTATTTTAGAGCCAGCACTTTTCAATACTGGATATAATTCCCGATAATATGATGGATAGGGACTTATTCTTTTCGTAATGAGAAAGAAAAATGATAACTGTCTGACCAGGCTGAGCTCCTGGCAGACTCCCAGCACATCGCAGTGGAGAGATGACAGGATAAAGAATGTGTTCATCACGGAGAAACATACAGAATTTGCTGGAAAACGGCAGAACTCTAGTCAACTCCTCCTTCTAATTCTTACTTTCTATTACACATTATGTTCTCCTTGAATGATTATAAGGTAAAACAAGTGTACATAGCCATAAACAGGAGCTATTCATCCCAGGTACAAAATAGTTTCTTGGTTATTCTAGAAATTTGAGTGGTCAATGTATATGGGTCAGTGACAAGTTTTAAATAGTTTTAAGAAGCATTATATTGGCTTTCTTTTCTTTGAAAAGTTCGATTTTGTGTGATTTTTTCCACAAAAAATTTGAAATGGCAAAATTGGTATGGAATAACCAATCTTACATATTTAATTCACCAAGAAAATAAAATGAATTGATAGCATGTGTGTTAAATTTCTTAAAACCCTTTAAGAGAGATATACTATTTGGTAGCAAGGTTTAAGGGTTATACCACTTGACATTTCATACATTGCCCCATATACATGTCAGTGTTGAAAATTTACAATCATTTTAAATAAAAATCACCTCTTTCTGGAAGAGTTTGTCTTCATCAGGTTCTCAGGAGGCTTTGTCAAAGTTGTCTAAAAAAATATGTATGAGTGACATTTAGATTTTATTTAGAAAATGACAGTTATAGACTTCAGCAAGAATAGTTGAGCTTTAAATGGGCTATCGGCGACCCTCAAAGCAATGAATTCTGGTTGGAATAAACAGTTAAAATGCAGTTATTGCAGCAACTACTGAATGAGGATACAAGAAATCACCCAGATATAGGTAAAACCAAACAGAAGGTGGGTCCATATAATCTGGATGGCTACACAAGATGAGATGCAACTAATGACTTTTATCGTAGCTGATTAATGATTATTTGGTTAATTAGTTCGTTCAAAAATTTTGTGTAAAATGTCCAATACTAGCTAAAATGTCCTCTTAAAGACAAAGACTAAAGAAAATCCAATATAATAAATCACTAAAACGCCTCGAGGGGCTTCATTATCTGTACACTATTGCAATTATTACACCTTCCATTTTAAATTAGGGCTGCAACTAAAAAAATAAATTTAGTCTATTGTTTATCGAAACTATTAATTGATGAGTTAATAGTAAAAATAATGAGATTAAGGTAGGTGGAACCAGATATTTTAAACATTCTTGAAAATGACTCAAATCGATTATCAAAATATATGAGATTTAATGTGAAAGGTTGGAAACATTTTGAACTCATTGATGAAACTCACAAAATACAAGTATAAGGGGCCAGGTTCTAGGATAAAGACACCGTCAGACACTGCTGGTGAGTCATAAGTGACGAAAGGGATTACTGTTATATGAGTCAACATATTGTTCTTTAGTAGAAGAATCCGGCATATTTCACCTTTAAAGGACATGTTCGGCTGCTATTACATCTAGCACATGGCCTATGTGATTTGAAAGATCTACTATTTGTCGTAATAATGATATTTATCTGTCGCTGTGCTTGGTAAAACCTCTGCAGGTGCCCTCGTCTTTTCCAGGTTACTCGAAACACTGTTTAGAGAAGCATTAAGTGAGAAATTCATAGTTAAACAGTGGGATCCAACGCCATCAGAAAATGTATTCACAGACTTTTCATTTTTGTTCTCCTGGATACCGGCTGTAAAAAAAAAAAAAAAAAAAATCTCTTACAGTAGAACTTCCACTACTAACCACCTCTGACGGGTTTACAGCTTTGCTTTATGGACAAAAAAAAGGAGTAGTGTGTGATCTGAGAGGAGTTTAATGGCAGGGGGATGGCAGCGTCCATCTGTGGAGTCGGAGGGGGGTCTCTAATCTCCGTCTCTGAACGCTCCCCCCCCTCCCCCCACCCCACCCCACATACCCAGCCACCCACCCACCCAGCAGCAGCAGCAGAGACGGACAGAGGAAATACTGTAAAATGGGAAGAAAAGAGGGGGCTATTATACTCCAGCAGAGAGGCTGTTTTGATGGCTCAGAGTTATTACGAGAGCTTAAGGATCGGGGGTGGGTGTGTTTCTGGATGCCTGACTGCTGTGCAGAGATGGGGTGGGGGGAAATGGAAATGGCATATGGAGCTCACCTAAGAATGCATTCGAGCCCCTACCTATAGGACGTAAAAAAAGAGAAAAAATGCTCAACCGCTCATGTAGAAGTTCCTAAATAGAAAAGGATTAGCATTTCTTTTTCTCCTGTTTTTGTTTTTCCATCTGACACAACAAAAGGGAGGGGGGGGGGCGTCACCGGAGGATTTGAAATGGCGTAACCTCCCCGCTCATCCCGGTTCCGTATTTTTTTCGTGCCGCGAGACAGGCGCCGAGTCGCATCGCGTGATGTTACGAGGAGGGCGTTGGTCATGCCTGCAGGGACAAGTTATCGTCATTTACATTTCATCGAACGCGAGGTTGCAAATAAGATGCAAATAAGATGGGGTTTTTTTGTTTGCCTAGTTTTCCATGAGAAATTCACACTAAGAATCAACATGGCTATGCCGGGTCGAGTTTTATTTTAGCCGTTCTGTACCTGTGCACATGGGTGATCATAAAGGAGCCAGTACATACTAATTTCATACACTGCATGCAATACATTAACCATGTTTTAACCGGTTTGCATCCGACAGGTCTGTAAAAAAAAAATCAATAACTGGTCTGCAACAGGAGGTCCTTATATTGCATGTTGCATCAATATTCCAGAGGAATATGGACAATAAAAAAAGTTTGTTGCCTGGATTCAATGATATAAAGACAGATGAAAATACTTAAAGGCAGAGTACATAGAATTTTCCTGGACGCACACAGCAGTGATGCCTCTCAATCATCACTCATAACCCACTGGAAGTGCTGGCTTCATGTTTATCCGTCGAGACCCTGCCGCCATCCGCCTGTATTTTTGGCGTTTCATTATTATTGGTTGTACTGGGGAGGGTTTCTGGCATCAACATTTGTGCAGTATGTGTGTGTGTGTGTGTGTGTGTGTGTGCAGCCCCCAGCCAATAACAGCAGCCCGAATGCGGCCCATTCCCAGGTCGTCAAATATCGTCACTCGGTCACACCCTTTGGTGACCTTCAGCATCCATATGATACAAAGCTGTTGTATTAGATGACCTAGTGTTGGTGGTGTTATGATTTTTTTAATTTCAGTCTTTCATTTTAAAAAAATTTTTAAAAAATGTGAATATTTACAGGATGAATTAAACTTCATTTTATCAACATGTGATAAAAAATGAAATTTTAACAATATAATGTGTGAGGTTTACCATATTCAGGCAGTTTACTGTTGCATTTCACTGAACAATAATCAATCAATCAAAACTGTAAATATTTGATCCCTTGAGCATTTCTGTAAAGAAACAGGGTCGGGTTTTTGTCACACTTCGTACAGTGGGCCTGTTCCCACACCCAGATTTAGATGTTTCTTGCTAGTAGCTGGTCTAAGTGGAGCGGAATTTCGGGCTACACGTCGGCATTAATATCTCCTGTAATTTTACAGTGACTCTACAATAGCCCTTTGACAAACTCGCAGTTGTTATAGAAGCATGTGTTCTCCCCTCCAGTACCCCGGCAGTGGCGGAGCCTCGATAAGCCCCGATCAGGTGCAGGGTCATAAAGGCAGGTCTCTTTCAGCTATTCCAGACCAGCAGCTAACATGAGTTTATCCCGGGTGACCGCACCACTGAGTGAAAGGGGTATTAACCGGATGAAACAACGCGTGACTAATGTTTACGACCCCTCGGACCGCACACACCCGTGTTGAGACCGAATGTGCATGCCCGGGGATGGGGAGGGGTGGTGATATTGCTGTTTTTAAAAAAAAAAAACAGTTTTGCAAAATTTGCGAGTAATCCAATCAAAAGTGTGTTTTTTTCCTCTTCTTGTTCCTACAGTGGGAATGTTTGAGCTTGCCTGTGCAGGAGAGCGTGTTTTCACATTCATCTGCAGAAAGATGATTGATTTTGGATTTTCTTTATAAGGCCGGAGTATACGCCATCTCAGGGAATTTAATGTGGCCTAATTAAACTTTCTATTTTAGTTTTTGTTTGGTGGAAAAAAAGGACACATTAGATAGCGGAGTATTTTTTCTATTGTCTTATTACATATCCGTAGGGGATCTTTAAGTTATAAAGAGGAGTTAAGACCGCGAACCCACTGTTTACCATTTAAATAATGTGGAAATTAAAAGCTGAAACGATGTTATTTCCCATCAAACAACAAGCGAGTGTGCATCTCCATTGAGAAAACGGTTTAAAGGGTGAGACGTTAAATTAATTCTGTTGTATCGTTCAACCATCTGTGTGTAAACACTCCTGTATTTAAACTGTTTTCTCTCAGGAGAAATGGAGACGGGGGCTTCAAGCACAATACAAAGGAGTTTCTTTCTTCTTTCTTCTTCCTCTTCCCTGGCCTCAGGCAGCTCAGCTCCCCTGGACCCAGCTTGTGTGTGTGTGTGTGTGTGTGCCTGTGTGTGTGTGTGTGTGTGCCTGTGTGTGTGTGTGTGCGCCTGTGTGTGTGTGTGCATTTGTTGGGAATCTCACAGGACATCAGAGGGCTCCAAGATGCACCACTCAGTGATTAGCTGTGCTCAGCAAGCTCCACAGAGAGCAGCTCAGACACACTCAGCACACCCAAACACACACACACACACACACACACACACACAGTTGTTTGTCAGGCTGACAGAGACAGGCAGACTGGCAGGCCCACTTGTCACTGGCTAAGCTGATGAACTGACAAGCGTGTGTGTGTGTGTGTCTCCACGCACATACGTGTGTGTGCACAAGAACGGGTAAATGCATTTTCTCTGCACTTGTGTGTGTGTGTATCTCCTGTATGTTTTTATTCATAGGTTCATATTTAGTGTCAGCGAACGCACGCCACCTGTGTGGATAATGGCGTGTACCGTATGCATCCTCGCAGCCGTGGATGTGAACAGCGGGCGTCTGCTGCCGCTTGTTTAGAGGCTGCCGTCGCCCGAGCTGAAAGACCTGAGCGGGATCTCGGGGCGCTGACTGATACTGACAGCCAGATAGGGGACATGATGAAAGTCTCAGTATCACAGTCCAACATTTTTTCGACATAAATATCCTGTCACAGGGCTGCCATGAGCTTTTTTTTGGGGACCTCAGCAGGATTTGAGAACATCCACCACCACCACCACCACCACCCAGAGCATTTATCAGTAACATGTTGTAACCGGCGAATCCTTTCCTAGGTTGCAGTCCTCATCAAAAAAAAAAAAAAAAAAAAATGGCTGCTAGGTTTTCTCTTCTTTCAGCGGGACGAGTTGAAAGCGCCTGTCTCGCGACATCAGAGGAAATTCAAACTGCCAGCGTTCGCAGCGTAAAAAAAAAATCACTCTTTAGGTTGACATCTTACTCTCTTTACAAGTCCCTTGTGAATACCTGCGAGAACATATTAAACTTACTAACGCATCCGCACTTCTTAGGCCGCACCACGCCGACTGCAGACGTTGTCCACGGGCAGCTTTAAGGATTTAAAACATCACCAGCGAAGCTGTCAGGCCTTCACAGTCTTGGCTTCTACTTATTATTCACGCGACACGGGCTGAATTAAACTGTCTCATCCTTTTCTGATATGCTACGCTTGTCTGTTTGTATCAGTGATTCAACATCTTATCGTCTGCCCAATTCATTTAGGTGACTATCAGTCGGAGGAGGGAGGTGGTTCTGAGTTTTTTTCTGTTTGAAGAGGGTCGTTTTCAAACCTCGGTAACTGCACGGCGTCTCGGAGGCTACAAGCAAAGTGCTTGTGGAATTGTCAAACAGCAACGGAAACACCGTCTTCATACAAACTTTGGGCAGCATTTATCTCAAGGCTTAGTGAACATGTGACACTAAATAAAAGCTAAAACTTGGAAGCTTACCGAATCTTTGAGAATAGTGACTATGGTTTGTTGGACTTTGATCCAGATTGATATATCTCAATAAGTACTAGGTCAATTACAATGTGTCCAATACTTTGTGATCTAGCAACTGCAAGACTTATGATATTCCCTTTTTGCCTTTATTCCGTCATGGAGGGTTCACTAAGAGCCAGGCTCTCTTTTGCAGGAATGCTTTGTTCACACTCAAGGGGTTTAGGTTCATTCACATTTTCCACATCTGCGTTTCTCATCCATGACCGTATACAAAGTCTATGTCTTCTTGTGGACTTGCTGGAACCTTATTTTTAAAATAAATCAAGCATAGCAAATGTCTGTTTTTGTCCTGTCCGGTTTTCTGGTGGTTTTGGGTTGTTTTGTTTCCTCCTGTGTCCTTCCTCCCCCCACTACGCTTTCTTTCTAGGCCGGCCCTGAATCACATGATTGACCCTGCTCCCCGTGAATCTCTCACCTGTTCTCTATCCCCTGATTAGTTCTCCTGCCAGTCCTGTGCCTCCTGAGAGTCATGTGTCCTCTGCCAATTCGCCTGCCAGTCCATGTATCACAGTTTGCCTATTCTCAATAAATATTCTGCATTTCCTAAACTGTCTGGTGGACATCTCTCCAATTGTCCGGGGGCTCGTGATCATTTTATCAGCCAGCAAGCAGTGGAATGAGTAAGACCTGTCGTGACTCTGTCCCTGTATGACAAACACAGGAATCACATTCACCCAGAGCCACTGAAGGTCCTGAGTGAATGTGAATCCTGACATGGATCCATGAATTGGCCTTTAGTGGTAATTAGCAATTGTTAGCAGGCTTACAAGATCGACTAAGATGGTAAACACTACTTTGGAGGCTCTCCTGCCTAGCTGGATGAGGTTTCGTAAAACCATTGCGTAATCGGTGAAGAGAGTGGATAATTTTGGCTAGTGATCCAAACCACATGGACATTCATCTGTATGAAATAGAATATAGCGGTATGGGACTGAATACCACCTGATCCCAGTCACATGGGTCTTCAGGGGATCCTTAGCACCTCAATAGCGGCTTTCGGGTACACCATGGGGTCAAGGGTCTACAGGGGCTTAAGAGGAGCTTCTACCCTTAAGCAATGTGTATCTTGAAGGTGATAACCCCACCCCCCTACCTTGCAATCCTCTATATATTGTGGCTATTCTGTAGGTTATTATTAATTGTTGAAGATGCTGATGGGATTAGATTTCAATGTGATTATGTGCAACAAATAAAGATTGATTGAGATATTGATTGAGAAGCAAAACCATTTAATCAAATGTGACGGCATTGGGACATTTTAAAATCAATTACTCCTCAGCAGCAACAGTCTTCACCACTTCAAACCTTTAAACCCTGACTTTCACATCAACTAAAAGTGTAATTCCTCACATCGTCACGTCAGATACCTTTTCTCAGTGGCACTGCAGGATACCTGCTCTATCTGTTCGTGGATCTGCGCTTGTGTGGCCGTCCTCCCGTCTGTGCATGGTTTGACCTTGTCTGTATGATTCTTTGATTGTCTGTCACATGCATGGCGGGACTACTGGGATAAACATTTATGTGGCGTGAATTGTTTTTCTTTTCTTTGCGCGGCTTCTTTATTTATTTTTTTTGACACTTAGTACGCCTCAATGACCACATGAAATGAAACCATCCCAGTGTCAGAGTTAAGCTCCCAGGAGCTGAACTCCTGGCCAATTAAGAAGCCAAAGGTGGCCAAGAGAAAGATAATTTAGCAATATTTTTCCCCAAAAAATACAAGTGTATGATGTATGAGAGTAAAAGCACAAACCTGAAAAGCTGGATTATACAGTGTGAATAATGCTTGAGTGGTTTGGTTTGTACAGACATTCTGATATTATGTTGTTTTTGTGAAGGACTTTTGGAGCCGTGCCTGAACACCAAACTCCAGATGACAAGGTCACTGTGCAAAAACAAAGATGGATGACTGAAAAGTGACTCCTGCCTTTGAGAAAGAAGTGCTTTAGAGCAAGAAGACGAGAAGAAAACCTCATACAGGTAAAGAGTAATTAAACATTTTGCTGTTGGATATGTCCACAATTTACATGAAAAGAAATCAAAAGAAAAAGAATCCTAGTTCATTACAAGAGGCTCTGTTGCTTTTAGTCAGTTTTGAACAGCACAATGAAAAGCTCCATAGAGAAGGAAAGGTGGAAATGTCGGTGCAGAGATCATGACCTCATTTCCACCTCATATTATTATGAGGTCTGTAGCTTAGATATCTTAAGCCTCTTTTACACTGGACAGAATATCCATTAACCCCATTTTGTCTTCAGTGGAGAAGACTACAATTGGCATTCACTGACTCTGCAGGAGTAAAAAGGTATTTGTCGACTTTATCTCGGATCGCCAGTGATGTAAACATGATACCTGCGCGGATATGCTGTTTTTGAGAATTTTAATCTATATGTTATTATTGTATCAGCATGCTGGGGTGGCAGCCGTAGTCTGGCTCACATTGTAATCTCAGCCTTGTGTAGGAAATGACATATGTAGAGTTTAGACAGATTAAAGCTATGCCAATCGATATTTGTATATTATCAATGGATCAAATGACCATGTAAATAAAATAAAAGGAGTCACCCACAGAGGATTATCACATAACTCTTCAGTTGCGGTTTTTATCTTTAAGTTCGGGCAGTTTCCCCAATCACAGATAAACTCACTATACAAAGTTTTATTGCCCTCCAAGTGTGTGGTGAGTGCGTGGACACACCAAGGGTTTGGGGTGTTTCAACAGCTACTATGACCAGGGAGAATCAGCGCAACGAGGGAAATCTCATTCACTGTTTATGTGAACACCTGACTGTTGCTTTAAGACCAACTTGAAAAACCGTAAACTTGTGGAAATGGAAGTGTTTTCTACTTTAAGGGGATCATGGCGATTATTACAGATTGTTGGGGTTCCAAATTTCAATAGAGTTTTTTAATAGATGAAAATAGCCAAACAGGCGGTAGAGCTAGCTTGCTAGCACATGACATAAGCCCAGCTAGCAAGGCTGCCAAAAGGAACCCTGGGATGCCTTCAGCTGTTTCCGTCTGTCACATGACCATCACCATGTACAATGTGATTCCCCTACAGAGGAGAATATGCTCTCCTCCAACAATTTTCCCGATTGAATAAAATTTCAAATAAACAAATGCATTTTAAAAAATGAGCATCGATTTATACCAACGTCGTTATTCCCAACTTATTTTTTTAAAGGAAAAGATTTCTTGAGCATGTGCCATCGTGCAGTGGGAGATGCCCTTCCCAACATTTCTACATGCGCAGAAAGAGCCCGATTGAAAAGCAATGTTTTATTTTTTCCTGCCTCAATCCGAGGATCCTCATTCAGTCATAGCTCCAGCTTTTCACTTTGTCTTGGCAAGCCGCAGTAAACCACACTGCCGGAGCCAGCCAGCCAATATGGTGTATCTGATTTAAGGCGGATTAGAGATTCCTGTGCTAAGCCTGAGAGAATCCTCTCAAATATTCACAGACGGACTGAATTAGTGAAGGAAACAATAGCCATTTTCAATGCATCTTATGTAAAATGCTCGCGTCCTGTGATACTCGCAGTCATTGTAGGTGGCTGGCTTTAAGTCGCAAGAACATGTGACAAAGCCTGACATAGCTTTATAGTATTTTTTTAAGGAAAAGGATGGAAACAAAAATACATGCATTTAGCTTTGCAAGCAAGCCTGAAGTTCTCCGTCTTCCTTCACTCCGGCTATAACTAATTCCTGGAAAAGCTTTGGGTTCAGACGGGAAATTGAATTGCTCCTCATTTACAATTGTTGAGGTGCTCTGCAGTATCCTGTTCTCCGTATTAACAATGCCAGCCAGTACCGAAAGCAATATACAGTAGCTTGTAATATAGAAGGAATAAAGAACATATATCCTATATCACAAATATCTCTAATCCAATGAGCCTTTCAGGTATGAAAACAAAACAACCTCTGTTGTTTGGTTAGGGGTGTCGAACATGTGGCTCGCAGGCCCAAAAAGTCCTGCTAAAAGGTCCTTTCTGGCCCACGAGATGACTATGCAAAGTGAAACAAAATATAGACTAATTTCTATTTCTTTACAAAATGTGAAGTCAGTGAGCTTTAGGGCTGCAACTAATTACTGTTCTGAAAGGGGATTAATCAATTGATTATAAGTTAATGATTAATCACCAATGATCAATGAATAATCTGTTAGTTGATGATTCATTAAATACTAGTTACTTGGCTCATAAAATTTTAATCATTGTCTTTTTTTTTGGTTGAACCAAAACCCCACAATCCAAATATCATTGGTTTACTACTATAGATGTCGAAAGTAACTAAAAATAAACATATTTGAGAAGCTAGAACCGGATAATATGGAAATTTCCTTATGTCCTTATCAAAAAGTTGGCGATTGCTGTCATACTTTGTTCAATTAACCGACTAAAGGTTGCAGCTCCAGTCAGAAGAATAATTATTTGTTTAAATATTTAGAATGTATTCCTTTATGTAAAAAGGAGAAATGTAGCTGTTATTTATACTGATATTTTTACTAGTCGGGCCAAACTTTCAGATCCAGCTGCACTGGATGTGACCCATGAACTATATCTAGTCTGTCACCCCTGGGTTAGACATTATACTTCTCAGTGTTGTCATCTATCATCCACCTGGACAGAAAATCCCAAAAGAAGACAGGTGAACAACTGAGAGATAGGCTTTATCTTTTTCAGCTCAATGCGAGCAATAGAGGGGGGTTGTAACTCATTATTTTGATTCCTGGTACACATGTGTGACACACATCCACATCTAAGCTCTGATTAGTTCCCCCAAAAAAATAAATAGCACCGAATTGCGCATCTGACAGACTGTGTGTGCAGGTGATGGATGTTTTGCAGGTGATTGACTAAGAATAGATGCTGTTGACGGGTGAAAATGTGCAGGAGACAGCAGCATGTAAATGGGCGGTTTTGCATGTTCTAATGGTTTCCATTTAGAGTTTGACAGGCAACAGTTATGTGTTCCACGTGGAAAAAAAAATAGAAGTAAGTAGAAGAAAATCAACATTTGATGAGCTACAGCGAAGAAAAAAAAGAATGCTTTATGGGGAATACATGAAAAAGAAAACAGTATCATTGAAAAAGAAAGTTGACAGTTGAAAACAGGGAAATGGGAAAACAATTACTGCGAGGTTTGATTTTCTTTAGGCAACAGTGGCTGTGAATGTTTAGTTTTATTTGGCTTAAATAGCCTATAGGAAATTATAGAGCTGAATAGGGCTTATAGTAGTAAGTATTAATGAGTATTAAGTGTTTATCTATTAACCATCCCTAATCCATGTAGGAAATAGTATATGAAAAAAATACATGATAATGTATGGATGTTGTAGCAGTTGTGTGGAAAAGAAGACATATAGTGGATCATATATCACATATTTCCTTGTAACACAATATCTATTATTATTGTATGGAGGTTTGGGTTAACACTTATAATTTAAGAGGAACATTTAATTAGAACTTAAATTGAATATACATCAATTAAAAATGTACAACCAAAGATATTTTTAAGAGGTTATTGGATAAGGAAGGGTTTGTTTTCATTTAACTTCTGTTTTAACACCAGGTGGATATTGGGGTTGTAAATTAATTTGTGTGTAGTCGTTTGTATATTTATATTTGTTAGAAACACAGTTCGGAAATTGTTTAAATGATATATGAGTTAATAAAGGAGAAGTGAGAAAAGGGTAGGGATATATAAGTTTTCCTTTCAGACACTATTTTTTTTGCTTTTCTTATTTTTTTTTAATCTATTCTACCTTATGTTTGAAATAAATAAAATAATTCATTGTTGTGACAGAAGGAACATATTTTTCACCTCAGTGCAGTTTAAGTACTTTTTTGTTTTACCAAAGCCCTTAAATGAATATAACATCAATATTTATTATTAGAAAATATACCACAAATATTAAGCATTTTTTGATAATGGTAAAAAGAAAAAAAAAAAACATACGCTAGAGGCTTTGAATCAGTGTTATTTCAGGGTTCTGAATAGTTCTCAGACATGGCTTGTTATGCGGCGGTAAGTGATGTCAGTGGTTGAGCTCAACCACCTCATTATTCAGAACTGGTAAGCTTGCGTTACAGAAATAGAACTCTAATCAAAACATAGATCACACATATGAATGGTGTGAGCCAGCATATTGTTTCTTTTTTTTCTGACTTGTTAGTTTTTTATAATCAGAGCCATCTGCATCACATTGTAGGAGTTAGAAATATGTACTTGTTTTACAGTTTTACCAGAGGCTTTACCAGCATTAGTTCTCCTCCTTCTGCTACACGCTCACAACTAGAGCAACTGATGTATATTTTTGCCCTGAAAAGTCCATTTTTTTCAAAGAAGTACAGGCACATAATGGTCCTCATGAGAGCTGTGTACCTTGTGAAGTCATTTCAGACATAGCCGTTGTGTTTATGTCTATCTACACCTTCTTCAGGCCAATACTGGGAGTTAACAGTATCTGCAGTGCAGAGGGAATTCTAATGTGATATATTTGGTTTAAAGGTGCAGTGTGGGAGATTTAGTGGCAGATTAGATTTTTTGTGGTTGATTATCATAGATTGAGCCTTTTATATCTACATGGTTAGTGGGTCTACCTCAATCAAGTCCACCATGTTGCACCAACACATATTTTATGATAGTTTTGCACCATTTTTGATGCATAATCCTACAAATGTCCGCAATCCAGCCAATGTGAGCAATCCAGCGCTTCAACGCATCGCTGCTGAGGTGGTTGTTTTGGACCTGGCTAGGAATGTCTTGACATGACAGCAAAAGGTGTTTGGCACTAAAAAAAACTGTCAAACAGTAGTGGTGCTCTAACAGTGCACTCCTGTTACTTTCTGAAACTGTACACCTAATTATCTAACCACGTGCCAAACACAATCGGATCCGCAGTTCCACATCATTGCCTGCACAACGCCACGTTGCTCCTGTAACCCAGAATGACAAACCAAACAACGGCCATTTAATTTTCAATGGCCACCGTCAGTACTTGACATAGACTGTTGTTAGTTATGAACTCATTTTTGGATTTTTGATTCTTAGTCATGACATCTTATTTAATTTAGCCAGAAGTGTCACTTTGGAGAAGATATTTGGACAAAAAAGTGTGGATCTTCACCTAGCAGACAGCCAGTTCTAATGCCCTAGTGTCACTCAAAGCTGTAACCCTTAACTCATTGGCTGCCTCTGGCGTCTATAGACGTCAATTTAAATCCAAAGGTTCACTGCCATTGGCGTCTATAGACATCAATTGTGCTGGTGCCGCTTGTCCATAAATATCAGACTTGTAAAAATAGAATGACCCTGTCTGTAGCGGCACCACAATTATTTGATGGAAGAATAGAGCATAGAGCAGGCGAGCCGTTGCAATTCGGAGTTGTGTTGAGGCAGCAACAGAGTATGTTGAAATCATGAGGAAAAGACGAGATTCACTAATTGACCATTAGAGGAACTGCAGTATTTCGCTTCATTTTTCAGCCCCAGGGTATCCCCGTTTATTCTCCTACAACATCTTTGGGCTACTCAATTGCAATATACAAACTCGCCACTAGATGTAACCCGACACTACACACAGTACCTTTAAAGGTAGAAATGATAGTTGATTGCAAAAGCAATTAATTGGACATATTAGAGTGAGGCATTTATACGCCAGATTCTACTATTTCTAATGCATTGTTAGACATTATGTTACTTATACTCTGAAGTTTTCATGCATTATTCCGAGAAAGTAGACCGCATTTAAACTATGCCGTCATCGGACTTTAAATATGACTTTTTTGGTTGCGTCCGAATGTTTTCCAATTAATTTCTGTTGAGAGCTCCGCAGCGAAACACAGACAATATATCATGCCGGAATCTCCCCTTCTCCGCCTTCTTTTAAGTTGGCAGACAACAAAAGTGCATCAAAGTACATTTGGTGCACAGCCGGACGGACAGCCTGGCTGACCAAATCAACATCAATACAACTTAATGCCAAGAGCTGCATTATCATTGGCTACATCAACCGTTAAAAAATGAGAAATCACAAAGATTAGAGATGACAGAAAGTTGTCTTCTGAACTTTGCTAGCTCGCAGCCCCACCTGTGCTGGGCAGCTAGAAACAGCCTGTTAATCTTCCAAGTGAAATAGCGATTTAATCTTATAAATAGTGTTAACGGGAAATCATTCCCCGAGCTGCCGCACCTCAGTGATAAAAATCATTTTCTTTATAATCGCGACGACCATCTGACAAAATCAGCATAAGACCAGGTTAATAACAACTGTGTGTTTGACTATATTGACATTTAAAATGAACGATCAGATTAGAGGCAACAAGATGTTGTTCCTAACTTTACAACCGGACGGCCTCTATCTATCCCTGAAAAAGCTCAGTTTTCTCAGTAAACAGAGTTTTTTCTTCTTTTTTTAAATCTATAAAAGCAACGAGTTTACCTAGCTTAGTGTGGACATGAATTCTTGTATTAAGTATTTGTACTAGTGAAGGCGAAAACAAACAGACGGTGTAAAGCTCCTTTTTAATTAGCCCAAGCAAATGTATTATGACCGCAGCATTAATATTGGATTTTATTTGGATGGTGTTGTTGCTCCTGTGGGCCTTTTTAAGCAGGTTGGACGCATTGTATAGAAATTTTCAATATCTCCTACTTCAAATTAAAGGGTAGGAGGCTCACCGACACATTGTTTCTGACTTGGCTGCTCACGACTGTGGCCTGAATTAAATGAGTGAACGCAGCATGAATATGTAACACTTCAGAGCATTCAAGCACAAATCACTCTTCGTCCTGAAAATGAAAACCCTGGCTAAAAGCTGAATGAAGCTGTTAGTATGTAGATCTTTGATGTTATAATCTTATTTGATTTTATTTGTTTTGTCTGTAGGAAGTATAATTTCCTATAAAAATACACTATGGTAAAAGTTGAGAAATATTACATACTAATGGATTACTGTAACACGTAGGACATCCACACCACATCCACATAGAGAGTGCTAGGTTACAATTTATGTTAACAGTGCAGATCCACAGTTAAAGCCATGTAAAATCTGGCTTATGATGAATCTCTTATCTCTTACCTTTCCTTTATAGCTTAATTATGTCAGTGCATGTCAGTGCATAATGAAACAGGACAACAGAGCTTTGAAATCTAACAAAAGAACCAACATGAGGAGAAGCATCATAATACAGAGCTTTAGAAATTAACGGATTCTGCAAGATAGGGATGCCATATGTAAGTCTATGCGATTTTAATCTTTAAAGATAATAATGATGTTTTGAATATCCATCCAAAAAATCAGACAAAAAAGGATGCACACAATCACGCCATCGGTAACCTATACCCAAAAGCTGAGGTTGATCTGAGAAATGATCAGAGAGATATACGAGCCACAGACACACAGGCGCTCCTCGCTTTATAGATAGATTGGATTTTCGAATCAATTGCCCCTCAGGATTTAATAAACATTTGAATGTTCACCTTCGCTGATGTTTTCTCTCCATTATTTGTTCAAAACAAACCTAAATAACAACTCAAAATAAAATCAAAATCCTACATCTGACTTACAAATGTGTCCATTCCCCTAAATAAGTTCTCTGAGTCAATGTGTAGCTTCCTCTGTGATTCAGCAGTCGTAGCTGCATGGTAACTTCTTGCTGTCAGTCAGATGAACACCCAGACAAGAGAAAATAACAACCACAAACTCCACCAGTGCAGTTAAACACGGTATCAACATCCAACTGGAAGAAACATCCAAGAACTAGATTCTGAGAATGTTTCAGGCCACAGGGGGACCGAGGGTTGTTAAAGTTCTGGAATGAAAAAAAGGTAGCAGATCTCTAACTGGAGAGGTTGTGCATTCTGAAGTGATATTAGGTAGTGAGTCGACCGCTGGCTCGAGACGTTAATAATCAGGGTGAGGATCGCTGCAGGCCAGTCAAAGCGGTTCTCGTCGTTATCTGTGAAGGAGACTCGTTGCACGGGTTATTTTACGCCACCGGTGCGGCGCCCGTTTAGAGCGGGCCAATTTGCTCGGCTCTGGGGAAGTGCCGCTGAGTGAGAAGTGCTGGTCACAGCAATCCTTGAGAAGCGCTCATCCGATCGACTTCACCTAAAGGTGTAGGTCTTTGATTCAAGACTTGCACTGCTAATGTCAAATTATCAGGCGCCTTTACAACACAAAAGTTACAGGCCAAAATGTAAAGTTTGTTGTTATAAAGCCACCATCTGGCTAATTTGCACTATTTTGAAACTTTGCTTACAATGATGCCAAGACTTATATCCACCAAACATAATGGGTTTGGATGAATTCTTCTTGAGATGTATAGCAGACACAGTTTCCTTGCTTTATAGGTAGCCATCTCTGAACTAAGCAACAGCTTGTACGTATGATTTTTAAAAAGGAAATTTGACTTTGCAACATTTTCTGGCCCCCATACCTCTACCTTTCTCTTTCACTAATGTAATTAGTGTAATGTGAACTATAGGCCGCTGCAGAAAGGGCTTCACCTTCATGTTTATTTCCAGCGCAAAGGAAAAAAAAAAGCCAATTTACATAAGTTGGACACAGTTGGACACGCATCAGCAGCAAGTATCTGTGAAGCCGGTTTCAACCGAATAATTTATTAGCGTAGCTCCGGAAGGTAAAACTTCATCGCGAGCAAAGATAACATTAAGAGATCAATATAATGTTCTGCCAAGCTACTTCCCTCCTCCCAGCTCTCCGTTTGCTTGAACGGGGAGAAATTAATTCAATCATGCAGCTCTTCGAGACTTTCCAAATGTCATCAGACTGAATGGATTAAAGGGCTGACAGTGAAACGAGTCATTAAAGGCTGATAATGAAACAAATCATTTCAGCGGTCGGAGGGAGGGGTTTGTCACACTTAGAAAATTGTCTACAGACGCTCCTGTTCCCACAATAATGGATGGGAAAATGCTTTTTTTGGGGGGCTCGATAGAGTCCCATGACAAACTCAATAGTTGTAATTCCGCGGTTTGGCCACTAGTCAAATTTGCTTCAACACATTGTGCTGTTCCTAAGGACCTGGTCTTATGACCCTTTGACCCTTTAGCCCATATCCTCCATATCCTCCTCTATCCAAGCAGATCGATGACCAACAAACCAGAAAACTAGTTTGCAACATAATATTTTGACAGCAAAAATACAGCAGGAAGGAATAAATATTCTATCCATGCAAAGATTATGACATAGTGTATGTTGCATATATTGTATTGTAGGCTGGGTTCCCTCTATTTTATTTTTATTAATGAATTTTTATTACATAGAAAAGACAAAAAAAGAAGAAAAAAACAGAGAGACACTTTGAAAAGTCAATATCTGTTAACATTACATTTGGTGCATTGCATTTCAAAATAAAAGTCCCAAAACTATGTCTTTAAAGTCCACACTATGTAAGTGGCTGATTTACTCCACAAACTGTTTTTATCTATTTTGTGGAGGTGCTCTATCAAAGTGAGTTGTCTTTCTCCAGGAATTTATAGTTACATTATATGTTTCTCTTAAAACCAATCCAGTTCATTTTTTCTGTGGCTCAGCATTTAAATAACCTTTATTTAAGATTTAATTGTCTAGTCAAGAATTTTTGACAATTTTCTTTAAAAAAGTGCAAATGAAATCACAGTAAAATAAGAAATAGCACTTTTAAACCTCTGATTCTGGAAATGGTCAGCAGGAACCATTAGGCTAAGTATTGTCTGGATCCATGTGTGAATTTGTTTTACAACCTGCTACACAATAGCTTATTGGCATTTTTCCCCATTTCTCCAGTAATGTGAAGGTGATTCTTTCTTCTGACAAAGGGTGCTTTTGACTTGCCTTGGTGCTTTTGACGCCGTGCCAGTGTGTGTACGGGCCCATCGAGTATGGAATTGCCATTACTGTGTCCCCTCGTCTCGGTCCAGAGGTTGCGAGTTCAAATCCAGCACTCGGCAGAAAAAAAAAATAAAAATGTTGCACAGGTTCATCCAAACCTGCTGAATGAGGCGGTCAACAGGCTGCGGCAGCCGGCAGCTCCCTTGCACAATACCTCCAGAAATGGCCCTTTTTTCTACCCTACAATCACTTTTACAGTGTCACGGAAACGGCAGGGGTAGCGCGAATAGGAGTGTTTCACAGCAGTTACCTGCCAGACGCAGGTGTAATTAATGACATTATTAGCTGCATCGCAACATCATTAGAATTATGGGCTCCACCGACCGGTCTGCTGCGAAAGACACCCATGGATCTGATTCATTCAGAAACGATAAAGTAACGGGGGGAATGGGTTCTAATACCGGAGAAGGCTCTCAAGGTACAGGTTTAAAAGAAATAAATAAAAAAGATGACGTAGAAACGGACAGATCTGTTTTATAGGAAAGTACAGAGAAGCTGCTAATGCTCAAAGAGCAGCACATCAGTCAACAGCAAAGCATGAACTATGAGTCTATCTCGGGAATTCACCGGCAGTAAAGCAGGAGAGCAATGGTGTCTGAAAAAAAAACAAAAAACGGCCCTTTTAGGCAAAACGTCATGTTGACGTTTGGCTCTGTCTTTCCATCTCCATTGTTTCCCCAGTATTGTTACCAACCACTGCGGATGTGATCAATTAAATTAACTATAATGGAAAACTATAGAAATCAGATAATAGATTTGAGAAGCTGGATTTAGACATTTTTGTCCTTGAAATAATAATAATAATGAAACTAACAATAGCCAGCAACTAATCCTGCGGTTTGGCCACTAGTAGAACTGCCTTCAAAGTCACCAGTACTAACAATGGTACTCGAACTACTTCATGCTTTTGAAGCTGGATTCCAGCCTCATTAGGAAGAAGCGAGTACTTGTTGGAAGTTTCGTTTGGAGAAGGATAAAAGACACTTGATGAAGAGGAATGGCATTTGAGTTCTATAGGAAATGTATGTATTGTATGTATTATTTATATATTTATATCATAGGGATGCGGAGGTTGAATTGTTTTGATGTTGGTTTGGTAAATGTGTGCTGCTGTAGTACGTTATATTATGTTATGCATGGGTAACATGTTATTGTTGAACACAAATCAGAAGCATGCAGAAGCACGTTTTAGTGCAGTTATTTGTATTTAATATAGTTTATAAAAAGCTGGAAAGGTTTAAAACATTATTATTATCTTATTATTTTACATATCAGATTTATGTCAATGCTCTTCCTGTGTAAAAAATACATTATTTATATATATATTTTTATTAATATTATTTTATTTATGTGTCATCTATTCAGGGTGCCCACATGGGCTTATAAGAAGATACAGAACAATAAATAGGCTTCCATGGTGTGTAAATAAAATCTATATATATAGGCATACATACACACATCTACACACCTACACATAAAATAATAATAATAATAATAATAAAAAGAAGAAGAACAAGAAGAAGAAGAAGGAGAAGAAGAAGAAGAACTACTGTTATTATTATTATTATTACTTACAGTATACAGCATTAAACTTTTACAATTACAATTTAAACAATAAAAGCTATTTTAAAAAAGATGGGACATTACAAAAAATGAAATAAAATGTACAAGAGCAATATATTTTTTCTCTCTTTTCCAATGCTTTTAGCAAGGCTAAAGTAGATTCTATGGAATATGCTATATATATATATTTATATTTTTAAGCCTGGCTAATACCAGAGTTTATATTAATGTAGATGTGTCTGGAGACCATCCGTTCATTTGTTCGTATCAGAGGTTTTAAAGCCCAGAACCGTTTAATGGGGCGCTACAAGTGTCTATCAAATGCATCTGTGTGCAGTTTACAGGCAATCTTATCAAACATACCTGATGACAATGAAATAGTTTATCACTATAAGTTGCTTATTTTTTACACTTGCAGTCTAAGTTGCTCAGAACACTTTCTAAGGCTGCATCCAAAGGTAAATTACCGTCTGCCGTCTTGTTGGATCCACAGATATTAATAAAGTCTCTTCTGTGTTTCATTATTGTTTCGCTGCACCCTCCCATCTTGTTCTGTGATCGGTTCCCTCGATGAGGGGAAAATTGGGTCCTTGGTGTCCAGACGGAGTGAAGTGAATTTGTATGCACGGAAGAATGGGTCGAGCCAGGCTAGTTTTTTTTCTGATCATCCAAGTAAAACAAATTAACAAGCTCATTTAAAAGAAAAAAAATTCATCGTGCTGAAGACAGAAGAACTCAATCTATTTTAAATCACAGAGCAAGCAAAGTCTCTGTCCATCATGTACCTGTCTGTCTCCGTGGCCCAGACCATTTGTCTTCATATTTGTTAAAAGAACCCGGAGACTGAATCTTTTTTTTTTTTTTTCTGAGTGTCTCAAACCCCACAAAGTGACTTTATGTCAACATCAGCATTTAATCCATTCAGTCTGATAACAGTTGGAAAGTCTAGAAGAGCATGATTGGATTTTCCGTTCAAGTTAGCCGGAGGGCGAAACTAGAAGTCACCCGTGGAGTCCCCGCAGAGCGCGTTCCACGGGATTCACGAAGTGACTCCATGGCCACCGGGCAATTTTCTTATGAACAGCCTCTGATAATGTGTCCACATCAGTGATGGGTGGGTGAATAAAAACAGCTTCCTAAAATAAGTAAAGAATCACCATCAATGCTGTTGCAGTTAATGTCCAAAAGAAAATGCAACACATTTTGTATGACTGAAGCTGTTTTTCATCAATGCTCGTCCTTCTCCTTTCAAGAGTGACAAACATTTGCTTGATCGTTTCCTGGAGACACCAAAACAAACACGTTTTGTTTTGCAACCGAAATAAAGTGTTTTCAAAATAGTCATTAACTGCAGCGCTAGTGTTGAATTCATTCTGACTTTCAGCTTCATTCATAAAGAATTGAACCTGCACATGTGTTTATAATTCTACCCCCATGTGGAAGTGGGGTCCAAATTCTTTGACAAAGGTCAGCAACTAGAAATTTACACGGTAACTAATAACTTTTATCATTTCTAATTCTGTAACTTCTTTAATTCTGTTTGTGGGAGAAGTACCCAAAGTAGTTACTGAATTACTACTTTATGGTTTGATCAAAATTGGTTTATATTGAACAATATTAATAATTAATTTATGCTCAATGATCTCCTATATTTAATTAATGATTTACATAGAACATATGTTGATATATAATGTGTCATATCAGTGTATAATGAGGATTATTGGTAGATTTGAATTATTTATTTCTTAAACAACCAGGAAAGAAAGGTAGACGGTAACCACTTATTATTGAAGTTAATCTGGTGTTAAATGTCTGTTAAATGACTGGATGTTTGATTAAATGATTGATCCATTATCAAGGGAAATGTTATATTGAACAATCTTCTTACTGTATTGATGGTGTGGATATATATACATATTGATATAGATTTATGGTAACTGTATCTAATGACTTTTCTTTTAAGTAACTTGCCCTCCACTGGTCCAGATCCTATTAGAAGATCTATGGATTCATGCCCATCAAGTTTCTAGTCTGTTTCTAGAATCAGAGGTGTAGAGATGCCTAGCATCTAGACCAGACCAGCCAAGTAAGACAAATCTCACTGTTTTGTAACAAAATTTCATTCCTGCATTTGTGGGGGAAAAATGCATCACATTTGTTCGTTTTCAAGAATGTCCGTCACTACACCATTAAGTCTGATAGAAGGCCTGCAAAAAAGGAATGCATTGCAGCCATATAAGCAACATATCGTAACATTAAGACATTCCTTTTAAAGCGAATCAGAGAGGACCAAAAACTGAAAAAGTTGGACCTTGGACTCATTATTATTCCACTTTAATGTGAAATGTATTGCATAGACAGAAAGTGAATAATGCAAAGATATACTGTATTACTAATAAAATATTACATTTCAACCAAGTACTGTGTGATTTTGAAACCCCTTCTTCTTCTGTGACATTTTTACCTTGTTAAAAAAAGCACACACTATAAGTGAAAAGAATCTTATTAAATCTCTCAGATTTTAGCGGTGTTTCAGCGCGCCCGAAGTGGGCTCTAAACGCGTCTGATCCGAAGAACCGCAGTTTCAAGCCCCGCAGGTTTCTCCCAGACTTTCTCCAGCCTCCATCGGAAACGACACAGTGCTCCGAGAAGGTCCTATAATAACCCGAGTTAACCCCCCTCCTTTTTTTTTTTCTTTTCCTTTAAAAAAAATGAGGCTTCTGAACACAAGGCGCGGATTGAAACGCGTCTTCTTGTCGGGCTGGAGCCGGGATTGAAGATTTGAGTGTGGGCGTGTGCGCGCGCATCCTTTAATCGCCCGGCGGCGCCGTAATGACCAATCAGCGGCCGCTTCCACTCCTCAATTTGTTGATTTGGCGAAGGGGAGGGGAGGGGGGGGGCTGGTAGAGAGAGGTAGGGACTGAACTAGAGAGAGAGAGAGAGAGGGAGAGAGAGGGAGAGAGAGAGAGAGGGAGAGGGAGAGGGAGAGAGAGAGGGCGGCGGCGGCTGCGGAGAGCAGCAGTCTGTCTCCGTTGGATTCACAGTTGGTTGCTCTCGTAGAAGCTCGTGCCCGGCTCTCCTCGGCGCGGTAAGTGTCTCCGCGTTCAACGACAACCGTCACCCGCTCCGGTGTTGTAACGTTTAGACCGTGTGTCACTCCGCGTTCGGGACTCTTCCCACCCCCCGGGGCTCCGAGTTGGACTATCTGACGGTAAAAGTGTGATGGAGGGTTATAATGTGCGTCTCAGCTCAACTTTTAGTTTTTTTTTTCTTCCAGCGCAGGCTTCTTTTTCTTTCTTCGCTGAGCTGTGAGAATTCTCGAAACCCACTTTTTACACGTTGAAACGGGCTTTGAGATGCGGTTCCGTGGCGGAGGAGCAGGTTGAAGGTGAGGTGGTGGTGGTGACGGCCGGGCGCGTGCCGCCTCTTTCCCGCGGTCAGCAGCAGCAGCCTCACATCTACCAACTTGTGATTGGAACCTTTCTCTTTTCTTCTTTTCTTTTTAAAGAAAGGAGCGGACCGCAGAAACGGCGCTACATGTGCGCAGAAAGTACTTTTTCTTTTCTTTTTTTTTAAAGATGTAGCTGCTGGTTGTTGGGTAGAAGCTGCTCGGTGTTTATTCTGAATGTGTTCGGCGTTCTCGAGACTGCAGGGGGTAAAAAAAAAAAAGTTCGAACATACATGGAACCCTTTTAGATGACTGTTTCTGTCTGTTTCTTTATTAACCAGAGAAAAGGAGAGAGAGAGGGAGACAGAGAGAGAGAGACAGAGAGACAGAGAGAGGGACCCTCACAGAGACAGAAAGAGAGAGACAAGGTGAGTGAGACAGAAAGAGAGACAGAGCCAGAAGAAGAGAGGGAGACATGGGGAGACACAGTCTCTCTCTGGAGATAGAAAGAGAGGCAGAGGGAGATAAGAAACACAGAGATAGAGACAGAAAGAGACAGACACACTGATAGAGAGATAGAAAAAAGAAAGAGACACAGATACAGAAATAGAGAGAGAGACAGGAGCGGAGTGGCACGATGCAGATCTGCTCCCCTCTGATTTTCCCTCATTCGGTCTCACTCTCTCTCTTTCTGTGTCTCTCTGGCTCCTTTTTTCCTCTTCTCTCATCCGTGTCCTCCCATCCCTCCATCATCAGTCAGAGAACATTTTGCCCAACTCCCTGGGCCGTGGTGAGACGCTGCGTGTAACGCGGACGGCTCTGACCTCGTGTCTGTATTCTGAACGTGTGGCTGTCGGGGGGCAGCCTGCTGCGGCTGTTTCCTCCCCTGGGGGGGTGATGATGATGATGGTGGTGATGATGGTGGTGAGGGGGAATTCATCTCTCTCTCTCTAACCTCGGGCAGCACACCCTGTGCGGTTGGTGTGCCCTCAGGTTTGGGTTCGAACCGAGGCTGTGGCGTCGAGGCCGTTCGGCAGCGTCTGGGTTTGACCTGCGTGCGGCGCCAGATGGGAGGGATTTGCACACCTGGGCAGTGGTATAATGATTAATGTTAACACAGACGAAGATTCGTAATCACAGAAAGGGAAGAGCCTGTTGCTAGTTTTTGTAAAGAGACAATATGGTGGATGTTTTATATTTATATTATAACATTTTGGATCTAAATGAATGAAATTTTTCGACATGCTGGATGTTGCTGGATGTTTGTGACCATCTCATTGCTTTGAATTGCATAAGTATGAAAATATGTATGAAGATAATAACTTCAATTGGAAAGAAGGCAGCATTATGGCCTCTAAAAAGAATACTAATGAGGTGGTTCAGGTGTGTTGAGTCAGCAGCTTTGAGCAGGTTTAGCTGATTTAACAGACTGAGTCCCCTGGAAGTGCTTAGTCACAACAGCAGGAATATATTCCTCAATCACTCTCATCAAGATACTACTGCGTATTTTGTCGATTTTTCTGGCCAATGACGGGATATTTGCGGGTTTGACAAACTCTTGACACAATTTCGATACGTAACGTTCAGGGACAAGGCCTGAACAGATTACAAGTAAAATCCTGAATTGAAAATGTTACTTGAGTAAAAGTACTAGTACAATAAAAGTATTGAAGCAAAATGTACATAAACTATCAAAAGTAGAAGTAATCAAACACACTGTTTATATGCTACTTTACAGGAGTTTAGGCCTGCACCTCACGACTTTTTTGGTAGTTGCTACGATTATGGGTGCAATTATAGATTAGTTGGTAAAATGGTGTAAAATTTCGAACATAGTTTCTAAAAGTCAAATGTTGTAACCTTTGGTCCAGATCGTCAGTCTACAACCCATACTGCAAAAAAATCTCAACAAGTAAAAGCTTGTTTTTGGTACAAATAGTTGTATTGAGTAGAATTATCCTGAAATAGATAGAAATTCACAGATAATTTAGCTTATTTATCCTTGTTCTCTTAAAATGAAATTTCATTGTTTGGCTTTTTATCATAATGTATTTTTTTATCTCCTTTTCTGGACTTTTTGTGCTAAATACAAGATATATTCCCTTAATGAGGTTTATTTTTTTCAATTCACTATGTTAGAATTCAATAGAAAACTAGAAAATCATGATTAGGTAGCTGCAACCAAAGAATGGATGTTTTATTCTAAAAAAAATGTATAAATTAAAAAGGTGGTGATTGATTGCCTAGTTGTTGCAACTTTACAGCCTTAATCATTACTCGTGAGAACATTTCAATGTATTAGTTTAGGGAGCTAATTCCAGATACGAGTAATAGTAATGGATCATAGCACAACAGTTGGCACAATTTGATAGAATATAGATCAGATAATTAAAAAAAGTCTCTTCAATATTTAAATCTGCATTAAAAAAGTAACTTCAGCTCAGTTAAATGTAGTGGGGTGAACTATAAAGTAGCATCACATAGAAATACTTAAGGAAATTACCTCAAATTGTGCTTAAGTACAGCACTTGAGTTTTACTCAAGTCAAGTACTCATGATTATTTAAGTTTAAGACAATTTTACGACTGCACTATTCCAGATATTACTTGCTTTTTTTAATGAAAAAATAACAAAGACATACTAGTTATGTCAAAGTTTTAGCAGGGAGGGTCAAGGTTGTGCTTTTTTTCAGGTTCATTGTTTCCTGAGTGTTTTATCTCATTAGAGGCATTGTTTGTGTATATGACTTGTAGGTGACTCATGTTTTCTCTAAAATCCAAGTATTTCCACACCATTGCTTTACCCCCAAAAGGCCAGCAAATATATTTTGTTCTTATCTGCCTCGCTTCACTGGCTAGCACTTTGATTGAAAAAACGTGCCATGGCAAATAAAGGCGTATCTTAAAAGATGACATGTTATAACTTTTCAAAAAATGATTGGAAAAAAGTTTGATTAAACAGAGGGCAGAAGCAAACAGAAAATGTCCGATTTGGATGTCGATTCAAAGTGAATTCCTTAACTCCTAAAACATAAACAGTGGAAACCCTTAATGGATCGCTGGAATTCAAACACTCAGTAAATCAAGCGCCTTGTTAACTTCCCATTGATTTATAGGATTCTGGGATTTCCAAGCATCGCGTGGAATCGCCTTAGAAATGTACTTTGTGCCGGCATCCATCCTCCCTAAAACATGAGTCAGCGCTCACATTAGACATTCCTCGCCCAATACTGTTGCTATTAGCGCAAGTTAATAATCCACTGAACAGATTGTTCTGTGATGACTGGTCTATTAATCTCCTCCGCCACAGGGAATATGTTCAATAAATTCTTATCAAACTCAAATTAGACTTTTTTGGTGGATATGAATTTGCCAGAATTTGTAAAAAAAAAAATGTCTTGAGTAGCTTTTTCCAAAGTTCTCTCTAAAAAGCAGGATTATTACCAATTATTTTCTTGCTAATCATGTACACAGCCATTCTGCTTGTGTGGCCTGTGTAGTCAATTTTCAAAGTACAGAAGCATGTGGGTGATATTGACACTGCCACGGTTCAGAGAAGCCATCCGTCTCACAGGCCTGTATGTACCAGGCTGTATAGTATGTGACTCTCATAACTACAATAGGGGGCTTTGTGTCCCGAACGCCTTCATCCTCAGGGTGGTCCCGACCCTAATGTCACCACTCTTTAATCTATAGCTAATCATAACCTGTCCTTGTGGACATCGTTGGAGACAGACTCACTGCTGTGGACTCCTGACTTGAGCTACAGATATAGATATAGATATAGATATATATATATATATATATATATATATATATATATATATATATATATATATAGATATAGATATAGATATAGATATAGATAGATCGATATATATTAATATCGTCTAAAAACAGTGTAGGAAGGTGCGGTTAAGAAGCAGACCTGGTTTTATTGAAGGCCTCGAGGTAGGGTAAGTGTCAGGTGGAGCTTTATAGATGATGACGGGCCGCAAGAAGCCTAGTGCAGAGCCACATGATGGCATGAGCTCAGCCACCTTTAGTCTTTAGCCTGGACACAGTCCCAGCCAGGTCAGTCAGGCGATATGCAGTCTGTTAAGCAGTTGAAAGTTCAGCGAGATAACCTGGAGCCCGGCCAGGGAAACATTTGCACATAATCACTGCAGAAATCAGTGAAGCCATCAGCAAGGAGAGGAGATATTTGGCCACTCTCTTTGTTGTAAGTAAAAGCCCCGCTTCAGCACTCTCTCACCACGCTGGCTCCAGGCGTTCTCTCTCTTCTTTTGGTCAAGGCAAACAAACAGGGCGCTGCAGCAGCGCTTGAGGTGTGGAGATAAAAGCGTGTAATCGCCAAAACTCAGGATGGATCCAAGCTCGGGAATACTCCTGAGACGAGCACAAAAAGCCTGAATGAGCGAGTATTTGAGTGTCGTGCCTAGCTCGGCGACACAGACCAACATGATGTTAATAAAGTAGACTGAGGGTAGAATGTATAGATTCTAAAGCATTTCAGCTGGATATCTTTATCAAACACAATTCAGGAGATGCCTCTGGCGTCCACTGCTGCTCTCTACAGTTGCACATACATCATCAGTTTTTTTATAAATAGAGCTGCAATGATCAATTAATTGATTAGTTGCCAACTATTACATTAGGTTGCAATTGATGAATAATTGATGTGAGAAATTTTTAACAAAAAAATGTTCAAAAATGTAGCAATGCATTTTTTGGTTGCTTTAGTCTTTTAATATATAATATTTAAACCTAATGTCTATATATAAGACATTAGGTTGCATCTTCAGCTTTGGGAAACAGTGATGTTATGAACCAAAGAACTACACAATTGATCAACTCTCTAATCGACAGATCAGTCATTTTAAATGGAAGTCCTGATTATATTAGTGTGCAGATCATGAATCCCTTTAAGGCAAGTTAGTGATTTGTTATATTGGGTTACATGAATGAAATTGACTTGAATTTGAGAAAATGGGGATAAAAGATTAGAAAACAACTCATCATATTTGCTGTAACACCCTCATAAATATCAAATCAGGGATATAATGTACAGTGGTAATGTATCTGAATACTCTTGGTATGATGTTAGAGAGATGGGAAAACGGTTCGCTGTGACGTATGATCAGATGAAACCGGCACACATGATCAATATGAGGAAGATGGTACGAGGAAAATCGCAGAGATCTGATTACCTTTGATTTGATCAGCAGTCAGTTTTCCAGAAAACAGAGGCACCGGGGGGAAGAGGGCCTCCCACTACAGCTGATAAATACTAAATGAAAAATCTAGGATTATACGGGCACACTCAGAGGAGTTCAGAGATATATTCGGGGCTCACATCTTCAATCTTTGAAATATGAGATCATATATCTTTCATCAGCTGCTGATTATCAGACACTCTGAACTTCTAGCTTTCGTTTAGCCGTTAAACTGTTTTCTTTCATTCTCGAAGGCTTTCATCCTTAAAGAGGATGTACTGATGTCATTTTTATGTTCTCTGAGGATCTGTTATTGACAAAGTGTAACAGCACAGTAGGAGAATAAGACTAGTGACGACTTCTGACTTGGAAGTAGAAACACGTGCAT
Organism: Eupleurogrammus muticus; assembly: GCA_036785175.1. Classification (NCBI taxonomy): domain Eukaryota; kingdom Metazoa; phylum Chordata; class Actinopteri; order Scombriformes; family Trichiuridae; genus Eupleurogrammus; species Eupleurogrammus muticus. The sequence goes on along the minus strand of JAYKQN010000014.1, from coordinate 10,895,094 downwards.
TATTAGTATCAGTTGTTATAGCTTTGTGTCAATGTAATGGAACATAACATTTTCAAATATTATTACTGATGGACCGCCAGCATTCTTTGGGAAAAAACACACTGTCAAGGTTTTCAAATCTTCACACAGCATATCATTTAATATTCCAATATCAGTCATAACATTGTTCATTCCAATCAATAAACAGTAACTTTCAAAGTAGATGATGTAACAATATGACAAGGTACAACTGAGTAACACACCTGATTCTACTGATCAGCCATTACAGCTCTTGCTGTAAAGAGGACTTTCATTAAGTAGAATCAGGTGTGTTACTGCTTGGTTGGAACAAAAACCTGCACCCACTGTGGCTCTCTAGGACCAGGGTTGCCCACCCCCATGCTAGAGCTTCATCCATCCTTATGAATGTTTAACGATGCAATAACAAACAATAAGTCAATTAATCGATTAGTTACCAACTATTACATTAATCGGAAAGAGTTTCTACCATGACCCACAGGGTTTAAGTGTGTGTTGTGTTTTATCAAATACATTACATTGGTTGCTCATGATCACTCTCTGTCTGCGTTGCATTTCCTTATTAAGGCAATGAGTATTAAAAACACTCAGGACGCCATGATGTCATCTGACAGGGCGGCCATTCACACAGGTTTAATTATAGAAGCTCTGGATGCTAATGAAGCCCTGGAACTGCTCTGTGTGCTAATTCACATTGACGTCCGACAACTGCCCCGACAATAGTCTTTGTGCTCTGTATGCATGTGTGTGTTTGTGTGTGTGTGTGTGTGTGTGTTTGTGTGTTTGTGAAAGGTGATAACACTGATGTGGTCAAGGTGCATCGTCAGGTATATCACACAAGTGGATTAAGTGACAGAATTGTGGCTATAGTAAAACGTGTGTGTGTGTGTGTGTGTGTGTGTGTGTGTGTGTGTGTGTGTTTGTGTGTCAGAATTTCTCCATGGGAAGCACATTATCCTGATTTGTGTCAGCACCAGCCATGTATGATCACACAGAAAAAAAAATCTTTTGATACAGTGGCTTTATAAAAGGGCCAACAACAAGGGCTATGACCTCCTCGTCCACAATTTCAGGCAAAAAAATCACACGCCGAGTGTTGTGCATGTGAATGGTATCGGCTTTTAACACAGTGCAGGAAGCTTTCACATCAAATGAACACTCTTCCTCTGACAGGTGTTCAGCTGCATCTGTCTGGAAGCGAGCCGTTAAATTGCTGCTTGAAGACAACTTCAGCCTTCCTCTCGGTGGCCTTGACAGCTTCTCCAATTACAAGCTCTCCGGGCCCACTGCATCCTGCTTGCAAATACGCTACGATTGCTGTTCATCAAAGCTTGGGTTCAGAAAGAGCAAAAGGATGTGGCATTATGTCCGAAATGCTTCAGCTTCGGTGCTTCCGACTGAAATCGGATGAAATATTTAATTTGGTACTTTTTTTCCTTCTGATCCTTCACCAACCTGGGATTTCATTTAATTAGCATTAGGTTGCTAAGCCCCAGGTAATGAAGGAGAGAATTTTGATGAAAATGATATCATCAGTGGTAAAAGTAAACATGGTATAATCCCAATCGGGAGCTATGGTGCTTTCACATTGACACAGTTGAAGTGGAGACATTTGAGCTTTGAGGGCAGCGGGCTTCCCAACACGCTGCCACCAAACCTCAAATAAACTGAATACTGCTGTAAAGTGTCACAACTGCCTTCAAATTGGGCATCTGAAGGTCTGTCGTGTAACTGCATTGTTGTGCACATGCACTTGACTGAAATGACAGCTTAAAGGCACAATATGTCATTCAATAAAGAGACCAACTCTGTCTTTAATTTCCTGTACTCTAATGATCCCAAATGTATGTGTGTGACTATATCGATTAATCAACTGTTGCAGGACTTCATCAGATCTTGCGTCATCCAGGCAACAAGTTGAGCTAATATTCGCATTAGTTTGGGAAGAAGTGCCAAAAAAAGCTCCTGCGAGACCTCTGAGTAAATATATAACATACAGTAAACACTTAAGGATTCCTTCGCAGCAGAAATTGACATATTGTGCATTTTAAGCAGGGGGTACCAAAGTGGGGGTCACTAAGGGAGATTTTTTTGAGAAATCGAATAAAACAAAAATAAGAAAAAGTGGCGTTTAGCCATAATTGTTACCAAGAACGACAAGAAATATTCCAACAGCTTTATCAGCCTCGAATGTTTCTGTGTCCCCAGATGACCCCTGAGGTGATTACCACAGATTAGCGAAGGGCAACAACAGTTGCAGGTCACTTTACAGTGGGGGTCGCTAATCTGGCACCACTTTTTAGGGGGTCTGGGACTGAAAAGTTTAGGAAGTGCTGACTTAAAGAACGACAGCTCAGATTCGCAGTAGTAAGGGCAGATCCTGCAAATGAGAAAAAAAAACACATCATCAACTCCTCCATAAAAAAATTAATTGACTTCTCCAGCCTTAATCATATTCTCTAATTCAAATGTGAGCGTTTTCTGGTTTCTTGAGTCATCTATGACAGCAAAGTGGACAAAAAAGATATTTGACAACAGCATCTTTGGTTTTTGGAAACATGGCTCGACATTTTTGCCTTTTTTTTGCCATTTTATGGGCCAAACAGCTAAATTAATCAAGAATATTATGGACAGTAATCAATGATGAAAATCCTGATTACACACACAGCCCCGTGCTCAGGATGTTGACCCCTCGGCTGATAGTTTGCCACTTACAGAACATCAGAGGATTAGATAACACAACGCAGCCCTATTGTGGAGAACGGATGATTGTGTGGGACATGCTGAACACACAGATCAATGTCGGACAAGTGGATTCCACTGCAGGAGTGATCTTTGGAAAAGTCGTCTTTGGAAAACCTGGCCTCACCTGCTGCCACAGCAAGCCGCCTGGCTCCACAAACACATTCAGCGAAGAGGAGTTTCACACAACATGTAACAGTGCTTATGATAGATTTAACTATCAAAACCCAAACATTTTTTGATTCACACAACAGCTGTTATGGGGAAAAAAATCGACCGCAAAGGATTCAGCTTGAGAGAGCCGGGAAAAGTTTTTGAGTCCCAGGTGTTAAAAGGAGAATAAGCAGATGAGATGGAAGCGTGAGGATGTGACAGACGACTTTCCTGTGGGCGAACACCGTCAAGAGGAGGAATGCGTGGTTTTCCCAACTCGTTTGCTTTGTATTTACCTGCCTCTCTATTCACAGGTCGTAAATGCGTCGAGGCGTGCACAAAGGAAGCTATCTCTGCTCTCTCCACGTGAGGCCCGTGCCTTGTTTGCTGGGTCCTGGTTGGGATGAGTCTGCTTTAACTGGAGGTGAAAGGAGAAGCGGTGGTTTCAAACAGAATAGTTAATGGTCTCCCCCTCACGAGCCGCAGCCACTGCTGCTAATTGTATTTCCCAGAGAACTGTTGGATGGTATAAGAGTATAAAAGGCAGAGGCTAAGTTATTTGGTTTGATTCCTTTTTATTATTATTGTTATTATTATGGGTCACTCTGATTGGATTGAATTGGACAGGAAATTCTCCCACATAAAAAAGAGGCTGTATTTCAAAGAGAGCTTTTATTACATTGTTCTAGATGGGTTGTCAAGTTTGTTTGTTTCTTTCGTTTGCTTTAACATGTTTTCTGGCCCATTTTTCTAACTTCAGTTGGTTAAAAAAAAAAAAAAAAAAAAGAAATTCCGCATATTTTGCCTGAAACAGTAGGAATACTGCCGTCTCTAATTTGTTAATTACAGTTTGATGAAAATGAAGGTTCTTGATAATGGCGCGAATGCCCGAAACGCATTTTGACTAATTGGAGCTGTGATTTTTGTCCAGATATGATCATGTTGTTAGGGAGCTGCAAGAACATGATGAGCATGGTTATTATTATGAGTTACTGACAACAGTTCAGTCCCCGAGGACAAAAGACAAGCACATAAAGCGAAGTTCTCTCTGCTCGCCACGGCCTTGTAGAGCATCTGTTAGATAATATACTGTACAATGTTCTGCTTTTTTAGCCACCACCCACTATCAAGACTGAACCACTAAAACTGAAACTTAGTCCATCCATACATCTTCTATACCAAGGTATCATGGGTCCACTCGGATGAACGTAGTAAAAGCAAAGTAAAAGTGAAATATAAGAACAAAAAATATTCAAAAACAAGAAAAAAAGTTACCAAAGTTAAAGTGTAGCAGGGGCTGCAACTAACTGTTAAAAGTCGAATTCATCTATCAATTGAAGACTTAACCTAAAATTTCCAAAAGTTCATAACACATTTATGTCTGGCGTTCAGTCCATAAACCAAAGATCTTCAGTTTACTAGACCAAAGAACCCAGAAAAAATTCTGATTTAAGAAGCTGGAACCAGAGTTTGGACATTTGCTTCTTAAAAATGACTCAAATCAATTAATAGATTATCAAAATGGTTGGTTAATCATGTAATAGTTGGTAACTAATCAATTATTTTACTAATTGTGGCTCTAGGTGCAACTAACAACTACTTTGAAAGTCAATTCATCCATCAGTCATTGAAACGATTAACCATCAGTCGTTTGGTTTGTAAAATGGAAACATTGCTGATCATTGCTTCCCAAAGCTGAAGATGCCACCTAAGATGCCTAAATAAAATGATTTGAGAAGCTGGGACAAGACAGTTTGCATATTTTCTTCTTAAAAATGACTCATCAATTATAATAGTTGATGATCAATCTAGTTAACAATTATCACTCACCATAGAGCGACATTTTCATTTCTACAAACAACTTTCTACTTGGCTTTAAACCAGAATGACATGCATAGCCCCCCCACGGTGTAGTGTTTGCAATTGTCTTCAACTGAAGAACCTGATGACGCAAACAGTAGAAAACTTTTCAGCTTGTCCCATTATAAATACCATTTAATGCTTTACATTAAAAAATGAATTTAATATATATATTGGTATTGACTCCATTCATATAAATAATTGCTTGTTAAAAATGCCGAAATTGTGTGTGTGCACTTAGTGTTTAATGATTAGTTAGTGAATAGAGATGAATCCTCCCTCCCATCTCTGTCAGCTGGGTTTGAGCCCAAATTATTTACTTTTGGACCTGACACAGAAAAGCGTCGGCCAGCTGGAGCCGGATGAGCATAAATATTTGATCGTGGTTCCTGGAACAAGTTGATTTCTCTCACACGGCTCCTAAACTGCTTCCAAATTGGATTCATCCCTTGTAGAAGAGCTTAAAATAAAGAGGAAGCTTCCCTGATTCCCACGGAGAGACGGAGGATGAAGCGTATGTGGAGAGTAAAAAAAAAAAAAAGGAGGGGGGGTGAAACAAACACAGACGATGGGGAAAATTAAAGTGGATGATCAGATCACAGCCGAGACGCTCATCTCAACAGGAAGCTTCTCATGAACTGAGCTTTGTCCCGTCTGTGTCCATATCTCTGCCCCCGTACAAACTCATGTAAACACACAAACACACACACTCTTTCACACACAAGTTTACAAGGGTTGGATGTTTGCTCATTTGCATAGTAATGGCCTCCCACATTCCAAAGACAAGCGACAAAAGGATCGTCCCCCGTGTATGTGTGTGTTCCTGCTGTTTCTCGACGTCTCTGGCGGCCATAAAAACAGGAATTCCCATGATAAAGCGTCCTCGCGAATGAAAGAACGGCAAACGAAGCATCACGCAGAGCCCCGTAAACGGAGTCACGCACAAAGCCGCTTCACGCTGCTTTTCTTGAAGCGGTCTTAACAAGTCAACGTGACTTCTCTGGCTCCTTTCCGTGAACAAGATCGCAACAGGTCTTTAAATTTGTTGTTATTGTGTCCAGCAGATCCTCCTCACATCCGGTTCAGAGTCAAGTTTTCTGGACTTAGGCAGTGAGCTAAATGGGATTCAGAATAGCACTGCAACTAACAACTATTTTCTACATTTTGCTCCCGATTTGATAATTATGAGGAAGTAATGATAAAGTTTTTCTTCTTATGGCCATTTTCTCAAATTGAAGTCAGTTTAATTAATATACGCCAAAATACCACAAATGCTCACTTGCCTCTAGGGGCTTCATGACCTATATAGTAATGCAATCATGACGACGTCCATTTACATTTAGGGATGCAATTAACACTAACATTTACTGTCGTCACTATTTAATAAAGCAGAAAATAATCTGATTTAAGAAAGTGGAACCACAGAATTTGGACATTTTTTTCTTTAAAAAATGACTCAAATCGGTTGACAAATTTCGATTAGTGATACGATTAATCAATGAGTTGTCTGGTTCATAAAATGATGTTGACTGATTCGAGAACGTTGAATGAAATCATTTTTTTTTTTTTATTAAAATGACTCAAATTGACTAAGTTGCCGACTAACTAAATAATCAACTAATATTTGCAGCTCTAATTGAAGGTCTGAGCCTTTAATGATTCCATTGGGATCCTGTGGGACTTGAACATCTAAATGAGAATGGGGGTTTATATAAACACTATGTAAAGACAAGCAACAAGCACAGCATGAGAAACACGACTGGGACAGACTGGAACCCAGTGATCAGGAGAATCCCTGCGGAAAAAAAACGGGGAGTCTAGACGCTCCACTTGAGCTGATTTATGGTTCTGCCTCGGATCCGTTCACACGCTGCTGTGATTGTGTCGTTCTGCAATTACATCCGGGAGAAAAAGCGTTAGTGGTGCTTTTTCTTCACCTGCTTCTTCTAATTCTCTTCTTCTTCTCCCTTCTTGGATCATGAAGATATTTCTCTTAATAATAGAGCAATCATTGAATCAAACAGCTAGTCACTTAAGACACAAACATGTTATCATTAATATAAAGTGGTTACCTTCATTTTTTTTTTCTTACCTGGTCATTGTTAAAATGATCAATAGTCATTGTCATCCACTGAAATGTTTTATATCATATATTCTATCTATCTATTCTAGTATATCATTAAGTTTTAAATGCCCCCCCTACTTTCAAGTATCATCATGTAAATCTCCATTCGCCACTACTGCATCTATGTAGATTCCACTCGGGAAGTTCGCCTAGGTTAATGCAGTTGTTAGTCTGCCGCTCCTGGGAAAACTTCTGAATGCGTGTGACCACAAAATAATGAATTCAGATTAATTAAGGGGTTAGGGTTCGCGCTGACCCTAATCACAGGAGTTCTGCTGGAGGCAACCAGGCAAGACGTGAGCCTTCCCACACAAAAGTTACCTCATCCATGAAGACCTTAGTCAGAGAGGATGGTTTTCATCTGCCATCCATGGCCAGATGTTAAAAATGTAAATATTTAGTTATAATAGAATAAAAATGCATATTCTTATATAAATTAAATATGTACACGACTGGAGGAAAAATGGGGCACAATAGTAAGTGGCTGGGGTTCATAAGAATTTTGGTCTCATTAGGAGAATGAGGCTAATTATTGTTATATTTTGATTTATTTCCTGCGTAGGTCTAATCAAAACAACCAACGTGACACATCGCCACGTCAGGCGTTCAGGTGAAAAGAAAATAACACAGGACTTAAATTGCATCTCAATTGTGTCGAAAAGCAGCTGCAAAATCAAGCATTTTTGATTGCACCAATCAACCAAAAAAACAAACTCCCCTCTCGCTCTCACTGATTATTGAAGCCACTGATCAAGAGAAAATTAAATAAATAATAAAAAAAAAACAGCTTCTGAAGATTTGCTAATTTTCTCTGTTTGTCTGCACAATTACATGCAAATTTAAAAAAACAAAAAAGATAAAATTTAAGAGTATTATAATAAAGTAAAATAATTTATGGCATCAAACTTTGTAAAACTTAGTCGATGTAATTAATTAATTGTCTGATGAACCGCAGCAAATCAACTTTGTTGAATGGCTATAAATAAACTCAAACAATTCTATAAGTTTAGTGCAGCTCAGCGAGGTTTACATCATATCCAGTTGCATCTGGCTGCGACACACGGCAATGAAAACTCGTTGTAATGTCACTTGGCTTCAAAAGATTTCATCTTCAGGACGCCACAAGGCCGTACTCATGAACACAAAAAAAAAGTCCGAAAACACAACAAAAGTTTCCTGCTTCATGCATAAATCTTCGCAGTATTAATGAGCCCTCAGTTATCATTAAGCTTTTTCGTGACTGGTGTCACCTTGGAAAAACACGATGGGCGTTCCTCGCTGTTCTGTGAGCATTTATAGACCTGTCAATCACATGACAGGCTAATTGTGATGGAACCAATTGTCGGTCGCCTCCTCGACAAAATCCACAAGCGGAAAAAGGAAAGCAGAAAAGGAAACTTTACAGGATTTCAGGTCGATGGTTTTTGGGGAAAAAAAAAAAAAAAAAACTCCTCCCGCTGTGTTTTGGGTCTGTCGGTGTGCGATAAAAAGCCGCTCATGATGTGTCAGAGCTCTCATCTTCCTCAATCCTGCTGCTGACCCCCCCCCAAAGCCCACTCTGTGGTTACATAATGTAGTAAATCCTAAAGTACCATCTGGTACCAACAACACTATCCATCACTAATTGTTGTTGATGCATATTGCAACAGTCATCAGAGCTCACACACAAACACACACACACGGAAAGGGGTTGCATGCCTGACCCGAACAGACAAGAAGAGACTGAAATGAGCACACTTTACTTTCTCTGACCATGTTAAACTTGAACTGGCTTTTACATGGATAGTGCAACCAAAACGCACACACACACACACACACACACACACATTTCAGCATCTATTATCTCCCCTTTGTTAAGATTAAAGCAGCTCAGGTTGCATGGGGGGGATTAGTATGGTTGGGACTTTGTAATTGCTGGGAATGGTTCGCCCCACTGAGTGCGTGCATGTGTGTGTTTCTATACGTGTGTGTGTGTGGTGGGGTCAGGCATAGGGGTCAGGGATTACATGACCCGCCATGTACGTGCCCCGTCGGGTGCTTTGTCAAGTCCCTGTGAACCATTACGTGCCGCTAAAAGCCGGCTTGTAAATGACCCCCCGGTATATAATGCAGAGCTCATATGTTTGTGTCCCGTTCACATCAAAGCCTCCCTGTTATGATCTTAATATGCATTTGCTGTCATCGTCAAAATTACTGCGGTAAATATCCTATATGTAGGTCATTTCATGGACATAAACACATGCCTGTTCTCCCCAACCCCCCACCTTCCGTTTTTATGTTTTTTTAGCAGTAATGTAAAGTCACTATGCTCTGTCGTTGGGTAAAGACATTTAATTAAACCACGATCAAACATATTCAAATTAATGTCCCTTTGCCTAGGAAAAAGAGAAGAGGGGGTGGGACTCAGGCTGATTCCGGTCACTAACCTCGTGAGCAACCCCATCAGCAAAGGTCATTGATTTCCTTAAACGCCGAGTGACCTGAAAACCCGACAGGAGCTCTTTCACGCCCATGTGGGTTTTTTTTTTTTTAATGGAACGAGAAGTTTGTTAACGTCAGATTGAAGCATCTGACTGAGATTATGGCTTTTTTTCTTTTTTTTTGGAGAGACTCTGAGGCAGAGGAGCAACGTGAAAACGTAGCGTTTCATAGACAAAGCATGTCACGAAGCAGATTAGCGTTCACTTAGTCCTTTTTGTGTCTATCTCAAGCATCCAAAATTCAACGTCAACTTTGTAGCTATTCGGTGCTGCTTTTATTCAAGTAAATTCTATAAAAAATAATCCACATATATTCATTTACTTTTTTTTTTTATTTTAGCAGCAGGTGGGATTTTTAAAAGAAACAACTCGAGCAGCCTTGCAGGGTTATTGTGTAGCAGTAGTTTTGCTGCCTCTCTGTGGATGAACACTTTATAGCCTCCGGTGGTTTAAGGTACTTGGATGCTGTTAGGAGCTCATTTTAGCCCGTGAACGCTTTCATTTGTGCAACAATACATAACACCTTGAAAGGAAAATCTGTTAAAGGAACGTTTTCCTGTTATGTGTGAATTCATTTGAAACCTTTTTTTGTATGTTAAGTAATTGAAGCCTCTTGGGAATATTTTAACTCAGATTCTTTTGTACCACAGAATGCGGAGCTGTTGTAGAAAATAACGACGCCATAATGGATGCAGCGCAACACCGGCCTGTTTTCAAACTGAGAGGGGGGGAAAAGAATTAGATCGCAACGAGTAAAAGCATTCAAATGGATGCCTCATCTATGGGAGTGTGTTTATGAAGCGTCCAGGCTGCAGAACAGAGCTCGGCCCAATTAAATGTCTATAAAGTGGATGTGAAACTTGAGGCATCAGTAACCCAGAAACAGACACAGCTTCTGTGTTTGGTTTAAAATGTTTGCTGCAGGTTATTATAATAATAATGATACCAGCTGCTGTTGCCCATGTGTTCTGGGTAAAATCTTACAAATAACCTGAATATTTGTTCTTGTTTGAAGGGGATAATGACATCATTACTACAGGTTCTGTTACTAGCTAGGAAAAAGTGGATAAAGGAAAAACTTTTTTGAATGTCAGCTTCAACGCTCTGTCAGACAGTTTTGTACTTATTGCCTGGTTTTTAGTTTCAGCTTTCTGTCACCGTCTCGCCGTAGAGAGCTGGGCCTACGTTATCAGTGTTTAGAACAAGGCATCTGCAAGCAGAAATGTCAAGATTCTCTGAGATTCCCGGCTGGTTTTTAAAGTCGAGTCAAACTAATCTCAACCGAGTGAGAGCTTTTTTTTTTATCTAGGTGTGAATGCAGTGTTGCTACTGAAAAAAAACAATAAATTCATTCTCATGTTTCAGTGCTGATGTGCAATATTTCAAGGGTGTTGTATCCATAAAACAGTTTGTTGAAATTTGAAAGTATTTTTTTATAATAATCTGCATCTGCATTGTTTTACTGTGAAAGTAGTGAAATTCTTGTGAAATACGAAATGACCCTCAATCGCCAACCCTGTGATTTCTGTTGGCTCGTGTTTAGACGATTTTTTTTTTCAAAAATCTAAAAACTTTGTTTCAATCATAAAAATCAATCATAGTTCTTTATACTGTGTTGCAAGTCCTGCTGCAGTGATTAGTTGATTGATCAATTAGTTGCTAATGTTACAATATTTGCCAACTATTTTAGCAATTGATTAATCGATTTGACTCAATTTTAAGGAGAAAATTAACGTTCCAGCTTCTCAAATCTGATTATTTTATTGTTTCTTTAGTCTTCTACAATAATAAACTGATGATGAATAAACTTTTTAGTTTAGCTGATCCGAACCAAAAAAAAATTGTTTTTTGGTTGAATCTTCAGTTTTAAGAAACATTGATCCACATTGTACACCATTTTATGAACCAAACAACTAAACAAATAATCATTTCAATAACTGATAAACCAATTGATTTTTTGAAATAATCATTAGTTGTAGCCATATTTTTAAATATCAGTCAATTGCATTACAATACAGATCATGAAGTGATTTGTGATATTGGAATGTGAGAAAATGTGGATAAAGGATTAGAAAAAACTTCCTGTACACCTCATTTGAATTCCAGCTGATGATAAACTACGAACCCTGCTCTGCCCTCGGAATGCAGAAATTCTCTTTCAAATATTGCAGTAAAGGCAACAGCAGCCTCCAGCAAAAGAGTAATAGCTACAGCCATATCATAAAAACTCATAAATTATGCCTGTGTGCACAGGTGCTTTAAGGATATAATGAAATGGTTGAACTTTCAATTGGGGTAAAATAATGAAACAGTTGTTCCTTTCTCATTACTCTATGCAGCATCAAAGCAGATTAATGTGCTACTTTCCAGTGTGTTTGTAGCGTAAGAGAGCACTTAGCCGTTTGTATGCCGAGGTTCCGCGGTTACACCCAGTGATCTTATCAAGGTGCATTTCAGTTTACGTGTTTATAAAAAAAAAAAAAGCGTTTCACATTTTACTCGGTTCATATCGGTGCACTCAAGCCCGTGGTGAACAAACAGCTTGGTGGATTAAAGACTTTTTAGAAGTGCATCTGCTGTTCGGATGGAGCCGTGAGCTGCAGCAGCATCGGTAATGCCCAGCACGAGACACACGGCTTTAACTATACTTACATTTACTGATGCTAAAAAAAAAAGCCATGCAAGAATAACTCTTATGTACCAGCACAGGCCTGAAGCTCCGCTGACTGATGTTAATCAAGTCCTGCCGAGAACGGAGACGAGCAACGACCCATTTCCTTTCTAATGGGATAGAAGCGTTTCGGAAATGGAAATAGATTTTTAAATCCAAAAGACATCGTTGCGGTAGATGATGATCTGCTTCACTGCAACGGTTATGTGACAATAGCAATATGAATAATCTTCACGGGTATGTTTTAAATGGTAAATAATTCCATCAAAATGAGAACTATTCTGTTCTTATTCACTTCAGATTGAGCTATCTATCGACATAGGGAGTTTTCGTGCCGCCATGTTTCTACGGTAGCCCTGAACGGACAAACAAAACATTTTTACAGGCAGATTTTCAACTTCTTCTCGCCCATTGTCGATGAGCCTACACGTTTTGAGTATTCGTTTGTTTTTCATGCATATAATAACATCAGTTAAGTCACTAACAAGCATGTTGTGTATCCTTTTTTATGACTGGAAACTATAGTAGTCGCTTCCACAGATATGCCCATAAACAGAAAAATATTTTGGGGTGTTAATCCTAAGTCTTGAATGATTAAATAGTTTTATGCATGCAAGAGATAATTCAATAACATTGTTCATTACTGGACTTAGTGCAGTTAATACAAGATTGTTTTTCCCTGATAAGATTCCATTTTTTGCAGCGTACAACGCATGTTCTTGACGACACTTTTCACAGTGGTCGAGTGTTTATGTCCAATAACGGCCAATCGATCCTTTTCATTAATATAATGTCTCTTCCTCTGTGCCTGAGAAAGAGAGGTTCACTTTAATGGGGCTTTAATGTGATGTAATGAACCCTTTGGCAGAAGTATCGGCGTTAATCAGTGCGTGACGAGAATAAATGTCAACACTTTGAAAGCTTTTCAACCTTCGACTTTTGCTGTCAGAGTGGCCCCGAATAGTTTGAAATGTTCTTATGGTAAATTAAATGTCTGTGGTACACAAGAAGGCCGATTTTGTTAGCCTGCAAGCTAGCTGACTTTTTAGGGGTTAACTGAGGTGATCCATTATAAAACTACAGTTTATGGTCTTGAAATAGTCGATAGGAAAAAGGGATTATCTTCTACTGGTCAATAATGTATCTAAATCCATAGAGCAGCATGTCAAAACTCTCAAAGTCAAATAAATGGATTTCATTACATTAGTCAATATTAACGCTTTAAGAATACAATACAATTTTCTTATTGTATACTTACATACACCCCAGCTGTAAACAGCTGTTTAAGTAAGTTTTTTAAATATTTTTCTAATTAGATGATACTTGGCAGTCGTTCGTGGAACGTTGAACCCTGCATGGGCTTTGTTAAAAAAACAAAAAAAAAAGTACAGTTTCATAAGTGTCATATGAGCGGAGCTAAGAGAAAAAGTTTGGGCGCATATTATTTTCATGATGAAATCGAGCCAAACTGCAGATTCAGAGGTTCTCGGGGGTTAGCTCAACACACACAAACAAGTAATTTTCAAAAAACACAAAGCAAGTGCATGCTGACCTTAAGTGTCCGCCAGTATATCAGGATAAACTGAGATGCAACAGAAAGTCTATCCGAAAACAACAAGAACAACAAAAAAGACAGGTCAGTGAGTAAAATTGTAGTCAATAGATAATTGGCAAAGTACGAGCCTCTGTGTTACAAGTGCAGCTCCACTGTGTTTGAGAAAAAGCTAACTTTTAATCCATGGGGTTCCAGATTGGAACAGAATTCGGGAAAAGGTTCGAAGTCTGCTTCCCTGGGAGTTTGAGATTCGGTATAAATGTACTGGAATATTACAGAATAGGGAAACGTGAATAAGAAATATCGATGAACTGGAGCAAACGGGTCAATAAAATGCTGTGGGTATATTTTAGGCAGGTTTGCGTCACAGCCCCAGGGACGGCAGTGGTGTTCGTTTGTCCTGAACGTGGTCCAGACAGATTCCATCTCATACTGCTGAAACACTGGTGAAACCAAAGGATGAAGCTGAACATGAGGAAGTTTGGGATACAACTGTTGTTCTGATATACATTTCTCAACTAACAGGAATTTTGCTGCTCTTTTTATACATGTTTAGACTGTATAAGTTATGCATTTTATTTTTGGATCAACGTAATACATTTTTGTAATCAAAAGCCTGGTTACTTTATACATAAAGATTAACTAAATTGAACTGCTAGAAAAAATCCTGTCTCATATTATACTGAGCAAGTTTGATAAAATAAACACTAATTATGTTTATTCTACCAGGTAAAGCCATTGCAGTATTAGTAAATGACTTTTGTACATCATTATTCTCATTTTTATTAAAATCATTTTATTATTTGTGCAGGATCTGTATCAAAGAAAGATGAGGTTATGTTTTCACCAGAGTTTGTCTGTTTTCTGTTTGTTAGCGAATACGCATTTATAACGCAAAAAGTTCTGGACAGATTTTTCTCCAACTTTCAGAAAATGTTAGGAATGGTACCACAAACAGTTGATTGGATTTTAGTAATGATCTGAAAGAAATCCTGGTTTCTGGGTAATTTTGGATTGTCTGTTGTCTGGTAAACATTGTGGTGAAAAGACCTTCAAACACACACCATTGTATAGTGCCACCTGGTGGTGATATCCTGCACCTGCATATCCCTATTTTGACATATTGCACTTCTACTGGAAAGGTAAAAGAAAAAAAAAAGTTGGCCATATTATAATTTTGATTAAATGGTTAAAAGAGCAATAATGTTATAAACCTTTATATTAATGGATAATATAGGTATTACAGAGTGACATACTGCAACGGACATCTCACAGGCAATTGTAATAGTCAGATCGTCTTGAATTTACAGATTCAAGATCAGTGAGTTGTTTCCGTGCCACTTTCTTTTGAAATGAGTTATCTAGGTTTCTCAAACGAATTCTAACCCAGTTATGATGTTTACATCCACCGAGCCAAAAAACTGGGTTACTGACTGACAGCGCGCTGCATGAATATCTAACTAGACGTCTGACAGAACGGACTGAGCGAC